>CM057344.1:283232586-285732586 GCA_030015575.1 Agapanthus africanus
AACGGCTCTATGACCCTATCCTTTGGAAAGAAGTCAATTGAGCTTAATATTTACAAGTTGGGAAGTGAACCCTCCGAACCCTATGCTCATGTGTGTTCTGTCGAATTAATGGATGTCGACAGCAGCGAATTTGATCAACCTCATGATACAGACTCTTTTCATATGTTGTTGTTTGACCCAACCATTTACTTTTCCACCGAGTTGTCCGGGTCAACATCTAATGAGGAACCTTATATTGAGTCCGACGATCACCCCATTTTTTCTGATGACATTATTTTTCGGGGTATCGATGAAAGCTTTGAGGAAATTTTCGCTGATGAACTCGCATTTTTACAAGACATGGGTGTTGAGATGAATCAACTCCAAGATGAAGAAATTGGACCTCCACCCGCTCTTTTGGACAATCATGATAATGCGAGTAATCCATCATTACTATCACTGTGTCGTCTCTCCAAATTGAGACGCAATCCTTTTCCAATACACCTCTTGTCACCTCCCTACTTCTTCACGTCAATAGGTGACATGTTCTTCCACCAACCTTGGTGCTTCATCGATAAAATTTTTGAATGGTTGGTGTTGACCTTCGGTCTTTGCAAAGCTTGGCATTGACCAATAACCTTGACCCCCTCATGTGATTTTAAAAGATTAAAATTGTTTAACTCAAGTTTGGGAAAGGGGTGGTATATTTTGGCTCTTGAAAGAAAATGATTTTTACAAAATTGTGAGCCTAAAATAAGTTTGGGGGAGGATTTTCACTTTCATATATTTTTGCCCCCATTAATAATTTCCTCCCAAGTCTACAGGTTTTCGAGCTTAACGGATGACATCAGTGAGGACACTGTTGAAAACAGGTTTGGGGGAGGTTTGTGCTTATTTACACATCAATTTGCATCATATTTTGCATAAGCACAACATTTTCAAAAAAAAAAAAAAATTAACAAAAGAATAGGAAGTGAAACATTACATCCAAAAGATAGGAATAGTTTAAGAAAACCAAGAAAATTAGAAGTTTTCTTAAACGAACTAGTAATAAGTAGTTATGAGCTGTTGTCCCAAGGGTTAGTAAGATGAAGGATGTCACTAATCTGAGGATAAAAATAAGTCTGAAAAATAGTTTCTATTCTGGAAGCCAAACATTTGAATGTTGATACCCTACAATATGCACCTACACACGTCTTGAAACTTGGGATAGTAGAGGATACCTTGAAATGCTCTTGTCTAAAAGCCAAAGTATGAAGGAAATAAAAAAAAATGAAGAAAATATAAAAATGGTGAAAAGAAAAAAAAAATGAACACTGGTTTTGTATCGCCAAGGCAGCAATAAAAAAAATATAGCGAGGGTGCCTCTTCACCTAGTGCCCTAAGGCCAACTGGTCTGGGAGTCACTGCTAAGCCTTAGGTGGTGCAAGACGAGGAAAATATTATCACCGAATCTGCAAGCACATGAGTAATCGGTTGGTTAGTACCTCGAGAAGTATTAACGGTCGCATGAAAATGTGTGAGCAAATCTTAATATTCATTAAATTAAAAAGTACTAAGGCAGATGGACAAGAGTATGATAGCTTGAATTGAATTCTCCGAGTGTAGGGATGTTCTTTACACACACGTGGGGTTATATGATCAATGTTTGGATGAAAGGTAGGAATGAAGAATAAAGACGATGTTTTATTGAGGGATGATGTGATTTCTAACATTTTTTCATGACTATTAAGATAGGGCTCATGACAACTGAAAAGCTAGTATAGTTGGAAACTCTTCTTTTCAAGGCCTTTTCTTTTATGGTTCTTATCTTTATATGTAAATTTCACCATCTTTCTTTTGTTATTGGATTTTGTGGGTGTAATCCGCTGAAAACCCTCAGGAGACAACACTCCTCCTACTAGGGACACCTAGAGGTTTAACGGCTTGTTGCACGTGCTCAGTGCAATCGTGTCTGCCTACGAAAGTGTGCTTAGTTTTCTCCTTTCTTTTTCTCCTCTTGAATAAACTAGTTTGCTCGGGACGATCAAAGATAAGTTTGGGGGTATTTGTTCAGTCGATAAAACTGCACATTTGTAGTACATTTTTCCTACCATTTTTATATTAAAAAAAAGACTTTATTATAATATATTATACATATGAGGGTTTATGTGTAAAAACATTATTTTCCATGTGATAATATATTTTAATTATCATTTGGAAGGAAAATGTATGCAAATAATATTATTGATCTAATCCTAGTAGAACAAAGTCTACTAAAATCTTATTTGAGTTGTTGTGCAGAATATTTCCAAGTTGTTATGAAGGATTTAACAAACAAATCAATTTGTTGAAGAAAACTTGCCAAATTA
Organism: Agapanthus africanus; assembly: GCA_030015575.1. NCBI lineage: Eukaryota > Viridiplantae > Streptophyta > Magnoliopsida > Asparagales > Amaryllidaceae > Agapanthus > Agapanthus africanus. The sequence continues at coordinate 283,234,917 of CM057344.1, forward strand.
AGAAGCAAACTTGGAGACCAAGTCTAGAAGCAACAGAGAAAAGATTTTCAGATTCTGAAGATGCCTAGGATTGCCACATGTCACCAGATGAAAGCCCAAGAAAAATAAGCAATTGATCACATCCCTTGAGCGTGGATCCGCGGCCAAACACACTTTTGGGCCGCGGATCCGCCGCAATAATGATGAGTTGGAAGGCAATATTTTGGGAGATTGACAACTGCTGAATTTTACCAACTTCTCAACAATAAGATTCTGGGTTTGCACTATATAAAGGCACCGAGAGCCTCTTGGAAAAGCATCAAGCCAACGAGATCACGAAGTCCAAGACGGCTCACGCATCCAGGCTGATCATCAACTGTTCATCTACCTCCTTGGAAGAGATCGAGAAGCAAACTAGTCTTTGTAATCATTTTCTAAGGAATCAAAGTGTAGATTGTTCAAGTTGATTAATAAAGGTAGTTGTTTTATTTAATTCTTTTGCATTTTACATTATGTTTTCCCTCTCTTTCTTTTCATGTTCTTTTCCCAACATGCGCGAGTAATTCTCCGCTTGTTAGGGTTCGTAGGATTAGGGTAGGCTAATGGACGATGAAAATAATTAAACCCTTTTTAAGTCCTATAAAGTTTAGAAACTTTATCAAAAGAATCATTAACATCCTAATCGGGCACGCTAGCAATTCTTTGCTAGTTCCGACCGCGATTAGAGATTAGATTAATGATTGTTTTGGTAAAGGCTAGATATGAACGGAGTTCCGTGTCGAGATAAGGGTTAAGAGTGGGATTCCTTTTCCCTCCAGAAACCCTAATCTACACGCATCACCGTCGTTCTAGTTCTAAATCTATTAATGGATAAAAATGGTAACTTTTAATTAATCATCCATAACTACTAAATCCTAACGAACCCTACAAGCCTTCTTATTATATTATCTAAGTTTCTAAAATAATCTAAATCTATATTTTACATTCTTGTTTAACGTAGATCTAGAAACCATTCTATAAAATTCTTTATCCCTCCTCTCTTTCTCAACACATCTAAAGTAAGAATAAAAGGTTCCACGTTTCCCTCAGGACGACCCGTACTCACCTCGGTCTAGCTACACGCGACACCGTTCTGATTGCGGTTAAACTACAAAACACACTTTTTCGTATCAATCAATAGCCAACAATCTCCCACTTGCACTTAAGGCCAATTATTGCGGTGTTGCATACTCACAGCCCGTGTGATACCGAACACCCAACTTCTCTACTAATCTGTTTCGAAAAGCTCGTTCACGAAACTATTGTGTTCAAGAAATAGCCTCAGTGAGTGGATCTGCTTCGATGTTTCATTCTGTATCTCTCTATATCTCAACTTCGCGGAGAAACAACTTTCTCCCGAAATGAGCAATACCTGTCTAGAATTTGTCTGGATATCTGATGGGACCCAATTCATAAATGTAATCCAAATCCAACCAACTTCTTAGACTGTATCATACACTAAATTTAATCAGTAACCTGTACCATGCCTTTCTCAGTATCCGCTTGGACCTACTGTCTAACATACTGTCCCTCAAAAGAAGGAAAAATATAACTCTGACAGCCACTCTATCATCCAGGTCACCTTGGAAGCCTGAAATGATAACCGTCTCCTGAAGGAGGCTGCCGTTACCATATCCCAAGAACATCTACTTATGTTCAAAACTGCTTCTGAACGTTTCTCCAGGATTGGATTAATATATCTGCTTACTGCAACTAGTGCAAAAGCAATATCTGGTGTGGTACTTGACATCTCATGATTGACTCAATTGCCTAAGCAAGTGATATGCTAATCATGCAAATCCATCCCCCCTTTAGTCTGAAAGACATCTCTGTAGAGAGGGTGACTCCATCACCTGCAGGTACACCACCTTGCCAGGAGTCGTCCATTCTAAAACACTTTAGAATAGTGTCAAGTACCCTAATTGGGACACTTCCCAAATATAGATCTAAAACCATAGATCTAGTAACCAGAATCTTGATATTTTATCCATATCTTATATGGAGAAACACCTTGTGACAACCACGGTATAACCGATCGTAGTATAGGAACTTCACTTCTTATCAAATGCATGTCATCCAGATACCAGCAGATCACTCTCTACTACCTTCTCACCAGATCCATCTCTTATTCTGATGAAGTCAAACTTTATGACTGTCACATCAAAAATAGATGATCTATCTCCGCTATACTTGCTTTCGTCTATAAATAGACAAAAGCTACCTGTCCACTATGATTCCGCTGCTCCCACTGACTACAACCCTCTTGCAGAGCCATATACACGTGCACATCTAAAGATAATTTAGAATGACGTTACACTCATCTCCTGCCGTATTTCATTGTCTAGAACAATAGCAATGGCAAGTCTGGGTAAACAAGAACCTCCATGTCACCGTCTCAAAGAAGATCGAAGTACCTCTAGGGTGCCTGAGGTTACCCACCAAATCTGTGAAGTGGCTAATGGAATATCGAATCCTATTAAATCTTTAGGTTCTATTAAATTTTCAGTAATCGTTTGTGGTTCTGGAATCACTTCCAGTTCTACCATACTCCCACTAATGTTTTCTGAAAATAATTCATTTTACTAAAACTGGCGGCGAGTCAAGAACAATATAACTATTGATCTTCCTGATGGTAGAAAGTTAACCCTCGTCAAAGCCCGAGATAACCCACAAACTATTGTTACTGATACGTGCCTTGAGTTTGTCCAGATTCTGGTTTTAAGTATCAGCCGGACAACTCCTTATATCTTAACATCGTTAAGATAAGAATCCATTCTATATATCCATATAGAAACATATGCTCTAATTTAATTTGAACCAGATTAAAAAACATGCATCTTTCTCCAGTGGATATCATCCAAATGGAAGGTGGCCAAACATCATTACTCATTTAGGAGTGCATCCACATATGAGTAACCTGAAAGAGAAGCAAGTTCTCTAAACCATTACTATCAGCGGAATATCTTACACAAGTATCTACATCTTCGATCACTTCGAAGAATCCTGATACTTCCCGCATAAGGGTTCTCTACTTTATTCTTATACCTATAACTTCTCAATATCTGGACCCTGTATTTCAACGAAATACTTGTCTAAAAACTAGAGAAGTAACAAGTAAATAGAATATAGTACGGGCACCAACCTCTTTTGTCCTAATGGACACTGGACAATATACAATACTTTGTATGAGTCCCCTGAGTTTAATAACTCAATCCTGTGCATCGTAGGTTGAAAACTGTGCCATGGTTAAGAAGAATAACACCGCTGTTAAATGCACCTTACCTAATCACCAACTGATATAGATAAATGTCATATACGTAATATCAAAAAGTTATATCTTACTTTATAAAATAAACATACAGATATATCAGTTTGAAATTGGTGCATAACAATGGATATTCAAAACCAAATATTTTCCGTCTGGCAAAAACCCAGGTGATTTCCTCAAATATCACCAATTACAAAGAATTCCGATATAATGAGAATATAATCACCTAATTCCCAATATTCTACTCCCACTTGTCATTTCTAATGCTATACAGATATGAGAATCAAAACTGGTAAATACATACCGTGGAGTCAGAATCTAATTGGGAAAACAGTTTTCAATTGACATTGCACATTGAAACTGAAACATGAAAATGTTTCGAAGGGGTATCCAGGTATTCCTAGTAATGCCTCTTCCACTATCCTGATTCATGACAGTAACCGTATATTTCCTTGCCATATCTCCAATCTCTTTATTTGTCTTTATTTATTACCTTCTGTACACCACCCATAGGCTAAATCGTTTTCTTCCTTCCCTATTTTTCGGCACCGGCCTATGGTTTAGAAGAAGGCTATCCAATAAGCGTAATAGGTGTACTCTCCTAATCCTAGGAGCCTTCGCAACCTGAGAGAAGGTAAAGGGAAAGACAACCTGAATAATCCTATACTATTTCTCTTGAACCGGAATCCATCCTCGAACGGGAACAAGTTCCTTCGAGTTCTTATGTAACTATACGATGGCATATCCAAGCAATATGGATCTTCGTAGTGATACAAAGTGTTCTGGAGAAATGCAAAGGTGAAGTAGGAGTGGCAGGGGGTATATGTGGTTTTTTCGTGAATGATAGCAGTCGCAATTTCCTTTGCCATCTTTCTAATCCCTTTATATGTCTTTATTTATTACCTTCTTACACCTTTCGTAGGCTAATTGGTTTTCTTCCTTTCCTACCTTTCGGCACCAGCCTGAGCTTTGGAAGAAGACTATCCAATAAGCGTAATAGGTGTACTCTCCTAAATACTAGGAGCCCTCGCAACCTGAGAGAAGGTAAATGGAAAAGACAACATGAATAGTCTGTTCAATTTCTCCAGAACCGGAAACCATTATCGAATCTTCAACAAGTTTCTTTGAGTTCGTATGTAACTATACGATGGTCATATCCAATAAATGTGGATCTTCGTAGGGATACGGAATGTTCCGGAGAAATGCAAACGGTAAAAGTAGGAGCGACAATGATATATGCGACTCAGACAATCCAAAAGCCAAAGTGTTTTAAGAAGGTTCAGTTATCTTGGTTCATGAGTTTTAGTCTAGGGTCGGGCTATGGCCACTGCCAAAGAGAGAGAGAAAAGAAACACTCAGCGTGCACTCTAACCTAGATAAGAATGGTTAATCACTTTATCTAATCCGGATGGATCATACTGTTTCCTCAATTTCTCCTCCAAACCCAAAAGGAGAATTAGTCGGGATCATCTAAAATCACCCGAGGAGTAATCCTACTCTTCAGTGGGATTCGGGATCCAACTATCATCGCATGATAACTTGATGGAAGCCACTCAAGTCACCACACTCCAGAAGGTATGCGCATGCTTGGCAAGTTTCCTGTATATTTGAAACTCCCGATATGATTTTTACCCCGAACGACCTATAACCTTGACGCTTGCCAACAAGTTATAGGCCACTAGTCAAGTTTAACCCATCATTGTCCTGGATTAACTCGAACCCACCCGCACAAACCCTTGATGCTTGCCAACAAAGTTGTACGACGGTCCTGATCAATCGCATATCCATGCAGCAAATAAGTATTATTCAGCTACCGTACACTATGCCTTGACACTTGCCAACAAACACAGCACGAATACTAAATAGTACTAATAAGAAATGGCGGAGGGTTACGGCTGGTTTTTGGCGAAAAACCTTTAACGTAATGAACTTGATATCGTTGAAGAAATCCAAGTGGTTTTACTAATATACAGCGGCGAAAACTTTTGCTAATAAAGTCACTCCCTGTGAAGGGATCTCGGCTCTTTCCTCGTCGAATGAGGTGCAGGATATTCCCAATCGAATACCATGATTGTCATGCCCTACTTCCGGGTATACGGCGAAGAGGGCGAGACTGGTCCGCTACGTATTTACTGTGAAGTAAATACACTAAGCGTATCTAAGCAATATGAAAGTAAAATCACAAGAGACAAGATATAATAAAACAACAACTTTATTTATTAACATTCCTTCTGTACAATATATGGAAAGTAAATACAACTGATAAAAAGCAATGCCTAAACAATGGCATATCAGAATTGAAAAGTACTGAATGGAAAGTGTACAATGAACTAGAGCTCGGGGTCTTCACTGAATTGGTCCAAGTCTTCAGTAGTGGGCTCGATCTCTGACGGGTCCAAGTCACCTGACGACATCCAAAGAAGAAAGAATGAGAATGTCGTCAGCGAACAGATCGCTCGGTAAGTCCCAAAGATAAGAGGAGAAATAGAATAGACAGAGAGTAAGAGAGAGAGAGAGATAGTAGCATTTACAGTTGTATTATATTGTTATATTGTTGTATTTAGTGTTAACGCTGTTGTTTGTAGCTTGGTATAGAAGGATGCCAGTGTATACGAGAGGAGTCTCACTTGCCCAGAGACTAAGGTATCAGAAACTCAAGGAACCGTTGGGCCACGGTACAACAGCAACGGAATATAGGTTAGGAGTCTTATGGTTGCCGTCTCGTGCCACTTCTAACACCTTCCGTTCTAATCTACCCCTTAAACCCCGTAGTGTATTGATTATATTGTTGTATTGTATTGTATAGATTGTATAGTTGGATGACTGACGAAAACCATGATATCAGTAAACAGATGTAACTGTATAATTATGTAAATGAAATATCTGGAAAATCATGTAAATGGATGTATATCCATAGTTCGGTTCAGTCAATATATATTGAATGTATTGAATAGATTGAATATAGGGATTCATGTTGAATCAGAATATTGTAGATTGTAAATTGTAGATTATAGATTGTAGATTGTAAATTGTACTTGAATCATATTCAAGTCAGATTATAATGAAACTCAAAGTAAATTGAAGTCCTGATTGTTTTGATGTTATCGGTAACCGCTGCACATGGGCGGCAGGATTTGTGTCTTTTTCAAAGACGATTACCTTTTTGATAACACCATTGTTAAGTTGTCTACCTTAGATAGGCAACCCACTTCTCCGGCTCCCCGAGGCTCAAGAGATTGGTCCCGCTTAACCCTGTATTTACTAGGGTCCTTATTGTAATTTATAGAACTTGAGGGGTTTTTATGTGAAATACTTTTGTATAGTTTTCAAAATACAACCCAAGTATTTATTATTCGTCTTTAGAGTTATAATGGTTATGGATTTTACATTGTGATATTTCTAGTGAAAATATCCTAATTTCATAAATAAAGCTATTTATTTGTAATATTGGTTTTGTATGGAATTCATAGTATTTTAGTGTAAAATTGATTCTTGTGATTTTTAGAAAAAAGGTGGAATATTTATATGATAACAAAATAGGTATTTTAATGATAAATATACATATATTTATACAAAAATAATTTTAATAGATATTTTATATTCTAAAAATATTATTTTCTCAAGATGTCATATTTTAAATCTTTCAAGACCGAATGCTCCTTGCGGAGGTCTGAATCTCGCAATACTAAGCCCGAGAATGTGCGATAATCCGAACCATCCTGAACGGGTTCCCCAAAATGGTTTGTAGCGGCGCTTTGCAAAGATTGTATAAATACTAAATCCTTTAGAAACGGTTTTATTAAGTAAATGGTATTTATTTGTAAAGATATCAATTTCCCGTATTCTATGTTCTAGGGTCTCCTAAGTCAACTAAACTGCTCCTAATTTGTCCAAAACGACAAGTTGTGAGGTATCCCTCAAATCGCCTCTTCACCGCCAATTGTGGCCAGATAAGTACAAGTGAAGAAAGGAGGGATCCGCTCACGAATCACCGTGAAACGGGCCTTTTAAAGTTACCTTTCTCACTTGTCCAGCCTAGACACTGTTAGTGTATATGCCCTAGAGGCCATTACTGTATCATACTAGTTTGTATATTACTTGATGGAAGCTTGGGATATTCACCTTGTATAAACAATCTTGCTCAATATAGTAGTATGCTACTTGGTTTGTTTCTACTTCAATGTGTACTTGTGTTTATTTCAGAATATCACTTATACGCATTAGTGGAGCCCTTAGGATCTTTGCTTGATTACCAGCGTTGTGATGGCAGTCACACTAGTGGGGGCTGGGTAATCTATAAGCACATCCTTGTACAGGTCCCTAGTCGCAGGACTATCGAGACAGGGCATCGATACTCCGGAGTAGACTAGCGTATGCGCTTCTCATCCCAGTGTGGGAGATGGTCTGTCCCGCAGCCATCAGTATGTCGTACTGGAGATAGTATACGGGTGCTCGTTAGGTTACGGGTACACTGGACATGACTCGTCGGGAACTGAAAGGTTGGTATTATACCTATCGTCAGTTATCAGTTCCCAGGTGACATGAGTACAGCTTAGTCCGCTGACTTGACACTGGCACTTCGCCTCGAGTGTGTTCCCACTACACTTTGATCACTACCCTACCACGGCTCAAAGGAGTCGTGCAAACAGGTAGTGGTTGGGTGCAGTCACGAAGCACTTGGAGGCAGTGCCGGTTAGACAGGATTCGTCTCTCCCGGTATTGGGGGTTGACATCGCGCTGTGTCTAGGAGAGCCATTACACAAGTAGTCCCTGGCCAGGGCAAGCGAGATATACTGGTAGGCTTCCAGTGTTATCTCAGGGTGTTTTGGGCTTCACTCCGACACGACTTGTACCGCTATTGGGGACTGACGTTTTACCGCCCCCTAGGCCCGACATGCGATGTATCAGACGAACAGACCGGACTGTGCGGAGAATGTCACATTCAGACTCAGTAGGAGTTCAGATGGGGTTTCACCTCGTCAGCCTTCTTGTCGGCATCTACCTGGGGACCGTTACGCATAGCTAGTGCCGCTTGCGGTCTGTGGTTAAACCCACTGCCAGCGTAGTGTCGAGTCTTTAGAGTCCCACACAGAGGGTATTCGCCTCTGGGCAAAACAGAGTAGAGGTCGCATGGTTATTGCGACAGGGTTCGTTCTCATCCGCGCACTTGTGCACGTTTGGAGTCCGGACGGATATTACTGGCTGGCTCTGGTTTGAGTCAGATGCTGGTATATGTTTTGGGGTTGCTTTTATCTCTCCGTATTCATGTTCCTCGGAACAAGGATGCAGGTGTGTATGCACGGTTATTTGAGGAAGAGGAAGAGGGCTTTCATTAGGGTTTCGGAACGGGTGCGTATGCACAGTTGACAGTCGTCTTTTTCCAAACCCTAATGGATTTATGTTATATCAATTAATAATATATAATAAAATGAAATTGTGTCATGGTTGGTTTTTATGTTGACTTGTTGACCATGGTTGACTTGTTGACCATGGTTGAAGTTTTGACCATCATCATTACAAAAGAAAGATGCTCTTTGATTCTAGCAAATTCATTTAATGTTTGAAATGATAATGGTCATTCTAAAACTTTCCATCAACCTTTTCATTTTCATTATTATTATTATTTGATAATTCTTTTGCTTTATGTTATGGTTGCAAAAGAAAAAGAGCTCACTTTTATCATAACAACTCTCTCTCCTCACTTCATCTTCTTCTTCCTCTAGCAAAAGAGAACCCTTCTCATGTGTTGAGAATCCTTCTCTTTAAAAAGAAAAGCAACCCCTAGTCACTCTCTACTCATTCTAGGTTCAAGGTTTAGCAAGCCGGAAACCCTAGTTCACTCAAAGATCGAGGAAGAGCCCAAAGGTCGAACCTTCGAGGTAGATCCATCTTCGACGGAAGAAGGCGACAAGAAGAGAACCATCAACCTCTACAAAAGTTTGAAGAAGAAGGAGTTCAAGTTTAGGTATAACCATCTTCATCCGAGTAGCTAAATCTCTTTAGCAAGTATGCTAGTTTTAGTTTAGACACGATCCCGACATTGTTTTAGTCCATGTTGCCTCTTGCGATAAAAATTTGTTTTTTATACCGTTTCCGCCTCCCCGTAAGCACCGGGGGTCGCAATATGGACTTACAGTGGTATCAGAGCCTAACTAAACTTAAACTAGCTTGGTAGCGAAGTGTATGGAAGTTCGAAACCGAAAAATCGCAAAACCGGAAAAACTAAAACCCTAAGTTTCTGTTGAATTTTTTTCTGCTCTAAATGAAAAACTTTATACTTGAAAATTCGGCTCAGGGTTTTGTGTGAACACCCATGAAAAACGATCCACTGTTTCGTTCAAACCGTCGCGCTTCCACGGCACGAGGTAGGCATGTGCCGCGGAACCGCCGCCGTTTGTCGTCTTCTCTGCATCGTTTTTCGTGCAGTGTGTGTCTGTGTTGGTTTTGGGAATTTTAAAATATATTATATGTGCCCAGATTTTCCAGAACTGAAATTCACTTTTGGGGTCCTATAATTCCGTATTTTTTCCGAACTTCACTGCACTTTGGCTATGTTGGTTATATCTGTGTTGCTTGCATGTATTGAACGTCGGCTAATCGCTATAAGTCGATTAGTCGGGGTTATACATGATCTGTGTTTGATATTGGATTGTGTATATGAATGTGTTGGACTGTCGCGGGTGAATAGCCGGGGTGGATGTGAGATGAGCTTTTGTTTTTCTTTCATTCATTGTAAATGTAAATTGATGTAATAATTATTATTTGTTTGGCCGCACAACCGGGTCGGGGTTGTAGCCGTCATTGTATAATTCTTTTTACTGTTTTTGCTCCTAGGATAGACCCATGGAGGGGTGCACAAACTCCCGGGAACTTGGCGGGTAGTTTGCCGCACCCGTAGGGGTCTTGGGTGGGGTATTTGCTATTCACCGCGACCGTGTAATCCGCTTTTCGTTGCAGGCTCGAAAGGATTGCGGATTGCTAGTATATCCAATGTATTCATCTGTGATCTGTAATGTCTATCATTGCTTTCTATTTAGGCGTTGCTTATGTTTTACAGCCGCGCTAGCCCAGCCCCCGCTCTGTCGTTAGTTAAGTAACCTAACGAGTGATGACGGGACCCCGTGGCGAATGCGAATGGCATAAGCGTACGTCATATTTTGGTTGTTTTCTGCAATGGTAGGATTAAATGATGGGACGCATTAAAAGAACTAATGCAAGAATATCACGCATTAAAAGAACTAATGCAAAATAATAAACCAAGTTAAAATCGTTGGAACACTTTCGAAAAACCACTTGGTTCTTTTCAAAACTAACTTTTAAATGCGGAGCTTGAGCCACTCCTTCTAAAAGCTATCTCGTTCCATCGATTATATCAAGTTCACTACGTTCACGGTTTCGCCAAAACCATTCGTAGCCCTCCGTCGTTTCGTATGAATATTCAATAGTATTCAAGCTATGTTTGTTGACCTTCGTCAAGACACAGAGATTGGTAGCTGTTGGGTGTTCATATGTAGCATAGATAGATGCGTTGGTTTGGGACAGTCGTATTGCCTTGTTGACCTTCGTCAAGGGTATATACGGGTGGGTTCAAATTAACCTGGATAATGACGGGCAGAACTTGACATGTGACTTATGATTTGTTGACCTTCGTCAAGGTCATAAGAGCATGGGGCAAAAATCCACATCGGGAGTTTCATAAGTACTGAAACTTGCTAGATTTGCATACCATTTGGAGTGTGATGATTATGGTAGGATTCCTTCATTTTCGTCACGCGATGATATTTGGATCCCGATCCTACTGTGAGTATATGCTACTCCTCGGGAAATTTCTCACTAAACGATCAATGCTATAAACCTAGTAGGTGCCTAGAAAGGTGTTAGCGGGGCTACGCCCCCAGGGAAAAGAGGTTCTTAAATTAAGGAACTTCGCGAAAGCGTTGGAAAACCTCCCTCGAAGTACCGACACTGGCCTGGCTGAACGGTTAAGCAAGAATTGTGCGGTGGGATTGATCCCGGCTAATTCTTCCTTTGTGGTTTGAGGAGGGATTCGAGAGACAGTGGGAGCCATCCTGTTTAGACAAAATTAAAAACCATTCTAAACTTGCAAGAGCATCGTGCTAAAGTGTTTCTTCTCTCCCCCCTGCAGCGACCAAATTCGAAATGACTGGACTTAAGTTACTTCTAGATAAAAACATACTGACAGGGCCAAACTACAAAGATTGGCTCAGGAATGTCAAATTGGCAATCGCTTACGACAAGCTGGGGTATCTTCTTACCACCAAAGCTCCCCCCGTCCCAGGTCCCACCTCCAGCGTCGCGGATAAGGAAATCCGTAAGTCTTGGGAGATTGACAGCGCGAAGGCCAGGTGCCTCGTACTTGCCTCGATGGACAACGACCATCAGAGGAGGCACGAGAATATCGATTTGGAATCCATATTTCTTCATACAAAAGAACTGTATGGAGAGCAGTCTCGTATCGCAAGATACGAAGTGTCGAAGAAGTTATTTTCGACAAAATTGGCCGTCGGATCATCGGTAGCGGACCACGTGCTTAAGATGATTGGCTACACTGAGGAGCTCGCGGAACTTGGGACCACGTTGGACAGTGAACTCTATACGGATATAATTCTCCAGTCCCTTCCATCCACTTACGCCCAGTTCATACTGAATTTCAACTTGCAAGAAAATGAAGTTGAACTTTCAGAACTCCTCAACCTGCTGAGGAGCGCAGAGGGCACCCTACAGAAGGGTAGGGATACACCCGCTTTGTTTATAGGAGGATCTTCTTCCTCTAGGTCCAAGGCGAAAGCCAAGGGAAAGAGGAAGAAAGCCCCCGCCAAACCAAGAGGCGGTGTTAGTAAAGTGGGTACGAAGGGAAAGGAAAAGGCAACAAAGATTGCGGGGAAGCTTATTGGAAAGGAAGAATGCTTCTATTGTCATAAGAGCGGACACTGGAAGAAAGATTGCAGGGCTTGGAAGGCCAAGACACAGGAACTGAAGCAGGTTGCGGCTTCAGCTTCAGGTGTGTATGTTATTGAAAACTGTCTTTCTATAAACTCTACTTCCTGGGTATTGGATACCGGATCAGGATCTCATATCTGTAATTCTTTGCAGGCGTTGAGAAATCGTAGGTTTTTGAAGGAAGGTGACATGACCCTCAGAGTTGCGAACGGAGCTAGCATGGATGCTAAAGCCGTGGGGGACTATCACCTGGGAATGTCAGATGGGCATGTTTTGGTTTTGCGTAATTGCTTTTTTGTACCCAATGCAACTTGTAATATCATTTCTGTATCTTTGGTTTCTAAAGAAGGTTATGAATTTGCGTTTGTAAGTAATGTTGTAAACATTCACCTTAATCAAGTTCTGATTGGGTCAGGTACATTGAGCAATGGTATATACGTATTAAACCAACCACAGATTTTCAATGTCCAGAATACACACAAAAGAAAGTCTCCAGATATCAATCAGGCTTTCTTATGGCATTGTAGACTAGGTCACATCAATGAGACACGGTTGACTAAGTTACATAAAGAAGGATACTTGGATCCGTTCGAGTATCAGTCTTATGCCACTTGTGAATCTTGTCTCATGGGAAAGATGACAAAAACTCCGTTCACTGGACACGGAGAAAGAGCGAGCGAGCTCTTGGGACTCATACACAGTGACGTGTGTGGTCCAATGTCTACACATGCGCGAAGCGGTTATTCATACTTCATTACTTTCACAGACGATTTCTCTAGGTATGGACATGTCTTCTTAATGAAGCACAAATCCGAGGCCTTTGAGAAATTTCGGGATTACAAGAATGAAGTTGAAAAACAAACAGGCAAAAGTATTAAGATTCTAAGATCGGATCGAGGTGGAGAATACTTGAGTGCCGAGTTCCTGGACTATTTAAAAGAGAATGGAATTCTCTCTCAGCGTACTCCTCCATACACTCCGCAACATAACGGTGTATCGGAAAGGAGGAATCGAACCCTATTGGATATGGTTCGTTCCATGATGAGTAAGGCTGAGTTACCGCGATCTTTTTGGGGCTATGCACTAGAAGCAGCTGCATATCTCTTAAACAAGGCTCCCACCAAGACTGTGCCTACCACTCCATATCAGATATGGAGTGGGAAGAAACCCTGTCTTAAGTACCTTAAGATATGGGGATGTCCAGCTTTTGTAAAAAAGCAGCATGCGGACAAGCTCGAGGCACGTTCAGTACAGTGTAAGTTTGTGGGATACCCAAAGAACTCCAGGGGGTATCTGTTCTATTCCGCTGAGGAACAAAAGGTTTTTATTTCTCAACATGCCCGCTTCTTGGAAACTGAGTTTTTGGAAACCCAGATAAGTGGGAACGCAATAGAACTGGAAGAGATTCCAGAACCACAAGCTATTACTGAAAACTTGGAAGAGCCAGTAAGTTCAAAAGAACAGGACATTCCTATGCCGCTCCGCAGGAGTAGTAGGCAGTCTCATCCGCCCGAGAGATACTGCGGTTTTCTCATAGACGGGGATAGAGAGGATTGCATCATAGACTATGATGAGCCTACTAGCTTCCAGCAGGCCGTTCAGAGCATTGACTCGGTAAAATGGCTGGATGCAATGCGGACCGAAATGGAGTCCATGTGTTAGTGTATATGCCCTAGAGGCCATTACTGTATCATACTAGTTTGTATATTACTTAATGGATGCTTGGGATATTCACCTTGTATATACAATCTTGCTCAAAATAGTAGTATGCTACTTGGTTTGTTTCTACTTCAATGTGTACTTGTGTTTATTTCAGTATATCACTTATACGCATTAGTGGAGCCCTTAGGATCTTTGCTTGATTACCAGCGTTGTGATGGCAGTCACACTAGTGGGGGCTGGGTAATCTATAAGCACATCCTTATTCAGGTCCCTGGTCGCAGGACTATCGAGACAGGGCATCGATACTCCGGAGTAGACCAGCGCATGCGCTTCTCATCCCAGTGTGGGAGACGGTCTGTCCCACAGCCGTCAGTACGTCGTACTTGAGATAGTATGCGGGTGCTCGTTAGGTTACGGGTACACTGGAAAGGACTCGTCGGGAACTGACTAGTTGGTATTATACCTATCGTCAGTTATCAGTTCCCAGGTGACATGAGTACAGCTTAGTCCGCTGACTTGACACTGTCACTTCGCCTCGGGTGTGTTCCCACTGTACTTTGATCACTACCCTACCACGGCTCAAAGGAGTCGTGCAAACAGGTGGTGGTTGGGTGCAGTCCCGAAGCACTTGGAGGCAGTGACGGTTAGACAGGATTCGTCTCTCCCGGTATTGGGGGTTGACATCGCGCTGTGTCTAGGAGAGCCATTACACGAGTAGTCCCTGGCCAGGGCAAACGAGATATACTGGTAGGTTTCCAGTGTTATCTCAGGGTGTATTGGGCTTCACTCCGGCACGACTTGTACCGCTATTGGGGGACTGACGTTTACCGCCCCCTAGGCCCGCCATGCGATGTATCAGACGAACAGACCGGACTGTACGGAGAATGTCACACTCAGGCTCAGTAGGAGTTCAGATGGGTTTCGCCTCGTCGGTCTTCTTGTCGGCATTACCTGGGGACCGTTACGCACAGCTAGTGCCGCTTGCGGTCTGTGGTTAAACCCACTGCCAGCGTAGTGTCGAGTCTTTAGAGTCCCACACAGAAAGCTTTTCGCCTTTAGGCAAAAGAGTAGAGGTCGCATGGTATTGCGACAGGTCGCATGGTTTTGCGACAGGGTTCGGTCACATCCGTGCACTTGTGCACGTGCAGTGTCCGGACAGTTTACACTAGCGGGCTTTGGTTTAAGCCAGATCCTAGTGTACCTTATGGGATTGGATTTATCCAGTTTGCATTCGTGCTCCTCGGAACGCGGATGCGGGTGTGTATGCACAGTTGACAGGGAGGCACAGACAGCGGATTCTCATTAGGGTTGTTGACAGTTGACCGTTGGCTTTTTGACTTTTTGCTCAACCCTAATGAGAATATGATATGTGATTAACTATTATATTAATTAAGTATTATGGTGATATGGTTGTTGACTTGTTGACTTTTGTTGACTTGTTGACTCTGTTGACTTGTTGACTTTTGTTGACTTGTTGACCGGTTGACTAGGCTTGACTAGTTGACCATCATGTTAACCATGGTTATCATTTCATGCCAAAGACTTTTTCTTGCTTGCTCATTTGAGTAAAATGAGTGCATGACATGATAAGGTTATGGTTGCTTCTAACCATCACATAAGACTTTTTTGATATGATGAGTTATGATCACTTTGGATTTTGAGAGGGTGAAAGACAAAAGAGTTGCTCATTCTTTCTTGCTCATTCTCTCTCTTGTTCTTGAGCTCTCCTCTTGCTCTCACCCTCAACCTCTTGCTCCCTCTCTTGATCTATGGTTCTCTTGTCTCATGAGTTGAGAATCAAGAACCATAGATAGAATCCCATTCTAAATCATCTCTACTCATTCTAGTTCACTAGGTTTAGCAAACCAAGTGAACTAGTTTCTTCAAAGAACGAAGAAGGAGCTAAAGGTTGGAGCTTTCAAGTGGATCTATCTTCGGCGTACGGAGACAACGAGAAGGAGCCATCGAACCACCATCGGAGCTTGAAGAGAAGGAGTTCAAGTTTAGGTATAACCATCTTCATCCGAGTAGCTAAATATCTTTAGCTTAGTATGCTAGTTTTAGTTTAGGTAAAGATCCCGACCTTGCTTAGTCCATGTTGCCTCTTGCGTTAAAATTTTGATTTTATACCGTTTCCGCCTCCCCGTAAGAACCGGGGGTCGCAACGTGGACTTACAGTGGTATCAGAGCCTAACTAAACTTAAACTAGCTTGGTAGTGAAGTGTAACGAAGTTCGGAACCGGAAAAATCCAAAAACCAAACTTTTACAAAATCTGAGTTTCTGTTGAAATTTTTTCTGGTCAAAATGAAAAACTTTATACTCCTAAATTCGTCTCAGGGTTTTGTGAGAACACCCATGAAAAACGGTCCACTGTTTCGTTCAAACCGCCGCGCTTCCGCCGGACGAGGTTGGCATGTGCCGCGGAAGCGCCGCGGTTTGTCGTCTTCTCTGCATCGTTTTTCGTGCAGTGTGTCTGTGTTGGTTTTGGGATTTTTGGAATATATTATATGTGCCCAGATTTTCCAGAAAAGAAATTTCCTTTTGGGGTCCTATAATTCCGTATTTTTCCGAACTTCACTGCACTTTGACTATGATGGTTATATCTGTGATGTTTGCATGTATTGAACGTCGGCCAATCGCTATAAGTCGATTGGTCGGGGTTATACATGATCTGTAATGTGCTGGAATGTGTATATAAATATGTTGGATTGTCGCGGGTGAATAGCCGGGGGTTGTGAGACGAGAGTTTTCCTTTCTTGCAATTCATGTAAATTTGTAAATTGATGTAATAATTATTTGTATGGCCGCACAACCGGGTCGGGGTTGTAGCCGTCATTGTATAATTTCTTTTTACTGTTTTTGCTCCTAGGATAGACCCATGGAGGGGTGCACAAACTACCGGGTATGCCGAAGTGTCGAGTGGCCTACTCATGGAGATGAGGGAGGTTGCTACGCTTCGGGTACTTGGCGGGTAGTTTGCCGCACCCGTAGGGGTCTTGGGTGGGGTTTTGGCTATTCACCGCGACCATGTAATCTGTTTTTGTTACAGGCTCGTACAAATTACAGATTCCTAGTATATCCAATGTATTTATCTGTGATCTGAAATGTTTATCATTGCAGTATATCTATATATGATATTATTTAGGCGTTGCTTATGTTTTTCAGACGCGCTAGCCCAGCCCCCGCTCTGTCGTTAGTTAAGTAACCTAACGGGTAATGACGGGGCCCCGTGGCGAATGCTAATGGCATAAGCGTACGTCATATTTTGGTTGTTTTCTGCAATGGTAGGTTTAAATGATGGGACGCATTAAAAGAACTAATGCAAGAATATCACGCATTAAAAGAACTAATGCAAGATAATAAACCAAGTTAAAGTCGTTGGAACACTTTCGAAAAACCACTCGGTTCTTTTCAAAACAAACTTTTAAAATACGGAGTTTGAGCCACTCCATTTAAAAGCTATCTCGTTCCATCGACCAAATCAAGTTCACTACGTTCACGGTTTTGCCAAAACCATTCGTAGCCCTCCGTCGTTTCGTATGAATATTCAATAGTATTCAAGCTGTGTTTGTTGACCTTCGTCAAGGCATAGTGATTGGTAGCTATTGGGTATTCATATGTAGCATAGATAGATGCGTTGGTTTGGGACATTCGCATTACCTTGTTGACCTTCGTCAAGGGTATATATGGGTGGATTCAAATTAACCTGGATAATGACGGGCAGAACTTGACATGTGACTTATGATTTGTTGACCTTCGTCAAGGTTATAAGAGCATGGGGCAAAAATCCACATCGGGAGTTTCATAAGTACTGAAACTTGCTAGATTTGCATACCATTTGGAGTGTGATGATTCTGGTAGGATTCCTTCAGTTTCGTCACGCGATGATATTTGGATCCCGATCCTACTGTGAGTATATGCTACTCCTCGGGAAATTTCTCACTTAACGATCAATGCTATAAACCTAGTAGGTGCCTAGAAAGGTGTTAGCGGGGCTACGCCCCCAGGGAAAAGAGGTTCTCTAATTAAGGAACTTCGCGAAAGCGTTGGAAAACCTCCCTCGAAGTACCGACACCGGCCTGGCTGAACGGTTAAGCAAGTATTGTACGGTGGGATTGATCCTGACTAATTCTTCCTTATGGTTTGAGGAGGGATTCGAGAAACAGTGGGAGCCATCCTGTTTAGACAAACTAAAAACCACTCTAAACTTGCAAGAGCATCATGCTGAGTGTTTCTTCTTCTCTCTCCTAATTGCAGCGACCAATCAACATGACTGGACTTAAGTTACTCCTAGATAAAAATAAACTGACAGGGCCAAACTACAAAGATTGGCTCAGGAATGTCACGATAGCAATCACTTATGACAAGCTGGGGTATCTTCTTACCACCAAAGCTCCCCCTGTCCCTGGTCCAACTTCCAGTGTCGCGGATAAGGAAATCCGCAAGACTTGGGAGATTGATAGCGCGAAGGCCAAGTGCCTCCTGCTTGCCTCGATGGACAACGAACATCAGAGGAGGCATGAGAATATGGACATGGAGTCCATATTGCTCCATACAAAAGAACTGTATGGAGAGCAATCACGTATCGCAAGATACGAAGCGTCGAAAAAGTTATTTTCGACAAGAATGGCCGTCGGATCATCAGTAGCCGAGCATGTGCTAAAGATGATCGGCTATATTGAGGAGCTCGCTGACCTAGGGATCACATTGGAGAGTGATCTATATACGGATATAGTTCTCCAGTCCCTTCCTTCCACTTACGCCCAGTTTACACTGAACTTCAACCTACAAGAAAAAGAGGTTGAACTTTCAGAACTCCTCAACATGCTGAGGAGCGCAGAGGGCACCCTACAGAAAGGTAGGGAAACATCCACTTTGTTTGTAGGAGGATCATCTTCTTCTAGGTCCAAGGCGAAAGCCAAGGGAAAGAAGAAGAAGGCCCCCGCCAAACCAAGGGGCGGTGTTAGTAAAGTGGATACGAAGGGAAAAGCAAAAGCAACAAAGATAGCGGGGAAGCTTGTGGATAAGGAAGAATGCTTCTATTGTCATAAGAAAGGACACTGGAAGAATGATTGCAGGGCCTGGAAGGCCAGAACACAGGAATTGAAGCAGGTTGCAGCTTCAGCTTCAGGTGTGTATGTTATTGAAAACTGTCTTTCAATAAACTCTACTTCCTGGGTATTGGATACCGGATCAGGATCTCATATCTGTAATTCTTTGCAGGCGTTGAGAAACCGTAGGGTTTTGAAGGCTGGTGACATGACCCTCAAAGTTGCGAACGGAGCTAGCATGGATGCTAAAGCCGTGGGGGACTATCACCTGGGAATGTCAGATGGACATGTTTTGGTTTTGCGTAATTGCTTTTTTGTACCCAACGCAACTTGTAATATCATTTCTGTATCTTTAGTTTCTAAAGAAGGTTATGAATTTGCGTTTGTAAGTAATGTTGTAAACATTCACCTTAATCAAGTTTTGATTGGGTCAGGTACATTGAGTAATGGTATATACGTGTTAAACCAACCACAGATTTTCAACGTCCAGAATACACACAAAAGAAAGTCTCCGGAAATGAATCAGACTTTCTTATGGCATTGTAGATTGGGTCACATCAATGAGAGAAGGTTGACTAAGTTACATACAGAAGGATATTTGAATGCGTTCGAATATCAATCGTATGCCACTTGTCAATCTTGTCTCAAAGGAAAGATGACAAAGACTCCGTTTACTGGACAAGGAGTAAGAGCGAGCGAGCTCTTAGGACTCGTACATAGTGACGTGTGCGGTCCAATGTCTACACATGCCCGAAGCGGACATTCTTACTTCATTACTTTTACGGATGACTTCTCAAGGTACGGTTATGTCTTCTTGATGAAACATAAGTCCGAGGCCTTTGGAAAATTCCAGGAGTATAAGAATGAAGTAGAGAAACAGACCGGCAAAAGTATTAAGATTCTAAGATCGGATCGAGGTGGAGAATACTTAAGTGCCGAATTCCTGAATTACTTAAAAGAGAATGGTATTCTCTCTCAGCTTACTCCTCCATACACTCCGCAACATAATGGTGTATTGGAGAGACGGAACCGAACCCTATTGGATATGGTTCGGTCCATGATGAGTAACGCTGAGTTACCGCGATCATTCTAGGGATATGCACTAGAAGCAGCTGCGTATCTCTTGAACAAGGCTCCCACCAAGACTGTGCCTACCACCCCATATGAGATGTGGACTGGGAAGAAACCCTGTCTTAAGTATCTTAAGGTATGGGGATGTCCAGCTTTTGTAAAAAAGCAGCATGCGGACAAGCTTGAGGCACGTTCAGTACAGTGTAAGTTTGTGGGATACCCAAGGAACTCTAGGGGGTATCTTTTCTATTCAGCTGAGGAACAAAAGGTCTTTGTTTCTCAGCATGCCCGCTTCTTGGAAACTGAGTTTTTGGAAACCCAGATAAGTGGGAACACAATAGAACTGGAAGAAGTTCCAGAACCACAGACTGTTACTGAAAGCTTAGTGGAACCAGAGGGTTCAACAGAACAGGACATTCCTGCGCCACTCCGCCGGAGTAGTAGGCAGTCTCATCCGCCTGAGAGATACTGCGGTTTTCTCATAGACGGGGATAGAGAGGATTGCATCATAGATTATGATGAGCCTACTAGCTTCCAACAGGCCGTTCAGAGCGTTGACTCAGTGAAATGGCTGGATGCAATGCGGACCGAAATGGAGTCCATGTACACCAACAAGGTATGGACGTTGGACATTGCTCCAGACGGGGTAAAACCCGTAGGATGCAAGTGGATCTTCAAAAGGAAGATTGGTGTAGATGGACAGGTTGAGACCTATAAAGCTAGGCTGGTAGCAAAGGGTTTTCGTCAAAGACCTGGCTTGGACTACGACGAAACCTTTTCTCCAGTAGCCATGCTGAAATCCATTCGGATCCTTCTTGCCATTGTTGCCTTCCACGATTATGAGATCTGGCAAATGGACGTAAAGACAGCTTTTCTAAATGGAAATTTAGAGGAGTGTGTCTATATGGACCAGCCAGAGGGTTTCATTCAGAGTGGGAGCAGCGGAAAGGTGTGCAAGTTGCTTAAGTCCATCTGTGGACTAAAGCAGGCATCGCGGAGTTGGAACATCTGCTTTGATGAGACGGTCAAAGAATTTGGCTTTATCAAAAATCCAGATGAACCATGCATCTATAGTAGATTTGTAGCGAGAACTGTAGTATTCCTCGTTTTATACGTGGATGACATTCTCTTAATAGGAAATGACATTCCTATGCAACAATCTGTCAAGGGGTTCTTGTCACACAGGTTCTCCATGAAAGACCTGGGTGATGCCTCGTACATTCTGGGTATCCGGATCTACCGTGACAGATCCAAGAGGATATTAGGACTTTCACAGTCCAGGTACATCGACACCATACTGAAGAGATTCAGTATGGAAGATTCCAAGCGCGGTAACCTACCGGCTTGTCACGGGATCACCCTCTCTAAAGAGATGTCTCCCAAGACTGATTTGGAGAGGGATCGCATGTCTATTATACCCTACGCTTCTGCGGTAGGCTCTATAATGTATGCGATGTTGTGTACCAGACCGGATGTAGCTTATGCACTGAGTGTGGTAAGCCGGTATCAGTCTAACCCTGGGGAGAAACACTGGATAGCGCTAAAGAACATTCTCAAGTACCTGAGAAGGACTAAGGAGATGTTCTTGGTGTATGGCGGAAAAGACCTCCAGATCGAGGCCTTTGCTGACTCCAGCTTCCAGAGTGACAAGGATGATTCCAAGTCCATGTCGGGTTTTGTCTTTACCCTCAGTGGAGGGGCGGTGTGTTGGAAGAGTTCCAAACAAGAAACCGTTGCAGACTCGACGATGGAAGCGGAATACATCGCTGCATCTGATGCCGCAAAAGAAGCTGTCTGGATGAGGAAGTTCTTGAAAGAACTTCAGGTGGTTCCGTCCATTGTTGATCCAATACCTCTGTATTGCGACAACAACGGGGCTATAGCTTTAGCGAAGGAACCCAGGTCCCATCAGAGATCCAGGCACATCTTGAGGCGGTATCACCTGATCAGGGAGATCGTAGATCGCCAGGAGATCGAGGTTCGGAGAGTCGCTTCAGAAGATAACACTGCTGATCCATTCACCAAGGCCCTGCCCCAGACTCAGTTCGAGCGGCTGATCGAGATGATAGGTCTTCGATACGCCAGTACATGGCCTTAGTGCAAGTGGGAGATTGTTAGTGTATATGCCCTAGAGGCCATTACTGTATCATACTAGTTTGTATATTACTTAATGGATGCTTGGGATATTCACCTTGTATATACAATCTTGCTCAAAATAGTAGTATGCTACTTGGTTTGTTTCTACTTCAATGTGTACTTGTGTTTATTTCAGTATATCACTTATACGCATTAGTGGAGCCCTTAGGATCTTTGCTTGATTACCAGCGTTGTGATGGCAGTCACACTAGTGGGGGCTGGGTAATCTATAAGCACATCCTTATTCAGGTCCCTGGTCGCAGGACTATCGAGACAGGGCATCGATACTCCGGAGTAGACCAGCGCATGCGCTTCTCATCCCAGTGTGGGAGACGGTCTGTCCCACAGCCGTCAGTACGTCGTACTTGAGATAGTATGCGGGTGCTCGTTAGGTTACGGGTACACTGGACAGGACTCGTCGGGAACTGACTAGTTGGTATTATACCTATCGTCAGTTATCAGTTCCCAGGTGACATGAGTACAGCTTAGTCCGCTGACTTGACACTGTCACTTCGCCTCGGGTGTGTTCCCACTGTACTTTGATCACTACCCTACCACGGCTCAAAGGAGTCGTGCAAACAGGTGGTGGTTGGGTGCAGTCCCGAAGCACTTGGAGGCAGTGACGGTTAGACAGGATTCGTCTCTCCCGGTATTGGGGGTTGACATCGCGCTGTGTCTAGGAGAGCCATTACACGAGTAGTCCCTGGCCAGGGCAAACGAGATATACTGGTAGGTTTCCAGTGTTATCTCAGGGTGTATTGGGCTTCACTCCGGCACGACTTGTACCGCTATTGGGGGACTGACGTTTACCGCCCCCTAGGCCCGCCATGCGATGTATCAGACGAACAGACCGGACTGTACGGAGAATGTCACACTTAGGCTCAGTAGGAGTTCAGATGGGTTTCGCCTCGTCGGTCTTCTTGTCGGCATTACCTGGGGACCGTTACGCACAGCTAGTGCCGCTTGCGGTCTGTGGTTAAACCCACTGCCAGCGTAGTGTCGAGTCTTTAGAGTCCCATACAGAAAGCTTTTCGCCTTTAGGCAAAAGAGTAGAGGTCGCATGGTATTGCGACAGGTCGCATGGTTTTGCGACAGGGTTCGGTCACATCCGTGCACTTGTGCACGTGCAGTGTCCGGACAGTTTACACTAGCGGGCTTTGGTTTAAGCCAGATCCTAGTGTACCTTATGGGATTGGATTTATCCAGTTTGCATTCGTGCTCCTCGGAACGCGGATGCGGGTGTGTATGCACAGTTGACAGGGAGGCACAGACAGCGGATTCTCATTAGGGTTGTTGACAGTTGACCGTTGACTTTTTGACTTTTTGCTCAACCCTAATGAGAATATGATATGTGATTAACTATTATATTAATTAAGTATTATGGTGATATGGTTGTTGACTTGTTGACTTTTGTTGACTTGTTGACTTTGTTGACTTGTTGACTTTTGTTGACTTGTTGACCGGTTGACTAGGCTTGACTAGTTGACCATCATGATAACCATGGTTATCATTTCATGCCAAAGACTTTTTCTTGCTTGCTCATTTGAGTAAAATGAGTGCATGACATGATAAGGTTATGGTTGCTTCTAACCATCACATAAGACTTTTTTGATATGATGAGTTATGATCACTTTGGATTTTGAGAGGGTGAAAGACAAAAGAGTTGCTCATTCTTTCTTGCTCATTCTCTCTCTTGTTCTTGAGCTCTCCTCTTGCTCTCACCCTCAACCTCTTGCTCCCTCTCTTGATCTATGGTTCTCTTGTCTCATGAGTTGAGAATCAAGAACCATAGATAGAATCCCATTCTAAATCATCTCTACTCATTCTAGTTCACTAGGTTTAGCAAACCAAGTGAACTAGTTTCTTCAAAGAACGAAGAAGGAGCTAAAGGTTGGAGCTTTCAAGTGGATCTATCTTCGGCGTACGGAGACAACGAGAAGGAGCCATCGAACCACCATCGGAGCTTGAAGAGAAGGAGTTCAAGTTTAGGTATAACCATCTTCATCCGAGTAGCTAAATATCTTTAGCTTAGTATGCTAGTTTTAGTTTAGGTAAAGATCCCGACCTTGCTTAGTCCATGTTGCCTCTTGCGTTAAAATTTTGATTTTATACCGTTTCCGCCTCCCCGTAAGAACCGGGGGTCGCAACGTGGACTTACACCATGTACACCAACAAAGTATGGACGTTGGACATTGCTCCAGACGGGGTAAAACCCGTAGGATGCAAGTGGATCTTCAAAAGGAAGATTGGTGTAGATGGACAGGTTGAAACCTATAAAGCTAGACTTGTAGCAAAGGGATTCCGTCAAAGACCTGGCTTGGACTATGACGAAACCTTTTCTCCAGTGGCTATGCTGAAATCCATTCGGATCCTTCTTGCCATTGCTGCCTTCCACGATTATGAGATTTGGCAGATGGACGTAAAAACCGCTTTTCTAAATGGAAATTTAGAGGAGTGTGTCTATATGGATCAGCCAGAGCGTTTCATTCAGAGTGGGAGCAGAGGAAAAGTGTGCAAGTTGCTTAAGTCCATCTATGGACTAAAGCAGGCATCGCGGAGTTGGAATATCTGTTTTGATGAGACGGTCAAAGAATTTGACTTTATCAAAAATCCAGATGAACCATGCATCTATAGTAGATTTGTAGCGAGAACTGTAGTATTCCTTGTTTGATACGTGGATGACATTCTCTTAATAGGAAATGACATTCCTATGCTACAATCTGTCAAGGGTTTCTTGTCACACAGGTTCTCCATGAAAGACCTGGGTGATGCCTCTTACATCCTGGGGATCCGGATCCATCGTGATAGATCCAAGAGGATATTAGGACTTTCACAGTCCAGGTACATCGACACCATACTGAAAAGATTCAGTATGGAAGATTCCAAGCGCGGTAATCTACCGGCTTGTCACGGGATCACCCTCTCTAAAGAGATGTCTCCCAAGACTGATTTGGAGAGGGATCGCATGTCTATTATACCCTATGCTTCTGCGGTAGGCTCTATAATGTATGCGATGTTGTGTACCAGACCGGATGTAGCTTATGCACTGAGTGTGGTAAGCCGGTATCAGTCAAACCCTGGGAAGAAACACTGGATAGCAGTAAAGAACATTCTCAAGTACCTGAGGAGGACTAAAGAGATGTTCTTGGTGTATGGCGGAAAAGACCTCCAGATCGAGGCCTTTGCTGACTCCAGCTTCCAGAGTGACAAGGATGATTCCAAGTCCATGTCGGGTTTTGTCTTTACCCTCAATGGAGGGGCGGTGTGTTGGAAGAGTTCCAAACAGGAAACCGTTGCAGACTCGACTATGGAAGCGGAATACATCGCTGCATCTGATGCCGCAAAAGAAGCTGTCTGGATGAGGAAGTTCTTGAAAGAACTTCAGGTGGTTCCGTCCATTGTTGACCCAATACCTCTGTATTGCGACAACAACGGGGCTATAGCTTTAGCGAAGGAACCCAGGTCCCATCAGAGATCCAGGCACATCTTGAGGCGGTATCACCTGATCAGGGAGATCGTGGATCGCAAGAAGATCGAGGTTCGGAGGGTTGCTTCAGAAGAGAACACTGCAGATCCATTCACCAAGGCCTTACCCCAGACTCAGTTCGAGCGGCTGATCGAGATGATAGGTCTTCGGTACGCCAGTTCATGGCCTTAGTGCAAGTGGGAGATTGTTAGTGTATATGCCCTAGAGGACATTACTGTATCATACTAGTTTGTATATTACTTGATGGAAGCTTGGGATATTCACCTTGTATAAACAATCTTGCTCAATATAGTAGTATGCTACTTGGTTTGTTTCTACTTCAATGTGTACTTGTGTTTATTTCAGAATATCACTTATACGCATTAGTGGAGCCCTTAGGATCTTTGCTTGATTACCAGCGTTGTGATGGCAGTCACACTAGTGGGGGCTGGGTAATCTATAAGCACATCCTTGTACAGGTCCCTAGTCGCAGGACTATCGAGACAGGGTATCGATACTTCGGAGTAGACTAGCGTATGCGCTTCTCATCCCAGTGTGGGAGATGGTCTGTCCCGCAGCCATCAGTATGTCGTACTGGAGATAGTATACGGGTGCTCGTTAGGTTACGGGTACACTGGACAGGACTCGTCGGGAACTGAAAGGTTGGTATTATACCTATCGTCAGTTATCAGTTCCCAGGTGACATGAGTACAGCTTAGTCCGCTGACTTGACACTGGCACTTCGCCTCGAGTGTGTTCCCACTACACTTTGATCACTACCCTACCACGGCTCAAAGGAGTCGTGCAAACAGGTAGTGGTTGGGTGCAGTCCTGAAGCACTTGGAGGCAGTGCCGGTTAGACAGGATTCGTCTCTCCCGGTATTGGGGGTTGACATCGCGCTGTGTCTAGGAGAGCCATTACACAAGTAGTCCCTGGCCAGGGCAAGCGAGATATACTGGTAGGCTTCCAGTGTTATCTCAGGGTGTTTTAGGCTTCACTCCGACACGACTTGTACCGCTATTGGGGACTGACGTTTTACCGCCCCCTAGGCCCGACATGCGATGTATCAGACGAACAGACCGGACTGTGCGGAGAATGTCACATTCAGACTCAGTAGGAGTTCAGATGGGGTTTCACCTCGTCAGCCTTCTTGTCGACATCTACCTGGGGACCGTTACGCACAGCTAGTGCCTCTTGCTGTCTGTGGTTAAACCCACTGCCAGCGTAGTGTCGAGTCTTTAGAGTCCCACATAGAGGGTATTCGCCTCTGGGCAAAACAGAGTAGAGGTCGCATGGTTATTGCGACAGGGTTCGTTCTCATCCGCGCACTTGTGCACGTTTGGAGTCCGGACGGATATTACTGGCTGGCTCTGGTTTGAGTCAGATGCTGGTATATGTTTTGGGGTTGCTTTTATCTCTCCGTATTCATGTTCCTCGGAACAAGGATGCAGGTGTGTATGCACGGTTATTTGAGGAAGAGGAAGAGGGCTTTCATTAGGGTTTCGGAACGGGTGCGTATGCACAGTTGACAGTCGTCTTTTTCCAAACCCTAATGGATTTATGTTATATCAATTAATAATATATAATAAAATGAAATTGTGTCATGGTTGGTTTTTATGTTGACTTGTTGACCATGGTTGACTTGTTGACCATGGTTGAAGTTTTGACCATCATCATTACAAAAGAAAGATGCTCTTTGATTCTAGCAAATTCATTTAATGTTTGAAATGATAATGGTCATTCTAAAACTTTCCATCAACCTTTTCATTTTCATTATTATTATTATTTGATAATTCTTTTGCTTTATGTTATGGTTGCAAAAGAAAAAGAGCTCACTTTTATCATAACAACTCTCTCTCCTCACTTCATCTTCTTCTTCCTCTAGCAAAAGAGAACCCTTCTCATGTGTTGAGAATCCTTCTCTTTAAAAAGAAAAGCAACCCCTAGTCACTCTCTACTCATTCTAGGTTCAAGGTTTAGCAAGCCGGAAACCCTAGTTCACTCAAACATCGAGGAAGAGCCCAAAGGTCGAACCTTCGAGGTGGATCCATCTTCGACGGAAGAAGGCGACAAGAAGAGAACCATCAACCTCTACAAAAGTTTGAAGAAGAAGGAGTTCAAGTTTAGGTATAACCATCTTCATCCGAGTAGCTAAATCTCTTTAGCAAGTATGCTAGTTTTAGTTTAGACACGATCCCGACATTGTTTTAGTCCATGTTGCCTCTTGCGATAAAAATTTGTTTTTTATACCGTTTCCGCCTCCCCGTAAGCACCGGGGGTCGCAATATGGACTTACAGACACCACAAAGTCAGGTTTAGATAAACGAACCAATGCCCATAACCTTCCTCTGTCCTAATGAGTGCGACAGTTCTTAATTGGCTGAGTCTAGATATTTTTGTATTGTTAGCTCAAAGGTTATTTATTTGTAAAGATGTATCAATACTAAATTTTTTTAAAATGGTTTTATTAAGTAAAGGGTTTTTAAATGAAAATGTTTGTTTTCCCGTATTCTAAGTTCTCGAGGGTATCGTGTTATGTTGCATATGAGTGTGTGAGGAGGTAGGTCATTATCTCGTGGTCTACTTAAAGGTATAGTAAGTTTAATGAAGTTAAATGTATAATTGAAACAATGTGGTATTTAAATGGAAAATACGATAAAGTGAAATAGCCATCATTTTATGAAATGAAACTTGATCAATTTGGTTGATTAGTGTTTAATAGTTAACATGAAGGAGTTTAAGCATAAATTTATTAACGAGAAGTGAAGTTTTATAAGAAAACCGAATTGGAAATCAGATTTGTTCCGATTCCGTCGGGTTTTGCAAATCTGTATTTTTAGAATAGAAAAGAGAGGTAGAAAATGGGACTTACGGGTTTTGGATAATAACAAGGGTGAGATGGAAGGAGAGGAATCGCCGGTGCGTCGCTTCGTCGTCGAAGGCTCCTAGAACGATCGCCGGAAGTTCGCCGGGAATTTCGCCGTAACTTTGCTTCGTCCTCGTTTTCAAAGTACACATGTTTCTTGGAAATTTTAGAGTGTTGGCTCAGAGTTTAGGGTAAGAGGGTAGAGGGTAGGGGTGGTATTTATAGGGTTAGGCTAGGGTTAGAGTAGATGAAGGGTTTTGATTTAAAAATGTAAAAATGTATAAAAAAATCATTAAAATGGAGTAAAAGTGCTATTAAAAGTTCTCTGGAAACGATATGAGGAATTTAAGTGTGTAGGGGGGTTCAGGAGACAAAAAGCCACAAACTTGGTGTTGGGGACTCGGCCGTTCGGCCGGCGGCGCCGGCCCGAGTCGGACCGAGCCATGGCATGGGGAAGTGGGGTGTCACCTGAATAAGGCTCTAGCATACTCAGTTTTTCAGGTTCAGTGGAAAGTTTGGGAGTTATCTCATGTGGACAGTTGGGCTTCTATAAAATTTAAAATAAAATAAATATTAAAAATAATGTGGGGCATGGGATTTGAACTCTGGTGTCTTGGTTCAGCAATGCAAGGTATTACCAATGA
Source organism: Agapanthus africanus (assembly GCA_030015575.1). Taxonomy (NCBI): domain Eukaryota; kingdom Viridiplantae; phylum Streptophyta; class Magnoliopsida; order Asparagales; family Amaryllidaceae; genus Agapanthus; species Agapanthus africanus. Next base: position 283,264,062 of record CM057344.1, read on the forward strand.
GTTACAAGCTCTTTCTTGTAATTAAATTGCTAATTAATTACTTAAGTCTTGTGCTCAGGCAATAAATACCCCTTTATGGATTTGTTTTGAAATTTTTTTTTAAAAACTTGTATAGGAAATTTAGGGTTGTTACATTCTAGCCTTCTTAAAAAAAATTCGTCCCCGTAATTTGTAAAAGGAAAGTCTAATAGATTCAAGGATAGTTTGGTGACTGGAGTATAGATAGTGTATAATAAGGTGGTGCAAGGGTTTAAAAATGTGAAAAATGTGAGAAAGAATTAAAGAATGCGAAGGTTTTGGTAAGTTTGTAAAAGAGGCGAGAGAATTTTGGGTTAGGATAGATTCAAAGTGTCAAGCCCCGCTTCCCAAAATACGGAATACGAGTGGTTGACAAGGCCAGCCATGCTCCTACGGTGAAGGAAATATCCTGCCGTAGTCACACTTCGGCTTCTAGATTTACGTGGTAATCAGTAATCAATGCACAGGTAATGAGAAATGCAGTCACTAAATCAAAACAAATACGAAAGAACTAACCAGATGGAGATCAGGAGAGTATAGCTCTGGGTAGCTGACCAAGATGTCCACGATGTCCTCGAGGTACGTCAGGTCCTGGACCAAGCTAGATCCACTTCTCACTCTTAGAATGCATACTCAGGTCGCCAGAGCGATACGATAGCAATATATATGTAGGTACAAATGGTTGTTAGTGTATATGCCCTAGAGGCCATTACTGTATCATACTAGTTTGTATATTACTTAATGGAAGCTTGGGATATTCACAGTTGTATATACAATCTTGCTCGAAATGGTAGTATGCTACTTGGTTTGTCTCTGCTTTAATATGTGCATGTGTTTCTTTTAGCATATTGCGGGTATACATATTAGTAGAGCCCTTAGGATCTTTGCTTGATTACCAGCGTTGTGATGGCGCTCGCACTCGTGGGAGCTGGGTAATCTATAAGCACATCCTTATACAGGTCCCTGGTCGTTGGACTATCGAGACAGGGCATCGATACTCCGGAGTAGACTAGCGTATGCGCTTCTCATACCAGTGTGGGAGACGGTCTGTCCCACAGCCGTTAGTACGTCGTACTTGGGATAGTATGCGGGTGCTCGTTAGGTTACGAGTACACTGGACAGGACTCGTCGGGAACTGTTGGTTGGTAATATACCTATCGTCAGTTATCAGTTCCCAGGTGACATGAGTACAGCTTAGTCCGCTGACTTGACACTGTCACTTCGCCTCGAGTGTGTTCCCACTGCACTTTGATTACTACCCTACCACGGCTCAAAGGAGTCGTGCAAACAGGTAGTTTTTGGGTGCAGTCCCGAAGCACTTGGAGGCAGTGACGGTTAGACAGGATTCGTCTCTCCCGGTATTGGGGGTTGACATCGCGCTGTGTCTAGGAGAGCCATTACACGAGTAGTCCCTGGCCAGGGCAAGCGAGATATACTGGTAGGTTTCCAGTGTTATCTCAGGGTGTTCTGGGCTTCACTCCGGCACGACTTGTACCGCTATTAGGGGACTGACGTTTACCGCCCTCCTAGGCCCGCCATGCGATGTATCAGACGAACAGACCGCAAGCGGCACTAGCTGTACGTAACGGTCCCCAGGTAGATGTCGATAAGAAGACTGACGAGGTGAACCCCATCTGCACTCCTACTGAGCCTGTATGTGACAATCTCCGTACAGTCCGGTCTGTTCGTCTGATACATCGCATGGCGGGCCTAGGGGGGCGGTAAACGTCAGTCCCCTAATAGTGGTACAAGTCGTGCCGGAGTGAAGCCCAGAACACCCTGAGATAACACTGGAAACCTACCAGTATATCTCGCTTGCCCTGGCCAGGGACTACTCGTGTAATGGCTCTCCTAGACACAGCGCGATGTCAACCCCCAATACCGGGAGAGACGAATCCTGTCTAACCGTCACTGCCTCCAAGTGCTTCGGGACTGCACCCAAAAACTACCTGTTTGCATGACTCCTTTGAGCCGTGGTAGGGTAGTAATCAAAGTGCAGTGGGAACACACTCGAGGCGAAGTGACAGTGTCAAGTCAGCGGACTAAGCTGTACTCATGTCACCTGGGAACTGATAACTGACGATAGGTATATTACCAACCAACAGTTCCCGACGAGTCCTGTCCAGTGTACTCGTAACCTAACGAGCACCCGCATACTATCCCAAGTACGACGTACTAACGGCTGTGGGATAGACCGTCTCCCACACTGGGATGAGAAGCGCATACGCTAGTCTACTCCGGAGTATCGATGCCCTGTCTCGATAGTCCAACGACCAGGGACCTGTATAAGGATGTGCTTATAGATTACCCAGCTCCCACGAGTGCGAGCGCCATCACAACGCTGGTAATCAAGCAAAGATCCTAAGGGCTCTACTAATATGTATACCCGCAATATGCTAAAAGAAACACATGCACATATTAAAGCAGAGACAAACCAAGTAGCATACTACCATTTCGAGCAAGATTGTATATACAACTGTGAATATCCCAAGCTTCCATTAAGTAATATACAAACTAGTATGATACAGTAATGGCCTCTAGGGCATATACACTAACAATCTCCCACTTGCACTAAGGCCATGTACTGGCGTATCGAAGACCTATCATCTCGATCAGCCGCTCGAACTGAGTCTGGGGTAGGGCCTTCGTGAATGGATCTGCTGTGTTATCTTCTGATGCAACTCTCCGGACCTCGATCTCCTGGCGATCTACGATCTCCCTGATCAGGTGATACCGCCTTAAGATGTGTCTGGATTTCTGATGGGACCTGGGTTCCTTCGCTAAAGCTATAGCCCCGTTGTTGTCGCAATACAGAGGTATTGGGTCAACAATGGACGGAACCACCTGAAGTTCTTTCAAGAACTTCCTCATCCAGACAGCTTCTTTTGCGGCATCAGATGCAGCGATGTATTCCGCTTCCATAGTCGAGTCAGCAACGGTTTCCTGTTTGGAGCTCTTCCAACACACCGCCCCTCCATTGAGGGTAAAGACAAAACCCGACATGGACTTGGAATCATCCTTGTCACTCTGGAAGCTGGAGTCAGCAAAGGCCTCAATCTGCAGGTCTTTTCCGCCATACACCAAGAACATCTCCTTAGTCCTTCTCAGGTACTTGAGAATGTTCTTTACTGCTATCCAATGTTTCTCCCCAGGGTTTGACTGATACCTGCTTACCACACTCAGTGCATAAGCCACATCCGGTCTGGTACACAACATCGCATACATTATAGAGCCTACCGCAGAAGCGTAGGGTATAATGGACATGCGATCCCTCTCCAAATCAGTCTTGGGAGACATCTCTTTGGAGAGGGTGATCCCGTGACAAGCCGGTAGATTACCGCGCTTGGAATCTTCCATACTGAATCTCTTCAGTATGGTGTCGATGTACCTGGACTGCGAGAGTCCTAATATCCTCTTGGATCTGTCACGGTAGATCCGGATACCCAGAATGTAGGAGGCATCACCCAGGTCTTTCATGGAGAACCTGTGTGACAAGAACCCCTTGACAGATTGTAGCATAGGAATGTCATTTCCTATTAAGAGAATGTCATCCACGTATAAAACGAGGAATACTACAGTTCTCGCTACAAATCTATAATAGATGCATGGTTCATCTGGATTTTTGATAAAGCCAAATTCTTTGACCGTCTCATCAAAACAGATGTTCCAACTCCGCGATGCCTGCTTGAGTCCATAAATGGACTTGAGCAACTTGCACACCTTTCCGCTGCTCCCACCCTGAATGAAACCCTCTGGCTGATCCATATAGACACACTCTTCTAAATGACCATTTAGAAAAGCTGTCTTTACGTCCATCTGCCAAATCTCATAATCGTGGAAAGCAGCAATGGCAAGAAGGATCCGAATGGATTTCAGCATAGCTACTGGAGAAAAGGTTTCGTCATAGTCCAAACCAGGTCGCTGATGAAAACCCTTTGCTACCAGTCTAGCTTTATAGGTCTCAACCTGTCCATCTACACCAATCTTCCTTTTGAAGATCCACTTGCATCCTACGGGTTTTACCCCATCTGGAGCAATGTCCAACGTCCATACTTTGTTGGTGTACATGGACTCCATTTCGGTCCGCATTGCATCCAGCCATTTTACCGAGTCGACGCTCTGAATGGCTTGCTGGAAGCTAGTAGGCTCATCACAATCCAGGATGCAGTCTTCTCTATCCCCGTCAATGAGAAAACCGTAGTACCTCTCGGGCGGATGAGACTGCCTACTACTCCTGCGGAGCGGCATAGGAATGTCCTGTTCTTTTGAACTTTCTGGTTCCACTAAACTTTCAGTAATAGTTTGTGGTTCTGGAATTTCTTCCAGTTCTATTGCGCTCCCACTTATTTCTTTTTCTATGAACTGATGTTCTAGAAAGTGGGCATGGCGAGAAACAAGGACTTTTTGTTCCTCTTCACAATAGAAGTAATATCCCTTGGAGTTCTTTGGATATCCCACAAACTTGCACTGTACTGAGCGTGCCTCGAGCTTGTCCGCATGCTGCTTTTTTACAAAAGCTGGACATCCCTATGTCTTAATGTGATTAAGATAGGGTTTCTTCCCACTCCATAACTCATATGGTGTGGTAGGCACAGTCTTAGTGGGAACACGGTTCAAAAGATATGCAGCTGTTTCTAGCGCATACCCCCAGAATGATCGCGGTAACTCAGCGTTACTCATCATGGACCGTACCATATCCAATAAGGTTCGGTTCCGTCTCTCCGATACACCGTTATGTTGCGGAGTGTATGGAGGAGTAAGCTGAGAGAGAATTCCATTCTCCTTTAAATAGTTCAGGAATTCGGCACTTAAGTATTCTCCTCCTCGATCCGATCTTAGGATCTTGATACTTTTGCCTGTTTGTTTTTCTACTTCATTCTTATATTCCTGGAATTTTTCAAAAGCCTCGGATTTATGTTTCATTAAGAAGACATAACCGTACCTTGAAAAATCATCCGTAAAGGTAATGAAGTAAGAATAACCGCTTCGCGCATGTGTAGACATTGGACCGCACACGTCGCTGTGTACGAGTCCCAAGAGCTCGCTCGCTCTTTCTCCGTGTCCAGAAAACGGAGCCTTTGTCATCTTTCCTTTGAGACAGGATTGACAAGTTGCATACGATTGATATTCGAATGAATCTAAATATCCTTCAATATGTAACTTAGTCAATCTTCTCTCGTTGATGTGACCCAGTCTACAATGCCATAAGAAAGTTTTATTAATTTCTGGAGACTTTCTTTTGTGTGTATTCTGGATATTGAAAATCTGTGGTTGGTTTAAAACGTATATACCGTTGTTCAATGTACCTGACCCAATCAACACTTGATTAAGGTGAATGTTCACTACATTACTTACAAATGCAAATTCATAACCTTCTTTAGATAATAAAGATACAGAAATGATATTACAGGTTGCATTTGGTACATAATAACAACTACGCAAAACCAAAAAGTGTCCATCTGATAATCCTAGGTGATAGTCCCCCACGGCCTCAGCATCCATGCTAGCACCGTTCGCAACTCTGAGGGTCATGTCACCTGCCTTCAAAACTCTACGCTTTCTCAACGCCTGCAAAGAATTACAGATATGAGATCCTGATCCGGTATCCAATACCCAGGAAGTAGAGTTTATTGATAGACAATTTTCAATAACATACACACCTGAAGCTGAAGCTGCAACTCGCTTCAAATCCTGTGTTCTGGCTTTCCAAGCCTTGCAATCTTGTTTCCAGTGACCACTTTTGTGACAATAGAAGCATTCTTCCTTCCCCACCAGCTTCCCCGCTACCTTTGTTGCTTTACCCTTTCCCTTCGTATCCACTTTACCGACACCGCCTCTTGGTTTGGCGGGGGCTTTCTTCTTCTTGCCCTTGGCTTTCGCCCTGGACCTAGAAGAGGAAGATCCTCCTACAAACAAAGTGGATGTCTCCCTACCCTTCTGTAGGGTGCCCTCAGCAGTCCTCAACATGTTCAGAAGCTCGGCAAGTTCAACCTCCTTTCCTTGCATGTTGAAGTTAAGAATGAACTGGGCGTAAGTGGAAGGAAGGGACTGGAGAATCAAATCGGTATAGAGTTCATTCTCCAACGTGGTCCCAAGGTCCGCGAGCTCCTCTATGTAGCCGATCATCTTAAGCACGTGGTCCGCTACCGATGATCCGACGGCCAACCTTGCCGAAAAGAGCTTCTTCGACACTTCGTATCTTGCGATACGAGACTGCTCTCCATACAGTTCTTTTGTATGGAGAAATATGGACTCTAGGTCCATATTCTCGTGCCTCCTCTGATGGTCATTGTCCATCGAGGCTAGTACGAGGCATCTGGCCCTCGCGCAATCTATCTCCCATGTCTTACGGATTTCAACATCCGCGACGCTGGAGGTGGGACCTGGGACAGGGGGAGCTTTGGTGGTAAGTATATACCCCAGCTTGTCATAAGTGATAGCCATCTTGACATTCCTGAGCCAATCTTTGTAGTTTGGCCCTGTCAATATGTTTTTATCTAATAGTAACTTAAGTCCGGTCATCTTGAATGGTCGCTGCAATTAGGAGAGAGAAAAGAAACACTTTAGCATGATGCTCTTGCAAGTTTAGAGTGGTTTTTAGTTTGTCTAAACTGGATGGCTCCCACTGTCTCTCGAATCCCTTCTCAAACCGTAAAGAAAAGGATTAGCCGGGATCATTCTCACCGTACAATACTTGCTTAACCGTTCAGCCAGGCCAGTGTCGGTACTTCGAGGGAGGTTTTCCAACGCTTTCGCGAAGTTCCTTAATTAAGTAACCTCTTTTCCCTGTGGGCGTAGCCCCGCTAACACCTTTCTAGGCACCTACTAGGTTTATAGCATTGATCGTTAAGTGAGAGTTTTCCCGAGGAGTAGCATATACTCACAGTAGGATCGGGATCCAAATATCATCGCGTGATAAAGCCGAAGGAATCCTACCAGAATCATCACACTCCAAATGGTATGCAACACTAGCAAGTTTCAGTACTTATGAAACTCCCGATGTGGATTTTTGCCCCATGCTCTTATGACCTTGACTTTGGCCAAAATATCATAAGTCACATGTCAAGTTCTACCCGTCATTCTCCTGGTTAATTTGGACCCACCCGTACCTACCCTTGACTTTGGCCAAAATGGCAGCACGACTGTCCCAAATCAACGCATCTATCTATGCTGCACATGAATACCCAAACGCTACCAATCACTATGCCTTGACTTTGGCCAAAATACATAGCTTGAATACTTTTGACCATTCATGTGGAATGACGGAGGGCTACGAATGGTTTTGGCGAAACCGTGAACGTAGTGAACTTGATATAATCGATGGAACGAGATAGCTTTTAAAAGGAGTGGTTCAAGCTCCGCGTTTAAAAGTTTAGTTTTGAAAAGAACCGAGTGGTTTTCAAAGTGTTCCAATCGACTTTTCCTTGGTTTATTTCTTGCATTAGTTCTTTTAATGCGTCCCATCATTTAATCCTACCATTGCAGAAAACAACCAAAATATGACGTACGCTTATGCCATTCGCATTCGCCACGGGGCCCCGTCATCACCCGTTAGGTTACTTAACTAACGACAGAGCGGGGGCTGGGCTAGCGCGGCTGTAAAACATAAGCAACGCCTAAATAGTTATTATATATAAATATATAGCAATGATAGACATTACAGATCACAGATGAATACATTGGATATACTAGGAATCCGCAATGCGTTCGAGCCTGCAACGCAAAGCGGATTACACGGTCGCGGTGAATAGCCAATACCCCACCCAAGACCCCTACGGGTGCGGCAAACTACCCGCCAAGCACCCGAAGCGAAGCAACCTCCCTCACCACCGTGAGTAGGCCACTCGGCACTTCGAGATACCCGGTAGTTTGTGCACCCCCTCCATGGGTCTATCCTAGGAGCAAAAACAGTAAAAAGAATTATACAATGACGGCTACAACCCCGACCCGGTTGTGCGGCCATACAAAGAATATTATTACATCAATTTACATGTTACAAATGAATGAAAGAAAAATAACGCTCATCTCACATCCACCCCGGCCATTCACCCGCGACAATCCAATCCATTCATATCCACAAACCAATAACAATCACAGATCATGTATAACCCCGACTAATCGTCTTATAGCGATTAGCCGACGTTCAATACATGCAAGCATTACAGATATAACCGATATAGTTAAAGTGCAGTGAAGTTCGGAAAAATACGGAATTATAGGACCCCAAAAGGAAATTGCTTTTCTGTAAAATCTGGGTACATATAATATATCCTAAAAATCCCAAAACCAACAACAACACACTCTGCACGAAAAACGATGCGCCGATCACGACAATCCGCGGCGGTTCCGCCGCATATACCTACTTCATGCGGCGGAAGGGCGGCGACTTGAGGGAATTAGGGTATCGTTTTTCTTGGGTGTATTCACAAAACCCTGAGACGATTTTACATGTATAAAGTTTTTCATTTAGAGCAGGAAAAATTTTAACAGAAACTTGGATTTTGTAAAAGTTTGGTTTTGTGATTTTTCCGGTTCCTAACTTCGTTACACTTAACTACTTAACTAGTTTAGGTTTAGTTAGGCTCTGATACCACTGTAAGTCCGTGTTGCCCATCCCGGTGCTTACGGGAGGCGGAAAACATAATAAAAAACGGATTTTTAATGACTTAGGCAACATGGACTATGCTTGTGAGGATCTTTGCTAAACATAAACTAGCTAACCCTAACTACAAGGTAGCTAAGTGATGAAAGGTTATACCTTTGGTCTTTAGTCCTTCTCTCCTTGCTCCTAGGTATGGTAGAAAGAGTTCACCTTGCTTGTCTTCTCCCGTCAAAGAAAGATCCACTTGAAAGCCACCACCTTTAGCTTCAACTCCAAGCTAGGAGTAACTAGAGTGCAAGAAATGCTAAGACTTGAACCCTAGAAGTGAGAAGAGAAGATCAAGAGAGGGTTTTTCTCAAGCTTTTTGTTTCTCAACACATGAGAGGGAGAGAGCTTGAGGGAGAGGATGAGCAAGAGAGAGAAATGAAATGATAGAATGAATTATTTGTGAGCCTTTCTCACTAATATGTGTGTATAATTTTAATTGTATAATTAGCTTGAAAATTGTCATGGTAAATCATGAAATGACCATTATCATTTCAATTTTGCAAAGATCAAAGAGCATCTTCCAAAACAAATGATGATGGTCAAAGTGTCACCCATGGTCAACAAGTCAATGAAGTCAATAGGTCAACAACAACAACCATGCACAATAATTGAAATGATGCTATTCGCCTTTAGGCAAAACGAGTAGAGGTCGCATGGTTTTGCGACAGGGTTCGTTCGCATCCGCGCACTTGTGCACGTTTGCTGTCCGGACAGTTTATACTAGCGGGCTTTGGTTTAAGCCGGACTTGGAGGCACTTGGAGGCAGTGACGGTTAGACAGGATTCGTCTCTCCCGGTATTGGGGGGACCGGACTGTACGGAGATTGTCACATACAGGCTCAGTAGGAGTGCAGATGGGGTTCACCTCGTCAGTCTTCTTATCGACATCTACCTGGGGACCGTTACGTACAGCTAGTGCCGCTTGCGGTCTGTGGTTAAACCCACTGCCGGCGTAGTGTCGAGTCTTTAGAGTCCCACACAGAGAGCTATTCGCCTTTAGGCAAAACGAGTAGAGGTCGCATGGTTTTGCGACAGGGTTCGTTCGCATCCGCGCACTTGTGCACGTTTGCTGTCCGGACAGTTTATACTAGCGGGCTTTGGTTTAAGCCGGATCCTAGTATATGATTTGAGATTAGTTTTTCTCAGGGTATTCGTGTTCCTCGGATCACGAATGCGGGTGCGTATGCACAGTTGCTTGAGATTGGGGGAGAGGACCTTGTTTAGGGTTAATGACTATTGTCATTTTATTAACCCTATTGCTTTTGTGTGTATTATTGTTAATTGATAATTAGCTTAATTATTGTGCATGGTTGTTGTTGTTGACCTATTGACTTCATTGACTTGTTGACCATGGGTGACACTTTGACCATCATCATTTGTTTTGGAAGATGCTCTTTGATCTTTGCAAAATTGAAATGATAATGGTCATTTCATGATTTACCATGACAATTTTCAAGCTAATTATACAATTAAAATTATACACACATATTAGTGAGAAAGGCTCACAAATAATTCATTCTATCATTTCATTTCTCTCTCTTGCTCATCCTCTCCCTCAAGCTCTCTCCCTCTCATGTGTTGAGAAACAAAAAGCTTGAGAAAAACCCTCTCTTGATCTTCTCTTCTCACTTCTAGGGTTCAAGTCTTAGCATTTCTTGCACTCTAGTTACTCCTAGCTTGGAGTTGAAGCTAAAGGTGGTGGCTTTCAAGTGGATCTTTCTTTGACGGGAGAAGACAAGCAAGGTGAACTCTTTCTACCATACCTAGGAGCAAGGAGAGAAGGACTAAAGACCAAAGGTATAACCTTTCATCACTTAGCTACCTTGTAGTTAGGGTTAGCTAGTTTATGTTTAGCAAAGATCCTCACAAGCATAGTCCATGTTGCCTAAGTCATTAAAAATCCGTTTTTTATTATGTTTTCCGCCTCCCGTAAGCACCGGGATGGGCAACACGGACTTACAATGGTAACGCGTGCAATAATAATGAATATATAACAGTAATCAAAAGAGTAAGGACGTGAACATGAAGTAGCCAATGCAGGTATCTGATAGAGCAGGCAAACAGTGAAGCAGTAAACTGTATGGCAGGTATGTTGAATCAGTAAGCAATACATGTCAATGTCATTAACCCTATCAGTCTCTAAGTCTCACTGTACTGATCGCTAAGCCTATCGTCAGTCCAAGTGTGTGAGTCAACCACTCGTGAGTATCCCCCACCCAAGGGTAGGACCCAAAGGCAAGGCAACACGGGCAAGAGTCGCTCGCTAATAATCAGTAATATCCCCATATATCTCCAGAATCGCTCTATGTGCCGGCATGGGACTCCCGAGATTCTGTTGAACTCACACTCAAACTACCCCACACCCCGTGGTCCACATCAAACGCCAACCATAAACTCAAATACCAGTCGGTCCATGACAAGTCTACGCGAGAACTGAAGACAGGGCCTGCATCAAGTATGTCTCGACTGATACCAAAGATAAATGGACAGTGTTTGGCGCCTTACCTGTGACACCCGTACAAGTGCTTCCATAATTGTCCCATACCAATTATAGTCACACTTATACACGTCCCACAGACGTCGACAATGCAATAAATCAATAGGGTCCACTGATTGTGTAAAAGTACGTATCACTTTCACTTATTCATTCATACTTAAACACTAACGTACTTTCCATAATCAAACGCTAATACCTAACACTGGGTAATGCACATGATCACTAGGTTACCAATGCAATGACATATATGTAATGTGATGAGAATACAGTAATTAAGGCATGATTAAGATATCATCAGTCGGTGTCCTACCAATTGCATAATTTATCATAAATCATACATGCAAAATTTAGCGAAACAATAAAAAGGGGGTAGGCGGTATATTTACTTATCAATCCATCAAAATTGGTTTCATGTTAATCGGGTTTCAGGATCACTAGATATGTCCATTTCTTTTTAAGCGTTCACTGCTGGAAATCCGGTTTCTGAATCGGAAATCCGTTTCGTAACGCATTTTAATCCCAGTTGGGATCATATTTAGGCGACGCTATAGTTGAACAATATTTAGGGCTATCAGTTAGGTTTCTAAATCAATTAGCGGATCCTCAATATATTATATCGACAGGGAGTTATGGGCAGGTTATACTTGATGTGTAGAATTTGCCTCTGCAGAATTCAGCAAGACGTGTCGACATTATAAAATGAGTTAAAAATATCAAACTGTTGAGGAATCCAGTGTGAGGGGTGGAGGAGAAATCTAATTCAATTCTCTACGTAACGGTATAGGGTTCCTCACATTCTCACAATTCAACAGGAATATACAGGGGTTTAGAAACTGGGGTTAATCGGGATTTCCGTTCTGGACTGCAGTCCAGAATCGTAATCCACCGCAGTTAACTCTATCATAGTTTATTAAAATTCAGTGATCAACAATATAATACAGTAGGATAAACAGTTAGCTTTGATACGAGCCATCGAACGCTAAAATCCGGTTTGTACATAATTCAATATCAATTTTACGGTTTATCATGTACGGAAGTTTCAGGCTTTACGACAGAAATCGGGATGTTATTTTACGTTAGCAAACGGCCTTATTTTGTAACCAAAATCTCAAGGGGTATTCGTTATAACTCGGGCCACTCAATGTTATTTGTTGTCGCCAAATTAACAGAGTTTGTAGGTCATAGATTACATCGAACACTTAACTTAGAACTATTTACACGAAAAGTATATGCGGGAATTTTTGTTAACTAGAATTGTAATATGAAAAGTAGCATGAAGCAAGTATTAAACTTGCCTGAAGACGTGTCGATAACGGTATGGCAGTGGCAATGGCATGATCGCGTCACGAACGCAGCACAGATTCGGCCTTGTCGAATCTCGCTTCTTGGACTCGATGGCTCGGTGGTTGCGACGGGCGTGCGCTGGTGTTGCGATGAAATTCGCGTTGATGACGATGACAGCATAAGTGATCGGGGCCACAGATTTGATGGCGACGTCAGTGACTAGAATGACGGCAACAGCGGTCGATGCAAGTGTTCAACGAAATGCCGGGGGCTCGACTGCGGCGGCTTGGCAGCGACGGCTTGGGTTGCTGCGGCGAAGCGGCTGCGGTCGGCGGTGAGGGGGTGTCGGAAGCGTTCGGGCGTTGGAGGTTGCAGGTGGGGCCGGAGCATCATCATGATGGGTCATGGCGACAGTGGGCGTGCAGAGGTGAGGTGGAGATGGTGAGCTGAGGGTGTTAGTGGTGATGCATAGGGCAACGGGGATGTGTACGCGTTGGCTATGGCGAGGTCGCCGGTGAAGGGTCGAGGGTGCAGGCAGTGAGTCGAGGGTGCCGGTGTTGGAGCTTGGGCTCGGCGATGGGTGTGCAGGCGGGTAGCGAGATGTGACGAGGGGTGGCCGAGTGCGAGGAGACGACGAAGGAGGAGCTCGAGTTGGAGGTTGGCATCAATGGAGAGGGTGAGAAGGGGGTGCCGGTGATAGCTTGAGGTGGGACGAGGAGGAATGCTCGTCGTCGAGGGTGAGAAGTTTGCTAGCGGTGCTCGGGCAATGGAGCTTGGGTCTTGGGTTTGCGAAGAGGAAGAAATGGCGTGGTGGCTCGTCAGAGGTTCTAGGGTGTCGTGGAGGAGGCCAGAGTTGGTTGTTGTCGTCGTCGTGGGAGTGTAAGGGGATGGCGATGGAGATAGAGAAAACGAGAGTGAGAAGGGAGCGAGTTAGAGAGACGAGGAGAGGTGAGCGAAATGGAGACGGGGTCGCGGGCGCACACGCAAACGTGGGTCGGGGTCATGGGTCGCGAGCGAGCACGGCGTGAGACGTGGGAACGTAGGGGAAAATCGAGCGGGAAAACGCGATTGAAGTGGGGAAGATGGATACTGGGTCGGGTACAGGCGTGGTGAGGGGACGGGCTGGGCCGGCTTGGGGTGTTTTATTAATTTATTTGATTTAGTTCTAGGCTAAGAAATGGAAGTGGGCCGGATTTAATAAAAGGGGAAAGAAAACAAAGGAAAAAGGGAATGGGGGTTGGGCTCGGGAAAATAAGAATGGGGAAAGAATTTTGGGGAAATAATTAGGAAGATTGGGCCTGGCTCGGGGTTAGGGAAATGGAAAAATATAAATAGATAGGTAATAGGGTTTTGGTTTAGTCTAGGGAAAAATAATGAAAGAGAAGATGGAAGTGTGGTTAGGGTTTATATACATTTAGTTAAATAAATTTTGGTGAAGGGGAAGTGGAAGTGGGCTGAGTTTTTGGGTAAAAAGAAAAGGGAGAAAATAAAAGGGTTTAGATAAATTAGGGCTAGGTTAAAACAAAATAATTATAAATATAAATAATTAAATTTTGTAAGTAGCCTTTTATAAAAATACGGATATTGGTGCGCAAAAGAAATGGGTATTACATCATACCACCCTTACAAAAATTTCGTCCTCGAAATTTAAAACAATCGATAAGCTATATGAAATAACACGCGAAAAGGCACGACCTCGAACACTCACATATAATGGTTTACTTAAAGCAGTTAAAGGAAAAGAAAAAATCGAAAGTCTAAGTAAATATAAGGCAGAATCAACTCTAAGGGCAAACTATATATACAAGAGAATAAAAATAGCAATAACGAACAATAACATTCGAGGCATGCTAGATAAAATCGAAATCCCAAATATATGCTACATACATATATCAAAATAGCGCAGCTAAAATAATGGCATCAGGCATAACCATTTATAATAGCAAACTAGAAGCACAATACCCGAGAAAAATAAAGTAACAATAATAAAATAGTGGAGGATTTGTCGATAAGCCAAAGTATTTTTGAATAACTGTATCGATCAAATGATTTTAAAATAACTTAGAAACCCACGTGGTGAAACTAAGAGACATAGAGCCAAGTAAAATGCGCGATATATGGTTGCGCTATTTAAAATGTGAGGAATAGTAGAGCATCTAAAATGGGTAAAACGGAAGTAGTCAATGACACACAATTATTTTTTTTCGATAAATACGAAATAATGAAAACTAAATTTTTGAATGATGATGTCCCTAAATGTAATAAAAGGAAGCACTACTGATGTAAGGGCTAGTCAGGGTAGGGGTTACAATAGGGTAAGGCCCATTCAAAAGATCGGGGTACGGCACTCTTTAATCTAAGCGAGGGTCAAAACAACACAAGGTGCAGGAGTGAAGGAAAGTAATGAATCTTGGGAGGAAAAGAAATGTATAGGGGAAACGGTCAAAGTATCATGTGAACCAATAATAAAAAAATTAGAGAACTCAGAAATTTTATTTCATTCCAGAAAATTCTAAACAAGACTTTCACGAAAGGTAAAAGATGGCCCTAAACTATACATAGATTTATTTGGCCAGCGGAGACAAAGCTAAATCACGTCAGTCACGGTTGTAGAAGTTCAGCAGGTTACAGTAGGCTCGCGCGCTCAGATAGGGGCATCCATTTCCATATCGCCTCGTAGGGATTGCCATTGGAGGTTCTCCTGCCTTGGGGTCTTCTTCTTCTGGTCCTTCTTCCTCGGCTGGAGTTTCTTCTTCTTCTACATGATTTTCTTCTACTGGATCTTCTTCCTCCGCTGGAGCTTCTTCATCGAGGTCTGCTTCTATGTGACTCTCTTTTTCTGGATCTTCTTCCATGGGATTTTCTTCCACTGGATTCTCCCCAAGATTTTCCTGCCCTGGATTTTCTTCTATCGGGTCCTCCTCGGGATCTTCCTCTATTGGGTCCTCTTCGGGGTCCTCTTCTTCGTCGTCCCAGTCACTGATCATGTCGACTTCTGGGGCTGCGAATCTCTCACCCTCTGAATCGCTGTTTCCGAAAATAACCTGTGGGCCATTGATCTCGTCATCTGAACTTACCAGTATGTAGTTCAAGGAAACGCATGACCGCGAGTCCTCATCTAGAGGCGGCGCTGCTCCAGGGTGGGCCATGGCCTGAAAGGATAGAGTCATGATTAGACAGTAGGACACATTAAGAAGATAACCAAGGATACGGTAGCACACGAAAGACATGCTGTAGGCAAGGACTGAAAAAATCAAAATTTAGAATGCTGATGCAATGAATAGTATAAGTAAAGTGAGTGGGAAGGGGACGATACATACATCACAACTCAGAATTTTATTACATTCAACTAAAAGTTCAACGGATACAAGATCTCAAATGAAAAGAAAAATATTTACAAAAGAGTGACAACATTTTTATTGAAAGCGGAAAGGAGATACTTCTTCTTTGATTTCCAGGCCGCTGCATTCTCGTCACGCGAGTTGAATCCTGCGCTCGGTGCGCACTATCCTCGAAGCTCGAACTACGAAATAACCATCACTTAGCCGTAGTGGAGAGTGTGGACAATTCTCTTCCTTGTAGCTCCTTCCTTTTAGGGCAACCATTGATAAGATGTTCGCTGGATCCGCAAATCAGGCACTACCCTTTGGCGCTGCGACAATCTCTCTGAAGGTGTCCTGGCTTCTTGCAATATCAACAACGTTGAGTCTTCCGCTGCTTCCGTTCCTGGGGAACAAGTGGGCGCTTCATCTTCACCTCTTTTCCTTGTCTAAGAGGGATCCCGTTATGATTGAGGGCTTCTGCTGGTGCCGGAGTCATCTGCCTTCTTAATCCTTCAGCTAACAGGTCGTTCGTTCGCTCCTGGGCTTCCATCAGACTTTGCAGTACATTCAAAATCTCGACAGTCTGATTCTGGGGAGTGGAGATAGAGGAAGAGTCGTTGGAAGACATGGTCCTGAAACGACAATTTTAGGATGGCATAAGGTACAAGGAGTAAAAATCAGAATACAATGTAGATTAAGCAAGGAAACAAGAATATCGGGTGAGGTGAAATTCAAACGAGTGGAAATCAAATGTAGAGCTCTAAGTCACCTAATAGAGTACAGTATTGCAACTATGCTACAGTTCACAATCAACACCATGTAACTCTACTAAGTCTCCCCAAAACTCTAGAGGATGGATCAAAATGTATAGCAGAACACACTATGTGAATCAAGATCAAGGATGACAAGTTTGCAATCTAGACTTGCCAAGCACAACACGGATACTGCAATCCCAATTGAAGAAAAACCGGGCTCTGATACCAACAAAACCATGTCACGCCACGCTTCCCAAAATACGGAATAGGAGGGGTTGACAAGGCCAGCCATGCTCTTACGGTCAAGGAAATATCCTGCTGTAGTCACACTTCGACTTCTAGCTTTACGTGGTAATCAGTAATCAAAGCACAGGTAATGAGAAATGCATTCACTAAATCAAAACAAATACAAAAGAACTAACCAGATGGAGATTAGGAGAGTATAGCTCTGGGTAGCTGATCAAGATGTCTACGATGTCCTCGAGGTACGTCCGGTCCTGGTCCAAGCTAGATCCACTTCTCACTCTGAGCATGCATACTCAGGTCGCCGGAGCGACACGATAGCAATATATATGTAGGTAAAAATGGTAACTCATTCAGTAATAATGAATATGTAACAGTAATCAAAAGAGTAAGGACGTGAACATGAAGTAGCCAATGCAGGTATCTAATAGAGTAGGTAAACAGTGAAGCAGTAAACCGTATGGTAGGTATGTTGAATCAGTAAGCAATACATGTCAATGTCACTAACCCTATCAGTCTCTAAGTCTCACTGTACTGATCGCTAAGCCTATCATCAGTCCAAGTGTGAGAGTCAACTACTCGTGAGTATCCCCCATCCAAGGGTAGGACCCAAGGGCAAAAGAACACGGGCCCGAGTCGCTCGCTAATAATCAGTAATATCCCCATATATCTCCAGAATCGTTGTATGTGCCGGCATGGGACTCCCGAGATTCTGTTAAACTCACACTCAAACTACCCCACACCCCGTGGTCCACATCAAACGCCAACCATAAATTCAAATACCAATCGGTCCATGACAAGTCTACGCAAGAACTAAAGACAGGGCCTCCATCAAGTATGTCTCGATTGATACCCAAGATAAATGGACAGTGTTTGGTGCCTTACTTGTGACACCTGTAGAAGTGCTTCCATAATTGTCCCATACCAATTATAGTCACACTTATACACGTCCCACAGACGTCGACAATGCAATAAATCAATAGGGTCCACTGATTGGGTACAAGTACGTGTCACTTTCACTTATCCATTCATACTTAAACACTAACGTACTTGCCACAATCAAACGCAAATACCTAACACTGGGTAATGCACATGATCACTAGGTTACCAATGCAATGACATATATGTAATGTGATGAGAATACAGTAATTAAGGCATGATTAAGATATCATCAGTCGGTGTTGATCAATATGAGAACTTGTATTTACCGCAATCAGAAACGGCGTCGCTTTGCAGCTAGCCGGTGAGTACGGGTCGATCCACAGAGATGGGTAATTTTCTTATTTGTGTTTTTACGAGTTGATTCCAAATGTTGTTTGGATTGATTAAATCTAAAAAACTAGATCTATCACTAAACTAAATTAATCTAAATTAAAGTCTTGCTATGGTTAGGCTTAGGGGAAGTTTTGGAGATTAACGTTTTTCCTCACCGCTTTCAATGCCTTCTTTTTTAGATCTATTAGATGTTGCGGTTATTATCAATAAAGTGGATCCAAATCTTTTGGGAAAATGTTTCTTCCTCTAGATTCGTATCCTTCCTTTGTTGATAATTACCCTAACCCCCACGGAAAAAGCACGCAACCGGCCCTTTATACTACGGTTCACCGTTACCTCGAGGGGTAGGGTGCCGTAGGGAGCGGTTGTGCTCGTATGCGTGGAGTTCTAATTCATTAGGTGAATGTGGCATTGAAAGGGGTGAGAGATCTCATCTCTCAACCCTTTCCCTAAGGCTAACCCTAACAAGCGAGAAGACTACTCGCTCATTAGGGGATGATAATGCATACTAATTAAAAGAAGAAAAAACATAATTTACCTTACTAGGTTGACGGCTCCCTCCAAACGATATAGAACAGATCTCAATATAACTCCCAGAAATTCTGAAATTTATTGATTGAAAAGAGGCATCACCATTTTACAGATCTGTAATTACAATTTATAGGAAAACAGAAAACCTAGGGTTACAGACTCTCGCACATGCAAAATTACAGATTTGCCCACGGAAAATCCAAACACCCGCACCGACGCAGTAAAAATCCACCGACACGGGCTCCAAACGGCCGCGGAACCGCGGCGCAAGGCTAGGTTTGGCCACGGTTCCGCGGCCAAACAGAGGAATTAGTGCATGAAACTTATGGGCTTGGTCAGGGCTTCATGGGCTTTTTTACTTTTATACTTGTTTTCTCTTTTTGGCTTCTGGGGCTTCTCCAGATCTTCAGTGAAAACTTGTACGTATCTTTTGACCGTTCACTTGACATTTTGGACCTTGCACTAGCTTGACTAGGATCTGTCTACTTGTTCGTCAAAAGTCCCTTTTCTGTATCAGCTTTCGTCTTTTTCACTGTATTTACTCCAAGAGCCTGTATCCTGTAACATGCAACAAAAGTGAGTCAAGAGTACCTGTTTATTTCTAAAACGGATAAGAATAGGAGAATGATAAATGCAATATTATGGTCTGAACAAATACCCCCAAACTTATCTTTTGCTCGTCCTCGAGCAAACTTATTATTTTTATTCACTAAAATCCTAACCGCACTTTCGCAGGGAAACGCGATTGCACTGAGCACGTGCAACAAGCCGTTAAACCTCTAGGTGTCCCTAGTAGGAGGAGTGTTGTCTCCTTAGGGTTTTCAGCGGATACTACCCACAAAATCCTATCAATTCAGCCCATTAACTTTTGTTCTCCAATTAGGTCTTCTAATAAGGAATTCTATTATCTTCTACTTGTAAATTATCCACCCACATTCTTCACACTTCCTCATTATCTAACTTAAGATTATATATGTTCTATAGATTTATTTAGCTTTCGGCATCTCTTAAGTCTTCCTTCTAGGGTTTCATCTCTACTTAGGAATTTCTATCAACTCTATTAAAGATACATGTTTTATCTTTCATTCCTTTCTCTCATCTAAACTCTAATCACATATCCCCACGTGTGTGTATTGATCACCCCTACACTTGGAAATTCAAATCAAGCAATCATACTCTCGTCCATTGTCCAAAGCACTTATTAATTAGTGAATATTTAAATGAAATTTTGCTTACACATCCTTCATGCGACCGTTAATACTTCTTGAGGTACCAACAATCGATTACAAGATGCGTTAGCACTTTAAAACGTACTTCTTAGTTTTTGCAATACCCAAGGCTTTTAGCAGTGACTCCCAAACCAGTTGGTCTAAGGCACTAGGTGATGAAGCACCCTCGCTAAAGATTTTTCTATTTTTACAGCCTTAAGTAATCACAAAAAACCAGTGTCCATTTTTTTTATTCACTTTTTTTTAATTGTACTAAGGACTTTAGACAAGAGCATTTCAAGGTCTCTTCTACTATTCCAAGTTTCAAGTTGCGTGATTGTGCAAGTTGTAGGGTATACATTTTCAGAAATTAGACTTAAGCTAGGAACTATTTTTCAAACTTATACTCTAATAAGAACATCAATACTCTTCCCTTGTTTCGACTTAGTCCAAGAAGTGAACCCTAAAATTTGCCTAATTCTAAATAAACTACAAGGTATATACTTTCTACCGTTAAACTTTAAGGAATGTTATTTTTAGGGTTTTTGATTTATTGAGTCTAAGATCTAGTTGTTCCTAACTAGTTAACCTATTTGTCAAACTCAAGTCAATTAGCCAAAGTTGAATCCAATAATTTTTATAATTTTTTGAAATTTTTCAAGTTTTATGGGTTTTCAAATAAGATTTGCAAAAATATGTACAAATGACTGCGAAGGAAGAAGACGTACCGAGCATACCCCCAAACTTAAACTTGACAGTGTCCTCACTGTCATGCTAAACCAAGAGGGTCAAAATATCGGCACTTCCCTGTTTATTTATTTATAATTTTTTTTTATTGTTAAGAAAAACAAAAATATATACAAAAAGGCCCTCCCCCAAACTTCATTTAAACTATGTTAGACATTACTGCCAAACTTTGCATAGACCAAAAGTCAATACCAACCAGTTGAAAAATTTATCAGTAAAGAGTATTGGTTGGTGGAAGAATAAGTTGTGGCGGTTCAAAAAGAATTGGGGAAGATAGAAGTGGTGGTATGGAAGGTATGGAGGGGAATAGACAGGAGGTGGTGATGAATCAAAAAGAGAATGCGAATGATCAGCAATCAGTGGAATATTGGCATTCTCGTAGCTTATTAAAAGAAATGGGGGTGGTTCAACTTCTAAAAGAGGAGGTTGACTAACCACAATATCCCCAAAATGTTCCTGTGGGTCCTCTATTGACTTGGCATCATCCATCAATTTCATATGATATTCAATTATAAGGGAACTGATTTCCTCGATGTCCGCCATAGTCCAACCGAAAACTTGCCGCCTCTCTTGTAAGACTTTTAAAATAGCGTTCTCTTGCTCAAGGGCTAGAGAAGCCGATATGATAATGGGAAGGGTCTCATTCTCACCTATGTAGGCATATTTAAGGCAAGGCGGTAAGGACATGAGTTCGAGTTTCGGAGGCGAAAGGATCATTGCGGAATCTACCTCGAACTCAAAGGACTCCAACACAGGTTCGAAATCACTGCAAACAACCGATTCGGATGGTTCGACTAACTCATCAACAAATTCAAAAGACTAATATTCGGGCTGTGAGTCTTCATCATCCGAAAAAGTGAAACATTCATAATCCATATCGGTTGTGTCAACTGTGGTAGGCTCAAAGAGGGACGCACTAGTGGCGTCAAAACTGTTTTCATCAAATAGAAATATTGCAAGCTCGCAGTCCTCCTGCGTGATTTCGTGAATAGAGCAAACATCTCGTGTACTAATTTTAGGCACGGGGGGCAGACTTCCCATCTTATAAATATTGAACTTACTAGTCATCTTCCCAAAGGATACAGTCATGGAGCCATTGCGACAGTTTATTACAGCATTGGAAGTGGCCAAAAATGGTCGACCTAGGTTCACCGGAATTTGGTTTCTTGGGTTAGCAACAGGTTGTGTATCCATAACAATAAAATCAACGGGGAATATGAACTCCCCAACTTTGATCAACACATCCTCTAGCTGACCCCTTGGATGGGTGATTGATCGATCAGCCATTTGGAGAGTACAACGAGTGGGTTTCAACTCTCCAACTCCTAATTGTTCGTATACGGAGTAGGGAATCAGGTTAACACTAGACCTAAGATCTAAAAGTGCTCGATTAATTTTTTTATCCCCAATTGTGATTGAAATCGTAGGACAGCCGGGGTCCTTTCGTTTTTGGGGTAAGGTTTGATGGTGGTTAATAGCATTGCTCACTGCACTAGCCACTAGCACTTTCTTGGATACTTGAGATGCCTTTCTCTTCGAGGTGCATAAGACCTTTAAGATTTTCGCGTATGAAGGGACTTGTTGGATAGCATCCAAGAGAGGTATATTTATGCTAACCTGCTTAAATATCTCCACAATCTTCTCCACTTGTGCAGTCGGTTTATTGGGACTCAACCTGTTTGGAAATGGAGCATTTTGAAAATTCGTTGAGTCAAAAGTCTGTGGAGTAGAATGTGGAGTAGGAACGGATCCCGGTGTAGATGTGTTCATGTTGTGAGCAATGGGTCCGTTCGAGCAAGAAGAAGTAGAGCCGTGTGAAGGGTGGAGAATAGGCTCTAAAGAAAAAGGTGAAGAAGAAAGTGAAGAAAATGAAGAAGGGGAAGATGACGATGGAGAAAAAGAAGAAGAAGACGAAGAACCATCGGCGGGGATGTCATCACTAGTATCCACATTATTTTGCAACACTCTTCCGGATCTCAACGTGGTCACCGCATTTACATTGTGATTGTGATATGCGTTTCGTGTGTGACCGGGATTTGGCAATGGTTGAGATGGAAGCTTTCCATTTTCTCTCTCGCTCAACGCAGAAGTTAATTGTGCAATTTGTGCCTCAATAGATTTGATACTTTGATCGTGTGAGGCATTGTTATGCATCAAAGACTGAACATAACTTTCAAATCTTGCTGCGGATTCTGTAGATTGCATGAGAAAAGCATCTAGACTTTTTTCGAGCGAGATAACCTTATCGTCATTTCGTTGAACCAAATTGTTCGTTTGATTTGTATAAGGTGGTTGTTGGAAAGGTTGCTGGTTTTGAGTTTGTGAGGGTGCTTGTTATTGTTGTGGAGGAGGAGGTCTTTGAAAATTGTTATTCCCTTGGAATTGTTGATTTGAGTGACTCCTCCACCCCGGATTGTATGTCGAAGAGTACGGATCGTTTCGTTGTCGTTGCTGAAATGCAGCATTGGCTTGATCCTGTCCTTGAGTAGATGCATTATAAGGACACTCTTCGGTTAGATGCGATGGATTCAAACAACAAGCACAAACAGTTCGTGTGGGTAAAGCAGGGGCAGGAGAAGACGATGAGATTTTGGTCTCAATGGCTTCTAGCTTTTTCATAAGTGCGGCCATCTCGGCCTTCATAGCAATCGATCTACTTGATGTATGCCTGCCCTAGATTGACCAACAGAAGAAGATGATGTGGTCTTGGTACTCTCCCACTGAATTGTTTGCTCACTAAGATCCTCAAGAAACTGCTACGCTTCGTCGCTAGACTTGGAAAGAAAATGACCTTGACATATAGTTTCTAGCAACTGCTTCGTTACCGAGTTCAATCCCTCATATAATGTTTGGCAAAGTTGCCAACTTTCAATCCCATGATGAGGGCATTGAACGAGTAGGTCTTTAAATCTCTCGAAGCACTTCCAAAATGGTTCGGAAGGAAGCTGTGAAAATTGTATAATCTCGTTACGGATTCTAGCAGTTTTATGATGAGGATAGGACTTTTTCAGAAAAGCTCTCACAAACTCTTCCTAATTTCTAATGGAATGTGATGCGGTGCTATATAGCCACTTCTCGGCTAGGTCACATAAGGTAAAAGGAATGACCCTTAGCCTTATAGCGTCATCACTTAATTGGGTCGTTTTCATCATAGCGCACACATTTTGGAATTTATTGATAAAGATATATGCATCTTCCGATTCCAAACCATGAAATTTTGGCAGCATATTGATGAAATGTGGTTTTATTTCAAAGTTGTCCCCATTTGCCGGTGGGGGTGAAAGACATGTAGGTAAAGAAGTGCGGACGGGGTAGAAGAGATCCTGGAGCGCAACTCGTGCGGGCGCTATAACAGGCGGAAGATTCGGGTTATTTGCACCTGGCGGAGGTGGAATCATTCCCGTCGGTAAGGTATCATTAGGGTTGAATCCCGACATACCTTCGAAAGAAGAATTTGAAGGTGGAGGTAAGGAAATGTACGGAATGTCGACGAAGGGTTCGTCGGTCGGTACCAACGAAACATGGACTAATCGGGCGTTAGTATCCCTAGTCCAAAGTGACATACACTAAAGGAGTAGTGTAGTCAGAAAAAATAGAAAAACAGAATGTGGGGGTAAGATAACGTCAATGAGAAGAAGTGAGTGAAAGTGAGTTGCAAGTTTTTTAGCGGCAAGTTGCAAGTTTTTGAAAAGATTTATATTTTTTTTTTTGTGAGTTTTGCAAAGAGGTTTTTGAAATGGGACTCGTGACACAAATGTATCAACCACACATGCACAATCAGGCCTAGATCTAGGGTCGCCTAGGTCTGCTAGACAGCTCCTAACTAGGGCTAGAAATAGGACCTCAAACCGCCTCTTCACGGACAAATACGGCCAGGTAAGTGGGAAGGAACCACCACTACAGTGGGCCTAATTAATAACCACTAGCCTAGACACCGCAATATCGATTAGGATAAACGGCCGATGCCTATACTAGTCCTTTTCCTATTGAGCTCGATGTCCTTAGGTCTGAGTCTAGTCTTTTTTTTATTTAATTGTGGTCGATGCAAAATGCTTTAGGTGTTTTCT
Source organism: Agapanthus africanus (assembly GCA_030015575.1). Classification (NCBI taxonomy): domain Eukaryota; kingdom Viridiplantae; phylum Streptophyta; class Magnoliopsida; order Asparagales; family Amaryllidaceae; genus Agapanthus; species Agapanthus africanus. Next base: position 283,288,659 of record CM057344.1, read on the forward strand.
GGGGTCCTGGGAAGGGTGATGAAATCCCCACCCAACCTGAGTTTGGTCAATTAGCCCCTTAGAGTCCGGTTAAATTATGCAAAACAATAAAATTCACTTGCAATCAATTTTTAGCGCGGCGCAAAGAAACCTGCAGAAAATCTGTTATTTAGAAGGGGAGAGAAGATTTTTAGCGCAAAGAATTCCTGCAGAAAATTTCACAAAAGATATATTGAGGTAGGAAGAGAATGGGTTTAGAAAACAAACAGAGCGGATTTTGCGCAACGAGGCCACGTGGCCGCCGCGGAGCCGCGGTCTTGGGGGCGGTTTTGCCGCGGAAGGGCGGTCGGTTGAGGGAGTCAGGCTCTTGAAAAATTGGTACTGCTCTGTTATGATAATTGCTCTCTGTTCTGATATACAACTTTCTGTTTTCCTCTCTGTAAATTTCCAGATCCTAGAATCCTCGCTATTCCTGCAAGATTCAAAAGATACACCCTTCAAACAGATCAAAATTGATAATTTTTTTTTTTTTTTATTTTCAGATTTTTATAATTTTTATATCAACCCGAAATTACACAGAAAAAATTTTACGCCATCCCCGGCAACGGCGCCATTTAATCAATATAAGAACTTGTATTTACCGCAATCAGAAACGGCGTCGCTTTGTAGCTAGCCGGTGAGTACGGGACGATCCACAGATATGGGTAATTTTCTTATTTGTGTTTTTACGAGTTGATTCCAAATGTTGTTTGGATTGATTAAATCTAAAAAACTAGATCTATCACTAAACTAAATTAATCTAAATTAAAGTCTTGCTAGGGTTAGGCTTAGGGGAAGTTTAGGAGATTAACGTTTTTCCTCACCGCTTTCAATGCCTTCTTTTTTAGATCTATTAGATGTTACGGTTATTATCAATAAAGTGGATCCGAATATTTTGGGAAAATGTTTCTTCCTCTAGATTCGTATCTTTCCTTTGTTGATAATTACCCTAACCCCCACGGAAAACGCGCGCAACCGGCCCTTTATACTACGGTTCACCGTTACCTCGAGGGGTAGGGTGCCGTAGGGAGCAGTTGTGCTCGTATGCGTGGAGTTCTAATTCATTAGGTGAATGTGGCATTGAAAGGGGTGAGTGATCTCATCTCTCAACCCTTTCCCTAAGGCTAACCCTAACAAGCGAGGAGACTACTCGCTCATTAGGGGATGATAATGCATACTAATTAAAAGAAGAAAAAACATAATTTACCTTACTAGGTTGACGGCTCCCTCCAAACGATATAGAACAGATCTCAATATAACTCCCAGAAATTCTGAAATTTATTGATTGAAAAGAGGCATCACCATTTTACAGATCTGTAATTACAATTTATAGGAAAACAGAAAACCTAGGGTTACAGACTCTTGCACATGCAAAATTACAGATTTGCCCATGGAAAATCCAATCACCCGCACCGATGCACCGACACAGTAAAAATCCACCGACACGGGCTCCAAACGGCCGCGGAACCGCGGCGCAAGGCTAGGTTTGGCCGCGGTTCCGCGGCCAAACAGAGGAATTAGTGCATGAAACTTATGGGCTTGGTTCAGGGCTTCATGGGCTTTTTACTTTTATACTTGTTTTCTCTTTTTGGCTTCTGGGGCTTCTCCAGATTTTCAGTGAAAACTTGTACGTATCTTTTGACCGTTCACTTGACATTTTGGACCTTGCACTAGCTTGACTAGGATCTGTCTACTTGTTCGTCAAAAGTCCCTTTTCTGTATCAGCTTTCGTCTTTTTCACTGTATTTGCTCCAAGAGCCTGTATCCTGTAACATGCAACAAAAGTGCGTCAAGAGTACCTGTTTATTTCTAAAACGGATAAGAATAGGGGAATGATAAATGCATTATTATGGTCTGAACAGGTGTCCTACCACTTGCATAATTTATCATAAATCATACATGCAAAATTTAGCGAAACAATAAAAAGGGGGTAAGCGGTATGTTTACTTATCTATCCATCAAAATTAGTTTCACGTTAATCAGGTTTCAGGATCACTAGATATGGCCATTTCTTTTTAAGCGTTCAATGCTGGAAATCCGGTTTCAGAATCGGAAATCCGTTTCGTAACGCATTTTAATCCCAGTTGGGATCGTATTTAGGCGACACTATAGTTGAACAATATTTAGGGCTATCAGTTAGGTTTCCACCACAATTAGAGGATCCGCAATATATTACATCAACAGGGAGTTATGGGCAGGTTATACTCGATGTGTGGAATTTGCCTCTGCAGAATTCAGCAAGACGTGTCGACATTATAAAATGAGTTAAAAATATCAAACGGTTGAGGAATACAGTGTGAACAGTGGAGGATAAAGATAATTCAATTCTAGACATAATGGTATAGGGTTCCGCGCATTCTCCTAATTTAACAGGAATATACAGGGGTTTAGAAACAGGGGTTAATCGGGATTTCCGTTCTGGACTGCAGTCCAGAATCGTAATCCACCGAAGTTAACTCTATCATAGTTTATTAAAATTCAGTGATCAACAATATAATACAGTAGTTTAAACAGTTAGCTTCGATACGAGCCATCGAACGCTAAAATCTGGTTTGTAAATAATTTAATATCAATTTTACGGTTTATCATGTACGGAAGTTTCAGGCTTTACGACAGAAATCGGGACGCCATTTTACGTTAGCAAAAGACCTTATTTTGTAACCGGTATTCGTTATAACTTGGGCCACTCAATGTTATTTGTTGTCGCTAAATTAACGGAGTTTGTAGGTCATAGATTACATCGAACACTTAACTTATAACGATTTACACGAAAAGTATATGCGGAAATTTTTGTTAACTAGAATTGTAATATGAATAGTAGCATGAAGCAAGTATTAAACTTGCCTGAAGACGTGTCGATGACGGTACGGCAGCGGCAATGGCACAATCGCGTCACGAACGCAGCACAGATTCGGCCTTGTCGGATCTCGCTTCTTGGACTCAATGGCTCGGTGGTTGCGACGGGCGTGCGCTAGCGTTGCGGTGAAAGGCGTGTTGATGACGATGAAGGCTTAAGGGATCGGGGCCACAGATTTGATGGCGACGTTGGTGACTAGAATGGAGGCAACAGCGGTCGATGTAAGTGTTCGACGAAATGCCGGGGGCTCGACTGCGGCGGCTTGGCAGCGACGGCTTGGGTTACTGGGGCGAGGGGGCTGCGGTCGGCGGTGAGGGGGTGTCGGAGGCGTTCGGGCGTTGGAGGTTGTAGGTGGAGCCGGAGCCTCGTCGTGATGGGTCACGGTGACAGTGGGCGTGCAGAGGTAAGTTGCAGTTGGTGAGCTGAGGGTGTTTGTGGTGATGCATAGGGCAACGGGGATGTATATCCGTTGGCTATGGTGAGGTCGCCGGTGAAGGGTTGAGGGTGCAGGCAGTGAGTCGACGGTGCCGGTGGTGGAGCTTGGGCTCGGCGGTGGGTGTGCAGGCGGGTAGTGGGAGGTGACGAGGGATGGCAGGGTGCGAGGAGACGGTGAGGGAGGAGCTCGAGTTGGAGGTTGGCGTCAATGGCGAGGGTGAGCAGGGGGTGCCGGCGATGGCTTGAGGTAGGACGAGGAGGAAAGCTCGTCGTCGAGGGTGAGAAGTTTGCTGGTGGTGCTCGAGCAGTGGAGCTCGGGTCTTGGGTTTGCGAAGAGGAGGAGATGGCGTGGTGGCTCGTCGGAGGTTCTAGGGTGTCGTGGAGTAGGCCGGAGTTGGTTTTCGTCTCCGTCATGGGAGTCTAAGGGGATGGCGATGGAGACAAAGAAAACGAGAGTGAGAAGGGAGCGAGTTAGAGAGACGAGGAGAGGTGAGCGAGATGGGGACAGGGTCGCGGGCGCGGGCGCAAACATGGGTCGGGGTCATGGGTCAAGAGCGGGCGCGGCGCGAGAAGTTGGAATGTAGGGGAAAATCGAGCGGGAAAACGCGAGTAAAGTGGGGAAGAAGGATACTGGGTCGGGTACAAGTGTGGTGAGGGTACGGGCTGGGCCGGCTTGGGGTGTTTTATTAATTTATTTGATTTAGTTCTTGGCTAAGAAATGGAAGTGGGCCGGATTTAATAAAAGGGGAAAGAAAACAAAGGAAAAAGGGAATCACTACTACAAATAAGGGTTGCCCCTACGGATTTATCCGTAGGAGCAAACCACTTCCCCTATGGATATATCCGTAGGGACAAGAAAATACCCTGTAGGTACAAATGCCGTAGGTGCAAGTCGAAGCCTTGAACTTGCCCTACGGACAAAAATTTGCCCTTACGGAGTTCTGTGTAGGTCCAGTTTGCCCTACGGAATATGGCCGTAGGGGCAAAAAATTTATTTTATTTACGGTTTTATAAAATAGATTAGGTGTACCTACGGATGAATCCGTAAGGCCAAGTAGTAGCCCTATGGATAAATGCGTAGGTACCCATCCGTAGGGGTAAAATATCAGGATTCCTGATATTTTACCCCAACGGATCACTGTGTAGGGGGATTTGTTTGCCCCTACGGATATATCCGTAGGGGCAAGCTTAACCCCCTGATACTGAGATCACAGGGGAAAATATCAGTTATCCTGATATTTTTCCCCTACGGATTACTCCGTTGGGGCAACGTTGGGCCCTACAGATTAATCCGTAGGTACATATTATCAGTTTTTTTTTTAAAAAAAAGGGCTGCCTATTTTTTTCTCGCCCTGTGCACAATAATATATACATCGATCAAATATAAAATTAATCATCACACAGAACATATATCGCAGTATTCATAATCACATCTCACGCATATAATATAAAAAAAAACCGAAAAGTAGAATATGATATAAATATAAACACGCAAACACCACCAATATCAATATCGTCCAAAATGTAGTACAATATGTATCATATAAATAAATACATGTTTAAAATATAAGAATCAAAAAGCTACCCTAGCTCGGTCCAGCTCCACCTCTGATAAACGCCATAATCTGGCGCGCCTGATCCTCGGTCAATAAATCATGCAATGCGGTGCGTGCAGGAGTCTGAGCGGGCTGTGGAGCAGGCGATGTGGTCTGCGCAGCCGCCGTCGAGGTAGTGGCTTGCGGAGCCGCGGCTGCGGGAGTCTAAGCGGGCAGTGGAGCTATAGGAGCTGTCTGCGGATGTTGGAGATAGTGCCCTCAGAGTCAATTATTGGATCGCAGGTACGTGATTGCAATGATTGCGGAGGACCTATACCGGTAGGACAGTCTTACTTGAGATGCTAGTATGCTATCTGGTTTGCCTTTATCAGTCGTGTACATGTTCAGGTGAGTGATTACATGTTACACTTTGATAGAGCCCTTAGGATCTTGCTTTACTACCAACAGTATGATGGCGATCATATACGTGAGAGTTGGGTAGTTTATATGCATATCCTTAATTGTGGTCCCTAGTCGTTGGAGTTTCGAGACAGGGCAGCGATACTCCGGAGTAGACTAGTGTATACAGTCGAGACCCCGACGAGGGGCGGTGGCCGGTCTCACAAGCCACTGGTGTCAGTTGGATCACCTAAGATGTATACAGGTGCTCATTGGGTTATGAGTACACCGGACAGGACTCGCCGGGAACCTGCTAGTTGGTATTATACATATCGTCAGATAGCAGTTCCCTGGTGACATGTGTACAGGTTAGTTCATCGACCTGAGGTCGTCATTTGTCTCGTATGAGTTCCCACTGTGCTTTGATTTCTACCCTACCACGGCTCAAAGGAGTCGTGCAAACAGGTAGTTTTTGGGTACAGTCCCGAGCCATATGGAGGCACGTGAGCGGATCGGCAGGGGATTCGTCTCTCCCGGTATTGGGGGCGAGATCGTGCTGTGTCTAGGAGAGCCATTACACATAGCCCACGGCCGTGGCAGGAGATTTACTGGTAGGTACTCCAGTAGTAGCTCAGGGTGTTATTGGGCTACACTCCGACCCGACTTATACTGCTATTGGCGGTCTGACGTTACTAGCCCCCTAGGCAGATATGCGATACTCATTGATGAACGGACCGGACTGTATATACATTGTCATTGTTAGGCTCAGTAGGGTTTCCGGGTGAGTTCGCTCATTGGCCTCCCTTGAGGTCAGTCCATGGGCAGCCGTTACGCATAGCTAGTGCCGCTGACGGTTTGTGGTTAAACCCACTGCCAGGGTACTGATGAGTCATTAGAGTCCCCCACAGACAGTTTCCCAAGTTCGGGCGAAACGTTGTAGAGGCCGTATGGTTTTATGGCAGGGTTCGAAAAATGCACGTGCGTTTACGCACGTATCAGTTTTCGGGCAGATGATACTGGTCGGTTTTGGTTTAAGCCGGATCCGAGTATTATATTGAGTAGATATAATATCTTTGTCTCAGTTGCATTTGTATTCGGTTGTAATACAAATGCGGGTATATTTATACAGTTACGGGGTTATCCTGAAAGTCATTTCAGGATCACTTTTGGAAGTTGCTAGTTTCCAGTTTTCTATCAGCCGTCTTTTAACATTCGGTTAAAGACGGATTTATCTTTTCTTTGGATGAGTGTGGATGCTTCTAGAAGGTTCTAGAAGCGGTGAGGTGTTATTGTTTCATTGGTCGCTTTCTTTGTGTTCACACTGTGTGTTCACACTAGATATTTATTTGTGTTCACACTAGATATTTATTTGTGTTCACACTCTTATGGTCACTCTCCTCTCTCCTACACTCACCCCCCATCCCTATATATGGCCGGCCCCCTCGCCTCTCCTCCTCCTCACTCTCACTTGATGTTTCATTTGCTAAAAAGATATGATAGATTTTGGGGTGTATGGAATTTCACAGCTCATTTCATTCCATCACCCGATCCGAGTGACAACTTCATTTACCGATAGTCCATGGCTTTGGACGAAGTGAGACAAAGCAATCTATTCATTCTCTACATCATTCTTGGTCGTCTCTTTTAGCAAACTTGACGACCGAGTTGCCTCGAGTCAGAAGCGGGAGCCCGTTTAAAGAATCGTCGACGTGGTGCCACCTGGACGAGCAGATCGGAGATCGAAGAGATCGGAGCAGCCGCAATGGAGCGTGGGATGATGGTTAAAGAACGAAGGACTCGGATCGTTCGGTATAACCTTTCTACACTCTTTACAGTTTGTTAGTTTAGCAATAATGGCAGATCCGGGTTACGGTACACGATAGCGCCAGTTTGTAAAAAGTTTTTGTTCCGCATTTGGCGTCTATTAGACGGCCGGGGCGCTACCGTGGACTTACAGTAGTATCAGAGCCTCACCATTTTGCTATACTAACTTGTGCTAACGCGTTTAAAACATCGATCGAACCTGATATCGAAAAACACAATTTTCAAGCTTCGCAGTTTCTGTCGATTTTAAATGATGTCCTAAAATTATTCTACATATCACAGAAAGTTGTGCAGGGTTTTAGAAGCACACCGACCAAATTTGAGCACGTGATTCCACCAAACCGCCGCGGAATCGCGGCCAAACGCATGGTTTGGCCGCGCATCCGCGGCCGTTCTGTTGAATCAGTGCACCAAATTTGCACAGTGTCTTCTCTGTTGGAATTTGGGATTTTTGGTATATATCTTTTGGGCCCAGATTTTGTTACTGTTCACCAGTTGTTCGTGGGGCCCACTTCGTGATATTTAGTCGATTGAAATTTAAACATGTTAGTTTACAGTGCTTACATTATATCTCCGACCGGGAATGTCATTTGATCGGTAAACCGCGTCTGATTACTATAGTTCTTTTAGACGGGTTTACGAACGTGACATTCGCGTTGATGTTCTGTGTTGTGCTGTGATGTTGCGGATTTGTCGTGGTGGATAGCAGTGTGCAATGATAGTGCATTTTGGATTTATTTGTATATTTGATATTGCGGGGCGAGCGTCCAACATGTGGACTGCCGTCACTGCCTGTTGTATAATATTCTTTTGGGGCACGACCAGGTTGCGGTCGATGTACCTGTTGTACTATTTTTCATTACTGTACTAGGTTTTGCCCCGCGACGGAGTGCACGGATAGCCGGGTTCTGGAGGGCAACGGGTCCGCATCTCATGGCTTTGAGAGGCAGAGGGGCCTCACTCTAAAATTGGCAGACTATTCGCCGCACTCGTAAGGGGTATAGGTTGACCCAAGGAGGGGTGCTCAAGCTACCGGATTCCGTGAAGTGCAAGGTGGTCCATTCACTTTACTGTAGGGGGCTGCCTCGCTTCAGGTTTTGGCGGGTAACTTGCCGCACCCGTAGGGGTCTAGGTTTCATTGCACAGGCTATCCACACGACAGGGGAACGTCGGGTTTCAGCAGCGGCTCTGTGAAACCCGGGGATCCCACATTATCTGTATTGTTCTGTGATGCTTATTACTTTTCTGTAATGTTGCATATTATCACGCCTGGAGCGATTATTGTATATTGGTTTATATACTATTAGATGTTGTATATGTTTTTCACCCGCGCTAGTCCAGTCCCCGCTCTGTCGTTAGTTAAGTAACCTAACGGGTGATGACGGGACCCAGTGACGAATGCGGATGGCATATACGTACATTTTATTTTCGTTCTTTTCTGGTGTGATTGATTGATGGGACTGCGTTGATTCTGATCAATGCAAAGGAAAACAAACCTGTTTGCAGTTGTTGGAACAAATTTAAAAAGTGTTATTGCAAAGACGTTTCCTTTTGTTTTGTATAGCGGTATTCAGTGGAATATCCTGCACCTCATTCGATGGGGCAAGGGCCGATATCCATTCACCGGGACTGACCCCTTGGGCAGAAGTTTGCGTCAGGGTAATAACTTCACTATAGTCGATTACAAGTTGCTTTGCATCGCGGTATTCAGTGGAATATCCTGCACCTCATTCCACGAGGAAAGAGCCGAGATCCCTTCACCGGGAGTGACCTCTTTAGCAAAAGGTTTTCGCCACTATATTTTAAAAAGCTATCAGGTTCCTTCAGCGATATCAAGTTCACTACGTTAGAGGTTTTTCGCCAAAAACCAGCCGTAGCCCTCCGTCACTTCTTTTGGGTATTCAGTAGTATTCAAGCTATGTATTTTGACCTAACGCCAAGGCATAGTGTTTGGTAGCTGCTGGGTATTCAATTGTTGCATAGATAGATGAGTTGGTTTGGGACATCCGTTCTGCCATTTTGACCTAACGCTAAGGGCATGTGCGGGTGGGTTCAAATTAACAAGATAGTGACGGGTAGAACTTGGCATGTGACTTATGACATTTTGACCTAACGCCAAGGTTATAAGAGCATGGGGCAAAAATCATATCGGGAGTTTCTAAAGAAACTGAAACTTGCCAAGTATGCGCATACCTTCTGGAGTATGAGTAACGTGGATGTATTCCATCACGTTATCATGCGATGAGAGTTGGATCCTGATTCCCACTGATGAGTTGGTTTACTCTTCGGGTGATCCCGATTGATTCTTCTTTCAGGTTTGGAGGAGAATTTGACAGGACAGTGGGAGGTTTCCGGATTAGATAAAGTGATAACCATTCTGATCTAGGTTAGAGTGCACGCAAAGTGTTTCTTTTCTCTCTCTCTTTGGCAGCGACCTTTGACCGACCCTAGACTATGACTCAGTGACCAAGTTGACCGAACCTTCTTAAAATACTCGCTTTTGGATTGTCTGAGTTGCATAAGTCATTGCCACTCATTATTTTACCCTTTGAATTTCTCAGAACACCCCGTATTACTACGGACATCCACTTCCATTGGATAGATCCATCGTATGATTATATACGAACTTGAAGGGACTTCTTCGAGGATGGATCAAGGTTCAGGAGAAATAGAATTGGTTTATTTAGTTGTCTTTTATTATCACTTTCTCTCAGGTTGTGAGGGCTCCTTGGTTTAGGAGAGTACACCTATTACGCTTATTGGATAGTCTTATTCCAAACCATAGGCAGGTGCCGAAAGGTAGGGAATGAAGAAAACCAAATAGCCTAAGTAGGGTGTACAGAAGGAAATAACAAAAGACAAAATAAAGGGATTAGAAAGAGGGCAAAGTAAGTTGCGACTGTTATCATTCACGACCAAACCGCGTACATCATCGCCACTCCTATTTCACCTTTAAAAGAATAAGGTATTATTCAGTTGTCTTTTATCATCACCTTCTCTCAGTTGCGAGTACTCCTTGGTTTATGAGGGTACACCTATTATGCTTACTGGATAGTCTTCTTCCAAACCAAAGGCTGGTGCCGAACGGTAGGGAAGGACGAAAACCATTTAGCCTAACGATGGTGTACAGAAGGTAACGACTAAAAACAAACAAAGGGATTTGGAGAGATGGCAATAAAATATACGGTTGAAGTCATGAATTAGATTATGGAAGAGGCATTACTATGAATACCAGGATACCCCTACGAAATATTTTCATGTTTCAGTGCATTGTTAAAGAAAACTATTTTCCCGATTAGATACTTACTCCAAGGGTATGTATTTACCAGGTTTCATTCTCATATCTGTATGGTTTTACAGATGATGAGCGGGAGTACGTTATTGGGAATTAGGTGATCATCCTCATTATATCGGAATTCGTTGTAATTGGTGATATTTGAGGAAATCGCCAGGGTACAGTTTTCAACCTACGACGCACAGGTTTTGAGTTGCTCAACTCAGCGGACTTATACAGAGTATTGTATGTTGTCCAAGTGTCCATCAGAACAAAGGGGTAGGTTCTCGTACTATGTTCTGTTTACTTATAACTTCTCTAGTATTTAGACAAGTGTTTCGTAGAAATACAAGGTCTAAGTTTTGAGAAGTTGTGGGTATAAGAATAAAGTAGAGAACCAGGTATCACAAGTATCGGGATTCTTCAAAGAGATCGAAGATGTAGATTCTTGTGATTGGTATTCAGATAATAGTAACGGTTTTGAGAAACTTGTTTCTCTTTCAGGTTACTCATAATTGGATGGATTCCTAAGTTGAGTAATACTGATTAGCCTCTTTTCATTAAGATGATATGCACTGGAGACAGCTGCATGATTGAATATGGTTCCAATTAAATTAGTGCCAAAGTTTCTATATTGGATATAGAATGGTTCATATCTTAACGATGTTAAGGTACGGGGAGTTGTCTAGCTTATGCTTAAAACCAGACACTGGATAACTCAGGGCACGTTTCTGTAATGGCTGTTTGTGGGTTGACCCTGGCTATGACGAGGGTTGATTTTCTACCATTTGGAAGATCAATAGTGATATTGTTCTTGACTTGCCACAGTTTTAGTAAAATGGACTTTTTCAGAAAACAGTAGTGGGACTATGGTAGAACTGGAAGTGATTCCAGAACCGCAAACGATTACGGAAAATTTAATAGGACCTATATATTCAATCAGGTTTGACATTCCATTAGCCACTCCGCAGATATGATGGGTAACCTCAGACACCCGAGAGGTACTCCGGTAGCCTCAAGGACGGTGACAGGGAGGTTTTTGTTTACCCAGACTTGACACTACTGTTGTTCCAGGCTATGAGACCCGGTAGGAGGGTTGTCGTAGTAAGTGGGAGCATCGGAAGCATAGTGGGCAAGATACTTATGTCTATTTATAGACTTGAGCAGTTATAGCGGAGATAGATCATCTATTTTTGATGTGACAGTCATGGGTTTGACTTCAATCAGAATAGGTGATGGATCTGTTAAGAAGGTAGTAGGGTGTGATGTCATGGTATATGGATGACATACACAGAGTAGGAAGTAAAATTCCTATACTACGATCGGTTGTACTGTGGTCGTCACACAGTTGTTTCTCCAGACAGGATATGGATATAATATTTGACATTCTGGTTTCTGGATCTATGGTTTTAGATCTAGATTTGGGTAGTTTCCCAATGTGGGTACTTTGACAGATATTCTAATGGTTTTTAGAATAGTTGACTCCTAGCATGGTGGTGTACCTGCAGGTGATGGAGTCACCCTCTCTAAAGGTGTTGTATAGATTAAAGGGGAGAGGGAAGTGCATGATTGGCAGATCACTTGCTTAAGCAATTGAGTCAATTGTGAGATGTCAAGTACCACACCAGATGTTGTTTTTGCACTAGTTGTAATAAGTTTGTATTAATCCAATCCTGGAGAAACATAAGGAAGCAGTTATAGAACATAGGTGCATGTTCTACGGATTTGATGACGGCAGCCTCCTTCGGGAGACGATTATCATTCCAGGCTTCAAAGGTGACATGGTTGACAGAGTGATTGTCAGAGTTATAGTTTTCCCTCTGATGAGGGACAGTATTGTGGACAGGTGGTCCAAGAGGATACTGTGGGAGGCTTGGTGCACGATACTGATTAGGTTCAGTGATCGATACAGTCTAAGAAGTTTGGATTTGGAGTTCATTTATGAACAAGGTCCCATCAGATATCCAGACATATTCTTAGACAGGTATTACTCAATTCGGGAGATGGCTTTCTCCGCGAATTTGAGATTAAGAGAGATATAGAAAGAAACATCTACGCGGATCCACTCACTGAGGCTATTTTCTCGAACACAATAGTTTTACAAATGGGCTTTGTGAAACTGATTAGTAGAGGAGTTGGATGTTCGGTTTCACACGGGCTGTGAGTAGTCGACATCGCAATAATTAGCCTTGAGTGCAAGTGGGAGATTGTTGGAGATAGTGCTCTCAGAGTCAATTATTGGATCGCAGGTACGTGATTGCAATGATTGCGAAGGACCTATACCGGTAGGACAGTCTTACTCGAGATGATAGTATGCTATCTGGTTTGCCTTTATCAGTCGTGTACATGTTCAGATGACTGATTACATGTTACACTTTGATAGAGCCCTTAGGATCTTGCTTTACTACCAACAGTATGATGGTGATCATATACGTAAGAGTTGGGTAGTTTATATGCATATCCTTAATTGTGGTCCCTAGTCGTGGGAGTTTCGAGACAGGGCATCGATACTCCGGAGTAGACTAGTGTATACAGTCGAGACCCCGACGAGGGGCGGTGGCCGGTCTCACAAGCCACTGGTGTCAGTTGGATCACCTAAGATGTATACAGGTGCTCATTGGGTTATGAGTACACCGGACAGGACTTGCCGGGAACCTGCTAGTTGGTATTATACATATCGTCAGATAGCAGTTCCCTGGTGACATGTGTACAGGTTAGTTCATCGACCTGAGGTCGTCATTTGTCTCGTGTGAGTTCCCACTGTGCTTTGATTTCTACCCTACCACGGCTCAAAGGAGTCGTGCAAACAGGTAGTTTTTGGGTACAGTCCCGAGCCATATGGAGGCACGTGAGCGGATCGGTAGGGGATTCGTCTCTCCCAGTATTGGGGGCGAGATCGTGCTGTGTCTAGGAGAGCCATTACACATAGCCCACGGCCGTGGCAGGAGATTTACTGGTAGGTACTCCAGTAGTATCTCAGGGTGTTATTGGGCTACACTCCGACACGACTTATACTGCTATTGGGGGTCTGACGTTACTAGCCCCCTATGCAGATATGCGATACTCATTAACGAACGAACCAGACTGTATATACATTGTCACTGTTAGGCTCAGTAGGGTTTCCGGGTGAGTTCGCTCATCGGCCTCCCTTGAGGTCAGTCCATGGGCAGCCGTTACGCATAGCAAGTGCCGCTGACGGTTTGTGGTTAAACCCACTGCCAGGGTACTGACGAGTCATTAGAGTCCCCCACAGACAGTTTCCCAAGTTCGGGCGAAACGTTGTAGAGGCCGTATGGTTTTATGGCAGGGTTCAAAAAATGCATGTGCGTTTACGCACGTGTCAGTTTTCGGGCAGATGATACTGGTCGGTTTTGGTTTAAGCCAGATCCGAGTATTATATTGAGTAGATATAATATCTTTGTCTCAGTTTCATTTGTATTCGGTTGTAATACAAATGCGGGTATATTTATACAGTTACGGGGTTATCCTGGAAGTCGTTTCAGGATCACTTTTGGAAGTTGCCAGTTGCCAGTTTTCTATCAGCCGTCTTTTAACATTCGGTTAAAGACGGATTTATCTTTTCTTTGGATGAGTGTGGATGCTTCTAGAAGGTTCTAGAAGCGGTGAGGTGTTATTGTTTCATTGGTTGCTTTCTTTGTGTTCACACTGTGTGTTCACACTAGATATTTATTTGTGTTCACACTAGATATTTATTTGTGTTCACACTCTTCTGGTCACTCTCCTCTCTCCTACACTCACCCCCCATCCCTATATATGGCCGGCCCCCTCCCCTCTCCTCCTCCTCACTCTCACTTGATGTTTCATTTGCTAAAAAGATATGATAGATTTTGGGGTGTATGGAATTTCACAGCTCATTTCATTCAATCACCCGATCCGAGTGGCAACTTCATTTATCGATCGTCCACGGCTTTGGACGAAGTGAGACAAAGCAATCTATTCATTCTCTACATCATTCTTGGTCGTCTCTTTTAGCAAACTTGACGACCGAGTTGCCTCGAGTCAGAGGCGGGAGCCCGTTTAAAGAATCGTCGACGTGGTGCCACCTGGACGAGCAGATCGGAGATCGAAGAGATCGGAGCAGCCGCAACGGAGCGTGGGATGATGGTTAAAGAACGAAGGACTCGGATCGTTCGGTATAACCTTTCTACACTCTTTACAGTTTGTTAGTTTAGCAATAATGGCAGATCCGGGTTACGGTACACGATAGCGCCAGTTTGTAAAAAGTTTTTGTTCCGCATTTGGCGTCTATTAGACGGCCGCGGGCGCTACCGTGGACTTACAGCGGAACCGCAGCTGATGTAGTGACTTGCGGAGCCGCAACCGAAGGAGATGCATGTGGAGGCTCGGCCGATGTGCCCTGTCGCGTCTGGACCTAACCTGTGTAATAAGCGAGTAAGAACTGTGTATTATTCGAATTCGTATCATTATCAAGTTATTTCGAAACCCCATTTGGATATCTAGTTTGGAAAACCGTAGTTTATTTTAATTAGATATGTATGTATGATTAATCAAAGCTAAGTCTACAACCAAATAAGGTCAGGCTACGTACTAATATTGGATATGTTTATATCTATAATATAACATGATATTTTACTATTAAGTAGTATACATACCAGCATCTCCTTCAACTCCTAAACGGTGGCCTTCAAGCTCTCCAGTTCCTGCTGGACATGTCGCTCACTGGAGACGGAGGAAGTAACCGCCGGGGTGGAGTCCAACCTCATATGGGCCCCTGCTAGGGCCCAGTCCCCGGCCTCTCTCCCAACCTCCGTGGCGCCCTCCGTGTGTGGCGTCCAGGACTAGGGTCAGCAGCCTCAGATCGCTCTGTCCGGTAAAATCGATCCCCGATGACTCGGCCTGCTCAACCACCCACTCCTACACCCACATTAAACAGTAAAATATAAGTATATCATTTAAATTTGAACCTTCCAAAACTAAAATATCAAATATGTAACATTCCAAAATAATAAAATATTATTTTTAGGAATTTTTATAATTTAATATTATTTTATTGATTATTTTAATATTAAATTTATAATTAAATATCGATAAATGGAAAAAATTTTGAAAAAAATATGGAAAATTCAAAAATTATGTATTCTATGGAAATTAGTTATTTTTAAGTTTTTATGAGCATTTATATACTAATTTAGTGCCTATCGCGATTAAAAATCGCTAATCGGATTTTTTTGGCTTTTTGTGCAAAACTTGCACATATCATTTTTTGGACTTGTGTCACATTTTTCCTACCATGGGTGTTATGGGTCTACTATTTGAGTGAGAAAGAAAAGAAAATAAAAAGAAAAAGGAAATGGAATGATGATGAGAGAGAGGGTGGGTAGGTATAGGTCAACCTTTACTTTTTGAAGCACACCCTTATCATTCCTCACACCCATTTCTCTCTCCCCCCTCCTAGATCTGCTGCTGCTCCCTTCCTTCTTCTTCCTCTTTCCCTCATCATAAAATCCCCCAAAACACCTCAATAAACATCTCAAAACTCCACTCCCATTTCACAAAAATTGTACACAAGCTCACAAGCATGCCTTTGGACCAAGAAAGTAGTCATTTTGGCGCTGTTGAGGATTCATGAGGGTATTATGAGGTAATTTCTTCACAATTAGAGTGTTATTGCTTGTGCTTAAGCTTCAATTCAAGTTTCATATCGATATCGTGTAATTTGGTGTATTTTGGACCAACTTAGAGAGGGTTAGGGTAAAGTTGAGATGTGGCTTTGTAATTGGACTTAAATGGTGACCTTAGACCCTATATTGACTAGAACCCTGACCTAGCACAACCTGAAACCCAAAAAAAATACGGAATTACGGAACTTTTCATGTCAGTTTGTGTGATCTGTGAAGGTGTTTTGGAATCTGGAGTAACCCGGGGTCACAAAAAAAAATTGAGCTGACAGTGAGTCGTGCAGGCACCTAGGAAGCTACCACCAAGACCCGAGCCCCTAACTCAAACCTACGGCCGCAAATTTAATCATTCTGGCCGCAATTTGCGGCCAGAGTAGAAGTGAATCGGTCAATTTTTGTTCCAGGGCTCATTTTGCACTAAATTAGACCCCCTATATGCAGTTTTGGCTAATTGTCATCTGGGGAAAATCTGGGAGCATTTTGGTGTGTTTTAGGCGATGTTTTCCGTATTTTTAAATGCACTTTCTTGATATTTGGATTTTTATTTGGTTGTCGGGTGTTCGTACATCGACAACAGGGGTTGTTTGTTGGATTTGCATGTTTGGGCCATAGGTTCCAACCTATGAGCACACTGTGCGCTGTATCGGTTTTCTGCCTTGATTTTCATACGCATTGCTATGGTTGATCATTGTAGATACCTTCACGTGGATTCCGAGATGATGCAGAAGATGATGGAGACATCGACACCGACACACTGAGTGCTGGTGAGTAGATTTATATCTACGGGGAGAAGTCGGGTGGATGGCGTATAGCACCCCCGCAGTTCGTGGTGATGTATACGAATACGTATACACACAGATATTGATTGTATATTGTTTGAGATTATTGATGTTAAAAGATGGATTATAGGTGTGATTGGATTGGTTAGTGATGTGAAACCCTAGAGTAGTGGTTGCACCACACATACACACACACCCAAACTTGCATACATTCTTCTTTCATAAGTGCGTATATGGGATTGTATTTTTATGTGTTTACATAGGTATGGCACTATGTGTTCATATACTGGATTTGAGAATAGTATTTGGAATTTGAGATGAGTCGATGAGATTGGGCTTGAGGCCAGGAGATCGGTGATGTGATTTGGTTCGTATTGATATACGACATGATGTTTTAGCGGGTCTTTTGGCGTAGTGATTCTTACACTTGCATGCATACTTAGGCGGTATCAGTATTGTACTAGACGTAGATCAGTACCCCGATCATGATATTTGATAAAGAGGATACCAGATGAATAGTATGATGAATGTGATATTGACCTGTACCCAGATTTGGGATGCCGTACGACGGATTTATGTACAAACTATATATTGATGATTGATCTGCACTCTTGACTTGGGATGTCTGATTATAGATATGGTATTGGATATGATATTATTGAGGCGGGATCACCGACTAATATATATACAGGCATGTATATATATCGACTCAGATGTTAGGCGGTTTCCTTACCTGTAGTCCAGCTGGTTAGCTTAGCCCTTTAGTTTAGTTTAGTTGTTAGATTAGATTCGATTCCTACCTATTACAAAAACTAACGAATCATGGGTATTTTAAAAGACAGCCCAAGGGATCCTACGGAGATTTCAAAAGACGTATCTTTTCATAAAAACACCGTAGCCCCTATTTTCAAAACCCCATGATTCGTGTTATTTCAAAAGGCACCATTTGTAGGACTTATATTAGATTAATGCAGATTAGTTATAGTTGCGTCTAGTATTCAGTTTCCGCTCATTATTGTGGTTCGCTTCGCATCGCATGCTTATATTATGCTTCATATTCTACTGTTGATATCTTGTGGTTAGGACACCAGCACCATTACCGATGAGGCGTATGTACCACGTACACTTACTTGCCGGCTCACACACATCTTTATCGGTAATTGCCATGTCACGAACACTTTAGAAATACTATTTCATTGACATAGGTTGTTATCTAATAGTTTAGACATGATAATAGTGTACTTGTCTTATATGCTAGTTTAGACATTGTAGTTATTGCCTGCTACTTCATGCATGCTATTATTCACTGTTGTGCCGCATTCATGGATTTTCATGCCTATATTCACTGTTTACATGCTATTGATGATTTGGATTCAGATTTCATGAGATTTCTTGGATTTGGAGGAAAACCGCAAAACTTATATAAACTTCTTTCTCTCTTTAAAATAAAAAGTGCGGTTTTCCCATGATGTATGAGTCGTCCATCATGAGTTTGCTGATGGATTTCGAGACCCGATTCGAGGAGGCGGATGAACCGTTTCGGGTACATGGTGGACCCGGTAAGGTACCCCGGGGCAAGAAGCGCGTGATGATGACGATGTGAGCCTGGCAGGGGAGCACTACCTACCGGTGATTTTACCCGACGCGTCGGATATCCGGAGGATACCGTCGTGGTCTTGAGATGGATGGTAGGGGCCGGTCTGGACTGACGGCGCCCTAAATATTATGATTGAGACATTGAGATTTCCTGATTTTGAGGTACAGAGACTGTGATACAAAGATATCGAGATATTGGGATTACGTTTTGTGCCGATGCTAGGCACTGTTTTATGCTGATTTCATTATGATACCTCATTTTAAAAATACAAAGGAAATCTCACTAAATTATGAAAACAGTTCTTCATTTACATGTATTCTGTTTTCATGCATTCATACCTCATTCATATGATATATTGCTACCCTTGGGCACTGACACGGGCACGCGAGATTACACTCGGGTTAGATATTTACCCTAGCCTTGTTATAGGCTGCTGGTTATATATATTTGAGGATGTATATTGATTGTATGACCTAGGATTGCGTCATACATGCGATTTCTATTCGTAGATGTTTTTCTATTCACGAGTTGGCAACTCACCCACGTTGTGCCCCAGTTTCTTGCAGGTTTGCCGTACAGGTTTCATTACGGCTTGCGGGCATAGTTTCCTTCAGGTGATTTGCTAGTAGGTGGGTTTACTTGTATCGTACCCCCATTATATATCTTGTATATTATTATTCTGTTATATCTAGTAAATTCCATCAACCAAACATGTATTTATTTTTAAGATAGAGACCAGTAATGTTATTCTTTCGACCTTAGAGTCGCGCGTTATATTTCTGTGGATTTCTTGTGGTTTTGAGTTTCCTTTTGAGTTTTGATCCTCGCCGTTGGCGTTGTATATTATATTGCTTGTCTGGTTGTGGCCGTCGATTGACGAAGAGCTAGCTCCCGCTTGGGGATGCCTTTTTATTGATTTCGTATACTATTCATGTTGTATCCCATTTGGGGGCCAGTATTTATAAAGGAGACTCTGCCGAAATTTTCAGGAAATTTTTGATGTTTTTAAAAAACGCATAATTCGTCTTATGCTATTAAAACTTCTTGATTTAAATTGGTTTTCCTACACTCTACTACTTTTCTTGGTTTGGATTTCTGGGTTTTCGGCTTACTTAGAATACGTACGCCTTGAGACGTTCGTAGTTTAAGTGCCGGTCATATTCCGTACTTTCGGGACGTGACAAAATAGGTGTTGAATAAATATTAACACTTATGCAATACTCTTGGGTAGCGATGTCGGGATATCGAAGCTCGCCCGTGGCGGGATCTGTCGAGGTGCCGTGGACTGCAAGATATGCAGACACCACGCTCGGTGTACCACCTTACGCCAGGGTCTGAGCTGTCTGCAATATTTCAAAATAACTCTTAATATTAGACATATTAGAAAATAACTCTTAATATTGCATTATATCACAAAGGTCGGTCTATTGTAATTTACCGATAACACCATGGCTCGAGTAATATTTCTCGAGCCACCTGTATAAGTGGGGCGGCCCCTCTTCGCCGACTTCCTATTCTCTATATTTTGAGCGGCCTGTTTCTGCACAACACATTCACATTTAGTTTTCTAATTAAGGAACACAAAAAATAAATTATATACTAAACAATGAATTACATTTAAAATACATATCTGTTTGCGTTGAGTGTCGAAATATTCGCACAATAGAGGCCATGTCTCTACGTCGACTCTCGCGAAGGCCGGAGTAGATAGGAGGGCCGCTCTCTCTTCTTCGGGGGTCGCCATCCACAGGGAGTAGCAGTCGGCCTTCAGCTCATTACTGTTGTATTGGACCTTGGTCTGCATGTTCTTCATCAGGCCATTGTACAGAGCATGAAGGTCGAGCACCCTCCCAGGGTGATCAGGGTCGGGTACAGACTGAAAATCGTAATCCAACTGAAAATACAAAAAAAACATTGTTATTAGATTGCAAGTGTTAATAATGGATAAATCAAATGAAAATATATATTAATACCCAAGCCTGATCAAAGAAGAGGGCGAATGAGCGCCGGTGCTGCATGCCCCACTCAACGTGAAGTGGATAGTTCTTCACGAGCCGGCTCTCATCCCCCATATACCGGCCGAACCTCTCGGCATGAGGACCGGTATAGCGATAATCAAGGGTAAAAAAGAGGGGGAATGCTGCCTCCCCCTAGCTCTGTCAGGCCTCAGCCTATGGGACTGATTCGGGCCTCGAGTCCCCCTCTGGGTATGGGGAGGCCCTGTGTCTGCAAGAAATATCAAGACAATCAATATTAAGACAAAGTTGTATTAAGAAATCAAGGTTAAACGAAAATTGAAGTGTGATATATACCTCTGGTGACTAAAGAACGAGCCTGGGCCCGGCCAGCAGCACGAGCGGGATGATAGTTCCTCCGGTAAGGAACAGCCGGTGTCCCAGATGCGGATGCATCCCCTCCAACTAGAAAATAAACATTGATGCTAAATTTCCATGAAGTTCATATTTATTCTATAGAGCATATGTAAAATGAATAAATATTTTATATTTATTCATACTAACCTACAGACGATGCGGAGGGTACGTAAGTGGCAGGAGTGTCCCCTGCGTCAGATGTGGACGCACCACCTATAATTAGACAATTAAAAATAGATTATATAAGTAATTGCAAAAAGAATGCGTAGATCAATAATATATCATTCTAAATCAATATGCATGCACTAAAGGATATATAAACATACCCGCAGGTGCGGTGGTGTCACTACCTACAGCTAGACAATAATAAAAATTACTATCTAAGTAAGAGCAAAAGGAATGTGTGTATATTTATGATATAGCATTCTAAATCAATATACATGCACTATATGATATATAAACATACCTGGAGGAGCGGGAGTGGCTTCTGTCCCTGATGTGGACGCATCACTGACAACTAGACAATCAAACATTGACAATATAAGTCCACACGGAAGGAGGCATCCGAAGGGGTTTCCGATCTGGGTGCAAGACCGGCCCTCTGAAGCTCCCTACGCACATCTCCGGGCGGCAGAACCGCTCTACCTCTGCCTCTGCCTCTGCCGGTGCTGCGGCTGGAGCTCCTGCCGCCCCTCGCTGCTCCCGTCATCATCATCAAATCTAGATAAACGGTTCGTGGACGCATTAGACAATCATTAAAAGTATTGACTATATATGTATAGATCGTAAAATGTGAAGTATTCATATAACATTACTGATAACCTTTTTCGTTTCGTGGGCGCATTATACATATCTGCTTGGATGTCATCACCGATGTCATTTCTAACCCACGTAACTTCATGATCTGCCGAAGACAACCCGTCCTTCGAAATAGACGGTCGGAGAACTCAAAGCCTTCTCTCTTCTTCATCCTCATCGCTGTCCTCGAATTCTGGGACATCGTAGACATCCCTGGGTTTCCATCGGCATACAACACTCCATCCCGGATGCTTCAAACACTGTGAGTAGTATACTTAGAACGCTTGGTTCGGAAAGATAAACCGATCTTCCCGACCGTAAAATCGAAGTGTGTTCACACTGGTCAATCCATATTTATCTTTCCAAGTCCCAAGATTGCTTCTCCACTTATCCATATCGGTTCGCGTATCGTACCAAGTACACTGGAATATACAAAAGGGTTCTGATCGTCCGGGATAGTGGATGCCGAGTATAAAATTTAAGTACCCATAATAAATCACACCGTCCGATCCTACCGTTGGAATCCCACTATTCTGAGTGGTTCTAGATGTTTCTATGTCCTTAACTTCGAATTTGTATCCAAGGACACCAAATCCTTTGTAATTTGCAACCTCCATACTAGGAAATTGAATTAAACATCTTGAATCACTCTCAAATGATGCAGACAAGTTCGGATCGTGGATCTAACAAAACAAAATTTATGAAAAATACATAACGATACAAATTTAGATTAAAACTGATAGCAATAAAATGTTATTCGAATAACTTACATGATCTGTGACCCAATCACAAAAATTATCCTGATGATATTTTTCCAATCATTCTTCGTTCCAATCAGGATGCTCATCACGTACCTCGTTAAAATGAATTCTGTTTTCGACAAATAATGGTGACATTAATATTATATCATTTCATACACACACAAACACAAATATAACAATTAATCCAAAAAAACTTACTCTCTAATTTGTTCAAGATATGCGCAATTAAGCAAGATAAATCGGTATATCTTGTTGATAAACATAGTGTCTACCCTCTTATAATCGGCTTTACCATATGGCCCGTCTTGAATTCTTCGAGGCCGGTTAAGTCTTGTCTCAATGTTCTCATCCAGATAGCGGGAACAAAATGTGGTTGCTTCATCAAGAAGATAACCTTGCATGATAGAACCCTCTGGTCGATTTTTATTGCGTATATACTTTTTAAGAGTGTAGAGGTACCTAATGAAAATATATTGAATAAATAAATACGGGTATACAGGACAACAATAAATTTAAAAATTGCGCGAAACGAAAAATTACACGTATCTCGCGACAGGATACATCCATCGATATTGTACCGGTCCGGCTAACTTAGCCTCAGTTGCAAGATGAACCGTCAAGTGTATTATGATATCGAAGAATGACGGTGGGAAAATACGCTCAAACTTGCAAAGTATCAACGCAATAGAATTTTCTAGTTTATCCAGCGTCACAACCTCCAGTGTTTTAGCACACAACTCTCTGAAAAAACAATATAGGTCGTTGATTACTAGACCAACCGATTCGGGGAGAGATGTCCTGAGGGCTAATGGAAGAAGGTGCTCCACGATAACATGGTGATCATGACTTTTCAGCCCATCAATCATGCCTTTCACAATTTTTATTTTCTTGCTAAATGATCCTGAGAAACCTGTGGGAACTTTCAAATCATACAACACCTGCAGGAATCTTTTCTTCTCCGGTTGTGACATATGATAAGCGGCATTGGGAAGTACAAACTTGCCTGGTTTACCCGCTACCGGTCTAGGGTGCAATTCACTTCTTATTCCCCACTCCTGTAGATCCATCCGAGTATTCAGGTTGTCTTTCGATTTCCCGTCTTTACAAAGAAGCAAGTTGAGTATGTGCTCTGATACTCCATTCTCTATATGCATGACGTCCAGACAATGATGTACTAAATTTTTTGACCAGTACGGAAGCTCGAAAAAAATGCTTAACTTGTTCCAAAATGGTGGTTTGACCTGTTTCGTCTGATCCATCACGAAGGTCACATTATTTAACCATCCCATTGAGCAGTCACGTCCTCTCCGGACAATAGGGATGGAGGTCCAAGAAGCTCCTGATGACCATCAAAGTGAACCGTGTCTAACCTATAGGGGTGGTCTGGAGGCAGGAAACGTCGATGTCCGCAATAACAAACCTTCCTGCTAAAATTCAAGAATTTCGATATTGTGTATTGATGGCAATGAGGACATGCTTTGTGACCATGTACGGACCAACCTGATAGCATTCCATACACAGTAAAGTAACTAATTGTCCACATTAAAGCCGCACGCAGTATGAAGGTTGTATTTGTGTTTGCATCGTATGTCTCTACACCATCAATGAACAAAGATTTCAACTCCTCGATCAGAGGTCGGAGATAGACGTCGATATTGTTTCCCGGTGAGTTTGGTCCGTCGATAAGAAGAGGCATCATAAAGTATGATTGGTCCATAGCCAACCAAGGCGACAGATTATAAATTATCATTATAACGGGCCATGTGCTGTGACTTCCAGCCATATAGTTGAATGGGCAGAAGCCATTACTAGCAAGTCTGAGCCGGACATTGCGAGGATCGCTACTGAATATTGTGTGCCTCCTATCGAAATCCTTCCATGCCGGTGAATCTCTTGGATGGCTCATTTTTCCATCTTCACTTGGAAGAGCACGGTGATGCCAAATCATTGCCTCGGCTGTTTTCTTGCACCAGAATAGCCTCTGTAGCCTCTGTGTTATGGGAAAGTATCGTGCTATCTTGACAGGTATATCAGGCTTCTTATCAGAATCTTTCGGCTTATACCTGGCCTCTCTGTATGTTGGACACTCTTTCAAATATGAATTCTCTTTCCGGTACAACACGCAATTTTTAGGACATGCTTGAATCTTCTCGCACTTTAGACCCAAATCAGACATCATCTTCTGGGCTCCGTACCAGCTGTCGGGCACGTTAGTTCCCGGGGGCATAGAATCTTTCAAGAACGAAAGAAGCATTGTGAATGACTTGTAGCTCCATCCATTTAGACACTTAATCTGGAAAATTTGGACAAACCATGAGAGGGTGGAATACTTCGCATTCTCATAAATTGGTTTTCTAGCATCATTCATGAAATTTTCAAGTTTATCCCCACGCCGTCCTTGACCGGAAGGAATGTTATCTTCGGTACAAATAGATTCACCAAGGGCAGCCTCTACCATATCCTCCATTTATTCTGATGGAAATAAATTACCTTCTTCTCCTTCTGCCGCATTACCGAATTCTCCTTCTTCTCTTGCCGCATTATCGTGTTCTCCTTCTTCTTCTGCCGCATTACTTCATTCTTCTCCTTCCCCGTGATATTTCCAAGTTGTATAAAGTCTAGTAAACCCATATTTTACAATATGAAGCTCTGCCAATTCTACATTCTGCCAGTACTTATTGCCACATCTATCGCACGGATAGAGAATCTTCGCTATTATGATCTTATTATGTGCGCGTGCAAATTCAATAAAAGTAGCAACTCCTGCGACAAACATAGGTTGCATACGTTGTTGCCAATCCACATACATCCAGTCATTAACTCTCACGTACTCATGGGCCATGTTAGACTGTATAACATATAAATTGTAGGTTATGGTGACTATATTGAGAAATATAAGAATGAGATAGTTACTGACAAAGGAGAAAATCCGTGTGGAAAGGTACCGACGAAATATCTCGAAACGGATGAAAACACAAGTGAATGAAGGTGTTTGCTTTATACATTCCTAACTTGTCCACACGGGACAAATCTATCGGTTATCATATGATTGAATCTTCTCGTCACATAGACTATACGACGGTTGTTAGTATCGAGCTATATCGTCCGATATTTAACACCCTTCATATAGTTCTATGTCACGATGGACATCGAACGTATGTTAACCGATAGACGGGGACTAATTGGCTCTTTTAGTTTCTTATATGAGTATCGATGAGAATTTGAAGGTTTTATATTATCATCGAGTATCATATATTGGTTTTAACTTGAATATCTTGAATCACTCTTTAATTATGCGTTTGTTGTGTATTCTTGTTGTATGTGTGTGTTTCGGTTGTCGGGGGTAAGGCTTCTATCCCATTAAGAATGTATAGAGCGAACACCCATTCAGTTGTGCTTTTAACCGTTTCGAGTAAATTTCGGCAGCACCTCCCTGCTGTTCTCCGAGTACACTGTAATAGAATAGATAATCATTTCAAAGCTGTGAAACAACGTTGAAATGAACATCTAATCTATATTTGTACATGGAGAACCAGTGGAAAGGTACCGACGAAATATCTCGAAACGGATGAAAATACAAGTGAATGAAGGTGTTTGTTTTATACATTCCAAACTTGTCCACACGGGACAAATCTATCGGTTATCATACGATTGAATCTTCTCATCACATAGACTATACGACGGTTGTTAGTATCGAGCTATACCGTCCGATATTTAACAAGCTTCGTATAGTTCTATGTCACGACGAACATTGAACGTATGTTAACCGATAGACGGGGACTAAGTGGCGCTTTTAGTTTCATATATGAGTATCGATGAGAATATGAAGGTTTCATATTATCATCGAGTATCATATATTACTTTTAACTTGAACATCTTGAATCACTCTCTAATTATGCGTTTGTTGTGTATTCTTGTTGTATGTGTGTGTTCCGGCTGTCGGGGGTAAGGCTTCTATCCCATTAAGAATGTATAGAGCGAACACCCATTCACTTGTGCTTTCAACTGTTTCGAGTAAATTTCGGCAGCACCTCCCCGCTGTTCTCCGAGTACACTGTAATAGAATAGATAATCATTTCAAAGCTGTGAAACAACGTTGAAATGAACATCTAATCTATTTTTGTACACGGAGAACCAGCGGAAAGGTACCGACGAAATATCTCAAAACGGATGAAAACACAAGTGAATGAAGGTGTTTGCTTTATACATTCCTAACTTGTCCACACGGGACAAATCTATCGGTTATCATACGATAGAATCTTCTCATCACATAGACTATACGACGGTTGTTAGTATCGAGCTATACCGTCCGATATTTAACAACCTTCGTATAGTTCTATGTCATGACGAAAATCGAACGTATGTTAACCGATAGACGGGGACTAAGTGGCGCTTTTAGTTTCATATATGAGTATCGATGAGAATATGAAGGTTTCATATTATCATCGAGTATCATATATTGGTTTTAACTTGAACATCTTGAATCACTCTCTAATTATGCGTTTGTTGTGTATTCTTGTTGTATGTGTGTGTTCCGGCTGTCGGGGGTAAGGTTTCTATCCCATTAAGAATGTATAGAGCGAACACCCATTCACTTGTGCTTTCAACCGTTTCGAGTAAATTTCGGCAGCACCTCCTCGCTGTTCTCCGAGTACACTGTAATAGAATAGATAATCATTTCAAAGCTGTGAAACAACGTTGAAATGAACATCTAATCTATCTTTGTACACCGAGAACCAGCGGAAAGGTACCGACGAAATATCTCGAAACGGATGAAAATACAAGTGAATGAAGGTGTTTGCTTTATACATTCCAAACTTGTCCACACGGGACAAATCTATCGGTTATCATACGATTGAATATTCTCGTCACATAGACTATACGTCGGTTGTTAGTATCGAGCTATACCGTCCGATATTTAACAACCTTCATATAGTTCTATGTCACGACGAATATCGAACGTATGTTAACCGATAGACGGGGACTAAGTGGTGTTTTTAGTTTCTTATATGAGTATCGATGAGAATATGAAGGTTTCATGTTATCGAGTATCATATATTTATTTTAACTTGAATATCTTGAATCACTCTCTAATGATGCGTTTGTTGTGTATTCTTGTTGTATGTGTAACAAGATTTTAAACCATTGAGATCAAGATTGATAGAACTGATCATCCACAAAGAGATTAAGGATTGACTTTTGACAGCCATATGAAGGAAAATTTTCTCCTACGGCAACTTAATAATATACCCATTATCCTCATATATACATATATGCAGGCATGCATGGATACATACATGCAAATATTTGAAAAATTAATATATCAACCAAAAACTATTATTGCAATGGCATTCATCTATAACAATCAACAATTAAAATTACAAATGTAGGATACTGATATCATAAAGCGTTTTACGTAATATATGAATTCACATGACTGAAACATGCATCAAAAAAACATGTTCATCCAAAAGAAAGGCCACTGTCAATAAATATAGACAAATACGTCGTAAAAATAGTAACTAACAAGTTGATTAGCATCTGGATCAAGAAAATGATAGGAAAAACAATTGACTATGATCTATAATGACAAGTCTATTACCATGACTCTCGACTAACAAAGGTGGCTTTTCGTCCTCGGTAGCTTGATAATTGGGATTTCATGGCGAATAAAAATATGAATATGCCGTTTGACCGGGAACTTCAATAGGAAACTCAATGAGGTCGGGTGTACTGAAGTACGCTTTGTATTTCGCTAAATCAGGTGATGAAGCCCAAGCCCTAGCTAGCCCCAGCCCCACCCCAACCGAACCCTAGCCCCAACCCCAGCCCCAGCCCAGCCCCACCCCAACTGAACACTAGCCCCAGCCCCAGCCCAGCCCCAACCCCAACCGAACCCTAGCCCCAAGCCCAGCCCCAGCCCCAGCCCCAACCACAGCCCCATCCCCAACTCTAACCGAACCCCAACCCCAACCGAACCCTAACCCTAACCCTAACCTTAACCGAACCCGATGCCGATGCCGATGCCGATGCCGATGCTAAACCCTCACCCCTACCCGAACCTGGCCTGAACCCTAGTCCTAACATCATCAGAATTATAAATAATTTGAGATTTAATTACTAACCTGGCGGTGGAGGAGACGACAGAAATCTATGGTCGACGGCGATCGGCGACGAGTCGCGGACGGTGGCGACGAGGTAGTCGACGAGGAAGTTGTGGGAACGACCGTCGAAGGTGGCGACGAGGCGCGGAGCGCGGTGGCGACGAGGCGCGGGAATAGGTGATGAGGCGCGGGTGAGTGAGAGAGAGAATTTTTGGGAATGATGAATGACTTTTCTGTGCTTTTTTTTATTAATAACCTATTTATATGCCCATACGGACATAACCGTAGGTCCACCGTTTGCGGCTCCGTAGGGCCAAACAACAAATTAGAACGTAAGGCACCGTAGGGACAACGATGTGGACCTACGGATAAATCCGTAGGGGAAAGAAATAGTTGCCCCTACGGATTCCTGAGTCCGTAGGGGCAACCCCATATTGTAGTAGTGAATAGGGGTTGGGCTCGGGAAAATAAGAATGGGGAAAGAATTTTGGGGAAATAATTAGGAAGTTTGGGCCGGTCTAGGGGTTAGGGAAATGGAAAAATATAAAATAGATAGGTAATAGGGTTTTGGTTTAGTCTAGGGAAAAATAATGAAAGAGAAGATGGAAGTGTGGTTAGGGTTTATATACATCTAGTTAAATAAATTTTGGTGAAGGGGAAGTGGAAGTAGGCTGAGTTTTTGGGTAAAAATAAAAGGGAGAAAATAAAAGGATTTAGATAAATTAGGGCTAGGTTAAAACAAAATAATTATAAATATAAATAATTAAATTTTGTAAGTAGCCTTTTATAAAAATACGGATATTGTTGCGCAAAAGAACTGGGTATTAGACAAAGTATATGATTCAAGGAATATGAAAGATAAGATTGAAGGAACATGAATTATAAAGAATGTTTTAGTTGTTGGTTCTTGTGTTATATTGCTTAGGTTGTTCACGCAGAACAGAACTGCATAGTATGGTTCTATACAGCTCTGACCTGCATGGGCAACCAACAAAACCTGTCATGCCCCGCTTCCCGGTATACGGCGAATAGGGTGGGTCTGGTCCGCAACGTATTTACTGTGAAGTGAATACGCTAAGCGTATCTAAGCAATATAAATGTAAAATCACAAGAGTCAAAATATAATAAAACAATAACTTTATTTATTCACATTCTTTCTGTACAATATATGGAAAGTAAATACAACTGATAAAAAGCAATGCCTAAACAATGGCATAACAGAAATGAAAAGTAATGAATGGAAAGTCTACAATGTACTAGAGCTCGGGGTCTTCACTGAAGTGGTCCATGTCTTCAGTAGTGGGCTCGATTTCTGACGGGTCCAAATTACCTGACGACATTCTAAGAAGAAAGAAAGAGTATGTCGTCAGCGAACAGATCGCTCGGTAAGTCCCAAAGATAAGAGGAGAAATAGAATAGACAGAGAGTAAGAGAGAGAGAGAGAGAGTAGCTTTTACAGTTGTATTATATTGTTATATTGTTGTATTTAGTGTTAACACTGTTGTTTGAGCTTGGTATAGAAGGATGCCAGTGTATACAAGAGGAGTCTCACTTGCCCCGGAGACTAAGGTATCAAAAACTCAAGGAACCGTTGCGCCACGGTACAACAGCAACGGAATATAGTTTAGGTCTCTTATGGTTGCCGTCTCGTGCCACTTCTAACACCTTCTGTATCAATTTACCCCTTTAAACCCCATAATGTTTTGATTGTATTGTTGTATTGTATTGTATAGATTGTATAGTTGGATTACAGACCAAAACCATGATATCTGTAAACAGATGTAACTGTATAATCATGTAAATGGAATATCTGGAGAATCATGTAAATGGATGTATATCCATGGTTCGGTTCAGTCAATATATATTGAATGTATTGAATAGATTGAATATAAGGATTCATGTTGAATAAGAATATTGTAGATTGTAAATTGTAGATTATAGATTGTTCACTGTAGATTGTACATGAATCATGTTCAAGTCAGATTATAATGAAACTCAAAGTAAATTGAAGTCCTGATTGTTTTGATGTTATCGGTAACCGCTGCACATGGGCGGCAGGATTTGTGTCTTTTTCAAAGACTATTACCTTTTTGATAACACCATTGTTAAGTTGTCTACCTTAGATAGGAAAGCACCCACTTCTCCGGCTCCCCGAGGCTCAAGAGATTGGTCCCTCTTAACCGTATATTTACTAGGGTCCTTATTGTAATTTATAGAACTTGAGGGGGTTTTATGTAAAATACTTTTGTATAGTTTTAAAAATACACCCCAAGTATTTATTATTCGTCTTTAGAGTTATAATGGTTATGGATTTTACATTGTGATATTTCTAGTGAAAATATCCTAATTTCATAAATAAAGGTATTTATTTGTAATATTGGTTTTGTATGGAATTCATGGTATTTTAGTGTATAATTGATTCTTGTGATTTTTAGAAAAAGGTGGAATATTTATATGATAACAAAATAGGTATTTTAATGATAAATATACATATATTTATACAAAAATAATTTTAATATATATTTTATATTCTAAAAATCTCATTTTCTCAAGATGTCGTATTTTAAATCTTTCAAGACCGAATGCTCCTTGCGGAGGTCTAAATCTCACACTACTAAGCTCGAGGATGTGCGATAATCCGCACCATCCCGAACGGATTCCCCAAAATGGGTTGTAGTGGTGCTTTGCAAAGATTGTATAAATACTAAATCCTTTAGAAACGGTTTTATTAAGTAAATGGTATTTATTTGTAAAGATGTCAATTTCCCGTATTCTATGTTCTAGGGTCTCCTAAGTCAACTAGACTGCTCCTAACTGGTCCAAAACGACAAGTTGTGAGATATCCTTCAAATCGCCTCTTCACCGCCAATTGTGGCCAGGTAAGTACAAGTGAAAAAAGAAGGGATCCGCTCACGAATCACCGTGAAACGGGCCTTTTAAAGTTACCTTTCTCACTTGTCTAGCCTAGACACCACAAAGTCAGGTTTAGATAAACGACCAAATGCCCACAACCTTCCTCTATCCTAATAAGTGCGACAGTCCTTAATTGGCTGAGTATAGATATTTTTTTATTATTAGCTCAAAGGTTATTTATTTGTAAAGATGTATCAATACTAAATCTTGTAGAAATTGTTTTATTAAGTAAAGAGTTTTTAAAAGAAAATGTTTGTTTTCTCATATTCTAAGTTCTCGAGGGTATCGTGTTATGTTGAATATGAGTGTGTGAGGAGGTAGGTCATGGTCTACTTAAAGGTATAGTAAG
Organism: Agapanthus africanus; assembly: GCA_030015575.1. NCBI lineage: Eukaryota > Viridiplantae > Streptophyta > Magnoliopsida > Asparagales > Amaryllidaceae > Agapanthus > Agapanthus africanus. The sequence continues at coordinate 283,320,334 of CM057344.1, forward strand.
TTTAATGAAGTTAAATGTATAATTGAAACAATGTGGTATTTAAATGAAAAATACGATAAAGTGAAATAGGCATCATTTTATGAAATGAAACTTGTTTAATTTTGTTGATTAGTGTTTAATAGTCAACATGAGAGAGTTTAAGCATAATTGTATTAACGAGAAGTGATGTTTTATAAGAAAACCGAATCGGAAATCGGATTTGTTCCGATTCCGTCAGGTTTTGTAAATCCGTATTTTTAGAATAGAAAAGAGAGGTAGAAAATGGGACTTACGGGTTTTGGACAATAACAAGAGTGAGATGGAAGGAGTGGAATCGCTGGTGCGTCGCTTCGTCGTCGAAGGCTCCTAGAACGATCGTCGGAAGTTCGCCGGGAATTTCGCCGTAGCTTCGCTTCGTGCTCCTTTTCAAAGTACATAAGTTTCTTGGAAATTTTAGAGAGTTGGCTCAGAGTTTGGGGTGAGAGGGTAGAGGATAGGGGTGGTATTTATAAGGTTAGGCTAGGGTTAGGGTAGATGAAGGGTTTTGATTTAAAAATGTAAAAATATATTAAAAAAATCATTAAAAATGGAGTAAAAGAGGTATTAAAAGTTCTCTGGAAATGATATGTGGAATTGAAGTGTGCAGGGGGGTTCAGAAGACAAAAAGCCACAAACTTGGTGTTGGGGACTCGGCCGTCCGGTCGAGTCCGGCCGGCGGTGCCTGCCCGAGTCGGCCGGTCCGCCGGTCGACTCGGCCTAGTCGGGCTGAGTCAGGGCATGGCGAGGTGGGGGGTCACCTTTGTAAGGCTCTGGTATACTCAGTTTTTTAGTTTCAGTGGAAAGTTTGGGAGTTATCTCGTTTGGACTGTTGGGCTTCTATAAAATTTAAAACAAAATAAATATTAAAAATAATGTGGGGCATGTGATTTGAACTCTGGTGGTTTGGTTCAGCAATGCAAGGTATTACCAATGATCTACAAGCTCTTTCTTTTAATTAAATTGCTAATTAATTACTTAAGTCTTGTGTTCAGGCAATAAATACTCCTTTATGGATTTTTTTTGATATTTTTTTGTAAAAACTTGTAAATGAAATTTAGGGTTGTTACAATGATGCAAATTAAAAGGAAACGACTATAGTGAAGTTATTACACTGACGCAAAGTTTTGCTCAAGGGGTCACTCTCGATGAAGGGATCTCGGCCCTTGCCTCGTCGAATGAGGTGCAAGATATTCCCAATCTAATACCACTGTGCAAAGCAAAAGAAAATGTCTGTAATGTCTGTTTTTAAAAACTTTGTTCCAACAACATCATATAGGTTTGTTTTTCCTTGCATTGATCAGAATCAACGCAGTCCCAATAATTAAACATATCACACCACTAATGAACGAAAATAAATTGTACGTATATGCCATCCACATTCGCCACTGGGCCCCGTCATCACCCGTTAGGTTACTTAACTAACGACAGAGTGGGGGCTGGACTAGCGTGGGTGCAAAATATATACAACATCAATTAGTATATATATAACAATCGTCCCAGGCATGATATAAAGCAACATCCCAGAATCACAACCAAGCAACATAGAGTGGTGGATAATCCTGAAGCCCTGGGTTTCACTTGAGCCGGAAATGAGACACGACGTTCCCCTGTTGTATGGATAGCCTGTATGCAATGAAAACCTAGACCCCTACGAGTGCGGCAGGTTACCCGTCAATCCCAGAAGAGAGGCAACCCTAATCAATAAAGTGAATGGGCCACCCAGCACTTCACTGAATCCGGTAACTTGAGCACCCCTCCTTGGGTCAACCTATACCCCTAACGAGTGCAGCGAATAGCCCGCCAATTCTAGAATGAGGCCCCTTCCATCTCAATGCAATAACATGTGGGCCCGTTGCCTTCTAGAACCCAACTATTTGTGCACTCCACCGCAGGGTAATCCTAGTACAGAAAAGAAAATAATATACAAGGGTGACATCGACCTCAACCCGGTCGTGCCCCAAACAAATAATAAACAAACTGGCAGAGACGGCAGTCCACATGTCGGACGCTCGCTCCGTAATATCAAATGTACAAATGAAACTAAACTGTACTACCATTGCACCACTGGCTATCCACTATGACAATCTAACCACAACCACAGCACAACACTTAACCTCAATGTGAATGTCACGTTCGCAAACCCGTCTAAAAGAACATATAGCAATTAGACGAGTTGTACCGCTCGAATGACATTCATGGTCGTAGATAGTAATGCATGTACTGTAAACATTTAAACATTGTTAAAATATCGACTTCGAATCATCCCGAATTTCCCCCAAACCAAAAGATACTACTATATCTAAACCGGGCAAAACAAACAATACCACTGAACCAATATTCCAGAGACCAGTGCACACCAAAAATCCGAAGCCCAAACATCAATTTACAACCGGCCATCTCGGTTTTTCTCCAAGTTTCGCTGGTTCAAATCCGGTGATTTTGGCTCGTTTTTGTGGTGTGTTCTAGTTACTGCAAGAATAGCCTTCTGTAATTGTTTAAAATTTTTTTTGAATACTCCGAAATATCGATAGCAACTGGAATATTCTTGGTATTGTTTCGAAGTTGTTTCGGTTTTTATACTATAACATTTTCTAAAACATCTAGCGAAGGGTTTAAGTGTTGGCTCTGATTCCATGTTGGGTTACGGCAGCGCCTTGGCCATCAATCTATGACCAATTGCGGAACAAAATTTTTATAAACAAGCGCTACCACAACCAGACAAAACACGGATCTACCCTAAGTCCTAAACTTGCAAACAATATAATGAGTTAGGAATGGTTATACTGAATCGATCCGTGTCCTTCAGTCTTCAACCACCTTCCCAAGATCCTAGAGGCCACCACGATCAAGCTTGATCTTCGGTCTCCCTCCATCGAAGATGATTCACCCGAGAGTTTGTGAAATGAGTTCCAACCTCATATCTGAGGTAACTAGGGTACCTAGATCGCTACACTAGATAGCCTAGAAGATGTATAGAATGGTGAAGGATTAATTTGTCTCAAGACACCCTAGGTTTCTCAACTCATGAGAGGGTTAGGGTGGAGGAAGAAGAAGATGCTTGAGGATGTGAGAGAGAGAGAGGCATGAATAATGGCTAAGTGTATTGTTATGTTGTGTTGTGATAATAATAGAAGCCATCGAATAACAACCCATGTCTCCAAAATATCTTGAGTCAACCCAAAATATCTCAAGTCAACAAAAACTCTCACAACACAACAAAAATCCAAGAATGCAACAAAAATGCAATAAGCACCTCATCCTCCACCTCAATAACCTTTTAATCAGAAAAGGTTTAAACCATAATGGGGTGTAATCTTCTAAAAGTAATCTTGTATGAAATTACAAGAATACCCCTCGTCCGTATATACATACCCGCATCCTTATTCCTAAGAATACGAATACAATGAGACGAAAATAATCCATCAATATAATACTAGGATCCGGCTAAAACCAAAGCCACTAGTATTATCCGTTCGAATCCTTATGCATGAACAAGTACACGTATGTGATCGAACCCTGCCGTAAAACCATACGACCACTGCATCATTTTTCCCGAAGCAGGGAAACCCTCTGTGTGGGACTCTAAAGACTCGTCTATACGCTGGCAGTGGGTTTAACCACAAGCACGTCAGTGTCACTAGCTGTACGTAACGGCTACCCAGGTATTGAGCGAAAGGGAGGCCGACGAGCAAACTCATCCTGAACCCCTGCTGAGCCTGACAGTGATAATAACCAGACAGTCCGGTCTGTTCGTCTAAGAGTATCGCATATCGAGTCTACGGGGGTGGATAAAGTCAGACCCCTAATAACGTGACATTTCGTGTCGGTATGAAACCTATCACCCACTGAGAAACTACTGATCCGAATCAGTAATTCTCGACTACCTTGGCCAAGGATTTCTTATGATGGCCACCCGTGCATAACGCGACATCAACCCCCAATACCGGGAGAGACGAATCCCCGACGATCTGCTCACTACCTCCATGTGGCTCGGGACTGTTCCCAACTAAAACCTGTTTGCACGACTCCTTTGAGCCGTGGTAGGGTAGTAATCAAAGCACAGTGGGAACTCACACGAGACAAATGACGATCTCAGGTAGACAGACTAACCTGTACACATGTCACCAGGGAACTGCCATCTGACAATAGGTATAATATTAACTAGCATGTTTCCGGTGAGTCCGTCCAGTGTACTCATAACCCAATGAGCACCTGTATACTATCTTAGGTGAACAAACTAACACCAATGGCTTGTGGGACCTGGCCGCCGCCCCTCGTCGGGGTCTCGATCAGTATACATTAGTCTACTTTGGAGTATCGATGGCCAGTCTCGAAACTCGCACGACTAGGGACATTTAAGGATGTGCTTATAGACCACCCAGCTCCCACGTATATGATCGCCATCATACTGCTGGTAGTCAAGCAAGAATCCTAAGGGCTCTATCAACATGTAATAGTGATCTGTAATACCAACTGAAGCATGTACATGATGATAAAGACAAACCAAATAGCATACTATCATCTCGAGTAAGACTGTTCCACCGGTATAGGTCCTCCCTCAATCATCGTAATCACGTGTTTGCGATTCAATAATTGACTTGAGGGCACTATAGCCAACAACAACGTACCAAACCCAACCGACACTTGATTTAGGAAAATGTTCATAACATTATCCTCTAATGTGAAATTATATCATATTTTAGTTAGCAAAGATACTGATATAATGTTACACATCGGTTTTGGTACGTTGTAACAGTCGTTAAGAATTAATGAATTACCAGTTGGTAATACAAGGTGATATTCACCAACTGCTTTGGCTGTAACAATTGCACCATTCCCTACTTTTAAAGATATATCACCCTTTCCTAGTTCTCTATCTCTCTTTAGCCAATGCAACAAATTACATTCGTGGGTTCCTGATCCGGTTTCCAATACCCAGGACGTAGAGCAAACTGGGAAACAGTTCTTGGTAACGAACACATCCAAAGAAGATGCATCGGCATGCTCCTTCTTCATTAGGGTAGCATGGAAATCCGGGTATTCCCTTATTCCTTGCTTGGACTTATGACAGTCATAAGGTAGAGTGGGACCAACGTTTCCCTGAAAGTGTTTACTAGCACCGTGACGGGGTTTAAACATGCATCAAGCATGCGATTTTAAAAAATTCATGGTGCTAATGAACACTTAATAAGTTCTTAACTAGAATATTAGGGTTTAATTATGATGATATGAAAAAACTAAGAGAAGGGAAGAAGGCTACAACCTTTGATGACCGTGTCCTTCTCTTCTAATGCTCCGAGTAGTAGTCCACGTGACTCTGCTAGGCTCCACTTGAAGTTTAATCAAGCTTCCTTTGTGATCTTCGTGCCGAAGATGATCCACCCGAAGCTTCACTAATCCAAGCTACCTCTTCACTAAACACTTTAGTGAAGGCAACACACCATACCAAAGTGCTAATCTAATGTGGGATGGTGAAATAAGGGTTTTGTTTTCTCATTAGGGTTTGTCCAAAGCCATATGGTTCACATCACATGTGAGGGTTTATGGCTTTGAGGTAGAGGAAGAAGAAGATGAGAGCAAAAGAGCTTGGAGAGCTCAAGTGATGAAGAATGAGCTAGCTCAAAAAAATATCTCAAGTATGGAATGGTTTATACAAATGAACTCACTTATTAAAGCATGTTATTTTCTCACAATAAAAAATTCTGCCATACTTCAATAGTAAATCCAAACTAATATTAGAATCCATGAACCATGCTTCACATCAATACTTCAATTTCCACCTCAATTTTCCATTTCCTAAAAATAGAAAATCAAACCATGCTTCTTTTATATAACACACACACAAACACACATATTAATATATATCACACACACACACACACACATAAAGTTATGCAAATAATTAGTGAGCAATAATATTAGTTAAGATATAATTATATCAAATATAATTATATATTATATTATTAAATCAACACTTGATTTAATAATCTGGTTATATCATATATAACCTACTAATATAATTTATCTGTATATCACATTATCAAATCAACACTTGATTCAATAATCCGGTCATATCTCATATAACCTAACTGATAACAAATAACAACCAGATTATAATACGGTATCTCATGCTCGTATTTAATTAGGCCCCCAGACATATCAACATATGTGCCCTACTTTGTTTCGCTTGAACCAGGAAACTTCTGTGTGGGTCTCTAAAGACTCGTCAATACGACAGCAGTAGGTGATGATCACATCAGTCACCTACAAGTCGTCAGCGGTACTAGCTGGGCGTAACGGCTATCCAGGTATTGAGAGAATAGTATCAACAAGCAAGCTTGTCCAAAATCACATGAAGCCTATAAGTAACACTTACCGTACAGTCCGGTCTCTTCGTCTGATATGTTGCATATCAAGTCTAGGGGTGGAATCGTCAGACCCCAATAAAGTGATAAGTCATGCCGATGTCTGGCCTATAACGGTTCGAGAAACTACTGATAACTCTTACCGGTAAATCTCAGCAGCAGCCCTGGCCACGGACTTCCAGTTATAGCTAATCGAGCATAGCGCAACATCGCCTCCCTATACCAGGAGAGACAAAACCCCTCCAATCGCTCAATGCCTCCATGTGAATCGGGACTGTACCCAAAATCCACCTGTCTGCACGACTCCTTTGAGCCGTGGTAGGGAGGAAATCAAAGCACAATGGGAGCCACCCAAGACTCTATGAGTATCTCAGGTCTACAGACAAACCTGTACCAGTGTCACCAGAGAACTGCTATATGACGATACGTATACTACCAACTAGGATTTCTCGGCGAGTCCTGTTCGGTGTACCCATTTTCTAATGAGCACCTATGTACAATCTTTGATGTCAAACACCAATAGCAATGGGATCAACCATCTCCCTATACATGGTCATGAAACGTACACACTAGTCTACATTGGAATATCGATGCCCTGCCTTGATATTCCCTCGATTAGGAACAATTGAAGGATGTGCTTGTGGACTACCCAGGTCCCAGAAGTATGATCCGGATCATAGTCCTGGTAGTCAAGCTAACATCCTAAGGGCTTTATCAATATGTATATGAGAGACAGTATAATAATACCAGTGAACATGTTAAGATAAAGGCAAACAGATAGCATACTATCATGTTGAGCAAGAAATTCCTCTGTATTAATGTCCAATCATCCACTATATCATACAATAATGGCCTGTAGGGCATACATATTCCTAACAATCTCACACTTGTACTAAGGCCAGTTGTTGTAGTATCTCATACCTATCATCCTAAAAAGTCTCTCGACTTACATCTGGGGAAGGGCCTTTGTGAGTGCATCCGCTGTGTTATCCTCCATGTCAACTCTCCTGACCTCGATCTCCCGGAGATCAACTATCTCCCAGATCTGGTGATTCCGCCAAAGAATATATCTGGATCGCTTATGGGACCGGGGTTCATGGGCCAAAGCCACAGCTCCATTGTTATCATAATACACAGGTATTGGATGCTCAATGGTGAGAACCACACCAAGTTCACCTATGAACTTGTTCATCCAGACAGTCTCTTTGGCAGCATCATTGGTAGCGATGTACTCAGCTTCCATCGTCGAGTCTGCTACGATATCTTTCTTGGAACTCTTCCAACACACCGCCCCTCCATTGAGGGTAAAGACAAAACCTGAGACCGACTAACAGTCGTCCTTATCACTCTAAAAGCTTGAATCGGTAAAGGACCCCTTTTAGAGTTCACCGTTACCATACACCAAGAACATTTCTTTAGCTCTTCTCAAGTTCTTAAGAATGTTCTTCACAGCTGTCCAGTGTTTTTCCCAGGATCTGATTGTTACCTACTCACTGCATCTAGTGAGTAAACTACATCCTGTCCGTACATAACATCGCATACATGATTGACCCGACTGCAGAAGCATAGGGTGTCCCTTGTATATAAGCCCTTTCCAAATCAGTCTTGGGAGACATCTTTTTGGAGAGAGTGATTCCTGTACAAGTGGGTACATTACCACGCTTAGAATCTTCCATACTAAACCTCTTTAGTATGGTGTCTATGCACCTGGATTGGGACAATCGAAATATCCTTTTAGATCTATCTCTATAGATCTTAATCCCTAAGATATAGGAGGCATCACCAAGATCTTTCATGGAGAACTTGTGTGATAAGAAGAGCTTGACCAAGTATAGCATAGGAACATCGTTTTCTATCAAGAATATGTCATCCATGTACAATACAAGGAAGACAACCTTACTCTCTACAACCTTCTTATATACAAGGTTCATCTACATTTTTGATGAAGTCAAACTCTTTGATAGCTTCATCGAAACAGATGTTCCAGCTCCCCGATAACTGCTTTAATCCGTAGATTGATTTAAACAGCTTGGACACCTTTCCGTTGCTCCCACTGTCTATGAAGCCCTCTGGCAGTGTCATGTACACGCTCTCTTCTAAATCTCCATTTAGAAAAGCGGTCTTGAAGTCCATCTGCCAGATTTCGTAGTCATGGTATGCAGCAATGGCAAGTAGGATCTTGATAGACTTAAGCATGGAAACATGAGGAAAAGTTTCATCATAGTCGACACCAGGTCGTTGACAAAAACCTTTTGCTACAAGTATAGCTTTGAAAGTCTCAACTTTTCCATCTACACCAATTTTCTTCTTAAAGATCCACTTGCTCCTGATGGGTTTTACCCCTTCAGGAGCAACTTCCAAAGTCCATACTTTATGGGTGTACAAGGATTCCATCTCGGATCATATAGCATCCAGCCATTTCACAGAGTCTCCACTCGCTAAGCAACCCATCACCGAGGATCTAACTAGAGGATTAGGAGGAAGCTAGCATGTAAACAACTTTACACTAAAGTGAATGAGGAATTCAACCTTTGTAGACCAGTCCTTCACTTCAATAGCTCCATTTAGTAGTCCCTTCGTTCCATGTAGTGATCTCCCGGACTCTAATTAGGCTCCACAAAGCGAAATGAACAAGCTTGCTTGAAGTCTTCGAGGTCGAAGATGATCTACATTGAGGAGACTCTAGCTCAAGCTACCTATTCAATAATCAAGAATTGGTGAAGCAAACAACCCACACTAAATGGCTAGTCTAGTGTAGATTGATAAAGTAGGAATTTTGCTCACTATATTTCTTCACCTCAAGAAAATCTAGAGAGCATTCTTGTGATGAAGAAAAAGATGAAGTTGTGAAAGAATGAGAGATTCCAAGCAACCATGGGTTAGAAAATATCATATATGAACTCTTGTAGAGACCTAACCATGGCTAAAGATAATGGTTGGGTTAATAAATATCTCAAGTAAAGACAAGATTAGTGAACTAAGTCAATGGTTACTACAAGCTTCCACAAGCTTCTTTTAACCAAGCAATTTCTACCTAATTTTGTATTTACTTAAATAAAAAAAAACCCTAATTATCAATGACATGGTATGAGTCTCATACACCTATGTAGAATGTATCATCAAGCATGACACAACAGAAATAAATACAATTAACATATATCACATATATATTAAATGTATAAATGAGAAAAAGAAATTCTTAAGTGAGATAATATTAGTTAATGCATAATAATATATCAAATATATAATCATACATTAAATTATTAAATCAACACTTGATTCAATAATCCGGCTATATCACATATAACCGACTAATATCATTTGTATCTACTTAACGAATTAACACTTGATTCGATAACCCGGCTATATCACATATAATCGACCGATATCACATATCGCGAGATTAGAATACGATATCACATACGCGTATTAATCTCGGTCCCTCACATATCACATATGTGCTCCTACTTCGTTTCTCCAGAGCCAGGAAACCTCTATGTAGGACTCTAAAGACTCGTCAATATGACGGCAATAGGTGATGATCCTATCAGTCACCCATAAGCCGTCAGCGGTACTAGATGGATGTAACGGCTATCCAGGTATTGTGTGATCAGAAGATCATCAAGCATGCCTGTTCATACTCCCGTGAATCAAATAAGAAACACTACCATACAGTTCGGTCTCTTCGACTAATATTTTGCATATCTAGCCTGGGGGTGGTAAACGCCTGTCACGACCCGAAATTTGTCACATGACGGCATTTAAACTACGTAACGTCTACTGGCGTAACACAATTCAAGTAAGCCAAAAACCCAGAAATCTAAACCATCAAAAGGAGTAAGTGATAAGAACATTGTTAAAAATTTTGGAAATCTCAAATGAAAATCTTTAAAGTCCAAATTTACATTCTTTAAAATTTCGGCAGCACCTCCTTTGTGAAAACTAGCCCCAAAACAGGTACAACATAGAATATAAATAAAGCATCCCCAAATGGGAGCCAAATCCACGCCCAAAGACGGAAACAACCAACACAACATATATACGACACCGTAGCGAAGAAATAAAAGATGATATAAATAAAACTGCATAAAAGACATCCAAAGTCATAATAATATACAATATCGTCCTCACATCTCGTCTCTAAGTCAATATATAAAAGTGGTAGATGGAGAGTACTAGGTACAACAAGATATACAATGAGCATCATCGGATAAGCGCAAAACCCACCTATAGCAAAACTGCTCACAGTCAGCCGAAGCGGTATCCGCTACAAAAGATGATACGATAGGAAGAAGCCCTGCCGCTACCACTCTGTGGGCTACCTACAAAACACTGTGACACAATGGGGGTGAGTTGCTAACTCGTGAATAGTAAATAACATATGCAGGTAATCGTAGGTATGCACGTACTGCGATAATCTATCACATGCAAGCAGATAACAATAAATAGCACTATGTATACGCAACAGCCATGAAAGGTACTCTATCAGGTACTACTAAAACATGAAGCAACGCATATCAAATAAATGCTGAGTATGGGATAAAACATGTCATCCTCACGGAATCCTCATCGTGGCAGGACCAGTGTCCATCAAGACAATCCAAATCCCAATACCAAAGGCACCACATCCTCAGATCGGCCCTCATATCCTGTAAGTCTCATGAAACCTGAGTGTCGAACATCGACACCCGAAAACATCATGAAAACATATGCCTATATATATATATATATATATATATATGGGTGTCCCTCAACGACACATCAAAATTATGGAACCTGAGTGTCCAAAATCGACACTCGAAACATCATGAAAACTAGTGTCCAGCATCGACACATAAATCCTTAGATCTAGGGCTCCGTTAGTCCGGATCGACCCTCATCAATATCTCGGGGCTCCGTCAGTCCGGATTGGCCCACGGGCTCTGTCAGTCCGGATCGGGCCTTATCATCTCATGACTCCGGTCGGTATCACTTAGGTAACCGCCGAGTCCAAATACAATCACCGGTAGGTACAAGCCCGCCTGCCAGGCTCATTGTCTATACCACGAATATCACCTTGCCCCGGGAAACCATACAGGGTCCACCATGTACCCGCAGACGGTACATACCTCTTCTCGAATCGGCTATCTAACACAAGTCTCAGAACCGAGAAAACTCATGGTGGACGCACTGAAATATCATATCAAGAGAAACCGGGTTTTTCAAACAATGCATAATTTCAAGAAATACCACGGTCCTCAAATCTAGAAAACATCAAGTAACGAATAAGAATACTTGCATAGATCATTAAAATGATATATATTATATATATGTACATATATTACAGCATCCCATACCACCGATATGTATGTATGTATGTATGTATCAGCGTCCCATACCACTAATATATATATATATACGTATATATCAGCGTCCCATACCACTGATATATACCCTCATGAGTAAAACATCCAGAAAATATCATATGAAATCCATATCTCAATGCGAAATCCATGAAATATAATATATGCAACATAAACAGTAACATGAGCATATAAAGGAAAAACCGCTATTTAAATGCAATAAGTTATTAAATATATCATACGATTCCTAATTCCTCCAAAATCCAATGCAACATCACATAAGGGTGAACATGTAGCTATAGCAAGGTATATGTGTGTACTTGTAAGTATGTATGCAAGATGCACATGTAGCTATATCTCATATGTGTATATACCTATCAATAATGATGTAATACTCTCTAGGTATAGGTGTAGCTATGTCCAGGTATGTGTATATACATGTCAATAATGATGTAATACCCTCTAGGTATAGGTGTAGCTATGTCCAGGTATGTGTATATACATGTCAATAATGATGTAATACCCTCTAGGTATCGGTGTAGCTATGTCCACGTATGTGTATATACATGTCAATAATGATGCAATACCTTCTAGGTATAGGTGTAGCTATGTCCAAGTATGTGTATATACATGTCAATAATGATGTAATACCCTCTAGGTATATATGTATATACATGTCAATAATGATGCAATACCCTCTAGGTATATGCATAAGCATGCAGGTATACAGGTATGCTATATCTCATATGCACAATGGAAATAAGGATCATTTCTTAATATCCATAACCAATACAATATCACGTATGTATAGGTGTTATGCGTGTCATGGCAATTATCGACGGTGTGGGTGTAGTATACAATTTGTGCTCGTACAGCATGAACCGTCAATAATAGTGCAGTGTCCAAAGGGTACAAGTCCCAGCACAACAAATAATTATATGAAATGAAGTTCATGCACAATCTCTATATGTGTAATACTTGTAACTAATAATCATGTCATATAATTTAGCCCAGACGCATAACGCCATGCGGACGATTCCCCTGTAGATGTTAAATCTACTCACTGATGACCTCGAGCAAAGTAAATCCGACCACCTGCTTCCCTTTCTTCGCAGCGTCCGAAGTCCCTGCTCGCGATCCTAAAATTTCACGAACACAACACATAAAGTTAAATATCCTGCGCCGACACAAAGACAACGAAACGCAAGGATAACGTCCACAAGATATACAAACTGTGCACTGAATGCACAAAACGCACACGATATTGGCACAACCCTAGCTAGGATGACACAACCACCAAGCCGAGATCCCGATCGTATCGATCGCGCATTCACAACACAATATATATTGTGGAATCTAATATATATAATATTACAATGCTAACGGAAACCCACGCCTAATTTATCCGAAAACGCAGTAAGCAACTTTTAATCATTTTAGCTCAGATCTAAAAGTTTAACCAAAACTAATAGCCACAATCATCACATAATAACTTGATTAAACCACTCAAACCCTTACTAGAATTTTAATCTCACCCATATAAGATTTAGTAAAACTTTAGTTTGTTATTAAGCTCAATTAGACAATTAGGAAAATAACAAATAACATTCTCATAACTAGGTTAACTTGTCAAAATCTACTCTTCTCGATTAACCATTTTTAACAAATCAAACCCTAACTTGATCTTCACTACTCTATCATGAATTCCTAAACATGGTAATTTAAAGCTATATTAAACATCTAATAAGCTTGCTTAAAATATTTAAACAACAATTAAAATTTAGGGTTTGGATTTTATATCTCCACTAGATTCACAAATTAGCAACTAAACTCCAAATTAGCCTCCGAAATGATGACTTTCATGAAAATCCAAGCTTGTTTAGGGTTGAAGAATAATGGGTAGGGATTTGTTTATGAGTTTGTGTGATTATTTGATGATTTTTGAGGATTTATTTGAGCTTGAAGAAGTGCAAATGAAGTAAGATGAGAGAGAGGACAGCAAGGGGGGAAGCTTGGCCACACAAGGAAAAATGGGGAGGTTTGTGGAAATGTGTGAAAATTTCTAGCTAAAATCCTCAATTAATGCCCATTAATGCACATCCCATCCAATGCCACCTCTTAATCTTTTCTTTTTCCAATTAAAGTTTTCTTTAATTCAACAAATATCTAGATATTTTTAGGATATTTTGCTTGGATGGATTAATGCTTAATCTTATGATTAAGTTAGCATAGATTCACATTAGCATAATTAACCCAATCAAATATGTAATTATCACTAATTAAGTGCATAATTAAATGCTTATAATAATATTTTAATTAAGGAAAAAATATTAAAGTGAACTAAACTTTTCAAGTGACAACTAAAAACTGCAAACTAGCCATTTTCTAGTTAAACTAGGTGCAGTTAAGTCTATACTGAAAAGTGATCACTTCTAGGTTTTTACGGAAAACACAGTTTATTTTACCTATTAACGGAAAATTCGCATAACGATTTCTAAAACGTTACAATCTTCCCCCTTAAAGAAATTCGGTCCCCGAATTTAAAATTCTTACTATACGTACCTTCAAAAAGATGAGTGCAAATCATCCACATCTCGCTCATAGCCTCCCAAGTGATCTCCTCACTAGACGGCTACGCCAAAGAACCTCCACAGATGGCAAGACCCTTGACCGAAGTTTCTCCACCTGCCGATCCACTAACACTATCGGCTGTTGGTGAACGAAAAGATCACGTTCAAGCTAAATGGTCTGATGCTGAATCATGTGAGACAGGTCATGAAGGTATTTGCAAGTATCAACACAAGGAATACGGGGTGAATACGCAAAAATCTGGGTGGAAGTGCCAAATTATAGGCAACGGTACTAACTCGCTCGAGGATTTGCAAAGAACCTACAATCAGGGGCTAAGCTTCCCTGTAACATTTCAGAAAATATAAAATATTAATTTTGGAATTTAATATTAAAATAATATATTTCGCAAAAATTACCCGATTTGCGAAATTGGGTTTTCGTAAAAAAGTATAAATATATACCAATAATTGTAAAATAAATGGAAATTAAAATGATTTGATTCATTTAAATATATATTTATCGGATTTGGCATTTTTAAAAGTTATTATATGCAGTTTAAATAAAAACCCGATTAGTGCACTGCTAATCGCGATTAGGCCAAATCCGTGTTTCTACAGTTTTCCATGGCCAGTGCACCATGTCATATTACGTTTTGGTTACTTGTTGTGTTCTTGTGTCATTTTTAGGGTATTATGTGTTTCGGTTTTAAAAATAAAAAGAAAAGAAAATGCAAAAGGGTAATGAGAGAGAGAGGGGGGGTGAGAATAAAAGAAGGGGAGAGAGAGGGCAGCCACCATAACTCTTCCCCATTTATTTTCTCATCTCCTTCTTCCTTAAGTTCGCCTCCACTTCAACCCATGAAATCATCCAAAAAGCTTCATCAAAACCCTAAACCCCTTTCATTAAAGTTGATCCCCTCATCACCCTTTACACTTTGGACCCATCAATGTTTGATTTTGAAGACTTTGGGGAGCTAGGGTTTTGCTTTGCAACATCCATGAGTTATATTTCCCTTCACTTAGTTAGTTTTTGTTTTCCTAGCATTATAGTTAGTTCAGAATTGGTTTAGGGTGTGGATTTGTGAACTTGGAAATTCCTAGAGAAGGGTTTGAGTGTTGTGTGGATTGGGTGGTGACTAGTGACTGTTTACAAGACCCTAGAGATCGATTCCTGACCTGGACCACTGACCAAACCCCAAAATACGAACTTTAGATTTGTCGATATCGGGTTTTAGTGGATTTAGTGAGTGTATATAGGAATCTGGAGTAACCCGGGGACACCAAAAATCATTTAGCAAAGACAGTGAGATGAGCAGGTGATTGTGAGTGCACCCTAGAGACCCGAGACCCCAACTCATGTTCTGGGCCGCAGATATATTCCTTGTGGCCGCAAATTGCGGCCACACCAGAGTGAAATCTGGGGATTTTTGGTGGGTAGCCTTGTTTTGTGATATCTAGACTAACCCCTTATGCAAAATCCCTTAGTTTGTCCTACAGAGAAATCTGGGACGGGTTTTCCTAGATTGTTGTTTTCGTGTTTTGCTATTCTGAAACTTGGATTTTGGTTGTTGATATTGTTTTGGGTTGTTTGGCATTTGTACATCAACAACAAGGGTTGTTTGATTGATTTTCTACGCGTAAGCTGTAGGTTCTAATTTATAAGCAATGTGCGTGCCGTATTGGATTTCGGAATTTCATGTTAATATCGATTTCGATTGTGTATTATTGTAGGTAGCTTCGCGTGGATTCCGAGGCGACGGAGCGTGGCGTCATCGACTTCGGCGAGCGAGGACCAGGTGAGTAGATCTATATCTACGGGGGAAGTCGGGTGGATGGCGTATAGCACCCCCACAAATATTAAATGGAAACCGATCTATAGGATATAGTCATAGAAACCTAGATTAGGAAACTAGGATTATAGTTTAAAAGATAGTTAGTGATAATATTAGTAATTAAATATATATTTTGAGATATAAAAAGTGAAAGTGAATTACGACTTATAGATAGGTAATTACACTAGAATAAGTTTTGAGTTTAGCGTAACATGAAACTAGTTTAATAAAGTAGAATGTATATATAAAAGAAAACAACGATGTCATATGATAGCTTGATGATATGTTGGTATACGGATACTAGTCGATATATGATAATTGATACCTTTGCCGGTCCCATGATCTGAGATTGATACGGATGGGACCTGAGAGATAGGTATATATATATATGGATAATGTTTTGAATCTCGTATGATAAGCCGTACGAGACGTGAGGTCCGTACCCTCCTTGTTATATAGGTTGTTAGGATCCCAAACTATTTAGTGACGCCGTGCGATGAGTTACCGTACGTGACGAGTTTAATTGATGATTGATCCTTACCCTGGACTAGAGGAGGCCGATTGATAGATTCACCGACTCGGTCATGTTAGATACGTATACCTTATACCTTTTAGCTGACGATTTACTTTATGCTACATTCATGTCATTACCATTGCATTTCATATACCTGTGCTAGTACACCTGCACCATTATCGATGATGTGTATGTCACACTTACACAGATTTGCCGGCTCACACACTTCTTCATCGATAATTGCCATCTCACCACACAGTAGAATAGCTGCATCATGATATGAATCCTTGCATAATTTACTTGCTATAGTTACATATACACCTTTATACGATGTTGCATTTGACTTTGGAGGAATTGGGAATCGCAGAATAAATTTTAAAACTGTATTCATTTTAAAGAGCGGTTTTCCCTTGATATGTGAATATTACTGTTGCATGTTGCATTATATACAAATATGCTCATATTTCTGTTATACGTCGCATACATCATGCTTTATAATTATACGCATTGAGATATGCTGTTTTCATGAGATTTCTGAATTTGAGAACTGTGGTTATTTTAAAAGAAAGTATGTATTGTTTTAAAAACCCGGTTTCTCTTGATATGATATTTGTATAGTCCACCATGAGTTTTCTCGGCTCTTGAGCGATATCCTACACCCTATTCGAGGAGGAGGAGGAACCGTCTGCGGGTGCATGGTGGACCCGGTATGGTATCCCGGGGTGAGAAGGTCGCAGATGATGGCGTTAAGCCCGGTAGAAGGACCACTACTTACCAGTGATAGTAGTTGGACCTGGCGATTATCCAGAGGATACCGACCGGGGTCATGAGATGGATACGGGCAAGTCCGGATAGCCGGAGCCTGAGATATAAAGATTTACATGTCGATGCTGGACATGGGTTTCATGATATTTTCGAGTGTCGATGCTGGACACTCAGGTTCCATGATTTTTTGTGTCATTGATGGACACACATTCTTGATATCCTTATATACTTACATGCATATGCTATTACGATGTTTCGACTGGACGAGATCCACATGTATATTGGCACTGATTATGCTATTAGATGATATCCACTTGCATACAACATTCACTATATTGTTGGCATATATTTACATATACGGTCACCCTAGATATCATAGTATTAACTTTATGATATAGTTGACCTAGGAAATCGTTATTTTATTTGATTTCTACCTGTTGATGTTTTCTGCTCACGAGTTGGCAACTCACCCCCGTTGTGCCACAGTTATTGCTGGTTGACCTCATGGATCGGTAGCGGCATCTTTGGCGCACAGTTGCGTTCGGTTGATTTGCTTTCGGTAGATGGTACACATCGGATCGTGCCACTATTGTATTTATTATTCCTGTCGTATCTAGTCGACTCCGTCAATCAAAACTAGTATTTGTATAAGCAATGAGACTTAGCAAGACTTGTAGTTGCGAGATTTGAGCGTTGGATTTTATATTTCGCTTTTGGGCGTCGTATACTTGTTTTATTACTTGCGTGGTTTTGAATCCGCTGTTTGGCGAAGAGCTAGCTCCCGCTTGGGGATGCCTTTATTATTATCTTGTATTGGGTGTTTTGGATCAAAATATACAAAGGAGGTGCTGCCCAAATTTTTAAAAGACGAACATGTTTTACAACAAGTAGGATAAACTTGCATTTTTCTTGTTCCCTTTTTTATGCATTTAAGAAAACACTTTTCTTCATTATGCCTTATTTCAAAATTGCACCTCTTTTATTCTTAAAAAGGTTTAGATTTCTGGGTTTCAGTTTAATTGAATTACGTTACGCTTTTAGACGTTGCGTGATTTAAGTGCTAGTCACGAGCTAATATTTCGGGTCGTGACATTCCCAAAACTCAACACACCATTTCATCGGAAAAATCCGTAGGAATACATGATATCCCACTGCGAATTCAAGTCTGCGATAACGACGGTCGGCATAAGACTTCTGTCTGCACTGGGCTGCTCTCATTCTGACCTGAATCAACTGGATCATCTCCGAAGTCTCTGGACTAGCTGGGGTCCAAAAAAATCCTGCTCTCGCGGAGTCAGTAAAACAGACTGGCGATCGACACAATTTACCACACAAGGCCAGAAAGTTGCCGTTTGAAATGTCTCCTGATAACTGTTATCGTAGGAGAACTCCATCAATGGAAAGTGACGATCCCACAGCCAACAAACACAAGTACGCATGCACAAGCATGTCCTCCAGAGTCTGTATAGTCCGCTTTGACTGACCATCGGCCTACAAATGGAAAGTGGAGCTAAAGCTCAACCAGTACCCAAGGCATCCTGAAGCTTCTGCCAAAGACGACTAGCGAACCGGGTGCCTCTTTTGGATACAACGCATGAAAGAACTCCGTGCAAATGCACAAACTTATCGAAGAACAACTGAGCAAACTGAGCATACTGAGCATAACCGGACAACAATCAACCAAATGGAGTCATACCCTTGACTAAACCTGGGTAGACATCACAATGAAATTCAGGGAGATCTGCTCCCATTCCCACTCTGAAATGGTTAAAGGTTGCAACTCTCCTGACCGTCTCAAATGCTCAACCTTATCTCGCCAACAAGTCAAGCACTTCAAAATAAAATCTGAAACATCACTCTTCATCCCTACCCACACATAATTATCTCTCAAGTCACGTTACATCTTGGTGGCACTTGGGTGAACACTGAAAGCTGACTGATGTGCCTGCTCTAGGACCTCTCGTCTCTACCCATCAGTATCTGGTACACACAAGTGAGTCCCGCAACGTAGCACACCCTGGTCATCAATTAAGAACTCCGAATCTCTACCCTGCCGAACATGCTCAAGAATCTCAGACAAACGATCATCGGCGGGCTGTGCCTCATGAAAATGTTTAATTTGAAGTAGACGGACGCGGACAAGAGCAAGTTGTTGCCCAGTAGAGGAGAACTTAAACTGTACTCAGCTGTCGTACAAGAACTGTAAATCTGCAGAAGACTAACTCTGAACTGTGCTCATCTAGGACAAGCTAACCCCCAGGCCTACGACTCAAAGCATCAGCTACCATAATCGTCTTGCCCTGGGCAATAAAAGATCTCACAATCACAATCCTTCACAAGCTCCATCCAACGGCACTGTCTCAAACTCAGAACCTGCTGCAGGAAGATTAAGCTCCGGTGGTCTGTGAAAATCTGACACGACTCTCCGTACATGTAGTGTCCCCAAATCTCCAGCCCAAGACCACCACGGCCATCTCCAGATCATGAGTGGGATAAATCCTTCTCGTACTTCCTCCAACTGTCGGGAAGCATAAGCGATAACTCTATCATGCTACATCAGTACATAATCGAGCCCTACTCGCGAAACATCACAATAATCGACAAAGTCGCCCGTCCAGAAAGCAAAGATAGAACTGGTGCAGTCGTCAACCGAGTCTTCAACTTCTGAAAACTCATCTCGTATGCCTCAGTCTAAAGAAAAGGAACTCCCTTCCTGGTTAGTCCGGTCAGCTGTGCAGCGATACTCAAGAAATCCTGCACGAAACGGCGGTAAAAACCGGCTAAGCCCAAAAAACTACGGACCACTGTCACTGAACAGGCCTGGGCCAAAGCTGTACGACCTCGATTTTCCTTGGGTCCATATGAATACCGTCTCCCGTAACCACATGACTTAGGAAGTCAACACTATCAAGCCTGAAGGAACACTCTAAGAATTTAACAAAAAGCAAGTGCTCTTTCTATGTCTGCAAAGCAATCCTCAAGTGCTGCTCATGTTCCTCATGACTCTTGAAATAGGCCAAAATGTCATAAATAACACAACAATACATTGGTTGAGGAACGGCCTGAAGAATCTAGTTCATCACATCCACGAATGCTGCTAGGGCATTGGTGAGTCCAACAACAACACCAAAAACTCATAAAGCCCGTAGCGCGCACAAAAGCAGTCTTCGGATTGTCATCACTCCGAACCCGCAACTAATGATGAACTGATCCCAAAACAAACTAAGAAAAATGTCTCGCACCCTGGGGCTGATCAAAGAAATCGACAATGCGAGGTAAAGGATATATATCCGCACCATAACTCGGTTCAATTGATGAAAATCAATGTACAACATCAACTGCCGTCCTTCTTGACGAACAGAATATGAGCTCCCTAAAGTGAAACACTTAGACTTACAAGTCCCCCTATCAAGAAACTCTGCAGCCGATCCTTAAGCTCCCTAAGCTTCGCCGGCTCATCTGGAGCAACGTCGGAAAACTCTCGCACGATAGGAACCCGGTCCAACGAATCTACTATGGCTCCGGTATCATGAATGAAAGCCAAGAATTCTCGACATCCTTTCCTCAAAATCCGACTAGCGAAAAAGGCTGAAATCAAGCTGTGAGGTGCGGCACCACGGTCCCCCTGTACAACATGAACAGACTAGCCGGGAGAACAAACCTGACTGTTTTCTCACGGCAGTCTACAGACGCATAGAACGTAGCTAACCAGTACGTGACCAGGGGAACGTCAAAGTCAAACATCTCTAGAAGGATCAAATCGACGGACGAATCTCTATCTCCTATCCGATTGGCACATGACCGAAACACGTGTCGCGCAACAAAAGAATCGCTAACAGGAGTAAACACAACAAATGGGTGATCTAGCATACACGACTCTCGGCCCAACCACGACACGAAGTGTGTAGCACAAACGAGTGCATAGACCTCGAATTAAACAAAACATGCGCAACAAAAGAACATATGAATAAGATTACCAGAAAACTCTAAATTAGACGCCCGCGCGTCCGGATGAGTAGAAACAAACACTCATGCCTGTCCTCTGCCTGAAACTAGCTTTCCTCCTCCTCCACCATCCTATTCTTTCTGAACGAACCCTCCGCGACCATGACCTCTTTGAACATAAGTCTGACGCAGTGCGACAACAGGCACAAGGGGCAACGCTCCCTGAGGTGAAGGTGGTAAGGTAACATATGGTACTGTTGCCCTCCTCTGGCATACCAAGGTACAATCTCTGATGAGGTGATGGAAACTCCGGTACCGAAAACATCCATACGATGACTACTGACCCTCCTGGGGGTAAGAGCAAAACAACTGTCCTCGTCCCAAGCCTCTGCTACTCCCACGACATAAACGAAAACTATCACGGCGACCAAGCACCTGTCTCTAGGCTGAAACACCTGTTCGAGCCCTCCTCGGTTCCCGAACTCCTAAAGTCTCGGAAAGACGTGCCTCATCTATTAGGGCTATGTCCACTGCTGTTGTATGCGTAACACAATGCTGTGTGCTGATAGCGACGAATAATTAGGTAACAGGGGGTGGCAACCTCCTGTCGCTGTGCTCGACTGGCCTCAACCAACGATCTCATCATCTAGCGCAAATTCTGCATATCTGCCTCTAGCCTAGCGATACGATCTATCGAAGGCGGATCAATCTGCTCCTGTACAGCGAGCGTACCATACTGGTCAGTCCTCGTCTCAAACGAGTCAACTCTAATCTCGGCTCTCACTGCCTCTCTCTGAGCCCTCATAGTCATCGGCGGCATAAAGGCTAGAAATGGAAATAGGATTTGATAAGAACACGGAAATCGAATCACCAGGATATGTATTATCATGGAAGGTATTTCAAGCAATCAGTACTTAAGTCACTTAGGCGGAGTACCGTATCGTAAGTATGCCGCGGACATACACACACTACATCAATCTGCTTAAGCTACCTACCCCATCATATCAAGGTCATCCTACACTCTGAAAGGTAAAACCTAGCGCTCTAATACCAATTTTGTCACGACCCGAAATTTGGCACGTGACGGCACTTAAACTACGTAACGTCTACAGGAGTAACGCAATTCAAGTAAGCCGAAAACCCATAAATCTAAACCATCAAAAGTAGTAAGTGATAAGAAGATTGTTAAAACTTTTGGAAATCTCAAATGAAAATCTTTAAAGTCCAAATTTACTTTCTTTAAAATTTCGTCAGCACCTCCTTTGTAAAAAATAGCCACCAAACGGGTACAACATAGAATATAAATAAAGTATCCCCAAACGGGAGCAAAACCCATGCCCAAAGGCGGAAACAACCACCACAACAGATATACGATGCTGTAGAGAAGAAATAAAAGACGATATAAAGAAAACTAAATAAAAGACATCCTGAGTCATAATAATATACAATATCGTCCTCACATCTCGTCTCTAAGTCAATACATAAAAGTGGTAGATGGAGAGTACTAGGTACAACAAAATATATAATGAGCATCATCGGATAACCGCAAAACACACCTATAGCAAAACTGCTCATAGTCAGCCGAAGCGGTATCCGCTGCAAAAGATGATACGATAGGAAGAAGCCCTGCCGCTACCACTCTGAGGGCTACCTGTAAAACACTGTGGCACAACGAGGGTGAGTTGCCAACTCATGAATAGTAAATAACATATGCAGGTAATCGCAGGTATGCACGTACTGTGATAATCTATCTCATGCAAGCTTATAAAAATAAATAGCACTATGTATATGCAACAGTCATGAAAGGTACTCTATCAGGTACTACTAAAACAAGAAGCAATGCATATCAAATAAATGCTGAGTATGGGATAAAACATATCATCCTCACGGAATCCTCAACGTGGCAGGTCCAGTGTCCATCAAAACAATCCAAATCCCAATACCAATGGTACCGCATCCTCAAATCGGCCCTCATATCCTGTAAGTCTCATGGAACCTGAGTGTCCAACATCGACACCCGAAAACATCATGAAAACATATGCCTGTGTGTGTGTGTGTGTGTGTGTGTGTGTGTGTGTTTGTGTGTATGGGTGTCCCTCAACGAGACATCAAAATCATGGAACCTGAGTGTCCAACATCGACACTCAAAACATCATGAAAACAAGTGTCCATCATTGACACATAAATCCTCATATCCAGGGCTCCATCAGTACGGATCGACCCTCATCATTATCTCGGGGCTCCGTCAGTCTGGATAGGCCCATGGGCTCCGTCAGTCTAGATCGGCCCGTATCATCTCATGATTCCGGTCGGTATCCCCGAGATAACCGCCGAGTCCAAATATTATCACCACTAGGTACTAGCCTGCCTGCCAGGCTCATCGTCTATACCATGAATATCACCTCTTGCCCCGGGGGACCATACCAGGTCCACCATGTACCCGCAGACGGTGCCTACCTGTAACGTTTTAGAAATCGTTATGCGAATTTTCCGTTTTTACGGTAAAATAGTCGGTGTTTTCCGTAAAACCCGGAATGTGATCAAATTCCAGTATAGATTTGATTACACCTAGTTTAACTAGAATAGTGCTAGTTTGCGGGATTTAGTGGTCATTTGGATGTTTTGGTTCACATTGATATTTTCCCTAATTAAATTATTATTTTAAGATGTTAATTGTGCACTTAATTAGTGGTAATTACAATTTTTGTTTGGGTTAATTACTTCTAATGTGAATCTATGCTAATCTAATCACTTGATTAAGCTAAATCCATCCATACTAAAATATCTAGATATTTGTGATTAACGATAAAATTTTAAAGAAAATGAAATGAGGTGGCTTTGGATAATTATAGCATTTATTAGCATTTATAGTTGTTTGTAGCTAGATTTTTCCACACATTACACAAAACCCCCTAATCCTTTGCCCATGGCCGAGCCCCCCTCATGTGCTGCTCTCTCTTTTCTCTTGCTCATTTTCATCTTCCTCAAGCTCAAATAATTCTTCTCAAATCCTCAAATAATCCCACAAACTCATAAATAAATCATTACCCATTATTCCTTAAGCCTAAACAAGCTTAGATCTTCATGAAAGTGATCATTTTGGATGCTAAAACATGGAGTTTGTTGCTAAATTGAGATCTAGTTTGTGAGGTACAAACTCTAACCCTAATCTTTAAATTTGTTGTTTAAATCATTAAAGCTTGCTTATTAGGTGTTTAGTATAATTTTAATTGCATGGTTAGAATTTTCATGAAAAGGTTACGAAAATCAAGTTAGGGTTTTCATTTGTGAAAGTGTTTAATCAAGATGTGTAGACTTGAAAAACTTAATCAATTTGTGAGAATGATATTTGTTAAATTCCTAATTTGTCTAATTGAGTTTATTAGCAAACTAAGTTTTTCTAAATCCTATTTGGGTAAGATTAAATTTGTAGTAAAGGTTTTGGTGACTTAGTTATGCTACTTTGCGATGATTGTGATCGCTAGAATTTATGTAAACTTTTCGACTTGAGCTAAAATGATATAAAGTGTTTACTAGTTTTTTCGGTAAAATTAGACGTGGGTTTTAATGGATGTGGAGATGACGTAAATATTATTATCCATGATAATTATTGTGTTGTGAATGTGAATTGGTATGATTGGGTTTCTTGCGTGGCAGTTTTTATGTATAGCAACCCTAGTTAGGGTTTTGGCTATATTTTCCGGTATTTGGATTTCTTGGTTTTACGATTGGATATTTTATTTGGTCGTTGGCCGTTTGTACGTCGACGACAAAGGTTGTTTGGTTGTTTTGCATGCGTAGGCTATAGGTTCTAACCTATGAGCGCACCGCGTGCCGTATTTGGATTTCGGAATTTGATGTTAATAGCTTTGCGATTTCATATTGATTGTAGATACCTTCGCGTGGATTTCGAGACGATGAAGCGCATCAACTACGGCTAAACGAGGATTTTAGCAGGTGAGTAGATGTATATCTACGGGGGAAGTCGGATGGATGGCGTATATCACCCCCGGAAACATTGATATGGATTATCGTTTGACTATTATATCCTGATAAATGATATGTGACGGACAAGATTATAGGATCTAATAACGATAAAATGATGAAAGTTGATACTAATGAACATAGTGACATTAAGAATATGATATGAGAAGTGAATAATGATAGGTATGAATTTAAAGAGAACAAGTATGAGTTGATAAAGGTATGAGGTTTGTTCGAGATTGATAAACACGACACAAGGTTGAGATAAAGGTGTTGTGGAATTAATAATTTGACGTTTATACAAATGTGATGCGAGATATTAATGTGATAAACGAGTATACGATATGATATGATGTCTTAGCGTGATATGTCGTTATATGGATGCGAGTTGATATGAGATTGATACAGATGTGACCTGGGATATAGGTATATAGACATTTATAATTTGTGAATCTTGAGTGATATGTGGTACGATAGATTATACCGTACGTGAGGTTGTGAGCCTGGATGCCGATTGATAGATTTGCTGACTCGGAAATATTGTTGACATGTATACCTTATATCTTTTAGCTGACGATATACTTTATGTTACGTTCATATCATTCTCATTGCATTGTATATATGCCTGTGCTAGTACACCTAAACCATTATCGATGATGCGTATGTTACACTTACACAGATTTGTCGGCTCACAAACTTTCATCATCGATAATTGCTATGTCACTACACAGTAGAATTGCTACATCATGCCATGATATACTTGCTATGCTCACATCAATGTTCCTTGTTGCATGATATACGGATATGCTTATATTCTGTTATATGTTGCATACCTACATGCTCACACATATACCTTGCTATAGCGATATGTTCAGCTTTATATAACATATATATCGGTGGTATGGGACGCTGTTATATATGTATATTGGATTCAGATACAAGCGGACTGCGTGATATATTTAATGACTTGATGCATTTAAAAAGCGGATTTTTCCCGTGATATTCTCATATTGTTGTTCTATGTTGCATATGTTATATTACAAGGATTTACGCATTTGAAATATATTTTCATGCGATTCGGGAATTTCAGGTGTCGATATTGGGCAATTATATTCTGAGAGATATATGGATATTAGAAAACCGATACGTGGACACAAGTGTCGAGGTTGGACACTTGGGTTTCGAGGAACGTATGGATATCAGAGGACCGATACGTGGATCACAAGTGTCGATATTGGGCACTTAGGATTCGAGGAACGTATTGATATGAGTATTTATGTGTCGATGCTGGACACTAGTTTTCATGATGTTTTCGGGCGATGTTTGACACTCAGGTTTCATGAGACTTACAGATTTGAGGGCCGATCTGAGGATGCGGTGCCTGAGCTATGCGGATTTATGTGTCGATGTTGGACACGGGTTTCATGATATTTCGAGTGTCGATGTTGGACACTCAGGTTCCATGATTTTGATGTGTCGCGAGGGACACACGTTGATTTATATCCTCATATTTACCTGCATGTGCTTTCATGATATTTGCATGCATGAGTTGTTATGTCAGTGGTTGACACGTGGATGAGATCCACATGCATACAGGCATTTGGTTATATGGTTGGATGAGATCTACTTGCTGATAGGCATTTTTTTATGTGTTGGCATATATGCAGTACAGTCACCCTAGATATCATAGTATTACATATATGATATAGTTGACCTAGGAATCGTTGTTTATTTTGATTTCTACTTGATGATGTTTTCTGTTCATGAGTTGGCAACTCACCCCCGTTGTGCCACAGTTCTTTCAAGTTGACCGCATGGATCAGTAGAGGCATCGTTGGCACACCGCTGTTTACCGGTGATTTGTTTTTGGTAGGTGGTACCTATTGGATCGTGCCAGTCTTGTATTATTATTCCTGTTGTATCTAGTCAACTCCAACAATTCTGAAACTAGTTTTTTTGTATATGTTGCAGACTTAGAAGACTTGTATGCGAGACTTGAGCAATGGGTTTTATGTTCGGTTTTGGGGTTGATGTCTTGCTTTACTTTATTTCCTTATGTGGATCTTCGTCGTTGGGCTCGTATATTTTTATGCTTGTGGTGGTTGTTTCCGCCGTTGGGCATGATTTGCTCCCATTTGGGGATGCTTTATTTTATTCTGTGCTGTACACGTTTTCAGGGTTAGTTTTTACAAGGCAGGTGCTGCCCAAATTTTCAAAAGACAAAACATGATTTACTATACCTTTATTTCAAAGCTTCACCTCTTTATTTCTTAAAAAGGTTGGATTTCTGGATTTCAGCTTACTTGAATTACATTACCCTTGTAGACGTCATGTGATTTAAGTGCTGGTCGCGAGCTAATATTTTTGGTCATGAAAAAGTTGGTATCAGAGCGCTAGGTTTAACCTTGGTTCGAGTTTAGGTTTGACTATGTGGAGTCTTGGGCGTATATATTTCGGAATCTAGGCTTGACCTTACGAAACTTAGACTGGAATAAGAGGGTGTTAGACCCGAACTTTCGTTACATATGATGACCCTGATTGATGGAGTAGGTAGCTTGAGTAGAGTGACGTACCGTACATATGTTCCGCGGCATATTTACGATACGATACTCCACTTAAGTGACCTTTGGATGTACATATCTTGAGACTTGTGATTCTCTTCATTTCCTTGATTATATATCCATTTAAGATCCTTGATTCTATTCGTTTAAATGATCATACTCTCACTGATTCCATTCCTCCCTATGATCATATATCCTTTCTGGATCTGTTGATTCATTTCATCACTTTGATCTATTTTCGTCGATACTTGATTGAGGTTCTTCTCACCATGGTTTGAGCACAGTTTGAGCTGCTGCTAGTGATGCGGTCAGGGCGAACTCGTCGTTGTCGAGGACTGACCATCGTGTTTTCTGGTGACATGGGAACGTATCGATGTAGTGTGGTGTTGTGATCTCTCGTTTGAGACGAGTGTACGGTTTTGTAACGGATGATCAGGCTATTGTTGGAGGCTGCCTGCTGTGAGAGGACTGTTGATGTACAGCATACCTCAGAGATTATGATGTCATCGACCGTGCAGACAAATGACCCAGCTATTGCTGAGATTATGTGATGTCACTTCCAGAGCTTACGAGCTGAGATCGCTGGAGCTTCCAGGCAGAGATGCGACAGGTGATAGCTAGTCTATCTTGAGTTGAGAGACGTAAGTGATTCGTCAGATTTTGATGCGCCGACGCAGGCCCAGTTGAGTTGAATATTTCCAGTATAGAGTGTCTTACTCAGATCTAGAGTAGATCGATCCATAGATGACGTTGTTCGTCGGATGTTCCGATGTGAGATCGGTAAGCTGACCAGTTTCAGATAGATGACCTCACCCAGATGTGTTATGAGTTGATCGAGAAACGGACGAGTATTCAGTATTCCTCCGATGGTTGGGATACGTTCTCGAAGACGCGTTCGACTGGATATCTTCTACAGAGTGATGAAAATACCGAGTTTGTGATTTCGAGTCCGTGCGAGAGATTCCAGATTGATTGTCGTCGAGAACCATTGCATTACGCAGATAGCATGACATGATGTCAAAGTGGACGATAATAAAGACGAGTGGAGCAAGAGATTCGTGCGAGATGTTGTTACGTCCCGTTGAGATAAGAGATCGGATATGTGTACTGAGGCGTTGGGATACGGCCAGTTCCCGAGGAAAAGTTATGCTGAGAACGCAGATGTCCAGAAGCGAGAAAAGATTTATAAGTGTACCAGCCTCAGTACAGTTTGGTATAGAAGAGATCGGAAGAGACCTTGAGCCAGTTCCATCCAAGACACTGGTGTAATGAGATTGCACCGAAGATCAGTTGTGTCACGTGTATTCGGAGGGCCAGAGGCCGACGCCAATGACGTGCTGCTTTATGAGTGATCATGCTAATTGGCCGAGAGTTGACATGAGGAATGCCAGAGCGGGATCGTTTCCATTAGCACACCTGACCGGAAAGATGAGCCGATAGAGTGCGAGATTGGTAAGCCACAGAGAAATAAGGACCCAGAGACAGAAGACGCCAGACTATGAGCAGGGGGCAAGCGGATGTTCTTGCTCTTCCAGTTTGGGCGCACCGACTTTTTTTTGACATTGAAGGAGGTGTACCTCATTGTCATTTGTTGTGATTTGCGTTGTAATCTGAGTATCACGCTTATATCGCTTGGATTTGAGTTTTGATGATTGAGTTTCTGGATATGGTTTTCGTGCACCATGGCTGCACCTACTGGGTATTTACATTTTTGTGCATGGTTATTGCACTTGATATATTTTATACACCATGGTGTTGATGTCGATTTTGTGCCTTAGCTGCACATGTTTTTGATTTGATATTTCGTGCACTAGATGCACAGGATTTGAGATTTTCGTGCACTAGATGCACATGATTTGATATTACGTGCACTAGACTCACAGGATTTGGTATTTCGTGCAATGGATGCACAGGATTTGATATTTCGTGCAGTGGATGCACATGATTTGATATTTCGTGAACTAGACGCTTTTTACGAACCCGACGCGCTTGGCTTGGATTTTTGCGCATATTAGGCGCTTGGTATTGGGATTTTGTGCGCATCGGATGGACTTGAGTGAGATTTTACTCGTGCATGTTGGATGCCCTTGATTTAGATTTTTATCCGTGCATATTAGATGCGATTTTATTCGTGCATGTGGGATGCACTTGATTTCGATTTCGTTCGTGCATGGCGGATGCACTTGATTTGGACTTTCACGCACGTTAGGCGCGTGATATGATTTTTGTGCACACCTGATGCACCCGAGTGGGGTTTTCATTCGTGCATGTTAGTTGCACTGGATTGAGATTTTCGTGCACTATAGATGCACTAGTTGTTGTTGTCGTGCACGGCAGTTGCATTGGACATATGTTTTCATACACACCCATTGCACTTAGTCTTACTTTTGTGCATATTGTGGCACCTGTATATAGATTTGATTTTTCGTGCGCACCAGACGCACCTGATAATTGGACATGCCTTTTGAGGCTGATTTTGCTCTTGAGCCCTTTGTTTTCATGATGGGCACTATATTATGTAGTAGCCGAATAGGACTGAGGAGGACAGTGCCTGAGTATTTTTGCATGCATAAAAGTTTATCAAGTGGTTTTCAAAAAAGAGCCATAGTCTCGCTCTTTTTTACGTGTCCACGAGCGACACGAACATTTACAAAGGAAAACCTTTTGGGATATTTTAAAAAAGGCGGAACGTATATTTTGAGCAAAACATATATAAAAGTATATTATTATTTTACAAATGAGCGTCCGTCATTTATGCCGTGAGTTACACTTCACACGGCGATTCAGAAAAGATTTAGCTTATGTTTATTTCAGTCTTTGGAGATTTTCAAAAAGGATGTGTACTATATACATTTTATAGTATTTGATTAGTGCATATGAGTTTTCGGTAGTGGATTTCGAGATCTGTATCTCCTTTGTGACTCTGATGATATGCGTGCAAGTCTGATGATTTGCGTGACGCTTGACGGAGTTCGGTTTTGAGTTTTCGTACTCATTTTCCGGCGCACCGGATGCGCTGTGGTTTTCTATATCTTTCGTTATTCCGGATCCCCGTTGATTTAGCTATTTATTGAAATGTTTTAGTTTTTGGGGGTTTAAATTTAAATTCAGGGACCGAATTTCTTTAAGGGGGGAAGATTGTAACGTTTTGGGAATCGTTATGCGAATTTTCCGTTTTTAGGGTAAAATAGTCGGTGTTTTCCGTAAAACCCGGAATGTGATCAAATTTCAGTATAGACTTGACTACACCTAGTTTAACTCGAATAGTGCTAGTGTGCGGGTTTTAGTGGTCATTTGGAAGTTTTGGTTCACATTGATATTGTCCCTAATTAATTATTATTTTAAGATGTTAATTGTGCACTTAATTAGTGGTAATTACAATTTTTGTTTGGGTTAATTACTTCTAATGTGAATCTATGCTAATCTAATCACTAGATTAAGCTAAATCCATCCATACTAAAATATCTAGATATTTGTGATTAAAGATAAAATTTTAAAGAAAATGAAATAAGATGGCTTTGGATAATTATTGCATTTATTAGCATATATTGTTGTTTGTAGCTAGATTTTTCCACACATTACAGAAAACCCGCTCATCCTTTGCTCATGGCCGAGCCGCCCTTATGTGCTGCCCTCTCTTTTCTCTTGCTTATTTTCATCTTCCTCAAAGCTCAAATAATTCTTCACAAATTCTCAAATAATCCCATAAACTCATAAATAAATCATTACCTATTATTCCTTAAGCCTAAACAAGCTTAGATGTTCATGAAAGTGATCATTTTGGATGCTAAAATTTGGAGTTTGTTGCTAAATTGAGATCTAGTTTGTGAGGTATAAACTCTAACCCTAATCTTTAAATTTGTTGTTTAAATCTTTAAAGCTTGCTTGTTAGGTGTTTAGTATAGCTTTAATGGCATGGTTAGAATTTTCATGAAAAGGTTATGAAAATCAAGTTACGGTTTTGATTTGTGAAAGTGTTTAATCATGATGTGTAGACTTGGAAAACATAATCAATTTGTGATAATGATATTTGTTAAATTCCTAATTTTTCTAATTGAGTTTATTAGCAAACTAAGTTTTTCTAAATCCTATTTGGGTGAGAATAAATTATAGTAAAGGTTTTGGTGACTTAGTTATGCTACTTTGCGATGATTGTGATCGCTTGAATCTGTGTAAACTTTTCGACTTGAGCTAAAATGATATAAAGTGTTTACTAGTTTTTTCGGTAAAATTAGACGTAGGTTTAATGGACGTGGAGATGACGTAAATATTATTATCCACGATAATTATTGTGTTGTGATGAGTATTGGTACGATTGGGTTTTTGGCATAGCAGTTTTTATGTATAGCGACCCTAGTTATGGTTTTGGCTATGTTTTCCGTTATTTGGATTTCTTGGTTTTACGAATGGATATTGTATTTGGTCGTTGGACGTTTGTACGTCGACGACGAGAGTTGTTTGGTTGTTTTGCATGCGTAAGTTATAGGTTCTAACCTATGAGCGCACCGCGTGCCGTATTTGGATTTCGAATTTTGATGTTAATAGCTTTGCGATTTCATATTGATTGTAGGTACCTTCACGTGGATTTCGAGACGACGAAGCGCATCGACTACGGCTAAGCGAGGAGTTTAGCAGGTGAATAGATGTATATCTATGGGGGAAGTTGGATGGATGGCGTATAGCACCCCTGCAAACATTGATATGGATTATCGTTTGATTATTATATCATGATAAATGATATGCGACGGACTTGATTATAGGACCTAATAACGATAAAATGATGAAAGTTGACACTAATGAATATAGTGACATTAAGAATATGATATGAGAAGTGAATAATGATAGATGCGAATTTAAAGAGAACAAGTATGAGTTGATAAAGGTATGAGGTTTGTTCGAGATTCATAAACATGACACAAGGTTAAGATAGAGGTGTTGTGGAATTAATAATTTGACGTTTATACAAATGTGATGCGAGATATTAATGTGATAAACGAGTATACGATGTGATATGATGTTTTAGTGTGATATGTCCTTATATGGATGCGAGTCGATATGAGATTGATACAGATGTGACCTGGGATATAGGTATACAGACATATATAATTTGTGAATCTTGAGTGATATGTCGTACGATGGATTATATCGTACGTGATGTTGTGAGGCTGGATGCCGATTGATAGATTCACTGACTCGGAAATACTGTAGACATGTATACCTTATAGCTTTTAGCTGACGATGTACTTTATGCTACGTTCCTGTCATTCTCATTCCATTGTATATATGCCTGTGCTAGTACTCCTACACCATTATCGATGATGCGTATGTTACACTTACACAGATTTGCCGGCTCACACACTTTCATAATCGATAATTGCTACGTCACTACACAGTAGAATTGCTACATCATGCCATGATATACTTTCTATGCTCATATCGCTGTTCCTTGTTGCATGATATACGAATATGCTTACATTCTGTTATATGTTTCATACCTACATGCTCACACATATACCTTGCTATAGTGATATGTTCAGCTTTATATGACATATATATCGGCGGTATGAGACGTTGTTATATATGTATATTGGATTCAGATACTTAGGGACTGCGTGATATGTTTAATCACTTGATACATTTAAATAGCGGATTTTTCTCGTGATATGCTCATATTGTTGCTATACGTTGCATATGTTATATTACATGGATTTACGCATTTGAGATATGTTTTCATGCGATTTGGGAATTTCAAGTGTCTATGTTGGGCACTAATATTCTGAGATATATATATATATATATATATTAGAAATCCGATACGTGGACACAAGTGTCGAGGTTGGACACTTGGATTTCGAGGAACGTATGGATATCAGAGTACTGATACGTGGATCATAAGTGTCAATATTGGGCACTTAGGATTCGAGGAACGTATTGATATGAGTATTTATGTGTCGATGCTGGACACTGGTTTTCATTATGTTTTTGGGTGTCGATGTTTGACACTCAGGTTTCATGAGACTTATAGATTTGTGGGCCAATCTGAGGATGCGGTGCCTGTGCTATGAGGATTTATGTGTCGATGTTAGACACGGGTTAATGATATTTCGAGTGTCGATGTTGGATACTCAGGTTCCATGATTTTGATATGTCGCGAGAGACACACGTTGATTTATATCCTCATATTTACCTACATGTGCTTTCATGATATTTGCATGCATGAGTTTTTGTGTCAGTGGTTGACACGTGGATGAGATCCACATCCATACAAGCATTTGATTATATGGTTGGATGAGATCCATTTGCTGATAGGCATTTTTTTATGTGTTGGCACATATGCAGTACGGTCACCCTAGATATCATAGTATTACCTTTATGATATAGTTGACCCAGGAATCGTTGTTTATTTCGATTTCTACCTAATGATATTTTCTATTCACGACTTGGCAACTCACCCCCGTTGTGACACAGTTCTTGCAGGTTGACTGCATGGATCAGTAGCGGCATCGTGGGCACACAGTTGTTTATGGGTGATTTGTTTTTGGTAGGTGGTACCTATTGGATCGTGCCACTCTTGTATTATTATTCCTGTAGTCAACTCCATCAATTCAGAAACTAGTTTTTTTGTAAATGTTGCAGACTTAGAAGTCTTGTAGTTGCAAGACTTGAGCGATGGGTTTTATGTTCACTTTTGGGGTTGATGTCTTGCTTTACTTTATTTCCTTATGTGGATCTTCGCCGTTGGACGTCGTATATTTTTATGCTTGTGGTTGTTGTTTCCGCCGTTGGGTGTGATTTACTCCCGTTTGGGGATGCTTTATTGTATTCTGTGTTGTACCCGTTTTTGGGGTAAGTTTTTACAAGGGAGGTACTGCCCAAATTTTCAAAAGACAAAACATGATTTACTATACCTTTATTTCAAAGCTTCACTTCTTTATTTCTTAAAAAGGTTGGATTTTAGGGTTTCAGCTTACTTGAATTACGTTACGCCTGTAGACGTCGCGTGATTTAAGTGCTGGTCGCGAGCTAATATTTTGGGTCGTGACACTGCTGCTCCTCGAATCGGGTATCTAACACAAGTCTCAGTACCGAGAAAAATCATGGTGGACGCACTGAAATATCATATCAAGAGAAACCGGGGTTTTCAAACAATGCATAATTTCATGAAATACCACGGTCCTCAAATCCAGAAAACATCATGTAACGAATTAGAATACTTGCATAGATCATTATGATGATATATTATATATATTTATATATACATATATAACAGCATTCCATACCACTGATATATATATATATATATATATACGTATATATCAGCGTCCCATACTACTGATATATAACCTCATGAGTAAAACATCCAGAAAACATCATATGAAATCCATATCTCAATGAGAAATCCATGAAATATAATATATGCAACATAAAAAGTAACATGAGCATATAAAGGAAAAACCGCTATTTAAATGCAACAAGTTATTAAATATATCATGCGGTTCCTAATTCCTCAAAAATCCAACGCAACATCATATAAGGGTGAACATGTAGCTATAGTAAGATATATGTGTGTACATGTAAGTATGTATACAAGATGTACATGTAGCTATGTCCAGATATGTGTATATACATGTCAATAATGATGCAAAACCCTCTAGGTATAAGTGTAGCTATGTCCAAGTATGTGTATATACATGTTAATAATGATGCAATACCCTCTAGGTATAGGTGTAGCTATGTCCAGGTATGTGTATATACATGTCAATAATGATGTAATACCCTCTAGGTATATGTGTATATACATGTTAATAATGATGCAATACTCTCCAGGTATATGCGTAAGTATGCAGGTATATAGATATGCTATATCTCATATGCACAGTGGAAATAAGGATCATGTCTCAATGTCCCTAACCAATACAATATTACGTATGTATAGGTGTTGTGCGTGTCATGGCAATTATCGACGGTATGAGTATAGCATACAATTTTTGCTCGTGCAACATGAACCGTCAATAATAGTGCAGTGTCCAAAGAGTACAAGTCCCCGCACAACATGTTATAATATGAAATGAAGTTCATGCACAATCTCTATATGTGTAATACTTGTAACTAATAATCATGTCATATAATCCAGCCCAGATGCATAACGCCATGCGGGAGATTCCCCTGTAGATGTTAAATCTACTCACCGATGACCTCGAGCTAAGTAAATCCGACCACCTGCTTCCCTTTCTTCGCAGCGTCCGAAATCCCTGCTCGCGATCCTAAAATTTCACAAACACAACACATAAGGTTAAATATCCTGCGTCGACACAAAGACAACGAAACGCAAGGATAACGTCCACAAGATATACACACTGTGCACTCAGTGCAAAAAACGCGTATGATATCGGCACAACCCTAGCTAAGATGATACAACCACCAAGTCTAGACCCCGATCGTACCGATCGCGCATTCACAACACAATATATATCGTGAAATCTAATATATATAACATCATAATGCCAGCGGAAACCCACGCCTAATTTATCCGAAAAGCTAGTAAGCAAATTTTAATCATTTTAGCTCAAATCTAAAAGTTTAACCAAAACTAATAGTCACAATCATCACATAATAGTTTGATTAAACCACTCAAATCCTTACTAGAATTTTAATCTCACCCATATAAGATTTAGTAAAACTTTAGTTTGTTATTAAGCTCAATTAGACAATTAGGAAAATAACAAATATCATTCTCACAACTAGATTAACTTGTCAAAGTCTACTCTTCTCCATTAACCATTTTTAATAAATCAAATCCTAACTTGATCTTCACTACTCTATCATGAATTCCTAAACATGCTAATTTAAAGGTATATTAAACATCTAATAAGCTAGCTTAAATTGTTTAAACAACAATGAAAGTATTGGGTTATGATTTTATACCTCCACTAGATTCACATATTAGCAACTAAACTCCAAATTAGCCTCCAAAATGATGACTTTCATGAAGATCCAAGCTTGTTTAGGGTTGAAGAATAATGGCTAGGGATTTGTTTATGAGTTTGTGTGATTATTTGATGATTTTTGAGGATTTATTTGAGCTTGAAGAAATGCAAATGAAGTGAGATGAGAGAGAGGGCAGCGGGGGGGGGGGGGGGAGGGGAAGCTCGGCCACACAAGGAAAAATGAGGAGGTTTATGGAAATGTGTAGAAATTTCTAGCTAAAAACATCAATTAATGCCCATTAATGCACAACCCATCCAATGCCACCTCTTAATCTTTTCTTTTTCTAATTAAAGTTTTCTTTAATTCAACAAATATCTAGATATTTGTAGGATATTTTGCATGGATGGATTAATGCTTAATCTTGTGATTAAGTTAGCATATATTCACTTTAGCATAATTAACCCAATCAAATTTGTAATTATCACAAATTAAGTTCATAATTAAAAACTTATAATAATATTTTAATTAAGGAAAAAATATTAAAGTGAACTAAAATTTTCAAGTGACAACTAAAAACCGCAAACTAGCAATTTCCTAGTTAAACTAGATGCAGTTAAGTCTATACTGAAAAGTGATCACTTCTAGGTTTCTACGGAAAACACATTTTATTTTACCTATTAATGGAAAATTCGCATAACGATTTCTAAAACGTTACAACGCCAGACCCCAATAGCTTCATAATTCATGCCGATATGAGGCTCATAATGGGTTGAGAAACTACTCATAACACTTACCAGTAAATCTTTGTATCAGCCCTGGCCAGGGACTTCCTATTATAGCCAATCAAGTACAGCGCAACATCAATCCCCAATACCAGGAGAGACGAAATCCCCTCCTATCCCTCATTGCCTCCATGTGACTCGGGAATGTACCCAAAAACCACCATTTTGCATCTTCTCTTGAACGTGGTAAGGTGGAAATCAAAGCATAGTGGGAATCACACAAGACTCTATAACGATCTCGGGTCAACAGACTAACCTGTTCTAGTGTCACCAGAGAACTGCTATCTGACGTGAGGTATAATATCATCTGGGAGTTCTCAATGAGTCCTGTTCAGTGTACCTAGTCTCTGCTGAGCACCTATATACAATCTTTGATGTCAAACACTAATGGATGTAGGATCATCCATCGCCCATCATATTGGTCAAGAAACGTATATGCTAGTCTACTCTGGAATATCGATGCCCCGTCTCGATACGCCCATGACTAGGAACAATTAAAGGATGTACTTACAGACTACCCTGGCCCCACTAGTATGATCTCCATCATAATCCTGATAGTCAAGTACACATCTAAAGGGCTATATCAACATGTCACAGAGAGACAGTAAATGTACATATTAAGATAAAGAGTAACCGGATAGCATACTATCCCGCCGAGCAAGAATGTCTTCCCTATATATGTCTAAGCATCCACTATAATATGCATCATATGTACAATAATGGCCTCTAGGGCATACATACAACTAAAAATCCCTTACTTGCACTATGGCCAGTTGTTGTAGTCTCTAATACCCAACGCCCCATAAAAATCTCTCTTGGGAAAGGCCTTTGTGAGTGGATCTGCCGTGTTATCCTTCGCGTCAACTCTCCTGACCTCGATCCCCTGGAGATCAACCATCTCCCTGATTTGGTGATACTGCCTCAGAATATGTCTAGATCGCTGATGGGACCGAGGTTCCTAAGCCAAAGCCACAACTCCATTGTTGTCACAATAACAGTATTGGACGCTCATTGGTAGGAACCATGTTCATCTCTTGAACAAGAAATATCTAGAGAACCTCTTTGGTAGCATCATTGGTAGCGATGTGTTCAGCCTTTATCGTCTAGTTTGCCACGGTATCTAGCTTGGAACTCTTCCAACATACCGTCCCTCCAGTGAGGGTAAACGACAAAGCCCGAGACAGACTTTCAGTCGACCTTATCACTCTGGAAGCTCAAATCGGTAAAGGACTCCCACTGGAGTTCACCGTTACAATATACCAAGAACATTCCTTCAGTGCTTCTCAAGTACATAATAATGTCCTTCACAACTATCTAGTGATTTTCCCAAGATCCGATTGATTCTTTATCACTATTCCTAGTGAGTCAGCTATATCTGGTCTAGTACATAACATCGCATGCATGATAGAGCTTACTGCCGAACCATAGCCCTTTCATGCGAGCTCTCTCCAAATCAGTCTTAGAAGACATCTTTTTGGAAAGAGTGATTTCTGAGCAAGTGGGCGAACCACCACGCTTAGAATCTTCCATACTAAACCCCTTTAGTATGGTGTTAATGTACTTGGATTTAAGACACTCCCAACATCTGCCTGGATCTATCTCTATAGATCCTAATCCCAAAATGCAGTAGGTATCATCCATATCTATCCTGGAGAATCTTTATGATAAGAGGAGCTTGACCGAGTGTAGCATAGGAAACCCATTTCCTATCAAGAGTATGTCATCTACGTACAATACGAGGAAGACAGTATTACTCTCTACAACTTTCTTGTATATACAAGGTTCATCTGTCTTTTTTTGATGAAGTCAAACTCTTTGACTGCCATATCAAAATTAGATGTTCCAATTCCTTGATGCCTGCTTCAATCCATAGATTAATTTAAGCAGATTGTACACTGTTCTGTTACTCCCGCTATCCATGAAGCCCTCTGGCTGACATGTACATGCTCCCTTCTAAATCACCATTTAGAAAAGCGGTCTTGACGTCCAACTGCCAGATTTCGTAGTCATGGTATGCAGCGATAGAAAGTAGGATCCGGATGGTCTTAAGCATAGCCACTGGAGAAAAGGTATCATCATAATCCAGAACTGGTTGTATGATGAGAACCTTTTACTACAAGTCTAGTTTTGAAAGTCTCAACTTTTCCATCTACACCAAGTATCTTTCTCAAAGATCCACTTGCTCCCATTGGGTTTTTCCCCTTCAGGAACAACATGAAAAGTCCATACTTTGTTAGTATACATGGATTCCATCTCAGATTGCATTGCATCCGGCCGTTTCACAGAGTCCCCACTCGTGATGGCCTACCTAAATCTAGTTGGGTCATCATATACCATGATGCAATCCTTGCTCCCACCGTCATTGAGAAAACCGTAGTATCTCTCAGGTGGATGAGGAACCCTATTAGATTCGCGGAGAGGACGAGGTTCGTTGGAGACAATCGAATCCTCTGGTTCCACTAAATCATCAGTCGTAGTTTGTATAGCTGGAACTTTTCCAGTTCTACCTCATGACCACAGATTTGTTTTTCAAGAAGTTCTTTTTTCTAAAAAGGGTTGCATGTTGACAAACAAAACACGTTTTGTTCCTCAGTTTGGTAGAAGATATTCCATCGTGGATGTTTGGGATATCCAACAAACTTACACAACTGTCCTTGCCCCGTGTTTTGTCCGGATTTTTCTTTTCAACATAGGCCGGACAACCCCATATCTTAACACGTTTAAGACATGGTCTCTACCCATACCACATCGCATATAGAATGGTAGGCATTGATTTGGTTGGAACCCTATTCAATAGGTATGAATCTTCTCAAGTGCATAACTCCAAAAGGAAACAGGCAACTCAGCAGTACTCATCATAGAGCACACCATATCTCATAGGGTGTGATTCCTCCGCCCCGATATACCTTAGTGATTTGGTATATTTAGAGGAGTAAGTTGAGAGAGAATCCCATTCTCTTTTAAATAATCCAGGAACTCCGTGCTTAAGTATTCTCCTCCCCGATCAGATCGAAGGATTTAAATACTTGTACCCATCTGGTTCTCAACTTCATGCTTATATTCTTTGAATTTCTTAAAAGTTTTAGTCTTGTGTTTCAACAGGAACACATGTCCGAATCTTGAGAGATAGTCAGTGAATATAATAAAGTATGCGGAACCATCCCTGGCATGTGTAGACATGGGACCACATACATCACTATGTATCAGTCCCAAGAGTTCAGTAACTGTTGGAGATAGTGCCCTCAGAGTCAATTATTGGATCACAGGCACGTGATTGCAATGATTGAGGGGAGGACCTATCCCGGTAGGACAGTCTTACTCGAGATGATAGTATGCTATCTGGTTTATCTTTATCATCGTGTACTGTTTTAGGTGACCTGACGAGTCGCTATTACACGTTGATAAAGCCCCTTGGATTCTTGCTTGACCACCAGCAGTATGAGGGCGATCATATAAGTGGGAGCTGGGGGTCTA
This sequence comes from Agapanthus africanus, assembly GCA_030015575.1. Classification (NCBI taxonomy): domain Eukaryota; kingdom Viridiplantae; phylum Streptophyta; class Magnoliopsida; order Asparagales; family Amaryllidaceae; genus Agapanthus; species Agapanthus africanus. Next base: position 283,361,414 of record CM057344.1, read on the forward strand.
CAAGCATATCCTTAAAAGGTCCCTAGTCGTGGGAGTTTCGAGACAGGGCATCGATTCTCCAGAGTAGACTAGTGTATACAGTCGAGACCCCGACGAGGGGCGGTGGCCGGTCTCACAAGCCACTGGTGTCAGTTGGTTCACCTAAGATGTATACAGGTGCTCATTGGGTTATGAGTACACCGGACAGGACTCGCCGGGAACCTGCTAGTTGGGATATACCAGACGTCAGATAGCAGTTCCCAGGTGACATGTGTACAGGTTAGTTCATCGACCTGGGGTCGTCATTTGTCTCGTGTGAGTTCCCACTGTACTTTGATTACTACCCTACCACGGCTCAAAGGAGTCGTGCAAACAGGTTTTAGTTGGGTACAGTCCCGAGCCACATGGAGGCAGTGAGCGGATCTGCAGGGGTTCGTCTCTCCCGGTATTGGGGGTGAGGTCGTGCTGTGTCTAGGAGAGCCAGAACATGAAAAGTCCTTGGCCAAGGCAGGAGATTTGCTGGTAGGTATTCCAGTAGTATCTCAGGGTGTTCTGGGCTACACTCCGACACGACTTGTACCGCTTTTGGGGGTCTGACTTTTACCAACCCCCTAGGCCCGCCATGCGATACTCATAGACGAACGGACCGGACTGTACGGATATTGTCACTGACAGGCTCAGTTGGGTGTCGGGGTGAGTTTCCTCATCGACGTCCCATTTGGTCAATACCTGGTGGCCCGTCACGTATTGGCTTATACCTCTGACGTGCTAGTGGTTAAATCCACAGCCACAGTATTGACGAGTCTTTAGAGTCCACCACACAGACAGTTACTCAAGTTTCGGGCGAAACGCTGTAGAGGCCGTATGGAGATATGGCAGGGTTCGATCAGATACGTGCGGTATTGCACGAATCGCGATCGGACAGTTTTTACTAGCCGGCTTTGGCTTAAGCCGGATTCTAGTATTTGATAGTGTAGTTTTGTCTCTTTGCATTTGTGTTCAGTGGGAATACAAATGCGGGCATGTATTTGCAGTAGCGGGGTTTTCCTGTAATTTATTACGGGATCGGTTTTCTGAAGTTGCCAGTTTGCATTCCGTTCCGGCCGGTTTTCCTTCATTCCTTCTCGGTCGGACTTTCTTGTTGGAGGGTGTTAATTGCAAGTTTGCAATTAACATTTTGTGAGGGGTTTTCTTGCTTAAGTGTGGCTTCATAATCATGAGATTCCTTTCTTTTCCTTTTGATGGCTTTTCATTTGATGGTTTTAGAAAAAGGATTGATTTGTGAGATGAGTGAGAAAGGATGTGAGGTTTATATTATCTTTTTGATATATTGTTTTTTCTCTCTCCAATCTCCACCAATTTTGTAGAGGGGCCGGCCACTTTTGAAGGGGAGAGTGAGAGAGCTTCATTTTTTTTGGTGTGAAACATTATCTTCATTTTCATGTCTTGAAAAATTGAGAGCTCCAATTTTTTCCTTCTCTCAAGCTCATTCCTTTCCTCCAACCATGGCAACCTCATAACCCCAAGAGACAAGTTCACTACACTATTCTATAGCAAGCCTTGGACGCGTCGGCTAGCCAACTTCGCGCCCGAGTTGCCTCGGTCAAGAGGCGGGAGCCCGTAAAAGATTCCGGCTACGTGGTGCCCTTTCCGACGAGCGAGGAGGTGACGGAGATTCCGCGGGAGATCGGAGTGGAGACGAAGACCGAAGGACACGGATCGCTTGGTATAGCATCTCTACTCTTTTCTTTTTGCTAGCTAGCTAGGTTAATGGCCCGATCCGGGTGAAAAGTCCGCGGCGGTGCCGTTTTGCAAAGTTCGCAAAGTTTTTGTTTTCCGCGTTTCCGGCGTCGGATCGACGGCCGGGGCGCCCCCGCGGGCTTACAATGGTATCAGAGCCACGCCATTAACCTTCCCTAGCTTGCTCTAGCGCGTTTAGAACCCGATCGAACAAAATCCCCAAAAACCGTATTTTTGTGCACATGTGTTCTCTGTTAAAATTTTTTGAGCTCGTAAAATTTTTCTGGATATTGCAGAGACATGTACAACAAATTATAAGAAATCTGGGAAAATACGATCCACTAATTCCTCAGTTCCACCGCGGAAGAGCGGCCAAAACCCTGGTTTGGCCGCGCTTGCGCGGCAGATAAGAGGAATTGTGGCACCAAATTTTCCCAGTAAGCTTGTGGTATAGAAATAGGGCTTTTGGGATATTTTATTTGGGCCCAGGTTTTCTGTAAGTGCTACAGTTCTTTTTGGGGGCCCACTTTGATAAATTTGTTCGATCGGATATTTTAAACATGCTAGTTCACAGTTTTTACATTATATCTGCGACCGTGAATGTCATTTGATCGGTAAATCCCGTCTAACTGCTATAGCCCGGTTAGACGGATTTGCGAACGTGACTTTCACGTTGATGTTCTGTGATTGTACTGTGTTGTTGCGGATCGGTCGTGGGGGATAGCCTGGTTGCAGTGGTAGTACAGTTCTGTTGTATTATGTACATTTGATATTGCGGGGCGAGCATCCGACATGTGGACTGCCGTCACTGCCTGTTTGTATTATTATTTTCGGGCACGACCTGGTTGCGGTCGATGTACCCATTGTATGTATATTTTACTTTCTGTACTAGGATTACCCCGCGGAGGGGTGCACGGATAGCCGGATTCTAGAGGGCAACAAGCCCGCATCTCATGGCATTGAGGCGGAGGGGCTTCACTCTAGAATTGGCGGGCTATTCGCCGCACTCGTAGGGGGTATAGGGTTGACCCAGGAGGGGTGCCCAAGTTACCGGATTCCGTGAAGTGCTGGGTGGTCCATTCACGTTGCTGAAGGGGGCTGCCTCGCTTCAGGTTTTGGCGGGTAACTTGCCGCGCCCGTAGGGGTCTAGGATTTTCATTGCACAGGCTATCCACACGACCAGGGGAACGTCGGGTTTCAGCAGCGGCTCTGTGAAACCCGGGGATCCCAGATATCTGTATTGATCTGTGTTACTATACATTTCTGTGTTGCTTTTATCACGCCTTGAGCGAATACTATATATTGGTATATATATTAGTAGATGTTGTATATGTTTTTCATCCGCGCTAGTCCAGTCCCCGCTCTGTCGTTAGTTAGCTAACCTAACGGGTGATGACGGGACCCAGTGGCGAATGCGGATGGCATATACGTACGTCAGTATATTTTCGTTCTTTGTGGTGTGATCAATTGATGGGACTGCATTGATTCGGATCAATGCAAGTTAAACAAACCTATTCTGATGTTGTTGGAACACTTTTTTCAAAAAGCTGTTATTGCAAGGGCGTTCTCTTTTGTTTTGCATCGTGGTATTCAGTTGGAATATCCTGCTCCTCAGTCGACGAGGCAAGGGCCGAGATCCCTTCACCGGGAGTGACCCCTTGGACAGAAGTTTGCGTCAGGGCATTAACTTCACTATAGCCGATTGCTTTTGCTTTGCACCGTGGTATTCATTTGGAATATCCTGCACCTCATTCTACGGGGAAAGAGCCGAGATCCCTTCACCGGGAGTGACCTCTTTAGCAAAGGTTGTCGTCACTATATTTTTATAAAGCTATCAGTTCCTTCAACGATATCAAGTTCATTACGTTAAAGGTTTTCGCCAGAAACCATTCGTAGCCCTCCGTCGTTTCAGACGGGTAGCACGTAGTATTCAAGCTATGTTTGTTGGCCTTCGTCAAGGCATAGTGTTTGGTAGCTGCTTGTTGCCTTTCTGCAGCATAGATAGATGCGTTGGTTTGGGACAGTCGTATAGCCTTGTTGGCCTTCGTCAAGGGCTTGTACTGGTGGGTTCAAATTAACCTGGATAATGACGGGTAGAACTTGACATGTGACTTATGATTTGTTGACCTTCGTCAAGGTCATAAGAGCATGGGGCAAAAATCCACATCGGGAGTTTCAAAAGTACTGAAACTTGCCAGATATGCGCATACCTTCTGGAGTGTGATAACGTGAGCGGATTCCGTCACGTTATCATGCGATGAGAGTTGGATCCCGATTCCCACTGATGAGTTGGTTTACTCCTCGGGTGATCCCGGCTAATTCTTCTTTCAGGTTTGGAGAAGAATTTGACGTTACAGTGGGAGGTTTCCAGATTAGATAAATTGGTAACCATTCTAATCTAGGTTAGAGTGCACGCTGAGTGTTTCTTTTCTCTCTCTCTCTGGTAGCGACCATTGACCCGACCCTAGACTATGACTCAGTGACCAAGTTGACCGAACCTCCTTAACACTGGTTTTTGGATTGTCAGAGTTGCAAACCTCATTGCCACTCCTACTTTTACCCTTTTCTCCAGGACACCCCGTATTACTACGAACGTCCACTTCCATTGGACAAAACCATCGTATGGTTATATACGAACTCGAAGGACTTCGAGGATGGTTTCCGGTTCTGGAGAAAACGAATAGGACTATTCAGTTGTCTTTACCTTTTACCTTCTCTCAGGTTGCGAGTACTCCTTGGTTTAGGAGATAGTACACCTATTATGCAAATTGGATAGTCTTCTTCCAAACCTTAGGCTGGTGCCGACCGGTAGGGAATGAAGAAAGCCAATTAGCCTAAACGGTGTACAGAAGGTATTAAGTTCAGACAAAGCAAGGGATTAGTAAGAGGGCAAAGTAAATTGCGACTGCTATTCACAACCTAACCATGTACTTCTTTGTCAATCCTAAATCACCTATGAATTAAGTACATTCGGTTGTCTTTTATCCTCACCTTCTCTCGCATTGCGAGTGCTCCTCGGATTAGGACAGTACACCCATTATGCTTTTTGGATAGTCTTCTTCCAAACCATAGGCTGGTGCCGAACGGTAGGGAAGGAAGAAAACCATTTGGCCTAAAGGGGTGTACAGAAGGTAATGACTAAAGACATGTAAAGGGATTTGGAGAGGTGGCAAAGAATTATACAGTTATAGTTGTGAATCTGGATAATGGAAGAGGCATTACTAGGAATACCAGGATACCCCATCGAAACATCTCAATGTTTCAGTTTCACTGTGTACTGTTAAAAGAAAACTGATTTCCCAATTAGACACTTGCTCCAGGGTATGTATTTACCAGGTTTGAGTCTCACGTCTGTATGGTTTTACAGATGATGAGTGGGAGTAAGTTATTGGGAATTAGGTGACCTTTCTCATTATATCGGGATTCATGATATTTGAGGAAGCCACCTGGGTTGTTTGCCGGTCGGCAAATATTTGGTTTTGAATATCCGTTGTTGTGCACCAATTTCAAATTGATATATCTGTACGTCTATTTTTATAGAGTGAGATATACTTTTTGAAATTATGTCTATGACATTTACCTATATCAGTGGATAGTTAGGTAAGGAGCATTGAACAACGGTGTACTTCTTAACCAAAAGTACAGTTTTCAACCTACGACACACAGTGAATGAGTCACTAGACTCAGGGGACTTATACAGAGTATTGTATATTGTCCAGTGTCCATTAGGACAGAGGGGTTGGTCCTCGTACTATACTCTGTTTACTTTTAACTTCTCTAGTTCTTAGACATGTGTTTCGTAGAAACACAGGGTCTAAGTTTTGAGGAGTTATAGGTATAAGAGTAAAGTAGAGAACCAAGTGTTGCAAGTATCGGGATTCTTCAAGGAGATCGAAGATGTAGATACTTGTGAATGGTATTCAGTTGATAGTAATGATTAAGAGAACTAGCTTCTCTTTCAGGTTACTCATAATTGGAAGTACTCCTAAGTTGAGTAACGCTGATCGGCCTCTCTTCCATTTACTTGACATGCACTGGAGACAGCTGCATGATTTGAATCTGGTTCAATTAAATCAGTGCCTCTGGTTCTTGGATTTAGAACAGTTCATATCTTGACATTGTTAAGATACGGGGAGTTGTCCGGCTTATGCTTAAAACCAGACACTGGACAACTCAAGGCACGTTTCAGTAGTGGCTGTTTGTGGGTTGACCCGGGCTATGACGAGGGTTGATTTTCTACCATCTGGAAGATCAATAGAGATATTGTTCTTGACTCGCCACAGTTTTAACAAAAATGGATTTTTTTTTTAAGAAAAACAGTAGTGGGAGTATGGTAGAACTGGAAGTGATTCCAGAACCGCAAACGATTACTGAAGATTTGATAAGAACCTAAAGATTCAATCTGGTTTGACATTCCATTGGCCACTCCGCAGATAAGGTGGGTAACCTCAGGCACTCGAGAGGTACTTCGGTATGCTCAAGGACGGTGGCAGGGAGGTTCTTGTTTACCCACGCTTGCCATTGCTGTTGTTCCAGACTGCGAGACCCGGCGGGAGGATGAGTATAGCGTCGTTCTAAACTTGCTTTAGAAGTGTACGCCTATATGACTCTACCAGAGGGTTGTCGTAGTCAGTGGGAGCAGCGGAAGCATTGGTGGACATCAGGCTTATGTCTATTTATAGACTATAGCAGATATTGCGGAGATAGATCATCTATTTCTGATGTGACAGTCATAGGTTTGACTTCATCAGAATAAAGGGATGGATCTGTTAAGAAGGTAGTAGGGTGTGATGTCCTGGTGTTTGATGACATACACAGAGTAGGAAGTGATATTCCTATACTACGATCGGTTATACTTTGGTCGTCACACAGTAGTTTCTCCACATAGGACTTGGATATTATATCAGACATTCTGGTTACTAGATCTATGGTTTTAGATCTAGATTTGGGTGGTTTCCCAATCTGGGTACTTTGACCGCATTCTATGAGTATTTAGAATGGACGACTCCTGGCACGGTAGTGTACCTGCAGGCAATGGAGTCACCCTCTCTAAAGGTGTCTTACAGACTAAAGGGGAGAGGGATACGCATGATTGACAGATCACTTGCTTAGGCAATTGAGTCAATCATGGGATGTCAAGTGCCGCACCGGATGTTGTTCTTGCAGTAGGTGCAATAAGTTGATATTAATCCAATCCTGGAGAAACAGTCGGAAGCAGTTTTAGAACATAAGTGGATGTTCTAGGGATATGATAACGGTAGTCTTCTTCGGTAGACAGTTATCATTCCAGGCTTCCAAAGTGACATGGATGGCAGAGTGGCTGTCAGAGTTATAGTTTTTCCTCTAACGAGGGGCAGTATTTTGGACAGGTAGTCCAGGAGGATACTGAGGGAAGGCATGGCGCAGGATACTGATTGAGTTCAGTTGTCGATACAGTCTAAGAAGTTTGGATTTGGAGTTCATTTATGAGCTAGGTCCCATCAGACATCCAGACGTTCTAAGACAGGTATTGCTCATTTCGGGAGATGGCTTTCTCCGCGAACATGGGATATAGAGAGACATAGAAAGAAACATCAAGGCGGATCCACTCAATGAGGCTATTCCTCGAACGCAATAGTTTCGCAAACGAGCTTTGTGAGACTGACTAGTAGAGGAGTTGGGTGTTCGGTATCACACGGGCTGTGAGTATGCGACATCGCAATAATTAGCCTCGAGTGCAAGTGGGAGATTGTTGGAGATAGTGCCCTCAGAGTCAATTATTGGATCACAGGCACGTGATTGCAATGATTGAGGGGAGGACCTATCCCGGTAGGACAGTCTTACTCGAGATGATAGTATGCTATCTGGTTTATCTTTATCATCGTGTACTGTTTTAGGTGACCTGACGAGTCGCTATTACACGTTGATAAAGCCCCTTGGATTCTTGCTTGACCACCAGCAGTATGAGGGCGATCATATAAGTGGGAGCTGGGGGTCTACAAGCATATCCTTAAAAGGTCCCTAGTCGTGGGAGTTTCGAGACAGGGCATCGATTCTCCAGAGTAGACTAGTGTATACAGTCGAGACCCCGACGAGGGGCGGTGGCCGGTCTCACAAGCCACTGGTGTCAGTTGGTTCACCTAAGATGTATACAGGTGCTCATTGGGTTATGAGTACACCGGACAGGACTCGCCGGGAACCTGCTAGTTGGGATATACCAGACGTCAGATAGCAGTTCCCAGGTGACATGTGTACAGGTTAGTTCATCGACCTGGGGTCGTCATTTGTCTCGTGTGAGTTCCCACTGTACTTTGATTACTACCCTACCACGGCTCAAAGGAGTCGTGCAAACAGGTTTTAGTTGGGTACAGTCCCGAGCCACATGGAGGCAGTGAGCGGATCTGCAGGGGTTCGTCTCTCCCGGTATTGGGGGTGAGGTCGTGCTGTGTCTAGGAGAGCCAGAACATGAAAAGTCCTTGGCCAAGGCAGGAGATTTGCTGGTAGGTATTCCAGTAGTATCTCAGGGTGTTCTGGGCTACACTCCGACACGACTTGTACCGCTTTTGGGGGTCTGACTTTTACCAACCCCCTAGGCCCGCCATGCGATACTCATAGACGAACGGACCGGACTGTACGGATATTGTCACTGACAGGCTCAGTTGGGTGTCGGGGTGAGTTTCCTCATCGACGTCCCATTTGGTCAATACCTGGTGGCCCGTCACGTATTGGCTTATACCTCTGACGTGCTAGTGGTTAAATCCACAGCCACAGTATTGACGAGTCTTTAGAGTCCACCACACAGACAGTTACTCAAGTTTCGGGCGAAACGCTGTAGAGGCCGTATGGAGATATGGCAGGGTTCGATCAGATACGTGCGGTATTGCACGAATCGCGATCGGACAGTTTTTACTAGCCGGCTTTGGCTTAAGCCGGATTCTAGTATTTGATAGTGTAGTTTTGTCTCTTTGCATTTGTGTTCAGTGGGAATACAAATGCGGGCATGTATTTGCAGTAGCGGGGTTTTCCTGTAATTTATTACGGGATCGGTTTTCTGAAGTTGCCAGTTTGCATTCCGTTCCGGCCGGTTTTCCTTCATTCCTTCTCGGTCGGACTTTCTTGTTGGAGGGTGTTAATTGCAAGTTTGCAATTAACATTTTGTGAGGGGTTTTCTTGCTTAAGTGTGGCTTCATAATCATGAGATTCCTTTCTTTTCCTTTTGATGGCTTTTCATTTGATGGTTTTAGAAAAAGGATTGATTTGTGAGATGAGTGAGAAAGGATGTGAGGTTTATATTATCTTTTTGATATATTGTTTTTTCTCTCTCCAATCTCCACCAATTTTGTAGAGGGGCCGGCCACTTTTGAAGGGGAGAGTGAGAGAGCTTCATTTTTTTTGGTGTGAAACATTATCTTCATTTTCATGTCTTGAAAAATTGAGAGCTCCAATTTTTTCCTTCTCTCAAGCTCATTCCTTTCCTCCAACCATGGCAACCTCATAACCCCAAGAGACAAGTTCACTACACTATTCTATAGCAAGCCTTGGACGCGTCGGCTAGCCAACTTCGCGCCCGAGTTGCCTCGGTCAAGAGGCGGGAGCCCGTAAAAGATTCCGGCTACGTGGTGCCCTTTCCGACGAGCGAGGAGGTGACGGAGATTCCGCGGGAGATCGGAGTGGAGACGAAGACCGAAGGACACGGATCGCTTGGTATAGCATCTCTACTCTTTTCTTTTTGCTAGCTAGCTAGGTTAATGGCCCGATCCGGGTGAAAAGTCCGCGGCGGTGCCGTTTTGCAAAGTTCGCAAAGTTTTTGTTTTCCGCGTTTCCGGCGTCGGATCGACGGCCGGGGCGCCCCCGCGGGCTTACAGTAACTCTATCTCCGTTTCCAGTAAATGGAGTTTTGGTCATTTTACCTTTGAGACATGACTAGTAAGTTTCATAAGATGAAAATTCGAACGGATTCAAATATTCATTCCTTATGTACCTTAGCTAGTCGTGTCGCATTGATATGACCTAGTCTACAATGCCACAAGAAGGGTTTGTTCATTTCTGAACCTTTTCTTCTTTCATGTGCTCCGTTTACTTAAAACCGTGCTTTGATTTTGAACGTATATGCCATTATATAACGCGCCTGATCCAATCAACTCTTGATTCAGGAAAATGTTCACAACATTATCCTGCAATACAAAATTATACCCTTTCTTTAACTAAATAAAGAGACTGATATAATGTTGCATATCTTGTTTGGTATGTAATAACATTCGTTCAGAATCAATGTATTGCCATTTGGTAATACAAGATGATATTTGCCAACTGATTTGGCTGCAACAATTGCACTATCACCCGATCTCAGTTCTCTACCTATCTGTAGCCCATGTAGCAGATTACATATGTGGGATCCTGATCCGGTATCTCATACCCAGGACGTAGAGGATACTGAGAAACAGTTCTTGGTAACGAACACACCTGAAGAATATGCATCAACATGTTTTTTCCTTGATTGGGTGGCATGGGAATCCAGGTATACCCCTATTTCCAGCTCAGAGTTATAACAATGATAAGCTAGAGTGGAACCAACGTTCCCCAGCTCAGTATAATAAGAAGGTTCGGTCAATACATCCATATGATTATCTTTATTGGGGCATGTCACGGTCGCTACTAGGAGAGAGAGAGAGAGAGAAGAAAACACTCTGCGTATGCTCTTGCAAGATCGAATTAGTTATTATTTTATCTAATCAGGATGGCTCCCACTGTTTTTATCAAATTTTCCTTCAAACCCTAAAAGGTAAGATTAACCGGGATTAATTACACCCTACAAGTTCGCTAACCGTTCAGCCAGGCCAGTGTTGGTACTTTGAGAGAGGTTCCCCGTGCTTTCGCACAAACCTAATTAAAGTAAAGCTCGTTTTCCCAGAGGAATAACCTCGTTAACACCATTCTAGACACCTAATGGGTTAGCTAATTGTAAAGTGCAAAACTATCCCAAGAGTAACACTTACTCGCAGTGGGTATTGGGATCCAACTATCTCATAGAAGGTATGAAATCACATTGCAAATTTCAACACTTGAAATTCCCGATAATGGTTTTTACCCCTAGTTGCTCATGACCTTAACTATGGTCAACAAATCACAAGCACTTGTTAAGTTCTACCCGTCATTTCATGATTAATTAGACCCACCCACATGACCCTTAATTATTGTCAACAAATTCACATGACTGTCCTAATTAATCACATCATATGCTGTGTAGGAAGACATCACTTAGTTACCATACACTACGCCTTAACTATGATCAACAAACGTAGCACGAATACTATGTACTCTACTTCCTAAAATGACGGAGGGTTGCGGATGGTTTTTATGAAAAGCTTTAACACTTTGAACCTGATCTCGTTGTAGAATCAAATGATTTGAAAAGGAGTGGTTTGAGCTCCGCTTTTAAAATCAAGTTTTTAAAAATAAACCGAGTGGATGTAGCAACTTTTAGCTTCCACTAAATAGGTCACTCTCGGTGAAGGGATTTCAGGTCTTTCCTCATCGAATGAGTTGCTGGATATTCATCAAGGAATACCACTATGCAAAGCAAGAACTAGAGCTCCAATTTTGAAAATTTGATTCCACAATATCATTAGGATTATTTTCTTTCATTAATCACATTAATGAAGTCCCATCATTTATGCTTCCGAAGCATCACAGATAAAGAAACGAAAAATATAACGTATACTTATGCCATCCTCATTCGCCACAGTGTCCCGTTATGAACCGTTAGGTTACTTAATTAACGGCATAGCAGGGTTGGACTAGCGCGGATGCAAAACATATGCGTTTATTATATATCACATATATAATAAATACCATTCATCTCATTATATAAAGTGATCACATCAAAGAATATAGCAGTAGAAGTCAACATATGAAATATTGGATATACTAGGATTTCCGCGTTTTAAATTAAGCCAGTAAAAAACATGGATTCCACGGTCGCGATGAATAGCCAAACCCATATCCCTAGACCCCTACGAGAGTGGCAAGAAACCCTGCCAATTCTAGAGTTAGGAGACCTGGTCTCGACTCTTCGAGATGGTCTCCCATTGGACTCTAGAACCCGGTTACTTGTGATCCCCACCTTGGGTCTATCCTAATGCGGAAAAGTAAATAATATACATCAATGGTGACATCATTCTCAACCCGGAAGTGTCCCAATAAAAGAATATTACATACATTGAATTTTACATGAATGAAAATGAAAAACTCTCATCTCACATAAAACCCCCGGCTATTTAAACACGACGATCCAATATAACATATCACAGCAACATATAATATCACATGTCATTAACGTAAGTAAATATGCGTATCCCAATTGTCGTTGACGTATAGCAACGGAACCGGCGATACCCCACATATTACACTTACGATCGCAGAAAAGAAAATGAAAACTACAACAATTGGAATCCGCAACTTTCTTAGACATCATAAACCCGAAATATCACATACTTCGGATTTCATGCCTAACCAAAGGAATTCCTTAGACATTATAAACCCGGAATATCTCATATTCCGAATTTCATGCCTAACATTATAAACCCCACATTTTAGTCTCGTTATTGAAAACACTTTTCAATAACAAGTCGGGCAATTCAATAAGATTTCTGAAATCCTGATCGAATGCTCGTTGGAAACTTTAGTAGACGGCCACACCCCCGATGCCATCGACGAAGTGCATTTAGGAGGAGCACCATGGCCGCGAGCACCCGGACGGATGCTTTTGGCAACGGGGTTCTCCTACACTCACTTGGTCGGGGCTATGGGGCGTGGCTATCTAGTAATGTTACCCGGCGAGTATCCGTGTACACTACGTGATTGCGATGGAGTTTTGATCCATTTCAAAATCCCGTGGCAACCGAGCAATGAGAATAAATTGCTATATTTATAAAATTCAAATTACTTTTCACAAAACTAATTATTGTGGATTCCAAATATTGTATCACATTTCACAGATAGCTAGACAATGTTAAACATTTCGATCGAATCAATAAATACCCATGTTTCCTAGAGAGCTCAACACTTGAGCACAGTTAAAAAATACCCAGAACATACCACAGTACCTACGGACCAACCGTAGAAGGCCCGACCCTTGCCTCACTCATGACGCTGCGGAACAGCCGCAAACCCTAGGGTTTGGCCGTGGTTCCGTGTTCAAAGAGTCGAGTTAGGGTTTCGTTCTTCTAGAAGATCCATAGAATCACCTGCATGATTTTTTGAATATTTTTAACTTTGAAATTTACAACATTTGGAAAAATTTCCAGAGAGGGGTTCAAATGAGGGTATTCGGTGTTCGTTCGGACTTTTAACATTGCCTAGACCACTCCTAATGCTCTAGCTCGACTTTGATACAACTGTAGGGTTCTTTAGCACGACTACATGGTTTGGGAAGGCATCAACCATGCCATTTTATAAAAATCTAGTATGCTAAGCAACCCATCACCGAGGAACTAATTAGAGGATTAGGAGGAAGCTAGCATTTAAACAATTTTACACTAAAGTGAATGAGGAATACAACCGTTGTAGACCGGTCCTTCACTTCAATAGCTCCGTGTAGTTGTCCCTTCGCTCCAAGTAATGATTTCCCAGACTCTAGTTAGGCTCCACAAAGCGAAATGAACAAGTTTGCTTAAAGTCTTCGAGGCTGAAGATGATCTACGTCGAGAAGACTCTAGCTCAAGCTACCTATTCATTAATCAAGAATTGGTAAAGCAAACAACCTACTCTAAATGGCTAGTCTAGTGTATATTGATGAAGTAGGAATTTTTCTCACTTTAGAAATATTTTTCTTACTATATTTCTTCACCTCAAGAAAATCTAGAGAGCTTTCTTGAGATGAAGAAGAAGATGAAGTGGAGAAAGAATGAGAGAGTCCAAGAAACCATGGGTGAGAAAATATCATATATGAACTCTTGTAGAAACTTAACCATGGCTAAAGATAATGGTTGGGTTAATAAATATCTCATGTAAAGACAAGATTAGCGGACTAAGTCAGTGGTTACTACAAGCTTCCACAAGCTTCTTTTAACCATGTAATTTCCACCTAATTTTGTATTTACCTAAATAAATAAAAAACCCAATTATCTATGACATGGTATGACTCTCATACACCCATGTAGAATGTATCATCAAGCATGACACAATAAGAATAAATACAATTAACATATATCACATATATATTAAATGTATAAGTGAGAAAAAGAAATCCTTAAGTGAGCTAATATTAGTTAATGCATAATAATATATCAAATATATAATCATACATTAAATTATTAAATCAACACTTGATTTAATAATCCGGCTATATCACATATAACCGACTAATATCATTTTTATCTATTATCGAATCAACACTTGATTCGATAACCCGGCTATATCACATATAATCGACAGATATCACATATCGCGAGATTAGAATACGGTATCACATACGCGTATTAATCTCGGTCTTGCACATATTACATATGTGCTCCTATTTCGTGTCGCCTGAGCCAGAAAACCTCTGTGTAGGACTCTAAAGACTCGTCAATACGCTGGCAGTAGGTGATGATCATATCAGTCACCCACAAGCCGTCAGCCGTACTAGCTGGACATAACGACTACCCGGGTATTGAGCGATCAAAAGATCAACAAGCATGCCTGTTCATACTCCCGTGAATCCAATAAGTAACACTACAGTACAGTCCGGTCTCTTCGTCTGATATGTAGCGTATCTTGCCTGGGGGTGGTAAACGTCAGACCCCAATAGCTTGATAAGTCATGCCGATATGAGGCTCATAACCAGTCGAGAAACTACTGATAACACTTACCAGTAAATCTCTGAATTAGCCCTGGCCAGGGACTTCCTATTATAGCCAATCGAGCACAGCGCAACATCAACCCCCAATACCGGGAGAGATGAAATCCCCTCCTATCGCTCATTGCCTCCATGTGACTCGGGACGGTACCCAAAAACCACCGTTTTGCACGTTCTCTTGAATGTGGTAAGGTGGAAATCAAAGCACAGTGGGAATCACACAAGACTCTATGACGATCTCAGGTCTACAGACTAACCTGTACCAGTATCACCAGAGAACTGCTATCTGACGTAAGGTATAATACCATCTAGGAGTTCTCGGCGAGTCCTGTTTAGTGTACCCAGTCTCCACTGAGCACTCGTATACAATTTTTTATGTCAAACACCAATGGATGTGGTATCACCCATCGCCCATCATATGGGTCAAGAAACGTATACGCTAGTCTACTTTGGAATATCGATGCCCCGTCTCGATACTCTCACGACAGGGAACAATTAAAGAATGTACTTACGGACTACCCTGGCCCCACTAGTATGATCTCCATCATAATCCTGGTAGTCAAGTACACATCCTAAAGGCTTTTTCAACATGTCACCGAGAGACAGTAAGTGTACATGTTAAGATAAAGAGTAACCAGATAGCATACTATCACGTCGAGCAAGATAGTCTTCCCTATATATGTCCAAGCATCCACTATAATATACATCATATGTACAATAATGGCCTCTAGGGCATAGATACAACTAACAGAGATGGCCTGCTCGAAACTAGTCGGGTCATCATATTCCATGATGCAATCCTCGCTCCTACCGTCTATGAGAAAATAGTAGTATCTCTCAGGTATATGAGGAACCCTATTAGATCTGTGGAGTGCTGAGATTTGTCGGTTACTATTAGATCCTCCGGTTCTATCAAATCGTCAGTTATACTTTGTTCTGCTGGAACTTCTTCCAATTCTATCTCATTACCACTAATTTCTTTTACAAGAAATTCCTTTTTTAAAAGGTGGCATATTGAGAAACAAACACATTTTGTTCCTCAGTGCAACGTTTTGAAAATCGTTTAGGTGAAATTTCCGATTTTCGGTAAAATAACGGGTGTTTTCCGTAAAAACTAAGAAATAAATAACTTTTAATATAAAATTAAATATACCTATTCTAGCTATGAAATTGCTAGTAATTGGTATTTAATTGGTCACTTGTAAATTTCTAGTTTACTAAAATATTTCCCGAATTTAATTATTTTTAATATTATTTTAAGCCTTCACTAATACATTTAATTAGCGATAATTACAAATTGGAATGGGTTAATACAAGTTTAGTGCACCATAATACATCTAAACAATTATGGTAACATGTTTTGTCAAAGAAAAATTTTGGTTAATAATAGTTTACTTGCATAGAAAAGATAACGGGAAATTGAAATAAAATAAAATAAAAATAGAATTTGTTGCATGTTGCATTATTGAGCTAAGTGGGGTTTTCCTTGACTTGAGAACTCCAACCCAACCCACACACACCCAGACAATGGCATGGCCGAGCCCTATGGCTGCCCTCTCACCCACACACCTCACACTTCAAAAGAAAAGAAAATGGAAATTAAGAAAAGAATAGGAAAGTAATATTTAAATGAGGTATGGGGTATTTTTTTCTTGTGATATTTTTTTCAACACAACCACTCTCTCTCTCTCCCCCCTCCAAACGGCTGAAACCCCTTGTCCCTGTTGCAACAGCCCCCCTTGCTTCTTCCTCTTTCTTGTTCAAAGAAAATCCCAAATTTCCATCAAAATCCAAAGAAAAAACCTCACCAATTTCCATTAATTCCTAATCAAACCTTTAGCCCTTTTTCCTTGGTCATTCAAGCATGGATTTTGAGAGCAAGAGAACATTTTGGGTTGGTTAAGTTGCAAGTTATATCTATGGTTTGTGAGGCATAAATCCTAACTAAATTGTTTAATTGTTGCTATAATACTTCCATATTAGCTAATTAGATGCTTAATTAGGTTTTAATTTCAAAACATGGAAATTCTAGAATGGGGATTAAATGCTAGTTAGGGTTTTGAGTAATGAGATTATGGTTGTGTGATGTATTTAACATGTTAATGCCATGCAAAACTAATCTAGTTGCTAATTTGCTAATTGTAACATTTAAAATGTCCAAATTAAGTTTTTTAGCAAACTAGGTTTTAAAAATTAATTCAATATGTGAGATTTAAATATGGTTAGGGTATACATCACATCATCAACAATATAATGTGTAGTTTAATACTTTAGGTCATGCAAAATCTAGTCTAGTTGTGGATTTGTGTATTGTTGCTTCGTAATTGTTAAAATTGGATTAAATTGCAAACTAAAAATTTTGGATTAATAAAAATTAGTGTGATAAAATCTAGTAAATGTTTATGTGACCTAATTAAGATAATTGGTGAACATTGTGGATATTAGAATTATTAAAACATCAAGTTTTGTTTTAAAACGGCTAATTGATGCTTACTAGGCTTTTTGTAATAAATCGATTTGATCAATTTATTGGTTTTGATGATTTGCACCCTATTTCAAATATATTGGTGAGTTGTAAAATCACGATTGGTACGTTTGGGTTTTTATTGATCAATCGGCGTTTGTACGCCGATGTCGAGAGTTATGTGGTCCTTTTGCGTGAGTGGACCATAGGTTTTGACCTATATGGGATTCGTGTATCGTTTGGTCATGAGTCAGATTTTAATACGATACGATGTGTTATGATATGTAGGTATCCTCACGAGGACTTCGAGATGACAAGAAAGCGTGTGGTGACATCGGCATCGGCAAGCGAAAATCAAGGTGAGTAGATATATATCAACGTGGGAAGTCGGGTGGATGGCGTATAACACCCCCGCAGTTTCGTAGTATAAAACGTGAATGCGTTATATATATATATATATATATATATATATATATATATATATGTACGGATGTGATATGAGATGACTTTGGGTTAGTATAGTGTGCTTGTAAGATAGTGTTTAGTTAGTTTATCGGTCGCGAACCATAGAGTAGTGATTTGCATACACGCGCGCACACACACTTGCATACTTTTATTACTTGTTCGTATATGGGGATATGTATGTATATATAAATAAACATAGGTATGGGACTATGTATATATATCTACGTATACTTATACATGGATGATGAGGATAGTACATGATACATGGAGATGAGTCAATGAGATTAGGCATGATGCCACGAGATTGGTGATGTGACGTGGTTCGTCTTATGAGACACGACACGATATTATGGAGGGTCCTTACGCGGTGTGTTTTCATACACACGCATACATATATGTAGATTGTATCAGTTTTTGCTAGACTGTAGATCAGTATCCAGTTCATGATATGATGATAAGTATACCTAATGAATAATGAGATAAATGTGATTTTGACCCGTACCCAGATTGGGATGTCGTACGATGGATTTACCGTACGAGCTATATATTGATGATAGATCCGCACTCTTGACTCGAGGATGTCATGTTATATATTGTATCATATGTGATACTATTGAGGCGGGATCACCGACTATTATATATATATATATATATATATATATATTTATATCGACTCAGACTTAGGTGGTTTTCCTTACCCCTTTTTTTATCAGTCTGTTAGATTAGTCCAGTAGTTTACTTGTAGATGTTAAACTAGATTCGGTCATACCTATTTTAAAACTAACGAATCTTGAGTACTTTTAAGACAGGCCAAGGGATTCTATAGATATTTCAAAGGACGTACTTTTTCTTAAAAACACCGTAGCCCTATTTTCTAAACACCATGATTCGTGTTATTTCAAAAGACAATATTAATGTAGATTAGTTATTGTTGTATTTGTTATTCATCTCCCGCATATTCTTGCTGTTTGCATCGCATTACATACTTATATTGTGTTTTCATATGCTATTATTGAAATCATGCTGTCAGGACACCAGCACCATTACCGATGATGCGTATGTTCCACGTACACCTACTTGCCGGCTCACACACATCATCATCGGTAATTGCCATGTCACGTACACGTTATAGAATATTATTTTATTGATATCGCTTGTTAGCTGATAGTTTCAACATATCATTACAGTGCTAGTTTAGATATTGCATTCATTATTGGCATACTTCATGCATAGTTATTATTCATTGTCATGCATTATTATTTAGGGTCAGTCCGGATTGCTGGAGCCCAATACTTTTAATTCATTGTTTATTTATTCTCGAGATTCGGACTTTTCATGAGATTTATAGATTTGGAGAAACCACAAGATTTTATAAACTAATTATTATTTTAAAATGAAAGTTGTGGTTTTCTCATGATATGATTTGAGATATGTCCACCATGAGTTTTCTCGGCTCTTGAGCGATATCATACACCAGATTCGAGGAGGAAGAGGAATCGTCTATGGGTGCATGGTGGACCCGGTGCGGTACCCCGGGGTGAGAAGGTCGCAGATGATGGCGTTGAGCCTGGCAGGGGAACACCACCGATCGGTGACTTTATTGTGACTCATCAGATATCCGGAGGATACCGATCGGAGTTTGGGCCAGTCCGGATAGCCGGAGCCCAGGGGCCAGTCCGGATAGCCGGAGTCCCAGATATTCAGATATTGAGATATTGAGATTTTGTGTCGATGCTAGACACCGATTTCTGTTGATTTCGTTGATGATATTTTTGATTTATATACAGATATCTCCCTGAGATAAGAAAACAGTTTCTCATTTTTATGTATTCTGTTTTCATGCATTCATACCTTATATTATGATATGTTTCTATCTGAGGCGCTGACACGAGCACTTGGTACTACACTTATGTATATATGTTTACCCTTGCCACCTTATCATACTTCAGACTTTATCATTTTGAGGTTATATTATATATTTGATCGTATTGACCTAAGTTGAGTCATACATACGATTTCTGATCGGTGATGTTTTCTACTCACGAGTTGGCAACTCACCCTCGTTATGCCACAGTTCCTTGCAGGTTTGCCGTACTGGTTTCGTTACGAATTTGCTGGCACACTGCTTCCTTTCCGGGTGATTGCTTTGGTAAGTGGGTTCACTTGCATCGTGACAACCATTGTACTTTTATTTATTCAGTTGTATCTAAAAAACTTCATTAACTAAACTTGTATATTTATTTAGACTTGAGACCGGTGTTTATTATTTCGACCTTAGAGTCGCGCGTTGTATTATTATGGTTTTCATGTTGATTTTGAGTTTCTTTTGAGTTTTGATCCTCGCCTTTCGGCGTTGTATATTATATTGCTTGCGTGGTTATGACCGTCGATTGACGAAAGCTTGCGCCCGCATGGCGATGCCTTTTATCATTTCGTATACTATTCATGTTGTACCACGTTTGGGGCCAGTATTTACAAAGGAAACTCTGCCGAAATTTTCAGAAAAGACTTAATGTTGTAAAAACGTATAATTCGGCTTATGCTATTAAAAACACTTTCTTTAAAACAAGTTTTCCTTCAATTATTATTTAAAATGATTTAGATTTCTGGGATTTTTTGGCTTACTTGAATTAGATGGGGTCCTATAGACTTCATATGATTCAAGTGCCAATCACGTGCCATTTCGGGTCATGACACTCAGTGTAGTAGAAGATATATCCATAGGAATTCTTTGTATATCCTAAAAACATTCATAAAACTGACCCTGCCTCGAGTTTGTCCGGATTTTGCTTTTTGACATAGGCCGGACAACCCTATATCTTAACTTGTTTATGATACGATCTCTTTCCACTCCATATCTCATATGGTGTCTTAGGCACCGACTTTGATGGAACTTGATTCAATAGGTATGCAGCTGTCTCAAGCGCATAACCCTAAAAAGAAATAGGCAACTCAGCACTACTAATCATAGAGCGCACCATATCTAATAGCGTGCGATTCCTCCGCTCCAATACACCGTTGTGCTGTGGTGTATATGGAGGAGTAAGCTGAGAGAGAATCCCATTCTCTTTTAGATAATCTTGGAATTCCGTGCTTAGTATTCTTCTCCCCGATCAGATTGAAGGATTTTAATACTTTTACCTGTTTGGTTCTCTACTTCGTACTTATATTCCTTGAATTTCTCAAAAGTTTCAGACTTGTGTTTCAACAAGAACACATGTCTGAACCTTGAGAGATCATCGGTGAATGTAATGAAGTACGAGAAACCATTCCTGGAATGTGTAAACATTGGACTGTATACATCACTATGTATTAGTCCTAAGAGTTCAGTAGCTCTTTATCCGTGTCCAGTAAACAGAGTTTTAGTCATCTTTACTTTGAGACATGACTGGTAAGTTTCATAAGATGTAAATTCAAACGGATTCAAATGACTATCTATATGCAACTTAGCTAGACTTGTAGCATTGATATGACCTAGTCTACAGTGCCACAAGTAGGCTTCGTTCATTTCTGAACTCTTCCTCTTGTATGTGTTCTGTTTGTTTGAAACTATGGTTTTATTCAGAACGTATATACCGTTACACAACGTACCAAACCCAATCAACATTTGATTTTGGAAAATGTTTATAAAATTATCCTCTAATTTGAAATTATATCCTTCTTTAGTTAGAAAAGAAACCGATAATATTGCACATCGTCTTTGGTATATAGTAACAGTCATTCAGAATCAATGTATTACCAGTTGTTAATACAAGGTGATATTCGCCAACTTCTTTGGTTGCAACAATTGCACCATTCTCTACTTTTAGAGACATATCACTCTTTTCCAGTTCTCTACCTCTCTTTAGCCCATGTAACAAATTATATACGTGAGATCCTGATCCGGTATCCAATACCCAGGACGTAGAGCAAACTAAGAAAAAGTTCTCGGTAATGAACACATTCGATGAAGATGCATCAGCATGCTACTTCTTCGTTCGGGTTGCATGGAAATCCGGGTATTCCCTTATTCCTTACTCGGACTTATGACAGTCATAAGATAGAGCGGGGCCAACGTTCCCCAGCCTTATATAAAAGGCGGGTTCGGTCAATACATCAATATTATTATCTTGATTAAGGCGTGTCATTGGTCACTACCAGGAGAGAGAGAAGGATAAACACTTTAGCGTGTGCTCTTGCAAGATTAGATTAGTTATTATCTTATCTAATCAGGATGTCTCCTACTGTTTTTATCAAATCATCCTTCAAACCCTAAAAGGTATGATGAGCCGGGACTAATTACACTCTACAAGTTCGCCAATCGTTCGGCTAGGCAGGTATTGGTACTCCGAGGAAGTCTCCTCATGCTTTTGTATGGAACTAATTAAATAATCTCGTTTCCGCAGGGGCATAACCCCGTTAACACCTTTCTTAGACAATTACTTGATTAGCTAATTGTAAAGTGGAAAACTCTCCCAGGAGTAACTCTTACTCGCAGTGGGTATCGGGATCAAACTATCTCATAGAAGGTATGCAATCTCATTGCAAATTTTAACTCTTGAAATTCCCAATATCTGTTTTTACCCCTAGCCACTTATGACCTTAACAAGGTCAACAAATCATAAGCGCTAGTCAAGTTCTATCCGTCATTTCTTGATTGAATTAAACCCACTCGTACGACCTTTAACAAGGTCAACAAAGGCGTACGACTACCTTAATCAAATCGCATCACATGCTGGCAGATAAGTACTAATTAGCTACCGCACACTTCGCCTTGGCAAGATCAACAAACGCAGCATAAATACTAAATAGAACTTATCTGAAATGACGGAGGGCTACGCTGGTTTTCAAGAAAACCCTTAGCATAATGAACTTAATATCTCTGTAGAATCTAGTGATGTGGAGTGTTTTAAGCTCCGTTTTAAAATCGAATAGTTTTGTAGCTAGTTTTGCTAAAGTGGTCACTCTCGGTGAAGAGATCTCGGCTCTTTCCTCATCGAATGAGGTGCTGGATATCCAACAAGGAATACCACTATGCAAAATAAGAACTAGTGCAGCTGGCAAAACAAATCGAGTGGGTTGTAGTATTTGCTAGTTTCACTAATGAGGTCACTCCCGGTGAAAGAATCTCGGTTCTTTCCTCATCGAATAAGGTGCTGGATATTCATCAAGGAATACCACTATGCAAAGCAAGAACTAGAGCTAGCTTTTTGAAAAATTTGATTCTACAATATCTTTACGTTTCTTTTCTTTCATTAATCTCATTAACGAAATCCCATCATTTAATGTTTCCTAAACATCACAAAAAAAGGAAACGAAAATAGAATGTATGCTTATGCCATCCGCATTCGCCACGAGGCCCCGTCATACACCGTTACGTTGCTTA
The DNA here is from genome assembly GCA_030015575.1 of Agapanthus africanus. NCBI lineage: Eukaryota > Viridiplantae > Streptophyta > Magnoliopsida > Asparagales > Amaryllidaceae > Agapanthus > Agapanthus africanus. The sequence goes on from CM057344.1 coordinate 283,384,244, forward strand.
ACTAACGGCAGAGTGGGGGCTAGACTAGCACGGGTGCAAAACATAACAACGTTTATTATGTATCATATATATAATATAACATTCGTCTCACGCAGTTATATGATCCCATCACGGAATCAAGCAGCAAAAGCAATATATGAAATATTGGATATACTAGGAGGTCCGTGGTTTAAATTCAGCCAGTAATGTAAAACGCGGATTCTAAAGTCGTGATGAATAGCCAAACCCACATTCTTAGAACCCAACGTGAATGACAGGTAACCCTACCAATTCTAGAGTTAGGAGACCCAGTCTCGACTCCACGAGATGGTCTCCCACTGGACTCTAGAACACGGTTACTTGTGCTCCCTGCCTTAGGTCTATCCTAATGCGGAAAAGTAAATAATATATATCAGTGGTGACATCATCCTCAACCCGGAAGTTTCCTAATAAAAAATATTACATAAAGATTTTACATGAATGAAAATGAAAACTCTCATCTCACGCAAAACCCCCCGGCTATTCAATCATGACGATCCAATAAAACATATCATAGCAACTCATAATATCACATTTCATCAACGTAAGTAAATATGCGCATTCTGAATGTCGTTGACATATAGTAACGAGATTGGGGATACACCACATATTACACTTATGGTCGCAGAAAAGAAATGCAAAACTACAATAATTATAATTCGCATATCCTTAGAAATCATAAAACCGGAATATCTCATATTCCGGAATTCATGCCTAACCTATAAACCTTGTACTTTAGTATCAAATTGAAGATACTTTTCAATCATTTAGTCAGGTAATTCAACAAGATTCCTGACTTTCTTATCGAATACTCGTCGGAAACTTTAGTAGATGGCTGCATCCCCGATGCCGTCGACGAAGTGCACTAAGGCGGAACACCGTGGCCGCAAGCACCCAAGTGGGTGCTTTTGGCAATGGGGGTCTCCTACAGTCACTTGGTCGGGGCTATGGGGAATGGTTGTCTACTAAAGTTACCCGACGAGTGTTCGCATACAATACGCGATTGCGACGGAGTTTTGATCCGTAACAAAACTCCATGGCAACCGATTAACCGAGACTAAAACACTAGATTTACAATATACTAACTAGTTTTTCTAAAACTAATTATTCTGGATTCTAACAATTGTATCACATATCATCAAGATCTATACAACGTTAAACTTTTCGATCGATTTATCGAATACCCACAAATTCCAGAGATCTCAACAACTTGAGAATCATTAAAAACATCCAGAAAGTGCTAAATGACTAAGCGGAGCAGCACAAGAAAAAAGACACCTCAACCCCACTAACTTGTCGTGGAACCGCGGCCGAACATGGTGTTTGGCCGCGCTTCCGCCGCCTTTTGTTGGAGTTGGGTCCTTAAATTTCTTGAGGCTCCATTAAAAAGCCTACATGATTTTCTGTATATTTTTAATTACCAAAATTCCAACTTTTGAAAAATCGACAGAAACTTTAAAAATCCGGATCTTGAAAATTCGATCAAACATTTTAACATCATAAAGACCTACCCAAATGTTCTAGCTTGGCTCTGATACCATGATAGTCTACCCTAGTACCACCATGAGGTTTAAACAAGTATCAAGCATTCCATTTTCAAAAATTCATGGTGCTAATGAACACTTAAAAAGATCTTAACAAGAATATTAGGGTTTAACTATGATGATATGAAATAACTAAAAGAAGGGAAGAAGGCTACAACCTCTGATGACCGTGTCCTTCTCTTCTAATGTTCCGGGTAGTAGTCCACACGACTCTTCTAGGCTCCAGTTGAAGTTGAATCAAGCCTCCTTTGTGATCTTCGTGCCGAAGATGATCCACCCGAAGCTCCGCTAATCCAAGCTACCTCTTCACTAAACACTTTAGTGAAGACAACACACCACACCAAAGTGCTAATCTAATGTGGGATGGTGAAGTAGGGGTTTTGTTTGCTCATTAGGGTTTGTCCAAAGCCATATGGTTCACATCACATGTGAGAGTTTATGGCTTTGAGGTGGAGGAAGAAGGAGATGAGAGCTTAGGGCGCTCAAGTGATGAAGAATGAGATAGCTCAAAAAAGTATCTCAAGTGTGGAATGATTCATACAAGTGAACTCACTTATTGAAGCATGTCATTTTCTCACAATAAAAAATGCTCCCATACTTCAATAGTAAATCCAAACTAATATTATAATAAATGAACCATGTTTCATATCGATACTTCAATTTCAACATCAATTTTCCATTTTCTAAAAATAGAAAATCAAATCATGCTTCTTTTAATATATATATATATATATATATATATATATATATATATATATAAAGTTAAGCAAATAATTAGTGAGCAATAATAATTGTTAAGATATAATTATATCAAATATAATTATATATTATATTATTAAATTTACACTTGATTTAATAATATGGTCATATCACATATAACCTACTAATATCATTTATTTGTAAATCACATTATCAAATCAACACTTCATTCAATAATCCGGTCATATCTCATATAACCTAACGGATAACAAATAACCGCTACATTAAATACGGTATCTCATACTCGTATATAATCAGGCCTCCACACATATCAACATATGAGCCCTACTTCGTTCCGCTTGAACCAGGGAACTTCTATGTGGGACTCTAAAAACTCGTCAATACGCCAGCAGTTGGTGATGATCACAACAGTCACCCAAAACTCGTCAGCGGTACTAGCTGTACGTAATGGCTACCTAGGTATTGAGCGATTATAAGATCAACAAGCAAGCTTGTCCAAAATCTCATTAAGCCTATAAGTATAACTTGCCGTACAGTCCGGTCTCTTCGTCTGATATGTAGCACATCAAGTCTAGGGGTGGAATGATCAGATCCCAGTAACGTGATAAGTCATGCCGATGTCTAGCCTATAACAGTTCGAGAAACTACTGATAACTATTACCATTAAATCTCAGCAGCATCCCTAGACAGGGACTTCCAGTTATAGCCAATCGAGCACAGCGTAACATCAACCCCCAATACCGGGAGAGACGAAACCCCTTCTATCGCTCATTGCCTCCTGTAAGACTACGGTAGCGCCCCGGCCGTCTTTCCTCGGCCAAAATGCGGAAACGAAAATTTTTCTCAAACTAGAAACCGGCACTACCGCATGCTAAAACCCCGGATCGTAACCATTAACCTAATGCTAGCTATCAAGATAAAGGGTAGAGAGCTATACCGAGCTAGCCGTGTTCTTCGGTCTTCGGCCTCCGTCCCGATCTCCTCGCGGAATATCTGGGCATCACCTCCTCGTAGGAAAGGGCACCACATCGAGAAGTCTTTTTACGGGCTCCCGCTTCGTTCGTAGCAACTCGGGTGTGAAGTGTGCTAGTCGACGTGTCCAAGGTGTTGTAGAGAATGTTTGTGATCACTTTGTCTCTTGCATCCATGGCTTTGGATGGAGGTTAAGGATGATGCCATTGATGGAAGCAATGAGCTAGAGAAGAAAGAGGAAGAAGAAGGAGTTTCATCCTCTTTTCTTTTTGTTGTAAGTACGATAGAATGAGAGAGTGAGGAAAATAATACGAGAGCTAACAATAACCCCATGGCAGCCCCCCTCTCTCTTCCTCTCATATCATCACAAATTAATCCATTAATGTGACACTTTTGCTAAAAAGGAGACCATGACTCGTGATACAAGTCCATGTCACATTAATGCATTGTCATGATGAAACTCTAGCTCATTATTTCCTTAAGCAAACATTAATCTAAATGTTTGCCATAACAAAGAAAATCCGACAACATCTAAAGTAAACTCGTGACGGATCACGAGGATACCCCTCACCTGTATATACATACCTGCACCCGCATTCCGACTGAATGCGAATGCGATGAGACTAAAGTAATCCAACAAATCTAATACTAGGATCCGGCATAATCCAAAGCCCACTAGTATGCTCCGTCCGATCATGATCCATGCAATACCGCACGTATAAGATAGAACCCTGCCATATCTCATACGGCCTCTACAACGTTTCGCCCGAAACTTGAGAAACTGTCTGTGGGGGACTCTAAAGACTCGTCAATACCATGGCTATGGATTTAACCACTAGCACGTCAGAGGTATTAGCCGTACGTAACGAGCTACCAGGTATTGACTAAAAGGGAGGTCGAGGAGCGAACTCATCCTGACATCCTACTGAGCCAGTCAGTGACAATATCCGTACAGTCCGGTCCGTTCGTCTACGAGCATCGCATGGCGGGCCTAGGGGTTGTTAAAAGTCAGACCCCCAAAAGCGGTACAAGTCATGTCGGAGTGTAGCCCAGAACACCCTGAGATACTATTGGAATACCTACCAGTAAATCTCCTGCCTCGGCCGATGGCTTTGTGTAATGGCTCTCCTAGACACAGCGCGACCTCACCCCAATACCGGGAGAGACGAACCCCTGCAGATCCGCTCACTGCCTCCATGTGGCTCGGGACTGTACCCAACTAAAACCTGTTTGCACGACTCCTTTGAGCTGTGGTAGGGTACTAATCAAAGTACAGTGGGAACTCACACGAGACAAATGACGATCTCAGGTCGATGAACTAACCTCTACACATGTTACCAGGGAACTGCTATCTGACGTCAGGTATAAGACCAACTAGCATGTTCCCGGCGAGTCCTGTTTGGTGTACTCATAACCCAATGAGCACCTGTATACATCTTAGGTGAACCAACTGACACCAGTGGCTTATGAGACCGGCCACCGTCCCTCGTCGGGGTCTCGACCATATTCACTAGTCTACTCTGGAGTATCGATGCCCTGTCTCGAAACTCCCACACTTGGGACCTTTTAAGGATGTGCTTATAGACCCCAGCTCCCACGTATATGATCACCATCATACTGCTGGCCGTCAAGCAATAATCCTAAGGGCTCTATCAACGCGCAATAGTGACCTATAAGGTCACCTGAAACAGTACACGATGATAAAGATAAACCAGATAGTATACTATCATCTTGAGTAAGACTGTTCTAACGGTATAGGTCCTCTCTCAATCATTGCAATCACGTGCCTGTGATCCAATAATTGACTCTAAGGGCACTATCTCCAACAATCTCCCACTTGCACTCAAGGCTAATTATTGCGATGTCGCATACTCACAGCCCGTGTGATACCGAACACCCAACTCCTCTACTAATCAGTCTCACAAAACCTGCTTGGGAAACTAATGCGTTTGAGGAACAGCCTCAGTGAGTGGATCCGCTCAAATGTTTCTTTCTATATCTCTTTATCTCAAGTTCGCGGAGAAAGCCATCTCCCGAAATGAGCAATACCTGTCTTAGAGTATGTCTGGATATCTGATGGGACCTAGTTCATAAATGAACTCCAAATCCAAACTTCTCAGACTGTATAGTCAACTGAACTTAATCAGTATCCTGCGCCATGCCTCCCTCACTATCCGCCTCGACCACCTGTCCAAAATACTGCCCCTCGTCAGAGGGAAAACTATAACTCTGACAGTCACTCTGTCATCCGGGTCACCTTGGAAGCCTGGAATGATAACCGTCCCTGAAAAGAGGCTGTTGTTATCATATCCCTAGAACATCAACTTATGTTCTAAAACTGCTTCCGAACGTTTCTCTAGGATTGGATCAATATCACCTTATTTCATTTAGTGCAAAAAACAACATCTATATCCTATGTGGAGAAACCACTGTGTGACAACCAAAGTATAACCGATCGTAGTATAGGAATTTCACTTCCTACTCTGTGTATGTCATCCAAATACCAGGACATCACACCCTACTACCTTAACAGATCTATCCCCTATTCTCATGAAGTCAAACCTTTGACTGTCACATCAGAAATAGATGATCTATCTCCGCTATATCTTCTTTAGTCTATAAATAGACATAAACCACTTGTCCACTATGCTTCCGCTGCTCCCACTGACTATGACAAACCTCTGGCAGAGTCATATAGACGTGCACTTCTAAAGCCAGTTCAGAACAACGCTATACTCATCCTCCTGCCGGGTCTCACAGTCTGGAACAACAGCAATGGCAAGTGTTGGTAAGCAATAACCTCCCTATCACCGTCCTTGAGGCTACCGGAGTACCTCTCGGGTGCCTGAGGTTACCCACCATATCTGCAGAGTGGCCAATGGAATGGCAATTCAAATTGAATCTTTAGGTTCTTATCAAATTTTCAGTAATCGTTTGCGGTTCTGGAATCACTTCCAGTTCTACCATACTCCCACTACTGTTTTTCTGAAAAAAATCCATTTTTATTAAAACTATGGCGAGTCAAGAACAATATCACTATTGATCTTCCAGATGGTAGAAAATCAACCCTCGTCATAGCCCGCGTCAACCCACAAACTGCCATTACAGAAACGTGCCTTGAGTTATCCAGAGTCTGGTATTAAGCATAAGCCGGACAACTCCCAGTACCTTAACAATGTTAAGATATGAACTGTTCTATATCCAATATAGAAACAGAGGCACTGATTTAATTGGAACCAGATTCAAATCATGCAACTGTCTCCAGTGCATGTCAACTTAATGGAAGGAGGCCGATCAGCGTTACTCAACTTAGGAATGCTTCTAATTATGAGTAACCTGAAAGAGAAGCAAGTTCTCTTAATCATTACTATCAACTGAATACCATACACAAGTATCTACATCTTCGATCACCTCGAAAAATCCCTATACTTGCAACACCTGGTTCTCTACTTTATTCATATACCTATAACTTCTCAGAACTTGGACCCTGTGTTTCTACGAAACACCCGTCTAAGAACTAGAGAAGTCATAAGTAAACTGAATATAGTACGAGGACCAACCCTTCTGTCCTAATGGACACTGGACAATATACAATACTCTGTATAAGTCCCCTGAGTCTAGTGACTCATTCACTGTGTGTCGTAGGTTGAAAACTGTACTTATGGTTAAGAAGAATTACACCGTTGTTCAATGCTCCTTACCTAACCATCCACTGATATAGGTAAATGTCATAGAAATAATTTCAAAAAGGTATATCTCACTCTATAAAAATAGACGTACAAATATATCAATTCGAAATTGGTGCATAGCAGCGGATATTCAAAACCAAATATTTGCCGTTCGGCAAACAACCCAGGTGATTTCCTCAAATATCACCAATTACAACGAATCCCGATATAATGAGGATGATCACCCAATTCCCAATAACTTACTCCCACTCATCATCTGTAAAACCATACAGATATGAGAATCATACCTGGTAAATACATATCCTGGAGCAAGGACTAATTGGGAAATCAGTTTTCTTTTAACAGTACACAGTGAAACTGAAACATTGAAATGTTTCGATGGGGTATCCGGGTATTCCTAGTAATGCCTCTTCCATTATCCAGATTCACAACTGTAACCGTATATTTCTTTGCCATCTCTCCAAATCCCTTTATATGTCTTTTAGTCATTACCTTCTGCACACCCCTTTAGGCCAAATGGTTTTCTTCCTTCCCTACCGTTTGGCACCAGCCTATGGTTTGGAAGAAGACTATCCAATAAGCATAATGGGTATGCTGTCCTAATCGTAGGAGCACTCGCAATACGAGAGAAGGTAAAGATAAAAGACAACTGAATAAACCTTATTCATATTTCTGCTGAACCAGAATCTATCCCCGAACTGGAACAAGTTCCTTTCGAGTTCGTATATAACCATACGATGGAATATCCAAATAACTGTGGATCTTCGTAGTGATACGGAGTGTTCTGGAGAAATACAAAGGTGATGTAGGAGTGGCGATGAAATACTTGGTTTTGGTCGTGAATAGCAGTCGCGGTTTACTTTGCCCTCTTACTAATCCCTTTATTTGTCTTTATTTAATACCTTTTGTACACCATCGTTAGGCTAATTGGATTTCTTCATTCCCTACCGTTCGGCACCTGGCTATGGTTTGGAAGAAGACTATCCAATTTGCGTAATAGGTGTACTATCCCCTAATCCATGGAGCACTCGCAACCTGAGAGAAGCTAAAAGGAAAAGACAACTGAATAGTCCTGTTCATTTCCTCCAAAACCGGAAACCATTCTCGAATAAATTCCTTCGAGTTCGTATATAACTATACGATGGTTTTGTCCAATGGAAGTGGACGTTCGTAGTAATACGGGGTGTTCTGGAGAAAAGGGTAAAAGTAGGAGTGGCAATGAGGTATGCAACTCTGACAATCCAAAAGCCAGTCTTATAAGAAGGTTCGGTTAATCTTGGTCACTGAGTCATAGTCAAGGGTCGGGTCATGGTCGTTGCCAAAGAGAGAGAGAGAGAGAAAAGAAACACTCAGCGTGCACTCTAACCTAGATTAGAATGGTTATTACTTTATCTAATCAGGAAACCTCCCACTGCAACGTCAAATTCTCCTCCAAACCTGAAAGAAGAAATAGTCGGGATCACCCGAGGAGTAAACCAACTCATCAGTGGGAATCGGGATCCAGCTATCATCGCATGATAATGTGACGGAATCCACTCACGTTATCACACTCCAGAAGGTATGCGCATATCTGGGAAGTTTTAGTTTCTTTAGAAACTCCCGATGTGATTTTTTACCCCTAAGACCCAAGTGACCTTAACACAGTCAACAAATCAAAGAGTCCTAGTCAAGTTCAACCCGTCATTATCCTGGATTGCATTAAACCCACCCGTACGAGCCCTTGACACAGTCAACAAGGCCGCACGACTGTCCTAATCAATCCCATTAATATGCTACAAACAAACACAACTTAGCTACCGCACACTACGCCTTGACACAGTCAACAAATGTAGCACGAATACTAAATAATACTTGTAAGAAATGATGGAGGGCTACGTCTAGTTTTTGGCGAAAAACCTTTAACGTAGTGAACTTGATATCGTTGAAGGAACTGCATAGCTTTTTATAAAAATATAGTGACGAAAACCTTTGCTAAAGAGGTCACTCCCGGTGAAGGGATCTCGGCTTTTTCCCCGTAGAATGAGGTGCAGGATATTCCAACTGAATACCATGATGCAAAGCAAAAGTAATCGACTATAGTGAAGTTATTGCCCTGACGTAAACTTCTGTCCAAGGGGTCACTCCCGGTGAAGGGATTTCGGCCCTTGCCTCGTCGACTGAGGTGCTAGATATTCATAACCGAATACCACCGTGCAAAACAAAAGAGAACGTCCTTGCAATAACAGCTTTTTGAAAAATTATTCCAACAACATCAGAATAGGTTTGTTTAGCTTGCATTGATCCGAATCAATAAAGTCCCATCAATTGATCACACCACACAAGAATGAAAATAATGATGTACGTATATACCATCCGCATTTGCCACTGGGTCCCTCATCACCCGTTAGGTTACTTAACTAACGACAGAGCGGGGACTGAACTAGCGCGGGTGCAAAATATATACAACATCTACTAGTATATATATCAATATATAATATTCGCTCAAGGCGTGATAAAATGCAACATCACAGAAATGTAATAAGCATCACAGAACAATACAGATATCTGGGATCCCCGGGTTTCATAGAGCCGCTACTGAAACCCGACGTTCCCCTGGTCGTGTGGATAGCCTGTGCAATGAAATCCTAGACCCCTACGGGCGCGGCAAGTTACCCGCCAAAACCTGAAGCGAGGCAGCCCTCTTCAACGACGTGAATGGACCGCCTAGCACTTCACGGAATCCGGTAACTTGGGCACCCCTCCTTGGGCCAACCTATACCCCATACGAGTGCGGCGAATAGCCCGCCAATTCTAGAGTAAAGCCCCCTCCGTCTCAACACCATGAGATGCGGGCCCGTTTCCATCTAGAACCCGGCTATCCGTGCACCCCTCCACGGGGCAATCCTAGTACAGAAAGTAAAATATACACAACGGGTACATCGACCTCAGCCCGGTCGTGCCCCAAAAGAATAATATACAAACAGGCAGTGATGGCAGTCCACATGTCAAACGCTCGCCCTGCAATATCAAATGTACATAATAAACCAAACTGTACTACCATTGCATCCAGGCTATCCACCACGACAAATCCGCAACATCACAGCACAACACAGAACATCAACGTGAATGTCACGTTCGCAAATCCGTCTAAAAGGGCTATAGCAGTTAGACAGGATTTACCGATCAAATAATATTCACGGTCGCAGATATAATGTAAATACTGTGAATTAACATGTTTAAAATTTTCGATCGACTAAATTACCCGAAGTGGGCCCCAAGCACTACTGTAGCACTGAAAGAAAATCTGGGCCCAAACAGAACATACCAAAAACCATATTTCCAACACAGAAGCCCGCTGTAAAAATTTGGTGCTGTTAAGAGTTAAAGTGGCGGTGGAACCGCGGCTAATGCGTGGGTTTGGCCGCGGTTCCGCGGTGGAACAGTGACGTTACGCGACCAAATTTTCACAGAAAGCTTAAAAAAACCCTGCTCGTATTTTTACAATGTACCAAATAATTTTTAGAGCACTGGAAAAATTCGACAGAAACTGTACTTTAGAAATCGGGTTTTCGGAAAATCCGTTCGATCGAACTTGTAAACACGTTAGAGCAAGCAAGACTAGGTTAATGGCGTGGCTCTGATACCATGTAGGACTACTGTAGCGCCCCGGCCGTCTTTCCTCGGCCAAAATGCGGAAACTAAAATTTTTCTCAAACTAGAAACCAGCACTACCGCATTCTAAAACCCCGGATCGTAACCATTAACCTAATGCTAGCTATCAAGATAAAGGGTAGAGAGCTATACCGAGCGATCCGTGTCCTTCGGTCTTCGGCCTCCGTCCCGATCTCCTCGCGGAATCTCCGGTCATCACCTCCTCGTCGGAAAAGGCACCACATCGAGAAGTCTTTTTACGGGCTCCCGCTTCGTCCGAAGCAACTCGGGCGCGAAGTGTGCTAGTCGACGCATCCAAGGTGTTGTAGAGAATGTTTGTGATCACTTTGTCTCTTGCATCCATGGCTTTGGATGGAGGTTAAGGATGATGCCATTGATGGAAGCAATGAGCTAGAGAAGAAAAAGGAAGAAGAAGGAGTTTCATCCTCTTTTCTTTTTGTTGTAAGTATGATAGAATGAGAGAGTGAGGAAAATAATATGAGAGCTAACAATAACCCCATGGCAGCCCCCCTCTCTCTCTTCCTCTCATATCATCACAAATCAATCCATTAATGTGACACTTTTGCTAAAAAGGAGACCATGACTCATGATACAAGTCCATGTCACATTAATGCATTGTCATGATGAAAATCTAGCTCATTATTTCCTTAAGCAAACATTAATCCAAATGTTTGGTATAACAAAGAAAATCTGGCAACATCTAAAGTAAATTCGTGACGGATCACGAGGATACCCCTCACCTGTATATACATACCTGCACCGGCATTCCGACTGAATGCGAATGCGATGAGACTAAAGTAATCCAACAAATCTAATACTAGGATCCGGCTTAAACCAAAGCCCACTAGTATGATCCGTCCGATCATGGTCCGTGCAATACCGTACATATAAGATCGAACCCTGCCATATATCACACGGCCTCTACAACGTTTCGCCCGAAACTTGAGAAACTGTCTGTGGGGGACTCTAAAGACTCGTCAATATCTTGGCTATGGATTTAACCACTAGCACGTCAGAGGTGCTAGCCGTACGTAACGAGCTATCAGGTATTGACCAAAAGGGAGGTCGATGAGCGAACTCATCCTGACATCCTACTGAGCCTGTCAGTGACAATATCCGTATAGTCCGGTCCGTTCGTCTATGAGCATCACATGGCAGGCCTAGGGGGTTGGTAAAAGTCAGACCCCCAAAAGCGGTACAAATCGTGTCGGAGTGTAGCCCAGAAGACCCTGAGATACTACTGGAATACCTACCAGTAAATCTCCTGCCTCGGCCGAGGGCTTTGTGTAATGGCTCTCCTTGACACACCGCGACCTCACCCCCAATACCGGGAGAGACGAACCCCTGCAGATCCCCTCACTACCTCCATGTTGCTCGGGACTGTACCCAACTAAAACCTGTTTGCACGACTCATTTGAGCCGTGGTAGGGTAGTAATCAAAGTACAGTGGGAACTCACACGAGACAAATGACGATCTCAGGTCGATGAACTAACCTGTACACAAGTCACCAGGGAACTGCTATCTGACGTCAGGTATAAGGCCAACTAGCATGTTCCCGGCGAGTCATGTCCGGTGTACTCATAACTCAAAGAGCACCTGTATACATCTTAGGTGAACCAACTGACACCAGTGGCTTGTGAGACCGGCCACCGCCCCTCGTCGGGGTCTCGACTGTATACCCTAGTCTACTCTGGAGTATCGATGCCCTGTCTCGAAACTCCCACGACTAGGGACCTTTTAAGGATGCGCTTATAGACCCCAGCTCCCACGTATATGATCGCCATCATACTGCTGGCCGTCAAGCAATAATCCTAAGGGCTCTATCAACGCGCAATAGTGACCTATAAGGTCACCTGAAACAGTACACGATGATAAAGATAAACCAAATAGCATACTATCATCTTGAGTAAGACTGTTCTAACGGTATTGGTCCTCTCTCAATCATTGCAATCACGTGCCTGCGGTCCAATAATTGACTCTGAGGGCACTATCTCCAACACTTCCATGTGACTCGGGAATGTACCCAAAATCCACCTGTTTGCATGACTCCTTTGAACCGTGGTAGGGAGGAAATCAAAGCACAGTAGGAACCACACAAGACTCTATGATGATCTCGGGTCTACACACTAACTTGTACCAGTGTCACCAGAGAATTTCTAGCTAACGATTGGTATAGTACCATCTAGGAGTTCTCGGCGAGTCATGTTCGGTGTAACCATTCTCTAATGACCACCTGTGTACAATCTTTGATGACAAACACCAATGGCTATGGGATCAACCATCACCCCCATACAGGGTCAAGAAACGTACACACTAGTTTACTTTGGAATTTCGATGCCCTATCTCGATATTCCCTCGACTAGGAACAATTGAAGGATGTGCTTGTGGACTACCCAGGTCCTGGAAGTGTGATCCGCATCATAGTCCTGATAGTCAAGCAAACATCCTAAGGGCTTTATCCACATGTATATGAGAGATTGTATAATAATACCAGTGAGCCTGTTAAGATAAAGGCAACCAGATAGCATACTATTATGTCGAGCAAGAAAGTCCTCTAAATATATGTCCTAGTATCCACTATATCATACAATAATGGATTCTAGGGCATACATATTCTTAACATCCCCAGCCCCGTATAAAAGGCGGGTTCGGTCAATACATCAATAGTATTATCTTGATTAAGGCGTGTCATTGGTCGCTACCTAGAGAGAGAGAGAAGGAAACACTTTAGCATGAGCTCTTGCAAGATTAGATTGGTTATTATCTTATCTAATCAGAATGTCTCCCCTTATAGTTATCAAATCTTCCTTCAAACCCTAAAAGGTAAGATTAGCCGGGATTAATTACACCCTACAAGTGGCCAATCATTCGGCCAGAAAGGTATTGGTACTTTGAGGGAGTCTCCCAATGCTTTCACATGGAACTAATTAAATAATCTCGTTTTCGTAAGCACATAACCCCGTTAACACATTTCATAGATGTAGGGATCCTAGGCACACTCAAGAGGTTCCACAAGGCATCAACCATGCCCAATTCAAATTTTTATGTGCCAAAGAACCCTAATCTAGATCGTTTACTAGAGGTAAGGCGAAACTACAAGCAAGCAAACTACTTTGCTACTAAGTGAATGGGAATACAACCTTTGTAGATCCGGTCCTTCACTTCTAAAGCTCCATCTTCACTTGGTCATGAACTTTGTGAAGAGAACACCCTATACTACATGGCAAGTGGTAGAGGATGAAGAAATAGGAAGTGGGTTCACATTGGATTTGGATTTCTCACTCTTTTTCTTCACTTGAAAATTTTCAAGAAAGCTTTCTTCACTTGAAGAAGAAGATGAAGAAAAAAAGAATATGAATAATATATCATTTTTAAAATGAATAATCAAGTGAATTCTATCATGTTGCAACCATGGGTGAGTAAATTATTGTATAGACTAAACTAGAGTTTAGGTTGATGGTTAGGTCAAGGAACAAAACAAAATGGCTAGACTTTTCTAAAGATGCTAAAAAGCTTCATGAAGCTTCAAGCATAAAACAAAGAAAGCCACAATTTTATTTTTGCCAAAATAAATAAAATAAATAAAACCCTAACCATTAACCTAAACTTGGTGTATGTCATACATACCCAAGTTTGCATGTATCATCAATCATGATACAAACTAGTGCACAAATATATATCATATATACAACTTGTGCACAAAAAGTAAGAAAAACAACCTTAAGTGAACCAATACTAGTTAATGTAAAGTAATATATCAAATATATAATTATACATTAAATCATTAAACCAATACTTGATTTAACGATCCGGTCATATTGCATATAACCGAATAGTATCAAGTGTAACAATATATCGATTCAACACTTGATTTGGTAACCCGGCTATATCTCATATAACCGCCCGATGATACAAATCGAGAGAATAGAATACAGTATCACATACTGGTATTATTCTCGGTCCCGCACATATCTCTTATGCGCTCCCATTTCGTTTCGCTTGAGCCAGGAAACCCTGTGTAAGACTCTAAAGACTCATCAATACGCCGGCAGAAGGTGATGATCATATCAAACACCCACAAGCAGCAAGCGGTCTGCTAAACGTAACGGCCACCCGGGTATTGAGCGATCAGAAGATCAACGAGCAAGCCTGCTCACACTCCTGTGAATCCAACCAGTAACACCTACCGCACAGTCCGGTCTGTTCGTCTGATATGTCGCATATCTCGCCTAGGGGTGGTAAACGTCAGACCCCGGTAGCTTGATAAGTCATGCCGATGTAAGGTCCATAACAAGCATGAAACTACTGATAACACTTACCAGTAAATCAGTGCAACCCTGGCCAGGGATTTCCAGTTATGGCCAGTCGAGCATAGCACAACATCAACCCCCAATACCGTGAGAGACGAATCCCCTCCTATCGCTCATTGCCTCCATGTGAATCGGGACTGTATCCAAAAACCACCTGTTTGCACGATTCAGTAGAGCCGTGGTAGGGTGGAAATCAAAGCACAGTGGGAGACACACAAGACTCTATGACGATCTCGGGTCAACAGACTAAGCTGTACCAGTGTCACCAGAGAACGGCCATCTGACGTGAGGTATAATACCATCTGGGAGTTCTCGGCGAGTCCGTTCAGTGTACCCAGTCACCACTGAGCACCCGCATACCATCTCTGATGTCAAACACCAATGGATATGGGATCATCCATCGCACATCACATGGGTCGAGAAGATATACGCTAGTCTACTCTGGAATATCGATGCCACGTCTCGATATTCCTACGACTAGGAACATTGAAGGATGTACTCATTGACTGCCCAGGCCCCACTAGCATGATCTATATCATAGTCCTGGAAGTCGAGTACACATCCTAAGGGCTTTATCAACATGGAATAGAGAGACAGCAAGTATACATGTTAAGATAAAGAGCAACCAGATAGCGTACTATCATGTCGAGCAAGGAAGTCCTACCTATATATGTCCCAGCATCCACTACAATATACATCTCATGTACAGTAATTGCCTCTAGGGCATACATATAACTAACAATCTCCCACTTGCACTAGGGCCATCTGTAGCAGTGGTTGTAGTATCTCATACTCAACTATCCCATAATAGTCTCTCTCTAGGAAATGGCCTTTGTGAGTGGATCCGCCGTGTTGTCCTCTGAGTCTACTCTCCTAACCTTGATCACCCTGGAGATCAACTATCTCCATGATCAGGTGATACTGCCTTGGAATATGTCTGGGTCACTGATGGGACCGGGTTTCCTGGGCCAAAGCTTCAACACCATTGTCATACAATAGTAGGAACCTAGTTCATCTCATGAACTAATATACACCCAAACTTCCTCTTTGGTAGTATCATTGATAGCGATGTCACCAGCCTTTATCGTCTAGTTTTCCACGGTATCTCGCTTGGAACTCTTCCAACATACCGTCCCTCTATCGAGGGTAAAGACAATGCCTGCGACTGACATTCAGTCGTCCTTATCACCCTGGAACTTTTCCAGTGATTCTCCTCAGGATCCATTGATACCATCTTACTACACCTAGTGAGAACCCTAACATCCATTTAAATCTATCTCATAGATCCAAAACCTATGATTTAGGAGGTATCACTTTGATCCTATATGGAGAATCCTTGTGATAAGAGGAGATTGACCGAGCGTAGCATAGGAAACTGTTTTCCTATTAAGAGTATGTTGTCCACATACTATACGAGGATGACGACCTTACTCTCTACTACCTTTTTGTATATACAAGGTTCATCTACCATTTTGTTGAAGTCAAACTCTTTGACTACCACATCAAAACAGATGTTCCAACTCCGCGATGCTTGCTTTATCTTGTAAAGCAACTTGCACACGTTTCCGCTGCTCCCACTGTTTACGAAACCCTCTGGCTGTGTACTTATAAACGTTTTCTTCTAAATTAATATTTTAAAAAAGCAGCCGTGACACCCAACCGCCAGATATCGTAGTCATGGTATGTAGCCGTGGCAAGTTGGATCTGGATGGACTTAAGCACAGCCATTGGAAAAGGTTTCATCATTATCCACGCTTGGCCGATGACGAAAACCTTTAACAAGTCTAGCTTTGAAAGTCTCAACTTTTCTATTTACACCAAGTAATCTTCTCAAGATATACTTGCTCCTGATGGGGATTTAACCCTTCAGATATGGCAACCAAAGTCCATACTTTGTTGGTGTACATGAATTCCATCTCAGATCGCTAAGCATCCAGCCATTCTTACAGAGTCCCCACTCTTGATGGACTGCTCGAAACTAGTTGGGTCATCATATCATGATGCAATCCTCGCTCCCACTGTCATCGAGAAACCGATGTATCTCTCAGGCGGATGAGGAACCCTACCAAATCGGAGGAGCGGCTGAGGTTCGTCGAGGACCATTGAATCCTTTGGTTCTACCAAATCATCTGTTGTAGTTTGTATAGCTGGAACTCCTTCCAGTTCTACAGAACTGACCTTGCCTTGATCTTGTCCGGATTTTGCTTTTGACATAGGCCGGACAATCCCAAATCTTAACTTTCTTAAGAGATGGGTTCTTCCTATACCATATCTGTTAGTTGTATGTATGCCCTAGAGGCCAGTATTGTACAGATGATGTATATTATATTGGATTCTTGGACATATATAGAGATGACTTTCTTGCTCGATATGATAGTATGCTATCTGGTTGCTGTTTATCTTAACATGTACACTTGTCTCTTTTAACTGTCTTATAGTTACATGTTGATAAAGCCCTTAGGATGTGTACTTGACTGCCTGGACTATGATGCAGATCATACTAGTGGGGACATGGTAGTCCATAAGTACATCCTTCAAGGTCCCTAGTCGTGGGTGTATCGAGACGGGGCATCTATATACCAGTGTAGACTAGCGTATACGCTTCTCGACCCATGAAATGGGGGATGGATGAACCCATATCCATTGGTGTTTGACATCAGAGATGGTATACGGGTGCTCAGTGGAGACTGGGTACACTGGACGGACTCCCCAAGAACTCCCAGATGGTATTATACCTCACGTCAGATGGCAGTTCTCAGGTGACACTTGTGCAGGTTAGTCTGTAGACCCGAGATCGTCATAGAGTCTTGTGTGATTCCCACTGTGCTTTGATCTCCACCTTACCACGTCCATGAGGGCGTGCAAAACGGTGGTCTTTGGGTACAGTCCCGAGTCACATGGAAGCAATGAGAGATAGGAGGGGTTTCGTCTCTCCCGGTATTGGGGGTTGATGTTGCGCTGTGCTCGATTGGCCGTAACAGGGAAGTCCCTGGCCAGGGCTGATCAGAGATCTACTGGTAAGTGTTACCAGTAGTTTCTCGACCCGTTATGAGCCTCACATCGGCATGACTTATCGGTTATTGGGGTCTGACGTTTACCACCCCTAGACTTGATATGCGACATATCAGACGAACAGACCGGACTGTACGGTAAGAGTTACTGGTTGGATTCACAGGAGTATGAGCGGGCTAGCTCGTCGACCTTCTGATCGCTCAATACCTGGGTGGCCGTTACATTTAGCAGACCGCTTGCGGTTTGTGGGTGATTGATATGATCATCATCTGCTGCCGGCGTATTGACGAGTCTTTAGAGTCCTACAAAGAGGTTTCCTGGCTCAAGCGAAACGAAATAGGAGCGCATATGAGATATGTGCGGGACCGAGAATAATACGTGTATGTGATACCGCATTTCATTCTCGCGATGAATGTTTCGATTGGTTGTATGCGATATAACCTAGTTATCGAATCGGAGATTGATTCGATAAGTCGATACATTGGATACTAGTCGGTTATGTGCGACATGACCGGATCATTGAATCAAGTGTTGATTTAATGATTTAATGTATAATTATATATTTGATATATTACTTTGCATTAACTAGTATTGGTTCATTTTAAATGGATTTTCTCACTTGATGTGCAAGTTGTATATGTGATATACTTTTGTGCACATGTTTGTATCATGTTTGATGATACTTGCTCATTTGGTTAAGTGTATAGAATTAAACCATGGTTAAGTTGATGATTAGGGTTTTCCTTATTCATTTATTTATTTGTTTGTTTATTTATTTATTTGGAAAAGATTTTGATGAGAATGGTGGCTTTCTTTGTTTCTAGTTGAAGCTTCATGAAGGTTTGACTTTGTAACCATTCTTGTCTTCATGCTTAACCCTAACCCTTCCAAGTAACCATGGTAAATTCTCTACACTCTACCTTAGTTAGTATATGATAAGTATTCATTTTACTTTTCAATTTTATTTAACACTTATCATATTCTAGCTTCATCTTCTTCTTCATCTTCAAAGAAAAAGCTTAAGTCCATTAATGGCAACTTGAGCTAAAGTGTGAGAAATCCAATTCTAAAGTGAACCCACCTCCTATTTCTTCACCCTCTATCTCTTGCCAAGTAGTATAGGGTGTTTTCTTCACAAGTTTCACAACTTGATGGAGTTGGAGCTTGAACTTGTGATGCCTCGACGTAGATCATCTTCGGCACGAAGCCGACGACCTAGCCCGCCCATTTCTCCGATCAAGCCGACGATTGAGTCCGGGATTCGAGATGGACAGCGAGAGGATGCCTACGTGGAGCTAAGAAAGTAGAGAACCAGATCTACAAAGATTGTAGCCTCTCTCTTTTAGTTAAATTGTTAACTAGTTTCGTTTTTCGCCTAAACTTCTAATCAACGATCCGTATTAGGGTTTCTCGGCACCCGTAAAATTTGAAATTGGCATGGTTGATGCCTTGTGAGACTTCATTAGCGTGCCTAGGAACCCTACAGTGGTATCAGAGCCTAGCAAGAGCCTTAGGCGAAGTCTAGACGACGTTTGAAACCCGATCGAACCGAAACCCTAATTCCCGATATGCTCTTTGGACTTTTTCTAAAATCTGGGATTTTTCCTTATTAAAAATGCTTAAAAAATTCAGCAGGGTATTCTAAGAATTACGATGCAAAATTTATCCTATGATCTGCTAAGGGCGCGGCGGAACCGCGGCAGAAGCCTGGCTTCTGCGGCGGTTCCGTGGCCATCTGATGACATCATCTGTCCTTTTTTGCACAGTAATTCCTATTTTATTATGCTGAATTTTATGGGAATATTTAATTTGACTCAAGAGTTGAGTGTTCTGGGGTTGTATTGGGAATCGACGATTCAATCGGATTATCAAACCTTGTCTATGTGGCTTTCCGGATATTTTAGAATATGTTAAAAGGTTTGACCGGATATAAATACCCAACTTTTCCCCTGCCGGAAAATTTCCATGTGTTGGATTTTTCTGTGGTTTAAGGACGTTCTAAGTAGTGCAAGTAATGCGATGGTCCCTCTAGAAGACAACAAACCTTAACTCGATTATGTGACCGTCTTGAACTGCCCTTTGAACCTTCGGGTTTGGGGCAGTACGGCGTGCCACATGTGAGGCGTTGGCCTGACCCTTCTACGGCTGGATCGTTGGTGCTGAGGCATGAAGTGAATGTCTTTGAACCTATTTCATGTGTTGAACGGTTTCGGGAAAAATTGGGTTTTCAAATGTTCGATCGGAAAGTTTAATATTTTCTATTTATCCGGAATGGGATACAATAATTGGAATTCACAAACAGTTATGAGATAACTGAATGAATGTTATAAATCTAGCGGTTTAGTTTCATTTGATATTGAAAAGTGTTTTCGATAATGAGACTAAAATGCGGGGTTTATAACTGTTAGGCATGTGATGTCTAAGTATTTCATTTGATTAGGCATGTGATGTCTAAAGAGATTGCGGATTCCAACTGTTGTAGTTTTACACTTTCTTTTCTGTGACCGTAAGTGTAATATGTGATATCGCCGGTTTCGTTGCTATATGTCAACGACAATTGGGATGCGCATATTTACTTACGTTGATGACATGTGATGTTATGTGTTGCTCGATATGTTATATTGGATTATCGTGATTGAATAGCCGGGGGTTTTTATGTGAGATGAGTGTTTTTCATTTTCATTCATGTAAAAACTTGTATGTAATATTCTTTTATTGGGGCACTTCCAGGTTGCGGAAGATGTCACCCTTTGTATATTATTTACTTTTCTGCATTAGGATAGACCCAAGGAGGGGAGCACAAGTAACCAGGTTCTGGGGTCCAGTGGGAGACCAACTCGAGGAGTCGAGTCCGGGTCTCCTAACCCTAGAATTGGTAGGGTTGCTTGCCGCTCTCGTAGGGGTCTAAGGGTGTGGGATTGGCTATTCATCACGACCGTGGAATCCGTGTTTTATACTGGCTCGTATTGAAAACACGGACGTCCTAGTATATCCAATGTTTCATATGTTTCTTCTGCTGCGATATCTGTGATGTGATCATGTGATGTTTTGTGATAGATACAGTATATAGTATATATGATATATTATATAGACGTTACTTATGTTTTTCACCCGCACTAGCCCTGCCCTGCTCTGTCGTTAGTTACCTATCCTAACGGTGCACGAGGGGACATCCAGGCGAATGCGGATGGCATAAGTGTACGTCGTATTTATCTGTGATGTTTAGGTGACTTAAATGATGGGACTTCATTAATGTGATTAATGAAAGAAAAGAAACCTAAGATGTTGTAGAATCAAATTTTAAACAAAACAGGTAGCTACAGTTCTTGCTTTGCATAGCGGTATATATGATATATCCTGCATCTTATTCGATGAGGAAAGGACCGAGATCCCTTCACCGGGAGTGACACCTTTAGCAATAACTGGCAGATGCTACACACTCGGTTTGACTTTTGATTGCTTCTATAGTTTATGGTTTGCACAGTGATATATATGATATATCCCGCACCTCATTCGACGAGGAAAGGGCCGACGATCCCTTCACCGGGAGTGACCTCTTTAGCAAAACTAGAAAAGCCTCAAAATCACTCCATTTCAAAACTGTATTTGATTCTACAACGATATCATGTTCATTACGCAATAGCTTTTCAGAAAAACCTGTCGTAGCCCTCCGTCATTTCAGATAAGTACTAGTTAGTATTCGTGCTACGTTTGTTGACTATGTTAAGGCGTAGTGTGCGGTAGCTGATTGGTGCTTATCTGTATAAGCATATGATGCGATTGGATTAGGGTAGTCGTGCGACTTTGTTGACTATGTTAAGGGTCGTGCGGGTGGGTTTAATTCAATCAGGAAATGACGGGTTGAACTTGACTAGCACTTATGATTTGTTGACTATGTTAAGGTCATATAGCTGCTAGGGGCAAATTATTATCGGGAATTTCAAGTGTTGAAATTTGCAAAGAGATTGTATACCTTCTATGAGATAGTTGGATCCCGATACCCACTGCGAGTAAGAGTTACTCCTGGGAGAGTTTTACACATTGCAATTAGCTGATCAAGTAGGTGTCTAGAAAGGTGTCAACGGGGTTACGCCTCTGGGAAAACGAGGTTTACATTAATTAGGTTCGTGCGAAAGCACGGGGGACCTCCCTCAACGTACCGACACTGGCCTGGCTGAAAGATTGGCGAACTTGTAGTGTGTAATTAATCCCGGCTAGTCTTTCCTTTTATGGTTTGAAGGAAGATTTGATAAAAAACAGTGGGAGCCATCCTGATTAGATAAGATAATAACCAATCTGATCTTGCACGAGCATACGCTAAAGTGTTTTCTTCTCTCTCTCTCCAGGTAGCGACCATTTCATGCCCTAATCAAGATAATAATATGGATGTATTGACCGAACCCGCATGTTATACTGTGCTGGGAACGTTGGTTCCGTTCTTTCTTATAAGAGTTATAGGAATGAACAGGATATAGGGGAATACCAGGATTCCCATGCCACCCGAATGAAGAAAGTACATATTGATGCATTTTCTTCGGGTGTGTTCGTTATAGAGAACTGTTTCTCCATTTGCTCTACATCCTGGATATTAGATACCGGTTCAGGATCCCATATATGTAATCAGTTACATGGGCTTAGGAAAGGTAGAGAGCTTGGAGAAGGTGATAAAGACATTAGAGTTGGAAATGGTGCAATTGTTGCAGCTAAGACTGTCGGGGAATATCACCTTGTATTACCAAGTGGTAATACATTGGTTCTGAACGAATGCAATTACATGCCGAACCTGATATGCAACATTATATCGGTTTCTTTGTTGAGTAAAGAGGGATATAATTTTGTATTACAGGACAATGTTATGAACATTTTCCGTAACCAAAAGTTGGTTGGATCAGGCATGTTGTGCAATGGCATTTATGTTCTAAATCAATCAACAGTTCTGAGCATAACTAACACACACAAGAGGAAGAGTTCTGAACTGAACGAATCCTTCTTGTGGCATTGTAGACTGGGTCACATCAATGCGACACGACTGGCTAAGTTGCAGAAGGATGGATATTTGAAACCTTTCGAATTTTCATCTTATGACACTTGCCAGTCATGTCTCAAAGGCAAGATGACCAAAACTCCGTTTACGGGACACGGAGAAAGAGTTACCGAACTCTTGGGACTGATACATAGTGATGTATGTGGTCCGATGTCTACACATGCCAGGGATGGTTCTTCGTACTTCATTACATTCACTGACGATCTCTCCAAATTCGGATATGTGTTCCTGATGAAACACAAATCAGAAGCTTTTGAGAAATTTAGAGAATATAAACAAGAAGTCGAGAACCAAACCGAAAAAAGTATTAAAATCCATCGATCTGATCGAGGAGGTGAATACTTAAGCAATGAATTCCTGGACTTCCTAAAAGAGAATGGGATTCTCTCTCAGTTGACACCTCCATATACACCACAGCACAACGGTGTATCAGAACGGAGAAACCGCACCCTATTAGATATGGTGTGCTCTATGATGAGCACAGCTGAGTTACCTATCTCCTTTTGGGGATATGCGCTGGAAACAGCAACTTGCCTATTGAATCAAGTTCCATCTAAATTTGTACCTACCACACCATATGAGATATGGAGTGGGAAGAGACCATATTTTAAACGAGTTCAGATATGGGGTTGTCCGGCCTATGTCAATAGGCAAAATCCAGACAAACTCGAGGCACGGTCAGTTCTTTGCAACTTTGTGGGATATCCTAGGAATTCACAAGGATATTTTTTCTACCATGCTGAAGAACAAAAGGTGTTTGTTTCTCAATATGCCACCTTTTTAGAAAAGGAATTCCTTGAAAAAGAAATTAGTGGCAAAGTGGTAGAGCTGGAAGAAGTTCCAGATACACAAACCGTAACTGAAGATTTAGTGGAACCAGAAGATTCAGTAGCTCCCAATGAACCTCAGCCTCTCCGCCGATCGAGTAGGGTTCCTCGCCAACCTGAGAGATACTACGGTTTTCTCATGGATGGTAGGAGCGAGGATTGCATCATGGAGGATGATGACCCAACTAGCTTCGAGCAGGCCATCACGAGTAGGGACTCAGTGAAATGGCTGGATGCAATGCGGTCCGAGATGGTACACCAACAAAGTATGGACTTTGGATGTTGCTCCTGAAGGGGTAAAACCCATTGGGGGCAAATGGATCTTCAAGAAAAAACTTGGTGTAGATGGGAAAGTGGAGACTTTCAAAGCTACACTTGTTGCAAAAGGTTTTCGTCAAAGACCAGGTGTGGACTATGACGAAACCTTTTCTCCAGTGGCTATGCTTAAATCCATCCGGATCATGCTTGCCATCGCTGCATATCATGATTACGAAATCTGGAAAATGGATGTTAAGACCGTCTTTCTAAACGGTGATTTAGAAGAGTGCGTGTACATGACTCAGCCAGAGGGCTTCGTAGACAGTGGGAGCAGCGGGAAGGTGTGCAAGCTGCTTAAATCCATTTATGGATTAAAGCAGGCATCGCGGAGTTGGAACATCTGCTTTGACGTCGTTATCAAAGAGTTTGATTTCGTCAAAAATCCAGATGAACCTTGTATCTACAAGAAGGTGGCAGAGAGTAAGGTAGTCTTCCTCGTATTGTACATGGACGACATACTCTTGATAGGAAATGATATTCCTATGCTGCAATCGGTCAAGCTCTTCTTATCACAAAGATTCTCAATGAAAGATCTTGGTGATGCCTCCTGCATATTGGGAATCAGGATCTATAGAGATAGATCCAAACGGATATTAGGATTGTCCCAATCCAGGTACATTGACACCATACTAAAGAGGTTTAGTATGGAAGAATCCAAGCGTGGAAATTTACCCACGATCTCTGGAGTCACTCTCTCCAAAGAGATGTCTCCCAAGACTGATTTGGAGAGAGCTCGCATGCAAGGGATACCCTATGCTTCGGCTGTAGGCTCTATCATGTACGCGATGCTATGTACCAGACCCGATGTAGCATACTCACTAAGTGTAGTGAGCAGGTATCAAGCTGATCCTGGAGAGAGTCACTGGACAGCTGTGAAGAGCATTCTCAAGTACTTGCGAAGGACTAAAGAGATGCTCTTGGTGTATGGTAACGGAGAACTCCAAGTGGAGTCCTTTAACGATTCAAGCTTCCAGAGTGATAAGGACGACTCTAAGTCGCAGTCGGGATTTGTCTTTACCCTTTACGGAGGGGCGGTTAGCTGGAAGAGTACCAAGCAGGAAACCATGGCAGACTCGACGATGGAGGCTGAATAAATCGCTGCCAACGATGCTGCTAAAGAGGCTGTCTAGATCAAGAAGTTCATTACTGAACTTGGAGTGGTTCCATCCATTGAGCATCCAATACCTTTGTATTGTGATAACAATGGAGCGGTGGCTTTGGCCAAGGAACCTAGGTCCCATCAGCGATCCAGGCATATTCTGAGGCGGTATCACCTGATCCGGGAGATAGTTGATCGCCGAGAGATCGAGGTCAGGAGGGTTGACACGAAGAACAACACGGCGGATCCACTCACGAAGGCCATTCCCCAGATACAATTTGAGAGACTCTTCGGGATGCTCGGTATGCGATACTACAGCAGCTGGCCCTAGTGCAAGTGGGAGATTGTTAGTTGTATGTATGCCCTAGAGGCCAGTATTGTACAGATGATGTATATTATATTGGATGCTTGGACATATATGGAGATGACTTTCTTGCTCGATATGATAGTATGCTATCTGGTTGCTCTTTATCTTAACATGTACACTTGTTTCTTTTAACTGTCTTATAGTTACATGTTGATAAAGCCCTTAGGATGTGTACTTGACTGCCTGGACTATGATGCAGATCATACTAGTGGGGACATGGTAGTCCATAAGTACATCCTTCAAGGTCCCTAGTCGTGGGTGTATCGAGACAGGGCATCGATATACCAGTGTAGACTAGCGTATACGCTTCTCGACACATGAGATGGGCGATGGATGATCCCATATCCATTGGTGTTTGACATCAGAGATGGTATACGGGTGCTCAGTGGAGACTGGGTACACTGGACAGACTCGCCGAGAACTCCCAGATGGTATTATACCTCACGTCAGATGGCAGTTCTCAGGTGACACTTGTGCAGGTTAGTCTGTAGACCCGAGATCGTCATAGAGTCTTGTGTGATTCCCACTGTGCTTTGATCTCCACCTTACCACGTCCATGAGGGCGTGCAAAACGGTGGTCTTTGGGTACAGTCCCGAGTCACATGGAGGCAATGAGCAATAGGAGGGGTTTCGTCTCTCCCGGTATTGGGGGTTGATGTTGCGCTGTGCTCGATTGGCCGTAACAGGGAAGTCCCTGGCCAGGGCTGATCAGAGATCTACTGGTAAGTGTTACCAGTAGTTTCTCGACCCGTTATGAGCCTCACATCGGCACGACTTATCGGTTATTGGGGTCTGACGTTTACCACCCCTAGACTTGATATGCGACATATCAGACGAACAGACCGGACTGTACGGTAAGAGTTACTGGTTGGATTCACAGGAGTATGTGCGGGCTAGCTCGTCGACCTTCTGATCGCTCAATACCTGGGTGGCCGTTACGTTTAGCAGACCGCTTGCGGCTTGTGGGTGATTGATATGATCATCATCTGCTGCCGGCGTATTGACGAGTCTTTAGAGTCCTACACAGAGGTTTCCTGGCTCAAGCGAAACGAAATAGGAGCGCATATGAGATATGTGTGGGACCGAGAATAATGCGTGTATGTGATACCGCATTTCATTCTCGCGATGAATGTTTCGATTGGTTGTATGCGATATAACCTAGTTATCGAATCGGAGATTGATTCGAAAAGTCGATACATTGGATACTAGTCGGTTATGTGCGACATGACCGGATCATTGAATCAAGTGTTGATTTAATGATTTAATGTATAATTATATATTTGATATATTACTTTGCATTAACTAGTATTGGTTCATTTTAAATGGATTTTCTCACTTGATGTGCAAGTTGTATATGTGATATACTTTTGTGCACATGTTTGTATCATGTTTGATGATACTTGCTCATTTGGTTAAGTGTATAGAATTAAACCATAGTTAAGTTGATGATTAGGGTTTTGCTTATTCATTTATTTATTTATTTGTTTATTTATTTATTTGGAAAAGATTTTGATGAGAATGGTGGCTTTCTTTGTTTCTAGTTGAAGCTTCATGAAGCTTTGACTTTGTAACCATTCTTGTCTTCATGCTTAACCCTAACCCTTCCAAGTAACCATGGTCAATTCTCTACACTCTACCTTATTTAGTATATGATAAGTATTCATTTTACTTTTCAATTTTAATTAACACTTATCATATTCTAGCTTCATCTTCTTCTTCATCTTCAAAGAAAAAGCTTAAGTCCATTAATGGCAACTTAAGCTAAAGTGTGAGAAATCCAATTCTAAAGTGAACCCACCTCCTATTTCTTCACCTTCTACCTCTTGCCAAGTAGTATAGGGTGTTTTCTTCATAAGTTTCACAACTTGATGGAGTTGGAGCTTGAACTTGTGATGCCTCGACGTAGATCATCTTCGGCACGAAGCCGACGACCTAGCCCGCCCATTTCTCCGATCAAGCCGACGATTGAGTCTGGGATTCAAGATGGACAGCTAGAGGATGCCTACGTGGAGCTAAGGAAGTGGAGAACCGGATCTACAAAGGTTGTAGCCTCTCTCTTTTAGTTAAATTGTTAACTAGTTTCGTTTTTCGCCTAAACTTCTAGTCAACGATCCGTATTAGGGTTTCTCGGCACCCGTAAAATTTGAAATTGGCATGGTTGATGCCTTGTGAGACCTCATTAGCGTGCCTAGGAACCCTACAATATCTTATATGGAGTGGTAGGCACTGATTAGATTAAAACCTAATTAAATAGGTATGCAGCTTCTTAAGTGCATAACCCCCAAAGGGAAACTGGTAACTCAGCAGTACTCAGCATAGAGCGCACTATATCATATAGGGTGTGATTGCTCCACCCCGATACACCGATGTGCTGTGGTGTATTCAGAGGAGTAATGCTAAGAAAGAATCTCATTCACCTTTAGAATAGTCCAGGAATCCCGTACTCAAGTATTCTCCACCCTGATAACATCAAAGGACATAATACTTATACCCATTTTTGGTTCTCTACTTCTGACTTATATTCGGTGATTATCTATCACGCCCCGCTTCCCAGAGTACGCAAGATTTGGGCACGTGACATAGCCAACCATGCTACCTGTGGGTAGGAAGTATCCACCCACAGTCATTTTCTTCATCGGTGCTACGCTGCGCCTGTTCACTGGAATACTTCTACGTACCGACGTTTGGTTCAGTGCAAAAGCCGGTTCCAGCTCGATCTGTTCCTTTAGACTCTCCAGCAATCCCCTTATCACTCTACGCCTGGCGGCTAAGACCGCACTTCTTTGGTCCATCTTCAAATTCGTACCTGCCATGAATCCTGGAAATCAAAGTACCCAACATTAGCATGATGATAGATTCTGAGTATAGATCAAGGCTAGAACTCCAAGATACTTAAATAGAGTACTGCATTGTAGCTATGCCGCGGTATCATAGCCGCAATTACTTAACTCCACCCAAGTCGCCTAAGTCCTAGAGATAACAAGAAATTAGGTTTTTGAGTTGACAAATGCAAAGTAAGTTTGCACGTCGACATGATCCGGAAGAATGATTCAAGGATAGTAAAATGGTCAAAGTGGCAGGACATGTTTCCTAATCACGGGTATTCTGATTCGTGTATCGGGTGCAATACCCAACTACAAGAATCAACCCAATTAACCTATGGCTCTGATACCATAAAACCATGTCACGCCCCGCTTCCCAGAGTACGCAAGATTTGGGCACGTGACATAGCCAACCATGCTACCTGTGGGTAGGAAGTATCCACCCACAGTCACATTACGGTTGTAGAGATATCAAGAACAAGATAATAAGCTAATCTAATACATGTCCAAATCCATAATAACAAGAATCAATAAACAATAAGTGCGGAAGCTAATGATCCAATACAATGAATAAACAGTATGTCCCATAATGCGGCTCACATCTGGAAATGAAATGACATAAATAAACTAAACTCTAAGGAACTCACAGTTCAGCCTGTTGGCTGAAGTACTCCTTCTCGGTCGTAGACAGTGGTACGGGATCTGGGCCATGCAAAACCCAGACGTCAGCGCGTCATGATATCAAGTATAAAGCATAAACATGGTAATAAGAAATGCAAGTATGAACATGAATAAAGCAGCAATAAGAAATAACAAGCAGGGTAAAGTGCACTTGTGACTAAACTGTCCTATCAGGTTTTCTACTCTATAGTCTTTGAAACCAATTGATGAATCGTCGATGTAACTCAATAGTATCCCGTGCATGCCCGGGACCACGGTCATGATCCTCGGGGCTGAATCCGAGACGTGCCGCTAAGCAGTAAAAGGTAGTAGGATAGATGAGTGATGTCAGCATCAACACTCCGGAGCTGGCCAAGCCCGTAAGACTGATCAGAACAAGTATCGAACTGTTGAGTTACAAGCCGGTTTCACCTTTGATTTCCCCATACCCCCAAGCTATGTATGTCAGGTCAGGTATTCAGTTGTCAAGGACTAATGCCAACGCAAGATCCAGTAAGAGTAGGTCTGTCTGGATAGACAGCGGGAATGGTCAGGTTTTTCGGCATTAGGCATGAAATCAGGTAACAGGTCAGGTTACTTTCAATAGGTCGAGTCGATATGCACAGGGTGTCATGTCCGGTGTATCAGTACATGTGTCATGTGTATCAAGATCGGTCAATATGTAATGCAATCAGGTGTGTGCTCGCAACAGGTATGCAATCAATAATGAACAGTAGCAGGAAACAGTAAATAACAATATTAATCTAGGTAAACACAGTGATGTTTCGTATTCTCTTATTAACATGTTCAATCATCTTTAGGGTGTAATAGCCACAAGGTAAAGCAGTATTCACAATTATAAGTTAAGGAACTACATGAAATTATACTAAGTATAATAATTGTCTCAAGAATAGTTTAACAGTTCAAGCAGATCTGATTCAGTTGTTTTATTTAGTTAAAGCATGGAGTGATGTGGGTTAGTTAATTACTAGGAACTGAATGATTCCAGGTTAAGATAACTGCAATAATATGATATCCATTACCATCATTAAGCTACGGGATTAAATAGTGTGAATTAAATTGCGTGGCAAGACTAGATCTCGCACGCTAGCATGTTCAAGCAAGTATTCAGATACTTGCCTCGACGGTCTGCAAACTGGAACACGGA
This sequence comes from Agapanthus africanus, assembly GCA_030015575.1. Taxonomy (NCBI): domain Eukaryota; kingdom Viridiplantae; phylum Streptophyta; class Magnoliopsida; order Asparagales; family Amaryllidaceae; genus Agapanthus; species Agapanthus africanus. The sequence goes on from CM057344.1 coordinate 283,414,466, forward strand.
TGCGATGTCGGCAGAAACGCGATAAGATAGCACGGGCCACGGATCGAGTCCCAGCAGAGATCAACGGGATCACACGGACCAGGGGGCTTTGCTGGAGCGTCGGGTTCGCCAAGACGGCACGGTCGGGTTCCGGCAACGACAAAAGGGAGCGAAGTTAGCAAAACGATAGGATACCAGCGACTACGACCAGCAAGGGGGATGATTTGCACAAAGGAAGGAAAGGGGACACTTACAGGGAGATGTACCAGGTGACCCCGGCGAGCTCGACGGCGCTGGAACGCCGGCGAAGCGACGGCAGCGGCTGCAGCGAGGGTTGAAAGCTTCGGGGTGCGCGGGATAGTGTGCTGCGGCGAGCTGGAGGAGAGGGGGTCGGCTCTGGTGGTCGAGGGGAAGAAGTAGGTGGTCGAAGGTGGCGTCGACGAGGTCGCCGGCGCGCTTTTCCGGCGAACAGCGGAGGTAGGCAATGGATGAAGGCTCGGGTTTACTGTTCCGGCGAGGGGAGGAGGGAAACGACGACGAGGTCGGGTCGAGTAGGGTGAAAGGGGGTCGCGGGGGTCGTCGACGACGATGGGTGGCGTCGACGGCGAGGTTTGCGATGGTGGAGGCGAGGCCTGCGTTGGGTGCAGGCGCGGGAGTCGTCGGGAAACGGGAGGAGGAAGGCGCGGCGGTCGAGGAGGCGTTGCCGGCGGCGACGGCGAGGTCGCGGGGAAGTCGGCGGTGGGATCGCGAGACTAGGGTTAGGGTTTTCCTCGCGAAGAAGGGGGATGGTGAGGGGCGGCTGTTGCATGGGAAACAATAAATAGAGGAAGAGAGAGAGAAGTTGATGAGATAGAGAGAGAGGGAGATTTGAAAGAGATTGAGGGAGAGAGAATGAGTAGAGAGAGACAGAGATGAGGAAAGGGAGGCGGGGCCCACGAGAAGGAAAACCAAGCTCGCGATTGGCTGATTGTGAGATAAGGGAAAGATTTGGGATGATTAACAGTTAGGGAAAAATTTAGCTTCGTATATAAATATAGTTTTATATATTAAATTGAAACGGGCCCTTTTTGGCGCAAAATGAAACATTTCCAAATCGCGCCCGGGTTGCGCCCAAATGTTCCAAATTCAAAATATAAGATTTTAAGCGGGTTCCAAATTTTGAAAAGAGGTGTTTAAAGATTAAAATGCATGCCCCCAAGTCGAACACTTGCACGCGCACGTAGTCGTCCGAACTTGCCCGTTTAGCCGAACGGGACGGAATCTCGACGCGCGGACGCTACCACGCGACTAGTGGCGACGAGTAGGACAAGATGGACATCTTAAATTTTATTTTAGGAGTTAAAATTTGTTATGTGCCAAAATGACTTAACCGGGTGAAATTTAGCAATAAACACCAGAAAATCAGGAAAATTGGAAATGAGCAAACCACAACCCTCAACTAGTAATATAAATAGTATTATTGGGCTCGGGTGTTACATCAATTCAAAAGTTTCAGACTTGTGTTTCAAGAGGAACATATGTCTGAAACTAGAGAGATCATCAGTGAATGTAATGAAGTACAAAGAACCGGTCGTGGCATATGTAGACTGGGTACCTTTATACATCACTATGTATCAGTCCCAAGAGTTCACTAACTCTTTCTCTCTTTCCAGTAAACGGAGCTATGGTCATCTTATCTTTGTGACATGACTGGCAAGTTTTATAAGATGTAAATTTAAACTGATTTAAATATGCATCTAAATGTAACTTAGCTAGTCGGGTCGCATTTATATGACCTAGTCTACACTGCCTCAAGAAGAATTCGTTCATTTCTGAACTTTTCCTCTTGTGTGTGTTCTGTATACTAAGAACTGTAGTTTGATTTAGAATGTATATGCTTTTAGATAGCTTGCCTGAACCGATCAACTTTTGATATAGGAAATGTTCAAAACATTATCCAACAATACCAAATTATATCCTTTCTTTAATAAATAAAGAGACTGATATGATGTTGTATATCAGGTTCGGTATCTAATAACATTCGTTCAGAATCAATGTATTCTAGTAATACAGGATGATAGTGACCAACAGACTTGGCTGCAACACTTGCACCGTTTTCTGTCTCATGAAACTTATCACCCGTTCTCAGTTCTCTACCTTTCTTTAGCCCATGTAACAGATTACATATGCGGGATCCTGATCCGGTATCTAATACCCAGGACGTAGAGGATACATAGAAACAGTTCTTTGCAATGAACACACCCGAAGAAAATGCATTATCATGCACTTTTTTCGTTTGGGCGGCACGGGAAATCTGGTATTCCCCTAATTCCTGCTCTGTCTTATAACAATTATATGTTGGAGCGGGACCAACGTTCCCCAACTCAGTATAACAAGCGGGTTCGGTCAATACATCCATATTATTATCTTGATTAAGGCGTGACATGGTCGCTACCTGGAGAGAGAGAGAGAAGAAAACACTCTGCGTGCGCTCTTTCAAGATTAGATTGGTTATATATTTTATCTAATCAGGATGGCTCCCACTGTTTTTATCATATCCTCCATCAAACCCTAAAAGGAAAGACTAGCCGGAATTAATTACACTCTATAAGTTCGCCAATCTTTCAGCCAGGCGAGTGCCGGTATTTTGAGGGAGGTTCCCCGTCCTTTCGCACGGACCTAATTAAAGTAAACCTCGTTTTCCCAGGGACGTAACCTCGTTGACACCTTTCTAGACACCTACTTGATCGGCTAATTGTAAAATGCAAAACTCTCCCAGGAGTAACAATTACTCGCAGTGGGTATCAAGATCCAACTATCATATAGAAGGTATGCAATCTCATTGCAAATTTCAACACTTGAAACTCCCGATAAAGGTTTTTACCCCTAGCACTTATGACATTAACTATGGTCAATAAATCATAAGTACTAGTCAAGTTCTACCCGTCATTTCATGATTAATTAGACCCACCCACATGACCCTTAACTAAGGTCAACAAAGTCACGCGACTGTCCTAACTAATCGCATCATATGCGGTGTAGGAAGACATCACTTAGCTACCGTACACTGTTCCTTGACTATGGTCAACAAACACAGCACGAATACTAAGTACTCTACTTCCTAAAATGACGGAGGGTTGCGGATGGTTTTATGAAAACCTTTAACGCTTTGACTTGATCTCGTTGCGGAATCAAATGGTTTTAAATGGAGTGTTTCTGAGGCTTTTCTAGTTTTGCAGAAGGGGTCACTCCCGGTGAAGGGATCGTCGGCCCTTTCCTCATCGAATAAGGTGCAGGATATATCATATATACCGCTGTGCAAAGCAAAAACTATAGAAGCAATCAAAAGACAAACCGAGGGTTGTAACATTTGCTAATTATTGCTAAAGAGGCCACTCCCGGTGAAGGGATCGTCGGCTCTTTCCTCATCGAATAAGGTGCTGGATGTTCTACAAGGAACACCGCTATGCAAAGCAAAAACTAGAGCTACCTAATTTTATTTTTGAAATTCGATTCCACAACATCTTTTAGTTTTATTTTCTTTCATTAATCACATTAATGAATGTCCCATCTTTTAAGTCCACCTAAACATCACAGATAAATACAACGTACGCTTATGCCATCCGCATTCGCCTCGATGTCCAGTCTGCACCGTTAGGTTAGGTAACTAACGGTAGAACGGGAAAGGGCTAGCGCGGGTGTAAAACATAAGCAACGTTTACATAATATATCATATATACTATATACAGTATCAATCTGAACATATCACATGATCACATCACAGATAACGCAGCAGAAAATATCATATGAAATATTGGATATACTAGGACGTCCGTGTTTTATTTTGAGCCTGTATAAAACACGGATTCCACGGTCGTGATGAATAGCCAACCCCACACCCCTAGACCCCTACGAGAGCGGCAAGTAACCCTACCAATTCTAGAGTTAGGAGACCCGGACTCGACTCCTCGATGGTCTCCCACTGGACCCTAGAACCCGGTTACTTGTGCTCCCCTCCTTGGGTCTATCCTAATGCGGAAAAGTAAATAATATACAACACTAGTGACATCAACCTCAACCCGGAAGTGCCCAAAATAAAACAATATTACATACAAGTTTTTTACATGAATGAAAAAAAAAACATTCATCTCACATAAAAAAAACCCCGGCTATTCAAACATGACGATCCAATAAAACATATTCAGCAACACATAACATCACATGCCATCAACGTAAGTAAATATGCCCATCCCAATTGTCGTTGACATATAGCAACGAAACCGGTGATATCACATATTACACTTACGGTCGCAGAAAAGAAAGTGTAAAACTACAACAGTTGGAATCCGCAACCTCCTTAGACATCGCATGCCTAACAATTACAAACCCCGCATTTTAGTCTCATTATCGAAAACACTTTTCAATATCAAGTCGGGGAATTCAATAAGATTCCCGGCATCCTGAACGAATGCTCGTCTAAAATTTAGTAGACGGCCGCACCCCCGATTCCGTCGACGAAGTGCACTAAGGCGGAACACCGCTGCCGCGAGCACCCGAACGGATTCTTTCGGCGACGGGGTTCTCCTACAGTCACTTGGTCGGGGCTATGGGGAGTGGCTATCTATTAAGTTTACCGGCGAGTATCCGCGTACGCAACGTGATTGCGACGGACTTTTGATCACATCAAAATCCCGTGGCAACCGATCAAGTGAGACTAAACTGTTAGATTTATAACATTCAAAATAGTTATTTCATAACTACTTGTGGATTCCAAAAATTGTATCACATTCCAGATAAATAGACAATGTTAAACTTTCCGATCGAATAATCAAACACCCAAGTTTTCGCGAAAAGCTCAACACATGAAAATAAGTTTAAAAACATCCACTTCATGCCGCAGCACCAACGGTCCAGCCGTAGAAGGGTCAAGCCAACGCCTCACATGTGGCACGCCGTACTGCCCCAAACCCTAAGGTTCAAAGGGCAGTTCAAGACGGTCACATAATCGAGTTAATGTTTGTTGCCTTCTAGAGGGTCCATCGCGTTACTTGCACTACTTAGACGTTCTTAAACTACGGAAAAGTCCAACACTTGGAAATTTTTCGGCAAGGGAAAAAGTGGGTTATTAATATTCGGTCGAACTTTTTAACACGTTCTAAAATTACCCGGAAAAACATAAACAAAGTTAAACAATCCGATCGAAACATCGAGTCCCCAAAACAACCCAGAAAACTCAACTGTTGAGTATAGATTAAAAATTCCCAGAAAACATAGGAAACTGCTACGGGCATTACTGTATGAAAAAGGCTCCATAAGCATTACATACGGCCGTGGAACCGCCGCCAAAAACAGGTTAAGGCCGCGGTTCCGCGGCGCTACAGTAGATTTAGGGACTCGTTTTCTATAGTTTTTCTTATAATTTCCTGCTCTATTTTCTGAGAATTTTTAATTCACAAAAATCCACAGTTTCAGAAAATGTACAGAGAAGGGTGTAGTTTAGGGTTTCGGGGTTCGATCGGGTTTCTAACTTCGTCTACACTTCGCCTAAAGCTCTAGCTAGGCTCTGATACCACTGTAGGGATCCTAGGCACACTCAAGAGGTTCCACAAGGCATCAACCATGCCCAATTCAAATTTTTATATGCCAAAGAACCCTAATCTAGATCGTTTACTAAAGGTAAGGCGAAACTACAAGCAAGCAAACTACTTTGCTACTAAGTGAATAGGAATACAACCTTTGTAGATCCGGTCCTTCACTTCTAAAGCTCCGTGTTGACGTCCCTTCGCTGCGATCATCGGGATCCCGGACCCTAGCGTTGGTTTCATCGGAGAAATGAGCGGGCTAGGTCGTTGACTTCGAGGCCGAAGATGATCTACGTCGGGGAGACTCAAACTCAAGCTCCATCTTCACTTGGTCAAGAACTTTGTGAAGAGAACACCCTATACTACATGGCAAGTTGTAGAGGATGAAGAAATAGGAAGTGGGTTCACTTTGGATTTGGATTTCTCACTCTTTTTCTTCACTTGAAAAATTTCAAGAAAGCTTTCTTCTCTTGAAGAAGAAGATGAAGAAGAAAAGAATATGAATAATATATCATTTTTAAAATGAATAATCAAGTGAAGTCTATCATGTTGCAACCATGGGTGAGCAAACCATTATAGAGACTAAACTAGAGTTTAGGTTGATGGTTAGGTCAAAGAACAAAACAAAATGGTTAGACTTTTCCAAAGATGCTAAAAAGCTTCATGAAGCTTCAAGCATAAAACAAAGAAAGCCACCATTTTATTTTTTCCAAAATAAATAAAATAAATAAAACCCTAACCATTAACCTAAACTTGGTGTAAGTCATACACACCCAAGTTTGCATGTATCATCAATCATGATACAAACTAGTGCACAAACATATATCGTATATACAACTTGTGCACAAAAAGTGAGAAAGACAATCTTATATGAACTAATACTAGTTAATGTAAAGTAATATATCAAATATATAATTATACATTAAATCATTAAATCAACACTTGATTTAACGATCCGGTCATATTTCATATAACCGACTAGTGTCAAGTGTATCAATATATCGAATCAACACTTGATTCGGTAACCCGGCTATATCTCATATAACCCCCGATAATACAAATCGCGAGAATAGAATACAGTATCACATACTGGTATTATTCTCGGTCCCGCACATATCTCATATGCGCTCCCCATTTCTTTTCGCTTGAGCCAGGAAACCCCTGTGTAGGACTCTAAAGACTCGTCAATACGCCGGCAGTAGGTGATGATCATATCAAACACCCACAAGCCGCAAGCTGTCTGGTAAACGTAACGGCCACCCGAGTATTGAGCGATCAGAAGATCAACGAGAAAGCCTGCTCACACTCCTGTGAATCCAACCAGTAACACTTACTGCACAGTCCGGTCTGTTCGTCGGATATGTCGCATATCTCGCCTAGGGGTGGTAAACGTCAGACCCCAGTAGCTTGATAGGTCATGCCGATGTAAGGTACATAACAAGCATGAAACTACTGATAACACTTACCAGTAAATCAGTGCAACCCTGGCCAGGGATTTCCAGTTATGGCCAGACGAGCATAGCACAACATCAACCCCCAATACCGGGAGAGACGAATCCCCTCCTATCGCTCATTACCTCCATGTGAATCGGGACCGTACCCAAAAACCACCTGTTTGCACGACTCAGTAGAGCCGTGGTAGGGTGGAAATCAAAGCACAGTAGGAGACACACAAGGCTCTATGATGATCTCAGGTCAACAGACTAAGCTGTACCAGTGTCACCAGAGAACTGCCATCTGACGTGAGGTATAATACCATCTGGGAGTTCTCGGCGAGTCTGTTCGGTGTACCCAGTCACCACTGAGCACCCGCATGCCATCTCTGATGTCAAACACCAATGGATATGGGATCATCCATCGCCCATCACATGGGTCGAGGAGATATACGCTAGTCTACTCTGGAATATCGATGCCCCGTCTCGATATTCCCACGACTAGGAACATTCAAGGATGTACTCATTGACTACCCAGGCCCCACTAGCATGATCTATATCTTAGTCCTGGAAGTCGAGTACACATCCTAAGGGCTTTATTAATATGGAATAGAGAGACAGCAAGTATACATGTTAAGATAAAGAGCAACCAGATAGCGTACTATCATGTCGAGCAAGAAAGTCCTACCTGTATATGTCCCAGCATCCACTACAATATGCATCTCATGTACAGTAATGGCCTCTAGGGCATACATATAACTAACAATAGACACCTACTTGATCAGCTAATTATAAAGTGCAAAACTCTCCCAAGAGTAACTCTTCCTCGCAGTGGGTATCGGGATCCATCTATCTCATAGAAGGTATGCAATCTCATTGCAAATTTTAACACTTGAAATTCCTGATAATTGCTTTTACCTTTAGCTTCTTATGACCTTGACGGAGTCCAACAAATCATAGGTCGTTACTCAAGTTCAACCCGTTCATTTCTTGATTGAATTAAACCCACCCGCACGACCCATGAGGGAGGCGAACAAAGTCACATTACTACCCTAATCCAATCGCATCACATGCTTCAGATAAGTACTAATCAGCTACCACAAACTACGCCTTCATGAAGGCCAACAAACGCAGCTCGAATACTAAATAGCACTTATCTGAAATGACGGAGGGCTACGTTGGTTTTCAACAAAACCTTTAGCGTAATGAACTTGATATCATTATAGAATCATGTGATTTTGGAGTGTTTTAAGCTCCATTTTAAAATCGAATAGTTTTGTAGCATTTGCTAGTTTTGCTAAAGAGCTCACCGGTGAAGGGATCTCCGCTCTTTCCTCATCGAATGAGGTGCTGGATACTCATCAAGAAATACTACTATGCAAAACAAGAACTGGTGCAGCTGACAAAATAAATCGAGTGGGTTGTAGCATTTGCTAGTTTCGCTAAAGAGGTCACTCCTGGTGAAGGGTTCTCGGCTCTTTCCTCATCGTATGAGGTGCTGGATATCCATCAAGGAATACCACTATGAAAAGCAAGAACTAGAGCTACCTTTTTGAAAAATCTTGATTCTACAATATCTTTAGATTTCTTTTCTTTCATTAATCTCATTAACGAAATCCCAACATTTAATGTTTCTTAAACATCACAGAAAATGAAATGAAAATAGAACGTACGCTTATGCCATCCACAATTGCCATGGGGCCCCGTCATGCCCCGTTAGGTTATTTAACTAACGACATAGCGGGGGCTGGACTAGCGCGGGTGCAAAACATAAGCAACGTTTATTATATATCATATATATAATATAACATTCGTCTTACACAGTGTAACATTTTAGAAAATAAAATATTATTTTTGGAGAATTTAAATAATTAAGTATTGAATGTTATGAATATTTTAAAGTAGGGAGATTAGTTTTAATGATATGGTATAACTATATACCTATAGTTTGGAAAATATTTAGAAAATTAATAAGAATTATTGATTTTGGAAGAATTATTGTGATTTCGAAATTTATATATTATTATACAATTAATTGTATACAAGTTAACGCTAAACTTAACTAGTATTTCGCTAATTATGCATTAATCTTGTTTACGTTCATGACAAGTTGCAACACTTGTTACATTTTTATTTTTTTAACCATGGCTTCTTTGTTCTTTTAGTATAATTTTGGTTTTAAGAAAATTAAAGAAAAAGAAAAAGGGGGAGATACTTGCATAACGGGGGAGGGGGGAACATGGAGGTATGGGCACATTATTGTAATGTGCACATTATGGGAGGACATAATTCCTTTGTCCATTCTCAGCACATTGGGAAAGCCACAGAGGGGAAAAATGAGAGAGGGGGCATTTCTTTGGCTGCTCTTCATCTTCTTCTTGCTTCATCTTCTTCTTCTCAGTTTTTTTCAACTCTTTATCTTTCTCACCACAAACTCTCATGTCCACTCTCACCAAAAAAAAAAAATTAATTCCAAGTTCCAAACTACAAAACCCTATGGAGGCATCAATGTCAAGACTTTGAGCACTTTGAGCAACTCAAGAAAATTCTTGAGTTGCCAAATGAGGTAATTCCATGTCTTTAGTTTAGTTTTAGATATTCTAGCATCTTAGTGTAGTTTAGAGTTGTTTAAGTATAGTTTAGTGATGTATGAAAATTCCAAGATGAGGGTTAGGGCTTATATGGAGTTGTGATGGTGTAGTTGAGCATAATTAGTGACCATAAGCTTGTTAGTGTTGTTCTGGACCAATTTAACACAGAAACCCCAAGACTTGAACATTCCAATATCGGTTTCTTTGATCTTTGAGGATTACAGGGAATCTGGAGCAAACTGAGATCTTTTAAATATTATCAAATAAGTAGAATGACCTATTTCGACCAATAGAAGATCATCACCAGAAAACTAGCCAAAACCACTCATATTTGACCGGCGGCGTCGGAAATTTTGGGCATCTCGTCGGGCCGGTGTTGGGTATGGATGTTGGGGTTTTTCCAGTAGCTTCTACACCTTATAAACTAGCACCAGTATTGTTTGTTTATCCCCATATTACCTGAGGCAAAATCTAGAGCTGTTTTCATAAGTTGTTGTTTTGGTTTTGTGGTTTTTAATAACTTAAATTTTGATATTTGTGTTTTATCTCGGTCGTTGGACGTTGTACGTCGACGACAAGGGTTGTTTAGATGTTTTGCGCATGTTGACCATAGGTTCTAACCTATAAGCATGATCATCTCTGAAAACTGTGTTTTTATACCGCTTGTTCATTATCAATTTTGTTATATATCGGTACTTTTAACCAGTGTCTGCCCAGTAAATATAGATTACAGGTATTTGTGATAAAATACTGGAAACACACTCAAAATCATGGATATAACGTTTGGGAGCTGACACTGCAATCAAAACTGGAAACCGACCGATATCCAAAGAGTTATTTTGCAAATAAATGTGTGCACACAATTTTGGTCCAACACAATACAAGTGTGCACATGCTCTTTAGCACATGGACCATGGTGGAGGCTGCTATGATACAACATATGGTGCAAGTGGGCATGGGTGAGTTATGGTGTGATTAATGCAAAATAGTTGATGTGATATCAAGCATCAAATTTCCCTCCAATTCCACTGAGTACAAACCAGGGTTATTTAGAGAAATCAAACAATACCAGTGGGTAAGTGGAGAGCACACATGACCACCGCACCAAGACGATCCCATTTTCTCAGATTTGGGCCGGCGAGATCCCCAATAAATCCGATGTCACTGAGTCCCCTAACTCCAAATCACCCCATTTTTCTTTTGGTCATTTATTTAGGTCACATCATCTAATTTTTATTGTTTATTTATTCTGTGTTGAGGCATATAAATACCAGAACAGATTAGAGCCAAGAGACCACATGTATATACTTATTTCGAGTTTATTTTTGGTTTAGGCTTGAGAGTTGTGTGAGCTTTAACTTGGTCTCTACTTCTTCTTCCCTCTTGAAGATTTCTTTTGAGAGCTTCATTATAGAGGCTGAACAAGTTACCAATATACTGTACCTCAAACTCAAGTGTTACTAATATTGCATTTGTTATTGCTTTGTTTATTTGCTTCCTTTTCTTTACATGCTTTTCTTTTCTTTTCATTATGATGTTTAACTAATATTTTTGGTTATGGTAATGGTGAGGAAATGAGATGAAAGGCTTTGCCTCCTCCTCCTCCTGTTCATATTTAATGTGCTTATATTGTAACATTTCAGAAAAATAAAATATTATTTTTGGGAATTTAAAAAAAATAAATAATAAATATTATGAATATTTTAATAATGCGGTATAATTAAATACCGATAAATTAGGAAAAATTTGGAAAATTATAGGAATTACTGAAATGAGGGCGTTTTATGTGATTTATGCAATTTACAAATTTCTATAATTAATTATATTTCATTTTAATGCTAATCGCGATTAAATATCGCTAATCTTGCATTAATCTGGTTTTGTGCACATGACATGCACCATGTCATATTTTAGCACTTGTTACATTTTGTCATGGCTTTTTCCTTTTCATGCATGGTTTTGTTTAAGAAAAAGAAAAGAAAACAAAAGAAAAAGAAAAGAAAAGAAAAGGGAATAAAGTACTTGGCATGGGCATGAGAGAGAGTGAGGTGAGGGGTTCCCTTGACTTGGTCTCATTTCCTCTCTCATCTTCACTTCATCATTTCCCCTTCATCCTTCACCTTGGTTGCTGCCCTCTTCCTCCCCAATCTCTTCAACCCTCAAAACACCCCCAAAACAACATCAAAAGTCCATCTCCACTTCATTAAAAACATACACAAGCTCACTACCAACACTTTGGACCAAGAAAAATCGGATTTTGAAGATTTGGGGCAACTCAAGAATTTTCTTGAGTTGTCAAATAAAGTAATTTCTGCACCATTAGTATAGTATTTCAATTCCTTAAGCATCCATACATGTTTAGAACCGATTTAGTGTAGATTAGTGAACATTGAAAATTCCTAGAAAGGATTAGGGTTTGATTTGAATCCAAAGGGGTAATTGAGGCTAAATATTGACCTTAAACCCTTGTAGGGATTGTATATGTTATGTTTGCCTAGCACCCTATAATGAGTTTGGAAGCATCACATGTCACAAAGTTCAAGTTTTTATGGTGCTAAGCAAGCATGCAATGGAATCGATCCTAGAAAATTAGGGTTTCGGAAAAATAAAGCGAACTAAACTAGGGTTTCGAGACTACAACCTTTGTAGCTCCCTTTCGCTGGACTCTTTGGTCTCTTGGGTGTTGAATGGAGGTCCTCTTGAAGTCCTCTCGCGTCCACGACGATCCACCACGGAGTTCTCCGTCCAAGCTTGCAACTTCGTAAAACCGAAGAGAACACTCTGAACAAGTCGGCAAAACTTGTGTAGAATGAAGTTGTGGTTAAGGTTCTCACTTCAAAAACCTTTCTTTAAGTGTGTATTACTCACTAGAAAAAACTAGAGAGCAAAAGGAAAAAGGAGGATGAAGATGGAGGCTTTCTTTGAACAAGGGTTAATGATCACCATAGAAAAGAAATGAAATATATCTTTATATATTTTATTTCTTCTCATGTCCAACCATGGTTAAGTGATGGAGAGTTTATTTAACTTGAGTTTTAAATGATAGAGAGAAGGATAACCCAAGGTTAGACGTAGGTAAGCTTGGTTAGGTTAAATGAAGAGTTTAGAAGCTAGAAATGATTATCCTTTTCTTTTCATTTTGTTTTAAATCCAAAATTAAATAAAAAACCATCACTTAATCTATGGTGTGAGTCTTATATTGCCACCATTTCCATGTGCTAACAACCATGATAGATGGGTGTATGTGTGTATGCATGTATGCACATCCACATGTGCATGAAGCTAGATAGAAAGAAAGAAACATATACACACATGCATACATCCATCATGTCCATGAAAGGTTTTAAGTGAGAAAACTAATGGTTAAATGATAAATCAACACTTGATTTATCAATCCGGTCATATCTCAAATGACCCCACCAAAAGAAGGCCGCCCGATCAATGTCCGATATCATATACGCACATTTTAATCGGGTGCATGCGCATATCGCATACGCGCACCACAACATTTCGCCTGGACTGGGTAACTCCTTTGTGGGACTCTAAGACTCGTCAATACGCCGGCAGAGGGTAATGATCATATCAAGTCCCCCAAGCCGCAAGCGGTCAGCTAAACGTAACGGCTACCCGGGTATTGAGCGATCAGAAGAAAACAAGCGAACCTGCTACAACTCCCGTCGAGCCAACCTGCAACACTACCGTACAGTCCGGTCTCTTCGTCAGATATGCTGCATATCGAGCCTAGGGATGGTCACGTCGACCCTAATAACTCAATAAGTCGTGCCGGTGAATGGTCTATAACAGATCGAGAAACTACTGATAACACTTATCAGCAATTCTCAGCAGCCCTGGCCAGGGACTTACTGATATAACCAGTCGGGCACAACACAGCATCAACTCCCAATACCGGGAGAGACGAAAACCCTTCCTATCGCTCATTGCCTTCGTGTGTCTCGGGACTGTACCCAACGGCCACCTGTTTGCACGACTCAGTAGAGCCGTGGTAGGGTGACAATCAAAGTAAAGTGGGAGAACACACAAGACTCTATGACGATCTCGGGTCTACAGACTAACCTGTACCAGTGTCACCTGGGAACTGCTATATGACGATAGATATAATTCCATATAGGAGTTCTCGGTGAGTCCGTCCAGTGTACCCAGTCACCACTGAGCACCCGTATATGATCTTGATGTCAAACATCGATGAATGTGGGAACATTCATCGCCCATCGTATGGGTCTAGTATCATATACGCTAGTCTACTCTGGTATATCAATGCCCCGTCTCGATATACCTACGACTAGGGACGTTCCAGGATATGCTTATAGACTACAGATGTCCCACTAGTATGATCTCCATCATAATCAGAGTAGTCAAGCCGATATCCTCAGGGCTTTATCAGCATGTATGAATGAATAAAAGCATGATCAAGTCAACATATCAGATAAAGAATAACCAGATAGCATACTATCATGTCGAGCAAGAATGCATACTGAATATATATATATACATGTATAGATACATCCACTATCATATAATGGCCTCTAGGGCATACATATATCCAACAATCTCCCACTTGCACTAAGGCCAGTTATTGGCGTATCTCATACCCAACATCTCAAAAAGTCGCTCATGCTGCGGCTGAGGGAGGGCCTTGGTGAATGGATCCGCGGCGTTATTCTTTGTGTCTACCCTCCTAATCTCGATCTCGCGGTGATCTACAATCTCCCGGATCAAATGAAAATGCCTAAGGATATGTCTGGACCGCTGATGGGATCTGGGCTCCTTGGCTAACGCCATAGCCCCATTATTGTCACAATACAAAGGTATTGGATCAATAATGGTTGGAACTACTCCTAGCTCCGAGACGAACTTCTTCATCCAGACGGCTTCCTTGGCGGCATCATTTGCAGCAATGTACTCAGCTTCCATCGTAGAGTCTGCAACGGTATCTTGTTTGGAACTCTTCCAACTCACCGCCCCTCCATTGAGGGTAAATACAAGCCCAGAGATAGATTTGCTGTCGTCCTTATCACTCTGGAAGCTCGAATTGGTAAAGGCCTCCATTTGGATATCTCCATTACCATACACCAAGAACAATTCTTTAGTCCTTCGCAAGTACTTAAGAATGTTCTTCACAGCTGTCCAGTGATTCTCCCCTGGGTTGGATTGATACCTGCTTACTACACTAAGTGCATAAGCTACATCTGGGCGTGTACATAACATCGCATACATTATAGATCCTACTGCCGAAGCATAGGGTATAATACTCATGCGAGCTCTCTCTTCATCGGTCTTTGGACAAGAATCCTTGGAGAGAGTGACCCCATGGCAAGCGGGTAAGGCACCCCGCTTGGAGTCTTCCATACTAAACCTTTTTAGGATGGTGTCAATGTACTTGGTTTGGGACAATCCCAATAACCTTTTGGATCTATCCCTATAGATCCTTATGCCCAGAATGTACGTGGCATCACCCAGGTCCTTCATGGAGAACCTCAGTGATAAGAAAGATTTGACCGACTGTAGCATAGGAATATCATTTCCTATCAGAAGAATGTCGTCCACGTACAATACGAGGAATGTGACAGCTCTCCCTACAGCCTTCTTATAAACACAAGGTTCATCTGGATTTTTGATGAAATCAAACTCTTTGATAACATCATCGAAACAGATGTTCCAACTCCGTGATGCCTGCTTTAACCCATATATGGATTTAAGCAATTTACATGCTTTCCCGCTGCTCCCACT
Source organism: Agapanthus africanus (assembly GCA_030015575.1). NCBI lineage: Eukaryota > Viridiplantae > Streptophyta > Magnoliopsida > Asparagales > Amaryllidaceae > Agapanthus > Agapanthus africanus. The sequence goes on from CM057344.1 coordinate 283,429,778, forward strand.
ATCAATGAAGCCCTCTGGCTGATCCATATAAACGCATTCTTCCAAATTTCCATTTAGAAATGCGGTTTTAACGTCCATCTGCCAGATTTCATAGTCGTAGTGAGCAGCAATAGCAAGTAGGATCCGAATGGATTTAAGCATGGCTACGGGAGAAAAAGTCTCGTCATAGTCCAAACCTGGTCTTTGACGAAAACCCTTCGCCACAAGTCTTGCCTTATAGGTCTCCACCTGCCCATCTACACCAATCTTTCTTTTAAAGATCCATTTGCACCCCACAGGTTTTACCCCAGGGGGTACAACGTCCAAAGTCCACACTTTGTTGGTGTACATAGACTCCATTTCGGATCTCATGGCATCCAGCCACTTCACAGAGTCTTTACTCGTGATAGCTTGCTGAAAACTGGTAGGATCATCATCATCCATGATGCAATCTTCTCCGTTACCATCAATGAGGAAACCGTAGTACCTCTCCGGTGGGCGAGAAGTCCTACCAGACCTACGGAGTGGTCGAGGTTCTTCAGATTCTGTTGCAACAGCTGGTTCAACCAAATCGTCATTTGTAGTTTGTGTCTCTAGAACCTCTTGTAGATCTACCACTTCGCCATTATCTTTATCTGTGAAAAACCCTTTTTCCAAGAATGTGGCATACTGAGAAACAAACACCTTTTGTTCCTCTTTGTGGTAGAATAGATATCCATAAGAATTCTTTGGATATCCCACAAAGTTACATAAGACTGACCGTGTCTCGAGTTTGTCCGGATTCTGCTTTTTAACATAGGCCGGGCAACCCCAAATCTTAATTCTCTTAAGAGATGGTCTCTTCCCATGCCATATCTCATATGGTGTGGTAGACACGGCTTTGGTTGGAACCCTATTTAGTAGAAACGCTGCAGTCTCCAATGCATGCCCCCAAAACGAGACGGGTAACTCAGCGTCACTCATCATGGACCGGACCATATCTAATAGGGTCCTATTCCGCCGTTCTGACACACCGTTGTGCTGTGGTGTGTAAGGAGGAGTGAGCTAAGAGAGAATCCCATTCTCTTTTAGGAAGTGTGCAAATTCTGTACTGAGATACTCACCACCTCGATCTGATCGAAGCATCTTGATACTCAAGCCGGTTTGTTTTTCTACTTCTTGTTTATATTCAATGAATTTCTCAAAAGCTTCGGACATGTGCTTTAATAAAAATACATGACCGAATCTTGAGAAATCGTCAGTGAACGTAATGAAGTATGAAAAACCGCCTCTAGCCTGTGTAGACATTGGCCCACATACATCACTATGTATGAGGCCCAGGAGTTGAGTAGCTCTTTCTCCGTGTCTGGTAAACGGAGTTTTGGTCATTTTACCCTTGATACAAGACTGGCAAGTCGCATAAGAATTATATTCAAAAGAGTTTAAATATCCATCTTTGCTTAACTTGTTTAGTCTTGTTTCGTTAATATGACCAAGTCTACAGTGCCAAAGAAAACCTTCATTTAATTCCGAAAATTTTCTTTTATTAGTGTGTTGTATACTGAAAACTGTGTGTTGATTTAGGATATATATTCCGTTGTTTAGTGTACCATACCCAACCAACTTTTGATTCAGGTTAATGTTCATAACATTGTTCTGCAATACAAAATTATACCCTTCATTGTCCAACAAAGAAACGGATATTATATTACATAGCATACTTGGTACAAAATAACATGGATTTAAAACCAAAATACATCCAGATGGCAACCCCAAGTGATACTCTCCCACTGCGACTGTATGTACATTGGAACCATTTCCAACGCGGAGAGTATGGTCACCTGTCCTCAAAACCTTGCTATTTCTCAGCCCCTGCATAGAATTGCAAATGTGAGAACCTGAACCAGTATCCAATACCCAGGAAGCAGAGTTTATAGAAAAACAGTTTTCAGTCACAAACGCACTTGAAGCAGAAGCATCACCATGCTTCTTCTTGAGACTTAAGTACTCCGTACAATTGCGCTTCCAATGTCCTGTCTTGTGGCAATGAAAACATTCGCCCTTCCCCGAGTCTCCAGCCTTGGACTTTCCCTTTCCCTTCACCTTTTTAACTCCGCCCTTAGGATTAGTGGGTTTCTTCTTTTTCTTCCCTTGGCCTTGGCTTTCAGGCGAGAAGATGAAGACTGTCTAATAGTCATAACGGGAGTTTTTGCTAACTTCATAGTTCTCTCTGCACTCCTTAACATATTAAGGAGTTCAGGGAGGTCCTTCTCCATGCCATGCATGTTGAAGTTCACTATGAACTGAGCAAAGGTGGAGGGGAGGGACTGCAGAATAATATCTATATATTGTTCATTGTCCATCGTCCATCCAAGGTCCTCAAGCTCTTCTATAAGAGCTATCATCTTCAGAACATGGTCTCCTACTGGTGTGCCAGGGGCCATTCGCATCTGAAACAATTTCTTTGATGCTTCGTATCGTAATACGCGGGATTGCTCCCCATACAACTCCTTTGTATGGAGCAATATACCGTGAATGTCCATGTCCTCGTGCTGCTATTGATGTGTGTTATCCATCGATGCAAGCGCGAGGCATGTGGCGGTGGCACAGTCAGCGTCCCACGTCTTGCGGACTTCAATGTCCGCCACTGAGGATTTTGGACCAGGGACGGGCGGGGCTGAAGCCGTGAGGACATATGATACTTTATCATAAGTCAAGGCGATTTTCAGATTCCTCAGCCAGTCTTTATATTTGGTCCCATTCAGTTTGTTTTTATCTAGTAAAAGCTTGAGTCTAGTCATGGGTATCTGCTATTAAGAGAGAGAAAAGAATACACTCAGCGAAAGCTCTTGCATAGATCAGATTGGTTATTATCTTTTCTAATCGATGTTTCCCACTGCTTTTATCGAGTTTTTCTTTCAAACCTTAAAAAGAAAAACTAGCCAGGATTAATTACAGTCTACAACTTCGCTAACCGTTCAGCCAGGTCAGTGTCGGTACTTGAGGGAGGTTCCCCGTGCTTTCGCACGGACCTAATTAGAGTAAACCTCGTTTTCCCAGAGGCGGAGCCCCGTTAACACCTTTCTAGACACCTAATGAGTTAGCTAATTGTAAACTGTAAAACTCTCCTAGGGGCAACTATTGCCCACAGTGGGATCGGGATCCAACCATCACATGGAAGGTATGCAATCTCATTGCAAATTTCAACTCCTGAAATTCCCGATGTAGTTTTTACCCCTAGTACCTATGACCTTAACTAAGGTCAACAAATCATAAGTACCGGTCAAGCTCTACCCGTCATTTCTTGATTAATTAGACCCACTCATATGACCCTTAACTATGGTCAACAAAGTCATAAGAATGTCCTAATTAATCTGCATCATATGCATTGTAGGAAGACATCACTTGGCTACCGTACACTACGCCTTAACTATAGTCAACAAACGTAGCACGAATACTAAGTACTCTACTTCCTAAAATGACGGAGGGTTGCGGATGATTTTTAAGAAAATCTTTAAAGCTTTGAGCTTGATATCGTTGTAGAATCAAATGGTTTTCAAAAGGAGTGGTTTAAGCTCCGCAGTTTTGAAATATAGCTTTTTCATAAATAGCCGAGTGGTTTTCAAATCCAATTCTACAACATCTTTTTAGGTTTATTTTCTTTACATTAATCACAATAATGTAATCCCATCATTTAAGTCCTTAAGCCAATCACAGAAAAAGAAACGAAAATAACACGTACGCTTATGCCATCCGCATTCGCCGCAATGTTCCGTTATGCACCGTTAGGTTACTTAACTAACGGCATACCGGGACGGGACTAGCGCGGGTGTAAAACATAAGCAACGTCTACTATATATCATATATATAATATGTCATTCGTCTCAGATATCACAGAACACAGACAGCAGAAACATAGATATAACGTGGGATATACTAGGACGTCCGTATTTAGTATTTAGCCAGAATAGAAAATACGGATTCCACAGTCGCGATGAACAGCCAAGCCCACACCCTGGACCCCTACAAGAGCGGCAAGTGACCCTGCCAATTCTGGAGTTTAGGAGACCCGGTCTCGACTCCTCGAGATGGCCTCCCACTGAACCCCAGAACCCGGTCACTTGTGCTCCCCACCTTGGGTCAATCCTAATGCGGAAAAGTAAATAATATACAACACTGGTAACACAACCTCAACCCGGAATTGCCCCAAATAAAAGAATATTACATTACATTTGAATTTACATGAATGAAAATATAAAACTCTCATCTCACATAAAAAAATCCCGGCTATTCAATCGCGACAATCCTGCACATCATATCTGAGCAACACATAATATCACATAGCATCAACGTAAGTAAGTATGCATACCCCAATTGTCGTTGACGTATAGCAACGAAACCGGCGATATCGAACATACTACACTTACGGTCACAGAAAAGAAAGTGTAAAACTACAATATTTGGAATCCAGATTCTTTTTAGACATCATAAATGTGAAATATCACATATTTCGTATTTCATGCCTAAACTATATGAATTCCATATATTGTATCACATTCCAGATAAACAAATAGTATTAAATTTTTCGAACGAACGATCAAGTACCCAAGATTCACTAAAGCTCAACACTTGAGCAGGGTTCAAAAAATCCGAAGTGTGACACCGTAGTAGCGGTCCAGCCGTAGAAGGATCAAGCCAACGCCACCCATGTGGCACGCCGTACTGCCCTAAACCCTAAGGTTCAAAGGGCAGTTCAAGACGGTCACATAATCGAGTTAAGGTTTGTTGTCTTCTAGAGGGACCACCACAAAAAGACTTGCACGTATCTCCAAAGCATTTAAACCCCGTGAATAGTGAGTAAATGATACTCGTTCAAACACTTCAACACTTTCTAATTTACCCGGAAAAGCTACGAAATGAAAATACCGATCAAAACTACGCGTCAAAAACCATCTCCAGAAAATACAGTACTATATTCAGATTAAACATGCCTAAAACAGTATACTAGCAGAACTAGGAATTATGGTGCAATTATTATAGCAAGATGCCACTGTACGGCCGCGGATCCGCGGCCTAAGCAAAGAATTGCTGCGGTTCCACGGTCATATGAACAGTTCACTTGATCGTATTTCACCATTATTCATAGTTTTCCCTGCTGTATTTTTTAAGTATTTTTAATTCTGAAAAATGTCAGATATTAAAATTTGTCCAGAGAAGGTCCAAAAAATCGTATTTTTTGTCCGATCGGGATTTTTACTTCGTAAAAGCGTCGCCTAATGTTCTAGATCGGCTCTGATACCAATGTTATGTTTGCCTAGCACCCTATAATGAGTATGGAAGCATCACATGTCACAAAGTTCAAGTTTTTATGGTGCTAAGCAAGCATGCAATGGAATCGATCCTAGAAAATTAGGGTTTTGGAAAAATAAAGCGAACTAAACTAGGGTTTCGAGACTACAACCTTTGTAGCTCCCTTTCGCTGGACTCTTTAATCTCTTGGGTGTTGAATGGAGGTCCTCTTGAAGTCCTCTCACGTCCACGACGATCCACCACGGAGTTCTCCGTCCAAGCTTGCAACTTCATAAAACCGAAGAGAACACTAAACAAGTCGGCTAAACTTGTGTAGAACGAAGTTGTGGTTAAGGTTCTCACTTCAAAAACCTTTCTTTAAGTGTGTATTACTCACTAGAAAAAACTAGAGAGCAAAAGGAAGAAGGAGGATGAAGATGGAGGCTTTCTTTGAACAAGGGTTAATGATCACCATAGAAAAGAAATGAAATATATCTTTATATATTTTATTTCTTCTCATGTCTAACCATGGTTAAGTGATGGAGAGTTTATTTAACTTGAGTTTTAAATGATAAAGAGTAGGATAACCCAAGGTTAGAGGTAGGTGAGCTTGGTTAGGTTAAATGAAGAGTGTAGAAGCTAGAAATGATTATCCTTTTCTTTTCATTTTGTTTTAAATTCAAAATTAAATAAAAAACCATCACTTAATCTATGGTGTGAGTCTTATATTGCCACCATTTCCATGTGCTAACAACCATGATAGATGGGTGTATGTGTGTATGCATGTATGCACATCCACATGTGCATGAAACTAGATAGAAAGAAAGAAACATATACACACATGCATACATCCATCATGTCCATGAAAGGTTTTAAGTGAGAAAACTAATGGTTAAATGATAAATCAACACTTGATTTATCAATCCGGTCATATCTCATATGACCCCACCAAAAGAAGGCCGCCCGATCAATGTCCGATATCATATACGCACATTTTAATCGGGTGCATGCGCATATCGCATACGCGCACCACAACGTTTCGCCTGGACTGGGTAACTCCTTTGTGGGACTCTAAGACTCGTTAATACGCTGGCAGAGGGTAATGATCATATCAAGTCCCCCAAGCCGCAAGCGGTCAGCTAAACGTAACGGCTACCCGGGTATTGAGCGATCAGAAGAAAACAAGCGAACCTGCCACAATTCCCGTCGAGCCAACCGGAAACACTACAGTACAGTCCGGTCTCTTCGTCAGATATGCTGCATATCGAGCCTAGGGATGGTCACGTCGACCCTAATAACTCAATAAGTCATGCCGGTGAATGGTCTATAACAGATCGAGAAACTACTGATAACACTTATCAGCAATTCTCAGCAGCCCTGGCCAGGGACTTACTGATATAACCAGTCGGGCACAGCACAGCATCAACTCCCAATACCGGGAGAGACGAAAACCCTTCCTATCGCTCATTGCCTTCGTGTGTCTCAGGACTGTACCCAACGGCCACCTGTTTGCACGACTCAGTAGAGCCGTGGTAGGGTGACAATCAAAGTACAGTGGGAGAACAAACAAGACTCTATGACGATCTCGGGTCTACAGACTAACCTGTACCAGTGTCACCTGAGAACTGCTATTCGACGATAGATATAATTCCATATAGGAGTTCTCGGTGAGTCCGTCCAGTGTACCCAGTCACCACTGAGCACCCGTATATGATCTTGATGTCAAACATCGATGAATGTGGGAACATTCATCGCCCATCGTATGGGTCTAGTATCATATACGCTAGTCAACTCTGGTATATCAATGCCCCGTCTCGATATACCTACGACTAGGGACGTTCCAGGATATGCTTATAAACTACAGATGTCCCACTAGTATAATCTCCATCATAATCAGAGTAGTCAAGCCGATATCCTCAGGGCTTTATCAGCATGTATGAATGAATAAAAGCATGATCAAGTCAACATATCAGATAAAGAATAACCAGATAGCATACTATCATGTCGAGCAAGAATGCATACTGAATATATATATATACATGTATAGATACATCCACTATCATATAATGGCCTCTAGGGCATACATATATCTAACAGTATAATGGACTGAAACCAAAGAATAGAACCCCAAACCCAAACTTTGACACCCCGATATCGGGAAATTCTCGAGATTTTGATGGTAAATTGATATCTGATAATACTCGGGGATACTAGAAATTATTTAGCGAACACAGTGATACATGCAGGCACCTAGGAAGCCACCATAGAGACCAGAGCCCCATCCCCCCAACCCAGGCCGTAGTTTTTTTCTTCCTGGCCGCAAATTGTGGCCAGCCTAGGGCAGAATGCCTTCGTGTTTGTTCCAGGGACTTATCTCCATTAAACTAGACCCTTTACATGTGCAAAATTGGCTAATTTCGCCTAGGGTAAAATCTGGGACCATTTTCTTGAATTGCTGCATTATTTTTGTCACGACCCGAAATATTAGCTCGTGACCAGTACTTGAATCACGCAACGTCTAAAGGTGTAACGGAATTCAAGTAAGCTGAATCCCAGAAATCTAAACTTTTTAAGAAAAAAAAGGAGGTGAAGTTTTGGAATAAAGGTATAATGAAATCAAGTTTTCTTAATGCATAGAAAAGGAACATGAAAATGCAAGTAAAATTTACTAGTTTGAAAACGTGTTTCGTCTTTTAAAAATTTGGGCAGCACCTCCTTTGTATATTTTGATCCAAAACCACAATACATAATAATGATAAAGGCATCCCCAAGCGGGAGCTAGCTCTTCACCAAACGGCGGATCACAACCACGCAATACAGTATAAATAAATATACGACGCCCAACGGCGAAGTTCACCACAAAGGATAAATAAATTAGCAAGGCATAACCCCAAAAGTGAAAATAAACCCATCGCTCCAATCTCGCAACTACAAGTCTCACTAAGTCTCATTACTTATACAATTTATAAATTTTGATTGATGGAGTTAACTAGATATAATATGAAATATAGATAGAAGAGTTGGTACGATACAAATGTCCCACCTAGCAATGCAAAACACCCGAATGCAACTGTGTGCCAGTTAAGCCGCTACTGATCCAAGCGGTCAACCTGCAAGAACTGTGGCACAACGGGGGTAAGTTGCCAACTCGTGAGTAGAAAAATATCAACAGATAGAAATCGAATAAACAACGACTCCTAGGTCAACTATATCATAAAGGTAATACTGTGATATGTAGGGTGACCGGGTCTGTATATGTGCCAACAAGGTAGTCAAAGTCTATAAGTATGAGGATAACATCCAACAATATAATCAATTCATGTATGCATGTAGATCTCGTCCACCCATATAATCAATGTATGTATGCATGTGGATCTTGTCCACGTGTCAACCATTGACACAACAACATCATGCATACAAATATCATAAAAGCATATTCATGAAAATGTGAGGATATAAATCAACACGTGTCCCTCGCGACACCTCAAAATCATGGAATCTGAGTGTCCAGTATTGACACTCGAAACATCATGAAAACCGTGCCAGCATCGACATGTAAATCCTCATATATCTCAGGCGCCGCATCCTTAGATCGGCCTTCAGGCGCCGCACACCCTGGTCGGCCCTCATATCCTTCTCGCTCCTCCGGTCGGTATCCTCCGGATAACCGCCGAGTCTAAATGCTATCACCGGTAGGTATTGCTCCCCTGCCGGGCTCACCGTCTGACATATACGAGTCTTCTATCCCCGGGGTACCTCACCGGGTCCACCATGTACCCGCAGACGGTACCTACCGCTCCTCGAATCGGGTTTCACTTGCCACTCTCAGAACCGAGAAAACACATGGTGGACGCACTGAAATATCATCTCAAGAGAAACTGGGTTTTTAAAACAATACATGCTTTCTTTTGAAATAGCCACGGTTCTCAAATCCAGAAATCTCATGAAAACGGCATATTTCAATGCGTAAAAGCGTAAAGCGTGATGTATGCGACATATAACAGAAATGTAAGCATATCAATATATCATGCAACATGGAACAATGATATGACATATTAAGAGAAAACCGCTCTTTTAAATGACTCCAGTTTTTAAAACATATCCTGCGGTTCCCAATCTCCCAATAAAACCACTGATCTATGTAGGTACAATATGTATATGCGCAAGTATAGATGTACCAATGTATGTGTGCACCAATATGGATATACAAATGTGTATATACGCAAGTATGGATATATCAATGTATGTGTGCACCAATGTGGATATACAATGTGTATGTGCGCAAGTCTGAATATATCAATGTATGTGTGCACCAATGTGAATATACAATGTGTATGTCCGCAAGTATGAATATATCAATGTATGTGTACACCAATGTGGTTATACAATATGTATGTCCGCAAGTATGAATATATCAATGTGTATGTGCACCAATATGGATATACAATGTGTATGTGCGCAAGTATGAATATATCAATGTGTATGTGCACCAATGTGGTTATACAATGTGTATTTGCGCAATTATGAATATATCAATGTATATGTGCACCAATGTGGTTATACACTGTGTATGTGCGCAAGTATGAATATGTCAATATATATGTACACCAATATGGATATACAAATGTGTATATCCGCAAGTATGGATGAATCAATGTATATGTGCGCCAATATGGATATACAAATGTGTATATCCGCAAGTATGGATGTATCAATGTATATGTACACCAATATGGATATACAATGTGTATATGCGCAAGTATGGATGTATCAATGTATATGTGCACCAATGTGAATATACAATGTGTATGCGCAAGCAGATTATGCGAAGAGTCATATCATGATGCGGCAATCCTACTGTGTAGTGACATGGCAATTATCGATGATGAAGTGTGTGAGCCTACAAATCTGTGTGCGTGTAACATACGCATCATCGATAATGGTGCAGGTGTACTATCACAGGTATAAGTAGTACAATGTGAATAACATGGATGCATCATAAGGTAAATCGTCAGCTAGAAGCTATAAGGTATACATATCTACCATGATCGAGTCGGTGAATCTATCAATCGGCATCCATCCTAACAATATCGCGTACGGTATAATCCATCGTACGACAATCTCTAGTCAAGGGTAAGGATCAATCATCAAGTCAAACTCATCACGCACGGAAAATCATCATACGGTGGCATTAAGCTATTAGGGTTCCTATCATCCTATAAGACAAATGAGGGTACGGCCTAATATCACGTACGGCCTATCATCCATGATTCACAACATTCTCTCTCTCTATATATATATACATCTATGTAACTTTTCCCCAGGCCACTTCCGCAATAATCTCATATCAGGGGACCGGCAGGGTATAAATCATCTCGATCGACTTGCATCTGTATACCAACATATCATCATATCATCATATCATTATATCCGTCTTATATTCTTTCATCGCATTTATATCTCATATCAAGTCGAGTTTACATAAACATTCCATCACTACTATAAGTATAAGTATCTAATCTAACATACACACCAGAACCATACAAACAGTTTTTGAAAGATGCGAATCGTAGTTTTGAAAGTAGGGGCTACGGTGTTTTTAAAGAAAAGATACCATTTGAAAATCCATAACATCCCTCAAGGTATCTGTTTAAAAGATGCATATGATTTTTCGGTTTGGAAATAGGTATGGTTCGGATGACACACCTACGTCGACTATCTAGTCCTATAGTACCCTAAACGGCAATATCGATAAACGTCGTCCTCAAATCCCGTTATCACATAATAGCCGTATAATATCATTTCTAACTTTCTTTAGTTTCTAATATTGTTTCACTAACTATCATTCAATTCTAATCCTAGTTTCCTACTCTAGGTTTCCTTAACCATATTCTATAATCAGTTTCCATCAACACTTTGCGGGGGTGTTATACGCCATCCACCCGACTTTCCCCGTAAATATAGATCCACTCACCTTGGTCTTCGCTTGCCGAAGTCGATGACGCCACGCTCCGTCGCCTCGGAATCCACGTGAAGGTACCTATAATAACAACACACATCGCAACGCTATTAAAATCAAGTTCTGAAATCCAAAACGGCATGAGCCTTGCTCGTAGGTTAGAACATATAGCATACGCGCACAAAATCAACCAAACAACCCTTGTTGTCGATGTACAAACATGAGACAACCAAATACCAATCTAAATATCAAAACTAAACATTTCAAAATATGGAAACATAGCCAAAAACCACACTAAAGTGCTCCAGATTTTGATTCAGGCCAAATGGAGTTGCACAAACAAGTCTAGGGTGCTGTATATGATGTATATGAGCTACTGGACCAACCCCAACACCCCATGTCACCATGTGGCCGGCCACATCATCAAAAAAAACCGGCCTCCTCATGTCCCCCTTCTCAGGTTGGGTCCGTGTCGTCAAGGTGGTCTCCTAGTACCCTAATTTGGTCCCTAAAGTTGTTTGCTACTCTCAAAAATCCCCCTGGTTGCTCCAGATTTCCCTGCACACCCTAAATTCTCACAAACCGACATGAACTCAAATCCTAAATCTGTATTTTGGTTTCCCTTACTAAATCTTAGGTCCTAAACAGCCACTCAATCATCACCAATCCACAACTTCCCTCCAACCGTTACTAGGATTTTCTAATTTCCACAAATCACCATTAAATGAATTCTAAGTTACACTAAGAGCTAGGAATTCAAACTAAAGTAAAATGGAATGAGATATACCTCATGGATGTCTCTTAATAAAATCCTAGAAGTCCCAAAATTGCCAAAATTCCACTTTGCTTGAATCAATGTGTAGAGGAAGAGTTGAGGATTAGTTTTTGTGAAAGGGGTTTAGGGTTTTGGGGATTGATTTGAGATAGGTCTAGGGCTTTAAGTGGAGGGTTGTGGGGTTGAGGAAGATGAAGGAGGAAGAAAAATGATGGGGAATATGTTAGGCAGCAGCCCCCCCCCTCTCACTTATTCACACACACACACACACTCTCTCTCTCTCTCTCCAATCATACCCTTTTTAACCCTTTTTCATTTCTATTCCTTTTCTCCTTCCCATTTCAAAACCAAATCACATGATACCCATAAAACAACATAAATAAAACAACATGTAACCAAATGGAACATGACATAGTGCACTAGCCATGGAAAACTGTAGAAACACGGATTTGGCTTAATCGCGATTAGCGGTGCACTAATCGGGTTTTTATCGAAACTGCGTATAATAAATTTTAAAAATGCCAAATCGTTTAATTATATTATTAAATGAATAAATCATTTTAATTTTCATTTATTTCATAATTATTGGTATATATTTATACTCTTTTTCGAAAACCCCAATTTCGCAAATCGGCAGTTTTCGGAAAAAATATTATTTTAATATTAAATTTCAAAAGTAATATGTTATATTTTCTGAAATGTTACAATTTTGCGACTTCGTTTTAATTTGGGATTTGTTATTTGATATTGTGTTCCGTCGTCTGATGTTTGTACGTCAGCGACGGGGGTTGTTTGGTAGTTTTGCAGGCGTAGGCTATAGGTTCTAACCTATAAGCGATTCGCATGCCGTTTTGATTTTTATCAGCGATTTCTGTTTACAATACTATATGTTTATATGTAGGTACCCCCATGTGGATTTCGAGACGACGAGGAGAGCGTGGCGTCATTGACTCAGCAAGCGAAGATCAGGTGAGTAGATATATATCTACGGGGGAAGTCGGGTGGATGGCGTATAGCACCCCCGCAGTTTCGTAGTGTTATATACGAATATGTATACCTATTTATATATTTATATATATGTTTATTGTGTGACCATGATTATCTTGATAGGGTTAGTTTAGTGTAATTATAAGTAACTTAGTTTAACTTCTTTGTCGCGAAACCCTATATTAGTGATTTGCATACACGCACGCGCGCGTGCACACACTCGCATGCATTTTCCTTACTTGTGCGTATATGGGGATATGTATACACACACACACATAGGCATGGGACTATATATATATGTATATACGTATACATATACATGGATGATGAGGATAGTATTTGATATTTAGAGATGAGTCCTTGGGCGATGTGTTTTCATACACACGCATATATATGTAGATGGTATCAGTTTGTACTATATGTAGATCAGTACTCAGGTCATGATATGTGATGATAAGGATACCAGATGAATAATGACATAAATATGATATTTGACCCGTACCCAGATTTGGGATGCCGTACGACGGATTTACCGTACGAGCTATTTATTGATGATAGATCCGCACTCTTGACTCGAGGATGTCGTATTATATAGGGTATCGTATTGGATACTATTGAGGCGGGATCACAGACTATTATATATATATATATATATATATTGACTCAGACTTAGGTGGTTTTCCTTACCCTTTTCAATTAGTCGGTTAGTTTAGTTCTGTAGTTTACTTGTAGATGTTAGACTAGATTCGAGTCATACCTATTTCATAACTAACGAATCGTGAGTATTTTAAAGACAGGCCAAGGGATTCTACGGATATTTCAAAGGATGTACCTTTTCTCAAAAACACCGTAGCCCTTATTTTCAAAATACCACGATTCGTATTATTTCAAATGGCGAAACGGTATGACACATATATAGAAATGTAGATTCTTCATTGTTACGTTATTATTCATGTTCCACATATTTTTGCTGCATTTACTATTAATTTGCCATTTATTATGTTGTTATCATCGCATTGCATGTTTATAGTGTACTTTAGTAATTAGGAAACCATGCTGTCAGGACACCAGCACCATTACCGATGATGCGTATGCTCCACATACACTTGCTTGCCGGCTCACACACATCATCATCGGTAATTGCCATGTCATGTACAGTTTAGAGAATATTATTTCATTGACATAGCTTGCTAACTGATACTTCCTATATGTTATTGTTTCATATGTTAGTTCATATTGCATTCATGGCTTGATATTTCGTGCATATTTTTATATTCATTAGTCATGGAATATTATAAGGGCTAGTCCGGATTGCCGGAGCCCAGTATTCATTATTATTGACTTTTCATTTTGGATTTTGGATTTTCCATGAGATTTCTGGATTTGGAGAAACGGCAAGATTTAATAAACTTAATTATCATTTTAAAAGATAAAAGTGCGGTTTTCTCATGTTATGATTGTGATATGTCAACCATGAGTTTTCTCGGCTCTTGAGCGATATCATACACCCGATTCGAGGAGGAGATGAACCGTCTGTGGGGGCATGGTGGACCCGGTGCGGTACCCCGGGGCGAGAAGATCGCAGAGACTGGCGTTTGAGCCTGTGACAGGGGAGCATTGCTGACCAGTGATTTTATTGAGATTTATGATACAGGCCAGTCCAGATAGCCGGAGCCTGAGATATTGAGATTTGAGGATACATGCCAGTCTGGATAGCCGGAGCCTGAGATATTGAGATATTGGGATATTGAGATATATATTTCGTGTCGATACTTGACACAGATTTTCTAATGATTTCATCGATGATACTTAAATGTTTATACTGAAATCTCACTATATTTATAAAACAGTTTTCTCATTCATGATGTATTATGTTTTCATTATACTGTATTCATACCTCATATTTATGATATGTTGCTATCTGAGGCACTAACACGAACACATGGCATTACACTTATGTATAGATGTTTACCCTTCCCACCTTATCATGCTTCAGACTTTATCATTTTGAGGATATTTATATTATGATCGTATTGACCTAGAATTGAGTCATACATACGATTTCTGCTCTATGATATTCTTTACTCACGAGTTGGCATCTCACCCCCGTTGTGCCACAGTTCTTGTAGGTTTTGCCGTACAGGTTTCGTTGCGGCTTTACTGGCACACAGCTTTCATTCCGGGTGATTGCTTTGGTAGGTGGGTTCACTTGTATCGTGACCACTATTGTACCTTTTATTTATTTCAGTTGTATCTATTAAACTCTATCAACCAGATTTGTATTATTTATTAGACTTAGAAGACCAGTTGTATATTATTTCGACATTAGAGTCGCGCGTTGTATTATTATGGTTTTCTTGATGATTTGAGTTTCCTTTTGAGTTTTGATCATCGGCCTTCGGCGTTGTATATTATATTTCTTGCGTGGTGGTGACTGTCACTTGATAAAGAGCTAGCTCCCGCTTGGGGATGCCTTTATTCTTATTATGCATGTTGTACCCTTTGGGGGCAGGTTTTTACAAAAGAAACTCTGCCGAAATTTTCAGAAAAGACTTCAGATTTAAAAATACATAATCGGCTTACGTTATTAAAACCACTTGTTTTAAATAAGTTTTCTTTACTTCTACTCAAAATGGTTTAGATTTCTGGGATTTTTGGTTTACTTGAATTAGATGGGGTCCTATAGACTTCATATGATTCAAGTGCCAGTCACGTGCCATTTCCGGGTCGTGACAAAGTTGGTATCAGAGCGCTAGGTGCAGGGTTACCTAGCATGGCAACAAGGTTTCGGGAGGCATCGCCCATGCCAAATTCAAAAATTTGCCGTTCTAGCTACCCCTAACTTTGAATCGTTAACTAGAAATCGATGGAAAATCAAATGCAAACACTTTGCAATAAGAAGTGAGCAAGGAATACAACCTTTGTAGACCGGTCCTTCACTTTAATAGCTCCGTGTAGTAGTCCCCTTCGCTGCGATCGTGAACTCTGGAATCTAGAGAGGCTCCCATAAAGAAACGAACTAGCTTGCTTCGATTTCTTCGAGGCCGAAGATGATCTACGTCGAGGAGACACTAACCCAAGCTATTTCTTCAATAGGTCAAGAACTTTGTGAAGAGAACACCCTATACTAAATGGAAAGTAGCAGAGGATGATGAAGTAGGAAGTGGGCTCACATTAGATTTCATTTTCTCACACTTTTTCTCACAACTCCATTGAAGCTAGTAAGTTTTTAGGAAGAAGAAGAAGATGAAGAACTAACTCATCAAATGAATTATTGGTAAGGTTAATAATGAAACCAAGGGTTGAGCATGTCATTCTTAACCCTTGTAGAGAGTTAACCATGTGCTATGGTTAAAGGTTATGTCAAAAATATCTTAAGCAAAACGAAGAAAATGGACAAAGTCAAAGATGCTTACAAGCTTCTACAAGCTTTCAACAAATATAAACCAAGACTATTATCCATAATATTTGAATTACTTAATGAGAAATTTAAACCCCAATCTTAACCCTAGTATGGTTTAACCCTCATTAACCCTAGTTGAATTTGTAACCTTGCATGATATATTTAACATATATCACATATACATCAGTGTATCCAAAATGAGAAAAGAAATAATAAATGAGCTAATACTAGTTAATCTATTGTAATATATCAAATATATAATTATACATTAGATTATCAAATCAACTCTTGATTTAATAATCCGGCTATATCACCTATAACCGACTAATATCATATGAATCAACTTATCGAATCAACACTTGATCCGATAACCCGGCTATATCAATTATAACCGACCGATACCACATATCGTAAGAATAGAATACGGTATCCTATATTATATCAATCTCGATCCCACACATATCACATATGTGCTCCTACTCCGTTTCGCTTGAGCCAGGAAACCCCTGTGTAGGACTCTAAAGACTCGTCAATACGCCGGCAGTAGGTGACGATCATATCAAACACCCACAAGCCGCAAGCGGTCTTCTAAACATAATGGCCACCCGAGTATTGAGCGATCAGAAGTTCAACAAGCAAGCCTGCTCACACTCCTGCAAATCTAATCAGTAACACTACCGTACAGTCCGGTCACTTCGTCAGATATGTCGCATATCTCATCTAGGGGTGGCAAACGTCAGACCCCAGTAACTCGATAAGTCGTGTCGATATGAGGCTTATAACGGGTCGAGAAACTACTGATAACACTTACTAGTATATCTCAGAAGCAGCCTTGGCTAAGGACTTCCTATTATAGCTAATACAGCACAGCGCAACATCAACTCCCAATACCGGGAGAGACGAAACCCCTCCTATCGCTCATTGCCTCTATGTGACTAGGGACTGTACCCAAAAGCCATCGTTTTGCACGTTCTCTTGAACGTGGTAAGGTGGAAATCAAAGTACAGTGAGAATCACATAAGACTCTATGACGATCTCGGGTCTACAAATTAACCTGTACCAGTGTCACCAGAGAACTGCCATCTGACGTTAGGTATAATACCGTCTGGGAGTTCTCGGCGAGTCCGTTCAGTGTACCCAGTCTCCACTAAGCACTTGTATACTATCTCTGATGTCAAACACAAATGGATATTGGATCATCCATCGCCTATCTGGATGGGTCAAGAAGCTATACGCTAGTCTACACTGGTATATCGAGGCCCTCTCTCGATACACCCACGACTAGGAACATTTTAAGGATGTACATAGCGACTGCACTGTCCCCACTAGTATGATTGTTTGGATACCTACAACGGCAGCAAGGTTTCAGGTGGCATTTCACATGCCAATTTCAAATTTTTGCCATGATAGATAACCCTAAACCTAGATCATTAACTAGAAAATCAAACAAAACTAGCATGTTAACACTTTAACATCTTAGAGTTAGGGATTACAACCTTTGTAGTCCGTTCCTTCGCTTCATAAGCTCCGTGTTGAGGTCCCTTCACTGCGATCATCATGAACCCGGACTCTAGAGAGGCTCCATGAGGTGAATGAGGTATCTTGCTTGAAGTCTTCCTTTTCAAAGATGATCTACCTTGAAGAATCTCAAACCCAAGCTTACACTTCTCTATTGAAGTATTAGTGAAGTGAACACCCTAATCTAAGTGGCTAGAATAGATGAGGATGATGAAGTAGGAATTTTGCTCTCTTTTGTTTTCTTGATCTCATTTTTAAATGACCACAAAAAAAAAGCTAGAAAGATTTTTCAAGAGGTGGAAGAAGAAGAAATCATTTTGTGATGAATAATGAATTGTTGTGTGGTTATAATTGCAACCATGGGTTAAATATGACATCCTTAACCATTGTAGAGACTTAACCACTTGCTATGGTTAGAGTTATGTCAACAAATATCTTAAGGAAGACAAAAGAGGTGGACAAAATCAATGAAGCCTACAAGCTTCCATCAATAAATCAACCATGACTAATTCTACCATTATTTGTATATCCTTAATAATAATTATGAACCCTAATCTAACCCTAGCATGGTTTAAGTTGTTGGATATATGTATGCCCTAGAGGCCATTATATGATAGTGGATGTATTTATACATGTATGTATATATATATATATATATATATATATATATTCAGTGTACATTCTTGCTCGACATGATAGTATGCTATCTGGTTCTTCTTTATCTGACATGTTGATTTTATGATGCTTTTATTCATTCACACATGTTGATAAAGCCCTGAGGATATAGGCTTGACTACTGTGATTATGATAGAGATCATACTAGTGGGACATCTGTAGTTTATAAGCATATCCTGGAATGTCCCTAGTCGTAGGTGTATCGAAACGAGGCATCGATATACCAGAGTAGACTAGCGTATATGATACTAGACCCATATGATGGGCGATGGATGTTCCCACATTCATCGATGTTTGACATCGAGATCTTATACGGGTGCTCAGTGGTGACTGGGTACACTGGACGGACTCACCCAGAACTCCTATATGGAATTATATCTATCGTCGGATAGCAGTTCTCAGGTGCCACTGGTGCAGGTTAGTCTGTAGACCCGAGATCGTCATAGAGTCTTGTGTGTTCTCCTACTGTACTTTGATTACCACCCTACCACGGCTCTAATGAGTCGTGCAAACAGGTGGCCATTGGGTACAGTCCCGAGACACACGAAGGCGATGAGCGATAAGAGGGGTTTCGTCTCTCCCGGTATTGGGAGTTGATGCTGTGCTGCGCTCGACTGGCTATATCAGTATGTCCCTGGCCAGGGCTGTTGAGATTTACCGATAAGTGTTATCAGTAGTTTCTCAATCTGTTATAGACCATTCATCGGCACGACTTTTTGAGTTATTAGGGTCGACGTTACCATCCCTAGACTCGATATGCAGCATATCCGACGAAGAGAACGGACTGTACGGTAGTGTTGCCGGTTGGCTCGACGGGAGTTGTGACAGGTTCGCTTGTTTTCTTCTGATCGCTCAATACCCAGGTGGCTATTACGTTTAGCTGACCGCTTGTGGCTTGGGGTTGCTTGATATGATCATCACCCACTGCCGGTGTATTGACGAGTCTTAGAGTCCCACAATGGAGTTACCTAGTCCAGGAGAAACGTTGTGGTGCGCATATGCGATATGCGCATGGACCCGGTTAAAATGCGTGTATGAGATAACGCATATTAATCGGGCGGTTTGCTTTTGGTCGCATCGTATGCGATATGACCGGTTTGCTAAATCAAGTGTTGATTTATCATTGACCATTAGTTTCTCACTTGAAATCCTTTCTTGTCTTTTTGTTGTATGCATGCATGTATGCATTCATTCTTATTCATGCACATATGGATGTGCATGCACATATGGATGCATACATCATTCTATCATAGTTGTTGATATAGTAGATGGTGTCAATATAAGACTCACACCCTTTATAAAATATTTGGATATTATTTTTGGAAAAGAAAAATGAAAATGGAAATTGTTTCATGGTTTAATATTTTATTCTTTCATTAACCCTTTTGTTTAACCATGATTTAATTTCTATGGTCATTTTTGTTCCAAACTAAAATATCTAGATATTTTATAACCTTGGTTAAGAATGAGAGATGGAAAATATATATATTCTCTTTTCTCATTTTTATTTTAGTAGCTTATCATTATCTTGAGTTTTATAAGCCATCATCTTCTTCCTCCTTTCTCTCTTGCTCTCTAGTTTTTCTCAAGTGAGCAAAAGATTTACCAAGTTAGGATTTTGAAGTGAGAAAACCAACCACAACACCCTTCTACACTAGTCTTGCCCATTAGTGTAGAGTGTTAGCTTCCATTTCTTCTCTTGATCTTGTGAAGTTTCAAGCTTGGACAAAGAGGACTCCGGGTGGATCGTCGTGGACCTAGAGGATCTCAAGCGGACCTTTTTCCAACCCTCAAGTAGCCAAGGAGTCTAGCGTAGGGAGCTACAAAGGTTGTACTCTCAAAACCCTAGCTTTTACTACTTGTATTTGTGTTAAAGTTTAGTTGCCCTAATTTTTCTAGCATGATCCTTGTGATTGTTTCTTTAGCACCATCTAAATTTTAAATATGGCATGTGTGTTGCCTCCAAACCCTTGTAGTGGTGCTGTAGGAAACCCTTCATGGTATCATAGCCAAGCTAGAGCCTTAGGCGACGTTTAGGCGAAGTTAAAACTCCGATCGAACCCCGAAATACGCATTTTTGAGCCTTCTCTGGACAATTTTTTAAAACTGTGTTTTTTCAGAATTAAAAATACTTAAAAAATTCAGCAGGAAAATCTAAGCATAACTGTAAAAAACGACACCATGATCCGCACATATCGCTGCGGATCCGCGACCATACCTTAGGCCGCGGATCCGCGGCCGTACAGATGCTTTATGGCCTCGTTTTTGTACAGTAATGTTCTTATCTGCTTCTACATATTTTTTGGTATTTTCAATCTGACTCAAGTGTTGAGTATTCTGGGGATTATTTTGGATTCGATGATTCGATCGAAATATTTAATTTCGTGCTGTTTTCGGGTAATTTAGAAAGTATTAAAAAGTTCGAACGGATATCATTAACTCACTTTTTCCCGGCACGAAAAACATTCAAGTGTTGAAATTTTCTCGAGTTTAAATCTTTCGGAAATACGTGCAAGTAACGTGGTGGACCCTCTAGAAGAACACAAACCTTAACTCGATTATGTGACCGTCTGAACTGTCTCTGAACCTTAGGGTTTGGGGCAGTACGGCGTGCCACATGTGAGGCGTTAACTTGACCCTTCTACGGCTGGACCACTGCTACTGTGACACATTCTGGGATTTTTGAACTCCGCTCAAGTGTTGAGCTATTTAGGAAATTTTGGGTATTTGATTATTCGATCGAAAAGTTTAATACTGTCTATTTATCTGGAATGTGATACAATATGTGGAATTCATAAAGTTAGGCATGAAATGCGAAGTATGTGATATTTCGGATTTACGATGTCTAAAGTGATTGTGGATTCCAAATGTTGTAGTTTTACACTTTCTTTTCTGTGACCGTAAGTGTAGTATGTCGCATATCGCCGGTTTCGTTTCTTTACATCAACGACAATCGGGGTACGCATACTTACTTACGTTGATGATATATGATATTATGTGTTGCTGAGATATGATGTGCAGGATTGTCGCGATTGAATAGCCGGGTTTTTTTTTATGTGAGATGAGAGTTTTCTTTTTATTCATGTAAAATTCAAATGTAATGTAATATTCTTTTATTTGGGGCACTTCCGGGTTGAGGTTGATGTCGCCAGTGTTGTATATTATTTACTTCTCCGCATTAGGATAGACCCAAGGAGGGGAGCACAAATGGCCGGGTTCTGGGGTTCAGTAGGAGGCCATCTCGAGGTGTCGAGACCGGGTCTCCTAAACTCAAGAATTGGTAGGGTCGCTTGCTGCTCTCATAGGGGTCTAGGGGTGTGGGCTTGGCTATTCATTGCGACTGGGGAATCCGTATTTTCTATTATTGGCTAAATACTAAAAACGGATGTCCTAGTATATCCTGTATTATCATATGTGTGTTTCTACTGCCTGTATTCTGTGATGTGATATCTGAGACGAATGATATATTATATATATGATATATAGTAGATGTTGCTTATGTTTTACACCCGCGCTAGTCCCGTCCCGGTATGCCGTTAGTTAAGTAACTTAACGGTGCATAACGGAACATTGCGGCGAATGCGGATTGCATAAGCGTACGTTGTATTTTCGTTTCTTTTCTGTGATTGGCTTAAGGACTTAAATGATGGGGCTACATTAATATGATTAATGTAAAGAAAATAAACCTAAAAAGATGTTGTAGAATCGGATTTGAAAACCACTCGGCTCTTTATGAAAAAGCTACATTTAAAAATTGTGAAGCTCAAGCCACTCCTTTTGAAAACTATTTGATTCTACAACGATATCAAGTTCAAAGCGTTAAAGATTTTCTTAAAAATCATCCGCAACCCTCCGTAATTTTAGGAAGTAGAGTACTTAGTATTCATGCTACATTTGTTGACCTTAGCCAAGGCATAGTGTACGGTAGCTAAGTGATGTCTTCCTACAATGCATATGATGCAGATTAATTGGGACGGGCATATGACTTTGTTGACCTTAGCCAAGGGTCATGTGAACGGGTCTAATTAATCAAGAAATGACGGGTTGAACTTGACTAGTGCTTGTGATTTGTTGACCATAGCCAAGGTCATAGGTACTAGGGGTAACAACCACATCGGGAATTTCAATAGTTGAAATTTGCAATGAGATTGCATACCTTCCATATGATGGTTGGATCCCGATCCCACTGTGGGCAATAGTTGCTCCCAGGAGAGTTTTTCAGTTTAAAATTAGCTAACCCATTAGGTGTCTAGAAAGGTGTTAACGGGGCTACGCCTCTGGGAAAACGAGGTTTACTTTAATTAAGTCCGTGCGAAAGCACGGGGAACCTCCCTCAAGTACCGACACTGGCCTGGCTGAACAGTTAGCGAAGTTGTAGACTGTAATTAATCCTGGCTAGTTTTCTTTTTAAGGTTTGAAAGAAAAACTTGATTAAAGCAGTGGGAGATATCGATTAGACAAGATAATAACCAATCTGATCTTTGCAAGAGCTTTCGCTGAGTGTATTCTTTTCTCTCTCTTAATGGCAGATACCAATGACAGGACTCAAGCTTCTACTAGATAAAAATAAACTGAATGGAACCAATTATAAAGACTGGCTGAGGAATCTGAAAATTGCCTTGACTTATGATAAAGTATCATATGTCCTCACGACTCCAGCCCCGCCCGTCCCAGGTCCAAAATCCTCAGTTGCGGATATTGAAGTCCGCAAGACATGGGACGCTGACTGTGCCACGGCCAAATGCCTCGCGCTTGCATCGATGGACAACACACATCAAAAGCAGCACGAGAATATGGACATTCACGACATATTCCTCCATACAAAGGAGTTGTATGGAGAGCAATCCTGCGTATTATGATACGAAGTATCAAAGAAATTGTTTCAGATGCGAATGACCCCTGGCACACCAGTAGAAGACCAT
Organism: Agapanthus africanus; assembly: GCA_030015575.1. Taxonomy (NCBI): domain Eukaryota; kingdom Viridiplantae; phylum Streptophyta; class Magnoliopsida; order Asparagales; family Amaryllidaceae; genus Agapanthus; species Agapanthus africanus. Next base: position 283,453,264 of record CM057344.1, read on the forward strand.
GTTCTGAAGATGATAGCTCTTATAGAAGAGCTTGAGGACCTTGGATGGACGATGGACAATGAACAATATACGGATATTATTCTGCAGTCCCTCCCCTCCACCTTCGCTCAATTTATAGTTAACTTCAACATGCACAACATGGAGAAGGAACTACCTGAACTCTTTAATATGTTATGGAGCGCAGAGAGCACACTGAAATCAGTGAAAACTCCCGTTTTGAGTGTTAGGCAATCTTCTTTTTCTCGCCCAAAGGCTAAGGCCAAGGGAAAGATAAAGAAGAAGCCCACCAAGCCTAGGGGTGGAGTTAAAAAGGTTAAGGGGAAGGACAAGTCCAAAGCTGGAGAATCGGGGAAAGGGGAATGTTTTCATTGCCACCAAACAGGACATTGGAAGCGCAACTGCACGGAGTACTTAAATCTCAAGAAGAAGTATGGGGATGCTTCCGCTTCAGGTGTGTTTGTGACAGAAAACTGTTTTTCAATGAACACTGCTTCCTGGGTATTAGATACCAGTTCAGGTTCTCACATTTGCTATTCTATGCAGGGGCTGAGAAATAGCAAGGTTTTGAAGACAGGTGACCATACTCTCCGCGTTGGAAATGGTTCCAATGTACATACAGTCGCAGTGGGAGAGTATCATTTGGGGTTGCCGTCTGGGTGTATATTGGTTTTGAACCCATGTTATTTTGTACCAAGTATGCTTTGTAATATAATATCTGTTTCTTTGTTAGACAATGAAGGATATAATTTTGTATTGCAGAACAATGTTATGAACATTCACCTGAATCAACTGTTGGTTGGGTATGGTACGCTTAATAACGGGATATACGTCCTAAATCAACACACAGTTTTCAGCATACAACACACTAATAAAAGAAAACTTTCAGAAATAAATGAAGCTTTTCTTTGACACTGTAGATTTGGTCATATTAAAGAAACAAGACTAAACAAGTTACACAAAGATGGCTATTTAAACTCTTTTGAATATAAATCTTATGCGACTTGCCAGTCTTGTATCAAGGGTAAAATGACCAAAACTCCGTTTAACGGACACGGAGAAAGAGCTACTGAGCTCCTAGGCCTCATACATAGTGATGTATGTGGGCCAATGTCTACACAGGCTAGAGGCGGTTTTTCATACTTCATTACTTTCACTGGCGATTTCTCAAGATTCGATCATGTATTTTTATTAAAGCACAAATCCGAAGCTTTCGAGAGGTTCACTGAATATAAACTCGAAGTAGAAAAACAAACCGGCTTGAGTATAAAAATGCTTCAATCAGATCGAGGTGGGGAGTACCTCAGTACAGAATTTGCAAACTTCCTAAAAGATAATGGGATTCCCTCTCAGCTCACTCCTCCTTACACACCACAGCACAACGGTGTGTCTGAACGACGGAATCAGACCCTATTAGATATGGTCCGATCCATGATGAGTGATGCTGAGTTACCCGTCTCATTTTGGGGGCATGCATTGGAGACTGCAGCGTTTCTACTGAACAGGGTTCCAACCAAAACTGTGTCTACCACGCCATATGAGATATGGCATGGGAAGAGACCATCTCTTAAGTGAATTAAGATTTGGGGTTGTCCGGCCTATGTTAAAAGCCAGAATCCGGATAAACTCGAGACACGGTCGGTCATGTGTAATTTTGTGGGATATCCAAAGAACTCTTATGGATATCTTTTCTACCACAAGGAGGAACAAAAGGTGTTTGTTTCTCAGCATGCTACATTCTTGGAAAAAGTGTTTTTCACAAATGAAACTGATGGCAATGTAGTGGATCTAGAAGAGGTTCTAGAGACACAAACTACAAATGACGACTTGGTTGAACCGGCTGTTGCAATAGAAACTGAGGAGCCTCGGCCACTCCGTAGGTCTGGTAGGACTTCTCGCCCACCAGAGAGGTACTACGGTTTCCTCATTGATGGTGACGGAGAAGACTGCATCATGGAGGATGATGATCCTACCAGCTTTCAGCAAGCTATCACGAGTGGAGACTCTGTGAAGTGGCTGGATGCCATGAGATCCGAAATGGAGTCTATGTACACCAACAAAGTATGGACTTTGGACGTTGTACCCCCTGGGGTAAAACCTGCGGGGTGCAAATGGATCTTTAAAAGAAAGATTGGTGTAGATGGGCAGGTGGAGACCTACAAGGCAAGACCTGTGGCGAAGGGTTTTCGTCAAAGACCAGGTTTGGACTATGACGAAACTTTTTCTCCTGTAGCCATGTTTAAATCCATTCGGATCCTACTTGCTATTGCTGCTCACTATGACTATGAAATCTGGCAGATGGACGTTAAAACGGCATTTCTAAATGGAAATTTGGAAGAATGCGTTTATATGTTTCAACAAGAGGGCTTCATTGACAGTGGGAGCAGCGGGAAAGCATGTAAATTGCTTAAATCCATATATTGGTTAAAGCAGGCATCACGGAGTTGGAACATCTGTTTCGATGATGTTATCAAAGAGTTTGATTTCATTAAAAATCCAGATGAACCTTGTGTTTATAAGAAGGCTGTAGGGAGAGCTGTCACATTCCTCGTATTGTACGTAGATGAAATTCTTCTGATAGGAAATGATATTCCTATGGTACAGTCGGTCAAATCTTTCTTATCACTAAGGTTCTCCATGAAGGACCTGGGTGATGCCACATACATTTTGGGCATAAGGATCTATAGGGATAGATCCAAGAGGTTATTGGGATTGTCCTACACCAGGTACATCAACACCATCCTAAAACGGTTTAGTATGGAAGACTCCAAGCGGGGTGCCTTACCCGCTTGCCATGGGGTCACTCTCTCTAAGGACTCTTGCGCAAAGACCGATGAAGGGAGAGCATGCATGAGCATTATACCCTATGCTTCGGCAGTAGGATCTATAATGTATGCGATGTTATGTACACGCCCAGATGTAGCTTATGCACTTAGTGTTGTAAGCAGGTATCAATCCAACCCATGGGAGAATCACTGGATAGCTGTGAAGAACATTATTAAGTACTTACGAAGGACTAAAGAATTGATCTTGGTGTATGGTAATGGAGATCTCCAAATGGTGGCCTTTACCGATTCGAGCTTCCAGAGGGATAAGGACGACATCAAATCTATCTCCGGGTTTGTATTTACCCTCAATGGAGGGGCGGTAAGTTGGAAGAGTTCCAAACAGGATACCGTTGCAGACTCTACGATGGAGGCTGAGTACATTGTTGCGAATGATGCCGCCAAGGAAGCCGTCTGGATGAACAAGTTCGCCTCGGAGCTAGGAGTAGTTCCAACCATTATTGATCCAATACCATTGTATTGTGATAATAATGGGGCTATGGCGTTAGCCAAGGAGCCCAGGTCCCATCAGCCGTCCAGACACATCGTGAGGCGTTTTCATCTGATCCGGGAGATTGTAGATCGCCGCGAGATCGAGATTAGGAGAGTAGACACAAAGAATAACACCGCGGATCCAATCACCAAGGCCCTCCCTCAGCCGCAACATGAGCGACTTTTTGAGATGTTGGGTATGAGATACGCCAATAACTGGCCTTAGTGCAAGTAGGAGATTGTTGGATATATGTATGCCCTAGAGGCCATTATATGATAGTGGATGTATTTATACATGTGTGTGTGTGTATATATATATATATATATATATATATTCAGTGTACATTCTTGCTCGACATGATAGTATACTATCCGGTTCTTCTTTATCTGACATATTGATTTGATCATGCTTTTATTCATTCACACATGTTGATAAAGCCCTGAGGATTAGGCTTGACTACTGTGATTATGATAGAGATCATATTAGTGGGACATCTGTAGTTTATAAGCATATCCTGGAATGTCCCTAGTCGTAGGTGCATCGAGACGGGGCATTGATATACCAGAGTAGACTAGCGTATATGATACTAGACCCATATGATGGGCGATGGATGTTCCCACATTCATCGATGTTTGACATCGAGATCGTATATGGGTGCTCAGTGGTGACTGGGTACACTGGACGGACTCACCGAGAACTCCTATATAGAAATATATCTATCGTCGGATAGCAGTTCTCAGGTGACACTGGTGCAGGTTAGTCTGTAGACCCGAGATCGTCATAGAGTCTTGTGTGTTCTCCCACTGTACTTTGATTACCACCCAACCACGGCTCTACTGAGTCGTGCAAATAGGTGGCCGTTGGGTACAGTCCCGAGAAACAAGAAGGTGATGAGCGATAGGAGGGGTTTCGTCTCTCCCGGTATTGGGAGTTGATGCTGTGTTGTGCTCGACTGGCTATATCAGTAAGTCCCTGGCCAGGGCTGTTGAGATTTACCGATAAGTGTTATCAGTAGTTTGTCGATCTGTTATAGACCATTCATCGGCACGACTTATTGAGTTATTAGGGTCGACGTTACCATCCCTAGACTCGATATGCAGCATATCCGACGAAGAGAACGGACTGTACAACAGTTTTGCCGGTTGGCTCGACAGGAGTTGTGACAGGTTCGTTTGTTTTCTTCTGATCACCCAATACCCGGGTGGCCGTTACGTTTAGCTGACCGCTTGCGGCTTAGCGGTGCTTGATATGATCATCACCCACTGCCGGCGTATTGACGAGTCTTAGAGTCCCACAATGGAGTTACCTAGTCCAGGCGAAACGTTGTGGTGCGCATATGCGATATGCACATGGACCCGGTTAAAATGCGTGTATGAGATAACGCATATTAATCGGACAGTTTGCTTTTAGTCGGGTCGTATGCGATATGACCGGTTTGCTAAATCAAGTGTTGATTTATCATTGACCATTAGTTTATCACTTGAAATCCTTTCTTGTCTTTTTGTTGTATTCATGCATGTATGCATTCATTCTTATTCATGCACATATGGATGTGCATGCACACATACATGCATACATCATTCTATCATGGTTGTTGATATAGTGGATGGTGGCAATATAAGACTCACACCCTTTATAAAATATATAGATATTATTTTTGGAAAAGAAAAATGAAAATGGAAATTGTTTCATGGTTTAATATTTTATTCTTTCATTAACCCTTTTGTGTAACCATGATTTAATTTCTATGGTCATTTTTGTTCCAAACTAAAATATCTAGATATTTTATAACCTTGGTTAAGAATGAGAGATGGAAAATATATATATTCTCTTTTCTCATTTTTATTTTAGTATCTTATCATTATCTTGAGTTTTATAAGCCATCATCTTCTTCCTCCTTTCTCTCTTGCTCTCTAGTTTTTCTCAAGTGAGCAAAAGAGTTACCAAGTTAGGATTTTGAAGTGAGAAAACCAACCACAACACCATTCTACACTAGTCTTGCCCATTAGTGTAGAGTGTTAGCATCCATTTCTTCTCTTGATCTTGTGAAGTTTCAAGCTTGGACAAAGAGGACTCCGGGTGGATCGTCGTGGACCTAGATGATCTCAAGCGGACCTTTTTCCAACCCTCAAGTAGCCAAGGAGTCTAGCGTAGGGAGCTACAAAGGTTGTACTCTCAAAACCCTAGCTTTTACTACTTGTGTTTGTGTTAAATTTTAGTTGCCCTAATTTTTCTAGCATGATCCTTGTGATTGTTTCTTTAGCACCATCTAAATTTTAAATATGGCATGTGTGTTGCCTCCAAACCCTTGTAGTGGTGCTGTAGGAAACCCTTCACAAGTCTCATAAACCCTAGTTGTAATTGTAACCTAGCATGTTACAATATTATAGATCACATATATAATATATAATGTAACAAAAGAAAATATTACAACTAACATATATCGCATATACATCAATGTATTATCCAAGTGAGAAAAAGAATCAATAAAGTGAGCTTATATTAGTTAATGTAACGTAATATATCTCATATATAATTATACATTAAATTATCGAATCAACACTTGATCCGATAATCCGGCTATTTCATAAATAACCGACTAATATAAAATGTAACTGTTCATCGAATCAACACTTGATCTGATGACCCGGCTATATCACATATACCCGGCCGATATCACATATCACGAGAATCTAATACGGTATCACATACACGTATTGTTCTCGGTTCCGCACATATCACATATGTGCTCCTACTCAATTTTGCCTGAGCCAGGAAGCCTCTGTGTAGGACTCTAAAGAATCGTCAATACGCCGACAGTAGGTGATGATCATATAAAACACCCACAAGCTGCAAGCGGTTAGCTAAACGTAACAGCCACCTAGGTATTGAGCGATCAGAAGATCAACAAGCAAGCCTGTACATTCTCCTGTGAATCTAACCAGTAAAACTCCCGTATAGTCCGGTATCTTCATCTGATATGTCGCATATGTAGTCTAGGGGTGGTAAACGTCAGACCCCAGTAACAGATAAGTCGTGTCGATATGAGGTCCATAATAGTTCGAGAAACCACTGATAAGGCTTACCAGTAAATCTCAGCAACCCTGGCTATGGATTTCTAGTTATAACCAATCGAACATAGCGCAACATCAACTCCCAATACCAGGTGAGATGAAACCCCTCCTATCGCTCATTGCCTCCATGTGATTCGGGACTGTACCCAAAAGCCACCATTTCGCACGTTCTCTTGAACGTGGTAAGGTGGAAATCAAAGCACAGTGGGAATCACACAAGACTCTATGACGATCTAGGGTCTACAGACTAACTTGTACCAGTGTCACCAGAGAACTACCATCTGACGTGAGGTATATTACCATCTGGGAGTTCGGCTAGTTCGTCCAGTGTACCCAGTCTCCATAGAGCACCCGTACACTATCTCTGATGTCAAACACCAATGGATATGGGATCATCCATCGCCCATTTACATGGGTCGAGAAGCTATACGCTAGTCTACTCTGGTATATCGATGCCCTATCTCGATGCACCTACGACTAAAAACAATTGAAGGATGTACTTAGCGACTAGTATGATCTGCTTCATAGTCCTGGTAGTCAAGTACTCATCCTAAAGGCTTTATCAACATGTAATATAGAGACAATCAGAGTACATGTTAAGATAAAGAGCAACCAGATAGCATACTATCATGTCGAGCAAGAAAGTCTTCCATATATATGTCTAAGCATCCACTACAATATACATCGTATGTATAGTAATGGTCTCTAGGGCATACATACCACTAACAATCTCCCACTTGCACTAGGGCCATCTGTTGTAGTATCTCATACCCAACAATCAGCTGTGGTTGAAGTATCTCATACTCAACCATCCCATAAATGTCTCTACTGGGAAATAGTCCTTTGTGAGTGGATCCGCGCTGTTGTCCTCTGTATCTACTCTCCTAACCTCGATCTCCCTGGAGATCATCCATCTCCATGATCAGGTGATACTGCCTAAGAATATGTCTGGATCTCTGATGGGACGGGGGTTCCTAGGCATAAGCCATAAGTCCATTGTCATACAATGGTAGGAATGAAGTTCATCTCATGAACTAATATATATACAGACTACTTCTTTGGTAGTATCCTTGGTAATGATGTATCTATCCTTTAATCTTCTAGTTTGCCACGGTATCTATCTTGGAACTCTTCCAACATGCTGTCCTTCCACTGAGGGTAAAAACAATGCCTGTGACTGACATTCAGTCGACCATACCACCCCGGAAGCAATCCAGTGATTCTCCCCAGGATCGATTGATACCATCTCACTACACCTAGTGAGAATCCTAACATCCAATTAGATCTATCTCATAGATCGAAAACCCAGGATTTAGGAGGTATCACCTTGATCCTATATGGAGAATCTTTGTGATAAGAGGAGATTGACCGAGCGTTGCATAGGAAACTCCTTCCCTATCAAGAGTATGTCATCCAAGTACTGTACGCGGATCACTACCATACTCCCTACTACCTTTTTGTATATAGGTTCATCTACCATTTTTGTAGCGTCTTGAAAAGTCGTTTTGGTGTTTTCTTGAAATTCGGTGAAAATTCGGTATTTTTCCGAAAACCGTCTTTCTCGATATTTTGCAGTTTAGGGCTAATTATACCTAAAAAGGATAGGTAATTTCTTGTTTTTAGTAGCTAATGAGTTATTTATGAAATTTTGGTCATTTAAAAATTTTTCCCTATTTTTCAATTTTTTTAATATTATTTTAAGCCGGTAAGAAAATACATTAAATAAGCGATAAATACAAATTTTTCCGGGCTAATTTTAATCTCTAAAATTATGATAATTATAATCTAGTGATAACATGAATTTTTAGTAATTTATTTTGATTTTTAACAAATTTTTGTGATTTGAAACGAATTTATTGAATTTTGAGCTAAAACTTGCAATTTTTGAGTTGTAGGGGCCTTTTTGAATAAAATTTCTTTTGTAAAACCCCTCTCTCTTTTTCCTCAGCCCTAGGACAGCCCCACCTTGTGTGAGACCAGAAATTTCTGGCCTCTCTCTTCTTGGTTTCTTTCTTGAGTTAATTTGATAGTTTATGGTATTATTTTAATTAAAATGGATAATGTATGATACATTGACTTTTGTGGACTTGACCATGACTTTCCCCACTTGCCCACACCCTCCCCCATACCTCATTCTGGCCGAAATTCCTGCACACCCTCTTCTTCCTCTCTTTTCTTTTCATTTTTCTTCAATTTCTTCAAGAAATACATCAAAATCCATGATTTAATTCAAAAATCCAAACAAAAATCCTTATGCTATCATTATCCTTAGCCATTCTTGCTTGGACCTTGGTGTTGAGGCCATCAATTGGAGCAAATTTTCTTGCTTGATCCATAGATCAAGAGGTATAATTCTCATCAAGTTGCTTTCTTTTGCTAAAAATTCCTTTAATTGTATGGTTAGTGTTAAAAGTTAGCTTATTTCTAATCTAGTTTAAAAGGGTAGTTTGTTTAAATTAGGGTTTTGAAGCCATGATAATTAATTAAGTTGTTTATTAGTTAATCTAGTTGTTAGTGAACTAATCTATATGGTTACCTTGTTATGTAGTCTTTAATTATGCTAATTTAGGTAATTTTAGAAGTTGATTTTAGTTGTAAATTGTTGTTTTTAAATTTTCAAGAGAAGGTTTTTGTATGGAATTGATATTTGAAACTTGATTAGTGAGTTGATTAAGTTTTAGAAAGCATTATTTAATTGATTTAAACCTAATTTGCTATCTAGTGTTTTGCTAACCTTAATCTAAGAGGTGAACTTGCTAATTGGGGTTGAAATTAGTGTTAATTAAGTTTTTCAAGTATGGTTTTTGATTTGCAATTGCTATTTATAAAAATCAAGAAAGGGTTTGGTTGTGGAATATAGGTTTTGGAGCATGATTAATGTGTTGTAATTAGTGGGTGTGGATTGCTTGTAGTGTGCTTGGGTGAGTATGCTTTATTGTAGTCGTTTTGTCGCAAATCGGCGATTTTTGCACCGATTTTTGGAATGTATATGCTTACTAGATTTTTATATAAATTATGAGATGGACTATTTTTGATATCTTGATGATTGTAATGGCTTGTCCTACGACTTTTAGGATGCGTGAGTGCGGTTTTTGGGTAGTCGGGTTTTAGTTTTGCCGGGTGACCCAAATCGGCGTTTTTGGCAGTTTTTGCGATTTTCGCGTGTGTTCCGCGCACTTTGTGCACGTTGTACCTAGTTAGCGAACTTTAGTAGTTTCGTTGGGGTTTGCGTCGTTCTTGATATGTAACCTTATAATTGGTAATGATGTAAATTCCAGGTTCGGTCGCGGAAACGTCAGACGCGGCGCGAAAGGGAAAGGCGGTGATTGGACACAGCTAGCCAGGGATCCCGGTGAGTAGATTTAACATCTACGGGGGACGATCGTTTGGATGGCGCAAGTCGCCCGATAGATTTATTAAACTGGAAAATAGTAAATTGGATAACCACTTGTGACATTAGAATAATATTACTGGCATGATAATTGCTGCAATTAGATCAATATGTTATACCCATATACGCAAACTCAATTGTAGGACACATGCACCATTACCAGGTTTTTATATGCAGCACGAGCACTATTCATGTTTACACACACACCCTGGTAATTGCCATGCCACCACACTAGATAACTTTTAAATTGAAACCTTTTACTAATTGATACTTAAACTGGTACTATTGCCTTTAATTCCTTAAAAATGAAACCGTAGTATTGCTAATTCATGTGCATGTACTTCATCATATTAATTGTTCATGCTTAATATATTAATCACACATCGCAACTTGATTATTGATATCATACGCATTCATTATCATTGATATATGCACTTATGTGGATTTCTGGAGATTTTATGATATTGCTGGATTTCGGGGGAAAGCCGCAAAATTTCTAAACTTATTATATTTTTTTAAAATATGTAAAATTGCGGTTTTCTAGTGATGTAAGTGTCGTCCACCATGAGTTTGCTGTGGATTTGGAAATCCGTGTCGAGGAGTGGAGGAACCGGCACGGGTACATGGTGGGCCCGGTAAGGTACCCCGGGGCAAGAGGAATGTGGTGATGACGTTGAGCCTGGCAGGGGACGGATTACCTACCGGTGACTGTTTGGGACGGCGGATATCCAGAGGATACCGACCGTGGCCACTAGATGATGAGATATTGATATTTGAGATGGGTCAGCCGGACGGCTGAGGCCAGAGATACATTTATGAGGTTTGAGACAGCTTTTAGGTGTCGTTGCTGGACACCGGTTCTCGTCGATTCTTTGATATTATGCTGGCATTCTAAAAGAGTTTCAAAAACAAAAAGAGATAAAAATATTTATATATATATACTATTGAGACCTCAGATACTCATGTTGCATACATATTCGTACACTGATGCTGTATAATACCTGCTAATATATCCATATTGCATACATACTTGCCATTATGTCCTGCCTTACCAGTATTATAGATGCTAGGATGCTTGTGTGCATGCATATGATAGCCTTTGTAGATGTTCTTTATTACTCACGAGTTGGCAACTCACCCCCGTTGTGCCATAGCCTGTTGCAGGTCCGCTCCGTCAGTTCAGTAGCGGCGGGTGCGCTTGCTTCTTTTGCCTCTTTTGCCTGGACTCGAGATTTGCTCATAGGTGGGTTATGTTAATATTTTTGTACCACCTTGTATATTATTTGCATCTAGTGTACTCCATCTACTGTTTCTACCAGATTATTGTATATTGATCTAGAGATGAGACTGTGAGGTTTGTGGATTTTATGCTGTATTTTGGGGGTCGAGCTCACTTGAGCCGACATGCTACTTTTTCATGCTTCCTTATGCTTTATTATGATTATTATGCTTGCTGTCATTTACATTGCGTGGGATTTGTGACCGCCTTATGGCGAAGAGCTAGCTCCCGCTTGGGGATGCCCTATTTTGTTGGATTCATGTATATATTTTGTTGTACCCATTTTTGGGGGTCAGTATTTACAAAGGAGACTCTGCCGAAATTTTCGGGAAAAATTGGTATTGTTTTTAAAAAGGGTTTTACATGACTTATTTGATAACTCGCTTTCAATTGATTGGGTTTTCTTCACTCTTTTGCTTAATTGGTTTTGTTTTCTGGGCTTTGGCTTACTTATTTTACGGACGTCTTTAGACGTTTCGTAAACTTAAGTGCCAGTCACGTTCCGTACCCTGCGGGTCGTGACAAAGTTGGTATCAGAGCGATAGGTTTTACCTTTGCGAGTGTAGGATGACCCTTGGTAGATGGAGTAAGTGACTTAAGCAGGGTGACGTAGCGTGCGTATGTCCGCGGCATGCTTACGATACGGTACTCCGCCTAAGTGACTTTAGGATATACTTGCTTGAAAAATTCCTTCTTCAACTCCGTGTATCCTATGATCCTATTGCACTGTCCTTATTATCCTTTTCCTGTACCAGCCACTATGCCGCCGAAGGCTATGAGGGCACAGAGGGCTGCCGTCAGAGACGAGATTCGAGCTGGCTCGTCCGAGACTAGGACTGAGCAGGGTGGTATGCCTACGCCGCAGAGACAGACTGATCCGCATTCCCCAGGTCGCATGGATAGGCTTGAGTCCGGTATGGAGGAGCTGCGACAGATGATGGGAGGCATGCAGGAGTTACGACAGATGGTGGAATCGTTAGTAGAGGTCAATCGAGCACAGAGATCGGATATTACTCCCCCTGCAGTCGTTTCAAGACCGAGTCGGATTCGCACTGATATGTTAGCACCTAGGAGGGTTCGCAGAGGCTGTGGTGGATTTTTAGGGGCCAGTTATATCGCCTTCACCCATATGGTCAGCAGCCATGGTTAGGATGTTTTTGGTGTGGTAGCCTGCATCATCGTATCAGAGACTGTCCGGTGAGACGACAGGGAGCAGCGACAGTTCCGCATGTGACCCTACCACCATCACCACCCCCTCCTCAGAGAGCCCTACTTTCTACCCCAGGCGATGCTCCACGCCAGTTAGGTGCACCGAGAGGCCGAGGACGTGGCGGTCCTGTTCAGAGAGGACGAGGAGGCAGAGGCCGAGGTCGAGGTCAGCCCGCTATCGGTGGAGGACAGGCCCGAGTATTTGCTTTGACACCGCAGGATGCGCAGGCATCCAATGCCGTTGTGACAGGTACTTTGCCAGTTTGTTCTTTCGACGCGCGGGTATTATTCGACCCAGGTTCCACACATTCGTACGTCTCTACACACTTTGCACCGATGTTGGGCCGTGAGTCGTCGTCGTTGGATCAGCCGCTTGTTGTTGTTACTCCGGTAGGCGAGTCGTTTGTCGCTCGGTTTGTATTTCGTTTGTGTTCCGTTCGTATCGGGGAGAGGGATTCATCAGTTGATTTGATACTCCTCGATATGTTGGACTTTGATGTGCTTCTGGGCATGGATTGGCTAGCCACTTGTTATGCTTCGGTGGACTGCCGTAAGAAGGCAGTCAGATTTAGCTTTCCGGGAGAGCCAGTCCTTGTTATTCAGGGAGACCGTAGTGTCGCCCTTCCCAGCTTAATTTCGTCTCTTCGCGCTGGTCAGCTCTTGCGGAAGGGATGTCAGGGATTCTTAGCGTTTGTTTGTGATACTCGAGCTTCAGAGATTCCGTTGGACCGGGTCCCGGTAGTTTGTGAGTTCCCTGATGTTTTCCCTGATGAGCTACCTGGGCTACCGCCTGAGCGCGATGTTGAGTTCTGCATTGATTTGATTCCCGGTTCGGGGCCTATTTCTATACCGCCTTATCGGATGGCCCCAGCAGAGCTTCGAGAGCTGAAGGATCAGTTGCAGGATTTGTTGGACAAGGGGCTTATTCGACCGAGTGTTTCTCCGTGGGGTGCTCCGGTCCTGTTTGTCAAGAAGAAGGATGGAAGTTTGCGCTTATGTATCGACTACCGCCAGCTGAACAAGGTTACCGTTCGGAACAGATATCCGTTGCCGCGCATTGATGATTTGTTCGACCAGCTTCAGGGTGCGGGGTATTTTTCGAGGATCGACTTGCGATCAGGATACCATCAGCTGCGAGTTCGACAGGAGGATATACCGAGGACAGCTTTCCGTACACGCTATGGCCACTACGAGTTTTTGGTGATGTCGTTCGGACTCACCAATGCCCCAGCAGCATTTATGGATTTGATGAACCGTACATTTAGGCCGTATCTTGACTTGTTCATCATCGTGTTTATCGACGATATCTTGGTGTACTCCCGGAGCAGAGAGGAGCACGAGCAGCACTTGCGGATTACGTTACAGACTCTGAGGGAGCACCAGCTGTTCGCGAAGTTCTCCAAGTGTGCTTTCTGGCTGGACAGCGTCGGATTCTTGGGTCACGTGGTTACGAGAGACGGCATTTGTGTGGACCCGAAGAAGATTGAGGCTGTTCAGCAGTGGCCCCGACCTACATCGGTTACTGAGATCCGTAGTTTTCTAGGCCTGGCGGGCTACTACAGGCGTTTTGTTCAGGACTTCTCCCGTATAGCTGCACCGTTGACCAGTTTGACCCGGAAGGGAGTTCCTTTCGTCTGGACAGAGGAGTGCGAGCGCAGTTTTCAGCAGCTACGGACTCGTTTGACTACGGCGCCGGTATTATCTTTGCCTTCGGGATCAGGCGGATTTGTTGTCTACTGTGATGCTTCGCGAGTGGGATTAGGATGCGTTTTGATGCAGCATGGCCGGGTGATCGCTTATGCTTCTCGGCAGTTGAAGAAGCATGAACAGAACTACCCCACTCATGATTTGGAGATGGCTGCAGTGGTCTTTGCACTGAAGATTTGGCAACATTACCTATACGGCGAGTCGTGTCAGATATTCACCGATCACAAGAGCTTAAAGTACATATTTCAGCAGCGAGACCTGAACCTCAGACAGCGTCGTTGGATGGAGTTGGTGAAAGACTACGACTGCGAGATCTTATATCACCCAGGCAAGGCGAATGTGGTGGCAGATGCGTTGAGTAGGAGGCCCGGGGGTAGTCTATCCTTTTGCGCGCAGTGCAGAGGCAGTCGTCAGCAGATTGGCAGATGTTATGCGACAGCCGAGTTGAGTTCGAGTTCACTCAGACAGGGGGACAGCTCGCGCATGTTCATGCACGCCCACAGTTGCTTGACCGTATATATGAGGCACAGCGTAGTGACGACCGTTGCTCAGAGATCATGGCACAGATGGGACAGGGCAGATTTTCCGAGTTCATGGTTGACGATCAGGGGATTTTATGATATGGATCTAGACTGTGCGTACCAGATACTGATGGATTACGGCGCGACATTCTCGAGGAGGCACACTGATCAGTGTATAGTGTCCACCCCGGTTCCACCAAGATGTACCATGATATGAGAGAGACCTACTGGTGGGACGGGATGAAGAGGGACATTGCGGAGCTCGTTTCGAGATGCCTGACTTGTCAGCAAGTCAAGGCCGAGCACCAGAGGCCCGCAGGAGAGCTACAGCCGTTACCCATTCCAGAGTGGAAATGGGAACAGATTTCGATGGATTTCGTTGTGGGTCTACCCAGGACCAGTCGAGGGTACGACTCCATCTGGGTGATCATGGATAGATTGACGAAAGCGGCCCACTTCCTTCCAGTGAAGACGACTTTCAGCTTCGCTCAGTATGCTCAGCTCTATATTGACGAGATCGTGCGACTACATGGCGTACCGACTTGTATCGTGTCAGATCGAGGCACTCAGTTCACCAGCCGACTTTGGCAGAGACTTCAGGAGGCTTTGGGCACTCGTTTGAGCTTCAGCACAGCGTTTCATCCGCAGACCGACGGACAATCAGAGCGGACCATTCAGACTCTCGAGGACATGCTCAGAGCGTGCGTTTTAGACTTTGGTGGTAGCTGGGATCGTCATTTACCTCTAGTGGAGTTCTCCTACAACAATAGCTTCCAGGATACTATTCAGATGGCACCTTTCGAGGCATTGTATGGGAGGAGATGCAGATCGCCCGTTAGTTGGACAGAGCTCAGCGAGAGCAGCATTTTGGGGCCGCAGCTTGTTGAGGAGACGACATCGAAGATCCAGTTGATCCGAGACCGGATGAGAGCGGCTCAGAGCAGGCAGAAATCCTATGCAGACAGACGCCGTCGCAGATTAGTGTTCGCAGTTGGCGACCATGTTTTTCTGAAAGTCTCTCCGATGAAGGGCGTGATGCGTTTTGGGCGAAAGGTGAAGCTTAGTCCTAGATTCGTAGGTCCCTTCGAGATCCTCGAGCGTGTCGGCGCTGTTGCATATCGTTTGGCTCTTCCACCCAGCTTTCCCGATGTTCACCCCGTTTTTCATGTTTCGATGCTCCGCAAGTACCTTCACGACCCTTCGCATGCGATTCAGCACCCGACAGTCCAGCTAGAGCGCGACCTTTCTTTTGCAGAGCAGCCGGTGGCCATCCTGGATCGGCAGGTGAAGAAGTTGAGGTCGAAGATTATACCAACCGTCAAGGTCCTTTGGCGCAGCCCGAGCAGCGAGGAGGTTACCTGGGAGACCGAGGGCGAGATGAGGAAGAAATATCCCCATCTCTTCGAAGGTACGCGTAGCTATATTTTTAAATTCGGGGACCGAATTTCTTTAAGGGGGGAAGATTGTAGCGTCTTGAAAAGTCGTTTTGGTGTTTTCTTGAAATTCGGTGAAAATTCGGTATTTTTCCGAAAACCGTCTTTCTCGATATTTTGCAGTTTAGGGCTAATTATACCTAAAAAGGATAGGTAATTTCTTGTTTTTAGTAGCTAATGAGTTATTTATGAAATTTTGGTCATTTAAAAATTTTTCCCTATTTTTCAATTTTTTTAATATTATTTTAAGCCGGTAAGAAAATACATTAAATAAGCGATAAATACAAATTTTTCCGGGCTAATTTTAATCTCTAAAATTATGATAATTATAATCTAGTGATAACATGAATTTTTAGTAATTTATTTTGATTTTTAACAAATTTTTGTGATTTGAAACGAATTTATTGAATTTTGAGCTAAAACTTGCAATTTTTGAGTTGTAGGGGGCCTTTTTGAATAAAATTTCTTTTGTAAAACCCCTCTCTCTTTTTCCTCAGCCCTAGGACAGCCCCACCTTGTGTGAGACCAGAAATTTCTGGCCTCTCTCTTCTTGGTTTCTTTCTTGAGTTAATTTGATAGTTTATGGTATTATTTTAATTAAAATGGATAATGTATGATACATTGACTTTTGTTGACTTGACCATGACTTTCCCCACTTGCCCACACCCTCCCCCATACCTCATTCTGGCCGAAATTCCTGCACACCCTCTTCTTCCTCTCTTTTCTTTTCATTTTTCTTCAATTTCTTCAAGAAATACATCAAAATCCATGATTTAATTCAAAAATCCAAACAAAAATCCTTATGCTATCATTATCCTTAGCCATTCTTGCTTGGACCTTGGTGTTGAGGCCATCAATTGGAGCAAATTTTCTTGCTTGATCCATAGATCAAGAGGTATAATTCTCATCAAGTTGCTTTCTTTTGCTAAAAATTCCTTTAATTGTATGGTTAGTGTTAAAAGTTAGCTTATTTCTAATCTAGTTTAAAAGAGTAGTTTGTTTAAATTAGGGTTTTGAAGCCTTGATAATTAATTAAGTTGTTTATTAGTTAATCTAGTTGTTAGTGAACTAATCTATATGGTTACCTTGTTATGTAGTCTTTAATTATGCTAATTTAGGTAATTTTAGAAGTTGATTTTAGTTGTAAATTGTTGTTTTTAAATTTTCAAGAGAAGGTTTTTGTATGGAATTGATATTTGAAACTTGATTAGTGAGTTGATTAAGTTTTAGAAAGCATTATTTAATTGATTTAAACCTAATTTGCTATCTAGTGTTTTGCTAACCTTAATCTAAGAGGTGAACTTGCTAATTGGGGTTGAAATTAGTGTTAATTAAGTTTTTCAAGTATGGTTTTTGATTTGCAATTGCTATTTATAAAAATCAAGAAAGGGTTTGGTTGTGGAATATAGGTTTTGGAGCATGATTAATGTGTTGTAATTAGTGGGTGTGGATTGCTTGTAGTGTGCTTGGGTGAGTATGCTTTATTGTAGTCGTTTTGTCGCAAATCGGCGATTTTTGCACCGATTTTTGGAATGTATATGCTTACTAGATTTTTATATAAATTATGAGATGGACTATTTTTGATATCTTGATGATTGTAATGGCTTGTCCTACGACTTTTAGGATGCGTGAGTGCGGTTTTTGGGTAGTCGGGTTTTAGTTTTGCCGGGTGACCCAAATCGGCGTTTTTGGCAGTTTTTGCGATTTTCGCGTGTGTTCCGCGCACTTTGTGCACGTTGTACCTAGTTAGCGAACTTTAGTAGTTTCGTTGGGGTTTGCGTCGTTCTTGATATGTAACCTTATAATTGGTAATGATGTAAATTCCAGGTTCGGTCGCGGAAACGTCAGACGCGGCGCGAAAGGGAAAGGCGGTGATTGGACACAGCTAGCCAGGGATCCCGGTGAGTAGATTTAACATCTACGGGGGACGATCGTTTGGATGGCGCAAGTCGCCCGATAGATTTAGTAAACTGGAAAATAGTAAATTGGATAACCACTTGTGACATTAGAATAATATTACTGGCATGATAATTGCTGCAATTAGATCAATATGTTATACCCATATACGCAAACTCAATTGTAGGACACATGCACCATTACCAGGTTTTTATATGCAGCACGAGCACTATTCATGTTTACACACACACCCTGGTAATTGCCATGCCACCACACTAGATAACTTTTAAATTGAAACCTTTTACTAATTGATACTTAAACTGGTACTATTGCCTTTAATTCCTTAAAAATGAAACCGTAGTATTGCTAATTCATGTGCATGTACTTCATCATATTAATTGTTCATGCTTAATATATTAATCACACATCGCAACATGATTATTGATATCATACGCATTCATTATCATTGATATATGCACTTATGTGGATTTCTGGAGATTTTATGATATTGCTGGATTTCGGGGGAAAGCCGCAAAATTTCTAAACTTATTATATTTTTTTAAAATATGTAAAATTGCGGTTTTCTAGTGATGTAAGTGTCGTCCACCATGAGTTTGCTGTGGATTTGGAAATCCGTGTCGAGGAGTGGAGGAACCGGCACGGGTACATGGTGGGCCCGGTAAGGTACCCCGGGGCAAGAGGAATGTGGTGATGACGTTGAGCCTGGCAGGGGACGGATTACCTACCGGTGACTGTTTGGGACGGCGGATATCCAGAGGATACCGACCGTGGCCACTAGATGATGAGATATTGATATTTGAGATGGGTCAGCCGGACGGCTGAGGCCAGAGATACATTTATGAGGTTTGAGACAGCTTTTAGGTGTCGTTGCTGGACACCGGTTCTCATCGATTCTTTGATATTATGCTGGCATTCTAAAAGAGTTTCAAAAACAAAAAGAGATAAAAATATTTATATATATATATACTATTGAGACCTCAGATACTCATGTTGCATACATATTCGTACACTGATGCTGTATAATACCTGCTAGTATATCCATATTGCATACATACTTGCCATTATGTCCTGCCTTACCAGTATTATAGATGCTAGGATGCTTGTGTGCATGCATATGATAGCCTTTGTAGATGTTCTTTATTACTCACGAGTTGGCAACTCACCCCCGTTGTGCCATAGCCTGTTGCAGGTCCGCTCCGTCAGTTCAGTAGCGGCGGGTGCGCTTGCATCTTTTGCCTCTTTTGCCTGGACTCGAGATTTGCTCATAGGTGGGTTATGTTAATATTTTTGTACCACCTTGTATATTATTTGCATCTAGTGTACTCCATCTACTGTTTCTACCAGATTATTGTATATTGATCTAGAGATGAGACTGTGAGGTTTGTGGATTTTATGCTGTATTTTGGGGGTCGAGCTCACTTGAGCCGACATGCTACTTTTTCATGCTTCCTTATGCTTTATTATGATTATTATGCTTGCTGTCATTTACATTGCGTGGGATTTGTGACCGCCTTATGGCGAAGAGCTAGCTCCCGCTTGGGGATACCCTATTTTGTTGGATTCATGTATATATTTTGTTGTACCCATTTTTGGGGGTCAGTATTTACAAAGGAGACTCTGCCGAAATTTTCGGGAAAAATTGGTATTGTTTTTAAAAAGGGTTTTACATGACTTATTTGATAACTCGCTTTCAATTGATTGGGTTTTCTTCACTCTTTTGCTTAATTGGTTTTGTTTTCTGGGCTTTGGCTTACTTATTTTACGGACGTCTTTAGACGTTTCGTAAACTTAAGTGCCAGTCACGTTCCGTACCTTGCGGGTCGTGACAATTTTGATGAAGTCAAACTCTTTGACTACCAAATCAAAACAGACGTTCCAACTCCGCGATGCCTGATTTATCCCATAAAACAACTTGCACACGTTTCCGCTGCTTCCACTGTCTACGAAGCCCTCTGGCTGTGTACTTAAAGACGCTCATTTCCAAATCACTAATTAGAAAATTAGTCCTGACACCCAACCGCCAGATATCGTAGTCATAGTATTTAGCAGTGGCAAGTAGGATCTGGATGGACTTAACTATAGCTTTGAAAGTCTTAACTTTTCCATATACACCAAGTAATCTTCTCAAGGTATACTTGCTCCTGATGGGAATTTAACCCTTCAGATAAAGTAACCAAAGTCCATACTTTGTTGATGTATATGGATTCCATCTCAGATCGCTTAGCATCCAGCCATTCTTACAGCGTCCCCACTCTTGATGCCCTGCTCGAAACTAGTTGGGTCATCATCTCATGATGCAATTCTCTCTCCTACTGTCAAAGAGAAACCGAAGCATCTCTCAGGTGGGTGAGGAACCCTACTAGATCAGCGGAGAGGCTGAGATTCGTTGGAAACTATTAAATCCTCCGGTTGTACCAAATCATCAGCTTATAACTGGAACTCCTTCTAGTTCTACCTCATGATCACTAAGTCCTTCACAAGAAATTCCCTTTCCAAAAGGTGGCATGCTGAGAAAACAAAACACCTTTTTTTTCTCAGTGTGGTAGAAGCTATTCCCTTGCGAATGGTTGGGATATCTAACAAACTTCTACAGAACTGACCTTGCCTCGAGCTTATCCGGTTTTTGCTTTTAGACATAGGCCGGACAACCCCAAATCTTAACATCCTTAAGAGTTATGTTTTTCCCATACCATATCACATATGGAGTGGTAGGCACCTGATTTGGTTTGAACCCTATTCAATAGGTATGTATCTTCACAAGTGCATATCCCCAAAAGGAAATAGGCAACTCAGTACTACTCATCATAGAGCACACCATATCATATAGTGTGCGATTTCTCCGCCCCGATATACCAACGTGCTGTAGTGTATACGGAGGAGTAATGCTGAGAGAGAATCTCATTCTCCTTTAGAATATTCTATGAATTCCGTGCTTAAGTATTCTCCTACCTGATCACATCAAAGTACATAATACTTATACATGTTTTTGTTCTCTACTTCTGACTTATATTCATTGAATTTCTCAAAAGGTTCAGACTTGTGTTTCAACAGGAACATATGTCCGAATCTTGAGAGATAATCAGTGAATGTAATGAAGTACAAAGAACCGGTCCTGGCATGTATAGACAGGGGACCTTACATACATCATCATGTATCAATCCCAAGAGTTCACTAACTCTTTCTCTGTTTCCAATAAACGGAGCTATGGTCATCTTATCTTTGTGACATGACTGGTAAGTTTTACAAGATGTAAATTCAAACTAATTTAAATATGCATCTTTATGTAACTTCAGCTAGTCTGGTCACATTGATATGACCTAGTCTACAATACCTCAAGAAGGATTTGTTCATTTCTGAACTCTTCCTCTCGTGTGTGTTCTGTACGTTAAGAACTGTGGTTTGATTTAGAACGTATATGCTTTTAGATAACGTGCTTGAACCGATCAACTCTTGATATAGGAAATGTTCAAAATATTGTCCATCAATACAAAATTATATCCTTCTTTACTAAATAAAGATACTGATATGATATTGTATATCAGGTTCGGTATCTAATAACATTCGTTCAAAATCAATGTATTTTGGTAATATAGGGTGATAACTGCCAACATACTTGGCTGCAACACTTGCACCATTTTTAACTCTTAAAACTTATTACCCTTTTTCTCAGTTCTCTACCTATCTGTAGCCCATGTAAGATTACATATATGAGATCCTGATCCGGTATCTCATACCCAGGACGTAAAGGATACTGAGAAATAGTTCTCTGTAATAAACACACCCGAAGAAGATGCACCATCATACACAATCTTCGTTTCGGCGGCACGGGATTTCTGGTAATCCCCTATTTCCTGCTCGGTTTTATTATAATTATATGTTGGAGCGGGACCAACGTTCCCTAGCGCAGTATAACAAGCAGGTTCGGTCAATATATCCGTATTATCATCTTGATTAAGGCGTGACATCGTCGCTACCTGGAGAGAGAGAGAAGAAAGCACTCAGCGTATGCTCTTGCAAGATTTGATTGGTTATTAATATATCTAATCAGGATGGCTCCAACTGTTTTAGTCAAATCTTCCTTCAAACCCTAAAAGGTAAGACTAGCCGGAATTAATTACACCCTACAAGTTCGCCAATCTTTCAGCCAGGCCAGTGCTGGTACTTTGAAGGAGGTTCCCCGTACTTTCACAGGGACTTAATTAAAATAAAACTCGTTTTCCCAGAGGCGTAACCCCGTTCACACCTTTCTAGATACCTACTTGATCGGCTAATTGTAATGGGTAAATCTTTCTCAGGAGTAACTCTTACTCGCAGTGGGTATCGGGATCCAACTATCTCATAGGAGGTATGCAATCTCATTGCAAATTTCAACTCTTGAAATTCCTGATAATATTTTACCCATAGCAGCTATATGACCTTAACATAGTCAACAAAACATATGTGCTAGTCAAGTTCAACCCGTCATTTCCCGATTAAATTAAACCCACCCGCAAGACCCTTAACATAGTCAACAAAGTCGCATGACTACCTAAATCCAATCGCATCATATGCTTATGCAGATAAGCATAAATAGCTACCGCACACTACGCCTTGACGAAAGCCAACAAACGTTGCACGAATACTATGAAATACTTATCTGAAATGACGGAGGGCTACGACATGTTTTTATGAAAACACTTTGCGTAATGAACTTGATATCGTTGTAGAATCAAATGATTTAAATAGAGTGTTTTTGATGATTTTACTAGTTTTGCTAAAGAGGTCACACCCGGTGAAGGGATCTCGGCTCTTTCCTCGTCGAATGAGGTGCGGGATATTCACAATACCACTGTACAAAGCAAGAACTAGAAAAGCAATCAAAAAGACAAACCGAGGGTTGTAGCATCTGCTAGTTATTGCTAAAGAGGTCATTCTCGGTGAAGGGATTTTGGCTCTTTCTTTATCGAATAAGGTGTTGGATGTTCTACTAGGAACACCGTTATGCAAAGCAATAACTAGAGCTATCTGTTTTTGAAAATTCGATTCCATAATATCTTTAGGTTTGTTTTATTTCATTAATCTCATTAATGAAGTCCCATCATTTTAAGTTACCTAAACATCACAGATAAATAAAACATACACTTATGCAATCCGCATTCGCCTCGATGTCCCCTCGTGCACCGTTAGGTTAGGTATCTAACGGCAGAGTGGGGCAGTGCTAGCGCGGGTGTAAAACATAAGCAACGTCTGTATAATTGATCAGATATACTATATCCAGTATCTATCTCAACATATCAAATGATCACATCACAGATATCGCAGCGGAAGAAACATATGAAATATTGGATATACTAGGAGGTCCGTGTTTTATTGCGAGCCTGTATAAAACACGGATTCCACGGTCGCGATGAATAGCCAATCCCAACCCCTAGACCCCTGCGAGTGCGGCAAGCAACCCTACCAATTCTAGAGTAAAGAGACCCGGTCTCGACTCCTCGAAATGGTTTCCCACTAGACCCTAGAACCTGGTTACTTATGCTTCCCGTCTTGGGTCTATCCTAATGCGGAAAAGTAAATAATATACAATGGTGACATCATCCTCAACCCGGAAGTGCCCCAATAAAAGAATATTACATACAATGAATTTTACATAAATGAAAATAAAAACTCCCATCTCACATAAAACCCCCGGCTATTCAAAACACGACGATCCAATATAACATATCACAGCAACACATAACATCACATTTCATCAACATAAGTAAATATGCGTATCCCAATTGTCGTTGATGTATAGCAATGAAACCGGCGATACACCACATATTACACTTACGGTCGCAGAAAAGAAAGTGTAAAACTATAACAGTTGGAATCCGCAACCTCCTTTGACATCGCATGCCTAACAAAATGAATTCCTTAGACATCGCATGCCTAACAAAATGAATTCTTTAGATATCGCATGCCTAACAATTATAAACCCCTCATTTTAGTCTCGATCTCGAAAACACTTTTCTATATCTAGTCCGGCAGTTCAACAAGATTCCCGACATCCTGATCGAATGCTTGTCGGAAACTTTAGTAGACGGCTGCACCCCTCGATGCAATCGAAGTAGTGCACTAAGGCAGAACACCGCTGCCACAAGCACCCGAACTGATGCTTTTGGCGACGAGGTTCTCCTATAGTCACTTGGTCGGGGCTATGGGGCGTGGCTATCTATTAAGTTTTCCCGGTGAGTATTCGCATACGTTATGTGATTGCGGCGGACTTTTGATCTCTCAAAATCCCGTAGCAACCGATCAAATGAGAATAAACTGCTAGATTTATAAAATTCAAATTAGTTATATTATAACTATATGTGGATTCCAAATATTGTATCACATTACAGAAAAATTTAGACGGCGTTAAATTTTCCGATCGAATTAACAAACACCCAAAATTTCCCTATTTGTTCAATACTTGAACTTAGTTTAAAAGCATCCATCACATGCCACAGTACCAATGGACCAGCCGTAGAAGGGTCAAACCAACACCTCACATGTGACAACGCCAAACTACTACAAAACCTAAGGTTTAGAGGTGGTACTGACGGTCACATAATCGAGTTAAGGTTTTCTTTCTTCTAGAGGGTCCATTTTGTTACTTGCACGATATTTGAATGTTCATTAACTATGGAAAAATCCAACACTTGGAAATTTTCCGGCAGGGGAAAAATTCAGTTATTGAGATCCGTTCGAACTTTTTAACACTGTCTAAACAAACCGAAACAAGGCTAGAATTGCGAATACGAAACACTCTGAATTTGTTAATGCAGTAAATTAACATCATATTCAATTTTAGCAAAAACAAACAACACCTGAAGTACCAAACCCTAGAGATTAGAACCCCACCCAAAACTGGATCTCAAAACCCACCTAGGGTCCTGCCTTCTCGGATTTCCTAGCCATGTGCTCGGCCAAAATCCGAGCGCATGGGTCCAGGTTTGGGTTATGTTCACTATGTATCTCATACATGATTTTGCACTTGTTTGAAAAATTTTTAGAGATCATTTTAAAATCGACACAATCTAGGGTTTTGCATCGGGTGTTTCGGAGTTGTTTCGGTTTCGTAATCCTACACTTATCCGTTTAATTATTTACCTAGGCTCTGATACCACTGTTGGGATACCTACTACGGCAGCAAGGTTTTGGGTGGCATCTCACATGCCAATTTCAAATTTTTGCCATAATAGATAATCTTAAACCTAGATAATTAACTAGAGAATCAAACAAAACTAGCATGTTAACAATTTAACATCTAAGAGTTAGGGATTACAACCTTTGTACTCCGTTCCTTCGCTTCATAAGCTCCGTGTTTAGGTCCCTTCGGTGCGATCATCATGGACCCGGACTCTAGAGAGGCTCCATGAGGTGAATGAGGTATCTTGCTTGAAGTCTTCCTTTTCAAAGATGATCTAACTTGAAGAATCTCAAACCCAAGTTTACACTTCTCTAATGAAGAATTAGTGAAGTGAACACCCTAATCTAAGTGGCTAGAATAGATGAGAATGATGAAATAGGAATTTTGCTCTCTTTTGTTTTCTTGATCTCACTTTTAAATCACCACAAACAAAACGCTAGAAAGCTTTTTCAAGAGGAGAAGAAGAATAAATCCTTTTGTGATAAATAATGAATTTTTGTGTGGTTAGAATTGCAACCATGGGCTAAATATGACATCCTTAACCCTTGTAGAGACTTAACCACTTGCTATGGTTAGTGTTAGGTCAATAAATATCTTAAGGAAGACAAAAGGGGTGGACAAAGTCAAAGAAGCCTACAATCTTCCATCAATAAATCAACCATGACTAATTCCAACATTATTTGTATTTCCTTAATAATAATTATTAACCCTAATCTAACCCTAGCATGGTTCAAGTCTCATAAACCATAGTTGCAACTGTAACCTAGCATGTTACAATATTATATATCACACATATAATATATAATGTAACAAAAGAAAAAATAATACAATTAACATACATCGCATATACATCAATGTATTATCCAAGTGAGAAAAAGAATCAATAAAGAGAGCTTATATTAGTTAATTTAACATAATATATCTCATATATAATTATACATTAAATTATCGAATCGACACTTGATCCGATAATCCGGCTATTTCATAAATAACCGACTAATATAAAATGTATCAGTTCATCGAATCAACACTTGATCCGATGACCCGGCTATATCACATATACCCGGCCGATATCACTTAACGCGAGAATCTAATACGGTATCACATACACGTATTATTCTCGGTCCCGCACATAGCACATATGTGCTCCTACTCCGTTTTGCCTGAACCAGGAAACCTCTGTCTAGGACTCTAAAGAACCGTCAATACTTCGGCAGTAGGTGATGATCATATCAAACACCTACAAGCTGCAAGCGATCAGCTAAACGTAACAGCCACCCAGGTATTGAGCGATCAGAAGATCAACATGCAAGCCTGTACATTCTCCTGTGAATCCAACCAGTAACACTCCCATACAGTCCAGTCCATTCGTCTGATATGTCGCATATCTATTCTAGCGGTGGTAAACGTCAGACCCTAGTAACCGATAAGTCATGTCGATATGAGGTCCATAACAGTTCGAGAAACTACTGATAACACTTACCAGTAAATCTCAGCAACCCTGGCCAGGGATTTCCAGTTATAGACACAACATCAACTCCCAATACCGGGAGAGACGAAACCCCTCCTATCGCTCATTGCCTCCATGTGATTCGGGACTGTACCCAAAAGCCACCGTTTTGCACGTTCACTTGAACGAGATAAGGTGGAAATCAAATCATGGTGGGAATCACACAAGACTTTATGACGATCTCGGGTTTATAGACTAACCTGTATAAGTGTCACCAGAGAACTGCCATCTGATGTGAGGTATAATACCATCTGGGAGTTCTCGGCGAGTTCGTCCAGTTTACCCAGTCTTTACTGAGCACCCGTATACTATCTCTGATGTATAACATCAATGGATATGGGATCATCCATCGCCCATCTACAAGGGTCGAGAAGCTATACGCTAGTCTACTCTGGTATATCGATGCCTGATTGAAACGAATTCTTGTTGTGTATGTTAGAAAATGTATAGAAATCACAACCAAAAATTATTTGACCGCAATCAATAACGGTGTCGATTGTAGCGCGTTAGCGAGTGCGGATCGTCCACAGGGAAAGTGAGATTTTCTTGTAATTGAATTAGATGAGTCGAAAATTAAAAAGAAAAGAAAAGAAAAGACAATTCGATTCAAGATTTAAAAGTGAATTTCAAGAATTAGCAAAATCTAGATCTAAATCTAATTATCAAGAAAACATTAAAAATCAAGAATCAAGAATTGATGATATCCAATCCAATAATCAAGAATCGAAGTGAGGCTCGTAGGAATCGATCGAATCTATAGACGTGATGAAATCTATTGATTACGTTTTCTTATCCATCGATGATTTGATACTAGATCGATGATGATCAACGAGAATTAGGGATTTCTTGCGGGAACTAAAGTTTCATCATCTATCCCTTGTTCTTTCGTTGATTTTATTCACATTCTAGCCTTTAGTAAATTCAAGAATCAATCGTGGATCCCTAATTAAGAGCGAACACAATCAAGAAAGCATCGCCCGAAACTAGGTCGTCGATTCTTCAATTTGCTAAGGTTTACAAAACTCATAAGACTTAAGAATCGTTTCAAGATTTGTAACATCATCATCTATTTATTCTCTCGACTCCTTCACGAGCGGAGTTTTACTCAAACATCATAACAAGAAACACAATTAAGAATTGAGATCAAATCATGATGCAAGAATTTAAAGAAAGCAAGATAATAGAATTTCACCTTTATTTATCAACAATTTCGTTACAATTCTCTCAAGAATCTACAAGAGGAAAGAACTCGATCGTCGATTTCGGTTTCGCTCGGCTCCTTGAGTCGCGGATCTCCTTAGATCACTTGCTCCGATGAAGTCCGGCGTCGCTTTCTAAAGGATCGAAGGCTTCATGGTTCATTTGGTACTTGAAGTTCTTGATTTTGGCTTTGGATTTTTGAATTGGGGATTAGGGTTTACAAGTTGTGTCACTCAACTTGTATTGGGGATGGATGAAGAACAACTTTCAACAACCTCTAGAAGTGAAGCCTAGGGCCCCTTTTATTGCCTTAAGAATGGTTAGCTTCCTTTGTAAGCTTGGATTAGGTTAGCTTCCCTTGTAAGGTTGGTAGTTAGGAGGAAGGTTCTAGAATTAGTTAGTTAGGGTTAGCTTCCTTCATAAACTTGGAGGTTAGGGAGAAGCTTCTAGGTTTTAAGGTAGTTACTTGGCTTGCTTTGGAAGGTTGGAAGTTTAGTTTGAGTAAGGAGCTTGCTGATCTGGCAGAAGACTCTAGAGATTTCTGGAAATTATCATAGCTTGATGAGGTGTAGGCACTGAGAGGAGAATACTACAATGAAGCTTTGATGATGACGTGGCAATACGGCCGCGGATCCGCGGCACGTTCCTGCTCCGGCCGCTGATCCATGGTCACGTGAGGGCTTCAGTAATTTAATTTCTGTGTGCTACTTCCTCTTGACTTAATGGTATTTTGCTGATATGTTGAATTTTATATTTCTTTCTGTATCAATGCCAGATCAAAAATCTTAGACTTGGCGCATCTTTTATCAGCACTTTGACAATTTTGGCTCGGTTCCTGGAATTTCCTGCACAGATCTTTGAAACAAGTGTTGCGCTATACAAGGATGATGCGATGCCATGATAAACACTCAATTTCCCTTAAAATGCCGGTTTTAGTATACAACACAGGTATTCTAGTATTTTACAGCTGTTTTGCTAATATGTACAATATTAATACCGAACACTTCTAGATGAATGCAAATGATAGGGAAATTGACGTATTAAAAATGCAATATTTTCGACTGATCAAATTCCCCCAAACTTATTTTCGGTCGTCTCGAGCGAATTGTTTTATTAAAAAGAGAAGGAGAAAATAAAAAAAGAGAAAAAATAACTAGCACACTTTCGTAGGCAACACGATTGCACTGAGCACGTGCAACAAGCCTTTAAACCTCTAGGTGTCCCTAGTAGAAGGAGTGTTGTCTCCTGAGGGTTTTCAGCGGATTGCACCCACAAAATCCCATAATAAAAGGAAGACCGTGAATATTACATATAAAGACAAGAATTGTAAATGAAAAACTTTGAAAATTAGAGTTTCCAACTATGCTAGCTTTTTGGTTGTCATGAGCCCTATCATAATAGTCATGAAAAGATATTAGAAATCACATCATCCCTTAATAAAACATCGTCTTTATTTTTCATTCCTATCTTTCTTCCAAACATCGATCATATAACCCTACGTGTGTGTAATAGACATCCCTACATCCGGAGAATTCAATTCAAGCTATCATACTCTTGTCAATCTGCCTCAATACTTTTTAATTAATGAATATTTAGATGAATTTGCTCACACACTTTCATGCGACCGTTAATACTTCTTGAGGTACTAACCGACCGATTACTCCTGTGTTTGATTATTTGGTGTTTTCCTCGTCTTCCACCACCTAAGGCTTAGCAGTGACTCCCAGACCAGTTGGTCTAAGGCACTAGGTGAAGAGGCACCCTCACTATATTTTTTTATTGCTAGCTTGGCGATAACTAAACCAGTGTTCATTTTTCATCACCATTTTTATATTTTATTCAATTTTTTATTTCCTTCATACATCGGCTTTTAGATAAGAGCATTTCAAGGTATCCTCTACTATCCCGAGCTTAAAGACGTGTGTAAGTGCTTATAGTTGGGTATCAACGTTCAAAATATTTGGCTTCCATAATAGGAATTATTTTTCAGATTTATTTTTATCCTCAGATTAATGACTTCCTTCATCTTACTAACCCTTGGGACAACGGCTCATAACTACTTATTACTAGTTCATATAAGAAAACTTCTAATTTTCTAGGTTTTCTTAAATTTTTCCAATCTTTTGGATGTAATTTTTCACTATCTAATCTTTTATTATCTTATTTATGTACAAAAATATTATTATTTTTTGAAATTTTTAAAATTTTTATAGGTTTTCAAAATTGTTTTGTGCTTATGCGAAGTATGATGCAAATGATGCGAAAATAAGCACAAACCTCCCCCAAACTTGTTTTCATTGGAGTCCTCACTGTTGCCATCTGCTAAATCTCAAAAAACCTGTAAGCCTGGGAGGAAATTTATTAATGGGGAAAAATATTTAAGTGAAGATCCTCCCCCAAACTTATTTTTGGCTCATCTTTTTGTGTAAAAATTTTCTTATCAAGAGCCAGATTGTACCCCCCCAAACTTGAGTTAAGCCATGTTAATCTTTGAAAATCACATGAGGGGGTCAAAAATCATTAGTCGATGACATGCTTTGCAAAGACCGAAAGTTAACACCAACCATTCGAAAATTTTATCAATGCAGTGCTCTGGTTGGTGGAAGAAGAAGTGGGGAAAGGGTAAGTGGTGGAATAGAATGTGTGTGCGTCTTATTTTGGAGAGACGATGCAGTGAATGTGATGGATTACTCGCATTCTTTTTACAGTTCAGAAAAAGGGGTGGAGGTTCAATTTCATTGATTGGGAGATGATTCATCTCAACACCCATGTCATTCAAAAATGCGAGTACTTCAGCGAAGATCTCCTCAAAAGTTCCATCAATACCCCGAAGAATAATGTCATCACAAAGCACGGGGTGATCTTCAGACTCCAACAACAGTTCATAATCAGTGTTAGTTGTTGACCCAGACATCTCGGTGGAAGAGTCCGTATGTGTATGATACTGTCACGACCCGAAAGTACGAAATATGACCGGCACTTAGACTACGAACGTCTCAAGGCGTACGTATGCTAAGTAAGCCGAAACCCAGAAATCCAAACCAAGAGAAGCAATAGAGAATAGGAAGAACCATATCAAATCAACCTGTGTGCAACATAATATACAACGCCTCAAGGCGAGGATCACAGCAGAAAAGGGAACTCAACCAGCCTGAAACCCAAAGAAATATAACATGCGACTCTAAGGTCGAAAGTATAAACATCACTGGTCTCTATCTCAAATAAGTACAAGTTTTGGTTGATGGAACTTCTACATACAACTGAAACATAATATACAAGGTATAATGATGGGTAAGATACAATAAACCCACCTACTAGCAAGTCACCCGAAAAGAAACCGTGCCCGCGAAGCCGTAATGAAATCCGTACGGCAACACCTGCAAGAAACTGGGGCACAACGGGGGTGAGTTGCCAACTCGTGAGTAGAAAAAGATCTACGCACAGAAATCGCATAAATAACGCAACCTAGGTCAAAGATCATAATATATCCTCAAATATATGAATAACATGCAGCCTATAACAATGGCTAGGGTAATATCTAACCCGAGTGTGATCTTATGTGCCCGTGTCAGTGTCTCAGGTAGCAATATATCATATGAATGAGGTATGAATGCATGAAAACAGAATACATGTAAATGAAGAAACTGTTTTCATAAATTAGTGAGATTTCCTTCGTATTTTTAAACTGAGGTATCATAAATGAAATCAGTATCAACAGTGTCTAGCATCGACACAAAACATAAATCTCAATGTCTCGAAATATCAATGTCTCAATCTCAATATCTAGGGCGCCGTCAGTCCGGACCGGCCCCTACCATCCATCTCAAGACCACGACGGTATCCTCCGGATATCCGACGCGTCGGGTAATATCACCGGTAGGTAGTGCTCCCCAGCCAGGCTCAACGTCAACACCACATTCCTCTTGCCCCGGGGTACCATACCGGGCCCACCATGTACCCGTGACGGTTCCTCCACTCCTCGACACGGATCTCCAAAACCATAGCAAACTCATGGTGGACGACACTTTACATCACTAGAAAACCGCAACATTTTATATTTTTAAAAGATCATAAGTTGTAAATTTTGCGGCTTTCCCCGAAATCCAGAAATATCATAAATCTCAAGAAATCATCACAAGTGCATATGTCAATGATAATGAATTAGGCATGAACAACTGAATAACCGTATGCATGAAGTGGTAGGTAATAACTACAATGTCTAATATGGCATATAAGGGAAGTACACTAATATCATGTCAAAACTACTAGCTAACAATCTAAGTCAAGCAATTATATTCTCTAAAGTGTACGTGACATGGCAATTACCGATGAAGATGTGTGTGAGCCGGCAAGTAGGTGTACGTGGTACATACGCATCATCAGTAATGGTGCTGGTGTCCTAACAGCATGATATCAATAATGGAATATGCAGCAAAATAAATATGTGAGGCAGAGCGAACAGCAATAATGTGCGGGAGCTGAATACTAGACGCAACTAAAACTAATCTGCACTAATCTAATATAAGTCCTACAAATTGGTGCCTTTTGAAATAACACGAATCATGGGGTTTTGAAAATAGGGGCTACGGTGTTTTTATGAAAAGATACGCCTTTTGAAATATCCGTAGGATCCCTTGGGCTATCTTTAAAAAAATGCCCACGATTCGTTAGTTTTTGAAATAGGTAAGAAGTCTAATCTATTCTAACAAATACACTAAACTATACGGCTGAACTAACAAGCTGAACTACAGGTAAGGAAACCGCCTATCATCTGAGTCGATACATATACATACCTGTATATGTATAGTCGGTGATCCCGCCACAATAATATCATATCCGATACCATATCTATAATCAGGCATCCCAAGTCAAGAGTGCGGATCAATCATCAATATAGCTCGTACGTAAATCCGTCGTACGGCATCCCAATCTGGGTACGGGTCAATATCACATTCATCATACTATTCACCTGGTATTCTCTTTATCAAATATCATGATCGGGGTACTGATCTACGTCTAGTACCATACTGATACCGCCTACGTGTGCATGGACGTGTGTGAAACACTACGTCAAGGACCCGCTACAACGTCATGTCGTATCTAAGATACGAACCCTGCTATATCACCGATCTCACGGCCTCAAATCGAATCTCATCGACTCAGCTCAATCCCAAGTATCATCTAAAAAATCCGTATGTGAACACATAGTCCCATACCCATGTGAACACATAACTATAAAGAATCCCATGAGCACATATAAATAGGAATGTATGCAAGTATGTATGTGTATATGTGTAGTGCAACACTACCCTAGGGTTCGCAACACTAAAGTAGTCCAACACACCAATATCCATCCTAAGCATCGTTATTAATCCCAAATAACATATAATAATAATTGTTGGTGTGTATACGCATCCGTATACACCACCAAGGACTGCGGGGGTGCTATACGCCATCCACCCGACTTCTCCCCGTAGATATAAATCTACTCACCTGGTCCTCGCTAGCCGGTGCCGACGTTGCCACGCGCTTGCTTGTCGTCTCGAAGTCCACATGGGGGTACCTACATATCATAACGCACCATATCTCATTAAAATCCAACTCATGATCAAAACGACGCACGAATCCCACATAGGTCAAAACCTATGGTTGCTTTCACAAATCAACCCAAAAACCATTGATATCGGTGTACAGACGCCGAGTGATCGAGAAAAACACAAACGCACCATTCGTGGTTTCACCATCCACTAAATATATATATATATATATATATATATATATATAGGGTTTAAATCATCAAAACTTCAAATTCGCTTTAGAAGCCATTTTTCCGAAAGTTTAGTAAGCAATAATTGCCAATTCAGTTCAAATCTAGTTGTTTTAACAATTCTAGCGGCTACAACATTCACTAAATATCTTAAATAAATTATACAAACCATTTCAAAAATTTTATCACGCCAATTGTAGAAATCTTAAAATTTTAGTTTGAAATTTTATCTAATTTTAACCATTTTATGACAAAAATACACAAACAACAATTTAGCTTGGTTTTGCATGAACTAAAGTATTAAATTACAATTTAAAATGTTAATAATTTTATGAAAACCTTAATTAGATTTTTTCTTTTATCTTTATTATTTTCATAGTTTACAAAAAACCTATTTTGCTAAAAAAAAGCTTAAATATTACGATTTCAATTTAATAAATTGCAAACTAGCAACTAGAATAGGTTTTTCTATGGCTTAGCATGATAAATACACCATTAAACCATGATCAACGATAAGAACTCTCACTTGGTAGCAATTCCCTTTTCTTGAATTTCAAGTTTGAAGTTAGAACACAAATTAAACTTTCAAAATTAAATAAATTGAAGTAATTAGCAACTCATTAAACATGGGGTTAGGATTTATACCTCAAGATTTGTAGATCTAACATGCAACCCTAGCTTCCCAATTGCTAACTTTTCTCCATGATCCAAGCTAGTTTGGCCAAAGAAAGAATGGTTAAAGGTTGAAGGAAGAAATTGCTTTGAATTTGTGACCTTTTGTTTGGATTTTTGATGATTTTTAATGGAAATTTGACATGGAAATCAAGTGGGAAAAATGGTAAGGGGGCTGTTGGGAGTGCTCGGCCAGCAAGGGAGAGGAATTGAGGGAGTGGGGTTATCCCCCTTACCATTTTTCCCACTTGATTTCCATGTCAAATTTCCATTAAAAATCATCAAAAATCCAAACAAAAGGTCACAAATTCAAAGCAATTTCTTCCTTCAACCTTTAACCATTCTTTCTTTGGCCAAACTAGCTTGGATCATGGAGAAAAGTTAGCAATTGGGAGGCTAGGGTTGCATGTTAGATCTACAAATCTTGAGGTATAAATCCTAACCCCATGTCTAATGAGTTGCTAATTACTTCAATTTATTTAATTTTGGATGTTTAATTTGTGTTCTAACTTCAAACTTGAAATTCAAGAAAAGGGAATTGCTACCAAGTGAGAGTTCTTATCGTTGATCATGGTTTAATGGTGTATTTATCATGCTAAGCCATAGAAAAACCTATTCTAGTTGCTAGTTTGCAATTTATTAAATTGAAATCGTAATATTTAAGCTTTTTTTTAGCAAAATAGGTTTTTTGTAAACTATGAAAATAATAAAGATAAAAGAAAAAATCTAATTAAGGTTTTCATAAAATTATTAACATTTTAAATTGTAATTTAAAACTTTAGTTCATGCAAAACCAAGCTAAATTGTTGTTTGTGCATTTTTGTCATAAAATGGTTAAAATTAGATAAAATTTCAAACTAAAATTTTAAGATTTCTACAATTGGCGTGATAAAATTTTGGAAATGGTTTGTATAATTTATTTAAGATATTTAGTGAATGTTGTAGCCGCTAGAATTGTTAAAACAACTAGATTTGAACTGAATTGGCAATTATTGCTTACTAGACTTTCGGAAAAATGGCTTCTAAAGCGAATTTGAAGTTTTGATGATTTAAACCCTATATATATATATATATATATATATATATATATATATATTTAGTGGATGGTGAAACCACGAATGGTGCGTTTGTGTTTTTTCGATCACTCGGCGTCTGTACACCGATATCAATGGTTTTTGGGTTGATTTGTGAAAGCAACCATAGGTTTTGACCTATGTGGGATTCGTGCGTCGTTTTGATCATGAGTCGGATTTTAATGAGATATGGTGCGTTATGATATGTAGGTACCCCCATGTAGACTTCGAGACGACAAGCAAGCGCGTGGCAACGTCGGCACCGGCTAGCGAGGACCAGGTGAGTAGATTTATATCTACGGGGAGAAGTCGGGTGGATGGCGTATAGATTTATATCTACCGTGATAAACACTCAATTTCCCTTAAAATGCCGGTTTTAGTATACAACACAGGTATTCTAGTATTTTACAGCTGTTTTGCTAATATGTGCAATATTAATACCGAACACTTCTATATGAATGCAAATGATAGGGAAATTGACGTATTAAAAATGCAATATTTTCGACTGATCAAATTCCCCCAAACTTATTTTCGGTCGTCTCGAGCGAATTGTTTTATTAAAAAGAGAAGGAGAAAATAAAAAAAGAGAAAAAATAACTAGCACACTTTCGTAGGCAACACGATTGCACTGAGCACGTGCAACAAGCCTTTAAACCTCTAGGTGTCCCTAGTAGAAGGAGTGTTGTCTCCTGAGGGTTTTCAGCGGATTGCACCCACAAAATCCCATAATAAAAGGAAGACCGTGAATATTACATATAAAGACAAGAATTGTAAATGAAAAACTTTGAAAATTAGAGTTTCCAACTATGCTAGCTTTTTGGTTGTCATGAGCCCTATCATAATAGTCATGAAAAGATATTAGAAATCACATCATCCCTTAATAAAACATCGTCTTTATTCTTCATTCCTATCTTTCTTCCAAACATCGATCATATAACCCTACGTGTGTGTAATAGACATCCCTACACCCGGAGAATTCAATTCAAGCTATCATACTCTTGTCAATCTGCCTCAATACTTTTTAATTAATGAATATTTAGATGAATTTGCTCACACACTTTCATGCGACCGTTAATACTTCTTGAGGTACTAACCGACCGATTACTCCTGTGTTTGATTATTTGGTGTTTTCCTCGTCTTCCACCACCTAAGGCTTAGCAGTGACTCCCAGACCAGTTGGTCTAAGGCACTAGGTGAAGAGGCACCCTCACTATATTTTTTTATTGCTAGCTTGGCGATAACTAAACCAGTGTTCATTTTTCATCACCATTTTTATATTTTATTCAATTTTTTATTTCCTTCATACATCGGCTTTTAGATAAGAGCATTTCAAGGTATCCTCTACTATCCCGAGCTTAAAGACGTGTGTAAGTGCTTATAGTTGGGTATCAACGTTCAAAATATTTGGCTTCCATAATAGGAATTATTTTTCAGATTTATTTTTATCCTCAGATTAATGACTTCCTTCATCTTACTAACCCTTGGGACAACGGCTCATAACTACTTATTACTAGTTCATATAAGAAAACTTCTAATTTTCTAGGTTTTCTTAAATTTTTCCAATCTTTTGGATGTAATTTTTCACTATCTAATCTTTTATTATCTTATTTATGTACAAAAATATTTTTATTTTTTGAAATTTTTAAAATTTTTATAGGTTTTCAAAATTGTTTTGTGCTTATGCGAAGTATGATGCAAATGATGCGAAAATAAGCACAAACCTCCCCCAAACTTGTTTTCATTGGAGTCCTCACTGTTGCCATCTGCTAAATCTTAAAAAACCTGTAAGCCTGGGAGGAAATTTATTAATGGGGAAAAATATTTAAGTGAAGATCCTCCCCCAAACTTATTTTTGGCTCATCTTTTTATGTAAAAATTTTCTTATCAAGAGCCAGATTGTACCCCCCCAAACTTGAGTTAAGCCATGTTAATCTTTGAAAATCACATGAGGGGGTCAAAAATCATTAGTCGATGACATGCTTTGCAAAGACCGAAAGTTAACACCAACCATTCGAAAATTTTATCAATGCAGTGCTCTGGTTGGTGGAAGAAGAAGTGGGGAAAGGGTAAGTGGTGGAATAGAATGTGTGTGCGTCTTATTTTGGAGAGACGATGCAGTGAATGTGATGGATTACTCGCATTCTTTTTACAGTTCAGAAAAAGGGGTGGAGGTTCAATTTCATTGATTGGGAGATGATTCATCTCAACACCCATGTCATTCAAAAATGCGAGTACTTCAGCGAAGATCTCCTCAAAAGTTCCATTAATACCCCGAAGAATAATGTCATCACAAAGCACGGGGTGATCTTCAGACTCCAACAACAGTTCATAATCAGTGTTAGTTGCTGACCCGGACATCTCGGTGGAAGAGTCCGTATGTGTATGATACTGTCACGACCCGAAAGTACGAAACATGACCGGCACTTAGACTACGAACGTCTCAAGGCGTACGTATGCTAAGTAAGCCGAAACCCAGAAATCCAAACCAAGAGAAGCAATAGAGAATAGGAAGAACCATATCAAATCAACCTGTGTGCAACATAATATACAACGCCTCAAGGCGAGGATCACAGCAGAAAAGGGAACTCAACCAGCCTGAAACCCAAAGAAATATAACATGCGACTCTAAGGTCGAAAGTATAAACATCACTGGTCTCTATCTCAAATAAGTACAAGTTTTGGTTGATGGAACTTCTACATACAACTGAAACATAATATACAAGGTATAATGATGGGTAAGATACAATAAACCCACCTACTAGCAAGTCACCCGAAAAGAAACCGTGCCCGCGAAGCTGTAATGAAATCCGTACGGCAACACCTGCAAGAAACTGGGGCACAACGGGGGTGAGTTGCCAACTCGTGAGTAGAAAAAGATCTACGCACAGAAATCGCATAAATAACGCAACCTAGGTCAAAGATCATAATATATCCTCAAATATATGAATAACATGCAGCCTATAACAATGGCTAGGGTAATATCTAACCCGAGTGTGATCTTATGTGCCCGTGTCAGTGTCTCAGGTAGCAATATATCATATGAATGAGGTATGAATGCATGAAAACAGAATACATGTAAATGAAGAAACTGTTTTCATAAATTAGTGAGATTTCCTTCGTATTTTTAAACTGAGGTATCATAAATGAAATTAGTATCAACAGTGTCTAGCATCGACACAAAACATAAATCTCAATGTCTCGAAATATCAATGTCTCAATCTCAATATCTAGGGCGCCGTCAGTCCGGACCGGCCCCTACCATCCATCTCAAGACCACGACGGTATCCTCCGGATATCCGACGCGTCGGGTAATATCACCGGTAGGTAGTGCTCCCCAGCCAGGCTCAACGTCAACACCACATTCCTTTTGCCCCGGGGTACCATACCGGGCCCACCATGTACCCGTGACGGTTCCTCCACTCCTCGACACGGATCTCCAAAACCATAGCAAACTCATGGTGGACGACACTTTACATCACTAGAAAACCGCAACATTTTATATTTTTAAAAGATCATAAGTTGTAAATTTTGCGGCTTTCCCCGAAATCCAGAAATATCATAAATCTCAAGAAATCATCACAAGTGCATATGTCAATGATAATGAACTAGGCATGAACAACTGAATAACCGTATGCATGAAGTGGTAGGTAATAACTACAATGTCTAATATGGCATATAAGGGAAGTACACTAATATCATGTCAAAACTACTAGCTAACAATCTAAGTCAAGCAATTATATTCTCTAAAGTGTACGTGACATGGCAATTACCGATGAAGATGTGTGTGAGCCGGCAAGTAGGTGTACGTGGTACATACGCATCATCAGTAATGGTGCTGGTGTCCTAACAGCATGATATCAATAATGGAATATGCAGCAAAATAAATATGCGAGGCAGAGCGAACAGCAATAATGTGCGGGAGCTGAATACTAGACGCAACTAAAACTAATCTGCACTAATCTAATATAAGTCCTACAAATTGGTGCCTTTTGAAATAACACGAATCATGGGGTTTTGAAAATAGGGGCTACGGTGTTTTTATGAAAAGATACGCCTTTTGAAATATCCGTAGGATCCCTTGGGCTATCTTTAAAAAAATGCCCACGATTCGTTAGTTTTTGAAATAGGTAAGAAGTCTAATCTATTCTAACAAATACACTAAACTATACGGCTGAACTAACAAGCTGAACTACAGGTAAGGAAACCGCCTATCATCTGAGTCGATACATATACATACCTGTATATGTATAGTCGGTGATCCCGCCACAATAATATCATATCCGATACCATATCTATAATCAGGCATCCCAAGTCAAGAGTGCGGATCAATCATCAATATAGCTCGTACGTAAATCCGTCGTACGGCATCCCAATCTGGGTACGGGTCAATATCACATTCATCATACTATTCACCTGGTATTCTCTTTATCAAATATCATGATCGGGGTACTGATCTACGTCTAGTACCATACTGATACCGCCTACGTGTGCATGGACGTGTGTGAAACACTACGTCAAGGACCCGCTACAACGTCATGTCGTATCTAAGATACGAACCCTGCTATATCACCGATCTCACGGCCTCAAATCGAATCTCATCGACTCAGCTCAATCCCAAGTATCATCTAAAAAATCCGTATGTGAACACATAGTCCCATACCCATGTGAACACATAACTATAAAGAATCCCATGAGCACATATAAATAGGAATGTATGCAAGTATGTATGTGTATATGTGTAGTGCAACACTACCCTAGGGTTCGCAACACTAAAGTAGTCCAACACACCAATATCCATCCTAAGCATCGTTATTAATCCCAAATAACATATAATAATAATTGTTGGTGTGTATACGCATCCGTATACACCACCAAGGACTGCGGGGGTGCTATACGCCATCCACCCGACTTCTCCCCGTAGATATAAATCTACTCACCTGGTCCTCGCTAGCCGGTGCCGACGTTGCCACGCGCTTGCTTGTCGTCTCGAAGTCCACATGGGGGTACCTACATATCATAACGCACCATATCTCATTAAAATCCAACTCATGATCAAAACGACGCACGAATCCCACATAGGTCAAAACCTATGGTTGCTTTCACAAATCAACCCAAAAACCATTGATATCGGTGTACAGACGCCGAGTGATCGAGAAAAACACAAACGCACCATTCGTGGTTTCACCATCCACTAAATATATATATATATATATATATATATATAGGGTTTAAATCATCAAAACTTCAAATTCGCTTTAGAAGCCATTTTTCCGAAAGTCTAGTAAGCAATAATTGCCAATTCAGTTCAAATCTAGTTGTTTTAACAATTCTAGCGGCTACAACATTCACTAAATATCTTAAATAAATTATACAAACCATTTCCAAAATTTTATCACACCAATTGTAGAAATCTTAAAATTTTAGTTTGAAATTTTATCTAATTTTAACCATTTTATGACAAAAATGCACAAACAACAATTTAGCTTGGTTTTGCATGAACTAAAGTATTAAATTACAATTTAAAATGTTAATAATTTTATGAAAACCTTAATTAGATTTTTTCTTTTATCTTTATTATTTTCATAGTTTACAAAATACCTATTTTGCTAAAAAAAAGCTTAAATATTACGATTTCAATTTAATAAATTGCAAACTAGCAACTAGAATAGGTTTTTCTATGGCTTAGCATGATAAATACACCATTAAACCATGATCAACGATAAGAACTCTCACTTGGTAGCAATTCCCTTTTCTTGAATTTCAAGTTTGAAGTTAGAACACAAATTAAACGTCCAAAATTAAATAAATTGAAGTAATTAGCAACTCATTAAACATGGGGTTAGGATTTATACCTCAAGATTTGTAGATCTAACATGCAACCCTAGCCTCCCAATTGCTAACTTTTCTCCATGATCCAAGCTAGTTTGGCCAAAGAAAGAATGGTTAAAGGTTGAAGGAAGAAATTGCTTTGAATTTGTGACCTTTTGTTTGGATTTTTGATGATTTTTAATGGAAATTTGACATGGAAATCAAGTGGGAAAAATGGTAAGGGGGCTGTTGGGAGTGCTCGGCCAGCAAGGGAGAGGAATTGAGGGAGTGGGGTTATAGTTGTGGCCAAGTCAAAAGTAATACCATACCTCAAGTATAAAAGCCCATACCTCTTGTTTAATGTTTCCCTTCATTCAATTTTTTTTTTGTGAGGTGATGTAGAGAAAAGGGGATGGCTGCTGATTTGGGAGGGGGTTCTGCCACATATGGGGCAAGAAAGGTGAATGAATGTGTTGTATAATTTCCTAAGTCAAACTAGCACCACATCATCTTTCTTATATTCATTAAATTTTCTTTTTTTCTATTTAACCTTAGAACTTTCTAACCATGCAAACAAAAGAGAAAAAGAAACATGTTACAAATTTAGTTTAACATGCCATGATGCACAAAATTTGTTTCAACTCATTCCAATTTGTAATTTTCCCTAATTAAATGTATTAGTGACGGCTTAAAATAATAATAAAATAATATTTTTTTCAGAAAATTTGAAATTTCACCAGCGGCTCAATAAACACCAAATAATAGCAATTACATAGCTAGAATGTGTATATTTAATTTTTATAATAAGATATTTGTATTTCGACTTTTTACAGAAAACCCCCTTATTTTACCGTTTTTTCGAAATTTCACCGAAACGATTTCCAAAACGTTACAGATACATAGTTGGGTCAAACAACAACATATGAAAAGAGTCTAGATCAGTATCATGAGGATCATCAAATTCGCTGCTGTCGACATCCATTAAGTCAACAGAACATACCTGAGCAGTAGGTTCGGAGGGTACACTTCCCAACTTGTAAATGTTCAGCTTAATTGACCTACTCCCGAAGGATAGGGTCATAGAGCCATTACGACAGTTGATTATAGCGTTGGAAGTGGCCAAAAAGGGGCGACCTAAAAGCACCGGAATTTGATTCCGTGGGTTCGCTACAGGCTGTGTATCAAGTACAATAAAGATCACAGGGAATATAAATTCCCCGATTTTTATCAACACATCCTCCAGTTCACCCCTAGGTTTGGTGATTGATCGGTCAGCCATCTGGAGAGTTATGCTCGATGGCTTTAACACTCCGATACCTAACTGCTCGTAAACGGAGTATGGAAGCAAGTTAACACTAGCGCCAAGGTCTAGTAGAGCACGGTTGATGTGTTTCTCCCCGATAGAAATAGAAATCGTAGGATAGCCAGGATCCTTACGTTTCCTCGGTAGTTGTTGGGGGAAAGCCGTGTCTACAGTCTTTGCCATGAATATCTTCTTGAGCACTTAAGTCTTCCTCTTCCTAGTGCACAAGTTCTTAAGAGTTTTCGCATAGGACGGAACTTGTCGGATAGCATCTAGGAGAGGGATGTTGATGTTAACTTGCTTAAACATGTCCATAATCTTCTCCATATGTGGACTCGATTTGTTAGCCCTTAACCGATTAGGATAAGGTGCTTTAGCAATAAGAGCTGGGTCCATCATAGGAGAAGGAAGTGTGTTTGGAACCGATCCCAGAATAGAAGTGGGGATCGTTGGTGGTAGACTAGAAGAGGTTTGCTGAGGTGGCGAGCCTTTTGGGAAGCGGAGAATAGGCTCGTGAGAAGGCGGTGGGGTAGAAGAACATGGGTCAGAAATAGAAGTGTGTGTGTGAGGAAAGGTCTCAGCTGGGCTGTTATTGATAGAATTTTCAGTGTCATCAATCTCATCCCCAACGTGATTGTCAAGTACTCTTCCAGATCTCAACGTGATGATTGCATCCACAAGATGTGAATATCCAGGATTGGGTAAAGGATGAGCTGGAAGTTTCCCTTTCTCTCTTGCACTCATTTCGGGTTTTAATCTTGCAATTTCTGCATCCATCGATTTAATACTCTCCGCCTGCGAGGTGGAGTTTTTCTTTATATCATCGACGGAAGTCTTTATTTCTGTCGATACTTGCATGAGATTTGTCAGAAGCAAGTTTATGAATGAAGAGGATTCATCAGTCCCGGTCAACTGTAAAGGACTAGACGGTGCAGGTGTGTTGACCGGGTTTTGGAAGTTTTGTGCTTGGAAGGGGTGCTGACTCAATGGAAGTGGTTGATGTTGTGGTGGAGGGACCCTTTGGAAATTGTTTTGGGTTGGAACCGTGTTTTGAGATTGTGATTGGTTCCAAGCAAAGTTAGGGTGATTCCTCTAACCCTGATTATATGTGGAAGAAAATGGATCGTTTCTAGGTCTTTGAAAAGCAGCATTGGTATGCTCATGACCTTGAAACGGAGAATTTAGTGGAAATTCTTCCGTGAGATGAGAAGGATCAGAACAGCATCCACACACAGTTTTGGAGAGTGACATTTGATTTAGGGCAGCAGCTAAAAATTTATTTTCCATAGTCTCGAGTTTCTTTTGTATAGCTGAAATTTCAGCTCTAACTCCTATGGAAACATCCGATTGGTTATTGCCACCCCTAGACGATTGACACACACCCTCCCACTGTAAAGATTTTTCAGCGAAATCTTCTAAAAATTTCCAGGCTTCCCCATCATCTTTGGTCATAAAGTTGTCTTGACACATAGATTCAAGGGTCTGTCTTGTGTTAGGATTAATGCCCTCATATATGATTCTGCACAGTTCCTATCTAGGGATTCCGTGATGTGGACATTGGACTAACAGATCCTTGGAGCATTCAAGACATTTTGAAAATGGTTCATTTGGAAGCTGGGTGAATTGATTTATTTCGCTACGGACTCGAGCTGTCTTATGATGTGGGTAGAATTTCTTAAGGAATGCTTTGACGAATTCTCCCCAG
The DNA here is from genome assembly GCA_030015575.1 of Agapanthus africanus. Lineage (NCBI taxonomy): Eukaryota > Viridiplantae > Streptophyta > Magnoliopsida > Asparagales > Amaryllidaceae > Agapanthus > Agapanthus africanus. The sequence continues at coordinate 283,497,304 of CM057344.1, forward strand.
TTTGAGATGGAATGTGCGGTAGTGTTATACAGCCACTTCTCGGCTATATCGCACAAGGTAAATGGGAGAAGACGAAGACACATAGCTTCCACAGAAAGCTGTGAGGTACCCATCATTGCGCATACATTTTCAAATTTGGTGATAAAGGCATATGCGTCTTCAGACTCGAGACCGTGGTATTTGGGGAGAAGGTTGATGTATTGGGGTTTAATCTGAAAATTGTCTCTGTTGGCTGGTGGAATAGAGAGACAGGTCGAAAGAGGACCTCGCATAGGATAGCACCTCTCTTGGAGAGAGATGCGGGATGGATTCTGCGCACCTGTGGACGGCGGCAGAGTAGTGGTAAAGAAGTTCGATAGAGAATCGTCCATCGAAATAGGTGTGGTGGTGGGTAAAGAAGAGGTAAATATAGAAATACCGACTTCGGAGTCGATCGGGGGAACGCGGACTAAACGGGCACTAGAATCCCGTGTCCAGCCTATCTTGCACTAAAGGGTTTAGTACAAGTGGCAGCGTTGATATAATTTGGGGAAAATAAATGAATGGGGTGTTTGTTTTGAAAAATATACGGATTTTTGAAAAAAATGATGCAAATCACAACAAATGCAAAAAGCAACCCTAAATCTAGTGGTCACCTAGGTCAAGGCTCTAGACCGCTCCTAACTGCCAAAAGACAAGTCGCAGGATCAAACTTCCACCGCCTCTTTGTCTCTCCTGTGGCCAGGTAAGTGCCAGGTAAGTGGGATGGTACTCCACTACGTAAGTAGTGGACCTAATTAATAACCACTAGCGTTAGACAAACTTGCCTTAGACACCACAAAAGAAACGCGGATAAACAATGGATTACCCACGGCCTTCTTCTGTCCTAAGTGAGCGTGACGGTCCTTAGAGTCATCTCTAGATTTCTTTTAGTTAATGAGGGTATTGCGGATGCAAGTTTGTGATTTTTGGGGCCTAGGAAGAGTAATGAACTCCCCACCTAATCAGGATTTGGCCTTGCCCCTTAATTTCCGTATTAATATGCAAACAACCAAAAATCAAAAACACGCACAATTTTTTTATTGCTTTTTGCGGAGCTGCGAATTTTGCAAAGAAACCTACAGCAAATTGTTAATTGGAGCAGATGAGGAAACAGATAAGAAAGAAAAGAATTTACCAGAGAATTTTGGTAAAGTGTTGCGTCGGATCCGCGGCGGATCCGCCGCAGATGAGCACTAATGCCACGGAAACGCGGTCGACAAGACTGATCATTGCACAAAAATTCTTAAGGCCTGCTACTGTTCACCTTCTAAGCTCTCTGGAATATTCAGAAAAAATTTTCCAAAGCTCCACAGATTCCATATTTTCTCGCAACAAATCACAACAACACGTTTAGTGTTTGTGCGAATTTAGATCTAAAAATTATAATAGAATAAAATTTTCAACTCAAATTTCAAAAACGAATGAATTTGCGCACAATCCCCGGCAACGGCGCCATTTGATTGAAACGAATTCTTGTTGTGTATGTTAGAAAATGTATAGAAATCACAACCAAAAATTATTTGACCGCAATCAATAACGGTATCGATTTGTAGCGCGTTAATAAGTGCGGATCGTCCACAGGGAAAGTGTAATCTGTTCATATTTCGAATTAGATGAATTGAAAATTAAAGAAGAAGGAAAAGACAATTCAATTCAAGATTTATGAAATGAAGTTCAAGAATTATCTAGATCTAAATCTAAAATCAAGAAAAACATTAAAAATCAAGAAGTGATGATTTCCAATCCAAGAATCAAGAATCGAAGTGAGGCTCGTAGAAATCGATCGGATCTATAGATGTGATGAAATCTATTTATTACGTATTCTTATCCATCGATGAATTGATACTAGATCGATGATGATCAACGGGAATTATGGATTTCTTACGGAAACTAAAGTTTCATCATCTAACATAGAGACTAGGAACAATTGATGGATGTACTTAGCGACTACTCTGTCCCCATTAGTTTGATCTGCATCATAGTCCTGGTAGTCAAGTACTTATCCTAAGGGCTTTATCAATATATAACATAGAGACAATCAGAGTAGATGTTAAGATAAAGAGCAACCAGATAGCATACTATCACGTCGAGCAAGAAAGCCCTCCATATATATATCCAAGCATCCACTATAATATACATCGTATGTACAGTAATGGCCTCTAGGGCATACATATCACTAACAATGATCTGCATCAAAGTCCTGGTAGTCAAGTACTCATCCTAAGGGCTTTATCAACATGTAACATAGAGACAATCATCATACATGTTAAAATAAAGAGCAACCAGATAGCATACTATCATTTCGAGCAACAAAGTCCTCCCTATATATGTCGAAGCATACACTACAATATACATCGTATGTACAGTAATGGCCTCTAGGGCATACATATCACTAACAATCTCCTACTTGCACTAGGGCCATCTGTTGTAGTATCTCATACACAACAATCAGCAGTGGTTGTAGTATCTCATACTCAACCATCCTATAAAAGTCTCTACTGGGAAATAGGCATTTGTGAGTGGATCCGCGCGTTGTCCTCTGTGTCTACTCTTCTAACCTCGATCTCCCTGGAGATCAACATTCTCCATGATCAGGTGATACTGCTTAAGAATAAGTCTGGATCATAGATGGGACGGGGGTTCCTAGGCCCAAGCCGCAACTCTATTGTCACACAATGGTAGGAACGAAGTTCATATCATGAACTTATATATATCCAGACTGCCTCTTTGGTAGTATCCTTGGTAGCAATGTATCCAGCCTTTATCGTCTAGTATGCCACAGTATCTAGCTTGGAACTCTTCCAATATACCGTCCCTCCACTGAGGGTAGAGAAAGTGCCTGTGACTGACATTTAGTCGATCTTCCTACCGTGGAAGCTATCCAGTGATTCTCCCCAGGATCGATTGATACCATCTCACTACATCTTGTGAGAATCCTAACATCCACTTAGAACTATCACATAGATCCAAAACCCAAGATTTAGGAGGTATCACCTTGATCCTATATGGAGAATCTTTGTGATAAGAGGAGATTGACCGAGCGTAGCATAGGAACTCCTTTCATATCAAGAGTATGTCATCCATGTACAATCCAAGGATCATCATCATACTCTCTACTACCTTTTTGTATATACAAGGTTCATCTATCATTTTGATGAAGTCAAACTCTTTGACTACCACATCAAAACAGATGTTCCAACTCCGCGATGCCTGTTTTATCCCATAAAGCAACTTGCACACGTTTCCCCTGCTCCAATTGTCTACGAAGCCCTCTGGCTATGTACTTATAAACACTCTCTTCTAAATCACTATTTAGAAAAGCAGTCCTGACACCCAATCACCAGATATCGCAGTCATGGTATGTAGCAGTGGCAAGTAGCATCTGGATGGACTTAAGCATAAGCACTTGAAAAAGGTTTCATCATTATCCACACCTGCTGGATGATGAGAACCTTTTGCAACAAGTCTTAGATTTGAATGTCTCAACTTTTCCATGTACACCAAGTAATCTTCTCAAGATATACTTGCTCCTGATGTAGATTTAACCTTTTAGATAAAGTAACCAATGTCCATAATTTGTTGGTGTATATGGATTCTATCTCAGATCGCTTAGCATCCAGCCATTCTCACAGAGTTACCACTCTTGATGGCCTGCTCGAAATTAGTTGGGTTATCATCTCATGATGCAATTCTCGCTCCTCCTGTCATAGAGAAACCGAAGTATCTCACAGGTGGGTAAGGAACCCTACTAGATCGGTGGAGAGGCTGAGGTTGGTTGGGAACTATTGAATCCTTCGGTTCTATCAAATCATCTGCTGCAGTTTGTATTGCTGGAACTCCTTCTAGTTCTACCTCATGACCACTAATTTCTTCAAAAGAAAATCCTTTTCTCGAAAGATGGCACGCTGAGAAAAAAAAACACCTTTTGTTCCTCGGTGCGGTAGAAGATATTCCCTTGCGAATGCTTAGGATATCCAACAAACTTCTACAGAACTGACCTTGCCTCAAGCTTGTCCGGATTTTGCTTTTAGACATAGGCCGGACAACTCTAAATCTTAACATCCTTAAGAGATGAGCTCTTCCCATATTATATCACATATGGAGTGGTAGGCACCTGATTTGATTGGAACCATATTCAATAGGTATACAGCTTCACAAGTGCATAACCCCGAAAGGAAATAGGCAACTCATTTGTACTCATCATAGAGCACACCATATCACATAGGGTGCAATTGCTCCGTCCCGATATACCAACGTGCTGTGGTGTATACGGAGGAGTAATGCTGAGAGAGAATCTTATTCTCCTTTAGAATAGTCCAGGAATTCCGTGCTCAAGTATTCTCCTCCCTGATCACATCAAAGGACATAATACTTATACCATTTTGGTTCTCTACTTCTAACTTATATTCTATGAATTTCTCAAAAGCTTCAGACTTGTGTTTCAACAGGAACATATATCCGAATCTTAAGAGATGATCAGTTAATGTAATGAAGTACAAAGAACCAGTTCTAACATGTGTAGACAGGGGACCTTCATACATCATCATGTATCAATCCTAAGAGTTCACTAACTCTTTCTCTGTTTCCTATAAACGGAGCTATGGTCAAGTTATCTTTGTGACATGACTGGCAAGTTTCACAAGATGTAAATTCAAATTGATTTAAACAAGAATCTTTATGTAACTTCAGCCAGTCGGGTCGCATTGATATGACCTAGTCTACAATGCCTCAAGAAGGATTTGTTCATTTCTGAACTCTTCCTCCTGTGTGTGTTTTGTACGTTAAGAACTGTAGTTTGATTTAGAACGTCTATGTTTTTAGATAACGTGCCTGAACCAATCAACTTTTGATATAAGAAATGTTCAAAACATTATCCAACAATACAAAATTATATCCTTCTTTACTAAATAAAGAGGCTGATATGATATTGTATATCAGGTTCGGTATCTAATAACATTCGTTCAGAATCAATGTATTTGGTAATACAGGGTGATAACTGCCAACAAACTTGGCTATAACACTTGCACCGTTTCCAACTCTTGAAACTTATCACCCACTCTCAGTTCTCTACCTATTTGTAGCCAATGTAACATATTACATATGTCGGATCCGGATCCTGTATCTCATACCCAGGACGTAAAGGATACTGAGAAAAAGTTCTCGGTAATGAACACACCCGAAGAAGATGCATCAGCATACACTTTCTTTTTGTGGGCGCTACGGGAATCCTGGTAATCCCCTATTTCCTGCTCGGTCTTATAACAATTATAAGTTGAAGCGGGACCAACGTTCCCCGGCTCAGTATAATAAGCGGGTTCGGTCAATACATCCAAATTATTATTTTGATTAAGGTGTGACATGGTCGCTACCTGGAGAGAGAGAGAGAAGAAAACACTCAGCGTATGCTCTTGCAAGATTAGATTGGTTATTAATTTATCTAATCAGGATGGCTCCAACTGTTTTATGCAAATCTTCCTTCAAACCCTAAAAGGAAAGACTAGCCTGGATTAATTACACCTTACAAGTTCGCCAATCTTTCAGCCAGGCCAGTGCCGGTACTTATAGGGAGGTTTCTCGTGCTTTCGCACGGACCTAATTAAAATAAACCTCATTTTCCCAGAGGCATAACCCCATTGACACCTTTCTAGACACCTACTTGATCGGCTAATTGTAATGTGTAAAACTCTACCAGGAGTAACTCTTACTCGCAGTGGGTATCGGGATCCAACTATCTCATAGGAGGTATGCAATCTCATTGCAAATTTCAACACTTGAAATTCCCGATAATATTTTGCCCCCAGCAGCTATATGAGCTTAACATAGTCAACAAATCATAAGTGCTAGTCAAGTTCAACCCATCATTTCCCGATTGAATTAAACCCACTCGCATGACCCCTTAACATAGTCAACAAAGTCGCATGACTACCCTAATCCAATCTCATCATATGCTTATACAGATAAGCACTAATCAGCTACCGGACACTACGTCTTAACATATTCAACAAACGTAGCATGAATTCTAACTAGTACTTATCTGAAATGTCGGAGGGCTACGACAGGTTTTTTAAGAAAACCCTTTGCGTAATGAACTTGATATCGTCGTAGAATCGAGTGATTTTAAATGAAGTGTTTTTGAGGCTTTTACTAGTTTTTCTAAAGAGGTCACTCCAGGTGAAGGGATCTCGGCTCTTTCCTTATCGAATAAGGTGCAGGAAATTTCACAAATACCACTGTGCAAACTAAAAACTATAAAAGCAATCAAAAGAAAAACAGAGTGTTGTAGCATCTGCTAGTTTCGCTAAAGAGGTCACTCCCGGTGAAGGGATCTCGGCCCTTTCCTTATCGAATAAGGTGCTGGATATTCTATAAAGAATACCGCTATGCAAAGCAAGAACTAGAGCTACCAGTTTTCGAGACAATTTTCTACAACATCTTTTAGGTTTCTTTTATTTCATTAATCTCATTAATGAAGTCCCATTTATTATGCTTCCCAAGCGTCACATATGAAACGAAAGCAGTAATATATAATATATATCATATATATATATAATATAAGCATTCGTCTCAGAATATAATCAATGATCACATCACAGAATATCGCAGCAGAACACAACATATGGAATGTTTGATATACTAGGATTTTTATGTTTTAAATTAAGCCTGTATAAAACACGGATTCCACGGTCGTGATGAATAGCCAATCCCACACCCTTAGACCCCTACGAGAGCGGCAAGCAACCCTACCAATTCGAGAGTTAGGAGACCCGGTCTCGACTCCTCGAGATGGCCTCCCACTGGACCCTAGAATCTGGTTACTTGTTCTCCCCGCCTTGGGTCTATCCTAATGCGGATAAGTAAATAATATACAATGGTGACATCATCCTCAACCCGGAAGTGCCCCAATAAAAGAATATTACATACAATGAATTTTACATGAATGAAAATAAAAACACTCATCTCACATAAAACCCCCCGGCTATTTAATCACGACGATCCAATATAACATATCATAGCAACACATAACATCACATAACATCACATGTCATCAACGTAAGTAAATATGCGTATCCTAATTGTCGTTGATATATAGCACCAAAACCGGCGATACACCGCATATTACACTTACGGTCGCCGAAAAGAAAGTGAAAAACTACAACAGTTGGAATCCGCTACCACCTTAGACATCATAAACCCAACGTATCACATACTTTGGATTTCATGCCTAACCAAATGAATTCCTTAGACATCACATGGCTAACAATTATAAACTCTGCATTTTAGTCTCGATACCGAAAACAATTTTCAATAATAAGTCGGGCAATTCAACAAGATTCCCGACATCCTGATCGAATGATCATCGGAAACTTTAGTAGACGGCCGCACCCCCCGATGCCATCGACGAAGTGTACTAAGGCGGAACACCGCTGCCGCGAGCACCCGAACGGATGCTTTTAGCGACGGGGTACTCCTACAGTCACTTGGTTAGGGCTATGGGGCGTGGCTATCTATTAAGTTTTCCCGGCGAGTATCCACGTACACTACGTGATTGTAACAGATTTTTGATCACATTAAAATCCCATGGCAACTGATCAAATGAGACTAAATTGCTAGATTTATAACATTCAAATTAGTTATCTCATAACTACTTTTGTGGATTCCAAATATTGTATCCCACCACATGATATCCGGACGAACGTTAAACTTTTCGATCGATTCATCAAAGTCCCGCAATTTCCCGACAGCTCAACATTTGAGCACGGTTTTAGTAATACCCAAAATATGCCACAGTACCTATGCACCAGCCGTAGAAGGGTAAACCCAAGCCTCACTCATGTTGCCACGGAACTAAGGCAAACCCTAGGGTTTGACAATTGTTTCGCGATCCAAAAAGTCGAGTTAGGGTTTCATTCTTCTAGAGGGTTTATAGAATCACTAGCATGTTTTTCCGAATACGTTAAACTTGTAAAAATGGGTTTTTGACATTCGATCGAACTTTTTAACTTCGTCTAGACAACATGCGAATAACCCGAAACTATGTTAAAACTACGAATACGAAACACTCCGAATTTTTTATATTGTAAGATTACATCAAATGTAAAATTAGCAAAATCAAACAACAACCGAAATACCAAAACCAAGAACCTGGAACACACCAAAAAATTTATCCCATTCCTTCACAAAGAGGCTGAGGTCGCTGGATACCCTAGCCATGTCGCCGGCCATTGTCCGAGCCCTTGGGCTAAATTTTCCTGTATGTTCATGTTGCATCACATACAACATTCTACAATTGTTTAAATAATTTTTTGAAGAAAATTTAAAATTCACAGAAACTATGATTTTGCGTTTCAAGTTTCGGAGTTGTTTCGGTTTCGTAATTTTAACAAAATCCGTATAAATTTCTAGCATGGCTCTGATACCACTGCAGGGTTACCTAGCATGGCAACAATGTTTCGGGAGGCATCGCCCATGCTAAATTCAAAAATTTGTCGTCCTAACTTTGATTCGTTAACTAGAAATCGACGGAAAATCAAATGCAAACACTTTGCAATAAGAAGTGAGCAAGGAATACATCCTTTGTAGACCGGTCCTTCACTTCAATAGCTCCGTGTAGTAGTCCCCTTCGCTGCGATTGTGAACTTCGGACTCTAGAGAGGCACCCATGAAGAAACGAACTAGCTTGCTTCGATGTCTTCGAGGCCGAAAATGATCTACGTCGAGGAGACACTAACCCAAGATATTTCTTCACTAGGTCAAGAACATTGTGAAGAGAACACTCTATACTAAATGGAAAGTAGTAGAGGATGATAAAGTAGGAAGTGGGCTCACTTTAGATTTCATTTTCTCACACTTTTTCTCACAACTCCATTGAAGCTAGTAAGCTTTGAGGAAGAAGAAGAAGATGAAGAACTAACTCATCAAATGAATTATTGGTAAGGTTAATAATGCAACCAAGGGTTAAGCATGTCATGCTTAACCCTTGTAGAGAGTTAACCATGTGCTATGGTTAAAGATTAGGTCAAAAATATCTTAAGCAAGACAAAGAAAATGGACAAAGTCAAAGATTCTTACAAGCTTCTACAAGCTTTCAACAAATATAAACCATGACTATTATCCATAATATTTGAATTACTTAATGATAAATTTAAACCCTAATCTTAACCCTAGCATGGTTTAACCCTTATTAACCCTAGTTGCATTTGTAACCTTGCAAGATACATTTAACATATATCACATATACATCAATGTATCTAAAATGAGAAAAGAAATCATAAGTGAGCTAATACTAGTTAATGTAATGTAGTATATCAAATATATAATTAAACATTAAATAATCAAATCAACTCTTGATTTAATAATCCGTCTATATCACCTATAACCGACTAATATCATATGAATCAACTTATCAAATCAACACTTGATCCGATAACCCGGCTATATCATATATAACCGACTGATATCTCATATCGTGAGAATAGAATACAGTATCTCATATCGTAACAATCTCGGTCCCGCACATATCACATATGTACTCCTACTCCGTTTCGCTTCAGCCAGGAAACCCCTGTGTAGGACTCTAAAGACTCGTCAATATGCCGGCAGTAGGTGATGATCATATTAAACATCCACATGCCGCAAGCGGTCTGCTAAACGTAACGGCCACCCGGGTATTGAGCGATTAGAAGATAACCAAGCAAACCTGCTCACACTCCTGCGAATCCAATCAGTAACACTACCGTACAGTCTGGTCACTTTGTCTGATATGTCGCATATCTCGTCTAGGGGTGGCAAACGTCAGACCCCAGTAACTCGATAAGTCATGTCGATATGAGGCTCATAACGGGTCGAGAAACTACTGATAACACTTACCAGTATATCTCTTAAGCAGCCTTGGCCAAGGACTTCCTGTTATAGCCAATCGAGCACAGCGCAACATCAACTCCCAATACCGGGAGAGACGAAACCCCTCCTATCGCTCATTGCCTCCATGTGACTCGGGACTATACCCAAAAGCCACCGTTTTGCACGTTCTCTTCAACGTGGTAAGGTGGAAATCAAACCATAGTGGGAATCATACAAGACTCTATGACGATCTCGGGTCTACAAACTAACCTGTACCAGTGTCACCAGAGAACTGCCATCTGACTTAGGTATAATACCATCTGGGTGTTCTCGGCGATTCCTTTCAGTGTACCCAGTCTCTACTGAGCACCCGTATACTGTCTCTGATGTCAAACACCAATGGATATGGGATCATCCATCGCCCATCTGGATGGGTCGAGAAGCTATACGCTAGTTTACACTGGTATATCGATGCCCTGTCTCGATACACCCACGACTAGGAACATTTAAAGGATGTACTTAGCGACTACACTGTCCCCACTAGTATTATCTGCATCATAGTCCTGGTAGTCAAGTACTCATCCTAATGGCTATATCAACATGTAACATAGAGACAATCATCATACATGTTAAGATAAAGAGCAACCAGATAGCATACTATCATGTCGAGCAAGAAAGTCCTCCCTATATATGTCCAAGCATCCACTACAATATACATCGTATGTACAGTAATGGCCTCTAGGGCATACTTATCACTAACACTAGGTTAACCTTGGTTCAAGTCTATGTTTGACTATTCGGAGCCTAAGGCGTTTGTATATTTACGGAATCTAAGCTTGACCTTACGGAATATAGACTTGGTCGAGAGAGTATTAGACTCGAAATTTCGTCCCATATGTTGACCTTAGTTGATGGAGTAGGTGACTTAAGGAGAGAGACGTACCGAGTGTATGTTCCGCGGCATATATACGATAAGCTACTCTGCTTAAGAAGCTTTAGGATTTACATTTCCTTGCACATTATTATATTCATTCGTATGATCTATCCGCATCGATATCGGTTTATGGGTTTTGCTGCCACGATTATGCAGCCAGAAAGAGCTACGGCAAGAGTTGCGTCAGCACGAGCTCGTCACGGACGAGGACTGACCAGGGCGTAATTCCAGGGACATACGATTGCATAGAGACATCGTTTTACTGTGTTTTCGTGCCATGAGCCTGTAATGAATTGCTGTTATAAAATTTCTTGGACGTGTAAATCAGCACCAGAGGATCGGGCTACCGATAGAGGCCAGCCAGAATGTGATGACCGTCAATGCACCGATTATACTTGATGATTGAGGCACTATTCAGCACGCGGACGAATGAACCAGTGATTGCTGCGAATGACATGATATTGCCCCAGATGTTTGAAGATAATGCCGCATGAGTTATACTTCGAGATATGATAGAAGATCGCTAGTCACCAAAGATGAAAGACTAAGACATGTGATTCGTTGCCTACCCCGATACGAGGTCATCAGATTGATTGATTCTAGCTAGAGACGAATTCACGCAGGTATGTGATGGAACTTTGAAACCTTAGGATTTACAGCTAGAGCCAGTGATTCGTTGCCTACCCTCTAGAAGAATGAAACCCTAACTCGATATAATGACCATGAGAACGCTCTGAAACCTTAGGATTTACAGCAGTTCCGCGGTGCCATTGATGAGGCTTGGGTTTGCCCTTCTACTGCTGGTCCATAGGTACTGTGGCATGTACTCGATATTATTAAAATGTACTCAAGATGTTGAGCTCTTGGGGGATTATGGAACTTTGATGAATCGATCGGATGGTTCGACGTTATTCGGATATCATGTGATGGAATACATTGCTTGGGAGACTCCAGATATGAGTATAGCCGTTGGAGTGCAGTCCATGCAGTGTAACATTTTAGAAATCGTTTTGCGAATTTTCCGTTTTTACGGTAAAATAGTCGGTGTTTTCCATTTTAACCCGATTGTGATCAAACTTCTGTATAGACTTGACGGCACCGAGTTTAGCTAGAATGAAGCTACTGCACGGGGTTTTGGGGTCAATTGAATGTTTTGGTTCACATAGAATTTTTTCCTAATTAAATATTATTTTAAGTTGTTAATTATGCACTTTATTAGTTGTAATTACATTTTTGGTTTGGGTTAATTACTTCTAATATGAATCATTGCTAATCTAATCAAAAGATTTTTAGTTAATCCATCCATAGAAATATCTAGATATTTTGTGTTAAAGGATTTTTTTTAAAAGAAAAGAAAAGAAAAGAAAGGTGGCATTTTGCATTAATGAGCATTTCTTACATTTTTTAGCTAGAAAACTCCACAAACTATTCACAAAACACCCCCCCACTTCCCTTTTGGCCGAGCCTCTTTCCTTGTGCTGCCCTCATTTTTCCTTGGCTCATTTCATCTTCTCCAAGCTCATAAAATCTTCAAAAATCCTTAAATAAATCCACAAAACTCTAAACAAAATATAACCCATCATTCTTCTTCACTGAAGTTGCTTAGATCTTCAAGAAACTCTTGATTTTGGAGGCTAAAATTTTGAGTTGTGTTTGCAAGTTTCAAAACCTAATTTGAGGTATAAATCCCAATCCTAAACTCTTTTTGTTGTTTCAATACATTAAGCTAGCATATATGATGTTTAATTAAAGCTTTTATTTTGATATTTAGAATTTCTAGTAAGAGTTTTGTTAATCAAGTTAGGGTTTTGTTAGTTGTTATGGTTATGTGTGAATACTTAGGCAAAGAAAACTTAACCTTGTAGTAAGATTGTTATTTGATATTTTCCTAGTTGTCTAATTATTCTAATTAGCAAACTAAACTTTTTCTAATCTCAATTAGGTAAAATTAAAATTCTAGTAAAGATATGAATGGTTTAATCTTGCTATATTGCGATATTTGTAAATTCTAGTTTTGGTAAAAACTTGTAGTTTGGTGCTAAAATGATATAAGTTGCTTACTAGATTTTATGATAATTTAGGCATGGGTTTCTTTTGACGTTGTGACGTTCATTATATTGATTCTACGCTATATCTTGTGTTGTGAATGCGTGATCGGTACGATCAGGGTCTAGGATTGGTAGTTGTGTCGCTTTGCGTTCCAAGCTAGGGTCGTGCCGATGTCGGTCGTGACTTTGTGTAGCTTTTGCTCTTGAGCTGGTTTCATAGTCTCGCTACGCGCGTTAGCCACTAGGCGAACACTTGAGAGTGTGTTTGGAGTTGGTGCGTTGGTCAAGCTTAGTTGGTACGTGTTATTGGTCAATTGCTAATATATACTTGTTATATTGTTATATGCTTTCAGGATCACAGGCGGCGACTTCGGGCGCTGCGAAGAAGGGAAAGTGAGCTGTTGGCTTTACTTAGCCAGGATGGTTTGTGAGTAGATTTAACATCTACAGTGGAATCACCCGCATGACATTATGCGTTTGGGCTAGATTAAATGATATGACTATTAGTAAGATGTATACGGATATTGATTATGCATGTGTACCTTTGTTGCATATCTTATTTCTTATTGTGCATGGACTTAGTATTAATGAGACACAACACCATTATTGACAGTTCATATTTGACGAGCACTAATTGTATGCTACACACACCGTCGATAATTGCCATGACCCGCACAACACCTATACATATGTGATATTGTATTGTTTAGGGACATTGAGACATGGTCCTCATTTTCATTGTTCTTATGACATATAGCATACCTATATACCTACATGCTCACACATATGCCTTGACATTCTTACATGCTAGTTACCCATATATCTATATGGTATTGTACCATTAGTGATATGTATATACACATATGAGGCATAGCTATATGTACATCTTGCTTACATACTTATACATATACCTGTGGAGTATTACATCATTATTGATAGGTAGATACACATATCTTGCTATGCCAACATGGTTACGCATACCTGGCTATAGCTATATGTTCACCTTTATTTGATGTTGTATGGACTTGGAGAAATTAGGAACCGGATAATATATTTTTTAACTTGTTGCAGTTAAATAGCGGTTTTTCCTTTATATGCTCACATTACAGTTTTATGTTGCATATATTATATTCATGGATTTTCGCATTGAGATATGGATTTTTCATGATGTTTTCTGGATTTGAGGACCGTGGTAGTTTCATGAAATTATGCATTATTTGAAAAACTCGGTTTCTCTCGATATGATATTTCAGCATCCACCATGAGATTTATCGGTTCTGATATATATACACCCTATGTGAGGATTGGAGGGGGCCGTGTGCGGGTACATGGTGTCGCCCGGAGGTACCCCGGGGCAAAAATTTCGTGGAGTAGACGTTGAGTTAGTGGGGGAACCATACCTACCGGTGACAGTACAATGGCTCGGCGGTTATCGCGGGGAAACCGACAGGAGTCATGTACGTATGGATACGTCGAATTTCGAGTGTCAGAGCTAGGCACTCGAGTTTTCAGGATAGCGTATGATACGTACCTATCAGGAGGTCCAGTCGTGATATACTCACTCACTCAGGATATATATATAAATTATATACATCATCATAATGATCTTGCAATATACTCACTCAGGATATATAAGATTTACTTGATATTGGATACTGGTCATATGAGATTTAGTTGGTATTGGACACTCAGGATATATGATCTTACAGGATATGAGAGCCAATTTAGGGGCTGATTTGAAGAAATTTGGGATTTAGATTGTCTTGATGGACTTTGGTCCTACCACGAGGTCAGGATTCCGTGAGGATGACATGTTTTTTCCCATACTCCGCATTTATTGTTCATGTATTAGTAGTACCTGATAGAGTATCTTACATGATTATTGCATACATATTGCCATTTATTGTTCATGTATTAGTAGTACCTGATAGAGTACCTTACATGACTGTTGCATACATATTGCCTATTATTGCTTCATGTATTTGTTGGACCTGATAGAGTACCTTTCATACTGTTGCACATATATTGGCATTTATTGTTGTCAGCTTGCATGCAATAGATTCGTGCTGTACGTGCATACTTGCGATTACCTGCATATTTTATTTACTATTCACGAGCTGGCAACTCACTACTGTTGTGCCATGGTGTTTTGCAGGTAGTCCCTCAGGGCAGTCGCGGCAGGGTTTTCATCTTTCGTATCATCTTTTGCAGCGGATACTGCTACGGCTAACTGTGTACAGTTTTTCTATAGGTGGGTTTTACGGTTATCCGATGTAGCTTATTGTATAGTCATTGTATCCTGTACTCACCATCTACCACTTTCATGTGTATTATTTAGAGACTTGATGTGAGGACGATATTGTATAATTTGGTGACTTCGATGTCTTTTGTGCAGTTTTACTTATATCGTCTTTTATTTCTTCGCTACGTTGTCGTATATCTGTTGTGGTGGTTGTTTTTCGCTGTTGGGCGTGGATTTGTTCCTGTTGGGGATACTTTACTTTATCTTTATGTTGTACCCATTTTTTTGGTTAGTTTTTTCAAAGGAGGTGCTACACAAATTTTTAAGAAACTAAAATTGGACTTTAAAGAATTTGTACTCGAGATTTTCAAAAGTTTTAACAATGTTCTTATCACTTACTACTTTTGATGGTTTAGATTTCTGGGTTTTTGCCTTACTTAAACTGCGTTACGCCTGTAGACGTTGCGAAGTTTAAGGGCCGTCACGTGCCAAATTTTGGGTCATGACAAAGTTGGTATCAGAGCGCTAGGTTTTACCTTTCGGAGTGTAGGATGATCTTGGTATGATGGAGTAGGTACCCTAAGTAGAGTAACGTAGTGTATGTTTTTCCACGGCATATTCACGACGCGGTACTCAGCCTAAAGTGACCTAAGTACAAATTGCTTGAAATTTCTTTCTCGATGATACGTATCCTTATGATTCGATTTTCGTGTTCTTATCGAATCCTTTTCCATTTATAGGCTTTGCCGCCGATGACTATGAGGACTCAGAGTGATGCAGCGAGGGCCAAGGTCAGAGTTGACTCATGTGAGACGAGGACTGACCAAAATGGTACGTCCATTGCACAGGAGCTGATGGATTCGCTTTCGATAGACCGTATCGCCAGGATTGAGGCAGATATGCAGGACTTGCGCCAGACAATGAGGTCTTTAGTTGAGGCCAGTAGAGCGCGGCGACAGGAGGTTGTCCCCCCTGTTATCCAGTTATTCCTTGCGATCATCACACTGTATAGTGTTACGTACACAACACCAGTGGATGCAGCCATAGTTGACGAGGCACGTTTTCCAAAGACATTGCGAGTTCCGGAACAGAGGAGGACTCGTGCAGGTGTACCAGCCCAGAGACAGAGGTTCAGTCGCCGTGATAGGTTTCGTACACGTCGTAGGAGTAGCAGAGTCTTAGGACGAGGACAGTCGTTCAGCTCTCATCCCCAGGAGGGCCAGAAGTCATCGCATCGATGTTTCTGGTGCGGGAACCCTCATCACCTCATCAGGAATTGTTCCTTAGCACCGCGTCAGACTCATGTTCAGAGAGGTCGGGGATGCGGAGGGTTTATTCCGAGGGGATAGGTTGGTAGAGGAGGAGGCAGATAATTGCTGGTAGGGGGCAGACACGAGAGTTTGCTTCTACTCATCGGGACGCGCGGGCATCCTGTGAAGAGTTTTCAGGTATTCTTAATTTGTATGTTCTTTTATTTCGTAGGGTTGTGTAGTTCGGGATCTATGCACTCGTTTGTTTTACACACTTTGTGCCATGGTTGGGCCGAGAGTTGTGTATGTTAGATCAGCCGTTGTTGTGTTAACTTCTGTCAGCGATTCCTTTGTTGCGCGACACGTATTTCGGTCGTGCGCCAATTGGAGATAGAGATTCGCCCGTCGATTTGTTCTTTCTAGAGATGTTGAATTTAACATTCTCCTGGGCACGGACTGGTTAGCTACATGCTATGCGTCTGTGGACTGCCGTGAGAAAACAGTCAGGTTCTTTTTTCCCGGCGAGTCAGTTTCTTGTTGTGCAGGGGGACAGTGGTGCCGCCTCTCACAGCTTGAATTCAGCCTTTTTCGCTAGTCGGCTTTTGAGGAGAGGATGTCGAGGATGGTTGGCTTTCATTCATGATACTGGAGCCACAGTGGGTTTGTTGGACCGGGTTCCTATCGTGCGGGAGTTTCCGACTTTGCTCCAGATTAGCCGGCGGGGCTTAAGGAGCTTAAGGATCAGCTGCAGAGTTGCTAGATAGGGGGACTTGTACGTCCAAGTGTTTCGCTTTGGGGAGCTCCTATTTTGTTCGTCAGGGAGAAAGACGGCAGTTTGAGGTGGTGTGTTTATTGATCGTCATTGAACCGAGTCACGGTGTGGATAGGTATCCTTTACCTCGCATTAACGATTTGTTCGACTTGCTCCAGAGTGCGAGACATTTTCTTAGTTTGTTTGGGATCGGGTCATCATAGGTTGCGGGTTCGGTGTGATGACATTCCGAAGGCTGCTTTTGTGCGCGCTACGGGTAGTATGAGTTTTGGTGGTGTTGTTGGACTCACCAATTTCCCTAGCAGCATTCAAGGATGTGATGAACCAGGTTTCTTCAGGCCGTTCCTCGACCAGTTGATTGTTTTGTTATTGATGACATTCTGATCTATTCCAATGTGTCGTGAGGAACTTGAGCAGCACTTAAGGATTTGCTTTGCAGACATTGGGAGAGCCGCAGCGATTTGCTAAATTCTCGAATTGTTCCTTCAGGCTTGATTGTGTTGTCTTCCTAGGTCTTGTAGTTACGGGAGACAGTATTCGTATAGACCCGATGAAGATCGACGCCGTACAGCTTGGCACAGACTTGCAACGGGGACAGTTGTCCGCAGTTTTGGGCTTAGTAGGTAATTACCGCCATTTCGTGCAGGATTATTTGTGTATCGCTGCACTATTGACTGGACTGACCGGGAAGGAGGTTCTTTTTCTTAGACTGAGGCATGCGTGCGGAGTTTTCAGCAGTTGAAGAATCGGTTGATAACTGCACCAGCTCTTTCTTTGCCTTCTGGCTCGAGCGACTTTGTTGTTTAACTGTGATGTTTCGCGAGCGGGGCTCGATTGTGCACTGATGTGGCACTATAGAGTTATCGCTTTTGCTTCTCGACAGTTGGAGGAAGTACGAGCAGGATATCCCACTCATGATATAGAGATTGCCGCGGTGGTCGTGCGTTGAAGATTTGGGACACTACTTGTGTGGAGAGTCGTGTCAGATTTTCACGGACCACCAGAGCATAATGTACATCTTCCTGCAGCAGGTTTTGATTGTTAAGGCAACGCCGTTGGATGGAGCTTGTAAAGGATTGTGATTGTGAGATCCTTTATTACCCGTGGTAAGGCGATTGTGGTAGCTGATGCTTGAGTCGTTGGCCCGGGGTTAGCTTGTCCCAGTTGTGCGCAGTTCTGAGGCAGACTTCTGCAGATTTACAGTTCTTGTGCGATCGTTGAGTAAAGCTTAAGTTCGCCTCTACTGAGGGGACATCTTGCTCATGTCCACGCCCGTCCACTTTTACTTAATCGTTTTCATGAGGCACAGCCCACCGTTGCTCGTTGTCTGTGATACTTGAGCATGTTCGGCAGGGTAAAGATCCGGGGTCCTTGATTTGTGACTAGGGCGTGCTACGTTTAGGGACGCGTTGTGTGTACCTGAATACTGATGGATAGAGATGCGAAATCCTAGAGCAGGCACATCAGTCAGCTTTCTGTGTTCATTTAAGTCCACCAATATGTAGCGTGACTTGTGAGATAGTTACGGGTGGGCAGGGATGAAGAGTGAAGTTTCGGATTTCGTTTTGATGTGTCTGACTTGTTACGAGCTAAGGTTGAGCATTTGAGACCGACTGGAGAGTTGCAATCTTTAACCTTTCCGGAGTGGGAATGGGAGTAGATCTCCATGAATTTCGTTGTAGTGTCTATCCAGGTTTAGACAGGGTATGACTCCATTTGGGTGTTTGTTGTCCGGTTATGCTAAGTTTGCTCAGTTGTTCTTTGTTAAGTTTATGCGTTTGCACGGAGTTCCTTCATGCGTTGTATCCATAGAGGCACCCCGTTCGCTAGCCGTCGTTGGCAGAAGCTTCAGGATGCCTTGGGTACTGGTTGATCTTTAGCTCCGCTTTTCCATCTGTAGGCCGATAGTGAGTTAGAGCGGACTATACGGACTCTGGAGGATATGCTTGTGCGTACGTACTAGTTGTTTGTTGGCAGTTGGGATCGTCACTTGCCATTGATAGAGTTCTCCTTCGATAGTTGTTATTAGGAGACATTCCAATTGGCAACCTTCAGGTTTTGTGTGGTTGGTTGTGTCAATCGCTAGTCTGTTTTACTGACCCTGTGAGAGTAGGATTTTTGGACCCCAGCTAGTCATGAGACTACGGAGAAGATCCAGTTGATTCAGGTTCGGATGAGAGCAGCCTAGTACAGGCAGAAGTCTTATGCCGACCGTAGAAGTCGCATACTTGAGTTCGCAGTGGGATATCATGTATTCCTACGGATTTTTCTGATGAAATGGCGTGTTGAGTTTTGGGAAGCTTGGTCTCAGAATTGTTGGTCCTTTGAGATCCTCGAGCGAGTTAGTTCCGTTGCCTATAATATGACACTTCCGTCCAGATTTTTGAGTATTCATCCCGTATTCCTTGTGTCGATAATTCACAATTACCTTCATGACCTTTCTCACATGATTCTGCATCAGATCTTTTAGCTTGGACACGATCTTTCGTTCACCAGTAGCCTATAATTTTAGTGGATTGGCAGGTGGAGGGACTTCGATAAAGGGTCTTACTATCTGTGATGGTTCATTGGCGTAGCCGTCTAGTGAGGTGATCACTTGAGTTGCAGCGAGCGAGATGCGAAAGACTTTCCCTCATCTCTTTGAAGGTACGCGAAGATGAATTTGAAATTCGGAGACCGAATTTCTTTAAGGGGGGAAGATTGTAAAGTTTTAGAAATCGTTTTGCGAATTTTCCGTTTTTAGAGTAAAATAATCGGTGTTTTCCGTTTTAACCCGATTGTGATCAAACTTCTATATAGACTTGACGGCACCTAGTTTAGCTAGAATGAAGCTAGTGCGTGGGTCTTGGGGGTCAATTGGAAGTTTTGGTTCACATAGAATTTTTCCCTAATTAAATATTATTTTAAATTGTTAATTATGCACTTTATTAGCGGTAATTACATTTTTGGTTTGGGTTAATTACTTCTAATGTGAATCATTGCTAATCTAATCACAAGATTTTTAGTTAATCCATCCATAGAAATATCTAGATATTTTGAGTTAAAGGGATTTTTTTAAAAGAAAAGAAAAAAAGGTGGCATTTTGCATTAGTGAGCATTTATTACATTTTTAGCTAGAAAACTCCACACACTTTTCACAAAACATCCCCCCACTTCCCTTTTAGCCGAGCCTCTTTCCTTGGGCTGCCCTCATTTTTCCTTGGCTCATTTCATCTTCTCCAAGCTCATAAAATCTTCAAAAATCCTTAAATAAATCCACAAAACTCTTAAACAGAACATAACCCATCATTCTTCTTCACTAAACTTGCTTAGATCATCAAGAAAGGCTTGATTTTGGAGGCTAAAATTTTGAGTTGTATTTGCAAGTTTCAAAACCTAATTTGAGGTATAAATCCTAACCCTAAACCCTTTTTGTTGTTTCAATACATTAAGCTAGCATATATGATGTTTAATTAAAGCTTTTATTTGGATATTTAGAATTTCGAGTAAGAGTTTTGTTAATCAAGTTAGGGTTTTGTTAGTTGTTATGGTTATATGTGAATGTTTAGACAAAGAAAACTTAACCTTGTAGCGAGATTGTTATTTGATATTTTCCTAATTGTCTAATTATCCTAATTAGCAAACTAAACTTTTTTCTAATCTTAATTAGGTAAGATTAAAATTCTAGTAAAGGTTTGACTGGTTTAATCATGCTATATTATGATATTTGTAAATTCTAGTTTTGGTAAAAACTTCTACTTTTGTGCTAAAATGATAAAAGTTACTTACTAGATTTTAGGATAATTTAGGCGTGGGTTTCTTTTGACATTGCGACGTTAATTATATTGATTCCACGCTATATCCTGTGTTGTGAATGCGCGATCGGTACGATCAGGGTCTAGGCTTGGTAGTTGTGTCGCTTTGCGTTCCTAGCTAGGGTTGTGCCGATGTCGTTCGTGTCTTTGTGTAGGTTTTGCTCTTGAGTTGGTTTCATTGTGTCGCTACGCGCGTTAGCCACTGGAAGAACACTTGAGAGTATGTTTGGAGTTGGTGCGTCGGTCATGCGTAGTTGGTACGTGTTATTGGTCGATTGCTAATATATACTTGTTATATTGTTATATACTTTCAGGATCGCAGGCGGGGACTTCGGGCTCTGTGAAGAAGGGAAAGCGAGTTGTTGGATTTACTTAGCCAGGATGGTTTGTGAGTAGATTTAACTTCTACAAGGGAATCGCCCGCATGGCGTTATGCGTCTGGGCTACATTAAATGATATGACTATTAGTTAGATGTATACGTAGGGTTCCTAGGCACACTCAAGAGGTTCCACAAGGCATCAACCATGCCAAAATCAAATTTTCCATGTGCCGAAGAACCCTAATGCTACATCGTTAACTAGAGATTAGGCGAAACGATGCAAGCAAACTACTTTGCTACTAAGTAAAAGAGACCACAACCTTTGTCGATCCGGTCCACCACTTCTCTAGCTCCGTGTTGACGTCCCTCCGCTGCGATCATCGGAATCCCGGACTGTAGCATCGGTTTCATCGGAGAAATGGGCGGGCTAGGTCATTGACTTCGATGCCGAAGATGATCTACGTCGTGGCAACTCAAACTCAAGCTCTATCTTCACTAGGTCATGAAACTTGTGAAGATAACACACTCTACTACATGGCAAGTGGTAGAGGATGAAGAAATAGGAAGTGGGTTCAATTTGGATTTGGATTTCTCACTTAGATTCATCACTTGGAATTTTTCTAGCAAGGTTTTCTTCTCTTCATGAAGAAGAAGAAGAAAGAAAAGAATGAATGAATAAATCAAAATAGAAAATCAAGTGATGCTTATCATTTAGCAACCATGGGTGAGGTAACTAATGTAGAGAATAAACTAAGGTTTAGGTGAAATGGTTAGGTTAAGGAAAAAACAAAATGGTTGAAGCTTCATGAAACTTCAAGAATAAAACAAAGAAAGCCACCACCATTTTGTTTCTTGCCAAAAATAAATAAAGAAAATAAATAAAACAAATAAAACCTAACCATTAACCTAAACATGGTTTGAAGCATACACACACCCAAGTTTGCATGTATCATCAAACATGATACAAACTAGTGCACAAACATATATCATATATACAATGTGCACATTCAAGTGAGAAAATCATCTTAAGTGAACCAATACTGGTTAATCTAAAGTAATATATCAAATATATAATTATACATTAAATCATTAAATCAACACTTGATATAATGATCCGGTCATACTGCATATAACCGACTAATAGCTAGTGTATCAAGTATCGAATCAACACTTGATTCGGTAACCCGGCTATATCATATATAACCGTCCGATGATACAAATCGTGAGAATAGAATACAGTATCATATACTGGTATTATTCTCGGTCCAGCACATATCTCATATGTGCTCCTATTTCGTTTCGCTTGAGCCAGGAAACCTCTGTATAGGACTCTAAAGACTCGTCAATACGCCGGCAGTAAGTGATGATCATATCTAACACCCACAAGCCGCAAGCGGTCTGCTAAACTTAACGGCCACCCGGGTATTGAGCGATCAGAAGATCAACGAGCAAGCCCGCTCATACTCCTGTGAATCCAACCAGTAACACTTACCGTACAGTCCGGTCTCGTCGTCTGATATGTCGCATATCTCGCCTAGGGGTGGTAAACGTCAGACCCCAGTAGCTCGATAAGTCATGTCGATATGAGGTCTATAACAGTTTGAGAAACTACTGGTAACACTTACCAGTAAATCTCAGCAACCCTGGCCAGGGATTTCCGGTTATAGCCAATCGAACACAGCGCAACATCAACTCCCTATACCGGGAGAGACGAATCCCCTCCTATCGCTCATTGCCTCCATGTGATTTGGGACTGTACCCAAAAACCACCGTTTTGCATGCCTTCTTGGACGTGGTAAGGTGGAAATCAAAGCACGGTGGGAATCACACAAGACTCTATGACGATCTCGGGTCTACAGACTAACCTGTACCAGTGTCACCAAAGAACTGCCATCTGACGTAAGGTATAATACCATTTGGGAGTTCTCGGCGAGTCCATCCAGTGTACCCAGTCTCCACTGAGCACCCGTATATCATCTCTGATGTCAAACACCAGTGGATATGGGATCATCCATCGCCCATCTGTATGGGTCGAGAAAGTATACGCTAGTCTACTTTGGTATATCGATGCCCCGTTTCGATACACCCACGACTAGGGACCTTGAAGGATGTACTTATGAACTACCATGTCCCCACTAGTATGATCCGCATCATAGTCCAGGTAGTCAAGTACACATCTTAAGGGCTTTACCAACATGTAACAGAGAGACAATCAGTGTACACGTTAAGGTAAAGAGCTA
The DNA here is from genome assembly GCA_030015575.1 of Agapanthus africanus. Taxonomy (NCBI): domain Eukaryota; kingdom Viridiplantae; phylum Streptophyta; class Magnoliopsida; order Asparagales; family Amaryllidaceae; genus Agapanthus; species Agapanthus africanus. The sequence goes on from CM057344.1 coordinate 283,520,765, forward strand.
CCAGATAGCATACTATCATGTCGAGCAAGAAAGTCCTCCTTATATATGTCCAAGCATCCACTACAATATACATCCTATGTATAGTAATGACCTCTAGGGCATACATATAACTAACAATCTCCCACTTGCACTAGGGCCATCTGATAGCAGTGGTTGTAGTAGCTCATACTCAACCATCCCATAAAAGTCTCTATCTGGGAAAAGGCCTTTGTGAGTGGATCCGCCGCTGTTGTCCTCTGTGTCTACTCTCCTGACCTCGATCTCCCTGGAGATCAACCATCTCCATGATCAGGTGATACTGCCTTAGAGTATGTTCGGATCACTGATGGGAAGAATGTTCCTTGGCATAAGCCACAACTCCATTGTCACACAATGGGAGGAACTAAGTTCATCTCATGAACTAATATACACCCAGACAGCCTCTTTGGTAGCATCTTAAGTAGCGATGTATCCAGCCTTTATCGTCTAGTATGCCACGGTATCTAGCTTGGAACTCTTCCAACATACCGTCCCTTTACTTAAGGTAAAGGCAATGCCTGTGACTGACATTCAGTCGTCCTTATCATCCTGGAACCTTTCCAGTGATTCTCCCCAGGATCGATTGATACCTTCTCACTACAACTAGTGAGTATCCTAATATCCAATTAGACTTATCTCATAGATCAAAACTTAGGATTTGAGGAGGTATCACTTTGATCCTATATGGAGAATCCTTGTGATAAGCGGAGATTGACCGAGCGTAGCATAGGAAACTCCTTCCCTATCAAGAGTATGTCATCCACGTACTCTACGAGGATCATCACCATACTTCCTACTACCTTTTTGTATATACAAGGTTCATCTACCATTTTGATGAAGTCAAACTCTTTGACTACCATATCAAAACAGATGTTCCAACTCCGTGATGCCTGCTTTATCCTATAAAGCATCTTGTACACGTTTCCGCTGCTCCCACTGTTTACGAAGCCCTCTGGCTGTGTTCTTATAGACGTTCTCTTCTAAATCATTTATTTAGAAAAGCTGTCTTGGCACCCAACCACCAGATATCGTAGTCATGGTATGTAGCAATGGCAAGTAGGATCCGGATGGATTTAAGCATAGCTAATGGAAAAATGTTTCATCATTATCCTCGCCTGGTCGATGACAAAAACCTTTAACTAGTCTAGTTTTGAAAGTCTCAACTTTTCCATCTACACCTAGTAATCTTCTCAAGATATACTTGCTCCTAATGGGGATTTAACCCTTCAGATATAGCAACCAAAGTCCATACTTTGTTGGTGTATAAGGATTCCATCTCAGATCGCTAAGCATCCATCCATTCTTACAGAGTCCCACTCCTGATGGCCAGCTCAAAAGTAGTTGGGTCATCATCTCATGATGCAATCCTCGCTCCCACTGTCATAGAGAAACCGAAGTATCTCTCAGGTGGGTGAGGAACCCTACTAGATCGGCGGAGAGGCTGAGGTTCGTTGGAATCTACTGAATCCTTTGGTTCTACCAAATCATCTGCTGTAGTTTGTATAGCTGGAACCTTTCAAGTTCTACATAACAGACCTTGCCTCGAGCTTGTCCGGATTTTGCTTCTAGACATAGCCCGGACAACCCCAAATCTTAACCAACTTAAGATATGGGCTCTTCCCTTTCCATATCACATATGAAGTGGTAGGCATCTGATTGATTAGAACCCTATTCAATAGGCATGCAGCTTCTTAAGTGCATAAGTCCCAAAAAGAAATAGGAAACTCAGTAGTACTCATCATAGAGCACACCATATCACATGGGGTGCTATTATTCCGCCCCGATACACCGACATGCTGTGGTGTATACGGAGGAGTAATGCTGAGAGGGAATCTCATTCTCCTTTAAAATAGTCCAGGATTTCCATGCTCAAGTATTCTCCTCCCTGATAACATCAAAGGACATAATACTTATACCCGTATTTTGGTTCTCTACTTCTAACTTATATTCTATGAATATCTCAAAAGGTTCGGACTTATGTTTCAATAGGAACATATGTCTGATTCTTGAGAGATCATCAGAGAATGTAATGAAGTACAAAGAGCCGGTCCTGGCATGTGTAGACAGGGGACCGTATATACATCATCATGTATCAGTCCCAAGAGTTTACTAACTCTTTCTCTGTTTTGAGTAAACAGAGCTATGGTCATCTTATCTTTCTGGCATGACTGGCAAGTTTCACAAGATGTAAATTCAAACTGATTTAAATATGCATCTAAAATGTAACTTGAGCTAGTCGGGTCACATTGATATGACCTAGTCTACAATACCTCAAGAAGGAATCGTTCATTTCTGAACTCTTCTTCTTGTGTGTGTTTTGTATACTAGGAACTGTAGTTTGATTTAAAACGTCAATGCGTTTAGATAACGTGCCTGAACCGATCAACTTTTGAAATAGGAAATGTTCAAAACATAATCCAACAATACAAAATTTTATCATTTCTTTACTAATAAAGAAACTGATATGATTTTGTATATCAAGTTCGGTATCTAATGACATTCGTTCAGAATCAATGTATTCTGGTAATACAGGGTGACAGTGACCAACAGACTTGGCTGCAACACTTGCACCGTTTTCTGTCTTATGAAACTTATTACCCGTTCTCAGTTCTCTACCTTTCTGTAGCCCATGTAACAGATTACATTTGCGGGATCCTGATCCGGTATCTAATACCTAGGACGTAGAGGACACTAAGAAACAGTCCTTTATAACTAACACACCCGAAGGAGATGCATCATATGCACTTTCTTCGTTTGGGCGGCATAGGAATTCTGGTATTCCCTTATTTCCCGCTCGGTCTTATAACAATTATAAGTTGGAGCGGGACCAACGTTCCCCAGCTCAGTATAACAAGCGGGTTCGGTCAATACATCCGTATTATTATCTTGATTAAGGCATGATATGGTCGCTACCTGGAGAGAGAGAGAAGAAAACACTCAGCATGCGCTCTTGCAAGATCAGATTGGTTATTATTTTATCTAATCAGGATGGCTCTCACTATTTTTTATCAAATCTTCTTTCAAACCCTAAAAGGAAAGACTAGCCGGGATTAATTACACGCTACAAGTTCGCCAATCTTTCAGCCAGGCCAGTGTCGGTACTTTGAGGGTGGTTCCCCGTGCTTTCGCACGGACTTAATTAAAATAAACCTCGTTTTCCCAGAGGCGTAACCCCGTTGACACCTTTCTAGACACCTACTTGATCGGCTAATTGTAATATGTAAAACTCTCCCAGGAGTAACAATTAATCGCAGTGGGTATCGGGATCCAACTATCTCATAGAAGGTATGCAATCTCATTGCAAATTTCAACACTTGAAATTCCCGATAATATTTTGCCCCAAGCCTCCTATGACCTTGACAAAGGCCAACAAATCATAGGATGCTAGTCAAGTTCAACCCATCATTTCTTGATTGAAATAAACCCACCCGCACGGCCCTTGACAAAGGCCAACAAGGTCGCACGACTACCCTAATCCAATCTGCATCATATGCATAAGCAGATAAGTACTATTCAGCTACCGCACACTACACCTTGACAAAGGCCAACAAACGCAGCACGAATACTAAACAGTACTTATCTGAAATGACGGAGGGCTACGGCAGGTTTTTCTGAAAACCTATTGCGTAAAGAACTTGATATCGTTGTAGAATCAAATGATTTTGAAATGGAGTATTTTTTAGGCTTTTCTAGATTTGCTAAAGGGGTCACTCCCTGTGAAGGGATCGTCGGCCATTTCCTCATCGAATAAGGTGCAGGATATATCATATATACCACTATGCAAAGCATGAACTATAGAAGCAATCAAAATACAAACCGAGTGTTGTAGCATCTGCCAGTTATTGCTAAAGCGGTCACTCCCGGTGAAGAGATCTCGGCCCTTTCCTCATCGAATAAGGTGCAGGATGTTCTACAAGGAACACCGCAATGCAAAGCAAGAACTGTAGCTACCTGTTTTTGTAAATTCTATTCCACAACATCTTTTAGGTTTCTTTTTCTTTCATTAATCACATTAATGAATTCCCATCATTTAAGTCACCTAAATATCACAGATAAATACGACGTACACTTATGCCATCCGCATTCGCCTCGATGTCCCCTCGTGCACCGTTAGGTTAGGTAACTAATGGCAGAGCGGGGCAGGGCTAGCGCGGGTGTAAAACATAAGTAACGTCTATATAATATATCATATATACTATATACAATATCTATCTCAGAACATCAAATGAACACATCACAGATAATGCGGCAGAAAATATCATATGAAATATTGGATATACTAGGACGTCCGTATTTTATTTTGAGCCTCTATAAAACACGGATTCCACGGTCGCGATGAATAGCCAAACCCACACCCCTAGACCCCTACGAGAGCGGCAAGCAACCCTACCAATTCTAGAGTTAGGAGACCCGGACTCGACTCCTCGAGTTGGTCTCCCACTGGACTCTAGAACCCGGTTACTTGTGCTCTCCTCCTTGGGTCTATCCTAATGCGGAAAAGTAAATAATATACAAATGGTGACATCATCCGCAACCTAGAAGTTCCCCAATAAAAGAATATTACATACAAGTTTTTACATGAATGAAAATGAAAAACACTCATCTCACATAAAAACCCCCGGCTATTCATAACGCGACGATCCAATATAACATATCCAGCAACACATAACATCACATGTCATCAACGTAAGTAAATATGCCCATCCCAATTGTCGTTGACATATAGCAACGAAATCGGCGATATCACATATTATACTTACGGTCACAGAAAAGAAAGTGTAAAACTACAACAGTTGGAATCCGCAACCTCCTTAGACATCGCATGCCTAATCAAATGAATTCCTTAGACATCGCATGCATAACAATTATAAACCCCGCATTTTAGTCTCATTATTGAAAACTCTTTTCAATATCAAGTCGGGCAATTCAACAAGATTCCCGACATGTGATCGAATGCTCGTCGCAAACTTTAGTACCCGGCCACACCCCCGATACCGTCGACGAAGTGCACTAAGGCGGAACACCGCTACCGCGAGCACCCGAACGGATGCTTTTGGCGACGAGGTTCTCCTACAGTCACTTGCTCGGGGCTATGGGGCGTGGCTGTCTATTAAGTTTACCGGCAAGTATCCGCGTACGCTACGTGATTGCGACGGACTTTTGATCACATCAAAATCCCGTAGCAACCGATCAAATGAGACTAAACCACTATGTTTATAACATTCAAATTAGTTATCTCATAACTACATGTGGATTCCAAATATTGTATCACATTCCAGATAAATAGAAAATGTTAAACTTTCCGATCGAACAATCAAACACCCAAGTTTTCTCGAAACAGCTCAACACTTGAAATAAGTTTAAAAACATCCATTTCATGCCACAGTACAAACGGTCCAGCCGTAGAAGGGTCAAGCCAACGCCTCACATGTGGCACGCCGTACTGCCCTAAACCCTAAGGTTCAAAGGGTAGTTCAAGACGGTCACATAATCGAGTTAAGGTTTGTTGTCTTCTAGAGGGTCCATCGCGTTACTTGCACTACTTAGACGTCTTTAAACAACGGAAAAAACCAACACTTGGAAATTTCCCGGCAGGGGAAAAAGTGGGTATTTATATCCGGTCGAACTATTCAACATATTCTAAAATTACCCGGAAGAACACATAGACGGAGTTAAACTATCCGATCGAAACATCGAGTCCCCAAAATAACCCAGAAAACTCAACTGTTGAATATAGATTAAAAATTCCCAGAAAACAGAGGCATTATATACGGGGGTTACTGTGCGAGCCACATGTCTTAATTCAATACTATGGCCGCGGAACAGCCGCGAAAGCCAGGGTGGGGCCGCGGTTCCACGGCGCATTTATTGAGTTAGGGGCACGTGCTTAACAGTAACCCCTACAAAACCCTGCTGAATTTTCTGGATATTTTTAATTCACAAAAATCCACGATTTCAAAAAATGTATAGAGAAGGGTTGTGGATTAGGGTTTCGGGCTCGATCGGACTTCTAACATCGTCTACACATCGCCTTAAGCTCTAGCTAGGCTCTGATACCACTGTAGGGTTCCTAGGCACACTCAAGAGGTTCCACAAGGCATCAACCATGCCAAAATCAAATTTTCCATGTGCCGAAGAACCCTAATGCAAAATCGTTAACTAGAGATTAGGCGAAACGATGCAAGCAAACTACTTTGCTACTAAGTGAAAGAGACTACAACCTTTGTAGATCCGGTCCACCACTTCTCTAGCTCCGTGTTGACGTCCCTCCGCTGCGATCATCGGAATCCCGGACTCTAGCGTCAGTTTCATCGGAGAAATGGGCGGGCTAGGTCGTTGACTTCGATGCCGAAGATGATCTACGTCGTGGCGACTCAAACTCAAGCTCTATCTTCACTAGGTCATGAAACTTATGAAGATAACACACTCTACTACATGGCAAGTGGTAGAGGATGAAGAAATAGGAAGTGGGTTCACTTTGGATTTGGATTTCTCACTTAGATTCATCACTTGGAATTTTTCTAGCAAGGTTTTCTTCTCTTCAAGAAGAAGAAGAAGAAGAAAGAAAAGAATGAATGAATAAATCAAAATAGAAAATCAAGTGATGCTTATGATTTAGCAACCATGGGTGAGGTAACTAATGTAGAGAATAAACTTAGGCATAGGTGAAATGGTTGGTTAAGGAAAAAACAAAATGGTTGAAGCTTCATGAAACTTCAAGAGTAAAACAAAGAAAGTCACCACCATTTTGTTTCTTGCCAAAAATAAATAAAGAAAATAAATAAAATAAATAAAACCTAACCATTAACCTAAACATGGTTTAAAGCGTACACACACCCAAGTTTGCATGTATCATCAAACATGATACAAACTAGTGCACAAACATTTATCATATATACAATGTGCACATTCAAGTGAGAAAATTATCTTAAGTGAACCAATACTAGTTAATGTAAAGTAATATATCAAATATATAATTATACATTAAATCATTAAATTAACACTTCATTTAATGATCCGGTCATACTGCATATAACCGACTAATATCTAGTGTATCAATGTATCGAATCAACACTTGATTCGGTAGCCCGGCTATATCACATATAACCGTCCGATGATACAAATCACGAGAATAGAATACAGTATCACATACTGGTATTATTCTCGGTCCCGCACATATCTCATATGTGCTTCTATTTCGTTTCGCTTGAGCCAGGAAACCTCTGTGTAGGACTCTAAAGACTCGTCAATACGCCGGCAGTAGTTGATGATCATATCAAACACCCACAAGACGCAAGCGGTCTGCTAAACGTAACGGCCACCCGGGTATTGAGCGATCAGAATATCAATGAGCAAGCCCGCTCATACTCCTGTGAATCCAACCAGTAACACATACCGTACAGTCCGGTCTCGTCGTCTGATATGTCGCATATCTCGCCTAGGGGTGGTAAACGTCAGACCCCAGTAGCTCGATAAGTAGTGTCGATATGAGGTCTATAACAGTTTGAGAAACTACTGGTAACACTTACCAGTAAATCTCAGCAACCCTGGCCAGGGATTTCCGGTTTTAGCCAATCGAACACAGCGCAACATCAACTCCCTATATCGGGAGTGACGAATCCCCTCCTATCGCTCATTGCCTCCATGTGATTCGGGACTGTACCCAAAAACCACCATTTTGCACGCCCTGAAATCAAAGCACAGTGGGAATCACACAAGTCTCTATAACGATCTCGGGTCTACAGACTAACCTGTACCAGTTTCACCAAAGAACTGCCATCTGACGTAAGGTATAATACCATCTGGGAGTTCTCGGCGAGTCCGTCCAGTGTACCCAGTCTCCACTGAGCACCCGTATATCATCTTTGATGTCAAACACCAATGGATATGGGATCATCCATCGCCCATCTGTATGGGTCGAGAAGGTATACGCTAGTCTACTCTGGTACATCGATGCCCCGTCTCGATACACCCACGACTAGGGACCTTGAAGGATGTACTTATGGACTACCATATCCCCACTAGTATGATCCGCATAATAGTCCAGGTAGTCAAGTACACATTCTAAGGGCTTTACCAACATGTAACAGAGAGACAATCAGTGTACACGTTAAGCTAAAGAGCAACCAGATAGCATATTATCATGTCGAGAAAGAAAGTCCTCCCTATATATGTCCAAGCATCCACTACAATATACATCCTTTGTATAGTAATGGCCTCTAGGGCATACATATAACTAACAGTATACCGATATTGTTTGTGCATGTGTACCTTTGTTGCATATCTCATTTCCTATTGTGCATGGACTTAGTATTAATGAGACACAATACCATTATTTACGGTTCATGTTTCACGAGCACTAATTGTATGCTACACACACACCGTCGATAATTGCCATGACACGCAAAACACCTATACATATGTGATATTGTATTGTTTAGGGACATTGAGATATGATCCTCATTTTCATTGTGCATTTGACATATAGCATACCGTTTACCTACATGCTCACACATATGCCTTGACATGCTTACATTCTAGTTACCCATATACCTATATGGTATTGCACCATTAGTGATAGGTATATACACATATGTGGCATAGCTATATGTACATCTTGCTTACATACTTATTCATATACCAGGAGGGTATTACATCATTATTGATAGGTAGTTACACATATCTTGTTATGCCAACATGGTTACGCATAACTGGCTATAGCTACATGTTCACCTTTATTCGATACTGTATGGACTTGTAGAAATTAGGAACCGCATTATATATATTTTAACTTGTTGCAGTTAAATAGCGGCTTTTACATTTTATGCTCACATTACAGTTTTATGTTGCATATATTATATTCATGGATTTTCGCATTGAGATATAAATTTTTCATGATGTTTTCTGGATTTGAGGACCGTGGTAGTTCCATGAAATTTTGCATTATTTGAAAAACCCGGTTTCTCTTGATATGATATTTCAACATCAACCATGAGATTTATCGGTTCTGATATATATATATACCCCATGTGAGGAATGGAGGGGGCCATGTGCGGGTACATGGTGGGGCCTGGAGGTACCCCAAAGCAAGAATTTTGCGGAGTAGACGATGAGTTAGATGGGGAACCATACCTACCGGTGACAGTACAATGGCTCGGCGGTTATCGTGGGGATACCGACAGGAGTCATGTACGTATGGATACGTCGAATTTCGAGTGTCAGAGCTAGGCACTGGAGTTTTCGGGATAGCGTATGATATGTACCTATCAGGAGGGCCAGTCGTGGTGACATCGCCTGATAGTTCAGTATTTATGTGTCGATGTTAGACACTTGTTTTCATGATATTTTTACTCCTAAGTATATATAACAATGGAATCGGACGCTGTTGTGTATATATATATATATATATATATTATTGAAATGGGACGCTAATATATATGTATACATATCTAATTTATATACATCATCCTAATGATCTTGCAATATACTCACTAAGGATATATGAGATTTACTTGACATTGGATACTTGTCATATGAGATTTGCTTGGTATTTGACACTCAGGATATATGATCATACAGGGTATGAGAGCTAATTTGGGGGCTGATTTGAGGAAATTTGGGATTTGGATTGTCTTGATAGACTTTGGTCCTACCACAAGGTCAGGATTCCGTGAGGATGACATGTTTTATCCCATGCCCCGCATTTATCGTTCATATATTAGTAGTACCTGATAGAGTACCTTACATGACTGTTGCATACATATTGCCATTTATTGTTTATGTATTAGTAGTATCTGATAGAGAACCTTACATGACTGTTGCATACATATTGCCCTTTATTGCATCATGTATTAGTATGACCTGGTAGAGTACCTTTCATACTGTTGCACATATATTGGCATTTATTGTTCTCAGCTTGCATGCATTAGATTCGCGCTGTTTGTGCATATTTGCGATTACCTGCATATGTTATTTACTATTCAAGAGTTGGCAACCCAGCCCCGCTGTGCCACAATATTTTGCAGGTAGTCCCTCAGGGCAGTCACGGCAGGGTTTTCATCTTTCGTATCATCTTTTGCAGCGGATACCGCTACGGCTGACAGTGTACAGTTTTGCTATAGGTGGGTTTTATGGTTATCCGATATTGCTTATTGTATAGTCGTTGTATCCTGTACTATCCATCTACCACTTTCATGTGTATGACTTAGAGACTTGATGTGAGGACGATATTGTATATTTTGGTGACTTGGATGTCTTTTTTGCAGTTTTACTTATATCGTCTTTTATTTCTTCGCTACTGCATCGTATATCTGTTGTGGTGGTTGTTTTCTGCCTTTGGGCGTGGATTTGCTCCCGTTGGGGATGCTTTACTTTATCTTTATGTTGTACCCATTTTTGTGGTTAGTTTTTACAAAGGAGGTGCTGCCAAAACTTTTAAGAAACTAAAATTGGACTTTAAAGAATTTTTACTCGAGATTTTCAAAAGTTTTGACAATGTTCTTATCACTAACTACTTTTGATGGTTTAGATTTCTAGGTTTTCGGCTTCCTTAAATTGCGTTACGCCTGTAGACGTTGCGTAGTTTATGGGCCGTCATGTGCCAAATTACAGGTCGTGACATGTAGCCACGAAGTGATGAGTCCAAATCAGTCGACATTAGAGAAAAGCGGAGTAAGCGGTTCGTAGGAGATCTTGATGAGATGACATTCCACTCCGCTGACATTAGAGATGTGATATGCCTGCAGAGGCGTTGTACATGGATATACCTTCCAGAAGGAGTCAAGATGAGTATGCAGCCATTCCGAAACATAAAATAGATTTAGCAAAAGGATGATAGATTCCAGGCATTTCAGCAGAAACGAGATCGGGAGAGACCCTGATAAGACTTTTCTGGAATACTACGAGAAGATTTGGACCCAAGAACGGTCATATGGCACACACCCAGTAAGCCAGAGTTCAGCATCTTCGACGAGACACGTTATAAGTGACCATGGCAGCTGGCCAGAGATCTTTAGAGGATGTGCTAGAGCGGGACTGTTTCCGCCATCTTTGATTTCAGTATTTTGGACGAATCATTTGCATGATTGAGATTTTGTGCACCACAGTTGCACTTGACTTCGATTTGATGTCATTCGAGATGCTGATTTTGATTTCATATCTATGGTATGCATGTGATTTGACTTATGCTTTCGGCATAGTTTTCACACACTTTTAGTATTTTTATTCGATTTCGTGCACACTGATGCACATGGTGGTGAGATTATATACCACGGTATACCTGATTTGGATTGAGATGTGATATATACCGTCGATTTCGATTGTGATATTCGATATTTGTATTCGTGCACCTTGTGCACTTGATTTGGATTTTGCGCAGACTTGACGCGCTTAATGCGATTTTGGTCCACTCCAGATGAACTAAATCTAGATTCTTCGTGCATATCAGATGCACCTGATATTGCTGTCAGGCACACACCATTGCTCTTGACAGGTGTTTCATGCACACCCGTTGCACTTAGATTTTGTTTCTGTGCACATGTATGGCACATTCATGGATTTCGATTTCTGTGCGCACCAGACGCACGTGGCATTCTTAAATACATTTTGGGATTGATTTCCCTTGAGCAGCATGTTTTATGATATTTACTATTTGATATAGTAGCTGAGCAGGATTAGTCCGAGGACAATACCTGAATATATTTTTGCAGGCATTGATAGTTATTGAAGGGATTTCCAAACAGAGAGCTATAGTCTCAGTATTTACCTACGTGTCCGAGATGACACGAAACATGTTATAAAGGAAACCCTTCTAACATTGTTTTCAAAACAGCGGGACGTGTATGTTAAAGAAAGAATATATATATACATACATATAGTTATTTTCTTACAATAGACGTCCACCACCGTGCAGTGATACACACATCGCACAGTAATTTGAAAAGAGTTTGGCATGCATATCTTTCAGATGTTTTGACGAGTTTACACCGACGCGTACTATGTACGTGTTATAGTTTTAATATATATCATGTTGGTTTTCGTTTTGGGCTTTGACATTAGTTTCTTCTCCATAACTCCGATGATTTCGGGATGCTTGACGAAGTTTTGATTTTGAGTTATCTGCTCATTTTTGATGCGTATGCATTGCGCCACGATGTGTTTTAAGTATTTATGATTTCGAAACCCCGACGACTTGGCCATTTTGCTGAAATGTTTTAGTATTGAGGGGTTTAAATTTAAATTTGGGGACTGAATTTCATCAAGGGGAAGACTGTAACATTTCAGAAAAATAAAATATTATTTTTGGGAATTTTAAAAAATTTAATAATAAATATTTTGAATATTTTAATAATGCAGTATAATTAAATACAGATAAATTGGGAAAAATTTGGAAAATTATAGGAATTACTGAAATAAGGGCGTTTTATGTGATTTATGCAATTTACAAATTTCTATAATTAATTATATTTCATTTTAATCTAATCGCGATTAAATATCGCTAATTTTGTAATAATCTGGTTTTGTGCACATGACATGCACCATGTCACATTCTAGCACTTGTTACATTTTTTCATGGCTTTATTCTTTTCTTGCATGGTTTTGTTTTAGAAAAAGAAAAGAAAAAGAAAAGAAAAGAAAAGGGAATAAAGTATTAGGCATAGGCATGAGAGAGAGTGAGGTGAGGGGTTCCCTTGACTTGGTCTCATTTCCTCTCTCATCTTCACTTCATCATTTCCCCTTCCTCCTTCACCTTGGTTGCTGCCCTCTTCCCCCCATCTCTTCAACCCTCAAAACACCCCCAAAACAACATCAAAAGTCCATCCCCACTTCATTAAAAACATGCACAAGCTCACTACCAACACTTTGGACCAAGAAAAATCGGATTTTGAAGACTAGGGATTTTCTTGAGTTGCCAAATGAGGCAATTTCTAAACCATTAGTGTAGTATTTTAATTCCTTAAGCATCCATACATGTTTAGAACCGATTTAGTGTAGATTAGCGAACTTTGAAAATTCCTAGAAAGGATTAGGGTTTGATTTGAATCCAAAGGTGTAATTGAGGCTAAATAGTGACCTTAAACCCTTATAGGGATTGTATAATGGACTGAAACCAGAGAAGAGAACCCCAAACCCAAACTTTGAAACCCCGATATCGGGAAATTCTGGAAATTTTGATGGTAAATTGATATCTGATAACACCCGGGGATGCTAGAAATTATTTAGCGAACAAAGTGATATATGCAGGCACCTAGGAAGCTACCACAGAGACCAGAGCCCCATCCCCCTAACCCAGGCCGCAGTTTTATTCTTCCTGGCCACAAATTGTGGCCAGGCTAGGGCAGAATGCCATCATGTTTGTTCCAGGGACTTATCTCCAGTAAACTAGACCCTTTACATGTGCAAAATTGGCTAATTTCGCGTAGGGTAAAATCTTGGACCAATTTTTTAAGTTGCTGCATTATTTTGTGACTTCGTTTTAATTTGGGATTTGGTATTTGATATCGTGTTTCTACTTCTGATGTTTGTACGTCAGCGACGGGGGTTGTATGGTGGTTTTGCAGTCGTAGGCTATACGTTTTAACCAATAAGCGATTCGCATGCCGTTTTGGTTTTTATCCGCGATTTCGGTTTACGATACTATATGTTTATATGTAGGCACCCCCATGTGGATTTCGAGATGACGAGGAGAGCGTGGCGTATCGACTCAGCAAGCTAAGATCAGGTGAGTAGATATATATATATGGAGGAAGTCGGGTGGATGGCGTATAGCAACCCCGCAGTTTCGTAGTGTTGTATACTAATACGTATACCTATTTATGTATTTATATATATGTTTATTGTGAGACCATGATTATCTTGATAGGGTTAGTTTAGTGTAATTAGAAGTAACTTAGTTTAGCTTCTTAGTCGTGAAACCCTAGATTAGTGATTTGCATACACGCACACATACACTCGCATGCATTTTCTTTACTTGTGCGTATATAGGGATATGTATATATATAGACACATACACACACATAGGTATGGGACTATGTATGTATATATATATACATGGATGATGATGATAGTATTTGATATTTGGAGATGCGTCGATGAGATTGGGCATGGTGCCATGAGATCGGTGATATGACGTGGTTCGTATTATGAGATACGACACGATATTATAGTGGGTCCTTGGGCGATGTGTTTTCATACACACACATATATATGTTGATAGTATCAGTTTGTACTAGACGTAGATCAGTACCTAGGTCATGATATGTGATGATAAGGATACCAGATGAATAATGAGATAAATGTGATATTTGACCCGTACCCAGATTTGGGATGCCGTACAACGGATTTACCGTACGAGCTATTTATTGATGATAGATCCGCACTCTTGACTCGAGAATGTCATATTATATAGGGTATCGTATGGGATACTACTAAGGCAGGATCACGGACTATATATATATATATATATATATATATATATATATATATATCGACTCGGACTTATGTGGTTTTTCCTTACCCTTTTCGATTAGTCGGTTAGTTTAGTTCTATAGTTTACTTGTAAATGATAGACTAGTGTCACGACCCAAAGATCGGCGCGTGACCGGCACTTAACCACGTAACGTCTACAAGCGCAAGGCGATCAAGTAAGCCGAAACCTAGAAATCAAAACCATTAAAATAGTGAGTGAAAGAAAACATTAGTTTAAAACATTTAGAAAACCTTGAGTAATTGAGTAAAAATCTTTAAAGTTTAAGTTGTTTTCTTAAAAATTTCGGCAGCATCTCCTTTGTGAAAACTAGCCCCGAAAACGGGTACAAAACATGATATAAGTAAAATGACTGATAACAAGAATATAACATCCCCAAACAGGAGCAGTCACACCCAACGGCGGAAACAATCACCACAAGAATAATATACGACGCCGTTGCGAAGAAATGAGCAATATAAGTGAAAAACATCATAAAAAATAAACTGCATAAATAAAGTCGTCTTACACGAGCTCGACACCAGAGTACAAAATAATATACGATATCGTCCTCACAACTGGTCTCTAAGTCGATACATGAAATAGTAGATGGAGAATACTAGATTCAATAGAGTGTACAAATAGAAAATAACCGGATACTACAAACCCACCTAGCAACAAAACAGATCACGGGCCAACTGCAGTGGTATCCGTAGCCAAAAAGATACAAGAGATAGCCCTGCCGCAACTACTCTGAGGGTCGACCTGCAAATACTGTGGCACAACGGAGGTGAGTTGCCAACTCGTGAATAGTAGATAACATATAAAGGTAATCACGAGTATGCACGTACTGCGATACTCTAACATGTGTAAAAAGATAACATCTTACTGATGAGCAGGGTATGCAAAAATCATACCAAAGTACTCTATCAGGTACTATGACTACATGATGCGATACATAACAATAAACGCTGAGCATGGGATAAAATATCATCTACACGGATCATCAATGTGGGAAACCCCAGTGTCTACCAAAAACACCCCAAAATCCCAATACTCAGGCGCCGTCACTCTATCCGGCCCTCAATACTGTAAATCTCATAGAAGCGGGGTGCCCAGCATCGGCACCCAAAAACAACAAGAAATACTTATGTCCAGCATCGACACGCAAATCCTCATATATCGGGCTCCGTCAGTCCGGATCGGCCCAAGCGCTCCATCTGCGGAATCGGCCCTCGGCCTCGGCAGTACGGGTCGTCCCGTATCCATCTCTCGACTCCGGTCAGTATCCTCCAGATAACCGCCAGGTCCAACAAATCACCGGTAGGTAGTAGTCCCTCTGCCAGGCTAATCGCCTACTGCACGACAGATCCGTTCTGGCCCAGGGGTGCCATATCGGATCGACCATGTACCCGCAACCGGCCTCATCCAGCTCCTCGATTCGGGTTCACATGTCACACGTCTCAGAACCGAGAAAACGCATGGTGGACGCACTGAAATATCATATCAAGAGAAACCGGGTTTTCAAAACAATGCATATTTTCTTAAAATAATACCACGGTTCTCAAATCCAGAAATTACATGAATACAAAACTCAATGCGTAAATCCATGCAATGTGTCGTATGCCGCACAATATCGTACTATGAGTAAAAGGGAAAAAATCGCTCTTTAAAAAGGGTCCAGTTGAAAACATTTCATGCGGTCCCCGATTTTTAAATCAAAGTCATCATCATCTATGTATGTGCAAGAGTATGTATGTATGTAGTCATGGATGCACAAAGATATATATATCTACGCAAATATGGATGTACAGTATGTATTTATGCCAATATGCGACAGAATCATGTCTAATCATCAATGATGTGATAATCAAAAGGATGTATGGTTCGTAGCAATCCTAAAGTGCGAGTGTCATGGCAATCACTAACGGTGTGGGTGTAACATACAAATAGTGCTCGTGCAGCTTGAACCGTTAGTGACAGTGCGGTGTTACATAACTACTGTTTCTATATGCAACAAAAGATGGGTACGCTACAATGGTACATATGCACAAGCAATATATATATATATAAATATACTTACGCGACAACAATATCCTATCAAGGCATGACGCTTAACGCCATACGGGTGATTTCCCCGTAGATGTTAAATCTACTCACCGTGGTCTCGTGCTAAGTGTATCCGACTACTTGCTTCCACTTGCTTGCGACGTCCGACGTACCCGCCTGCGAACCTAGAATTACACAAAGAATACACATAATCTAAAATCCTTCAAAAACGCGATATCAAAACCAAACGAGAAACTCGCGTCGCGAAGTAAACACGTGTGTATCCGATACGCTAGAACGTGTGAATACGCGTCTGAAACTACCCCGACACGCTGTGTTACGCAGCAAACGCAAAACCCACTGACATAACACACGTGTCGCGTAAGCTTAAAGTATTGAAAATACGGTATTTTGCTCCAGATTTTTATACAAGCAGAATTAGAAAAAGTTGCGTGTACCAAAGATCTTAAACATGCGGCAGACTCACCCAGACCAAACCCCAACACCTATCTCCACCATCTGGCCACAATTTGCGGCCAGAATGAATATTTCGACGGCCTGGAAGGAAAAGTGGGGCCTCGTGCTTTGTGTGTGTGGTCTAGGACTAGTGTACATACCCCAGTAATTGCAATTTTTGGCTGAAGCAACCGGGTTGAAAGCAGATCACAAAAGGGCACAAATCTTAACTAAAACGCTAATTTAACACTAATTTGATACAAAAAGGTATTTTAGTGTAACTTGAGGAATTAACTTGGTTTAAAAAACAATAATAACACCCAATTAATTTAATCAAACCTTAAAAACCCTAATTTACCCTAAACTTCACTTAAACCATCTCATTAGCACTAAATCGCACAAAAACACAATTTTTAGCTAATAAAACTACAAGTTAAGTAATAGAGTGATTTGAGTGAGTTAAATACCTCCAAATGATCTTAGGGAAGTCCAACTTGCAGCATTTGCCTTCAAAGGCAAGGATTTGCCACCAAGAGCAACAAAAGAGGCATTTTGCAAGGTTTTTAATGAAGAAAAGGTGAGTTTTTGTGTAGGGATTGTGTTTGAATACCAAGGGAAGCAAAAGAAGAAGAAGAAGAATATGATGCTGCTACTGCTTCTGCCTCTGCTGGGATTTCCAGAAATGAGAGGGAGAGAGAGAAAAGAGATGGGTTTGGTCAAAAGTCAAGCCCCATTCATCACCTAACCTAAACCTTGCCTCCTATCCTTTTATTTTTACTTTTAGTTTAGGGTTTTGACTTGATTTTCGTGAGGATAAGAACCATGAAAGAGTGAAAAAGAAAGTGGGTACAAGTTAACACTTAACTTAGGTGGTTAGGATTGTGCATGCTAACCAAATTTGGCTTAGGAAAATTAGTAAAGAAAATTTTCTAATTAAGTGAACATTAAACTAATTTATAATTAATAAAACCCCTTTATATATAAAAACACACCCTATCACAAATAAAACTAATTTTATTTTAGTTTAAGTGGAAAATTAAATTTTACGTGATTTTATGAAAAACTCGCATTACTGCTAATTAACGCGAAATTAATCTAACGAACTTCAAAGCGTTACAATCTCTCCCCTTAAAGAAATTCGGTCTCTGAATTTAAAATCTAGCTATGCGTACCTTCAAAAAGATGGTGATATTTCTTCCTCATCTCGCCCTCGGTCTCTTAGGTGACCTCCTCACTGCTTGGGCCACGCCAGAGGACCTTGACGGACGGTATAACCTTCGATCTCAATTTCTTCACCTGTCGATCCAAGATGACCACCGGCTGCTTTGCAAAAGAAAGGTCGCGCTCCAGTTGGATCGTCAGGTGCTGAATCGCATGCGAAAGATCATGAAGATACTTGCGGAGCATCGAAACATGGCAGACAGGGTGAACGTCTGGGAAACCGGGCGGAAGAGCTAACCGATACGCAACCGCGCCAACACGCTCGAGGATCTCGATGGGGCCCACATATCTGGGACTAAGTTTCCCCTTCTTCCTAAATCTCATCACACTTTTCATTGGGGAGACCCTATGGAAAATATGATCGCCAATAGAAAACTCAAGCCTGCGCCGACGACGGTCCGCATAAGATCTCAGCCTGCTCTGGACTGCTCTCATCCTATCGCGAATTAACTGGATCTTCACGGTCGTCTCCTCAACAATCTGCGGCCCCAAAATACTGCTTTCGTTGAGATCTGTCCAACAGACGGGCAATTTGCATCTCCTCCTATATAGAGCCTCGAATGGTGCCATCTAAATGGTCTCCTAGAAGTTGTTGTTGTAGGAGAACTCTACTAAAGGCAAATGGTGATCCTAGCTACCTCCGAAATCTAAGACTCACGCTCGGAGCATGTCCTCGAGAGTCTGAATAGTCCGCTCTGACTGGCCATCGTTCTGCGGATGAAATGCTGTGCTGAAACTCAAGCGGGTGCCCAAAGCCTTCTGAAGCCTCTGCTATAGTCGGCTGGTAAACTGGGTGCCTCGGTCGGACACGATACATGTCGGGACTCCATGCAGTCGTACGATCTCTTCGATGTATATTTTAGAATACTGAGCAAATCCGAAAGTGGTCTTCACCGGTAGGAAGTGAGCCGCTTTCGTCAAATGATCCACGATCACCCAAATGGAGTCATACCCTCGACTAGTCCTGGGTAGACCCACAATGAAGTCTATAGAAATCTGCTCCCATTTTCACTCCGGAATGGGTAATGGCTGCAGCTCTCCTGCGGGTCTCTAGTGTTCGGCCTTGACTTGCCGACAAGTCAGGCATCTCGACACGAAGTCTGTGACGTCCCTCTTCATCCCGTCGCACCAGTAAACATCTCTCATATCATGGTACATCTTGGTGGAACCCAGATGAACACTGTACACCGATCGATGTGCCTCCTCAAGAATCTCACGCCGCAGTCCCTCAGCATCTGGTACACACAGTCTAATCCCAAATCGTAGTATCCCCTGATCATCGATCACGAACTCGGAAAATCTTCCCTGTCCAATCTGTGCCATGATCTCTGAACAACGGTCATCACTGTACCGTGCCTCATGTATACGGTCAAGCAACTGTGGGCATGCATGAACATGCGCAAGCTGTCCCCCATCGGAGTGAATTCGAACTGCATCCGGCTGTCGCATAAAATCTGCCAATCTGCCGACGACTGCCTCTGCACTGCACTCAAATAAGACAAACTACCTCCGGGCCTCCTACTCAAAGCATCCGCCACACTACATTTGCCTTTCCCGGGTGGTAAAGGATCTTACAATCATAGTCCTTGACTAACTCCATCCAACGGCGTTGTCTAAGATTCAGGTCTCGCTGCTGAAATATATACTTCAAGCTCTTGTGATCCGTGAATATCTGGCACAACTCGCCGTATAGGTAATGTCGCCAGATCTTGAGTGCAAAGACCACTGCAGCCATCTCCAAATTGTGAGTAGGGTAGTTCTATTCATGTTTCTTCAGCTGCCGAGAAGCATACACGATCACCCTGTCGTGCTGCATCAATACGCACCCTAGCCCCACTCGAGAAGCGTCATAATAGACCATAAATCCGCCCGATCCCGAAGGCAATGATAAAACTGCCGCGGTAGTCAAACGAGTCTGCAACTGCTGAAATCTATGCTCGCACGCCTCTGTCCAATCAAAAAAACTCCCTTCCGGGTCAACCCGGTCAACGGTGCAGCAATACGGGAGAAGTACTGTACAAATCGTCGGTAGTAGACGGCCAGTCCTAGAAAGCTACGGATCTCCATAACTGATACTGGTCTGGGCCAAAGCTGAACGGCCTCGATCTTCTTCGGGTCCACACATATACCATCTCGCGTGATCACGTGACCCAAGAAATCTACGCTGTCAAGCCATAACGCGCATTTAGAGAATTTTGCGAATAGCTGGTGCTCCCTCAAAGTCTGCAATGTGATCCGCAGGTGCTGCTCATGCTCCTCTCGGCTCCGGGAATACACCAAAATGTCGTCAATGAATACAATGATGAACAAATCAAGATAAGGTCTGAAAATACGGTTCATCAAGTCCATAAATATGGCTGGGGCGTTGGTGAGTCCGAACGACATCACCAAATACTCATAGTGACTAAAACGCGTGCGAAAAGCCGTCCTTGGAATATCCTCCTGTCGAACCCGCAACAGATGATATCCTGATCGCAAGTCGATCCTCGAAAAGTATCCTGCACCCTGAAGCTGGTCGAACAAGTCGTCGATACGTGGTAAAGGATATCTGTTCCGCACGGTAACCCTGTTCAGCTGGCAGTTGTCAATACACAAGAGCAAACTGCCGTCCTTCTTCTTGACAAACAGGACTGGAGCACCCCAAGGAGGCACACTAGGTCGACTAATCCCTTTATCGAGCAAATCTTGCAACTGACCTTTCAACTCTCTAAACTCCGCCGGGGCCATCCGATAAGGTGGTATGGAAATAGGCCCCGTGCCGGGAATCAAGTCAATACATAAAGCAATATCACGGTCAGGAGGTAGCTCAGGAAGCTCGTCAGGGAAAACATCAGGGAACTCACTAACAATCGGAACCTGGTCCAACGGAACCTCTGTAGCTCTAGTATCGTAAACATAGGCTAGAAATCCTTGACATCCCCTCCTCAAAAGCTGTCAAGCGCGAAAAGACGAAATCATACTGTGAGGGGCGGCACTACGGCCCCCCTGCACAACAAAAGCCGACTCGCCGGGAAAACAAAACCTAATTGTCTTCTCGCGGCAGTCCACAGACGCATAGCACGTGTTCTAACCAGTCCATGCCCAGAAGAATGTCAAAGTCCAACATATCAAGAAAGATCAAGTCGACAGACAACTCTTTCTCGCCAATACGGACAACACACTATCGGAACACGTGTCTAGCAATAAACGACTCGCCCACATGAGTGGTCACAGTAAGCGGCTGATCAAGCAAACCAGACTCTCTACCCAAACTCGGCACGATGTGAGTGGAAACGTATGAGTGTGTAGATCCCGGATCAAACAACACGTGTACGTCAACGGAACATACTGAAGGGGTACCTGAGACCACTGAATTGGACGCCTGCGCGTCCTGATGCGTCAAAGAAAAAACCCGTGCATGTCCCCTATCTGCGACTGCCGGTCCCTTACTAGCAGCTGGCTGTCCTCTGCCGGCAGCTGGCTGTCCTCTGCTTCGGCCACCTCGTCCTCTCTAAGCAAACCCTCCGCGACCACGACCTCCTTGTGCATGAGTCTGACGTGGAGTAACAGCAGATATAAGAGGCAACGCACTCTGGGGTGGTGAAGGTGGTAGAGTGACGTATGGTACGGCGGTCTCACCCTGACGTGGCTCCAGACAATCTCGAACACGATGATGAGAACTCCCGCAGCTGAAACATCCCGACGATGACCGCTGACCCTCCTGGGAATAAGAGCTGAACAACTGGTCTCGCCCTAAGTCCCTGCCACCTGCAAGACGTCTGTCATGGCGTCTAAATGGTTGTCTCTGTGCTGATGTATCCGTACGAACTCTCTTCAGCTCCGGAACTACCGAAAACTCAGCAAGGCACTCCTCGACCAATAAGGCTACATCTACAACTGTTGCATAGGTCTCGCAATATTTTGTGCCGACCGCAAGAAACAATGGTGTAAGCAAGCCTCGAACGAATCTCTTGACTCACGTCTCCTCGGTAGCCACTAAATACGGGGCATAAACAGATAGCTCGGTGAACAGTACGTCGTACTCTGCCACTGTCATCTCTGGAGTCTGACGAAAAGACTCGAACCAGCGTACTCTAGAATCTCTGACACTCTGTGGAAGGAAGCGGGCAAGGAACACCGTCACGAACTCAGTCCAGGTCATAGGAGGAAGACCTGCTGCTCTGCCCTTCTCTATCGACTCACACCACTTCTGCACAAGACCTTCAAGGCGAAAGCTCGCGAACTCCACTCATCTCGCATCTGAGCATCTGAGTGAACAACATATCCGGGCCATCCTATAAATAAATGCTTGTGGGTCATCGGCTGCATCGGTGACTGTGAAGACCAGCCTCATAAATTCGGATAGCGATACTGTGATAACCTCTGTAGCTGCCGGTGCAACTGCTTGCACTGTAGGTACCATCGCGGTCCCCATAACGGGTGGAACTACCTCTGGTTGCTGCGCTCGAAGTGTCTCAACTAACGACCCTATCATCTGGCTCATCTCCTGCATACCGGCACCTAGCATAGCGATCTGATCTGTCGAAGGAGGAACAGTCTTCTTGGTACAACGGGTGTACTGCCCGGGTAAGTCCTCGTCTTAAACGAGTCAACTCTTATCTCGGCTTTCGCGGCCGCTCTCTGCGCCCTCGTTGTCTTTGGCGGCTTAGTGGCTGAAAAAAATAGGATTCGATAAGTATACGAAAATCGAATCACAAGAATGTATATAATCATGAAGAAATTTCAATCAATAAGTCCTAAGGTCACTTAGGCAGAGTACCGTGTCGTGAGTTTGCCGCGGAACATACACACGCTACGCCACTCTGCTTCAGCTACCTTCTCTATCATACCAAGGTCATCCTACACTCCGAAAGGTAAAACCTACGCTCTGATACCAACTTTGTCACGACCCAAAGTTCGGCCCGTGACCGGCATTTAACCACGTAAAGTCTACAGGAGCAACGCGATCATGTAAGCCGAAACCCAGAAAGCAAAACCTTTAAAATAGTGAGTGAAATAAAACATTAGTTTAAAACATTTAGAAAACCTTGAGTAATTGAGTAAAAATCTTTAAAGTTTAAGTTGTTTTCTTAAAAATTTCGGCAGCATCTCCTTTATGAAAACTAGCCCCGAAAACGGGTACAAAACATGATATAAGTAAAATGACTGATAACAAGAATATAACATCCCCAAACGGGAGCAATCACGCCCAACGGCGGAAAAAATCACCACAAGAATAATATATGACGCCGTAGTGAAGAAAATGAGCAATATAAGTGAAAAACATCATAAAAGATAAACTGCATAAATAAAGTCGGCTCACACGAGCTCGACACCAGAGCACAAAATAATATACAACATTGTCCTCACAACTGGTCTCCAAGTCGATACATGAAATAGTAGATAGAGAATACTAGATACAATAGAGTGTACAAATGGAAAATAACCGGATACCACAAACCCACCTAGCAACAAAACAGCTCACACGCCAACTACAGTGGTATCCGTAGCCAAAAGATACAAGAGATAGCCTTGCCGCAAATACTCTGACGGTCGACCTGCAAATACTGTGGCACAACGCGGGTGAGTTTCCAACTCGTGAATAGTAGATAACATATAAAGGTAATCGCGAGTATGCAAGTACTGCGATACTCTAACAAGTGCAAACAGATAACATCTAAATGATGAGTAGGGTATGCAATAATCATGCCAAAGTACTCTATCAGGTATTATGACTACATGATGCGATGCATAACAATAAATTCTGAGCATGAGATAAAATAACATCTACACGGATTATCAACGTGGAAAACCCCGGTGTCTACCAAAAACACCCCAAAATCCCAATACTCAGGCGCGTCACTCTATCCGGCCCTCAATCCTGTAAATCTCATAGAAGCGGGGTGCCCAGCATCAGCTCCCAAAAACAACATGAAATACTCGTGTCCAGCATCGACACGCAAATCCTCATATATCGGGCACCGTCGGTCCGGATCGGCTCACGGGCTCCGTCTGCGGAATCGGCCCTCGGCTCCGGCAGAACGGGTCGTCCCGTATCCATATCTTGACTCTGGTCAGTGTATATGCCCTAGAGGCCATTACTGTATCATACTAGTTTGTATATTACTTAATGGATGCTTGGGATATTCACCTTGTATATACAATCTTGCTCAAAATAGTAGTATGCTACTTGGTTTGTTTCTACTTCAATGTGTACATGTGTTTATTTTGTATATCGCCTATACACATCAGTAGAGCCCTTAGGATCTTTGCTTGATTACCAGCGATGTGATGGCCGTCACACTAGTGGGGCTGGGTAATCTATAAGCACATCCTTATGCAGGTCCCTGGTCGCAGGATTATCGAGACAGGGCATCGATACTCCGGAGTAGACCAGCGCATGCGCTTCTCATCCCAGTGTGGGAGACGGTCTGTCCCACAGCCGTCAGTACGTCGTACTTGAGATAGTATGCGGGTGCTCGTTAGGTTACGGGTACACTGGACAGGACTCGTCGGGAACTGACTAGTTGGTATTATACCTATCGTCAGTTATCAGTTCCCAGGTGACATGAGTACAGCTTAGTCCGCTGACTTGACACTGTCACTTCGCCTCGGGTGTGTTCCCACTGTACTTTGATCACTACCCTACCACGGCTCAAAGGAGTCGTGCAAACAGGTGGTGGTTGGGTGCAGTCCCGAAGCACTTGGAGGCAGTGACGGTTAGACAGGATCCGTCTCTCCCGGTATTGGGGGTTGACATCGCGCTGTGTCTAGGAGAGCCATTACACGAGTAGTCCCTGGCCAGGGCAAACGAGATATACTGGTAGGTTTCCAGTGTTATCTCAGGGTGTATTGGGCTTCACTCCGGCACGACTTGTACCGCTATTGGGGGACTGACGTTTACCGCCCCCTAGGCCCGCCATGCGATGTATCAGACGAACAGACCGGACTGTACGGAGAATGTCACACTCAGGCTCAGTAGGAGTTCAGATGGGTTTCGCCTCGTCGGTCTTCTTGTCGGCATTACCTGGGGACCGTTACGCACAGCTAGTGCCGCTTGCGGTCTGTGGTTAAACCCACTGCCAGCGTAGTGTCGAGTCTTTAGAGTCCCACACAGAAAGCTTTTCGCCTTTAGGCAAAAGAGTAGAGGTCGCATGGTATTGCGACAGGTCGCATGGTTTTGCGACAGGGTTCGGTCACATCCGTGCACTTGTGCACGTACAGTGTCCGGACAGTTTACACTAGCGGGCTTTGGTTTAAGCCAGATCCTAGTGTACCTTATGGGATTGGATTTATCCAGTTTGCATTCGTGTTCCTCGGAACGCGGATGCAGGTGTGTATGCACAGTTGACAGGGAGGCAGAGGCTGCGGATTCTCATTAGGGTTGTTGACAGTTGACCGTTGACTATTTGACTTTATGCTCAACCCTAATGAGAATATGATATGTGATTAACTATTATATTAATTAAGTATTATGGTGATATGGTTGTTGACTTGTTGACTTTCGTTGACTTGTTGACTTTGTTGACTTGTTGACTTTTGTTGACTTGTTGACCGGTTGACTAGGCTTGACTAGTTGACCATCATGATAACCATGGTTATCATTTCATGCCAAAGACTTTTTCTTGCTTGCTCATTTGAGTAAAATGAGTGCATGACATGATAAGGTTATGGTTGCTTCTAACCATCACATAAGACTTTTTTGATATGATGAGTTATGATCACTTTGGATTATGAGAGGGTGAAAGACAAAAGAGTTGCTCATTCTTTCTTGCTCATTCTCTCTCTTGTTCTTGAGCTCTCCTCTTGCTCTCACCCTCAACCTCTTGCTCCCTCTCTTGATCTATGGTTCTCTTGTCTCATGAGTTGAGAATCAAGAACCATAGATAAAATCCCATTCTAAATCATCTCTACTCATTCTAGTTCACTAGGTTTAGCAAACCAAGTGAACTAGTTTCTTCAAAGAACGAAGAAGGAGCTAAAGGTTGGAGCTTTCAAGTGGATCTATCTTCGGCGTACGGAGACAACGAGAAGGAGCCATCGAACCACCATCGGAGCTTGAAGAGAAGGAGTTCAAGTTTAAGGTATAACCATCTTCATCCGAGTAGCTAAATATCTTTAGCTTAGTATGCTAGTTTTAGTTTAGGTAAAGATCCCGACCTAGCTTAGTCCATGTTGCCTCTTGCGTTAAAATTTTGATTTTATACCGTTTCCGCCTTCCCGTAAGAACCGGGGGTCGCAACGTGGACTTACATATGTAAATTATATTTCAGTTGTATCTAGTTAAAAGCTCTATCAACCAGACTATTTATATTTGTAGATTTAGAAACACCGTTTGTATATTCTTTCGACCTTAGAGTCATGCTCATGTATTATTTATTTCTGGTTTTCTTATTGATGTTTAGTTTCTTGTTTTATTTCTGAGTTTGATCATCACCTCGGCATTGTATATTTATTATCGGATTCCACAGTCATGATGAATAGCCAAACCTAAATCCCTAGAACCCTGCAAGAGCAGCAAGTAACCCTACCAATTCTAGATTTAGGAGACCCGGTCTCGACTCCTCGAGATGGTCTCCAACTGGAATCAAGAACCCGGTTACTTATGCTCCCTGCCTTGGGTTTATCCTAATGCGGAAAAGTAAATAATATACATCTGTAGTGACGTCATCCTCAACCCGGAAGTTCCCCAATAAAAGAATATTACATACAGATTTTACATGAATAAAAAAGAAAAACTCTCATCTCACAAAAAACCCCAGCTATTCAATCACGATGATCCAATAAAACATATAATAGCAACACATAATATAACATATCATCTGTAAGGATGCTAGGCACACGCACAAGGATCTACGAGGCATCAACCATGCCCGATTTAAAATTTAGCCGTGCCGAACAAGCCAAATCCGGATCTTTAAACTAGAGATTAGGTGAAAACAAGCATGTTAAACACTTTAACACTAAGTGAGAGGGATTACAACCTTTGTAGATCCAGTCCTTCACTTCTTAAGCTCCGTGTTGAGGTCCCTTCGCTGGGATCATCGTGTTCCGGACTCTCGAGAGGCTCCACGAAGAGAAAGATGCAAGCTTGCTTCCGATCTTCGATAACAAAGATAATCTACCTTGAAGTTTCATTAACACAAGCTCTCACTCACAAAATGAAGTGAACACTCTCATCTAAAGGGCAAGGGTAGATGAGGATGATGAAGTAGGATTTTTGCTCTCATTTATAATCTTTTTCTCACACATAATCATCACTTAGAAAAAGCTAGAAAGCTTTTTCCATGAAGAACTCAAGAAAGAAGAAGATGAATAATAATTAGAATCCTTATGTCATGAATAATGAAAGGATAATAATGATGAATAATGCAACCATGGTTAAACAAACCTTTGTAGAGATTTAATTAGGGCTAGGGTTTGGGTTGAGTTAAAGGTGAGTCACTTGAAAATATCAAGCATAATATCTTATCCATGACAAAAGAAAAACCTTCTAGAATGTTCATGAAACAACTAACCCAATTCAAACCCTAACCTTATTTAATCTCCACTAATCATGTTGCATTAATAATCATATCATGTTACAATATTATATATCACATATATAATATTTATTGTAAAAAAATAAAATAAT
This sequence comes from Agapanthus africanus, assembly GCA_030015575.1. Taxonomy (NCBI): domain Eukaryota; kingdom Viridiplantae; phylum Streptophyta; class Magnoliopsida; order Asparagales; family Amaryllidaceae; genus Agapanthus; species Agapanthus africanus. The sequence continues at coordinate 283,548,586 of CM057344.1, forward strand.
ACAATTAACATATATCGCATATATATCAATGTATTAACCGAGTGAGAAAAAGAATCTTTTAGTGAGCTAATATTAGTTAATGAAATTTAATATATCATATATATTATTATACATTAAATTATCGAATCAACACTTGATCCGACAATCCGGCTATATCGCATATAACCGACAAATACGATGACCCGGCTATATCACATATACCTGGCCGATATCTCATATCACGAGAATCCAATACGGTATCACATATCGCATTATCCTCGGTCCCGCACATATCATATATGTGCTCCTACTCCGTTTTGCCTTAACCAAGAAACTTCTGTGTAGGACTCTAAAGAATCGTCAATACGCCGGCAGTAAGTAATGATCATATCAAACACCCACAAGCTGCAAGCGGTCAGCTAAACGTAACAGCCACCCAGGTATTGAGCGATCAGAAGATCAACAAGAAAGCCTGTACATTCTCCTGTGAATCTAATCAGTAACACTCCCGTACAGTCCGGTCTCGTCGTCTGATATGTCGCATATCTCGCTTAGGGGTGGTAAACGTCAGACCCCAGTAGCTTGATAAGTCTTGTCGATATGAGGTCTATAACAGTTCGAGAAACTACTGATAACATTTACCAGTTAATCTCAGCAACCATGGCCAGGGATTTCCAGTTATAGCCAATCGAACACAGCACAACATCAACTCCCTATACCGGGAGAGACGAATCCACTCCTATCGCTCATTGCTTCCATGTTATTCGGGACTGTACCCAAAAGCCAACTTTTTGGACGCCCTCTTAGACGTGGTATGATGGAAATCAAAGCACTGTGGGAATCACGCAAGACTCTACGACGATCTCGGGTCAACAGACTACTCTATACCAGTGTCACCGGAGAACTGCCATCTGACGTGAGGTGTAATACCATCTGGGAGTTCTCGGCGAGTCCGTCCAGTGTACCCAGTCTCCACTGAGCACCCGTACACCATCCTTGATGCTAAACACCGATGGATATGGGATCATCCATCGCCCATCATATGGGTTAAGATGCGTATACGCTAGTCTACTCTGGTGTATCGATGCCCTGTCTCGATACACCCTCGACTAGGAACAGTTATAGGATGTACTCGTCGACTACCATGGCCCCACTAGTATGATCTCATCATAGTCCCAGTAGTCGAGTACATATCCTAAGGGCTTTATCAACATGTAACATAGAGACAATCAGAGTTTAAGATAAAGTTCAACCAGATAGTATACTATCATGTCGAGCAAGAAATTCCTCCTTATATATGTCCAAGCATCCATTACAATATACATCATATGTACAGTAATTGCCTCTAGGGCATACGTATAACTAACAATCTCCCACTTGCACTAGGGCCATCTGTTGTGGTATCGCAAACCCAACAATTAGCTGTGGTTGAAGTTTCTCATACTCAACCATCCCATAAAAGTCTCTACTGGGAAAAAGGCCTTTGTTAGTGGATCCGCGCTGTTGTCCTCTATGTCTACTCTACTAACCTCGATCTCCCTAGAGATCAACCATCTCCATGATCAGATGATGCTGCCTAAGAATTATATCTAGATTTCTGATGGGACAGGGGTTCCTTGGCATAAGCCACAACTCCATTGTCACACAATGGTAGGAACGAAGTTTATCTTATGAACTAAAATATATCGAGACTGCCTTTTTGGTAGCATCCTTGGTAACGATGTATCTTGCCTTTAATCGTATAGTAAGTCATGCTATCTAGCTTGGAACTCTTCCAACATACCGTCCCTCCACTGAGGGTAAAGACAAAGCCTGCGACTGACATTCAGTCGTCCTTATCACCCTGGAACCCTTCCAGTGATTCTCCCCAGGATTGATTGATACCATCTCACTACATCTAGTCAGAATCCTAACGTCCAATCTGTTGGAGATAGTGCCCTCATAGTCAATTATTGGATCGCAGGTACGTGATTGCAATGATTGCGGAGGACCTATACCGGTAGGACAGTCTTACTCAAGATGATAGTATGCTATCTAGTTTGTCTTTATCAGTCGTGTACATGTTCAGGTGACTGATTACATGTTACACTTTGATAGAGCCCTTAGGATCTTGCTTTACTACCAACAGTATGATGGCGATCATATACGTGAGAGTTGGGTAGTTTATATGCATATCCTTAATTGTGGTCCCTAGTCGTGGGAGTTTCGAGACAGGGCATCGATACTCCGGAGTAGACTAGTGTATACAGTCGAGACCCAGACGAGGGGCGGTGGCCGGTCTCACAAGCCACTGGTGTCAGTTGGATCACCTAAGATGTATACAGGTGCTCATTGGGTTATGAGTACACCGGACAGGACTCGCCGGGAATCTGCTAGTTAGTACTATACCTATCGTCAGATAGCAGTTCCCTGGTGACATGTGTACAGGTTAGTTCATCGACCTGAGGTCGTCATTTGTCTCGTGTGAGTTCCCACTGTGCTTTGATTTCTACCCAACCACAGCTTAAAGGAGTCGTGCAAACAGGTAGCTTTTGGGTACAGTCCCGAGCCATATGGAGGCACGTGAGCGGATCGGCAGGGGATTCGTCTCTCCCGGTATTGGGGGCGAGGTCGTGCTGTGTCTAGGAGAGCCATTACACATAGTCCATGGCCATGGCAGGAGATTTACCGGTAGGTACTCCAGTAGTATCTCAGGGTGTTATTGGGCTACACTCCGACACGACTTATACTGCTATTGGGGGTCTGACGTTACTAGCCCCCTAGGCGGATATGCGATACTCATTGACGAACGGACTGGACTGTATATACATTGTCACTGTTATGCTCAGTAGGGTTTCTGGATGAGTTCGCTCATCAGCCTCCCTTGAGGTCAGTCCATGGGCAGCCGTTACGCATTGCTAGTGCCGCTGACGGTTTGTGGTTAAACCCACTGCCAGGGTACTGACGAGTCATTAGAGTCCCCCACAGACAGTTTCCCAAGTTCGGGCGAAACGTTGTAGAGGCCGTATGGTTTTATGGCAGGGTTCGGAAAATGCACGTGCGTTTACGCACGTGTCAGTTTTCGGGAAGATGATACTGGTTGGCTTTGGTTTAAGCCGGATCCGAGTATTGTATTGAGTAGATATAATATCTTTGTCTCAGTTGCATTTGTATTCGGTCGTAATACAAATGCGGGTATATTTATACAGTTTCGGGGTTGTCCTGAAATTCGTTTCAGGATCACTTTTGGAAGTTGCCAGTTTCCAGTTTTCTATTAGCCGTCTTTTAACATTCGGTTAAAGACGAATTTATCTTTTCTTGGATGAGAGTGAGTCATGCTTCTAGAAGGTTCTAGAAGGATCTAGAATGAGGTGACAAGGATTATGACTCATGCTTTGATTTCTAAACATTCTTGTTTTCCTTAAGATATTTCTTTTGTGTTCACACATGATATTTGCTTAAGGTTACTCTCCCCTCTCCTACACTCACCTCCCTCTTTGCTATATGTATGGCCGGCCCTCTCTCTTCCTCCTCACTCACTTGATGTTTTCATTTGCTAGAAAAGATTATGATAGGTTTTATCGGTGTATGGAATTTCACAGTCCATTTCATTCCATCACCCGATTCCCTCGGCAACTTCATTAACCGATCGTCCACAGACTTGGACGAAGTGAGACAAAGTCATCTACTCATTCTCTACATCAATCTTGGTCGTCTCTTTTAACAAACTTGACGACCGAGTTGCCTCGAGTCAGAGGCGGGAGCCCGTTTAAAGAATCAGTGATGTGGTGCCACCTGGACGAGCAGATCGGAGATCGACGAGATCGGAGCAGCCGCAACGGAGCGTGGGATGATGGTTAAAGAACGAAGGACTCGGATCGTTCGGTATAACCTTTCTACACTCTTTACAGTTTGTTAGTTTAGCAATAATGGAAGATCCGGGTTAAAGTATACGATAGCGCCAGTTAAAAAGTTTTTGTTCCGCATTTGGCGTCTGTAGACGGCCGGGGCGCTACCGTAGACTTACAGTGGTATCAGAGCCTCACCATTTTGCTATACTAACTTATGCTAACGCGTTTAAAAGATCGATCGAACGGATTTTTCGAAAATCGCAATTTCTAGCATTAAAGTTTCTGTTAATTTTCAAACTGGTCCAAATGTCATTTTGACCATACCAGAAAATCAAGCAGGGTTTTTTAGGAATACTGCAGAAATTCGACCAAGTGATTCCACTGTTCCACCGCGGATCCGCGGCCCAAGCAGTTGTCTTGGCCGCAGATCCGCCGCAGTAAAGTGACGTCACTCAGTCAACTTTCTACAGTTCATTCTATGTTGGAAATTGGGATTTTTGGTATATATATTTTGGGCCCAGATTTTATTACTGTTCAACAGATTTGCGTGGGGCCCACTTTATGATATTTGGTCGATCGAAATTTAAACATGTTAGTTTACAGTGCTTACATTATATCTCCGACCGGGAATGTCATTTGATCGGTAAACCGCGTCTGATTGCTATAGTTCTTTTAGACGGGTTTGCGAACGTGACATTCGCGTTGATGTTCTGTGTTGTGCTGTGATGTTGCGGTTTTGTCGTGGTGGATAGCAGTGTGCAATGGTAGTAAAGTTTGAGTTTATTTGTACATTTGATATTGCGGGGCGAGCGTCCAACTTGTGGATTGCCGTCACTGCCTGTTGTATAATATTCTTTTGGGGTACGACCAGGTTGCGGTCGATGTACCTGTTGTACTATTTTTCATTACTGTACTAGGTTTTACCCCGCGACGGAGTGCACGGATAGCCGGGTTCTGGAGGGCAACGGGTCCGCATCTCATGGCTTTGAGAGGCAGAGGGGTCTCACTCTAGAATTGGCAGACTATTCGCCGGACTCGTAGGGGGTACAGGTTGACCCAAGGAGGGGTGCTCAATTTACCGGATTCCGTGAAGTGTCGGGTGTTCCATTCACTGTGCTGTGGGGACTACCTCGCTTCAGGTTTTGGCGGGTAACTTGCCGCACCCGTAGGGGTCTAGGTTTCATTGCACAGGCTATCCTCACGACAGGGGAACGTCGGGTTTCAGCAGCGGCTCTGTGAAACCCGGGGATCCCAGATTATCTGTATTGTTCTGTGATGCTTATTACTTTTCTGTAATGTTTCATATTATCACGCCTGGAGCGATTATTGTATATTGGTTTATATACTATTAGATGTTGTATATGTTTTACACCCGCGCTAGTCCAGTCCCCGCTCTGTCGTTAGTTAAGTAACCTAACGGGTGATGACGGGACCCAGTGACGAATGCGGATGGTATATACGTACATTTTATTTTCGTTCTTTTCTGGTGTGATTGATTGATGGGACTGCATTGATTCTGATCAATGCAAAAAGTTAAACAAACCTGTTTTCAGTTGTTGGAACAAATTTAAAAAGTGTTATTGCAAAGAAGTTTTCTTTTGTTTTGCATAGCGGTATTCAGTGGAATATCCCGCACCTCATTCGATGGGGCAAGGGCCGATATCCCTTCACCGGGACTGGCCCCTTAGGCAGAAGTTTGCGTCAGGGTAATAACTTCACTATAGTCGATTACAAGTTGCTTTGCATCGCGGTATTCAGTAGAATATCCTGCACCTCATTCCACGAGGAAAGAGCCGAGATCCCTTCACCGGGAGTGACCTCTTTAGCAAAAGGTTTTCGCCACTATATTTTAAAAAGCTATCAGGTTCCTTCAGCGATATCAAGTTCACTACGTTAAAGGTTTTTCGCCAAAAACCAGCCGTAGCCCTCCGTCACTTCTTTTGGGTATTCAGTAGTATTCAAGCTATGTATTTTGACCTAACGCCAAGGCATAGTGTTTGGTAGCTGCTGGGTATTCAATTGTTGCATAGATAGATGAGTTGGTTTGGGACAGCCGTTCTGCCATTTTGACCTAACGCCAAGGGCATGTGCGGGTGGGTTCAAATTAACAAGATAGTGATGGGTAGAACTTGGCATGTGACTTATGACATTTTGACCTAACGCCAAGGTTATAAGAGCATGGGGTAAAAATCATATCAGGAGTTTCTAAAGAAACTGAAACTTGCCAGGCATGCGCATACCTTCTGGAGTGTGATAACGCGAGTGGATTCCATCACGTTATCATGCGATGAGAGTTGGATCCCGATTCCCACTGATGAGTTGGTTTACTCTTCGGGTGATCCCGATTGATTCTTCTTTTAGGTTTGGAGGAGAATTTGACAGGACAGTGGGAGGTTTCCGGATTAGATAAAGTGATAACCATTCTGATCTAGGTTAGAGTGCACGCAGAGTGTTTCTTTTCTCTCTCTCTTTGGCAGCGACCTTTGACCGACCCTAGACTATGACTCAGTGACCAGGTTGACCGAACCTTCTTAAAATACTGGCTTTTGGATTGTCTATGTTGCATAAGTCATTGCCACTCCTTCTTCTACCCTTTGAATTTCTCAGAACACCCGTATTACTACGGACATCCACTTCCATTGGATAGATCCATCGTATGGTTATATACGAACTCGAAGGGACTTCTTCGAGGATGGATCCAGGTTCAGGAGAAATAGAATTGGTTTATTCAGTTGTCTTTTATTATCACCTTCTCTCAGGTTGCGAGAGCTCCTTGGTTTAGGAGAGTACACCTATTACGCATATTGGATAGTCTTCTTCCAAACCATAGGCAGGTGCCGAAAGGTAGGGAATGAAGAAAACCAATTAGCCTAAGTAGGGTGTGCAGAAGGAAATAACTAAAGACAAAATAAAGGGATTAGAAAGAGAGCAAAGTAAATTGCGACTGATATCATTCACGACCAAAACCGCGTACTTCATCGCCACTCTTATTTCACTTTTAAAAGAATAAGGTATTATTTAGTTGTCTTTTATCATCACCTTCTCTCAAGATGCGAGTACTCCTTGGTTTAGGAGAGTACACCTATTATGCTTACTGGATAGTCTTCTTCCAAACCATAGGCTGGTGCCGAACGGTAGGGAAGAAAGAAAACCATTTAGCCTAACGATGGTGTACAGAAGGTAACGACTAAAGACAAATAAAGGGATTTGGAGAGATGGCAAAGAGATATACGGTTGAAGTCATGAATTGGATTATGGAAGAGGCATTGCTATGAATACCAAGATACCCCTACGAAACATTTTCATGTTTCAGTGCATTGTTAATGGAAAACTATTTTCCCGATTAGACACTTACTCCAAGGGTATGTATTTACCAGGTTTCATTCTCATATCTGTATGGTTTTACAGATAATGAGTGGGAGTAAGTTATTGGGAATTAGGTGATCATCCTCATTATATCGGAATTCGTTGTAATTGGTGATATTTGAGGAAATCGCCAGGGTACAGTTTTCAACCTACGACGCACAGGTTTTGAGTTGTTTAAACTCAGCGGACTTATACAGAGTATTGTATGTTGTCCAGTGTCCTTCAGGACAAAGGGGTAGGTCCTCGTACTATGTTCTGTTTACTTATAACTTCTCTAGTATTTAGATAAGTGTTTCGTAGAAATACAAGGTCTAAGTTTTGAGAAGTTGTGGGTATAAGAATAAAGTAGAGAACCAGGTGTCACAAGTATCGGGATTCTTCAAAGAGATCGAAGATGTAGATTTTTGTGATTGGTATTCAGATGATAGTAATGGTTTTGAGAAACGTGGTTTCTCTTTCAGGTTACTCATAATTTGATGGATTCCTAAGTTGAGTAATGCTGATTAGCCTCTTTCCATTAAGTTGATATGCACTGGAGACAGCTGCATGGTTTGAATATGGTTCTAATTAAATAAGTGCCAAAGTTTCTATATTGGATATAGAATAGTTCGTACCTTAAAAGTTGTTAAGGTACGGGGAGTTGTCCAGCTTATGCTTAAAACCAGACTCTGGATAACTCAGGGCACGTTTCTGTAATGGCTGTTTGTGGGTTGACCCTGGCTATGACGAGGGTTGATATTCTACCATTTGGAAGATCAATAGTGATATTGTTCTTGACTCGCCACAGTTTTAGTAAAATGGATCTTTTTCAGAAAACAGTAGTGGGAGTATGGTAGAACTGGAAGTGATTCCAGAACCGCGAACGATTACGGAAAATTTAAAAGGACCTATATATTCAATCAGGTTTGACATTCCATTAGCCACTCCGCAGATTTGGTAGGTAACCTCAGACACCCGAGAGGTACTCCGGTAGTCTCAAGGACGGTGACAGGGAGGTTATTATCTACCCAGACTTGACACTACTGTTGTTCCAGGATATGAGACCCGGTAGGAGGGTTGTCGTAGTCAGTGGGAGCAGCGGAAGTTTAGTGGGCAAGTAGCTTATGTCTATTTATAGACTTGAGCAGTTATAGCGGAGATAGATCATCTAATTTTGATGTGACAGTCATGGGTTTGACTTCAATCAGAATAGGGGATGGATCTGTTAAGAAGGTAGTAGGGTGTAATGTCATGGTATTTGGATGACATACACAGAGTAGGAGGTAAAATTCCTATACTACGATCAGTTGTACTGTGGTCGTCACACAGTTGTTTCTCCAGACAGGATATGGATATAATATTTGACATTCTGGTTTCTGGATCTATGGTTTTAGATCTAGATTTGGGTAGTTTCCCAATGTGGGTACTTTGACAGATATTCTAATGGTTTTTAGAATAGTTGACTCCTAGCATGGTGGTGTACCTGCAGGTGATGGAGTCACCCTCTCTAAAGGTGTCATATAGACTAAAGGGGAGAGGGCTGTGCATGATTGGCAGATCACTTGCTTAGGCAATTGAGTCAATCGTGAGATGTCAAGTACCACACCAGATGTTGTTTTTGCACTAGATGCGATAAGTTTGTATTAATCCAATCCTGGAGAGACATAAGGAAGCAGTTTTAGAACATAAGTGGATGTTCTACGGATTTGATGACGGCAGCCTCCTTGGGGAGACGATTATCATTCCAGGCTTCAAAGGTGACATGGTTGACAGAGTGATTGTCAGAGTTATAGTTTTTCCCTCTGATGAAGTGGGACAGTATTATGGACAGGTGGTCTAAGAGGATACTGTGGGTGGCATGGTGCAGGATACTGATTAGGTTCAGTGATCGATACAGTCTAAGAAGTTTGGATTTGGAGTTCATTTATGAACTAGGTCCCATCAGATATCCAGACATATTCTAGGACAGGTATTACTCAATTCGGGAGATGGCTTTCTCCGCGAACTTGAGATTAAGAGAGATATAGAAAGAAACATCTAGGCGGATCCACTCACTGAGGCTATTTCTCGAACACAATAGTTTTACAAACGGGCTTTGTGAAACTGATTAGTAGAGGAGTTGGATGTTCGGTTTCACACGGGCTGTGAGTAGTCGACATCGCAATAATTAGCCTTGAGTGCAAGTGGGAGATTGTTGGAGATAGTGCCCTCATAGTCAATTATTGGATCGCAGGTACGTGATTGCAATGATTGCGGAGGACCTATACCGGTAGGACAGTCTTACTCAAGATGATAGTATGCTATCTGGTTTGTCTTTATCAGTCGTGTACATGTTCAGGTGACTGATTACATGTTACACTTTGATAGAGCCCTTAGGATCTTGCTTTACTACCAACAGTATGATGGCGATCATATACGTGAGAGTTGGGTAGTTTATATGCATATCCTTAATTGTGGTCCCTAGTCGTGGGAGTTTCGAGACAGGGCATCGATACTCCGGAGTAGACTAGTGTATACAGTCGAGACCCTGACGAGGGGCGGTAGCCGGTCTCACAAGCCACTGGTGTCAGTTGGATAACCTAAGATGTATACAGGTGCTCATTGGGTTATGAGTACACCGAACAAGACTCGCCGGGAATCTGCTAGTTAGTACTATACCTATCGTCAGATAGTAGTTCCCTGGTGACATGTGTACAGGTTAGTTCATCGACCTGAGGTCGTCATTTGTCTCGTGTGAGTTCCTACTGTGCTTTGATTTCTACCCTACCACGGCTCAAAGGAGTCGTGCAAACAGGTAGCTTTTGGGTACAGTCCCGAGCCATATGGAGGCACGTGAGCGGATCAGCAGGGGATTCGTCTCTCCCGGTATTGGGGGCGAGGTCGTGCTGTGTCTAGGAGAGCCATTACACATAGTCCATGGCCATGGCAGGAGATTTACTGGTAGGTACTCCAGTAGTATCTCAGGGTGTTATTGGGCTACACTCCGACACGACTTATACTGCTATTGGGGGTCTGACGTTACTAGCCCCCTAGGCGGATATGCGATACTCATTGACGAACGGACCGGACTGTATATACATTGTCACTGTTAGGCTCAGTAGGATTTCTGGATGAGTTCGCTCATTAGCCTCCCTTGAGGTCAGTCCATGGGCAACCGTTACGCATTGCTAGTGCCGCTGACGGTTTGTGGTTAAACCTACTGCCAGGGTACTGACGAGTCATTAGAGTCCCCCACAGGAAGTTTCCCAAGTTCGGGCGAAACGTTGTAGAGGCCGTATGGTTTTATGGCAGGGTTCGGAAAATGCACGTGCGTTTACGCACGTGTCAGTTTTCGGGCAGATGATACTGGTCGGCTTTGGTTTAAGCCGGATCCGAGTATTGTATTGAGTAGATATAATATCTTTGTCTCAGTTGTATTTGTATTCGGTCGTAATACAAATGCGGGTATATTTATACAGTTTCGGGGTTGTCCTGAAATTCGTTTCAGGATCACTTTTGGAAGTTGCCAGTTTCCAGTTTTCTATCAGCCGTCTTTTAACATTCGGTTAAAGACGGATTTATCTTTTCTTGGATGAGAGTGAGTCATGCTTCTAGAAGGTTCTAGAAGGATCTAGAATGAGGTGACCAGGATTATGACTCATACTTTGATTTCTAAACATTCTTGTTTTCCTTAAGATATTTCTTTTGTGTTCACACATGATATTTGCTTAAGGTTACTCTCCCCTCTCCTACACTCACCTCCCTCTTTGCTATATGTATGGCCGGCCCTCTCTCTTCCTCCTCACTCACTTGATGTTTTCATTTGCTAGAAAAGATTATGATAGGTTTTATCAGTGTATGGAATTTCACAGTCCATTTCATTCCATCACCCGATTCCCTCGGCAACTTCATTAACCGATCGTCCACAGACTTGGACGAAGTGAGAAAAAGTCATCTACTCATTCTCTACATCAATCTTGGTCGTCTCTTTTAGCAAACTTGACGACCGAGTTGCCTCGAGTCAGAGGCGGGAGCCCGTTTAAAGAATCAGTGATGTGGTGCCACCTGGACGAGCAGATCGGAGATCGACGAGATCGAAGCAGCCGCAACGGAGCGTGGGATGATGGTTAAAGAACGAAGGACTCGGATCATTCGGTATAACCTTTCTACACTCTTTACAGTTTGTTAGTTTAGCAATAATGGAAGATCCGGGTTAAAGTATACGATAGCGTCAGTTAAAAAGTTTTTGTTCCGCATTTGGCGTTTGTAGACGGCCGGGGCGCTACCGTAGACTTACACAATCAGATCTATCTCATAGATCCAAAACCCAGGATTTATGAGGTATCACTTTGATCATATATGGAGAATCCTTGTGATAAGCGGAGATTGACCGAGCGTAGCATAGGAAACTCCTTCCCTATCAAGAGTATGTCATCCACGTACTTTACGAGGATCACCACCATACTCCTTACTACCTTTTTCTATATACAAGGTTCATCTACCATTTTGATTAAGTCAAACTCTTTGACTACCACATCAAAACAGATGTTCCAACTCCGCGATGCCTGCTTTATCATATAAAGTATCTTGCACACGTTTCCACTGCTCCAACTGTCTACGAAGCCCTCTGGCTGTGTACTTATAGACGCTCTCTTCTAAAACATCATTTAGAAAAGCAGTCATGACACCCAACCACCAGATATCGTAGTCATGGTCTGTAGCCGTGGCAAGTAGGATCTGGATGGATTTGAGCATAGATTTGAAAGTCTCAACTTTTTCATGTACACCAAGTAATCTTCTCAAGATATACTTGCTCCTGATGGGGATTTAACCCTTCAGATAAAGCAACCAAACTCCATACTTTGTGGGTGTATAAGGATTCCATCTCAGATCGCTAAGCATCCAGCCATTCTTACAGAGTCCCACTCCTGATGGCCAGCTCGAAACTAGTTGGGTCATCATCTCATGATGCAATCCTCGCTCCCACTGTCATAGAGAAACCGAAGTATCTTTCAGGTGGGTGAGGAACCCTACTAGATCGGTGGAGAGGCTGAGGTTCGTTGGAAACTATTGAATCATTTGGTTCTATCAAGTCATCTGCTGTAGTTTGTATAGCTGGAACTCCTTCCAGTTCTACCTCATAACCACTAATTTTTCCACAAGAAATTCCCTTTCACAAAGGTGGCATGTTGAGAAACAAAACATCTTTTGTTCCTCGGTTAGGTAGAAGATATTCCCTTGCGTATGCTTGGGATATCCAACAAACTTCCACAGATCTGACTTTTCCTTGAGCTTGTCCGATTTTGCTTTTTAGACATAGGCCGGACCACCCTAAATCTTAAGAAACTTAAGATATGGGCTCTTCCCTTTCCATATCATATATGAAGTGGTAGGCAATTGTTTTGATTTGAACCCTATTCAATAGGTATGCAACTTCTCAAGTGCATAACTCCCAAAAGGAAATAGGAAACCCAGTAGTACTCATCATAGAGCACACCATATCATATAGGGTGCTATTGCTCCGTCCCGATACACCGTCGAGATGTGGTGTATACGGAGGAGTGATGCTGAGAGAGAATCTCATTCTCCTTTAGAATAGTCCAGGAATCTCCGTGCTCAAGTATTCTCTTCCTTAATCTCATCAAAGGACATAATACTTATACCCGTTTTTGTTTCTCTACTTCTAACTTATATTCTGTGAATGTCTCAAAAGCTTCGGACTTGTGTTTTAACAGGAACATATGTCTGAATCTTGAGAGATCATCAGAGAATGTAATGAAGTACAAAGAACCGGTCTTGGCATGTGTAGACAGGGGACCTTCATACATCAGCATGTATCAATCCCAAGAGTTCTCTAACTCTTTCTCTGTTTCCAATAAACGGAGCTGTGGTCATCTTATTTTTGTGACATGACTGGCAAGTTTCACAAGATGTAAATTCAAACAAATTTAAATATGCATCTTAATGTAACTTCAGGTAGTCGGGTCGCATTGATATGACCTAGTCTACAATGCCTCAAGAAGGATTCGTTCATTTTTGAACTCTTCCTCTTGTGTGTGTTTTGTATACTAAGAACTGTAGCTTGATTTAGAACGTCAATGCTTTTAGATAACATGCCTGAACCGATCAACTCTTGATATAGGAAATGTACAAAACATTATCCAACAATACAAAATTATATCCTTTCTTTACTAATAAAGAGACTGATATGATGTTGTATATCAGGTTCGGTATCTAATAATATTCGTTCAGAATCAATGTATTCTGGTAATACAGCGTGATAGTGACCAACAGACTTGGCTGCAACACTTGCACCGTTTCCATCTCATGAAACTTATCACCCGTTCTCAGTTCTCTACCTATCTGTAGCCTATGTAACAAATTACATATGTGGGATCCTGATCCGGTATCAAATACCTAGGACATAAAGGATACTGAGAAACAGTTCTCTGTAATGAACACACCCGAAAAAGATCCATCAGCATGCACTTTCTTCGTTTAGGCGGTACGGGAATTCTGGTAATCCCCTATTTCCTGCTCTGTCTTATAACAATTATAAGTTGGAGCGGGACCAACGTTCCCCAGCTCAGTATAACAAGCGGGTTCGGTCAATATATCCGTATTATTATCTTGATTAAGGCGTGACATGGTCGCTACCTTCAGAGAGAGAAGAAAACACTCAGCGTGCGCTTTTACAAGATTAGATTGGTTATCAATTTATCTAATCAGGATGTCACCCACTGTTTTAGTCAAATCTTCCTTCATACCCTAAAAGGAAAGACTAGCCGGGATTAATTACACGCTACAAGTTCGATAATCTTTCGGCCAGGCCAGTGTCGGTATTTTGAGGGAGGTTCCCCGTGCTTTCGCACGAACCTAATTAAAGTAAACCTCGTTTTCCCAGGGGCGTAATCCCGTTAACATCTTTCTAGACACCTACTTGATCGGCTAATTGTAATATGTAAAACTCTCCCAGGAGTAACTCTTACTCGCAGCGGGTATCGGGATCCAACTATCTCATAGAAGGTATGCAATCTCATTGCAAATTTCAACGCTTGAAATTCCCAATAATATTTTGCCCCAAGCGTCCTATGACCTTGACAGAGGTCAACAAACCATAGGCTGCTAGTCAAGTTCAACCCGTCATTTCCTGATTGAAGTAAACCCACCGGCACGACCCTTGACAGAGGTCAACAAGGTCGCACGACTACCCTAAATCAATCTCATCATATGTTTATACAGATAAGCACTAATCAGCTACCGCACACTACGCCTTGACAGAGATCAACAAACGTAGTACGAATACTAACTATTACTTATCTAAAACGACGGAGGGCTACGACAGGTTTTTAAGAAAACCCTTTGTCACGTCCCGAAAGTACGGAACATGACCGACACTTAAACTACGAAATGTCTTGAGGCGTACGTAATCTAAGTAAGCCGAAAACCCAGAAAACCAAACCTAGAAAAGTAGTAGAGTGAAGGAAAACCAATTTAAAATCAAGTAGTTTTAATAGCATAAGCCGAATTATACGGTTTTAAAAACATCAAATATTTCCTGAAAATTTCGGCAGAGTCTCCTTTGAAAATACTGGCCCTCAAACGGGATACAACATGAATAGTATACGAAATCAATAAAAAGGCATCCCCAAGCGGGAGCTAGCTCTTCGTCAATCGACGGTCACAACCACACAAGCAATATAATATATAACGCCAAGGGCGAGGATCAAAACTCAAAACGAAACTCAAACAACAAGAATTCCACAGAAATATAACGCGCGACTCTAAGGTCGAAAGAATAACATCTCTGGTCTCTATCTCAATAAATACATGTTTGGTTGATCGAACTTCTAGATACAGCTGAATAATAATATACAATGTAATATGATGGGTACGATACCAATAAACCCACCTACTAGCAAGTCACCCGAACGAAACTATGCCCGCAAAGCCGTAATGAAATCTGTACGGCAAACCTGCAAGAAACTGGGGCACAACGGGGTGAGTTGCCAACTCGTGAATAGAAAAACATCTACGAATAGAAATCGCATGTATGACGCAATCCTAGGTCATACGATCATAATATATAATCCTCAAATATATAACCAGCAACCTATAACCATGGCTAGGGCAAATATCTAACCCAAGTGTAATCCCATGTGCCCGTGTCAGTGCCTCAGGTAGCAATGTATCATATGGATTATGTATGAATGCATGAAACAGAATGCATGTACTGAAGAAAACTACTTTCATAAATTAGTGAGATTTTCTGTATTTTTTAAATGAGGTATCATAATGAAATCAGCATAAACAGTTTCTACCATTGACACAAAACATAAATCCCAATGTCTCAAAATCTCAGGCTCCGGCTATCCGGACTGGCCTGTATCATCAAATCTCTGTACCTCAATATCTCAGAATCTCTGTATCAATCTCACTATCTAGGCCTCCGTCAGTCTAGACCGGCCCCTACCATCAATCTCAGGACCACGACGGTATTCTCCGTATATCCGACGCGTCGGGTAAAATCACCGGTAGGTAGTGCTCCCCTGCCAGGCTCAACGTCAGCAACACGACCTTCTTGCCCCGGGGTACCTTACCGGGTCCACCATGTACCCGAAACGGTTTATCCAACTCCTCGAATCGGGTCTCGAAATCCATCAGCAAACTCATGGTGGACGACTCATACATCATGGGAAAACCGCACTTTTTCTTAAAAAAAAAGAAAGAAGTTTATAAGTGTTTTTGTGGTTTCCCCCAAATCCAGGAAATCTCATGAAAATCCGAATCCAAATTCTCAATAGCATGTAAACAGTGAATATGGACATAAAAATCCATGAATGCGGCATATCAATGAATAATAACATGCATGAAGTAGCAAGTAATAACTACAATGTCTAAACTAACATATAAGGCAAGTACACTAATATCATGTCTAAACTATTAGCTAACAACCTATGTCAAATGAAATAGTATTTTCTAAAGTGTTCGTGGCATGGCAATTACCGATGAAGATGTGTGTGAGCCGGCAAGTAAGTGTACGTGGTACATACGCATCATCGGTAATGGTGATGGTGTCCTAACAGCATGATATCAATAATAAAATATGAATTACAATAAGTATGCGATGCGGAGCAACAGCAATAATATGCGGGAGCTGAAAACTAGACACAACGATAACTAAACTGCATTACCCTAATATAAGTTCCACAATAGTGCCTATGAAATAACACGAATCGCGGTGTTTTGAAAATAAGGGCTACGGTTTTTTTAAGAAAAGATACGTCTTTTGAAATATCCCTAGAATCCCTTGACCTTTCTTTTAAAATACCCACGATTCGTTAGTTTTGAAATAGGTAGGAGTCTAATCTAGTCTAACAACTACACTAAACTATACGGCTGAACTAACAAGCTGATCTACAGGTAAGGAAACCGCCTGTAGGGTTCCTAGGCACACTAAAGAGGTCTCACAAGGCATCAACCATGCGAAATTCAAAAGTTTCCGGTGCCGAGAAACCCTAATGCGATCGTTGACTAGAGATTAGGCGAAACATGCAACTAGTTTACAACATAACTAAGAGTGAACGGAAAATACAACCTTTGTAGATCCGGTCCTCCACCTCCATAGCTCCGTGATGATATCGCCTCGCTGCGATCATCGGATCCCGGGCTCTAGCGTCGGCTTCATCGGAGAAATGGGCGGGCTAGGTCGTCGACTTCGATGCCGAAGATGATCTACGTCGAGGCAACTCAAGATCAAGCTCCAACTTCACCAAGTCATGAAATTTGTGAAGAAAACACCCTATACTACATGGCAAGTGGTAGAGGATGAAGAAATAGGAAGTGGGTTCACTTTAGAATTGGATTTCTCACTCTTTTTCTCAAGTCACCATTGAAGCTAGCAAGCTTCTTTCTTCTTGAAGAAGAAGAAGAAGAAGAAAAGAATATGATAAGAATAATGAATAAATGGAAAATAATGTGATTCTTATCATAATGCAACTTTGGGTTAGTTTTACAAGTGTAGAGAATAAACTAGGGTTAGGTGAATGGTTAGGTTTAGGAAAGAAACAAAGTGGTCAAAGCTTCATGAAGCTTCAAGGTAAATCCAAAGAAAGCCACCATTTCATTTCTTTCCAAAATAAATAAATGAATGAATAAATAAATAAATCAAACCCTAACCATTCACTTAACCATGGTTTAAAGTAAACATACACCCAAGCTTGCATGTATCATCAAACATGATACAATCTAGTGCACAAAAATATATCACATATACTACTTGTGCACATCAAGTGAGAAAATCCATCTTAAGTGAACAAATACTAGTTAATATAAATTAATATATCAAATATATAATTATACATTAAATCATTAAATCAACACTTGATTTAACGATCCGGTCATATCGTATATGACCAACTAATATCCAATGTATCGGCTTATCGAATTAATCCTTGATTCGATAACTAAGTTATATGGCATACAACCAATCGATACATTCATCGCGAGAATAGAATACGGTATCATATACACGCATTATTCTCGGTCCCGCACATATCTCATATGCGCTCCTATTTCATTTCGCTTGAGCCAGGAAACCTCTGTGTAGGACTCTAAAGACTCGTCAATACGCCGGCAGCAGGTGATGATCATATCAAACACCCACAAGCCGCAAGCGATCTGCTAAACGTAACGGCCACCCGGGTATTGAGCGATCAGAAGATCGACGAGCAAGCCCGCTCACACTCCTTTGAATCCAACCAGTAACACTTACCGTACGGTCCGGTCTGTTCGTCTAATATGTCGCATATCTTTCCTAGGGGTGGTAAACGTCAGACCCCAATAGCTCGATAAGTCGTGTCGATATGAGGTCTATAACAGTCGAGAAACTACTGGTAACACTTACCAGTAAATCTCAGCAACCCTGGCCAGGGATTTCCGGTTATAGCCAATCGAACACAGTGCAACATCAACTCCCTATACCGGGAGAGACGAATCCCCTCCTATCGCTCATTGCCTCCATGTTATTCGGGACTGTACCCAAAAACCACCGTTTTGCACGCCTTCTTGGATGTGGTAAGGTGGAAATCAAAGCACAGTGGGAATCACACAAGACTCTATGACGATCTTGGGTCTACAGACTAACCTGTACCAGTGTCACCAGAGAACTGCCATCTGACGTAAGGTATAATACCATCTGGGAGTTCTAGGCGAGTCCGTCCAGTGTACCCAGTCTCCACTGAGCACCCGTATATCATTTCTGATGTCAAACACCAATGGATATGGGATCATCCATCGCCCATCTGTATGGGTCGAGAAGGTATACGCTAGTCTACTCTGGTATATCGATTCCCCGTCTCGATACACCCACGACTAGGGACCATGAAGGATATACTTATGGACTACCATGTCCCCACTAGAATGATCCGCATCATAGTCCAGGTAGTCAAGTACACATCCTAAGGGCTTTACCAACATGTAACAGAGAGACAATTAGTGTACACGTTAAGGTAAAGAGCAACCAGATAGCATACTATCATGTCGAGCAAGAAAGTCCTCCCTATATATGTCCAAGCATCCACTACAATATACATCCTATGTATAGTAATGGCCTCTAGGGCATACATATAACTAACACCGCCTAACATCTGAGTCGATATGTATACATACCTGTATATATAATAGTCGGTGATCCCGCCTCAATAATATCATATCCGATACCATATCTATAATCAAACATCCCAAGTCAAGAGTGCGGATCAATCATCAATATATAGCTCGTACGTAAATTCGTCGTACGGCATCCCCAAATCTGGGTACGGGTCAATATCATACTCATCACACTGTTCATTTGGTATCCTCTTTATCAAGATCATCATCTGGGGTACTGACCTACGTCTAGTACACTACTAATATCACTATTCACATGGCATTGTCATCCAAAGATCCGCTATAATATCAGGACGTATCTCAAGTACGAATCCTGCCATATCACCAATCTCACGGCCTCAACTCAAATCCCATCGACTCATCTCAAATCCAGTATATTAACACATAGTCCCATACCCATGTGAACACAAAACTATATAGAATCCCATATAAGCGCATATGAAAGAAGAATGAATGCAAGTATGGGTGTGTGTGTGCATGTGTGGTGTGACCACTACTCTAGGGTTTCGCGACACTAAATCATCCAAGCACACCAAATATCCATATTTAGCATCAATAACCTCAAACAATATATAATCAATATATGCGTGTATACGCATTCGTATACATCACCACGAACTGCGGGGGTGCTATACGCCATCCACCCAACTTCTCCCCGTAGATATAAATCTACTCACCTGGTCCTTGCCCGCCGGTGCCGACGTCGCCACGCGCTTGTTTATCGTCTCGAAGTCCACATGGGGTACCTACATATCATAACGCACCGTATCGCATTAAAACCAAATTTGAAATCGAAACGGCATATGAAAATCAAATCGGCACGCGTATAACGCATAGGTCAAAACCTATCGCCTACGCATGCAAGAATAGCCAAACCAACACTCGATGTCGATGTACAAATGTCAAATCATCGAGAAAAACCCAAACACTCTCATTTGCGCATTCACGAACACTAATTATAATATAAAATAGGTTAAAATTCACAAAACCCCCAAATTCACCTTAAAAGCCATTTTTCCGAAAATCTAGCAAGCAAAAATTACCCGTTTTAGTTCAAAACTCGACGTTTAAACAAATCTAGTTGCCATAATACTTATTAAATATCTTAATTAAGTCATAAAAACAATTTCCATAATTTAATCCCAATAAATTTCAATAAGCCCAAAATTCTAGTTTACAATATACCCAAATTTTAACAATTTATAGCAAAAATGCACAAACAACAATTTAGCTTGGATTTTCAAGAACTAAAAGAATTAAACCACCCAATATAATATTTATAATGACATGCAACCTTAATTAGAATTTTATCTCACAAAAATATAATTATTTTAAAAACCTAGTTTACAATTTATATAATTATCACAATTTAAATCAACAAATATGCAAACTAGCAACTTAATTTGATTTAGCAAAACATTGATATGTCAAATACATCCCACAATCATAGTCTCACAACACAAAACCCTAACTAGATTTTTCACAAACCCTAATCTAAAGTTTCTCTTGCAAACCCACATCTTTCAATTAAACCGTAATTAAGCACCTAACTAGCTTCATTAAGGAATTTAAATCAAAAAATGAACAATGGGTCAAAAGTTATACCTCACAAACCATGATCAAACTTGAATTCTAGACCTCCATTTTGAAATTCTTGCACCAAGATCCATGCTAAAGGAGATGAGTGAAAATGGGTAGCAGTCGGATTTTGATTTCGGTGAGGTTTTACTTGATTTTTTTGACAATTTTTTTGATGGAAAAGAGAGGAGAAGAAGGAAGGGGGGGTTGCTGTTTGGCCTGTGGAATTTCGTCCAGAAATTGTGGGGGGGGAGGGGGTGAGGGAGGAGAGAGAGTGAGGTGGAGAAAGTGAGAATAAAAGTCAAAGTCCACCTTTTACTTCTTTCTTTTTCTTTTCTTTTCTTTTCTTTTCTTTTGCAAAAAAAGTGGGGACAAGAGAGGGGGGCTGCTGAATTCAGCCAAGGGGGAGGAAAAATGGGGGTGTGTGAGTGTGGGTATGGGTGTGGGGTGATGGAAAATGATAAATACTATACCCCAAACATCCATTTACACTAAATTCACTAAAAAAGCCTTTTTTCTTAAATAATTTCTAAACCGTTTTGGCAAACGATTTTGTTTCAGAAACAATATTTTACACGTCAGTTTAGTGTGTCAAGAATTATAAAATTTGTATCAATCCATTCCAATTTGTAATTTTCCCTAATTAAATGTATTAGTGACGGCTTAAAATAATATTAAAATAATTTTTTTTCAGAAAATTTGAAATTTCACCAGTGGCCCAATAAACACCATATACTAGCAATTATATAGCTAGAATATGTATATTTAATTTTATAATAAAGATATTTGTATTTTGACTTTTTACAGAAAACCCTCTTATTTTACCGATTTTCCGAAATTTCACCGAAACGATATTCAAAACGTTACAATCTTCCCCCCTTAAAGAAATTCGGTCCCCGAATTTAAATTAAAACTCCCCCCAAATAATAAAACATCTAAGCGATACCATCAAGTCGTCGGGGCTCCGAAATCATAAATACATAAAACAAATCGCAGCGCAGCGCAGGCGCATGAAAAATGAGCATATAACTCAAAATCAAAACTCTGTCAAGCATCCCGTAATCATCGGAGTCATGGTGAAGACACAATGTCTAAATCCAAAATGAAAATCAATATGATATACATCATTAAAACATCTGGAAGCAATGCATGCCAAATCTTCTTCAAATCGCTGTGCGATGCTCGCAGCACTGCACAGTGGCGGACGTCAATTGTAAGAAAATAACTACATATATATATACATATATATTTATATATATATATCCTTTGTTTAATATGAACGTTCCACCGTTTTGGAAACAATTTAGAAGGGTCTCCTTATTTTAAATATTTCATGTCATATCAGACACGTAGGTAAATACTGAGACTATAGCTCGCTTTTTGGAAATCCCTTCAATAACTATCAATGCATACAAAGTATATTCAGGTACTGTCTTCTGACGAGTCCTGCTCAGTACAAAAACTCATAGCAATCATCATAAAAACGTACTGCTCCATTAGAAATCAATTCCAAAAATATGCATATAAATTCTATGTGCGTCTGGTACGCACGGAAATCAAAATCCATATATGTGCCATACATGCACACAGAAACAACATTTAAGTGCATCGGGTGTGCACACAACATCTGTCATAGGCAACGTGTGTGCCTGACAGCAAGGACAGGTGCATCTGACAAGCATGAAGAATCTCGATTTAGTGCATCTGGTGTGCACCAAAATCGCTTCTCAAAACATGCGCAAAAATCCAAACCAGGTGCATCCATCATGCACGAGATCATGAAATCCAATATCAAGCGTCGAACATGCGCAAAATCAAATCAGGTGCACAAGGTGCACAAAACAAACATCGAGTATCACAATCGAAATCGAAGTCCAGTGCATCTAAGTGCACAAAATGCGTAACACCGCACTACAAGCATATATGAACTATACCGAGTGCAAAAACCAAATCGTTTGCGTATATACGCACAAATCAACTCAACTATATGAAATCCTTATAATCACAAACTTGAGAAAGCAAGGCACGAAAACTATCTCAAATGCAACAACTGTGCAAAAATCGTAAATACTCAGTAGGTGCAACCATGGCGCATGAAAACAAATATCATGAAACTCAATCATCAAAATCAATTATGCGAATAGATCGCCCAAAATACCAAAATCAAATATGGCGGAATAGTCCCCGTTCAAGCACTTCCTCTAAGAACCTCTGGCCAACTGTCGTGGTCACTCATAGCATGTCTCATCGACGATCCTGAACTCTGGCCTGCCGGCGTGCGCAACATGACCACTCCTGGGTCCTAGTCTTCTTGTAATTCATTCCAGAAAGGTCCTGTCGAGACCTCTCCCAAATCACGTCTCTACCGAACTGTCCGGAAGTCATCGTCCTTTACTATATCTGTTTCTTGTTCCGGAACGGCTGCATACTCATCGCGACTCCTTCTGGAAGGTATATTCAAGCATAATGCCTCGGCATGCGTATTGCATCTCTGATGTCGGCGGAGTGGAACGTCGTCTCGTCAAGATCTCGTACAAACCTCTTGCTCCACTTTCTCTACTGTCGACTGCTTTGGACTCTTCTCATCGTGGCTGTATGGACTGAGCTCCTACGGCTATCCTCGCATCTGGAGTCTCCCAAGGAATGCATCTTACCACCTGGCATCCTAATGAAGTCGAACCATTTGATCGACTCGTCAAAACCTCGTAATCCCCCAAGAGCTCAACATCTTGGGTGTAGTTTAACAGTATCCAGTACATACCATAGCATCGATGGTCCGGCCGTAGAAGGGCAAACCCAAGCCTCACTAATGGCGCCGCGGAACTGCCGCAAACCCTAAGGTTCAAAGGCTTTCACACGGTCATTAAGTCGAGTTAGGGTTTCATTCTTCTAGAGGGTCCATAGAATTGCCTGCATGTCTTTCCGAATACTTTAAACTTGGAATAATAGGTTTCTGACATTCGATCGTGTAACACCTTAGGATATGTTTAGAGAATAATTATACTTAAATAATGGTTTTTAACAAAAAGTTTACCAAATTGTGTTTTAAATATTTTTCCTAATTTAATAAATATTTTTCCAAAATTTTCCTAGGCTTGCACACACATGTGCATGTAAACTAGGGTTTTTAAATTTAGTTAATACCATGAATTATTAACTATGGTGGGTTAATCATAGGATTAAGTCTTGTGGGTTTTTAAGTGGGTTTAATTAGCTAATTAAAAGCTACTTTAATTTGAATTGTTTTAGGTGTTGACTTGTGAGAGAGAGGAAGGGTGCATCATGGCTCAAGCCATGCTTGCATTAAATGAAGAGAGAGAGAGGAGGGTTGACACTTGAGTGTTGTTTCTCTCTCATTTCTTTGTTCCTCTCAACTCTCACATATACACACACACACTTACCTCTCAAACCCCAGCAGAACCAGCAGCAACACCAAGCATAGTGGCAGCAACAGCAGCAAGCACAGCAACAGCAACATCTGAGGCCAGAAGCAGCAGCATGCAGAGGCAGTAGCAGCAGCACAGTGAGCAGCACCAGCACCTAGTGCAGCCCCTTCCCTGCACCTCTTCCTCTTCCTCCAGCTTCTTAGGGTTAAGTATGAGGTATAATTCCTAACTTGCTTCCCTAGTTTGCTTAGTTAGTGTAGATTTGCTTCGGTTAGTGATTTTTAGTGTGTTTTAGTGCGATATGAGGTGTTTAGTGGGAACTTTGTGCTAATGTGATGCGTTATGGTTTCAGTAGGTTGTTAGTGAGTTATTGAGGCCATATTAACTTAGCTTAACCCCTATTGCACTAAAATACCACCAGTTTCCAAATTGATGCAATTTATCGTATTTGTGCAAAATTGAGGTTTTCTGGAACTGCTTTTGACCCGATGAGTTCTGAATGAAATTGAGGATACTGCAGTGTAGTGGAGATGTGCTGATACCAAAGATTTAACCCGACCCCCTAATTCACCCCTTTGGCCGCCAATTTCTTCTTTCTGGCCGCCAATTGCTGCCAGATGGGTAGGGTTTGGGTTAGGGTTTGGTCCTGTAGGTGTCTGCTGGTGTGTAGAGTGTTGTTATATATATATTTTTGTAAGTTTAGTTCTGTAGAAAAATCTGGGACCAAATACCTGTTTTGCCGTTTTTCTAAACCTTCGCGACACGCGTGATACGTGAGTAGGTTTGGGGTTTCTGCGTATCGCGACGCGTCGGGGTAGTTTCAGGCGCGTGATCACACGTTTTAGCGTATCGCGCACACGCGCGATTGGTTTGCGACACGGGTTTCTAGTTGGACCGTAATGTTGCGTTTCTGTGAAATTGAGCTTATGTGTGATATCTGTTATGTGATTCTAGGTTCGCAGGCCAGTGAGGCGGACGCTGCGAAGAAGGGCAAGCAAGTTGTTGGATACACCTAGCGCGAGACACGGTGAGTAGATTTCACATCTACGGGGATATCGCCCGCATGGCGTTATGCGTCAGGGCCGATAGGACCTTAGTATATATATTGCATTTACCCCATGGACTGTCATTGCATATTGCCTTTCCCTGCTATGTGTTTATAGATATATGCTTAGAACTGATAGAACACCGCACTATTACTAACGGTTTATGTTGCACGAGCACTATTTGCATGCTACACACACACCGTTAGTAATTGCCATGCCACACTCACTGTAAAGCTGCCATGATTATATTGTTATAGTTTATCTTAC
The DNA here is from genome assembly GCA_030015575.1 of Agapanthus africanus. Classification (NCBI taxonomy): domain Eukaryota; kingdom Viridiplantae; phylum Streptophyta; class Magnoliopsida; order Asparagales; family Amaryllidaceae; genus Agapanthus; species Agapanthus africanus. The sequence goes on from CM057344.1 coordinate 283,573,666, forward strand.
ATATGATTGGTGATGATTTCCTGGACATTGGGAGCCGCATGACATCTTTAAAAACGGAAAACTATTTTAAAAGCGGTTTTCCCCTTATACCCATACCATGGATTGATTTACATTGTACCACTTATTGGATTTACTTATCAGTGATGGATTTTCATGTGATTTCTGGTTTTGAGGACCGTGGAACTATTTAAGAAAAGATGCACTATTTGAAAAACCCGGTACCTCGTGATATGATATTTTGGTGCGTCCACCACGCGTTTTCTCGGTGCTAAGACGTGTGCTTGAAACCCGATTCGAGGAGTAGATGTTCCGTTTGCGGGTTCGTGGTGGGCCCGGTATGGTTCCCCTCGGCGAGATGATCGATGGGATTTGCCGATTGAGCCTGGAGGCGGGCGAGTACCTACCGGTGATTGGTTGGACCTGGCAGTTGTCCGGAGGATACTGACCAGAGTCGAGAGATGGATGCGGGATGATCCGTACTGCCGGGGCCGAGGGCCGACACCGCAGATGGACCCCGTGGGGCCAATCCGGACTGACGGAGCCCGATACATGAGGATTTGCGTGTCGATGCTGGACACGAGTATTTTATGATATTTTGGGTGCCGATGTTGGGCACTCGTGATTTCTCAGAGATGTACAGGATTTGAGAGCCGATGGGTGTGCCGGCGCCTGAGTGTATTTGGGATTTGGGTGCAGTCTGAGGCACCGATTATTGTTTTCCATGTTGACATAGTCCATGTAGATATTATTTATCCCATACTCAGTATTGACTACCATATATCTCATCCTGTAGCATTTACCTGTTAGAGTACTTGCATTACTATTGCATCCTCTGTTTGTCATGCATTGATATTATCTGCTGGCATTAGTAGAGCCGCGCTATATGTGCATGCTCGCGATCACCTTTATATGTTATCTCTATTCACGAGTTGCCAACTCACCCCCGTTGTGCCACAGTACTTGCAGGTTGCCCTTGGGAGTAGTCGCGGCTGGCTGTTTACCGCATCTTTTGGCACAGATACCATTGCTGAGGCGAGTTAGCCTTTTGCTGTTAGGTGGGTTTTGTACGGTATCTGTTATCTTTCAGTTGTATATTGATGTATCTAGTATTCTCCATCTACCTTTCTGTATTGACTTAGAGACAGTTGTGAGGACGATGTGTTTGATTTTGTATTCTGGTGTCGAGCTCGCATGTGAGCCGACTTTACTTTATGCAGTCTTATCTTTTATGATATTGTCCTTGCTTTACTGTGTACTCTTCGCTACGGCGTCGTATATCATATTGTGATGCTTATTCATTTCACTTGTTATTTCTGCTACACCTTGCTTTTACCCGACTTGCGGGACAAATGTTTAAAAAGGAAATGTTGCCAAAATTATAAAACTATAGCTTTGCACTAAAAAAAAAAGGTTTTCTACTAAATTAATAAAGGTTTTTCGGACATGTATGACTGTTTTTACGAAAATGCTTTAATCACTTTTTATCTATTGGTTTTGATTTCTGGGTTCGGCTTATTTAGCCGCGTTACGCCTGTAGACGTTGCGTGGTTAAGTGCCGGTCACGAGTCGAAACTCTCGGGTCGTGACAGATCGTCTCTGTCGACTCTCAACGTTTCCGCGTGAAGTCGTCTCTAGCTGGAATCAATCTATCTGATGACCTCGCATCGGGGTAGCGAATGAACCACATGTCTTAGTCATTCATCCCCGGGTGACTAGCGACCTTTTATCATCTCTTAGTACAACTCGTACTGCAATAGCTCCAACATCTGGGGCGATATCTCGTCGTTCGCAGCAATAACTGGCTCACTCGTCTGCATGCTGAACAGTGCCTCAATTATCATGAATAAGCAATGCACCAATGGTCATCAAAAATCGGGCTGGCCTCTGTCGGTGGCCCAATCCTCCGGTACTGATCGGCACGTCTGAGAAATCTCGTAAAGGCGATCCGCCAAACGCTCGTGGCCCGAAAACACAGTAAAATGACACATCTCCGCAATCGTGTGTGTCCGGAATCACGCCCTGGTCAGTCCTCGTTCGTGACGAGCTCGTGCTGACCGCAACTCTAGCCGTAGCTCTCCCTGCCCATAATCGTGGCAGCAAAACCATAACTGATACCGATGAGGTTAAATCAGGAATGAATATAATACTGAACAAAGAAATGTACATCCTAGGGCTCCTTAATTGGAGTAGCGTATCGTAAGTATGCCGCGGAACATACCCACGGTACGTCACTCTACTTTAGTCACCTATTCCATCAACCAAGGGTCATCCTACGCTCCGAAGGTAAAACCTAACGCTTTGATACCAACTTTGTCACGTCCCGAAAGTACGGAACATGACCGGCACTTAAACTACGAAACGTCTCGAGACGTACGTAATCTAAGTAAGCCGAAAACCCAGAAAACCAAACCAAGAAAAGTAGTAGAGTGAAGGAAAACCAATTTAAAATCAAGTAGTTTTAATAGCATAAGCCGAATTATGCGATTTTAAAAACATCAAATATTTCCTGAAAATTTCGACAGAGTCTCCTTTGAAAATACTGGCCCCCAAACAGGATACAACATGAATAGTATACGAAATCAGTAAAAAGGGATCCCCAAGCGGGAGCTAGCTCTTCGTCAATCGACGGTCACAACCACACAAGCAATATAATATACAACGCCAAGGGCGAGGATCAAAACTCAAAAGGAAACTCAAACAACAAGAATTCCACAGAAATATAACGCGACACTCTAAGGTCGAAAGAATAACATCTTTGGTCTCTATCTCAATAAATACATGTTTGGTTGATGGAACTTCTAGATACAGCTGAATAATAATATACAATGTAATATGATGGGTACGATACCAATAAACCCACCTACTAGCAAGTCACCCGAATGAAACTGTGCCCGCAAAGCCGTAATGAAATCTGTACGGCAAACCTGCAAGAAACTGGGGCACAACGGGGTGAGTTGCCAACTCGTGAATAGAAAAACATCTACGAATAGAAATCGCATGTATGACGCAATCCTAGGTCATACGATCATAATATATAATCCTCAAATATATAACCAGCAACCTATAACCATGGCTAGGGCAAATATCTAACCCAAGTGTAATCCCATGTGCCCGTGTCAGTGCCTCAGGTAGCAATGTATCATATGGATGATGTATGAATGTATGAAACAGAATGCATGTACTGAAGAAAACTACTTTCATAAATTAGTGAGATTTTCTGTATTTTTAAAACGAGGTATCATAATGAAATCAGCATAAACAGTGTCTACCATCGACACAAAACGTAAATCCCAATGTCTCAAAATCTCAGGCTCCGGCTATCCGGACTGGCCTGTATCATCAAATCTCTGTAGCTCAATATCTCAGAATCTCTGTATCAATCTCACTATCTAGGGTGCCATCAGTCCAGACCGGCCCCTACCATCAATCTCACGACCACGACGGTATCCTCCGGATATCCGACGCGTCGGGTAAAATCACCGGTAGGTAGTGTTCCCCTGCCAGGTTCAATGTCAGCAACACGACCTTCTTGCCCCGGGGTACCTTACCGGGACCTCCATATACCCGAAACGGTTTATCCAACTCCTCGAATCGGGTCTCGAAATCCATCAGCAAACTCATGGTGGACGACTCATACATCATGGGAAAACCACACTTTTTCTTTAAAAAAAAGAGAAAGAAGTTTATAAGTGTTTTTGCGGTTTTCCCCCAAATCCAGGAAATCTCATGAAAATCCAAATCCAAATCCTCAATAGCATGTAAATAGTGAATATGGACATAAAAATCCATGAATGCGGCATATCAATGAATAATAACATGCACGAAGTAGCAAGTAATAACTACAATGTCTAAACTAACATATAAGGCAAGTACACTAATATCATGTCTAAACTATTAGCTAACAACCTATGTCAAATGAAATAGTATTTTCTAAAGTGTTCGTGGCATGGCAATTACCGATGAAGATGTGTGTGAGCCGGCATGTAAGTGTACATGGTACATACGCATCATCGGTAATGGTGATGGTGTCCTAACAGCATGATATCAATAATAAAATATGAATTACAATAAGTATGCGATGCGGAGCAACAGCAATAATATGCGGGAGCTGAAAACTAGACACAACGATAACTAAACTGCATTACCCTAATATAAGTCCCACAATAGTGCCTTTGAAATAACACGAATCGCGGTGTTTTGAAAATAAGGGCTATGGTGTTTTTAAGAAAAGATACGTCTTTTGAAATATCCCTAGAATCCCTTGACCTGTCTTTTAAAATACCCACGATTCGTTAGTTTTGAAATAGGTAGGAGTCTAATCTAGTCTAACAACTACACTAAACTATACGGCTGAACAAACAAGCTGAACTACAGGTAAGGAAACCGCCTAACATCTGAGTCGATATGTATACATACCTGTTTATATATTAGTCGGTGATCCCGCCTCAATAATATCATATCCGATACCATATCTATAATCAGACATCCCAAGTCAAGAGTGCGGATCAATCATCAATATATAGCTCGTACGTAAATTCGTCGTACGGCATCCCCAAATCTGGGTACGGGTCAATATCATACTCATCACACTGTTCATCTGGTATCCTCTTTATGAAGATCATCATTTGGGGTACTGACCTACGTCTAGTACACTACTAATATCACTATTCACATGGCATTGTCATCCAAAGATCCGTTATAACATCAGGACGTATCTCAAGTACGAATCCTGCCATATCACCAATCTCACGGCCTCAACTCAAATCTCATCGACTCATCTCAAATCCAGTATATGAACACATAGTTCCATACCCATGTGAACATATAACTATATAGAATCCCATATAAGCGCATATGAAAGAAGAATGAATGCAAGTATGGGAGTGTGTGTGTGCATGTGTGGTGTGACCACTACTCTAGGGTTTCACGACACTAAATCATCCAAGCACACCAAATATCCATATTTAGCATCAATAACCTCAAACAATATATAATCAATATGTGTGTGTATACGCATTCGTATACATCACCACGAACTGTGGGGGTGCTATACGCCATCCACCCGACTTCTCCCCGTAGATATAAATCTACTCACCTGGTCCTTGCCCGCCGGTGCCGACGTCGCCACACGCTTGTTTGTCATCTCGAAGTCCACATGGGGTACCTACATATCATAACGCACCGTATCGCATTAAAACTAAATTTGAAATCGAAACGGCATACGAAAATCAAATCGGCACGCGTATCACGCATAGGTCAAAACCTATCGCCTGCGCATGAAAGAATAGCCAACCCAACGCTCGATGTCGATGTACAAAGGTCAAACCATCAAGAAAAACCCAAACACTCTCATTTGCGCATTCATAAACACTAATTATAATATAAAATAGATTAAAATTCACAAAAACCCCAAATTCACCTTAAAAGCCATTTTTCCGAAAATGTAGCAAGCAAAAATTACCCGTTTTAGTATAAAACTCGACGTTTAAACAAATCTAGTGGCCATAATACTTATTAAATATCTTAAATAAATCATAAAAACAATTTCCATAATTTAATCCCAATAAATTTCATTAACCCCAAAATTCTAGTTTATAATATACCCAAATTTTAACAATCTATTGCAAAAATACACAAACAACAATTTAGCTTGGATTTTCATGAACTAAAAGGATTAAACCACTCAATATAATATTTATAATGACATGCAACCTTAATTAGAATTTTATCTCACCAAAATATAATTATTTTAAAAACCTAGTTTACAATTAATATAATTATCACAATTTAAATCAATAAATATGCAAACTAGCAACTTAATTTGATTTAGCAAAACTTTGATATGTCAAATATATCCCACAACCATAGTCTCACAACACAAAACCCTAACTAGATTTTTCACAAACCCTAATCTAAAGCTTCTCTTGCAAACCCACATCTTTCAATTAAACCGCAATTAAGCACCTAACTAGCTTCATTAAGGAATTTAAATCAAAAAATGAACAATGGGTCAAAAGTTATACCTCACAAACCATGATCAAACTTGAATTCTAGACCTCCATTTTGAAATACTTGCACCAAGGTCCATGCTAAAGGAGATGAGGGAAAATGGGTAGGAGTCGGATTTTGATTTCGGTGAGGTTTTACTTGATTTTTTTGACAATTTTTTTGATGGAAAAGAGAGGAGAAGAAGGAAGGGGGGCTGCTGTTGGGCCTGTGGAATTTCATCCAAAAATTGTGGGGAGGGGGGGTGAGGGAGGAGAGAGAGTGAGGTGGAGAAAGTGAGAATAAAAGTCAAAGTCCACCTTTTACTTCTATCATTCTCTTTTCTTTTCTTTTCTTTTCTTTTGCAAAACAAGTGGGGACAAGAGAGGGGGGCTGCTGAATTCAGCCAAGGGGGAGGAAAAATGGGTGTGTGTGAGTGTGGGTATGGGTGTGGGGTGATGGAAAATGATAAATACTATACCCCAAACATCCATTTACCCTAAATTCACTAAAAAATCATTTTTTCTTCAATAATTTCTAAACCATTTTGGCAAACGATTTCGTTTCAGAAACAATATTTTACACGTAAGTTTAGTGTGTCAAGAATTATAAAATTTGTATCAATCCATTCCAATTTGTAATTTTCCCTAATTAAATGTATTAGTGACGGCTTAAAATAATATTAAAATAATTTTTTTTTCAGAAAATTTGAAATTTCACCATTGGCTCAATAAACACCAAATACTAGCAATTATATAGCTAGAATATATATATTTAATTTTATAATAAAGATATTTGTATTTTGACTTTTTACAGAAAACCCCTTTATTTTACCGATTTTCCGAAATTTCACCGAAACGATTTTCAAAACGTTACACCCTTTGCGTAATGAACTTGATATCGTTGTAGAATCGACTGATTTTAAATGGAGTGTTTTTGAGGCCTTTTCTAGTTTTGCTAAAGAGGTCACTCCCGGTGAAGGGATCGTCGGCTCTTTCCTCATCGAATAAGGTGCAGGATATTTCACAAATATCACTATGCAAAGCAAGAACTATAAAAGCAATCAAAAAACAAACCGAGTTTGTAGCGTTTGATAGTTTCACTTAAGAGGTCACTCCCGGTGAAGGGATCTCGGCTCTTTCCTTATCAAATAAGGTGCTGGATGTTCTACAAGGAACACCGCTATGCAAAGCAAGAACTAGAGCTACCAGTTTTTAAACAAGTTTCTACAACATCTTTAGGTTTCTTTTATTTCATTAATCTCATTAATGAAGTCCCATTTTAATATGCTACACAAGCATCACATATGAAATGAAGTCTGCAATATAACATATATCTCATATATATAATATAAACATTCGTCTCAGGCAGTAACATGATCTCATCACAGAACATTGCAGCAGAAGAACATATATGAAATATTGGAAATACCAGGACGTCCGTGTTTTAGTACGAGCCTGTATAAAACACGGATTCCACGGTCGCGATGAATAGCCAATCCCACATCCCTAGACCCCTACGAGAGCGGCAAGCAACACTGCCAATTCTAGGATTAGGAGACCCGGTCTCGACTCCTCGAGATGGTCTCCCACTGGACCCCAGAACCCGGTTACTTGTGCTCCCCGCCTTGGGTCTTCCTAATGCGGAAAAGTAAATAATATACAATGGTGACATCATCCTCAGCCCGGAAGTGCCCTAATAAAAGAATATTACATACAAATGAATTTTACATGAATGAAAAAGAAAAACTCTCATCTCACATAAAAACCCCGGCTATTCAAAACGTGACGATCCAATATAACATATTACAGCAACATATAATATCTCATATCATCAACGTAAGCAAGTATGCGTATCCCGATTGTCGTTGATGTATAGCAACGAAGCCGGCGATACACCACACACTACGCTTACGTTCACGGAAAAGAAAGTGTAAAATTACAACAGTTGGAGTCCGCAACCTACTTAGACATCGCATGCCTAACCAAATGAATTCCTTAGACATCGCATGCCTAACAATTATAAACCCCGCATTTTAGTCTCTTTATCGAAAACTCTTTTCAATATCAAGTCGGTCAATTCAACAAGATTCACGACATCCTGATCGAATCCTCATCGCAAACTTTAGTAGACGGCCGCACCCCCGGATGCCGTCGACGAAGTGCACTAAAGCGGAAAACCGCTGCCGCGAGCACCTGAACAGATGCTTTTGGCGACGGGGTTCTCCTACAGTCACTTGGTCGGGGGTACGGGGCGTGGCTGTCTATTAAGTTTACCCGGCGAGTATCCGCGTATACTATGTGATTGCGATGGACTTTTGATCATATCAAAATTCCGTGGCAACCGATCATTTGAGACTGAACTGCTAGATTTATAACATTCAAATTAGTTATCTCATAACTATTTGTGGATTCCAAATATTGTATCACATTCCAGATAAATAGACAATGTTAAACTTTCCGATCGAATAAACAAACACCCAAGATTTCCTAAATAGCTCAACACTTGAGCGGAGTTCAATAAATATCCATCACATGCAACAGTACCAATGGTCCAGCCGTAGAAGGGTCAAGCCAACGCCTCACATGTGGCAACGCCGTACTGCCCCAAAACCTTAAGGTTCAGAGGCAGTTCAAGACGGTCACATAATCGAGTTAAGGTTTGTTGTCTTCTAGAGGGTCCACCGAGTTACTTGCAAGATTTTCCGTAAGTTCAAACTCGAGAAAAAATTCAACTTTTGAAAAATTTCCGACAGGGGAAAAGGTGAGTTATTGATATCCGTTTGAAATTTTTAACAGTTTCTAAAAATTATCAGGAAAAAAATAAACGAAGTTAAATTATCCGATCGAATCAACGAGCTTACAATACAACCCAGAAAACTCAACACTTGAGTAAATTAAAAATACCTATAAGTATCAGGAATTAACTACGGATTTCACTGTATAAAACACAATCCCTAATGCTACTGTAGCGCCGCGGAACTGCCGCGCAAGCCCTGGTACGGCCGCAGTTCCGCGGCGCTTTAAGCGTATTAATGGGTCATTTTTTACACAAATCCTTAGGATTCCCTGCTGATTTTTTGAGTATTTTTAATCCAGAAAAAATCATATTTTTAAAAAATATCTAGAGAAGGGTATAATCGGGGGTTTCGGAGTTCGATCGGACTTTAAACTTCGCCCAGACTTCGCATAAAGCTCTAGCTTGGCTTTGATACCACTGTAAGGATGCTATGCACACGCACAAGGGTCTACGAGGCATCAACCATGCCCGATTTAAGATTTAGCCGTGCCGAACAACCCAAAGCTGGATCTTTAAACTAGAGATTAGGCGAAAACAAGCATGTTAAACACTTTAACACTAAGTGAGAGGGATTACAACCTTTGTAGATCCGGTCCTTCACTTCTTAAACTCCGTGTTGAGGTCCCTTCGCCGCGATCATCGTGTTCCGGACTCTCGAGAGGATCCACGAAGAGAAAGATGCAAGCTTGCATTCGATCTTCGATAACAAAGATGATCTACCTTGAAGTTTCATTAACACAAGCTCTCACTCACTAAATAAAGTGAACACTCTCATCTAAAGGGCAACGGTAGATGAGGATGATGAAGTAGGATTTTTGCTCTCATTTATAATCTTTTTCTCACACATAATCATCACTTAGAAAAAGCTAGAAAGCTTTTTCCATGAAGAACTCAAGGAAGAAGAAGATGAATAATAATTAGAATCCTTTTGTCATGAATAATGAAAGGATAATAATGATGAATAATGCAAACATGGTTAAACAAAACTTTGTAGAGATTTAACTAGGGCTAGGGTTTGAGTTGAATTAAAGGTGAGTCACTTGAAAATATCAAGCATAATATCTTATCCATGACAAAAGAAAAACCTTCTAGAATGTTCATGAAACAACTAACCCAATTCAAACCCTAACCTTATTTAATCAGCACTAATCATGTTGCATTAATAATCATATCATGTTACAATATTATATATCACATATATAACATTTATTGTAACAAAATAAAATAATACAATTAACATATATCGCATATATATCAATGTATTACCCGAGTGAGAAAAAGAATCTTTTAGTGAGCTAATTTTAGTTAATGTAATTTAATATATCATATATATTATTATACATTAAATTATCGAATCAACACTTGATCCGACAATCCGGCTATATCGCATATCACAGACTAATACGATGACCCGGCTCATATACCCGGCCGATATCTCATATCGTGAGAATCCAATACGGTATCACATACTGCATTATCCTCGGTCCCGCGCATATCACATATGTGCTCCTATTCCATTTTGCCTGAGCCAAGAAACCTTTGTGTAGGATGCTAAAGAATCGTCAATACGCTGGCAGTAGGTGATGATCATATCAAACACCCACAAGCTGCAAGCGGTCAGCTAGACGTAATAGCCACCCCGGTATTGAGCGATCAGAAGATCAACAAGCAAGCCTGTACATTCTTCTGCGAATCCAGTCAGTAACACTCCCGTACAGTCCGGTATCATCGTCTGATATATCGCATATCTCACCTTTGGGTGGCAAACGTCAGACCCCAGTAGCTTGATATGTCATGTCGATATAAGATCTATAACAGTTCGAGAAACTACTGATAACACTTACCAGTAAATCTCAGCAACCCTGGCCAGGGATTTCCAGTTATAGCCAATTGAACACAGCACAACATCAACTCCCTATACCGGAAGAGACGAATCCCCTCCTATCGCTCATTGCCTCCATGTGATTCGGGACTGTACCCAAAAGCCACCTTTTTGCACGCCCTCTTGGACGTGGTATGATGGAAATCAAAGCACAGTAGGAATCACACAAGACATTATGACGATCTCGGGTTAACAGACTACTCTGTACCAGTGTCACTGGAGAACTGCCATCTGACGTGAGGTATAATACCATCTGGGAGTTCTCGGCGAGTCCGTCCAGTGTACCCAGTCTCCACTGAGCACCCGTACACCATCCTTGATGTCAAACACCGATGGATATGGGATCATCCATCGCCCATCATATGCGTCAAGATGCGTATACGCTAGTCTACTCTGGGGTATCGATGCCCTGTCTCGATACACCCTCGACTAGGAACAGTTATAGGATGTACTCGTCGACTACCGTGGCCCCACTAGTATGATCTCATCATAGTCCCAGTAGTCGAGTACATATCCTAAGGGCTTTATCAACATGTAACATAGAGACAATCAAAGTACATGTTAAGATAAAGTACAACCAGATAGCAGACTATCATGTCGAGCAAGAAAGTCCTCCTTATATATGTCCAAGCATCCATTACAATATACATCATATGTACAGTAATGGCCTCTAGGGCATACATATAACTAACATCATCAACGTAAGTAAATACACATATCCCGAATGTAAGTTTACGTCGCACACCCCGCGAGTCCGCGGAGAGGTGGAATACATCAAAAACATTTTTTCTCACATCAAAAGATCATGTTTGGCTTTGCAACATATACTTTATCCACTTTAGGATCTTTATTAAACCTTAACAAGCAAAACTAAACTACATGAAGGCTTTAACTACTCGGATAGAGGGTTATACCTTCATGTCAAGTCCTTCGGGATTCTAGTGGTTCTTTGCTCCTTAGATCGAGCTTTGAATTTGAACTCCTTTTTTTGGCTCCTCTGAAGTTTCAAACGAACTTGGTTGTCGGTCTCTTTTAGGTCATAGAAGATCCACCCGAAGGCCTATGGTCAAGCTCCAACCTAAAGTGAGGTAACTTAGTGATCTATTGTGCTAGATTAGATTACTAAGTAGATGTAGAGAGTGATCTACGGATTAATTAGACTCAAAGCTCAGTGGATCACAACACATGTGAAGGGATGAGCTTGAGGGAGGAAGGGATGAAACCTAAGAGAGAGAATGAGAATGTGATAATGAACTAGAGAATGAGAGGAGAAAATTGATAAGTCCCATGACAATAATTCAAGCATGGATTATTTTAGTCACAAATAATCAACCATGGTTGAATATGAACTGCAAATGAATAAACAAATACTAAGCCATGCCATCAACGCATTCCTTAAGTGTCTTCTAATTTCCACCTCATTAATGCTTTAGCCAAAAAGGATAAATCAATAATGAGGTGTCTCCTTCTAGAATCTCATTCTTGTGAAATTACAAGAATGCCCTCACCGTATATATACTCAAATTCGTATTCCGAAAAATACGGATACACTGAGACAAGTATAATTCAATAGTATAATACTAGGATCCTGCTTAAACCAAAGCCTACTAGTATTATCCGTCCGAACATCACCCTTGTAGCCAGTACACGTATGTGATCGAAATCCTGCCGTAAGACCATACAGCCTCTACATCGTCTCGCCTGATCCAGGAAAACCCTCCATGTGGGACTCTAAAGAATCGACAGTACGCTGGCAGTGGGGTTAACCACAAGTCCATTAGCGGCACTAGATGTACATAACGGCAACCCAAGTACATGTCAAAAAAGAGGCCAATGAGCGAACTCATCTAAAACCCCTGCTGAGCCTGTCCGTAACAATCTCTGTGCTGTCTGGTCTATTTGTCTAAGAGTATCGCATGTAAGGTCTAGGGGAGTGGAGAACGTCATACCCTTATTAACCAGACAAGTCGTGTCGGTGTGGCTCAAGACTATCCGAGAATCTACTGGTCCGACCACCAGTAATTCTCAATCCGCCCTGGGCAAGGACTTATGGAAATGACCACCCGATCACTGCACGACATCGACTCCCTATACCTAGAGAGACGGATCCCCAACAGTCGCTCACTGCCTCTATGTGGCTCGAGACTGTACCCAACTAAAACCTGTTTGCATGACTACTTTGAGCCGTGGTAAGGTAGTAATCGAAGCATAGTAGGAACTCACATGAGACAAATGACGACCTCAGGTCGATAGACTATCTGCACTCATGTCACCAGAGAATTGCTATCTGACGCTAGGTATAATACCATCTAGTCAATTCTCGGCGAGTCCTATCCAGTGTACTCACATCCAGTGAGCACCTGTATACAATCTTAGGTGCACCTCGCCAATGGTTGCGGGACCAATCCATCACCCCTCGTCAGGGTCTAGATATGTATACACTAGTTTACTCTGGAGGAACGATGCCCGGTCTCGATACTCCTACGACTATGGACGCTTTTAAGGATGTGCTTATAGACTACGCAGCTCCTACTAGTATGATCGCCATCACAACGCAGGTAGTTAGGAAAAGATCCTACGGGCTTAACATGTATACAAGATATGAAATACGAAGTAAAACACATCACATGTTAAGATAAAGACAATCCAAATAGCATACTATCATATCGAGCAAGGTTGTCCTGTACATATATATCCCTAACATCCTGTACAATGAAGACCTCTAGGGCATATATATCCAACAATCTCCCACTTGCACTAAGACCTGTAATTGGCGCAATGAGTACTTACTGTCTGCACTAGACCCAGTAGCTGGCGTACCACATGCCTAACATCTCGAACATTCTCTCGAACAGGACTTGAGGGATGGCCTTGGTGATTGGATCTGCTGTGTTGTCTTTTGTTTCCACTCTCCGCACCTCGATCTCCTGTCGATCCATGATCTCCCTGATCATACCACCTCAAGATATGTCTGGATTTCTGATGGAACCGTGGATCCTTTGCTAAAGCTATGGCTCCATTGTTATCACATTACAAAGGTATTGGACTAGCAATGGATGGAACTATCTGAAGTTCAGAAATGAACTTCCTGATCAAGACTGCTTCTTTTGCGGCATCGCAAGCAGCGATGTACTCAGCCTCCATCATCGAGTCTGCTACAGTATCCTGTTTGGAGCTCTTCCAATATACCGCCCCTCCATTGAGGGTAAACACAAAACCCGAGACAGATTTAGAGTCATCCTTGTCACTTTGGATGCCAGAATCGGTAAAAGCCTCGATCTGGAGGTTTCCATTATCGTATACCAGGAACATCTCTTTAGTCTTTCTCAGGTACTTAAGAATATTGTTAACTGCTATCCAATATTTCTTACCTGGGACAGAATGATACATGATTACCACGCTAAGTGCGTAAGCTACATCTGGTCTGGTATACAACATCGCATACATTATTGACCCTACCGCCGAAGCGTAGGGTACTATGCTTATGCAAGCCCTTTCCTCGTCAGTCTTGGGAGACATGTCTTTAGAGAGGGTGATTCTGTGACGAGCGGGTAAATTGCCGTGCTTAGAATCTTCCATACTAAACTTCTTTAGTATGGTGTCAATGTACTTCGACTGTGAAAGTCCTAACATTTTTTTAGATCTGTCATGATAGATCTTAATCACCAGAATGTAGGAGGCATCACCAATGTCTTTCATAGAGAACTTCTGCGACAAGAACAGCTTAGCTGATTGTAGCATAGGAATGCCATTTCCTATCAGGAGAATGTCATCAACGTATAAAACGAGGAACACCACAGTTCTCCCTACAATCTTCTTATAAATACAAGGTCCATCTACATATTTGATAAAGTCAAATTCTCTGACTATATCATCAAAGCAGATGTTCTAACTCCGCGATTCCTGCTTTAATCCATAAATGGATTTATGAAAATTGCACACATTTCCACTGCTACCACTTTCTACGAAACCCTCTGGTTGATACTTGAAAACACACTCTTCTAAACTTTCATTTAGAAAGGCAGTTTTAACATCCATCTGCCAGATTTCATACTCATGGAAGGCAGCAATGGAAAGTAGGATCCGAATGGATTTAAGCATAGTCACTGGTGAAAAAGTTTCATCATAGTCCAATCGAGGTCTTTGACGAAAACCTTTAGCAACAAGTCTAGCTTTGTAGGTTTCTACCTGACCATCTACACCAATCATCTTTTTGAAGATCCATTTGCATCCTACGGGTTTTACCCCAGTAGGAGAAAATTCCAAAGTCCAAACTTTTTTTTGTACATGGATTCCATCTCGGATCGCATAGCATCCAGCCACTTCACCGAGTCTTTACTCGTGATGGCATGCTGAAAACTAGTTGGCTCAGCATCGTCGATGATGCAATCCTCTTGATCTACGTCTACGAGAAAACCGTAGTATCTCTCGGGTGGATGAGACTACCTACTAGATCTGTGGAGTGGCGTGGCTATGTCCTGTTCCATTAAAGTCTCAGGTTTTACTAAGTTTTCAGTAATAGTCTGTGGTTCTGGAATTTCTTCCAGCTCTATCGCGCTCCCACTTATCTCTTTTTCGAGAAATTGAGTTTGCATGAAGCGGGCATGATGAGAAACAAAGATCTTTTATTCCTTAGCGTGATAGAAATAATACCCCCTAGAATTCTTGGGGTATCTTACAAACTTACACAGTACTGAACGTGCTTCGAATTTGTCCGGATGCACCTTTTTGACAAAGGCAGGACAGCCCTATATCTTTAAATACATAAGACATGGTTTCTTCCCACTCCATATTTCATATGGAGTGGTAGGAACAGACTTAGTTGGAACTTTGTTCAATAGGTATGCAGGAGATTCCAGTGCATAACCCTAGAAGGATGGTGGCAACTCATCATTACTCATCATAGAACGCACCGTATCTTGTAAGGTGCGATTCTGTTTTTCTGATACATCGTTGTGCTGTGGTGTGTATGGAGAAGTAACCTGAGTGAGAATTCCATTCTCTTTTAGATATTCCAGGAACTCGGTACTTAAGTATTCTCCGCACTTATCAGAACGGAGTATCCTGATACTTTTGCCGGTTTGCTTTTCTGCTTCATTCTTATACTCTTGAAATTTCTCAAAGGCCTCGGATTTATGTTTCATTAAGAATACATGTCCATACCTAGAGAAATCATCTGTGAAAGTAATGAAGTATGAATATCCACTTCGTGCATGTGTAGACATTGGCCCACTTTCGTCGCTGTGTGTGAGTCCCAGGAGCTCAGTGGCTCTTTCTCTGTGTCCAGTGAACAGAGTTTTTGTCATCTTTCCAATAATACATGATTGACCAGTTGCATACGATTGATACTCAAATAGATCTAAGTATCCTTCTTTATGTAACTTAGTTAGTCGTGTTTCATTTATATGACCGAGTCTACAATGCCATAGAAAAGCTTGGTTCGATTCTGGAGCTTTTCTATTTAGTGTGTTTTAGACGTTGAAAACTTGATGTTGATTGAGAATGTACATTCCGTTGCTAAGTGTACCCGACCCAACCATTTCCTGATTTAGGTGAATGTTGATAACATTGGTTACAAGTGCAAAATTATATTATTCATTTGATAATAAAGACACTTATATAATATTACACACCATACTGCGTACACAAAAACAGTTATGCAACAACAAAATATGTCCACTCGCCAATCCAAGGTGATATTCCCCTACTGTAACTGCATCCACACTGGCTCTGTTGCTAATCCTAAAGGTCATATCACATTTCCTCAAAACCATACGGCTTCTCAGCACCTGCAAAGAATTACAGATGTGAGATCTTGATCTGGTATCTAATACCCAAGAAGTAGAGTTTATGGAAAAGCAGTTTTCAATCATGAACACACCTGAAGCCCACAACCTCCTTCGTGTCCTGATTCTTGGCCTTTAGGCCATGCAGTCCTTCCTCCAATAACCCTTCTTTCGATAATAGAAGCACACTTCCTTCATGGCTGCCCCTTCTATCTTTTCCTTTCCATTTGCCACCATCTTCTGCACACCTCCCCTCGGTTTTGTAGGGGCATTCTTCTTCATCCCTTTGGCCTTAGCCTTGGATCTAGAAGAAGAAGATCCTCCAACAAAAGAGCGGGTGTTTCCTTACCCTTTTGGAAGGTGCCCTCAACCATCCTTAACATGTTGAGGAGCTCAGGAAGTGTGACTTCCATACTGTTCATATTGAAATTCAATATGAACTGGGCATAGGTGGAGGGAAGGGACTGGAGGATCAAGTCGGTATACAACTCATTTTCCAACGTGGTTCCGAGGTCCGCGAGCTCTTCAATGAGAGAAATCATCTTCAGGACGTGGTCCCCGACAGATGATCCGATGGCCAACCTCACTTGAAAAAGTTTCTTCGAGGTCTCGTATCTTGTGTTACAAGATTTCTCTCCATATAATTGTTTGGTATGGAGGAAGATGGAAGTAAGGTCCATCTTCTTGTTAGTTATATCTATGCCCTAGAGTCCATTACTGTACATACGATGTATATTGTAGTGGATGCTTGAACATATATAGGGAGGACTTTCTTGCTCGACATGATAGCATGCTATCTGGTTACACTTTATCTTAACATGTAATCTGATTGTCTCTATGTTACATGTTGATAAAGCCCTTCGGATGAGTACTTGACTACCAGGACTATGACGCGGATCATACTAGTAGGGGACAGTGTAGTCGCCAAGTACATCCTTCAAATGTTCCTAGTCGTGGGAGTACCGAGATAGGGCATCGATACTCTAGAGTAGACTTTCGTATGCGCTTCTTGACCCATATGATGGGCAATGGATGAGCCCATATCCATTGGTGTTTGACATCAGAGACGGTATACGGGTGCTCAGTGGAGACTGGGTACACTGGACGGACTCGCCGAGAACTCCTAGATGGTATTATACCTCACGTCAGATTGCAGTTCTCTAGTGACACTGGTACAGGTTAGTCTGTAGACCCGAGACCGTCATAGAGTCTTGTGTGATTCCCACTGTGTTTTGATTTCCATCATACCACGTCCAAGAGGGCGTGCAAAAAGGTGGCTTTTGGGTACAGTCCCGAATCACATGGAGGCAATGAGCGATAGGAGGGGATTCGTCTCTCCCAGTATAGGGAGTTGATATTGCGCTGTGTTCGATTGGCTATAACTAGAAATCCCTGGCCAGGGTTGCTGAGATTTACTGGTAAGTGTTATCCGTAGTTTCTCGAACTGTTATAGACCTCATATCGACCCGACTTATCAAGCTACTGGGGTCTGACGTTTACCACCCTAGGCGAGATATGCGACATATGAGACGAAGAGACCGGACTGTACGGGAGTATAACTGATTGGATTCAAGGGAGAAAGTACAGGCTTGCTTGTTAATCTTCTGATCGCTCAATACCTGGGTGTCTGTTACGTTTAGCTGACCTCTTGCAGCATGTGGGTGTTTGATATGATCATCACCTACTGCCGGCGTATTGACGATTCTTTAGAGTCCTACACAGAGCTTTCTTGACTCAGGAAAAACGGAGTAAGAGCACATATATGATATGTGCGGGACCGAGAACAATACGTGTATGTGATACCGTATTAGATTCTCGCGATATGAGATATCGGCCGGGTATATTTGATATAGCCGGGTCATCGGATCAAGTGTTGATTCGATGAACTGATACACATTATATTAGTCGGTTATTTGTGAAATAGCCGGATTATTGGATCAAGTGTTGATTCGATAATTTAATGTATAATTATATATTTGATATACTAAATTACATTAACTTGTATAAGCTCACTAAAAGATTCTTTTTCTCACTCGGGTAATACATTGATATATATGCGATATATGTTAATTGTATTATTTTATTTTGTTACAATAAATATTGTATATGTGATATATAATATTGTAACAAATTATGATTACTAATGCAACATGATTAGTAGATATTAAACATGGTTAGGGTTTGATTTGGGTTAATCATTTCTAGAAGTTTCTAGAAGCTTTTATTTTGTTTCTTGCAAAGATATTTTGTTTAGATATTTTGCAAGATATTTCCTAACCCAACCCACACCCTTTAACCCTAGTTATATCTCTACAATGGTTAAGTCTTTCTTGACTTAACCATGGTTGCATTTGTAAATATAACACACTTTCATTATTAATCATAAAAGGATTATTCATTCATCTACTTCTTCTTCCTCCTTGCAAAGCTTTCTAGTTTTGAGTTTTGTGATGGATTAGTGTGAGATTAAGAAAACAAAAGAGTGCTAAATTCCTGCTTCATCATCCTAATCTATTCTTGCCAATTTGATTAGGGTGTTCAGAGAGAGCTTGTGTTAAAGAAACTTCAAGGTAGATCATCTTTGTTATCGAAGATCGGAAGCAAGCTTGCATCTTTCTCTTCGTGGAGCCTCTCTAGAGTCAGGATACTCGATGATCGCAGCGAAGGGACCTCAACACGGAGCTTTAGAAGTGAAGGACCGGAATACAAAGGTTGTAATCCCAAACTCTTAGATGTAAAGTTGTTTACTTGCTTTGTTTCGCCTAATCTCTAATTTAAAGATCTTGGTTAGAGTTGTTAGGCACGTCTAAATTTTAAATCGGGCACGGTTGATGCCTGCAGAACCATGTGAGAGTGCCTAGTAACTCTACAGTGGTATCAGAGCCAAGCTAGAGCTTTAGGGTTGTTCGGCACGTCTAAATTTTAAATCGGGCATGGTTGATGCCTTGCAGAACCTTGTGAGAGTGCCTAGTAACCCTACAGTGGTATCAGAGCCAAGCTAGAGCTTTATGAGAAGTCTAGGCGAAGTTTAAAGTCCGATCGAACTCCGAATACCCGTAAAACCCTAGTTTCTAAAAATTATTTCAAAAGTTGATAATTTTAGTATTAAAATACTCAGAAAATTCAGCAGGGTATTATAGGAATTACTGTGAAAAACGAGCCTTTAATTCCTTCAGAGAGCCGCGGAACCGCGGCAATAACCTACCTTGGGCGGCGGTTCCGCGGCCAAATAGTAGGATTAGGGTTTGTTTTTGGCACAGTAAAATCCGTACAGATTTCCTGATGTTTCTGGGAATTTTTAATTTTACTTAAGTGTTGAGTTTTCTGGGATGTATTGGGAACTCGTTGATTCGATCGGAAAGTTTAACTTCGTTTAATTTTTTCTGGGTAATTTTAGAACGTGTTAAAAAGTTCGAACGGATATCAATAACTCACTTTTTCCCCTACCGGAAAATTTCCAAGTGTTGGATTTTTCCGTAGTTTAAGAAAGTTCTAAGTCATGCAAGTAACGCGGTGGACCCTCTAGAAGAACACAAACCTTAACTCGATTATACGACCGTCTGAACCGTCTCTAAACCTTAGGGTTTGGGGCAGTACGGCGTTGCCACATGTGAGGCGTTGGTTTGACCCTTCTACGGCTGGACCATTGGTACTGTGGCATGTGATGGATACTTTTTAAACTCCTCTCAAGTGTTGAGAACTATATAGGAAATCTTGGGTGTTTGTTTATTCGATCGGAAAGTTTAATATTGTCTATTTATCTGGAATGTAATATAATATTTGGAATCCACAAGTAGTTATGAGATAACTAATTTGAATGTTATAAATCTAGCAGTTTAGTCTCATTTGATCGGCTGCCACGGGATTTTGATATGATCAAAAGTCCGTCGCAATCACGTAGCGTACGCGAATACTCGCCGGGTAAACTTAATAGATAGCCACGCCCCATAGCCCCGACCAAGTGACTGTAGGAGAACCCCGTCGCCAAAAGCATCCGTTCGGGTGCTCGCGGCAGCGGTGTTCCGCCTTAGTGCACTTCGTCGATGGCATCCGGGGGTGCGGCCGTTTACTAAAGTTTGCGACGAGCATTCGATTAGTATGTCGGGATTCTTGTTGAATTTCCCGACTTGATATTGAAAAGAGTTTTCGATATAGAGACTAAAATGCAGGGTTTATAATTGTTAGGAATGCGATGTCCAAGGAATTTATTTGGTTAGGCATGAGATGTCTAAGAAAGTTGCGGATTCCAACTGTTGTTGTTTTACACTTTCTTTTCTGTGACCGTAAGCGTAGTATGTGGTGTATCACCGGCTTCGTTGCTATACATCAACGACCATCGGGATACGCATACTTGCTTACGATGATGATATGAGATATTATGTGTTGCTGTGATATGTTATATTGGATCGTCGCGTTTTGAATAGCCGGGGGTTTTATGTGAGATGAGAGATTTTCTTTTTCATTCATGTAAAATTCATTTGTATGTAATATCCTTTTATTGGGGCACTTCCGGGCTGAGGATGATGTCACCATTGTATATTATTTACTTTTCCGCATTAGGTAGACCCAAGGCGGGGAGCACAAGTAACCGGGTTTTAGGGTCCAGTGCGAGACCATCTCGAGAAGTCGAGACCGGGTCTCCTAACCCTAGGATTGGCAGTGTTGCTTTCCGCTCTCGTAGGGGTCTAGGGATGTGGGTTTGGCTATTCATCGCGACCGTGGAATCCGTGTTTTATACAGGCTCGTATTAAAACACGGACGTCCTAGTATATCCAATATTTCATATATGTTCTTCTGCTGCAATGTTCTGTGATGAGATCATATTACTGCCTGAGACGAATGTTTATATTATATATATGAGATATATGTTATATTGCAGATTTCGTTTCAAATGTGATGCTTGTGAAGCATAATAAAATGGGACTTCATTAATGAGATTAATGAAACTAAAAGAAACCTAAAGATGTTATAGAAACTTGTTTTAAAAACTGGTTGCTCTAGTTCTTGCTTTGCATAGCTGTGTTCCTTGTAGAACATCCAACACCTTATTCGATAAGGAAAGAGCCGAGATCCCTTCACCGGGAGTGATATCTTTAGTCAAAACTAGCAGATGCTACAAACTCGGTTTGTCTTTTGATTGCTTCTATAGTTTTTGGTTTGCATAGTGGTATTTGTGAAATATCCTGCACCTTATTCGATAGGGAAAGAGCCGACGATCCCTTCACCGGGAGTGACCACTTTAGCAAGACTAGAAAAGGCCTCAAAAACATTCCATTCAAAATCACTCGATTCAACAACGATATCAAGTTCATTACGCAAAGGGTTTTTCTAAAAACCCGTCGTAGCCCTCCGTCATTTCAGATAAGTACTACTTAGTATTCGTGCTGCGGTAGTTTGACCTCCGTCAAGGCGTAGTGTACGGTAGCTAACTAGTGCTTATCTGCTAGCATACGATGCGATTGGATTAGGGTATTCGTACGGCGTAGTTTGGCCTTCGTCAAGGGTCGTGCGGGTGGGTTTAATTCAATCAAGAAATGAACGGGTTGAACTTGACTAGCGGACTATGGGTAGTTTGGCCTCCGTCAAGGTTGTAGGACGCTAGGGGTAAAATATTATTGGGAATTTCAAGTGTTGAAATTTGCAATGAGATTGCATACCTTCTATGAGATAGTTGGATCTGATACCCGCTGCGAGTAAGAATTACTCCTGGGAGAGTTTTACACATTACAATTAGCCGATCGAGTAGGTGTCCAGAAAGGTGTCAACGGGGTTACACCCCTGGGAAAACGAGGTTTACTTTAATTAGGTCCGTACGAAAGCACGGGGAACCTACCTCAAAGTACCGGCACTGGCCTGGTTGAAAGATTGGCGAACTTCTAGGGTGTAATTAATCCCGGCTAGTCTTTCCTTTTAGGGTTTGAAGGAAGATTTGACTAAAACAGTAGGAGCCATCCTGATTAGATAAATTGATAACCAATCTAATCTTGTAAAAGCGCACGCTAAGTTTTTTCTTCTCTCTCTCCAGGTAGCGACTATGTCATGCCTTAATCAAGATAATAATACGGATGTATTGACCGAACCCGCTTGTTATACCGCGCTAGGGAACGTTGGTCCCGGTCCAACTTATAAATGTTATAAGACCGAGCAGGAAATTAGGGATTACCAGAATTCCCGTGCCGCCCAAACGAAGAAAGTGCATGCTGATGCATCTTCTTCGGGTGTGTTTATTATAGAGAACTGTTTCTCAGTATCCTTTACGTCCTCGGTATGAGATACCGGATCAGGATCCCACATATGTAATCTGTTACATGGCCTACAGAAAGGTAGAGAACTGAGAACAGGTGATAAATTTCATGAGATAGAAATGGTGCAAGTGTTGCAGCCAAGTCTGTTGGTAGTTATCACCCTTTATTACCAGAATACATTGATTCTGAACGATTGTTTTTAGATACCGAACCTGAAATACAATATCATATCAGTCTCTTAATTAAGTAATGAAGGATATAATTTTGTATTGTTGGATAATATTTTGAACATTTCCTATATCAAGAGTTGATCGGTTCAGGCACGTTATCTAAAAGCATAGACATTCTAAATCAAACCACAGTTCTTAACGTACAGAACACACACAAGAGGAAGAGTTCAGAAATGAACGAATCCTTCTTGAGGCATTGTAGACTAGGTCATATCAATGCGACCCGACTAACTGAAGTTATATATAGATGCATATTTAAATTAGTTTGAATTTACATCTTGTGAAACTTGCCGGCCATGTCACAGAGATAAGATGACCACAGCTCCGTTTAATGGAAACAGAGAAAGAGTTAGTGAACTCTTGGGATTGATACATGCTGATGTATGATAGTCCCCTGTCAACACATGCCAGGACCGGTTCTTTGTACTTCATTACATTCACCGATGATCTCTCAAGATTCAGATATATATTCCTGTTGAAACACAAGTCCGAAACTTTTGAGATAATCACAGAATATAAGTTAGAAGTAGAGAACCAAAAACGGGTATAAGTATTATGTCCTTTGATGAGATCAAGGACGAGAATACTTGAGCACGGGATTCCTGCACTATTCTAAAGGAGAATGAGATTCTCTCTTAGCATTACTCCTTCGTATATACTACAGCACGTCGGTGTATCTGGGCGGAGCAATTACACCCTATTTGATATGGTGTGCTCTATGATGAGTACTACTGAGTTGCCTATTTTCTTTTGGGGTTATGCACTTGAGAAGTTGGATACCTATTGAATAGGGTTCCAATCAAATAATTTGCCTACCACTTCATATGTGATATGGAATGGGAAGAGCCCATATCTTAAGTATGTTAAGATTTGGGGTTATCCAGCCTATGTCTAAAAGCATAATCCGGACAAGCTCAAGGCAAAGTCAGTTCTGTAGAAGTTTGTTGGATATCCCAAGCATTCGCAAGGGAATATCTTCTACCTAACCGAGGAACAAAAGATGTTTTGTTTCTCACCATGCCACCATTGTGAAAGGGAATTTCTTGTGAAGAAATTAGTGGTCATGTGGTAGAACTAGAAGGAGTTCTAGCTATACAAACTGCAGCTGATGATTTAGTAGAGCCGGAGCATTCAATAGTTTCCAACGAACCTCAGCCTCTCCGCCGATCTAGTTGGGTTCCTCATCCACCCGACAGATACTTCGGTTTCTCTATGACGCTGGGAGCGAGAATTGCATCATGAGATGATGACCCAACTAGTTTCGAGCTGGCCATCAGGAGTAGGACTCTATAAGAATGGCTGGATGCTTAGCGATCTGATATGGAATCCTTATACACCAACAAAGTATGGACTTTGGTTGCTTTATCTGAAGAATTAAATCACCATCAGGAGCAGGTATATCTTGAGAAGATTACTTGGTGTACATCGAAAAGTTGAGACTTTCAAAGCTATGCTTAAGTCCATCCAGATCTTACTTGCCACTGCTATATACCATGACTATGATATCTGGTGGTTGGGTATCATGACTGCTTTTCTAAATGATGTTTTGGAAGAGAGCGTCTATAAGTATACAGCCAGAAGGTTTCGTAGACAGTGGGAGCAGCGGAAATATGTGCAAGATGTTCTATGTGATAAATCAGGCATCGCGGAGTTGGAACATCTGTTTTGATGCGGCAGTCAAAGAGTTTGACTTCATCAAAATGGTAGATGAACCTTGTATATACAAAAAGATAGTAGGGAGTATGGTGGTGATCCTCGTATAGTACGTGGATGACATACTCTTGATAGGGAAGGAGTTTCCTATGCTACGCTCGGTCAATCTCCGCTTATCACAAGGATTCTCCATATAGCATCAAGGTGATACCTCCTAAATCCTAAGTTTTATATCTATGAGATAGATCTAAATGGATGTTAGGATTCTCACTAGTTGTAGTGAGATGGTATCAATCGATCCTGGGGAGAATGACTGGGAAGGTTCCAGGGAGATAAGGACGACTGAATGTCAGTCGCAGGCATTGTCTTTACCCTCAGTGAAGGGACGGTATGTTGGAAGAGTTCCAAGCTAGATACCGTGACTTACTAGACGATTAAAGGCAAGATACATCGTTACCAAGGATGCTACCAAAGAGGCAGTCTGGATATATAAGTTCATGAGATGAACTTCGTTCCTACCATTGTGTGACAATGGAGTTATGGCATATGATAAGGGACCCCCGTCCCATCAGAAATCCAGATATAATTCTTAGGCAGTATCACTTGATCATGGAGATGGATGATCTCCAGGGATATCGAGGTTAGGAGAGTAGACACAGCGGACAACAGCGCGGATCCACTCATAAAGGCCTTTTTCCCGGTAGAGTCTTTTATGAGATGGTTGAGTATGAGATACTTCAACCACAGCTAATTGTTGGGTATGCGATACCACAACAAATGGTCCTAGTGCAAGTGGGAGATTGTTAGTTATATGTATGCCCTAGAGGCCATTACTGTACATACGATGTATATTGTAGTGGATGCTTGGACATATATAGGAAGGACTTTCTTGCTCGACATGATAGTATGCTATCTGGTTACACTTTATCTTAACATGTACTCTGATTATCTTTATGTTACATGTTGATAAAGCCCTTAGGATGAGTACTTGACTACCAGGACTATGATACGATCATACTAGTGGGGACAGTGTAGTCGCCAAGTACATCCTTCAAATGTTCCTAGTCGTGGGAGTACCGAGACAGGGCATCGATACTCCAGAGAAGACTAGCGTATGCGCTTCTTGACCCATATGATGGGCGATGGATGATCCCATATCCATTGGTGTTTGATATCAGAGAGGTTATACGGGTGCTCAGTGGAGACTGCGTACACTGGACGGACTCGCCGAGAACTCCCAAATGGTATTATACCTCACGTCAGATGACAGTTCTCTGGTGACACTGGTGTAACCCTTCGAAAATCGTTTAGGCAGTTTTTCGGTAATCGGCTAATTTTTCGGCTTTTTCCGTAAAAAGTCAAAATAGGTATTTTTCATTGTAAACCTAATTATACAAAATTTAGATAAGATATTACTATAATTTTGTCACTAAAATGTCACTTATAATTTTCTAGTTAAATAAAAAAAAAATTCGTAATTAATTAAATTTTTTTATTATTTTAAGCTTTTTAAAATACATTTAATTAGGGATAAATACAAATTTAATTAGGTAAATTTCTTAATTAGGAGTCTTTATAAGCTAAAATATGGTGTTAATAAAATTGTATCATGTCTTGCAAACTTTTGGTTTAAAGGTGGGAAATTTAATGAAAAATGAGGTAAAAAATGGGTTTTTTTGTAAAAAGGTTGACATGAAAGCATTAAATGATATTATGGGGTGTTTTGGAACCTAGAAACTTCTCAAAATTTCCCCATTTCCTCTCCCATACTGCTGGCCGACCCCTCTTCCTACAGAATTCCCCACTTCATCACTTCATTTTGCTTCTTTTTCTTTGCTAAAAATCCATTTAAATTCATAAATTTCCATCTCCATTCAAACCCAAACCCTAAACCACTCTCTCTTCTACCCAAATTGGTTCAAAAACTAGATGAAAGGAGGTTTCTTGGTGACTTGATCAAGCTAGGGTTCAAGCTTGAGAGGTGAAAATTCTAATCTTTTTGTTAACTTGTGGTTTAATTATGCTAGAATTGAAATTCTAAATATTAGTTTAGTGGTAAATGTTGTTTAGGAAAAATCAAGAGAAGAATTGATTTTAAAACTAGGGTTTGATGCATAGTTGTTAGGATTAAATTAGGGCTTTGGGTTTCTAATTGGTTGTAGTGGTTAATGGTTTATTTATATGCTCGCTAAATCGTTAAATTTCGATGTTTGCATTGAATCGGCGTTGAATTTGCTTGCTAGATTTTTACGAAAAATAGAATGCGTTCAATTTGCGTTAGATTAGCAATATTATTAGCTTCGTATAGGATTATTAGAATGCGCGAACGCGGGGTTTCGTCTAGTCGGGTTGTAGTTTTGTCGATTTCCCCGAAATGACGATTTTAGTTAAAGGTTAGCGATTTTCGTGCGTTTTCCGCGCACTGAGTGCATGCTATGATTAATTTGAGAGCGTCGATAATTGTATATTGTGACATGCATCGTTTTAGGTTATGTAATCTTATACTTGGTGTTGTGCAATATAGGATCGGTCGGAGAAATATCGGACACGGCGCGTAAAGGCAAAGCGGTGGCCGGATCAGATTAGCGGGGATTTCTGGTGAGTAGATATATTCATCTATGGGGGAATCGTCTGGATGGCGCGAGGCGCCCCCCTAGTTAGGATTACCCTACTTTTGCAAGATTTATATATTAGCTAACTTATCCATTCATGTACACTGCATACCCTTATAGCGAACAGTATATTACATTGCGTGGACATTCATCTATACTTATGCGATATCACTTCGTAGGGCGCGAACACCATTACCATTGGCATCTGTTGCACGTGCACAAATCATGTGACACACACGCCTTTGGTAATTGCCATACCACGTGCACTATAGAACCTGTTTAACTTAATAACGTCATTGCATTCATACATGATATATGGAGTTGCATAGCATGCATATACCTCGCATTACCATCATATCTACATAGATTTCTAGCCAAAACTCACATCATATACATTGATATCATAGACATTTATCATATATAACATGTGAACATTATGATTTTCTCGAGGATTTCAGTATTTCTGTGATTTCTGGATTTTTGGGGAAAACCGCAAGAATTTAACAAAAGCTTATATTTATCGTTTTTAAAACAAAGTTGCGGTTTTCTCGTGATGTATGTGTCGTCCACCATGAGTTTTCATGTTTTCTGTTGGATTTCGAGACCCGATTCGAGGAGTGGATGAACCGTCTCGGGTACATGGTGGGCCCGGTATGGTACCCCGGAGCAAGAAGATCGAGTTGTAGACGATGAGCCTAGCAGGGGAAGACTACCTACCGGTGATGTCTGGCGCGGCGGATATCCGGAGGATACCGACCGTTGTCGTGAGTTTTATAATATGGGCCGATCCGGACTGACGGAGCTCGATATTGAGACAGATATGATTCCTATTTGGTGTCGATGCTTGACACGGGTTTTCAGATGATTTCTTGATGATACTTAGCTATTGTACAGATATTCATTTTCTAAAAGTTAAGAATGCAGTAACCTTAACATTTAAAACACTTAAAGAGTTAAAAAAGACATTGCATACATGTTCATGCATACTAGAGATATTATATCACATATAGACATACAGGTTGTTCCGCATTGCGTGCATTCTTACGATTGCCTTACTAGATGTTATATTTACTCATGAGCTGGCAACTCACCCCCGTTGTGCCACAGTGTCTTGCAGGTCGGACCCGTCACTCTTGTAGCGGCGGCTATCTTATCATCAGCTCCTTTTGTGCAGACTCGCGACATCGCCCGTAGGTGGGTTGCGAGCCTATTTTATATCTTTTGCTTTATCATTGTATCTAGTATTCTCCATCTACCACTTTATATGTAGTATATGCGACATAGTGATGAGACTGAGAGATTTGTATATTGGTGGTTTCTTTTGGGTCGAGCTCACTTGAGCCGGCGTTGCGTTTTCTGATATTTTGGGTTTCTTCTATGCTCTTTTCTTGGTATTGCTTATATATTGCATGTGGTTGTGATCCGCCTTGGGCGAAGAGCTAGCTCCCACTTGGGGATGTCATTTTTATGATTTCATATGTATTATCTTGTTGTACCCTTTTTGGGGGATAGAAAATACAGGGGAGACTCTGCCGAAATTTTTGGAAATTTTTGATGTTTTAAAAAGGGATTCTATGCAACTTAAATGATTTTAAAACCGTTTTCATTAAAGGTTTTCCCTCACTCTCTTTTGATTTTGGTTTAGATTCTTTTGGGCTTTGGCTGACTTAGGTTACGGTACGCCTTTAGACGCCTCGTAATCTAAGTGCCAGTCGCGTTCCGTACTTTCGGGACGTGACAAAGTTGGTATCAGAGCGTAGGTTTTACCTTTCTGAGTGTAGGACGACCTTGGTAGATGGAGTAGGTGACTTAAGCAGAGTGGCGTAGCGTGGGTATGATCCGCGGCATACTTACGATACGGTACTCCGCCTAAGTGACCTTAGGACATAATTGCTTGTATTTCCTTTCTTGATTCCTTGCATTCCTTGATTCAATTGCAATGTCCTTATCAGTCCTGTTTCTTATTCCAGCTTCGATGCCGCCAAAGACTATGAGAGCTCAGCGGGCTGCCGCTAGGGATGAGATTCGGGCGGGCCCGTCTGAGGCGAGGATCGAGCGGGATGATACACCTACCCCTCAGGGTCCTACTGATCCGCCTTATCCTGACCGTATTGCCAGATTAGAGGCCGGCATGCAAGAGTTACGGCAGATGATGGGATCTTTAGTTGAGTCCTGCCGGGTACAGAGATCCGAGGACGTTCCTTCCACCGCACAGACCACGATTGTACCTGCTGCACAGATGGTCACTCCTGCTGCTACTACGGAGACTATCCCTGTTTCACTACAGGAGTTCATGAGATTGAGACCTCCAGCTTTTACCGGTACAGATGCGACAGAGGACCCACAGGCATTTCTTGATAGGATAGCTCGGATTTGCCGTTCGTTGAGGTGTTCTGATGATAGATTGGTGGAGTTTGCGAGTTTTCTCCTGGAGGGTCTTGCCCAGACATGGTACGATTCAGTAGAGAGAGGCCGAGCTGCAGGTCTGCCTTCTATGACCTGGGATGAGTTTAAATCTGCATTTCTTGCCCGTTTTCTTCCGGAGAGTGTCCGAGATGCTCGAGCCCGTAGTTTTGAGTCTTTGCGCAAAACTCCTGGGATGACAGTGTCGGAGTATGATATACAGTTTACCCAGTTGTCTCGATATGCTCCGTACCTAGTCGACACAGAAGAGAAGAGAATAAAGAGGTTTGTACGAGGGCTTGATACACAGCTATTCCTTGCCATCGGCACCCAGCACTTTGATACATACGCTGCCGCGATGGATGCAGCCTTACTTTTGGAGGAGCGTATTTCTAAGACTCCGGTCGTTTCTGGGCCGAAGAGGATCCGTACTGATACGCCAGCTCAGCGGCAGATGGGCAGACACCGCGATAGATTATTTCAGGGAGATGGTGGGGGCAGAGGATTGAGACGAGGTCAGTTATTTGGTTCATATCCACAGACCCAGCAGTCGTCTCCAGGATGTTTTCGGTGTGCGAGTCAGTACCACCGTGTCAGAGACTGTACCATGGGACGCCAGGGCGCGGCGACAGTCCCGCATGTGACTTTACCACCCTCACCACCTTCTCAGAGAGCTTTACTTCCTACTCCTGATGATGCTCCACGCCAGTCAGATGCTTCTAGAGGCCGTGGGCATGGCGGTCCAGTCCAGAGAGGACGAGGCGACAGAGGCAGAGGCAGAGGCCGAGGTAGAGGCAGAGGACAGCCGGCTATTAGTGGTGGACAGGCCCGAGTGTTCGCATTGACTCCTCAGGATGCACAGGCATCCAATGCCGTCATGACAGGTACTCTGCCAGTATGTTCTTTTGATGCACGGGTATTATTTGATCCATGCTCCACACATTCCTATGTATCCACGTACCTTACACCGAGGTTGGGCCGAGAGTCTTCTCCGTTAGATCAGCCGCTTGTCGTTATTACCCCGGTAGGCGAGTCTTTTGTTGCCCGTTTCGTATACCGATCATGTTCCGTTCGTATCGGGGAGAGAGATTGTTCAGTTGATTTGATTCTCCTCGATATGCTAGACTTTGACGTTCTTCTTGGTATGGACTGGCTAGCCACCTGTTATGCATCCGTGGACTGCCGTGAAAAAGCAGTCAGATTCAGTTTTCCTGGTGAGCCGGTACTTATTATTCAGGGAGATCGTAGCGCTACCCTTCCCAGCTTGATTTTTTCTCTTCGCGCTGGTCAGCTCTTAAGGAAAGGGTGTCAGGGATTCTTAGCTTATGTTTGTGATACTAGCTCCACAGAGGTTC
Organism: Agapanthus africanus; assembly: GCA_030015575.1. Lineage (NCBI taxonomy): Eukaryota > Viridiplantae > Streptophyta > Magnoliopsida > Asparagales > Amaryllidaceae > Agapanthus > Agapanthus africanus. The sequence goes on from CM057344.1 coordinate 283,604,616, forward strand.
CGTTGGACCAGATCCCTGTTGTGAGAGAGTTTCCTGATGTATTTCCTGACGAGCTGCCTGGTCTGCCACCAGAGCGCGAGATTGTGTTCTGTATTGACTTGATCCCCGGCACGGGGCCTATCTCTATACCGCCTTATCGTATGGCCCCGGCGGAGCTGAGAGAGCTAAAGGATCAGTTACAGGACTTGCTGGACAAAGGGCTTATCCGACCGAGTATGTCACCTTGGGGTGCTCCCGTCTTGTTTGTTAAGAAGAAGGACGGGAGTATGCGTTTATGCATTGATTATCGTCAGCTGAACCGGGTTACTGTGCGGAACAGATATCCCCTACCCCGCATTGATGACTTATTTGATCAGCTCCAGGGTGCAGGGTTCTTCTCGAAGGTTGATTTACGATCAGGTTATCACCAGTTGCTGGTTCGGAAGGAGGATATTCCGAAGACCGCTTTCCGTACTCGATATGGTCATTACGAGTTCTTGGTGATGTCGTTCGGGCTCATCAATGCCCCGGCAGCATTTATGGATTTGATGAATCGCGTATTCAGGCCGTATCTTGATCAGTTCATCATTGTGTTCATTGACGACATCTTGGTTTATTCTCGGAGCCGGGAGGAGCATGAGCAGCACTTACGTGTCACATTGCAGACTTTGAGGGAGCATCAGCTGTTCGCCAAATTCTCCAAGTGCGCATTCTGGTTAGACAGTGTAGACTTCTTGGGTCATGTGGTGACGAGAGATGGTATTTGTGTGGACCCGAAAAAGATCGAGGCAGTTCAGCGTTGGCCTAGACCAGTATCAGTTACAGAGATTCGCAGCTTTCTAGGTCTGGCCGGCTATTATCGACGTTTCGTCCAGGATTTCTCCCGCATTGCTGCACCTTTGACCGGGTTGACCCGGAAGGGGGTTCCTTTTGATTGGACCCAGGCATGTGAGGATAGTTTCCAGCAGTTGAAGACTCGTCTGACTACTGCACCAGTGTTAGCATTGCCTTCAGGATCAGGCGGGTTCGTGGTATATTGTGATGCTTCTAGAGTGGGGCTGGGCTGTGTATTGATGCAGCACGACAGAGTTATCACGTATGCTTCTCGGCAGCTGAGGAAACACGAGCAGAACTACCCCACCCATGATTTAGAGATGGCTGCAGTGGTATTTGCACTTAAGATCTGGAGACATTACCTATACGGTGAGTCGTGCCAGATATTCACTGACCAGAAGAGTTTGAAGTATATCTTCCAGCAGCGAGATCTGAACATGAGACAGCGCCGTTGGATGGAGTTGGTGAAGGATTATGACTGCGAGATTCTATACCATCCGGGCAAGGCGAATGTGGTGGCAGATGCTTTGAGTAGGAGGCCCGTAGGTAGCCTATCTTGTTTGAGCGCAGTACAGATGCAGTCGACGGCGGATTGGCAGGTGTTATGTGACAGCAGAGTGCAGTTCGAGTTTACTTCATCAGGGGGATAGCTGGCCCATTTCAGAGCACGCCCACAGTTACTTGACCGTATCCGCGAGGCACAGTCCGGCGACGCCCGTATCATAGAGATTATTGAGCAGATTCGGCAGGGCAGAGTTTCCGAGTTCATGATTGATGATCAGGGGATACTTCGATTTGGGACTCGACTGTGCGTGCCAGATTCAAAGGGACTGAGGCGTGATATTCTTGAGGAGGCACATAGATCAGTATACAGTGTGCATCCGGGTTCCACCAAAATGTACCGTGATTTGAAAGAGGTTTACTGGTGGGACGGGATGAAGAAGGATATTGCAAACTTTGTGTCGAGATGCCTGACTTGTCAGCAAGTCAAGGCCGAGCACCAGAGGCCAGCCGGCGAGTTACAGCCTTTGCCCATCCCTGAGTGGAAGTGGGAGCAGGTCTCCATGGACTTCGTTGTGGGTCTACCCAGGACCAGTCGAGGGTATGACTCTATTTGGGTGATTGTGGATCGACTGACGAAAGCGGCTCACTTCCTGCCAGTGAAGACCACTTTTGGATTTTCTCAGTATGCCCAAGTTTATATTGATGAGATAGTGCGACTGCATGGCGTTCTAACTTGCATCGTGTCCGACCGTGGCACCCAGTTTACCAGCCGATTGTGGCAGAAACTCCAGGAAGCTTTGGGCACCCGATTGAGTTTTAGCACAGCCTTTCATCCTCAGACTGACGGCCAGTCGGAGCGTACGATTCAGACTCTTGAGGACATGCTCAGAGCTTGTGTTTTAGATTTCGGTGGTAGCTGGGATCGTCATTTGCCTTTGATCGAGTTTTCCTACAATAATAGCTTCCAGGAGACGATTCAGATGGCACCTTTTGAGGCTTTATATGGGAGGAGATGCCGATCGCCTGTATGTTGGACAGAGCTCAGGGAGAGCAGTATTTTGGGGCCGCAGATTGTACAGGAGACGACCGAGAAGATATAGCTGATTCGGGACAGGATGAGAGCGGCACAGAGCAGGCATAAATCATATGCTGACAGGCGCCGTCGCCGACTCGAGTTCGCTATTGGCGATCATGTTTTCCTGAAGGTCTCTCCGATGAAAGGTGTGATGAGATTTGGGCGGAAAGGGAAACTGAGTCCTAGATATGTTGGTCCTTTCGAAATCCTAGAACGTGTTGGTCCAGTCGCTTATCGGTTAGCTCTTCCGCCCAGCTCCCCCGATGTTCACCCCGTATTCCATGTCTCGATGCTTCGCAAGTACCTTCATGATCCTTCCCAGGCATTTAGCACCAGACGATCTAGTTAGAGCGTGATCTTTCTTTCACCGAGCAGCCGGTGGTCATTTTGGATCGGCAGGTGAAGAAATTAAGGTCGAAGGTTATACCGTCCGTCAAGGTCCTTTGGCGTGGCCCGAACAGCGAGGAGGTCACCTAGGAGACCGAGGTCGAGCTGAGGAAGAGATATCCCCATCTTTTTGAAGGTACGCGTAGTTAAATTCTAAATTCAGAGACCGAATTTCTTTAAGGGGGGAAGATTGTAACCCTTCGAAAATCGTTTAGGCAGTTTTTCGGTAATCGGCTAATTTTTCGGCTTTTTCCGTAAAAAGTCAAAATAGGTATTTTTCATTGTAAACCTAATTATACAAAATTTACATAAGATATTACTATAATTTTGTCACTTAAATGTCACTTATAATTTTCTAGTTAAATAAATTTTTTTTCGTAATTAATTAATTTTTTTTATTATTTTAAGCTTTTTAAAATACATTTAATTAGGGATAAATACAAATTTAATTAGGTAAATTTCTTAATTAGGAGTCTTTATAAGCTAAAATATGGTGTTAATAAAATTGTATTATGTCTTGCAAACTTTTGGTTTAAAGGTGGGAAATTTAATGAAAAATGAGGTAAAAAATGGGTTTTTTTGTAAAAAGGTTGACATGAAAGCATTAAATGATATTATGGGGTGTTTTGGAACCTAGAAACTTCTCAATATTTCCCCATTTCCTCTCCCATACTGCTGGCCGACCCCTCTTCCTGCAGAATTCCCCACTTCATCACTTCATTTTGCTTCTTTTTCTTTGCTAAAAATCCATTTAAATTCATAAATTTCCATCTCCATTCAAACCCAAACCCTTAACCACTCTCTCTTCTACCCAAATTGGTTCAAAAACTAGATGAAAGGAGGTTTCTTGGTGACTTGATCAAGCTAGGGTTCAAGCTTGAGAGGTGAAAATTCTAATCTTTTTGTTAACTTGTGGTTTAATTATGCTAGAATTGAAATTCTAAATATTAGTTTAGTGGTAAATGTTGTTTAGGAAAAATCAAGAGAAGGATTGATTTTAAAACTAGGGTTTGATGCATAGTTGTTAGGATTAAATTAGGGCTTTGGGTTTCTAATTGGTTGTAGTGGTTAATGGTGTATTTATATGCTCGCTAAATCGTTAAATTTCGATGTTTGCATTGAATCGGCGTTGAATTTGCTTGCTAGATTTTTACGAAAAATAGAATGCGTTCAATTTGCGTTAGATTAGCAATATTATTAGCTTCGTATAGGATTATTAGAATGCGCGAACGCGGGGTTTCGTCTAGTCGGGTTGTAGTTTTGTCGATTTCCCCGAAATGACGATTTTAGTTAAAGGTTAGCGATTTTCGTGCGTTTTTCCGCGCACTGAGTGCATGCTATGATTAATTTGAGAGCGTCGATAATTGTATATTGTGACATGCATCGTTTTAGGTTATGTAATCTTATACTTGGTGTTGTGCAATATAGGATCGGTCGGAGAAATATCGGACACGGCGCGTAAAGGCAAAGCGGTGGCCGGATCAGATTAGCGGGGATTTCTGGTGAGTAGATATATTCATCTATGTGGGAATCTTCTGGATGGCGCGAGGCGCCCCCCTAGTTAGGATTACCCTACTTTTGCAAGATTTATATATTAGCTAACTTATCCATTCATGTACACTGCATACCTTTATAGCGAACAGTATATTACATTGCGTGGACATTCATCTATACTTATGCGATATCACTTCGTAGGGCACGAACACCATTACCATTGGCATCTGTTGCACGCGCACAAATCATGTGACACACACGCCTTTGGTAATTGCCCTGCCACGTGCACTATAGAACCTGTTTAACTTAATAACGTCATTGCATTCATACATGATATATAGAGTTGCATAGCATGCATATACCTCGCATTACCATCATATCTACATAGATTTCTAGCCAAAACTCACATCATATACATTGATATCATAGACATTTATCATATATAACATGTGAACATTATGATTTTCTCGAGGATTTCAGTATTTCTGTGATTTCTGGATTTTTGGGGAAAACCGCAAGAATTTAACAAAAGCTTATATTTATCGTTTTTAAAACAAAGTTGCGGTTTTCTCGTGATGTATGTGTCGTCCACCATGAGTTTTCATGTTTTCTGTTGGATTTCGAGACCCGATTCGAGGAGTGGATGAACCGTCTCGGGTACATGGTGGGCCCGGTATGGTACCCCGGGGCAAGAAGATCGAGTTGTAGACGATGAGCCTGGCAGGGGAAGACTACCTACCGGTGATGTCTGGCGCGGCGGATATCCGGAGGATACCGACCGTTGTCGTGAGCTTTATAATATGGGCCGATCCGGACTGACGGAGCCCGATATTGAGACAGATATGATTCCTATTTGGTGTCGATGCTTGACACGGGTTTTCAGATGATTTCTTGATGATACTTAGCTATTGTACAGATATTCATTTTCTAAAAGTTAAGAATGCAGTAACCTTAACATTTAAAACACTTAAAGAGTTAAAAAAGACATTGCATACATGTTCATGCATACTAGAGATATTATATCAGATATAGACATACAGGTTGTTCCGCATTGCGTGCATTCTTACGATTGCCTTACTAGATGTTATATTTACTCACGAGCTGGCAACTCACCCCCGTTGTGCCACAGTGTCTTGCAGGTCGGACCCGTCACTCTTGTAGCGGCGGCTATCTTATCATCAGCTCCTTTTGTGCAGACTCGTGACATCGCCCGTAGGTGGGTTGCGAGCCTATTTTATATCTTTTGCTTTATCATTGTATCTAGTATTCTCCATCTACCACTTTATATGTTGTATATGCGACATAGTGATGAGACTGAGAGATTTGTATATTGGTGGTTTCTTTTGGGTCGAGCTCACTTGAGCCGGCATTGCGTTTTCTGATATTTTGGGTTTCTTCTATGCTCTTTTCTTGGTATTGCTTATATATTGCATGTGGTTGTGATCCGCCTTGGGCGAAGAGCTAGCTCCCGCTTGGGGATGCCATTTTTATGATTTCATATGTATTATCTGTAAGTCCGCGGCGGCGCCCCGGTCGTCAATCCGACGGCCAAATGCTGAAACGGTGATAAACTTTAATTTTGCGAACTTAGCAAACCGGCACCACCGCGCACTATACCCCGGATCGGACCATTAAACTAGATCTAGCTAACAACAAGACGGGTTAGAGATGTACCGAGTGATCCGAGTCCTCCGGTCTTCTCGTCATCGTCCTGATCTCCTGCGGAAACTCCGGTTGTCGCCTCCTTGCCGGAAGGGCACCACATCGCCTGCATCTTTTACGGGCTCCCACCTCTATACCGAGGCAACTCGGGCATGAAGCCGGCAAGTCGACATGCCTAAGATGTGCTGTAGAATGTGTAGTGCTTAGTCTCTTTGGGGTTATGTTGCCTTGATGGAGGAATCAAGATGATATGAACTTGGGAATTTTTGTAGCAATGAAAAATGAGATAGGAATTCTTCTTCTCACAAATATGAACCTCTCATTTTTCCTCTCTCCAAAAATGCGGCCGGCCCCTTGATGATATGAGAATGGTGGAGGGATTAATCAAGCATGAAGGGAGGTGATTATAGGAGAAAAGCAAGGGCGACCACAAACAAACATCATCATAACAAAACCCATATCCAAATCAAATCCTTTCAAATCTCATTTAATGCAAGTGATGGATGAAAGATATCATAATCAATACTTTTGCAATAAAACCCTCCACAAAGTGTTATTTGCAAACTTGCAAATAACCCCCTCCATCGGAAAAGTCCGGCCGGGAAAGAACAGAGGAAAACCGGCCGGAACGGAATGCAAACTGGCAACCCCAGAAAACTGGTCCCGTAATAAATTACAGGAAAACCCCGATACTGTGCATACACACCCGCATCTGTATTCCGTCCGGATACAAATGCAGAGAGACAAAATCTACACTGTACTATACTAGGATCCGGCTTAAACCAAAGCCGGCTAGTAATATCCGTTCGATCCTGATCCATGCAATACCGCACGTATCTGACCGAACCCTGCCATATATCTATACGGCCTCTAGTACAAACCGTCCGATCCTGATCCGTGCAATACCGCACGTATCTGATCGGACCCTGCCATATCTCCATACGGCCTCTACAGCGTTTCGCCCGAAATCTGAGTAACTGAATGTGTGGTGGACTCTAAAGACTCGTCAATACTATGGCTGTGGATTTAACCACTAGCTCGTCAGAGGTATAAGCCAATACGTAACGGGCCACCAGCTATTGACCAAAAGGGACGTCGATGAGCGAACTCATCCTGACACCCTACTGAGCCTGTCAGTGACAATATCTGTACAGTCCGGTCCGTTCGTCTATGAGCATCGCATGTCGGGCCTAGGGGGTAGGTAAAAGTCAGACCCCCAAAAGCGGTACAAGTCGTGTCGGAGTGCAGCCCAGAACACCCTGAGATACTACTAGAATACCTACCAGCAAATCTCCTGCCTTGGCCAAGGACTTTTCATGTTCTGGCTCTCCTCGACACAGCGCGACCTCACCCCCAATACCGGGAGAGACGAACCCCTGCAGATCCGCTCACTGCCTCCATGTGGCTCGGGACTGTACCCAACTAAAACCTGTTTGCACGACTCCTTTGAGCCGTGGTAGGGTAGTAATCAAAGCACAGTGGGAACTCACACGAGACAAATGACGATCTCAGGTCGATGAACTAACCTGTACACATGTCACCAGGGAACTGCTATCTGACGTCTGGTATAAACCCAACTAGCAGGTTCCCGGCAAGTCCTGTCCGGTGTACTCATAACCCAATGAGCACCTGTATACATCTTAGGTGAACCAACTGACACCAGTGGCTTGTGAGACCGGCCACCGCCCCTCGTCGGGGTCTCGACTGTACACACTAGTCTACTCTGGAGAATCGATGCCCAGTCTCGAAACTCCCACGACTAGGGACCTTTTAAGGATGTGCTTATAGACTCCAGCTCTCACTTATATGATCGCCCTCATACTGCTGGCAGTCAAGCAAGAATCCTAGGGGCTCTATCAACGTGCAATAGCGACTTGTCAGGTCACCTAAAGCAGTACACGATGATAAAGATAAACCAGATAGCATACTATCATCTCGAGTAAGACTGTCGTACCGGGATAGGTCCTCCCTCAATCATTGCAATCACGTGCCTGTGATCCAATAATTGACTCTGAGGGCACTATCTCCAACATTATCTTGTTGTACCCATTTTGGGGGATAGAAAATACAGGGGAGACTCTGCCGAAATTTTCGGAAATTTTTGATGTTTTAAAAAGGGATTCTATGCAACTTAAATGATTTTAAAACCGTTTTCATTAAAGGTTTTCCCTCACTCTCTTTTGATTTTGGTTTAGATTCTTTTGGGCTTTGGCTGACTTAGGTTACGGTACGCCTTTAGACGCCTCGTAATCTAAGTGCCAGTCGCGTTCCGTACTTTCGGGACGTGACAAGGTTAGTCTGTAGACCCGAGACCGTCATAGAGTCTTATGTGATTCCCACTGTGCTTTGATTTCCATCATACCACGTCCAAGAAGGCGTGCAAAAAGGTAGATTTTGGGTACAGTGCCGAATCACATGGAGGCAATGAGCGATAGGAGGGGATTCGTCTCTCCCGGTATAAGGAGTTGATGTTGTGCTGTATTCGATTGGCTATAACTAGAAATCTGTAACATTTCAAAAAGATAAAATATTAATTTTTGGGAATTTTTAATAATTTAATATTATTTTATTGAATATTTTAATATTTTGGTATTTTTAAATACAAATAAATAGGAAAAATGTTACAAAAATTATGGAAAATTATAAAATAGGGTAAATTAGAGAATTATGCCATTTCTAAGTTTAATTGATTAGTTATATGCTAAATTAGTGCTAATCGCGATTAAAAATCGCTAATCGGTTTTTAGCTTTTTTGTGCAAAACATGCACATATCACTTTTTCACACTTGTGTTACATTTTATTGCCATGGTTGTTTTGGGGTTACTATTTATGTGAGAAGGAATTTTGGAGATAAGAAAAGAAAATGAAAAGAAAAGGGAACATAATATGAGGTTTGGTGAGAGAGAGGTATGGTCTCATTTGACTAAACACTTAACCATTTTTTTCCTTCCCTCATTTTCCTCCCTCTCCTCCTTTCTCCTGCTGCTGCTCCTCCCTCACTTCCCTCCCCTCTTCAACCCCTCACAACACCTCTAAAACAACCCCAAAACCCAATCTCCATTTCATTAAATGTGTGCACAATCCCTAGATCTACACTTGGAGCTAAAGAAGCAAGGATTTTGCCCACTAGGGGCAATTCAAGAAAATTCTTGAGTTGCCAAATGAGGTATTTACTGAACCCTTAGTTTAGTTTTAGCATTACTTTCACCCCCATGTTGTGATTGAACCAATATTGTGTGATTTGGTGACTTGAGGTAAAACCTAGTTAGGGTTTGAGGGAAACTTGTGTTGTATTGTGAATTGAGCTCAGTAGAGGTTTTACAAACACCCTAGTGCATGAATTGAGACCCTAACCTGAAGCCTAAACCCAGAATACGGATTTTAGAAACCGATATCGGGGAATTTATGAAATCTGTGTAGTGTATATTGAATCTGCTTTTACCCCGAGACTCTGAAAAACAAATTGAGTTTACAGAGATATGTGCAGGCACCCAGGAAGCTACCACCAAAGCCTTAGCCCTAAATTCCCTTTCCGGGCCGCCAATTTATTCACTTTTGCCGCCAATTGCGGCCTGGGTCCCACCATTTTGGCTCGTATTGGTTCTGTAGCTCCTACATGTTCATGGTAGACCCCTGGTATATATAGAATTGTATAAATCGACCTAGGATGAAATCTGGAGCATATTTCCTTAGTTGCTGTTTTTGATTCGTGTTTCCGTATTCCGTATTTTTGATTCTGCAATTGTGTATTGTGTTTTACCTCGACTATTTGGCGTTTATACGACGATATAGAGGGTTTATTGATGGTTTTGAAGGCGTGCCATAGGTTCTAACCTATAGGCCTCTTATCGTATCGTTTTGGGTTTCGTGTGCCGTTTTAGCTTTGATTTGGTTTTAATGCGCATATACGACCCTTGATGTGTAGGTACCCCATGAAGACTACGGGACGAAAAGCAAGCGCGTGGTGACATCGAAAGATGGAGACGCAAGGTGAGTAGATTATATCTACCGAGGGAAGTCGGGTGGATGGCGTATAGCACCCCCGCAGTCCGTAGTTAGTATACTATATATTATGCTTGATAGTTATAGTGTGTCGTGGATATGATAGATTAGGTATACTATGGATAGTGTAGGGTTAGAAGTGACTAGTGTAGTTCATAGTCGCGAACCCTAGAATAGATTTACACCTACACGCACACCCTTGAATATTCATTATACTTGCACTGTGTTGATGATATTGGATGACATTGGAGAGGAGTCGATGATGTTGGGCTTCGTGCCGCAAGATCGGTGATTTGATGTGATTCGTATTTGGGATACGATACGTGATCTCTAGCGGGCCTTGGGACGTGTGCTTGCACACGCAGTATATTGATGGTATCAGTTGTACTAGACTTAGATCAGTACCCCAGGTTATGTGATAGATGATAGTGATACCTGAGATGTGATGAGCAAGTGTGATATTGACCCGTACCCAGCTATTGGGATGCCGTACGACGATTTACCGTACGAGCTTTACATTGATGATAGATCCGCACTCATGACTTGAGGATGTCATATGATATACTGTATCGTACGCGATACTATTGAGGCGGGATCACCGACTATTATATTTATATATATATCGACTCAGATTTAGGTGGTTTCCATACCCCTCCCGATTGGCTTGATACTTGGATCTGTAGTTTGCATAGTAGATGTTAGACTAGACCCGAGTCATACCTATTTCAAAAACTACGAATCAAGAATATCTTAAAGACAAACAAAGGGATTCTACGGGTACTTTAAAAGGCGTATCTTTCTTAAAAACACCGTACCCCTTATTTTACTAAAACCCTGATTTGTCTTATTTCAAAAGGCATAACTGCATGACATATAAATATTGATGTAGTTTCTTCACTGTGGTGTTGATTATTTGATTTCCGCATATTCATGCTATTCACATTGATTGCATATGTTTATTGCTATATTATTATCATGCTGTTAGGACACCAGCACCATTATCGATGATGCGTATGTTCCACATGCACTATTTGCTGCCTCACACACTTCATCATCGATAATTGCCATGCCACTACACTGTAGTACTGTTGCATTCATGATATGATTCTTGCATGGCATATTGTACACTTATACCTGTACACAAACATAGATGATTCTGACTTGATTAGAGATTTGGGAACCGCATGATGTTCTTCAAAACTGATTCGTTTTAAAAGAGCGGTTTCCCTCGACATGTGCACATTACTATTCCATGTTGCATGACTTATGATATGTTTACCTTTCTTACATGTCGCATACATCATGTTTTGATTATACGCATTGAGATATGTTGTTTCCATGATATTTCTGGATTTGGGAACCGTGGGTATTTCAAAAGAGAATATATAATTGTGTTAAAAACCCGGTTACCCTTGATATGATATTTCAGTGCGTCCACCATGTGTTTTCTCGGTGCTGAGAGCGACATGTGAAACCCGATTCGAGGAGGCGGATGAGGCCAATTGCGGGTACATGGTGGACCCGGTATGGTACCCCGGGGCGAGAATGGTTTCGCTGTGTAGTAGACGGTGAGCTTGGCAGAGGGACTACTACCTACCGGTGATTGTATTTGAGCTCGGCGGATATCTGGAGGATACCGACCGGAGTTGAGAGATGGACATGGGATGACCCGTACTGCCGGGGCCGAGGGCCGATACCGCAGACGGAGCCCCATATGGACGAGGATTTACGTGTCGATGCTAGGCACGGGTTTCATGATGTTTTTCCATGATTTTGTTTATATCTTCATATTTGCATACATGATGCTTATTTGTCATTGGGTGACGGGTGGACGGGTTCCACGTTTATACAGACTTGATCACATACAGACTGGATTTACATTGATCATACTTCATTTGTATATATAACAGGGTATGAGGGCGCTGTTATATATACCCTTACACCAATATTAGTGGTATGGGACGCTAATATATGTGTATTGATATCCATTTGATACTGCTTCATATTTACTTCATGCAGACATACCTTATACTGATGGCATGTCATTACCTGAGTACTTGGCACTACATACTTGTTTAGATGTTACTTGCCACCTTATCATGCTTCTGACGTACACTTGTGGTTTATATTATACTGATTGTTGACCTAGGATTATGTCTTGCATTCGGTTTCTGCTTGTAGATATTCTCTATTCACGAGTTGGCAACTCACCACCGTTGTGCCACAGTTCTTGCAGGTTTTGCCGTACAGGTTTCTTGCGGCATTTCTGGCACACTACTTCCTTGCGGGTGAATTGCATTTGGTAGGTGGATTCTTTTGCATCAAGAACCACCATTGTACTTGTATTATTCTTTGTATCTAGAATTTCCATCAACCAAAACTTGTATATTGTTTCAGACTTAGACATTAGTGTTGTATTATTCGACCTTAGAGTCGCGCTTAGTAGTATTGCGGTTTTTATGCTTATTGAGTTTCTTTTGGATTTGACCCTCGCCATTCGGCGTTGTATATTATATTGCTTGCATGGTTGTGACCGTCGATTGACGAAGAGCTAGCTCCCGCTTGGGGATGCCTTTATCATTGTATATATATTGTTCTTGTTGTACCCCGTTCGGGGCTAGTATTTACAAAAGAAACTCTGCCGAAATTTTTAGAAAAGACTTTACATTTTAAAAAAATGCACATTCGGCTTAGTTATTTAAAAACCTTGACTTCAAACATGTTTTCCTTCACTTCTTTAAAACTAGTTTTCTTTATTTACTCTTAAAATGGTTTTAGATTTCTGGGCTTTTGGTTTACTTGGATCAGATGAAGTCCAATAGACTTCATTTGGTTCAAGGGCCAGTCACATGCTCTTTCGGGTCGTGACAAAGTTGGTATCAGAGCGCTAGGTTGACCTTGGTTCGAGTCTAAGTTTGACTATGTGGAGCCTAGGGCATTTATATATATACGGAACTTAGGCTTGACCTTACGGATCTTAGACTTAGTCGAGGGGGTATTAGACCCGAACTTTCGTCGCGTAGGATAACCCTTGGTTGATGTAATAGGTGACTAAAGTAGAGTGACGTACCGTGGGTATGTTCCATGGCGTACTTACGACACGCCACTCCGCTTAAGGAACCTTAGGATGTACATATTTTCGAGATCAGTGATTCTCTTCATATCCATGATTATACATCCATTTGAGATCCTCGATACTATTAGTTTCATGATCATACCTTCATTGATGCTGTTCCTTCTTATGATCATGTATCCACTTTGGATCTGTTGTTCTCTTTCTTACCATTGATCTACTCTCTTCGATACTGGATTGAGGTTCCTGTCGCTATGTTTGAGCGCAGTTTGGGCTGCTGCTAGGGTTACGGTCGGTGCGAGCTCGTCTGGTACGAGGGCCGACCATTGTGTTTTCTGGTGACATGGGAACGTCTCGAGTTAGTATTGGTCACTATGACCTCTAGTAGAGGCGAGTGCTTGGTTTTGCACCGGATGATTGGGCCATTGTTAGAGCTTCCAGTTGAGAGAGGACTGTTGATGTACAGCATACGTCAGAGGTTATGATGTCGCCTACCGTGCAGACAGATGGACCAGCTGTTGCTGAGATTGACAGGATGTTGCTTTCGGAGCTTACGAGCTGAGATTGCCGGAGCTTTCAGGCAGATATGAGACAGATGATAGCTAGTCTACCCGGTTTGAGAGATGAAGGTGATTCGTCCGATTTATGCGCCGGAGCGGGACCAGTTGAGTTGAAGATTTCCAGTGTGGGGAGTCTTACTCGGATCTAGAGCAAACCGATTCAGAGATGATCGGCAATGTATCGCCTTTCCTGGAGGATTGAGGTGCTGTTCGGCGTACAGACGAATGAGCCAGTTGTTGCTGCAAATGACGAGATATCGCCCAGATGATTGGAGCTACTGCAGCATGAGTACATACTTAGAGAGATGATAGCGAGTCGCTAGTCACCTGAGGATGAATGACTAGGAAAGGTGTTCGTTCGCTTACCCCGATGCGACGTCATCAGATAGATTGTTTCCAGCTAGAGACAACTTCACGCGGAGACGTTGAGAGTCGATAGAGACGATCGAATGTCAGGAGCCATTCTCCAAGTTTAAAGTATACGGAAAGACATGCAGGTGATTCCATGGACCCTCTAGAAGATTGAAACCCTAACCCGACTTAATGACCGTGTGAAAGCTTTTGAACCTTAGGGTTTGCGGCAGTTCCGCGGCGCCATTAGTGAGGCTTGGGTTTGCCCTTCTACGGCTGGACCACCGACGCTGTGGCATGTACTCGATACTATTAAACTGTATTCAAGATCTTGATCTCTTGGGGGATTATAAGGTTCTGACGAGTCGATCGAATGTTTCGACATCATTCGGATATCATGTGATGGGATGCTTTGATTGGAAGACTCCAGATACGAGTATAGCCGTTGGAGCGCAGTCCATGCAGCCACGATGAGACGAGTCCGAATCAGTCGACATTGAAGCAGAGTGAATAAAAGAGTTTGCAAGAGATTTCGACGAGATGACGTTCCACTCCGCTGACATCAGAGATGTGATACGCACCCAGAGGCGTTGTTTATGGATATATCTTCCAGAAAGAAGCGCGATAAGTATGCAGCCGTTCCGAATAAGAATTTTCTTCAGCAATGGATGATGATTTCCGGGCAATCCGGCAGGAATGAGATTTGAGAGAGAAACCTCGATAGGACCTTTCTGGAAAACGATACGAGGAGACCTAGACCCAGGAGTGGTCATATTGCGCACACCCAGCAGGCCAGAGTTCGGCATCGTCGACGAGATAGTTGACCACGTTCGGATAAAGGAACTTACCCAGATGCGTTGCGAATTGATCAAGGACGGACGAGTATTGAGTACTCCTCCGATGGTTGGGACGCGTTCCCGAGGAATGGTTCGGCCAGACATCTTACATAGAATGGTGAAGCAACAGAGTACGCGATTTCGAGTCCGTACGAGAGACTTCGGATTGACTGTGGCCGAGAACAGTGCAGTGCGTAGATAGCATGGCGTAACGCCATAGTGGACGACAATAGAGACAAGTGGAACCAGAGGTTCGTGCGAGACGCTGACGAGCTGTCATTGCTTCCCGTCGAGACTAGAGACCTGATATGCTTACAGAGGCGTTGGGATGCGACCAGTTTTCGAGAGAATGTTGTGCTGAGGACACAGATGTCCATCGAGTGAAGAGAGATTATGCAAGAGAGCCAGCCTTCGTACAGTTTGGCATAGGCAAGATCGGAAGAGGCCTTGAGCAGGATTCCTTCCAGGACCTTGCTGCAATGATGTTGCACCCAGGATCAGATTTGTGATGTGCATTCAGAGAGCCAGAGGCTGACGCCAGTGACATGCTGCTTTACGAGTAGCCATGAGGATTGACCGAGAGATGACCAGAGAAGTGCCAGAACGGAATCGTCCCCGTTAGCACACCTGACAGGGCTGATGAGCCGATTGACTGCGAGAAGGGTAATCCGCAGAGAAGATAATGACCCGGAGTCAGAAGACGCCAGACCGTGAGCAAGAGGAAAGTAGATATCCTGCGCTGCTAGCATTGGATACACCGACTCCTTCTCGACCTTGAAGGAGGAACTAGCGACGACGGTATTTACGATTTGGGATTTTGTGATTCGATTATCACGTATCCGTCGTTTTGGATTTCGGTATTTTGGGCTCTGTTTGCATGATTTAGCCTTGATGATTGAGTTTCATGATATTTGTTTCATGCACCCACTGGATATTTATGTTTTGCGCATAGTTATTACGTTTGAGATATTGATTGAGATTTCACGCCTATCTTATGCAGTGATTTGATTTACACTTCCGGCATAGTTTTCATGCACCCTTAGTGTTTTGATATACGATTTTGGTGCACGCCAGATGCACTAAATCGGGATTCTTCGTGCATGTTACATGCACCTGATTTGGTTGCTGTCAGGCACACACGTTGCCTACGACAGATGTTTCGTGCACACCAGTTGCACCTAGATGTTGTTTTGTACACCTGTTTGACACATATATGGATTTTGATTCCTTACACACCAGACGCATAGGATATTCTTATATATACATTTTGGGGATTGATTTCTAGTAGAGAAGTACATTTTTATGATATTCGCTATGTATTGATGTTTTCGGAGCCCCGACAAATTGGATTTTTACTCAAATGTTTTTGTAATTGGAGGATTAAATTTAAATTCGGGGACCGAATTTCTTTAAGGGGGGTAGATTGTAACATTTCAAAAAGATAAAATATTAATTTTTGGGAATTTTTAATAATTTAATATTATTTTATTGAATATTTTAATATTTTGGTATTTTTAAATACAAATAAATAGGAAAAATGTTACAAAAATTATGGAAAATTATAAAATAGGGTAAATTAGAGAATTATGCCATTTCTAAGTTTAATTGATTAGTTATATGCTAAATTAGTGCTAATCGCGATTAAAAATCGCTAATCGGTTTTTAGCTTTTTTGTGCAAAACATGCACATATCACTTTTTCACACTTGTGTTACATTTTATTGCCATGGTTGTTTTGGGGTTACTATTTATGTGAGAAGGAATTTTGGAGATAAGAAAAGAAAAAGAAAAGAAAAGGGAATATAATATGATGTTTGGTGAGAGAGAGGTATGGTCTCATTTGACTAAACACTTAGCCATTTTTTTCCTACCCTCATTTTCCTCCCTCTCCTCCTTTCTCCTGCTGCTGCTCCTCCCTCACTTCCCTCCCCTCTTCAACCCCTCACAACACCTCTAAAACAACCCTAAAACCCAATCTCCATTTCATTAAATGTGTGCACAATCCCTAGATCTACACTTGGAGCTAAAGAAGCAAGGATTTTGGCCACTAGGGGCAATTCAAGAAAATTCTTGAGTTGCCAAATGAGGTATTTACTGAACCCTTAGTTTAGTTTTAGCATTACTTTCACCCCCATGTTGTGATTGAACCGATATTGTGTGATTTGGTGACTTGAGGTAAAACCTAGTTAGGGTTTGAGGGAAACTTGTGTTGTATTGTGAATTGAGCTCAGTAGAGGTTTTACAAACACCCTAGTGCATGAATTGAGACCCTAACCTGAAGCCTAAATCCAGAATACGGATTTTAGAAACCGATATCGGGGAATTTATGAAATCTGTGTAGTGTATATTGAATCTGCTTTTACCCCGAGACTCTGAAAAACAAATTGAGTTTACAGAGATATGTGCAGGCACCCAGGAAGCTACCACCAAAGCCTTAGCCCCTAATTCCCTTTACGGGCCGCCAATTTATTCACTTTGGCCGCCAATTGCGGCCTGGGTCCCACCATTTTGGCTCGTATTGGTTCTGTAGCTCCTACATGTTCATGGTAGACCCCTGGTATATATAGAATTGTATAAATTGACCTAGGATGAAATCTGGAGCATATTTCCTTAGTTGCTGTTTTTGATTCGTGTTTCCGTATTCCGTATTTTTGATTCTGCAATTGTGTATTGTGTTTTACCTCGACTATTTGGCGTTTATACGACGATATAGAGGGTTTATTGATGGTTTTGAAGGCGTGCCATAGGTTCTAACCTATAGGCCTCTTATCGTATCGTTTTGGGTTTCGTGTGCCGTTTTATCTTTGATTTGGTTTTAATGCGCATATACGACCCTTGATGTGTAGGTACCCCATGAAGACTACGGGACGAAAAGCAAGCGCGTGGTGACATCGAAAGATGGAGACACAAGGTGAGTAGATTATATCTACTGGGGGAAGTTGGGTGGATGGCGTATAGCACCCCCACAGTTCGTAGTTAGTATACTATATATTATGCTTGATAGTTATAGTGTGTTGTGGATATGATAGATTAGGTGTACTATGGATAGTGTAGGGTTAGAAGTGACTAGTGTAGTTCATAGTCGCGAACCCTAGAATAGATTTACACCTACACGCACACCCTTGAATATTCATTATACTTGCACTGTGTTGATGATATTGGATGACATTGGAGAGGAGTCGATGATGTTGGGCTTCGTGCCGCAAGATCGATGATTTGATGTGATTCGTATTTGGGATACGATACGTGATCTCTAGCCCGCCTTGGGACGTGTGTTTGCACACGCAGTATATTGATGGTATCAGTTGTACTAGACTTAGATCAGACCCCAGGTTATGTGATAGATGATAGTGATACCTGAGATGTGATGAGCTAGTGTGATATTGACCCGTACCCAGCTATTGGGATGCCGTACGACGATTTACCGTACGAGCTTTACATTGATGATAGATCCGCACTCATGACTTGAGGATGTCATATGATATACTGTATCGTACGCGATACTATTGAGGCGGGATCACCGACTATTATATTTATATATATATCGACTCAGATTTAGGTGGTTTCCATACCCCTCCCGATTGGCTTGATACTTAGATCTGTAGTTTGCATAGTAGATGTTAGACTAGACCCGAGTCATACCAATTTCAAAAACTACGAATCAGGAATATCTTAAAGACAAACAAAGGGATTCTAAGGGTACTTTAAAAGGCATATCTTTATTAAAAACACCGTACCCCTTATTTTACTAAAACCCTGATTTGTCTTATTTCAAAAGGCATAACTGCATGACATATAAATATTGATGTAGTTTCTTCACTGTGGTGTTGATTATTTGATTTCCGCATATTCATGCTATTCACATTGATTGCATATGTTTATTGCTATATTATTATCATGCTGTTAGGACACCAGCACCATTATCGATGATGCGTATGTTCCACGTACACTATTTGCCGGCTCACATACTTCATCATCGATAATTGCCATGCCACTACACTGTAGTACTGTTGCATTCATGATATGATTCTTGCTTGGCATATTGTACACTTATACCTATACACAAACATAGATGATTCTGACTTGATTAGAGATTTGGGAACCGCATGATGTTCTTTGGAACTGATTCGTTTTAAAAGAGCGGTTTCCCTCGACATGTGCACATTACTATTCTATGTTGCATGACTTATGATATGTTTACCTTTCTTACATGTCGCATACATCATGTTTTGATTATGCGCATTGAGATATGTTGTTTCCACGATATTTCTGGATTTGGGAACCGTTGGTATTTCAAAAGAGAATATATAATTGTGTTAAAAACCCGGTTACCCTTGATATGATATTTCAGTGCGTCCACCATGTGTTTTCTCGGTGCTGAGAGCGACATGTGAAACCCGATTCGAGGAGGCGGATGAGGCCGATTGCGGGTACATGGTGGACCCGGTATGGTACCCCGGGGCAAGAACGGTTTCGCTGGGTAGTAGACGGTGAGCCTGGCAGAGGGACTACTACCTACCGGTGATTGTATTTGAGCTCGGCGGATATCTGGAGGATACCGACCGGAGTTGAGAGATGGACATGGGATGACCCGTACTGCCGGGGCCGTGGGCCGATACCGCAGACGGAGCCCCATATGGATGAGGACATGGGATGACCCGTACTGCCGGGGCCGAGGGCCGATACCGCAGAGGGAGTCCCATATGGACGAGGATTTACGTGTCGATGCTAGGCACGGGTTTCATGATGTTTTTCCATGATTTTGTTTATATCCTCATATTTTCATACATGATGCTTATTTTTCATTGGGTGACGGGTGGACGGGTTCCACGTTTATACAGACTTGATCACATACAGACTGGATTTACATTGATCATACTTCATTTATAAATATAACAGGGTATGAGGGCGCTGTTATATATACCCTTACACCAATATTAGTGGTTTGGGACGCTAATATATGTGTATTGATATCCATTTGATACTGCTTCATATTTACTTCATGTAGACATACCTTATACTGATGACATGTCATTACCTGAGTCTTGGCACTACATACTTGTTTAGATGTTACTTGCCACCTTATCATGCGTCTGACGTACTCTTGTGGTTTATATTATACTGATTGTTGACCTAGGATTATGTCTTGCATTCGGTTTCTGCTTGTAGATATTCTCTATTCACGAGTTGGCAACTCACCCCCGTTGTGCCACAGTTCTTGCAGGTTTTGCCGTACAGGTTTCTTGCGGCATTTCTGGCACACTACTTCCTTGCGGGTGAATTGCATTTGGTAGGTGGATTCTTTTGCATCAAGAACCACCATTGTACTTGTATTATTCTTTGTATCTAGAATTTCCATCAACCAAAACTTGTATATTGTTTCAGACTTAGACATTAGTGTTGTATTATTCGACCTTAGAGTCGCGCTTAGTAGTATTGCGGTTTTTATGCTTATTGAGTTTCTTTTGGATTTGACCCTCGCCATTCGGCGTTGTATATTATATTGCTTGCGTGGTTGTGACCGTCGATTGACGAAGAGCTAGCTCCCGCTTGGGGATGCCTTTATCATTGTATATATATTGTTCTTGTTGTACCCCGTTCGGGGCCAGTATTTACAAAAGAAACTCTGCCGAAATTTTTAGAAAAGACTTTACATTTTAAAAAAATGCACATTCGGCTTAGTTATTTAAAAACCTTGACTTCAAACATGTTTTCCTTCACTTCTTTAAAACCAGTTTTCTTTATTTACTCTTAAAATGGTTTTAGATTTCTGGGCTTTTGGCTTACTTGGATCAGATGGAGTCCTATAGACTTCATTTGGTTCAAGGGCCAGTCACGTGCTCTTTAGGGTCGTGACAAAATCCCTGGCCAGGATTGCTGAGATTTACTGTTAAGTGTTATCAGTAGTTTCTCGAACTGGTATAGACCTTATATCGACACGACTTATCAAGCTACTGGGGTTTGACGTTTACTACCCCTAGGTGAGATATGCAACATATCAGACGAAGAGACCGGACCGTACAGGAGTGTTACTGATTGGATTCATGGGAGAAAGTACTGGCTTGCTTGTTGATCTTCTCATCGCTCAATACCTGGGTGTCTGTTACGTTTAGCTGACCGCTTGCAGCTTGTGGGTGTTTCATATGATCATCACCTACTGCCAGCATATTGACGATTCTTCAGAGTCCTACACAGAGCTTTCTTGACTCAGGAAAAACGGAGTAGGAGCACATATATGATATGTGCGGGGCCGAGAATAATACGTATATGTGATACCGTATTAGATTCTCGCGATATGAGATATCGGCCGGGTATATGTGATATAGCCGGGTCATCGGATCAAGTGTTGATTCGATGAACTGATACATATTATATTAGTCGGTTATTTATGAAATAGCCGGATTATCGGATCAAGTGTTGATTCGATAATTTAATGTATAATTATATATTTGATATATTAAATTACATTAACTGATATAAGCTCACTAAAAGATTCTTTTTCTTACTCGGGTAATATATTGATATATATGCGATATATGTTAATTCTATTATTTTATTTTGTTACAATAAATATTGTATATGTGATATATAATATTATAACAAGTTATAATTACTAATGCAACATGATTAGTAGAGATTAAATATGGTTAGGGTTTGATTTGGGTTAATCATTTCTAGAAGGTTCTAGAAGCTTTTATTTTGTTTCTTGCAAAGATATTTTGTTTAGATATTTTGCAAGATATTTCCTAACCCAACCCACACCCTTTAACCATAGTTATATCTCTATAAAGGTTAAGTCTTTCTTGACTTAACCATGGTTGCATTTGTAAATATAACACACATTCATTATTCATCACAAATAGATTATTCATTCATCTTCTTCTTCTTCCTCCTTGCAAAGCTTTCTAGTTTTGGGTTTTATGATGGATTAATGTGAGATTAAGAAAACAAAAGAGTGCTAAATTCCTACTTCATCATCCTAATCTATTCTTGCCAATTAGATTAGGGTGTTCACTTCATTTAGCGAGTGAGAGCTTGTGTTAAAGAAACTTCAAGGTAGATCATCTTTGTTATCGAAGATCGGAAGCAAGATTGCATCTTTCTCTTCGTGGAGCCTCTCTAGAGTCCGGGTACTCGATGATCGCAGTGATGGGACTTCAACACGGAGCTTTACAAGTGAAGGACCGGACTACAAAGGTTGTAATCCCAAACTCTTATAAGTAAAGTTGTTTACTTGCTTTGTTTCGCCTAATCTCTAGTTTAAAGATCTTGGTTAGGGTTGTTCGGCACGTCTAAATTTTAAATCGGGCATGGTTGATGCCTTGTAGAACCTTGTGAGAGTGCCTAGTAACCCTACAATTCTCATGCCGCCTATGATGTTCATTGTCTATGGAGGCCAACACGAGACGCTTGGCCTTCACGCAATCAAGATCCCAGGTCTTACGGACCTCAATGTCCGCGACCGAAGATGCTGGACAAGGAATAGGGGGAGCTTTCTGTTAGTTGTATGTATGCCCTAGAGGCCAGTATTGTACAGATGATGTATATTATATTGGATGCTTGGACATATATAGAGATGACTTTCTTGTTCGATATGATAGTATACTATCTGGTTGCTCTTTATCTTAACATGTACACTTGTCTCTTTAAACTGTCTTATAGTTACATGTTGGTAAAGCCCTTAGGATGTGTACTTGACTACCTGGACTATGATGCAGATCATACTAATGGGGACATGGTAGTCCATAGGTACATCCTTCAAGGTCCCTAGTCGTGGGTGTATCGAGACGGGGCATCGATATACCAGTGTAGACTAGCGTATACGTTTCTCGACCCATGAGATGGGCGATGGATGATCCCATATCCATTGGTGTTTGACATCAGAGATGGTATACGGGTGCTCAGTGGAGACTGGGTACACTGGACGGACTCGCCGAGAACTCCCAGATGGTATTATACCTCACGTCAGATGGCAGTTCTCAGGTGACACTTGTGCAGGTTAGTCTGTAGACCCGAGATCGTCATAGAGTCTTGTGTGATTCCCACTGTGCTTTGATCTCCACCTTACCACGTCCATGAGGGCGTGCAAAATGGTGGTCTTTGGGTACAGTCCCGAGTCGCATGGAGGCAATGAGCGATAGGAGGGGTTTCGTCTCTCCCGGTATTGGGGGTTGATGTTGCGCTGTGCTCGATTGGCCGTAACAGGGAAGTCCCTGGCCAGGGCTGATCAGAGATTTGCTGGTAAGTGTTACCAGTAGTTTCTCGACCCGTTATGAGCCACACATCGGCACGACTTATCGGTTATTGGGGTCTGACGTTTACCACCCCTAGACTTGATATGCGATATATCAGAAGAACAGTACGGTAAGTGTTACTGGTTGGATTCACAGGAGTGTGAGCGGGCTAGCTCGTCGATCATCTGATCGCTCAATACCCGGATGGCCGTTACGTTTAGCAGACCGCTTGCGGCTTGTGGGTGCTTGATATGATCATCATCTGCTACCGGCGTATTGACGAGTTTTTAGAGTCCTACACAGAGGTTTCCTGGCTCAAGCGAAACGAAATAGGAGCGCGTATGAGATATGTGCGGGACCGAGAATAATGCATGTATGTGATACCGTATTTCATTCTCGCGATTAATGTTTCGAATGGTTGTATGCGATATAACCTAGTTATCGAATCGAAGATTGATTCGATAATTCGATACAATGGATACTAGTCGGTTATGTGGGACATGACCGGATCATTGAATCAAGTGTTGATTTAATGATTTAATGTATAATTATATATATTTGATATATTACTTTACATTAACTAGTATTGGTTCACTTTAAAGGGATTTCTCACTTGAAAAACACATTGTATATGTGATATATTTTGTGTGCACTTGATTGTATCATGTTTGATGTTGCATGCTGACTTGTGTTTTGTGTAAAGATTAAACCATGGTTGTGTAATGGTTAGGGATTCCTTTTTATTACTCATTTATTTATTTATTGATTTTGGAAACGATTATGAAGAAAAATGGTGGCTTTCTTTGTATTTAGTTGAAGCTTCATGAAGGTTTGACTTAGTTACCATTTTGTCTTCATCCTTAACCCTAACCATTCTAACTAACCATGATCTATTCTCTACACTTTACCATGGTTAGCATATGATAAGTATTGATTTTATTTTCATTTTAAAAGAAACACTTATCATATTCTTTCTTCTTCTTCATCATCTTCATCAAGAAAGAAAGCTTGATTCCATCAATGGTATCTTGAGCAAAAGTGTGAGAAATCCAATTCTAAAGTGAACCCACCTCCTATTTCTTCATCCTCTACCTCTTGCCAAGTAGTATAGGGTGTTTTCTTCACAAGTTTCACAACTTGGTGATGTTGGTGCTTGATCTTGTGTAACCTCGACGTAGATCATCTTCGGCATCGTAGCCGACGACTAGTCCGCTCATTTTCTCCGATGAAGCCGATGCAAGAGTCCGGGATTCGAGATGGACAGCGAGGGGACGACTACGTGGAGCTAAGGAAGTGGATAACCGGATCTACAATGGTTGTAGCTTCTTATCTTTAGTTAAGTTGTTAACTAGTTTAATGTTTCGCCTAAAATTCTAGTTAACGATCCGTATTAGAGTTTCTCGGCACTTGTATTATTTGAAATTGGCATGGTTGATGCCTTGCGAGACCTCTTGAGAGTGCCTAGGAACCCTACAGTGGTATCAGAGCCTAGCTAGAGCCTTAGGCGAAGTCTAGACGACGTTTAAAATCCGAACGAATATCGAAACCCATTTCCAAAATGCTCTCTGGAAATTTTCTGAAAATTTGGATTTTTGTCGATTAAAAATATGCAGAAAAATAAGCAGGGTCTTATTTGAATTACTGTGAAAAACGAGGTTCTAAATCGATAAATCCACCGCGGAACCGCGGCACAAGCTTGCCATGTGCGGCGGTTCCGCGGCCGTTCTGTCCCCTTGTCCAATGATTTCTGCACAGTAATTCATATAATTGAATGCTATATTTTCTGGGTATTTTTATTGTGACTCTACAGATGAGTGTTCTGGGGTTGTATTGGGAATCAAAGATTCGATCGGATTATCAAATTTTGTCTGTGTGTTTTTACGGATAATTTAAGAATATGTTAAAAAGTTCGACCGGATATAAATACCCAACTTTTCCCCTGCCGGAAAATTTCCAAGTGTTGGATTTTTCTGTGGTTTAAAGACGTTCTGAGTAGTGCAAGTAACGCGATGGTCCCTCTGGAAGACAACAAACCTTAACTCGATTATGTGACCGTCTTGAACTGCCCTTTGAACCTTTGGGTTTGGGGCAGTACGGCGTGCCACATGTGAGGCGTTGGGTTGAACCTTCTACGGCTGGACCGTTGGTACTGAGGCATGAAGTGAATGTCTTTGAACTTATTTCATATGTTGAACGGTTTCGGGAAAACTTGGGTGTTCGAATGTTCGATCGGAAAGTTTAATATTTTCTATTTGTCCGGAATGGGATACAATAATTGGAATTCACAAACAGTTATGAGATAACTGGATGAATGTTATAAATCTAGCGGTTTAGTCTCACTTGATATTGAAAAGAGTTTTCGATAATGGGACTAAAATGCGGGGTTTATAAGTGTTAGGCATGCGATGTCTAAAGAGGCTGCGGATTCCAACTGTTGTAGTTTTACACTTTCTTTTCTGTGACCGTAAGTGTAATATGTGATATCGCCGGTTTCGTTGCTATATGTCAACGACAATTGGGATGCGCATATTTACTTACGTTGATGACTTGTGATGTTATGTGTTGCTGGATATGTTACATTGGATTGTCGTGTTCGAATAGCCGGGGGTTTTTATGTGAGATGAGTGTTTTTCATTTTCATTCATGTAAAAACTTGTATGTAATATTCTTTTATTGGGGCACTTCCAGGTTGCGGAAGTTGTCACCTTTTGTATATTATTTACTTTTCCGCATTAGGATAGACCTAAGAAGGGGAGCACAAGTAACCGGGTTCTAGGGTCCAGTGGGAGACCATCTCGAGGAGTCGAGTCCGGGTCTCCTAACCCTAGAATTGGTAGGGTTGCTTGCCGCTCTCGTAGGGGTCTAAGGGTGTGGGATTGGCTGTTCATCACGACCGTGGAATCCGTGTTTTATACTGGCTCGTATTGAAAACACGGACGTCCTAGTATATCCAATCTTTCATATGTTTCTTCTGCTGCGATATCTGTGATGTGATCATGTGATGTTCTGTGATAGATACTGTATATAGTATATATGATATATTATATAGACGTTACTTATGTTTTGCACCCGCACTAGCCCTGCCGTGCTCTGTCGTTAGTTACCTAACCTAACGGTGCACGAGGGGACATCCGGGCGAATGCGGATGGCATAAGTGTACGTCGTATTTATCTGTGATGTTTAGGTGGCTTAAATGATGGGACTTCATTAATGTGATTAATGAAAGAAAAGAAACCTAAGATGTTGTAGAATCAAATTTTAAATAAAATAGGTAGCTACAGTTCTTGCTTTGCATAGCGGTATATATGATATACCCTGCACCTTATTCGATGAGTAAAGGACCGAGATCCCTTCACCAGGAGTGACTCCTTTAGCAATAACTGGCAGATGCTACACATTCGGTTTGTTTTTGATTGCTTCTATAGTTTCTGCTTTGCACAGTGATATATATGATATGTCCCGCACCTCATTCGACGAGGAAAGGGCCGATGATCCCTTCACAGGGAGTGACCCCTTTAGCAAAATTAGAAAAGCCTCAAAATCATTCCATTTCAAAACTTCATTTGATTCTACAACGATATTAAGTTCATTACGCAATAGGTTTTCAGAAAAACCTGTCGTAGCCCTCCGTCATTTCAGATAAGTACTAGTTAGTATTCATGCTATGTTTGTTGACTATGTTAAGGCGTAGTGTGCGGTAGCTAATTAGTGCTTATCTTCATAAGCATATGATGCGATTGGATTAGGGTAGTCGTGCGACTTTGTTGACTATGTTAAGGGTCGTGCGGGTGGGTTTAATTCAATTGAGAAATGACGGGTTGAACTTGACTAGCACTTATGATTTGTTGACTATGTTAAGGTCATATAGCTGCTAGGGGCAAAATATTATCGGGAATTTCAAGTGTTGAAATTTGCAATGAGATTGCGTACCTTCTATGAGATAGTTGGATCCCGATACCCACTGCGAGTAAGAGTTACTCCTGAGAGAGTTTTACACATTACAATTAGCCGATCAAGTAGGTGTCTAGAAAGGTGTCAACGGGGTTACGCCTCTGGGAAAACGAGGTTTGCATTAATTAGGTTCGTGCGAAAGCACGGGGGACCTCCCTCAAAGTACCGACACTGGCCTGGCTGAAAGATTGGAGAACTTGTAGTGTGTAATTAATCCCGGCTAGTCTTTCCTTTTAGGGTTTGAAGGAAGATTTGATAAAAAACCAGTGGGAGCCATCCTGATTAGATAAGATAATAACCAATCTGATCTTGCAAGAGCATACGCTAAAGTGTTTTCTTCTCTCTCTCTCCAGGTAGCGACCATGTCATGCCCTAATAAAGATAATAATATGGATGTATTGACTGAACCCGCATGTTATACTGTGCTGGGGAACGTTGGTTCCGTTCTTTCTTATAAGAGTTATGGGAATGAACAGGATATAGGGGAATACCAGGATTCCCAAGCCACCCGAATGAAGAAAGTACATGTTGATGCAGTTTCTTCGGGTGTGTTCGTTACAGAGAACTGTTTCTCCATTTGCTCTACGTCCTGGGAATTAGATACCGGGTCAGGATCCCATATATGTAATCAGTTACATGGGCTTAAGAAAGGTAGAGAACTTGGAGAAGGTGATAAATACATTAGAGTTGGAAATGGTGCAATTGTTGCAGCTAAGACTGTCGGGGAATATCACCTTGTATTACCAACTGGTAATACATTGGTTCTGAACGAATGCTATTACATGCCGAACCTGATATGCAACATTATATCAGTTTCTTTATTGAGTAAGGAGGGATATAATTTTGTATTACAGGATAATGTTATGAACATTTTCCGTAACCAAAAGTTGGTTGGATCAGGCACGTTGTGCAATGGCATTTATGTTCTAAATCAATCAACAGTTCTGAGCATAATAAACACACATAAGAGGAAGAGTTCAGAACTGAACGAATCCTTCTTGTGGCATTGTAGACTGGGTCACATCAATGTGACACGACTGGCTAAGTTGCATAAGGATGGATATTTGAAGCCATTCGAATTTTCATCTTATGACACTTGCCAGTCATGTCTCAAAGGCAAGATGACCAAAACTCCGTTTACGGGACACGGAGAAAGAGTTACCGAACTCTTAGGACTGATACATAGTGATGTATGCGGTCCTATGTCTACACATGCCAGGGATGGTTCTTCATACTTCATTACATTCACTGACGATCTCTCTAGGTTCGGGTATGTGTTCCTGATGAAACACAAATCAGAAGCTTTTGAGAAATTTAGAGAATATAAACAAGAAGTTGAGAACCAAACCGGAAAAAAGTATTAAAATCCTACGATCTGATCGAGGAGGTGAATACTTGAGCAATGAATTCCTGTACTTCCTAAAAGAGAATGGGATTCTCTTTCAGCTGACTCCTCCATATACACCACAGCACAACGGTGTATCAGAACGGAGGAACCGCACCCTATTAGATATGGTGCGCTCTATGATGAGCACAGCTGAGTTACCTATTTCCTTCTGGGAATATGAGCTGCAGCTGCATACCTATTGAATCAAGTTCCATCTAAATCTGTACCTACCACACCATATGAGATATGGAGTGGGAAGAGACCATATTTTAAACGAGTTAAGATATGGGGTTTTCCGGCCTATGTCAAAAGGCAAAATCCAGACAAACTCGAGGCACGGTCAGTTCTTTACCAGTTTGTGGGATATCCTAAGAATTCACAAGGATATTTTTTCTACCATGCTGAAGAACAAAAGGTGTTTGTTTCTCAATATGCCACCTTTTTAGAAAAGGAATTCCTTGAAAAAGAAATTAGTAGCAAAGTGGTAGAGCTGGAAGAAGTTCCAGATACACAAACCGTAACTGAAGATTTAGTGGAACCAGAAGATTCAGTAGCTCCCAATGAACCTCAGCCTCTCCGCCGATCTAGTAGGGTTCCTCGCCAACCTGAGAGATACTACGGTTTTCTCATGGATGGTGGGAGTGAGGATTGCATCATGGAGGATGATGACCCTACTAGCTTCGAGCAGGCCATCATGAGTAAAGACTCAGTGAAATGGCTGGATGCTATGCGGTCCGAGATGGAATCCATGTACACCAACAAAGTATGGACTTTGGATGTTGCTCCTGAAGGGGTAAAACCCATCGGGAGCAAGTGGATCTTCAAGAAAAAACTTGGTGTAGATGGGAAAGTGGAGACTTTCAAAGCTAGACTTGTAGCAAAGGGTTTTCGTCAAAGACTAGGTGTAGACTATGACGAAACCTTTTCTCCAGTGGCTATGCTTAAATCCATCCGGATCATGCTTGCCATCGCTGCATATCATGATTACGAAATCTGGCAAATGGACGTTAAGACCGCCTTCCTAAATGGTGATTTAGAAGAGTGCGTGTACATGACTCAACCAGAGGGCTTCGTAGACAGTGGGAGCAGCGGGAAGGTGTGTAAGCTGCTTAAATCCATTTATGGATTAAAGCAAGCATCGCGGAGTTGGAACATCTGCTTTGACGTCGTTATCAAAGAGTTTGATTTCGTCAAAAACCCAGATGAACCTTGTATCTACAAGAAGGTAGCAGAGAGTAAGGTTGTCTTCCTCGTATTGTACGTGGACGACATACTCTTGATAGGAAATGATATTCCTATGCTGCAATCAGTCAAGCTCTTCTTATCACAAAGATTCTCAATAAAAGATCTTGGTGATGCCTCCTGCATATTGGGAATCAGGATCTATAGAGATAGATCCAAACGGATATTGGGATTGTCCCAATCCAGGTACATTGACACCATACTAAAGAGGATTAGTATGGAAGAATCCAAGCGTGGGAATTCACCCACGATTTCTGGAGTCACTCTCTCCAAAGAGATGTCTCCCAAGACTGATTTGGAGAGAGCTCGCATGCAAGGGATACCCTATGCTTCGGCTGTAGGCTCTATCATGTATGCGATGCTATGTACCAGACCCGATGTAGCATACTCACTAAGTATAGTGAGCAGGTATCAAGCTGATCCTGGAGAGAGTCACTGGATAGCTGTGAAGAGCATTCTCAAGTACTTGCGAAGGACTAAAGAGATGCTCTTGGTGTATGGTAATGGAGAACTCCAAGTGGAGTCCTTTACCTATTCGAGCTTCCAGAGTGATAAGGACGACTCTAAGTCGCAGTCGGGATTTGTCTTTACCCTTTACGGAGGGTCGGTTAGCTGGAAGAGTTCCAAGCAGGAAACCGTGGCAGACTCGACGATGGAGGCTGAATACATCGCTGCCAACGATGCTGCTAAAGAGGCTGTCTGGATCAAGAAGTTCATTACTGAACTTGGAGTGGTTCCATCCATTGAGCATCCAATACCTTTGTATTGCGATAACAATGGAGCGGTGGCTTTGGCCAAGGAACCCAGGTCCCATCAGCGATCCAGGCATATTCTGAGGCGGTATCACCTGATCCGGGAGATAGTTGATCGCCGGGAGATCGAGGTTAGGAGGGTTGACACGAAGAACAACACGGCGGATCCACTCACGAAGGCCATTCCCTAGATACAGTTTGAGAGACTCTTCGGGATGCTCGGTATGCGATACTACAGCAGCTGGCCCTAGTGCAAGTGGGAGATTGTTAGTTGTATGTATGCCCCAGAGGCCAGTATTGTACAGATGATGTATATTATATTGCATGCTTGGACATATATAGAGATGACTTTCTTGCTCGATATGATAGTATGCTATCTGGTTGCTCTTTATCTTAACATGTACACTTGTCTCTTTAAACTGTCTTATTGTTACATGTTTGTAAAGCCCTTAGGATGTGTACATGACTACCTGGACTATGATGCATATCATACTAATGGGGACATGGTAGTCCATAGGTACATCCTTCAAGGTCCCTAGTCGTGGGTGTATCGAGACGGGGCATCGATATACCAGTGTAGACTAGCGTATACGTTTCTCGACCCATGAGATGGGCGATGGATGATCCCATATCCATTGGTGTTTGACATCAGAGATGGTATACGGGTGCTCAGTGGAGACTGGGTACACTGGACGGACTCGCCGAGAACTCCCAGATGGTATTATACCTCACGTCAGATGGCAGTTCTCAGGTGACACTTGTGCAGGTTAGTCTGTAGACCCGAGATCGTCATAGAGTCTTGTGTGATTCCCACTGTGCTTTGATCTCCACCTTACCACATCCATGAGGGCATGCAAAACGGTGGTCTTTGGGTACAGTCCCGAGTCGCATGGAGGCAATGAGCGATAGGAGGGGTTTCGTCTCTCCCGGTATTGGGGGTTAATGTTGCGCTGTGCTCGATTGGCCGTAACAGGGAAGTCCCTGGCCAGGGCTGATCAGAGATTTGCTGGTAAGTGTTACCAGTAGTTTCTCGACCCGTTATGAGCCACACATCGGCACGACTTATCGGTTATTGGGGTCTGACGTTTACCACCCCTAGACTTGATATGCGACATATCAGACGAACAGACCGAACTGTACGGTAAGTGTTACTGGTTGGATTCACAGGAGTGTGAGTGGGCTAGCTCGTCGATCTTCTGATCGCTCAATACCCGGATGGCCATTACGTTTAGCAGAGCACTTGCGGCTTGTGGGTGCTTGATATGATCATCATCTGCTACCGGCGTATTGACGAGTCTTTAGAGCCCTACACAGAGGTTTCCTGGCTCAAGCGAAACGAAATAGGAGCGCATATGAGATATGTGCGGGACCGAGAATAATGCGTGTATGTGATACCGTATTTCATTCTCGCGATTAATGTTTCGAATGGTTGTATGCGATATAACCTAGTTATCGAATCGAAGATTGATTCGATAATTCGATACATTGGATACTAGTCGGTTATGTGCGACATGACCGGATCATTGAATCAAGTGTTGATTTAATGATTTAATGTATAATTATATATATTTGATATATTACTTTACATTAACTAGTATTGGTTCACTTTAAAGGGATTTTCTCACTTGAAAAACACATTGTATATGTGATATATTTTGTGTGCACTTGATTGTATCATGTTTGATGTTGCATGCTAACTTGTGTTTTGTGTAAAGATTAAACCATGGTTGTGTAATGGTTAGGGTTTCCTTTTTATTACTCATTTATTTATTTATTGACTTTGGAAAGGATTATGAAGAAAAATGGTGGCTTTCTTTGTATTAGTTGAAGCTTCATGAAGGTTTGACTTAGTTACCATTTTGTCTTCATCCTTAACCCTAACCATTCTAACTAACCATGATCTATTCTCTACACTTTACCATGGTTAGCATATGATAAGTATTGATTTTATTTTCATTTTAAAAGCAACACTTATCATATTCTTTCTTCTTCTTCATCATCTTCATCAAGAAAGAAAGCTTGATTCCATCAATGGCATCTTGGGCAAAAGTGTGAGAAATACAATTCTAAAGTGAACCCACCTCCTATTTCTTCACCCTCTACCTCTTGCCAAGTAGTATAGGGTGTTTTCTTCACAAGTTTCACAACTTGGTGAAGTTGGAGCTTGATCTTGTGTAACCTCAACGTAGATCATCTTCGGCATCGTAGCCGACGACTAGTCCGCTCATTTTCTCCGATGAAGCCGATGCAAGAGTCCGGGATTCGAGATGGACAGCGAGGGGACGACTACGTGGAGCTAAGGAAGTGGATAACCGGATCTACAAAGGTTGTAGCTTCTTATCTTTAGTTAAGTTGTTAACTAGTTTAATGTTTCGCCTACAATTCTAGTTAACGATCCGTATTAGAGTTTCTCGGCACTTGTATTATTTGAAATTGGCATGGTTGATGCCGTGCGAGACCTCTTGAGAGTGCCTAGGAACCCTACACTTTCGCCATGAGGACGTAAGCGACCTTATCATATGTAAGGGCCATTTAGACATTCCTTTGTCAGCCTTTATAGTTTGACCCATCGAGTTTATTTTTATCTAATATAATCATAAGTCCCGTCATGGTCGCTGCAATTAGGAGAAAAGAAAAGAAACACTCAGCATATACTCTTGCAAGTTTAGATTGGTTTTTAGTTTATCTAAACAGGATGACTCCCACTGTTTCCTCTAATTCTTCTTCAAATCCTAAAAGAAGAATTAGTCAGGATAATCGTACGTCACAATACTTGCTTAACCTTTCAGCCTGGCTAGTGTCGGTACTTCGAGGGAGGTTTACCAACACTTTCGCTAAGTTCTTTAATTATATAACTTCTTTTACCTGGAAGCGTAGCCCCGCTAATACTGTTCTAGACACCTACTTAGCTTATAGTATTGATTGTTAAGTGGTATTGTTTTCCGAAGAGTAGCATATACTCATAGTAGGATAATGACCCAACTATTATTATGTGATAAATCTGAAGGTAGCCTACAAAAAACAACACATTTAAGAAGGTATGCAACACGAGCAAGTTTCCTTTATGTTTAAAACTCCCGATGTGATTTTTTCCCTGTGTGCTTATAACCTTGACGAAGGCCAAAATATTATAAGTCGCAAGTCAAGTTCTACCCGTCATTATCCAGATTAAGCTAGACCCATTCGTACAAGTCCTTGACGAAAGCCGAAACAGCTGTACGCCTGTCCTAGATTAATACATCTATAAATGCCATAGATAAGCACATACTAGCTACCAAACACTATACCTTGGTGAAGTTCAAAACACATAGCACACTACTAAAATAGGGGGTTCCCCTACGGATATTGAAATCCGTAGGGGCAGATTTATGTTGGCCCTACGGATTAATCCGTAGGGCTAAAAGGTTGCCCCTATGGGCCAAGACGTTCAAGAATAAAAATATTAATTATTAATTTGGTGTTTGCCCCTACGGAGCCGCAAACCAAGGACCTACGGACAAATCCGTAGGGGCAACTAAATAGCGATTTAATAAAGGCACAGATCGATCGCCTACGCCCGTTATCTATTTCTTCCTCTCTCGATCGCACGCGAAACAAAATCCCCAAATCGCCACCGCCGTTCTCGTCATCGCCACCACCGTTCTCCTCGTCGCCACCACCGTTCTCGTCGCCACCGCCATTCTCGTCGCCGCCACCGTTTTCGTCGTCGCCACCGCCGTTCAGGTCGTCACCACCGCCGTTTTCGTCGTCGCCACCGCCGTTCAGGTCGTCGCCACCGCCGTTCAGGTTAGTAAATCTTCAACTAAATTAAAGAAATTTTTGATTATTTAGGGCTAGGGTTCATGGCTGGGTCTGGGGTTGCGGTTGGAGTTGGGGTTCGGCAGGGGTTGCGGTCGGGGGTTAGGGTTGGGGTTAGGGTTAGGGTTAGGGTTGGGGTGTTAGGTCCACGTTACCTCTCCCGGTACTTTCGGGGTTGCGGAAACGGTAAACAAAAATTTTAAAAGGTTTGTAACATGGACCGTAAAAGCCGGATCTTTGCTAAACGAAAAACTAGCTAACCCTAACTACAAAGTAGCTAAGTGAAGAAAGGTTATACCTTTGGTCTTTAGTCCTTCTCTCCTTGCTCCTAGGTATGGTAGAAAAGGATCACCTTGCTCGTCTTCTCCCGTCAAAGAAGGATCCACCCGAAAGCCATCACCTTTAGCTTCAACTCCAAGCTAGGAGTAACTAGAGTGCAAGAAATGCTAAGACTTGAACCCTAGAAGTGAGTAGAGAAGATCAAGAGAGGGTTTTTCTCAAGCCTTTTGTTTCTCAACACATGAGAGGGAGAGAGCTTGAGGGAGAGGATGAGCAAGAGAGAGAAAAGAAATGAGAGAGTGAGAAAATAGTGAGCCATTCTCACTAATATGTGAGGATAATTTTAATTAGATAATTAGCTTGAAAATTGTCATGATAAATCATGAATTGACCATTATCATTTCATTTTTGCAAAGATCAAAGAGCATCTTCCAAATGAAATGATTATGGTCAAGTTGTCAACATGGTCAACAAGTCAATGAAGTCAAATTGTCAACAACAACCATGCACAATAATTAAGCTAATTATCAATTAACAATAATCCACACAAAAACAATAGGGTTAATAAAATGACAAAAGCCATTAACCCTAAACAAGGTCCTCTCCCCCAATCTCAAGCAACTGTGCATACGCACCCGCATTCGTGATCCGAGGAACACGAACACAATGAGAAAAACCAATCTCAAATCATATACTAGGATCCGGCTTAAACCAAAGCCCGCTAGTATAAACTGTCCGGACAGCAAACGTGCACAAGTGCGCGGATGCGAACGAACCCTGTCGCAAAACCATGCGACCTCTACTCGTTTTGCCTAAAGGCGAATAGCTCTCTGTGTGGGACTCTAAAGACTCGACACTACGCTGGCAGTGGGTTTAACCACAGACCGCAAGCGGCACTAGCTGTACGTAACGGTCCCCAGGTAGATGTCGATAAGAAGACCGACGAGGTGAACCCCATCTGCACTCCTACTGAGCCTGTATGTGACAGTCTCCGTACAGTCCGGTCTGTTCGTCTGATACATCGCATGGCGGGCCTAGGGGGGCGGTAAACGTCAGTCCCCTAATAGCGGTACAAGTCGTGTCGGAGTGAAGCCCAATACACCCTGAGATAACACTGGAAACCTACCAGTATATCTCGCTTGCCCTGGCCAGGGACTACTCGTGTAATGGCTCTCCTAGACACAGCGCGATGTCAACTCCCAATACCGGGAGAGACGAATCCTGTCTAACCGTCACTGCCTCCAAGTGCTTCGGGACTGCTCCCAACTACTACCTGTTTGCACGACTCAGTAGAGCCGTGGTAGGGTAGCAATCAAAGAACAGTGGGAACACACTCGAGGCGAAGTGACAGTGTCAAGTCAGCGGACTAAGCTGTACTCATGTCACCTGGGAACTGATAACTGACGATAGGTATAATACCAACCATCAGTTCCCGACGAGTCCTGTCCAGTGTACTCGTAACCTAACGAGCACCCGCATACTATCTCAAGTACGACGTACTGACGGCTGTGGGACAGACCGTCTCCCGAGCTGGGATGAGAAGCGCATACGCTAGTCTACTCCGGAGTATCGATGCCCTATCTCGATACTCCCACGACTAGGGACGTGTATAAGGATGTGCTTGTAGATTACCCAGCCCCCACGAGTGTGATCGCCATCACAACGCCGGTAATCAAGCAAAGATCCTAAGGGCTCTACTAATGCGTATAGGTGATATAAAAAAAAACACACATGTACACATTAAAGCAGAGACAAACCAAGTAGCATACTACTATATTGAGCAAGATTGTCTGTACAACTGTGAATATCCCAAGCTTCCATCAAGTAATATACATACTAGTATGATACAGTAATGGCCTCTAGGGCATATACACCAACAATCTCCCACTTGCACTAAGGCCATGTACTGGCGTATCGAAGACCTATCATCTCGATCAGCCGCTCGAACTGAGTCTGGGGTAAAGCCTTCGTGAATGGGTCCGCAGTGTTGTCCTTTGTGTCCACTCTCCGCACCTCGATCTCCTGTCGATCAATGATCTCCCTGATCAGGTGATACCGCCTTAAGATGTGCCTGGATTTCTGATGGGACCTTGGTTCCTTCGCTAAAGCTATAGCCCCATTGTTATCGCAATACAAAGGTATTGGGTCAACAATGGACGGAACCACCTGAAGTTCACTAATGAACTTCTTAATCCAGACCGCCTCTTTTGCGGCATCGCTTGCAGCAATGTATTCAGCCTCCATCGTCGAGTCTGCGACGGTATCCTGCTTGGAACTCCTCCAACATACCGCCCCTCCGTTGAGGGTAAACACAAAACCCGAGACGGACTTGCTATCATCTTTGTCACTCTGGAAGCTTGAATCGGTAAAGGACTCGACCCTGAGGTCTCCATTACCGTAAACCAGGAACATCTCCTTAGTCCTTCTCAGGTACTTGAGAATGTTCTTCACTGCTGTCCAGTGGTCCTCCCCTGGGTCCGACTGATACCGGCTTACCGTACTCAACGCGTAAGCTACATCTGGTCTTGTACATAGCATCGCATACATTATAGATCCTACCGCCGAGGCGTAGGGTATAGTGCTCATGCGAACCCTCTCCTCGTCAGTCTTAGGAGACATCTTCTTGGAGAGGGTAATTCCGTGCAATGCGGGTATGTTACCGCGCTTGGAATCCTCCATACTAAATCTCTTTAGTACGGTCTCTATGTACCTGGACTGCGAAAGTCCCAACAGTTTCTTGGATCTATCTCTATAGATCTTGATCCCCAGAATGTACTTGGCATCACCCAGGTCCTTCATGGAGAACCTTTGTGACAAAAACAGCTTGACCGATTGTAGCATAGGAATGTCATTTCCTATCAGAAGAATGTCGTCCACGTACAAGACAAGGAATACGACAGTTCGTCCTACAATCTTCTTATAAACACAGGGTTCATCTTCGTTCTTGATGAAATCAAAATCTTTGATTGCCTCATCAAAATAGATGTTCCAGCTCCGTGATGCCTGCTTTAATCCATAAATGGATTTAAGCAACTTGCACACTTTTCCGCTGCTCCCACTGTCTACGAAACCTTCTGGTTGATCCATGTAAACGCACTCTTCCAAACAACCGTTTAGGAAAGCCGTTTTAACATCCATCTGCCAGATCTCATAGTCATGGAAGGCAGCAATGGCAAGTAGGATCCGAATGGATTTGAGCATAGCCACCGGAGAAAAAGTTTCGTCATAGTCCAAACCAGGTCTTTGACGGAAACCTTTTGCAACGAGCCTAGCTTTATAGGTTTCCACCTGCCCATCTACACCAAGTTTCCTTTTGTAGATCCATTTGCATCCAACGGGTTTTACCCCAGCCGGAGCAATATCCAAGGTCCACACTTTATTGGCGTACATGGACTCCATTTCGGATTGCATTGCTTCCTGCCACTTATCAGAGTCCCTACTGATAATGGCCTGCCTGAAACTGGTAGGGTCATCTTCTTCCAAGATGCAATCCTCTCGATCCCCGTCTATGAGAAAACCGTAGTATCTCTCGGGCGGATGAGAAATCCTACCAGATCTGCGGAGTGGCGGAGGTTCGTTTGGGGTTATTGAATCTAGCGGTTCCTCCAAATTTTCAGTTACATTTTGTGGTCGCTGAATTTCTTCCAGTTCTACCGAACTCCCACTAGTTTCTTTTGCAAGAAACTCCCTTTCCAAGAAGGTAGCGTGGCGAGATACAAACACCTTCTGTTCCTCAGTGTGGTAGAACAGATATCCTAGTGAGTCTTTAGGATATCCCACAAATTTACAGAGAACTGACCGTGCCTCTAACTTGTCCGGTTTCTGTGTTTTCACATAGGCCGGACAACCCCATATCTTAATAAACTTAAGACATGGTTTCTTACTGCTCCATATTTCATACGGAGTTTTAGGCACTGATTTGGACGGAACTTGATTCAAAAGGTATGCCGCTGTCTGAAGCGCATGTCCCCAAAATGAAAGAGGCAACTCAGCACTACTCATCATGGATCGAACCATATCCAATAGGGTACGATTCCTCCGCTCCGAAACACCGTTGTGCTGTGGTGTATAAGGAGGAGTAAGCTGAGAGAGAATACCATTCTCTTTTAAGTAGTCTAGGAATTCCGTGCTTAAGTACTCCCCTCCCCTGTCAGACCGGAGGATCTTGATACTTTTGCCAATCTGGTTCTCTACTTCCTTTCTGAATTCCTTGAATTTCTCAAAAGCTTCAGATTTGTGTTTCAACAGATACACATATCCGAACCTAGAGAGATCGTCAGTGAATGTGATGAAGTACGAGAACCCACCCCTTGCATGTATAGACATCGGACCACACACATCACTGTGTATGAGTCCCAAGAGCTCTCTTGCTCTTTCTCCATGTCCGGTGAACGGAGATTTGGTCATCTTCCCTTTGAGACAAGACTGACAAGTTTCATAGGATGAAAATTCGAACGTATTCAAGAGTCCATCTTTATGCAACTTACTCAGTCTTTTCTCTCCGATATGACCAAGCCTACAATGCCACAAGTAGGATTCATTCGTATCTGAATTCTTCCTCTTGCGTGTGTTTTGTATATTAAGAACTGTATTCTGATTTAGAACGTAGATACCATTACACAGTGTACCCTCTGCAACCAGTACCTTATGAAGGTAAATGTTCATGATATTCTTTTCAAGAACAAAGTCATATCCATCTTTATCGAGTAAAGAAACTGATATGATGTTGCAAACCATGGAGGGTACATAGTAGCAATCGTTCAAAATCATAGTCTTGCCATTAGGCAATACTAGGTGATATTCACCGACGGCTGCCGCATTAACTTGTGCTCCGTTCGCTACTCTGAGCGACATATCACCCGGTGCAACTATCCTACTTTTTCTCAGTCCCTGCAATAAATTACAGATATGAGATCCTGATCCGGTATCAAGTACCCAGGAGGTAGGGCTGACCGTAAAACAGTTCTCAATTACAAGAACACCTGAAGTAGATGCAAAACCATGCTTCTTCTTCAACTGGGTATCCTGGAAATCCATACTTTCCTCTTTCCCATTCTCATACTCATGACTGTTGTCACAAGTTAGAGCTGAACCAACTTTCCCCAGTCCCGAATAAGAATTCGGATCGGTCAAGCGATACATTTTATTATCTTGATTAGGGCGTGAAAAGGTTGCTGCCTGGAGAGAGAGAAAAGAAACACTCAGCGTATGCTCTTGCAAGATTAGATTGGTTTATTAATTTATCTAACCAGGATGTCTCCCACTGTTTACTCAAATTCTTCTTAAAACCTTTTAAAAGAAGAACTAGTCGGGTTTTAATTCACGTCACAATACTTGCTTAACCTTTCAGCCAGACACAGTGAACGGTAGCTAAGTAATAATTCTCTGTTGCACTGATTGATGCGATTGGTTAGGACGGTCGCATGATTTTGTTGATTATTCGTCAAGGATCATGCGGGCGGGTCTAATGCAATCCTGGATAACGACGGGTTGAACTTGACTAGGACCTTTTGATTTGTTGATTATTCGTCAAGGTTTAACCCTATCGTTTTTGTTTACCGTTTCCGCAACCCCGAAAGTACCGGGAGAGGTAACGTGGACCTAACAGTGCAATTAACAATAATCCACACAAAAACGATAGGGTTAATAAAATGACAAAAGCCATTAACCCTAAACAAGGTCCTCTCCCCCAATCTCAAGCAACTGTGCATACGCACCCGCATTCGTGATCCGAGGAACACGAACACAATGAGAAAAACCAATCTCAAATCATATACTAGGATCCGGCTTAAACCAAAGCCCGCTAGTATAAACTGTCCGGACAGCAAACGTGCACAAGTGCGCGGATGCGAACGAACCCTGTCGCAAAACCATGCGACCTCTACTCGTTTTGCCTAAAGGCGAATAGCTCTCTGTGTGGGACTCTAAAGACTCGACACTACGCTGGCAGTGGGTTTAACCACAGACCGCAAGCGGCACTAGCTGTACGTAACGGTCCCCAGGTAGATGTCGATAAGAAGACCGACGAGGTGAACCCCATCTGCACTCCTACTGAGCCTGTATGTGACAGTCTCCGTACAGTCCGGTCTGTTCGTCTGATACATCGCATGGCGGGCCTAGGGGGGCGGTAAACGTCAGTCCCCTAATAGCGGTACAAGTCGTGTCGGAGTGAAGCCCAATACACCCTGAGATAACACTGGAAACCTACCAGTATATCTCGCTTGCCCTGGCCAGGGACTACTCGTGTAATGGCTCTCCTAGACACAGCGCGATGTCAACTCCCAATACCGGGAGAGACGAATCCTGTCTAACCGTCACTGCCTCCAAGTGCTTCGGGACTGCTCCCAACTACTACCTGTTTGCACGACTCAGTAGAGCCGTGGTAGGGTAGCAATCAAAGAACAGTGGGAACACACTCGAGGCGAAGTGACAGTGTCAAGTCAGCGGACTAAGCTGTACTCATGTCACCTGGGAACTGATAACTGACGATAGGTATAATACCAACCATCAGTTCCCGACGAGTCCTGTCCAGTGTACTCGTAACCTAACGAGCACCCGCATACTATCTCAAGTACGACGTACTGACGGCTGTGGGACAGACCGTCTCCCGAGCTGGGATGAGAAGCGCATACGCTAGTCTACTCCGGAGTATCGATGCCCTATCTCGATACTCCCACGACTAGGGACGTGTATAAGGATGTGCTTGTAGATTACCCAGCCCCCACGAGTGTGATCGCCATCACAACGCCGGTAATCAAGCAAAGATCCTAAGGGCTCTACTAATGCGTATAGGTGATATAAAAAAAACACACATGTACACATTAAAGCAGAGACAAACCAAGTAGCATACTACTATATTGAGCAAGATTGTCTGTACAACTGTGAATATCCCAAGCTTCCATCAAGTAATATACATACTAGTATGATACAGTAATGGCCTCTAGGGCATATACACCAACATGGGGTTCGGTTGCGGCTGGGGCTGGGGCTGGGGTTAGGGTTTGGCTTAGGGTTAGGGTTGGGGTTTAGCTAGGGCTGGGGTTAGGGTTAGGTTGGGGCGGGGCTGGGCTAGGGCTGGGCTGGGGCTGGGGCTAGGGTTAGGTTGGGGTTGGGGTTTAGCTGGGGCTGGGGTTAAGGTTAGGTTGGGGCTGGGCTGGGCTGGGGCTGGGGCTAGGGTTAGGTTGGGGTTGGGGTTTAGCTGGGGCTGGGGTTAGGGTTAGGTTGGGGCGGGGCGGGGCTGGGGCTGGGTCTAGGGTTAGGTTGGGGTTGGGTATCGATGTATATACATGTATTATATCATGAATGATTCATTTTCATTAAATGTGGTAAAATTAAGTGTATAAAATCATGCCATATAAATAGATTGTGTTCGTTAATGGCGATCTAGTTAGGCGAACCAAAGTGTTGCATTGATGAAAGTTTACCGTAGAGGAAATTACGGCTAGCTATATGCATTTAAACTGAATGTATCCAGTAATTACTAGAATGTATAGAAAAGTTGGTTCAATTTATGAAAAAATGGGGAGACAATATGCATGTATGCATATAGGTAACATCTGCCAATATGCTATATCCAGACCGCAATCTATTTTTGCCTATTGGCTAATATGAAAATATCGGCCCGCGTATATGACATAATCAAAGTTGTTAAATCTTGATACGGTTTGTATTTCGTTTTTTTATTTATCATATCATGTATCGTATCTGTTTCATATCGAAAGAAACAAAATTTTCTGTTACAATAACGAAATAATTATGTGTAGAACCAATTACAATTTTAAAAATGATCAAATTAACAATATAAAGCAACGTACAAGTTAAAGCAAATTTCGGAATTGCAGCACTCAAATACATACATATAAATCATACAAACCCATGCATTTGATAATCAAATAGGGTTTTTTTCTGCCACCCTACTTCAATATTTTGATGCATGTTTCAGTCATGTGAATTCATATGTTGCGTATAACGCTTTATGATATCAGTATCCTACATTTGTAGTTTTAATTGTTGATTGTTATAGATGAATGCCATTGCAATAATAGTTTTTGGTTGCTATTGCAATGTAGGATGATCAGTTCTATCAATCTTGATCTCAATTGTTTAAAATCATGTTACACATACAACACGAATGCACAACAAATGCATAATTAGAGAGCGATTCGAGATATTCTGGTTAAAACCAATATATGATACTCGATGATAATATGAAACCTTCATATTCCCATCGATACTTGTTCCCTTCCGAATGGCGGCCAAGACATGGACGTCTTGCCTGAGATTCGGGGCAGATGCTATTTGGTTTTATCCGTCCACCTCTCCGAAGATGCCAAGTTGATTTATGGCATCGTGTATCGGAGGTTTGGACGGATGCGGCCGATGTAGCAGACTTCGTCAGATTCCCCCTCACTTGAGGGGTTTTTGATTGTGGGGACGCTCTTCCCTAAAGGCGCAAGCCCCTGTAGTTAATTACGGTACCGCATCGCGGTAACAACTTTCTCCTTCTCCGGAATTTCACTTCGTGTCGTGTGTGTTTGTTTTGTTTATGGTTGCCCGTGGATTGTATACGGAGACTAGGTTATGCCGTCGCCCGTAGGACGTGGATTAGTCCAAATCCGTATTTTCTTAGATTTGGGTTTGGGGTTTTGGTTTGAGGATACGTTAGCCATATTTGAGGCTAAGATCAACTCAAACGTTTGTTAAGGATTCGTTAGTCCAATTTGAGACTAAGATCAACTTAACGGGATCGTTTAGATCCGACAAAAGAGCAATTGGCTATATTGTTCCAGTTTAGGGACATAGGGGTCCGTTACATGTATGGCCGTCGGGACCCATCACCTCTCTGACGACGTTGAAGGATTACAACGACAGATGTCAGAGGAGTTTTGAGATGTACCCTTGAGCCAAAGTTGACTGGGGGATCTAGAGTCCAATTTGGGACTAAAGTCTGTTTGAAGGTTTAAGGACACGTTAGCCATATTTGAGGCTAAGATCAACTTAAACGGGATCGTTTAGATCCGACAAAAGAGCATTTCGGCTCTATTGTTCTAGTTTAGGGACATGGTGGTCCATTGCCAGTTTAGGGACGTGGTGGTCCAAGTTCCAGTTTAGGGACGTGGGGGTCCAAGTTCCAGTTTAGAGACGTGGTGGTCCATTGCCAGTTTAGGGACGTGGTGGTCCATTGCCAGTTTAGGGACATGGTGGTCCAATACCGGTTTAAGGACATAGTGGTCCATCATTCCCGTTTTGGGGACAAATGTTAGTTTAAGGAAGCATTAGTCCATGAGTTTAAGGACCTCACAGTCCGTATTAATGTGTGGTTGTCGGGACCCGTCACCTCTCTGAAGACGTTGAAGGATTACAACGACAAATATCAGAGGAGTTCAGAGATGTACCCTTGAACCAATGAGTTGGTTGAAAAAGCAGATGTGCTCAGTTCAAGGTGATTTGAGGACTTATGTCCAGTTTGGGTTAAGTCCAGTTGTGTTTGAAATATTGGCCCTCTGTTGGTCCATTGAAGGAGAGGCTTTGCCTCTAGAAACTTAGCCAATTGGGCTAAAGCTAGTGTTAAACACTAGAGGTCAACCGTGTTGAATACTGGGAATAAGATTAACAAGTTAGTGTTAAACACTAAAGGATAATCAGTGTTAAACACTAGCAACAGGGCTTTCAAATTAGTGTTAAACACAAAAGCAAATCAGTGTTAAACACTGGTAATCAGAGATTTCAAATTAGTGTTAAACACTAAAGCAAATCATTGTTAAACACTGGGAACAAAGTCCTCAGATTAGTGTTAAACACTAAGGAGAGAGGGGTCACGTGTGGACACGTGATAGCGCCCTGATTTCCCTTATTTTATTCTGTAGATCAGTGTTTAACTCTTTTAATTCTGACGGCCATCACGTGTGAGCACGTGATGGAGGCCCCGTCTCTGGTCTGTTAGAAAGCTCATTAGGGGTCACATGGTGACACGTGAGGGCGCCCTAAATGTGGAGCCAGATCTCCTTTGTTTTATCCTCAAATCTGCGAATAAGTATTAAACACTTTTCATCTTTATTTTAGAGCATCACGTGTTGGCACGTGATGGGGATTTATGCATCGATAATTACAGCACTTGCTGAGGGGACACGTGGGGACACGTGAGAGCGCCCAAAGCTTCTTTTCTTTTGTTTTTTCTTTCTGCATTTTGGGAGTCACGTGGGAGCACGTGAGGCATTGCCTCAAAGCTTCTTCCTTTTTATTTTTGGGGATCTTTCTAGGGGTCACATGGGGACACGTGACCCTGGTTTTATTCCTTTTTTTCTGATCACTGCGGATTGGGGTCACGTGTCATCACGTGACCAATATTCTTTATGTGCATGGAGATCTTTCAAGTCCCTTTATTTTAAGAATTAAATTCTCTGTAGGGTTAAACCCTAATTTTGTTTTGGAGGAATTAAATCCCTATTGTGAAAGAATTAAATTCTTATTTAGGG
Source organism: Agapanthus africanus (assembly GCA_030015575.1). Lineage (NCBI taxonomy): Eukaryota > Viridiplantae > Streptophyta > Magnoliopsida > Asparagales > Amaryllidaceae > Agapanthus > Agapanthus africanus. Next base: position 283,649,491 of record CM057344.1, read on the forward strand.
TAAAACCCTAATTTCTTTTTAAAGCAATTAAATTCCCAGATATGTAAAAGAATTAAATTCTTGATTAGGGTTAAACCCTAGTTTTGTTTTAGGAGAATTAAATTCTCAAAACTCAATTCCCCTTCTATGTTTAGGATCTGCATGGCAGGATCTCGACCCGATGAGAATTAAGTTCTCAACTTATGGGGAGATGTGCTCTGTGCAGATCTTCAACCAGAAGAAGAACTAAGTTCTTTATTTGTAGAAGACTTAAACTCTTAAATTTTGAGAATTAAATTCTCTTTTGAAGTTGATCTTTTTCCCTTTTCTCACCTAGGGTTTCCTTTATTGAGAATTAAATTCTCCTTTCTTTTCTTCCCTCTTGAGAAATAAATTCTCCTCTCTCTGTTTTTCTCTCCAAAAAAAGTAGATCCCCCTCTTCTCTTCTCTTGACTCCTATTTATAGGAGAAGGAAAAGAATCAATTTGTTTAGCAAATCTCTCATTGAAAGATTTGATTTGATTTCATAATTAATATGATCCTTTAGATCACACAGTGAATTTTTATTCACCGTTGGATTTTAAATCCAAAGATATTCTGTTTGTTATTTCGGTGAGATTTAGGGAGATCTTTTCCATAAATTGGTGATTTTTAATCACCCTTGGATTTTTAATCCAACGGTCCCCATAATCCTTTTCCATTTGGAATGATTTAGAAGCTTTTAGAATTTAATTCCATTAAACTGTAAGGCTTTCGAAGCCAGTCACGTGCTGACACGTGACCCTTGGTCACGTGTAAGCACGTGACCCCCAATTGAGTCCTTTTCTCAGCGTTTATTTATGCTTCAGTTTTAACCATCACGTGACCATTTGTCACGTGTGAGCACGTGATACCTCATTGAGGTGAGTTCTGATTTTTAATCAGGGAACAGATTTTAGAATTTAATTATATTCATTATTTTAGAGGCCTTAAGAGCCCATCACGTGTCTGCACGTGACCCATGGTCACGTGTGAGCACGTGATGCCCCATTGGGGTCTTTTCTGAGTTTTTATTATATCTTTTAACTCCTCCAGCGGGTTCTTAAAGGTCCATCACGTGTGGACACGTGATGCCTCATAACTTTTGATCCCGGATGAATTATGAGACCCATAATATATCAAATCGAAGGGTTTTTCGAGATGCTTCCAATACCATCAGAATTTAATAGTTTCTCCTTTGGGAGTTTATCAAAATACAAGTCGGAAGATACTGATTCGCATTTAAGCGTATCGCTGCCATTTGATACCTTGGACTCCTTTGCGCAGAAATTTTTGGCGGGAACAAATGCCCCCCACTACTTTGCCCACGTAAGTATGTACGTGGGTGAAGTTGTGCAGAGTTATGCATAGCGTATGACCAGTTTCGGGTTGGTATACATCTTTCAGAATCTTGATCTGAGAAGATAACGAGCGGACACAAGCGTCATCATTTATCATTGACTCAAATCTCGACTCTTAAGAGATATAGTTCCAAACTCTCAACTCCATGAGCCGCACCCTTTTATTTCTTTATGTCTTACTCTGGCGTGAAGTAGTTTATACGCTCATGAGTAACTTCTCCATTTCAGTGGCATGTAGCTTTGGCAAGTATGGCTCATAGATGGTCTATCTTGACCTCTTTGCAGGGCAGTGATGGCTTGGGAGACAGGGGTAGGATCTGCCACCTAAGACTTTTCAACTTTACGAGCCGTGAGGGTCTCCTAAAGACTTTTCTCCCTACGAGTCGTGAGGATCTCATAGGTGTATTTTCTCCTTAGGAGTCGTGAGGATTCCTATGTGTGTTTTCTCTTATAAGTCGTTAAGATCCTATAAGAGAGTTTTCCCTCTTACGAGTCGAGAGGACCCGTAAGCGGTTGTTTCCCTCCTTATCGAGATTCGACTTTGGAAAGTGTGACCCGTGGATAGTATGCAAGAGACCGTTTTAGGCCGACTTGTAGGATCCCAGTGCTTAGGAAATAGGTTTTTTAATCCCCACTGCCTAAGACTTTATCTTACGAGTCGAGACGAATCGAGAAGTTCTCGTAAAGACATCAATTTCCTCACGAGTTGAAACGGATCGAGCAGATCTCGCAAGAATATCCTAAAGTCACAGTTAACCTCCGCTCTTTACGACAAAAGTCCGTTAGGGTCTGTGGTACTTAGGGTTTTGGCCGTCGTACCGTCGCATTGGCTGATGTATCCCTCGATAGGCAATCGTGCTGTTCGAGTAGCCCTGTGACTGCCGTGTCTCTGATCCCTTCGGGGGCTGGACAAGACGTCTTCAAGCAATCCTCCTAGGCAGTTTGACCGTCGGAAGAGCAAGCGTTAGGAATTTGCCATGTCGCTTTTTACTTGAGGTTAGGCTCATTTTGGAGAGCCCCGATGAGTCACAACCACTCCGCGCTGGTGTGGGATGATCTCCGATAGTCTTTCAGGCTTTATATGACTTTCCGTTAAGACCCTGAACCTAGGAATTTGGCCTTTGCTTCGTTTGCTGGCATCGCGTCTACTGTATCGAGACAAATGTCGCGGTTGTCTCTAGGTTGCTGGTGAACCATCGAGGATTGGAACCAGGGATTTTGCCGTGACTCTTTTTGGTGATGTTGCATCTGCTGTGTCGAGACGAACGTCGAGGTGGCGACACTGGTGCGAGATAATCTCCGATTGTCTTCCAGGCTTTATATGACTTGCCGTTAAGACCCTGAAGCTAGGAATTTGGCCTTTTGCTTCATTTTCTTTGGCGTGTCCGGATCCTGTTGGGGGAACGATGCCGTAGTGACATGTCGTCTGCTGTATCGAGACGAACGTCGAGGTGGTGACCACTCTGTGCTGGTGCGAGATGATCTCCGATTGTCTTTCAGGCTTTATATGACTTGCCGTCAAGACTCTGAAGCTAGGAATTTGGCCTTTTGCTTCATTTGCTTTGGCGCGTCCGAATCCTGCTGGGGAAGAACGCTGGGGTGACATCCCGTCTGCTGTATCGAGATGATTGTCGAGGTGGTGACCACTCCGCGCTGGTGCGAGATGATCTCCGATTGTCTTTCAGGCTTTATATGACTTTCCGTCAAGACCTTGAAGCTAGGAATTTGGCCTTTTGCTTCATTTTCTTTGGCGCGTCCTGTTGGAGGAAGAACGCTGGGGTGACATTTCATCTGCTGTATCGAGAAGATCGTCGAGATGGTGACCACTCCGCGCTGGTGCGAGATGATCTTCGATTGTCTTTCAGGCTTTATATGACTTGCCGTCAAGACCCTGAAGCTAGGAATTTAGCCTTTTTCTTCATTTGCTTTGGCGCGTCCGAATCCTGCTGGGAGAAGAACGCTGGGGTGACATTTCGTCTGGTGTATCGAGACGAACGTCGAGGCGGTGATCACTCCATGCTGGGGTGAGATGATCTCTGATTGTCTTTCCGGTTTTATATGAGTTACCGTCAAGACGTTGAAGCTAGGAATTTGGCCTTCGCTTGGTTGGCTTTGGCGTGTCCGAATCCTGTCGAAGGAAGGACATTGTTGTTGACATTGCGTCTGCTGTATCGAGACGAATGCTGAGGTGGAGCTGGGATTTTTCCGTCACTCCGCTTTGTTTCGACCATGTGGTCTTTCGTTCACGTTGCATCTGCATCCTGATGGCCCGCGAAAGAACGCCGCCGTTGACATCTCGTCTGCTGTATCGAGATGAATGCTGAGATGGAGCTGGGATCTTGTCGTCACTTTGCTTTGTTTCGACCATGGGGTCTTTCGTTCACGTTGCATCTGCATCCTGATGGCCCGCGAAAGAACGCCGCTGTTGACATCTCGTCAGCTGTATCGAGACGAATGCTGAGATTGAGCTGGGATTTTGCCGTCACTCCACTTTGTTTCAACCATGGGGTCTTTCATTGACGTTGTATCTACATCCTGCTGGACTGCGAAGTAACGCTGTTGTTGACATTTCGTCTGCTGTATCGAGTTGAATGCTGAGGTGGAGTTGAGATTTTGTCGTCACTCCGCTTTGTTTCGACCGTGAGGTCTTTTGTCGGCGTTGTATCCGTATCCTGCTGGACTGCGAAGGAACGCCGTTGTTGACATCTCGTCTGCTGTATCGAGACGAATGCTGAGGTGAAGCTGGGATTTTGTCGTCGCTTCGCTTAGCTGACCATGGGGTCTTTCGTTGACGTTGCATCTGCATCCTGCTGGACTGCGAAGGAACGCCGCTGTTGTTATTGCGTCTGCTATAACGAGATGAATGCTGAGGTGGAGCTGGGATTTTCCCGTCACTCCATTTTATTTCGACCATAGGGTCTTTCGTTGATGTTGCATCTACATCCTGCTGGACTTGCGAAGGAAAGCCGTTGTTGACATCTCGTCTGCTGTAACGAGACGAATGCTGAGGTGAAGCTGGGATTTTGCCATCGCTTCGCTTTGTTTCGACCATGGGGTCTTTCGTTGATGTTGCATCTGCATCCTGCTGGACTGTAAAGGAACGCCGTTGCTGATTCTTAGGCTGTAGATATTGCCGTTAAGATTTGGAACTAGGGACTATGCAGTGGCTTCGTTTGATGATGTAGCATCTATGTCCTGCTGGAATGAGGAGGCATACCGTTGTTTGTCTCCAGGCTGTACATGTGGCCATTGAGATTTGGAACTAGGGAGTTTTCCATGGTTCCGTTTCATTGCGACTCTGAGGTCGATTGTTGACGTCACGTCTGCATCTGGTTGAAATGAGGAGAAACGCCGTTGGTGATCTCTAAGTTGTCGATATCGACGTCGAGACCCTGAAGCTAGGGATCTTCTTTTGCTTCGTTGGTTGACATTGTGTCTGCAATATTGCGACAAATGTCGAGATTGTCTCTAGGTTGTCTATGAACCGTCGAGATTTAGCTTCGCTTTCTGATGGAGCCTGTTGGGAAGGTATGGTTCCCTCTTTGTTCGTGCCCGTGGATTGTATACAGGGGTCAATGTGAGCTCACCTGCAGGGCAAAAAGTTTCATTCTTTCAGATTTTTTTTCCGCGATGCTCTATCATTTCAGCTTTTATATCGCGGAGGTCGCGATTGCCCAATCATTTCGGCTATTTTTCGCGGTGCCCAATCATTTGGGCTATTTTTCTTTTTGCTCCCTGCTTTTTATTGCGAGTTGCTCAATCATTTCGGCTGTTTTCGTATGCATACATTTTTACTTGCTGATTTTGTTGCAAGTTGCCCCATCATTTCGGCTATTTCATATGCATTTTTGGCTCGCAGACTTTTTATCGCGAGTGTGGGAATTGGGATCTGATTCCAATCTTGGCATCAGCATCGCTGTGACTGGAATATTGCCAGGAGCGAATCATCATTTGCCGTAAAAGGACTTGGAATTTGATATCGGTTTAGGCATCAACATCGCTACGACTGGGATATTTCCAGGAGCGAATCATCATTTGTCATGACAAGACTTGGAATTTGATACTCGTTTAGGCAAAAAAATCAGCATCACTGAGATATTGCCAGGAGCGAATCATCATTTGCCTCTGTCGATATTGAACAAAGGTGGCTTACTAAACAGGATTAGGATCCTGTCGACTAAGGCTTTTGACTTCATGAGCCATAAGGGTCTGCACAAAGGTATTTCTCCCTACTAGTCGTGAGGATCTCGTAGGTGCGTTTTTCCTCCTTAGGAATCGTGAGGACTCCTAAGTGTATGTTCCCTTGTAAGTCGTAAGGATCTTACAAAAGGATTTTCTCCTTATAAGTCGAGAGGACTTACAAGGGTTGTTCACCGTATGGACATATCCCCAGTCACGAGTGGGACTTGATTAGGGAAATATTTATTCGTGCCCGTGGATTGTATACAAGGGTCAGTACTGAGCCACTTGTAGGGCCATATCGAAGGTTATGGGGGTTGCTTAAGAACAGGTTCAGGTCTCTGTAACTTAAGACTTTCAAATCTTATGAGCCGTGAGGGGTCCCATAAGAGAGTTCTCCTTACGAGTCGTGAGGGATCTCGCAAGTGTAATTTCACCTTAGGAATCGTGAGGATCCCTAAGTGTGTTGCTCCCTTGTGAGTCGTAAGGATCTCACGCGGGTGGTTTCTCCTTACAAGGTCGAGAGGACCCTATAAGTGTCTTTTAACGAGGTTGCGCCCTTTCGGGTTTTCACAAACACTCACCGGTAGCCCTGCTGTTTTTACTCACGGAGCCCTTTCGGGTTTTCTTCTGTGCCCCCTTTGCTTATGGACATACCGTTCTTTTTATTTTTTTATTTTTTATTTTTTTTTATTCTTTTTTTTAACGAGGTCGCGCCCTTTCGGGTTTTCACGAACACTCGCCGGTAGCCCTGCTGTTTTTACTCATGGAGCCCTTTTGGGTTTTCATCCGTGCCCATTTTGCTTGTGGACGTACCGTTTTTTTTTTTACCACGTCAGCCTGAAAATGCTGCGGGTTGGGAGTAGTTTAACGACGGTTTTGGTCATTTGCAAGTTTTAGGACATTGCGGTCCACCATTAGTTTAAGGGCGTTTCGGTCCATTATCCAGTTTTAGGACATAGTGGTCCATTGTTAGTTTAACGACGTTTCGGTCTACCGTCGCCGTATTTGAGACGAATCTCTAGTTTTACTGACTTTTCGGTCTATGGAACTTTCTCTATGACTGAGCATGATGCCCCCGGCATGTTTATCTTTTTAGGAGCATGAGACTGTGGCGGGCTCACTTTCCAGTTCTCGGATAGCGCGAACTTGCCCTGTTGGTATTGGTCTTCAACCCAGTTTTTGAAAACGTAGCAGTTTTCGATCGGATGGCCCAATACTTGGTGGTAAGGGCAATAATTAGAATTGTTGACATCATTCAGTTGTAGCTGGTGTTTCGGCTCCGGTAGAGTGATAAGCCTATTGCGCACTGCTAGTTCGAACAGCCTCTTTGTTTCGTCCAGGGGAAACGAGTAAGGACGTTTCAACTTTTCATAGAGGGGTTGCCGCTTATTGTTTTAGCGAACAACCGCTCTAGGGCCACTCGACTATTGTTGAGTGTTGGCGACGAAGGCCGTTTTTCCCTTTCCTTTTATCCTTTTTGTTTGAACCGTTGCTTGCGGGTCTGAGATTTTTTCCGGGTATCGTGCAATTGCAAGGCTGAATGCTCTCGCCACTCCTCAATTCTTTCATTTTAGAGATGGATTCCTTGAAGAGATGGCCGAGGGCTGCTTTTTTGTCGGAGTCGCTCTGAAGGTGAGAACTCGCGGTCTCTCGGGATCAACCCTATGACAATCGCCAGCAATTCTTTTATGCTCATCTGTCGCATTCTTCCGCTGTCTACGAGCTTCACGCTTTGTCCTATTGAAGTGTTGCCTGTGAGCGACATACCCTTGCCACCAACACTTAAAAGAGTTGCAGTCCTCGGTAGGATGTGCGATCTTCTGATGATATAAGCAGAAGTCAGGATGCACGTCCCGCTTCATCAGGATGTATACCACCAGGAGAATTTTCTCTGAAAAAGGGCGGCCTCATCCCCATTGATATGGCTTTGGCGAATCGTTTCCTTGTCTTAATCCTGCTTTCATTTGCGGCGGATGTACTTTGATCTGGTGGGAGTGCTTCGACCCTTTTGTCCAGTCGCCGGCGTTTGGCCTTTTCAAATATGGCCATCTCGCCCTCTCGATCGGCTTTGCTTTTAAGACGGGCTTCGTTCAGGAAGGCATCGATCATCTCATCTGACGGCCACAGAAGTTCTGATTCAGGACCCGCCCCTGGTTTCTCGGTGCAAGGAGCCTCTTTATCATCTATCAATGAGTGAGAGATCACATGACAACTTGCTACGTAGTCCTCAGATTCATTTGATGAGTCTTCTCCATCATTTTCGTCCTTAAGGACGTGGCTGAGGAACACTTGGAGCGTGATTGGAATCCGCGCCTTCTGGTTATACTCTTCCAGCGCGTCAATCTTTTTCTGCAAATCCATGCGCTTGTCTCCAGGCTTCACGGTCTTCTTGGATTCCTTCTTGTTTTTTCTTGTGAAGATTTTGACAGTTGGGTGTGAGTGCTGGGGCCTTCACCATCGATTATTGGAGTTGGGCGCGGCTTCAGCATCCCTTCGACGATATGGGGTTCTAACGAGTTCTTCCACCCGATCGCCGGGCATGTCTGGAAATCATTCAGCATCTTTTTGGTTTTGGCTGACAACACGACCTCCCACGGAGCTCCTTCAACAAAAGAACAAGTTGCCCCCGGTGTGTCCGTCTTTTTGGAGTGTGCGGTTGTGGTGGGTTCGTTTTCCATTTCACGGACAGCGCAAACTTGCCTTGTAGGTACTGATCTTCGATCCATCCTTTAAAGATGAAGCAATCCTCGATCGGGTGACTTACCATTTGGTGGTAAGGGCAATAATTAGGATCGTTGACATCGCCTGGTTGCAACGGACGTTTTGGACTCGGCAGATTGATGAGTCTGTTGCGCACTGCCAATTTCGAACAGTTTCTTTGTTTTATTATGAGGAAACGAGTAAGGACGTCCCAGTCTCTCCTCGAGGGATGGGCGTGGTCGCACATTGTTCTGGAGAACAACCGGCTTTAAGTGGCTCGGCTGTTGTTGAGTATTGACGATGATCACTTTTCCTTTCCCCTTCTTATTTCGAGAGTCCGGCTTTGGAGGAGACGGTCCATGGCCCATCTGGTCCATTTGGGCTAATTTGTCGATCAAGGCCTGGAAAGTGGTCGGCCGGAAGAACATCATGAATTGGGAGATGGTCGCTTGCGGATCAAGAGTGCCCACAAACATGCCTACCACAGGTGCCTCTTCAATGCGTTGTTCGCACTTCGACCATAGATTCCACCATCGCGTTGCATATTGAACCCACGTTTCTCCTGGCCTTACCCTGGCGTTGATCAGTGCTGTTATCGGGGTGCGCTCGCTGGCGCTTGCGAAATGCTGGGTAAACAACAACTCCAATTCAGCGAAAGTTTTGACGGAGTCATTCGGAGTTCGGAGTACCATTCAAACGCCGTCTCCGATAAGCTGCCGACGAATTGGCGAAGCAGGAGCTTATCCTCGCCGCCGGTGTTACCACAAAGAGCCCTGAACTGGGCAACATGTTGATGGGGATTGCCTGTCCCCTTGTAGACATAAAATTTTAGGATCGTGTAGCCCGGCGGGTACTTGATCTGATCATACCAGCTCGGATATGGTCGCCCAGTTTTGACGACTTGGCTGGCCGATTCATTTGCCTGATGAGCTCGTATTTGCTGAGCTATATAGTCATCTAGTGCAGCTTGGAAATGGTTTCCTCCTTGGCTGTTGAATGAGCCGGAGGAGGATTAGATGTCTCCTCTTTATCGTCTTCAATAATGATCGGAGGGTCTTCAGCTCGATGGTCTGGCTGTAACATCATTCCCACCATGTCTTGGAAGAGAAGCGCCATTTCTTTTATGTTGGCAGCTTGTTCTGCTGCCTCTCTGTCCTTTTCGAGGACTCTGCGTAGCAAGTCAGCGTCAGTTTCCTGTTCGTGACGCTGTTCTGATGATGTTTCCGGGCTTTCTTTTGGCCCGGTGAGTGCAGCCATTGCAATCATCATCTCCTGAAGCTTCTGTTGCTGGGTTTTCATCACGGATCGGGTGAGCGGTCGGTGACCCGTCGAAGCATGGCTTCCCTCCTTTCCAGAATCCATGTATACGGTGTGTACCACCATGCCGCCAGACTTGGGGCGTTTGGGCTTAGCGTCTTTGTGGTCCGCCACGTTTACTAGGCCTTTCTCTGGCCTCCTTCTTTTCTGAGTGGTTGCCGTTGAGGGGGCCGCTGTCGTGAGCACCCAAGTAGTCGTCATCTTTTGTGGCTCAACATGGAAGCCAAGACATGGACGTCTTGGCTGAGATTCGGGGCAGATGCTATTTGGTTTTATCCGTCCACCTCTCCGAAGATGCCAAGTTGATTTATGGCACCGTGTATCGCAGGTTTGGACGGATGCGGCTGGTGTAGTAGACTTCGTCAGATTCCTCCTCACTTGAGGGGTTTTTGATTGTGGGGACGCTCTTCCCTGCTGGCGCAAGCCCCTGCAGTTAATTACGCTACCGCATCGCGGTAACAACTTTCTCCTTCTCCGGAATTTCACTTCGTGTCGTGTGTGTTTGTTTTGTTTATGGTTGCCCGTGGATTGTATACGGAGACTAGGTTATGCCGTCGCCTGTAGGACGTGGATTAGTCCAAATCCGTATTTTCTTAGATTTGGGTTTACGCTTTTGGTTTAAGGATACGTTAGCCATATTTGAGGCTAAGATCAACTCAAACGTTTGTTAAGGATTCGTTAGTCCAATTTGAGACTAAGATCAACTTAACGGGATCGTTTAGATCCGACAAAAGAGCAATTGACTATATTGTTCCAGTTTAGGGACATAGGGGTCCGTTACATGTATGGCCGTCGGGACCCATCACCTCTCTGACGACGTTAAAGGATTACAACGACAGATGTCAGAGGAGTTCAGAGATGTACCCTTGAGCCAAAGTTGACTGGGGGATATACAGTCCAATTTGGGACTAAAGTCTGTTTGAAGGTTTAAGGACACGTTAGCCGTATTTGAGGCTAAGATCAACTTAAACGGGATCATTTAGATCCGAAAAAAGAGCATTTGGGCTCTATTGTTCCAGTTTAGGGACGTGGTGGTCCAAGTTCCAGTTTAGGGACGTGGTGGTCCATTGCCAGTTTAGGGACATGGTGGTCCAATACCAGTTTAAGGACATAGTGGTCCATTCCCAGTTTAGGGACGTGGTGGTCCATTGCCAGTTTAGGGACATGGTGGTCCAATACCAATTTAAGGACATAGTGGTCCATTGCCAGTTTAGGGACGTGGTGGTCCATTGCCAGTTTAGGGACATGGTGGTCCAATATCAGTTTAAGGACATAGTGGTCCATCATTCCCGTTTTTGGGACAAATGTTAGTTTAAGGACGCATTAGTCCATGAGTTTAAGGACCCCACAGTCCGTATTAATGTGTGCTTGTCGGGACCCGTCACCTCTCTGAAGACGTTGAAGGATTACAACGACAAATATCAGAGGAGTTCAGAGATGTACCCTTGAACCAATGAGTTGGTTGAAAGAGTAGATGTACTCAGTTCAAGATGATTTGAGGACTTATGTCCAGTTTGGGCTAAGTCCAGTTGTGTTTGAAATATTGGCCCTCTGTTGGTCCATTGAAGGAGATGCTTTGCCTCTAGAAACTTAGCCAATTGGGCTAAAGGTAGTGTTAAACACTAGAGGTAAACCGTGTTGAACACTGGGAATAAGATTAACAAGTTAGTGTTAAACACTAAAAGATAATCAGTATTAAACACTAGCAACAGAGCTTTCAAATTAGTGTTAAACACAAAAGTAAATCAGTGTTAAACACTGGTAATCAGAGATTTCAAATTAGTGTTAAACACTAAAGCAAATCAGTGTTAAACACTGGGAACAAAGTCTTCAGATTAGTGTTAAACACTAAGGAGAGAGGGGTCACGTGTGGATACGTGAGAGCGCCCTGATTTCCCTTATTTTATTCTGTAGATCAGTGTTTAGCTCTTTTAATTCTGACGGCCATCACGTGTGAGCACGTAATGGAGGCCCCCGCTCTGGTCTGTTAGAATGCTTATTAGGGGTCACATGGTGACACGTGAGGGCGCCCTAAATGTGGAGCCAGATCTCCTTTGTTTTATCCTCAAATCTGCGAATAAGTGTTAAACACTTTTCATCTTTATTTTAGAGCATCACGTGTTGGCACGTGATGGGGATTTATGCATCGATAATTACAGCACTTGCTGAGGGGTCACGTGGGGACACGTGAGAGCGCCCAAAGCTTCTTTTCTTTTGTTTTTTCTTTCTGCTTTTTGGAAGTCACGTGGGAGCACGTGAGGCATTGCCTCAAAGCTTCTTCCTTTTTATTTTTGGGGATCTTTCTAGGGGTCACATGGGGACACATGACCCTGGTTTTATTCCTTCTTTTCTGATCACTGCGGATTGGGGTCACGTGTCATCACGTGACCAATATTCTTTATGTGCATGGAGATCTTTCAAGTCCCTTTATTTTAAGAATTAAATTCTCTGTAGGGCTAAACTCTAATTTTGTTTTGGAGGAATTAAATCCTTATTGTGAAAGAATTAAATTCTTATTTAGGGTAAAACCCTAATTTCTTTTTAAAGGAATTAAATTCCCAGATATGTAAAAGAATTAAATTCTTGATTAGGGTTAAACCCTAGTTTTGTTTTAGGAGAATTAAATTCTCAAAACTCAATTCCCCTTCTAAGTTTAGGATCTGCATGGCAGGATCTTGACCCGATGAGAATTAAATTCTCAACTTATGGGGAGATGTGCTCTGTGCAGATCTTCAACCGAAAGAAGAACTAAATTCTTTATTTGCCGAAGAGTTAAACTCTTACATTTTGAGAATTAAATTCTCTTTTGAAGTTGATCTTTTTCCCTTTTCTCACCTAGGGTTTCCTTTGTTGAGAATTAAATTCTCCTTTCTTTTCTTCCCTCTTGAGAATTAAATTCTCCTCTCTCTGTTTTTCTCTCCAAAAAAATTCTCTCGACTCCTATTTATAGGAGAAGGAAAAGAATCAATTTGTTTAGCAAATCTCTCATTGAAATATTTGATTTGATTTCATAATTAATATGATCCTTTAGATCACATAGTGAATTTTTATTCACCGTTGAATTTTAAATCCAAAGATATTCTGTTTTTTATTTCGGTGAGATTTAGGGAGATCTTTCCTTATTTAAGATTTTTCCATAAATTGATGATTTTTAATCACCCTTGGATCTTTAATCCAACGGCCCCAATAATCCTTTTCCATAAGGAAAGATTTAGAATCTTTTAAAATTTAATTCCATTAAACTGTAAAGCTTTCGAAGCCAGTCACGTGCTGACACGTGACCCTGGTCACGTGTGAGCACGTGACCCCCAATTAGGTCCTTTTCTCAGCGTTTATTTATGCTTCAGTTTTAACCATCACGTGTCAACACGTGACCATTGGTCACGTGTGAGCACGTGATACCTTATTGAGGTGACTTCTGATTTTTAATCAGGGAACAGATTTTAGAATTTAATTCTATTCATTATTTTAGAGGCCTTAAGAGTCCATCACGTGTCTGCACGTGACCCATGGTCACGTGTGAGCACGTGATGCCCCTTTGGGGTCTTTTCTGAGTTTTTATTATATCTTTTAACTCCTCCAGCGGGTTCTTAAAGGTCCATCATGTGTGGACACGTGATGCCCCATAACTTTTGATCCCGGATGAATTATGAGGCCCATAATATATCAAATCGAACGGTTTTTCAAGATGCTTCCAATACCCTCAGAATTTAATAGCTTATCCTTTGGGAGTTTATCAAAATATAAGTCGGAAGATACTGGTTCGCATTTCCTTAAGCGTAACGCTGCCATTTGATACCTTGGACTCCTTTGCGCAGAAATTTTTGGCAGGAACAATACTCATATATGAAACTAAAAGCGCCACCTAGTCCCCGTTTATCGGTTAACATACGTGCGATGCTCGTCGTGTCCTAGAACTGTACGAAGGTTGTTAAATATCGGACAGTATAGCTCAATACTAACAACCGTCGTATAGTCTACGCGACGAGAAAATTCAATCGTATGGTAAACCATAGATTTGTCCCGTGTGGACAAGTTAAGAATGTATAAAGCAAACGCCTTCATTCACTTGTGTTTTCATCCATTTCGAGATATTTCGTCGGTACCTTTCCGCTGGTTCTCCGTGTACAAAGATAGATTAGATGTTCATTTCAACGTTGTTTCACAGCTTTGAAATGATTATCTATTCTATTACAGTGTACTCGGAGAACAGCGGGGAGGTGCTGCCGAAATTTACTCGAAACGGTTGAAAGCACAAGTGATGGGCGTTCGCTCTATACATTCTTAATGGGAGAGAAGCCTACCTCCGACAGCCGGAACACACACATACAACAAGAATACACAAAAAACGCATAATTAGAGAGCGATTCAAGATGTTCGGGTTAAAACCAATATATGATAGTATGAAACCTTCATATTCTCATCGATACTCATATATGAAACTAAAAGCGCTACTTAGTCCCCGTCTATCGGTTAACATACGTGCGATGCTCTTCGTGACCTAGAACTATACGAAGTTTGTTAAATATCGGACAGTATAGCTCGATACTAACAACCATCGTATAGTCTACGCAACGGGAAAATTCAATCGTATGGTAACCCATAGATTTGTCCCGTGTGGACAAGTTAAGAATGTATAAAGCAAACGCCTTCATTCACTAGTGTTTTCATCCATTTCGAGATATTTCGTAGGTACTTTTCCGCTGGTTCTCCGTGTACAAAGATAGATTAGATGTTCATTTCAACGTTGTTTCACAGCTTTGAAATGATTATCTATTCTATTACAGTGTACTCGGAGAACAGCGGGGATGTGCTGCCGAAATTTACTCGAAACGGTTGAAAGCACAAGTGATGGGCGTTCGCTCTATACATTCTTAATGGGATAGAAGCCTACCTCCGACAGCCGGAACACACACATACAACAAGAATACACAACAAACGCATATTTAGAGCGCGATTCGAGATGTTCGGGTTAAAACCAATATATGATAATATGAAACCTTCATATTCTCAACGATACTCATATATGAAACTAAAAGCGCCACTTAGTCCCCGTCTATCGGTTAACATACGTGCGATACTCGTCGTGACCTAGAACTATACGAAGGTTGTTAAATATCGTACAGTATAGCTCGATACTAACAACCGTCGTATAGTCTACGCGACGAGAAAATTCAATCGTATGGTAACCCATAGATTTGTCCCGTGTGGACAAGTTAAGAATGTATAAAGCAAACGCCTTCATTCACTTGTGTTTTCATCCGTTTCGAGATATTTCATCGGTACCTTTCCGCTGGTCCTCCGTGTACAAAAATAGATTAGATGTTCATTTCAACGTTGTTTCACAGCTTTGAAATGATTATCTATTCTATTACAGTGTACTCGGAGAACAGCGGGGAGGTGCTGCCGAAATTTACTTGAAACGGTTGAAAGCACAAGTGATGGGCGTTCGCTCTATACATTCTTAATGGGATAGAAGCCTACCCCCGACATCCGGAACACACACATACAACAAGAATACACAACAAACGTATAATTAGAGAGCGATTCGAGATGTTCGGGTTAAAACTAATATATGATAATATGAAACCTTCATATTCTCATCGATACACATATATGAAACTAAAAGCGCCACTTAGTCCTTGTCTATCGGTTAAAATACGTGCAATAATTTATTCTTTTCAACGACAAACGCACACACAAAGCATATACACGGATTTTCTCCTTTGTCAGTAACTATCCCGTTCTTATATTTCTCAATATAATCAGCATAACCTACAATTTATATGTTATACAGTCTAACATGGCCCATGTATGTGGATTGGAAACAACGTATGCAACCTAAGTTTGTCGCAGGAGTTGCTGCTTTCCTTGAATTTGCACGCGCACATAATAAGATCATAATAGGGAAGATTCTCTGTCCGTGCGATAGATGTGGCAATAAGTACTGGCAGAAGGTAGAATTGGCAAAGCTTCATATTGTAAAACATGGGTTTACTAGACTTTATACAACTTGGAAATATCACGGGGAAGGAGAAGAATGCAGTACTGCGGCAGAAGAAGAAGGAGAACACGATAATGCGGCAGGAGAAGAAGAAGAATTCAGTAATGCGGCAGGAGATGGAAATTTATTTCCATCAGAAGAAATGGAGGATATGGTAGAGGCTGCCCTAGGTGAATCTATTCGTACCGAAGATGACATTCCTTCCGGTCAAGGACCGCGTGCGAATAAATATGAAAATTTCATGAATGATGCTAGGAAACCAATTTATGAGAATGCAAAGTATTCCACCCTCTCATGGTTCGTCCAACTTTTCCAGATTAAGTGCCTAAATGGATGGAGCAACAAGTCATTCATAATGCTTCTTTCGTTCTTGAAAGATTCTATGCCTCCGGGAAATAATATGCCCGACAGCTGGTACGAAGCCCAGAAGATGATGTCTGATTTGGGTCTAAAGTGCGAGAAGTTTCAAGCATGTCCTAAAAATTGCGTGTTTTACCCGAAAGAGAATTCAGATTTGAAAGAGTGTCCAACATGCGGAGAGGCCAGGTATAAGCCGAAAGATTCTGATAAGAAGCCTGATATACCTGTGAAGGTAGCATGATACTTTCCCATAACACAGAGGCTACAGAGGCTATTCAGGTGCAAGAAAACAGCCGAGGCAATGATTTGGCATCACCGTGCTCCTCCAAGCGAAAATGGGAAAATGAGCCATCCAAGAGATTCACCGGCATGGAAGGATTTCGATAGGAGGTACGCAATATTCAGTAGCGATTCTCGTAATGTCCGGCTTGGACTGGCTACTGATGGCTTCTGCCCATTCAACTATATGGCTGGAAGTCACAGCACATGGCCCGTTGTAATGATAATTTATAATCTGTCGTCTTGGTTGGCTATGGACCAATCATATTTTATGATGCCTCTTCTTATCGACGGACCAAACTCACCGGGGAACAATATCGACGTCTATCTCCGACCTCTGATCGAGGAGGTGAAATCTTTGTTCATTGATTGTGTAGAGACATATGATTCAAACACAAATACAACCTTCATACTGCGTGCGGCTTTAATGTGGACAATTAATGACTTTTCTGCGTATGGAATGCTATCAGGTTGGTTCGTACATGGTCATAAAGCATGTCCTCATTGCCATGAACACACAACATCAAAATTCTTGAATTTTAGTAAGAAGGTTTGTTATTGCGGCCATCGACGTTTCCTGCCTCCAGACCACCCCTATAGGTTAGACACGGTTCACTTTGATGGTCATCAGGAGCTTCTTGGACCTCCATCCCCATTGTCCGGAGAGGACGTGACTGCTGAATAGGATGGTTACAATAACGTGACCTTCAGGATGGATCCGACGAAACAGGTCAAACCACAATATTGGAACAAGTTAAGCATTTTCTTCGAGCTTCCGTACCGGTCTATAAATTCAGTGCGTCATTGTCTGGACGTCATGCATATAGAGAAGGGAGTATCAGAGCACATACTTAACTTGCTTCTTTGTAAAGACGGGAAATCGAAAGACAACATGAATGCTCGGATGGATTTACAAGAGTAGGGAATAAGAAGTGAATTGCACCCTAGACCGGTAGCTGGTAAACCGGGCAAGTTTGTACTTCCCAATGCCGCTTATCATATGTCACAACCGGAGAAGAAAAGATTCCTGCAGGTGTTGCATGATTTGAAAGTCCCCACAGGTTTCTCAGGATCATTCAGCAAGAAAATAAAAATTGTGAAGGGCAAGATCGATGGGCTGAAAAGTCATGATCACCATGTTATCGTGGAGCACCTTCTTCCATTAGCCCTCAGGACTTCTCTCCCCGACTCGATTGGTCTAGTAATCAACGACCTATGTTGTGTTTTCAGGGAGTTGTGTGCTAAAACACTGGAGGTTGCGATGCTGGATAAACTAAAAAATTCTATTGCGTTGATACTTTGCAAGTTTGAGCATATTTTCCCACCGTCATTCTTCGATATCATAATACACTTGACGGTTCATCTTGCAACTGAGGCGAAGTTAGCCGGACCGGTACAATATCGATGGATGTATCCCGTCGAAAGGTACGTGTAATTTTTCGTTTCATGCAATTTATAAATTTATTGTTATCCTGTATGCCCGTATTTATTTATTCAAATATTCTCATTAGGTACCTCTATACTCTTAAGAAGTATATACGCAATAAAAATCGACCAGAGGGTTCTATCATGCAAGATTATCTTCTTGATGAAGCAACCACATTTTGTTCCCGCTATCTGGACGAGAACATTGAGACAAGGCTTAACCGACCACGAAGAATTCAAGACGGGCCATATGGTAAAGCCGAGTATAAGAGGGTAGACACTATGTTTATCAACAAGATATACCGGTTTATCTTGCTTAATTGCGCATGTCTTGAACAAATTAGAGAGTAAGTTCTTTTGGATTAATTGTTATATCTGTGTTTGTGTGTGTATGAAATGATATAATATTAATGTCACAATTATTTGTCGAAAACAGAATTCATTTTAACGAGGTACGTGAGGGGCATCCTGATTGGAACGAAGAACGTTTGGAAAAATACTATCGGGATAATTTTTGTGATTGGGTCACAGATCTGTAAGTTATTCGAATAACATTTTTTTGCTATCAGTTTTAATCTAAACTTGTATCGTTATGTATTAGTCGTAAAATTTGTTTTGTTAGATCCACAATTCGAACTTGTCTGCATCATTTGAGAGTGATTCAATATGTTTAGCTCAATTTCCTAGTATGGAGGTTGCATATTACAAAGGATTTGGTGTCCTTGGATACAAATTCGAAGTTAAGGACATAGAAACATCTAGAACTACTAAGAATAGGGGGATTGCGACGGTAGGATCGAACGGTGTGATTTACTATGGGTACTTAAATTGTATACTCGGCATCCACTATCCCGGACAATCAGAACCCTTTTATATATTCCAGTGTACTTGGTACGATCCGCAAACCGATACGGATAGGTGGAGAAGCAATCTTGGGACTTGGAAAGATGAATATGGATTGACCAGTGTGAACACACTTCGATTTTACGGTCAGGACGATCCTTTTATCTTTCCGAACCAAGCGTTTTAAGTATACTACTCACAGTGTTTGAAGCATCCGGGATGGAGTGTTGTATGCCGATGGAAACCCAGAGATGTCTACGATGTCCTAGAATTCGAGGACAGCAATGAGGAAGAAGAAGAAAGAAGGCTTAAAGTGCTCCGACCGTCTGTTTCGAAGGACGGGTTGTCTTCGACCGATCATGAAGTTACGTGGGTTAGAAATGACATCGACGATGAAATCCAAGTAGATATGTATAATGCGCCCACGAAATGAAAAAGGTTATCAGTAATGTTATATTATTACTTCACATTTTACGCTCTATACATATATAGTCAATACTTTTAATGATTGTCTAATGCGTCCACGAACCGTTTATCTAGATTTGATGACGATGTCGGGAGCAGCGAGGGGCGGCAGGAGCTCCAGCCACGGCAGAGGCAGAGGCAGAGGCAGAGCGGTTCTGCCGCCCGGAGAGCTCCGTTGGGAGCTTCAAAGGGCCGGTCATGCACCCAGATCGGAGACCCTTTCGGATGCCTCCTTCCGTGTGGATTTTGCCACATCTCTAGGTATACTACACGCATATCCATTTTGAATGTAATATTACAGATATTCATGCCTATTTATGTCAAAATTACTTATATTGTCAATGTTTGATTGTCTAGTTGTTGGTGATGCGTCCACATCTGGGACAGAGGCCACTCCCGCTCCTCCAGGTATGTTTATATATCATATAGTGCATGTATATTGATTTAGAATGCTATATCATAAATACACACATTCCTTTTGCTCTTACTTAGTAATTTTTATTATTGTCTAGCTGTAGGTGGTGACACCACCGCACCTGCGGGTATGTTTATATATCCTATAGTGCATGCATATTGATTTAGAACGTTATATTATTGATCTACATATTCTTTTTGCAATTACTTATATAATCTATTTTTAATTGTCTAATTATAGGTGGTGCGTCTACATCTTCCGCAGGGGCCACTCCTGCCGTTTCCATACCCTCCGCATCATCTGCAGGTTAGTATGAATAAATTTAAAATATTTATTCATTTTACATATGCTCTATAGAATAAATATGAACTTCATGGAAATTTAGTGTCGATGTTTATTTTCTAGTTGGAGGGGATGCGTCCGCATCCGGGACCCCGGTTGTTCCTCACCGGAGGAACTATCGTCCCGCTCGTGCTGCTGCCTGGGCCCAGGCTCGTGCGATAGTCACCGGAGGTATATATCACACTTGAATTTTCGTTTAACCTTGATTTCTTAATACAACTTTGTCTTAATATTGATTGTCTTGATATTTCGTGCAGACGCATGGCCTCCCCATCCCCAGAGGGGGACTCAAGGCCTGAATCAGTCCCATAGGCTGAGGCCTGACAGAGCTAGGGGGGAGGCAGCATTCCCCCTTTTTGTTACCCTTGACTATCGCTATACCGGTCCTCCTGCCGAGAGGTTCGGCCGGTATATGGGGGACGAGAGCCGGCTCGTGAAGAACTATCCACTCAACGTTGAGTGGGGCGAGCAGCACCGGCGCTCATTCGCCCTCTTCTTTGATCAGGCTCGGGTACGTATTAACGGCCTATTTTCATTTGATTTATCCAATATATTTATTATTAACACTTGCAATCTAATAACAATGTTTTTTTTGTATTTTCAGTTGGATTACGATTTTCAGCCTGTAGCCGACCCTGATCACCCTAGGAGGGTGCTCGACCTTCATGCTCTGTACAATGGCCTGATGAAGAACATGCAGACCAAGGTCCGATACAACAGGAATGAGCTGAAGGCCGACTGCTACTCCCTGTGGATGGTGACCCCCGAGGCAGAGAGAGCGGCCCTCCTATCTACTCCGACGTTTGCGAGAGTCGACGTAGAGACATGGCCTCTATTGTGCGATTATTTCGACTCCTAACGCAAACAGGTATGTATTTTAAATGTAATTCATTATTTATGATATAATTTATTTCTTTGTGTTCCATAATTAGAAAACTAAATGTTAATGCGTTGTGCAGAAACAGGCCGCTCAGAATATAGAGAACAGGAAGTCGGCAAAGAGGGGTCGCCCCATTTACACAGGTGGCTCGAGGAACATTACTCGAGCCATGGAGTTATCGGTAAATTACAATAGACCGACCTTTGTGATATTCTGCAATATTAAGAGTTATTTTCTAATATTTCTAATATTAAGAGTTACTTTCTAATATTGCAGACATCTCGGACCGTGGCGTCAGGTGGTACACCGAGCGTGCTGTCCGCATATCTTGCCGTCCACGGCACCTCGACAGATCCCGCCACGGGCGAGCTTCGATATCCCGGCGTCGCTACCCAGGAGTATTGCGTAAGTGTTAATATTTTCTCTACCCAAATTTGAAATTTTAGTTTTGGAAGGTTCAATTTTAAATTTTATACTTATACTTTACTGCTTAATGTGGGTGTAGGAGCGGGTGGTTGAGCAGGCCCAGGCCTCGGGGATCAATTTTACCGGACAGAGCGATCCGAGGCTGCTGACCCCAGTTCTGGACGCCGCACACGGAGGGCACCACGGAGGTTGGGAGAGAGGCCGGGGACTGGGCCCTAACAGGGCCCATATGAGGTTGGACTCCACCCCGGCGGTTACTTCCTCCGTCTCCAGTGACCGACGTGTCCATCAGGAAATGGAGAGCTTGAGGGCCACCGTTCAGGAGTTGAAGGAGATGCTGGTATGTATACTACTTTATAGTAAAATATCATGTCATATTATATAGATATCAACATATCCATAATTAGTACGTAGCTTGAGCTTATTTAGTTTTAGACTTAAGTTTGATTAATCATACATACATATGTAATTAAAATAAACAACGGTTTTCCAAACTAGATATCCAAACGGGGTTTCGAAATAACTTAATAATGATACGAATTCGAATAATACACAGTTCTTACATGCTTCTTACACACGTTATGTCCAGACGCGACAGGGTACATCGACCGAGCCTCCACATGCATCTCCTTCGGCTGCGGCTCCGCAGGCTACCACATCGGCTGCGGTTCCGCAGACAGCTCCTATAGCTCCACCGCCCGCTCAGACTCCCGCAGTCGTGGCTCCGCAAGTGACTACCTCGACGGCGGCTGCGCAGACCACATCGCCAGCTCCACAGGCCGCTCAGACTCCCGCTCGCGCCGAATTGCAGAGTTTATTGACCGAGGAGCAGGCGCGCGTTATTCTATCGTTATTCAGAGGTGGAGCTGGACCGAGCTAGGGTAGCTTTTTGGTTCTTATTTTTTGAAACATGTATTTATTTATATCATACACATTGTACTACATTTTGAAACGATATTGATATTGGTTTATATTTATATCATATTCAGTTTTTGGGTTTCTTTTATATATTATATGCATGAGATGTGATTATGAATACTGCGATATATGTTCTGTGATGATTAATTTTATATTAGATTGATGTATATATTATTGTGCACAGGGCGGGAAAAAATCAGGCAGCCCTTTTTTTATAAAAAAATACAGATAATGTGTACCTACGGATTAATCCGTAGGTACACATGTTGCCCCTACGGCTACATCCGTAGGGGCAAAATATCAGCAGTAACTGATATTTCCCCCCTGATCTCAGTACCAGCGGGTTGGGAGTGCCCCTACGGACATATCCGTAGGGACCATTGCTTCGCCCCTACGGAGTTATCCGTAAGGGAAAAATATCAGGATTTCTGATATTTTGCCCCTACGGATAGGTACCTACGCAAATATCTGTAGGGGGTAGTACGTGGCCCTACGGCTATGTCCGTAGGTACATTTAATATATTAAAAAAAACCGTAAATAATATAACTTTTTTTACCCTACGGCCTACTCCGTATGTGCAACAGGACCTACACAGAAATCCTTACGGGCAAGATTTTTCCCGTAGGGGCAAGTTCAGGGCGTCAACTTGCACCTGCGGCCTTTGCACCTACGGGGTCTTTTTCGCCCCTACGCATATCTCCGTAGGGGCAGTGGGTTGCCCCTACAGATAAATCCGTAGGGGCAACCCTTATTTGTAGTAGTGGCATGAATACTAGTAGATACTTATCTGAAATTACGGAGGGCTACTGTAACATTTCAGAAAATATAAAATATTATTTTTGGAATTTAATATTAAAATAATATTTTTCCCGAAAACTGCCCGATTTGAGAAATTGGGGTTTTCGAAAAAAGGTATAAATATATACCAATAATTATGAAATAAATGGAAATTAAAATGATTTATTCATTTAACTATTTAATTAAAGGATTTGGCATTTTTAAAATTTATTTTATGCAGTTTTGATAAAAACCCGATTAGTGCACTACTAATCGCGATTAAGCAAAATCCGCGTTTTTACAGTTTCCATGGTTAGTGCACCATGACATGTTTCATTTTGTTACACGTTTCATTTCATTTGTTGTATATAATATGGTTTTCAGTGAGAAAAGAAAAGAAAACGATAAAGAAAAAGTCAAGGGGACATAATGATGGGGTAGGTATACTAGTGAGAGAGAGAGAGAGAGTGTGTGTGTGTGTGTGTGTGTGAATTATGGTGAGAGAGGGAGGGGGGCTACTGCCACTTTGAATCCCCCAACTTTTTCTTCATCTCCCTCTTCATCTCCTCAACCCCACAACCCTCTCCTTCCACCCCTAGATCCATCTCCTAACAATCCCAAAAACCCTACACACCGTTCACAAAAATTAATCCCCTCTTCACCCTCTACGCATAGGACCAAGAAAAATTCGATTTTGGTGAATTTGGTCGAGCTAGGGCTTTCTTGGGATGCCATGGGAGGTATATCTCTTCCTATGTTAGTTTAGTTTGAATTCCTAGCATTTCGGATTAAATTAGAACTCGGTTAGCGATGTATGAAATTACTCGTGAAGGTTTGAGTGTTGATTGAAATTGGGTGATGCCTAGTGGCTGTTAACTAGACTTGGGTGCTGTTTAAGGACCTGGACCACAGCTTAGAAACCCAAAACACGGATTTAGAAACCCCGTCATCGGATAAATGTGTGATTTTAGAGGGTATTTTGGAATTTGGAGCAACCCGGGGACACTAGAAATGATTTTGGGATTACTGGGAGTCGTGCAGGCACCTAGGAAGCTAGCACCAAGACCTGAGCCCCATCCCCTGCACCCAGGCCGCAAATTTAATCAATCTGGCCGCATTTTGCGGCCATAGTAGTGTAGAATTGTTCCAATTTTGTTCCATGGCTCCTTTTGCACTAAATTAGACCCCTCCTATATGCAGTTTTAGCTAATTGTCACCCGGGGAAAATCTGGAAGCATTTTGGTGTGTTTTAGGCTATGTTTTCGGTATTTTAAAATGCACTTTCTTGATATTTGGATTTGTATTTGGTTGTCGGGTGTTCGTACATCGACAACAGGGGTTGTTTGATTGATTTGCACGTTTTGGCCATAGGTTCTAACCTATGAGCACACCGTGCGCCGTATCGGTTTTCTGCCTCTATTTTTAATACGTATTGAGATGGTTTATTATTGTAGGTATCTTCGCATGGATCTCGAGACGACGGAGCGTGGCGTCTTCGACTTCGTCAAGCAAGAAGCAAGGTGAGTAGATCTATATTTACCGGGAAAGTCGGGTGGATGGCGTATAGCACCCCCGCAAACTTTTGATAGAAAACCGATTTATAGAATATGGTTAGGAAACTTAAATTAGGAAACTAGGGTTAGAATGAGATAATTATGAAATCATATTAGAAACTAGAGGATAGTTAGAAGTGATATTTTACTACTGTCATAGGATGACGTCTAGCGATATTGCCGTTCAGGGTACTGTAAGACTAGATAGTCGATGTAGATGCGTCATCCGAACCATACATTTTTCTAAAACAAAGAGTCGTATGTATCTTTTAAATATATACCTTGACGGATGTTACGGATTTCCAAATGATATCATTTTCTTAAAAACACCGTAACTCCTATTTGCAAAACTACGATTCACTTCTATAAAAATCAGATTGTATGTTTCGGGTGTGTTTGTTAGATTAGATACTTATACTTAGTAGAGATAGCATGTTTATGTAAATTCGACATGATATGAGACATAAATGCGATGAAAGAATACAAGACAAATTTGATGATATGATGAGATGATGATATGATGGTATACGGATTCGAGTCGATCGAGATGATTTATACCCTGCCGGTCCCCTGATACGAGATTATTGCAGATGCGACCTGGGACATAGGAATATAGGGTTATATATATATATATATATATAGAATGCTGTGAATCATGGATGATAGGATGTATGTGATATTAGGCCGTACCCTCAATTGTCGTATAGGATGATAGGATCCCTTTTTGTATAATGCCGCCGCACGATGATATTCCGTGCGCGATGAGTTTGACTTGATGATTGATCCTTACCCTTGACTAGAGGTTTCCGTACGATGGATTATACCGTACGCGGTGTAATTGGGCTCGATGCCGATTGATAGATTCACCTACTCGGACATATGATAGTTACGTATACCTTATAGCTGCTAGCTGATGATTTACCTTGCGCTGCATTCATGATATTATTATTGCATCGCATATACCTGTGATAGTATACCTGCACCATTATCGATGATGCATATGTTACACATACACATATTTGCCGGCTCACACACCTCATCATCGATAATTGCCATGTCACTACACAGTAGGGTTGTTGCATCATGACATATACATTGATACACCCATACTTGTGCACATACACATTGTATATTCATATTTGTGCACACATACATTGGTACAGCTATACTTGCGCGCATACATATTGTACCCGCATAGATAACTGGATTTATTGTAAAATTGGGAGCCGCGTGTTATATTTTAAAAACTGGAATCATTTTAAAAGAGCGGTTTTCTCTTAATATGTTATATCACTATTCCGCATTGCAAGATACACGATACGCTTACATTTCTATTATATGTCGCACACATCATGCTCTATTATTATATGCATTGAGATATGCTGTTTTCATGAGATTTCTGGATTTAGAATCGTGGACATTTTAAAAGAGATTATGTGTTGTTTCAAAAACCCGATTTCTCTTGATATAATATTTCAGTGCGTCCACCATGTGTTTTCTCGGTTCTGAGAGCTACATGTGAAACCCGATTCGAGGAGGCGGATGAGGCCGTTTGCGGGTACATGGTGGACCCGGTATAGTACCCCGGGGCAAGAAAGGGATGCTCTGTATACATACGGTGAGCCTGGCAGAAGGACTACTACCTACCGGTGATTGGTTGGACCTGGCGGTTATCCGGAGGATACTGACCAGAGTCGATAGATGGATACGGTACGATCCGTACTGCCGGGGCCGAGGGCTGATTCCGCAGACGGAGCCCGTGGGCTGATCCGGACTGACGGAGCCTGATATAAGAGGATTTACGTGCCGATGCTGGGCACGGTTTTCATGATGTTTTCGAGTGTCGATGCTAGGCACTCAGGTTCCATGATTTTGATGTGTCGGGAGGGACACCGTTGATATATATCCTTATACTTTCATGCACACTCCCTTATGACATTTTCGTGCATACAGACCTTGATTATGGTTGGACAGATCCATATACATGCATTGATTATTACTGTTGGATGTTATCTGCATGCATTTAGGTATTTACTACCTTGTTGGCACATATACGACCCGGTCACCCTAGATATCATAGTATTACTTTATGATATAGTTGATCTAGGAGTTGTTGTTTATTCGATTTCTACTTGTAGATATATTTCTATTCATGAGTTGGCAACTCACCCACGTTGTGTCATAGTTCTTGCAGGTTGACCGCTTGGATCAGTAGCGGCATCGCTGGCGCACAGTTTCATTTGGGTGTTTTGCATTGGTAGGTGGGACACTTGTATCATTCCCACTCTTATATTACATTTCATATTGTATCTAGTTAACTCCATCAATCAATCAAAATTAGAATTTGTATATGTAATGAGACTTAGTGGGATTGTGGTTGCGAGACTTAGAGCGAGGGGTTTTCCGCTACTTGTGATTTATATGTCTTGCTTTTCTTTTATTCTTTTGTGGTGAACTTCGCCGTTGGGCGTCGTATACTTATTTTGATTATCTTGCGTGGTTGTGATCCACCGGTTGGCGAAGAGCTAGCTCCCGCTTGGAGATGCCATTATTCTTATTATGTATATGTGGTTTTGGATCAAAATATACAAAGGAGGTGCTGCCAAAATTTTTAAAAGATGAAACATGTTTTAAACTACTAAATTTCACTTGCATCATTCATGTTCATTTTCTATGCATTAAGAAAACTTGATTTCATATACCTTTATTTCAAAACCTCACCTCCTTTATTTTTCAAAAAGGTTTAGATTTCTGGGTTTCAGCTTACTTGAATTCCGTTATGCCTTTAGACGTTGCGTGATTCAAGTGCTGGTCACGAGCTAATATTTCGGATTTTGACAAAGTTTGTATCAGAGCACTAGGTTTAACCTTTGTTCGAGTCTATGTTTGACTATGCGGAGTCTAGGACGGGTATGTATTTCGGAACCTAGGCTTGACCTTACGGAACTTAGACTTGGACGGGGGGGGTATTAGACCCGAACTTTCGTTTCATAGGCTGACCTTGATTGATGGAGTAGGTAGCTTGAGTAGAGTGACGTACCGTACGTATGTTCTGCGGCATATTTTCGATACGATACTCCACTTAAGAAACCTTAGGATGTACATATTTTTAAGACTTATGATTCTCTTTATACCCATGATTATACATCCATTGGAGATCCTCGATTCTATTAGTTCCATGATCATACTTTCATTGATGTTGTTCCTTCTTATGATCATGTATCCATTCTGGATCTGTCGTTTTCTTTCTTGCCGTTGATCTGCTCTCTTCGATACTCGATTTAGGTTCCTGTCACCAAAGTTTGAGCACAGTTTGAGCTGCTGCTAGTGTTACGGTCGGGGGGAGCTCGTCCGGTACGAGGGATGACTATTGTGTTTTCTGGTGATATGAGAACGTCTCGAGTTAGTATTTTCTGTTGTGACCTCTTGTTGAGGCGGGTGCTTGGTTTCATACTGGATGATCGGGCCATTGACAGAGGCTGCCAGTTGCGTGAGGACTGTTGATGTACAGCATACCTCAGAGATTTTGATGTCGCCTACCGTGTAGACAGGTGACCCAGTTGTTGCTGAGATGATGGGATGTCGCTTCCAGAGCTTACGAGATAAGACCGCCAGAGCTTCCAGGCAGAAATGCGACAGATGATAACTAGTCTACCCAAATTTGAGAGACGAAGGTTATTCGTCAGATTGATGCACCGACGCAGGCCCAGTTGAGTTGAAGATTTCCAGTGTTGAAAGAATTTTACTCAGACCAAGAGCAGACCGATCCAGAGACGACCGCCGATATATTGCCTTCCCTGGAGGATTGAGGCATTGTTTAGTATGCGGGCGAAGAATATTCACATGTTGTATAGGTGAAGCGAAAAGGTTCGAACGAGTGTCAGAAACCAATTTCCCAAGTTTAAAGTGTTCGGAGGAACATGCAGGTAATTCTGTGGACCCTCTAGAAGAATGAAACCCTAACTCGATATGACGACCATGGAACAGCTTTGAATCTTAGGGTTCGCAGCAGTTTAGCGGTGCCATAATTGAGGCTTGGGTTCGCCCTTCTACGGCTGGTCCAGAGGTGCTTTGGTATATACCAAGTATTTTTAGACTACGCTCAGGTGTTGAGCCTTGGGGAATTTTGGGACCTTGATGACTCGATCAAAATGTTTGACATCGTCCGGATCTCATGTGATAAGAGATCAGTAAGCTGACCAGCTTTGAATAGAGGACCTCACTCAGATGCGTTGTGAGTTGATCGAGGACGGACGAGTATTGAGTATTCCTCTGATGGTTAGGATGAGCTCCCGAGGATGTGTTCGGCCAGACATCTTCTACAGAGTGATGAAGATACCTAGTTCGTGACTTCGAGTCCGTGCGAGAGACTTCAGATTGACCGTGGCCGAGAACAGTTGCAGTGCGCAGATAGCATGGCGTGACGTCATAGTGGACGATGATACAGGCGAATGGAACCAAAGGTTCGCGCGAGACGCTGACGAGCTATTGTTACTCCCCGTCGAGATCAGAGACCTGATATGCTACAGAGGCGTTGGGATACGGCCGGTTTCCAAGGAAATGTGTGAGGCACACGCAGAGGTCCAGAAAATGAGGAAAGATTATGTAAGAATACCAGCCTCCGTACAGTTCAGCATAGGCGAGATCGGAAGGGACCCTGAGCAGGATTCCTTCCGGGACACTGCTGCAATGAGATTTCCACCTAGGATCAGAGGTGTCACGTGTATTCAGGGAGCCAGAGGCCGACGCCAGTGACGTGCTGCTTTACGAATGGTCGTGATGATTGACCGAGAGATAACCAGAGAAGTGCCAGAACGGAATCGTCCCCGTTAGCACACCTGACAGGGCCGATGAGCCGATAGATTGCAAGACTCGTAATCCGCAGAGGAGATAAGGTCCCAGAGACCGAGGATGCCAGACCGTGAGTAGGAGGCGAGCGGATATTCTTGCCCTACCTGTTTTTGGCGCACCGATTTATTTTTCGACATTGTAGGAGGTGTACCTCGATGTCCTTTGTTGCGATTTGCATTTGTGAACCGAGTATCACGCTTATATCGCTTGGATTTAAGTTTTGATGATGAATTTCCTGATATTGATTTCGTGCACCATGGCTGCATCTACTGGGTATTTATATTTGTGCATAGTTATTGCACTTGAGATATGTTTTTATACACCGTTGTGTTGATTTGCGATTTATGCATTCTTATTGCGTTTGATGCCGATTTTATACCTGCGTAGCATGTGTTTATGATTTCATGGATTTCTTACGGATGATTTGATTTTTGCACTCGGTATAGCTTATATGTGCTTGCAGTGCATTAATATGTGTTTTATGCACTGCACACGATTTTGATTTATACAGCTTGGTGTACTCGGTGCTGCTTTTTATGTGTTTGAGTTATTGATTGTACTTCGTGCATTTGATGCACCCGATGTTATTTCGTGCACAATAGGTGCACCAGATATTGTTGTCATGCACACCGTTGCAATGGACAGATGCTTTTATTCACACCCGTTGCACGTAGTTTTGGGTTTTTATGCGTATTATGGCACCTGTATTTGGATTTGATTTCCATGCGCACCAGATGCATGTGATTATTGGATACGCCTTTTGAGACTGAATTTGCTTTTGAGCATTTTGTTTTCATGTTAGGTACTATATTGTGTAGTAGCCAAACATGACTGATCTGAGGACAGTAACTGAGTACTTTTCATGCATTAAAAAGATTACCAAAAGGGTTTTTTTAAGAGGAGCTATAGTCTCGCTATTTTCCTACGTGTCCGTGAGCGACACGAACGTTATAAAGGAAAACCTTTTGGGATATTTTGAAAACGACGGAACGTGTATTTAAGAAAACATATAGGGACATATATTATTATTTTAAAATGAGCGTCCATCAGTTATGTCGTGAGTTACGCATCCACGCGGCAATTTAGAAAAGATTTTCCATATATTTTATTCAGATTTTGGAGTTTTCAAGATGCGTACTATACACGTATTATAGTATTTGACTAGTGTATATTGGATTTCAGTAGTGGATTTCGAGATCTGCATCTCCATTGTAACTCCGAGGATATGCATGCAAATCAGATGATTTGCGTAACGCTTGACGGAGTTCGATTTTGAGTTTTGTACTCGTTTTTATGCGCACTTGACGCGCCGTGTTATTTCTGCGTGTTCTATGATTTCGGAGCCCCGTTGTTTTGAGCCGATTATTGAAATGCTTTAGATTTTGGGTTTTTTAATTAAAATTCGGGGACCGAATTTATTTAAGGGGGGAAGATTGTAACATTTCAGAAAATATAAAATATTATTTTTGAAATTTAATATTAAAATAATATCTTTCCCGAAAATTGCCCGATTTGCGAAATTGGGGTTTTCGAAAAAAGGTATAAATATATACCAATAATTGTGAAATAAATGGAAATTAAAATGATTTATTCATTTAACTATATAATTAAAGGATTTGGCATTTTTAAAATTTATTTTATGCAGTTTTGATAAAAACCCGATTAGTGCACTGTAAATCGCGATTAAGCCAAATACACGTTTTTACAGTTTCCATGGTTAGTGCACCATGACATGTTTCATTTTGTTACATGTTTCATTTCATTTGGTATATATATTATGGTTTTTAGTGAGAAAAGAAAAGAAAACGATAAATAAAAAGTCAAGGGGGCATAATGATGGGTTAGGCATACTAGTGAGAGAGAGAGAGTGTGTGTGTGTGTGTGTGTGTGTGTGAATTATGGTGAGAGAGGGAGGGGGCTGCTGCCACTTTGAATCCCCCATCTTTTTCTTCATCTCCCACTTCATCTCCTCAACCCCACAACCCTCTCCGTCCACCCCGAGATCCATCTCCTAACAATCCCCAAAACCCTACACACCCTTTATAAAAATTAATCCCCTCTTCACCCTCTACGCATAGAACCAAGCAAAATTCGATTTTGGTGAATTTGGTCGAGCTAGGGCTTTCAAGGGTTGCCATGGGAGGTATATCTCATTCTATGTTAGTTTATTTTGAATTCCTAGCATTTTGGTTTAAATTAGAACTGGGTTTGCGATGTATGAAATTACTAGTGAAGGTTTGAGTGTTGATTGAAATTAGGTGATACCGAGTGGCTGTTAACTAGACTAGGGTGCTGTTTAGGGACCTGGACCAGAGCTTAGAAACCCAAAACAAGGATTTAGAAACCCCGACATCGGATAAATGTATGATTTTAGAGGGTATTTTGGAATCTGGAGCAACCCGGAGACACTAGAAATGATTTTGGGATTACTGGGAGTCGTGCAGGCACCTAGGAAGCTACCACCAAGACCTAAGCCCCATCCCCTACACCCAGGCCGCAGATTTAATCAATCTGGCCGCAATTTACGGCCAGAGTAGGGTAGAATTGTTCCAGTTTTGTTCCATGGCTCCTTTTGCACTAAATTAGACCCCTCCTATATGTAGTTTTGGCTAATTGTCACCTGGGGAAAATCTGGAAGCATTTTGTTGTGTTTTAGGCTATGTTTTCCATATTTTAAAATGCACTTTCTTGATATTTGGATTTTTATTTGGTTGTCGGGTGTTCGTACATCGACAACAGGGGTTGTTTGATTGATTTGCATGTTTAGGCCATAGGTTCTAACCTATGAGCACACCGTGCGCCGTATCGGTTTTCTGCCTCTATTTTTAATACGTATTGCGATGGTTTATTATTGTAGGTATCTTCGCGTGGATCCTGAGACGACGGAGCGTGGCGTCATCGACTTCGTCAAGCAAGAAGCAAGGTGAGTAGATCTATATTTACCGGGGAAGTCGGGTGGATGGCGTATAGCACCCCCGCAAACTTTTGATGGAAAACTGATTTATAGAATATTGTTAGGAACCCTAGATTAGGAAACTATGATTAGAATGAGATAGTTATGAAATCATATTAGAAACTAGAGGATAGTTAGAAGTGATATGTTACTACTGTCAAAGGATGAAGTCTAGCGATATTGCCGTTTAGTGTACTGTAGGACTAGATAGTCGATGTAGACGCGTCATCCGAACCATACATTTTTCTAAAACAAAGAGTCGTATATATCTTTTAAATATATATCTTGACGGATGCTACAGATTTCCAAATGATATCTTTTTCTTAAAAACACCGTAACCCCTATTTGTAAAACTACGATTCACTTCTTTAAAAATCGGATTGTATGGTTCGGGTGTGTTTGTTAGATTAGATACTTATACTTAGTAGAGATAGCATGTTTATGTAAATTCGACATGATATGAGACATAAATGCGATGAAAGAATACAAGACGAATTTGATGATATGATGTGATGATGATATGATATGATGGTATACGGATGTGAGTCGATCGAGATGATTTATACCCTGCCGGTCTCCTGATATGAGATTATTGCAGATGCGACCTGGGACATAGGTATATAGGGTTATATATATATATATATAGAAAGTTGTGAATCATGGATGATAGGCCGTATGTGATATTAGGCCGTACCCTCAATTTTCGTATAGGATGATATGATACCTTTTAGTATAATGCCGCCGCACGATGATATTCCGTGCGCGATGAGTTTGACTTGATGATTGATCCTTATCCTTGACTAGAGCTTTCCGTACGATGGATTATACCGTACGCGATGTTTTTGGGCTGGATGCCGATTGATATATTCACCGACTCGGACATATGATAGTTACGTATAACTTATAGCTGCTAGCTGATGATTTACCTTGTGTTGCATTCATGATATTATTATTGCATCGCATATACCTGTGATAGTACACCTGCACCATTATCGATGATGCGTATGTTACACGTACACATATTTGTTGGCTCACACACTTCATCATCGATAATTGCCATGTCACTACACAGTAGGGTTGCTGCATCATGACATATACATTTATACACCCATATTTGTGCACATACACATTGTATATTCATATTTGTGCACACATACGTTGGTACATCTAAACTTGCACGCATACATATTGTACTTGCATAGATAACTGGATTTATTGTAAAATTGGGAGCCGCATGTTATATTTTAAAAACTGGAATCATTTTAAAAGAGCGGTTTTCCCTTAATATGTTATATCACTATTCCGCGTTGCATGATACACGATATGCTTACATTTCTATTATATATCGCACACATCATGCTCTATTATTGTACGCATTGAGATATGCTGTTTTCATGAGATTTCTGGATTGAGAACCGTGGACATTTTAAAAGAGATTATTTGTTTTTTTAAAAACCCGGTTTCTCTTGATATGATATTTCGGTGCGTCTACCATATGTTTTCTCGGTTCTGAGAGCGACATGTGAAACCCGATTCGAGGAGGCGAATGAGGCCGATTGCGGGTACATGGTGGACCCGGTATGGTACCCCGGGGAAAGAAAGGGATGCCGTATATACAGACGGTGAGCCTGACAGAGGGTCTACTACCTACCGGTGATTGGTTGAACCTGGAGGTTATCCGAAGGATACGGATCAGAGTCGATAGATGGATATGGGACGATCCGTACTGCCGGGGCCGAGGGCCGATTCCGTAGACGGAGCCCGTGGGCTGATACGGACTGACGGAGCCCGATATATAAGGATTTACGTGCCGATGCTGGGCACGGTTTTCATGATGTTTTCGAGTGTCGATACTAGGCACTCAGGTTCCATGATTTTGATGTGTCGGGAGGGACACCGTTGATATATATCCTCATACTTTCATGCGCTCTCCCTTATGACATTTACGTGCATACAGACCTTGATTATGGTTGGACGAGATCCATATACATGCATTGATTATTACTGTTGGATGTTATCTGCATGCATTTAGGTATTTACTACCTTTTTTGCACATATACGACCCGGTCACCCTAGATATCATAGTATTACCTTATGATATAGTTGACCCAGGAGTCGTTGTTTATTCGATTTCTACTTGTAGATATATTTCTATTCACGATTTGGCAACTCACCCCCGTTGTGCCACAGTTCTTGCAGGTTGACCTCTTGGATCAGTAGCGGCATCGCTGGCGCACAGTTTCTTTTGGGTGTTTTGCATTGGTAGGTGGGACACTTGTATCATTCCCACTCTTGTATTACATTTCATATTGTATCTAGTTAACTCCATCAATCAATCAAAATTAGAATTTGTATATGTAATGAGACTTAGTGGGATTGTGGTTGCGATACTTAGAGCGAGGGGTTTTCCGCTACTTGTGATTTATACGTCTTGCTTTTCTTTTATTCTTTTATGGTGAACTTCGCCGTTGGGCGTCGTATACTAATTTTGATTATCTTGCGTGGTTGTGATCCGCCGGTTGGCGAAGGGCTAGCTCCCGCTTGGGGATGCCATTATTCTTATTATGTATATGTGGTTTTGGATCAAAATATACAAAGCAGGTGCTGCCAAAATTTTTAAAAGACGAAACATGTTTTAAATTAGTAAATTTCACTTGCATCATTCATGTTCATTTTCTATGCATTAAGAAAACTTGATTTCATATATCTTTATTTCAAAACCTCACCTCCTTTATTTTTCAAAAAAGGTTTAGATTTCTGGGTTTTAGCTTACTTGAATTCCGTTACGCCTTTAGACGTTGCGTGATTCAAGTGCTGGTCACGAGCTAATATTTCGGGTCGTGACAGCTATGGCTGGTTTTCTGGCGAAAAAACCTTTAACGTATTGAACCTGATATAGTCGAAGGAACCTGATAGCTTTTGAAAAGGAGTGGATTTAGCTCCGCTTTTAAAAATGCTTTTTGAAGAAAACCGAGTAGTTTTGTAATTGTTCCAATGACATCATATTTTTGGTTTATTTCCTTGCATTAATTACAATTAATGCAGTCCCATCAATTAACCTTATCATTGAAGCAAAAGAAACAATAATAGAACATATGCTTATGCCATCCGCATTCGCCATGGGGCCCCGTCATACACCGTCAGGTTACTTAACTACTGGCAGAGCGGGGGCTGGACTAGCGTGGGTGCAAAACATAAACAACATATATTATATATATAGCCATTCGCCTCAGGCAAAAATAATCATTCCAGATCACAGAATCACAGATGGAAACATTGGATATACTAGGATTTTCGTGCTTCGTTTAAGCCTGTAATGAAACATTGATTCCACGGTCGTAATGAATAGCCAAAACCCCACTCTAGGCCTCTACTGGTGTGGCAAACTACCCTCCAAATTCCCGAAGTGAAGCAATCTCCCTCAATAAAATGAGTAGGCCATTCGGCACTTCAAGAATCAGGTAGTTTTTGCACCTCACCTTGGGTCTATCCTAAGAGAAAAAATAGTAAAAAGAAATAATATACAACGATGGCTACAACCACAACCCGGATGTGCCCCGCAAAAAATAATATTACATCAATTTACAAATTATACCTGAATGAAAGAAAAGAAAAACACTTTTCTCACATCCCCCGGCTATTCATTCGCGACGATCCAATCAATCCATATACACAAACCATCACAAATCACAATCACAAAAATATGCAACCCCCACTAATCGACATATAGAAATTAGCGGACGTTTTGATAAACATTTATACAAACACAAAAACCTGATTAGCCAAATAATTTAAAATTTCGATCGAATAACATATTTGTGTCCACCCCATGAACAATCCAGAATACAAATTACTCTGGGCAGAAAACAAAATATTCCAGAAATCATATTTCCAACAGATAGATCCACAGAAGAAATTTGGCGTGAATCGGCCCCGACTTGGCCACGGTTCCGCGGCAAAACAGTGAGTTTCGCAGCGGTTCCGCGGCGGTCTTGGGCGATCACGTGCTCAAATTTCTTCTGTGTTCTTACAATTGCCTGCATGTATTTTTAAGACCTCTAAAAATATTTTTTGAACTCATTTAAAAATCGAGAGCAAGCAAGTCCAAGGAATTTGATTTCAGGAAAAAATCTTTCGATCAAACTTCTAACTATTTGCTAACAAGCTAGTTTAGGTTTAAGTTGCTCTGATACCAGTGTAAGTCTACATCATACACCCCACGTGTCCGCGGGGTGGTGGAATACATCAAAAACGATTTTTATCACATCAAAAGATCATGTTTGGCTTTGCAACATAGACTTTAGTCACTTTAGAGTCATTATTAAACCTTAACTAGCAAAACTAAACCACATGAAGGATTTAACTACTCGGATAGAGGGTTATACCATCGTGTCAAGTCCTTCGGCCTTCTAGTTGTTCTTTGCTCCTTGGATCGAGCTTCAACTTTGAACTCCTTTCTTTGGATTCTCTGAAACTTCAAACAAACTCGGTTGCTGGTCTCCTTTAGGTCGTAGAAGATCTACCTGAGGGCCTATGGTCAAGCTCCAACCTCAAGTGAGGTAACTTTGTATCTAATGTGCTAGATTAGATTACTAAGTAGATGTAGAGAGTGATCTACGGATTAATTAGTCTCAAAGCTCAATGGATCACAACATATGTGAAGGGATGAGCTTGAGGGAGGAGGAGATGAAACCTAGGAGAGAGAATGAGAATATGATAATGAACTAGAGAATGAGAGAAGAGAATGGCTAAGTCTCATGACAATAATTCAAGCATGGAATATTTTAGTCACAAATAATCAACCATGCTTGAATAGGAACTCCAAACGAATAAAAAAATACTAAGCCAAGCCATCAACCCATTCCTCAAGTGTCTCCTAATTTCTACCTCATTAATCCTTTAGTAAAAAAGGATAAATCAATAATGAGGTGTCTCCTTCTAGAATCTCATTCTTGTGAAATTACAAGAATGCCCTCATCGTATATACATACCCATATCCGTATTCCGAAAAATACGGATACACTGAAAAAAGTATAATCCAATAGTATAATACTAGGATCCGACTTAAACCAAAGCCTAATAGTATTATCCGTTCGAACATCATCCGTGAAGCCAGTACACGTATGTGATCGAAACCCTGCCGTAAGACCATACGGCCTCTACATCGTCTTTCCTGATCCAAAAAAACCCTCTATGTGGGACTCTGAAGACTCGACAGTACGCTAGTACTGGGGTTAACCACAAATCTGTTATTGGCACTAGCTGTACGTAACGGCAACCCAGGTACATGTTTTAACGGAAGCCGATGAGCGAACTCATCTGAAACCCCAACTGATCCTGTCCGTGACAATCTCTATGCAGTTCGGTCAGTTCGTCTGAGAGTATCGCATATAAGGTCTAGGGGGTAGAGAACGTCAGACCCTAATAACCAGACAAGTCGTGTTAGTGTGGCTCAAGACCATCCGAGAATCTACTGCTCCGACCACCAGTAATTCTCAATCCACCATGGCCAGGGACTTATAGTAATGACCAACCGATCACTGCGTGTCACGTCCCGAAAGTACGGAACATGACCTGCACTTGAACTACGAAACGTCTCGAGGCGTACGTAATCTAAGTAAACCGAAAACCCATAAATCCAAACCAAGAAAAGAAGTAGAGTGAAGGAAAACCAATTTAAAACAAGCTGTTTTAATAGCATAAGCCGAATTATGCGGTTTTTAAGAACATCAAAATTTACTGAAAATTTCGGCAGAGTCTCCTTTGTAAATACTGGCTCCCAAACGGGATACAACATGAATAGTATACGAAATCAATAAAAAGGCATCCCAAAGCGGGAGCTAGCTCTTCATCAATCGACGGTCACAACCACACAAGCAATATAATATACAACGCCAACGGCGAGGATCAAAATTCAAAAGGAAACTCAAATCCACAAGAAAACCGCAGAAAAATAACGCGTGACTCTAAGGTCAAAGGAATAACATCACTGGTCTCTATCTCAAAATAAGTACATGTTTGGTTAATGGAATTTACTAGATACAACGGAATAATATTATACAAGGTAATAGGATGGGTACGATACAAGTAAAACCCACCTACTGGCAAGTCACCCGAATGAAACTGAGCCCGCAAAGCCGTAATGAAACCTGTACGGCAAACCTGCAAGAAACTGGGGCACAACGGGGGTGAGTTGCCAACTCGTGAATAGAAAAACATCTACGCACAGAAATCACATGTATGACGCAATCCTAGGTCATACGATCATAATATATCCTCAAAAAAGTTTATAACATGCAGCCAATAACAAGGCTAGGGTAAATATCTAACCCGAGTGTAATCTCATGTGCCCGTGTCAGTGCCTCAGGTAGCAATATATCATATGAATGAGGTATGAATGTATGAAAATAGAATACATGTAAATGAAGAACTGTTTCCATAATTTAGTGAGATTTCCTTTGTATTTTTAAAATGAGGTATCATAATGAAATCAGCATAAAACAGTGCCTAGCATCGGCACAAAACGTAATCCCAATATCTCGATATCTCTGTATCACAGTCTCTGTACCTCAATATCTCAAAATCTCAATGTCTCAATCACAATATTTAGGGCGCCGTCAGTCCAGACCGGCCCCTACCATCCATCTCAAGACCACAACGGTATCCTCCAGATATCCGACGCGTCGGGTAAAATCACCGGTAGGTAGTGCTCCCCTGCCAGGCTCACATCGTCATCATCACGCGCTTCTTGCCCCGGGGTACCTTACCGGGTCCACCATATACCCGAAACGGTTCATCCGCCTCCTCGAATCGGGTCTCGAAATCCATCAGCAAACTCATGGTGGACGACTCATACATCATGGGAAAACCGCACTTTTTATTTTAAAGAGAGAAAGAAGCTTATATAAGTTTTGCGGTTTTTCCCCAAAACCAGAAAATCTCATAGAAATCCGAATCCAATCCTCAATAGCATGTAAACAGTGCATATCGGCATAAAAATCCATGAATGCGGCATAACAATGAATATTAACATGCATGAAGTAACAAGTAATATCTACAATGTCTAATCTAGCATATAAGGCGAGTACACTAATATCATGTCTAAATTATTAGCTAACAACCTATGTCAATGCAATAGTATTTCTAAAGTGTACGTGGCTTGACAATTACCGATGAAGATGTGTGTGAGCCGGCAAGTAAGTGTACGTGGTACATACGCATCATCGGTAATGGTGCTGGTGTCCTAACAGCATGATATCAATAATGGAGTATAAAACATAATATAAGCATGCGATGCGAAGCGAACCATAATAAAGAGCGGGAGCTGAATACTAGACGCAACTATAACTAATCTGCATTAACCTAATATAAGTCCTACAAATGGTGCCTTTTGAAATAACATGAATCATGGGGTTTTGAAAATAGGGGCTACGGTGTTTTTATGAAAAGATACGTCTTTTGAAATATCCGTAGGATCCCTTGGGCTGTCTTTTAAAATACCCACGATTCGTTAGTTTTTGAAATAGGTAAGAATCGAATCTAATCTAACAACTAAACTAAACTAAAGGGCTAAACTAACCAGTTGGACTACAGGTAAGGAAACCGCCTAACATCTGAGTCGATGTATATACATACCTGTATATATATTAGTCGGTGATCCCGCTTCAATAATATCATATCCGATACCATATCTATAATCAGACATCCCAAGTCAAGAGTGCGGATCAATCATCAATATATATCTCGTACGTAAATCCGTCGTACGGCATCCCCAAATCTGGGTACGGGTCAAAGTCACATCAATCACACTATTCATTTGGTATCTTCTTTATCAAATATCATGATCCGGAATAATGTCCTACGTCTAGTACAATATTGATGCCATCTATGTATGCATGCGGGTATAAGAATTACTACGTCAGAAGACCCGCTAAAACATCATGTCGTATCTCAGTACGAACCAAATCACGTCAACGATCTCCTGGCCTCAGGCCCAATCTCATCGACTCATCTCAAATTTCAAATACTATCCTCAAATCCAGTATATGAACACATAGTCCCATACCCATGTGAACACATAAATATATATTCCCATACACGCACATATGAAATAAGGAATGTATGCAAGTATGTATATGTGTGTATGTGTAAGTGTAGTGCACCTATTACCTAAGGTTTCGTAACCATGCACCAATCCAACACCAATATCCATCTAAAATCATCAATAATAAATCCTAACAACATATCATAAATTGTTGGTGTGTATACGCATCCGTATACATCACCTCGGACTGCGGGGATGCTATATGCCATCCACCCGACTTCTCCCCGTAGATATAAATCTACTCACCTGTTCCTCGCTAGCCGGTGCCGACGTCGCCACGCGCTTGCTTGTCGTCTCGAAGTCCACATGGGGTACCTACATATCATAACGCACCGTATCACATTAAAACTAAATTCGAAATCGAAACGGCATACGAAAATCAAATCGGTACGCGTATCACGCGTAGGTCCAAACCTATCGCCTACGCATGCAAGAATAGTCAAACCAACCCTCGATGTCGATGTACAAACGTCAAACCATCGAGAAAAATCCAATCACACTCATTTGCACAATTACAAGCACTAATTATAATATAAAATAGCTTACAATTCCCAAAAACCCCAATTTCACTTAAAAAGTCGTTTTTCCGAAAATATAGCAAGCATAATTCGCCGTTTTTGTACAAAACATGATGTTTAAATGAATGTAGCGGCCAATATACTTATTAAATATCTTAAATAAGTCATAGAAACAATTTCCGGAATTTAATCTCATTAAATTCCAAAAACCCTAATATTCTAGTTTACAAAATACCCTTTTTAACAATTTCATGGCAAAAATGCACAAACTACAATTTAGGTTGGATTTCCATGAACTGAAGTGTTAAACTACACTTAATAAAGTTAATAATATGATAAAAACCCTAACCATATTTTTAATCTCATATTTCGAATTAAATCAAAAAACTAGTTTGCAACAAAAAGCTTAATTTGGACATTTTTCAAGTAACAACTTGTAATTAACAACTAGATTAGTTTTCTACAAAACTAAATATGTTAATCCACCTCACTAAACCATACACAATCAAACACAACTCATTTCCATAACAAACCCTAACTTGAAATCTTTAATCATGCAATTAAACTCACATAACCCAAATTAACACTTAATTAACTTAGCTTTAAGAAATTAAGTAACAAACTAAGCAAAAAGTTTAGAATTATACCCAAAAACATTTGAAGATCCACAAGCATCCATGGCCCTCCAAAATGCTCTCTTTTCACAAGGATCCATGCTATACGGGCTAAGCTAAAATGGGTAGGAGTCGGATTTTGGGATTTTTTTGATGGATTTTGGGGCAATTTTTGATGAAGTTTTGAAGAGAAAAGAGAAGGGAAATGGGGGGGCTGTTGCTGTAGTAGGAGAGGGGGGGTCGGCTGGAATGGGAGGGGGAGAGGAGAGAGAGGGAGGTAGAGAAAGTGGGGGGGGGGAGAAAGTCAAGGTCAAAGCAAAATCAAAAGTCTAACTAATTTATCCATTTTCTTTTCTTTTCTTTCATTTCATTTCCTTTGAAATTCAAGTGGGGAAAAAGATAGTGGCTGCTGAATTCAGCCATGGGGAGAAGTGAATGGGGGTGTGTGGGTGTGGGTACGGGTGTGGGGTGATGAAAAATGATAAATACAATACCCCAAACATCCATTTACGCTAAAAAAAGCCTTTTTTTCTTCAATAATTTCTAAACCGTTTTGGCAAATGATTTCGTTCTAAAAACCACATGATAAAATTTTATTTAATGTTTTATGATGCACAAAATTTGTTTCAACTCATTCCAATTTGTAATTTTCCCTAATTAAATGTATTAGTGACGGCTTAAAATAATAATAAAATAATATTTTTTTCAGAAAATTTGAAATTTCACCAGCGGATCAATAAACACCAAATAATAGCAATTACATAGCTAGAATATGTATATTTAATTTTTATAATAAGATATTTGTATTTTGACTTTTTACAGAAAACCCCCGTATTTTACCGATTTTTTCGAAATTTCACCGAAACGATTTTCAAAACGTTACAATCTTCCCCCCCTTAAAGAAATTTGGTCCCCGAATTTAAATTCAAACTCCCCCAAATACTAAAACAATCTAAGAAAACCCATCAAGTCGTCGGGGCTCCGAAATTGTAAATACATAAAACAAATCGTAGCGCAGCGCATGCGCTTGAAAAATAAGCATATAACTCAAATCAAAACTCCGTCAAGCATCCCGCAATCATCGGAGTCATGGAGAAGACATCAATTCCAAATCCAAATCAAAACCAATATGACATAACTCGAAACTATACATGTAAATATCGAATCTATATCTGTAAGTATCTGAAGGAAATGCATGCCAAATCTCTTTAAGTCGCTGTGCAACGCGTATAACACTGCACAGTGGCGGACGTCTATCATAAGAAAATAACTATATACATATATACCTTTGTTTGAAATGTACGTTCCGCCGTTTTGGAAACAATTTAGAAGTTCTCCTTGTTTTAAACATTTCGTGTCATATCAGACACGTAGGTAAATACTGAGACTATAGCTCGCTTTATGGAAATCCTTTCAATAACTATCAATGCATGCAAAAATATATTCAGGTACTGTCCTTTGACTAGTCCTGCTCAGTACGAAAACACATAGCAATATCATAAAAACGTACTGCTCTATACGAAATCAATCTCAAAATATGCACATGAATGCTACGTGCGTCTGGTGCGCACGGAAATCAAAATCCATGAATGTGCCATACATGCGCACAGAAACAACATCTAAGTGCATCGGGTGTGCACGAAACATCTGTCGTAGGCAACATGTGTGCCTGACAGCAAAATCAGGTGCACCTGACATGCACGAAAAATTCTCAATTTAGTGCCTCTGGTGTGCACCAAAATCACCCTTCAAAACATGCGCCCAACATGCGCGAAAATCCAAATCAGGTGCATCCATCGTGCACGAAATCATGAAATCCAATATCAAGCGCCGAACGTGCGCAAAATCAATCAGGTGCACAAGATGCACAAAACAAATATCGAGTATCACAATTGAAATCGAAGTCCAGTGCACACTGCAAGCATATAATAACTATACAGAGGGCAGGAACCAATTCGTGTGCATGCATACGCACAAAACCAACTCAACTGTTTAAAACCGTAAAATCACAAACATGTGAAACTAAAGCACGAAAACGATATCAAGTGCAACACTGTGCAAAGATCGTAAATCCCCAATCATCAAAATCAAATCATACGAATAAATCACCCAAAACATCGAAATCAATAATGGCGGAACAGTACCGCTCAAGTGCATCCTCTAAGAATCTCGGGCCAACTGTCGCGGTCACTAGTGGGACGTCTCGTCGATGATCATGAACTCTGGCCTGCTGGTGTGCGTAACATGACCACTCCTGGGTCCAAGTCTTCTCCGTGGATTACCAATCTCACAATCCATCGGCTCATCGGCCCTGTCAAGGCAGCATATCATTGGTGTCGGCCTCTGGCTCTCTGAATGCACGTGACACATCTGATCCTGGGTGCAAATATCATTGCATCAGTAGCCTGGAAGGAATCCTGCTCACGGTCTATTCCATGCCTCGTCTCTGCCAACTGTCCGGAAGTCGTTGTCCTTTCCTATATCTGCATCTTGCTCTGGAACGACTGCATACTCATCGCGACTCCTTCTGGAAGGTAAGTCCAAGTACCATGCCTCGGCATGCGCATCGCATCTCTGATGTCGGCGGAGTGGAACGTCATCTCATCTAGATCTGGTACGAACCTCTTACTCCACTTTTCTCTAATGTCGTCTGCTTTGGACTCGTCTCGTCGCGGCCGCATGGACTGAGCTCCAACGACTATCCTCGTATCTGGAGTCTCCCAAGAATGCATCTCACCACCTAGCATCCGAATTAAGTCGAGCCATCCAATTGATTCGTCAAAACCTCATAATCCCCCAAGAGCTCAACATCTTGGGTACAGTTTAATAGTATCGAGTACATACCACAGCATCGGTGGTCCAGCCGTAGAAAGGCAAACCCAAGCCTCACTAATGGCGACGCAGAACTGCCGCAAACCCTAAGGTTCAAAGGCTTTCACACGGTCATTAAGTCGAGTTAGGGTTTCATTCTTCTAGAGGGACCATAGAATTGCCTGCATGTCTTTCCGACTATCTTAAACTTGGAATAATAGGTTTCTGACATTCGATCGTCTCTGTCGACTCCCAACGTCTCCGCGTGAAGTCGTCTCTAGCTGGAATCAATCTATCTGATGACCTCGCATCGGGGTAGGCGAACGATCCACATGTCCTAGTCATTCATCCTCGATGACTAGCGACCTTCTATCATCTCTTAGTACAACTTATACTGCAATAGCTCCAACATCTGGGGCGATATCTCGTCGTTCGCAGCAATAACTGGCTCACTCGTCTGCATGCTGAACCGTGCCTCAATCATCAGG
This sequence comes from Agapanthus africanus, assembly GCA_030015575.1. NCBI lineage: Eukaryota > Viridiplantae > Streptophyta > Magnoliopsida > Asparagales > Amaryllidaceae > Agapanthus > Agapanthus africanus. The sequence continues at coordinate 283,694,075 of CM057344.1, forward strand.
AGTAAGAAACACACCAACGGTCATCAAAATCTGGCTGGCCTCCATCATTGGCTCAATTCTCTATTGTCGATCAGCACCTCCGAGTAACCTCATAAAGGCGATCCGCCAAACGCTCGTGGCGCGGAAACACAGTAAAAAAACACATCTCTGCAATCGTGTGTTGCCGGAATTTCGCCCTGGTCAGTCCTCATTCGTGACGAGCTTGTGCTGACCGCAACACTAGCCGTAGCTCTCCCTGCCCGTAACCGTAGCAGCAAAACCAAACTGGTACCGATGAGGCTAGATCAGAAAGGAATATAATACTGAACAAGGAAATGTACATCCTAAGGCTTCATAAGTGGAGTGGCGTGTCGTAAATATGCTGCGGAACATACCAACGGTACGTCACTCTACTTTAGTCACCTATTCCATTAACCAAGGGTCATCCTACGCTCCGAAGGTTAAAACCTAACGCTCTGATACCAACTTTGTCACGTCCCGAAAGTACGGAACATGACCGGCACTTAAACTACGAAACGTCTCGAGGCGTACGTAATCTAAGTAAACCGAAAACCCAGAAATCCAAACCAAGAAAAGAAGTAGAGTGCAGGAAAACCAATTTAAAACAAGTAGTTTTAATAGCATAAGCCGAATTATGAGGTTTTTTAGAACATCAAAATTTACTGAAAATTTCGGCAGAGTCTCCTTTGTAAATACTGGCTCCCAAACTGGATACAACATGAATAGTATACGAAATCAATAAAAAAGCATCCCCAAGCGGGAGCTAGCTCTTCGTCAATCGACGGTCACAACCACACAAGCAATATAATATACAACGCCAACGGCGAGGATCAAAATTCAAAAGGAAACTCAAATCCACAAGAAAACCGCAGAAAAATAACGCGCGACTCTAAGGTCGAAGGAATAACATCACTGGTCTCTATCTCAAAATAAATACATGTTTGGTTGATGGAATTTACTAGATACAACGGAATAATATTATACAAGGTAATAGGATGGGTACGATACAAGAAAAACCCACCTACTGGCAAGTCACCCGAATGAAACTGAGCCCACAAAGCCGTAATGAAACCTGTACGGCAAACCTGCAAGAAACTGGGGCACAACGGGGGTGAGTTGCCAACTCATGAATAGAAAAACATCTACGCACAGAAATCACATGTATGACGCAATCCTAGGTCATACGATCATAATATATCCTCAAAAAAGTATATAACATGCAGCCTATAACAAGGCTAGGGTAAATATCTAACGCGAGTGTAATCTCATGTGCCCGTGTCAGTGCCTCAGGTAGCAATATATCATATGAATGAGGTATGAATGCATGAAAACAGAATACATATAAATGAAGAACTGTTTCCATAATTTAGTGAGATTTCTTTTGTATTTTTAAAATGAGGTATCATAATGAAATCAGCATAAAACAGTGCCTAGCATCGGCACAAAACGTAATCCCAATATCTCGATATCTCTGTATCACAGTCTCTGTACCTCAATATCTCGAAATCTCAATGTCTCAATCACAATATTTAAGGCGCCGTCAGTCCAGATCGGCCCCTACCATCCATCTCAAGACCACGACGGTATCCTCCAGATATCCGACGCGTCGGGTAAAATCACCGGTAGGTAGTGCTCCCCTGCCAGGCTCACATCGTCATCATCACGCCCTTCTTGCCCCGGGGTACCTTACCGGGTCCACCATGTACCCGAAACGGTTCATCCGCCTCCTCGAATCGGGTCTCGAAATCCATCAGCAAACTCATGGTGGACGACTCATACATCATCGGAAAACCGCACTTTTTATTTTAAAGAGAGAAAGAAGCTTATATAAGTTTTGCGGTTTTTCCCCAAAACCAGAAAATCTCATAGAAATCCGAATCCAATCCTCAATAGCATGTAAACAGTGCATATCGGCATAAAAATCCATGAATGCGGCATAACAATGAATATTAACATGCATGAAGTAACAAGTAATATCTACATTGTCTAATCTAGCATATAAGGCGAGTACACTAATATCATGTCTAAATTATTAGCTAACAACCTATGTCAATGCAATAGTATTTCTAAAGTGTACGTGGCATGACAATTACCGATGATGATGTGTGTGAGCCGGCAAGTAAGTGTACGTGGAACATACGCATCATCGGTAATGGTGCTGGTGTCCTAACAGCATGATATCAATAATGGAGTATGAAACATAGTATAAGCATGCGATGCGAAGCGAACCACAATAAAGAGCGGGAGCTGAATACTAGACGCAAATATAACTAATCTTCATTAACCTAATATAAGTCCTACAAATGGTGCCTTTTGAAATAACATGAATCATGGGGTTTTGAAAATAGGGGCTACGGTGTTTTTATGAAAAGATACGTCTTTTGAAATATCCGTAGGATCCCTTGGGCTGTCTTTTAAAATACCCACGATTCGTTAGTTTTTGAAATAGGTAAGAATCGAATCTAATCTAACAACTAAACTAAACTAAAGGGCTAAGCTAACCAGCTGGACTACAGGCAAGGAAACCGCCTAACATCTGAGTCGATGTATATACATACCTGTATATATATTAGTCGATGATCCCGCCTCAATAATATCATATCCGATACCATATCTATAATCAGACATCCCAAGTCAAGAGTGCGGATCAATCATCAATATATAGCTCGTACGTAAATCCGTCGTACGGCATCCCCAAATCTGGGTACGGGTCAAAGTCACATCAATCACACTATTCATTTGGTATCTTCTTTATCAAATATCATGATCCGGAATAATGTCCTACGTCTAGTACAATATTGATGCCATCTATGTATGCATGCGGGTGTAAGAATTACTACGTCAGAAGACCCGCTAAAACATCATGTCGTATCTCAGTACGAACCAAATCACGTCACCGATCTCCTGGCCTCAATCCCAATCTCATCCACTCATCTCAAATTCCAAATACTATCCTCAAATCCAGTATATGAACACATAGTCCCATACCCATGTGAACACATAAATATATATTCCCATACACGCACATATGAAATAAGGAATGTATGCAAGTATGTATATGTGTGTATGTGTAAGTGTAGTGCACCTATTACCTAAGGTTTCGTAACCATGCACCAATCCAACACCAATATCCATCTAAAATCATCAATAATAAATCCTAACAACATATCATAAATTGTTGGTGTGTATACACATCCGTATACATCACCACGGACTGCGGGGGTGCTATACGCCATCCACCCGACTTCTCCCCGTAGATATAAATCTACTCACCTGGTCCTCGCTAGCCGGTGCCAACGTCGCCACGCGCATGCTTGTCGTCTCGAAGTCCACATGGGGTACCTACATATCATAACGCACCGTATCGCATTAAAACTAAATTCGAAATCGAAACGTCATACGAAAATCAAATCGGCACGCGTATCAATTGTCCCGAAGAATTTGGTAGTACAATATCCAATTCGAATCTCTGAAGATTGGCTATAATCTTCTTTTGTGCAGTCAACATCCGTATCGCTGACAACCGACTTAGAGCATCTGGCACTACATTAATTTTCCCCGGATGGTAGTTTAGATCAAGATCATAGTTAGCTATTAGCTCTAACCATCTATGATGCCTCATGTTGAGATCTTTCTGTGTAAACACATACTTTAGGCTTTTGTGATCGGCAAATACTTCTACCCCTTCACCCAATAAGTAGTGTCTCCAAATCTTCAGAGCAAAAATCACTTCTGCTAACTCCAGATCATGAGTTGGGTAGTTCTTCTCATGAGTTTTCAATTGTCTCGGCGTATAAGCTATGACCTTCCCATGCAGCATTAGAACACATCCCAAGCCTTTCCCAGATGCGTAGATCCAAACCTATCACCTACGCATGCAAGAATAGTCAAACCAACCCTCGATGTCGATGTACAAACGTCAAACCATCGAGAAAAATCCAATCACACTCATTTGCACAATTACAAGCACTAATTATAATATAAAATAGCTTACAATTCCAAAAAACCCCAATTTCACTTAAAAAGTCGTTTTTCCGAAAATCTAGCAAGCACAATTCGCCGTTTTTGTACAAAACATGATGTTTAAATTAATGTAGCGGCCAATATACTTATTAAATATCTTAAATAAGTCATAGAAACAATTTCCGGAATTTAATCTCATTAAATTCCAAAAACCCTAATATTCTAGTTTACAAAATACCCTTTTTAACAATTTCATAGCAAAAATGCACAAACTACAATTTAGGTTGGATTTCCATGAACTAAAGTGTTAAACTACACTTAATAAAGTTAATAATATGATAAAAACCCTAACCATATTTTTAATCTCATATTTCGAATTAAATCAAAAAACTAGTTTGCAACAAAAAGCTTAATTTGGACATTTTTCAAGTAACAACTTGTAATTAACAACTAGATTAGTTTTCTACAAAACTAAATATGTTAATCCACCTCACTAAACCATACACAATCAAACACAACTCATTTCCACAACAAACCCTAACTTGAAATCTTTAATCATGCAATTAAACTCACATAACCCAAATTAACACTTAATTAACTTAGCTTTAAGAAATTAAGTAACAAACTAAGCAAAAAGTTTAGAATTATACCCAAAAACATTTGAAGATCCACAAGCATCCATGGCCCTCCAAAATGCTCTCTTTTCACAAGGATCCATGCTATACGGGCTAAGCTAAAATGGGTAGGAGTCGGATTTGGCTTTTCGGATTTTTTTGATGGATTTTGGGGCAATTTTTGATGAAGTTTTGAAGAGAAAAGAGAAGGGAAATGGGGGGACTGTTGCTGCAGTAGGAGAGGGGGGGTCGGCTGGAATGGGAGGGGGAAAGGAGAGAGAGGGAGGTAGAGAAAGTGGGGGGAGAAAGTCAAGGTCAAAGCAAAGTCAAAAGTCTAACAAATTTATCCATTTTCTTTTCTTTTCTTTCATTTCATTTCCTTTGAAATTCAAGTGGGGAAAAAGATGGTGGCTGCTGAATTCAGCCACGGGAAGAAGTGAATGGGGGTGTGTGGGTGTGGGTACAGGTGTGGGGTGATGAAAAATGATAAATACAATACCCCAAACATCCATTTACGCTAAAAAAAGCCTTTTTTTCTTTAATAATTTCTAAACCGTTTTGGCAAATGATTTCGTTCCAAAAACCACATGATAAAATTTTATTTAATGTTTTATGATGCACAAAATTTGTTTCAATTCATTCCAATTTGTAATTTTCCCTAATTAAATGTATTAGTGACGACTTAAAATAATAATAAAATAATATTTTTTTCAGAAAATTTGAAATTTCACCAGCGGCTCAATAAACACCAAATAATAGCAATTACATAGCTAGAATATGTATATTTAATTTTTATAATAAGATATTTGTATTTTGACTTTTTACAGAAAACCCCCTTATTTTACCGATTTTTTCGAAATTTCACCGAAACGATTTTCAAAACGTTACACTGCGCGACATCGACTCCCTATACCGGGAGAGACGAATCCCCAACAGTCGATCACTGCCTCCATGTGGCTTAGGACTGTACCCAACTAAAATCTGTTTGCACGACTCTGTTGAGCCGTGATAGGGTAGTAATCAAAGCACAATGGGAACTCACACGAGACAAATGTCGACCTCAAGTCGACAGACAATCTGCATTCATGTCACCAGAGAACTGCTATCTGACGCTAGGTATAATACCATCTAGTCAGTTCTCGGCGAGTCCAGTCCGGCGTACTCACATACAGTGAGCACCTTTATACAATCTTAGGTGCACCTCACAATTGGTTACGGGACCAATCCTTCTACCCTCGTCAGGGTCTAGATATGTATACACCAGTCTACTCTGGAGTAACGATGTCCAGTCTCGATACTCCTACGACTAGGGATGCTTTTAAGGATGTGCCTATAGACTACCCAGCTCCTATTAGTATGATCTCTATCACAACGTAGGTAGTAAGGCAAAGATCCTACGGGCTTTATCAACATGTATAGAAGATATGAAATACAAAGTAAAACACATCACATGTTAAGATAAAGATAAACCAAATAGCTTACAATCATATCGAGTAATATTGTCTTGTACATATATATCCCTAGAATCCTGTACAATGAAGGCCTTTAGGGCAAACGTATCCAACACCGAATGTCGTTGACATATAGCAACGAGATTTGGGATACCCCACATATTACACTTACGGTCGCCAAAAAAATGAAAAACTACGATAATTAGAATCCGCGTATCCTTAGACATCATAAATTCCGAATATCTCATATTCCAAATTTCATGCCTAACTTATAAACCTTGCATTTTAGTCTTAAATTGAAAACTCTTTTCATTAAGCTGTCGGATAATTCAACAAGATTTCCGACTAAGTGATCGCATACTATACGTTATTGCGATGGGGTTTTGATCCGAATCAAAACTCAGTGGCAATCGATCAAACGAGAGTAAATAGATAGATTTACAATATACTAACTAGTTTTCACAAAAGTAATTATTATGGATTCCAAATACCGTATCACATATCCTCAAGATCTATACGAAGCTAAAAATTTCGATCGATTTATTGAACATCCACAAATTCTAGAGACCTTAACAACTTGAGAATCATTAAAAATACCTAGAGAGTGCATGATGACCAAATGGAGTAGCACAAGAAAAATGACACCTCAACCCCACTAATTTGCCGCGGAGCCGCGGCTAAACATGGTGTTTGGCCGCGGTTCTGCAGCCGTTTATTGGAGTTGGGTACTCAATTTTCTTGAGACTCTATTAAAAATCCTACACGATTTTCTGCATATTTTTAATCACCAAAATTCCAACTTTTGAAAAATCGACAGAAACATGAGAAAACCGGGTCTCGAAAATTTGATCGAACACTTTAACATCGTAAAGACCTATCCAAATGTTCTATCTTGGCTCTGATACAATGAAAGTGTTTACTAGCACCGCGACGTAGTTTAAACGAGCATCACACATGCAATTTTCAAAAATTCGTGGTGCTAATAGACACTTAACAAGATCTTAACTAGAATATTAGGGTTTTACTATGATAATATGAAAAACTAAGAGAAGGGAAGGAGGCTACAACCTTTGTAGAACGTGTCCTTCTCTTAAAATGCTCCAGGAAGTAGTCCATGCGACTCCACTTGGAGGTTGAACGAACTTGCTTCAATGACCTTCGTGTCGAAGATGATCCACCCGAAGTCCGCTAATCCAAGCTACCTCTTCACTAAACTCTTTAGTGAAGGGAACACACTACACTAGAGTGCTAATGAAGTGTAGGATGGTGAAGTAGGGGTCTTGTTTGCTCAATAGAGTTTCAAGCTCTAGGGTTCACAGCACATGTGATTGTTTATAGCTTAAAGCATGAATGAGGAAGAAGAAGGAAAATGGAGAGAGCTAGAGAGCAAGTCTAAACTCAAGTGAAGAATGATGAGGTGAAGTAAAATGGCTCTTTCTTAAGCTCACTTATTCAAGCATGGAATTGTTTGCAATAATAAATTGCAACCTTGCTTGATTAGTGAGTCAAGACCAATAAACAAATGATAAAGCCCATTTTTCACACCATACTCAAAATATCTCCTCATTTCCCACATTTTATTCTATTTTCTAAATATAGAAAATCGACCATGCTTCATATAATATATATATATATATATATATATATATATATTTTATGAAGAATAATTAGTAAGCTAATAATATTAGTTAATATATAATTACATCAAATATAAATATATATCATATTATTAAATCAACACTTGATTCAAAAATCCGGTTATATCACATATAACCGACTAATATCATTTATCTGTATATCTCATTATCAAATCAACACTAGATTCGATAATCCAGTTATATCACATATAACCTGACCAATAATAAATAACCGCCAAATTACAATACGGTATCTCATACCCGTATTTAATCAGGACCCCCGCACATATCAGCTTATGTGTCCTACTTCATTTCACTTGAACCAGGAAACTTCTATGTGGGACTTTAAAGACTCATCAATACACCAGCAGTAGGTGATGATCATATCAATCACCCACAAACCGTCAGCGGTACTAGCTGGATTTAACGACTACCCAGGTATTAAGCGATTAGAAGATCAACAAGTAAGTTTTTCCAAAATCTCATGAAGCCTATAAGTAACACTTACCGTATATTCCTGTCTCTTCATTTGATATGTCGCATACCGAGTCCGGGGGTGGATACGTCAGACCCCAATAACTTGATAAGTCATGTCGATGTGTGGCCTTTAACGGTATAAGAAACTACTGATAACTCATACTAGTAAATCTCATCAACAGCCCTGGCCAGGGACTTCCAGTTATAGCCAATCTAGCATAGCGCAACATCAACTCCCAATACCGAGAGAGACAAAACCCCTCGTATCGCTCATTGCCTCCATGTGACTCGAATATATATCTAAAATCCACCTGTTTGCATGACTCCTTTGAGCCGTGGAAGGGAGGAAACCAAAACACAGTGGGAACCACACAAGACTCTATGACGATCTCGGGTCTACACACTAACCTGTACCGGTGTCACCAGAGAACCGCTATCTGACGATATGTATTGTACCATCTAGGAGTTCTCGGTGAGTCCTGTTCGGTGTACCCATTCTAATAAGCACCTGTGTACAATCTTTGATGTCAAACACCAATGGCCATGGGATCAACCATCGCCCCCATCAGGGTCAAGAAGCGTACACACTAGTCTGCTCTGGAATTTCAATGCCCTGTCAAGATATTCCCTCGACTAGGAACAATTAAAGGATGTGCTTGTGGACTACCCATGTCCCAGAAGTATGATCTACATCATAGTCGTGGTAGTCAAGCTAACATACTAAGGGATTTATCAACATGTATATGAGAGACTGAAAGTCTACGGTAGCGCCCGGGCCGTCTGTCCGAGGCCAAAAGGCGAAAATGAAAACTTTTTCTAAACTAGAAACCGGCGCTATCGCAGACTTTAATCCCGGATCGAACCACTAACCTACAACTAGCAACTAGAGAAAGGTAAGAAAAGCTATACCGATCGATATGTATCCTTCGATCTTTAGCCACCATCCCTAGCTCCTCGCGACATCTTCGATCTCCAGTCTCCTCGTCGGAAAGGGCACCACATCTTCGTGTCTTTTTACGGGCTCCCGCTTCGTCCGAAGCAACTCGGACATGAAGTTTGCTAGCCGACATACCCAAGACGGTGTAGAGAATGTGTGTGATCACTTTGTCTCAAGCATCCATTGATTCTCAACACATGAGAGTGCATGAATGGAGGTTGAAGATGAAGCCATCAATGGAGGTTGTGAGCTAGAGGAAGAAGAAGAAGAAGAAGCCTTTCTTTTTCTAGTGTGTTATATGATAAAATTAGAGAGTGAGAAAACAATAATACAAGAGCCAACCCTCACCATGGCTGCCCTTCTCTCTCATCCGCTCATTTCAACTCACAAATCAATCACATTATGTGACACATGCACAAAGAAAGAGACCATGAGTCACCACTTGTGTATGTGTCACAATTAATGCTCCTAATCAAGATTTCTAGCTCATTATTTTCATTTATAAACATTAACCCAAATGTTTACAACGACAAAAAGATACAGCAACATCTAAACTAAACTCGTGACAGATCACAAGGATACCCCTTACCTGTATATACATACCTGCATCCGCATTCCGACTGAATGCGAATGCGATGAGACTAAAGTAATCCAATAAATCTAATACTAGGATCCGACTTAAACCAAAGCCCACTAGTATGATCCGCCCGATCATGATCTGTGCACTACTACACGTATATGATCGAACCCTGCCATATATCATACGGCCTCTACAACGTTTAGCCCGAAACTTGAGAAACTGTCTGTGGGGGACTCTAAAGACTCGTTAATACTTTGGCTGTGGATTTAACCACTTTCACGTCAGTGGTACTAGCCGTATGTAACGGGCTACCAGGTATTGACCAAAAGGGAGGTCGATGAGCGAACTCATCCTGACACCCTACTGAGCCTGTCAGTGACAATATCCGTACAGTCCGGTCCGTTCGTCTATAAACATCGCATGTCGAGCCTAGGGGGTTGGTAAAAGTCAGACCCCCAAAAGCGGTACAAGTCGTGTCGGAGTGTAGCCCCGAACACACTGAGATACTACTGGAATACCTGCCAGTAAATCTCCTGCCTTGGCCAAGGACTTCGTGTAATGGCTCTCCTAGACACAGCGCGATCTCACCCCCAATACCGGGAGAGACGAAACCCCTGCCGATCCGCTCACTTCCTCCATGTGGCTCGGGACTGTACCCAACTAAAACCTGTTTGCTTGACTCATTTGAGCCATGGTAGTGTAGTAATCAAAGCATAGTGGGAACTCACACGAGACAAATGACGATCTCAGGTCGATGAACTAACCTGTACACATGTCGCTAGGGAACAGCTATCGGACGTCAGGTATAATACCAACTAGGATGTTCCCGGCGAGTCCTGTCCGGTGTACTCATAACCCAATGAGCACCTTTATACATCTTAGGTGATCCAACGGACACCAATGGCTTGTGAGACCGGCCACCTCCCCTCGTTGGGGTCTCAACTGTATACACTAGTCTACTAATGGAGTATCGATGCCCAGTCTCGAAACTCCCGCGACTAGGGACCGCTTTAAGGATGTGCTTATAGACTACCCAACTCTCACGTATATGATCGCCATCATACTGCTGGTATTCAAGCAAGAATCCTAAGGGCTCTATCAATATGTAATAGTGACATGTAATGTCACCTAAAACATGTACACGATGATAAAGATAAATCAGATAGCATACTATCATCTTGAGTAAGACTGTCCTACCGGTATAGGTCCTCCCTCAATCATTGCAATCACGTGCATGTGATCCAATAATTGACTCTGAGGGCACTATAACCAACAATCTCCCACTTTCACTCAAGGCTAATTATTGCGATGTTGCATACTCACAGCCAGTGTGATACCGAACACCCAACTCCTCTACTAATCAGTTTCACAAAGCCCATTTGCGAAACTATTACATTCGATGAATAGACTCAGTGAGTAGATCCGCCCTAATGTTTCTTTCTATGTCTCTCTTTATCTCAAGTTCGCGGAGAAAGCCATCTCCCGAAATGAGCAATACCTGTCTTAGAAAATGTCTGGATATCTGATGGGACCTAGTTCATAAATGAACTCCAAATCCAAACTTCTTAGACTATATCGTCAACTGAACTTAATCAGTATCCTGCGCCATGCCTCCCTCAGTTTCTGCTTGGACCACCTGTCCAAAATACTGCTCCTCGTCAGAGGGAAAATTATAACTCTGATAGTCACTCTGTCATTCAGGTCACCTTAGAAGCCTGGAATGATAACTGTCTCCTAAAAGAGGCAGTTGTTATCATATCCCTAGAATATCCACTTATGTTCTAAAACTGCTTCCGAACGTTTCTCCAGGATAGGATTAATATCAACTTATTGTATCTAGTGCAAAAACAACATCTGGTGCGGTACATGATATCTCATGATTGACCCAATTGCCTAAGCAAGTGATATGCCAACCATGCACATCCCTCTCCCCTTTAGTCTGTAAGATACCTTTAGAGTGGGTGACTCCATCACCTGCAGGTACACTACCATGCCAGGAGTTGTCCTTTCTAAAGCACCTTTAGAATGTTGTCTAAGTACCCAGATTGGGAAAACTACCCAAATCTAGATCTAAAACCATAGATCTAGTAACCAGAATATCTGATATTATATCCAAGTCCTATGTGGAAAAACCACTGTGTGACAACCAAAGTATAACCGATCGTAGTATAGGAATTTCACTTCCTACTCTGTATATGTCATCCAAATACCAGGACATCACACCCTACTACTTTCTTAACAGATCCATCCGCTATTCTAATGAAGTCAAACCTATGACTGACACATCAGAAATAGATGATCTATCTCCGCTATATCTGCTTTAGTCCATAAATAGACATAAGCTACTTGTCCACTATGCTTCCGCTGCTCCCACTGACTACGACAACCCTCTGGCAGAGTCATATACACGTATACTTCTAGAGCTAGTTTAGAACGACGCTATACTCATCCTCTTGCCGGGTCTCATAGCCTGGAACAACAGTAATGTCAAGTCTGGGTACACAAGAACCTTCTTGTCACCGTCTTTGAGCATACCGAAGTACCTCTCGAGTGCCTGAGGTTACCCACCTTATCTGCGGAGTGGCCAATGGAATGTCAAACCAGATTGAATCTTTAGGTTCTTATAAAATTTTCAGTAATCGTTTGTGAATCTGGAATCACTTCCAATTTTACCATACTCCCACTACTGTTTTCTGAAAAAGAATCCATTTTACTCAAACTGTGGCGAGTCAAGAACAATTTCACTATTGATCTTCCAGATGGTAGAAAATCAACCCTCGTCATAGCCCGGGTCAATCCACAAACAGCCATTATAGAAACGTGCCTTGAGTTATCCAGAGTCTGGTTTTAAGCATAAGCCGGACAACTCTACGTACCTTAAATTGTTAAGATATGAACTATTCTATATCCAATATAGAAACAGAGGCACTAATTTAATTGGAACCAGATTCAAATCATGCAGCTGTCTCGAGTGCATGTCAACTAAATGGAGAGAGGCCGATCAGCATTACTTAACTTAGGAGTGCTTCCAGTTATGAGCAACCTGAAAGTGAAGTAATTTCTCTTAATCATTACTATTAACTGAATACCATACACAAGTATCTACATCTTCGATCACCTTGAAGAATCCTGATACTTGCAATACCTGGTTCTCTACTTTATTCATATACCTATAACTTCTCAAAACTTGGACATTGCATTTCTACGAAGCACATGTCTAAGAACTAGAGAAGTCACAAGTAAACAGAATATAGTACGAGTACCAACCCCTCTGTCCTAATGGACACTGGACAACATACAATACTCTGTATAAGTCCCCTGAGTCTAATAACTCATTCCCTGTGTGTCGTAGGTTGAAAACTGTACTTATGGTTAAGAAGAATTAGACCACTGTTTAATGCTCCTTACCTAACCATCCACTGATATAGGTAAATGTCATAGACATAATTTCAAAAAGTTATACCTCACTTTATAAAAATAAATGTACAGATATATCAATTTGAAATTGGTGCATAACAATGGATATTTAAAACCAAATATTTGCTGTCCGTCAAACTACCCAGGCGATTTCCTCAAATATCACCAATTACAACAAATCCCGATATAATGAGGATGATCACCAAATTCCCAATAACTTACTCCCACTCATCATCTGTAAAACCATACAGATGTGAGAATCAAACCGGGTTAATACATACCCTGGGGCAAGGGCTAATGGGGAAATCAGCTTTCCTTTAACAATACACAGTGAAACTGAAACATATAAATGTTTCGAAGGGGTATCCGGGTATTCTTAGTAATGCCTCTTCCATTATCACATTCACAACTGTAACCGTATATTTCTTTGCCATCTCTCCAAATCTCTTTATATGTCTTTAGTCATTACCTTCTGTACACCACCTTTAGGCCAAATGGTTTTCTTCCTTCCCTACCATTCGGCACCAGCCTATGGTTTGCAAGATGACTATCCAATAAGCATAATGGGTGTACTCTTCTAACCCTAGGAGTACTCGTAACCTGAGAGAAGGTGAAGATAAAAGACAACTGAATAAAACCTTATTCCTATTTCTCCTGAACCAGAATCCATCCCCGGACTAGAACAAGTTCCTTCGAGTTCGTATATAACCATACGATGGAGTATCCAATAAACTTGTTGGAGATAGTGCCCTCAGAGTCAATTATTGGATCACAGGCACGTGATTGCAATGATTGAGGGAGGACCTATCCCGGTAGGACAGTCTTGCTCAAGATGATAGTATGCTATCTGGTTTACCTTTATCATCGTGTACTGCTTTAGGTGACCGGACAGGTCGCTATTGCACGTTGATAGAGCCCCTAGGATTCTTGCTTGACTGCCAGCAGTATGAGGGCGATCATATAAGTGAGAGCTGGAGTCTATAAGCACATCCTTAAAAGGTCCCTGGTCGTGGGAGTTTCGAGACAGGGCATCGATTCTCCAGAGTAGACTAGTGTATACAGTCGAGACCCCGACGAGGGGCGGTGGCCGGTCTCACAAGCCACTGGTGTCAGTTGGTTCACCTAAGATGTATACAGGTGCTCATTGGGTTATGAGTACACCGGACAGGACTCGCCGGGAACATGCTAGTTGGTCTTATACCTGACGTCAGATAGCAGTTCCCAGGTGACATGTGTACAGGTTAGTTCATCGACCTGGGGATCGTCATTTGTCTCGTGTGAGTTCCCACTGTGCTTTGATTACTACCCTACCAGGCTCAAAAGAGTCGTGCAAACAGGTTTTAGTTGGGTACAGTCCCGAGCCACATGGAGGCAGTGAGCGGATCTTCAGGGGTTCGTCTCTCCCGGTATTGGGGGTGAGGTCGCGCTGTGTCTAGGAGAGCCATTACACGAAGTCCTTGGCCAAGACAGGAGATTTACTGGTAGGTATTCCAGTAGTATCTCAGGGTGTTCTGGGCTACACTTCGACACGACTTGTACCGCTTTTGGGGGTCTGACTTTTACCCACCACCTAGGCCCGCCATGCGATGCTCATAGACGAACCGACCGGACTGTACGGATATTGTCACTGACAGGCTCAGTAGGGTGTCAGGATGAGTTCGCTCATCGACGTCCCTTTTGGTCAATAGCTGGTGGCCCGTTACGTATTGGCTTATACCTCTGACGTGCTAGTGGTTAAATCCACAGCCATTGTATTGACGAGTCTTTAGAGTCCACCACACTTTCAGTTACTCAGGCTTTCGGGCGAAATGCTTTAGAGGCCGTATGGAGATATGGCAGGGTCCGATCAGATACGTGCGGTATTGCACGGATCAGGATCGGACGGTTAGTACTAGAGGCCGTATGGATATATGGCAGGGTTCAATCAGATACGTGCGGTATTGCACGGATCAGGATCGGACGGTTTTTACTGGCCGGTTTTGGTTTAAGCCGGATCCTAGTATAGTACTGTGTAGATTTGTCTCATTGCATTTGTATCCGGTCGGAATACAAATGCGGGCATGTATGTGCAGTAGCGGGGTTTTCCTGTAATTTATTACGGGACCAGTTTTCTGGAGTTGCCAGTTTGCATTCCGTTCCGGCCGGTTTTTCCTTTGTTCTTTCCCGGCCAGACTTTTCCGATGGAGGGGGTTATTTGCAATTGTGCAAATAACATTTGTGGAGGGGGTTTCTTGCAAATGTATTCATTATGATAGGATAAGCACCCTTGCTTTTTCATGATGGTTTTTGCATTAATGAGATTTGATGTTGTTATGGAGTTGATGTGAGGTTTTCCTTTTTGCATGGGGTCACCCTCCACCTTTACCTACACTCACCTCCCTTAGTTGATTCTCTCCACCATTCACACAAATTAGAGGCCGGCCACATTTTTGTAGAGGGGGGAGAAAAATGAGAGGGTTTCATTTTGATGAGGATAATTTGGTTCATCTCATTTTTCCTTGCTACACACATTCTAGCTCCACTTGAAAATTCCATTCCTCCATCAAGGCAACTACAAACCCCAAATGAGACTAGCATGATCTACACCATATTCTATAGCAAATCTTGGGCACGTCGACTTGCCAGCTTCGTGCCCGAGTTGCCTCGGTACTGAGGTGGGAGCCCGTAAAAGATGCAGACGATGTGGTGCCCTTCCGGCAAGGAGGCGACGACCGGAGTTTCCGCGAGAGATCGGGATGACGACGAGAAGACCGGAGGACTCGGATCACTCGGTATATCTCTAACCCTTCTTTTAGTTAGCTAGATCTAGTTTAATGGCCCGATCCGGGGTTTAGTGCGCGGTGGTGCCGGTTTTCTAAGTTCGCAAAGTTTATCACCGCTTCCGCTTTTGGCCGTCGGATTGACGGCCGGGGCGCCGCCGTGCACTTACAGTGGTATCAGAGCCTCGCCATTAACTTCGTCTATCTTTGTTTGATGTGTTTGCATTTCCGATCGACCAAAATTCCAAAAAACCACATTTTCCTCACATCAGTTTTCTGTCGAATTTTTCCTGGCTCTAAAAATTTTTCAGGTTGTAGAAAACTGATGTACAAAAAGTTCTAAGAGTTCTGGGAAAATACGAGACATTGATCTCTCAAGTAAAGCGCGGAACCGCGGAAAAACCCCCCTTGTTGCCGCGGTTCCGCCGCCGTGTTGAGGGATCAATGTGTCAAAATTTTCCCATGGGCTGGTGGGCTGAAAATAGGGGTTTTGGAATATTAAAATTAGGCCCAGAATTTCTGTGAGTGCTACAGTATTGCTTGGGGGCCCACTTGTTAATTTTTGATCGATCGGATATTTTAAACACATTTTTTCACAGTATTTACATTATATCTGCGACCGTGAATGTCACTTGATCGGTAAATCCTGTCTAACTGCTATAGCCCGGTTAGACGGATTTGCGAACGCGACTTTCACGTTGATGTTCTGTGTTTTTGCTGTGATGTTGCGGATCGGTCGTGGGGGATAGCCTGGATGCAATGCTAGTACAGTTTTGTTGTATTATGTACATTTGATATTGCGGGGCGAGCGTCCGACATGTGGACTGCCGTCACTGCCTGTTTGTATTATTCTTTTGGGGCACGACCTGGTTGCGGTCGATGTACCCGTTGTATGTATATTTTACTTTCTGTACTAGGATTACCCCGCGGAGGGGTGCACGGATAGCCGGGTTCTAGAGGGCAACGGGCCCGCATCTCATGGCATTGAGACAGAGGGGGCTTCACTCTGGAATTGGCGGGCTATTCGCCGCACTCGTAGGGGGTACAGGTTGACCCAGGAGGGGTGCCCAAGTTACCGGATTCCGTGAAGTGCTGGATGGTCCATTCACGGTGCTGAAGGGGGCTGCCTCGCTTCAGGTTTTGGCGGGTAACTTGCCGCGCCCGTAGGGGTCTAGGATTTCATTGCACAGGCTATCCACACGACCAGGGGAACGTCGGGTTTCAGTAGTGGCTCTATGAAACCCGGGGATCCCAGATATCTGTATTGTTCTGTGATGCTGTACATTTCTGTGATGTTGCATTTTTATCACGCCTTGAGCGAAATACTATATATTGGTATATATATTAGTAGATGCTGTATATGTTTTTCATCTGCGCTAGTCGAGTCCCCGCTCTGCCGTTAGTTAGCTAACCTAACGGGTAATGACGGGACCCAGTGGCGAATGCGGATGGCATATACGTACATCAGTATATTTTCGTTCTTTGTGGTGTGATCAATTGATGGGACTGCGTTGATTCGGATCAATGCAAGTTAAAACAAACCTATTCTGATGTTGTTGGAACACTTTTCAAAAAGTTGTTATTGCAAAGACGTTCACTTTTGTTTTGCATTGTGGTATTCATTTGGAATATCCTGCTCCTCAGTCGACAAGGCAAGGGCCGAGATCCCTTCACCGGGAGTGACCCCTTGGACAGAAGTTTGCGTCAGGGCATTAACTTCACTATAGCCGATTACTTTTGCTTTGCATCGTGGTATTCAGTTGGAATATCCTGCACCTCATTCTACGGGGAAAGAGCCGAGATCCCTTCACCGGGAGTGACCTCTTTAGTAAAGGTTTTCGTCACTATATTTTCTAAAAAGCTATCCGTTCCGTCAACGATATCAAGTTCATTACGTTAAAGGTTTTCGCCAGAAACCATTTGTAGCCCTCCGTCGTTTCATATGGGTAGTCAATAGTATTCAAGCTGTGTTTGTTGGCCAAAGTCAAGGCACAGTGTTTGGTAGCTGTTGGTTATTCATATGCAGCATAGATAGATGCGTTGGTTTGGGGCCGTCGTATAGCCTTGTTGGCCAAAGTCAAGGGCTTGTACGGGTGGGCTCAAATTAACCTGGAGAATGACGGGCAGAACTTGACATGTGACTTATGATTTGTTGGCCAAAGTCAAGGTCATAAGTGCATGGGGTAAAAATCCACATCGGGAGTTTCAAAAGAACCGAAACTTGCCAGATATGCGCATACCTTCTGGAGTGTGATGACGTGAGCGGATTACGTCACGTTATCATGCGATGAGAGTTGGATCCTGATTCCCACTGATGAGTTAGTTTACTCCTCGGGTATCCCCGATTAATTCTTCTTTTAGGTTTGGAGGAGAATTTGAGGTACAGTGGGAGGTTTCCAGATTAGATAAATTGGTAACCATTCTGATCTAGGTTAGAGTGCACGCTGAGTGTTTCTTTTCTCTCTCTCTCTTTGGCAGCGATCATTGACCCGACCCTAAGACTATGACTCAGAGACCCAGTTAACCGAACCTTCTTCACACTGGCTTTTGGATTGTCAGAGTTGCAGACCTCATTGCCACTCCTACTTTTACCCTTTTCTCCAGGACACCCCGTATTACTACGAACGTCCACTTCCATTGGACAAAACCATCGTATGGTTAGATACGAACTCGAAGGAATTCGAGGATGGTTTCCGGTTCTGGAGATAACGGATAGGATTATTCAGTTGTCTTTTCCCTTTTACCTTCTCTCAAGTTGTGAATACTCCTTGGTTTAGGAGATAGTACACCTATTATGCAAATTGGATAGTCTTCTTCCAAACCTTAGGCTGGTGCCGACCGGTAGGGAATGAAGAAAACCAATTAGCCTAAACGGTGTGCAGAAGGTATTAAGATTAAGACAAAGCAAGGGATTAGTAAGAGGGCAAAGTAAATTGCGACTGATATTCACGACCAAACCAAGTATTTCTTCGCCAATCCTAAATCACCTTTGTATTTCTCCAGGACACTCTGTATCACTACGAAGATCCACAGTTTATTGGATAATCCATCGTATGGTTATATACGAACTCGAAAGGAACTTGTTCCAGTTCGGGGATGAATTCTGGTCCAGGAGAAATAGGAATAAGGTTTATTCAGTTGTCTTTTATCTTCACCTTCTCTCGCATTGCGAGTGCTCCTAGGACTAGGACAGTACACCCATTATGCTTATTGGATAGTCTTCTTCCAAACCATAGGCTGGTGCCGAACGGTAGGGAAGGAAGAAAACCAATTGGCCTAAAGGGGTGTGCAGAAGGTAATGACTAAAGACATATAAAGGGATTTAGAGAGGTGGCAAAGAATTATACGGTTATAGTTGTGAATTTGGATAATGGAAGAGGCATTACTAGGAATACCTAGATACCCCATCGAAACATTTCAATGTTTCAAGATTTCACTGTGTACTGTTAAAGGAAAACTGATTTCCCGATTAGACACTTGCTCCAGGGTATGTATTTACCAGGTATGATTCTCACATCTGTATGGTTTTACAGATGATGAGTGGGAGTAAGTTATTGGGAATAGGGTGATCATCCTCATTATATCGGGATTCGTTGTAATCGGTGATATTTGAGGAGATCATCTGGGCTGTTTGCCGGTCGGCAAATATTTGTTTTTGAATATCCGCTGTTGTGCACCAATTTCAAATTGATATATCTGTACGTCTATTTTCATAGAGTGAGATATACCTTTTGATATTATGTCGATGACATTTACCTATATCAGTGGATGGTTAGGTAAGGAGCATTAAACAGCGGTGTAATTCTTCTTAACCATAAGTACAGTTTTCAACCTACGACACACAGTGAAAGAGTTGTTAGACTCAGCGGACTTATACAGAGTATTGTATGTTGTCCAGTGTCATTAGGACAGAGGGGTTGGTCCTCATACTATATTCTGTTTACTTTTAACTTCTCTAGTTCTTAGACATGTGTTTCGTAGAAACACAGGGTCTAAGTTTTGAGGAGTTATAGGTACTTGAATACAGTAGAGAACCAGGTGTAGCAAGTATTGGGATTCTTCAAAGTGATCGAAGATGTAGATATTTGTGTATGGTATTCAGTTGATAGTAATGATAAAGAGAAATTGCTTCTCTTTCAGGTTACTCATAATTGGAAGCATTCCTAAGTTGAGTAACGCTGATCGGCCTCTCTCCATTTAGTTGACATGCGCTGGAGACAGCTGCATGATTTGAATCTGGTTCAATTAAATCAGTGCCTCTGGTTCTATATTGCATATAGAACAGTTCATATCTTAACGATGTTAAGGTACGGGGAGTTGTCCGGCTTATGATTAAAACCAGACTCTGGATAACTCAAGGCACGTTTCTGTAATGGCTGTTTGTGGGTTGACCCAGGCTATGACGAGGGTTGATTTTCTACCATCTGGGAGATCAATAGTAATATTGTTCTAGACTCGCCACAGTTTTAATAAAAATGGATTTTTTTCAAAAACAGTAGTGGGAGTATGGTAGAACTAGAAGTGATTCCAGAACCGCAAACGATTACTGAAGATTTGATAAGGAACCTAAAGATTCAATCTGATTTGACATTCCATTGGCCACTCCGCAGATACGGTGGGTAACTTCAGGCACCCGAGAGGTACTCCGGTAGCCTCAAGGACGGTGACAGGGAAGTTCTTGTTTACCCACACTTGCCATTGTTGTTGTTCCAGGCTGCGATACCCGGCAGGAGGATGAGTATAGCGTCGTTCTAAACTAGCTTTAGATGTACACATCTATATGACTCTGCCAGAGGGTTGTCGTAGTCAGTGGGAGCAGCGGAAGTATTGGTGGACATCAGGCTTATGTCTATTTATAGACTAAAGCAGATATAGCGGAGATAGATCATCTATTTCTGATGTGACAGTCATAGGTTTGACGTCATCAGAATAGGGGATGGATCTGTTGAGAAGGTAGTAGGGTGTGATATCCGGGTTTTGGATGATATACACAAAGTAGGAAGTGATATTCCTATACTACGATCGGTTATATTTTGGTCGTCACACAGTGGTTTTTCCACATGGGACTTGGACATTATATCAGACATACTGGTTATTAGATCTATGGTTTTAGATCAAGATTTGGGTGGTTTCACAATCAGGGGGCTTTGACAGCATTCTAAGAGTATTTAGAATGGACGACTCCTGGCACGGTAGTGTACCTGCAGGTGATGGAGTCACCTTCTCTAAAGGTGTCTTGTAGACTAAAGGGGAGAGGGATGCGCATGATTGGCAGATCACTTGCTCAGGCAATTGAGTCAATCATGAGATGTCAAGTACCACACCAGATGTTATTCTTGCACTAGATGCAATAAGTTGATATTGATCCAATCCTGGAGAAACAGTCGGAAGCAGTTTTAGAACATAAGTCGATGTTCTAGGGATATGATAACGACAGCCTCATTCGGGAGACAGTTATCATTCCAGGCTTCCAAGGTGACATGGACGACAAGGAGGTTGTCAGAGTTATAGTTTTCCTTCTGACGAGGGGCAGTATTTTGGACAGGTGGTCCAAGGCAATACTAAGGGTGGCATGGCGCAGGATACTGATTAAATTCAGTTGACGATACAGTCTAAGAAGTTTGGATTTGGAGTTCATTTATGAGCTTGGTCCTATCAGACATCCAGACATTCTAAGACAGGTATTGCTCATTTCGGGAGATGGTTTTCTCCGAGAACTTGAGATATAGAGAGACATAGAAAGAAATTTCTAGGCGGATCCACTCACTAGGGCTATTCCTCGAACGCAATAGTTTCGCAAACGGATTTTGTGAGACTGACTAGTAGGGGAGTTGGGTGTTCGGTATCACACGGGCTGTGAGTATGCGACATCGCAATAATTAGCCTTGAGTGCAAGTGGGAGATTGTTGGAGATAGTGCCCTCAGAGTCAATTATTGGATCACAGGCACGTGATTGCAATGATTGAGGGAGGACCTATCCCGGTAGGACAGTCTTGCTCAAGATGATAGTATGCTATCTGATTTACCTTTATCATCGTGTACTGCTTTAGGTGACCTGACAGGTCGCTATTGCACGTTGATAGAGCCCCTAGGATTCTTGCTTGACTGCCAGCAGTATGAGGGCGATCATATAAGTGAGAGCTGGAGTCTATAAGCACATCCTTAAACGGTCCCTGGTCGTGGGAGTTTCGAGACAGGGCATCGATTCTCCAGAGTAGACTGGTGTATACAGTCGAGACCCCGACGAGGGGCGGTGGCCGGTCTCACAAGCCACTGGTGTCAGTTGGTTCACCTAAGATGTATACAGGTGCTCATTGGGTTATGAGTACACCGGACAGGACTCGCCGGGAACATGCTAGTTGGTCTTATACCTGACGTCAGATAGCAGTTCCCAGGTGGCATGTGTACAGGTTAGTTCATCGACCTGGGGATCGTCATTTGTCTCGTGTGAGTTCCCACTGTGCTTTGATTACTACCCTACCACGGCTCAAAGGAGTTGTGCAAACAGGTTTTTGTTGGGTACAGTCCCGAGCCACATGGAGGCAGTGAGCGGATCTTCAGGGGTTCGTCTCTCCCGCTATTGGGGGTTAGGTCGCGCTGTGTCTAGGAGAGCCATTACACGAAGTCCTTGGCCAAGGCAGGAGATTTATTGGTGGGTATTCCAGTAGTATCTCAGGGTGTTCTGGGCTACACTCCGACACGACTTGTACCGCTTTTGGGGGTCTGACTTTTACCCACCCCCTAGGCCCGCCATGCGATGCTCATAGACGAATGGACCGGACTGTACGGATATTGTCACTGACAGGCTCAGTAGGGTGTTAAGATGAGTTCGCTCATCGACGTCCCTTTTGGTCAATAGCTGGTGGCCCGTTACGTATTGGCTTATACCTCTGACGTGCTAGTGGTTAAATCCACAGCCATTGTATTGACGAGTATTTAGAGTCCACCACACTTTCAGTTATTCAGGCTTTCGGGCGAAACGCTGTAGTGGCCGTATGGAGATATGGCAGGGTCCGATCAGATACGTGCGGTATTGCACGGATCAGGATCGGACGGTTAGTACTAGAGGCCGTATGGATATATGGCAGGGTTCGATCAGATACGTGCGGTATTGCACGGATCAGGATCGGACGGTTTTTACTGGCCGGTTTTGGTTTAAGCTGGATCCTAGTATAGTACTGTGTAGATTTGTCTCATTGCATTTGTATCCGGTCGGAATACAAATGCGGGCATGTATGTGCAGTAGCGGGGTTTTCCTGTAATTTATGACGGGACCAGTTTTCTGGAGTTGCCAGTTTGCATTCCGTTCCGGCCGGTTTTTCCTTTGTTCTTTCCCGGCCGGACTTTTCCTATGGAGGGGGTTATTTGCAATTGTGCAAATAACATTTGTGGAGGGGGTTTCTTGTAAATGTATTCATTATGATAGGATAAGCATCCTTGCTTTTTCATGATGGTTTTTGCATTAATGAGATTTGATGTTGTTATGGAGTTGATGTGAGGTTTTCCTTTTTGCATGGGGTCACCCTCCACCTTTACCGACACTCACCTCCCTTAGTTGATTCTCTCCACCATTCACACAAATTAGAGGCCGGCCACATTTTTGTAGAAGGGGGAGAAAAATGAGAGGGTTTCATTTTGATGAGGATAATTTGGTTCATCTCATTTTTCCTTGCTACACACATTCTAGCTCCACTTGAAAATTCCATTCCTTCATCAAGGCAACTACAAACCCCAAATGAGACTAGCATGATATACACCACATTCTATAGCAAATCTTGGGCACGTCGACTTGCCAGCTTCGTGTCCGAGTTGCCTCGGTACTGAGGTGGGAGCCCGTAAAAGATGCAGATGATGTGGTGCCCTTCCGGCAAGGAGGCGACGACCGGAGTTTCCGCGAGAGATCGGGATGACGACGAGAAGACCGGAGGACTCGGATCACTCGGTATATCTCTAACCCGTCTTGTAGTTAGCTAGATCTAGTTTAATGGCCCGATCCGGGGTTTAGTGCGCGGTGGTGCCGGTTTGCTAAGTTCGTAAAATTAAAGTTTATCACTGCTTCCGCTTTTGGCCGTCGGATTGACGGCCGGGGCGCCGCCGTGCACTTACAAAACTGTGGATCTTCGTAGAGATACGGGGTGTTTCGGAGAAATACAAAGGTGAAGTAGGAGTGGCGATGAAATACTTGGTCTGGTTGTGAATAGCAGTCGCAATTTACTTTGCCTTCGAACTAATCCCTTTATTTGTCTTTTCTTAATACCTTCTGTACACCTTTTAGGCTAAATCGTTTTCTTCATTCCCTACCGTTTGGCACCTGCCTATGGTTTGGATGAAGACTATCCAATCAGCGTAACAGGTGTACCGTCCTAATCCAAGGAGCACTCGCAACCTGAGAGAAGGTAAAAGGAAAAGACAATTGAATAGTCCTATTCATTTTCTCCAGAACCGGAAACCATCCTCGAATCTGGAACAAGTTCCTTCGAGTTCGTATATAACCATACGATGGTTTTATCCAATGGAAGTAGATGTTCGTAGTAATACAGGGTGTTCTGGAAAAAAAGGGTAAAAGTAGGAGTAGCAAAGAGGTATGCAACTCAGACAATCCAAAAGCCAGTGTTTTAAGAAGGTTCGGTTAACTTGGTCACTGAGTCATAGTCTAGGGTCGGGTCATGGTCGCTGCCAAAGAGAGAGAGAAAAGAAACACTCTGCGTGCACTCAAACCTAGATTAGAATGATTATCAATTTATCTAATCTGGAAACCTCCTACTGTAACCTCAAATTCTCCTCTAAACATGAAAGAAGAATTAGTTGGGATCACCCGAGGAGTAAACCAACTCATCAGTGGGAATCGGGATCCAACTATCATCGCATGATGACGTGATGGAATCGACTCACGTTATCACACTCCAGAAGGTATGCGCATGCCTGGCAAGTTTCAGTTTCTTTAGAAACTCCCGATGTGTGTTTTTACCCCTAGGACCCAAGTGACCTTGACATAGTCAACAAATCAAAGAGTCCTAGTCAAGTTCAACTCGTCATTATCCTAGATTGCATTAAACCCACCCGTACGAGCTCTTGACACAGTCAATAAGGCCGCACGACTGTCCTAACAAATTGTAGGGTTCTTAGGCACTCTAGTGAAGTCTCACAAGTGATCAAACATGCCAATTTATAAAATTCTAGGTGCCGAGAGACCCGACTACGGATCGTTTGCTAGAAATTTAGGCGAAAAAGCTAACTAGTTAACAATTAACTAAGAGATACGGAAATACAACCTTCGTAGATCCGTTCCACCACCTCCACGGCTCCGCAATGAAGTCCCCTCGCTGTCCAAATCATGTCTTGGGCTCTAGCGTCGGCATCATCGAAGAATGGGCGAGCTTGATCGTCGGTTCAATGCCGAAGATGATCTACGTCGAGGTATCGCAAGAACAAGCTCCAACTTCATCAAGCTTTGAAAACTTGTGAAGGAAACACCCTATACTACTTGGCAAGAGGTAGAGGATGAAGAAATAGGAGTTGGGTTCACTTTAGATTTGGATTTCTCACACTTTTTCAACACTTGCCATTGGAGTAGCAAGCTTTTCCATGGAAGAAGAAGATGAAGAAGAAGAAGATATGATAAGTTATTCCTTAAAAGAAAAATAAAATAAATGAATACTTATCATCTCTTTGACCATGGTTTAGTGTAGAGTTTTAACTAAGGTTAGAGAGTGGTTAGGGTTAGATAAAAGACAAGAATGGTGGACTAAGTTCAAAGCTTCAAAAAGCTTTCAAGTAAAAACAAAAACTAGCAACCATTCTTATCTCTTTATCTTTTCTTTTTCCAAAATAAACAAAAGGAATAAATAAATGATTAAGTAAATGAAAAAGAAACCCTAATCACTAATTAACCATGGTTTAACACTTTACACAAAACCAAGCTAGAATGTATCATCAAACATGATACAATCATGTGCACAAAACTATATCGAATATACAATGTGCACATCTGCGCGAGAAAATCCATTTAAAGTGAACCGATACTAGTTAATGCAAAGCAATATATCAAATATATAATTATGTATTAAATCATTAAATCAACACTTGATTTAACGATCCGGTCATATCGCATATAACCGGCTAGTATCCAATGTGTCGGCTTATCGAATCAATCATTGATTCGATAACTAGGTTATATCGCATATAACCATTCGATACATTGATCGCGAGAATAGAATACGGTATTATATACACGCATTATTCTCGGTCCCGCACATATCTCATATGCGCTCCTATTTCGTTTCGCTTGAGCTAGGAAACCTCTGTGTAGGACTCTAAAGACTCGTCAATACGCCGGTAGCAGATGATGATCATATCAAACATCCGCAAGCCGCAAGCGGTCTGCTAAACGTAACGGCCACCCGGGTATTGAGCGATCAGAAGATCGACGAGCAAGCCCGCTCACACTCCTGCGAATCCAACCAGTAACACTTACCGTATAGTCCGGTCTGTTCGTCTGATATGTCGCATATCTCGCCTAGGGGTGGTAAACGTCAGACCCCAATAGCTCGATAAGTCATGCCGACTTGAGGTCCATAACATTCGTGAAACTACTGATAACTCTTACCAGTATATCACAGCAACCCTGGCCAGTGATTTCCTGTTATGGCCAGTCGAGCATAGCACAACATCAACCCCCAATACCGGGAGAGACGAATCCCCTCCTATCGCTCATTGCCTCCATGTGAATCGGGATTGTACCCAAAAACCACCTGTTTGCACGACTCAGTAGAGCCGTGGTAGGGTGGAAATCAAAGCACAGTGGGAGACACACAAGACTCTATGACGATCTCGGGTCTACAGACTAAGCTGTACCAGTGTCACCAGAGAACTGCCATCTGACGTGAGGTATAATACCATCTGGGAGTTCTCGGCGAGTCCGTTCAGTGTACCCAGTCTCCACTGAGCACCCGCATACCATCTTCGATGTCAAACACCAATGGATATGGGATCATCCATCGCCCATCGCATGGGTCGTGAAGATATGCGCTAGTCTACTCTGGAATATCGATGCCCCGTCTCGATATTCCCTCGACCAGGAACATTTCAAGGATGTACTCATGGACTACCCAGGCCCCACTAGTATGATCTACATCATAGTCCTGGAATTCGAGTACATATCCTAAGGGCTTTATCAACATGTAATTAGAGAGACAAAAAGTATACATGTTAAGATAAAGTGCAACCAGATAGCGTACTATCATGTCGAGCAAGAAAGTCCTTCCTATATATATCCTAGCATCCACTACAATATACATCCAATGTACAGTAATGGCCTCTAGGGCATACATATAACTAACAATCTCCCACTTGCACTAGGGCCATCTGTAGCAGTGGTTGCAGTATCACATACTCAACCATCCCCTAAAGGTCTCTCTTTGGGAAAAGGCCTTCGTGTGTGGATCCGCCGTGTTGTCCTCTGAGTCTACTCTCCTAACCTCGATCACCCTGGAGATCAACTATCTCCATGATCAAGTGATGCTTCCCCAGAATTTGTCTGGGTCACTGATGGGACCAGGGTTCCAGGGTCGAAGCCACGCTTCCATTGTCATACAATGGCAGGAACCTAGTTCATCTTATGAACCAATATACACCCAAACAGCCTCTTTGGTAGTATCTTTAATAGCGATGTTACCAGCCTTTATCGTCTAGTTTGCCACGGTATCGAGCTTGGAACTCTTCCAACATACCGTCCCTTTACTGAGGGTAAAGACAATGCCCGTGACTGACATTCAGTCGTCTTTATCACCCTGGAACTCTTCCAGTGATTTTCCCTAGGATCGATTGATACCATCTCACTACACCCAGTGAGGATCCTAACATCCAATTACATCTATCTCATAGATGAAAACTCAGGATTTAGGAGGTATCACTTTGATCCTATTTGGAGAATCCTTGTGATAATAGGAGATTGACCGATCGTAGTATAGGAAACTCTCTTCCTATCAAGAGTATGTTGTCTTCGTACAATACGAGGATGACCACCTTACTCTCTACTACCCTTTTGTATATACAAGGTTCGTCTACCATTTTGATGAAGTCAACTTCTTTGACTAATCCATCAATACAGACGTTCCAACTCCGCGATGCCTGCTTCATTATGTAAAGCAACTTGCACACGTTTCCGCTGCTCCCATTGTTTACGAAGACCTCTGGCTGTGTTCTTATAGACGTTCTCTTCTAAATCAGTATTTAGAAAAGCAGTCATGGCACCCAACCGCCAGATATCGTATTCATGGTATGTAGCCGTGGTAAGTAGGATCTGGATGGACTTAAGCATAGTCCCTGGAAAAGGTTTCATCATTATCCGTGCCTGGTTGATGACGAAAACCTTTAACAAGTCTAGCTTTGAAAGTCTCAACTTGTCCATCTACACCAAGTAATCTTCTCAAGATATACTTGCTCCTGATGGGGATTTAACCCTTCAGATATCGCAACCAAAGTCCATACTTTGTTGGTGTATAAGGATTCCATCTCAGATCACTAAGCATCCAGCCATTCTTACAGAGTCCCTACTCTCGATGGCCCGCTCGAAACTGGTTGGGTCATCATCTCATGATGCAATCCTCGCTCCCACTGTCATCGAGAAACCGAGGTATCTCTCAGGTGGATGAGGAACCCTACTAGATCGGCGGAGAGGCTGAGGTTCGTCGGAAACCATTGAATCCTTTGGTTCTACCAAATTATCTGCAGTCTTGTACAACTGGAACCTTTCCAGTTCTACAGAACTGATCTTGCCTCGATCTTGTCCGGATTTTGCTTTTGACATAGGCCGGACAATCCCAAATCTTAACTTACTTAAGAGATAGGCTCTTTCCATACCATATCTCATATGGAATGGTAGGCACTGATTTGATTCGAACCTAATTCAATAGGTATGCAGCTTCTCAAGTGCATAACTCCCAAAAGGAAATAGGTAACTCAGTAATACTCATCATAGAGCACATGATATCTAATATTGTGTGATTGCTCCGCCCCGATACACCGGTGTGCTGTGGTGTAGTCAGAGGAGAAATACTGAGAGAGAATCTCATTTTCCATTAGAGTAGTCCAAGGATTCCATGCACAAGTATTCTCCTCCCTGATCTCATCATAGGACATAATACTTATACCCGGTTATTGGTTCTCTACTTCTAACTTATATTCTGTGAATACCTCAAAAGGTTCGGACTTATGTTTCAACAGGAACATATGACTGAATCTTGAGAGATTATCAGAGAATATAATGAAGTAAAAAGAACCAGTCCTGGCATGTGTAGACAGGAGACCTTCCATACATCATCATGTATCAGTCCCAAGAGTTTACTAACTCTTTCTCTGTTTCCAGTAAACAGAGCTGGTGTCATTATATCTTTGTGACATGACTGGCAAGTTTCACAAGATGTAAATTCAAACTGATTTAAATATGCATCTAAATGTAACTTCAGCTAGTCGGGTCGCATTGATATGACCTAGTCTACAATACCTCAAGAAGAATTCATTCATTTCTGAACTCTTCTTCTTGTGTGTGTTCAGTATACTAGGAACTGTAGTTTGATTTAGAACGTTAATGCTTTTAGATAGCGTGCCTGAACCGATCAACTTTTGATATAGGAAATGTTCAAAACATTATCCATCAATACAAAATTATATCATTTCTTTACTAATAAAGAGACTGATATGATTTTGTATATCAGGTTCGGTATCTAATAGTATTTGTTCAGAATCAATGTATTCGTAATACAGGGTGACAGTGACCAACAGACTTGGCTGCAACACTTGCCCCGGTTTCTGTCTCATGAAACTTATCACCCGTTCTCAGTTTTTCTACCCTTTTGTAGCCCTATGTAACAGATTACATATCTGGGATCCTGATCCGGTATCATATACCCAGGATGCAGAGGATACTGAGAAACAGTTCTTTGTAATGAACACACCCGAAGAAGATGCATCATATGCACTTTCTTCGTTTGGGCGGCATAGGAAATCTGGTATTCCCCTATTTCCTGCTCTGTCTTATAACAATTATAAGTTGGAGCGGGACCAACGTTCCCCAGCTCAGTATAACAAGCGGGTTCGGTCAATACATCCATATTATTATCTTGATTAAGGCGTGATATGGTCGCTACCAGGAGAGAGAGAGAAGAAAACACTCTGCGTGCGCTCTTGCAAGATCAGATTGGTTATTATTTTATCTAATCAGGATGGCTCCCACTGTTTTTATCAAATCTTCCTTCAAACCCTAAAAGGAAAGACTAGCCGGGATTAATTACACTCTACAAGTTCGCCAATCTTTCAGCCAGGCCAGTGTCGGTACTTTGAGGGAGGTTCCCCGTGCTTTCGCACGGACCTAATTACAGTAAACCTCGTTTTCCCAGAGGCGTAACCCCGTTGACACCTTTCTAGACACCTACTTGATCGGCTAATTGCAAAGTGCAAAACTCTCCCAGGAGTAACAATTACTCGCAGTGGGTATCGGGATCCAACTATCACATAGAAGGTATGCAATCTCATTGCAAATTTCAACACTTGAAACTCCCGATATTGGTTTTTACCCCTAGCAC
Organism: Agapanthus africanus; assembly: GCA_030015575.1. Taxonomy (NCBI): domain Eukaryota; kingdom Viridiplantae; phylum Streptophyta; class Magnoliopsida; order Asparagales; family Amaryllidaceae; genus Agapanthus; species Agapanthus africanus. The sequence goes on from CM057344.1 coordinate 283,724,492, forward strand.
CTATGACCTTGGCTAAGGTCAACAAATCATAGGTACTAGTCAAGTTCTACCCGTCATTTCGTGATTAATTAGACCCACCCACATGACCCTTGGCTAAGGTCAACAAAGTCACATGACTGTCCTAACTAATCGCATCATATGTGGTGTAGGAAGACATCACTTAGCTACCGCACACTACGCCTCGGCTATGGTCGACAAACGTAGCACGAATACTAAGTACTCTACTTCCTAAAATGACGGAGGGTTGTGGCTGGTTTTTGTGAAAACCTTTAACGCTTTGAACTTGATCTCGTTGCGGAATCAAATGGTTTTTAAATGGAATGTTTTTGAGGCTTTTCTAGTTTTGCTAAAGGGGTACTCCCGGTGAAGGGATCGTCGGCCCTTTCCTCGTCGAATGAGGTGCGTGATATATCATATATATCACTGTCCAAAGCAGAAACTATAGGAGCGATCAAATACAAACCGAGTGTGTAGCATCTGCCAGTTATTGCTAAAGGAGTCACTCCCGGTGAAGGGATCTCGGTCCTTTCCTCATCGAATAAGGTGCAGGATGTTCTATAAGGAACACCGCGATGCAAAGCAAGAACTGTAGCTACCTGTTTTATTTTGAAATTCGATTCCACAACATCAATTAGGTTTATTTTCTTTCATTAATCTCATTAATGAATATCCCATCATTTAAGTCCACCTAACCATCACAGATAAATATAACGTACGCTTATGCCATCCGCATTCGCCTCGATGTCCCGTCTGCACCGTTAGGTTAGGTAACTAACGCCAGAGCGAGGCAGGGCTAGCGCGGGTGTAAAACATAAGCAACGTCTATATAATATATCATATATACTATATATAATATCTGTCATAGAACAACACATGATCATAGATAAAACACAGCAGAAGAAACATATGAAATATTGGATATACTAGGACGTCCGTGTTTTCAATACGAGCCAGTATAAAACACGGATTCCACGGTCGTGATGAATAGCCAATCCCACACCCCTAGACCCCTACGAGAGCGGCAAGCAACCCTGCCAATTCTAGGGTTAGGAGACCCGGACTCGACTCCTCGAGTTGGTCTCCTACTGGACCCCAAAACCCGGTTACTTGTGTTCCCCTCCTTGGGTCTATCCTAGTGCAGAAAAGTAAATAATATACATCAACGGTGACAACTTCCGCAACCTGGAAGCGCCCCAATAAAAGAATATTACATACAAATTTTTACATGAATGAAAATGAAAAACACTCATCTCACATAAAACCCCCCGGCTATTCAAACACGACGATCCAATATAACATATCCAGCAACACATAACATCAGATGTCATCAACATAAGTAAATATGCGCATCCCAATTGTCGTTGACATATAGCAACGAAACCGGCGATATCACATATTACACTTACGGTCACAGAAAAGAAAATGTAAAACTACAACAGTTGGAATCCGCAACCTTCTCAGACATCGCATGCCTGACCAAATGAAATACTTAGACATCGCATGCCTAACAATTATAAACCCCGCATTTTAGTCTCAAAGTCGAAAACACTTTTCAATATCAAGTCGGGAAATTCAACAAGATTCCCGACATCCTGATCGAATGCTCGTCGCAAACTTTAGTAGGCGGCCGCACCCCCGATGCCGTCGACGAAGTGCACCAAGGCGGAACACCGCTGCCCCGAGCACCCGAACGGATGCTTTCGGCGATGGGGTTCTCCTGCAGTCACTTGGTCGGGGCTATGGAGTGAGGCTGTCTATTAAGTTTACCGGCGAGTATCCGCGTTCACAACGTGATTGCAACGGACTTTTGATCACATCAAAATTCCGTGGCAACCGATCAAGTGAGACTAAACTGCTATGTTTATAATATTCATTCCGTTATCTCATAACTATTTGTGAATTCCAATTATTGTATCACATTCCGGATAAATAGAAAATGCTAAACTTTTCGATCGAACAATCGAACACCTAAGTTTTCCCGATACAGATCAACACATGAAACAAGTCTAAAAACATTCAGTTCGTGCCTCAGTACCAACGGTCCAGCCGTAGAAGGGTCAAGCCAACGCCTCACATGTGGCACGCCGTACTGCCCCAAACCCGAAGGTTCAAAGGGTAGTTCAAGACGGTCACATAATCGAGCTAAGGTTTGTTGTCTTCTAGAGGGACCATCGTGTTACTTGCACTACTTAGAACGTGATTAAACTACAGAAATATCCAACACTTGGAAATTTCCCGACAGGGGAAAAATTAGGTATTTATATCCGGTCGAACTTTTTAACATATTCAAAAAATTATCCGGAACGACACATAGACAAAGTTTGACAATCCGATCGAATGTATGAACTCCCAATACAACCCAAAATACTCAACTCTTGATTTCAGATTAAAAATTCCCAGGAAAACCAGCACTGAAAAATAGGAGTTACTGTGCAAAATTCAATGGCATATAAGACAAAAGTGCGGCGGAAGGGCCGCATTAGCAAGCTAATGCCGCGGTTCCGCCGCACTTTAGAAAGATCATTAGGTAATTTTTGCATCGTAATTCTTATATTTACCTGCTTGTTTTTCAGCATATTTTTAATTTGCAAAAATCCACATTTTACAAAAATGTCCAGAGAGCATTTTAAAGTCGGGGTTTCGGGTCGATCGGACTTCTAACTCCGTCTACGCATCGCCTAAGGCTCTAGCTAGGCTTTGATACCACTGTAGGGTTCCTAGGCACTCTAGTGAAGTCTCACAAGTGATCAAACATGCCAATTTATAAAATTCTAGGTGCCGAGAGACCCGACTACGGATCGTTTGCTAGAAATTTAGGCGAAAAAGCTAACTAGTTAACAATTAACTAAGAGATACGGAAATACAACCTTCGTAGATCCGTTCCACCACCTCCACGGCTCCACAATGAAGTCCCCTCGCTGTCCAAATCATGTCTTGGGCTCTAGCGTCGGCATCATCGAAGAATGGGCGAGCTTGATCGTCGGTTCAATGCCGAAGATGATCTACGTCGAGGTATCGCAAGAACAAGCTCCAACTTCATCAAGCTTTGAAAACTTGTGAAGGAAACACCCTATACTACTTAGCAAGAGGTAGAGGATGAAGAAATAGGAGTTGCGTTCACTTTAGATTTGGATTTCTCACACTTTTTCAACACTTACCATTGGAGTAGCAAGCTTTTCCATGGAAGAAGAAGATGAAGAAGAAGAAGATATGATAAGTTATTCCTTAAAAGAAAAATAAAATAAATGAATACTTATCATCTCTTTGACCATGGTTTAGTGTAGAGTTTTAACTAAGGTTAGAGAGTGGTTAGGGTTAGATAAAAGACAAGAATGGTGGACTAAGTTCAAAGCTTCAAGAAGCTTTCAAATAAAAACAAAAACTAGCAACCATTCTTATCTCTTTATCTTTTCTTTTTCCAAAATAAACAAAAGGAATAAATAAATGATTAAGTAAATGAAAAAGAAACCCTAATCACTAATTAACCATGGTTTAACACTTTACACAAAACCAAGCTAGAATGTATCATCAAACATGATACAATCATGTGCACAAAACTATATCGAATATACAATGTGCACATCCGCGCGAGAAAATCCATTTAAAGTGAACCGATACTAGTTAATGCAAAGCAATATATCAAATATATAATTATGTATTAAATCATTAAATCAACACTTGATTTAACGATCCGGTCATATCGCATATAACCGGCTAGTATCCAATGTGTCGGCTTATCGAATCAATCCTTGATTCGATAACTAGGTTATATCGCTTATAACCATTCGATACATTGATCGCGAGAATAGAATACGGTATCATATACACGCATTATTCTCGGTCCCGCACATATCTCATATGCGCTCCTATTTCGTTTCGCTTGAGCTAGGAAACCTCTGTGTAGGACTCTAAAGACTCGTCAATACGCCGGTAGCAGATGATGATCATATCAAACATCCGCAAGCCGCAAGCGGTCTGCTAAACGTAACGGCCACCCGGGTATTGAGCGATCAGAAGATCGACGAGCAAGCCCGCTCACACTCCTGCGAATCCAACCAGTAACACTTACCGTATAGTCCGGTCTGTTCGTCTGATATGTCGCATATCTCGCCTAGGGGTGGTAAACGTCAGACCCCAATAGCTCGATAAGTCATGCCGACTTGAGGTCCATAACATTCGTGAAACTACTGATAACTCTTACCAGTATATCACAGCAACCCTGGCCAGGGATTTCCTGTTATGGCCAGTCGAGCATAGCACAACATCAACCCCCAATACCGGGAGAGACGAATCCCCTCCTATCGCTCATTGCCTCCATGTGAATCGGGACTGTACCCAAAAACCACCTGTTTGCACGACTCAGTAGAGCCGTGGTAGGGTGGAAATCAAAGCACAGTGGGAGACACACAAGACTCTATGACGATCTCGGGTCTACAGACTAAGCTGTACCAGTGTCACCAGAGAACTGCCATCTGACGTGAGGTATAATACCATCTGGGAGTTCTCGGCGAGTCCGTTCAGTGTACCCAGTCTCCACTGAGCACCCGCATACCATCTTCGATGTCAAACACCAATGGATATGGGATCATCCATCGCCCATCGCATGGGTCGTGAAGATATGCGCTAGTCTACTCTGGAATATCGATGCCCCGTCTCGATATTCCCTCGACTAGGAACATTTCAAGGATGTACTCATGGACTACCCAGGCCCCACTAGTATGATCTACATCATAGTCCTGGAAGTCGAGTACATATCCTAAGGGCTTTATCAACATGTAATCAGAGAGACAGAAAGTATACATGTTAAGATAAAGTGCAACCAGATAGCGTATTATCATGTCGAGCAAGAAAGTCCTTCCTATATATGTCCTAGCATCCACTACAATATACATCCAATGTACAGTAATGGCCTCTAGGGCATACATATAACTAACACAAATCGCATTAATATGCCACAAACAAACACTACTTAGCTACCGCACACTACGCCTTGACACAGTCAACAAACGCAGCACGAATACTAAGTAATACTTGTATGAAATGACGGAGGGCTACGGATAGTTTTTTGGCGAAAAACCTTTAACGTAATGAACTTGATATCATTGAAGGAACTGCATAGCTTTTATAAAAAATATAGTGGCGAAAACCTTTGCTAACGAGGTCACTCCCGGTGAAGGGATCTCGGCTCTTTCCCCGTAGAATGAGGTGCAGGATATTCCAACTGAATACCACGATGCAAAGCGAAAGGAAATCGGATATAGTGAAGTTATTACCCTGACGCAAACCTCTGTCTAAGGGGTCACTCCCGGTGAAGGGATCTCGGCCCTTACCTCGTCGACTGTGGTGCTGGATATTCATAACCGAATACCAGTGGGCAAAACAAAAGAGAACGTCCTCGCAATAATAGCCTTTTGAAAAAAATTCCAACAACATCACACAGGTTTATTTAGCTGGCATTGATCCGAATCAATGCAGTCCCAACAATTAATCACACCATAAAAGAACGAAAATATGATGTACGTATATGCCATCCCCATTCGCCACTGGGTCCCGTCATCACCTGTTAGGTTACTCAACTAACGACAGAGCGGGGACTGGATTACCGCGGGTGTATAACATGTACAACATCTACTAGTATATATATCAATATAAAATATTCGCTCAAGGCATGATAAAATGCAACATCACAGAAATGTAATAAGCATCACAGAACAATACAGATAATCTGGGATCCCTGAATTTCATAGAGCCGCTACTGAAACCCGACGTTCCCCAGGTCGTGTGGATAGCCTGTCCATTGAAATCCTAGACCCCTACGGGCGCGGCAAGTTGCCCGCCAAAACCTGAAGCGAGGCAGCCACTACAGCAAAGAGAATGGACCACCCAGCACTTCACGGAATCCGGTAACTTGAGCACCCCTCCTTGGATCAACCTGTACCCCATGCGAGTGCGGCGAATAGCCCACCAATTTTAGAGTGAAGCCCCCTCCGTCTCAAAGCCATGAGATGCGGGCCCATTTCCCTCTAGAACCCGGCTACCCGTGCACCCCTCCGCGGGGTAATCCCAGTACAGAAAGTAAAATATATATACAACGGTTACATCGACCTCAGCCCGGTCGTGCCCCAAAAGAATAATATACAAACAGGCAGTGACGGAAGTCCACATGTCGGACGCTCGTCCCGCAATATCAAATGTACAAATACAACCAAACTGTACTACCATTGCATCCAGGATATCCACCACGACAAATCCGCAACATCACTGCACAACACAGAATATCAACGTGAATGTTACGTTCGCAAATCCGTCAAAAAGGGCTATAGCAATTAGATAAGATTTACTGATCAAATGATATTCACGGTCGCAGATATAAAGTAAGCACTGTGAACTAACATATTTAAAATTTTCGATCGACAAAATTTCCAAAAGTGGGCAGCAAGCACAATTCTCAGTACTCAAAATAATCTGGGCCAAAAATAAAATTACCAGAAACCCCAATTCCAATTCCGAGACCACTGCAGAAATTTTGGTGCAGTTTTGCTACAGTACTGCGGCAGAACCGTGGCCAAAACGGTGGTACGGCCGCAGTTCCGCGGCGCTATAGTGAGCTCTTTCTATAAATTTTATGCTGTGTTCTTAGAAAAGCCTGCCTGATTTTCTGCAACACTCAAAATAATTTTTTGACCACAAAAAATTCGACAGAAACTTCGTTTTTGAAATTGCGGTTTCGGAAATTTTGTTCGATCGATATTTTAAATACGTTAGAACAAGCTAGTAAAGGTTAATGGCGTGGATCTAATACCATGTATGTCTACGGTAGCGCCCCGGCCGTCTGTCCGAGGCCAAAATGCGGAAATGAAAACTTTTTCTAAACTAGAAACCGGCGCTATCGCAGACTTTAATCCCGGATCGAACCATTAACCTACAACTATCAACTACAGAAAGGTTAGAAAAGCTATACCGATCGATCAGTGTCCTTCGGTCTTTAGCCACCATCCCTAGCTCCTCGCGGCATCTTCGATCTCCGGTCTCCTCGTCGGAAAGGGCACCACATCTTCGAGTCTTTTTACGGGCTCCCGCTTCGTCCGAAGCAACTCGGACACGAATTTTGCTAGCCGACGTGTCCAAGGCGATGTAGAGAATGTGTGTGATCACTTTATCTCAAGCATTCATTGATTCTCAACACATGAGAGTGCATGGATGGAGGTTGAAGATGAAGCCATCAATGGAGGTTGTGAGCTAGAGGAAGAAGAAGAAGAAGAAGCCTTTCTTTTTCTTGTGTGTTATGTGATAAAATGAGAGAGTGAGAAAACAATAATACAAGAGCCAACCCTCACTATGGCTGCCCTTCTCTCTCATCCTCTCATTTCAACTCACAAATCAAACACATTATGTGACACATGCACAAAGAAAGAGACCATGAGTCACCACTTATGCATGTGTCACAATTAATGCTCCTAATCATGATTTCAAGCTCATTATTTCCATTTGTAAACGTTAACACAAATGGTTACAACAACAAAAAGATACGGAAACATCTAAAGTAAACTCGTGACGGATCACAAGGATACCCCTCACCTGTATATACATACGTGCATCCGCATTCGGACTGAATGCGAATGCGATGAGACTAAAGTAATCCAACAAATCTAATACTAGGATCCGGTTTAAACTAAAGCCCACTAGTATGATCCGCCCGATCATGATCTGTGTACTACTGCATGTATATGATCGAACCCTGCCATATATCATATGGCCTCTACAACGTTTCGCCCGAAACTTGAGAAACTGTCTGTGGGGGACTCTAAAGACTCATCAATACTTTGGCTGTGGATTTAACCACTAGCATGTCAGTGGTACTAGCCGTACGTAATGGGCTACCAGGTATTGACCAAAAGGGAGGTCGATGAGCGAAGTCATCCTGACACCCTACTGAGCCTGTCAGTGTCAATATTCGTACAGTCCGGTTCGTTCGTCAATGAGCATTGTATGTCGGGCCTAGGGGGTTTGTAAAAGTCAGACCCTAAAAGCGGTACAAGTCGTGTCGGAGTGTAGCCCAGAATACCCTGAGATACTACTGGAATACCTACCAGTAAATCTCCTGCCTTGGCCAAGGACTTCGTGTAATGGCTCTCCTAGACACAGCGCGATCGAACCCCCAATACCGGGAGAAACGAAACCCCTGCCGATCTGCTCACTGCCTCCATGTGGCTCAGGACTGTACCCAACTAAAACCTGTTTGCACGACTCCTTTGAGCCGTGGTAGGGTAGTAATCAAAGCATTGGGAACTCACACGAGACAAATGACGATCTCAGGTCGATAAACTAACCTGTACACATGTCACTAGGAAACTGCTATCTGACGTCAGGTATAATACCAACTAGCATGTTCCCGGCGAGTCCTGTCCGGTGTACTCATAACCCAATGAGCACCTGTATACATCTTAGGCGATGCAACTGACACCAATGGCTTGTGAGACCGGACACCGCCCTTCGTCGGGGTCTCGACTGTATACACTAGTCTACTAATAGAGTATCGATGCCCAGTCTCGAAACTCCCACGACATGGGACCACTTTAAGGATGTGCTTATAGACTACCCAACTCTCATGTATATGATCGCCATCATCCTGCTGGTAGTCAAGAAAGAATCCTAAGGGCTCTATCAATGTGTAATAGTGACCTGTAATGTCACCTAAAGCATGTACACGATGATAAAGATAAACCAGATAGCATACTATCATCTTGAGTAAAACTGTCCTACCGGTATAGGTCCTCCCTCAATCATTGCAATCACGTGCCTGTGATCCAATAATTGACTCTGAAGGCACTATATCCAACAGAGACAGTATAATAATACCAGCGAACATGTTAAGATAAAGGCAACAAGATAGCATACTATCATGTCGAGCAAAAAGTCCTCTATATATATGTCCAAGCATCCACTATATCATACAATAATGGCCTCTAGGGCATACATATTCCAAACAGTTGATCCCATAACCATTGGTGTTTGACATCAAAGATTATACACAGGTGCTCATTAGAGAATGGGAACACCGAACATTACTCGCCGAGAACTCCTAGATGGTACCATACCTATCGTCAGATAGTAGTTCTCTAGTGACACTAGTACAGGTTAGTCTGTAGACCGGAGATCGTCATAGAGTCTTGTGTGGTTCCTACTGTGCTCTGATTTCTTCCCTACCATGGCGTAAAGGAGTCGTGCAAATAGATGGAATTTGGGTATAGTCCCGAGTCACATGAAGACAGTGAGCGATAGGAGGGGTTTCGTCTCTCCTGGTATAGGGAGTTGATGTTGCGCTATGCTCGATTGGCTATAACAGGAAGTCCCTGGCCAAGGATGCTGATGAGATTTACTGGAAAGAGTTATCAGTAACTTCTCGAACCGTTATGAACCACTCATCGGCATGACTTATCAAGTTACTGGGGTCTGACGTATCCACCCCCAGACTCGATATGCGACATATCGGATGAAGAGAATGGATTGTACGGTAAGTGTTAATTATAGGCTTCATGGGAGTTTGGACAAGCTTACTTGTTGATCTTCTAATCGCTCAATACCTGGGTAACTGTTACATCTAGCTAGTACCACTGACGGCTTGTAGGTAACTGATGTGATCTTTAGAGTCCTACACGGTGGTTTCATAGTTCAAGCGAAACGAAGTAGGACACATAAGCTGATATGTATGGGGCCTGATTAAATACGAGTATACGATACCTTATTCTAATCTGGAGGTAATTTGATATCGATCAGGTTATATGTGATATAATAGGGTTATTGAATCAAGTGTTGATTTGATAATGTGATATACAGATAAATGATGTTAGTCGGTTATATGTGATATAACAGAATTATTGAATCATGTGTTGATTTAATAATATGATATATATTTATATTTTATATAATTATATATTAACTAATATTATATATATATGATATGATATGATATATGTGTTGGATGTAGTGCCATCAAAATCAATTATTGGATCGTAAGCATGCGATTGCAATGATTGAGGAGGACCTATACCAGTAGGACAGTCTTACTCGAGATGATAGTATGCTATCTGGTTTGCCTTTATCATCGTGTACAACTTTAGGTGACATGATCACTATTACATATTGATAGAGCCCTTAGGATTCTTGCTTGAATACCAGCAGTATGATGGCGATCATATACGTGAGAGTTGGGTAGTCCATAAGCACATCCTTAAAAGTGGTCCGTAGTCGTGGGAGTTTCGAGACAGGGCATCGATACTCCGGACTAGACTAGTGTATACAGTAGAGACCCCGACGAAGGGCGGTGGCTGGTCTCACAAGCTATTGGTGTCAGTTGGATCACCTAAGATGTATACAAGTGCTCATTGGATTATGAGTGCACCGGACAGGACTCGCCGGGAACATGCTAGTTGGTTTTATACCTAACGTCAGATTGTAGTTCCCTGGTGATATGTGTACAGGTTAGTTCATTGACCTGAGGTCGTTATTTGTCTCGTGTGAGTTCCCACTGTGCTTAGATTACTACCCTACCACGGCTCAAAGGAGTCATGCAAACAGGTTTTAGTTGGGTACATTCCCGAGCCACATAGAAGCAGTGAGCGGATCGGCAGGGGATTCGTCTCTCCCGGTATTGGGGGTGAGATCGCGCTGTGTCTAGGAGAGCTATTGCACCAAGTCCTTAGCCAAGGAAGGTGAGAATTACTGGTAGGTATTCCAGTAGTTTCTCAGGGTGTTCAGGGCTACCCTCCGACATGACTTATACAGCTTTTAGGGGTCTGATGTTACCAGCTCCCTAGGCCCGATATGCGATGCTCATAGACGAACGGACCGAACTGTACGGATATTGTCACTGATAGGCTCAGTAAGGTTTCAGGATGAGTTCGCTCATCAGCTTCCCTTTCTATCAATACATGGTCAGCCGTTACGTATAGCTAGTACCACTGATAGCATGTGGTTAAACCCACTGCCAGAGTATTGACGAGTCTTTAGAGTCCTCCACAGATAGTTTTCCAAGTTCGGGCGAAACGTTGTAGAGGCCGTATGGTTTTATGGCAGGGTTCGAACATACACGTGCACTTGTGCACGTGTCATATTTCGGACAGATAATACTGGTGGGCTTTGGTTTAAGCCGGATCCAAGTATTATATTGAGTCGGAATATTTTAGTCTCATCGTATTCATATTCGGTCGGAATACGAATACAGGTATGTATATAAAGGTAAGGGGTATTCTCTTAATCCATTACGAGATTACTTTAGAAGATGCTTTTCTTTCTGGGTTAATCATTGTGGTTTAAATGATTACTGGATTTGGAAAGTGTGACTCATTCATGGTGACACATTTCTTCTAGCATGTTCATTAGTGACTCATGATAATGAGTCACTAAGTGAGTCATGATAGAATTAATGATGTTTTGTTTTGGGTATAGATATTTTAGGGTTTGTGGAGATATTGTTTATGAGATATTTTCTTTACACAACCTTATATATCTACTAACAAAAGAAAGAGAAGAGACAATCACAAGTTTTATGCTTGGTTTTCTTTTGCTCACTTGATTTATTTCTTAAGCTCACACTCTCCAAACCTTAGCATCTTCTTCAACCTCCACTCTTACCCTCTCACGTGATGAGAACCAAAGAGTGTATTGAGACAAGATATTCCCCTCATTCTCAATTTCATCTTGGACATGTCGGTTAGCATACTTCATGTCCGAGTTGCCTCGGTATAGAGGCGAGAGACCGTATAAAGATCCGTTGACGTGGTGCCACCTCGACGAGGAGACAGGAGTGTTAGTGTATATGCCCTAGAGGCCATTACTGTATCATACTAGTTTGTATATTACTTAATGGATGCTTGGGATATTCACCTTGTATATACAATCTTGCTCAAAATAGTAGTATGCTACTTGGTTTGTTTCTACTTCAATGTGTACTTGTGTTTATTTCAGTATATCACTTATACGCATTAGTGGAGCCCTTAGGATCTTTGCTTGATTACCAGCGTTGTGATGGCAGTCACACTAGTGGGGGCTGGGTAATCTATAAGCACATCCTTATTCAGGTCCCTGGTCGCAGGACTATCGAGACAGGGCATCGATACTCCGGAGTAGACCAGCGCATGCGCTTCTCATCCCAGTGTGGGAGACGGTCTGTCCCACAGCCGTCAGTACGTCGTACTTGAGATAGTATGCGGGTGCTCGTTAGGTTACGGGTACACTGGACAGGACTCGTCGGGAACTGACTAGTTGGTATTATACCTATCGTCAGTTATCAGTTCCCAGGTGACATGAGTACAGCTTAGTCCGCTGACTTGACACTGTCACTCCGCCTCGAGTGTGTTCCCACTGTACTTTGATCACTACCCTACCACGGCTCAAAGGAGTCGTGCAAACAGGTGGTGGTTGGGTGCAGTCCCGAAGCACTTGGAGGCAGTGACGGTTAGACAGGATTCGTCTCTCCCGGTATTGGGGGTTGACATCGCGCTGTGTCTAGGAGAGCCATTACACGAGTAGTCCCTGGCCAGGGCAAACGAGATATACTGGTAGGTTTCCAGTGTTATCTCAGGGTGTATTGGGCTTCACTCCGGCACGACTTGTACCGCTATTGGGGGACTGACGTTTACCGCCCCCTAGGCCCGCCATGCGATGTATCAGACGAACAGACCGGACTGTACGGAGAATGTCACGCTCAGGCTCAGTAGGAGTTCAGATGGGTTTCGCCTCGTCGGTCTTCTTGTCGGCATTACCTGGGGACCGTTACGCACAGCTAGTGCCGCTTGCGGTCTGTGGTTAAACCCACTGCCAGCGTAGTGTCGAGTCTTTAGAGTCCCACACAGAAAGCTTTTCGCCTTTAGGCAAAAGAGTAGAGGTCGCATGGTATTGCGACAGGTCGCATGGTTTTGCGACAGGGTTCGGTCACATCCGTGCACTTGTGCGCGTACAGTGTCCGGACAGTTTACACTAGCGGGCTTTGGTTTAAGCCAGATCCTAGTGTACCTTATGGGATTGGATTTATCCAGTTTGCATTCGTGTTCCTCGGAACGCGGATGCGGGTGTGTATGCACAGTTGACAGGGAGGCAGAGGCAGTGGATTCTCATTAGGGTTGTTGACAGTTGACCGTTGACTTTTGACTTTTTGCTCAACCCTAATGAGAATATGATATGTGATTAACTATTATATTAATTAAGTATTATGGTGATATGGTTGTTGACTTGTTGACTTTTGTTGACTTGTTGACTTTGGTGACTTGTTGACTTTTGTTGACTTGTTGACCGGTTGACTAGGCTTGACTAGTTGACCATCATGATAACCATGGTTATCATTTCATGCCAAAGACTTTTTTTTCTTGCTTGCTTTTTGAGTAAAATGAGTGCATGATATGATAACCTTATGGTTGCTTCTAACCATCACCAAAAGACTTTTTTGATATGATGAGTTATGATCACTTTGGATTATGAGAGGGTGAGAGAGAAAAGAGAGCCTCATTCTTTCTTGCTCATTCTCTCTCTTGTTCTTGAGCTCTCCCCTTGCTCTCACCCTCAACCTCTTGCTCCCTCTCTTGATCTATGGTTCTCTTGTCTCATGAGTTGAGAATCAAGAACCATAGATAAAATCCCATTCTATTTTCCTCTCTACTCATTCTAGTTCACTAGGTTTGGCAAACCAAGTGAACTAGTTTCTTCAAAGACCGAAGAAGGAGCTAAAGGTTGGAGCTTTCAAGTGGATCTATCTTCGGCGTACGGAGACGACGAGAAGGAGCCATCGGACCACCACCGGAGCTTGAAGAGAAGGAGTTCAAGTTTAGGTATAACCATCTTCATCCGAGTAGCTAAATATCTTTAGCTTAGTTTGCTAGTTTTAGTTTAGGTAACGATCCCGACCATAAGTTAGTCCATGTTGCCTCTTGCGATAAAAATTCGTTTTTTATACCGTTTCCGCCTCCCCGTAAGAACCGGGGGTCGCAATATGGACTTACATTGGTATCAGAGCCTAACTAAACTTAAACTAGCTTGGTAGTGAAGTGTAACGAAGTTCGGAACCGGAAAAATCCAAAAATCAAACTTTACAAAATCTGAGTTTCTGTTGAAATTTTTCCTGGTCAAAATGAAAAACTTTATACTCCTAAATTCGGCTCAGGGTTTTGTGTGAACACCCAAGAAAAACGATACAGTGATTCGCCTAAAGTGCCGCGCTTCCGCCGCGTGATCCTTCTTGGACGCCGCGGAACCGCCGCGACTTGGTTTCTTCTCTGCATCGTTTTTCGTGCAGTGTGTTTGTGTATTGGTTTTGGGATTTTTAAAATATATTATATGTGCCCAGATTTTCCAGAAAAGAAGTTTCCTTTTGGGGTCCTATAATTCCGTATTTTTTCCGAACTTCACTGCACTTTGACTATGATGGTTATATCTGTGATGCTTGCATGTATTGAACGTCGGCTAATCGCTATAAGTCGATTAGTCGGGGTTATACATGATCTGTAATGTGCTGGAATGTGTATATGAATGTGTTGGACTGTCGCGGGTGAATAGCCGGGGTGGATGTGAGATGAGCTTTTGTTTTTCTTTCATTCATTGTAAATGTAAATTGATGTAATAATTATTATTTGTTTGGCCGCACAACCGGGTCGGGGTTGTAGCCGTCATTGTATAATTCTTTTTACTGTTTTTGCTCCTAGGATAGACCCATGGAGGGGTGCACAAACTACCGAGTACTTGGCGGGTAGTTTGCCGCACCCGTAGGGGTCTTGGGTGGGGTATTTGGCTATTCACCGCGACCGTGTTATCCGCTTTTCGTTTCAGGCTCGAAAGGATTGCGGATTGCTAGTATATCCAATGCATTCATCTGTGATCTGTAATGTCTATCATTGCTTACTATTTAGGCGTTGCTTATGTTTTACAGACGCGCTAGCCCAGCCCCCGCTCTGTCGTTAGTTAAGTAACCTAACGGGTAATGACGGGGCCCAGTGGCGAATGCGAATGGCATAAGCGTACGTCATATTTTGGTTGTTTTCTGCAATGGTAGGGTTAAATGATGGGACGCATTAAAAGAACTAATGCAAGAATATCACGCATTAAAAGAACTAATGCAAGATAATAAACCAAGTTAAAGTCGTTGGAACACTTTCGGAAAACCACTCGGTTCTTTTCAAAACAAACTTTTAAAATACGGAGTTTGAGCCACTCCATTTAAAAGCTATCTCGTTCCATCGACCATATCAAGTTCACTACGTTCACGGTTTTGCCAAAACCATCCGTAGCCCTCCGTCGTTTCACATGAATAGTCAATAGTATTCAAGCTGTGTATGTTGGCCAAAGTCAAGGCACAGTGATTGGTAGCTATTGGGTGTTCATGTGTAGCATAGATAGATGCGTTGGTTTGGGACAGTCGTACTGCCATTTTGGCCAAAGTCAAGGGTAGGTACGGATGGATCCAAATTAACCTGGATAATGACGGGTAGAACTTGACATGTGACTTATGATATTTTGGCCAAAGTCAAGGTCATAAGAGCATGGGGCAAAAATCCACATCGGGAGTTTCATAAGTACTGAAACTTGCTAGATTTGCATACCATTTGGAGTGTGATGATTCTGGTAGGATTCCTTCAGTTTCGTCACGCAATGATATTTGGATCCCGATCCTACTGTGAGTATATGCTACTCCTCGGGAAATTTCTCACTTAACGATCAATGCTATAAACCTAGTAGGTGCCTAGAAAGGTGTTAGCGGGGCTACGCCCCCAGGGAAAAGAGGTTCTCTAATTAAGGAACTTCGCGAAAGCGTTGGAAAACCTCCCTCGAAGTACCAACACCGGCCTGGCTGAACGGTTAAGCAAGTATTGTACGGTGGGATTGATCCTGACTAATTCTTCCTTTATGGTTTGAGGAGGGATTCGAGAAACAGTGGGAGCCATCCTGTTTAGACAAACTAAAAACCACTCTAAACTTGCAAGAGCATCATGCTGAGTGTTTCTTCTTCTCTCTCCTAATTGCAGCGACCAATCAACATGACTGGACTTAAGTTACTCCTAGATAAAAACAAACTGACAGGGCCAAACTACAAAGATTGGCTCAGGAATGTCACGATAGCAATCACTTATGACAAGCTGGGGTATCTTCTTACCACCAAAGCTCCCCCTGTCCCTGGTCCAACTTCCAGCGTCGCGGATAAGGAAATCCGCAAGACTTGGGAGATTGATAGCGCGAAGGCCAAGTGCCTCCTGCTTGCCTCGATGGACAACGAACATCAGAGGAGGCATGAGAATATGGACATGGAGTCCATATTGCTCCATACAAAAGAACTGTATGGAGAGCAATCACGTATCGCTAGATACGAAGCGTCGAAAAAGTTATTTTCGACAAGAATGGCCGTCGGATCATCAGTAGCCGAGCATGTGCTAAAGATGATCGGCTTCATTGAGGAGCTCGCTGACCTAGGGATCACATTGGAGAGTGAGCTATATACGGATATAGTTCTCCAGTCCCTTCCTTCCACTTACGCCCAGTTTATACTGAACTTCAACCTACAAGAAAAAGAGGTTGAACTATCAGAGCTCCTCAACATGCTGAGGAGCGCAGAGGGCACCCTACAGAAAGGTAGGGAAACATCCACTTTGTTTGTAGGAGGATCATCTTCTTCTAGGTCCAAGGCGAAAGCCAAGGGAAAGAAGAAGAAGGCCCCCGCCAAACCAAGGGGCGGTGTTGGTAAAGTGGATACGAAGGGAAAAGGCAAAGCAACAAAGATAGCGGGGAAGCTTGTGGATAAGGAAGAATGCTTCTATTGTCATAAGAAAGGACACTGGAAGAATGATTGCAGGGCCTGGAAGGCCAGAACACAGGAATTGAAGCAGGTTGCAGCTTCAGCTTCAGGTGTGTATGTTATTGAAAACTGTCTTTCAATAAACTCTACTTCCTGGGTATTGGATACCGGATCAGGATCTCATATCTGTAATTCTTTGCAGGCGTTGAGAAACCGTAGTGTTTTGAAAGCAGGTGACATGACCCTCAGAGTTGCAAACGGAGCTAGCATGGATGCTAAAGCCGTGGGGGACTATCACCTGGGAATGTCAGATGGACATGTTTTGGTTTTGCGTAATTGCTTTTTTGTACCCAACGCAACTTGTAATATCATTTCTGTATCTTTAGTTTCTAAAGAAGGTTATGAATTTGCGTTTGTAAGTAATGTTGTAAACATTCACCTTAATCAAGTTTTGATTGGGTCAGGTACATTGAGTAATGGTATATACGTGTTAAACCAACCACAGATTTTCAACGTCCAGAATACACACAAAAGAAAGTCTCCAGAAATAAATCAGACTTTCTTATGGCATTGTAGATTGGGTCACATCAATGAGAGAAGGTTGACTAAGTTACATACAGAAGGATATTTGAATGCGTTCGAATATCAATCGTATGCCACTTGTCAATCTTGTCTCAAAGGAAAGATGACAAAGACTCCGTTTACTGGACAAGGAGTAAGAGCGAGCGAGCTCTTGGGACTCGTACACAGTGACGTGTGCGGTCCAATGTCTACACATGCCCGAAGCGGACATTCTTACTTCATTACTTTTACGGATGACTTCTCAAGGTACGGTTATGTCTTCTTAATGAAACATAAGTCCGAGGCCTTTGGAAAATTCCAGGAGTATAAGAATGAAGTAGAGAAACAGACCGGCAAAAGTATTAAGATTCTAAGATCGGATCGAGGTGGAGAATACTTAAGTGCCGAGTTCCTGGACTATTTAAAAGAGAACGGAATTCTCTCTCAGCTTACTCCTCCATACACCCCGCAACATAACGGTGTATCGGAGAGACGGAACCGCACCCTATTGGATATGGTGCGGTCCATGATGAGTAACGCTGAGTTACCGCGATCATTCTGGGGGTATGCGCTAGAATCAGCCGCATACCTTTTGAACCGAGTTCCCACTAAGACTGTGCCTACCACGCCATTTGAGATGTGGTGTGGGAAGAGACCCCATCTTAATCACATTAAGATATGGGGAAGTCCAGCTTTTGTCAAAAAGCAGCATACGGACAAGCTCGAGGCACGCTCAGTACTGTGCAAGTTTGTGGGATATCCAAAGAATTCCAAGGGATATTTCTTCTACTGTGAAGAGGAACAAAAAGTTCTTGTTTCTCGACATGCCCACTTTCTAGAACACCAGTTCATAGAAAAAGAAATAAGTGGGAGCGCAGTAGAACTGGAAGAAATTCCAGAACCACAGACTGTTACTGAAAGCTTGATGGAACCAGAGGGTTCAACAGAACAGGACATTCCTACGCCGCTCCGCAGGAGTAGTAGGCAGTCTCATCCGCCCGAGAGATACTACGGTTTTCTCATAGACGGGGATAGAGAGGATTGCATCATAGATTATGATGAGCCTACTAGCTTCCAGCAGGCCGTTCAGAGCGTTGACTCAGTGAAATGGCTGGATGCAATGCGGACCGAAATGGAGTCCATGTACACCAACAAGGTATGGACGTTGGACATTGCTCCAGACGGGGTAAAACCCGTAGGATGCAAGTGGATCTTCAAAAGGAAGATTGGTGTAGATGGACAGGTTGAGACTTATAAAGCTAGGCTGGTAGCAAAGGGTTTTCGTCAAAGACCTGGCTTGGACTACGACGAAACCTTTTCTCCAGTAGCCATGCTGAAATCCATTCGGATCCTTCTTGCCATTGCTGCCTTCCACGATTATGAGATCTGGCAAATGGACGTAAAGACAGCTTTTCTAAATGGAAATTTAGAGGAGTGTGTCTATATGGACCAGCCAGAGGGTTTCATTCAGAGTGGGAGCAGCGGAAAGGTGTGCAAGTTGCTTAAGTCCATCTATGGACTAAAGCAGGCATCGCGGAGTTGGAACATCTGCTTTGATGAGACGGTCAAAGAATTTGGCTTTATCAAAAATCCAAATGAACCATGCATCTATAGTAGATTTGTAGCGAGAACTGTAGTATTCCTCGTTTTATACGTGGATGACATTCTCTTAATAGGAAATGACATTCCTATGCTACAATCTGTCAAGGGGTTCTTGTCACACAGGTTCTCCATGAAAGACCTGGGTGATGCCTCATACATTCTGGGTATCCGGATCTACCGTGACAGATCCAAGAGGATATTAGGACTTTCACAGTCCAGGTACATCGACACCATACTGAAGAGGTTCAGTATGGAAGATTCCAAGCGCGGTAACCTACCGGCTTGTCACGGGATCACCCTCTCTAAAGAGATGTCTCCCAAGACTGATTTGGAGAGGGATCGCATGTCTATTATACCCTACGCTTCTGCGGTAGGCTCTATAATGTATGCGATGTTGTGTACCAGACCGGATGTAGCTTATGCACTGAGTGTGGTAAGCCGGTATCAGTCTAACCCAGGGGAGAAACACTGGATAGCGGTAAAGAACATTCTCAAGTACCTGAGAAGGACTAAGGAGATGTTCTTGGTGTATGGCGGAAAAGACCTCCAGATCGAGGCCTTTGCTGACTCCAGCTTCCAGAGTGACAAGGATGATTCCAAGTCCATGTCGGGTTTTGTCTTTACCCTCAATGGAGGGGCGGTGTGTTGGAAGAGTTCCAAACAGGAAACCGTTGCAGACTCGACGATGGAAGCGGAATACATCGCTGCATCTGATGCCGCAAAAGAAGCTGTCTGGATGAGGAAGTTCTTGAAAGAACTTCAGGTGGTTCCGTCCATTGTTGATCCAATACCTCTGTATTGCGACAACAACGGGGCTATAGCTTTAGCGAAGGAACCCAGGTCCCATCAGAAATCCAGGCACATCTTAAGGCGGTATCACCTGATCAGGGAGATCGTAGATCGCCAGGAGATCGAGGTTCGGAGAGTCGCTTCAGAAGACAACACTGCAGATCCATTCACCAAGGCCTTGCCCCAGACTCAGTTCGAGCGGCTGATCGAGATGATAGGTCTTCGATACGCCAGTACATGGCCTTAGTGCAAGTGGGAGATTGTTAGTGTATATGCCCTAGAGGCCATTACTGTATCATACTAGTTTGTATATTACTTAATGGATGCTTGGGATATTCACCTTGTATATACAATCTTGCTCAAAATAGTAGTATGCTACTTGGTTTGTTTCTACTTCAATGTGTACTTGTGTTTATTTCAGTATATCACTTATACGCATTAGTGGAGCCCTTAGGATCTTTGCTTGATTACCAGCGTTGTGATGGCAGTCACACTAGTGGGGGCTGGGTAATCTATAAGCACATCCTTATTCAGGTCCCTGGTCGCAGGACTATCGAGACAGGGCATCGATACTCCGGAGTAGACCAGCGCATGCGCTTCTCATCCCAGTGTGGGAGACGGTCTGTCCCACAGCCGTCAGTACGTCGTACTTGAGATAGTATGCGGGTGCTCGTTAGGTTACGGGTACACTGGACAGGACTCGTCGGGAACTGACTAGTTGGTATTATACCTATCGTCAGTTATCAGTTCCCAGGTGACATGAGTACAGCTTAGTCCGCTGACTTGACACTGTCACTCCGCCTCGAGTGTGTTCCCACTGTACTTTGATCACTACCCTACCACGGCTCAAAGGAGTCGTGCAAACAGGTGGTGGTTGGGTGCAGTCCCGAAGCACTTGGAGGCAGTGACGGTTAGACAGGATTCGTCTCTCCCGGTATTGGGGGTTGACATCGCGCTGTGTCTAGGAGAGCCATTACACGAGTAGTCCCTGGCCAGGGCAAACGAGATATACTGGTAGGTTTCCAGTGTTATCTCAGGGTGTATTGGGCTTCACTCCGGCACGACTTGTACCGCTATTGGGGGACTGACGTTTACCGCCCCCTAGGCCCGCCATGCGATGTATCAGACGAACAGACCGGACTGTACGGAGAATGTCACGCTCAGGCTCAGTAGGAGTTCAGATGGGTTTCGCCTCGTCGGTCTTCTTGTCGGCATTACCTGGGGACCGTTACGCACAGCTAGTGCCGCTTGCGGTCTGTGGTTAAACCCACTGCCAGCGTAGTGTCGAGTCTTTAGAGTCCCACACAGAAAGCTTTTCGCCTTTAGGCAAAAGAGTAGAGGTCGCATGGTATTGCGACAGGTCGCATGGTTTTGCGACAGGGTTCGGTCACATCCGTGCACTTGTGCGCGTACAGTGTCCGGACAGTTTACACTAGCGGGCTTTGGTTTAAGCCAGATCCTAGTGTACCTTATGGGATTGGATTTATCCAGTTTGCATTCGTGTTCCTCGGAACGCGGATGCGGGTGTGTATGCACAGTTGACAGGGAGGCAGAGGCAGTGGATTCTCATTAGGGTTGTTGACAGTTGACCGTTGACTTTTGACTTTTTGCTCAACCCTAATGAGAATATGATATGTGATTAACTATTATATTAATTAAGTATTATGGTGATATGGTTGTTGACTTGTTGACTTTTGTTGACTTGTTGACTTTGGTGACTTGTTGACTTTTGTTGACTTGTTGACCGGTTGACTAGGCTTGACTAGTTGACCATCATGATAACCATGGTTATCATTTCATGCCAAAGACTTTTTTTTCTTGCTTGCTTTTTGAGTAAAATGAGTGCATGATATGATAACCTTATGGTTGCTTCTAACCATCACCAAAAGACTTTTTTGA
The DNA here is from genome assembly GCA_030015575.1 of Agapanthus africanus. Lineage (NCBI taxonomy): Eukaryota > Viridiplantae > Streptophyta > Magnoliopsida > Asparagales > Amaryllidaceae > Agapanthus > Agapanthus africanus. The sequence continues at coordinate 283,746,117 of CM057344.1, forward strand.
TATGATGAGTTATGATCACTTTGGATTATGAGAGGGTGAGAGAGAAAAGAGAGCCTCATTCTTTCTTGCTCATTCTCTCTCTTGTTCTTGAGCTCTCCCCTTGCTCTCACCCTCAACCTCTTGCTCCCTCTCTTGATCTATGGTTCTCTTGTCTCATGAGTTGAGAATCAAGAACCATAGATAAAATCCCATTCTATTTTCCTCTCTACTCATTCTAGTTCACTAGGTTTGGCAAACCAAGTGAACTAGTTTCTTCAAAGACCGAAGAAGGAGCTAAAGGTTGGAGCTTTCAAGTGGATCTATCTTCGGCGTACGGAGACGACGAGAAGGAGCCATCGGACCACCACCGGAGCTTGAAGAGAAGGAGTTCAAGTTTAGGTATAACCATCTTCATCCGAGTAGCTAAATATCTTTAGCTTAGTTTGCTAGTTTTAGTTTAGGTAACGATCCCGACCATAAGTTAGTCCATGTTGCCTCTTGCGATAAAAATTCGTTTTTTATACCGTTTCCGCCTCCCCGTAAGAACCGGGGGTCGCAATATGGACTTACAAGGAGATCGGAGATGCTGCAAGGAGCATAGGATGATGGCTAAAGACCGAATGATATGGATCGATCGGTATAGCCTTTCTACCTCTTTACAGTTTGTTAGTTTAGCGTTAATGGCAAGATCCGGGTTATAGTATGCGATAGCGCCAGTTGTAAAAGTTTTTGTTCCACGTTAGGCCTCAGATTGACGGCTGGGGCGCTACCATGGACTTACATGGTATCAGAGCCACGCCATTAACCTTTACTAGCTTGTTCTAATATGTTTAAAACATCGACCGAACGAAAATTCCAAAACCGCGATTCCAAAATTAAAGTTTCTGTCGAATTTTTTTTGTCGTCTAAAAATTATTTTGAGTATGTCAGAAAATCGTGCAGGCTTTTTTAAGACTCTGGATGAAATTTGGTCTCTTGTACCTTCAAGACCGCCGTGGAAACGCCGCACAAGCCTTGTATTGGCCGTGGTTCCGCCGCCGTTTTGAGGCTTTAGTGCACCATTTTTCTTCTAGGTGTCTTTCATGTGGAATTGTGGTTTCTGTAATATTTTGTTTGGGCCAAGATTTTGTTTGAGTACTGGAGTTGTACTTGGGGCCCACTTCGGGAAGTTTTGTCGATCGGAATTTGAAATGTGTTAGTTTATAGTACTTACATTATATCTCCGACCGTGAATGTCATTCGAACGGTAAATTGTGTCTAATTGCTATAGCTCTTTTAGAAGGTTTTGCGAACGTGACATTCGCGTTGATGTTCTGTGTTGTGCTATGATGTTACGGATTTGTCGTGCTGGATAGCTGTGTGCAATGGTAGTGCAGTTTTGATTTATTTGTACATTTGATATTGGGGGCGAGCGTCCAACATGTGGACTTTCGTCACTGCATGTTTGTATATTATTCTTTTGGGGCACGACAGGGTTGAGGTCGATGTACCCGTTGTACATATTTTTATTTCTATTCTAGGTTTACCCGGCGACGGAGTGCACGGATAACCAGGTTCTGGAGGGCAACGGGTCCACATCTCATGGCTTTGAGAGGTAGGGGGCCTCACTCTAGAATTGGCAGACTATTCGCCGCACTCGTAGGGGGTACAGGTTGACCCAAGATGGAGTGCCCAAGTTACCGGATTCCATGAAGTGCTGGGTGGTCCATTCACTTTCCTGTAGGGGCTGCCTCGCTTCAGGTTTTGGCGGGTAACTTGCCGCACTCTTAGGGGTCTAGGTTTCATTGCATAGGCTATCCATACGACCAGGGGAACGTCGGGTTTCAGTTGCGGCTCTATGAAACCCGGGGATCCCAGATTATCTGTATTGTTCTGTGATGCTTATTACTTTTCTGTAATGTTGCATTTACCACGCCTGGAGCGATTATTGTATATTGGTATATATACTAGTAGATGTTGTATATGTTTTGCACCCACGCTAGTCCAGTCCCCGCTCTATCGTTAGTTAAGTAACCTAACGGGTGATGACGGGACCCAGTGATGAATGCGGATGGCATATACGTACATTTTATTTTCGTTCTTTTCTTGTGTGATTAATTGATGAGACTGCGTTGATTTTGATCATTGCAAGGAAAACAAACCTGTTTGACGTTGTTGGAACAGTTTTCAAAAAGTGTTATTACAAGAACGTTTTCTTTTGTTTTGCACAATGGTATTCAACTGGAATATCCTACACCTCATTCGAAGAGGCAAGGTGTCACAACCTGAAGTTCGACCCGTGACCGGCACTTGACCACGTAACGTCTACAGGCGTAACACGACTAAGTAAGCCGAAACCCAGAAATCAAAACCATTAAAAGTAGTGGGTGTTGAAAAAAATTGTTTAAAAACATTTGGAAAACCTTAATTAGTCTAGTAACTTTCTTTAAAGTTCAAGTTATTATCTTAAAAATTTTGGCTGCATTTCCTTTGTAAAAACTAACCCCAAAATCGGGTACAAGGCAAGATATGAGAAATGATACACAATAAGAATGAAGCATCCCAAACAGGAGCAATCACGCCCAACGGCGGAAACAATCACCACAAGAGTAATATACGACGCCGTAGTGAAGAAATGAGCAAAAAGTGAAAAACATCACAAATGATAAAAACTGCATAAATAAAGTTGGCTCACACGAGCTCGACACCGGAGTACAAATAATATACATCATCGTCCTCACACTGGTCTCTAAGTCAATACATGAAATAGTAGATGGAGAGTACTAGATACAAAAGTGTGCACAAATGGAAAATAACCGGATACCACAAACCCACCTAGCAGCAAACAGCTCACGCACCAACTGCAGTGGTATCCGTAGCCAAAAAGATACAAGAAAGCAGCCTGCCGCGACTACTCTGAGGGGAAACCTGCAAACACTGTGGCACAACGGGGCTGAGTTGCCAACTCGTGAATAGAAATAACATATAAAGGTAATCATGAGTATGCACGTAATGCGATACTCCAACATGTATAATCAGATAACATCTATATGATGAGCTGGGTCTGCGATAATCATGCAAAAGTACTCTATCAGGTACTACAACTACATGATGCAATGCATAACAATGAATGCTGAGCATGGTATAAAATATCATCAACACGGAATGTCAATGTGGAAAACTCCGGTGTCTACCAAAAACACCCCCAAACCCAATACTCGGGCGCCGTCACTCTATTCGGCCCTCAATCCTGTAAACCATATAGAAGCAGGATGCCCAACATCGGCACCTCAAAATAACAAGAAATAATCGTGTCCAGCATCGACACGCAAATCCTCATCTCTCAGGCGCCGCATACCAGATCGGTCCTCAACATGTATCTCATGTCATAACCCACAGACGGTATCCTCCGGATATCCGTCCGGTCTCCAAACTGTCACCGGCAGGTAGTAGTCCCTCCGCTGGGCTCACCGTCTAACTATACGGGTCCTCTTGCCCCGGGGTACCATACCGGGTCCACCATGTACCCGCAGACGGTGCCTACCACTCCTCGAATCGGGTATACCACACAAGCTCTCAGAACCGAGAAAACTCTCGGTGGAGGCACGAAAATATCATATAAAGAGAAACTGGGTTTTTAAGATAATTTACCACGGTTCTCAAATCCAGAAATCACATGAAATCCAAAGCCAGTGCGTAAAACCATGCGATGTAATATATGCAAATGTGTATGTGCACAAGTAACATAATCATGTCGAATCATATAGGAGGTGAGCTACAATATATTGTTCATGGCAATTCAATAGCGTGAGTGTCATGGAAATTACTAACAGTGTGTGTGTAACATGAAGATTAGTGCTCGTGCAACATGAACCGTTAGTAATAGTGCGGTGTTCTATTAAGTCTAAGTTCTTATATTGCAGGGAATATAGTATGCAATAAATAGTATCGATGAACAGTCAATGTATGCAAATGCAATATGCTGCTACAATATTCTATCAGCCCTGACGCATAACGCCATACGGGTGATTTCCCCGTAGATGTTAAATCTACTCACCGTGGTCTCGTGTTAAGTGTAGCCGACGATTTGCTTCCCCTTTTTCGCGGCGTCCGTCCTACTCGCCTTCGAACCTAGTATTACATAAAGAATACACATAAGCTAAAATCCTATAAAACGTGATATCCAAAACAAACGTGAAACTCGTGCCGCGAACTAAACGCGTGTGTGTCCGATAGGCTAAAATGTGTGATTTTGCGTATGAAGCTACCCCGACACGTCGCAATACGTAGGAAATCACCAAACCCACACACGTATCACACGTGTCGTGAAAGTTAAAAGTATAGGAAATAGGGTAATTGGTTCCAGATTTTTATATAAGCAGAAATTTAAAAAGTTGCATATACCACAGGCCTTAAAAATGTAGCAGACAGCAACTCCACAATGTAGGGTTCCTAGGCACTCTCAAGAGGTCTCACAAGGCATCAACCATGCCAATTTTGAATTTTACGGGTGCCGAGAAACCCTAATACGGATAGTTGACTAGAAGTTTAGGCGAAAACGAAACTAGTTAACATCTTAACTAAAGGAGAGAGGCTACAACCTTTGTAGATCCGGTTCTCCACTTCCTTAGCTCCACGTAGACGTCCTCTCGCTGTCCATCTCAAATCCCGGACTCAATCGTCGGCTTGATCGGAGAAATGGGCGGACTAGGTCGTCGGCTTCGTGCCGAAGATGATCTACGTCGAGGCATCACAAGTTCAAGCTCCGACTTCACAAATTTGTGAAACTTGTGAAGAAAACACCCAAAACAACTTTGCAAGAGGTAGAGGGTGAAGAAATAGGAGGTGGGTTCACTTTAGAATTGGATTTCTCACTTTAGAACTCAAGTTGCCATTGATGGCATCAAGCTTTCTTTCTTGAAGAAGAAGATCAAGAAGAAGGAAATATTATGATAAGTTAATCCAAAATGAAAAAGAAATGAATACTTATCATAATAGGAACCATGGTTAGGTGTAGAGAATTGACCAAGGTTAGAAGAGTGGTTAGGGTTAAGCATGAAGACAAATTGGTCACTTTGGTCAAAGCTTCATGAAGCTTCACAAAGGTTCAAGAATGAAAGCAACCATTTTGTATTCTTATCCCATTCTTTTTCCAAAATCAATAAATAAAAGAATGGATAATTAAAACCCTAATCACTTTCTTAACCTAGGTTTAATTCTTTACACTTAACCAAATGAGCAAGCATCATAAAACATGATACAAAGATGTGCACAAAAGTATATCACATATACAACTTGCACATCAAGTGAGAAAATCCATTTAAAGTGAACCAATACTAGTTAATGCAAAATAATATATCAAATATATAATTATACATTAAATCATTAAATCAACACTTGACTTAACGATCCGGTCATATCGCATATAACCGACTAGTATCCTAAGTATCGGCTTATCGAATCAATCGTTGATTCGATATCTAGGTTATATCGAATATAACCAATCGATACATTCATTGCGAGAATGGAATACGGTATCACATACACGCATTATTCTCGGTCCTGCACATATCTCATATGCACTCCTATTTCGTTTCGCTTGAGCCAGGAAACCTCTGTGTAGGACTCTAAAGACTCGTCAATACTCCGGTAGCAGATGATGATCATATCAAGCACCCTCAAGCCGCAAGCGGTCTGCTAAACGTAACGGCCATCCGGGTATTGAGCGATCAGAAGATCGACAAGCTAGCCCGCTCACACTCCTGTGAATCCTACCAGTAACACTTACCGTACAGTCCGGTCTGTTCGTCTGATATGTCGTATATCAAGTCTAGGGGTGGTAAACGTCAGACCCCAATAACCGATAAGTCGTGCCGATGTGAGGCTCATAACGGGTCGAGAAACTACTGGTAACACTTACCAGCAAATCTCTGATCAGCCCTGGCCAGGGACTTCCCTGTTACGGCCAATCGAGCACTGCGCAACATCAACCCCCAATATCGGGAGAGACGAAACCCCGCCTATCGCTCATTGCCTCCATGTGACTCGGGACTGTACCCAAAGACCATCATTTTGCACGCCCTCATGGACGTGGTAAGGTGGAGATCAAAGCACAGTGGGAATCACACAAGACTCTATGACGATCTCGGGTCTACAGATTAACATGTACAAGTGTCACCTGAGAACTGCCATCTGACGTGAGGTATAATACCATCTGGGAGTTCTCGGCGAGTCCGTCCAGTGTACCCAGTCTCCACTGAGCACCCGTATATCATCTATATTGTCAAACACCAATGGATATGGGATCATCCATCGCCCATCTCATGGGACGAGAAGCATATACGCTAGTCTACACTGGTGTATCGATGCCCCGTCTCGATACACCCACGACTAGGGAGCTTGAAGGATGTACCTACGGACTACCATGTCCCCACTAGTATGATCTGCATCATAGTCCTGGTAGTCAAGTACACATCCTAAGGGCTTTATCAACTTGTAGCTATAAGACAGTTTAAAGAGACTAGTGTACATGTTAAGATAAAGAGTAACCAGATAGCATACTATCATATCGAGCAAGAAAGTAATCTCTATATATGTCCAAGCATCCAATATAATATACATCATCTGTACAATACTGGCCTCTAGGGCATACATACAACTAACAATCTCCCACTTGCACTAGGGCCAGCTGCTGTAGTATCGCATACCGAGCATCCCGAAGAGTCTCTCAAACTGTATCTGGGGAATGGCCTTCGTGAGTGGATCCGCCGTGTTGTTCTCCGTGTCAACCCTCCTGACCTCGATCTCCCGGCGATCAACTATCTCCCGGATCAGGTGATACCGCCTCAGAATATGCCTGGATCGCTGATGGGACCTGGGTTCTTTGGCCAAAGCCACCGCTCCATTGTTATCGCAATACAAAGGTATTGGATGCTCAATGGATGGAACCACTCCAAGTTCAATTATGAACTTCTTGATCCAGATAGCCTCTTTAGCAGCATCGTTGGCAGCGATGTATTCAGCCTCCATCGTCGAGTCTGCCACGGTTTCCTTCTTGGAACTCTTCCAGCTAACCGCCCCTCCGTAAAGGGTAAAGACAAATCCCGACTGCGACTTAGAGTCGTCCTTATCACTCTGGAAGCTCGAATCGGTAAAGGACTCCACTTGGAGTTTTCCATTACCATACACCAAGAGCATCTCTTTAGTCCTTCGCAAGTACTTGAGAATGCTCTTCACAGCTGTCCAGTGATTCTCTCCAGGATCAGCTTGATACCTGCTCACTACACTTAGTGAGTATGCTACATCGGGTCTGGTACATAGCATCGCATACATGATAGAGCCTACAGCCGAAGCATAGGGTATCCCTTGCATGCGAGCTCTCTCCAAATCAGTCTTGGGAGACATCTCTTTGGAGAGAGTGACTCCAAAGATCGTGGGCAAGTTCCCACGCTTGGATTCTTCCATACTAAACCTTTTTAGTATGGTGCCAATGTACCTGGATTGGGACAATCCCAGTATCCGTTTGGATCTATCTCTATAGATCCTTATTCCCAATATGCAGGAGGCATCACCAAGATCTTTCATTGAGAATCTTTGTGATAAGAAGAGCTTGACCGATTGCAGCATAGGAATATCATTTCCTATCAAGAGTATGTCGTCCACGTACAATACGAGGAAGACAACCTTACTCTCTGCTACCTTCTTGTAGATACAAGGTTCATCTGGATTTTTGACGAAATCAAACTCTTTGATAACGACGTCAAAGCAGATGTTCCAACTCCGCGATGCTTGCTTTAATCCATAAATGGATTTAAGCAGCTTGCACACCTTTCCGCTGCTCCCACTGTCTACGAAGCCCTCTGGCTGAGTCATGTACACGCACTCTTCTAAATCACCATTTAGAAAGGCGGTCTTAACATCCATTTGCCAGATTTCGTAGTCATGATACGCAGCGATGGCAAGCATGATCCGGATGGATTTAAGCATAGCCACTGGAGAAAAGGTTTCGTCATAGTCCACACCTGGTCTTTGACGAAAACCCTTTGCTACAAGTCTAGCTTTGAAAGTCTCCACTTTCCCATCTACACCAAGTTTTTTCTTAAAGATCCACTTGCTCCCGATGGGTTTTACCCCTTCAGGAGCAACTTCCAAAGTCCATACTTTGTTGGTGTACATGGATTCCATCTCGGACCGCATTGCATCCAGCCATTTCACAGAGTCACCACTCGTGATGGCCTGCTCGAAACTAGTCGGATCATCATCTTCCATGATGCAATCCTCGCTTCCACCATCAATGAGAAAACCGTAGTATCTCTCAGGTGGACGAGAAACCCTACTAGATCGGCGGAGAGGCTGGGGTTCGTCGGGTACTACCGAATCTTCTGGTTCCACTAAATCTTCAGTTATAGTTTGTGTTTCTGGAACTTCTTCCAGTTCTACCTCAGAGCCACTAATCTCTTTTGCAAGAAATTCCTTTTCTAAAATGGTGGCATGTTTAGCAATAAACACCTTTTGTTGTTCACTGTGGTAGAAAAAATATCCATTTGAATGTTTAGGATATCCCACAAACTTATATAGAACTGACCATGCCTCGAGTTTGTCTGGATTTTGCCTTTTGACATAGGCCAGACAACCCCATATCTTAACTCGTTTAAGACATGGTCTCTTCCCACTCCATATCTCATATGGTGTGGTGGGTACAGATTTAGTTGGAACTTGATTCAATAGGTATGCTGCTGTCTCAAGCGCATACCCCCAGAAGGAAATAGGTAACTCAGCTGTACTCATCATAGAGCGCACCATATCTAATAGGGTGCGATTCCTCCGCTCCGATACACCGTTGTGCTATGGTGTATAAGGAGGAGTAAGCTGAGAGAGAATCCCATTCTCTTTTAGATAATCTAGGAACTCATTGCTTAAGTATTCTCCTCCTCGATCAGATCGAAGGATCTTAATACTTTTGCCTGTTTTTTTTTCTACTTCGTGCTTATATTCTCTGAATTTCTCAAAAGCTTCAGACTTGTGTTTCATCAGGAACACATGTCCGAATCTAGAGAGATCGTCAGTGAATGTAATGAAGTAGGAAGAACCGTTCCTGGCATGCGTAGACATGGGACCGCATACATCACTATGTATCAGTCCTAAGAGTTCATTAACTCTTTCTCCGTGTCCACTAAACGGAGCTTTGGTCATTTTTCCTTTGAGACATGAATGGCAAGTATCATAAGATGATAATTCAAATGAATTCAAATAACCATCCTTATGTAACTTAGCCAGTCATGTCGCATTGATATGACCAAGTCTACAATGCCACAAGTAGGATTCGTTCATTTCTGAACTTTTCCTCTTGTGAGTGTTTTGTATATTGAGGACTGTATTCTGATTTAGAATGAATAAGCCATTATGTAACGAGCTTGATGCAATCAGCTTTTGATTTTGGAATATGTTCATAACATTATCCTTTACTACAAAATTATATCCTTCTTTACTTAATAAAGAAACTGATAAAATATTGCATATCATGTTCGGTATATAATAGCACTCATTTAGAATCAGTGTATTACGACTTGGCAATACAAGGTGATATTCGCCAACAGCTTTGGCTGCAATACTTGCACCGTTCCCTACTTGAACGGAATGATCACCTTTTCCCAGTTCTCTACCTTTACGTAGCCCATGTAACATTTTACATATATGGGATCCTGATCCGGTATCCAATACCCAGGACGTAGGGTGAACTGAGAAACAGTTCTCAATAACTAACACACCTGAAGAAGATGCATCAACATGCATGTTCTTTTGGACGGCGTGAGTACCCAGATAGTCTCTTGTTTCCTGTTCAGTCTTATAACTCTTATAAGAAAGAACGGGTCCAACGTTCCCCTGCTCAATATAATAAACGGGTTCAGTCAATACATCCATATTATTATCTTTATTAGGGCATGACATGGTCGCTACCTGGAGAGAGAGAGAAGAAAACACTTTAGCGTATGCTCTTGCAAGATTAGATTGGTTATTATCTTATCTAATCAGGATGGCTCCCACTGTTTTTATCAAATCTTCCTTCAAACCCTAAAAGGAAAGACTAGCCGGGATTAATTACACACTACAAGTTCGCCAATATTTCAGCCAGGCCAGTGTCGGTACTTTGAGGGAGGTCCCCCGTGCTTTCGCACGAACCTAATTACTGTAAACCTCGTTTTCCCAGAGGCGTAACCCCGTTGACACCTTTCGAGACACCTACTTGATCGGCTAATTGTAATGTGTAAAACTCTCCCAGGAGTAACTCTTACTCGCAGCAGGTATCGGGATCCAACTATCTCATAGAAGGTATGCAATCTCATTGTAAATTTCAACACTTGAAATTCCCGATAATATTTTGCCCCTAGTGTGCCATGATCTTGACAGAGCTCAACAAATCATAGTGCACTAGTCAAGTTCAACCCATCATTTCTTGATTGAATCAAACCCACTCGCACGACCCTTGACAGAGGTTAACAAGGTCATACGACTACCCTAATCCAATCACATCACATGCTTTACAGATAATTACTAGTTAGCTACCGCACACTACGCCTTGACAGAGGTCAACAAACGCAGCACGAATACTAAATAGTCTTTATCTGAAGTGACGGAGGGCTACGACAGGTTTTTCTGAAAACCTATTGCGTAATGAACTTGATATCGTTGTAGAATCAAATGAAGTTTTGAAATGGAGTGATTTTGAGGCTTTTCTAGTTTTGCTAAAGGGGTCACTCCCGGTGAAGGGATCGTCGGCCCTTTCCTCGTCGAATGTGGTGCGGGATATATCATATATATCGCTGTGCAAAGCAGAAACTATAGAAGCAATCAAAAACAAACCGAGTGTGTAGCATCTGCCAGTTATTGCTAAAGGAGTCACTCCCGGTGAAGGGATCTCGGTCCTTTCCTCATCGAATAAGGTGCAGGGTATATCATATATACCGCTATGCAAAGCAAGAACTGTAGCTACCTGTTTTGTTTAAAATTTGATTCTACAACATCTTAGGTTTCTTTTCATTCATTAATCACATTAATGAAGTCCCATCAATTAAGTCACCTATACATCACAGATAAATACGACGTACACTTATGCCATCCGCATTCGCCTCGATGTCCCCTCGTGCACCGTTAGGTTAGGTAACTAACGACAGAGCAGGGCAGGGCTAGCACGGGTGTAAAACATAAGTAACATCTATATAATATATCATATATACTATATACTGTATCTATCACAGAACATCACATGATCACATCACAGATATCGCAGTAGAAGAAACATATGAAACATTGGATATACTAGGACGTCCGTGTTTTCAATACGAGCCAGTGTAAAACACAGATTCCACGGTCGTGATGAATAGCCAATCCCACACCCCTAGACCCCTACGAGACCGGCAAGTAACCCTACCAATTCTAGGGTTAGGAGACCCGGACTCGACTCCTCGAGATGGTCTCCCACTGGACCCTAGAACCCGGTTTCTTGTGCTCCCCTCCTTGGGTCTATCCTAGTGCAGAAAAGTAAATAATATACAAAGGGTGACAACTTCCGCTACCTGGAAGTGCCCCAAATAAAAGAATATTACATACATGTTTTTACATGAATGAAAATAAAAACACTCATCTCACATAAAAAAAACCGGCTATTCAAACACGACGATCCAATATAACATATCCAGCAACACATAACATCACATGTCATCAACGTAAGTAAATATGCGCATCCCAATTGTCGTTGACATATAGCAACGAAACCAGCGATATCACATATTACACTTACGGTCACAGAAAAGAAAGTGTAAAACTACAACAGTTGGAATCCGCAACCTCTTTAGACATCGCATGTCTAACACTTATAAACCCCGCATTTTAGTCCCATTATCGAAAACTCTTTTCAATATCAAATGAGACTAAACTGCTAGATTTATAACATTCATTCAGTTATCTCATAACTGTTTGTGAATTCCAATTATTGTATCCCATTCCGGATAAATAGAAAATATTAAACTTTCCGATCGAACATTCGAACACCCAAATTTTCCCGAAACCGTTCAACACATGAAATAGGTTCAAAGACATTCACTTCATGCCTCAGTACCAACGGTCCAGCCGTAGAAGGGTCAAGCCAATGCCTCACATGTGGCACGCCGTACTGCCCCAAACCCGAAGATTCAAAGGGCAGTTCAAGACGGTCACATAATCGAGTTAAGGTTTGTTGTCTTCTAGAGCGACCATCGAGTTACTTGCACTACTTAGAACGTCTTTAAACTACGGAAAAATCCAACAATTGGAAATTTCCGGGCAGGGGAAAGATTGGGTATTTACATCCGGTCGAACTTTTTAACATATTCGAAAATTATCCGGAAAACCACACAGACAAAATTTGAAAATCCGATCGAATCATTGATTCCCAATACAACCCCAGAATACTCATCTGTAAAGTCACAATAAAAATACCCAGAAAATATAGCATTAAATTATATGGGTTACTGTGCAGAAATCACCAGACAAGGGTACAGTACGGCCGCGGAACCGCCGCACATGCCTAGCTTGTGCCGCTGTTCCGCGGTAGAAAAATCGATTCAGGTCCTCGTATTTCACAGTAATTCAAATAACACCCTGCTTATTTTTCTGCATAATTTTAATTGACAAAAATCCAAATTTTCAGAAAATTTCCAGAGAGCATTTTGGGTTTTAGGGTTTCGGTTCGATCGGGTTTCAAACATCGTCTAGACTTCGCCTAAGGCTCTAGCTAGGCTCTGATACCACTGTAGGGTTCCTAGGCACTCTCAAGAGGTCTCACAAGGCAACAACCATGCCAATTTTGAATTTTATGGGTGCCGAGAAACCCTAATACGGATCGTTGACTAGAAGTTTAGGCGAAAACGAAACTAGTTAACATCTTAACTAAAGGAGAGAGGCTACAACCTTTGTAGATCCGGTTCTCCACTTCCTTAGCTCCATGTAGGCGTCCTCTCGCTGTCCATCTCGAATCACGGACTCAATCGTCGGCTTGATCGGAGAAATGGGCGGACTAGGTCGTCGGCTTCATGCCGAAGATGATCTACGTCGAGGCATCACAAGTTCAAGCTCCGACTTCACAAATTTGTGAAACTTGTGAAGAAAACACCCAAAACAACTTGGAAAGAGGTAGAGGGTGAAGAAATAGGAGGTGGGTTCACTTTAGAATTGGATTTCTCACTTTAGAACTCAAGTTACCATTGATGGCATCAAGCTTTCTTTCTTGAGAAGAAGATCAAGAAGAAGGAAATATTATGATAAGTTAATCCAAAATGAAAAAGAAATGAATACTTATCATAATAGGAACCATGGTTAGGTGTAGAGAATTGACCAAGGTTAGAAGAGTGGTTAGGGTTAAGCATGAAGACAAATTGGTCACTTTGGTCAAAGCTTCATGAAGCTTCACAAAGGTTCAAGAATGAAAGCAACCATTTTGTATTCTTATCCCATTCTTTTTCCAAAATCAATAAATAAAAGAATGGATAATTAAAACCCTAATCACTTTCTTAACCTAGGTTTAATTCTTTACACTTAACCAAATGAGCAAGCATCATCAAACATGATACAAAGATGTGCACAAAAGTATATCACATATACAACTTGCACATCAAGTGAGAAAATCCATTTAAAGTGAACCAATACTAGTTAATGCAAAATAATATATCAAATATATAATTATACATTAAATCATTAAATCAACACTTGACTTAACGATCCGGTCATATCGCATATAACCGACTAGTATCCTATGTATCGGCTTATCGAATCAATCGTTGATTCGATATCTAGGTTATATCGAATATAACCAATCGATACATTCATCGCGAGAATGGAATACAGTATCACATAAACGCATTATTCTCGGTCCTGCACATATCTCATATGCGCTCCTATTTCGTTTCGCTTGAGCCAGGAAACCTCTGTGTAGGACTCTAAAGACTCGTCAATATTCCGGTAGCAGATGATGATCATATCAAGCACCCTCAAGCCTTAAGCGGTCTGCTAAACGTAACGGCCATCCGGGTATTGAGCGATCAGAAGATCGACAAGCTAGCCCGCTCACACTCCTGTGAATCCTACCAGTAACACTTACCGTACAGTCCGGTCTGTTCGTCTGATTTGTCGCATATCAAGTCTAGGGGTGGTAAACGTCAGACCCCAATAACCGATAAGTCGTGCCGATGTGAGGCTCATAACGGGTCGAGAAACTACTGGTAACACTTACCAGCAAATCTCTGATCAGCCCTGGCCAGGGACTTCCCTGTTACGGCCAATCGAGCACTGCGCAACATCAACCCCCAATACCGGGAGAGACGAAACCCCTCCTATTGCTCATTGCCTCCATATGACTCGGGACTGTACCTAAAGACCACCGTTTTGCACGCCCTCATGGACGTGGTAAGGTGGAGATCAAAGCACAGTGGGAATCACACAAGACTCTATGACGTCTCGGGTCTACCAACTAACTTGTACAAGTGTCACCTGAGAACTGCCATCTGACGTGAGGTATAATACCATCTGGGAGTTCTCGGCGAGTCCGTCCAGTGTACCCAGTCTCCACTGAGCACCCGTATATCATCTCTGATGTCAAAGACCAATGGATATGGGATCATCCATCGCCCATCTCATGGGACGAGAAGCATATACGCTAGTCTACACTGGTGTATCGATGCCCCGTCTCGATACACCCACGACTAGGGAGCTTGAAGGATGTACCTATGGACTACCATGTCCCCACTAGTATGATCTGCATCATAGTCCAGGTAGTCAAGTACACATCCTAAGGGCTTTATCAACATGTAACTATAAGACAGTTTAAAGAGACTAGTGTACATGTTAAGATAAAGAGTAACCAGATAGCATACTATCATATCGAGCAAGAAAGTCATCTCTATATATGTCCAAGCATCCAATATAATATACATCATCTTTACAATACTGGCCTCTAGGGCATACATACAACTAACACACAAACCCCAACACCCAGGTCCCCCATCTGGCCGCAATTTGCGGTAAGAATGAATATTACGGCGGCCAACCTAGGGAATTGGGCTCTCGTGCTTCGTGTGTGTTCTCTAAATCTAGTCTACATGCTCCAGTAAATGCAATTTTTGCCTGAACCAATCGGGTTACAAGCAGATCACAACAGAGCACAAAACTTAGTTAAAAAGCTAATTTAACAATAAAGTAAAACATTATGGTGTTCTGGTGAAACCTGAAACAAATTATTGGTTAAAAAAAATTAACAACACTTAATTAAGTTAACCAAGCCATAAAAATTCTAACTTATTATAAACTTCACTTAATTCCCCTCATTAGCACTAAAATGCACAAAAATATGATTTTTAGCTAAATAATCTACAAGTAAAGAACTAAAGTGCTAATGGTGAGTTTAATACCTCTAAAAGACCTTAGGGAAACCTAACTTCCAGCCCTTGTCTTCAAAGGCACTGATTTGCCACCAAAACCCTCAAAAGAGGCATTTTCCAAAGGTTTTAGTGAAGGAAAAATGAGATTTTTGTGTAGGGTTTGTGGTTGGATCAAAAGAGGAGCAAAGAAGAAGAAAAAGATGATGTTGCTACTGCTGCTGCTGCTGCTACCTATGCTTGAGATGCAGAAATGAGAGGGAGAGAGGGAAAAATGAGTGAGATAATGATCAAAAGTCAAGCCCCAACTTCACCTAACCCAACCCATACCCCCCATTCTTCATTTCATTTTAAATTTAAAGGGTTTGACTTGGTTTTATGTGTGGATATATGAACCATGCAAGAAAGAAAAGGAAAATGGCTACACTTAACCTATGTTACCAAAATGTGATATGTGTGCATGCTAGTTACAGTAATCCTTGCTTAGGAAAAGTAATTAAAGAAAATTTTCAATTAAGGTGAACACAAGTTAAATTATAATTAATAAAACCAATTTATATATAAAAACACTTCTCACCAAAATTATAAATAGTTTTATTCTAGTTTAAAAGGGAAATTAAAATTTACGGGTTTTTATGAAAAACACGCATCATTACTAACTAACGCGAAATTAACCTAAACGAATTTCAAAGCGTTACAATCTACCCCCTAAAGAAATTCGGTCTCCGAATTTAAAAATCTAGTTACACGTACCTTCAAAGAGATGGGGATATTTCTTCCTCATCTCGCCCTCGGTCTCCCAAGTGACCTCCTCGCTGCTCGTGCCACGCTAAAGCTCCTTGACGGACGGTATAACCTTCGATCTCAATTTCTTCACCTGTCGATCCAAGATGACCACCGGCTGCTCTGCAAAAGAAAGGTCGTGCTCCAGCTGGATCGTCGGGTGCTGAATCGCATGTGAAGGATCATGAAGATACTTGCGGAGCATCGAAATGTGAAATACGGGGTGAACATCTGGGAAACTGGGCGGAAGGGCTAACCGATACGCAACCGCACCAACACGCACGAGGATCTCGAAGGAGCCCACATATCAGGGACTAAGCTTCCCCTTCTTCCAAATCTCATCACACCTTTCATTGGGGAGACCCTCAAGAAAACATGATCGCCAACAGAAAACTCAACTCTGCGCCGACGATGGTCCGCATAAGATCTCTGCCTGCTCTGGGCTGCTCTCATCCTATCACGAATCAAATGGATCTTCGCGGTCATCTCCTCAACAATCTGCGGGCCCAAAATACTGCTCTCGCTGAGCTAAGTCCAACAGACGGGCGATCTGCATCTCCTCCCATAAAGAGCCTCGAATGGTGCCATCTGAATGGTCTCCTGGAAGCTGTTGTTGTAGGAGAACTCTACTAAGGGTAAATGATGATCCCAGCTACCTCCGAAGTCTAAGACGCACGTTCGGAGCATGACCTAGAGAGTCTGAATAGTCCGCTCTGACTGGCCGCCGGTCTGCGGATGAAATGCTATGCTGAAACTCAAGCGGGTGCCCAAAGCCTCCTGAAGCCTCTGCCATAGTCGGCTGGTAAACTGGGTGCCTCGGTCGGACATGATACATGTCGGGACTCCATGCAGTCGTACGATCTCGTCGATGTATATCTGGGCATACTGAACAAAACCGAAAGTCATCTTCACCGGCAGGAAGTGAGCAGCTTTCGTCAATCGGTCCACGCTCACCCAAATGGGGTCATACCCTCGACTAGTCCTGGGTAGACCCACAATGAAGTCCATAGAAATCTGCTCCCATTTCCACTCCGGAATGGGTAACGGCTGTAGCTCTCCCTCGGGCCTCTGGTGCTCGGCCTTGACTTGCTGACAACTCAGGCATCTCGACACGAAGTCTGTGACGTCCCTCTTCATCCCGTCGCACCAGTAAACATCTCTCATATCATGGTACATCTTGGTGGAACCCGGATGAACACTGTACACCGATCGATATGCCTCCTCAAGAATCTCACGCCGCAATCCCTTATCATCTGGTACGCATAGTCTAGTCCCAAATAGCAGTATCCCCTGATCATCGATCACGAACTCAGAAAATCTGCCCTGTCCAATCTGTGCCATGATCTCTGAACAACGGTCATCACTGTATTGTGCCTCATGTATACGGTCAAGCAACTGTGCGCATGCATGAACATGCGCAAGCTGTCCCCTGATCGGCGTGAACTCGAACTGCACTTGACTGTCGCATAAAATCTGCCAATCTGCCGACGAATGCCTCTACACTGCGCTTAAACAAGATAGACTACACCCAGGCCTCCTGCTCAAAGCATCCGCCACTATACTCGCCTTGCCCGGGTGATACAAGATCTCACAATCGTAGTCATTCACTAGTTCCATCCAATGGCGCTGTCTAAGATTCAGGTCTCGCTGCTGAAATATATACTTAAAGCTCTTATGATCATTGAATATCTGCCACGACTCGCCGTACAGGTAATGTCGCCAGATCTTGAGTGCAAAGACCACTGCAGCCATCTCTAAATCGTGAGTGTGGTAGTTCTGTTCATCTTTCTTCAACTGCCGTGAAGCATACGCGATCACCCAGTCATGCTGCATCAATACGCACCCTAGCCCCACTCAAGAAGCATCACAAAAGACCATAAATCCGCCCGATCCTGAAGGCAATGATAACACCGGCGCCGTAGTCAAACGAGTTCGCAACTGCTGAAAGCTATGCTCACACTCCTTCGTCCAATCGAATTGAACTCCCTTCCGGGTTAACACGGTCAAAGGTGCAGCAATACGGGAGAAGTCCTGTACAAATCGCCTGTAGTAGCCAGCCAGTCCTAGAAAGCTGCGGATCTCCGTAACTGATGTGGGTCTGGGCCAACACTGAACGGTCTCGATCTTCTTCGGGTCCACACATATACCATCTCGTGTAATCACATGATCCAAGAAGTCTACGCTGTCAAGCCAGATTGCGCACTTAGAAAATTTTGCGAAAAGCTGGTGCTCCCTCAAGGTCTGCAGTGTGATCCGCAGGTGCTGCTTATGTTCCTCTCAGCTCCAGGAATACACCAAAATATCGTCAATGAATACGATGATGAACAGATAAAGATACGGCCTGAAAATATGGTTCATCAAGTCCATGAATGCTGTTGGGGCATTGGTGAGTCCGAACGATATCACCAAAAACTCATAATGGCCGTAGCGCGTGCGGAAAGCTGTCCTCGGAATATCCTCCTGTTGAACCCGCAACTGATGGTAGCCTGATCGCAAATCGATCCACGAAAAGTATCCTTCCCTCTGAAGCTGGTCGAACAAGTCGTCGATGCGTGGCAAAGGATACCTGTTCCGCAAGGTAACCCTGTTCAGCTGGCGGTAGTCGATACACAAACGCAAACTGCCATCCTTCTTCTTGACAAACAGGACTGGAGCACCGCAAGGAGACACACTGGGTCAAATAAGTCACTTATCCAGCAAATCTTGCAACTGACACTTCAACTCCCTAAGTTCCGCCGGGGCCATCCAATAAGGCGGTATAGGAATAGGCCCCGTGCTGGGAATCAAATCAATACTGAAGGCAATGTCGCGCATAGGCGGTAGTCCAGGAAGCTCGTCAGGGAACACATCAGGGAACTTGCTAACAATCGGAACCTGATCCAACGGAACCTCTGTAGCTCTAGTATCGCAAACATAGGCGAGAAATCCCTGACATCCCTTTCTCAAAAGCTGTCCAGCGCCAAGAGAAGAAATCAAATTGTGAAGGGCGGCACCACGGTCCCCCTGTGCAACAAAAGCCGACTCGTCGGGAAAACAAAACCTAACTGTTTTCTCGCGACAATCCACAGACGCATAGCACGTGTCTAACCAATCCATGCCCAAAGGAACGTCGAAGTACAACATCTCAAGAAGGATCAAGTCGACAGGCAACTCTCTCTCGCCAATACGGACAATACACGACCGGAACACGTGTCTAGCAACAAACGACTCGCCCACAGGGGTGGTCACAACAAGCGGTTGATCAAGCAAACAGGACTCTCTACCCAAACTCGGCACGAAGTGTGTGGAAACGTATGGGTGTGTGGATCCTGGATCAAACAATACGTGTGCGTGAACAGAACATACGGAAAGGATACCTGAGACCACTGCATTAGACACCTGTGCATCCTGATGCGTCAAAGAAAAAACCCATGCCTGTCCTCCTCCTGCGACTGACTGTCCCCTACCGGCAACTGGCTGTCCTCTGCTTCGGTCACCACGTCCCCTATGAGCAAATCCCCAGCGACCATGACCTCTCTGTGCATGAAACGGCGTGGAGCAACGGTAGGTAAAATAGGCAACGCCTTCTGGGGTGGTGAAGGTAGTAAGGTGACATGCGGTACTGCTGTCTCTCCCCAGCGTATCTCCGTACAGTCCCTGATGCGGTGATGGGGACTACCACACCCGAAGCATCCACACGACGACTGCTTTCCCTCCTGGGGATAAGAGCTAAACTGCTAACATCGGCCCGAGTCTCCGCCACCTGTACGACGTCTATCACGGCGTCCGAATGGTAGTCTATGTGCTGCTGTAATAGTACGAACCCTCATCGGCTCTAGAACTAACGAAGTCTCAGCAAGGCGCTCCTCGACTAATAGGGCTGCATCCACAGCTACTGCATAGGTCTCGCAATGCTGTGTGCTGATCGCAAGGAATAACGGGGTAAGCAAGCCTCGAACAAACCTCTTGACTCGCATCTCCTCAGTAGCCACTAAATATAGGGCATAAACAGATACCTCTGTGAACAGCACGTCGTACTCTAACACTGTCATCTCCGGAGTCTGACGTAAGGACTCGAACCTGCGCGTTGTAGAATCTCTGACACTCTGTGGAAGGAAGCGGGCAAGAAACATCGTCACGAACTCCGTCCAGGTCATAAGAGGAAGACCTGCTGCTCTGCCCTTCTCGACCGATTCACACCATTTCTGCGCAAGACCTTCCAGGCGAAAGCTCGTGAACTCTACCCACATCGCATCTGAGCATCTGAGTGAATGACATATCCAGGCCATCCTATATATAAAAGACTGTGGGTCCTCGGCTGCATCGGTGCCTGTGAAGACCGGAGGCTTCAGCCTCAAAAATTTTGATAGCGATACTGTAATAACCTCTGTAGCTGCAGGGTCGACTTCCTGTACTGCAGGTACCATCGCGGTCCCCGTAACGTGTGGAACTACCTCTGGTCGCTGCGCTCGAAGTATCTCAACTAGCGATCCCATTATCTAGCGCATCTCCTGCATACCGTCCCCTAGCATAGCGATCTGGTCTGCCGAAGGAGGAACAGTCAGCTCTCATACAACGGGTGTACTGCCCGGGTCTGTCCTTGTCTCAGACGAATCAACTCTAATCTCGGCTCTCGCGGCCGCTCTCTGCGCCCTCGTAGTCTTTGGCGGCATAATAGCCGAAAAGAAAATAGGATTCGATAAGGATATGGAAATCGAATCACAAGAATGTATATAATCATGAAGAAATTTCAATCAATAAGTCCTAAGGTCACTTAGGCGGAGTACCGTGTCATGAGTATGCCGCAGAACATACACACGCTACGCCACTCTGCTTCAGCTACCTACTCCATCATACCAGGGTCATCCTACCCTTCGAAAGGTAAAACCTACACTCTGATACCAACTTTGTCACGAACCGAAGTTCGACCCATGACCGGCACTTAACCACGTAACGTCTACAGGCGTAACGCGACTAAATAAGCCGAAACCCAGAAATCAAAACCATTAAAAGTAGTGGGTGTTGAAAACATTTGTTTAAAAATATTTAGAAAACCTTAAGTAGTTTAGTAACTTTCTTTAAAGTTCAAGTTATTATCTTAAAAATTTTGGCAGCATTTCCTTTGTAAAAACTAACCCCGAAATCGGGTACAAGGCAGGATATGAGAAAAATGATACACAATAAGAATGAAGCATCCCAAACAGGAGCAATCACGCCCAACGACGGAAACAATAACCACAAGAGTAATATAAGACGCCGTAGCGAAGAAATGAGCAATAAGTGAAAAACATCACAAATGATAAAAACTGCATAAGTAAAGTCGGTTCACATGAGCTCGACACCAGAGTACAAATAATATACATCATCATCCTCACACTGGTCTCTAAGTCAATATATGAAATAGTAGATGGAGAGTACTAGATACAAAAGTGTGTACAAATGGAAAATAACCGGATACCACAAACCCACCTAGCAGCAAACAGCTCAAGATTGCAGTGGTATCTGTAGCCAAAAAGATACAAGAAAACAGCCTTCCGCGACTACTCTGAGGGGAAAACTGCAAACACTGTGTCACAACGGGGGTGAGTTGCCAACTCGTGAATAGAAATAACATATAAAGGTAATCACGAGTATGCACGGACTGCGATACTCTAACATGTATAATCAGATAACATTTATATGATGAGCTGGGTATGCGATAATCATGCAATAGTACTCCATCTGGTACTACAACTACATGATGCAATGCATAACAATGAATGCTGAGCGTGGGATAAAATATCATCAACATGGAAAACTCCGGTGTCTACCAAAAACACCCCCAAACCTAATACTTAGGCACCGTCACTCTATCCGGCCCTCAATCCTATAAACCTCATAGAAGCGGGGTGCCCAACATCGGCACCTCAAAATAACAAGAAATACTCGTGTCCAGCATCGACACGCAAATCCTCATCTCTCAGGCGCCGTATACCAGATCGGCCCTTAGCATGTATCTCATGTCATAACCCCCAGACGGTATCCTAGGGATATCCGTCGGGTCTCCAAACTGTCACCGGCAGGTAGTAGTCCCTATGCTGGGTTCACCGTCTAACTATACGAGTCTTCTTGCCCCGGGATACCATACCGGGTCCACCATATACCCGCAGATGGTGCCTACCACTCCTCGAATCGGGTATACCATACAAGATCTCAGAACCGAGAAAACTCATGGTGGACGCACGAAAATATCATATCAAGAGAAATCGGGTTTTTAAGATAAAGCATACTTTCTTGAAATAATACCACCGTTCTCAAATCCAGAAATCACATGAAATTCAAATCCAATGCGTAAATCGATGCGATGTAATATATGCAAATGAGTATGTGCACAAGTAACATAATCTTGTCGAATCATATAGAAGGTGAGTTACAATATATTGTTCATGGCAATTCTATAGCGTGAGTGACATGGCAATTACTAACGGTGTGTGTGTAACATGCAGATTAGTGCTCGTGCAACATGAACCGTTAGTAACAGTGCGGTGTTCTGTTAACTCTAAGTTCTTATATGGCAGGGAATATAGTATGCAACAAATAGTATCCATAAACAGTCAATGTATGTAAATGCAATATGCTGCTATAATATCCTATCAGCCCTGACGCAAAACGCCATACGAGCGATTTCCCCGTAGATGTTAAATCTACTCACCGTTGTCTCATGCTAAGTTTAACCGACGACTTGCTTCCTCTTCTTCGCGCCGTCCGTCGTACTCGCCTGCGAAGCTAGAATTACACAAAGAATACGCATAAGCTAAATGTTAGTGTATATGCCCTAGAGGCCATTACTGTATCATACTAGTTTGTATATTACTTAATGGAAGCTTGGGATATTCACAGTTGTATATACAATCTTGCTCGAAATGGTAGTATGCTACTTGGTTTGTCTCTGCTTTAATATGTGCATGTGTTTCTTTTAGCATATTGCTGATATACATATTAGTAGAGCCCTTAGGATCTTTGCTTGATTACCAGCGTTATGATGGCGCTCACACTCGTGGGAGCTGGGTGATCTATAAGCACATCCTTATACAGGTCCCTAGTCGTTGGACTATCGAGACAGGGCATCGATACTCCGGAGTAGACTAGTGTATGCGCTTCTCATCCCAGCGTGAGAGACGGTCTGTCCCACAGCCGTCAGTACGTCGTACTTGAGATAGTATGCGGGTGCGCGTTAGGTTACGAGTACACTGGACAGGACTCGTCGGGGACTGTTGGTTGGTATTATACCTATCGTCAGTTATCAGTTCCCAGATGACATGAGTACAGCTTAGTCCGCTGACTTGACACTGTCACTTCGTCTCGAGTGTGTTCCCACTGCACTTTGATTACTACCCTACCACGGCTCAAAGGAGTCGTGCAAACAGGTAGTTTTTGGGTGCAGTCCCGAAGCACTTGGAGGCAGTGACGGTTAGAAAGGATTCGTCTCTCCCGGTATTAGGGGTTGACATCGCGCTGTGTCTAGGAGAGCCATTACATGAGTAGTCCCTGGCCAGGGCAAGCGAGATATACTGGTAGGTTTCCAATGTTATCTCAGGGTGTTCTGGGCTACACTCCGACATGACTTGTACCGCTATTAGGGGACTGACGTTCACCGCCCCCTAGGCCCGCCATGCGATGTATCAGACGAACAGACCGAAATGTACGGAGATTGTCACATACAGGCTCAGTAGGAGTTCGAATGGGGTTCACCTCGTCAGTCTTCTTATCGACATCTACCTAGGGACCGTTACGTACAGCTAGTGCCGCTTGCGGTCTGTGGTTAAACCCACTTCCAGCGTAGTGTCGAGTCTTTAGAGTCCCACACAGAGAGCTATTCGCCTTTAGGCAAAATGAGTAGAGGTCGCATGGTTTTGCGACAGGGTTCGTTCACATTCGCGCACTTGTGCACGTTTGTTGTCCGGACAGTTTATACTAGCGGGCTTTGGTTTAAGCCGGATCCTAGTATATGATTTGGGATTGGTTTTTCTCATTGTATTCGTGTTCCTCGGATCACGAATACGGGTGCGTATGCACAGTTGCTTGAGACTGAGGGAGAGGACTTTGATTAGGGTTAATGACTATTGTCATTTTATTAACCCTAATTCTTATGTGTGTATTATTGTTAATTGATATTAGTTTAATAATTGTGCATGGTTATGGTTGTTGACCATTTGACCCACCTTGACTTGTTGACCTTGTTGACACTTTGACCATCATCATTTCTTTTGGAAGATGCTCTTTGATCCTTGCAATTTGCATTAAAAATGAAATGATAATGGTCATGTCTTGATTTAGCCTTGACAATTATCTCACTAATTATCTAATTACAATAATTCACATATATGAGAGAATGCTTCATATTATTCTCTCATTCCATCATATCCTTTCTCTCTCTTGTTCTTCCTCTCCCTCAAGCTCTCTCCCTCTCATGTGTTGAGAAACACTTGAGCTTGAGAAAAACCCTCTCTTGATCATCTTTACTCTCATCTAGGGTTCAAGGACTAGCACTTCTTGCACCCTAGTTACTTCTAGCTTGGAGTTGAAGCCAAATGTTGAGGCTTTCGGGTAGATCTTTCTTCGACGTGAGAAGACGACCAAGGTGACCTCCTTCCACCACTCCAAGGAGCAAGGAGAGAAGGACTTAAAGCCCAAGGTATAACCTTTCTAGCACTTAGCTAGTTACTAGTTAGCTTTAGCAAGTTTTTGTTTAGCAAAGATCCTTCTAGCTATAGTCCATGTTGTCTAAGCTCATAAAAATCCGATTTTTATTCCGTTTTCCGCATCCCCGCAAGCACCGGGATGGGCAACGTGGACTTACACTAAAATCCTATAAAACGTGATATCGAAACCAAACGTGAAACTCGCGCCGCGAACTAAACGCGTGTGTCCGATACACTAAAACGTGGGATTTCGTGCCTGAAGCTACCCTGACACGTCGCGATACGAAGGAAATCACCAAACCCACACACGTATCACACGTGTCGCGAAAGTTAAAAGAATAGGATATAGGGTAATTAGTTCCAGATTTTTTATATAAGCAGAATTTTAAAAAGTTGCATATACCACAGGCCTTAAAAATGTAGCAGACACCGACTCCACAAACCCCAACAACCTGGTCCCCCATCTGGCCGCAATTTGCGGCCAGAATGAATATTCCGGCGGCCAACCTAAGGAATTGGGCTCCCATGCTTCGTGTGTGTTCTCTAAATCTAGTGTACATGCTCCAGTAAATGCAATTTTTGCCTGAAGCAATCGGATTACAAGCAGATCACAACAGAGTACAAAACTTAGTTAAAAAGCTAATTTAACACTAAACTAAAACATTATGGTGTTTTGGTGAAACCTGAAACAAATTCTTAGTTAAAACAAAATTAACAGCACTTAATTAAGTTAACCAAGCCATAAAAATTCTAACTTATCATAAACTTCACTTAATTCCCCTCATTAGTACTAAAATGCACAAAAATACGATTTTTAGCTAAATAATCTATAAGTTAAGAATTAAAGTGCTAAGGGTGAGTTTAATACCTTCAAAAGACCTTAGGGAAACCTAACTTCCAGCCCTTGCCTTCAAAGGCACTCATTTGCCACCAAAATCCTCAAAAGAGCCATTTTCCAAAGGTTTTAGTGAAGGAAAAATGAGATATTTGTGTAGGGTTTGTTTTTGGATCAAAAGTGGTGCAAAGTAGAAGAAAAAGATGATGATGTTGCTGTTGCTGCTGCTACCTCTGCTGGAGATGCAGAAATGAGAGGGAGAGAAGGAAAAATGAGTGAGATAATGGTCAAAAGTCAAGCCCCAACTTCACCTAACCCAACCCATACCTCCCATTCTTCATTTCATTTTAAATTTAAAGGGTTTGACTTGGTTTTATGTGTGGATATATGAACCATGCAAGAAAGAAAAGGAAAATGGCTACACTTAACCTAGGTTAAAAAAATGTGATAAGTGTGCATGCTAGTTACACTAATCCTTGCTTTGGAAAAGTAATTAAGGAAAATTTCCAATTAAGATGAACACAAGCTAAATTATAATTAATAAAACCCATTTATATATAAAAACACTTCTCACCAAAATTATAACTAGTTTTATACTAGTTTAAAAGGGAAAATAAAATTTACGGTTTTTTATGAAAAACACGCATCATTACTATCTAACGCGAAATTAACCAAAACGAATTTCAATGCGTTACACAAGGGCCGAGATCCATTCACCGGGAGTGACTCCTTGGGCAGAAGTTTGCGTCAGGGTTATAACTTCACTATCGTCGATTACTTGTTGCTTTGTATCGCGGTATTCAGTTAGAATATCTTGCACCTCATTCCACGAGGAAAGAGCAGAGATCCTTCACCGGGAGTGACCTCTTTACCAAAGGTTTTCGCCACTATATTTTTGTAAAAAGCTATCAGGTTCCTTCAGCGATATCAAATTCGTTACGTTAAAGGATTTTCGCCAAAAACCAGTCGCAGCCCTCCGTCATTTCAGTTGGGTATTCAGTAGTAACCAAGCTATGTATTTTGACCAACGCCAAGGCATAGTGTTTTGTAGCTGCTGGGTATTCATCTGTTGCATAGATAGATGAGTTGGTTTGGGACAGTCGTTCTGCCATTTGGCCAACGTCAGGGGTATGTACGGGTGGATTCAAATTAATAAGATAATGATGGGTAGAACCTGACATGTGCCTTATGGCATTTGGCCAACGTCAAGGTCATAAGAGCATGGGGCATAAATTCTTATCGGGAGTTTCTAAAGAAACTGAAATTTGCCATGCATGCGCATACCTTCTTGAGTGTGATAACGTGAGTGGATTCCTTCACGTTATCATGCGATGATAGTTGGATCCCGATTCCCACTGATGAGTTGGTTTACTCTTCGGGTGATCCCGACTAAATCTTCTTTCAGGTTTGGAGGAGAATTTGACGGTACAGTGGGAGGTTTCCTGATTAGATAAAGTGATGACCATTCTGATCTAGGTTAGAATGCACGCAGAGTGATTATTTTCTCTCTCTCTTTGGTAGCGACCTTTGACCTACCCTAGACTATGACTCAGTGACCAAGATGACATAACCTTCTTAAAATACTGGCTTTTGGATTGTCTGGGTTGCATAAGTCATTGCCGCTCCTTCTTTTACCCTTTGCATTTCTCCAGAACACCTCGTATTACTACGAACATCCACTTCTTTTGGATAAATCCATCGTATGGTTATATACGAATTTGAAGGGACTTCTTCGAGGATGGATCCAGGTTCAGGAGAAAATGAATTGGTTTATTCAGTTGTCTTTTATCATCACCTTCTCTCAGGTTGCGAGGGCTCCATGGTTTAGGAGAGTACACCTATTACGCTTATTGGATAGTCTTCTTCCAAACCATAGGCAGGTGCCGAAAGGTAGGGAATGAAGAAAACTAATTAGCCTAAGTAGGGTGTACAGAAGGTAATAAGTTAAGACAAAATAAAGGGATTAGAAAAAGGGCAAAGTAAATTGCGACTGCTATCATTCACGACAAAACCGTGTAGTTCATTGCCACTTCTATTTCACCTTTGCTTTTCTCCAGTTGAGGAGGAATAGAATAAGGTTCTTTTCAGTTGTCTTTTATCATCACTTTCTCTCAGGTTGTGAGAACTCCAAGGATTAGGAGAGTATACCTATAATTCTTACTGGATTGTCTCTTCCAAACTATAGGCTGGTGCCGAACGGTAGGGAAGGAAGAAAACCATTTAGCCTAATGATGGTGTACAGAAGGTAATGACTAAGGACGGATAAAGGGATTCGGAGAGATGGCAAAGAAATTTACGGTTATAGTCATGAATTGGATTATGGAAGAGGAATTACTAGGAATACCAGGATACCTCTACGAAACATATTCATGTTTCAGTTTCACTGTGCATTGTTAAAGGAAAACTGATTTCCCGATTAGATACTTACTCTAGGGTATGTATTTACCGGGCATAATTCTCACATCTGTATGGTTTTACAGATGATGAGTGGGAGTAAGTTATTGGGAATTAGTTGATTATACTAATTATATCGGAATTCGTTGTAATTGGTGATATTTGAGGAAATCTCCTGGGTTTTTGCCGGACGACAAATATTTGGTTTTGAGTATCCGTTGTTGTGCACCAATTTCAAACTGATATATCTGTACGTTTATTTTATAAAGTGAGATATAACTTTTTGAAATTATGTCCATGACATTTACCTATATCGGTTGACGATTGGGTAAGGAGCATTGAACAGTAGAGTAGTTCTTAACCATAAGTACAGTTTTCAACTTACGATGCACAGGTTATGAGTTATTCAACTCAGGGGACTCATACAGAGTATTGTATGTTGTCCAGTGTCCATCAGGACAAAGGGGTAGGTCCTCGTACTATGTTCTGTTTACTCATGACTTCTCTAGTTTTTAGACAAATGTTTCGTAGAAATACAATGTCTAAGTTTTGAGAAGTTATAGGTATAGGAATAAAGTAGAGAACCAGGTGTCGCAAGTATCGGGATTTTTCAAGGTGATCGAAGATGTAGATACTTGTGATTGGTATTCAATTGATAGTAATGGTTTTGAAAAACCTGTTTCTCTTTCAGGTTACTCATAATTGGATGCATTCCTAAGTTGAGTGATGCTGATTAGCCTCTTTCCATTAAGTTGA
This sequence comes from Agapanthus africanus, assembly GCA_030015575.1. Taxonomy (NCBI): domain Eukaryota; kingdom Viridiplantae; phylum Streptophyta; class Magnoliopsida; order Asparagales; family Amaryllidaceae; genus Agapanthus; species Agapanthus africanus. The sequence goes on from CM057344.1 coordinate 283,774,907, forward strand.
TATGCGCTGGAGACAGCTGCATTATTTGAATCTGGTTACTAGATCTAGGTTTGGGTAGTTTCCCAATCTGGGTACTTAGACAGTATTCTAAAGGTGTTTTAGAATGGACGACTCCTGGTATGGTGGTGTACCTGCAGGTGATGGAGTCTCCCTCTCTAAAGGTGTCTTACAGACTAAAAGGAAGAGGGATGTGCATGATTGGCATATCACTTGCTTAGGCAATTGAGTCAAGCATGAGATGTGAAGTTCCACACCAGATGTTTTTTTTGCACTATATGCAATAAGTTCATATTAATCCAATCCTAGAGAAACATTCGGAAGCAGTTTTAGAACATAAATTGATGTTCTATGGTTTTGATGACGGCAGCCTCCTTCGGGGGACAGTTATCATTCCAGGCTTCCAAAGTGACATGGATGACAGAGTTACTATCAGAATTATAGTATTCCCTCTTACGAAGGGGCAGTATTATGGACAGGTGGTCTAACAGGATACTGTGGGAGGCATAGTGCAGTATACTGATAAGGTTCAGTTGACGATACAGTCTAAGAGGTTTAGATTTGGAGTTCATATGAACTAGGTCCCATCAGATATCCAGACATATTCTAAGACAGGTATTACTGAATTCGGGAGATGGCTTTCTCCGCGAACTTGAGATTAAGAGAGACATAGAAAGAAATATTAGGGCAGATCCATTCATTGAGGCTATTTCTCGAACACAATAGTTTTACAAACGAGCTTTGTGAAACAGATTAGTAGAGGAGTTGGGTGTTCGATATCACACAGGCTGTGACTATGCGACATCGCAATAATTAGCCTTAAGTGCAAGTGGGAGATTGTTGGATGCAGTGCCCTTAAAGTCAATTATTGGATCGCAGGCACGTGGTTGCAATGATTGAGGAGGACCTATACCGGTAGGACAGTCATACTCGAGATGATAGTATTCTATCTGGTTTTCCTTTATCTTCGTGTACAACTTTAGGTGACATGATCACTATTACACGTTGATAGAGCCCTTAGGATTCTTGCTTGACTACCAGCAGTATGATAGCGATCATATACGTGAGAGTTGGGTAGTCCATAAGCACATCCTTAAAAGTGTCCCTATTCGTGGGAGTTTCGAGACAGGGCATCGATACTCCGGAGTAGACTAGTGTCTACAGTCAAAACCCCGACGAGGGGCGGTGGCCGGTCTCACAAGCCATTGGTGTCAGTTGGATCACCTAAGATGTATACAGGTGCTCATTGGGTTATGAGTGCACCGGACAGGGCTCGCCGGGAACAGCTAGTTGGTATTATACCTAACGTCAGATTGCAGTTCCCTGGTGACATGTGTACAGGTTAGTTCATCGACCTAAGGTCATCATTTGTCTCGTGTGAGTTCCCACTATGCTTAGATTAGTACCCTACCACAGCTCAAAGGAGTCGTGCAAACAGTTTTTACTTGGGTACAGTCCCGAGCCACATAGAGGCAGTGAGCGGATCGGCAGGGGATTCGTCTCTCCCGGTATTGGGGGTGAGATCGCGCTGTGTCTAGGAGAGCCATTACACCAAGTCCTTGGCCAAGGCAGGTGAGAATTACTGGTAGGTATTCCAGGAGTTTCTCAGAGTGTTCAAGGCTACCCTCCGACACGACTTATACAGCTTTTGGGGGTCTGATGTTACCAGCCCCCTAGGCCCGATATGCGATGCTCATAGACGAACAGACCGGACTGTACGGATATTGTCACTGATAGGCTCAGAAGGGTTTCAGGAAGAGTTCGCTCATCAGCTTCCCTCTCTGTCAATACATGGGCAGCCGTTACATACAGCTAGTACCACTGACGGCTTGTGGTTAAACCCACTGCCAGAGTATTGACAAGTCTTTAGAGTCCCCCATAGATAGTTTCCCAAGTTCGGGCGAAACGTTGTAGAGGCCGTATGGTTTTATGGTAGGGTTCGAACATGCACGTTCACTTGTGCACGTGTCATATTTCGGACAGATAATACTGATGGGCTTTGGTTTAAGCCGAATCTAAGTATTATATTGAGTCGGAATATTTTAGTCTCATCGTATTCGTATTCGGTCGGAATACGAATACAGGTATGTATATATAGGTAAGGGGTATTCTCGTAATCCGTTACGAGATTACTTTAGAAGATGCATTTCTTTTTGGGTTAATCATTTTGGTTTAAATGATTATTGGATTTGGAAAGTGTGACTCATTCATGGTGACACATTTCTTCTATCATGTTCATTAGTGACTTATGCTAATGAGTCACTAAGTGAGTCATGATAGAATTAATGATGTTTTGTTTTGGGTATAGATATTTTAGGGTCTGTGGAGATATTTTTGGGAGATATTTTTTAGGACATATTTTCTTTACACAATCTTATATATCTACTCACAAAAGAAAGAGAAGAGACAATCACAAGTTTTATGCTTGGTTTTCTTTTGCTCAATTGATTTATTTCTTGAGCTCACACTCTCCAAAACTTAGCATTTTCTTCAACCTCCAGTCTTACCCTCTCATGTGATGAGAACCAAAGAGTGTATTGTGACAAAATATTCCACTCATTCTCTATTTCATCTTGGACATGTCGGTTAGCATACTTCATATCCGAGTTGCCTCGGTATAGAGGCGGGAGCCCGTATAAAGATCCGTTGACGTGGTGCCACCTCGACGAGGAGACAGGAGATCGGAGATGCCGCGAGGAGCATGGGATGATGGCTAAAGACCGAAGGACACGGATCGATCGGTATATCCTTTCTACCTCTTTACAGTTTGTTAGTTTAGCGTTAATGGCAAGATCCGGGTTATAGTATGCGATAGCGCCAGTTGTTAGAGTTTTTGTTCCGCGTTTGGCCTCAGATTGACGGCTGGGACGCTACCGTAGACTTACAATATGTATATATTTTGAAGCATCAATGAATTTTCTATTTTTAGAAAATAGAAAAGGTGAGGTGGAAAATGGTATATTTTTAAGAATGGGTAAAGTATGGTTTGATCATTATTTTATTTGCCATTCTTCACTATTGAAGCAAGGTTCAATAAAAGTATTATGATTTATTGGATGCTTCAATAAGTGAGGAATGGGTGTAGCCATTCTTTACTTGTGAGATTTTTCCAAGCTCATTTTCCTTAGCCATTTTAGCTAGCTCTCTCCATTTTCATCTTCCTCTACCCCTTTCTTCAAGCTTTAACCATCACATGTGTTGTGAATCCTAGAGCATAAGAATATTAAGTGAGCTTTAAAACCCCTACTTCACCATCCTACTCTATATTATCCATATAGATTAGTGTGTTTACTTCACTAAAAGGAGATTAGTGAAGAGGCGGCTTTGATTAGAGAAGCTTCAAGGTGGATCATTTTCGACACGAAGTTCATTAAGCAAGCTCGTTCAATCTTCAAGTGGAGCATAGTTAAGTCGTAGGGACTGCTATCCGGAGTTATAGAAGTGAAGGACTCGGTCTACAGAGGTTGTTGTTTCTTTCACTTAGATTAGTTCTTGTGTTATCATCATACAAACCCTAATCACCAAGTTAGTTTCTAGGTTAGTGTGGCTTAGCACTAAGAAATTTTTAAAATTGCATGTTCGATACTGGTTAAAAACTCATTGTGGTGCTAGGACACACTTTCAAACCCGACATGGACTTGGAGTCATCCTTGTCACTCTTGAAGCTGCAGTCAGCAAAGGCCTCGATCTGGAGGTCTTTTTCGCCGTACCCCAAGACCATCTCCTTAATCCTTCTCAGGTACTTGAGAATGTTCTTTACTGCTATCTAGTGCTTCTCCTCAGGGTTTTACTGATACCTGCTTACCACGCTTAGTGCGTAAGCAATATCTGTTCTGGTACACAACATCGCATACTTTATAGAGCCTACCGTAGAAGCGTTGGGTAAAATAGTCATGCGATCCCTTTCCAAATCAATCTTAGGAGAAATCTCTTTGGAGAGGGTGATTCTGTGACAAACTGATAGATTATCGCGCTTTGAATCTTCCTTACTAAATCTTTTTAGTATGGTGTCGATGTACCTGGACTGTGAAAGTCCCAACATCCTCTTAGTTCTATCACGATAGTTCTGGATCTCCAGAATGTAAGAGGCATCACCCAGGTCTTTCATGGAGAACCTTTATGATAAGAATCCTTTGACTGATTGTAGAATAGGAATGCCATTTGCTATTAAGAGAATGTCATCCACGTACAAGACGAGAAATACCACAGTTCTCGCTACAATCTTACTATAAATGCATGCTTCATCTGAATTTTTGATAAAGTCGAATTCTTTGACTGTCTCATCAAAACAGATATTCCAACTCTGCGTACCTGCTTTAATCCATAAATGAATTTAAGCAACTTGCACACTCTTCCGCTTCTCCCACTCTCTATGAAACCATCCGGCTGATCCATATAAACACACTCTTCCAATTTTCCATACAGAAAAGTGGTCATTACGTACATCTGCCAAATTTCATAATCGTGGAAGGCAGCAATGGCAAGAAGGATCCGAATGGATTTGTGCATAGCCACTAGAGAAAAGATTTCATCATAGTCTAAACCAGGTCTTGATGAAAACCTTTTGCAAAAAGTCTAACCTTATAGGTTTCAACCTATCCATTTACATCAATCTTCTTTCTGAAGATCCATTTGCAGCCTACGGGTTTTACCCCTTCTGGAGCAAAGTCTAATGTCCATACTTTGTTGGTGTACATGGACTGCATTTCAGTCCGCATTGCATCCAGCTATTTTACTGAGTCTCTTCTCTGAATGGCTTGTTGGAAGCTAGTTGGCTCATCATCATCAATGATTCAATCCTCTCAATCCTCATCTATGAGAAAACCGTATTATCTATCGAGCGAATGAGACTGCCCACTAGTCTTGTGGAGTAGCGCGGGGATGTCCGGTTCTTTCAAAACTTATAGTTCCACCATGCTTTAAGTAATACCTTGTGGTTCTGGAATTTCTTTCAGTTCTATTGCGTTCCCACTTATCTCTTTTTCTAAATATTGAGTTTCTAAAAAGTGGGCATGCCGAGAATCAAAGACCTTTTGTTCCTCTGTGTAATAGAAAAGATACCCCCTGTAGTTCTTTGGGTATCCCACAAACTTATACAGTACTGAGCGTGCTTTGAGCTTGTCCGCATGCTATCTATTTACAAAAGCTGGACATCCCCATATCATCAGATACTAAAGATAGCATTTCTTCCCACTCCAGATCTGATATGGTGTGGTAGGCACAGTCTTGGTAGTAACCTTGTTTAAAAGATATGCAGCTTATTCTAGTGCATAACTCCAGAAGGATCGCGGTAACTCAGCTTTACTCATCATGGAACGTATCATATCCAATAAGGTTCGGTTTCGCCTTTCTGATACACCATTGTGTTGGGGTGTGTATGGAGGAGTAAGCTGAGAGAGAATTCTGTTCTCTTTTAAGTAATCCAGGAACTCGTCACTTAAGTATTCACCACCTCGATCAGATCTAAATGTCTTGATACTTTTGTCGTTTTTTTTTCCACTTCTTTCTTATATTCCTGGAATTTCTCAAAGGTCTCGGATTTATGTTTCATCAAAAATACATGTCCATACCTTGAGAAATCATCCGTAAAAGTAATAAAATAGGAATAATCACTTCTTGCATGTGTAGACATTCGACTACACACGTCACAGTGTATGAGTCCTAAGAAGTCGCTCTCTCTTACTCCGTGTCCAGTGAACGGGGTCTTTGTCATCTTTCCTTTGAGATATGATTGACAAGTTGCATAAGACTGATATTCGAACGGATCCAAATATCTCTGTTTATGTAATTTTGTCAACAGTGTTTCATTGATGTGACCCGGTCTACAATGCCATAAGAATGCTTGATTTAATTGTGGAGACTTTCTTTTAAGCGTGTTCTGGATGTTGAAAACTTGGTGTTGGTTTAATACGTATATACCGTTGTTTAGTATACCCGACCCAATCAAACCATGATTAAAGTTGATGTTTACGACATCTCTTACAAATGTAAAATCATAACCTTCTTTAGATAATGAAGATACAGAAATGATAATACAAGTCAAACTAGGTACACAAAAACAGTTGTGCAAAACCAAAATATGTCCACTTGTCAATCCTAAGTGATATTCCCCCACGGACATAGCATCCGCGCTCGCATCGTTAGCAACCTTGAGGGTCGTATCACCCGCCTTCAAAACTCTATGGCTTCTCAATGCCTGCAATGAATTACAGATATGAGATCCTGATCCGGTATCCAATACCCAGGATGTATAGTTGATTGACAGATAGTTTTCAATCACAAACACACCTGAAGCCGAAGCCATAACTTAGTTCGTATCCTTGTTCTGGGATTTCCAGGCCCTGCAGTCCTTCATCTAATGGCCCCTTTTGTGACAATAGAAGAATTTTTCCTTCCCTACTGTCGAACCCCCAACTTTTGCCCTGCCCTTTCCTTGTACCTTGTTGACCCTTCCTCTCGGCTTTATAGAGGCCTTCTTCTTCTTCCCATTGGCTTTCGCCTTGGATCTAGAGGAGGAAGGTATAATATTTCAGAAATATAAAATATTATTTTTGGAATTTATATAATAAAAAAATATATTTCACGAAAACTATTCGATTTGCGAATTGGGGTTTTCGTAAAATGGTATAATTAAATACCAATATATGGAAAATATTTGGAGATTAATATGTATTAGTTATTTAAAAGAGATTTATTGGATTTGATTAGTTTATAAATAATTATGCAATTATTTATATGCAAGTTTATATTAAACTTGATTAGTGCACAACTAATCACGATTAGGCCAAATCCTTTTTTTTAATAATTATGGCCAGTGCACCATGACATGTTACATTTTGTTGCATATTCTTTCATTTGCATTTGTTGATATTTGGTTTTAAATGAGAGAGAGAAAAAGAGAAAGATAATTGAGGAGAGAGAGTGGGGGGGCATAATGATGGCATGGGAGCATGCCATGAGAGAGAGTGAGAGTGAGAGAGAAGAGGGGGTATGGCTCCTTGACCTTTCTTTCTTCATTCATTTTCTTCACTTCACCATTTCTTCAACTCCTCCTTCATCCCCTTCTCCTCTCTCCTCCTCCTCTTCTATCCCCATGAATCATTCCCAAAACCATTTCAAAACCCCATACCCCCTTCATTAAAAATGAACCCCACCTCATTCTACACCCCATGGCAAGTTCAAGTTTGGATTTTGAAGACTTTAGGCATCTAGGTTTATTTGGTTGTTTTTTCATGTGTAGGGTATAGGTTCTAACCTATGAGCACTTTGCGTGCCGTATCAGTTTTCGGACTTGGTTTTAGTAGCTTTTCGATGTGTATTGAATGTAGGTACCTTCGCGTAGACTTCCGAGACGATGAAACACATTGACTTTGGATAAGCAAAGAGTTTTGCAAGTGAGTAGATATACATCTATGTGGGAAGTCTGGTGGATGGCGTATAGTACCCCCACAACCTTTGATATGGATAATCGGTATTTAAGTTATAGTTTGGAGAAACCTATGTGTGAACTAACGGATATGATCAAAGGATTTAGTGTGAGATGGTATGATATCTAAGGATGACTCTGTTTGATATATGAGAATACGAAATGAGGATGTGACTCGTGATATATATATATATATATATATATATATATATATAATTGAAAGAAGAAAAGTAAGAGATTGATAGTGACATGGTATGAGATCGGTATCGATATTATATGAGATCGATATCGTTATGTCATGAGATCGATAAATACGATATAAGATTGAGATAGATGTGTTATGAGATCGATAAGATATTGTAACATTTCAGAAAATAAAATATTATTGTTGGTGCTTCACCAGCGTGCGCAAACGTGCGTGTTATGAAAATGGAATCGTTTTAAGGAAATATTGCGCACACGAGCTCGGCCTCGTTTTAGAATTTAGAAATCGCAAGTGCACGGCACGTTGTAGCAAGTCGGCAAGTACGGGTCAATCCGCAAGGAATTGTGTATTAGGGTTTATTGTTTAAAGTTCAACAAATAACGAATTGTTGGTTTGTCAGAAAAATGAATAGAAAATGAAAACAAAAAAAACATGTTAAGCAAGAAATGGCCGTGGCTTTGGCTCGGATGGTTGAATCGCGACGATTCCATCGACGCTCCCTTACTCATGAGTTGTCCGTCCTTGTGTCGGTCCCAGCGCGAAGTATGTGTTGGGTTACGGCAGCGCCCCGGCCATCAAACCGTGGCCAAATGCGGAACAAAAATTTACAAAACTGGCTCTACCATGACCCGATGCCTGGATCTACCCTAAACCTTATACTATCAAGCAATATAAAGAAGTTAGAATAGTTATACCGAGTTGATCCATGTCCTTTGATCTTCAACCATCTTCCCAAGCTCCTAGAGGCTCCTTGATCATGCTTGGTCGCCGGTCTCCCTCCATCGAAGATAATCCACCCGAGGGATGTAGTTATAGCTCTAGCTTCACAGAATGGATGAAAGTGAAGCAACTAAGGTTTCTAGGATGCTAATCTAGAAAGCCTAGGATATAGTGTGTGAACTATGTGTAGGTCTATCTCATCTCACCTCCTCTCAAGTTTCTCAACTCATGAGAGGGTTGAGAGGAGGTGGAGAATGAAGGTGGAGGCAACCATGGAAAATCAAGAGAGGGGTGAAGCACAAAATGGTGAAGAGAACAAAGCATGCTCAAGAGAAAACCAACCATCAAAAATAATGAAGCTCTCTTGAGAGAGAAAATCAAGCATGCTGGGTTTTGTAAAACAATATCTTTCATTTTAAAAAAGCACCCATACTTCAATAGTACGCACAAATGAATTAATAATTCATTTGTGCACACTTTGAAAGCATGGTCATCACCATACTCCCCATTTTCCAATTTCCACATCATTTAACATTTTTTTAAAAATGGTCAAATCCAAAAATGAGGTGGCCACCATCTAAAATGTTTTCCGGATAAAACACGGATTATATTCTACTGTATATATATACATGCATTCATACCGAAATACGAATACCCAAAGAGATAGAATAACACAAAGAACATAATACTAGAATATCCGTATCGAAATACATATACGTAAATTATTAAATCAATACCTGATTTAATTACCCGGCTCAAATCCGAGCCGGCTAGTATTATCAACCGTCCGATCGAAAGTCCGGGTACAAAGTACATCAATCAATCGGAACCCTGCACGTATCCAATACGGCTACTACATCATTTCACTAGAACCAGAAAAACCCTCTGTGTGGGACTCTAAAGACTCGTCAATACGCTGGCAGTAAGTTTAACCACAAGCACGTCAGCGGTACTAGCTGTACGTAACGGCTACCTAGGTATTGAGTGAAAGGAAGGCCGACGAGCAAACTCATCTGAATCCCTACTGAGCCTGCCTGTGACAATCTCCATACAATCCGTTCTGTTCGTCTAAGAGTACGCATATCGAGTCTAGGGGGGTGGATAAAGTCAGACCCCTAATGATGCGATAATTCGTGTCGGTATGAAGCCCATCAACATTGAGAAACTACTGATCCAAATCAGTAATTCTCGACTACCTCGGGCGAAGATTTCTGGTGATGGCCACCAGTGCACTGTACGACATCAACCCCTATACCTGGAGAGACGAATCCCAGACGATCCGCTCACTGCCTCCATGTGGCTCGGGACTGTACCTAACTAAAACCTGTTTGCATGACTCCTTTGAGCCGTGGTAGGGTAGTAATCAAAGTACAGTGCGAACTCACATGTGAAAAATGACGATCTCAGGTCGACAGACTAAGCTGTACTCATGTCAATTAGGAACTGCTATCTGATAATAGGTATAATACCAACTAGCGTCTTCCCGGCGAGTCTGGTCCAGTGTACTCATAACCTAATGAGCACCTGTATACTATCTTAGGTGACAGATATACTCCAATGGCTTATGAGACCGGCCATCGCCCCTCGTCGGGGTCTTGATAAGTATACATTAGTCTACTCTGGAGTACTGATGCCCAGTCTCGATACTCCCATGACTAGGGACATTTTAAGGATGTTCTTATAGACCACCCAGCTCCCACTTATATGATCGCCATCATAATGCTGGAAGTCAAGCAAGAATTCTATGGGCTCTATCAACATGTAATAGTGATCTGTAGTGCCACCTAATGCTATACATGATGATACAGACAAACCAGATAGCATACTATCATCTTAAGTAAGATTGTTCTACCGGTATAGGTCATCCCTCAATCATCGCAATCGCGTGCCTGTGATTCAATAATTGACTTGACGGCACTATAGCCAACAATCTCCCACTTGCACTTAAGGCTAATTATTGCGATGTCGCATACTCACAGCCCGTGTGATACCAAACACCAAACTTCTTTACTAATCAGTCTCACAAAGCCCGTTTTCGAAACTATTGCGTTCGAAAATAGCCTGAGTGGATCCGCTCAAGTGTTTCTTTCTGTATCTCTCTATATCTCAACTTCACAGAGAAATACTATCTCCCGAAATAAGCGATACCTGTCTTAGAATTTTTCTAGATATCTAATGGGACCCAGTTCACAAACGAACTCTAAATCCAACAAACTTCTTAGACTGTATCATCCACTAAATTTAATCAGTATCCTGCACCAGGCCTTCCTCAGTATCCGCTTGGACCACATGTCCAACATACTGCCCCTCAAAAAGAGCGAAACTATAACTCTAAAAATCACTCTGTCATCCAGGTCATCTTGAAAGCCTCAAAGGAGGCTGCTGTTACAATATACCAAGAACATTCACTTAAGTTCATAACTGTTAATTATATGTATGCCCTAGAGGCCATTGTTGTACATATGATGTATATTATAGTGGATGCTTAGACATATATAGAGAGGACTTTCTTGCTCGTTATGATAGTATGCTATCTGGTTGCTCTTTATCTGAACATGTTGCCTTATATCAGAATACTGTCTTTTTATCACATGTTGATAAAGCCCTTAGGACGACTACTTGACTACTGGGACTATGATGAAGATCATACTAGAAGGGCCTGGGTAGTCTACAAGTAAATCCTATAATTGTTCCTAGTCGAGAGTGTATCGAGACAGGGCATCGATACGTATCGTGACCCATATGATGGGCGATGGATGATCCTACATCTATTGGTGTTTGACATCAAGGATAGTATATGGGTGCTCAGTGGAGACTGGGTACACTGAACGGACTCACCGAGAACTCCTAGATGGTATTATACCTATCGTCAGATAGCAATTCTCTGGTGACACTGGTACATGTTAGTCTGTAGACCTAAGATCGTCATAGAGTCTTGTATGATTCCCACTGTGTTTTGATTTCCACCTTACCGCGTTCAAGAGGACATGCAAAATGGTAGCTTTTGGGTACAGTCCCAAATCACATGGAGGCAATGAGCGATAGGAGGGGTTTTGTCTCTCCCAGTATTGGGGGTTGATGTTGCGCTGTGCTCGATTGGCCATAACTGAAAATCCCTGGCCAAGATTGCTGAGATTTACTGGTAAGAATTATCAGTAGTTTCTCGAACCGTTATGGACCTCACATCGGCACGAATTATCGGTTACTGGTGTCTGACATTTACCACCCCTAGACTAGATATGCAACATATCAGACGAAGAGACTGGACTGTGCGGTTGTTTTAGTGACAGGCTTTACAAGAGTTAGAGCGGGCTTGCTTGTTGATGTTCTGATCGCTCAATACCCGGGTGGCCGTTACGTTTAGCTGACCGCTTGCGACTTGTTGGTGTTTGATATGATCATCACCTACTGCCGGCATATTGACGAGTCTTTAGAGTCCTACAAAGAGGTTTCCTGGCTCAAGCGAAATGGAGTAGGAGCACATATGTGATATGTGCGGGGTCGAGATTGATACGCGTATGTGATACCGTGTTCTCTTCTCGTTATTTGTGATATCGGCCAGTTATATGTGATATAGCCGGGTTATTGGATCAAGTGTTGATTCGATGAAATGATACATATTATATGCTTACTTAAGTTTTTATTATTCTCGCTTACGATACATTTAACATATATGTGATATATGTTTATTGTATTATTTTCTATTATTGACAATTAATATATATGTGATATATATAATTGTGGCATGTATGTATGAGACTTATAACATGATAGGGTTTATGTCATGGTTTCATTTATCATTAAGTAATTACAAATTAGTGGATTTAATCATAGCTAGAAGCTTGGAGATGCTTGGAGATAGGCTTTGACTTAGTCCACTCCTTTGTTTTTACTTAAGATATTTTGTGACCTAACCATTAACCCTTACCATGGTTAACTCTCTACATGAGTTAGTATATGGTTGATATACTCAACCATGGTTGCATTTGAACTATATGAGATATTTTCATCAATTGATCTCATTCATTCATCATCTTCTTCCTCATCTCATTTTAGCTCTCTTGATTTTTAGATAAAGAAGAAATATAGTGGGAAATTTAATTCTAAAGTGAGCAAAATTCCTACTTCATCATCCTCTTCTATACTAGCCATATAGATTAGTGTGTTAGCTTCACTAATTCCGTATTAGTGAAGAGAGAGCTTGAGTCTGTGTTTTCTCGACGTAGATCATCATAGACTTTGAAGACTTCAAGCAAGGATGCATCATACATCTTGTGGAGCCTCTCAAGAGTTCGGGAGCTCGTTGATCACAGCGAAGGGACCACTACTTCGAGCTTGTGAAGTGAAGGAGCGGACTACAAAGGTTGTAATCCCTAATCACTTAGTTGTAAAGTTGCTTAGATACATGTGAACCCTAATTCTCTAGTTCGATTACTCGATTGGTTTGTTTAGCACCCAAATTTTTTAAAATTGCATGATTGATGCTTGCCGAAACCTTGTCAAGGTGCTAAGCTAACCCTACAGTGGTATCAGAGCAAAGCTAGAGCATTAGGCATTTTCTAGACGAAGTTAGAATTCCGATTGAACCCCGAAAACCCTAATAATACCCTCTCCGTCGAAATATTTCCAAATGTTGGATTTTTCCACCTTAAAAATATTTAGAAAAACATGCAGGGAATTCTATGGATACACATGAAGAACGAAACCCTAACTCGTCTAAGTGACCGCAGATCCGCGGCCAAAACTTGGTTTTGGCGGCGGATCCGTGGCGCCACTTGAGAGGCTTCGGTCGGTCCTTTAGCTGTAGGTCCGTAGGAACTTTAGTATGTCTCTAGTTAACTTTAAATGGTGCTCAAGTGTTGAGCTCTCTGGGAAATTTTGGGAATTCGTTGAATAGATCGAATTGTATAACTTCGCCTAACTATCTATGACTATGATACAATATGTGGAATTCATATAGTTAGGCATGAAATCCGTAAAATGTGATATTTCGGGTTTATGATTTCTGAGGTGATTGTGGATTCCAAATGTTATAATTTGACAATTTCATTTTTGCGACCGTAAGTGTAAAATGTGGTGTATAGCTGTTTTCGTTGCTATATGTCAACGCCAATTGGAACACGCATATTTACTTACGTTGATGACATGTGATGTTATGTGTTGCTGTGATATGTTATATTGGATCGTCGTGATTTGAATAGCCGGGGTTTTATGTGAGATGAGAGTTTTTATTTTCATTCATGTAAAATTCATTGTATGTAATATTCTTATATTGGGGCACTTCTGGGTTGAGGATGATGTCACCTTTGTTGTATATTATTTACTTTTCCGCATTAGGATAGACCCAAGGAGGGGAGCACAAGTAACCGGGTTCTAGAGTCCAGTAGGAGACCAACTCGAGGAGTCGAGTCCGGGTCTCCTAACTCTAGAGTTGGTAGGGTTGCTTGCCGCTCTCGTAGGTGTCTAGGGATGTGGGTTTGGCTATTCATTGCGACCGTGGAATCCGTGTTTTATACAGTCTCAAAATAAAACACGGGCCTCCTAGTATATCAAATATTTCATATGTTATCTTCTGCTGCTGATATTCTGTGATGTGATCATTTTATATGTGTGAGACGAATGCTTATACTATATATATATGATATATAAATATTACTGCATTCGTTTCTTTTGTGATGCTTAGGAAGCATATATGATGGACTTCGTTAATAAGATTAATGAAATAAAAGAAACCTAAAAGATGCTGTAGAATCAAATTTTCAAAAAGGGTAGCTATAGTTCTTGCTTTGCATAGCGGTATTCCTTGTAGAATACCCAACACCTTATTCAATAAGGAAAGAGCCGAGATCTTTTCACCGGGAGTGACCTCTTTAGCGAAACTAGCAGATACTACAACTCACTCGATTTTGTTTTTGATTGTTCTATAGTTCTTGCTTTGCATAGAGGTATTCCTTATAGAATATCCAGCACCTTATTCGATAAGGAAAGAGCCGAGATCTCTTCACTAGGAGTGAGCTCTTTAGCGAAACTAGTAAAAGCTTCAAAAACACTCCTTTTCAAAATCACTTGTTTCTACAACGATATCAAGTTCATTACACAAAAGGTTTTCATAAAAACCTGTCGTAGCCCTCTGTCATTTCAGATAAGTACTACTTAGCATTCGTGCTACTTTTGTTGACTATGCTAAGGCGTAGTGTGCGGTAACTAATTAGTGCTTATCTGCTAAAGCATGAGATGTGATTGGATTAGGGTATTCGTATGAATTTGTTGACTATGTTAAGGGTCGTGCGGGTGGGTTTAATTCAACCCGGAAATGACGGGTTGAAATTGGCTAGCACTTACGATTTGTTGACTATGTTAATGTCATAAGTTGCTAGGGGTAAAAGAATTATCGGGAATTTCAAGTGTTGAAATTTGCAAATGAGATTGCATACTTTCTATGAGATAATTGGATCCTGATACTCACTGTGAGTAAGAGTTACTCCTGGGAGAGTATTACACATGACAATTAGCCGATCAAGTAGGTTTCTAGAATGTGTTAACGGGGTTATGCCTCTATGAAAACGAGGTTTATTTTAATTAGGTCCGTGCGAAAGCATGGGGAACCTCCCTCAAAATACCAACACTGGTCTGGCTGAAAGATTGGCGAACTTGTAAGGTGTAATTAATCCTGGCTAGTCTTAGCTTTTAAGGTTTTAAGGAAGATTTAATGAAAAAAGTGGGAGCCATCCTGATTAGACAAGATAATAAACAATCTAATCTTGCAAGACCATACGTTAATGTATTTTCTTCTCTCTCTCTCCCTCCAGGTAGCGACCATGTCAGGCCTTAATCACGATAATAATATGGATATATTGACTGAACCCGCTTCTTATATTGAGCAGTGGAACTTTGGTTCCGTTCTTTTTTATAATTGTTATAAGACTGAACCGGAAATAGGGAAATATCCGGATTCACACGCCGCCCAAACGAAGAACAAGCATGTTAATGCATCTTCTTCAGGTGTGTTAGTTATCGAAAACCGTTTCTCAGTTCACTCTATGTCCTGGGTATTAGATACCGGATCATGATCCCACATATGTAATATGTTACATAGGCTAAGGAAAGGTAGAGAGCTGGGAATGGGTGATCATTCCGTAAGAGTAGGGAATGGTGCAAATGTTCCAGCCAAAGCAGTTGGCGAATATCACCTTGTATTACCAAATGGTAATACATTAATTCTGAGCGAATGCTATTACATTTCGACCCTAACATGCAATTATATATCAGTTTCTTTATTATGTAAAGAAGGATATAATTTTGTAGTAGAGGATAATGTTATGAACATATTCCAGAATCAAAAGTTGATTGGATCAAGCTCGTTAAATAATGGCATATACGTTCTAAATCAAACTACAGTTCTTAATGTACAAAACACACACAAAAGGAAAAGTTCAAAAATGAACGAATCCTTTTTGTGGGATTGTAGACTAGGTGATATCAATGCGGCATGACTAGCTAAGTTGTATAAGGATGGATATTTGAAATCGTTCGAATTTTCATCTTATGACTCTTGCCAATCATGTCTCAAAGGCAAAATGACCAAAACTATGTTTAGTGGACACAGAGAAAGAGTTAAAGAACTCTTGGGACTGATACATAGTGATGTATGTGGTCCCATATCAACACATGCCTGGAATGATTCCTCATACTTCATTACATTCACTGACGATCTCTCAAGATATAGACATGTGTTCCTGTTAAAACGCAAGTCTGAAGCTTTTGAGAAATTCAAAGAATATATGAACGAAGTCGCGAACCAAACGGCTAAAAGTATTAAGATCCTTCGAATTGATCGGGGAGGAGAATACTTGAGCACGGAGTTCCATGACTATCTAAAAGAGAATGGGATTCTCTCTCAGTTTACTCCTCCGTATACATCACAGCACAACGACGTAACGGAACGGAGGAATCGCACCCTATTAGATATGGTGCGCTCTATGATGAGCACCGCTAAGTTACCTATTTCCTTTTGGGGGTATGCGCTTGAGACAGTAGCATACCTATTGAATCAAGTTCCATCTAAATCTGTACCTACCACACCATATAAGATATGGAGTGGGAAGAGACCATATTTTAAACGAGTTAAGATATGAGGTTGTTTGGCCTATGTCAAAAGGCAAAATACGGACAAACTCAAGGCACGATCAGGTCTATGGAAGTTTTTGGGATATCCAAAGAATTCACAAGGATTTCTACCACGCTGAGGAACAAAAGGTGTTTGTTTCTCAATACGCCGCCATTTTAGAAAAGGAATTTCTTGCAAAGGAAAATAGTGGCAAAGAGGTAGAACTGGAAGAAGTTCTAACTACACAAACTGCAACTGAAGATTTAGTGGAACCAGAGGATTCGATAGTTCCCGACGAACCCCAGCCTCTCCGACGATCTAGTAGGGTTCCTCATCCACCAGAAAGATACTACGGTTTTCTCATAGACGGTAGGAGCAAGGATTGCATCATGGAAGATGATGACCCGACTAGCTTCGAGCAGGCCATCACGAGTGGAGACTCTATGAAATGGATGGGTGCAATGCGATCTGAGATGGAATCCATGTACACCAATAAAGTATGGACTTTGGAAGTTTCTCCTGAAGGGGTAAAACCCATTGGGAGTAAATGGATCTTTAAGAAGAAATTTGGTGTAGATGGAAAAGTTGAGACTTTCAATGTTAGACTTGTTGCAAAGGGTTTTCGTCAATGACCAGGTGTGGATTATGACGAAACCTTTTATCCAATGGCTATGCTTAAGTCCATCCAGATCTGACATGCCATTGCTGCATATGAAGACTACGAAATTGTAACACCTTAGGAATGCGATTAGTGTTAATTAAGCGATAATGCTGGTTTTTGGTAAAAAGTTTACCATTTTGGGTTCCTCACATTTTATAACATTTAATTAATAATTTATTATTATTTGTTATGGCTTGCACACACATGTGCATGTTAATATAAGGGTGTGTTTGTGTTAATCGTGTTTTGAACCATGACAACCTTTAAGTAAATCCTTGCCTTGTTTAAACCTTAACCTTGCATTTAACCCTAATCTCTAGATATTTGTGTGAGGTGAGATATTTTCTTGAGTTTTGTTTGGATGAGGAGGTGGCAACTGAGTTACGGCTTGCATTTATGAATGGAGGTGCACTTACCCTATGCTCACCTCTCTCTCTCTTTTCATCTCACCCGGTCCCATTTCCCTCTCATTCTCTCACAACATCTTATCTTTCATCATTCGTTCACCTCAACTGAACACTTGCCCATTTCATTAAAAAACCCTTCACTAATCTTCATCAAAACATCACCAAATCCCTTTTCAAACCTTGTTTTGCCTCTTGGATGCCTTGAAGCTTCCAAAGCAAGGATCTTTGAGCTTGTGGGAGTAGGTAATGATATCTTTCTGTTAAGTAAGCCTTTTTGATGTTGCGTAGCTTGTTAGTTTCAGTTTAGAGCGTGTAAAGTTTCATTTCATGCAAATATCGTATTTTTAGTGTAGTTTTGGGCCTCGGATGATCTGCTTTCAAACCAGGTATTTGTTGCAAAATTTCCCATCACAGTGACCTTGTGTAGTGACCTAGAACCCACCATAAAAACCCGAGCTCAACCCCTTTCAAGTTGGCCGTAGATTTATTGGTTCTGGCCGCAATTTGCGGCCAAAGTGGGGGCTGGGGGGTTGTATTTTGGTCTGGGAGTCTCTGGAGTTGTGTGTGGTCTTGTGGTATATGCAACTTTTACAAATTGTTTGTGTAGCAAAATCTGGGATCACTTTGCTTGTTTTCTAGTGTTTCGATTACGCGCGTTACGTTATCTGATATGGTTCATGTCTTTGTGTATCTGTTGCTCTTTGGTTAGTTTCATAGTGTTGCTATGTGCGTTAGCCACTAGACGAACACTTGAGAGTATGTTTGGAGTTGATGCGTCGGTCAAACGTAGTTGGTACGTGTTTTTGGTCGATTGCTAATATACACTTGTTATGTTGTTTTATGATCATAGGGACGCAGGCGAGGACTTCGGACGCTGCGAACAAGGGAAAGCGAGTGGTTGGCTTTATTTAGCCCCAGGATCATCAGTGAGTAGATTTAACATCTACAGGGGGTCGTCCGCATGGCGTTATGAGTCTAGGCTAGATATGATATGATATTAGTCGCATGTTATATTGCACATATAGATATTGTGCATAAAACTTCATTGCATATTATTACTTGTTGTTCTTGGACTTGTACCCTTTGGACACTGCACTATTATTGACGGCTCATGTTGCACGAGCACTGATTGTGTGCCACTCACACCGTCAATAATTGCCACGACACGCACAACACTTATACATACGTGAGATTGTATTGGTTAGGGACATTGAGACACTGATTCATATTCTATTGTGCATATGACATATAGCATACCTGTATACATACATGCTTACACATATGCCTTGCCATGACTACATGCTAGCTACCTATATACCTATATGATATTGTACCATTAGTGATAGGTATAAACACATATGAGACATAGCTACATGTACATCTTGCATACATACTTACATGTACACCCGTATAACGTGATATAGCTACACATATACCTGGTGGGTATTACATCATTACTGATAGGTAGATGCACATATCTTGCTATACCGACATGGTTACGCATACCTGGCTATAGCTACGTGTTCACCTTTATATGATATTGCGTTTGGTTTTGGAGAAATTAGGAACCGCATGATATATTTAATAACTTGTTGCAGTTAAATAGCGGTTTTTCCTTTACATGCTCATATTACTGTTTTATTTTGCATGTATTATATTTCATTGATTTCGCATTGATATATGGATTTCATATAATGTTTTCTGGATGTTTTACTCTTGGGTATTTATATCAGTGGTATAGGACGCTGATATATATACATGTATATATATCAGTGGTATGGGACGCTGTTATATATGTACACCTAATATATATATATATATATTTGTGGTATGGGACACTGTTATATGTGCATACCTATATTATATATATCATCATAATGATCTGTGCAAGTATTCTTATTCATTATATATGAGGGCCGATATTATGGTCGATGTGAGGGCCGATATTATGGTCGAAATGAGGGCCGATACTATAGACGATATGAGGGCCGATACTATGGTCGATATGAGGACCGATACTATGGTCGATGTGAGGGGCCTATGTGCCCCATGTGAGGGGCCTATGTGCCCGATATGAGGGGCCTATGTGCCCCATGTGAGGATGACATGTTTTATTCCGTACTCCGGATTTATTTGATATGCATTGCTTCATGTATTAGTAGTTCCTGATAGAGTACCTTTCATGACTGTTGCATATATATATATATATTGTTGTTTATTGCTATTAGCATGCATGTGATATATTAGTGCAGTACGTGCATACTTGCGATTATCTGCATATGTTATTTACTATTCACGAGTTGACAACTCACCCCCGTTGTGCCACAGGGTTGTACAGGTTATCCCTCAGAGTAGTCAGGGGCAGGGCTATCTTCTTCTCATCGTAGCATCTTTTGCAAGGGATATCTCTACGGCTGACTGGGTGCAGTTTTGCTATAGGTGGGTTTTGCGGTTATCCGATATTGCTCATTGTATATTCGATGTATCCAGTACTCTCTATCTACCATTTTCATGTATTGACTTAGAGACAAGTTGTGAGGACGATATTGTATATTATTTGTGACTTAGAGATTTTCATGCAGTTTTATTTATATCATCTTTTTCTTCGCTACGGCGTCGTATATCTATTGTGGTGGTTGTTTTCTGCCTTTGGGCGTGGATTTGCTCCCGTTTGGGGATGCTTTACTTATATCTTTGTTGTACCCTTTTTGGGGGCTTGTTTTACAAAGAAGGTGCTGCCGAATTTTTAAAGGAAGTAAATTTGGACTTTAAAGAATGTTGATTGAGATTTCAAAATTTTTAACAATGTTATTATCACTTACTACTTTGGATGGTTTAGATTGCTGGGTTTTCGGCTTACTTGATTTACGTTATGCCTGGAGACGTTACGTAGTTTAAGGGCCGTCACGTGCCAAATTTCGGGTCGTGACAAAGTTGGTATCATGGCGCTAGGTTTTACCTTTCGGAGTTTAGGTGTTAGTTATATGTATGCCCTAGAGGCCATTACTGTACATACGATTTATATTGTAGTGGATGCTTGGACATATATAGGGAGGACTTTCTTGCTCGACATGATAGTATGCTATCTGGTTGCACTTTATCTTAACATGTACTCTGATTGTCTCTATGTTACATGTTGATAAAGCCCTTCGGATATGTACTCGACTACTGGGACTATGATGAGATCATAGTAGTGAGGCCACGGTAGTCGACGAGTACATCCTATAACTGTTCCTAGTCGTGGGAGTACCGAGACAGGGCATCGATACTCCAGAGTTGAATAGCGTATGCGCTTCTTGACCCATATGATAGGCGATGGATGATCCCATATCCATTGGCGTTTGACATCAGAAAAGGTATACGGGTGCTCAGTGGAGACTGGGTACACTGGACAGACTCGCCGAGAACTCCCAGATGGTATTATACCTCATGTCAGATGGCAGTTCTCTGGTGACACTGGTACAGGTTAGTCTGTAGACCCGAGATCGTCATAGAGTCTTGTATGCTTCCCACTGTACTTTGATTTCCATCATACCACGTCCAAGAGGGCGTGCAAAAAGGTGGCTTTTGGGTACAGTCCCGAATCACATGGAGGAAATGAGCGATAGGAGGGGATTCGTCTCTCCCGATTTAAGGGGTTGATGTTGCGCTGTGTTCGATTGGCTATAACTGGAAATCCCTGGCCAGGGTTGCTGAGATTTACTGGTAAGTGTTATCAGTAGTTTCTCGAACTGTTATGGACCTCATATCGACACAACTTATCAAGCTACTGGGGTCTGACGTTTACCACCCTTAGGCGAGATATGCGACATATCAGACGACGAAATCGGACTGTATGGGAGTGTTACTGATTGGATTCATAGGAGAATGTACAGGCTTGCTTGTTGATCTTCTGAGCGCTCAATACCTGGGTGGCTGTTATGTTTAGCTGACCCCTTGCAGCTTGTGGGTGTTTGATATGATCATCACCTACTGCCGGCGTATTGACGATTCTTTAGAGTCCTACACAGAGCTCAGGCAAAACGGAGTAGGAGCACATATGTGATATGTGCGGGACCGAGAACAATACGCGTATGTGATACCGTATTAGATTCTCGCGATGTAAGATATCGGCCGGGTATATGTGATATAGCCGGGTTATCGGATCAAGTGCTGATTCGATGAACTGATACAGATTATATTAGTCGGTTATTTGTGAAATTGCCGGATTATCGGATCAAGTGTTGATTCGATAATTTAATGTATAATTATATATTTGATATATTAAATTACATTAACTGATATAAGCTCACTAAAAGATTCTTTTTCTCACTCGGGTAATACATTGATATATATGCGATATATGTTAATTGTATTATTTTATTTTGTTATAATAAATATTATATATGTGATATATAATGTTGTAACATGATATGGTTATTAATGAAACATGTTTTGTGGAGTTTAATTGAGGTTAGGGTTTGAATTAGGGTTAAGTCTTCATGAAGCTTTGACTTTAACTTGGATATTTTGTGATATTTCCTTAACCCAACCCAACCCTTTACCCTAGTTAAATCTCTACATGGGTTATGTCTTCATGCTTAACCCATGGTTGCAATTCTAACCATACCATGGTTTTCATTATTCATCACAAAAGAAAAAGATCTTCTTCTTCCTTCTTCTTCTTTCATGGAAAAGCTTTCTAGCCTTTTCAAAGGTGATGAAAATGAGTGAGAATTAGAAAACAATTGAGAGCTAAAATCCTACTTCATCATCCTAATCTATCCTATCCATATAGATTAGGGTGTTCACTACATTTAGTGAGTGAGAGTTTGTGTTAATGAAACTTCAATGCAGATCATCATAGTTATCGAAGATCGGAAGCAAGCTTGCATCTTTCTCTTCGTGAAGCCTCTCGAGAGTCTGGATGCACGATGATCGCAGTGAAGGGACCTCAACACGGAGCTTAAGAAGTGAAGGACGGGATCTACAAAGGCTGTAATCCCTCTCACTTAGTGTTAAAGTGTTTAACATGCTTGTTTTCGCCTAATCTCTAGTTTAAAGATCTCGTTTAGGGTTGTTCGGCAAGGCTAAATTTTAAATCGGGCATGGTTGATGCCTCGTAGACCCTTGTGAGAGTGCCCAGTAACCCTACAGTAGGATGACCTTGGTATGATGGAGTAGGTATATTAAGCAATGTAATGTAGCGTGTGTATGTCCGCGGCATACTTACGACACGGTACTCCGCCTAAAGTGACCTAAGTACTAATTGCTTGAAATTCTTTCCTTGATGATACATATCATTGTGATTCGATTTCCGTGTTCTTATCGAATCCTATTTCCATTTATAGCCTTTTGCCGCCGATGACTATGAGGGCTCTGAGAGAGGCTGCGAAAGCTGAGGTCAGAGTTGACTCGTTTGGGACGAGGACTGACCAGGACGGTACGCTCATTGCATAGGAGCAGATTGATCCGCCTTTGATAGATCGTATCGCTAGGCTTGAGGCAGAGATGCAGGACTTGCGCCAGATGATGAAGTCATTGGTTGAGGCCAGTCTAACGCTGCGACAGGAGGATGTCACCCCTGTTACCCATTTATTCCTTGCTATCAGCATACAGCATTATATCACGTATACAGCAGCAGTGGATGCAGCCTGTTTAGCTGAGTAACGTCTTCCCGAGACTTTGGGAGTTCCGAGACCGAGGAGGGCTCGTACAGGCGTATCAGCCCAGATACAGAGGCTTAGTCGCCGCGGCAAATTTCGTTTACGTAGTGGGAGTAGCAGAGGCTTTGGACGAGAACAGTTGTTTAGCTCTTATCCCCAGGAAGATCAGCAGCCATCGTATGGATGTTTCTGGTGCGGGAGTTTCCATCACCTCATCAAAGATTGTACCTTGGTATGCCAGAGGAGGACAACTGTACCATATGATACCTTACCACCTTCACCTCAGGGAGAGTCGCCTGTTGCGCCTGTTGTTGATCCGCATCAGATTATGTTCAGAGAGGTCATGGTCGCGGAGGGGTTGTTCCGAGAGTACATGATGGTAGGGGAGGAGTTTAGCCAGTTGCGGGTAGATGGAAGACACGAGCGTTTGCTTAACTCATCGGGACGCTCGGGCCTCCAATGCAGAGTTTTCAAGTATTCCTAATTTGTATGTTCTTTTGATGCATATGTTTGTTTAATTCGGTATCTATGCACTCGTTTGTTCTACACACTTTGTGTCGTGGTTGGGCCGAGATCGTGTATGCTAGATCAGCCGTTTGTTGTGTTTACTCTTGTTAGCGATCCTTTGGTTGCGCGATACGTGTGTCGGTCATCTGCCATATGTGTAGGAGATAGAGATTCGTCCGTCGATTTTGTCACGACTCGAAATATTAGCTCGTCACCAGCACTTAAATCACGCAATGTCTAGAGACGTAACATAATTCAAATAAGCTGAAACCCAGAAATCTAAACCTTTTTAAGAAAATAAAGGAGGTGAAGTTTTCAAATAAAGGTATAATGAAATCAAGTTTTCTTAATGCATAAAAAAAAGAACATAAAAATGCAAGTGAAATTTACTAGTTTGAAAACGTGTTTCGTCTTTTTAAAAATTTGGGCAGCACCTCCTTAGTATATTTTGATCCAAAACCACAAATACATAAAAAGAATAAGGGCATCCCAAAGCGGGAGTTGGCTCTTCGCCAAACAGCGGATCACAACAACGCAAAGCACAAAAATATGTATACGACGCCCAACGGCGAAGTTCACCACAAAAGATAAAGAAATAAGCAAGACATCAAAACCACAAGTAGCGGAAAACCCCTCGCTCTAAGTTTTGCAACCATAAGTTTCACTAAGTCTCATTACTTATGCAATTACTAAATTTGATTGATGGAGTTGACTATATACAATATGAAATATAAATACAAGGGTGTGTACGATACAAATGCCCCACCTAACAATGCAAAACACCCAAATGAAGCTATGTGCCAGCGATGCCGCTATGGATCCATGCGGTCAACCAGCAAGAACTGTGGCACAACGGGGGTGAGTTACCAACTCGTGAGTAGAAAAACATCTACAAGTAGAAATCGTATAAACAACGACTCCTAGGTCAACTATATCATAACGGTAATACTGTGATATCTAGGGTGACCGGGTCATCATATGTGCCAACAATATAATCAATACCTATATGTATGTAGATATAATCCAACAATATAACCAATGTCTGTATGTATGTGGATCTCGTCCAACCATATAATCAATGTATGTATGCATGTAAGTATGAGGATATAAATCAACGGTGTCCCTCGTGACACATCAAAATCATGGAACCTGGGTGTCCAACATCAATACCCGAAAACATCATGAAACCCGTGTCCAACATCGATAAGTAAATCCTCATATCTCGGACTCCGTCAGTCCGGATCGGCCCATCTCATCACTCGACTACGGTCGGTATCCTCCAGATATCCGCCGAGCCTAAATACTATCACCGGTAGGTAGTAGTCCCTCTGCCAGGCTCATCATCATCCATACGAAATCTCTCTCTTGCCTCGGGGTACCATACTGGGTCCACCATGTACCCGCAAACGTAATCATCCGCCTCCTCGAATCGGGTTTCTCATATCACGCGTCTCAGAACCGAGAAAACGCATGGTGGACGCACTGAAATATCATATCAAGAGAAACCGGATTTTTAAAACAGTACATAATTTTTTTTGAAATAGCCACGGTTCTTAAATCCAGAAATCTCATGAAAACAGCATAACTCAATGTGTAAAATCATAAAGCATGATGTATGTGACATATGATAGAAATGTTGGCATATCCGTATATCATGCAACATGGAACAGTAATATGCACATATCGAGGGAAAATCACTCTTTTAAATGAATCCAGTTTTTAAAATATATCATGCGGTTCCCAAATCTCCAAAATCGAATGCAATATCGTATAAAGGTGCATATGTGTATATACGCAAGTATGAAGTGCAAATATGTATGTCCGCAAGTATGGGTGTACAATATGTATGCACGCAAGTATGGTGTACAATATGTATGCACGCAAGTATGGTGTACAATATGTAGGTGTGCCAATATGGATGTATAAGTGGTATATACGCACGTATGTTATGCGAAGAGTCATATCATGATGCAGCAATCCTACTGTGTAGTGACATAGCAATTATCGATGATGAAGTGTGTGAGCCTACAATATGTGTACGTGTAACATACGCATCATCGATAATGGTGCAGGTATACTATCACAGGTATAAGTAATGCAATGCGAATAACATGATTGCAGCATAAGGTAAATCATATACAAATGCTGACGGGTATACGTATCTAACATGACCGAGTCGGCGAATCTATCAATCGGCACCTAGCCTCACAACATCATGTACGGTATAGTCCATCGTACGGCATTCTCTAGTCAAGGGTATGGATCAATCATCAAGTCACACTCATCACGTACGGAAAATCATCGTACGGCGGTATAAAACCAATAGGGATCCTATAAACCTTTACGACAATGAGGGTACGGACCTAATGTCTCGTACGGCTTATCATTTAAGATTCACAACATTATATATATCTATATACCTATGTCCCAAGTCATATCCATAAGAATCTCATATCAGGGGACCGGCAGGGTATAAATCATCTCAATCGACTCGCATCCGTATAGCAACATATCATCGAATCACATATTAAATCGTATTCTCTTTTTATCGCATTTATATCCCTCATCAAGTCAATTTTACAAATACATTCTACCTTCGCTATAAGTATACGTATCTAATCTAACATACACACCCGAACCATACAAACGGTTTTTAAAAGATGCGAATCGTAGTTTTGAAAGTAGGGGCTACGGTGTTTTTAAAGAAAAGATATCATTTGAAAATCCATAACATCCATCAAGGTATCTGTTTAAAAGATGCATAATGATTCTTCAGTTTGGAAATAGGTATGGTTCGGATGACACACCTATGTCGACTATCTAGTCGTATAGTACCCTAAGCGGCAATATCGTCAAATATCATCCTCAAGTTCCGTCATCACATACTAGTCATATCATATCACTTCTAACTATCTTTAGTTTCTAATATGGTTCTCTAACTACCTTTTAAATCTATTTATAGTATCCTATTAAAGGTTTCATTAATCATAATCTACATATATAAATCGGTTTCCATCAAAGTTTGTGGGGATGCTATATGCCATCCACCCGACTTCCCCCGTAGATATAGATCAACACACAGTGGTCTTCACTTGCCGAAGTTGATGACGCCACGCTCCGTCACCCCGGAATCCATGTGAATGTACCTATAATAACAAAACATATCGCCACATTATTAAAATCAAGTTCTGAAATCCAATACGGCACGCACATTGCTAATAGGTTAGAACCTATAGATTACGCATACAAAATCAACCAAACAACCCTTGTTGTTGATGTACAAACATCCAACAACCAAATATAAAACCAAATAGCAAAAGTTAACATTCCAAATACGGAAACCATAACCAAAAACCACACCAAAGTGCTCCGAGATTTTGACTCAGGACAAAAGGAGTTGCACAAACAAGTCTAGGGTGTAGTACAAGGTGTATATGACCTACTGGACTAACCTAGACCCATACCCCTATAAAGTGGCCGGCCCCAAGGCCCTAAAATCTGGTGAGATTGGCCCATAGGGGGATGTTGTTAGTGTATATGCCCTAGAGGCCATTACTGTGTCATACTAGCTTGTATATTACTTAATGGAAGCTTGGGACATTCACAGTTGTATAGACAATCTTGCTCAAAATGGTAGTATGCTACATGGTTTGTCTCTACTTCAATATGTGCATGTGTTTCTTTTAGCATATCGCTTATATACATATTAGTGGAGCCCTTAGGATCTTTGCTTGATTACCAGCGTTGTGATGGCAGTCACACTTGTGGGGGCTGGGCAATCTATAAGCACATCCTTATACAGGTCCATAGTCGTTGGACTATCAAGACAGGGCATCGATACTCCGGAGTAGACTAGCGTATGCGCTTCTCATCCCAGCACGGGAGGTGGTCTGTCCCACAGCCATCAGTACGTCGTACTGGAGATAGTATGCGGGTGCTCGTTATGTTACGAGTACACTGGACATGACTCGTCGGGAACTGTTGGTTAGTATTATATCTATCGTCAGTTATCAGTTCCCAGGTGACATGAGTACAGCTTAGTCCGCTGACTTGACACTGTCACTTCGCCTCGAGTGTGTTCCCACTGTACTTAGATTACTACCCTACCACGGCTCAAAGGAGTCGTGCAAACAGGTAATACTTGGGTGCAGTCCCGAAGCAATTAGAGACAATGACGGTTAAACAGGATTCGTCTCTCCCGGTATTAGGGGTTGACATCGCGCTGTGTCTTAGAGAGCCATTACACGAGTAGTCCCTGGCCAGGGCAAGCGAGATATACTGGTAGGTTTCCAGTGTTATCTCAGGGTGTTCTGGGATACACTCCGACACGACTTGTACCGCTATTAGGGGACTGATGTTCACCACCCCCTTGGACCTCCATGCGATGTATCAGACGAATAGACCGGACTGTACGGAGATTGTCACATACAGGCTCAGTAGGAGTTCGGATGGGCTTACCTCATCGGCCTTCTTATCGACATCTACCTGGGGACCGTTACGTACAGCTAGTGCCGCTTGCGGTCTGTGGTTAAACCCACTGCCAGCGTAGTGTCGAGTCTTTAGAGTCTCACACAGAGAGTTTCTCTGCACTGAGCGAAACGTGTAGAGGCCGTATGGTTTTACGACAGGGCTGCGATCACTTACGTGCACTTGTGTACGTATGCTGTTCGGGCAGGCAATACTAGTGGGCTTTGGTTTAAGCCGGATCCTAGTATTGCACAGATGGATTTGTTTTGTCTTCTGTGCATTCGCATTCTACAGAATGCGGATGCGGGTGTGTATGCACAGTTTTGAGGAGCGATGAAGGAGGAGGTGCCCCATTGGGGTTTTGGCAGTTGGTTCGGCCAAAACCGTAATGTGGCAGGCTCATTAGGGTTTGACAATTCATTTGGTCAAAACCATTATGAGCCGGAGACATTGTTTACTAATCCTTTTAGTGATAGTTTAGTGATGGCTAATTGCATTGACCACCTTGACCTCTCTTGACTTTGTTGACCCGTTGACCGTGTTGACCCTTGACCTTCAAGAGAGGTCTACACTCTTCTTTGATTTTCTTTTTAATTTTTGATTATGATAATGGTCAATTCAATGTAGCATCAACTTTATCATGATAGGATTAGTAATGATGGTTTTGGTGTATTATTGCAACCATGGTTCATTTTCTTGAGTTAATCTTTTCATTATTCTCTTCACATTCTCTCTCTTGAAGTGAGAAGAAAAGAAAAGAACCATGGTTGCTAGAGTTTCTCCTTCATCTTCCTCCTCTTGAAAATTCTTTTGATCTCATGTGTTGAGAGAAAAAGAATCCACAAAGACAAACACTTCCATCTTTCTCTTCTACACAACCTAGGGTATCTAGACTAGCGATCTCGTTGCCCTAGTTGCCTCGACTTGAGGTGGAGCTCGGTGTACAACTCTTGGGTGGATCGTCTTTGACTCAAGAAGGCCGCGGAGGTGACCTAGATCCGGATCGACCCTCGGAGCGTGGATGGACGAGCCGGAAAGCGGAGAGAAGACCCGTAGGACCCGTTTCGTGTGGTATATTTTCTACAGCATAGTAGTTATAGCCTCTACTTGTTTGCTAGTTTCTAGTTTAGCCAAGATCCGTCTTTTAAGTCCATGTTTCCCTTGCGCCAATTTATTGTTTTTCGCCGTTTCCGCCTCCACGTAAGAACCGGGCTAAAGCTGGCAACTCACCCCCGTTGTGCCACAGTTTCTTGCAGGTTTTGCCGTACAGGTTTTCCTTGGCGGCTTTGCCGGCACACTATTTCATTCCGGGTGATTACTTGGGTAGGTGGGTTCACTTGCATCGTGACCACCATTGTACTTTATTTATATTCAGTTGTATCTAGTAAACTCCATCAACCAGACTTGTATATTTTATAACCTTAGAAGACCAGTTGTATATTCTTTCGATCTTAGAGTCGCGCGTTGTGTTATTATGGTTTTCATGTTGTTTTTGAGTTTCCTTTTGAGTTTTGATCCTCGCCCTTCGGTGTTGTATATTATATTGCTTGCGTTGTTGTGACCGTCAATTGACGAAGAGCTAGCTCCCGCTTGGGGATGCCTTTATTCATATTTTGCATGTTGTACGCTTTTGG
The DNA here is from genome assembly GCA_030015575.1 of Agapanthus africanus. Classification (NCBI taxonomy): domain Eukaryota; kingdom Viridiplantae; phylum Streptophyta; class Magnoliopsida; order Asparagales; family Amaryllidaceae; genus Agapanthus; species Agapanthus africanus. Next base: position 283,804,683 of record CM057344.1, read on the forward strand.
GGCCTGTATTTACAAAGGAAACTCTGCCGAAATTTTCAGAATGGACTTGAGATTTTAAAATGCATATTCGGCTTATGTTATTAAAACCACTTTCTTTAGAACTAGACTTTTTCCTTATTTCTTCTTTAAAATGTTTAGCCTTCTGTGATTTTTGTCTTACTTGAATTAGATAGGGTCCTATAGACTTCATATGATTCAAGGGCCAGTCTAGTGCCATTTCCGGGCCGTGAAAAAGTAGGTATCAGAGCGCTAGGTTAACCTTGGTTCGAGTCTATGTTTGACTATGCGGATCCTAGAGCATTTGTATTTATACGTAATCTAGGCTTGACCTTACGGAAATTAGACTTAGTCGAGGGGTTATTAGACCCGAACTTTTGTCGCGTAGGTTGATCTTGGTTGATGGAGCAGGTGACTTAAGGAGAGTGACGTACCGTGCGTATGTTCCGCGGCACACTTATGATACATTACTCCGCTTAAGAAACCTTAGGATGTATATTTCGTTGCACAGCATTATATTAATTCATGATCTATTTTCATCGATTTTGGTTTATGGTTTTTGCTGCCACGATTACACTGGCAGAGAGAGCTACGGCTAGAGTTGCGGTCAGCATGAGCTCGTCACGAACGAGGACTGACCAGGGCATGATTCCAGGGACAGACTATTGCATGGAGGCATCGTTTTATTTTTTTTCGTGCCATGAGCGTTTGATGGATCGCTTTTACAAGATTTCTCGGACGTGCAGATCAACACCAGAGGATTAGGCCACTGTTAGAGGCCAGCCAGAATGTGATGACCGTCAATGCACCGATTATTTTGATGATTGAGGCACTGTTCAATGTGTGGACGAATGATTCAGTTATTGCTGGGACTGACGAGAGGTCGCCCAGGTGTTTGAAGCTAACGCCGCACGAGTTGTACTTAGAGATATGATAGAAGATTGCTAGTCATCCGAGGAGGGATGACTAGGACTTGTGATTCGTTGCCTACCCCGATGCGAAATCATCAGATTGATTGATTCTAGCTAGAGACGACATCCCGCAGGTACGTTGAGAGTCGATAGAAGACGATCGAAGGTCAGAAACCCATTTTTCCATGTTTAAAGTATTCGGAGAAACATACAAGTAATTTCGTGGGCCCTCTAGAAGAATGAAACCCTAACTCGATATAATGACCATGAGAACGCTCTGAAACCTTAGGGTTTACAGCAGTTCAGCGGTGGCATTGATGAGGCTTTGGTTTGCCCTTCTACGGTTGGTTTACAGGTACTGTGGCATGTACTGGAATACTATTAAACTGTACTCAAGATGTTGAGCTCTTGGGGGTTTATGGAGCCATGACAAATCGATCGAAAGGTTCGACGTCATTCGGATATCATATGATGGGATGCATTGCTTGGGAGACTCCAGATATTAGTATAGTCGTTGCAGCGCAGTCCATGCAGCCACGAAGAGACGAGTCCGAATCAGTCGACATTAGAGAAAAATGGAGTAAGTGGTTCGTACGAGATCTTGATGAGATGACCTTCCACTCCTCTGACATCAGAGATGTGATACGCATGCAGAGGTGTTGTATATCGATATATCTTCCAGAAGGAGTCGCGATGAGTATGCAGCCGTTCCGGAAAAAGAAATAGATTTAGAAAAAGGTGATAACTTCCGGGCAGTTCACCAGAAACGAGAGGTTCGAAAATGGCTGGATTTGCAGGAGGGAGGGCGATTTGGGAGAGACCTCGACAGGACCTTTCTGGAATACTTTACGAGAAGATTTGGACCCAGGATCGGTCATGTTGCGTACACCCAGTAGGCCAGAGATCTTTAGAGGTTGTGCTTGAGCGGGACTGTTTCCTCCATCTTTGATTTCGGTATTTTGGGCGATTTATTTGCATGATTGAGATTTTTTGCACCACGGTTGCACTTGACTTCGATTTGATGTCATTCGAGATGTTGGTTTTTATTTCATTCCTATGGTATGCATGTGATTTGACTTTTGCTTTCGGCATAGTTTTCATGCACTTTTAGTATTTTGATTCGATTTTGTGCACGCTGATGTACATGGTGGTGAGATTATATACCACGGTATACCTGATTTGGATTGAGGTATGCTGTATACCGTTGATTTCGATTATGATATTGATATTGATTTCGTGCACCCTGTGCACTTGATTTGGATTTTTGCGCAGACTTGACGTGCTTGATGCGATTTTGGTGCACACCAGATGCACTAAATCCAGATTGTTCGTGTATATCAGATGCACCAGATGTTGCTTTCAGGCATACCCATTGCCTTTGACAGGTGTTTCGTTCACACCCGTTGCACTTAGAGTTAGTTTCTGTGAACAAGTATAGCACATTTATTGATTTTGATTTCCGTGCGCACCAGACGCTTGTGGCATCCTTATATACATTTTGGGATTGATTTCTTTTGGAGCAGTATGTTTTATGATATTTACTATATGGTATAGTAGCTAAGCAGGACTAGTCCGAGGACAGTACCTGAACATATTTTTTGCATGCATTGATAGTTATCGAAGGGATTTCTAAAAAGGAGCTATAGTCTCAGTATTTACCTATGTGTCCGAGATGACACAAGGCTTTTAAACAAAGGAAAACCCTTCTAAATTATTTTTCAAAACGGCGGGACGTGTATGTTAAATAAAGGGTATATATATACATATAGCTATTTTCTTACAATAGACGTCCGCCACTGTGCCGTGATACGCGCATTGCACAGCAACTTGAAAGGTTTGGCATGCATTTAATTCAGATGTTTTGACGAGTTTACACCGATGCGTACTATGTACGTGTTATAATTTTGATGTATATAATGTTTGTTTTCGTTTTGGGATTTGACATTGGTGTCTTCACCATAACACCGATGATTGCAGAATGCTTGACGGAGTTTTGATTTTGAGTTATCTGCTCATTTTTCATACGCATGCATTGCGTTACGACGTGTTTTATGTAATTATGATTTTGGAGCCCTGACGACATGGCCATTTTACTGAAATGTTTCAGTATTGAGGGGTTTAAATTTAAATTCGTGGACCGAATTTCTTTATGGGGGGGAAGACTGTAACATTTCAGAAAAATAAAATATTATTTTTGGGAATTTTTATAATTAAATTATAAATATTTTAAATATTTTATTTATGTGGTATAATTAAATACCGATAAATCGGAAAATATTTTGAAAATTATAGAAATTACTTAAATGAGAACGTTTTATTTGATTTAATCAAATTATGAAATTTTATAATTAATTATATTCACTTATTATGCTAATTGCGATTAAATATCACTAATCGTGCATTAACCCGGTTTTGTGCACATGATACGCACCATGTCATATTTCACTTTGTTACATTTTTCCACTATGCTATTTTCTTCATTTTTCATGCATGACTTGGGTTTTTAAAAGAAAAGAAAGGAAAAGATAAAAGAAAAGAAAAGAAAAGAAAAGCATTAAACAATATGGTATGGGCATGAGAGAGAGAGGTGTGGGGTCAAACCTTGGTCATGGCTCTTGTTCCCTCCATTATTTCCTCTTCATTTTCGTCTCCTCACCTCCCATGGCTGCTGCCTCTCACTCCCCCATCCTCTTTAACCTTCACAAGATCATCAAAAACCCATCAAAACATCATCTCCACTACAATAAAAACAGGCACAAGCTCCTCACAAGCACTTTGGACCAAGAAAAATCGGATTTTTGAGACTTGGGGCAACTCAAGAATTTTCTTGTATTGCCAAATGAGTTAATTATTATATCATTAGTGTAGTATTTCAATTGCATTTCCATCTATGTTAGTTTAGATTGGATTATGTGTAGATTAGTGAACTTGGAAAATTCCAAGTAGGGTTTTGTCTTGAATTGAGATAGTGAAATTGAGGATTGGTGGTGACTACAAACCAGTCTAGTGCTAGAATACTGGACCAAACAGAGACTAGAACCCCAAACCCCAAAATTTAGAAACCCCGACATTGGAATTTCTGGAAATTGTGATGGTATATTGACATCTGCTGTGACTTGGGGACCTGGAAAATTATTTTGCACTCACAGTGAGACAAGCAGGCACTCAGGAAGCTAACCCCAAGACCCGAGCCCTAACCACCAAGAAGTGGCCACAAATTTAATCTTCCTGGCCGCAATTTGCGGCCAGGCTTGGGATGTTTGGTCCTAGGTTTTGTCCATGGCTCCATTTGCACTAAAATAGACACTTTACATGTGCAAAATTGGCTAATTTCACTTAGGGAAAAATCTGGAGCAAGTTTTCCAAGTTTCTGGTTATGTTTCAAGACATTTAAGATTTTAGATTTCAAAACTTGGGTTTTGGTATTCGAATCCCGGATTCGATCGTTGGATGTTTGTACGTCAACGACGAGGGATTTCTGATAGTTTTCGTGTGCGTAGATCATAGGTTCTAACCTATGTGTGATTCATGTGTCGTTTCGATTGCGAATTGGATTTTAATGAGATACGGTGTGTTATGATATGTAGGTACCCCCACGAGGACTTCGAGAAAAGAAAGCGCGTTGCAACATCGGTATCGGCAAGCGAAGATCAGGTGAGTAGATATATATCTTCGGGGGAAGTCGGGTGGATGGCGTATAGCACCCCCGCAGTTCGTAGTGTAGTTTACGATATATATGTTATATATATGATTATTGTGTCATGAAACTTGGATGATTAGTGAGTAAGATGTTAGATGTTCATAAGTTAGTTTTAGTGTATTAGAAGTAACTTAGTTATTTTCTTAGTCGCGAACCCTAGAATAAGGTTTACACTCACACACAAACACACACTTGCATACATTTTATTTTCTTGTGCGTATATGGGGATATGTATATATATACACACACACATTGGTTTGGGACTATGTATACACACACACACACACACACACACACATACACATATACATATACATGGATGATGAGGATAGTACATGGTATTTAGAGATGAGTCGATGAGATTGGGCATGATGCCATGAGGTCGTTGATGTGACATGGTTCGTATTTAAGATACGACATGATGTTATAGCGGGTCCTTGGCGATGTGTTTTCATACACACGCACAAATATATGTAGATAGTATCATTATGTACTAGACATAGTTCAGTACCCCGATTACAGGATATGATGATAAGGATACTAGATGAATAATGAGATAAATGCGATATTCGACCCGTACCCAGATTTGGGGAAAGCAGTACGATAGATTTACCGTACGAGCTATAATTATGTTGATAGGTCCGCACTCTTGACTCGAGGATGTCATATGATATATTGTATCGTACGTGATACTACTGAGGCGGGATCACCGACTATTATATATATATATGTATATCGGCTCAGATTTAGGTGGATTCCTTACCTTTTCGATTAGCCGGTTAGTTTAGTCCTGTAGATTACTTATAGATGTTAGACTAGACTCGAGTCATAACTATTTCAAAACTAATGAATCTTGAGTATTTAAAGACAGGCCAAGGGATCCTACGGATATTTCAGAAGACGTATCTTTCTTAAAAACACCGTAGCCCTTATTTTATAAACGCCGCGATTCGTATTATTTCAAATGTCAAAACTGTATGTTTCACATATTTAGTAATGTTTATTCTTTATTGCTGCGTTTACCATTCATTTTCCACATATTCTATTATTCGCATCTCATTGCATCCTTATTGTGTTTTCGTAATTATTATGAAACCCATGCTGTCAGGACACCAGCACCATTACCGATGATGCGTATGATCCAGGTACACCTACTTGCTGTCTCACACACATCATCATCGGTAATTGCCATGTCACATACACTTTATAGAATATTAATTCATTGATATCGCTTGTTAGCTGATAGTTTCAACATGATACTAGTGAGCCTGCCATTATATGATAGCTTAGACATTGCATTTATTTACCGCGTTATCTCATTCATATATATTATATTCATTGCCATGCAATAATTTGGGTCAATCCGGATTGCCGAAGCCCAGTATTCATTATTTATTTACATCGTGATTTATGATTTCGGATTTCCATGAGATTTCTGGATTTAGAGAAAGCGCCAAGATTTTATAAACTGATTATCGCTTTCAAAGATAAAAGTGTGGTTTTCTCACAATATGATTTGAGATATGTCCACCATGAGTTTTCTTGGATCTTGAGCGATATGATACAACCGATTCGAGGAGGAGGAGGAACCGTCTGTGGGTGCATGGTAGGCCCGGTGCGGTACCCCGGGATGAGAAGGTCGCAGATGATGGCGCTGAGCCTATGACAGGGGAGCACTACTGATCGGTGATTGTATTGTGACTCGACGGATATCCGGAGGATACCGATCAGAGCACAGAGCAGTCCGGATAGCCGGAGCCTGAGGTTTTCAGATTTGATGATATGGGCCGGTCCGGATAGCCGGAGCCCTAGATATTGAGATTCGAGTTTACAGGCCAGTTCGGATTGCCGGAGCCTGAGATATTGAGATATTGATATATTTGGTGTAACATTTCACAAAATATGAAATATTATTTTTAGAATTTAATATTAAAATAATATTCTTCCCGAAAACTGTCCGATTTGTGAAATTGGGGTTTTCGAAAAAGGGTATAAATATATACCGATAATTGTGAAATAAATTGAAATATAAAATGATTTAATCATTTAAAAATATATTTAAAGGATTTGGCATTTTTAAAATTTATTATATGAAGTTTGGATAAAAACCCGATTAGTGCACTGCTAATCGCAATTAAGCCAAATCCATGTTTCTACAGTTTTCCATGGCTAGTGCATCATGTCATCTTACATGTTGTTGCATTTGTGTTATTTCATGGGTATTATGTGATTTGGTTCTGAAATTAAAAAGAGAAAACAAAAAGAAATGAAAAGTGTTTAATAGGTGAATGATTTGAGAGAGAGTGTGTGAGAATAAGTGAGAGAGGGGGGGGGGGCTGCTGTCATATCTTTACCCCATCATTTTCTCCTCCTTCTTCATCTTCCTCCAACCTCACTTCCCTCCACTTCTACCCCTAGATCCATCTCAAAATAATCCCCAAAATCTTATACTCCATTCACAAAAATTAATCCCCATCTTTTCCTCTACACATTGGACCAAGCAATGTGGGATTTTGATAACTTTGAGAAGCTAGGGTTTTCTTGAGTGGCCTATATGAGGCATAATCCCTTCACATAGTTTAGTTTCAAGTTTTCCTAGCATTCTAGCTTAGATTGGAAATCATTTACGAATGGGTTTGTGAACTTTGAAATTCTAGAGAAGGGTTTGGGAAATTGATGATGTTTAGTGGCTGTCAATAAGACTTTAGAGGTGATTCTTGACCTGGAACATAGCATAGAAACCAAATACGGATTTAAGAATTTACCCGTGTCGGGTTTTTGTGGATTTTGTGATAGTATGTAGAGATCTGGAGTAACCCGGGGACACCATAAATCATTTAAAAAAGACAGTGAGATGAGCAGGAGATTGTGAGTGCACCCTAGAGACCCGAGACCCCATAACCCCTTGTAGGCCGCAGATTTAATCCCCCAGGCCGCAAATTGAGGCCTGGTCTTGATGGTTTGGCTTGGTGTTTTGTCCATGTCTTCCTTATCTGATATCTAGAGCAACCCCATATGCAAAATTGGCTAGTTTGACCCGAGTCAAAATCTCGGAGCACTTTGATGCGATTTTGGCTATGTTTTCCGTATTACGAAATGTTTGGTTTTGCTAGTTGGATTTGTTTTTGGTTGTTGGATGTTCGTACATCAACGACATGGGATAGTTGGTTGGTTTTGAATGCGTAGCCTATAGGTTCTAAACTATAAGCGATCCGTGTGCCGTTTTGATTTCCGGATTCGATTTTAATAGCGTTGCCATTGTGTTGATATTGTAGGTACCTTCGCGTAGATTCCGAGGCGACGGAGCATGGCGTCATCGACTTCGGTAAGCAAAGATCAGGTGAGTGGATCTATATCTACGGGGGAAGTCGGGTGGATAGTGTATAGCGCCCCCTCAAACTTTGACGGAAACCGATTTATATATATAGTTTATTATTAATGAAACCTTTAATAGAAAACTATAGATAGAGTTAAAAGGTAGTTAGAGAACAATATTAGAAATTACGGATGCGAGTCTTTTAAGATGATTGGTACCCTGCCGATCCCCTGATATGAGATTGTTGCGGATGTGACCTGGGACACAGGTATATAGTGATATTTATATATGTTGTGAATCGTGAGTGATAGCCGTACGAGTCGTTAGGTCTGTACCCTCCTCGTCTTATAGATTGATAGGATCCCTGATAGCTTAATGCAGCCGTACGATGATTTTCCGTACCTTATGAGATTGACTTGATGTTTGATCCATACCCTTGACTTGAAGATGCTGTACGAAGGATTATACCGTACGTGATGTTGTGAGGCTGGATGCCGATTGATAGATCCACCGACTCGGTCATGTTAGATACGTATATCATATAGCTTTTAGCTGGAAATTTACTTTATGCTACATTCATGTCATTCTCATAGCATCATATATATACCTGTGCTAGTACACCTACACCACAATCGATGATGCGTATGCTACACTTACACAGATTGGCCGGCTCAAACACTTCATCATCGATAATTGCTATGTCACTTACACTGTTGAATCGCTGCATCAGGATGTGACTCCTTCCATGATATACTTGCTATAGCTACCTATTGTACACTCATACTTGCGTATATACCACTTGTACATTCATACTTGCGCACATACATATTGTATACTGATACTTGCGTATATACAACCTGTACATCCATATTGGTGCACATACATATTGTACACTCATACATGCGTATATACCATTTGTACGTCCATACTTGCGTACATACACATATGCACCTTTATACGATATTGCATTCGATTTTGGAGATTTGGGAACCGCATGATATATTTTAAAAACTGGTTTCATTTAAAAGGGCGGTTTTCCCTCGATATGTACATATTACTGTTCCATGTTGCATGATATACGGATATGCTTACATTTCTATTATATATCGCATACATCATTCTTTATGATTGCACGCATTGAGATATGATGTTTTCATGAGATTTCTCGATTTGAGAACCGTGGCTATTTCAAAAAAAAGCGTGTACTGTTTTAAAAAGCTGGTTTCTCTTGATATGATATTTCAGTGCGTCCACTATGTGTTTTCTCGGTTCTGAGACGTATGACATGTGAAGCCCGATTCGAGGAGCTGGATGAGGCCGATTGCGGGTACATGGTTGACCTGGTATGGTACCCCGGGGCAAGAACGGATTGCTGTGCAGTAGACGGTGAGACTGGCAGAGGGACTACTACCTACCGGTGATAGTATTTCGGCTCGGCGGATATCTGGAGGATACCGACCGGAGTCGAAAGTTGATATGGGCGGATCCGGACCGACGGAGCCCGAGATATGAGGATTTACGTGTCGATGCTGGACACGGGTTTCATGATGTTTTCGAGTGTCGATGTTGGACACCCAGGTTCCATGATTTTGATGTGTCACGAGGGACACCTATTGATTTATATCCTCAAACTTTCATGCACATGCTTTTATGATGCATACATACATTGATTATATGGTTCGACGAGATCCACATGCATACATACATTGATTATATTGTTGGACGAGATCCACATGCAAACATACATAGACTATATTGTTGTATGATATCTACATGCTGATTGATATTGATATTAGTGTTGGCACATATACAGACCCGGCCACCCTAGATATCATAGTGTTGCCTTTATGATATAGTTGACCTAGGAGTCGTTGTTTATTCGATTTCTATTTGTTGATGTTTTTCTATTCACGAGTTGGTAACTAACCCCTGTTGTGTTGGGATTCCTCAGCACCCAGCCTAAGGTTTGCAAGCATCACACATGCCATAACAAAAATTCAAGGGGGTGCTAAGCAATTTAACAAAGAATCGTACTAGAAAACTAGGGTAACAAAACAAGTAATCAATCATTACAAGAAAAGTGAACAAGAATACAACCTTTGTAGATCCGGTCCTTCACTTCTAAAGCTCTGTGTTGACGACCCTTCGCTGCGATCATCGATTTCCCGAACTCTAGTATGGAATTCCCCGGAAAAATAAACAAGCTTGCTCGTAGACTTCGAGGCCGAAGATGATCTACGTCGAAGTGACTCAGACTCAAGATAACCCTTCACTTGGTCATGAACTTTGTGAAGAGAACACCCTATATTACACAATCAAGTGTATAGGATGATGAAATAGGAAGTGGGCTCACTTTAGATTTTATTTTCTCACAATATTTCTTCATTAATCTAAAACCTAGAAAGCTTTGGAGTTGTGAAGAAGAAGATGAAGATGAGAATGAACAAGAGAAAGAATGACGTTAGATTAGCAACCATGGTGAGCTTTGTGTCATCACTAACTCTTGTAGAGACTTAACCATGGCATGGATAATGGTTAGATTTGTAAGTGCACGGCGGCGCCCCGGCCGTCAACCCGACGGCCAAATGCGGAAGCGGTGATAAACTTTAATTTTGCGGACTTAGCAAACCGGCACCACCGCGCACTAAACACCCGGATCGAACCATTAACAAGTCTAAGCTAACTAGAAGAGGGGAAAGAGATGTACCGACTGATCCGAGTCCTCCGGTCTTCATCTCCACTCCGATCTCGTCGCGGGATCTCCGGTGGTCGCCTCCTCGCCGGAAGGGCACCACGTCGCCTGTATCTTTTACGGGCTCCCACCTCTATACCGAGGCAACTCGGGCGCGAAGTTGGCTAGCCGACGCGTCCAAGGTTTGCTATAGATATAGTGTAGAAACTTGTCTCTTTTGGGGTTATGAGGTTGCCATTTCTTTTGGAGGAATTTAGCACAAGAAATTTCATGGATGGATGCTAAAGAAAAATGAGCATGCTCTCTCATTCTCATTACAAGAAGTGGCCGGCCTCTGTTAGAGCTCACTGGAAAAAATTAAGAATCAAGCAAGCACTCTCTCACTGTCCACACAAAGCAATGAATGAATATCAATATATTAATTCATCAATTCTTTAAAACAAATCCAGCACACTCTCATATAATCCATTCCTTACAAAAAGGAAATTAATCCACTACATGAAATAAAAAACTTCACACCAATAAATTAATCCCACACTCCCTGGAACAGTGGCCGGCCCCCAATTCCATATTCCATCACAAAACCCATACCACCATCTAATCACAATAAATGCAAGGGAAGGAGCAAAGGATAATGATGCTATCATAATCAATCTTTTGCAAGAAACCCCCTCAACAAAATGTTAATTGCAAACTTGCAATTAACACCCTCCAACGAAAAGTCCGACCGGAAAGGAAAAAGAGAAAACCGGCCGGAACGGAATGCAAACTGGCAACCCCAGAAAACTGGTCCCATAATAAATTACAGGAAAACCCCGATACTGTGCATACACACCCGCATTTGTATTTCGACCGAAATACAAATGTAAAGAGACAAAACTACACTATCAAATACTAAGATCCGGCTTAAGCCAAAGCCGGCTAGTAAAAACCGTCCGATCACGATCCGTGCAATACCGCACGTATCTGATCGAACCCTGCCATATCTCCATACGGCCTCTACAGCGTTTCGCCCGAAAGCTGAGTAACTGAAAGTGTGGTGGACTCTAAAGACTCGTCAATACTATGGCTGTGGATTTAACCACTAGCACGTCAGAGATATAAGCCAATACGTAACGGGCCACCAGCTACTGACCAAAAGAGACGTCGATGAGCGAACTCATCCTGACACCCTACTGAGCCTGTCAGTGACAATATCCGTACAGTCCGGTCCGTTCGTCTATGAGCATCGCATGTCGGGCCTAGGGGGTTGGTAAAAGTCAGACCCCCAAAAGCGGTACAAGTCGTGTCGGAGTGTAGCCCAGAACACCCTGAGATACTACTGGAATACCTACCAGTAAATCTCCTGCTTTGGCCAAGGATTTTGTGTAATGGCTCTCCTAGACACAGCGCGACCTCACCCCCAATACCGGGAGAGACGAACCCCCGAAGATCCGCTCACTGCCTCCATGTGGCTCGGGACTGTACCCAACTAAAACCTGTTTGCACGACTCCTTTGAGCCGTGGTAGGGTAGTAATCAAAGCACAGTGGGAACTCACACGAGACAAATGATGATCCCCAGGTCGATGAACTAACCTGTACACATGTCACCTGGGAACTGCTATCTGACGTCAGGTATAAGACCAACTAGCATGTTCCCGGCGAGTCCTGTCCGGTGTACTCATAACCCAATGAGCACCTGAATACATCTTAGGTGAAACAACTGACACCAGTGGCTTGTGAGACCGGCCACCGCCCCTCGTCGAGGTCTCGACTGTATACACTAGTCTACTCTGGAGTATCGATGCCCTATCTCGAAACTCCCACGACTAGGGACCTTTTAAGGATGTGCTTATAGACTACCAGCTCCCACGTGTATGATCGCCCTCATACTGCCGGTAGTCAAGCAAGAATCCTAGGGGCTCTATCAACGTGCAATAGCGACATGTCATGTCACCTAAAGCAGTACACGATGATAAAGGTAAACCAGATAGCATACTATCATCTCGAGTAAGACTGTCCTACCGGGATAGGTCCTCCCTCAATCATTGCAATCACGTGCCTGTGATCCAATAATTGACTCTGAGGGCACTATCTCCAACAATCTCCCACTTGCACTCAAGGCTAATTATTGCGATGTCGCATACTCACAGCCCGTGTGATACCGAACACCCAACTCCTCTACTAGTCAGTCTCACAAAACTCGTTTGTGAAACTATTGCGTTCGAGGAATAGCATCAGTGAGTGGATCCGCTCTGAAGTTTCTTTCTATGTCTCTCTATATCTCAAGTTCGCGGAGAAAGCCATCTCCCGAAATGAGCAATACCTGTCTTAGAGTGTCTGGATGTCTGATGGGACCTAGCTCATAAATGAACTCCAAATCCAAACTTCTTAGACTGTATCGTCAACTGAACTTAATCAGTATCCTGCGCCATGCCACCCTCAGCATTGCCTCGGACCACCTGTCCAAAATACTGCCCCTCGTCAGAAGGATAACTATAACTCTGACAACCTCCTTGTCGTCCATGTCACCTTGGAAGCCTGGAATGATAACTGTCTCTCGAATGAGGCTGTCGTTATCATATCCCTAGAACATCCACTTATGTTCTAAAACTGCTTCCGACTGTTTCTCCAGGATTGGATCAATGTCAGCTTATTGCATCTACTGCAAGAACAACATCTGGTGTGGTACTTGACATCTCATGATTGACTCAATTGCCTAAGCAAGTGATCTGCCAATCATGCACATCCCTCTCTACTTTAGTCTATAAGACACCTTTAGAAAGGGTGACTCCATTACCTGCAGGTACACTACCATGCCAGGAGTCGTCCATTCTAAATACTCATAGAATGCTGTCAAGGTACCCAGATTAGGAAACCACCCAAATCTAGATCTAAAACCATAGATCTAGTAACCAGAATGTCTGATACAATATCCAAGTCCTGTGTGGAGAAACCACTGTGTGACGACCAAAGTATAACCGATCGTGGTATAGGAATATCACTTCCTATTACCTTCTCAATAGATCCATCCCCTATTCCGATGACGTCAAACCTATGACTGTCACATCAGAAACAGATGATCTAACTCCGCTATATCTGCTTTAGTCTATAAATAGACATAAGCCTGATGTCCACCAATGCTTCCGCTGCTCCCACTGACTATGACAACCCTCTGACAGAGTCATATAGACGTGCACTTCTAAAGCTAGTTTAGAACGACGCTATACTCATCCTCCTGCCGGGTCTCGCAGTCTGGAACAACAACAATGGCAAGTGTGGGTAAACAAGAACTTCCCTGTCACCGTCCTTGAGGCTACCGGAGTACCTCTCGGGTGCCTGGAGTTACCCACCTTATCTGCGGAGTGGCCAATGGAATGTCAAATCAGATTGAATCTTTAGGTTCTTTATCAAATCTTCAGTAATCGTTTGCGGTTCTGGAATCACTTCCAGTTCTACCATACTCCCACTTCTGTTTTTGAAAAAATTCATTTTTAATAAAACTGTGGCGAGTCTAGAACAATATTTCTATTGATCTGCCAAATGGTAGAAAGTCAACCCTCGTCATAGCCTGGGTCAACCCACAAACAACCATTACAGAAACGTGCCTTGAGTTATCCAGAGTCTGGTTTTAATCATAAGCCGGACAACTCCCCGTACCTTAACAATGTTAAGATATGAACTGTACTATATCCAATATAGAACTAGAGGCACTGATTTAATTGAACCAGATTCAAATCATGCAACTGTCTCCAGTGCATGTCAACTATATGGAGAGAGGCCGATCAGCGTTACTCAACTTAGGAATGCTTCCAATTATGAGTAACCTGAAAGAGAAGTAATTACTATCAACTGAATACCATACACAAGTATCTATATCTTCGATCACTTTGAAGAATCCCGATACTTGCTACACCTGGTTCTCTACTCTATTCAAATACCTATAACTCCTCAAAACTTAGACCCTGTGTTTCTACGAAACACATGTCTAAGTACTAGAGAAGTTAAAAGTAAACAGAATATAGTCTGAGGACCAACCCCTCTGTCCTAATGGACACTGGACAACATACAATACTCTGTATAAGTCCGCCGAGTCTAATAACTCTTTCACTGTGTGTCGTAGTTTGAAAACTGTACTTATGGTTAAGAAGAATTACACCGCTGTTTAATGCTCCTTACCTAACCATCCACTGATATAGGTAAATGTCATCAACATAATATCAAAAGGTATATCTCACTCTATGAAAATAGACGTACAGATATATCAATTTGAAATTGGTGCACAACAGCGGATATTCAAAACCAAATATTTGCCGACCGGCAAACAGCCCAGATGATCTCCTCAAATATCACCGATTACAACGAATCCCGATGAGGATGATCACCCAATTCCCAATAACTTACTCCCACTCATCATCTGTAAAGCCATACAGATGTGAGAATCAAACCTGGTAAATACATACCCTGGAGCAAGTGTCTAATCAGGAAATCAGTTTTCTTTTAACAGTACACAGTTGAACTGAAACATTGAAATATTTCGATGGGGTATCCTGGTATTCCTAGTAATGCCTCTTCCATTATCCAGATTCACAACTATAACCGTATAATTCTTTGCCACCTCTCCAAATCCCTTTATATGTCTTTAGTCATTACCTTCTGCACACCCCTTTAGGCCAATTGGTTTTCTTCCTTCCCTACCGTTTGGCACCAGCCTATGGTTTGGAAGAAGACTATCCAATAAGCATAATGGGTGTACTGTCCTAATCCTAGGAGCACTCGCAATGCAAGAGAAGGTGAAGATAAAAGACAACCGAATAAAACTTAATCCTATTTCTCCTGAACCAGAATCCATCCCCGAACTGGAACAAGTTCCTTTCGAGTTCGTATATAACCATACGATGGAATATCCAAATAACTGTGGATCTTCGTAGTGATACGGAGTGTCCTGGAGAAATACAAAGGTGATGTGGGAGTGGTAATGAAATACTTGGTTTGGTCGTGAATATCAGTCGCAATTTACTTTTGCCCTCTAACTAATCCCTTGCTTTGTCTTAATCTTAATACCTTCTGCACACCGTTTAGGCTAATTGGTTTTCTTCATTCCCTACCGGTCGGCACCAGCCTAAGGTTTGGAAGAAGACTATCCAATAAGCGTAATAGGTGTACTATCTCCTAAACTAAGGAGTACTCGCAACCTGAGAGAAGGTAAAAAGGAAAAGACAACTGAATAATACTATCCGTTTTCTCCAGAACCGGAAACCATCCTCGAATTCCTTCGAGTTCGTATCTAACCATACGATGGCTTTGTCCAATGGAAGTGGACGTTCGCAGTAATACGGGGTGTCCTGGAGAAAAGGGTAAAAGTAGGAGTGGCAATGAGGTCTGCAGCTCTGACAATCCAAAAGCCAGTGTTAAGAAGGTTCGGTCAACTTGGTCACTGAGTCATAGTCTTAGGGTCGGGTCAATGGTCGCTGCCAAAGAGAGAGAAAAGAAACACTCAGCGTGCACTCTAACCTAGATCAGAATGGTTATCACTTAATCTAATCTGGAAACCTCCCACTGTACCTCAAATTCTCCTCCAAACCTGAAAGAAGAATTAGTCGGGGTCACCCGAGGAGTAAACCAACTCATCAGTGGGAATCGGGATCCAACTATCATCGCATGATAACGTGACGTAATCCGCTCACGTCATCACACTCCAGAAGGTATGCGCATATCTGGCAAGTTTCAGTTCTTTTGAAACTCCCGATGTGATTTTTACCCCATGCTCTTATGACCTTGGCGTGAGGTCAAAATATCATAAGTCACATGTCAAGTTCTACCCATCATTGTCCAGGTTAATTTGAACCCACCCGTACATACCCTTGACGTAGGCCAAAATAGTAGTACGACTGTCCCAAACCAACGCATCTATCTATGCAACAGATAAATACCCGGCAACTACCAAACACTATGCCTTGGCGTGAGGTCAAAATACATAGCTTGAATACTACCGAATATTTAACTGAAATGATGGAGGGCTACGAATGGTTTCTGACGAAAACCTTTAACGTAATGAACTTGATATCGTTGAAGGAACGGATAGCTTTTTAGAAAATATAGTGACGAAAACCTTTACTAAAGAGGTCACTCCCGGTGAAGGGATCTCGGCTCTTTCCCCGTAGAATAGGGTGCTGGATATTCATAACCGAATATCACTGTGCAAAGCAAAAGCAATCGGCTATAGTGAAGTCAATGCCCTGACGCAAACTTTTATCCAAGGGGTCACTCCCGGTGAAGGGATCTCGGCCCTTGCCTCGTCGACTGAGGAGCAGGATATTCCAAATGAATACCACGATGCAAAACAAAAGTGAACGTCCTTGCAATAACAGCTTTTTGAAAAGTGTTCCAACAACATCAGAATAGGTTTGTTTATCTTGCATTGATCCGAATCAACGCAGTCCCATCAATTGATCACACCACAAAGAACGAAAATATACTGACGTACGTATATGCCATCCGCATTCGCCACTGGGTCCCGTCATCACCCGTTAGGTTAGCTAACTAACGGCAGAGCGGGGACTGGACTAGCGCGGATGAAAAACATATACAACATCTACTAATATATATACCAATATATAGTATTTCGCTCAAGGCGTGAATAAAATGCAACATCACAGAAATGTACAGCATCACAGAACAATACAGATATCTGGGATCCCCGGGTTTCACAGAGCCACTACTGAAACCCGACGTTCCCCTGGTCGTGTGGATAGCCTGTGCAATGAAAACCTAGACCCCTATGGGCGCGGCAAGTCACCCGCCAAAAACTTGAAGCGAGGCAGCCCCTTTCAGCACCGTGAATGGACCACCCAGCACTTCACGGAATCCGGAAACTTGGGCACCCCTCCTGGGTCAACCTATACCCCCTACGAGTGCGGCGAATAGCCCGCCAATCCTAGACTGAAGCCCCCCTCCGTCTCAATGCCCTGAGATGCGGGCCCGTTGCCCTCTAGAACCCGGCTATCCGTGCACCCCTCCGCAGGGTAATCCTAGTACAGAAAGAAAAATATACATACACCGGGTACATCGACCGCAACCAGGTCGTGCCCCAAAAGAATAATACAAACAGGCAGTGACGGCAGTCCACATGTCGGACGCTCGCCCCGCAATATCAAATGTACATAATACAACAAAACTGTACTAGCATTGCATCCAGGCTATCCCCACCGACCGATCCGCAACATCACAGCAATACATAGAACATCAACGTGAAAGTCACGTTCGCAAATCCGTCTAACCGGGCTATAGCAGTTAGACCGGATTTACCGATCGAGTGACATTCACGGTCGCAGATATAATGTAAATACTGTGAGATAATGTGTTTAAAATATCCGATCGATCAAAAATTAACAAGTGGGCCCCCAAGCCATACTGTAGCAGATCAAGAAATTCTGGGCCCAATATTAATATTCCAAAAACCCTAAAATAACTCCAGAAAGATACTGTAGAAATTTGGTACAGCCACCTCATCATTGTGCGGCGGAACCGCGGCCCAAAAGGGGGTTTGGCCGCGGTTCCGCGCTCCCATAGAGGAATTAGTGTATCGAATTTTTACAGGACCCTTATAATGTCCAATACATCAATTTTCTGCAACTTGAAAAATTTTTGGGCTTCAAAAAATTTCAACAGAAAACTGTTGTGAAGAAAATACAGTTTTTGGAATTCTGGTCGATCGGAAATGCAAACACATCAAACAAAGCTAGACTATGTTAATGGCGAGGCTCTGATACCACTGTAAGTGCACGGCGGCGCCCCGGCCGTCAACCCGACGGCCAAATGCGGAAGCGGTGATAAACTTTAATTTTGCGGACTTAGCAAACCGGCACCACCGCGCACTAAACACCCGGATCGAACCATTAACAAGTCTAAGCTAACTAGAAGAGGGGAAAGAGATGTACCGAATGATCCGAGTCCTCCGGTCTTCATCTCCACTCCGATCTCGTCGCGGGATCTCCGGTGGTCGCCTCCTCGCCGGAAGGGCACCACTTCGCCTGTATCTTTTACGGGCTCCCACCTCTATACCGAGGCAACTCGGGCGCGAAGTTGGCTAGCCGACGCGTCCAAGGTTTGCTATAGATATAGTGTAGAAACTTGTCTCTTTTGGGGTTATGAGGTTGCCATTTCTTTTGGAGGAATTTAGCACAAGAAATTTCATGGATGGATGCTAAAGAAAAATGAGCATGCTCTCTCATTCTCATTACAAGAAGTGGCCGGCCTCTGTTAGAGCTCACTGGAAAAAATTAAGAATCAAGCAAGCACTCTCTCACTGTCCACACAAAGCAATGAATGAATATCAATATATTAATTCATCAATTCTTTAAAACAAATCCAGCACACTCTCATATAATCCATTCCTTACAAAAAGGAAATTAATCCACTACATGAAATAAAAAACTTCACACCAATAAATTAATCCCACACTCCCTGGAACAGTGGCCGGCCCCCAATTCCATATTCCATCACAAAACCCATACCACCATCTAATCACAATAAATGCAAGGGATGGAGCAAAGGATAATGATGCTATCATAATCAATCTTTTGCAAGAAACCCCCTCAACAAAATGTTAATTGCAAACTTGCAATTAACACCCTCCAACGAAAAGTCCGACCGGGAAGGAAAAAGAGAAAACCGGCCGGAACGGAATGCAAACTGGCAACCCCAGAAAACTGGTCCCATAATAAATTACAGGAAAACCCCGATACTGTGCATACACACCCGCATTTGTATTTCGACCGAAATACAAATGTAAAGAGACAAAACTACACTATCAAATACTAAGATCCGGCTTAAGCCAAAGCCGGCTAGTAAAAACCGTCCGATCACGATCCGTGCAATACCGTACGTATCTGATCGAACCCTGCCATATCTCCATACGGCCTCTACAGCGTTTCGCCCGAAAGCTGAGTAACTGAAAGTGTGGTGGACTCTAAAGACTCGTCAATACTATGGCTGTAGATTTAACCACTAGCACGTCAGAGGTATAAGCCAATACGTAACGGGCCACCAGCTATTGACCAAAAGAGACGTCGATGAGCGAACTCATCCTGACACCCTACTGAGCCTGTCAGTGACAATATCCGTACAGTCCGGTCCGTTCGTCTATGAGCATCGCATGTCGGGCCTAGGGGGTTGGTAAAAGTCAGACCCCCAAAAGCGGTACAAGTCGTGTCGGAGTGTAGCCCAGAACACCCTGAGATACTACTGGAATACCTACCAGTAAATCTCCTGCCTTGGCCAAGGACTTTGTGTAATGGCTCTCCTAGACACAGCGCGACCTCACCCACAATACCGAGAGAGACGAACCCCCGAAGATCCGCTCACTGCCTCCATGTGGCTTGGGACTGTACCCAACTAAAACCTGTTTGCACGACTCCTTTGAGCCGTGGTAGGGTAGTAATCAAAGCACAGTGGGAACTCACACGAGACAAATGACGATCCCCAGGTCGATGAACTAACCTGTACACATGTCACCTCGGAACTGCTATCTGACGTCAGGTATAAGACCAACTAGCATGTTCCCGGCGAGTCCTGTCCGGTGTACTCATAACCCAATGAGCATCTGTATACATCTTAGGTGAACCAACTGACACCAGTGGCTTGTGAGACCGGCCACCGCCCCTCGTCGAGGTCTCGACTGTATACACTAGTCTACTCTGGAGTATCGATGCCCTATCTCGAAACTCCCACGACTAGGGACCTTTTAAGGATGTGCTTATAGACTACCAGCTCCCACGTGTATGATCGCCCTCATACTGCCGGTAGTCAAGCAAGAATCCTAGGGGCTCTATCAACGTGCAATAGCGACATGTCATGTCACCTAAAGCAGTACACGATGATAAAGGTAAACCAGATAGCATACTATCATCTCGAGTAAGACTGTCCTACCGGGATAGGTCCTCCCTCAATCATTGCAATCACGTGCCTGTGATCCAATAATTGACTCTGAGGGCACTATCTCCAACAAGATTTATAAATATCTTAGTGTAAAACAATAGGGTAGACTAAGTCAAAGCTCACAACTAGCTTCTAGCATGACAAAATCCCACTCAAATTTGAATTACTAGAGATAATTAAAACCTAAACTTATCATTGTTATGGTGTATGTCCTACACACACAAGTTGCATATATTACATTGCATGATACAATATATATATATATATATCACATATATATAATCTAAACACAAGTGAGAAAAAGAAATGGTCTAATGAGCAATATTAGTCAATGTAAATTCATATATCAAGTAAATAATTATAAATTAAATCATTAAATCAACACTTGATTTTATGATCAGGTCACATCACATATAACCGACTAATATCATGTGTATCAATTTATCGAATCAACACTTGATTCGGTAACCCGGCTATATCGCATATAACTGACCGATGATACAAATCGCGAGAATAGAATACGGTATCACATACTCATATTAATCTCGGTCCCGCACATATCTCATATGTGCTCCTGATCGGTTCTTTTGAGCCAGGAAACCTCTGTGTAGGACTCTAAAGACTCGTCAATACACCTGCAGAAGGTGATTATCATATCAAACACGCATAAGCCGCAAGAGGCGTGCTAAACATAACGGCCACCCGGGTATTGAGCAATCATAAGATCAACAAGAAAGCCTACTCAAACTTCTGTGAATCCAATCAGTAACACTACCGAACAGTCTGGTCTGTTCGTCTGATATGACGGATACCTCGCCTGGGGTGGTAAACGTCAGATCCCAGTAGCTTGATAAGTCATGCCGATGAAAGGTCCATAACGGGCGTGAAACTACTGATAACACATACAAGTAAATCAAATCTGTAAGTCGATGTTCAACACCCCAATAATATATGGGGAGGCGGAAATATGAATAACAATCTTGTTCTATTGTTAAACATCGAACAACCGTATGAATCGTTTGCTAAACAAGTTTTAACAAAAGCTATAGAGTTCTAAACTACTATGTTAAGAGATTATACCAAACGTTTCTAGTCCTTCGTCTTTATGTTATCTATGGCCTCTTTAGATCTCCACGTCCTCCTCGGCTTCCTTCCGTGATAGACGATCCATCCGAGAACCCTAATCCAAGCTATAACCTCTAAACTTTAGGTTACTTAGTTTCTCTAGTTGCTAAATAGAGTAGCTAAGGTGATGTAGAGATGGGTTATGGTGTAATTAGTCTTTCTTAATCCTTGTTCTCAACTCATGAGGGGTAGGATTAGGCTTTGGTGAAGGAGAGAGAGCTTGAAGAGAGAGAGTGAGAAGATGATAATGATAATAATAATAATAATGAAATAGCTTCTCACTTGATATATGAAACATAATGAATAAAAAGAAATGAATAAATATGAGATTATTCATCATGTTTCATAAATGCAAGTGGGTGATTCATTATGTGAGTCATTAAGCATTTAATAATGCATTAATGACATGATGAATCACTCACAATGAGTCACTAAATCATTAAATGAAAATGACACCTCTCCCTCCATGTCACATCCTTCTAGAAGCTTCTCGGAAAATTACGAGAACGCCCCTCTCATCCGTGAAAACACGGAAAAACTTTAGACTGTATAAATCCAATAACCTGATACTAGAATCTGGCTTAAACCAAAGCCAGCTAGTAAAAACTGTCCGAATGTCGCACGTGCGTTTAAACACGTACGCGTTCGAACCTTTGTCGTAAAACCATACGACCTCTATATCTTTTCGCCTGGGTTTGGGAAATCTCTGTGTGGGACTCTAAAGACTCGACTACTACGCTGGCAGTGGGTTTAACCACAGACCGCAAGCGGCACTAGCTATACGTAACGGTCCCTAGGTAGTTGTCGATAAGAAAGCTGATGAGGTAACCCATCTGAAATCCTACTGAGCCTGTCTGTGACAATATCCGTGCAGTCCGGTCTGTTCGTCTAAGAGTATCACATGTATGGTCTAGGGAGGTGGTGGACGTCAGACCCCTAATAACCGTACAAGTCGTGTCGGTATGGCTCAAGACCACCCGAGAATCTACTGATCAATCTATCAGTAATTCTCAATCAGCCCTGGCCAGGGACTTATGGTAATGACCAACCGATCACAGTGCGATATCAACTCCCTATACCGGGAGAGACGAATCCCTAACAGTCGCTCACTGCTTCCACGTGGCTCGGGACTGTGCCCAACTAAAACCTGTTTGCACGACTCCTTTGAATCGTGGTAGGGTAATAATCAAAGCACAGTGGGAACTCACACGAGACAAATGATGACCTTAAGTCAACGGACTATCTGCAAACATGTCACCTGAGAACTGCTATCTGACGTTAGGTATAATACCATCCAGTCAGTTCTCGGCGAGTCCTGTCCGGTGTACTCACACCTAGTGAGCATCTGTATACAATCTTAGGTGAACACCACCAATGGTTGCGGGACCAATCCATCGCCCCTCGTCAGGGTCTAGATATGTATACACTAGTCTACTCCGGAGTATCGATGCCCAATCTCGATACTCCTGCGACCAGGGACATCTAAGGGTGTGCCTATTGACTATCCAGCTCCCACTAATATGACTGCCATCACAACGCCGGTAGTCAGACAAACACCCTAAGGGCTTTATCAACATATATATATAAGTACCAAGTAAAATATATCATACGTTAAGACAAAGTCAAACCAAATAGCGTACTATCATATCAAGCAAGACTGTTATGTACATACGTATCCCAAGCATCATATACAATGTAGGCCTCTAGGGCATATATATCCAACAATCTCCCACTTGCACTAAGGCCTATAATTGGCGCAATGAGTACCCACTGTCTCTACCAGATCCAGTTTCTTGCGTACCGCATGCCCAACATCTCAAATAGCCTCTCGAACTGTACTTGAGGAATGGCCTTGGTGAATGGATCTGCCGTGTTGTCTTTTGTGTCCACTCTCCGTATCTCGATCTCTCGACGATCCACGATCTCCCTGATCAGGTGAAACCGCCTTAAGATATGCCTGGATTTCTGATGGGTCCTTGGTTCCTTCGCTAAAGCTACAGCGCCATTGTTATCGCAATACAAAGGTATTGGATTGGCAATGGACGGAACCACCTGAAGTTCAGAAATGAACTTCCTCATCCAGATAGCCTCTTTTGCGGCTTCACTAGCAGCTATATACTCAGCCTCCATAGTTGAGTCTGCGACGGTATCTTTTTTGGAACTCTTCCAACATACCGCCCTTCCATTGAGGGTAAACACAAAACCCGAAATGGATTTAGAATCATCCTTGTCACTTTGGAAGCCGGAGTCGGTAAAAGCCTCTACCTGGAGGTCCCCATTACCGTAAATCAAGAACATCTCCTTAGTCCTTCTTAGGTACTTGAGAATGTTCTTCACCGCTCTCCAATGTTTCTCACCTGGGTCAGACTGATACCTGCTTACGACATTAAGTGCGTAAGCTACATCCGGTCTGGTACATAACATCGCATACATTATTGATCCTACCGCCGAAGCGTAGGGTATAATGCCCATGCGAGCCCTCTCTTCATCAGTCTTTGGAGACATCTCTTTGGAGAGGGTGATTCCGTGACAAGCGGGCATATTGCCGCGCTTGGAATCTTCCATACTAAATCTCTTTAGTATAGTGTCTATATACCAGGACTGTGAATGTCCCAATGTTCTCTTAGATCTATCACGATAGATCTTAATTCCCAGAATGTATGATGCATCTCCCAAGTCTTTCATAGAGAATTTCTGTGACAAGAAGAGCTTTACTGATTGTAGTATAGGGATATCATTCCCTATCAGTAGTATGTCGTCGACGTATAAAACGAGGAAGACTGCTGCTCCTTCTACAATCTTCCTATAAATACATGGTTCATCTACATTTTTGATAAAGTCAAATTCTTTGACTGTTTCATCAAAGCAGATGTTCCAACTCCGCGATGCTTGCTTTAACCCAAAAATTGATTTAAGCAATTTGCACACTCTTCCGCTGCTCCTACTGTCTAAGAAACCTTCTGGTTGATCCATGTAAACACTCTCTTCTAGATGTCCATTTAGAAAAGCTGTTTTTACATCCATTTGCCAGATTTCATAGTCATGGAAGGCAGCAATGGCAAGCATGATCCAAATGGATTTAAGCATAGCTACTGGTGAAAAAGTTTCATCATAGTCCAATCCTGGTCTTTGACGAAAACCTTTTGCTACTAGTCTAGTTTTGTAGGTTTCCACTTGTCCAAATGTACCAATCTTCTATTTGAAGATCCATTTGCACCCAACTGGTTTTTCCCCAGGAGGAG
This sequence comes from Agapanthus africanus, assembly GCA_030015575.1. Lineage (NCBI taxonomy): Eukaryota > Viridiplantae > Streptophyta > Magnoliopsida > Asparagales > Amaryllidaceae > Agapanthus > Agapanthus africanus. The sequence goes on from CM057344.1 coordinate 283,829,585, forward strand.
CAACTTCTAAAGTCCATAGTTTATTGGTGTACATGGATTCCATTTCGGATCTCATAGCATCCAGCCACTTCACTGAGTCGCTACTCGTGATAGCCTGCTGAAAACTAGTAGGCTCATCAACATCGATGATGCAATCCTCTCGATCCCCATCATGAAGAAAACCATAGTATCTTTCAGGAGGATGAGAAAGCCTACTAGATCTGCGGAGTGGCGTTGGTTCGTCATGTTCTATTGAAATCTGAGATTCTTCTAAGTCCTCGGTTGCAGTTTGAGGTTCTGGAATTTCTTCCAGTTCTACCGCACTCCCACTAATTTATTTTGCAAGAAATTCGCTATCTAACAAGACAATGTGGCGAGTGACAAACACCTTTTGTTCTTCAGTGTGGTAGACCATATACCCCCTTGATTGCTTGGGGTATCCTACAAACTTGCACAAAACCGATCGTGCCTCGAGCTTGTCCGGATTATGCTTCTTAACATATACCGGACACCCCCATATCTTGATATACATGAGATATGGTCTCTTCCCACACAACATTTCATATGGAGTGGCAGGTACAGACTTAGTTGGAACTCTATTCAATAGGTATGCGGCTGATTCTAGAGCAAATCCCCAGAAGGAAAGTGGCAACTCAGCACTACTCATCATTGAACGCACCATATCTAATAGCGTGCGATTCCTCCTTTCTGATACACCATTATGCTGAGGTGTATAAGGCGGAGTAAGCTGAGAGAGAATTCCGTTCTCTTTTAAGTATTCAAGGAAACTGGTACTTAAGTATTCTCCACCTCGATCAGATCGAAGTGTCTTGATGCTTTTACCAGTCTGTTTCTCTACTTCATTTTTATACTCTTTAAACTTCTCAAAGACCTCGGATTTATGTTTCATTAAGAATATATGTCCATACCTAGAGAAGTCATCAGTAAAAGTTATGATGTAGGAGTGACCGCTTCGTGCATGCATAGACATCGGACCACATACATCACTGTGTACTAGTTCCAAGAGTTCAGTGGCTCTTTCTCCGTGTCCGGTGAACGGAGATTTGGTCATTTTTCCTTTGATACATGATTGACAAGTTGCATATGATGAATATTCAAACGGATCTAGATATCCATCTTTATGTAACTTAGTCAACCTTGTTTCATTTATATGACCAAGTCTATAATGCCATAGGAAGGCTTGATTCGAATCTGGAACCTTTCTTTTACGCGTGTTTTGAATATTGAAAATTTGAGGTTGATTAAGTATGTATATGCCGTTTTCCAGTGTGCCAAACCCAATCAGTTCTTGATTTAGGAGAATGTTCATGACATTTCTTTCAAGCACAAAATTATATCCTTTATTAGACAACAAAGATACTGATATAATATTACACAACATACTGGGAATACAAAAACAGCTGTACAGTACCAAAATGTGTCCACTATTCAACCCTTGGTGATATTCCCCTATTGCAACTGCATCTACATGCATTCCATTGCCCATCCGGAGAGTCATATCACCTGCCCCCAGTACTCTACTATTTCTCAGATCCTGCAAAGAATTACAGATGTGAGAACCAGAACCGTTATCAAGTACCCATGAAGTAGAGTTTACTGAAAGACAATTTTCGATTATGAACACACCTGAAGCAGAAGCAACAGCTTGCTTCATGTCCTTGGCTTTAAAGGCCAAACAGTCCTTCTTCCAGTGCCCTTGCTTGTGACAATAGAAGCACTCGTTCTTTTCTGCCTTCACCCTTCCTGCCTTGTTCGTTCCCTGCACCTTCTTGACCCCACCCTTCGGTTTGGGGGCTTTCATCTTCTTCTTCCGTTTATCTTTCGCTTTAGATTTAGAAGAAGATGATTGGCCAACATACAGAACGGGGGTCTTCTCCTTTTTCAAGGAGGTCTCTGCCACCCTCAATATATTGAGGAGCCTTGGAAGATCCGCTTCCATTTCGTGCATGTTGAAGTTCAGCACGAACTGAGAGAAGGTGTGGGGAAGGGACTGCAAAATCAAGTCGATATACAAATTATTCTCTAGCACGCATCCCAGGTTTGCGAGTTCCTCAATGAGGGTGATCATTTTAAGGACGTGCTCTCCAACAGGCGATCCTGGAGCTAACCTCATCTGGAAGAGTTTCCTTAAGGTTTCGTACCTCGCGATACGGGAGTGTTCACCATACAATTCCTTGCAATGGAGGAATATGGATACAATATCCATACTCTCGTGCTGTTTCTGGAGTTCATTATTCATGGACGCCAGCACGATACACTTAGCTCGCTCACAGTCTAGATCCCAGGTTTTGCGAACTTTCTTGTCCGCAACTGAGGAATCTGGTCCTGGGATAAGGGGTGGAACAGCGGTGGTAACATATGCAACTTTGTTATAAGTCAGTGCAATATTGACGTTCCTTCGCCAATCTTTATAGTTCTGCCCGGTCAGTATATTCTTTTCAAGTTATAGTTTTAGTCCAGTCATGGTAGCTGCCAGAGAGAGAGAAAAGAAACACTCAGCATATGCTCTTGCAAGTTTAGATTGGTTTATTAATTTATCTAAACAGGATGGCTCCCAATGTTTCCTCAAATCCTTCTTCAAAACCTAAAAGAAGAACTAGTCAGAATTTAATCACACGTTACAATTCTTGCTTTAATCTTTCAGCCAAGCTGGTGTTGGTACTTCGAGGGAGGTTTTCCAACGCTTTCGCGAAGTTCCTTAATTAAAGAACCTCTTTTCCCTGGAGGCGTAGCCTCTCTAACACCTTTCTAGGCACCTACTTGGTTTATAGCATTCATTGTTAAGTGAGAGAAATTCCCGAGAGTAATCCTACTCATCAGTGGGATCGGGAACCAACTATCATTGCATGATGCCCTAGATGGAAGCCACTCTAGTCACCACACTCCAGAAGGTAAGCTAAATCTGCAAGTTTCCTTTATGTTTGAAACACCCGATGTGATTTTTACCCCAAGCTCTTATAGACCTTGACGTAGGCCAACAAGTCATAAAACGCAAGTCAAGTTCTACCCGTCGTTGTCCTGATCAATTTAAATACATCGTACAAGCCCTTGACGTAGGCCAACAAGGTGTACGTCTGTATTAAACTAATGCATCTATCTATGCAACAAAAAGGCACACACACTGCTACCATACACTATGCCTTGACGTAGTCCAACAAGCATAGCATGAATACGATGTGCTGTCTATCTGAAATGACGGAGGGTTACGGCTGGTTTTTGGCAAAAAACCGTTAACGTAGTGAACTTGATTTGATCGAAGGAACTAAGATAGCTTTTATTAAAAGGAGTGGTTTAAGCTCCGCATTTAAAATTTGCTTTTTCAAGAAAACCGAGTGGTTTTTAGAAATTGTTCCAACTATTCAGTTTAGGTTTTATTTTCTTTGCATTAATAATAATGCGTCCCATCTTTAACCTATCATTACAGATAACAACGAAAATACAACGTCCTTTTATGCCATCCGCATTCGCCCCGGGGTCCCGTCATCACCCGTTAGGTTACTTAACTAACGACAGAGCGGGGGCTGGGCTAGCGCGGGTGTAAAACATAAGCGACGTATTGTTAGTTGTATGTATACCCTAGAGGCCAGTATTGTACAGATGATGTATATTATATTGGATGCTTGGACATATATAGAGATGACTTTCTTGCTCGATATGATAGTATGCTATCTGGTTGCTCTTTATCTTAACATGTACACATGTCTCTTTATACTGTCTTATAGTTACATGTTGGTAAAGCCCTTAGGATATGTACTTGACTACCTGGACTGTGATGCAGATCATACTAATGGGGGACATGGTAGTCCATAAGTACATCCTTCAAGGTCCCTAGTCGTGGGTGTATCGAGACGGGGCATCGATATACCAGTGTAGACTAGCGTATACGCTTCTCGACCCATGAGATGGGCGATGGGTGATCCCACATCCATTGGTGTTTGACATCAGAGATGGTGTACGGGTGCTCAGTGGAGACTGGGTATACTGGACGGACACGCCGAGAACTCCCAGATGGTATTATACCTCACGTCAGATGGCAGTTCTCAGGTGACGTTGTACAGGTTAGTCTGTAGACCCGAGATCGTCATAGAGTCTTGTGTGATTCCCACTGTGCTTTGATCTCCACCTTACCACGTCCATGAGGGCGTGCAAAACGGTGGTCTTTGGGTACATTCCCGAGTCATATAGAGGCAATGAGCGATAGGAGGGGTTTCGTCTCTCCCGGTATTGGGGGTTGATGTTGCGCTGTGCTCGATTGGCCGTAACAGGGAAGTCCCTGGCCAGGGCTGATCAGAGATTTCCTGGTAAGTGTTACCAGTAGTTTCTCGACCCGTTATGAGCCTCACATCGGCACGACTTATCGGTTATTGGGGTCTGACGTATACCACCCCTAGACTTGATATGCGACATATCAGACGAACAGACCGGACTGTACGGTAAGTGTTACTGGTTGGATTCACAGGAGTGTGAGCGGGCTAGCTCGTCGATCTTCTGATCGCTCAATACCTGGATGGCCGTTACGTTTAGCAGACCGCTTGCGGCTTGTGGGTGCTTGATATGATCATCATCTGCTACCCGGCGTATTGATGAGTCTTTAGAGTCCTACACAGAGGTTTCCTGGCTCAAGCGAAACGAAATAGGAGCGCATATGAGATATGTGCAGGACCGAGAATAATGTGAGTATGTGATACCGTATTTCATTCTCGCGATGGATGTATCGATTGGTTATATTCGATATGACCTAGTTATCGAATCATTGATTCGATAAATCGATACATTGGATACTAGTCGGTTATGTGCGACATGACCGAATCATTGAATCAAATGTTGATTTAATGATTTAATGTATAATTATATATTTGATATATTACTTTGCATTAGCTAGTATTGGTTCACTTTAAATGGATTTTCTCACTTGATGTGCAAGAAGTATATGTGATATACTTTTGTGCACATATTTGTATCATGTTTGATGATACTTGATAATTTAGTTAAGTGTATAGAATTAAACCATGGTTAATTTGATAATTAGGGTTTTGCATATTCATTTATTTATTTATTTGTTCATTTATTTATTTAGAAAAGATTTAGATAAGAATGGTGGCTATGTTTGTTTTTAGTTGAAGCTTCATGAAGCTTTGACTTCTTAACCATTCTTGTCTTCATGCTTAACCCTAACCAATCCAAGTAACCATGGTCTATTCTCTACACTCAACTATGGTTTTCTTATGATAAGTATTGAATTATTTTTCATTTTAATTCAACACTTATCATATTCTTTCTTCTTCATCATCTTCTTCTTCAAGAAAAGCTTAAGTCCATCAATGGCAACTTGAGCTAAAGTGAGAGAAATCCAATTCTAAAGTGAACCCACCTCCTATTTCTTCACCCTCTACCTCTTGCCAAGTTGTTTTGGGTGTTTTCTTCACAAGTTTCACAACTTTGTGAAGTCGGAGCTTGAACTTGTGATGCCTCGACGTAGATCATCTTCGGCACGAAGCCGACGACTTAGTCCGCCCAATTCTCCGATGAAGCCGACGTTTGAGTTCGGGATTCGAGATGGACAGCGAGAGGACGCCTACGTGGAGCTAAGGAAGTAGAGAACCGGATCTACAAAGGTTGTAGCCTCTCTCCTTTAGTTAAGATGTTAACTAGTTTACTGTTTCGTCTAAATTTCTAGTCGACGATCCGTATTAGGGTTTCTCGGCACCCATAAAAATTGAAATTGGCATGGTTGATGCCTTGTGAGACCTCTATAGTGTGCCTAGGAACCCTACAGTGGTATCAGAGCCTAGCTAGAGCCTTAGGCGAAGTCTATACGGAGTTTGAAGTCCGATCGACCCGAAACCCCAACTCAAATATTGCTCTCTGGACTTTTTCTAAAAAATGGGATTTTTCCATATTAAAAATTCTTAAAAATATCAGCATGAAGATATAAGAATTATGGTGCAAAACGAGCTCATGATGCGTCTAAACCGCCGCGGAAACGCGGCAGAAGCATGGCTTCTGCCGCGGTTCCGCCGCCTACTGTTCACAATGCGCAATAATTTTTGCATAGTAATTCCTATTTTCTGGTGCTGAGTTTTTGTCACGACCCGCAGGGTACGGAACGTGACTAGCACTTAAGTTTACGAAACGTCTAAAGACGTCCGTAAAATAAGTAAGCCAAAGCCCAGAAAACAAAACCAATTAAGCAAAAGAGTGAAGAAAACCCAATCAATTGAAAGCGAGTTTATCAAATAAGTCATGTAAACCCCTTTTTAAAATCAATACCAATTTTTCCGAAAATTTCCGCAGTGTCTCCTTTGTAAATACTGGCCCCCAAACTGGGTACAACAAAAATATATATGAATCCAACAAAATAGGGCATCCCCAAGCGGGAGCTAGCTCTTCGCCACAAGGCGGTCACAAATCCCACGCAATATTAAATGACAACAAGCAAAATAATCATAATGAAGCATAAGAAAACATCATGTCGACTCAAGTGAGCTCGACCCCAAAATACAGCATAAAAGTCCCCAAACCTCACAGTCTCATCTCTAAGTCAATATACAATAATACTGGTAGAAACAGTAGATGGAGTACACTAGATACCAAGAATATACAAGGTGGTACAAAAATAATAACATAACCCACCTATGAACAAATCTCGAGTCCAGGCAAAGGAGGCAAAAGAACAAGTGCGCCTGCCGCTACTGAACTGACGGAGCGGACCTGCAAAAGACTGTGGCACAACGGGGGTGAGTTGCCAACTCGTGAGTAATAAATAACACCTACAAAGGCTATCGTATGCATGCACACAAGCATCCTAGCATCTAAAATACAGGTATGAATGGGTGCACTAGCAGGGTGTATACAACATCAGTGTACGAATATGTATGCAACATGAATATCTGAGGTCTCAATAGGTATATATAAGAAACATTTATCTCTTTTTGTTTTTTAAACTCTTTTAGAATGCCAGCATAATACTCAAAGAATCGACGAGAACCGGTGTCCAGCAACGACACCCAAAAGCTGTCTCAAATCTCATAAATGTATCTCTGGCCTCAGCCGTCCGGCTGACCCATCTCAAATATCAATATCTCATCATCTAGCGGCCACGGTCGGTATCCTCTAGATATCCTCCGTCCCAAACAATCACCGGTAGGTAATCCGTCCCCTGCCAGGCTCAACGTCAACACCACATTCCTCTTGCCCCGGGGTACCTTACCGGGCCTACCATGTACCCGTGCCGGTTCCTCCACTCCTCGACACGGATTTCCAAAACCACAGCAAACTCATGGTGGACGACACTTACATCACTAGAAAACCGCAATTTACATATTTTAAAAATATAATAAGTTTAGAAATTTTGCGGCTTTCCCCCGAAATCCAGCAATATCATAAAATCTCAAGAAATCCTCATAAGTGCATATATCAGTGATAATGAATGCATATGGTATCAATAATCAAGTTGCGATGTGTAATTAATGGATTAGGCATGAACAATTAATATGATGAAGTACATGCACATGAATAGCAGTCCTACGATTTCATTTTAAGGAATTAAAGGCAATAGCACCAGTTTAAGTATCAATTAGTAAAGGGTTTAAATTTAAATGTTATCTAGTATGGTGGCATGGCAATTACCAGGGTGTGTGTGTAAGCATGAATAGTGCTCGTGCTGCATATAAAAACCCTGACAATGGTGCAGGTGTCCTATAAAATGGTTTCGTATAGGTATGTCAATATAATGCATGGATGCAGCAATAGTCAACTAAGTATTTCACCCCTAATTACTAACATCACTAAGGGTCTTGTAAGTTACTAAAACTATCGGGCGGCTTGCGCCATCCAACGATAGTCCCCCGTAGATGTTACATCTACTCACCGGAATCCCTGGCTAGCTGTGTCCAATCACCGCTTTCCCCTTTCGCGCCGCGTCTGACGTCTCCGCGACCGAACCTGGAATTTACATCAATACCCAACATAAGGTTACATATCAAGAACGACGCGAAACCCAAACGAAACTACTAAAGTTCACTGGTTAGGTACAGCGTGCACAAAGTGCGCGGAACACACGCGAAAATCGCAAAAACTGCCAAAAAACGCCGATTTGGTCGCCCGGCAAAACTAAAACCCGACTACCCAAAAATCCGCACTCACGCATCCTAAACGTCATAGGAGATGCTAAAAACATCCCCAAGGTATCACAAATAAATCACCAAATAATTTTAATAAAAACCTAGTAAGCACAAACTAGCAATTTTGGTGCAAAAATCGAAATTTAGCGATACGGTTATCACAATCCAATCACACAACAAGCAATCTACAAACACTATAATTACAACACATAGCAAAGATTCAAAAACCTATTTTCCATAAGCAACCATTACTTGAATTATATAACCTAGCAATTCTTAATCCAAACTTTATATGAAAACCTTAAATTAACACTAATTTTATAACTCAATTAGCAAGTTAATCTTCTAGATTAGGTTAGCAAAACAACTAGGTAACAAATTAGATTTAATCAACTAAGTAATGGTTTCTAAACCCTAATTCAACTCACTAATCATGCTTCACAACCCATTTCCATACACTAACCCCTTTCTTGAAATTCCTAAAACAACAATTTACAACCAAATCACACTTCTAAAATTAACTAAATTAGCATAATTTAAAAACCACATAACAAGGTAACCTCTTAGATTAGTTAAGTAACAACTAGATTAACTACAAAACAATTCAATTAACTATCATGGCTTCAAAACCCTAGTTTAAACAAACTACTCTTTTATAAACTAGATTAGAAATTAGTTAACTTTTAACACTAAACCATACAATTAAAGGAATTTAGCAAAAAGAAAGTAACTTGATGGAAATTATACCTCAAGATCTATGGATCAAGCAAGTGATTTGCCTCTAAGGATGGCTTCCTAGCTCCAAGATTCAAGCAAGAATGGCTAAGGATAATGATAGCATAAGGATTTTGTTTGGATTTTTGAATTAATTATGGATTTTGATGTGTTTTCTTGAAGAAATTTGAAGAAAACTGAAAAGAAAAGAGATGAAGAAGAGAGGGTGCAGGTTTCGGCCAGAGGAGGTAAGGGGAGGGGTGTGGGTGAGTGGGGAAAAGTCCTTGGTCAACTTCCAAAAGTCAATGTACCATAACTTATCAATTATATTTAAAATAAATCAATAAACTAACTAAATCAACTCAAGAAAGGAAACAAAGAAGGAGGCCAGAAATTTCTGGACTTGCACAAGGTGGGGCTGTCCTAGGGCTGAGGGAAGAGAGAGAGGGGTTTTACAAAAGAAATTTTATGCAAAAAGGCCCCCTACAAGTCAAAAATTGCAAGTTTTAGCTTAAAATTCAATAATTTCGCTTCCTATAATAAAAATTTGTTAAAAATCAAAATAAAATACTAAAAATTTATGTTACAACTAGATTTTAATTATCATAATTTTAAGGATTAAAATTAGCCCGGAAAAATTTGTATTTATCGCTAATTTTAATGTATTTTCTTACCGGCTTAAAATAATATTAAAAAATTAGGGAAAATTAGGGAAAATTTTTAAACGACCAGAATTTCATAATTAACTCATTAGCTACTAAAAACAAGCAATTACCTATCCATTTTAGGTATAATTAGCCCTAAACTGCAAAATAACGAGAAAGACGGTTTTCGGAAAAATACCGAATTTTCACCGAATTTCAGGAAAACACCAAAACGACTTTTCAAGACGCTACAATCTTCCCCCATTAAAGAAATTCGGTCCCCGAATTTAAAAATATAGCTACGCGTACCTTCGAAGAGATGGGGATATTTCTTCCTCATCTCGCCCTCAGGTCTCCCAGGTAACCTCCTCGCTGCTCGGGCTACGCCAAAGGACCTTGACGGTTGGTATAATCTTCGACCTCAACTTCTTCACCTGCCGATCCAGGATGGCCACCGGCTGCTCTGCAAAAGAAAGGTCGCGCTCTAGCTGGACTGTCGGGTGCTGAATCGCATGCGAAGGGTCGTGAAGGTACTTGCGGAGCATCGAAACATGGAAGACGGGGTGAACATCGGGAAAGCTGGGAGGAAGAGCCAAACGATAAGCAACAGCGCCAACCCGCTCGAGGATCTCGAAGGGACCTACGAATCTAGGGCTAAGCTTCCCCTTTCGCCCAAAACGCATCACGCCCTTCATTGGAGAGACCCTCAGAAAAACATGGTCGCCAACTGCGAACTCTAATCTGCGACGGCGCATGTCCGCATAAGATTTCTGCCTGCTCTGAGCCGCTCTCATCCGGTCTCGGATCAACTGTATTTTCTCTGTCGTCTCCTCAACAAGCTGCAGCCCCAAAATGCTGCTCTCGCTGAGCTCTGTCCAACAGACGGGCGATCTGCATCTCCTCCCATACAATGCCTCGAAAGGTGCCATCTGAATAGTATCCTGGAAGCTGTTGTTGTAGGAGAACTCCACTAGAGGTAAATGACGATCCCAGCTACCACCAAAGTCTAAAACGCACGCTCTGAGCATGTCCTCGAGACTCTAAATGGTCCGCTCTGACTGTCCGTCTGTCTGCGGATGAAACGCTGTGCTGAAGCTCAAACGAGTGCCCAAAGCCTCCTGAAGTCTCTGCCAAAGTCGGCTGGTGAACTGAGTGCCTCGATCTGACACGATACAAGTCGGTAAGCCGTGTAGTCGCACGATCTCGTCAATATAGAGCTGAGCATACTGAGCGAAGCTGAAAGTCGTCTTCACTGGCAGGAAGTGAGCCGCTTTCGTCAATCTATCCACGATCACCCAGATGGAGTCATACCCTCGACTGGTCCTGGGTAGACCCACAACGAAGTCCATCGAAATCTGTTCCCATTTCCACTCTGGAATGGGTAACGGCTGTAGCTCTCCTGCGGGCCTCTGGTGCTCGGCCTTGACTTGCTGACAAGTCAGGCATCTCGAAACGAACTCCGCAATGTCCCCCTTCATCCCGTCCCACCAGTAGGTCTCTCTCATATCATGGTACATCTTGGTGGAACCGGGGTGGACACTATACACTGATCGGTGTGCCTCCTCAAGAATGTCGCGCCGCAATCCATCAGCATCTGGTACGCACAGTCTAGATCCATATCGTAAAATCCCCTGATCGTCAACCACGAACTCGGAAAATCTACCCTGTCCCATCTGTGCCATGATCTCTGAGCAACGGTCGTCACTGCGCTGTGCCTCATATATACGGTCAAGCAACTGTGGGCGTGCACGAACATGCGCGAGCTGTCCCCCTGTCTGAGTGAACTCGAACTCAACTCGGCTGTCGAATATCTGCCAATCTGCTGACGACTGCCTCTGCACTGCGCGCAAAAAGGATAGACTACCCCCGGGCCTCCTACTCAACGCATCTGCCACCACATTTGCCTTGCCGGGGTGATATAAGATCTCGCAGTCGTAGTCTTTCACCAACTCCATCCAACGACGCTGTCTGAGGTTCAGGTCTCGCTGCTGAAATATGTACTTTAAGCTCTTATGATCGGTGAATATCTGACACGACTCGCCGTACAGGTAATGTCGCCAAATCTTCAGTGCAAAGACCACTGCAGCCATCTCTAAATCATGAGTGGGGTAGTTCTGTTCATGCTTCTTCAACTGCCGAGAAGCATAAGCGATCACCCGGCCATGCTGCATCAATACGCATCCTAATCCCACTCGCGAAGCATCACAGTAGACAACAAATCCGCCTGATCCTGAAGGCAAAGATAATACCGGCGCCGTAGTCAAACATGTCCGCAGCTGCTGAAAACTGCGCTCGCACTCCTCCGTCCAGACGAAAGGAACTCCCTTCTGGGTCAAACTGGTCAACGGTGCAGCTATACGGGAGAAGTCCTGAACAAAACGCCTTTAGTAGCCCGCCAAGCCTAGAAAACTACGGATCTCAGTAACCGATGTAGGTCGGGGCCACTGCTGAACAGCCTCAATCTTCTTCGGGTCCACACAAATGCCGTCTCTCGTAACCACGTGACCCAAGAATCCGACGCTGTCCAGCCAGAATGCACACTTGGAGAACTTTGCGAACAGCTGGTGCTCCCTCAGAGTCTGTAACGTAATCCGCAAGTGCTGCTCGTGCTCCTCTCTGCTCCGGGAGTACACCAAGATATCGTCGATAAACACGATGATGAACAAGTCAAGATACGGCCTGAATGTACGGTTCATCAAATCCATAAATGCTGCTGGGGCGTTGGTGAGTCCGAACGACATCACCAAAAACTCGTAGTGGCCGTAGCGCGTGCGGAAAGCTGTCCTCGGTATATCCTCCTGTCGAACTCGCAGCTGATGGTATCCTGATCGCAAGTCGATCCTCGAAAAATACCCCGCACCCTGAAGCTGGTCGAACAAATCATCAATGCGCGGCAACGGATATCTGTTCCGAACGGTAACTTTGTTCAGCTGGCGGTAGTCGATACATAAGCGCAAACTCCCATCCTTCTTCTTGACAAACAGGACCGGAGCACCCCACGGAGAAACACTCGGTCGAATAAGCCCCTTATCTAACAAATCCTGCAACTGATCCTTCAGCTCTCGAAGCTCTGCCGGGGCCATCCGATAAGGCGGTATAGAAATAGGCCCCGAACCGGAAATCAAATCAATGCAGAACTCAACATCGCGCTCAGGCGGTAGCCCAGGTAGCTCATCAGGGAAAACATCAGGGAACTCACAACTACCGGGACCCGGTCTAACGGAACCTCTGCAGCTCGAGTATCACAAATACACGCTAAGAATCCCTGACATCCCTTCCGCAAGAGCTGACCAGCGCGAAAGACGAAATTAAGCTGGGAAGGGTGACACTGCGGTCTCCCTGAACAACAAGGACTGGCTCTCCCGAAAGCTAAATCTGACTGCCTTCTCACGGCAGTCCACCGAAGCATAACAAGTGGCTAGCCAATCCATGCCCAGAAGCACATCAAAGTCCAACATATCGAGGAGAATCAAATCAACTGATGAATCCCTCTCCCCGATATGAACGGAACACAAACGAAATACAAACCGAGCGACAAACGACTCGCCTACCGGAGTAACAACAACAAGCGGATGATCTAACGACGACGACTCACGGCCCAACATCGGTGCAAAGTGTGTAGATACGTACGAATGTGTGGAACCTGGGTCGAATAATACCCGTGCGTCGAAAGAACAAACTGGCAAGGTACCTGTCACAACGGCATTGGATGCCTGCGCATCCTGCGGTGTCAAAGCAAAAACTCGGGCCTGTCCTCCACCGATAGCGGGCTGACCTCGACCTCGGCCTCTGCCTCCTCGTCCTCTCTGAACAGGACCGCCGCGTCCACGGCCTCTCGGTGCACCTAACTGGCGTGGAGCATCGCCTGGGGCAGGAAGTAAGGCTCTCTGAGGAGGGGGTGGTGATGGTGGTAGGGTCACATGCGGAACTGTCGCTGCTCCCTGTCGTCTCACCGGACAGTCTCTGATAAGATGGTGCAGACTCCCGCACCCAAAACATCCTGGCGACGGCTGCTGCCCCTGGGGATAAGAACCATATAACTGTCCCCGCCCAAATCCTCTGCCAGGCCTATCTCTCGGAAAGAATCTGGCGCGCTGCCTCTGAGACGGTACATCGGTGCAAATCCTCTTCGGCCCAGAAACGGCCGAAGTCTGTGATATGCGTGTCTCCATCCGCAATGCCGTATCCATAGCAGCTGAATAAGTGTCGTAGTGCTGGGCGCCAATGGCAAGATATAGCTGGGCATCAAGTACCTGTACGAACCTCTTCACCATCTTCTCCTCGGTATCCACCAAATACTGAGCATATCGGGATAACTGTGTAAACTGGATGTCATACTCAGACACCGTCATCCCAGGTGTCTTGACTAAGGCCTCGAAGCTGTGAGCTCTGGCGTCACGAACGCTCTCTGGAAGGAAACGGGCTAGAAAGACCGCTGTAAACTCGACCCAAGTCATAGACGGTAGACCTGCAGCTCGACCTCTCAAGACTGACTCCCACCATGTCTGCGCGAGACCCTCTAGTCGGAAACTCGCAAGCTCTACCCATCGATCATCCGAACATCTCAGCGAACGGCAGATCCTGGCTAAACTGTCAAGGAACGTCTGTGGGTCCTCCGCTGCCTCGGTGCCGGTGAATACTGGAGGTCTCAGCCTTATGAAATCCTGTAGTGAAACCGGAATGGCCACGGTGGTAGTAGTAGGAGCAGGTATCATGGTCGTCTGTGATGTAGTAGGTACATCATCCGGCCTCGGTGTACGACTGGCTGCAACTAGGGATCCTACCATCTGACGTAGCTCCTGCATGCCTCCCATCATCTGTCGCAACTCCTCCATACCGGTCTCGAGCCTATCCATACGGCCTGGGGAAGGTGGATCGGTCTGTCCCTGCGGCGTAGGCATACCACCCTGCTCAGTCCTAGTCTCGGACGAGCCAGCTCGAATCTCGTCTCTGGCGGCAGCCCTCTGTGCCCTCGTAGCCTTCGGCGGCATAGTGGCTGTTACAGGAAAACGGATAGTAAGAACAGTGCAATAGGATCATAAGATACACGGAATTGAAGAAGGAATTTTCAAGCAAGTATATCCTAAAGTCACTTAGGCGGAGTACCGTATCGTAAGTATGCCGCGGACATACGCACGTTACGTTACCCAGCTTAAGTCACTTACTCCATCTACCAAGGGTCATCCTACACTCACAAAGGTAAAACCTATCGCTTTGATACCAACTTTGTCACGACCCGCAGGGTACGGAACGTGACTGGCACTTAAGTTTACGAAACGTCTAAAGACGTCCGTAAAATAAGTAAGCCAAAGCCCAGAAAACAAAACCAATTAAGCAAAAGAGTGAAGAAAACCCAATCAGTTGAAAGCGAGTTTATCAAATAAGTCATGTAAAACCCTTTTTAAAAACAATACCAATTTTTCCGAAAATTTCGGCAGAGTCTCCTTTGTAAATACTGGCCCCCAAACTGGGTACAACAAAAATATATATGAATCCAACAAAATAGGGCATCCCCAAGCGGGAGCTAGCTCTTCGCCACAAGGCGGTCACAAATCCCACGCAATATTAAATGACAACAAGCAAAATAATCATAATGAAGCATAAGAAAACATCATGTCGACTCAAGTGAGCTCGACCCCAAAATACAGCATAAAAGTCCCCAAACCTCACAGTCTCATCTCTAGGTCAATATACAATAATACTGGTAGAAACAGTAGATGGAGTACACTAGATAAAAAGAATATACAAGGTGGTACAAAAATAATAACATAACCCACCTATGAGCAAATCTCGAGTCCAGGCAAAAGAGGCAAAAGAACAAGTGCGCCTGCCGCTACTGAACTGACGGAGCGGACCTGCAAAAGACTGTGGCAAAACGGGGGTGAGTTGCCAACTCGTGAGTAATAAATAACACCTACAAAGGCTATCGTATGCATGCACACAAGCATCCTAGCATCTAAAATACAGGTATGAATGGGTGCACTAGCACGGTGTATACAACATCAGTGTACGAATATGTATGCAACATGAATATCTGAGGTCTCAATAGGTATATATAAGAAACATTTATCTCTTTTTGTTTTTTAAACTCTTTTAGAATGCCAGCATAATACTCAAAGAATCGACGAGAACCGGTGTCCAGCAACGACACCCAAAAGCTGTCTCAAATCTCATAAATGTATCTCTGGCCTCAGCCGTCCGGCTGACCCATCTCAAATATCAATATCTCATCATCTAGCGGCCACGGTCGGTATCCTCTGGATATCCGCCGTCCCAAACAGTCACCGGTAGGTAATCCGTCCCCTGCCAGGCTCAACGTCAACACCACATTCCTCTTGCCCCGGGGTACCTTACCGGGCCCACCATGTACCCGTGCCGGTTCCTCCACTCCTCGACACGGATTTCCAAAACCACAGCAAACTCATGGTGGACGACACTTACATCACTAGAAAACCGCAATTTACATATTTTAAAAATATAATAAGTTTAGAAATTTTGCGGCTTTCCCCCGAAATCCAGCAATATCATAAAATCTCAAGAAATCCTCATAAGTGCATATATCAGTGATAATGAATGCATATGGTATCAATAATCAAGTTGCGATGTGTAATTAATGGATTAGGCATGAACAATTAATATGATGAAGTACATGCACATGAATAGCAGTCCTACGATTTCATTTAAAGGAATTAAAGGCAATAGCACCAGTTTAAGTATCAATTAGTAAAAGGTTTAAATTTAAATGTTATCTAGTGTGGTGGCATGGCAATTACCAGGGTGTGTATGTAAGCATGAATAGTGCTCGTGCTGCATATAAAAACCCTGGCAATGGTGCAGGTGTCCTATAAAATGGTTTCGTATAGGTATGCCAATATAATGCATGGATGCAGCAATAGTCAACTAAGTATTTCACCCCTAATTACTAACATCACTAAGGGTCTTGTAAGTTACTAAAACTATCGGGCGGCTTGCGCCATCCAACGATAGTCCCCCGTAGATGTTACATCTACTCACCGGAATCCCTGGCTAGCTGTGTCCAATCACCGCTTTCCCCTTTCGCGCCGCGTCTGACGTCTCCGCGACCGAACCTGGAATTTACATCAATACCCAACATAAGGTTACATATCAAGAACGACGCAAAACCCAAATGAAACTACTATAGTTCACTGGCTAGGTACAGCGTGCACAAAGTGCGCGGAACACACGCGAAAATCGCAAATACTGCCAAAAAACGCCGATTTGGTCGCCCGGCAAAACTAAAACCCGACTACCCAAAAATCCGCACTCACGCATCCTAAACGTCATAGGAGATGCTAAAAACATCCCCAAGGTATCACAAATAAATCACCAAATAATTTTAATAAAAACCTAGTAAGCACAAACTAGCAATTTTGGTGCAAAAATCGAAATTTAGCGATACGGTTATCACAATCCAATCACACAACAAGCAATCTACAAACACTATAATTACAACACATAGCAAAGATTCAAAAACCTATTTTCCATAAGCAACCATTACTTGAATTATATAACCTAGCAATTCTTAATCCAAACTTTATATGAAAACCTTAAATTAACACTAATTTTATAACTCAATTAGCAAGTTAAGCTTCTAGATTAGGTTAGCAAAACAACTAGATAACAAATTAGATTTAATCAACTAAGTAATGGTTTCTAAACCCTAATTCAACTCACTAATCATGCTTCACAACCCATTTCCATACACTAACCCCTTTCTTGAAATTCCTAAAACAACAATTTACAACCAAATCACACTTCTAAAATTAACTAAATTAGCATAATTTAAAAACCACATAACAAGGTAACCTCTTAGATTAGTTAAGTAACAACTAGATTAACTACAAAATAATTCAATTAACTATCATGGCTTCAAAACCCTAGTTTAAACAAACTACTCTTTTATAAACTAGATTAGAAATTAGTTAACTTTTAACACTAAACCATACAATTAAAGGAATTTAGCAAAAAGAAAGTAACTTGATGGAAATTATACCTCAAGATCTATGGATCAAGCAAGTGATTTGCCTCTAAGGATGGCTTCCTAGCTCCAAGATTCAAGCAAGAATGGCTAAGGATAATGATAGCATAAGGATTTTGTTTGGATTTTTGAATTAATTATGGATTTTGATGTGTTTTCTTGAAGAAATTTGAAGAAAAATGAAAAGAAAAGAGATGAAGAAGAGAGGGTGCAGGTTTTAGCCAGAGGAGGTAAGGGGAGGGGTGTGGGTGAGTGGGGAAAAGTCCTTGGTCAACTCTCCAAAAGTCAATGTACCATAACTTATCAATTATATTTAAAATAAATCAATAAACTAACTAAATCAACTCAAGAAAGGAAACAAAGAAGGAGGCCAGAAATTTCTGGACTTGCACAAGGTGGGGCTGTCCTAGGGCTGAGGGAAGAGAGAGAGGGGTTTTACAAAAGAAATTTTATGCAAAAAGGCCCCCTACAAGTCAAAAATTGCAAGTTTTAGCTTAAAATTCAATAATTTCTCTTCCTATAATAAAAATTTGTTAAAAATCAAAATAAAATACTAAAAATTTATGTTACAACTATATTTTAATTATCATAATTTTAAAGATTAAAATTAGCCCGGAAAAATTTGTATTTATCGCTAATTTAATGTATTTTCTTACCGGCTTAAAATAATATTAAAAAATTGAAAAAATTAGGGAAAATTTTTAAACGACCAGAATTTCATAATTAACTCATTAGCTACTAAAAACAAGCAATTACCTATCCATTTTAGGTATAATTAGCCCTAAACTGCAAAATAACGAGAAAGACGGTTTTCGGAAAAATACCGAATTTTCACCGAATTTCAGGAAAACACCAAAACGACTTTTCAAGACGCTACAGTTTTATGGGAATTTTTAATATTTATTCAAGAGTTGAATTTTCTGGGATTGTTTTGGGGATTCGGTGTTTCGATCGGAGTATCAGATTTTGTCTATGTGACTTTCCGGATAAATTTTAGAATATGTTAAAAAGTTCGACCGGATATAAATACACAATTTTTCCCCTGTCGGGAAATTTCCAAGTGTTGGATTTTTCCGTAGTTTAACGACGTTCTAAGTAGTGCAAGTAACGCGATGGACCCTCTAGAAGACAACAAACCTTAACTCGATTATGTGACCGTCTTGAACTGCCCTTTGAACCTTCGGGTTTGGGGCAGTACGGCGTGCCACATGTGAGGCGTTGTCTTGACCCTTCTACGGCTGTGTAAGCCCGCGGGGGCGCCCCGGCCGTCGATCCGACGCCGGAAACGCGGAAAACAAAAACTTTGCGAACTTTGCAAAACGGCACCACCGCGGACTTTTCACCCGGATCGGGCCATTAACCTAGCTAGCTAGCAAAAAGAAAAGTGTAGAGAAGCTATACCAAACGATCCGTGTCCTTCGGTCTTCGTCTCCGCTCCGATCTCCCGCGGAATCTCCGTCACCTCCTCGCTCGTCGGAAAGGGCACCACGTAGCCGGAATCTTTTACGGGCTCCCGCCTCTTGACCGAGGCAACTCGGGCGCGAAGTTGGCTAGCCGACGCGTCCAAGACTTGCTATAGAAATAGTGTAGAAGCTTGTCTCTTTTGGGGTTTTGAGGTTGCCATGATGTGGAGGAATTTAGCACTAAGATATTCATGGATGCTTGAGGGAATTTGGAGCTTGCAAAAATGAAGATGGAGCTCGGCCAAAGCAAGAATTTTGCTCACTAGAATTAATGTGTGTGTAGTGTGCACACATTAAAACAATGCAAAGGAAATAAACCTTCACAGTCTACACACAAAGAAATGGGGGGGGCCCCACTAAAAATAGCATGAAGGGAATTATTTCTACCAAAATTAACACCCTCCCTGCACACAAGAACAGTGGCCGGCCCAAAACCTATCATGGTGGAGTTATGAAATGAATTAATAAAGAGAAGAAAAAGAGAATGAAAACAATTAAAAGGTCACACCAAAATCAAGTATCAAACCTTTCACAAAACCACCTCAATCTCATTCTCATAAATGTAAGTGATAGATAAGAAAAGAATATCATGATTATGAATCCACACTCATGCAAAGAAACCCCTCACAAAATGTTAATTGCAAACTTACAATTAACACCCTCCAACGAAAAATCCGACCAGGAAGGAAAGAAAGAAAACCGGCCGGAACGGAATGCAAACTGGCAACCCCAGAAAACCGATCCCATAATAAATTACAGGAAAACCCCACTACTGCAAATACATGCCCGCATTTGTATTCCCACTGAACACAAATGCAAAGAGACAAAACTACACTATCTAAAACTAGAATCCGGCTTAAGCCAAAGCCGGCTAGTAAAAACCGTCCGATCATGATCCGTGCAACACCGGACGTATCTGATCGAACCCTGCCATATCTCCATACGGCCTCTACAACGTTTCGCCCGAAACTTGAGTAACTGTCTGTGTGGTGGACTCTAAAGACTCGTCAATACTATGGCTGTAGATTTAACCACTAGCACGTCAGAGGTATAAGCCAATACGTGACGGGCCACCAGGTATTGACCAAATGGGACGTCGATGAGGAAGCTCATCCCGACACCCAACTGAGCCTGTCAGTGACAATATCCGTACAGTCCGGTCCGTTCGTCTATGAGTATCGCATGGCGGGCCTAGGGGGTTGGTAAAAGTTAGACCCCCAAAAGCGGTACAAGTCGTGTCGGAGTGTAGCCCAGAACACCCTGAGATACTACTGGAATACCTACCAGCAAATCTCCTGCCTTGGCCAAGGACTTTTCATGTTCTGGCTCTCCTAGACACAGCACGACCTCACCCCCAATACCGGGAGAGACGAACCCCTGCAGATCCGCTCACTGCCTCCATGTGGCTCGGGACTGTACCCAACTAAAACCTGTTTGCACGACTCCTTTGAGCCGTGGTAGGGTAGTAATCAAAGTACAGTGGGAACTCACACGAGACAAATGACGATCCCAGGTCGATGAACTAACCTGTACACATGTCACCTGGGAACTGCTATCTGACGTCTGGTATATCCCAACTAGCAGGTTCCCGGCGAGTCCTGTCCGGTGTACTCATAACCCAATGAGCACCTGTATACATCTTAGGTGAACCAACTGACACCAGTGGCTTGTGAGACCGGCCACTGCCCCTCGTCGGGGTCTCGACTGTATACACTAGTCTACTCTGGAGAAACGATGCCCTGTCTCGAATCTCCTACGACTAGGGACCTTTTAAGGATGTGCTTGTAGACCCCCAGCTCCCACTTATATGATCGCCCTCATACTGCTGGAAGTCAAGCAAGAATCCTAGGGGCTTTATCAACGTGTAATAGCGACTCGAAAGGTCACCTGAAGCAGTACACGATGATAAAGATAAACCAGATAGCATACTATCATTTCGAGTAAGACTGTCCTACCGGGATAGGTCCTCCCCTCAATCATTGCAATCACGTGCCTGTGACCCAATAATTGACTCTGAGGGCACTATCTCCAACAATCTCCCACTTGCACTCGAGGCTAATTATTGCGATGTCGCAAACTCACAGCCCGTGTGATACCGAACACCCAACTCCTCTACTAGTCAGCCTCACAAAGCTCGTTTGCGAAACTATTGCGTTCGAGGAATAGCCTCGGTGAGTGGATCCGCTATGATGTTTCTTTCTATGTCTCTCTATATCTCATGTTCGCAGAGAAAACTATCTCCCGAAATGAGCAATACCTGTCTTAGAATATCTGGATGTCTGATGGGACCTAGCTCATAAGTGAACTCCAAATCCAAACTTCTTAGACTGTATCGACAACTGAACTTAATCAGTGTCCTGCGCCATACCTTCCCTCTGTATCCACCTGGACCACCTGTCCAAAATACTGCCCCTCGTCAGAGGGAAAACTATAACTCTGACAGCCACTCTGCCATCCAGGTCACCTTGGAAGCCTGGAATGATAACCGTCTCCTAAAGAAGGTTACCGTTATCATATCCCTAGAACATCCACTTATGTTTTAAAACTGCTTCCGACTGTTTCTCCAAGATTGGATTAATATCAACTTATTGCACCTACTGCAAGAACAACATCTGGTGTGGTACTTGACATCTCATGATTGACTCAATTGCCTAAGCAAGTGATCTGTCAATCATGCGTATCCCTCTCCCCTTTAGTCTGTAAGACACCTTTAGAGAGGGTGACTCCATTACCTGCAGGTTCACCACCATGCCAGGAGTCGTCCATTCTAAATACTCATAGAATGCGGTCAAAGTACCCAAATTAGGAGACCACCCAAATCTAGATCTAAAACCATAAATCTAGTAACCAGAATGTCTGATATAATATCCAAGTCCTATGTGGAGAAACTACCGTGTGACGACCAAAGTATAACCGATCGTAGTATAGGAATATCACTTCCTACTCTGTGTACGTCATCAAACACCAGGACATCACACCCTACTACCTTCTTAACAGATCCATCCCCTATTCTGATGAAGTCAAACGTATGACTGTCACATCAGATATAGATGATCTATCTCCGTTATATCTGCTTAAGTCTATAAATAGACATAAGCCTGATATCCACCAATGCTTCCGCTGCTCCCACTGACTACGACAACCCTCTGGCAGAGTCATATACACGTACGCTTCTAAAGCAAGTTTAGAACGACGCTATACTCATCCTCCCGCCGGGTCTCGCAGCCTGGAACAACAGCAATGGCAAGTCTGGGTAAACAAGAACCTCCCTGCCACCATCCTTGAGCATACCGAAGTACCTCTCGGGTGCCTGAGGTTACCCACCTTATCTGCGGAGTGGCCAATGGAATGTCAAACCAGATTGAATCTTTAGGTTCTTATGAAATCTTCAGTAATCGTTTGTGGTTCTGGAATCACTTCCAGTTCTACCATACTCCCACTACTGTTTTCTGAAAAAATCCATTTTTGATAAAACTATGGCGAGTCAAGAACAATATCACTATTGATCTTCCAGATGGTAGAAAGTCAACCCTCGTCATAGCCCGGGTCAACCCACAAACAGCCACTACTGAAACGTGCCTTGAGTTGTCCAGTGTCTGGTTTTAAGCATAAGCCGGACAACTCCCCGTATCTTAACAATGTCAAGATATGAACTGTTCTAAATCCAAGAACCAGAGGCACTGATTTAATTGAACCAGATTCAAATCATGCAGCTGTCTCCAGTGCATGTCAAGTAAATGGAAGAGAGGCCGATCAGCGTTACTCAACTTAGGAGTACTTCCAATTATGAGTAACCTGAAAGAGAAGCTAGTTCTCTTAATCATTACTATCAACTGAATACCATTCACAAGTATCCACATCTTCGATCACCTTGAAGAATCTCGATACTTGCAACACTTGGTTCTCTACTTTACTCTTATACCTATAACTCCTCAAAACTTAGACCCTGTGTTTCTACGAACACATGTCTAAGAACTAGAGAAGTTAAAAGTAAACAGAATATAGTACGAGGACCAACCCCTCTGTCCTAATGGACACTGGACAATATGCAATACTCTGTATAAGTCCCCTGAGTCTGGTGACTCATTCACTGTGTGTCGTAGGTTGAAAACTGTACTTTTGGTTAAGAAGAATTACACCGCTGTTCAATGCTCCTTACCTAACCATCCACTGGTATAGGTAAATGTCATAGACATAATTTCAAAAAGATATGTCTCACTCTATAAAAATAGACGTACAGATATATCAATTTGAAAATGGTGCACAACAACGGATATTCAAAACCAAATATTTGCCGACCGGCAAACAACCCAGGTGGCTTCCTCAAATATCACCAATTACAACGAATCCCGATATTATGAGGACGGTCACCTAATTCCCAATAACTTACTCCCACTCATCATCTGTAAAACCATACAGATGTGAGAATCCAACCTGGTAAATACATACCCTGGAGCAAGTGTCTAATTGGGAAATCAGTTTTCTTTTAACAGTACACAGTGAAACTGAAACATTGCAATGTTTCGATGGGGTATCCTGGTATTCCTAGTAATGCCTCTTCCATTATCCAGATTCACAACTATAACCGTATAATTCTTTGCCATCTCTCCAAATCCCTTTACATGTCTTTAGTCATTACCTTCTGTACACCCCTTTAGGCCAAATGGTTTTCTTCCTTCCCTACCGTTCGGCACCAGCCTATGGTTTGGAAGAAGACTATCCAATAAGCATAATGGGTGTACTGTCCTGATCCTAGGAACACTCGCAATGCGAGAGAAGGTGAGGATAAAAGACAACCGAATGAACTTAATTCATAGGTGATTTAGGATTGACAAAGAAGTACATGGTTTGGTCGTGAATAGCAGTCGCAATTTACTTTGCCCTCATACTAATCCCTTGCTTTGTCTGAACTTAATACCTTCTGTACACCGTTTAGGCTAATTGGCTTTCTTCATTCCCTACCGTTCGGCACCAGCCTAAGGTTTGGAAGAAGACTATCCAATTTGCGTAATAGGTGTACTATCTCCTAAACCAAGGAGTACTCGCAACCTGAGAGAAGGTAAAAGGTAAAGACAACTGAATAGTCCTATTCGTTTTCTCCAGAACCTGAAACCATCCTCGAAGTCCTTCGAGTTCGTATATAACCATACGATGGTTTTGTCCAATGGAAGTGGACGTTCGTAGTAATACGGGGTGTCCCGGAGAAAAGGGTAAAAGTAGGGGTGGCAAAGAGGTCTGCAACTCTGACAATCCAAAAGTCAGTGTTAAGAAGGTTCGGTCAACTTGGTCACTGAGTCATAGTCTAGGGTCGGGTCAATGGTCGCTGCCAGAGAGAGAGAAAAGAAACACTCAGCGTGCACTCTAACCTAGATCAGAATGGTTACCAATTTATCTAATCTGGAAACCTCCCACTGTAACGTCAAATTCTTCTCCAAACCTGAAAGAAGAATTAGCCGGGATCACCCGAGGAGTAAACCAACTCATCAGTGGGAATCGGGATCCAACTCTCATCGCATGATAACGTGACGGAATCCGCTCACGTTATCACACTCCAGAAGGTATGCGCATATCTGGCAAGTTTCAGTACTTTTGAAACTCCCGATGTGGATTTTTACCCCATGCTCTTATGACCTTGACTAAGGCCAACAAATCATAAGTCACATGTCAAGTTCTACCCGTCATTGTCCAGGTTGATTTGAACCCACCCGTACAAGCCCTTGACTAAGGCCAACAAGGCTATACGACTGTCCCAAACCAACGCATCTATCTATGCAGCATATGAATACCCAATAGCTACCAAACACTGTGCCTTGACTAAGGCCAACAAACACAGCTTGAATACTATTGACTACCCATATGAAACGACGGAGGGCTACGAATGGTTTCTGGCGAAAACCTTTAACGTAGTGAACTTGATATCGTTGAAGGAACGGATAGCTTTTTAGAAAATATAGTGACGAAAACCTTTACTAAAGAGGTCACTCCTGGTGAAGGGATCTCGGCTCTTTCCCCGTAGAATGAGGTGCAGGATATTCCAAATGAATACCACGATGCAAAGCAAAAGTAATCGGCTACAGTGAAGTTACTGCCCTGACGTAAACTTTTGTCCAAGGGGTCACTCCCGGTGAAGGGATCTCGGCCCTTGCCTCGTCGACTGAGGAGCAGGATATTCCAACTGAATACCACTGTGCAAAACAAAAGAGAACGCCCTTGCAATAACAGCCTTTTGAAAAGTGTTCCAACAACATCAGAATAGGTTTGTTTATCTTGCATTGATCCGAATCAACGCAGTCCCATCAATTGATCACACCACAAAGAACGAAAATATACTGACGTACGTATATGCCATCCGCATTCGCCACTGGGTCCCGTCATCACCCGTTAGGTTAGCTAACTAACGACAGAGCGGGGACTGGACTAGCGCGGATGAAAAACATATACAACATCTATAAATATATATACAATATATAATTTTCGCTCAAGGCGTGATAAACAATGCAGCACAGAAAAGTATAGCAACACAGATCAATACAGATATCTGGGATCCCCGGGTTTCACAGAGCCGCTGCTGAAACCCGACGTTCCCCTGGTCGTGTGGATAGCCTGTGCAATGAAATCCTAGACCCCTACGGGCGCGGCAAGTTACCCGCCAAAACCTGAAGCGAGGCAGCCCCCTTCAGCACCGTGAATGGACCACCCAGCACTTCACGGAATCCGGTAACTTGGGCACCCCTCCTGGGTCAACCCTATACCCCCTACGAGTGCGGCGAATAGCCCGCCAATTCTAGAGTGAAGCCCCCTCCGTCTCAATGCCATGAGATGCGGGCTTGTTGCCCTCTAGAATCCGGCTATCCGTGCACCCCTCCGCGGGGTAATCCTAGTACAGAAAGTAAAATATACATACAACGGGTACATCGACCGCAACCAGGTCGTGCCCCAAAAGAATAGTACAAACAGGCAGTGACGGCAGTCCACATGTCGGACGCTCGCCCCGCAATATCAAATGTACATAATACAACAAAACTGTACTACCACTGCAACCAGGCTATCCCCCACGACCGATCCGCAACAACACAGTACAATCACAGAACATCAACGTGAAAGTCACGTTCGCAAATCCGTCTAACCGGGCTATAGCAGTTAGACGGGATTTACCGATCAAGTGACATTCACGGTCGCAGATATAATGTAAAAACTGTGAACTAGCATGTTTAAAATATCCGATCGAACAAATTTATCAAAGTGGGCCCCTTCATACTACTGTAGCACTTACAGAAAATCTGGGCCCAAAGAAAATGTCCCAAATACCCTATTTCCTACTCATAAGCCTACTGGGAAAATATGGTGCCACGATTCCTCCTTTCCGCCGCGAAAGCGCGGCCAAACCAGGGGTTAGGCCGCGCTTCCGCGGTCGAAGTGAGGAATCAGTGGATCGTATTTTCCCAGAATTCTTATAATTTATGGTACATGTCTCTGAAATCACCAGAAAAATTTTAGGAGCTCAAAAAATTTTCACAGAGAACACATGTACACAAAAATACGGTTTTTGGGGATTTTGTTCGATCGGGTTCTAAACGCGCTAGAGCAAGCTAGGGTAAGTTAATAACCTGGCTCTGATACCATTGTAAGCCCGCGGGGGCGCCCCGGCCGTCGATCCGACGCCGGAAACGCGGAAAACAAAAACTTTGCGAACTTTGCAAAACGGCACCACCGCGGACTTTTCACCCGGATCGGGCCATTAACCTAGCTAGCTAGCAAAAAGAAAAGAGTAGAGAAGCTATACCAAGCGATCCGTGTCCTTCGGTCTTCGTCTCCGCTCCGATCTCCCGCGGAATCTCCGTCACCTCCTCGCTCGTCGGAAAGGGCACCACGTAGCCGGAATCTTTTACGGGCTCCCGCCTCTTGACCGAGGCAACTCGGGCGCGAAGTTGGCTAGCCGACGCGTCCAAGACTTGCTATAGAAATAGTGTAGAAGCTTGTCTCTCTTTTGGGGTTTTGAGGTTGCCATGATGTGGAGGAATTTAGCACTAAGATATTCATGGATGCTTGAGGGAATTTGGAGCTTGCAAAAATGAAGATGGACCTCGGCCAAAGCAAGAATTTTGCTCACTAGAATTAATGTGTGTGTAGTGTGCACACATTAAAACAATGCAAAGGAAATAAACCTTCACAGTCTACACACAAAGAAATGGGGGGGGCCCACTAAAAATAGCATGAAGGGAATTATTTCTACCAAAATTAACACCCTCCCTGCACACAAGAACAGTGGCCGGCCCAAAACCTATCATGGTGGAGTTATGAAATGAATTAATAAAGAGAAGAAAAAGAGAATGAAAACAATTAAAAGGTCACACCAAAATCAAGTATCAAACCTTTCACAAAACCACCTCAATCTCATTCTCATAAATGTAAGTGATAGATAAGAAAAGAATATCATGATTATGAAGCCACACTCATGCAAAGAAACCCCTCACAAAATGTTAATTGCAAACTTGCAATTAACACCCTCCAACGAAAAATCCGACCAGGAAGGAAAGAAAGAAAACCGGCCGGAACGGAATGCAAACTGGCAACCCCAGAAAACCGATCCCATAATAAATTACAGGAAAACCCCACTACTGCAAATACATGCCCGCATTTGTATTCCCACTGAACACAAATGCAAAGAGACAAAACTACACTATCTAAAACTAGAATCCGGCTTAAGCCAAAGCCGGCTAGTAAAAACCGTCCGATCATGATCCGTGCAACACCGGACGTATCTGATCGAACCCTGCCATATCTCCATACGGCCTCTACAACGTTTCGCCCGAAACTTGAGTAACTGTCTGTGTGGTGGACTCTAAAGACTCGTCAATACTATGGCTGTAGATTTAACCACTAGCACGTCAGAGGTATAAGCCAATACGTGACGGGCCACCAGGTATTGACCAAATGGGACGTCGATGAGGAAGCTCACCCCGACACCCAACTGAGCCTGTCAGTGACAATATCCGTACAGTCCGGTCCGTTCGTCTATGAGTATCGCATGGCGGGCCTAGGGGGTTGGTAAAAGTCAGACCCCCAAAAGCGGTACAAGTCGTGTCGGAGTGTAGCCCAGAACACCCTGAGATACTACTGGAATACCTACCAGCCAATCTCCTGCCTTGGCCAAGGACTTTTCATGTTCTGGCTCTCCTAGACACAGCACGACCTCACCCCCAATACCGGGAGAGACGAACCCCTGCAGATCCGCTCACTGCCTCCATGTGGCTCGGGACTGTACCCAACTAAAACCTGTTTGCACGACTCCTTTGAGCCGTGGTAGGGTAGTAATCAAAGTACAGTGGGAACTCACACGAGACAAATGACGATCCCAGGTCGATGAACTAACCTGTACACATGTCACCTGGGAACTGCTATCTGACGTCTGGTATATCCCAACTAGCAGGTTCCCGGCGAGTCCTGTCCGGTGTACTCATAACCCAATGAGCACCTGTATACATCTTAGGTGAACCAACTGACACCAGTGGCTTGTGAGACCGGCCACTGCCCCTCGTCGGGGTCTCGACTGTATACACTAGTCTACTCTGGAGAAACGATGCCCTGTCTCGAATCTCCTACGACTAGGGACCTTTTAAGGATGTGCTTGTAGACCCCCAGCTCCCACTTATATGATCGCCCTCATACTGCTGGAAGTCAAGCAAGAATCCTAGGGGCTTTATCAACGTGTAATAGCGACTCGAAAGGTCACCTGAAGCAGTACACGATGATAAAGATAAACCAGATAGCATACTATCATTTCGAGTAAGACTGTCCTACCGGGATAGGTCCTCCCCTCAATCATTGCAATCACGTGCCTGTGACCCAATAATTGACTCTGAGGGCACTATCTCCAACAGGTTGGACCGTTGGTACTGAGGCACGAACTGAATGTTGTTAGACTTATTTCATGTGTTGAGCTGTATCGGGAAAACTTGGGTATTCGACTGTTCGATCGGAAAGTTTAACATTTTCTGTTTATCTGGAATGTGATACAATAATTAGAATTCACAAACAGTTATGAGATAACTGAATGAATGTTATAAATCTAGCGGTTTAGTTTCACTTGATATTGAAAAGAGTTTTCGATAATGAGACTAAAATGCGGGGTTTATAACTGTTAGGCATGTGATGTCTAAGTATTTCATTTGATTAGGCATGTGATGTCTAAAGAGGTTGCGGATTCCAACTGTTGTAGTTTTACACTTTCTTTTCTGTGACCGTAAGTGTAGTATGTTCATATCGCCGGTTTCGTTGCTATACGTCAACGACAATTGGGGTATGCATACTTATTTACGTTGATGACATGTGATGTTATGTGTTGCTGGATATGTTATATTGGATCGTCGTGTTTGAATAGCCGGGGGTTTTTATTTGAGATGAGTGTTTTTCATTTTCATTCATGTAAAAACTTGTATGTAATATTCTTTTATTTGGGGAACTTCCAGGTAGCGGAAGTTGTCACCTTTTGTATATTATTTACTTTTCCGCATTAGGATAGACCCAAGGAGGGGAGCACAAGTAACCGGGTTCTAGGATTCAGTGGGAGACCATCTCGAGGAGTCGAGTCCGGGTCTCCTAACCCTAGAATTGGTAGGGTTGCTTGCCGCTCTCGTAGGGGTCTAGGGGTGTGGGATTGGCTATTCATCACGACCGTGGAATCCGTGTTTTATACTCTCGTATTGAAAACACGGACGTCCTAGTATATCCAATGTTTCATATGTTTCTTCTGCTGCGATATCTGTGATGTGATCATGTGATGTTCTGTGATAGATACAGTATATAGTATATATGATATATTATATAGACGTTACTTATGTTTTGCATCCGCACTAGCCCTGCCCTGCTCTGTCGTTAGTTACCTAACCTAACGGTGCACGAGGGGACATCGAGGCGAATGCGGATGGCATAAGTGTACGTCGTATTTATCTGTGATGTTTAGGTATTTAAATGATGGGACTTCATTAATGTGATTAATGAAAGAAAAGAAACCTAAGATGTTGTAGAATCAAATTTTAAACAAAACAGGTAGCTACAGTTCTTGCTTTGCATAGCGGTATATATGATATACCCTGCACCTTATTCGATGAGGAAAGGACCGAGATCCCTTCACCGGGAGTGACTCCTTTAGCAATAACTGGCAGATGCTACACACTCGGTTTGTTTTTGATAGCTTCTATAGTTTCTGCTTTGCATAGTGATATATATGATATATCCTGCACCTCATTCGACGAGGAAAGGGCCGACGATCCCTTCACAGGGAGTGACCCCTTTAGCAAAACTAGAAAAGCCTCAAAATCATTCCATTTCAAAACTTAATTTGATTCTACAACGATATCAAGTTCATTACGCAATAGGTTTTCAGAAAAACCTGTCGTAGCCCTCCGTCATTTCAGATAAGTCCTGTTTAGTATTCGTGCTGCGTTTGTTGACCTTGTCAAGGCGCAGTGTGCGGTAGCTAACCAGTATTTATCTCCTTATGCATATGATGCAGATTGAGTTAGGGTAGTCGTACGGCCTTGTTGACCTTGTCAAGGGTCGTGCGGGTGGGTTTAATTCAATCAAGAAATGACGGGTTGAACTTGACTTACGATCTATGGTTTGTTGACCTTGTCAAGGTCATAGATCGTTTGGGGCAAAAGCATTATCGGGAATTTCAAGTGTTGAAATTTGCAATGAGATTGCATACCTTCTATGAGATAGTTGGATCCCGATACCCACTGCGAGTAAGAGTTACTCCTGGAAGAGTTTTACACATTACAATTAGCCGATCAAGTAGGTGTCTAGAAAGGTGTTAACGAGGTTATGCTTCTGGGAAAACGAGGTTTACATTAATTAGGTTCGTGCGAAAGCACGGGGGACCTCCCTCAAAGTACCGACACTGGCTTGGCTGAAAGATTGGCGAACTTGTAGTGTGTAATTAATCCCGGCTAGTCTTTCCTTTTAGGGTTTGAAGGAAGATTTGATAAAAACCAGTGGGAGCCATCCTGATTAGATAAGATAATAACCAATCTGATCTTGCACGAGCTTACGCTAAAGTGTTTTCTTCTCTCTCTCTCCTGGTAGCGACCATTTCATGCCTTAATAAAGATAATAATATGGATGTATTGACCGAACCCGCATGTTATACTGTGCTGGGGAACGTTGGTTCCGTTCTTTCCTATAAGAGTTATAGGACTGAACAGGATATAGGGGAATACCAGGATTCCCATGCCACCCGAATGAAGAAAGTACATGTTGATGCATTTTCTTCAGGTGTGTTCGTTACAGAGAACTGTTTCTCCATTTGCTCCACATCCTGGGTATTAGATACCGGGTCAGGATCCCATATATGTAATCAGTTATATGGGCTTAGGAAAGGTAGAGAACTTGGAGAAGGTGATAAAGACATTAGAGTTGGAAATGGTGCAATTGTTGCAGCTAAGACTGTCGGGGAATATCACCTTGTATTACCAACTGGTAATATATTGGTTCTGAACGAATGTTATTACATGCCGAACCTGATATGCAACATTATATCGGTTTCTTTATTGAGTAAAGAGGGATATAATTTTGTATTACAGGATAATGTTATGAACATTTTCCGTAACCAAAAGTTGGTTGGATCAGGCACGTTGTGCAATGGCATTTATGTTCTAAACCAATCAACAGTTCTGAGTATAACAAACACACACAAGAGGAAGAGTTCAGACCTGAACGAATCCTTCTTGTGGCATTGTAGACTGGGTCACATCAATGCGACACGACTGGCTAAGTTGCATAAGGATGGATATTTGAAACCATTCGAATTTTCATCTTATGACACTTGCCAGTCATGTCTCAAAGGCAAGATGACTAAAACTCCGTTTACGGGACACGGAGAAAGAGTTACCGAACTCTTAGGACTGATACATAGTGATGTATGCGGTCCCATATCTACACATGCCAGGGATGGTTCTTCGTACTTCATTACATTCACTGACGATCTCTCTAGATTCGGATATGTGTTCCTGATGAAACACAAATCAGAAGCTTTTGAGAAATTTAGAGAATATAAACAAGAAGTCGAGAACCAAACCGGAAAAAGTATTAAAATCCTTCAATCTGATCGAGGAGGTGAATACTTGAGCAATGAATTCCTGGACTTCCTAAAAGAGAATGGGATTCTCTTTCAGCTGACTCCTCCATATACACCACAGCACAACGGTGTATCTGAACGGAGGAACCGCACCCTATTGGATATGGTGCGCTCTATGATGAGCACAGTTGAGTTACCTATTTCCTTCTGGGATATGCACTGGAGACAGCAGCATACCTATTGAATCAAGTTCCATCTAAATCTGTACCTACCACACCATATGAGATATGGAGTGGGAAGAGGCCATATCTTAAACGAGTTAAGATATGGGGTTGTCCAGCCAATGTCAAAAGACAAAATCCGGACAAGCTCGAGGCACGGTCAGTTCTTTGCAAGTTTGTGGGATATCCAAAGAACTCATATGGGTATTTTTCTACCACAGTGAGGAACAAAAAGTGTTTGTTGCTCAACATGCCACCTTTTTAGAAAAGAAATTCCTTGAAAAAGAAATTAGTGGCAAAGTGGTAGAGCTGGAAGAAGTTCCAGATACACAAACCGTAACTGAAGATTTAGTGGAAGCAGAAGATTCAGTAGCTCCCAATGAACCTCAGCCTCTCAGCCGATCTAGTAGGGTTCCTCGCCAGCCTGAGAGATACTACGGTTTTCTCATGGATGGAGGGAGCGAGGATTGCATCATGGAGGATGATGACCCAACTAGCTTCGAGCAGGCCATCACGAGTAGGGACTCAGTGAAATGGCTGGATGCTATGCGGTCCGAGATGGAATCCATGTACACCAACAAAGTATGGACTTTGGAAGTTGCTCCTGAAGGGGTAAAACCCATTGGGAGCAAATGGATCTTCAAGAAAAAACTTGGTGTAGATGGGAAAGTGGAGACTTTCAAAGCTAGACTTGTAGCAAAGGGTTTTCGTCAAAGACCAGGTGTGGACTATGACGAAACCTTTTCTCCAGTGGCTATGCTTAAATCCATCCGGATCATGCTTGCCATCGCTGCATATCATGACTACGAAATCTGGCAAATGGATGTTAAGACCGCCTTTCTAAACGGTGATTTAGAAGAGTGCGTGTACATGACTCAGCCAGAGGGCTTCGTAGACAGTGGGAGCAGCGGGAAGGTGTGCAAGCTGCTTAAATCCATTTATGGATTAAAGCAAGCATCGCAGAGTTGGAACATCTGCTTTGACGTCGTTATCAAAGAGTTTGATTTCGTCAAAAATCCAGATGAACCTTGTATCTACAAGAAGGTGGCAGAGAGTAAGGTTGTCTTCCTCGTATTGTATGTGGACGACATACTCTTGATAGGAAATGATATTCCTATGCTGCAATCGGTCAAGCTCTTCTTATCACAAAGATTCTCGAAGAAAGATCTTGATGATGCCTCCTGCATATTGGGAATTAGGATCTATAGAGATAGATCCAAACGGATATTGGGATTGTCCCAATCCAGGTACATTGACACCATACTAAAGAGGTTTAGTATGGAAGAATCCAAGCGTGGGAACTTGCCCACGATCTCTGGAGTCACTCTCTCTAAAGAGATGTCTCCCAAGACTAATTTGGAGAGAGCTCGCATGCAAGGGATACCCTATGCTTCG
This sequence comes from Agapanthus africanus, assembly GCA_030015575.1. Lineage (NCBI taxonomy): Eukaryota > Viridiplantae > Streptophyta > Magnoliopsida > Asparagales > Amaryllidaceae > Agapanthus > Agapanthus africanus. Next base: position 283,863,222 of record CM057344.1, read on the forward strand.
GCTGTAGGCTCTATCATGTATGCGATGCTATGTACTAGACCCGATGTAGCATACTCACTAAGTGTAGTGAGGAGGTATCAAGCTGGTCCTGGAGAGAGTCACTGGACAGCTGTGAAGAGCATTCTCAAGTACTTACGAAGGACTAAAGAGATGCTCTTGGTGTATGGTAATGGAGAACTCCAAGTGGAGTCCTTTACCGATTCGACCTTCCAGAGTGATAAGGACGACTCTAAGTCGCAGTCGGGATTTGTCTTTACCCTTTACGGAGGGGCGGTTAGCTGGAAGAGTTCCAAGCAGGAAACCGTGGAAGACTCGACGATGGAGGCTGAATACATCGCTGCCAACGATGCTGCCAAAGAGGCTGTCTGGATCAAGAAGTTCGTTACTGAACTTGGAGTGGTTCCATCCATTGAGCATCCAATACCTTTGTATTGCGATAACAATGGAGCGGTGGCTTTGGCCAAGGAACCCAGGTCCCATCAGCGATCCAGGCATATTCTGAGGCGGTATCACCTGATCCGGAAGATAGTTGATCGCCGGGAGATCGAGGTCAGGAGGGTTGACACGAAGAATAACACGGCGGATCCACTCACGAAGGCCATTCCCCAGACACAGTTTGAGAGACTCTTCGGGATGCTCGATATGCGATACTACAGCAGCTGGCCCTAGTGCAAGTGGGAGATTGTTAGTTGTATGTATGCCCTAGAGGCCAGTATTGTACAGATGATGTATATTATATTGGATGCTTGGACATATATAGAGATGACTTTCTTGCTCGATATGATATTATGCTATCTGGTTGCTCTTTATCTTAACATGTACACATGTCTCTTTATACTGTCTTATAGTTACATGTTGGTAAAGCCCTTAGGATATGTACTTGACTACCTGGACTGTGATGCAGATCATACTAGTGGGGACATGGTAGTCCATAAGTACATCCTTCAAGGTCCCTAGTCGTGGGTGTATCGAGACGGGGCATCGATATACCAGTGTAGACTAGCGTATACGCTTCTCGACCCATGAGATGGGCGATGGATGATCCCACATCCATTGGTGTTTGACATCAGAGATGGTGTATGGGTGCTCAGTGGAGACTGGGTACACTGGACGAACTCGCCGAGAACTCCCAGATGGTATTATACCTCACGTCAGATGACAGTTCTCAGGTGACACTTATACAGGTTAGTCTGTAGACCCGAGATCGTCATAGAGTCTTGTGTGATTCCCACTGTGCTTTGATCTCCACCTTACCACGTCCATGAGGGTGTGCAAAACGGTGGTCTTTGGGTACAGTCCCGAGTCATATGGAGGCAATGAGCGATAGGAGGGGTTTCGTCTCTCCCGGTATTGGGGGTTGATGTTGCGCTGTGCTCGATTGACCGTAACAGGGAAGTCCCTGGCCAGGGCTGATCAGAGATTTGCTGGTAAGTGTTACCAGTAGTTTCTCGACCCGTTATGAGCCTCACATCGGCACGACTTATCGGTTATTGGAGTCTGACGTATACCACCCCTAGACTTGATATGGGACATATCAGACGAACAGACCGGACTGTACGGTAAGTGTTACTGGTTGGATTCACAGGAGTGTGAGCGGGCTAGCTCGTCGATCTTCTGATCGCTTAATACCCGGATGGCCGTTACGTTTAGCAGACCGCTTGCGGCTTGTGGGTGCTTGATATGATCATCATCTGCTACCGGCGTATTGACGAGTCTTTAGAGTCCTACACAGAGGTTTCCTGGCTCAAGCGAAACGAAATAGGAGCGCATATGAGATATGTGCAGGACCGAGAATAATGCGAGTATGTGATACCGTATTTCATTCTCGCGATGGATGTATCGATTGGTTATATTCGATATGACCTAGTTATCGAATCATTGATTCGATAAATCGATACATTGGATACTAGTCGGTTATGTGCGACATGACCGGATCATTGAATCAAATGTTGATTAATGATTTAATGTATAATTATATATTTGATATATTACTTTGCATTAGCTAGTATTGGTTCACTTTAAATGGATTTTCTCACTTGATGTGCAAGAAGTATATGTGATATACTTTTGTGCACATATTTGTATCATGTTTGATGATACTTGATAATTTAGTTAAGTGTATAGAATTAAACCATGGTTAATTTGATAATTAGGGTTTTGCATATTCATTTATTTATTTTTTTGTTCATTTATTTATTTGGAAAAGATTTAGATAAGAATGGTGGCTATGTTTGTTTTTAGTTGAAGCTTCATGAAGCTTTGACTTCTTAACCATTCTTGTCTTCATGCTTAACCCTAACCCATCCAAGTAACCATGGTCTATTCTCTACACTCAACTATGGTTTGCTTATGATAAGTATTGAATTATTTTTCATTTTAATTCAACACTTATCATATTCTTTCTTCTTCATCATCTTCTTCTTCAAGAAAAGCTTAAGTCCATCAATGGCAACTTGAGCTAAAGTGAGAGAAATCCAATTCTAAAGTGAACCCACCTCCTATTTCTTCACCCTCTACCTCTTGCCAAGTTGTTTTGGGTGTTTTCTTCACAAGTTTCACAACTTTGTAAAGTCGGAGCTTGAACTTGTGATGCCTCGACGTAGATCATCTTCGGCATGAAGCCGACGACTTAGTCTGCCTAATTCTCCGATGAAGCCGACGTTTGAGTTCGGGATTCAAGATGGACAGCGAGAGGACGCCTACGTGGAGCTAAGGAAGTGGAGAACCGGATCTACAAAGGTTGTAGCCTCTCTCCTTTAGTTAAGATGTTAACTAGTTTACTGTTTCGTCTAAATTTCTAGTCGACGATCCGTATTAGGGTTTCTCGGCACCCATAAAATTTGAAATTGGCATGGTTGATGCCTTCTGAAACCTCTATAGTGTGCCTAGGAACCCTACACGTATAAATAGCTATCATATATAGATATTGTACATTCTTCAGACGCAATAATAGGCATTCCAGATCACAGATAAAAAATATTGGATTTGCAAGCAATCCGCATTTCTTTTGAGCCTGCAATGAAAGACGGATTACACAGTTGTGATGAATAGCCATTTTCCCACCCCAGACCCCTACGGGTACGGCAAACTACCCGCCAAGTATCAGAAGTGAAGCGGTCTGCCCCAACACTTCAAAATACCCGGTAGTTTGTGCACCCCACCTTGGGTCTATCCTAGGAGGCAAAACAGTAAAAAGAAATAGTACAACGGTGGCTACAACCGCAACCTGGATGTGCCCCGCAAAATAATATTACAACTTATTACATTTATATCAAATGAATTAATACAATAACCCATCACTTAACCCGGCTAAACACCACAACAGTCCAATACAGTTTATATACACAAACAGTTATATATAACATCACAGATATGTGCAACCCCCTGCCAACCGATATACTAGCAGTTAGGGGAGGTTTACGAACACATAAAACATTTCACAAATATAATCAAACAAGCAAATACCGTATAATTTCGATCGATTAAACACATTTAATTTTGCTCCAATACTTCTCTGTAAATCTGAAACCTGAGCAAAAATAAAAATTACCAGAAAACACCTAATATCACAGAGAATCAACACAAGAAACTTGGGATGATGAATCGTCCAAAGCGCGGTGGAATCGTGGCGGATCGGTGGGATCGGCCGCGGTTCCGCGGCGCTATGGGCGATTCATGAGCCCAATTTTCTTGGGTGTTCTAATACATTCATTTAGGTCAATCTGAAGGTCCCTGAAAAATTTTTGGACCTCATTTAAAATTCGAAAGAAAGTACATGATATCGGGGTTTTTCCGGTTTGTTTTTCGGTTCGAAATTCATACAAATTTGCAAGTGTGTTAAATACTGTTTAGCTAGGCTCTGATACCACTGTAAGTCGATGTTCAACACCCCAATAATATATGGGGAGGCGAAAATATGAATAACAATCTTGTTCTATTTTTAAACATCGAACAACCGTATGAATCGTTTGCTAAACAAGTTTTAACAAAAGCTATAGAGTTCTAAACTACTATGTTAAGAGATTATACCAAACGTTTCTAGTCCTTCGTCTTTATGTTAGCTATGGCCTCTTTGGATCTCCACGTCCTCCTCGGCTTCCTTCCGTGATAGACGATCCACCCGAGAACCCTAATCCAAGCTATAACCTCTAAACTTGAGGTTACTTAGTTTCTCTAGTTGCTAAATAGAGTAGCTAAGGTAATGTAGAGATGGGTTATGGAGTAATTAGTCTTTCCTAATCCTTGTTCTCAACTCATAAGGGGTAGGATTAGGCTTTGGTGAAGGAGAGAGAGCTTGAAGAGAGAGAGTGAGAAGATGATAATGATAATAATAATAATAATGAAATAGCTTCTCACTTGATATATGAAACAAAATGAATAAAAAGATATGAATAATATGAGATTATTCATCATGTTTCATAAATGCAAGTGGGTGATTCATTATGTGAGTCATTAAGCATTTAATAATGCATTAATGACATGATGAATCACTCACAATGAGTTACTAAATCATTAAATGAAAATGCCACCTCTCCCTCCATGTCACATCCTTTTAGAAGCTTCTCGGAAAATTACGAGAACGCCCCTCTCATCCGTGAAAACACGGAAAAACTTTAGACTGTATAAATCCAATAACCTGATACTAGAATCTGGCTTAAACCAAAGCCAACTAGTAAAAACTGTCCGAATGTCGCACGTGCGTTTAAACACGTACGCGTTCGAACCTTTGTCGTAAAACCATACGACCTATATATCTTTTCGCCTGGGTTTGGGAAATCTCTGTGTGGGACTCTAAAGACTCGACTACTACGCTGGCAGTGGGTTTAGCCACAGACCGCAAGCGGCACTAGCTGTACGTAACGGTCTCCAGGTAGTTGTCGATAAGAAAGCTGATGAGGTAACCCATCTGAAATCCTACTGAGCCTGTCTGTGACAATATCTGTGCAGTCCGGTCTGTTCGTCTAAGAGTATCGCATGTATGGTCTAGGGAGGTGGTGGACGTCAGACCCCTAATAACCGTACAAGTCGTGTCGGTATGGCTCAAGACCACCCGAGAATCTACCGATCAATCTATCAGTAATTCTCAATCAGCCCTGGCCAGGGACTTATGGTAATGACCAACCGATCACAGCGCGATATCAACTCCCTATACCGGGAGAGACGAATCCCTAACAGTCGCTCACTGCCTCCACGTGGCTCGGGACTGTGCCCAACTAAAACCTGTTTGCACGACTCCTTTGAATCGTAGTAGGGTAATAATCAAAGCACAGTGGGAACTCACAGGAGACAAATGATGACCTTAAGTCAACGGACTATCTGCACACATGTCACCTGAGAACTGCTATCTGACGTTAGGTATAATACCATCCAGTCAGTTCTCGGCGAGTTCTGTCCGGTGTACTCACACCCAGTGAGCATCTGTATACAATTTTAGGTGAACACCACCAATGGTTGCTGGACCAATCCATCGCCCCTCGTCAGGGTCTAGATATATATACACTAGTCTACTCCGTAGTATCGATGCCTAATCTCGATACTCCTGCGACCAGGGACATCTAAGGGTGTGCCTATTGACTATCCAGCTCCCACTAATATGACTGCTATCACAACGCCGGTAGTCAGAAAAACACCCTAAGGGCTTTATCAACATATATATATATAAGTACCAAGTAAAATATATCATACGTTAAGACAAAGTCAAACCAAATAGCGTACTATCATATCAAGCAAGACTGTTATGTACATACATATCCCAAGCATCCTATACAATGTAGGCCTCTAGGGCATATATATCCAACAAAATCTACCCTGGCCAGGGATTTCAGTTATGACCAATCGAGCATAGCGCAACATCAACCCCCAATACCGGAAGAGACGAATCCCCTCCTATTGCTCATTGCCTCCATGTGACTTGGGACTATACCTAAAAACCACCCGTTTGCGCGACTCAGTAGATCCGTGCACTAGTAAAATAGGGGGTTGCCCCTACGGATAACGAAATCCGTAGGGGCAGATTTAGTTTTACCCTACGGATTAGTCCGTAGGGCCTTAAGGTTGCCCCTACGGTCCTTACATATTAATTTAAAAAATATTAAATCGTAAATTGTTGTTTGCCCCTACGGAGCCGCAAACCAAGAACCTACGGATTTATCCGTAGGGACAACTAAATAGAGATTTAATTAAAAAGGCACGGATCGATCTCTACGCTCATGACCTAAAAATTTTTTTCCCAATATCGCGCGCGAACCCAAAATCCCCAAACCCTTGTTCCCGCCGATCGCCTGTGTTTCATCGCCGTTATCGTCATCGCCAGCGCAGGCCAATTCTCCGTCGCCACCGCCTGGTTCATCCTCATCTCCGTTTTCGTCGTCGCCTCCTTTCGTCACCGCCTCCAATGGATCGTCGACGCCTCCACTGCACAGGTAAAATAATATTAAATAAAACAAATTTTTGATTATTTTAGGGCTAGGGTTCATGGTTTGGGTACCGATGAAGCATCCGTTGGGGGTAGCGTTAGGGTTGGGGTTGGGGTTGCGGTTGGGGCTGGGGCTGGGGCTGGGGTTGCAGTTGGGGTTGGGGTTCGGCAGGGGGTTGCGGTTGGGGTTGGGGTTCGGCAGGGGGTTGCGGTTGGGGTTGGGGTTGGGGTTAAGGTTGCGGTTAGGCTGGGGTTGGGGCTTGGGCTGGGGTTAGGGTTAGGGTTAGAATTATGGTTGGGGTTGGGGTTGCCCTGTTTCGTATCAGAACTCGAGTCTGACATCGTAGATCTTTCAGCCATTTTGGTTATATTGTTATCATGATGTTAAATTCTTTATGCTCTCATCAAATTTTTGGGATCTTTGTAATTTGCTTGCTCTGTTTGGGGTTTCAGTTGATCCTCATTAAAAAATTGGTGATTGATCTCTTCAATCATATTATTATCTGTATTTAAAATTTTTGTGAATCCTTCAGAGTTTGGAAAAATCTAGAATTACCGTTGAAATTCTGGCAACATTCAAAAACTGTGTATATGATGTGTGTGTGTGTATGCATGTATATACATTTGAAATTTATCTTTCTTCTATGATATAAAACGGTTAAACCGAGGAAAATTACTGGGGGAATTTTTGCTAAAATGTCTTGAGAGGGGGTTCAAGTGATGGGATAATTTCATTTGGTAATCTTTTACTTATTTTACATCTCTTATTTTTTCATGCAAAAATCTGAATAGGTTTCTTGCAATTTTGCCTATCGATCAATTATTATATTTATTTCTATTTTTTGTGGATGATTTGGCTTCAATTGAATGGAGGCGATGATGGCTTGCCCTCAAGCTTCCACTTTTATGAGCTTTATAGTTATGAGATTGGCGAGGCAAGCTGGTTTGTAGCCATCTTATTTCTTTTCCTAAATTCAAATCCAAATATAAACTGTCTGATTGAGAGAGAGAGTATGGGAGATTATGTATTATTCAATGTGTTTGGAAGCTGGCATGTTCTGAGCGTCATCTCTGCATGAAAGCTATGGTTTTGCAAAGGGTTTGCCCTAACAATTTTCTGTGGGGAAGCTGAAGGCCTGAAGCTTCATCAAACTCAGGATTGGATTCTGGTCGGGTATTGTAAATTCTTGTGAAAGTTCCGTTCAAGATTTGTTCAGAGCTTGCATAACATCCTTTTCATCTTTATGAGATCTTTATGCAGTCATTTTTTTGGGTTTATATATTTCTAGAGCCCGTTTGACTTTGGACTTAGGATAACCCCAAATCTCTTTCTTATTTTGATTCCTAAGCTGGCATATCTGAGGCTCGTATTCCAGTATCGTTGCAGGAAAAGCAAGGGTTGCGAACATTTTTGCAACGATAATTTCTGTATGACAGCTTAAGCACACATAAAACTTAAACAATCTTGAAGCACTGCAGTTTTTCACTAAACTACCTAAAAGTTTTTATATTGCTGCAAGCTTCCTTAAAGTGCTGCATCTAAGTGTATTTTAGTGGGAAAACCCTTGAAAGCCAAACTTCATGGGGTTTGCTGTTTGCCTTCTCTGTAGCTAGTTTGAGGTTTATTTAGTTTTGGATTTGTTTTGCAACACTCTCTGAGTTCCAAATCAACAAAAAGCTGAATGTTGGATCACAAGCAAGAAGCAGCCAAACTGGCCCTAAAGTAATCCTGAGTGATGATAATTTTCCAGGGAGTTTAAAATTTATAGAAATGGCGAGGCAACATTGGATTGTCTGCAAGTATTCAAGCAACCTGTTTGCAGCCATCATGCTATTTGTGATCCCAGTATAAAACTCAAACATGCCTCTTAGTTAGTTTACTTTAATTTGTTATTTATGTGTGTGTGTCAACATTGGATTGTCCCAAGTATAAAACCAAACCCACAAAACATCAAAACTGTCTCCGACAATCTTATGGTCATTAGACATAAGATTTATGCATATAGGTAACATCTGCCAATATGCCATATCCAGACCGCAATCTATTTTTGCCTATTGGCTAATATGAAAATATCGGCCCGCGTATATGACATAATCAAAGTTGTTAAATCTTGATACGGTTTGTGTTTCGTTTTTTTATTTATCAGTTCTATCCGTTCTCAGCCCGTCACCGCCTTCCGTTCTTGGCCCACCACCGCCCTCGTTCTTCCTCGTCGAGTTCCTCGTCGCCGATATTTGTGCCTACATTGATGCCTCAAGCAACGAATCAAATGATGTGGATCACAAACTAATTAAATAAATTTTGAATACCAATCTGGACTGGGATTTGAATACCAATCCTAGTTTGCTATATTTTTTTTATATATAGTAGATGGTGATACTTCTTTAAGTAAAAATAACCCTACACTTAAGCGAAATCATAAATCGAAACACACATATATAGAATACAACTCATACATGGGTATCTTCAAATCAAACTTTCATTGAATTTGCACGCGCACTTAAAATAACAACCTTTATACTAAAAAATTATGTATGCCATTACTTAGTAGTTTATGGTTTTTAGACGCAAAAGCCATTTGAGAAATACTTTTCCAACCCACTATTAATCCATATTCTCAATATAGTCATTGAATTTGCACGCGCACATAATAAGAAGGAGAAGACAATAATGTGGCAGAAGAAGAAGGAGAAGACAGTAATGTGGCAGAAGAAGAAAAAAATGACATTCCTCGTTCTCTGTTTCAGCATCAATCTTCTGATATGAACTAATGATGGCTTTCACATAGGCTTTTCCCTTTAGAGACTTCTTAGTGTCCAATGGAAAGCATACATCAGATTTGTGCAGGTCGGGTTCTTCTATGACTTTCAAGAGTCTCAACTGATTCTGTAAATTACACTCTAGTTGGGTGGTACTTTTACCACTTCTCACTGCAGGTGCGCTCTCTAATATCCATTTTGAATGTAATATTATCGATATTCAAAATGGATATTAGAGAGCGCACTTGCAGTGAGAAGTGGTAAAAGTATCACCCAACTAGGGTGTAATTTACAGAATCAGTTGAGACTCTTAAAAGTCATAGAAGAACCCGACCTGCACAAATCTGATGTATGCTTTCCATTGGACACTAAGAAGTCTCTAAAGGGAAAAGCCTATGTGAAAGCCATCATTAGTTCATATCAGAAGATTGATGCTGAAACAGAGAACGAGGAATGTCATTTTTTTCTTCTTCCGCCACATTACTGTCTTCTCCTTCTGCCATATTACTGTCTTCTCCTTCTTATTATGTGCGCGTGCAAATTCAATGACTATATTGAGAATATGGATTAATAGTGGGTAGGAAAAGTATTTCTCAAATGGCTTTTGCGTCTTAAAACCATAAACTACTAAGTAATGGCATACATAATTTTTTTAGTATAAAGGTTGTTATTTTAAGTTTTCCCTTATAGAGATATGATCTAACTGCATCTATAAACTATAAGTGTGCAGAAAATTATGATAAGAAACCATAAGAAAGGGTCGTAGCCATGCATAACCTTGAATCTACATACCAAATCATGCAAAAGCATGCACTTATTGTCACCTTGCCTTGGAATATAAAATATCTTGGAAGACTATAAGCGAGCATTTAAATCTTGATAGCTTTTGACTTCAACATATATTTTTCTCAAGTACCATGAAATATACTTGCTCCGTATAAACCGTTTTCAGGAAGATGGATTAATAATGACAAATTATCCATTGTGGCTCACTAGGTTAGCATTTTCTCTTCTATTGACCATCTTACTAATCTGTTTGGTAAATTTATTCGGAACCGACTGCGAATCATTAAAAGACATGCATAAGAAAGAAAGCTAAAATACAGATATATAGCATACCGATACATCGAAACTTCATAGTTGCGATGGCAATCCAGAGATATTTATTTCTACACACGTGGTGCGCGTGCGAATGCGTCAGGCATCATGGACAAATATTTCAGAACATGGAAAGTATTATTCGTATAAAGTAATTAAAACTTTTAAACACCTTGGGTAGATATTTTCTTAGTTGATGCAATCATATCATGAGGACTAAATTTAAGCTATTATGCATATGCTTATGTATTTTTCTAACCTAATATATCACACACAGAGAGAGAGAGAGAGAGGGAGAGAACACCAGGTAGATAGAGAAATCAGGTAGCAGGATCCTGAAGAAATGGAGTCCATAGCATTGCTCATCATCATCATCCGTGATCCCTTTGAAAAAATATTATCAAAGGGATCATGGATGATGATGATGACCAATGCTATGGACTCCATTTCTTCAGGATCCTGCTACCTGATTTCTCTACCTACCAGGTGTTCTCTCTCTCTCTCTCTCTGTGTGTGTGTGTGTGATATATTAGGTTAGAAAAATACATATGCATATGTATAATAGCTTAAATTTAGTCCTCATGATATGATTGCATCAACTAAGAAAATATCTACCCAAGGTGTTTAAAAGTTTTAATTACTTTATACGAATAATACTTTCTATGTTCTGAAATATTTGTCCAAGATGCCTGACGCATTCGCACGCGCACCACGTGTGTAGAAATAAATATCTCTGGATTGCTATCGCAACTATGAAGTTTCGATGTATCGGTATGCTATATATCTGTATTTTATCTTTCTTTCTTATGCATGTCTTTTAATGATTCGCAGCCGGTTCCGAATAAATTTACCAAGCAGATTAGTATGATGGTCAATAGAAGAGAAAATGCTAACCTAGTGAGCCACAATGGATAATTTGCCATTATTAATCCATCTTCCTGAAAACGGTTTATACGGAGCAAGTATATTTCATGGTACTTGAGAAAAATATATGTTGAAGTCAAAAGCTATCAAGATTTAAATGCTCGCTTATAGTCTTCCAAGATATTTTATATTCCAAGGCAAGGTGACAATAAGTGCATGCTTTTGCATGATTTGGTATGTAGATTCAAGGTTATGCATGGCTACGACCCTTTCTTATGGTTTCTTATCATAATTTTCTGCACACTTATAGTTTATAGATGCAGTTAGATCATATCTCTATAAGGGAAAACTTAAAATAACAACCTTTATACTAAAAAAATTATGTATGCCATTACATAGTAGTTTATGGTTTTAAGACGCAAAAGCCATTTGAGAAATACTTTTCCTACCGACTATTAATCCATATTCTCAATATAGTCATTGAATTTGCACGCGCACATAATAAGAAGGAGAAGACAGTAATGTGGCAGAAGGACAAGACAGTAATGTGACGGAAGAAGAAAAAAATGACATTCCTCGTTCTCTGTTTCAGCATCAATCTTCTGATATGAACTAATGATGGCTTTCACATAGGCTTTTCCCTTTAGAGACTTCTTAGTGTCCAATGAAAAGCATATATCAGATTTGTGCAGGTCGGGTTCTTCTTTGACTTTTAAGAGTCTCAACTGATTCTGTAAATTACACCATAGTTGGGTGATACTTTTACCACTTCTCACTGCTGGTGCGCTCTCTAATATCCATTTTGAATGTAATATTATAGATATCCATCCCTGTTTATGTCAAAATTACTTATATTGTTAATGTTTGATTGTCTAGTTGTTGGTGATGCGTCCATATCAAGGACAGAGGCCACTCCCGTTCCTCCAGGTATGTTTATATATTATATAGGGCATGTATATTGATTTAGAATGCTATATCATAAATATACACACATTCCTTTTGCTCTTAGTCGTCCAACTCATTATCATGGGCTGCTTGATGAGATTAGATTTGCGCCTGATGATCTACAAGAGCTTGTTCACTCCCTGTCATATGTGTAAGCAGCGCTATATGCGAGTTTACCTTGTTAGTATGTATGTACTGAAATTAATTAATATTATTCAAATTTTGATACATGCAGATACCAGAGGAGCACATCTTCTATCTCTGTAGGTAAGGCTTTGAATTTGTTGATTTTGGTGTTTCTTGTCAATTTTATAGACCAGTATGTGCTAAATATAATGTTCCACACGCATCTCCTTCGGCTGCGGCTCCGCAAGCCACTACATCAGCTGCGGTTCCGCTGACAGCTCCTGTAGCTCCACCGCCCACTCAGACTCCCGCTCGCGACGAATTGCAGAGTTTATTGACCGAGGAGCAGGCGCGCGTTATTCTATCGTTATTCAGAGGTGGATCTGGACCGAGCTAGGGTAGATTTTTGGTTCTTTTTTTTTGAAACATGTATTTATTTATATCATACACATTGTACTACATTTTGAAACGATATTGATATTGGTTTGTATTTATATCATATTCAGTTTTTGTGTTTCTTTTGTATATTATATATATGCGTGAGATGTGATTATGAATACTGTAATATATGATTTGATTGATGTATATATTATTGTGCACAGGGCGGAAAAAAATCATGCAGCCCATTTTTTTTAAAAAATTACAGACAATATGTACCTACGGATTAATCCGTAGACACACATTTTACCCCTACGGATATATCCGTAGGGGCTAAATATCAGCAGTAACTGATATTTCCCCCAGATGTCAGTGCCAGGGGGTTGGGAGTGCCCCTACGGATATATCCGTAGGGGCCACTGACTCTCCCCTACGGCGTTATCCGTAGGGGCAAAATATCAGGAATCCTGAATTTGTGCCCCTACGGAAACGTACCTACGAATATATCCGTAGGGGGTAGTACATGCCCCTACGGGTATATCCGTAGGGCCAAGTAATTTATTAAAATAAACCGTAAATAATATAAAATATTATACCCTACGGCTTAATCCGTAGGGGCAACTGGACCTACACAGATATCCGTAGGGGCAAAAATTTAACCGTAGGGGCAAGTTCAGGGGCTCAACTTGCACCTGCGGCCTTTGCACCTACGGGGTATTTTTTCGCCCCTACGTATATATCCTTAGGGGCAGTGCGTTGCCCCTACGGATAAATCCGTAGGGGCAACCCTTCTTTGTAGTAGTGGTGGTAGGGTGGAAATCAAAGCACAGTGGGAGCCACACAAGACTCTATGAAGATCTCGGGTCAGCAGACTAACCTGCACCAGTGTCATCAGAGAACTGCTATTTGACGTGAGGTATAATACCATCTCGGAGTTCTCAGCGAGTCCGTTCAGTGTACCCAGTCTCCACTGAGCACCCGTATATCATCTCTGATGTCAAACACTAAGGGATATGGGAACATCCATCGCCCATCACATGCGTCGAGAAGATATACGCTAGTCTACTCTGGAATATCGATGCCCCGTCTCGATATTCCCACGATTAGGAACATTGATGGATGAACTCATGGACTACCCAGGCCCCACTAGTATGATCTGCATCATAATCCTGGAAGTCGAGTACACATCCTAAGGGCTTTATCAACATGTAACAGAGAGACAGTGAGTGTGCATATTAAGATAAAGAGCAACCAGATAGCATACTATCATGCCAAGCAAGAAAGTCCTCCCTATATATGTCCCAGCATCCATTATAATATACATCTCATGTACAATAATGGCCTCTAGGGCATACATACAACTAACAATCTCCCACTTGCACAAAGGCCAGTTGTTGTATTATAACATACCCAACGTCCTATAAAAGTCTCTCGCAGGAAAGGCCTCAGTAAGTGGATCTACCGTGTTAACCTCTTAGTACACTCTCCTAACCTCGATCTCTTGAAGATCAACCATCTCCATGATCAAGTGATACTGCCTTAGAATATCTCTGGGTCACTGATAGGACCGGGGTTCCTAGGATAAAAGCTATACCTCCATTGTCTCACAATAGAAGGAACCTAGTTCATTTCATGAACTAATATACACCCAGACTCCCTCTTTTGTAGCATCTTTGGTAGCGATGTATCTAGCCTTTATCGTCTAGTTTGTCACGGTATCTAGCTTGGAACTCTTCAAACATACCGTCACTCCACTGAGAGTAAAGACAATGCCTGTGACTGACATTCAGTCGTCCTTACCACCCTGGAAGTTATCCAGTGATTCTCCCCAGGATCGATTGATACTCACTCACTACACCTAGTGAGAATCCTAACATCAACTTAGATCTATCTCATAGATCCAAAAACCAGGATTTAGGAGGTATCACCTAGATCCTATATGGAGAATCAATGTGATAAATGGAGATTGACCGAGTGTTGCATAGGAAACTCCTTTCCTATCAAAAGTATGGTACCTACGTACTATACGAGGAAGACCATCTTACTCTCTACTACCCTTTTTGTATATACAAGGTTCATCTACCATTTTGATGAAGTTAAACGCTTTGACCATCACATCAACACAGATGTTCCAACTCCACGATGCCTGCTTTAACGCATAAAGCAACTTACACACATTTCCGCTGCTCCCACTGTCATCGAGAAAACGAAGTATCTCTCCTGTGGATGAGGAGCAGTACCAGATCGGCGGAAAGGCTGAGGTTCGTTGGGAACTATTGAATCCTTTGGTTCTACCAAATCATTAGTTGTAGTTTGTATAGCTGGAACTCCTTCCAGTTCTACAGAATTGACCTTTCCTCAAGCTTGTCCGGATTTTGCTTTTGACATAGGTCGGACAACCCCAAATCGTAACTTGCTTAAGACATGGGCTCTTCCCATACCATATCTCATATGGAGTGGTAGGCACTGATTTAATTTGAACCCAATTCAATAGGTATGCAGCTTCCTCAAGTGCACAACTCCCTAAAAGGAAATAGGTAACTCAGTAATACTCATCATAGAGCGCACCATATCTAATAGGGTGTGATTGCTCTGCCCCGATACACCGTTGTGCTATGGTGTATACAGAGTAGTAATGCTGAGAGAGAATCTCATTATCCTTTAGAATAGTCCAGGAATTCCATGCACAAGTATTCTCCTTCCTGATCTCATCAAAGGACATAATACTTATACCCATTTTGGATCTATTCTTCAGATTTATATTCATTGAATTTCTCAAAGACATCAGGCTTGTGTTTCAACAGGAACATATGTACGAATCCTGAAAGATCATCGGTGAATATAATGAAGTACAAAGAACCTATCACGACCCGAAAGAGCACATGACTGGCCCTTGAATCCTATGAAGTCTATAGGACTCCATCTGATCCAAGTAAGCCAAAAGCCCAGAAATCTAAAACCATTTAAAGAGTAAATAAGGAAAACTGGTTTTGAAAAGTAAAGAAATCATGTTTCGAAAATCAAAGTTTTTAAATAACTAAGCCGAAAGTGTATTTTTAAAATGTGTAACCTTTCCTGAAAATTTCGGCAGAGTTTCCTTTGTAAAAACTGGCCCCGAACGGGGTACAACAAGATTAATATATATAAGATGATAAAAGGCATCACCAAGCGGAGCTAGCTCTTCATCAATCGACGGTCACAACCACGCAAGCAAAATGATATACAACGCCAAAGGGCGAGAACCAAAACCCACAAAGAAACTCAAAACAGCCAGAAAACCGTAATACTACAAGCGCGACTCTAAGGTCGAAATAATGCAACACTGTTTTCTAAGTCTGAAGCAATATACAAGTTTTGGTTGATGGAAATTTTAGATACAATAAATAATACATGAGCAATGGCGGTTCTGATACAAAGAACCCACCTACCAACGCAAGTCACCCATAAGGAAGCAGTGTGCCAGAAATGCCGCTATGGAATCTGTACGGCAAAACCTGCAAGGACTGTGGCATAACGGGGTGAGTTGCCAACTCGTGAATAGAAAAATATTTACATGCAGAGATCGAATGCATGACCCATCCTAGGTCAATACGATCAGATATAAATAAACCTCATATGAATAAAGCTGAAGCATGCTAAACTGGCAATGTAATCTCTAAACATGAGTGTAGTGCCAAGTGCTCGTGCTAGTGCCTCAGATAATACCATGTCATGAATATGAGGTATGGTCAAAGTAATCAAATCTGCACACACGTGGATCTCGTCCACTCGTCACCCACTGACAATAACCACCATGCATGTAAATATCATAAATCATGTGCATGGGAAAAATATGAGGATATAAACCATCTGTGTCCCTCGCGACACGTCAAAATCATGGAACCGGAGTGCCCAGCATCGACACTCGAAAACATCATGAAAACTGTGCCCAGCATCGGCACGTAAATCCTCATATATCGGGCTCCGTCAGTCCGGATCGGCCCGCGGGCTCTGTCTGCGGTATCGGCCCTCGGCCTCGGCAGTATGCCCATATCCATCTATCGACACTGGACAGTATCCTCCGGATAACCGCCAGGTCCAACCAATCACCGGTAGGTACTCGCCCGCCTCCAGGCTCAATCGGCAAAGCTCATCGATCATCTTGCCGAGGGGAACCATACCGGGTCCACCATGTACCCGCAATCGGCTCGTCCACTCCTCGAATCGGGTTTCACATGTCGCTCTCAGCACCGAGAAAACACATGGTAGGCGCACTGAAATATCATATCAAGGGTAACCGGGTTTTTAAAGCAATGACATTTTCTCTTTTGAAACACCCTCGGTTCCCAAATCCAGAAATATCATAGAAACAACATATCTCAATGCATATAATCGAAGAGCATGAAGTATGCGACATGTAAAGGAAGGTATGCATATCATCGTGTCATGCAAGGATCATATACTGAATGCAATAGTACTACAGTGTAGTGACATGGCAATTATCGATGATAAGTGTGTGAGCCGGAAACGAGTGTACGTGGAACATATGCATCATCGATAATGGTGCTGGTGTCCTAGCAGCATGACTGAAATGTATCAACAATATAAGCGATGCAATGCAAACAGCATGAATGTGCGGAATCGAGGAATCAACGCAACAGTAGAGAACCTGCCTCAATAATTATATCATGCAACCTTGCCTTTTTAAATAAGACGAACCAGGGCTTTTGGTAAAATAAGGGCTACGGTGTTTTAAGAAAAGACGTGTCGTTTGAAAATATCCGTATAAACCCTTTTTGCCTATCCTTAAAATATCCCCGATTCGTTAGTTTTGAAATAGGTATGACTCGGGTCTAGCCTAACGCCTACTATGCGAACTACGAACCCGACAATCAAGCCAATAGAGAGGGGTATGGAAACCACCTAAATCTGAGTCGATATCACAATTTCTCATCACATGACAGGCATCACTACCATCATATCACATCTCCAATACGAACTCTGTCATGTCGCCAAATCTCACGGTCTTAATCGCATTTCATCGACTCATCTCAATCCCACGTATCATCCTCAAAACCCGTATATAAACACATAGTCCCATACCCATGTGTAGATATACACACCATCATATCCGCACAGATATATGAAAGGATGTATGCAAGTATGTGTGTATGTGTGAGTGCACCCACTACTCTAGGGTTTAGCACTACTACACCAATACATCCTTATTGTCAATAATCCATTATTACCATCAATAATCCTAAACAACACATGATAAATATATGTGTGTATACGTATTCGTATACATCACCACGGACTGCGGGGGTGCTATACGCCATCCACCCGACTTCTCCCCGCAGATATAAATCTACTCACCTTGCGTCTCATGTGTCGGTGTCGATGCCGCCATCTTCATCTTCTTTGCCTCACATCTCGTAGGGTACCTACAAGTATATCACAACGCTAAAGCACATGAAAATCACATCGGAAACCAAAACGGCACACGCTACGCCTATAGGTAAAAACCTATAACCTCGCATGCAAACACGATCAATATCCACCTGTCGTTGACGTCCAAACGCCACCCGACAGGAACGGAACACCAAATACCAAAATCCATGCTAAAACAAGTCTCAAATCATGCACCAACACAGGAAAATCATCCCAGATTTCACCCTAGATTGAATCTGTCAAAACTAGACATACCCAGGGTCAATACTAGAGGAGATAGGGCCGTGCACAAAAATCGAGACAGATCCCTCCTGCTCTGGCCGCAATTTGCGGCCAGAAGTAATTAATTGGCGGCCTCAGTTTGGAGTTGGGGGCTAGGGTTTGGTGTGGTGGTTCCATGGTGCCTGCACATCTTACTGTCAACTCAGTTTTATTTTTGGGGTCTCGGGGTGATAGCAGATTACACAAAACAGCGACAGATTTCCAGTTTTTCCGATATCGGTTCCGTAATTCCGTATTTTGGTTTCAATTCCAGGTTTGGGTCCAATTTTCCATTACACCAGGGGTTCTAAGGTCATAATAAGCCTCAATCTCAACTTGATTTCAGTTTTACCCTAAACCCTCACTTGAATTTTCCAAAATCCACAACATGACACAATATCGATATGAAACTAGTATGGATGTAATAGAAATGAGATACTACTCTAATAGGTGCAGAAATTACCTCCTTTAGCAACTCAAGAAAATTCTTGAGTTGCTCAAAGTCCTCAAAATCCAATCTTGCTAGGTTCAATGTGTAGCTAGTGAGCCCGGGAACATTTTTTGTGAAGTGGGAATAGGGTTTTGGCTTTGTTTTCATGGTGGATCTACGGTTTCATGAAGAGGGAGAGAGGAAGAAGAGAGAGATCAGCAGCAAGAGGAAGAGAGCAGAGAGAATGAGAAGGGGAAAATGATGAGGGATGGTTCAAAAAGTGGGGGGGGGTTTGACTTGGTCTCGCCCTCACTCATTACCTACTTTTTCTCTTTCTTTTCTTTTCCTTTATCTTTTCCTTCTCACTCCAATAGTGAATCCAAATGAACCATGGCTACAAAAATGTAACACAAGTGTAACAAGTATGGAAAATGATATGTGCACATTTTTGCACAAAAATGCTAAATATCCAATTAGCGATTCTTAATCGCGATTAGCACTAAATTAGCGTATAACTAATCTTAAAAACTTTAAAATGGCATAATTCCATAAAATACCTTATTTTAGAATTTCCAAAATTTTCCAAAATTTTTCCCATTTATTTGTATTTAATTCCACCCAAACATTACAATATTCATTAAAATAATATTAAATTATAAAAATTCCTGAAAATAATATTTTATTATTTTGGAAATGTTACAATCTACCCCCCTTAAAGAAATTCGGTCCCCGAATTTAAATTTAAAACCCCCAAGTACTAAAACATTTCGATACAATTTCCAAGTCATCGGGGCTCCGAAATCAGCAATACCTAAAACGTACCATAGCGCAATGCATGCGCATGAGTACTGAGCAGATAACTCAAAAACAACACTCCATCAAGCATCCCGCAATCATCGGAGTCATGGTAAAGACACAAATGTCAAATCCAATACAAAACCAATATGATATAGATCAGAACTATACACGTAGACATCCAATCTATACATGTAAATAGCTGATGTAAATGCATGCCAAATCTTTTTAAGTCGCTGTGCGATGCGCGTAACACTGCACAGTGGCGGACGTTTTTCACAAGAAAATAACTATATATGTATATATATTTATATATCCTTTGTTTAATAGGTACGTTCCGCCGTTTTGAAAACAATTTTGAAGGGTTTCCTTGTTTTTAAACGTTTCGTGTCATATCGGACACGTAGGTATATATATATATCGAGACCATAGCTCGCTCTTTGGAAATCCCTTCGAACTATCAATGCATGCAAAATATATCCCGGTACTGTCCTCCGACTAGCCCTGCTCGGTACAAAACGAATATTAAATATCATAGAAATGTACTGCTCCAAAAGGAATAAATCCCAAAAATGCACATAACATCACCCTGTGCGTCTGGTGCGCACGGAAATCAAAATCCATGTATGTGCCATACAGGTGCACAAAACAACATCTAGGTGCAACGGGTGTGCACGAATCATCTGTCATAGGCAACGTGTGTGCCTGACAGCCCAAACTCCGGTGCATCTGATATGCACGAAGAAATCTCGATTTAGCGCATCGGGTGTGCACCAAAATCGTATCTCAAAGCCTGCGCCCAACATGCGCGAAAATCCAAATCGGTGCATCCATCGTGCACAAATGAAAATCTAAACCCTGCGCACTTAGCATGCACGGAATCACAAAATCCTATAGCAACGCCGAACATGCGTAAATCCAGTCAAAGCACGGAGTGCAAGAATCCACATCAATATCACAATCAAAATCGACATATCGAAAGACATCAAATCGAAGTTAGGTGCAACCGTAATGCACAAAATGTAAATCCGGTGTAACAAAGGCATGATATATAAATCTGATGCGATAAACGCAAGAAACATAAAACTGGTGCATCCCATGCACAAATATCAAGCAATAACTCAAATACGTAAGAAGCAACACCAAGTGTACCCAGATATAAAGAAAATCATAAACGTGCGCAACTGCGTGCACAAAACACATCTCAATGCACTACAAGCGCATATAAGCTATACCGAGTGCAAAAATCAAATCGTGTGCGTAACATATGCACAACATCAAATCAACCGTATGAAATCCATAAAGTCATAAGCAGGTGCAGCCAAGGCACGAAACGATATACAACGCGGCTCAATCAAAATCAGGTGTACCGCGATGGAAAAACTCACAACCGCGTGCATCAGCGTGCACAAATCAAAACACTAAGAGTACATGAAACTATGCTGGAAGCGTAAATCAAATCACCGGCATAAAATAGGCATGAAATCACAATCAATACCTCAAGAGTAATAACTATGTGCAAGGTATAAATACCCAGTAGGTGCAACCATGGTGCACAAAATCAACTATCATAGAACTCGGTCACCCAAAACCAATCATGCAAATAGATCGCCCAAATACCGAAATCCCAAAGTGACGGATACGTGATAGTCGAATCACAAAATCACAAAGCATAAATACCGTTGTCGGTATATCCTCCTTCAAAGTCGAGAAGGTGCCGGTACATCCAATGCTAGCGGCGCAAGATATCTACTTGCCTCTTGCTCGCGGCTGGCGTCCTCTGCCTCTGGTTCCTGATCTTTCCTGTAGATTACCAACCTCGCAATCCACTGGCTCATCGGCCCGGTCAGGAGCGCTGACAGGAACGATTCCGTTCTGGCACTTCCTTGGTAATCTCTCGGTCAATCCTCACGACTGCTCGTAAAGCAATATGTCACTGGCGTCGGCCTCCAGCTCTCTAAATGCACATCACATATCTGATCCTGGGTGCAAACACCATTGCAGCAGTGTCCTGGAAGGAATCCTGCTCAAGGTCTCTGCCGATCTTGCTTATGTCGATCTGTGCGGAGGCTGGTACTCTTGCTTAGTCTTTTCTCGTTCCATGGACATCTGTGTCCTCAGCACGGCATTTCCTCGGAAATTGGTCGCATCCCAACGCCTCTGTAAGCATATCAGGCCTCTGGTCTCGACGGGGAGTAATGTCAGCTCATCAGCGTCTCGTACGAACCTCTTGTCCCGCTTGTCTGTATCATCGTCCATTTCGACATCGCGTCTCTATCTGCGCACTGCAATGCCATCGGCTACGGTCCCTCCGAAGTCTCTAACACGGACTCAAAATCACGAACTCAGTATCTTCATCACTCAGTAGGAGATATCTAGCCGAACACGTCCTCAGCGTGCATATCACATCTCTGATGTCAGCGGAGTGAAACGTCATCTCGTCGAAATCTCGTGTAAACTCTTTACTCCACCTTGCTCCAATGTCGACTGATTCGGACTCATCTCATCGTGGCTACACGGACTGCGCTCCGACGGCTATGCTCGTATCTGGAGTCTCCCAAGCAGCGTCCCATCACATGATATCCGAATGATGTCGACTCATCCGATCGACTCGTCAGATCCTCACAATCCCCCAAGAGCTCAACATCTCGGGTACAGTTTAATAGTATCGAGTACATGCCACAGCGTCGGTGGTCCAGCCGTAGAAGGGCAAACCCAAGCCTCACTAATGGCGCCGCGGAACCGCCGCAAACCCTAAGGTTCAAAGGCTTTCACACGGTCATTAAGTCGAGTTAGGGTTTCATTCTTCTAGAGGGTCCATAGAGTCACCTGCATGTCTTTCCGTATACTTTAAACTTGGAAAAAGGGTTCCTGACATTCGATCGTCTCAATCGACTCTCAACGAACCTGCGTGAAGTCGCCTCTAGCTGGAATCAATCTTCCTGATGACCTCGCATCGGGGTAGGCGAACGAACCACATGTCCTAGTCATTCATCCTCGGTGACCAGCGACTCACCATCATGAATAAGCGATAATATCAACGGTCATCATAACCTGGCTGGCCTCTATCAGTGGCTCAATTCTCTGGTACCAACCGGTACATCCGAAAAATCTCGCAACAGCGATCTGTCAAACGCCCAAAGTGCGGAAACACAATAAGACGACGCCTCAATATGCAATCGTATGCCTCGGGAATCACGCCCTGGTCAGCCCTCGTCCCCGACGAGCTCATGCTGACACAACTCGAGCCGTAGCTCACTCTGCCCGTGCAATCGCGGCAGCAAAACCATAACCATTATCGATGAAGGTAGATCATAGGAAAGAATATAATACGGTGCAAGAAAATGTACAACCTAAGGTTTCTTAAGCGGAGTGGCGTGTCGTAAGTAAGCCGCGGAACATACCCACGGTACGTCACTCTAGTTTAGTCACCTATTCCATCAACCAAGGGTCATCCTACACGGCGAAAGTTCGGGTCTAATACCCCCTCGACTAAGTCTAAGTTCCGTAAGGTCAAGCCTAAGTTCCGTATATAAATAACGCCCTAGGCTCCACATAGTCAAACTCAGACTCGAACCAAGGTCAACCTAGCGCTCTGATACCAACTTTGTCACGACCCGATTGAGCACGTGACTGGCCCTTGAATCCTATGAAGTCTATAGGACTCCATCTGATCCAAGTAAGCCAAAAGCCCAGAAATCTAAAACCATTTAAAGAGTAAATAAGGAAAACTGGTTTTGAAAAGAAAAGAAATCATGTTTCGAAAATCAAAGTTTTTAAATAACTAAGCCGAAAGTGTATTTTTAAAATGTGTAACCTTTCCTGAAAATTTCGGCAGAGTTTCCTTTGTAAAAACTGGCCCCGAACAGGGTACAACAAGAATAATATATATAAGATGATAAAAGGCATCCCCAAGTGGGAGCTAGCTCTTCGTCAATCGACGGTCACAACCACGCAAGCAAAATGATATACAACGCCAAAGGGCGAGGACCAAAACCCACAAAGAAACTCAAAACAGCCAGAAAACCGTTATACTACAAGCGCGACTCTAAGGTCGAAATAATACAACACTGTTTTCTAAGTCTGAAGCAATATACAAGTTTTGGTTGATGGAAATTTTAGATACAATAAATAATACATGAGCAATGGCGGTTCTGATACAAAGAACCCACCTACCAACGCAAGTCACCCATAAGGAAGCAGTGTGCCAGAAATGCCGCTATGGAATCTGTACGGCAAAACCTGCAAGGACTGTGGCACAACGGGGGTGAGTTGCCAACTCGTGAATAGAAAAATATCTACAAGCAGAGATCGAATGCATGACCCATCCTAGGTCAATACGATCAGATATAAATAAACCTCATATGAATAAAGCTGAAGCATGCTAAACTGGCAATGTAATCTCTAAACATGAGTGTAGTGCCAAGTGCTCGTGCTAGTGCCTCAGATAATAGCATGTCATGAATATGAGGTATGGTCAAAGCAATCAAAACTGCACACACGTGGATCCCGTCCACTCGTCACCCACTGACAATAACCACCATGCATGTAAATATCATAAATCATGTGCATGGGAAAAATATGAGGATATAAACCATCTGTGTCCCTCGCGACACGTCAAAATCATGGAACCGGAGTGCCCAGCATCGACACTCGAAAACATCATGAAAACTGTCCCCAGCATCGGCACGTAAATCCTCATATATCGGGCTCCGTCAGTCCGGATCGGCCCGCGGGCTATGTCTGCGGTATCGGCCCTCGGCCCCGGCAGTATGCCCATATCCATCTATCGACACTGGTCAGTATCCTCCGGATAACCGCCAGGTCCAACCAATCACCGGTAGGTACTCGCCCGCCTCCAGGCTCAATCGGCAAAGCTCATCGATCATCTTGCCGAGGGGAACCATACCGGGTCCACCATGTACCCGCAATCGGCTCGTCCACTTCTCGAATCGGGTTTCACATGTCGCTCTCAGCACCGAGAAAACACATGGTGGGCGCACTGAAATATCATATCAAGGGTAACCGGGTTTTTAAAGCAATGACATATTCTCTTTTGAAACACCCTCGGTTCCCAAATCCAGAAATATCATAGAAACAACATATCTCAATGCATATAATCGAAGAGCATGAAGTATGCGACATGTAAAGGAAGGTATGCATATCATCGTGCCATGCAAGGATCATATACTGAATGCAATATTACTACAGTGTAGTGACATAGCAATTATCGATGATAAGTATGTGAGCCGGCGACGAGTGTACGTGGAACATATGCATCATCGATAATGGTGCTGGTGTCCTAGCAGCATGACTGAAATGTATCAACAATATAAGCGATGCAATGCAAACAGCATGAATGTGCGGAATCGAGCAATCAACGCAACAGTAGAGAACCTGCCTCAATAATTATATCATGCAACCTTGCCTTTTAAATAAGACGAACCAGGGCTTTTGGTAAAATAAGGGCTACGGTGTTTTAAGAAAAGACGTGTCGTTTGAAAATATCCTTATAAACCCTTTTTGCCTATCCTTAAAATATCCCCGATTCGTTAGTTTTGAAATAGGTATGACTCGGGTCTAGCCTAACGCCTACTATGCGAACTACGAACCCGACAATCAAGCCAATAGAGAGGGGTATGGAAACCACCTAAATCTGAGTCGATATCACAATATCTCATCACATGACAGGCATCACTACCATCATATCACATCTCCAATACGAACTCTGTCATGTCGCCAAATCTCACGGTCTTAATCGCATTTCATCGACTCATCTCAATCCCACGTATCATCCTCAAAACCCGTTTATAAACACATAGTCCCATTCCCATGTGTAGATATACACACCATCATATGCGCACAGATATATGAAAGGATGTATGCAAGTATGTGTGTATGTGTGAGTGCACCCACTACTCTAGGGTTTCGCACTACTAAACCAATACATCCTTATTGTCAATAATCCATTATTACCATCAATAATCCTAAACAACACATGATAAATATATGTGTGTATACGTATTCGTATACATCACCACGGACTGCGGGGGTGCTATACGCCATCCACCCGACTTCTCCCCGTAGATATAAATCTACTCACCTTGCGTCTCATGTGTCGGTGTCGATGTCGCCATCTTCATCTTCTTTGCCTCACATCTCGTAGGGTACCTACAAGTATATCACAACGCTAAAGCACATGAAAATCACATCGGAAACCAAAACGGCACACGCTACGCCTATAGGTAAAAACCTATAACCTCGCATGCAAACACGATCAATATCCACCTGTCGTTGACGTCCAAACGCCACCCGACAGGAACGGAACACCAAATACCAAAATCCATGCTAAAACAAGTCTCGAATCATGCACCAACATAGGAAAATCATCCCGGATTTCACCCTAGATGGAATCTGTCAAAACTAGACATACCCAGGGTCAATACTAGAGGAGATAGGGCCATGCACAAAAATCGAGACAGATCCCTCCTGCTCTGGCCGCAATTTGCGGCCAGAAGGAATTAATTGGCGGCCTCAGTTTGGAGTTGGGGGCTAGGGTTTGGTGTGGTGGTTCCATGGTGCCTGCACATCTTACCGTCAACTCAGTTTTATTTTTGGGGTCTCGGGGTGATAGCAGATTACACAAAATAGCGACAGATTTCCAGTTTTTCCGATATCGGTTCCGTAATTCCGTATTTTGGTTTCAATTCCAGGTTTGGGTCCAATTTTGCATTACACCAGGGGTTCTAAGGTCACAATAAGCCTCAATCTCAACTTGATTTCAGTTTTACCCTAAACCCTCACTTGAATTCTCCAAAATCCACAACATGACACAATATCGATATGAAACTAGTATGGATGTAATAGAAATGAGATACTACCCTAATAGGTGCAGAAATTACCTCCTTTGGCAACTCAAGAAAATTCTTGAGTTGCTCAAAGTCCTCCAAATCCAATCTTGCTAGGTTCAATGTGTAGCTAGTGAGCCCGGGAACATTTTTTGTGAAGTGGGAATAGGGTTTTGGCTTTGTTTTCATGGTGGATCTAGGGTTTCATGAAGAGGGAGAGAGGAAGAAGAGAGAGATCAGCAGCAAGAGGAAGAGAGGAGAGAGAATGAGAAGGGGAAAATGATGAGGGGTGGTTCAAAAAGTTGGGGGGGGTTGACTTGGTCTCTCCCTCACTCATTACCTACTTTTTCCCTTTCTTTTCTTTTCCTTTATCTTTTCCTTCTCACTCCAATAGTGAATCCAAATGAACCATTGCTACAAAAATGTAACACAAGTGTAACAAGTGTGGAAAATGATATGTGCATATTTTTGCACAAAAATGCTAAAAATCCAATTAGCGATTCTTAATCGCGATTAGCACTAAATTAGCATATAACTAATCTTAAAAACTTTAAAATGGCATAATTCCATAAAATGCCTTATTTTAGAATTTCCAAAATTTTCCAAAATTTTTCCCATTTATTTGTATTTAATTCCACCCGAACATTACAATATTCATTAAAATAATATTAAATTATAAAAATTCCTGAAAATAATATTTTATTATTTTGGAAATGTTACAGAACCTATCCTGGCATGTGTAGACAGGGGACCATATACATCTCTATGTATCAGTCCCAAGGGTTGACTAACCCTTTCTCTGTTTCTTGTAAGCGGAGCTATGGTCATCTTATCTTTGCATAACTGGCAAGTTTCATAAGATGTAAATTCAAACCGATTTAAATATGCATCTCAATGTAACTTAGCTTGTCAGATCGCATTGATATGTCCTAGTCTACAATGCCTCAAGAAGGATTCGTTCATTTCTGAACTCCTCCTCTTGTGTGTGTTCTGTACGTTAAGAACTGTTGTTTGATTTAGAACGTATATGTCATTAAATAATGTGCCTGAACCGATCAACACTTGATATAGGAATTGTTCAAAAGATTATCCAACAATACAAAATTATATCCTTCTTTACATAATAAAAAGACTGATATAATGTTTCATATCAGGTTCGGTATCTGATAACATTCGTTCAGAATTAATGTATTTAGTAATACAAGGTGATATCTGCCAACACCTTGGCTGCAACAATTGCACTATTCTCTACACTTGAGACATATCACCCATTCCCAGTTCTCTACCTATCTGTAGGCCATGTAACAGATTACATATGCAGGATCCTGATCCGGTATCACATACCAAGGACGTAAAGGATACTGAGGAACAATTCTCTATAACGAACACACCTGAAGTAGATGTATCAGCATGCACTTTATTCGTTTGGACGGCATGTAAATTCTGGTATTCCCCTATTACAAGCTTGGTCTTATAACAATTATAAGTCAGAGCGGAACCAACGTTCCTCAGCCCAGTATAACAAATGGGTTCGGTCAATACATCCATATTATTAACTTGATTAAGGCGTGACATGGTCGCTACCTGGAGAGAGAGAGAAGAAAACACTCTGTGTGCGCTCTTGCTAGATTAGATTGGTTATATATTTTATCTAATTAGGATGGTTCCCATTATTTTTATCAAATCTTCCTTCAAACCTTAAAAGGAAAGATTAGCCGGGATTAATTACAACCTATAAGTTTGCCAATCTTTTAGCCAGGCCAGTTCCGGTACTTTGAGGGAGGTTCCCCGTGCTTTCGTACGGACCTAATTAAAATAAAGCTCGTTTTCCCAGGGGCGTAACGCCGTTGACACCTTTCTAGACACCTACTTGATCGGCTAATTGTAAAGTGCAAAACTCTCCCAGGAGTAACAATTACTCGCAGTAGGTATCAGGATCCAACTATCATATAGAAGGAATGCAATCTCATTGCAAATTTCAACACTTGAAACACCCGATAAAGGTTTTTACCCCTAGCACCTATGACCTTGGCTATGGTCAACAAATCATAAGCACTAGTCAAGTACTACCCGTCATTTCATGATTAATTAGACCCACCCACATAACCCTAGGCTAAGATCAACAAAGTAACATGACTGTCCTAACTAATCGCATCATATGCTGTGTAGGAAGATATCACTTAGCTACCGTACACTACGCCTCGTCTATGGTCGACAAACGCAGCACGAATACTAAGTACTCTACTTCCTAAAATGACGGAAGGTTGTGGATGGTTTTTTAAGAAAACCTTTAACGCTTTGAACTTGATATCGTTTTAGAATCAAATGGTTTTAAATGGAGTGTTTTTGTGGCTTTTTCTAGTTTTGCTAAAGAGGTCACTCCCGGTGAAGAGATCTCGGCTCTTTTCTCGTCGAATGAGGTGCAGGATCACAATACTACTATGCAAAGAAAGAACTAGAAAAGCAATCAAAAGACAAACCGAGGGTTGTAGCATCTTCCAGTTATTGCTAAAGAGGTCACTCCCGGTGAAGGGATCTCGACTCTTTCCTTATCGAATAAGGTGCTGGATATTCTGCAAGGAATACCACTATGCAAAGCAACGACTGGAGCTACCTATTTTTGAAAATTCGATTCCGCAACATCTTCAGATTTATTTTCTTTCATTAATCTCATTAATGAATGACCCATCATTTAAGTTACCTAAGCATCATAGATAAATACAACTTACGCTTATGCCATCCGCATTCGCCTCGATGTCCCATCATGCACCATTAGGTTAGGTAACTAACGGTAGAGCGGGGCAGGGCTAGCGCGGGTGTAAAACATAAGCATCGTCTATATAATATATCATATATACTATATACAGTATCTATCTCATCATATTAAATGATCACATCATGGATATCGCAGCAGAAAACAACATATGAAATATTGGATATTCTAGGATGTCCGTGTTTTATTTTGAGCCTATATAAAACACGGATTCCACGGTCGTGATGAATAGCCAAACCCACTTCCCTAGACCCATACGACAGCGGAAAGCAACCCTACCAATTCTAGAGTTAGGAGACCCGGTCTCGAAACCTCGAGATGGTCTCCCACTGGACTCTAGAACCCGGTTACTTGTGCTCCCCTCCTTGTGTCTATCCTAATGCGGAAAAGTAAATAATATACATCAACGGTGACATCTTCCTCAACCCGAAAGTGCCCAAATAAAAGAATCTTACATACAATGAATTTTACATGAATGAAAATTAAAAACACTCATCTCACATAAAAAACCCCAGGCTATTCAAACACGACAATCCAATATAACATATAACCGCAACACATAACATCAACGTAAGTAAATATGTGTATCCCAATTGTCGTTGACGTATAGCAACGAAACCGGCGATACACCACATATTACACTTATGGTCACAGAAAAGAATGTGAAAACTACAGCAGTTGGAATCCGCAACCACCTTAGACATCATAAACCAGTAATATCTCATATTGTGGATTTCATGCCTAACAAATGAATTCCTTAGACATCGCATGCCTAACAGTTATAAACCCCGCATTTTATTCTCGATCTCGAAAACACTTTTCAGTATCAAGTCGGGCAATTCAACAAGATTCCCGACATTCCGATCGAATGCTCGTCGGAAACTTTAGTAGATGGCCGCACCCCCGGATACCGACGACGAAGTGCACTTAGGCAGAACACCGTGACAGCGAGTACCCGGACGGATGCTTTTTGGAAACAGAGTTCTCCTATAGTCACTTGGTCGGGGTTATGGGGTGTGGCTATCTAATAAGGCTACCCGGCGAGTATCCGGATACACAACGTGATTGCGAAGGACTTTGATCGCATCAAAATCCCGTGGCAACCGATCAAATGAGACTAAATTGCTATATTTGTAAAATTCAAATATTGTGGATTCCAATTATTGTATCACAATATACTAGACGATGTTAAACGTTTCGACCGAATCAACCAACACACACATCACCCGATTAGCTCAACACTTGAGCAAACTTAAAGTATCCAAACGTTCCACGGTACCTATGATCTGGCCGTAGAAGGGTCAAACCAACGCTTCACCTATGACACCGCGGAACTACGGCAAACCCTAGGGTTCAAGTCCTGGTTCCGAGGGCATAGAATCGAGTTAAGGTTTTGTTCTTCTAGAGAGTCCATAGAGTTACTTGCACGACTATTGAATATAATTAACTTAGAAAAATTCCAACACTTGGAAATTTCAGAAGGGGTCATGGGGTGATGTTTGAGATTCGTTCGAACTGTTAAACATGGTCTAGGTTACCAATACAATGCTAAATTATACGACTACGAAACACTCCGTTTTAGTCCTAAAGTAAAATTTACATCACATGAAAATTTGGACTAAATAAACAATACCTAAATCCCCACAATCTACAGTACAATGCACAGAACAAAAACGATGCAGTTTTGGGCAAATCTGGCTGGTTTTAGGGTAATGGGGCTCGGGCCAAATTTGAGCAAATGCTCTGGATTTTTTTCTGTGCACTATATGTATCACATACATCACTTTGTAGTTGTTTGAAAAATTTTTAAAGACCTTTTTAAAAACGACAGAGAGCAAAATCTGCAGGATTTCAGAAACTGTTTTACGGATTTGTTTCGGTTTCGTATTACTTCTTACATCGTCTAAGTTTCTAGTTAGGCTCTGATACCATGTAGGGATTCCTCAGCACCTAGCCTACAGTTTGCAAACATAACACATGCCACAACAAAAATTTAAGGGGGTGCTAAGCAATCTAACAAAGAATCATACTAGAAAACTAGGGTAACAAAACTAGTAATCAATCATTACAAGAGAAGTGAACAAGAATACAACCTTTGTAGATCCGGTCCTTCACTTCTAAAGCTTCGTGTTGACGTCCCTTCGCTGCGATCATCGATGTCCCGAACTCTAGTTTTGATTTCCCCGGAGAAATGAGCAAGCTTGCTCGTAGACTTCGTGGCCGAAGATGATCTACGTCGAGGAGACTCAGACTCAAGCTAACCCTTCACTTGGTCATGAACTTTGTGAAGAGAACACCCTATAATACACAAGCAAGTGTATAGGATGATGAAATAGAAAGTGGGCTCACTTTAGTTTTTATTTTCTCACAATATTTCTTCGTTAATCCAAAACCTAGAAAGCTTTGGAGTTGTGAAGAAGAAGATGAAGATGAGAATGAATAAGAGAAAGAATGAGGCTAGATTTGAAACCATGGTGAGTTTTGTGTCATCAATAACTCTTGTAGAGACATAACTATGGCAAGGATAACAGTTAGGTTTATAAATATCTTAATGTAAAACAAATAGGGTGGACTAAGTCAAAGCTCACAACTAGCTTCTCCAAGCTTCTAGCATGACACAATCCCACTCAAATTTGAATTACTAAAGATAATTAAAACCTAAACTTATCATGGTTATGGTGTAAGTCCTACGCACACAAGTTGCATACATAACCTTGCATGATACAATATATATACCACATATATATAATATAAGCACAAGTGAGAAAAAGAAATGGTCAAATGAGCAATATTAGTCAATGTAAATTCATATATCAAATATATAATTATACATTAAATCATTAAATCAACACTTGATTTTATGATCAGGTCATATCACACATAACCGACGAATATCATACGTATCAATTTATTGAATCAACACTTGATTCGGTAACCCGGTTATATCGCATATAACCGACCGATGATAGAAATAGCGAGAATAGAATACGGTATCACATACTCGTATTAATCTAGGTGTCGCACATATCTCATATGTGCTCCTACTCCGTTTCGCTTGAGCCAGGAAAATTCTGTGTAGGACTTTAAAGACTCGTCAATACGCCGACAGTCGGTGATGATCATATCAAACACCCAGAAGCCCCAAGAGGTGTGCTAAATGTAACGGCCACCCGATTAATGAGCGATCAGAAGATCAACAAGCAAGCCTGCTCATACTTCTGTGATTCCAATCATTAACACTACCGCACAGTCCGGATTATTCGTCTGATATGTCGCATACCTCGCCTAGGGGTGGTAAACGTCAGACCCCAGTAGCTTGATAAGTCATGCCGATGTAAGGTCCATAACCGGCGTGAAACTACTGATAATACTCACCAGTAAATCACATCTACCCTGGCCAAGGATTTCAGTTATAACCAATCGAGCATAGCGCAACATCAACCCCCAATACCGGGAGAGACGAATCCCCTCCTATCGCTCATTGCCTCCATATGACTCGGGACTGTACCCAAAAACCACCTCTTCGCATGACTCAGTAGTGTTAGTGTATATGCCCTAGGGGCCATTATTGCATCATACTAGCTTGTATATTAATTAATGGAAGCTTGGGATATTCACAGTTATATTAACAGTCTTACTAAATATGGTAGTACGCTACTTGGTTTATATCTATCTTAATATGTGTATATGTTAGCATATCGAGAATACATATTGATAGAGCCCTTAAGATCTTGCTTAACTACCAGCGTTGTGATGGCAGTAACACTAGTGGGAGCTGGGTAGTCTACAAGCACATCCTTTTTCAGGTCCCTGGTCATAGGATTATTGAGACAGGGCATCGATACTCCGGAGTAGACTAGTGTGTATGCTTCTCATCCCAGCAGGGGAGATGGTCTGTCCCATAGCCATCAGTACGTTGTACTGGAGATAGTATACAGGTGCTCGTTGGGTTGCTGGTATACCGGACAGGGCTCGCAGGGAACTGTTGGTTGGTATTATACCCGTCGCTAGTTAACAGTTCCCAGGTGACATGAGTGTAGCAAAGTCAGCAGACTTGACACTGCTGCTTCGTCTCGAGTGTGTTCCCACTGTTCTTAGATTGCTATCCTACCATGGCTCAATGGAGTCGTGCAAACAGGTAGCAGTTGGGTGCAGTCCCGAAGCACTTGGAGGCAGTGGCGGTTAGATAGGATTCGTCTCTCTCGGTATTGGGAGTTGATATCGCGCTGTGTTTAGAGATCCATTACGCAAAGTCCCTGACTAGGGCAAACGAGATTTACTGGTAGGATTTCCAGTAGATTCTCAAGGTGTAATGGGCTTCACTCCGACATGACTTATACCGCTTTTAGGGGACTGACGCTTGCCGCCCCCTATGCCCGATATGCGATAGTATTAGACGAAAAGACCGGACTGTACGGAGATTGTCACATCAGGCTCAGTAGGAGTTCGGATGGGTTTCCTCATCGGCCTTCTTATCGACATCTACCTGGGGACCGTTACGTACAGCTAGTACCGCTTGCGGCCTGTGGATAAACCCACTACCAGCGTAGTGTCGAGTCATTAGAGTCCCACATAGAGAGATTCCCTGCTTCAGGCGAAACGATATAGAGGTCGTATGGTTTTACGACAGGGTTCGGACACATACGTGTTTTTATGCACGTACGATATTCGGACAGTTTATACTAGCAGGCTTTGGTTTAAGCCAGATTCTAGTATTGGATTATTGGATTTATACAGTCTCAGTATTTCCATGTTTTTATGGATGGAAGGGGCATTCTTGTAATTAGTCGAGAAGCTTCTAGAAGATTGATGAGTTGGAGGCTTAGGTGGAATTTTCATTAAATGGATTAGTGACTTATTGTGTGATTCAACCAAATGAGTTAATGAAGCATTTATTGCTTGATGACTCATGAGATGATTCAGCCAAAGAGAGTTAATGAAGCATGGTTGATATTATTATTATGTTATTCATTTAATAATTATCATGCTTTATATATGTTCACAAATGAGTTATAATTCATTATGATTCTCACTCGCAACTTCTCTCTCCTCAAGCTCTCTCTCTTCAAAGAACTAACCCTAACCTCTCATGTGTTGAGATCCAATGGTTAGCAAGACTAATAGATCCTTAATCCTCTTCTCTATCCTCTAGGTTACCTTGATTAGCACTCATAGTCACCTAGTTACCTTAAGTGAGAGGTTAAAGCTTGGAGAAGTAGCTCTCGGATGGATCTTCTATCACATCGAGGAGGCCGATGAGGAGGTGATCAACAAGAACAAGAAGGACTTGATTCATTAGGTATAATCATCTATCATAGTAGCTAATCACTTCTATATAGTTGTTAGTTAGGGTTTAGTAAAGATCCGTAAAGTTAGTCGATGTTAGTTTAAACAAAATGATTATTTTACCTATTCCGCCTCCCCGCATCATGTGGGGTGTCTAATGTCTACTTACAGTGGTATCAGAGCCTCGCTAACCATAACTAACTTGTTTGCAAAGTCGTTAGAAATTCGATCGCAAAACGAACCCGAAAATACAACGTTTTCACCATGTTTTTGCCGATTTTAAAACGGGGTCTAAAAATTTTTCAGGGACCATTAAAATTACAAGAAGGGAATTATAAGAATTGTGAAGAAATTTGGGACTGTGACTCGACCATAGCGCCGCGGAACCGCCGCTGATCCAAGCGATCCGCCGCGGATCCTCGGCCGAGTTGACTCCGAGTCAACCCAAATTTGCTTAATTATTCTTCTGTGTTGATGTTGTGTTTTCTGGGATGTTTTGTTTCTGCTCAGGTTTTATGTGCACAGAGAATTATTTGGAGTAGATTCATTTGTGTTTGCTTGATCGAAATTCTAAGATGTTTGGCTAACTTGATTATATCTCGGTTGTGTTTAATGTGTTCGTAAACCTCCCCTAACTGCTAGTATGTCTGTAAGCAGGGGGTTGCACATTTCTATAATGGTTTTTACTGGTTTGTGAATGTGGACTTGTTGGATTGTCGTGAATGGATAGCCGGGGATGTGAGACGAGTGTTTCTTTCATTCAAATTTAAATTGTAATTTGTTGTAATATTCTTTTGCGGGGCGCATCACGGTTGAGGTTGTAGCCACCGTTGTATTATTTCATTTACTGTTTTCGGCTCCTAGGATAGGCCCAAGATAGGGTGCACAAACTACCGGGTACTTTGAAGTGTTTAGTGGCCTACTCACGTTGTTGAGGGAGACCGCTTCACTTCGGGTACTAGGAAGGTAGTTTGCCGTACCCGCAGGTGTTTAGGGTGGGGTTTTAGCTATTCATCGCGACTGTGTAATCCGTCTTTCTTTGCAGGCTCAAAAGGAATGCGGATTCGTAGAAAATCCAATATGTTCATCTGTGATCTGGAATGCCTATTATTGCGTTTGACGAATGTACAATATCTATATATGATATCTATTAGGCGTTACTTATGTTTTGCACCCGCGCTAGCCCAGCCCCCGCTCTGTCGTTAGAAAAGTAACCTAACGGGTGAATGACGGGGCCCAGCGGCGAATGCGGATGGCTTAAGAGGACGTTGTATTTTCGTTGTTTTGGCAATAATAGGTTAAATGATAGGACGCATTATATTAATGCAAAGAAAATAAACCAAAGTTGAATCGTTGGAACAGTTTAAAAGAAACCACTCGGTTATTTTAAAACAGAAGATATTTTTAACTGCGGAGCATAAACCACTCCTTTTAAAAAGCTATTAGGTTCCTTCGATCATATCAAGTTCACTACATTCACGGTTTCGACAAAACCATTCATAGCCCTCCGTCATTTCATTTGGATATTCAGTAGTATTCAAGCTATGTATTTTGACCAACGCCAAGGCATAGTGTTTGGTAGCTACTGGGTATTCATTTGTTGCATAGATAGATGAGTTAGTTTGGGACAGTCGTATTATCATTTGGACAACGCCAGGGGTATGTATGGATGGGTTCAAATTAACAAGATAATGATGGGTAGAACTTGACATGTGACTTATGACATTTTGACCAACGCCAAGGTCATAAGAGAATGGGGCAGAAATTGATATCGGGAATTTCTAAAGAAACTAAAATTTGCTAAGAGATGCATACCATTTGGAGTGTGATAATTTTGGTAGGATTCCTTCAGCTTTATCACACGAGGATATTTGGATCCCGATCCTACTATGAGTATCCGCTACTCATCAGGAGATTCGTCACTTAACGATCAATGCTATAAACCAAGTAAGTGTCGAGACAGGTGTCAGCGAGGCTACGCCCCAAGAGAAAAGAGGTTATTTAATTATGGAACTTCGCGAAAGCGTCGTAAATCCTCCCTCAAAGTACCGACACCGGCCTGGCTGAACGGTTAAGCAAGTATTGTACGGTGAGAATAGTCCTGACTACTTCTTCCTTTTTGGTTTGAGGAGGGATTCGAGAAACAGTGGGAGCCATCCAGTTTAGATAAACTAAAAACCACTCTAAACTTGCAAGAGCATCATGCTAAAGTGTTCCCTCTCTCTCTCATTGCAGTGACCCAGAACATGACAGGCCTTAAGTTACATTAGATAAAAATATTTTGACAGGGCCAAACTATAAAGATTGGTTCCGGAATGTTAAGATGGCTATTACTTATGACAAATTGCGGTATGTCCTTACTACTAAGGCACCTGCTGTCCCTGGTCCAGAATCCAGTGTCGCGGATAAGGAAATCTGCAAGACCTGGGAGATTGACTGCACGAAGGCGAAATGCATCGTGCTTGCCTCTATGAATAATGAACATCAGAGGAGGCACGAGAATATGGACCTTGAATCAATATTTCTCCACACCAAGTATTTGTATGGAGAGCAATCTCGTATAGCAAGATACGAGACCTCGAAGAACTTGTTTCAGTTGAGGCTGGTCGTCGGATCATCTGTAGGAGAACATGTCCTTAAGATGATTTGCTATATAGAAGAGCTCGCGGACCTTGGGATGACTTTAGAGAACAAGCTCTATACAGACTTGGTTCTTCAGTCCCTTCCTTCCTCCTACGCCCAGTTTATTCTGAATTTCAACATTCAAGGAAAAGAAGTTGAACTTCCAGAACTCCTTAACTTGTTGAGCAGAAGGCAAGGGAAACATCCACTATGTTTGCTCGCGGTGCTTCCTCTTCCGGGTCCAAGGCAAAGGACAAAGGAAGGAAGAAGAAGGCCGCTACCAAACCAAGAGGTGGTGTTGGTAAGGTAGGAGTTAAGGGAATGGAAAAGGTTGCGGTGCCAGTAGTGGCAAAGGACGAGTGCTTCCACTGTCGTAGGAAAGGCCATTGGAAGAAAGATTGCAAAGCTTGGATTGCCAAGAACCAGGACCCGAAGCAAGCTGTGGCTTCGACTTCAGGTGTGTTTGTAATTGAAAATTGTTTGTCAATCAACTCTACTTCCTGGGTATTGGATACCGGATCAAGATCTCATATATGCAATTCATTGTAGGCATTGAGAAACCATAGGGTGCTGAAGGTTGGTGATATGACCCTCCAGGTTGCTAACGGAGCTAGCGTGGGTGCTGTGTTTGTAGGGGATTATCACCTTGGATTGATGAGTGGACATATTTTGGTTTTGCATAACTGTTTTTGTATACGCAGTTTAACGTGTAATATCATATCAGTATCGTTGTTATCAAAAGAAGGTTATGATTTCACGTTTGTAAGCGATATTATTAACATCCACCTTAATCATGGTTTGATTGGGTCCGGTACACTAGATAACGGTATATATGTGTTAAACCAATTACAGATTTTCAATGTCCAGAACACACTAAAAAGAAAGTCTCCTGATATAAATCAGGCTTTCTTATGGCATTGTAGACTAGGTCACATCAATGAGACAAGGTTATCTAAGTTACATAGAGAAGGATATTTGGATCCGTTCGAATATCAATCTTATGCCACTTGTCAATCATGTCTCAAAGGATAGATGACAAAGACTCCATTCACTGGACATGGAGTAAGAGCGAGCGAGCTCTTAGGACTCATACGTAGCGATGTATGTGGTCCAATGTCTACACATACAAGAGGTGGTTTTTCATATTTCATTACTTTTACGGATGATTACTCTAGGTAGGGATTCATTTTCTTAATGAAACATAAATCCGAGGCCTTTGAGAAATTCCAAGAATATAAGAATGAAGTAGAAAATCAAACCGGAAAAATTATCAAGACACTAAGATCTGGTCGAGATGGTGAATACTTAAGTGCCGAGTTCCTGGGTTACCTAAAAGAGAAAGGAATTCTCTCTCAACTTACTCATCCATACACTCCACAGCATAACGGTGTACCAGAAAGACGGAACCGAACCCTATTGGATGTGGTACGTTCCATGATGAGTAAAGCTGAGTTACCGCGATCTTTCAGGGGTTATGCGCTAGAATCAGCTGCATATCTTTTGAACAGGGATCTTACCAAGACTGTGCCTACCACACCATATCAGATGTGGAGTGGGAAGAAACCCTATCTTCAGTATCAGAAGATATGGGGATGTCCAGCTTTTGTTAAAAAGCAGAATGCGGACAAACTTGAGGCACGATCAATATAGTGTAAGTTTATGGGATATCCAAAGAACTCCAAGGGGTATTTCTTCTATTACGTAGAGGAATAAAAGGTATTTGTTTCTCGTAATGCCCATTTTCTAAAACAGCAGATTTTAGAAAAGGAAACAAGTGGGAGCGTAATGGAACTGGAAGAAATTCCAGAACTACAAACTACTACTGAAAGTTTGGTAGAACCAGAAGTTCAAGAAGAACGGGACATTCTCGCACCCCTCCGCAGGAGTAGTAGGCCATCTCATCTGCCTGAGAGATACTATGGTTTTCTCATAGACGGGGATAGAGAAGATTGCATCATTGATAATGATGAACCTACTAGCTTCCAGCAGGCCATCCAGAGCGGCGACTCAGTAAGATGGCTGGATGCAATGCTGACCGAGATGGAGTCCATGTACACCAACAATGTATGGACTTTGGACTTTGCTCCAGATGGGGTAAAACCCATAGGATGCAAGGGGATCTTCAAGAAAAAGATTGGTGTAGATGGACAGGTGGAAACTTATAAGGCTAGACTTGTTGCAAAGGGTTTTCGTCAAAGACCTGGTTTGGACTATGACGAAACTTTTTCTTAAGTGGCTATGCTCAAATCCATTCGGATCGTTCTTGCTATTGCCGCCTTCCATGATTATGAAATATGGCAGATGGACGTTAAGACGGCTTTTCTAAATGTAAATTTAAAAGAGTGCGTCTATATGGATCAGCCAGAAGGTTTCAATCAGAGTGGGAGTAGCGGGAAAGTGTGCAAGTTGCTTAAGTACATTTATGGACTAAAGCAGGCATCGCGGAGTTGGAACATCTGTTTTGATGAAACGGTCAGAGAATATGACTTTATCAAAAATCCAGATGAACCATGTATATATAGTAAAATTTTAGCACGAATTGTCGTATTCCTCGTCTTGTACGTAGATGACATTCTCTTGATAGGAAATGATATTCTTATGCTACAATCTGTCAAAGGATTCTTGTCACACAGGTTCTCTATGAAAGACCTAGGTGATGCCTCTTACATTCTGGGGATCCGGATATGTCGTGATAGATCCAAGAGGATGTTGGGACTTTCGCAGTCCATGTATATCAACACTATACTGAAAAGATTCAATATGGAAGATTCTAAGCGCGGTAGTTTACCGGCTTCTCACGGAATCACCCTATCTAAAGAGATGTCTCCCAAGACTGATTTGGAAAGGGATCACATGTCAGTTATACCCTACGTTTCTGCGGTAGGCTCTATAATGTATGCGATGTTATGCACCAGATCAGATGTAGCTTAAGCACTGAGCGTGGTAAGCCGGTATCAGTCAGACCTAGGGGAGAAGCACTGGATAGCAGTAAAGAACATTATCAAGTACCTGAGAAGGACTAAGGATATGTTCTTGGTTTACGGCGGAAAAGACCTCAAGATCGAGGCTTTTGCTGACTCCAGCTTCCAGAGTGACAAGGATGACTCCAAGTCCATGTCAGGTTATGTCTTTACCCTCAATGGAGGGGCGGTGTGCTAGAAGAGTTCCAAGCAGGACACCATTGCTAACTCGACGATGGAAGCGGAATATATCGCTACTTGCGATGCCGCAAAATAAGCAGTCTGGATGAAGAAGTTCCTCACAGAACTTCAGGTGGTTTCTGTTAGTGTATATGCCCTAGAGGCCATTACTGTATCATACTAGTATGTATATTACTTGATGGAAGCTTGGGATATTCACAGTTGTACAGACAATCTTGCTCAATATAGTAGTATGCTACTTGGTTTGTCTCTGCTTTAATGTGTACTTGAGTGTTTATTTATTATATCACCTATACGCATTAGTAGAGCCCTTTGGATCTTTGCTTGATTACCGGCGTTGTGATGGCGATCACACTCGTGGGGGCTGGGTAATCTACAAGCACATCCTTATACACGTCCCTAGTCGTGGGAGTATCGAGATAGGGCATCGATACTCCGGAGTAGACTAGCGTATGCGCTTCTCATCCCAGCACGGGAGGCGGTCTGTCCCACAGCCGTCGGTACATCGTACTTGAGATAGTATGCGGGTGCTCGTTAGGTTACGAGTACACTGGACAGGACTCCTCGGGAACTGATGGTTGGTATTATACCTGTTATCAGTTCCCAGGTGACATGAGTACAACTTAGTCCGCTGACTTGACACTGTCACTCAGCCTCAAGTGTGTTCCCACTGTTCTTTGATTACTACCCTACCACGGCTCTACTGAGTCGTGCAAACAGGTAGTAGTTGGGAGCAGTCCCGAAGCACTTGGAGGCAGTGACGGTTAGACAGGATTCGTCTCTCCCGGTATTGGGGGTTGACATCGCGCTGTGTCTAGGAGAGCCATTACACAAGTAGTCCCTGGCCAGGGCAAGCGAGATATACTGGTAGGTTCCAGTGTTATCTCAGGGTGTTCTGGGCTTCACTCCGACACGACTTGTACCGTTATTAGGGGTCTGACGCTTGCCGCCCCCTGGGCCCGACATGCGATGTATCAGACGAACAGACCGGACTGTACGGAGATTGTCACATACAGGCTCAGTAGGAGTTCGGATCGGTTTACCTCATCGGCCTTCTTATCGACATCTACCTGGGGACCGTTACGTACAGCTAGTGCCGCTTGCGGTCTGTGGTTAAGCCCACTGCCAGCGTAGTGTCGAGTCTTTAGAGTCCCACACAGAGAGTTTCCCTACACTGACCGAAACGTGTAGAGGCCGTATGGTTTTACGGCAGTGCTGCGATCACTTACGTACACTTGTGTGCGTATGGTGTTCGGGCAGGCAGTACTAGTAGGCTTTGGTTTAAGCCGAATCCTAGTATTGCACGGATGGATTTGTTTTGTCTTCTGTGCATCCGCATTCTACGGAATACGGATGCAGGTGTGTATGCACAGTTTTTTGGAGTGATGAAGGAGGAGGTGCCTCATTAGGGTTTTGGCAGTTGGTTCGGCCAAAACCGTTATGTGGCAGGCTCATTAGGGTTTTGACAATTCGTTTGGTCAAAACCATTATGAGCCGCGAACATCATTTACTATTCCTATTAGTGATAATCTTATGATGGCTAATTGCATTGACCATTTGACCCCGTTGACCTCTCTTGACTTTGTTGACCGGTTGACCGGGTTGACCATTGACTTTCAGGAGGGTTCCACACTCTTCTTTTCTTTTCCTTTTTCTTTTGGATTATGATAATGGTCATTTCAAAGTAGACATCAACTTTATCTTGATGGGATTAGTAATGATGTTGTTTTGTATTATTTGCAACCATGGTTGTTTTTCTTTTGTATCATAATTTTATTCTCACTCTCTCTCTTGAAATGAGAAGCTCCATGGTTGCTAGCAAGCTCCTTCTTCTTCCTCCTCTTGATTTCTCCTTTGATCTCATATGTTGAGAGAAAAAGGATTCCACTTGACAAACACATCCATACATCTACTCTACACATCCTAGGGCTTCTAGATTAGCAATCTCCTTGCCCTAGTTACCTCGGCTTGAGGTGGAGCTCGGTGTACATCTCTCGGGTGGATCGTCTTCGACTCAAGGAGGCCGCGGAGGTGACCAAAGTCCGGATCAACCATTGAGCAAGCAAAGAGAAGAACAACAAGAAGAGAAGAACAACAAGAAGTGAAGAACAACAAGAAGAGAAGGAGTTCAAGTTGAGGTATAACTTCTAACCGAGTATATAACATCTCAAGTTAGGATGCTAGTGTATTGTTTAGCAAAGATCCGGCTTTTACGGTCCATGTTACAAAGTTTAGAAAAATTTTTGTTTTACCGTTTTCGCTACCACGAAAGTACCGGGAGAGGTAACGTGGACCTAACAGTGGTATCAGAGACTAACTAAACGTAAACTAGCTTGGTAGTGAAGTGTATCGAAGTTCGAAACGGAAAAATCGAAAAAACCGAGTTACAAAAATCTGAGTTTCTGTTAAAAATTTTTCTGGTCAAAACAAAATTTATCATACACCAAAAATCATCTTAGGGTTTTTAGAAGAAAGCCACCAAAAACGAGCCAGCAACTCGACCAAAGAGCCGCGTTTCCGCGGCAATAGCAAGCTATTGCCGCGGAACCGCGGCCATCTTGGTGAGTCACTGGGTCGATTTTGGTGTAGTGTGTTTCTGACTTGGTTTTAGGTTTTTTTGAGATGGTTTATATGTGCCCAGATTTTTCAGAATAGAAATTTGTTTTTGGGGGCCTATAAATCCGTATTTTTCCGAACTTCAATATACTTTGACTACAAAGGTTATATCTGTGATGTTCATATGTATTGAACGTCGGCTAATCGCTATATGTCGATTAGTCGGGGTTATACATATCTGTGATCTGTGTTGTTGATGGTTTGTGTATATGAACTCGTTGGATTGTCGCGGATGAATAGCCGGGGTGGATGTGAGATGAGAGTTTCTTTTTCTTTCATTCATGTAATAATTTGTAAATTGATGTAATATTATTTGTTTGGCCGCACAACCGGGTCGGGGTTGTAGCCGTCATTGTATAATTCTTTTTACTGTTTTGCTCCTAGGATAGACCCATGGTGGGGGTGCACAAACTACCGGGTATCTCGAAGTGCCGAGTGGCCTACTCATAGCGTTGAGGGAGGTTGCTTCGCTTCGGGTACTTGGCGGGTAGTTTGGCGCACCCGTAGGGGTCTTGGGTGGGGTTTTGGCTATTCATCGCGACTGTGTAATCCGTTTTTCGTTGCAGGCTTGAACGAATCGCGGGTTCCTAGTATATCCATATTGTTCATCTGTGATCTGGATTGGCTATCATTGCAGTATATCTATATATAATAACTATTTAGGCGTTGCTTATGTTTTACAGCCGCGCTAGCCCAGCCCCCGCTCTGTCGTTAGTTAAGTAACCTAACGGGTGATGACGGGGCCCAGTGGCGAATGCGAATGGCATAAGCGTACGTCATATTTTGGTTGTTTTCTGCAATGGTAGGATTTAAATGATGGGACGCATTAAAAGAACTAATGCAAGAAAATAAACCTAAAAGACATTGTTGGAACAATTTTTCAAAAAGCTGTTACTGCAAGGACGTTCATTTTTGTTTTGCATCGCGATATTCGGTTGTGAATGCCCAGCACCTCAGTCGACGAGGCAAGGGCCGAGATCCCTTCATCGGGAGTGACCCCTTGGACAAAAGTTTGCGTCAGGGTAATAACTTCACTATAGTCGATTATTCTTGCTTTGCATCGAGGTATTCAGTTTGGAATATCCTGCACCTCATTCGACGAGGAAAGAGCCGAGATCCCTTCACAGGGAGTGACCTCTTTAGCAAAAGTTTTCGCCACTATATTTTTTCAAAAGGTCTATCATGTTCCTCCAACCACATCAAGTTCATTACGTTAACGGGTTTTTCGCCAAAAACTCAGCCGTAGCCCTCCGTCGTTTCAGAAAATTAATACTTAGTATTCGTGCTGTGTTTGTTGATTATTCGTCAAGACACAGTGAACGGTAGCTGAGTAATAACTCTCTGTTGCACTGATAGATGCGATTGGTTAGAACGGTCACATGATTTTGTTGATTATTCGTCAAGGATCATGCGGGCGGGTCTAATTCAATCCTGGATAACGACGGGTTGAACTTGACTAGGACCTTTTGATTTGTTGATTATTCGTCAAGGTCACTTGGGTCCTATGGGCAAAAACCACATCGGGAGTTTCAAAAGTACTGAAACTTGCAGATTTAGCATACCTTCTGGAGTGTAGTGACTAGAGTGGATTCCATCTAGGTCATCACACAATGATAGTTGGATCCCGATCCCACTGATGAGTTGGTTTACTCTCGGGAGATTACTTTCACTTAACAATCAATGCTATAAACCTAGTAGGTGTCTAGAAAGGTGTTAGCGGGGCTACGCCCCCAGGGAAAAGAGGTTCTTGAATTAAGGAACTTCGCGAAAGCGTTGGAAAACCTCCCTCGAAGTACCGATACTAGCCTGGCTGAAAGGTTAAGCAAGTATTGTGACGTGAATTAAATCCCGGCTAGTTCTTCTTTTAAAAAGGTTTTAAGAAGAATTTGAGGAAACAGTGGGAGACATCCTGGTTAGATAAATTAATAAACCAATCTAATCTTGCAAGAGCATACGCTGAGTGTTTCTTTTCTCTCTCTCCAGGCAGCAACCTTTTCACGCCCTAATCAA
The DNA here is from genome assembly GCA_030015575.1 of Agapanthus africanus. Classification (NCBI taxonomy): domain Eukaryota; kingdom Viridiplantae; phylum Streptophyta; class Magnoliopsida; order Asparagales; family Amaryllidaceae; genus Agapanthus; species Agapanthus africanus. Next base: position 283,908,040 of record CM057344.1, read on the forward strand.
GATAATAAAATGTATCGCTTGACCGATCCGAATTCTTATTCGGGACCGGGGAAAGTTGGTTCAGCTCTAACTTGTGACAACAGTCATGAGTATGAGAATGGGAAAGGGGATTGTATGGATTTCCAGGATACCCAGTTGAAGAAGAAGCATGGTTTTGCATCTACTTCTGGTGTTCTTGTAATTGAGAACTGTTTTACGGTCAGCCCTACCTCCTGGGTACTTGATACCGGATCAGGATCTCATATCTGTAATTTATTGCAGGGACTGAGAAAAAGTAGGAAAGTTGTACCGGGTGATATGTCGCTCAGAGTAGCGAACGGAGCACAAGTTAATGCGGCAGCCGTCGGTGAATATCACCTAGTATTGCCAAATGGCAAGACTATGATTTTGAACGATTGCTACTATGTACCCTCCATGGTTTGCAACATCATATCAGTTTCTTTACTCTATAAAGATGGATATAACTTTGTTCTTGAAAAGAATATCATGAACATTCACCTTCATAAGGTACTGGTTGCAGAGGGTACACTGTGTAATGGTATCTACGTTCTAAATCAGAATACAGTTCTCAATGAACAAAACACACGCAAGAGGAAGAATTCAGATACGAATGAATCCTACTTGTGGCATTGTAGACTTGGTCATATCGGAGAGAAAAGACTGAGTAAGTTGCATAAAGATGGACTCTTGAATGCGTTCGAGTTTTCATCTTATGAAACTTGTCAGTCTTGTCTCAAAGGAAAGATGACCAAATCTCCGTTCACCGGACATGGAGAAAGAGCAAGAGAGCTCTTGGGACTCATACACAGTGATGTGTGTGGTCCGATGTCTATACATGCAAGGGGCGGGTTCTCCTACTTCATCACATTCACTGACGATCTCTCTAGGTTCGGATATGTGTATCTGATGAAACACAAATCTGAAGCTTTTCAGAAATTCAAGGAATTCAGAAAGGAAGTAGAGAACCAGATTGGCAAAAGTATCAAGATCCTCCGGTCTGATAGAGGAGGGGAGTACTTAAGCACGGAATTCCTAGATTACTTAAAAGAGAATGGTATTCTCTCTCAGCTTACTCCTCTTTATACACCACAACACAACGGTGTTTCGGAGCGGAGGAATCGTACCCTATTGGATATGGTTCGCTCCATGATGAGTAGTGCTGAGTTGCCTCTTTCATTCTGGGGACATGCGCTTCAGACAGCAGCATACCTTTTGAATCAAGTTCCGTCCAAATCAGTGCCTAAAACTCCGTATGAAATATGGAGCAGTAAGAAACCATGTCTTAAGTTTATTAAGATATGGGGTTGTCCGGCCTATGTGAAAACGCAGAAACCGGACAAGCTAGAGGCACGATCAGTTCTGTGTAAATTTGTGGGATATCCTAAAGACTCACTAGGATATCTGTTCTACCACACTGAAGAACAGAAGGTGTTTGTATCTCGCCACGCCACCTTCTTAGAAAGGGAGTTTCTTGCAAAAGAAGCTAGTGGGAGTTCGGTAGAACTGGAAGAAATTCAGCGACCACAAAATGTAACTGAAAATTTGGAGGAACCGCTAGATTCAATAACCCCAGACGAACCTCAGCCACTCCGCAGATCTGGTAGGATTTCTCATCCGCCCGAGAGATACTACGGTTTTCTCATAGACGGGGATCGAGAGGATTGCATCTTGGAAGACGATGACCCTACCAGTTTCAGGCAGGCCATTATCAGTAGGGACTCTGATAAGTGGCAGGAAGCAATACAATCCGAAATGGAGTCCATGTACACCAATAAAGTGTGGACCTTGGATATTGCTCCACCTGGGGTAAAACCCGTTGGATGCAAATGGATCTACAAAAGGAAACTTGGTGTAGATGGGCAGGTGGAAACCTATAAAGCTAGACTCGTTGCAAAAGGTTTTCGTCAAAGACCTGGTTTGGACTATGATGAAACTTTTTCTCCGGTGGCTATGCTCAAATCCATTCGGATCCTACTTGCCATTGCTGCCTTCCATGACTATGAAATCTGGCAGATGGATGTTAAAATGGCTTTCCTGAACGGTTGTTTGGAAGAGTGCGTTTACATGGTTCAACCAGAAGGTTTCGTAGACAATGGGAGCAGCGAAAAGGTGCGCAAGTTGCTTAAATCCATTTATGGATTAAAGCAGGCATCGCGGAGCTGGAACATCTGTTTTGATGAGGCAATCAAGGAATTTGATTTCATCAAGAACGAAGATGAACCCTGCGTATATAAGAAGATTGTAGGACGAACTGTCGTATTCCTAGTCTTGTACGTGGACGACATTCTTTTCATAGGAAATGATATTCTTATGCTACAATCGGTCAAGCTATTTTTGTCACAAAGGTTCTCCATGAAGGACCTGGGTGATGCCTCGTACATTCTGGGGATCAAGATCTATAGAGATAGATCCAAGAAACTATTGGGACTTTCACAGTCCAGGTACATAGAGACTGTACTAAAGAGATTTAGTATGGAGGGTTCCAAGCGCGGTAACATACCCGCATTGCACGGAATTACCCTCTCCAAGAAGATGTCTCCTAAGACTGACGAGGAGAGGGTTCGCATGAGCACTATACCCTACGCTTCGGCGGTAGGATCTATAATGTATGCGATGCTATGTACAAGACCAGATGTAGCTTACGCGTTGAGCGCGGTAAGCCGGTATCAGTCAGACCCAGGGGAGGACCACTGGACAGCAGTGAAGAACATTCTCAAGTACTTGAGAAGGACTAAGGAGATGTTCCTGGTTTACGGTAATGGAGACCTCAGGGTCGAGTCCTTTACCGATTCAAGCTTCCAGAGTGACAAAGATGACAGCATGTCTGTCTCGGGTTTTGTGTTTACCTTCAACGGAGGGGCGGTATGTTGGAGGAGTTCCAAGCAGGATACCGTCGCAGACTCGACGATGGAGGCTGAATACATTGCTGCAAGCGATGCCGCAAAAGAGGCGGTCTGGATAAAGAAGTTCATTAGTGAACTTCAGGTGGTTCCGTCCATTGTTGACCCAGTACCTTTGTATTGCGATAACAATGGGGCTATAGCTTTAGCGAAGGAACCAAGGTCCCATCAGAAATCCAGGCACATCTTAAGGCGGTATCATCTGATCAGGGAGATCATTGATCGCCAGGAGATCGAGGTGCGGAGAGTGGACACAAAGGACAACACTGCGGACCCATTCACGAAGGCTTTACCCCAGACTTAGTTCGAGCGGCTGATCGAGATGATAGGTCTTCGATACGCCAGTACATGGCCTTAGTGCAAATGGGAGATTGTTAGTGTATATGCCCTAGAGGCCATTACTGTATCATACTAGTATGTATATTACTTGATGGAAGCTTGGGATATTCACAGTTGTACAGACAATCTTGCTCAATATAGTAGTATGCTACTTGGTTTGTCTCTGCATTAATGTGTACTTGAGTGTTTATTTATTATATCACCTATACACATTAGTAGAGCCCTTTGGATCTTTGCTTGATTACCGGCGTTGTGATGGCGATCACACTCGTGGGGGCTGGGTAATCTACAAGCACATCCTTATACACGTCCCTAGTCGTGGGAGTATCGAGATAGGGCATCGATACTCCGGAGTAGACTAGCGTATGCGCTTCTCATCCCAGCACGGGAGGCAGTCTGTCCCACAGCCGGCGGTACGTCGTACTTGAGATAGTATGCGGGTGCTCGTTAGGTTACGAGTACACTGGACAGGACTCGTCGGGAACTGATGGTTGGTATTATACCTGTCGTCAGTTATCAGTTCCCAGGTGACATGAGTACAGCTTAGTCCGCTGACTTGACACTGTCACTCAGCCTCGAGTGTGTTCCCACTGTTCTTTGATTACTACCCTACCATGGCTCTACTGAGTCGTGCAAACAGGTAGTAGTTGGGAGCAGTCCCGAAGCACTTGGAGGCAGTGACGGTTAGACAGGATTCGTCTCTCCCGGTATTAGGGGTTGACATCGCGCTGTGTCTAGGAGAGCCATTACACAAGTAGTCCCTGGCCAGGGCAAGCGGGATATACTGGTAGGTTCCGGTGTTATCTCAGGGTGTTCTGGGCTTCACTCCGACACGACTTGTACCGCTATTAGGGGTCTGACGCTTGCCGCCCCCCTAGGCCCGACATGCGATGTATCAGACGAACAGACCGGACTGTACGGAGATTGTCACATACAGGCTCAGTAGGAGTTCGGATGGGTTTACCTCATCGGCCTTCTTATCGACATCTACCTGAGGACCGTTACGTACAGCTAGTGCCGCTTGTGGTCTGTGGTTAAACCCACTGCCAGCATAGTGTCGAGTCTTTAGAGTCCCACACAGAGAGTTTCCCTACACTGAGCGAAACGTGTAGAGGCCGTATGGTTTTACGGCAGTGATGCGATCACTTACGTACACTTGTGTGCGTATGGTGTTCGGGCAGGCAGTACTAGTAGGCTTTTGTTTAAGCCGGATCCTAGTATTGCACGGATGGATTTGTTTTGTCTTCTGTGCATCCGCATTCTACGGAATATGGATGCAGGTGTGTATGCACAGTTTTTCGGAGTGATGAAGGAGGAGGTGCCTCATTAGGGTTTTGGCAGTTGGTTCGGCCAAAACCGTTATGTGGCAGGCTCATTAGGGTTTTGACAGTTCGTTTGGTCAAAACCGTTATGAGCCGCGAACATCATTTACTATTCCTATTAGTGATAATCTTATGATGGCTAATTGCATTGACCATTTGACCCCGTTGACCTCTCTTGACTTTGTTGACCGGTTGACCGGGTTGACCATTGACTTTCAAGAGGGTTCCACACTCTTCTTTTCTTTTCCTTTTTCTTTTGGATTATGATAATGGTCATTTCAAAGTAGACATCAACTTTATCTTGATGGGATTAGTAATGATGTTGTTTTGCATTATTTGCAACCATGGTTGTTTTTCTTTTGTATCATAATTTTATTCTCACTCTCTCTCTTGAAATGAGAAGCTCCATGGTTGCTAGCAAGCTCCTTCTTCTTCCTCCTCTTGATTTCTCCTTTGATCTCATGTGTTGAGAGAAAAAGGATTCCACTTGACAAACACATCCATACATCTCCTCTACACATCCTAGGGCTTCTAGATTAGCAATCTCCTTGCCCTAGTTACCTCGGCTTGAGGTGGAGCTCGGTGTACATCTCTCGGGTGGATCGTCTTCGACTCAAGGAGGCCGCGGAGGTGACCAAAGTCCGGATCAACCATTGAGCAAGCAAAGAGAAGAACAATAAGAAGAGAAGAACAACAAGAAGAGAAGGAGTTCAAGTTGAGGTATAACTTCTAACCGAGTGGATAACATCTCAAGTTAGGATGCTAGTGTATTGTTTAGCAAAGATCCGGGTTTTACGGTCCATGTTACAAAGTTTAGAAAAATTTTTGTTTTACCGTTTCCGCTACCCCGAAAGTACCGGGAGAAGTAACGTGGTCCTAACAGTTCCAACCATTGTTGATCCAATACCTCTGTATTGTGACAACAACGGAGCAATAGCTTTAACAAAGGAACCCAGGTCCCATCAGAAGTCCAGACACATCTTAATGCGGTATCACCTGATCAGGGAGATCATAGATCGTAGGGGGATCGAGGTCCGGCGAGTTGCTACAGAGGAAAACACTGCAGATCCATTCACAAAGGCCTTACCCCAGACTCAGTTTGAGAGGCTATTCAAGATGATAGGTCTTCGATACGCCAGTACATGGCCCTCGTGCAAGTGGGAGATTGTCAGTATATATGCCCTAGGGGCCATTATTGTATCATACTAGCTTGTATATTACTTAAGGGAAGCTTGGGATATTCACAGTTATATTAACAGTCTTGCTAAACATGGCAGTACGCTACTTGGTTTATATCTATCTTAATATGTGTATATGTTAGCATATCGAGAATACATATTGATAGAGCCTTTAGGATCTTGCTTGACTACTAGCGTTGTGATGGCAGTCACACTAGGGGCTGGGTAGTCTATAAGCACATCCTTTTTCAGGTCCCTAGTCGTAGGATTATCGAGAAAGGGCATCGATACTCCGGAGTAGACTAGTGTGTACGCTTCTCATCCCAGCAGGGGAGATGGTCTGTGCACAGCCATCAGTACGTTGTACTAGAGATAGTATACAGGTGCTTGTTGGGTTACGGGTACACCGGACAGGACTGGCGGGGAACTGTTGGTTGGTATTATACCCATCATCAGTTAACAGTTCCCAGGTGACATGAGTGCAGCATAGTCCGCAGACTTGACACTGCTTCTTCGTCTCGAGTGTGTTCCCACTGTTCTTAAATTGCTACCCTACCAAGGCTCAAAGGAGTCGTGCAAACAGGTAGCAGTTGGGTGCAGTTCCGATGCACTTGGAGGCAGTGGCGGTTAGATATGATTCGTCTCTCCCGGTATTGGGAGTTGACATCGCGCTTTGTTTGGAGAGCCATTACGCAAAGTCCCTGGCCAGGGCAAAGGAGATTTACTGGAAGGATTTCCAGTAGCTTCTCAAGGTGTAATGGGCTTCACTCCGACACGACTTATGCTGCTTTTAGGGGGCTGACGCTTGCCGCCCCTAGGCCCAATATGCGATAGTATTAAACGAATAGACCGGACTGTACGGAGATTGTCACATCAGGCTCAGTAGGAGTTCGGATGGGTTTCTTCATCGACCTTCTTATCGACATCTACCTGGGGACCGTTATGTACAGCTAGTACCGCTTGCGGCCTGTGGTTAAACCCACTGCCAGCGTAGTGTCGAGTCTTTAGAGTCCCACACAGAGAGTTTCCCTACTTCGGGCGAAACGATATAGAGGTCGTATGGTTTTACGACAGGGTTCGGACACATACGTGTTTTTACGCACGTACGATGTTCGGACAGTTTATACTAGCAGGCTTTGGTTTATGCCAGATTCTATTATTGGATTATTGGATTTATACAGTCTCGGTATTTCCGTGCTTTCATGGATAGGAAGGGCATTCTCGTAATTAGTCGAGAAGCTTCTAGAAGATTAATGAGTTGGGGGCTTAGGTGGAATTTGCATTAAATGGATTAGTGACTCATGGTGTGATTCATCCAAATGAGTTAATGAAGCATTTATTGCTTAATGACTCATGAGATGATTCACCCAAAAAGAGTTAATGAAGCATGGTTAATATTATTATTATGTTATTCATTTAATAATTATCATGCTTCATATATATTCACAAATGAGTTATAATTCATTATGATTCTCACTCATACCTTCTCTCTCCTCAAGCTCTCTCTCTTCAAAGAACTAACCCTAACCTCTCATGTGTTGGGATCCAAGGGTTAGCAAGAATAATAGATCCCTAATCCTCTTCTATATCCTCTAGATTACCTTGATTAGCAGTCATAGTCACCTAGTTACCTCAAGTGAGAGGTTAAAGCTTAGAGAAGTAGCTCTCGGGTGGATCTTCTATCACATCGAGGAGGCCGACGAGGAGGTGATCAATAAGACCAAGAAGGACTTGATTCATTAGGTATAATCATCTATCATAGTAGCTAATCACTTCTATATAGTTGTTAGTTAGGGTTTAGCAAAGATCCGTAAAGTTAGTCGATGTTAGTTTAAACAAAATGATCGTTTTACCTATTCCGCATCCCCGCATCATGTGGGGTGTCTATCATCGACTTACAAGTAGAGCCATGGTAGGGTAGAAATCAAAGCACAGTGGGAGCGACACAAGACTCTATGACGATCTCCGGTCAGCAGACTAACCTGCACCAGGGTTACCAGAGAACTGCTATCTAACGTGAGATATAATACCATGTAGGAGTTCTCGGCGAGTCTGTTCAGTGTACCCAGTCTCAACAGAGCACCCGTATACCATCTCTGATGTCAAACACAAAGGGATATGGGATCATCCATTGCCCATCACATGGGTCAAGAATATATACGCTAGTCTACTATAGAATATCGATGCCCCGACTCAATATTCCCACGACTAGGAACATTAAAGGATGAACTCATGGACTACCCAGGCCCCACTAGTATGATCTGCATCATAATACTGGAAGTCGAGTACACATCCTAAGGTCTTTATCAACATGTAACAGAGAGACAGTGAGTGTACATGTTAAGATAAAGAGCAACCAGATAGCGTACTATCATGTCGAGCAAGAAAGTCCTCCTTATATATGTGCCAGCATCCATTATATTATACATCTCATGTACAATAATGGCTTCTAGGGCATACATACAACTAACACGTTATGCCACACTTCTTGCAGGTCAACCGCACGGATCAGTAGCGGCATCGCTGGCACATAGCTACTTTCGGGTGTTTTGCTTTGGTAGGTGGGACATTTGTACAGTGCCCCCTCTTGTATTTATATTTCATTTTGTATCTAGATACTCCATCAAATCAAGCTAGTATTTGTATAAGTAATGAGACTTAGTGAGGCTTGTGTTGCGAGACTTAGAGCGAGGGGTTTTCCGCTACTTGTGGTTTTGATGTCTTGCTTATATCTTTTTCTTTTGTGGTGAACTTCGCCGTTGGGCGTCGTATACTTATATATAGTGTCTTGCGTGGTTGTGATCCACCATTTAGCGAAGTGCTGTTTCCCACTTGGGGTTGCCTTTTTCATTATTATGTATATGTAGTTTTGGATCAAACAATACAAAGGAGGTGTTGCCCAAATTTTTAAAAGACGAAACATGTTTTCAACTAGTAAGATAAACTTGCATTTTTCATGCTACACTATTTATGCATCTAAGAAAAACTTTTGATTTCATTATACCTTTATTCCAAAACATCACCTCTTTTATTTCTAATGGCATAACGTAATTTAAGATTTATGGGTTTCAGCTTACTTGAATTACGTTATGCCATTAGACGTTGCGTGATTTAAGTGCTGGTCACGAGCTAATATTTCAGGTCATGACAAAGTTGGTATCAGAGCGCTAGGTTTAACCTTGGTTCGAGTCTATGTTTGACTATGCGGAGTCTAGGGCGTATGTATATTTTGGAACCGAGGGTTAACCTTACGGAACTTAGACTTGAACGGGGGGGTATTAGAACCGAATTTTCGTTTCATAGGTTGACCTTGATTGATGGAGTAGGTAGCTTGAGTAGAGTGACGTACCGTATGTATGTTCCGCGGCATATTTACGATACGATACTCCACTTAAGAAACTTTAGGATGTACACATTTTGAGATCTGTGATTCTCTTCGAACCCATGATTATACATCCATTTGAGCCTTGATTCTGTTCGTCTCCATTATCATACTTTCATTGTTGTTGTTCCTTCTTATGATCATATATCCATTCTGGATCTGTCGTTTCCTTTCATTCCTTTGATCTTCTTTTATCGATACTCGATTGAGGTTCCGGTCACCATGGTTTGAGCGCAGTTTGAGCTGCTGCTAGTGTTGCGGTCAGGGCGAGCTCGTCATGGACGAGGACTGACCATTGTGTTTTCTGGTCACACGGGAAACGTCTCGAGTTAGTATTTATGTTCTGACCTCTTGTTGAGGCGAGTGGTTGGTTTCGCACCGGATGATCGGGCCATTGTTGGAGCTGCCAGTTGCGAGAAGACTGTTGATGTACAGCCGACCTCAGAAATTGTGAAGTCGTCTACCGTGCAGATAGATGACCCAGCTATTGCAGAGATTTATAGGATGTCGCCTCCAGACTTTACGAGCTGAGATCGCTGGAGCTCCCAGGCAGAGATGCGACAGATGATAGCTAGTCTATCCCGATTTGAGAGACGAAGGTGATTCGTCAGATTGATGCACCGACGCAGGCCCAGTTGAATTGAAGATTTTTAGTGTGGAGAGTCTTACTCGGATCTAGAGCAGACCGATCCATAGATGACCGTTGATATATCGCCTTTCCTGGAGGATTGAGGCCTTATTAGCATGCTGACGAAGGGTATTCGCATGTCGCCTAGGCGAAGTTAAAAAGTTCGAACGAATGTCAGAAAACCCATTTTTCCAAGTTTAAAGTATTCAGAGGAACATGCAAGTAACTCTGTGGGCCCTCTAGAAGAATGAAACCCTAACTCGACATGATGACCATTGAACCACTTTTGAACCCTAGGGTTTGCTGCAGTTTAGCGGTGCCATCGGTGAGCCTTGGGTTTGCCCTTCTACGGCTGGTCCAGAGGTACTTTGGTATGTGCCAGATATTATTAAACTGTGCTCAGGTGTTGAGCTTTTGGAAAATTTTGGGACCTTGATGACTCGATCGAAAAGTTTAGCGTCGTCCGGATATCATGTGATAAGAGATCAGCAAGCTGACCAGTTTTGGATAGAGGACCTCACTCAGATGCGTTGTGAGTTGATCGAGAACAAACGAGTGTTGAGTATTCTTCCGATGGTTGGGACGAGTTCCCGAGGATGTGCTCGGCCAGATACCTTCTGCAGAGTGATGAAGATACCGAGTTCGTGATTTCGAGCCCGTGTGAGAGACTTCGGATTGGCTGTACCCGAGAACATTTGCAATACGTAGATAGCGTGACGTGACATCGAAGTGGACGATGATACAGACGAGTAGGACCAGAGATTCGTGTGAGATGCTGAGGAGCTGTTGTTACTCCCCGTTGAGATTACAGATCTGAGGTGTATACAAAGGTGTTGGGATACGGCCAGTTCCCGAGAAGATGCAGTGCCGAGAACACAGATGTCCAGAAAAAACGAGAAAAGATTATGCAAGAGTACCAGCCTCCGTATAGTTCGCGTAGGTGAGATCGGAAGAGACCCTGAGCGGGTTCTTTCCAGGACACTACTGTAATAAGATTTGCACCCAGGATCAGATGTGTGACGTGTATTCAGAGAGCCAGAGGTCGACGCCAGTAAGGTACTGCTTTACGAGTGGTCGTGATGATTGGCCGAGAGATGACCAGAGAAGTGCTAGAGCGGAATCGTTCCCGTTAGCACACTTGACCGGGCCGATGAGCCGATGGATTGTGAGATTAGTGAATCCACAGAGAAGATAAGGACCTAGAGACTGAGGACGCCAGACCGTGAGCAGGAGGCAAGCGTATATTCTTGTTCTGCCGGTTTTAGGCGCACCGATTTATTTTTCGACATTGTAGGAGGTGTACCTCAATATCATTTGTTGCGATTTGCGGCTGTGATCCGAGTATCACGCTTATATCGCTTGGATTTGAGTTTTGATGATTGAGCTTTATGATATTGTTTTCGTGCACCATGGCTACACTTGCTGGGTATTTACATTGTGCGCATAGTTATCGCACTTGATATATATTTTATATACCGTTGTGTTGATTTACTATTTATGCATAACCATTACATTTGATGTCGATTTTGTACCTTGGTAGCATGTGTTTATGATTTCGTGGATTTCATACGAATGATGTGATTTTTGCACTCGGTATAGCTCACATGTGCCTGCAGTGCATAGATACGGATATTGCGCCCATAGTTGCACATGTTTTTTGATTTATACACCTTGGTTCACTTGGTGTTGCTTTTTACGCGTTTGAGTTATTGATGGTATTTTTTGCATTTGATGCACCAGATGTTGTTTTCGTGCACAATAGATACACCAGATGTTGTTGTCGTCCACACCCGTTGCACTGGACAGATATTTTCGTGCACACCTGTTGCACTTAGTTTTGGTTTTATGCATATTGTGGCACCTGTATTCGGATTTGAATTTCGTGCGCACCAGACGCACGTGATTGTTGGATACGCTTTTCGAGGCTGATTTTGCTCTTGAGCGCCTTGTTTTCACGATAGGCACTATATTATGAAGTAGTAGAACATGACTGATCTGAGGACAATACCTGAGTACTTTACATGCATTAAAAAATTTAACAAGAGGTTTTCAAAATGGAGCTATAGTCTCGCTATTTCCTACGTGTCCGTGAGCGACACGAACGTTTTTTTTAAAGGAAAAGCTTTTGGGATATTTTGAAACGACGGAACGTATATTTAGCAAAACATATATGGGCATATATTATTATTTTTCAAAAGAGTGTCCGTCATTTATGCCGTGAGTTACGCATTCATGCGGTGATTCAGAAAAGATTTTGCATGTATTCTATTCAGTTCTTGAAATTTTTCCAAAGATGCGTATTATACACGTATTATAGTATTTGACTAGTTTATATTGGATTTTAGTAGTGGATTTCGAGATCTGTATCTCTGTTGTCACTCCGAGGATATGCATGCAAATATTATGATTTTCGTGATTCTTGACGGAGTTCGATTTGAGACTTGTATTCGTTTTTAGGCGCACGCAATGCGCTGTAGTATTTCTGCATCTTCCATGATTTCGGAGCCCCGTTGTTTTGAGCTGATTATTGAAATGTTTTAGATTTTAGGGGTTTAAATTTAAATTCGGGGACTGAATTTATTGAAGGGGGGAAGATTGTAACATTTCAGAAAATATAAAATATTATTTAAAGAATTTAATATTAAAATAATATTTTCCCCGAAAACTGCCGATTTGCGAAATTGGGGTTTTCGAAAAAAAAGGTATAAATATATACCAATAAATGGAAATTTAAAATGATTTATTCATATAAAAATATATTTAAAGGATTTGGAATTTTTAAAATTTATTATATGCAACTTGTATAAAAACCCGATTAGTGCACTGCTAATCACAATTAAGCCAAATCCGTGTTTCTACAGTTTTTCATGCCTAGTGCACCATGTCATGTTACATGTTGTTGCATTTGTGTTGTTTCATTAGTATTATGTGATTTGGTTTTGAAATTTAAAAGAGAAAACAAAAAGAAATGAAAAAGGTTAAAAAGGTGAATGATTGGAGAGAGAGAGTGTGTGAGAATAAGTGAGAAAGAGGGGAGGTTGCTGCCATATCTTTACCCCATCATTTTTTCCTCCTTCTTCATCTTCCTCCAACCTCACTTCCCTCCACTTCTACCCCTAGATCCATCTCCAAATAATCCCCAAAACCTTATATACCCTTCACAAAAATTAATCCACATCTCTTCCTCTACACATTGGACCAAGCAAAGTGGGATTTTGATAACTTTGAGAAGCTAGGGGTTTTCTTGAGTGGCCTATATGAGGTATAATCCCTTCACTTAGTTTGGTTTCATGTTTTCCTAGCATTCTAGTTTAGATTGGAAATTGTTTACGAATGGGTTTGTGAACTTTGAAATTCTAGAGAAGGGTTTGGGAAATTGATGATGTTTAGTGGCTGTCAATAAGACTTTAGAGGTGATTCTTGACCTGGACCATAGCATAGAAACCAAAATACAGAATTAAGAATTTACCCATGTCTGGTTTTTGTGGATTTTGTGATAGTATGTAGAGTTCTGGAGTAACACGAGGACACCATAAATCATTTAGCAAAGACAGTGAGATGAGCAGGTGATTGTGAGTGCACCCAAGAAACCCGAGTCCCCACAACCCCTTACAGGCCGCAGATTTAATCCCCCAGGACACAAATTGCGGCCTGGTCTTGATGGTTTGGCTTGGTGTTTTCTCCATGTCTTCCTTATTTGATATCTAGAGCAACCTCAAATGCAAAATTGGCTAGTTTGACCTGAGTCAAAATCTGGGAGCACTTTGATGCGATTTTGGCTATGTTTTCCGTATTTGAAATGTTTGGTTTTTCTATTTGGATTTGTATTTTCTTGTTGGATATTCGTACATCAACGACAAGGGATAGTTGGTTGGTTTTGCATGCGTGGCCTATAGGTTTTAACCTATAGGCGATCTGTGTGCCATTTTGGTTTCCGGATTCGATTTTAATAGCGTTGCGATTGTGTTGATATTGTAGGTACCTTCGTGTGGATTCCGAGGTGACGGAGCGTGGCGTCATCGACTTCGGCAAGCAAGGATCGGGTGAGTAGATCTATATCTACGGGGGAAGTCGGGTGGATGGCGTATAGCATGCCCGCAAACTTTGACGGAAACCGATTTATATATATAGTTTATGATTAATGAAACCTTTATTAGAAAACTATAGATATAGTTAAAAGGTAGTTAGCGAACCATATTAGAAACTAAGGATAGTTAGAAGTGATATGATACGACTAGTATGTGATGACGGGATTTGAGGATGATATTTGATGATATGTTGGTATACGGATGCGAGTCAATTGAGATGATTGATACCCTGCCGGTCCCCGGATATGAGATTGTTGCGGATGTGATCTGAGACATAGGTATATAGAGATATTTATATATGTTGTGAATCGTAAGTGATAGTCGTACGAGACGTTAGGTCCGTACCCTCCTCGTCTTATACGTTAATAGGATCCCTGATAGATTAATTCCGTCGTACGATGATTTTCCGTACCTGATGAGTTTGACTTGATGTTTGATCCATACCCTTGACTAGAGCATGCCGTACGATGGATTATACCGTACATGATGTTGTGAGGCTGGATGCCGATTGATAGATTCACCGACTCGGTCATGTTAGATACGTATATCATATAGCTTTTAGCTGGCGATTTACTTTATGCTACATTCATGTCATTCTCATTGCATCATATATATACCTGTGCGAGTACACCTACACCGTTATTGATGATGCGTATGCTACACTTACACAGATTGGTCGGCTCACACACTTCATCATCGATAATTTCTATGTCACTTACACAGTAGAATCACTGCTTCAGGATGTGACTCCTTGCATGATATACTAGCTATAGCTACCTATTGTACACTCATACTTGAGTACATACCACTTGTTCATCCATACTTGCGCACATACATATTGTACACTCATACTTGCGTATATACCACTTGTATATCCATATTGGTGCACATACATATTGTACACTCATACATGCGTATATACCATTTGTACGTCCATCCTTGCGTACATACACATATGCACCTTTATACGATATTGCATTCGATTTTGGAGATTTGGGATCCGCAAGATATATTTTAAAAACTGGATTCATTTAAAAGGGCGGTTTTCCCTCGATATATACATATTACTGTTCCATGTTGCATGATATACGAATATCCTTACATTTCTGTTATATATCGCATATATCATACTTTATGATTACACGCATTAAGATATGTTGTTTTCATTAGATTTCTGGATTTGAGAACCGTGGCTATTTCAATAAAAAGCGTGTACTGTTTTAAAAATCTGGTTTCTCTTGATATGATATTTCAGTGTGTCTGTTCACACCAGAATATTGCATTATTATATTCCCCATTCTTATTCTTTTTATAAATAAACAGGTGCTTTTGACGCATGTCTGCTACATGTTACAGGTTACTGGTTTTTGGAGCAAAAACAGTGGAAAAGACACAAGACAACAGAAAAGGGACTTTTGACAAACAAATAGAGGGATCCTAGTCAAGCCTAGACGAAGAACAGTGCAAGGTCCAAAATGTCAAGGCAAACGGTTAAAAGATCGCTACATGTTTTTCACTGAAAGATCTGGAGAAGAATAAGAAGCCAAACAGAGAAATGAGATGAAGAAATAACAAGCACAGATAGCCACAAATAAGCCCAGAAAAAATGGTTCAATGATATGACCAAAGGGCCGCGGAACCGCGGCCCAAGGCCCACATTTGTCGCGGTTCCGCGGCTAGTTAAAGCACGTGTCGGTGCAAAATTGCTGTGTCGGTGCGGATGTTTGGATTTTTCGTGGCCAAATCTGTAATTGCATATGTGCGAATCCCGTAACCCTAAAATTCCCCTGTTTACTTATAAATTGTAATCGAAAGATTGTAAAGGCTATGCCTCTTTTCATTTTCACAAATCCAGATCTGTTCTGTATTATTGCTTGGAGAGAGCCATCAATAAAAATTAGTAAGTTAATTTTATTTCTTTGCTTTGTTCTCTTTTAATTTAGAATATCTTTTAATCCCCTAATGAGCGAGTAATCTCCTCGCTTGTTAGGGTTAGCCTTAGGGAAAGGTTTGAGAGATGAGATCTCTCACCCTTTTCATGCCATTCACATCTAAGAATTAGAACTCCATGCATACACGCACACACCGCTCCCTACGACACCCTACCCCTCGAGGTAACGGTGACACCGTAGTATAAAGGACCGGGTTGCGCGTGTTTTCCTTGGAGGTTAGGGTAATTATCGATAAAGGAAGGACAAGAATCTAGAGGAAGAAACATCTTCCCAAAAGATTCTAATCCACTTTATTGATAATTACTATAACATCTAATAGATCTAAAATAAGGTATTGAAAGCGGTGAGGAAACCTTTAATCTCCCAACTTCCCCTAAGCCTAACCCTAGCAAGACTTTAATTTAGATTAATTTAGTTTATTGATAGATCTAGGTTTTAGATTTAATAAATCAATCCAAACAACATTTGGAATCAACTCGTAAAAACACATTAAGAAAATTACATATCTCTGTGGATCGACCTGTATTCACCGGCTAGCTGCAAAGCGACGCCGTTTCTGATTACGGTAAATACAAGTATTTTTGGACAAAATCAAATGTTTATATTCCCCATTCTTATTCTTTTTATAAATAAACAGGTGCTTTTGACGCATGTCTGCTACATATTACAGGTTACTGGTTTTTGGAGCGAAAACAGTGAAAAAGACACAAGACAACAGAAAAGGGACTTTTGACCAACAAATAGAGGGATCCTAGTCAAGCCTAGACGAAGAACAGTGCAAGGTCCAAAATGTCAAGGCAAACGGTTAAAAGATCGCGACTTGTTTTTCACTGAAAGATCTGGAGAAGAATAAGAAGCCAAACAGAGAAATGAGATGAAGAAATAACAAGCCCAGATAACCACAAATAAGCCCAGAAAAAATGGTTCAATGATCTGACCAAAGGGCCGCGGAACCATGGCCCAAGGCCCACATTTGCCGCGGTTCCGTGGCCAGTTAAAGCACGTGTCGGTGCAAAATTGCCGTGTCGGTGCGTCGGTGCGGATGTTTAGATTTTTCGTGGGCAAATCTATAATTGCATATGTGTGAATCCCGTAACCCTAAAATTCCCCTGTTTACTTATAAATTGTAATCGAAAGATTGTAAAGGCTATGCCTCTTTTCATTTTCACAAATCCAGATCTGTTCTGTATTATTGCTTGGAGAGAGCCATCAATAAAAATTAGTAAGTTAATTTTATTTCTTTGCTTTGTTCTCTTTTAATTTAGAATGTCTTTTAATCCCCTAATGAGCGAGTAATCTCCTCGCTTGTTAGGGTTAGCCTTAGGGAAAGGTTTGAGAGATGAGATCTCTCACCCTTTCATGCCATTCACACCTAAGAATTAGAATTCCATGCATACACGCACACACCGCTCACTACGGCACCCTACCCCTCGAGGTAACGGTGACACCGTAGTATAAAGGACCGGGTTTCGCGTGTTTTCCATGGAAGTTAGGGTAATTATCGATAAAGGAAGGACAAGAATCTAGAGGAAGAAATATCTTCCCAAAAGATTCTAATCCACTTTATTGATAATTACTATAACATCTAATAGATCTAAAATAAGGCATTGAAAGCGGTGAGGAAACCTTTAATCTCCCAACTTCCCCTAAGCCTAACCCTAGCAAGACTTTAATTTAGATTAATTTAGTTTATTGATAGATCTAGGTTTTAGATTTAATAAATCAATCCAAACAACATTTGGAATCAACTCGTAAAAACACATTAAGAAAATTACACATCTCTGTGGATCGACCCGTATTCACTGGCTAGCTGCAAAGCGACGCCGTTTCTGATTACGGTAAATACAAGTATTTTTGGACAAAATTAAATGGCGCCGTTGCCGGGATGGCGTAAAATTTCTTTCTGTGTAATTTTGGGTTGATATAAAATTTAAAAAAAATTATAAAAATCTGAAAATAAAAAAGAAATAAAAAATTATCAATTTTGATCTGTTTGAAGGGTGTATCTTTTGAATCTTGCAGGAACAGCAAAGAATCGCGGATCTGGAAATTCACAGAGGGCAAAACAAAATAAATCACATCAGAACAGAGAGGGAAGATAACAACAGAGCCATAAATTTTTTTTTGAGCCACTGATCTCCTCATCCCGCCGTGTTTCCGCGGCAAAACTACCCCCCAGACCGTGGTTCCGCCGCTACTTGGCCACGTCAGCGCACCAAATTTTCTGGGTTTGTTTCTCCTTCTCCCCTCTGTCAACCTCCATATATCTTTTGTGAAAATTTTCTGCAGGATTTCTTTGCGCTAAAAACCTTCTCCCCCCTTCTAGATAATAGATTTTTTGCAGTTTTCTTTGCGCTGCGCTTAAAAAAATTGATTGCAAGTGAATTTACAGTTTTGCATAATTTAATCGGATTTTAAGGGGCTAATTGACCAAACTAAGATTTGGTGGGGATTTCATCACCCTTCCCAGGACCCCAGAAAATACTTAAAGCATTTGCATTGACCACAATTAATTATAAAATACTAGACTCAGCCCTAAGGACTTCGAGCTCAATAGGAAAAGGACTAGTATAGGCATCGGCCGTTTATCCTAACCTGACCTTGCGGTATCTAGGCAAGTGTGTCTAGGCTAGTGGTTATTAATTAGGCCCACTATTGTGGTTCCTTCCCACTTATCTGGCACTTACCTGGCCGCAAGTGTCGGTGAAGAGGCGGTTTGAGGTCCTATTTCTAGCCATAGTTAGGAGCTGTCTAGCAGACCTAGGTGACCCTAGATCTAAGCCTTATTGTGCATGTGTGGTTGATACATTTGTGTCACAAGTCCCTTTTCAAAAACATCTTTGCAAACATTCTCACATAAAAAAAAGATAAATCTTTTCAAAACTTGCAACTTGTCGCTAAAGAAAACTTGCAACTCACTTCCACCACTTCTTCTCATTGACGTTATCTTACCTCCACGTTCTGTTTTTTCTTTTTTCTGACTACACTACCCCTTTTAGTGTATGTCACTTTGGACTAGGGATACTAACGCCCGATTAGTCCGTGTTTCGTTGGTACCGACCGACGAACCCTTCGACACCGAAGTCGACATTCCCTCCATTTCCTTATCTCCACCTTCAAATTCTTCTTTCGAAGGTATGTTGGGACACAACCCCAACGATACCTTACCGACGAGAATGATTCCACCTCCGTTAGGTGCGAATAACCCGAATCTTTCGCCTGTTGTAGCGCCCGCACGAGTCGCGCTCCAGGATCTCTTCTACCCCGTCCGCACTTCTTTACCTACCTGTCTTTCACCCCCACCGGCAAATGGGGACAACTTTGAAATAAAACCACATTTCATCAATATGCTGCCAAAATTTCATGGTTTGGAATCAGAAGATGCATATATCTTTATCAATAAATTTCAAAATGTATGCGCTATGATGAAAACGACCCAATTAAGTGATGATGCTATAAGGCTAAGGGTCATTCCTTTTACCTTATGTGACCTAGCCGAGAAGTGGCTATACAGCACCGCATCACATTCCATTAGAAATTGGGACAAGTTTGTGAAAGTTTTTCTGAAAAATTTCTATCCTCATCACAAAACTGCTAGAATCCGTAACGAGATTATACAATATTCACAGCTTCCTTCCGAACCATTTTGGAAGTGCTTCGAGAGATTTAAAGACCTACTTGTTCAATGCCCTCATCATGGGATCGAAAGTTGGCAACTTTGCCAAACATTATACGAGGGATTGAACTCGCCAACGAAGCAGTTGCTAGATACCATATGTCAAGGTCATTTTCTCTCCAAGTCTAGCGACGAAGCGTGGCAGTTTCTCGAGCATCTTAGTGAACAAACAATTCAGTGGGAGAGCACAAAGACTACCTCATCTTCTTCTATTGGTCAATCTAGGGCAGGCATACATCAAGTAGATATGTCGATTGCTATGAAGGCCGAGATGGCCGCTCTTATGAAAAAGTTAGAAGCCATTGAGACCAAAATCTCATCGCCTTCTCCTGCCCCTGCTTTACCCACACGAACTGTTTGTGCTTGTTGTTCGGATCCATCGCATCTAACTGAAGAGTGTCCTTATAATGCATCTACTCAAGGACAGGATCAAGTCAATGCTGCATTTCAGCAATGACAAAGAAACGATCCGTACTCTTCGACATACAATCCGTGGTGGAGGAGTCACCCAAATTTCGCTTGGAACCAAAATCAACAATTCCAAGGAAATAACAATTTTCAAAGACCTCCTCCTCCACAACAACAACAAGAACCTTCGCAAACTCAAAACCAGCAACCTTTCCAACAACAACCTTATACAAATCAAACGAACAATTTGGTTCAACCAAATGATGATAAGGTTATCTCGCTAGAAAAAAGTCTAGATGCATTTCTCAAGCAATCTACAGAATCCGCAGCAAGATTTGAAAATTATGTTCAGTCTTTGATGCATAACAATGCTTCACACGATCAAAGTATCAAATCTGTTGAGGCACAAATTGCATAATTAACTGCTGCGTTGAGCGAGAGAGAAAAGGGAAAGCTTCCATCTCAACCATTGCCAAATCCCGGTCACACACAAAACGCATATCACAATCACAATGTTAATGCGGTGACAACGTTGAGATCCGGAAGAGTGTTGCAGAATAATGTGGGTATTAGTGATGACATCCCTGCCGGTGGTTCTTCTTCTTCTCCATCGTCATCTTCCCCTTCTTCATTTTCTTCACCTTCTTCTTCACCTTTTTCTTTAGAGCCTATTCTCCACCCTTCACACGGCTCTACTTCTTCTAACTCGAACGGACTCATTTCTCACAACACGAACACATCTACACGGGGTGCCGTTCCTACTCCACATTCTACTCCGCAGATATTTGACTCAACAAATTTTCAAAATGCTCCATTTCCAAACAGGTTGAGTCCCAATAAACCAACTGCACAAATGGAGAAGATTGTGGAATTATTTAAGCAGGTTAGCATAAATATACCTCTCTTAGATGCAATCCAACAAGTCCCTTCATACGCGAAAATCTTAAAGGGCTTATGCACCTCGAAGAGAAAGGCATCTCAAGTACCCAAGAAAGTGCTAGTGGCTAGTGCAGTGAGCAATGCTATTAACCACCCTCAAATCTTACCCCAAAAACGAAAGGACCCCGGCTGTCCTACGATTTCAATCACAATTGGGGATAAGAAAATTAATCGAGCACTTTTAGATCTTGGGTCTAGTGTTAACCTGCTTCCCTACTCCGTGTACGAACAATTAGGGGTTGGAGAGTTGAAGCCCACTCATTGTACTCTCCAAATGGCTGATCGATCAATCACCCATCCAAGGGGTGAGCTAGAGGATGTGTTGATCAAAGTTGGGGAGTTCATATTCCCCGTTGATTTTATTGTTATCGATACACAACCTGTTGCTAACCCACGGAACCAAATTCCGGTGATCCTCTGTCGATCATTTTTGGCCACTTCCAATGCTGTAATAAACTGTCGCAATAGCTCCATGACTCTATCCTTTGGGAAGATGTCTAGTGAGTTCAATATTTATAAGATGGGAAGTCTGCCCCCCGTGCCTAAAACTAGTACACGAGAAGTTTGCTCTGTTCATAAAATCACGCAGGAGGACTGCGAGCTTGAAAGATTCTTGTTTGATGAAAACAGTTTTGACGTCACTAGTGCGTTCCTCCTTGAGCCTACCACCGTTGACACAACCGATATTGATTATGAATGTTTCACTTTTTCGGATGATGACGACTCACAGCCCGAATATGAGTCTTTTGAATTTGTGGATGAGTTAGTCGAACCTTCCGAATCGGTTGTTTGCAGTGATTTCGAACCTGTGTTGGAGTCCTTTGAGTTCGAGGTAGATTCCGCAATGATTCTTTCGCCTCCGAAACTCGAACTCATGTCCTTACCGCCTCACCTTAAATATGCTTACATAGGTGAGAATGAGACTTTTCCCATTATAATATCAGTCTCTCTAGCCTTCGAGCAAGAGAACGCTATTTTAAAGGTCTTACAAGATAGGAGGCAAGTTTTCGGTTGGACTATGGCGGACATCGAGGAGATCAGTTCCCTTATAATTAAATATCATATGCAATTGATGGATGATGCCAAGTCAATAGAGGACCCACAGAAACATTTTGGGGGTATTGTGGTGAGTCAACCTCCTCCTTTAGAAGTTGAACCACCCCCATTTTTTTTAATAAGCTACGAGAATGCTAATATTCCACTGATTGCTGATCATTCACATTCTCGTTTTGATGCATCACCACCTACTGTATATTCACCTCCACACCTTCCATACCACCACTTCTATCCTCCCCAATTCTTTTTGGATTGCTACAACTTATTCTTCCACCAACCGATACTCTTTACAGATAAATTTTTCAACTGGTTGGTGTTGACGTTTGGTCTATGCAAAGTTTGGCAGTAATGTCTAACATAGTTTAAATGAAGTTTGGGGGAGGGCCTTTTTGTATATATTTTTGTTTTTCTTAACAATAAAAAATTAAAAATAAATAAACAGGGAAGTGACGGTATTTTGACCCTCTTAGTTTAGTATGACAGTGAGGACACTGTCAAGTTCAAGTTTGGGGGTATGCTCGGTACGTCTTCTTCCTTCGCATTCATTTGTACATATTTTTGCATGTGCATACTTATTTGAAAAAAACCATAAAAATCTGAAAATTTTCAAAAATTATAAAAATTATGGTATTCAATTTTGGCTTATTTGACTAGAGTTTGACAGATAGGTTAACTAGCTAGGAACAACTAGATCTTAGACTTAGTGAATTAAAAACCCTAAAAATAACATTCCTTAAAGTTTAACGGTAGAAAGTATATGCCTTGTAGTTTATTTAGAAATAGGAAAATTTTGGGTTCACTTCTTGGGCTAAAGTCGAAACGAAGGAAGAGTATTGATGTTCTCATTAGAGTATAAGTTTGAAAAATAGTTTCTAGCTTAAGTCTAGATTCTGAAAACGTATACCCTACAATTTGCACAATCACACACCTTGAAACTTGGAATAGTAGAAGAGACCTTGAAATGCTCTTGTCTAAAGTCCTTAGTACAATGAAAATAAAAAAAAAGTGAATAAAGAATTAAAAAAAATGGACACTGGTTTTTGTGATTACTTAAGGCTGTAAAAATAGAAAAATATTTAGCGAGGGTGTTTCATCACCTAGTGCCGTAGACCAACTGGTTTGGGAGTCACTGCTAAAGCCTTGGGTGTTGCAAAACTAGGAAGTACGCTTTAAAAGTGCAAACACATTTTGTAATCGGTCGTTGTTAACGGTCGCATGAAGGATGTGTAAGCGAAATTCAATTAAAAATTCACCTACTGATAAGTACTTTGGACAACGGACAAGGGCATGATTGCTTGATTTGAATTTTCAAGTGTAGGGGTGATCTATACACACACGTAGGGGTATGTAAGTGGAGTTTAGATGAGAGAAAGGGATGAAGAATAGAACTTGTATCTTTAATAGAGTTGATAGAAATTCCTAAGTGAAGATGAAACCCTAGAAGGAAGACTTAAGAGATGCCGAAAGCTAAGTAGGTCTACATAACATATATAATCTTAAGTTAAATAATGAGGAAGTGTGAAGAATGTGGGTGGATAATTTGCGAGTCAAAAGATAATAGAATTCCTTGTTAGAAAACCTAATTGGAGAACAATAGTCAATGGGCCAAGTTGATAGGATTTTGTGGGTGTAATCCGCTGAAAACCCTCAGGAGACAAAACTCCTCCTACTAGGGACACCTAGAGGTTTAGCGGCTTGTTGCACGTGCTCAGTGCAATCGCGTTTCCCTGCGAAAGTGCGGCTAAGTTAGATTTTTATAAAGAATAAATATAATAATAAGTTTGCTCGAGGACGAGCAAAAGAGTGTCCACCATGCATTTTCTCGGTTCTGAGACGTATGACATATGAAACCCAATTCGAGGAGCTGGATGAGGCTGATTACGGGTATATGGTGGACTCAGTATGGTACCCTGTGGCGGGAACGGATTGCTGTGCAGTAGTCTGTGAGCCTGGCAGAGGGACTACTACCTACCGGTGATAGTATTTGGGCTCGGCGGATATCCGGAGGATACCGACCGGAGTCGAGAGATTATGTGGGCCGATCCGGACTGACGGAGCCTGAGATATGAGGATTTACGTGTCGATACTGGATACGGGTTTCATGATGTTTTCGAGTGTCGATGTTGGACACCCAGGTTCCGTGATTTTGATGTGTCGCGAGGGACACCCATTGATTTATATCCTCATACTTTCATGCACATGCTTTTATGATGCATACATACATTGGTTATATGGTTGGACGAGATCCACATGCATACATACATTGATTATATTGTTGGATGATATCCACATGCTGATTGACATTGATATTAGTGTTGGCATATATACAGACCCGGTCACCCTAGATATCATAGTATTACCTTTATGATATAGTTGACCTAGGAGTCGTTGTTTATTTGATTTCTACTTGTAGATGTTTTTCTATTCAAGAGTTGGCAACTCACCCCCGTTGTGCCACAGTTCTTGCTGGTTGACCGCACGGATCAGTAGCGGCATCGCTGGTATATAGCTACTTTCGGGTGTTTTGGTTTGGTAGGTGGGACATTTGTATGGTGCCCCCTCTTGTATTTAAATTTCATTTTGTATCTAGTCAACTCCATCAAATCGAACTTGTATTTGTATAAGTAATGATACTTAGTGAGACTTGTGTTGCGAGACTTAGAGCGAGGGATTTTCCGCTACTTATGGTTTTGATATCTTGCTTATATCTTTTTCTTTTGTGGTGAACTTCGCCGTTGGGCATCGTATTCTTATATATACTATCTTG
Source organism: Agapanthus africanus (assembly GCA_030015575.1). Classification (NCBI taxonomy): domain Eukaryota; kingdom Viridiplantae; phylum Streptophyta; class Magnoliopsida; order Asparagales; family Amaryllidaceae; genus Agapanthus; species Agapanthus africanus. Next base: position 283,932,675 of record CM057344.1, read on the forward strand.
CGTGGTTTTGATCCGCCGTTTGGCGAAGAGCTAGCTCCCGCTTGAGGATTCCTTTATCATTATTATGTATATATGGTTTTGGATCAAAAAATACAAAGGAGGTGCTGCCCAAATTTTTAAAAGACGAAACATGTTTTCAACTAGTAAGATAAACTTGCAATTTTCATGCTCCACTATTTATGCATCTAAGAAAAACTTTTGATTTCATTATACCCTTATTTCAAAACTTCACCTCTTTTATTTTCTGGGTTTCAGCTTACTTGAATTACGTTACGCCTTTAGACGTTGCGTGATTTAAGTGCTGGTCACGAGCTAATATTTCGGGTCGTGACAAAGTTGGTATCAGAGTGCTAGGTTTAACTTTGGTTCGAGTCTATGTCTGACTATGCAGAGTCTGGGGCGTATGTATATTTCGGAAGCTAGTGAGCTTTCTCACTGAGGAAGATGAAGCTCAAGTGAAGAATGAGAATCAACTCATGAGGTGAGAATAGCAACCATGGGTGAGTTAGTGTCATACACTAAATCATGTAGGGGTTAAACCATGGCTAATCAATAATGGTTAGGTTAATAAATATCTACAAGTAAAACAAAATTAATGGACTTGGTCAATGGTTCCACAAGCTTCTACAAGCTTCAACCATGTGACTTAATCCCACGAATTTTGATTAACTTTAAATAAATAAAACCATCACATTATTAAGCATAGTGTAAGTCTCATACACCCATGTCACATGTTGCATCAAGCATGACACAATAGTTGTACATTAATATATATCACATATATACTATACACACACAAGTGAGGAAAAGAAATGTTTAGTGAGCTAATATTAGTTAATGTAAATAATATATCACATATATAATTATACGTTAAATTATTAAATCAACACTTGATTTAATAATCTGGCTATATCATATACAACCGACTAATATCAAATGTAACAACTTATCGAATCAACACTTGATCCGATAACCCGGCTATATCATATATAACCAACTGATATCACATATCGCGAGAATAAAATGCGGTATCACATACGCGCATTAATCTCGGTCCCGCACATATCATATATGTGCTCCTACTTCATTTCGCATGAACCAGGAAACCTCTGTGTAGGACTCTAAAGACTCGTCAATACGCCGGTAGTAGGTGATGATCACATCAAACACCCACAAGCCGCAAGCGGTCTGCTAAACGTAATGGCCACCCGTGTATTGAGAGATCAGAAGACCAATAAGCAAGCCTGCTTGTACTCCTGCGAATCCAATCAGTAACACTACCGTACAGTCCGGTCTCTTCGTCAGATATGTCGCATATCATAGCCTGGGGGTTGTATAACGTCAGACGCCAATAGCTTGATAAGTCATGCCGATGTAAGGTCCATAACGGTTCGAGAAACTACCGATAACACTTACCAGTAAATCTCAGCAACCCTGGCCAGGAATTTCCTGTTATGGCCAATCGAGCATAGCCTAACATCAACTCCCAATAACGGGAGATACGAATCCCCTCTTATCGCTCATTGCCTCCATGTGACTCGGGACTGTACCCAAAAACCACCTTTTTGCACGATCTCTTGACCGTGTAATGGTGGAAATCAAAGTACACTGGGAATCACACAAGACTCTATAACGATCTCAGGTCGACAGACTAACCTGTACCAGTAGCTCTAGAGAACAGCTATCTGACGATATGTATAATACCATTTAGGAGTTCTCGGCGAGTCCGTTCAGTGTACCCAGTCTCCAATGAGCACCCTTATACCTTCTCTGATGTTAAATAACAATGGATGTGGGATCATCCATCGCCCATCATATGGGTTAAGAAGCGCATACGCTAGTTTACTCTGGAGTATCGACGCCCTGTCTCGATACTCCCACGACTAGGAACAATTATAGGGTGTACTTATGAACTACACTTGGCCCCACTAGTATGATCTCCATCATAGTCCCGGTAGTCAAGTACACATCCTAAAGGATTCATCAACATGTGAGAGCAAGACAACATCACTTATACAAGTCAACATGTTAAGACAAAGTGCAACCAGATAGCATACTATCATGTCTGTCACGACCCGAAATAGCACGTGACTGGCACTTGAATCATATGAAGTCTATAGGACCACATCTAATTCAAGTAAGCCAAAAGCCCAGAAATCTAAAACCATTTTAAATAACAAATGAAGGAAAACTTACTTAAAAGCAAGTGGTTTTAATAGCATATGCCCAATTATGCATTTTTAAAACATCAACTCTTTTCTAAAAATTTTGGCAAAGTTCCATTTGTAAATACTGGCCCCGAATGGGGTACAGCATGGTAAATATATTCATCAATGATAAAAGGCATCCCCAAGCTAGAGCTAGCACTTTGTCAATCGACGGACACAACCACGCGAGAAATATAATACAGAACGCCGAAGGGCGAGGTTCAAAACTCCAAAGGAAACTCAAACAACATGAAATCCATAATAATACAACACACGACTCTAAGGTCGAAATAATACACAACACTGGTCTCTAGGTCTGAAATAATATACATGTCTGGTTGATGGAGTTTTACTAGATACAACTGAATATAAATAAATACAATGGTGGCCACGATACAAGTGAACCCACCTACCAAAGCAATAACCCGAAAGGAAGCAGTGTGCCGGGAAAGCCGTAACGAAACCTGTACGGCAAAACCTGCAAGAAACTGTTGGAGATAGTGCCCTCAGAGTCAATTATTGGATCACAGGCACGTGATTGCAATGATTGAGGGAGGACCTGTCCCGGTAGGACAGTCTCACTCGAGATGATAGTATGCTATCTGGTTTATCTTTATCATCGTGTACTGCTTAGGTGACCTGATAGGTCGCTATTACACGTTGATAGAGCCCCTAGGATTCTTGCTTGACCACCAGCAGTATGAGGGCGATCATATAAGTGGGAGCTGGGGTCTATAAGCACATCCTTAAAAGGTCCCTAGTCGTGCGAGTTTCGAGACAGGGCATCGATACTCCAGAGTAGACTAGTGTATACAGTCGAGACCCCGATGAGGGGCGGTGGCCGGTCTCACAAGCCATTGGTGTCAGTTAGATCACCTAAGATGTATACAGGTGCTCATTGGGTTATGAGTACACCGGACAGGACTCGCCGGGAACATGCTAGTTGGTCATATACCAGACGTCAGATGGCAGTTCCCTGGTGACATGTGTACAGGTTAGTTCATCGACCTGGGGATCGTCATTTGTCTCGTGTGAGTTCCCACTGTACTTTGATTACTACCCTACCACGGCTCAAAGGAGTCGTGCAAACAGGTTTTAGTTGGGTACAGTCCCGAGCCACATGGAGGCAGTGAGCGTATCTTCAGGGGTTCGTCTCTCCCGGTATTGGGGGTGAGGTCGCGCTGTGTCTAGGAGAGCCACTACACGAAGCCCTCGGCCGAGGCAAGGAGATTTACTGGTAGGTATTCCAGTAGTATCTCAGGGTCTTCTGGGCTACACTCCGACACGACTTGTACCGCTTTTGGGGGTCTGAGTTTTACCAACCCCCTAGGCCCGCCATACGATGCTCATAGACGAACGGACCGGACTGTATGGATATTGTCACTGTCAGGCTCAGTAGGGTGTCAGGCTGTGTTCGCTCACAGACATCCCTTTTGGTCAATACCTGGTAGCCCGTTACGTATTGGCTTATACCTCTGACGTGCTAGTGGTTAAATCCACAACCAAGGTGTTGACGAGTCTTTAGAGTCCCCCACATTCAGTTACTCAAGCTTTCGGGCGAAAAGCTGTAGAGGCCGTATGGAGATATGGCAAGGTCCGATCAGATACGTGCGGTATTGCACGGATCAGGATCGGACAGTTTTTACTACAGGCCGTATAGATATATGGCAGGGTTCGATCAGATACGTGCGGTATTGGACGGATCAGGATCGAATGGATAATACTAGCCGGCTTTGGTTTAAGCCGGATCCTAGTATAGTGCAGTATAGATTTTGTCTCATTGTATTTGTATTCCGGTCGGAATACAAATGCGGGTGTGTATACACTGTATCGGGGTTTTCCTGTAATTTATTACGGGACCAGTTTTCTGGAGTTGCCAGTTTGCTTTTCGTTTCGGCCATATTTCTTTGTATCGTTCATTGGCCGAAGATTGGTGGAGGAGGGCTTATTTGCATTTGTGCAAATAAGCTTTTGTGGAGCTGGTATTTGCATATTATTGTATCATGATACTTGCACCATCATTTGACCTCTTTTGACCATGATGGCTTGACTTGTTTTTCCATGATGATTGTGGTGGAGTGTTGGTCTTTGTTATGTTATCATGCTTGTTGATGATGAAAGGTAATGATGTTTGATGTGAGACTTGCCTTTTTCCCTTTTACACTCCGCCTTGCATTATTCTTGTCCCATGGGCTTATTTCCTCACTCAACTCCATTCTCATCTCACCCACCACATACCATGGCCGGCCAAAAACTATGAAGGGGCTGTCCAAATTTTTGAGTGTGGGTATTTGGTTCATTTCATGCTCCTAAATATCCCCAAGTTCCTCCACATAATTCTTGTATCATCCCTCCACCAAAATGGCACCTCCATGAACCCCAAATGAGACACAAGCCTCTACACTATATTCTACAGCAAACCTTGGGCACGTCGACTAGCCAGCTTCGTGCCCGAGTTGCCTCGGCATTGAGGTGGGAGCCTGTAAAAGATGTAGGCGATGTGGTGCACTTCCGGCGACGAGGTGGAGACAACACATTCCGCGGGAGATCGGGACGACGACGAGAAGACCGGAGGACTCGGATCAGTCGGTATATCTCTATTCCCTATCTTGTAGTTAGCTAGGACTAGTTAATGGTTCGATCCGGGTGTTTAGTGCGCGATGGTACCGGTTTGCTTGTTTGGAAAAATTAAAGTTTATCACCGCTTCCGCATTTGGCCGTAGGATTGACGGCCGGGGCGCCGCAGTGCACTTACAGAAACTGTAGCACAACGGCGGTGAGTTGCCAACTCGTGAGTAGAAAACATCACCGAGCAGAAATCGTATGTATGACTCAATCCTAGGTCAAAACGATCAAATATATATAACCTCAAATGATAAAGTCTGAAGTATGAAAAGGTCGCAATGGTAAACATCTATACATAAGTGTAATCCCATGTGCTCGTGTCAGTGCCTCAGGTAGCAATATATCATATGTATGAGGTATGAATTAATGTATTGAAAACAGTATACAAGTAAATGAAGAAACTGTTTTCTTGTTTTAGTTAGATTTCTGTTTATATAACACGAGGTATCATCAATAAAATCAACATAATCAGTGTCTAGCATCGACACAAAACATAAATCCCAATATCTCAATATCTCAGGCTCCGGCTATCCGGACTGGCCTGTATCATCAAATCTCAATACCTCAATATCTCAAATCTCAATATCTCAATATCTCGGGCTCCATCAGTCCGCATCGGCCCATATCATCAATCACTCGACCACGAACGGTATCCTCCGGATATCCGCCGCGCCAAACAATCACCGGTAGGCAGCCTGCCCCTGCCATGCTCATCATCCTCCATGAAATCACTCTCGCCCTGGGGTATCATACCGAGTCCACCATGTACCCGAAGCGGTTCATACTACTCCTCGAAACGGGTCTCGAAATCCAAGAGCTATCATGAAAACTCATGGTGGACGACTCATGCATCATGAGAAAACCGCAACTTGCATTTTAAAGATAGAGAGAAGTTTATATATATTCTTGCGATTTTCCCCCAAATCCCGGAATCTCATGAAAATTCGAAATCCAAAAATCAAATGTAAGTAAACAGTGAATATCGGCATAAAACCCCAAAATACTGCATAACCAATGAATATATGAATGCATATGATATCATGCAATTAGTGCAATAGTTAAACTAGCATATGGAAGTAATAACATATTGCAACTATCAGCTAGCAAGCTATGTCAATGAAATAATATTCACTAAAGTGTACGTGACATGGCAATTACCGATGATGATGTGTATGGGCCGGCAAGCAAGTGTACATGGAGCATACGCATCATCGGTAATGGTGCTGGTGTCCTGACAGCATGATCTCAATAATGGCATATGAAAACACAATATAAGCATGCAAATGCGATGCGAATAGCAATAAAATGCGGGAGCTGAATAATAAACAAAACAATGAAGAATCTACATCAATATATATGTGTCATACAGTTTTGCGATTTGAAATAACACGAATCGTGGTGTTTAGAAAATAAGGGCTACGGTGTTTTAGAAAAGATGCGTCTTTTGAAAATATCCGTATAATCCTTTGGCCTGTCTTTAAAATACTCACGATTCGTTAGTTTTGAAATAGGTATGACCTGAGTCTAGTCTAACATCTACAAGTTAACTATAGGACTAAACGAACAATCTAACCGAAAGAGTAAGGAAAAACTACCTAAATCTGAGTCTATACATATAAAAATAATAGTCGGTGATCCCGCCTCAATAATATCACGTACAATACAATATAAATATAATATGACATCCTCGAGTCAAGAGTGCAGATCTATCATCAATATAGCTCGTACGGTAAATCCATCGTACGGCATCCCAAATCTGGGTACTGGTCAATATCACATTAACTCATTATTCATCTGGTATCTTTTTTATCATATATAATGATCTGGGTGTACCGATCTACGTCTAGTACATACTGATACAATCTACATATATATGCGTGTATGAAAACACACGCCCAAAAGCCTGCTAAAATCTCATGTCGTATCTCATAATACGAACTATATCATACAACCGATCTCATGGCACCATGTCCAAACTCATCGACTCATCTCCAAAAATCAAGTACTATCCTCATAATCCATGTATATGTATACGTATATATATATATACATAGTCCCATACCCATGTGTGTGTGTGTGTGTCTATAAATATATATATATATATATATATATATATATATAGATATATATATATCCCCATATGCGCACAGGTAAATAAAATGAATGTATGTGTATGTGTATGTGTGCGTGTAGGCAAATCATTACCCTAGGGTTCGCGACTAAGAAGTTAAACTAAGTTACTTCTAATTACCATAAACTAAACCATGAACACATAATCATATCTTGATAATCATCCACGTATCATAAAACACATATATAAACATATATATACAAGCTATACTACGAACTGCGGTGGTGCTATACGCCATCCACCCGACTTCCCCCGTGTATATATATCTACTCACCTGCTCTTCTTTTGCCGTTGACGACGTCGCCATGCACTTGCTTGTCGTCTCGAAATCCTCATGGAAGTACTTACATGTCACAACGTATCGTATCGCATTAAAATCGAAATCAAAACCAAACGACATGCTAAAAGCTTATAGATTAGAACCTACGGACTACGCCTTTCAAACCACCAAACAACACTTGATATAGACGTACAAACGTCAAATGATCGAGGTAAAACACAATTACTAAAATCCAGAATCCAAAATACGAAAAATATAACTCCGAATCAAAACAACAACTCATGAAAATGGTCCCAGATTTTACCCTAACTGAAATTAGCCAATTTTGCATATATAAGGGGTCTATTTTACTGGAGATAAATCCCAGGAAGAAGAACGAATAAAAATGGTGGGACCCGGGCCGCAAATTGCGGCCTCGTGGATTAAATCTGCGGCCATAAAGAGGGAATAGGGGCTGGGGTCATAGGTTATGCTTCCTAGGTGCCTGCATGTATCTCAGTGTTTGCTAAATATTTTTCAGTGGCTCCGGGTGTTAGCAGATTTCAAATTCCCTACAGAATTCCACAAAATACGGATATCGGGGATTTCTAAGTTCGCTAATAGTGGTTTAAGTCTCAGTTTTAGTCCAAAAAGTTATCACTAAGGGGGTTTTAAGGTCACTACTACACTCAATTGCGCATCACAACTCAAGGATTTCTCAAACCCTAACTTGAAATTTTCAAAGTTCACTTAACCTCGATATATCGATGCCAAACTAACAATAGAAGCTAAAGGAATGTAATACTACTCTAATGGTGATGAAATTACCTTATTTGGCACTCTTGAATCCTCTAGAGCACAAAAATGCGAACTTTCTTGGTCCATAGTGTAGCTTGTGAGCTTGTGCACAAAATTTGTGAAGAGGAGATGATGTTTTGGGGTTGTTTTGAGGTGTTTTGAGGTGAAGAAGTGGAGGTAAGCGAGAGGGGCAGCAGCCAAGCATGAGAGGGAAAAGGAAAAGATGAAGATGATGGAATGAGAACAAGGCCATGACCAAGGTTGACCCCCTCACCACTCTCTCGCATGCACATACCTCCTTATTTTATCATTTTCCTTTTTCTTTTCTTTTCTTTTCCTTTTCTTTTCACTTTTAGAAACAACAACCATGCATGATAAAATGAGAAAAAGCCATGAAAAAAATGTAACAAGTGTTAAAATGACATGTGCATGTCATGTGCACAAAACACGTTTAATGCGCGATTAGCGATATCCAATCGCGATTAGCATTAAAATAATATATAATAAATCATAAAATTTCATAATTTGCATAAATCCCATAAAGCACCTTCTTTTTAGTAATTTCTATAATTATCCAAAATTTTCCCAATTTATCGGTATTAACTTATACCACCATATTAAAATATTCAATATATTTATTATTTAATTATAAAAATTCCAAAAAATAATATTTTATTTTTTTCTGAAATGTTACAGTCTTCCCCCTTAAAGAAATTCGGTCCACGAATTTAAATTTAAACCCCTCAAATACTGAAATATTTCAGTAAAAGTCCAAGTCGTCGGGGCTCTGAAATCATCAATACATAAAACACATCATAGCGCAATGCATACGCATGAACAATGACCAGATAACTCAAAAATAAAACTCCGTCAAGCATCCCGCAATCATCGGAGTCATGGGGAAGATATCAATGTCTAAATCCAATACGAAAACCAACATGATATACATCAAACTATACATATAACATCATCAAAACATTTGGAAGCAATGCATGCCAAATCCTTCCAAGTCGATGTGCGATGCGCGTATCACTGCACAGTGGCGGACGTCTATTGCAGAAAAATAACTATATATATATACTCTTTGTTTAACATACACGTCCCGCCGTTTTGAAAACAATTTAGAAGGTTTTCCTTGTTTTAAACGTTTCGTGTCTTATCAGACACGTAGGTAAATACTGAGACTATAGCTCCCTTTTTGGAAATCCCTCCGATAACTATCAATGCGTGCAAAATAAATCTAGGTACTGTCCTCTGACTAGTCCTGCTCAGTACGAAAACAAATAGTAAATATCATAAAAACGTACTGCTCCATAAGAAATCAATTCCAAAATGTGCATAATAATGCCGCGTTGGGCTGGTGCGCACGGAAAACAAAATCCATGAATGTGCCATACATGTGCACAGAAATAACCACCAAGTGTATCGGGTGGGCACGAAACATCTGTCAAGGGTAACGGGTGTGCCTGACAGCAATATCAGGTGCATCTGATATGCACCAAGAATCCCGATTTAGTGCATCTGGTGTGCACCAAAATCGTATCTCATATCATGTGCCTAACATGCGCGAAAATCCAAATCAGGCGAATCCATCATGCACGAAATCACGAAATCCAATATCAAGCACCGAACATGCGCAAAATCCAATCCAAGCGCATCAAATATGCGCAAGAATCCAATCAGGTGCACAAAACAAATATCGAGTATCACAATCGAAATTGACGGTATACAACTCATTTCAATCCAAATCCAAATCAGGTATACCGTGGTATATAATCTCACAACCATGTGCATCAGCATGCACAAAAGCAAATCAAATACTAAAAGTGCATGAAAACTATGCCGAAATCATAAGTCAAATCATATTCATGCCCTAGGCATGAAATCAAGGTCAATGTCTCGAATGACATCAAAACTTTGTCAGGTGCAACTGTGGTGCACAAAATACGTATCAATGCACTGCAAGCATATGTAATCTATACCGAGTGAGAAAACCAAATCGAATGCGTGTCATATGCACAAAATCAACCCAACTGTATGAAATCCATGAAATCATAAACATGTGCAGCCAAGGCACAAAACGATATCAAGTGCGATACTGTGCATAAATCATAAATAAACACAACGGTGTATAAAGAACATTTCATGTGTAATAACTATGCACAAAATATGAATACCCAGTAGGTACAACCATGGTGCACGAAAACAAATATCATGAAACTCGGTCATCCAAAGTCAATCATGCGAATAGATCGCCCAAAATGCCGAAATCAAGTATGGCGGAATAGTCCCACTCAAGCATATCCTCTAAGAATCTCTGGCCAACTGTCGTGGTCACTCATAACATGTCTCGTTGATGGTGCCGAACTCTGGCCTGCTGGGTGTGCGTAAAATGACCGCTCCTGGATCCAAGTTTTCTCATAAATTGGTCCAGAAAGGTCCTTTCGAGATCTCTCCTAAATCTCGTCTTTGCCGAACTGTCCGGAGGTTATCACCCTTTACTATATCCGGTTCTCGTTCCGGAACGGCTGCACACTCATCGTGACTCCTTCTGGAAGATATATCCATATACAACACCTATGCATGCATATCACATCTCTGATGTCGGCGGAGTGGAACGTCATCTTATCAATATCTCGCACGAACCTCTTACTCCACTTTTCTCTAATGTCGACTGCTTCAGACTCGTCCCATCATGGCTGCATGGACTACGCTCCAACGGCTATACTCGTATCTGGAGTCTCCCAAGCAGTATATGCAATCACATGATATCCAAATGAAGTCGAACATTCCGATCGATTCGTCAAAGTTCCATAATCCCCCAAGAGCTCAACATCTTGGGTAAAGTTTAATAGTATCGAGTACATACCACAGCACCGGTGGATCAGCCGTAGAAGGGCAAACCAAAGCCTCACTAATGGCACTATGGAACTGCCGCAAACCCTAAGGTTCAAAGGCTTTCACATGGTCATTATGTCGAGTTAGGGTTTTCAATCTTCTAGAGGGTCCATAGAATTGCTTGCATGTCTTTCCGAATACTTTATACTTGGAATATGGGTTTCTGACACTCGATAGCCTCTATCGACACTCAACGTACCTGCGTGAAGTCGTCTATAGCTGGAATCAATCTATCTGATGACCTCGCATCAGGGTAAGTGAACGAACCACATGTCCTAGACATTCATCCTCGGGTGACTAGCGACCTGCTATCATATCTCTAAGTACAACTCGTACTGCAATAGCTCCAACATCTGAGGCGATATCTCGTCATTCGCAGCAGCAACTGGCTCATTCGTATGCATGCTGAACAGTGCCTCAATCATCATGAATAAGCGATACATCAATGGTCACCAAAATCTGACTGGCCTCTATCAGTGGCCTAATCCTCTGGTGTAAATCTGCACGTCCGGGAAATGTCATAACAGCGATCTATCAAATGCTCACGGCGCGAAAACAGAATAAAACAACGTATCTATGCAAAGCGTATGTCCCTGGAATCATGTCATGGTCAGTCCTCGTCCATGATGAGCTCGTGCTGACCGCAACTCTAGCCATAGCTCTCTCTGCCCGGGTAATCGTTGCAGCAAAATCTTAAACCGATATTGATGAGGATAGATCATGAATGAATATAATGCTATGCAAGGAAATGTACATCCTAAGGTTTCTTAAGAGGAGTAGCGTATCGCAAGTATGCCGCGGAATATACACATGGTACGTCACTCTCCTTAAGTCACCTACTCCATCAACCAAGGTCAACCTATGTGACAAAAGTTCGGGTCTAAAACCCCTCGACTAAGTCTAAGTTCCGTAAGGTCAAGCCTAGATTCCGTATATATACAAATGCTCTAGTCTCCGCATAGTCAAACATAGACTCGAACCAAGGTTAACCTAGCGCTCTGATACCAACTTTGTCACAACCCGAAATAGCACTTGACTGGCACTTGAATCATATGAAGTCTGTAGGACCATATCTATTTCAAGTAAGCCAAAAGCCCAGAAATCTAAAACCATTTTAAATAACAAATGAAGGAAAACTTGTTTAAAAGCAAGTGGTTTTAATAGCATAAGCCGAATTATGCGTTTTTAAAACATCAAGTCTTTTCTAAAAATTTCGGCAGAGTTCCCTTTGTAAATACTGGCTCCGAACGGGGAACATCATGATAAATATATGCATCAATGATAATAGACATCCCCAAGCGGGAGCTAGCACTTCGTCAATCGACGGACACAACCACGCGAGCAATATAATATACAACGCCGAAGGGCGAGAATAAAAACTCAAAAGGAAACTCAAACAACATGAAATCCATAATAATACAACGCGCGACTCTAAGGTCGAAATAATACACAACACAAGTCTCTAGGTCTGAAATAATATACATTTCTGGTTGATGGAGTTTTACTAGATACAACTGAATATAAATAAATACAATGGTGGCCACGATACAAGTGAACCCACCTACCAAAGCAATAACCCGGAAGGAAGCAGTGTGCCAGCAAAGCCGTAACAAAACCTGTACAGAAAAACCAGCAAGAAATTGTAGCACAATGGGGGTGAGTTGCCAACTCGCGAGTAGAAAACATCACCGAGCAGAAATCGTATGTATGACTCAATCCTAGGTCAAAACGATCAAATATATATGTAACCTCAAATGATAAAGTCTGAAGCATGAAAAGGTGGCAAGGGTAAACATCTATACATAAGTGTAATCCCATGTGCTCATGTCAGTGCCTCAGATAGAAATATATCATATGTATGAAGTATGAATGTAATGTAATGAAAACAGTATACATGTAAATGAAGAAACTGTTTTCTTGTTTTATTGAGATTTCTGTTTATATAACACGAGGTATCATCAATGAAATCAACATAATCAGTATCTAGCATCGACACAAAACATAAATCCCAATATCTCAATATCTCAGGCTCCTGCTATACGGACTGGCCTGTATCATTAAATCTCAATACCTCAATATCTTAAATCTCAATATCTCAATACCTCGGGCTCCGTAAGTCCGGATCAGCCTATATCATCAATCACACGAACACGAACGTATAAGTCCACGTTACCCGTCCCGGTTCTTTCGGGGTTGCGGAAACGGTAAAAAACGATTTTTGGGGCTAGGGTAACATGGACTAGAAAACGGATCGTTGCTAAACAAAACACTAGCAACTAACTACAAGTTTTACGTACTCGGTTAGAGGGTTTTACCTTGTCTTGAACTCCTTCTCTTCTTCTCCTTGGAGTGGGTTGAATGGTTCCTCCTCGTCGCCTTCTCTTGCCGAAGAAAGATCCACCCGAGGGCCTCAACCTTGAGCTCCTTCCTCAAACTTGAGGTAACTGAAGTGCTAGGTTTGCTAAACCTAGAACCTTAGGATGAGTAGAGATGAGTTTTGGTGTTTTATCTCAAAAGCAAATGGTTCTCAACTCATGAGAGATGTTTTGCTTTGAGAGAGAGGAAGAGGATGAGAGAGAATGAGAATGAGAGAATGAAATGAAATTAGCAACCATATTCACATATATGTGAATTATCAATTAACAAAATTAATCAAAAAGAAAAAGGTGATGGTTGATTTGAAAAGACCATTATCATTTCACATTTAATGAATTTTGCTATGATCAAAGAGCATCTTTTGTGTGAAATGATGATGGTCAACTTTTCAACGTGGGTCAACAAGTCAACCATGGTCAAATGGTCAACAACCCTAATCATAACACAATTTTCTTTAATTAATATTATTAATCATATTTCACATATTCATTAGGGTTTGGAAAAAGACAACGGTCATCAACCCTAATGAGAATCCTCTGCATCTGCCTCTCTCAACTGTGCATACACACCCGCATCCTTGTTCCGAGGAACATGAATAAAATGAGTTAAAACTAACCCCAGAACATATAGTAGGATCTGGCTTAAACCAAACCCCGCTAGTAATAACTGTCCAGACACCAAACGTGCACAAGTACGCTTATGTGAACGAACCCCGTCGCAAAACCATGCGACCTCTACTCTGTTTTGCCCAAAGGAGAATATGTTAGTTATATGTATGCCCTAGAGGCCATTACTGTACATTGGATGTATATTGTAGTGGATGCTGGGACATATATAGGGAGGACTTTCTTGCTCGACATGATAGTATGCTATCTGGTTACTCTTTACCTTAACGTGTACATTGATTGTCTCTCTGTTACATGTTGATAAAGCCCTTAGGATGTGTACTTGACTACCTGGACTATGATGCGGATTATACTAGTGGGGACAGGGTAGTCCATAAGTACATCCTTCAAGGTCCCTAGTCGTGGGTATATCGAGACGGGGCATCGATATACCAGAGTAGACTAGCGTATACCTTCTCGACCCATACAGATGGGCGATGGATGATCCTATATCCATTGGTGTTTGACATCAGAGATGATATACGGGTGCTCAGTGGAGACTGAGTACATTGGACGGACTCGCCGAGAACTCCCAGATGGTATTATACCTTACGTCAGATGGCAGTTCTCAGGTGACACTGGTACAGAGTAGTCTGTTGACCCGAGATCTTCATAGAGTCTTGTGTGGTTCCCACCGTGCTTTGATTTCCACCTTACCACGTCTAAGAGGGCGTGCAAAACGGTGGTTTTTGGGTACAGTCCCGAATCACATGGAGGCAATGAGCGATAGGAGGGGATTCGTCTCTCCCGGTATAGGGAGTTGATGTTGCGCTGTGTTCGATTGGCTATAACCGGAAATCCCTGCCCAGGGTTGCTGAGATTTACTGGTAAGTGTTACCAGTAGTTTCTCGAATTGTTATAGAACTCATATCGACACGACTTATCGAGCTATTGGGGTCAGACGTTTACCACCCCTAGGCGAGATATGCGACATATCAGACGACGAGACCGGACTGTACGGTAAGTTTTACTGGTTGGATTCACAGGAGTGTGAGCGGGCTTGCTCGTCGATCTTCTGATCGCTCAATACCCGGGTGGCCGTTACGTTTAGCAGACCGCTTGCGGCTTGTGGGTGTTTGATATGATCATCATCTGCTGCCGGCGTATTGACGAGTCTTTAGAGTCCTACATAGAGGTTTCCTGGCTCAAGCGAAACGAAATAGGTGCGCATATGAGATATGTGCGGGACCGAGAATAATGCATGTATGTGATACCGTATTCTATTCTCGCGATGAATGTATCGACGGGTTGTATGCGATATAACCTAGTTATCGAATCAAGGATTGATTCGATAAGCCGATACATTGGATATTAGTCGGTTGTATGCGATATGACCGGATCGTTAAATCAAGTGTTGATTTAATGATTTAATGCATAATTATATATTTGATATATTACTTTGCTTTAACTAGTATTGGTTCACTTTGAAAAGATTTTCTCACTTGAAGTTCACAAGTTGTATATGTGATATACTTTTGTGCACTTGATTGTATCATGTTTGATGATGCATGCAAACTTGGGTTTGTGTAAAGATTAAACCATGGTTATATGAATGGTTAGGGTTTTGTTTTCTTATTCATTTATTTATTTATTTATTCTTTTTGGAAAATAATAAGAATAAAGAGAAAATGGTGGCTTTCTTTGTTTGTATATTGAAACTTCATGAAGCTTTGACTAAGTGACCATTTTGTCTCATGCTTAACCCTAACCATTCCACTTAACCCTAGTTCATTCTCTACAATTGACCATGGTTGGTTTATGATAAGTATTCTTTTATTTTCTATTTGAAAATAACTTATCATAATATTTTCTTCTTCTTCTTCATCTTCAACATGAAGAAGCTTGCTGCCTACAATGGCAACTCTTGAAAATGAGTGAGAAATCCAATTCTAAAGTGAACCCACTTCCTATTTCTTCATCCTCTACCTCTTGCCAAGTAGTATAGGGTGTTTTCTTCACAAGTTTCATGACTTGGTGAAGTTGGAGCTTGATCTTGTGTTGCCTCGACGTAGATCATCTTCGGCATCGAAGCCGACGACCAAGCCCGCTCATTTCTCCGATGAAGCCGACGCTAGAGCCCGGGATTTGATTTGGACAGCAAGGAGACTTCATCATGGAGCAATGGAGGTGGAGGACCGGATCTACAAAGGTTGTATTTCCGTTCCCTTAGTTAAGTTGTTAACAAGTTTCATTTTTTGCCTAAAATCTAGTTAACGATCCGTATTAGGGTTTCTCGGCACTTGTAAAATTTGAATTTGGCATGGTTGATGCCTTATGAGACCTCATTAGTGTGCCTAGGAACCCTACAGTGGTATCAGAGCCTAGCTAGAGGCTTAGGCGATGCGTAGACGAAGTTTGAAACCCGAACGAACCCGAAACCCATTACCAAAATGCTCTCTGGAAATTTTCTGAAAATTTGGATTTTTGTCAATTAAAAATATGCAGAAAAATAAGCAGGGTCTTATTTAAATTACTGTGAAAAACGAGGGTCTAAATCGATAAATCCACCGCGGAACCGCGGCACATGCTTGGCATGTGCGGCGGTTCCGCGGCCGTACTGTCCCCTTGTCCAATGATTTCTGCACAGTAATTCATATAATTGAATGCTATATTTTCTAGGTATTTTTATTGTGACTCTACAGATGAGTATTCTGTGGTTGTATTGGGAATCAAAGATTCGATCGGATTATCAAATTTTGTCTGTGAGTTTTTCCGGATATTTAGAATATGTTAAAAAAGTTCGACCGGATATAAATACCCAATTTTTCCCCTGTCGGGAAATTTTCATGTGTTGGATCTTTCCGTAGTTTAACGACATTCTAAGTAGTGCAAGTAACGCGATGGTCCCTCTAGAAGACAACAAACCTTAACTCGATTATGTGACCGTCTTGAACTGCCCTTTGAACCTTCGGATTTGGGGCAGTACGGCGTGCTACATGTGAGGCGTTGGCTTGACCCTTCTACGGCTGGACCGTTGGTACTGAGGCACGAAGTGAATGTTTTTAAACTTGTTTCATGTGTTGAGCTATTTCGGGAAAACTTGGGTGTTTGAATGTTCGATCGGAAAGTTTAACATTTTCTATTTATCTGGAATGCGATACAATAATTGGAATTCACAAGTAGTTATGAGATAACTGATTTGAATGTTATAAACATAGCACTTTAGTCTCACTTGATCGGTTGCCACGGAATTTTGATGCGATCAAAAGTCCGTTGCAATCACGTAGCGTACGCGGATACTCGCCGGGTAAACTTAATAGACAGCCTCACTCCATAGCCCCGACCAAGTGACTGTAGGAGAACCCCGTCGCCGAAAGCATCCATTCGGGTGCTCGCGGTAGCGGTGTTCCGCCTTGGTGCACTTCGTCGACGGTATCGGGGGTACGGCCGTCTACTGAAGTTTGCGACGAGCATTCGATCAGTATGTCGGGAATCTTGTTGAATTGCCCGACTTGATATTGAAAAGAGTTTTCGATTTTGAGGCTAAAATGCGGGGTTTATAATTGTTAGACATGCGATGTCTAAGTAATTCATTTGATTAGGCATGCGATGTCTATGTAGGTTGCGGATTCCAACTGTTGTAGTTTTACACTTTCTTTTCTGTGACCGTAAGTGTAATATGTGATATCGCCGATTTCGTTGCTATATGTCAACGACAATTGGGATGCGCATATTTACTTACGTTGATGACATGTGATGTTATGTGTTGCTGGATATGTTATATTGGATCGTCGTGTTTGAATAGCCGGGGTTTTTTATGTGAGATGAGTGTTTTTCATTTTCATTCATGTAAAAACTTATATGTAATATTCTTTTATTGGGGAACTTCCAGGTTGCGGAAGATGTCACCCTCTGTAAATTATTTACTTTTCTGCACTAGGATAGACCCAAGGAGGGGAGCACAAGTAACCGGGTTCTAGGGTCCAGTGGGAGACCATCTCGAGGAGTCGAGTCCGGGTCTCCTAACCCTAGAATTGGTAGGGTTGCTTGCCACTCTCGTAGGGGTCTAGGGGTGTGGGTTTGGCTATTCATCACGACCGTGGAATCCGTGTTTTATACTGGCTCGTATTGAAAACACGGACGTCCTAGTATATCCAATATTTCATATGATTCTTCTGCTGCGATATCTGTGATGTGATCATGTGATATGTTCTGTGATAGATACTTATATAGTATATATGATATATTATATAGACGTTACTTATGTTTTACACCCGTGCTAGCCCTGCCCTGCTCTGCCGTTAGTTACCTAACGTAACGGTGCAAGAGGGGACATCGAGGCCAATGCGGATGGCATAAGTGTACGTCGTATTTATCTGTGATGTTTAGGTAATTAAATGATGGGACTTCATTAATGAGATTAATGAAATAAAAAAAACCTAAAGATGTTGTAGAATCGAATTTCAAAATAAAAAGGGTAGCTACAGTTCTTGCTTTGCACAGCGGTATATATGATATATCCTGCACCTTATTCGATAAGGAAAGGACTGAGATCCCTTCACCGGGAGTGACTCCTTTAGCAATAACTGGCAGATGCTACACACTCAGTTTGTTTTTTGATTGCTTTTAAGAGTTTTTGCTTTGCACAGTGATATATATGATATATCCCGCACCTCATTCGACGAGGAAAGGGCCGACGATCCCTTCACCGGGAGTGACCCCTTTAGCAAAACTAGAAAAGCATAAAAAACACTCCATTTCAAAATTATTTGATTCTACAACGATATCAAGTTCATTACGCAATAGGTTTTCAGAAAAACCTGTCGTAGCCCTTCGTCATTTCAGATAAGTCCTACTTAGTATTCGTGCTACGTTTGTTGACCTCCGTCAAGGCGTAGTGTGCGGTAGCTAACTAGTATTTATCCGCTTATGCATATGATGCAGATTGGATTAGGGTAGTCGTGCGGCCTTGTTGACCTCCGTCAAGGGTCGTGCGGGTGGGTTTAATTCGATCAAGAAATGACGGGTTGAACTTGACTAGTAGCCTATGGTTTGTTGACCTCCGTCAAGGACATAGGACGCTAGGGGCAAAATATTATCGGGAATTTCAAGTGTTGAAATTTGCAATGAGATTGCATACCTTCTATGAGATAGTTGGATCCCAATACCCACAGCGAGTAAGAGTTACTCCTGGGAGAGTTTTACACATTACAATTAGCCAATCAAGTAGGTGTCTAGAAAGGTGTCAACGGGGTTACGCCTCTGGGAAAACGAGGTTTACATTAATTAGGTTCGTACGAAAGCACGGGGGACCTCCCTCAAAGTACCGACACTGGCCTGGCTGAAAGATTGGCGAACTTGTAGTGTGTAATTAATCCCGGCTAGTCTTTCCTTTTAGGGTTTGAAGGAAGATTTGATAAAAAACAGTAGGAGCCATCCTGATTAGATAAAATAATAAACAATCTATTCTTGCAAGAGCGCACGCTGAGTGTTTTCTTCTCTCTCTCTCCAGGTAGCGACCATATCACGCCTTAATCAAGATAATAATACGGATGAATTGACCGAACCCGCTTGTTATACTGAGCTGGGGAACGTTGGTCCCGCTCCAACTTATAATTGTTATAAGACCGAGCAGGAAATTGGGGATTACCAGAATTCCCATGCCGCCCAAACGAAGAGAGTGCATGCTGATGCATCATCTTCGGGTGTGTTCATTATGCAGAACTATTTCTCAGTGTCCTTTACGTCCTGGGTATGTGATACCGGATCAGGATCTCGCATATGTAATATGTTACATAGGGCTACAGAAAGGTAGAGGACTAAGAACGGGTGATAAGTTTCATGAGGCAGAAAACGGGGCAAGTGTTGCAGCCAAGTCTGTTGGTCACTGTCACCCTGTATTACCAATACATTGATTTTGAACAAATGCTAATAGATACCGAACCTGATATACAAAATCATATCAGTCTCTTTATTAGTAAAGAAATGATAAAATTCTGTATTGATGGATAATGTTTTGAACATTTCCTATATCAAAAGTTGATCGGTTCAGGCACGTTATCTAAAAGCATTGATGTTCTAAATCAAACTACAGTTCTTAGTATACAGAACACACACAAGAGGAAGAGTCCAGAAATGAACGAATCCTTCTTGTGGTATTGTAGACTAGGTCATATCAATGCGACCCGACTAGCTAAGTTGCACATAGATGCATATTTAAATCAGTTTGAATCTACATCTTGTGAAACTTGCCAGTCATGTCACAAAGATATAATGACACCAGCTCTGTTTATTGGAAACAGAGAAAGAGTTAGTGAACTCTTGGGATGATACATGTTGATGTATGATAGGTCCCCAGTCTACACATGCCAAGACCGGTTCTTTGTACTTCATTACATTCTCTGATGATCTCTCAAGATTCAGACATATGTTCCTGTTGAAACACAAGTCAGAACCCTTTGAGATATTCACGGAATATAAGTTAGAAGTAGAGAACCAAAATACGGGTTAAAGTATTATATCCTATGATGAGATGAAGGAGGAGAATACTTGAGCACGGAAATCCCGGATTATTCTAAAGGAGAATGAGATTCTCTCTCAGCATTACTCCTCCGTATACACCATAGCACGATGGTATATCGGGGCGGAGCAATAGCACCCTATGTGATATGGTGTGCTCTATGATGAGTACTACTGTGTTTCTTATTTCTTTTGGGAGTTATGCACTTGAGAAGCTGCATACCAATTGAATTGGGTTCCAATCAAATCAGTTGCCTACCGCTTCATATGTGATATGGAAAGGGAAGAGCCCATATCTTAAGTTGGTTAAGATTTAGGGTTGTCCGAGCTATGTCTAAAAGCATAATCCGGACAAGCTCGAGGCAAGGTCTGTTATATATAACTGGAAAGGTTCCAGCTATACAAACTACAGCAGATGATTTGATCAAACCAAAGGATTCAATAGTTACCAACGAACCTCAGCCTCTCCGCCGATCTAGTAGGGTTCCTCACCCACCTGAGAGATACTTCGGTTTCTCTATGACAGTGGGAGCGAGGATTGCATCATGAGATGATGACCCAACTAGTTTCGAACTGGCCATCAGGAGTGGGACTTTGTAAGAATGGCTGGATGCTTAACGATCTGAGATGGAATCCATTTACACCAACAAAGTATGGACTTTGGTTGCTATATCTGAAGGGTTAAATCCCCATCAGGAGCAAGTATATCTTGAGAAGATTACTTGGTGTAGATGGAAAAGTTGAGACTTTCAAAGCTAGACTTGTTAAAGCTTTTCGTCATCGACCAGGCGTGGATAATGATGAAACCTTTTCAAGGAGCTATGTTTAAGTCCATACAGATCCTACTTGCCACGGCTACATACCATGAATACGATATCTGGCGGTTGGGTGCCATGACTGCTTTTCTAAATGATGTTTTAGAAGAGAACGTCTATAAGTACACAGCCAGAGGGCTTCATAGAAGTGGGAGCAGCGGAAACGTGTACAAGATGCTTTATAGGATAAAGCAGGTATCGCGGAGTTGGAACATATGTTTTGATGTGTTAGTCAAAGAGTTTGACATCATCAAAATGGTAGATGAACCTTGTATATACAAAAAGGTAGTAGGGAGTATAGTGACGATCCTCATAGAGTACGTGGATGACATGCTCTTGATAGGGAAGGAGTTTCCTATGCTACGCTCGGTCAATCTCCGCTTATCACAATGATTCTCCATATAGGAGCAAAGTGATACCTCCTAAATCCTGGGTTTTGGATCTATGAGATAGATCTAATTGGGTGTTAGGATTCTCACTAGTTGTAGTGATATGGTATCAACCGATCCTAGGGAGAATCGCTGGAAGGGTTCCAGGGTGATAAAGACGACTGAAAGTCAGTCACAGGCATTGTCTTTACCCTCAGTAAAGAGACGGTATGTTGGAAGAGTTCCAAGCTAGATACCGTGGCATACTAGACGATAAAGGCTGAATACATCGCTACTTAATATGCTACCAAAGAGGATGTTTGGGTATATATTGGTTCATGAGATGAACTACGTTCATTTCCATTGTGTGACAATGGAGTTGTGGCTTATGCCAAGGAACGTCCGTCCCATCAGTGATCCAGACATATTCTAAGGCAGTGTCACCTGATCATGGAGATAGTTGATCTCTAGGGTGATCGAGGTTAGGAGAGTAGACTCAGAGGACAACACGGCGGATCCACTCACAAAGGCCTTTTTCCAGAGAGAGACTTTTATGGGATGGTTGAGTATGAGATACTACAACCACTGCTATAAGATGGCCCTAATGCAAGTGGGAGATTGTTAGTTATAAGTATGCCCTAGAGGCCATTACTGTACATTGGATGTATATTGTAGTGGATGTTGGGACATATATAGGGAGGACTTTCTTGCTCGACATGATAGTATGCTATCTGGTTACTCTTTATCTTAACGTGTACATTGATTGTCTCTCTGTTACATGTTGATAAAGCCCTTAGGATGTATACTTGACTACCTGGACTATGATGCGGATCATACTAGTGGGGACAGGGTAGTCCATAAGTACATCCTTCAAGGTCCCTAGTCGTGGGTATATCGAGACGGGGCATCGATATACCAGAGTAGACTAGCGTATACCTTCTCGACCCATACAGATGGGCGATGGATGATCCCATATCCATTGGTGTTTGACATCAGAGATGATATACGGGTGCTCAGTGGAGACTGAGTACACTGGACGGACTCGCCGAGAACTCCCAGATGGTATTATACCTTACGTCAGATGGCAGTTCTCAGGTGACACTGGTACAGAGTAGTCTGTTGACCCGAGATCGTCATAGAGTCTTGTGTGGTTCCCACTATGCTTTGATTTCCACCTTACCACGTCCAAGAGGGCGTGCAAAACGGTGGTTTTTGGGTACAGTCCCGAATCACATGGAGGCAATGAGCGATAGGAGGGGATTCGTCTATCCCGGTATAGGGAGTTGATGTTGCGCTGTGTTCGATTGGCTATAACCGGAAATCCCTGGCCAGGGTTGCTGAGATTTACTGGTAAGTGTTACCAGTAGTTTCTCGAATTGTTATAGACCTCATATCGACATGACTTATCGAGCTATTAGGGTCTGACGTTTACCACCCCTAGGCGAGATATGCGACATATCAGACGACGAGACCGGACTGTACGGTAAGTGTTACTGGTTGGATTCACAGGAGTGTGAGCGGGCTTGCTCGTCGATCTTCTGATCGCTCAATACCCGGGTGGCCGTTACGTTTAGCAGACCGCTTGCGGCTTGTGGGTGTTTGATATGATCATCATCTGCTGCCGACGTATTGACGAGTCTTTAGAGTCCTACACAGAGGTTTCCTGGCTCAAGCGAAACGAAATAGGTGCGCATATGAGATATGTGCGGGACAGAGAATAATGCGTGTATGTGATACCGTATTCTATTCTCGCGATGAATGTATCGACTGGTTGTATGCGATATAACCTAGTTATCGAATCAAGGATTGATTCGATAAGCCGATACATTGGATATTAGTCGGTTGTATGCGATATGACCGGATCGTTAAATCAAGTGTTGATTTAATGATTTAATGCATAATTATATATTTGATATATTACTTTGCATTAACTAGTATTGGTTCACTTTGAAAGGATTTTCTCACTTGAAGTTCACAAGTTGTATATGTGATATACTTTTGTCCACTTGATTGTATCATGTTTGATGATGCATGCAAACTTGAGTTTGTGTAAAAATTAAACCATGGTTATATGAATGGTTAGGGTTTTGTTTTCTTATTCATTTATTTATTTATTTATTCTTTTTGGAAAATAATAAGCATACAGAGAAAATGGTGGCTTTCTTTGTTTGTATATTGAAACTTCATGAAGCTTTGACTAAGTGACCATTTTGTCTCATGCTTAACCCTAGTTCATTCTCTACACTTGACCATGGTTGGTTTATGATAAGTATTCTTTTATTTTCTATTTGAAAATAACTTATCATAATATTTTCTTCTTCTTCTTCATCTTCAACATGAAGAAGCTTGCTACCTACAATGGCAACTCTTGAAAATGAGTGAGAAATCCAATTCTAAAGTGAACCCACTTCCTATTTCTTCATCCTCTACCTCTTGCCAAGTAGTATAGGGTGTTTTCTTCACAAGTTTCATGACTTGGTGAAGTTGGAGCTTGATCTTGTGTTGCCTCGACGTAGATCATCTTCGGCATCGAAGCCGCCGACCAAGCCCGCTCATTTCTCCGATGAAGCCGACGCTAGAGCCCGGTATTTGATTTGGACAGCAAGGAGACTTCATAGCGGTACAAGTCGTGTCGGAGTGTAGCCCAGAACACCTAATAGCGGTACAAGTCGTGTCGGAGTGTAGCCCAGAACACCCTGAGATATCACTGGAAACGCTACCAGTATATCTCGCTTCCCCTGGCCAGGGACTTTGTGTAATGGCTCTCCTAGACACAGCGCGATATCAACTCCCAATACCGGGAGAGACGAATCCTGTCTAACCGTCACTGCCTCCAAGTGCTTCGGGACTGCACCCAACTACTACTTGTTTGCACGACTCCTTTGAGCCGTGGTAGTATAGTAATCAAAGTACAGTGGGAACACACTCGAGCCGAAGTGACGGTGTCAAGTCAGCGGACTAAGCTGTACTCATGTCACCTGGGAACTGATAACTGACGATAGGTATAGTACCAACCAACAGTTCCCGACAAGTCATGCCCAGTGTGCTCGTAACCTAACGAGCACCAGCATACTATCTCAAGTACGACGTACTGACGGCTGTGGGACAGACCGTCTCCCCCGCTGGGATGAGAAGCGCATACGCTAGTCTACTCCGGAGTATCGATGCCCCGTCTTGATAATCCCACGACTAGGGACCTGTATATAAGGTTGTGCTTGTAGATTACCCAGCCCCCACTAGTATGACTGCCCTCACAACGCTGGTAATCAAGCAAATATCCTAAGGGCTCCACTAATGTGTATATGTGATATGCTAAAAGAAACACATGTACACATTAAAGTAGAGACAAACCAAGTAGCATACTACTATTTCGAGCAAGATTGTTTATACAACTGTGAATATCCCAAGCTTTTATCAAGTAATATACAAACTAGTATGATACAGTAATGGCCTCTAGGGCATATACACTAATAATCTCCAACTTGCACTAAGGCCATGTACTGGCGTATCGAAGACCTATCATCTCGATCAGCCGCTCGAACTGAGTCTGGGGTAAGGCCTTTGTGAGTGGATCTACAGTGTTATCTTCTGAAGCAACCCTCCGAACCTCGATCTCCCGGCGATCCACGATCTCCCTGATCAGGTGATACCGCCTTAAGATGTGTCTGGAATTCTGATGGGACCTGGGTTCCTTCGCTAAAGCTACAGCCCCATTGTTGTCACAATACAGAGGTATTGGATCCACAATGGACGGAACCACCTGAAGTTCTTTCAAGAACTTCCTCTTCCAGACGGCTTCTTTTGCGGCATCAGAAACAGCGATATATTCCGCTTCCATCGTCGAGTCAGCAACGGTTTCCTGTTTGGAACTCTTCAAACACACCGTCCCTCCATTGAGGGTAAAGACATAACCCGACATGGACTTGGAATCATCCTTGTCACTCTGGAAGCTGGAGTCAGCAAAGGCATCGATCTTGAAGTCTTTTCCGCCATACACTAAGAACATCTCCTTAGTCCTTCTCAGGTACTTGAGAATGTTCTTTACCGCTATCCAGTGCTTCTCCCCAGGGTTTGACTGATACCGGCTTACCACACTCAGTGCATAAGCTACATCTGGTCTGGTACACAACATCGCATACATTATAGAGCCTACCGCAGAAGCGTAGGGTATAATAGATATGCGATCCCTTTCCAAATCAGTCTTGGGAGACATCTCTTTAGAGAGGGTGATCTCGTGACAAGCCGGTAGATTACCGCGCTTGGAATCTTCCATACTGAATTTTTTCAGTATGGTGTTGATGTACCTGGACTGTAAAAGTCCTAATATCCTCTTGGATCTATCACGATGGATCCGGATCCCCAGAATGTAAGAGGAATCACCCAGGTCTTTCATGGAGAACCTGTGTGACAAGAACCCTTTGACAGATTGTAGCATAGGAATGTCATTTCCTATCAAGAGAATGTTATCCACGTATAAAACGAGGAATACGACAATTCGTGCTACAATTTTACTATAGATGCATTGTTCATCTAGATTTTTGATAAAGCCAATATCTTTGACCGTCTCATCAAAACAGATGTTCCAACTCCGCGATGCCTGCTTTAGTCCATAAATGGACTTAAGCAACTTGCACACCTTTCCGCTGCTCCCACTCTGAGTGAAACCCTCTGGCTGGTCCATATAGACACACTCCTCTAAATTTCCATTTAGAAAAGCGGTCTTTACGTCCATCTGCCAAATCTCATAATCATGGAAGGCAGCAATGGCAAGAAGGATTTAAATGGATTTGAGCATAGCCACTGGAGAAAAAGGTTTCGTCATAGTCCAAACAAGGTCTTTGACGAAAACCCTTTGCAACAAGTCTAGTCTTATAGGTCTCAACCTGTCCATCTACACCAATCTTCCTCTTGAAGATCCATTTGCATCCTACGGGTTTTACCCCTTCTGGAGCAACGTTCAAAGTCCATACTTTGTTGGTGTACATGGACTCCGTTTCGGTCCGCATTGCATCCAGCCATTTTACCGAGTCAACGCTCTGAATGGCCTGCTGGAAGCTAGTCGGCTCATCATTATCAATGATGCAATCCTCTCTATTCCTGTCTATGAGAAAACCGTGGTATCTCTCGGGCGGATGAGACTGTCTACTACTTCTGCGGAGCAGCGTAGGAATGTCCTGTTCTTTCGAACCCTCTGGTTCTACTAAGCTTTTAGCAATAGTTTTTGGTGTTGGAGATAGTGCCCTCAGAGTCAATTATTGGATCACAGGCACGTGATTGCAATGATTGAGGGAGGACCTATCCCGGTAGAACAGTGTTACTCGAGATGATAGTATACTATCTGGTTTACCTTTATCATCGTGTACTGCTTTAGGTGACCTGACAGGTCGCTAGAGACCCTAGGATTCTTGCTTGACTGCCAGCAGTATGAGGGCGATCATATAAGTGAGAGCTGGAGTCTATAAGCACATCCTTAAAAGGTCCCTAGTCGTGGGAGTTTCGAGACAGGGCATCGATTCTCCAGAGTAGACTAGTGTATACAGTCGAGACCCCGACGAGGGGCGGTGGCCGGTCTCACAAGCTACTGGTGTCAGTTGGTTCACCTAAGATGTATACAGGTGCTCATTGGGTTATGAGTACACCGGACGGGACTCGCCGGGAACATGCTAGTTGGTCTTATACCTGACGTCAGATAACAGTTCCCAGGTGACATGTGTACAGGTTAGTTCATCGACCTGGGGATCGTCATTTGTCTCGTGTGAGTTCCCACTGTGCTTTGATTACTACCCTACCACGGCTCAAAGGAGTCGTGCAAACAGGTTTTAGTTGGGTACAGTCCCGAGCCACATGGAGGCAGTGAGCGGATCTTCGGGGGTTCGTCTCTCCCGGTATTGGGGGTGAGGTCGCGCTGTGTCTAGGAGAGCCATTACACGAAGTCCTTGGCCAAGGCAAGAGATTTACTGGTAGGTATTCCAGTAGTATCTCAGGGTGTTCTGGGCTACACTCCGACACGACTTGTACCGCTTTTGGGGGTCTGACTTTTACCAACCCCCTAGGCCCGACATGCGATGCTCATAGACGAACGGACCGGACTGTACGGATATTGTCACTGACAGGCTCAGTAGGGTGTCAGGATGAGTTCGCTCATCGACGTCCCTTTTGGTCAATAGCTGGTGGCCCGTCACGTATTGGCTTATACCTCTGACGTGCTAGTGGTTAGATCCACAGCCATAGTATTGACGAGTCTTTAGAGTCCACCACACTTTCAGTTACTCAAACTTTCGGGCGAAACGCTGTAGAGGCCGTATGGAGATATGGCAGGGTCCGATCAGATACGTGCGGTATTGCACGGGTCAGGATCGGACGGTTTGTACCAGAGGCCGTATGGATATATGGCAGGGTTCGATCTGATACGTGCGGTATTGCACGGATCAGGATCGGACGAACATTACTAGCCGGCTTTGGTTTAAGCCGGATCCTAGTATAGTACAGTGTAGATTTTGTCTCTTTGCATTTGTATCCGGACGGAATACAGATGCGGGTGTGTATGCACAGTATCGGGGTTTTCCTGTAATTTATTACGGGACCAGTTTTCTGGAGTTTCCAGTTTGCATTCCGTTCCGGCCGGTTTTCCTTTGTTCTTTCCCGGCCGGACTTTTCCGATGGAGGGGGTTATTTGCAATTGTGCAAATAACATTTGTGGAGGGGGTTTCTTGCAATTGTATTGATTATGATATCTTTCATCCATGATGGTGCATTAATGAGATTAGAAAGGGTATGGGTTTGTTGTTCATATGTTATCATGATGTTTTTGGATGTGGTCACCCCTTGCTTTCTACTACACTCACCTCCCTCTTGTGATATATTTTGTTTCCCTCCACCATTTCCTTGTGAGAATGGCCGGCCACATTAGATGAGAGAAAATGAGAGTGTTTCATTTTGAGTGTGGCATTCATTATTCATCTCATTTTCATGCTAGAAAAATGCAAGCACCATTTTTCTTATCTTGATTCCTCCATCATCTTCAAAGGCAACAAAACCCCAAATGAGACACAACCCTACACATTCTACAGCAATTCTTGGGCATGTCGACTTGCCAGCTTCATGCCTGAGTTGCCTCGGTATTGAGGTGGGAGCCCGTAAAAGATGCAGGCGATGTGGTGCCCTTCCGGCGAGGAGGCGACGACCGGAGTTTCCGCAAGAGATCTGGACGACGACGAGAAGACCGGAGGACTCGGATCACTCGGTATATCTCTTCCCATCTTGTAGTTAGCTAGATCTAGTTTAATGGCCCGATCCGGAGTTTAGTGCGCGGTGGTGCCGGTTTACTAAGTTCGCAAAATTAAAGTTTATCACCGTTTCCGCATTTGGCCGTCGGATTGACGACCGGGGCGCCGCAGTGCACTTACAGTGGTATCAGAGCCTCGCCATTAACTTAGTCTAGCTTCGTTTGATGTGTTTGCATTTCCGATCGACCAAAATTTCCAAAAACCGTATTTTTCCTTCACATCAGTTTCTGTCGAAATTTTTTGAAGTCTAAAAATTTTTCAGGTTGTCTCAGAATGATGTGCAGGGAGTTCTAAGAACTCTGGGAAAATTCGAGACAATGATCCCTCAGCTCGAGCGCGGAACCGCGGCAAAACCCCCCTTGTTGCCACGGTTCCGCCGCAGGTTGGTGGGATCAATGCTTCGAAATTCTCCAGTGGGCTTCTGGGCTGTAATTAGGGGTTTTGGAATATTAATTTTGGGCCCAGATTTTCTGTGAGTGCTACAGTATTGCTTGGGGGCCCACTTGTTAATTTTTGATCGATCGGATATATTTAAACACATTATTTCACAGTATTTACATTATATCTGCGACCGTAAATGTCACTCGATCGGTAAATCCGGTCTAACTGCTATAGCCCGGTTAGACAGATTTGCGAACGTGACTTTCACGTTGATGTTCTGTGTTTTGCTGTGATGTTGTGGATCGGTCGTGGGGATAGCCTGGATGCAATGCTAGTACAGTTTTGTTGTATTATGTACATTTGATATTGCGGGGCGAGCGTCCGACATGTGGACTGCCGTCACTGCCTGTTTGTATTATTCTTTTGGGGCACGACCTGGTTGCGGTCGATGTACCCGTTGTATGTATATTTTACTTTCTGTACTAGGATTACCCCACGGAGGGGTGCACGGATAGCCGGGTTCAAGAGGGCAACAAGCCCGCATCTCATGGCATTGAGACGGAGGGGGCTTTACTCTAGGATTGGCGGGCTATTCGCCGCACTCGTAGGGGGTACAGTTTGACCCAGGAGGGGTGCCCAAGTTACCGGATTCCGTGAAGTGCTGGGTGGTCCATTCACGGTGCTGAAGGGGGCTGCCTCGCTTCAGGTTTTGGCGGGTGACTTGCCGCGCCCGTAGGGGTCTAGGATTTCATTGCACAGGCTATCCACACGACCAGGGGAACGTCGGGTTTCAGTAGTGGCTCTGTGAAACCCGGGGATCCCAGATATTTGTATTATTCTGTGATGCTGTACATTTCTGTGATGTTGCATTTCTTATCACGCCTTGAGCGAATATAATATATTGGTATATATA
This sequence comes from Agapanthus africanus, assembly GCA_030015575.1. NCBI lineage: Eukaryota > Viridiplantae > Streptophyta > Magnoliopsida > Asparagales > Amaryllidaceae > Agapanthus > Agapanthus africanus. Next base: position 283,962,856 of record CM057344.1, read on the forward strand.
TTAGTAGATGTTGTATATGTTTTACATCCGCGCTAGTCCAGTCCCCACTCTGCCGTTAGTTAGCTAACCTAATGGGTGATGACGGGACCCAGTGGCGAATGCGGATGGCATATACGTACGTCAGTATATTTTCGTTCTTTGTGGTGTGATCAATTGATGGGACTGCGTTGATTCGGATCAATGCAAGATAAACAAACCTAATATGATGTTGTTGGAACACTTTTCAAAAAGCTGTTATTGCAAGGACGTTCACTTTTGTTTTGCATCGTGGTATTCATTTGGAATATCCTGCTCCTCAGTCGACGAGGCAAGGGCCGAGATCCCTTCACCGGGAGTGACCCCTTGGACAGAAGTTTGCGTCAGGGCATTAACTTCACTATAGCCGATTACTTTTGCTTTGCACCGTAGTATTCATTTGGAATATCCTGCACCCCATTCTACGGGGAAAGAGCCGAGATCCCTTCACCGGGAGTGACCTCTTTAGTAAAGGTTTTCGTCACTATATTTTCTAAAAAGCTATCCGTTCCTTCAACGATATCAAGTTCATTACGTTAAAGGTTTTCGCCAGAAACCATTCGTAACCCTCCGTCGTTTCATATGGGTAGTCAATAGTATTCAAGCTGTGTTTGTTGGCCAAAGTCAAGGCACAGTGTTTGGTAGCTATTAGTTATTCATATGCAGCATAGATAGATGCGTTGGTTTGGAACAGTCGTACTGCCTTGTTGGCCAAAGTCAAGGGTAGGTACGGGTGGATTCAAATTAACCTGGAGAATGACGGGCAGAACTTGACATGTGACTTATGATTTGTTGGCCAAAGTCAAGGTCATAAGAGCATGGGGCAGAAATCACATCGGGAGTTTCAAAAGAACTGAAACTTGCCAGATATGCGCATACCTTCTGGAGTGTTATAGCGTGAGCGGATTCCGTCACGTTATCATGCGATGATAGTTGGATCCCGATTCCCACTGATGAGTTAGTTTACTCCTCGGGTGATCCCGACTAATTCTTCTTTCAGGTTTGGAGAAGAATTTGAGGTACAGTGGGAGGTTTCCAGATTAGATAAATTGGTAACCATTCTGATCTAGGTTAGAGTGCACGCTGAGTGTTTCTTTTCTTTCTCTCTCTGGCAGCGACCATTGACCCGACCCTAAGACTATGACTCAGTGACCAAGTTGACCGAACCTTCTTAACACTGGTTTTTTTGGATTGTCATAGTTGCAGACCTCATTGCCACTCCTACTTTTACCCTTTTCTCCAGGACACCCCGTATTACTATGAATGTCCACTTCCATTGGACAAAACCATCGTATGGTTAGATACGAACTTGAAGAAATTCGAGGATGGTTTCCGGTTCTGGAGAAAACGGATATTATTATTCAGTTGTCTTTTCCCTTTTACCTTCTCTCAGGTTGCGAGTACTCCTTAGTTTAGGAGATAGTACACCTATTACGCAAATTGGATAGTCTTCTTCCAAACTTTAGGCTGGTGCCGAACAGTGTGGAATGAAGAAGACCAATTAGCCTAAACGGTGTGCAGAAGGTATTAAGATTAAGACAAAGTAAGTAAGGGATTAGTAAGAAGGCAAAGTAAATTGCGACTGATGTTCACGACCAAACTAAGTATTCCTTCGCCAATCCTAAATCACCTTTGTATTTCTCCGGGACACTCCGTATCACTACGAAGATCCACAGTTTATTTGGATACTCCATCGTATGGTTATATACGAACTCGAAAGGAACTTGTTCCAGTTCGGGGATGGATTCTGGTCCAGGAGAAATAGGAATAAGGTTTATTCGGTTGTCTTTTATCTTCACCTTCTCTCGCATTGCGAGTGCTCCTAGGACTAGGACAGTACACCCATTATGCTTATTGGATAGTCTTCTTCCAAACCATAGGCTGGTGCCGAACGGTAGGGAAGGAAGAAAACCATTTGGCCTAAGGGGTGTACAGAAGGTAACGACTAAAGACATATAAAGGGAATTGGAGAGGTGGCAAAGAATTATGCGGTTATAGTTATGAATCTGGATAATGGTAGAGGCATTACTAGGAATACCAGGATACCCCATCGAAACATTTCAATGTTTCAGTTCACTGTGTACTGTTAAAAGAAAACTGATTTCCCGATTAGATACTAACTCCAGGGTATGTATTTACCAGATATGATTCTCACATCTGTATGGTTTTACAGATGATGAGTGGGAGTAAGTTATTGGGAATTGGGTGATCATCCTCATTATATCGGGATTCGTTGTAATCGGTGATATTTGAGGAGATCACCTGGGCTGTTTGCCGGTCGGAAAATATTTGGTTTTGAATATCCGCTGTTGTGCACCAATTTCAAATTGATATATCTGTACGTCTATTTTCATAGAGTGAGATATACCTTTTGATATTATGTCGATGACATTTACCTATATCAGTGGATGGTTAGGTAAGGAGCATTAAACAGCGGTGTAATTCTTCTTAACCATAAGTACAGTTTTCAACCTACGACACACAGTGAAAGAGTTGTTAGACTCAGCGGACTTATACAGAGTATTGTATGTTGTCCAGTGTCCATTAGGACAGAGGGGTTGGTCCTCATACTATATTCTTTTTACTTTTAACTTCTCTAGTTCTTAGACATGTGTTTCGTAGAAACACAGGGTCTAAGTTTTGAGGAGTTATAGGTATTTGAATAGAGTAGAGAACCAGGTGTAGCAAGTATCGGGATTCTTCAAGGTGATCGAAGATGTAGATACTTGTGTATGGTATTCAGTGGATAGTAATGATAAAGAGAAATTGCTTCTCTTTCAGGTTACTCATAATTGGAAGCATTCCTAAGTTGAGTAACGCTGATCGGCCTCTCTCCATTTAGTTGACATGCATTGGAGATAGCTGCATGATTTGAATCTGGTTCAATTAAATCAGTGCCTCTGGTTCTATATTGGATATAGTACAGTTCATATCTTAACATTGTTAAGGTACGGGGAGTTATCCGGCTTATGATTAAAACCAGACACTGGACAACTCAAGGCACGTTTCTGTAATGGCTGTTTGTGGGTTGACCCAGGCTATGACGAGGGTTGACTTTCTACCATCTGGCAGATCAATAGAAATATTGTTCTAGACTCGCCACAGTTTTATTAAAAATGAATCTTTCAAAAACAGTAGTGGGAGTATGGTAGAACTGGAAGTGATTCCAGAACCGCGAATGATTACTGAAGATTTGATAAGGAACCTAAAGATTCAATCTGTTTTGACATTCCATTAGCCACTCCGCAGATAAGGTGGGTAACTTCAGGCACCCGAGAGGTACTCTGGTAGCCTCAAGGACGGTGACAGGGAAGTTCTTGTTTACCCACACTTGCCATTGTTGTTGTTCCAGGCTGCGAGACCCGGCAGGAGGATGAGTATAGCGTCGTTCTAAACTAGCTTTAGAAGTGCACGTCTATATGACTCTGCCAGAGGGTTGTCGTGGTCAGTGGGAGCAGCGGAAGCATTGGTGGACATCAGGCTTATGTCTATTTATAGACTAAAGCAGATATAGCGGAGATAGATCATCTATTTCTGATGTGACAGTCATAGGTTTGACGTTATCAGAATAGGGGATGGATCTGTTAAGAAGGTAGTAGGGTGTGATATCCGGGTTTTTGGATGACATACACAAAGTAGGAAGTGATATTCCTATACTACGATCGGTTATACTTTGGTCGTCACACAGTGGTTTCTCCACATGGGATTTGGACATTATATCAGACATACTGGTCACTAGATCTATGGTTTTAGATCTAGATTTGGGTGGTTTCCCAATCTGGGTACTTAGACAACATTCTAAGAGTATTTAGAATGGACAACTCCTGGCACGGTAGTGTACCTGTAGGTAATGGAGTCACCCTCTCTAAAGGTGTCTTATAGACTAAAGGAGAGAGGGATGTGCATGATTGACAGATCACTTGCTTAGGCAATTGAGTCAATCATGAGATGTCAAGTACTACACCAGATGTTGTTAAGTTGACATTGATCCAATCCTGGAGAAACAGTCGGAAGCAGTTTTAGAACATAAGTGGATGTTCTAGGGATATGATAACGACAGCCTCATTTGGGAGACAGTTATCATTCCAGGCTTCCAAGGTGACATGGACGACAAGGAGGTTATCAGAGTTGTAGTTTTCCTTCTGACAAGGGGAAGTATTTTGGACAGGTGGTCCAAGGCAATACTGAGGGTGGCATGGCGCAGGATACTGATTAAGTTCAGTTGACGATATAGTCTAAGAAGTTTGGATTTGGAGTTCATTTATGAGCTCGGTCCCATCAGACATCCAGACACTCTAAGATAGGTATTGCTCATTTCGGGAGATGGCTTTCTCCGTGAACTTGAGATATAGAGAGATATAGAAAGAAACATCTAAGCGGATCCACTCACTGAGGCTATTCCTTGAACGCAAGAGTTTAGCAAACAGGCTTTATGAGACTGACTAGTAGAGGAGTTGGGTGTTCGGTATCACACGGGCTGTGAGTATGCGACATCGCAATAATTAGCCTTGAGTGCAAGTGGGAGATTGTTGGAGATAGTGCCCTCAGAGTCAATTATTGGATCACAGGCACGTGATTGCAATGATTGAGAGAGGACCTATCCCGGTAGAACAGTCTTACTCGAGATGATAGTATACTATCTGGTTTACCTTTATCATCGTGTACTGCTTTAGGTGACCTGACAGGTCGCTATTGCACGTTGATAGAGACCCTAGGATTCTTGCTTGACTGCCAGCAGTATGAGGGCGATCATATAAGTGAGAGCTGGAGTCTATAAGCACATCCTTAAAAGGTCCCTAGTCGTGGGAGTTTCGAGACAGGGCATCGATTCTCCAGAGTAGACTAGTGTATACAGTCGAGACCCCGACGAGGGGCGGTGGCCGGTCTCACAAGCCACTGGTGTCAGTTGGTTCACCTAAGATGTATACAGGTGCTTATTGGGTTATGAGTACACCGGACAGGACTCGCCGGGAACATGCTAGTTGGTCTTATACCTGATGTCAGATAACAGTTCCCAGGTGACATGTGTACAGGTTAGTTCATCGACCTGGGGATCGTCATTTGTCTCGTGTGAGTTCCCACTGTGCTTTGATTACTACCCTACCACGGCTCAAAGGAGTCGTGCAAACAGGTTTTAGTTGGGTACAGTCCCGAGCCATATGGAGGCAGTGAGCGGATCTTCGGGGGTTCGTCTCTCCCGGTATTGGGGGTGAGGTCGCGCTGTGTCTAGGAGAGCCATTACACGAAGTCCTTGGCCAAGGCAATAGATTTACTGGTAGGTATTCCAGTAGTATCTCAGGGTGTTCTGGGCTGCACTCCGACAAGACTTGTACCGCTTTTGGGGGTCTGACTTTTACCAACCCCCTAGGCCCGACATGCGATGCTCATAGACGAACGGACCGGACTGTACGGATATTGTCACTGACAGGCTCAGTAGGGTGTCAGGATGAGTTCGCTCATCGACGTGCCTTTTGGTCAATAGCTGGTGGCCCGTCACGTATTGGCTTATACCTCTGACGTGCTAGTGGTTAGATCCACAGCCATAGTATTGACGAGTCTTTAGAGTCCACCACACTTTCAGTTACTCAAGCTTTCGGGCGAAACGCTGTAGAGGCCGTATGGAGATATGGCAGGGTCCGATCAGATACGTGCGGTATTGCACGGGTCAGGATCGGACGGTTTGTACTAGAGGCCGTATGGATATATGGCAGGGTTCGATCTGATACGTGCGGTATTGCACGGATCAGGATCGGACGAACATTACTAGCCGGCTTTGGTTTAAGCAGGATCCTAGTATAGTACAGTGTAGATTTTGTCTCTTTGCATTTGTATCCGGACGGAATACAGATGCGGGTGTGTATGCATAGTATCGGAGTTTTCCTGTAATTTATTACGGGACCAGTTTTCTGGAGTTTCCAGTTTGCATTCCGTTCCGGCCGGTTTTCCTTTGTTCTTTCCCGGCCGGACTTTTCCGATGGAGGGGGTTATTTGCAATTGTGCAAATAACATTTGTGGAGGGGGTTTCTTGCAATTGTATTGATTATGATATCTTTCATCCATGATGGTGCATTAATGAGATTAGAAAGGGTATGGGTTTGTTGTTCATATGTTATCATGATGTTTTTGGATGTGGTCACCCCTTGCTTTCTACTACACTCACCTCCCTCTTGTGATATATTTTGTTTCCCTCCACCATTTCCTTGTGAGAATGGCCGGCCACATTAGATGAGAGAAAATGAGAGTGTTTCATTTTGAGTGTGGCATTCATTATTCATCTCATTTTCATGCTAGAAAAATGCAAGCACCATTTTTCTTATCTTGATTCCTCCATCATCTTCAAAGGCAACAAAACCCCAAATGAGACACAACCCTACACATTCTACAGCAATTCTTGGGCATGTCGACTTGCCAGCTTCATGCCTGAGTTGCCTCGGTATTGAGGTGGGAGCCCGTAAAAGATGCAGGCGATGTGGTGCCCTTCCGGCGAGGAGGCGACGACCGGAGTTTCTGCAAGAGATCGGGACGACGACGAGAAGACCGGAGGACTCGGATCACTCGGTATATCTCTTCCCATCTTGTAGTTAGCTAGATCTAGTTTAATGGCCCGATCCGGAGTTTAGTGCGCGGTGGTGCCGGTTTGCTAAGTTCGCAAAATTAAAGTTTATCACCGTTTCCGCATTTGGCCGTCGGATTGACGACCGGGGCGCCGCAGTGCACTTACATTTGGTTCTGGAATTTCTTCCAGTTCTAGTGCGCTCCCACTTATTTCTTTTTCTAAGAACTGATGTTCCAGAAAGTGGGAATTACGAGAGACAAAGACCTTTAGTTCTTCAGTGTAATAGAAAAGATATCCCCTGGAGTTCTTTGGATATCCACAAACTTGCACTGTACTGAGCGTGCCTCGAGTTTGTCCGCATGCTGCTTTTTGACAAAAGCTGGACATCCCTAAATCTTCAGATATTGAAAATAGGGTTTCTTCCCACTCCATATCTAATATGGTGTGGTAGGCACAGTCTTAGTTGGAACTCGGTTGAAAAGATATGCAGCTGATTCTCGTGCATATCCCCATAATGATCACGGTAACACATCGTTACTCATCATGGAACGTACCATATCCAATAGGGTTCGGTTTCGTCTCTCCGATACACCGTTATGTTTTGGAGTGTATGGAGGAGTAAGCTGAGAGAGAATTCCATTCTCTTTTAGGTAATTCAAGAACTCGACACTCAAGTATTCACCACCTCGATCAGATCTCAGTGTTTTGATACTTTTGCCTGTTTATTTTTCTACTTCATTCTTGTATTCCTGGAATTTTTCAAAGGCTTCAGATTTATGCTTCATTAAGAAGACATGCCCGAACCTTAAAAAATCATCCATAAAAGTAATGAAGTAAGAATAACCACTTCGCGCATGTGTAGACATTGGACCGCATACATCACTGTGTATGAGTCCCAAGTGCTCGCTTACTCTTACTCCATGTCCAGTAAATGGAGTCTTTGTCATCTTTCCTTTGAGACAGTATTGACAAGTTGCATATGATTGATATTCGAACGGATCCAAATATCCTTTTTTATGTAACTTCGTCAACCTTCTCTCATTGATGTGACCCAGTCTACAATGCCATAAGAAAGCATGATTTATTTCTGGAGACATTCTTTTGTGTGTATTCTGGACATTGAAAATCTGTGGTTGGTTTAATACGTATATACCATTGCTTAATGTACCCGACCCAATCAGAACTTGATTAAGGTGAATGTTTACAACATTGCTTACAAATGCAAATTCATAACCTTCTTTAAACATTAATGATACAGATATGATATTACAAGTTGCATTGGGTACAAAATAACAATCACGCAAAACCAAAACATGTCCATCTGACAATCCCAAGTGACAGTCCCCCATGGACTCAGCATCCATACTAGCTCCGTTTGCAACTCTGAGGGTCATATCACCTGCCTTCAAAACCCTACGCTTTCTCAGTGCCTGCAAAGAATTACAGATATGAGATCCTGATCCGGTATCCAATACCCAGAAAGTAGAGTTTATTGATAGAAATTTTTCAATAACATACACACCTGAAGCCGTAGCCACAACTTGCTTCGGGTCCTGGTTTCTGGCTTTCCAAGCCCTGCAATCCTTTTTCTAGTGTCCACTCTTGTGACAGTAAAAGCACTCTTCCTTTCCCAAAAGCTTTCCCGCTACCTTTGTTGCTTTTGCCTTTCCCTTCGTTTCCACTTTACTAACACCGCCCCTTGGTTTTGTGGGGGTTTTCTTCTTCTTTCCCTTGGCTTTCGCCTTGAACCTAGAAGAGGAAGGTCCTCCAACAAACAAAGTGGATGTTTCCCTACCTTTCTGTAGGGTGCCTTCTGCACTCCTCAATATGTTCAGGAGTTCCAAAAGTTCAACTTCCTTTCCTTGCATGTTGAAGTTCAGGATAAACTGGGCGTAAGTGGAAGGAAGGGACTGGAGAATCAAGTCAATGTAGAGCTCATTCTCTAACGTGGTCCCTAGGTCCGCGAGCTCTTCAATGTAGCCAATCATCTTAAGCATGTGTTCCGCTACGGATGATCCGATGGCCAATCTTGCCGAAAACAACTTTTTCGAGACTTCGTATCTGGCGATACGGGATTGCTCTCCATACAGATCTTTTGTATGAAGAAATATGGATTCTAGGTCCATATTCTCGTGCCTCCTCTGATGATCATTGTCCATAGAGGCAAGCACGAGGCACTTGGCCTTCGCGCAGTCGATCTCACATGTCTTATGGATTTCTATATCCGCGACGCTGGAGGTGGGACCTGGGACAGGAGGAGCTTTGGTGGTAAGGAGATACCCCAACTTGTAATAAGTAATTGCCATTTTGACATTCCTGAGCCAATCTTTGTAGTTTGGCCCTGTCAGTATATTTTTATCTAGTAGTAACTTAAGTCCGGTCATGAGGATTGGTCGCTGCAATTAGGAGAGAGAGAAGAAACACTTTATCATGATGCTCTTGCAAGTTTAGAGTGGTTTTTAGTTTGTCTAAACAGGATGGCTCCCACTGTCTCTCGAATCCTTCCTCAAACCAAAAAGGAAGAATTAGTCGGGATCAATCTCACCGTACAATCCTTGCTTAACCGTTCAGCCAGGCCAGTGTTGGTACTTCAAGGGAGGTTTTCCAACGCTTTCGCGAAGTTCCTTAATTAAAGAACCTCTTTTCCCTGGGGCCGTAGCCCCGCTAACACCTTTCTAGACACCTACTTGGTTTATAGTATTGATCGTTAAGTGAGAAATTTCCTGAGGAGTAGCATATACTCACAGTAGGATCGGGATCCAAATATCTTCGTGTGACAAAACTGAAGGAATCCTACCAGAATCATCACACTCCAAATGGTATGCAGCACTAGCAAGTTTCAGTTTCTTTAGAAACTCCCGATGTGGGTTTTTTCCCCATGCTCTTATGACCTTGACGTAGGCCAAAATATCATAAGTCACATGTAAAGTTCTACCCATCATTAACCAGGTTAATTTGAACCCACCCGTACATACCCTTGACGTAGGCGAAAATGGCAGTACGACTGTCTCAAACCAACGCATGTATCTATGCAACAGATAAATATCCGGCAGCTACCAATCACTGTGCCTTGGCGTAGGTTAAAATACATGGCTTGAATACTACCGAATATTTAACTGAAATGATGGAGGGCTACGAATGGTTTTGGCGAAACCGTGAACGTAGTGAACTTGATATAATCGATGGAACCAGATAGCTGTTATAAGGAGTGGTTCAAGCTCCGCGTTTAAAAGTTGGTTTTGAAAAGAATCGAGTGGTTTTGAAATTGTTCCAACGACTTTACTTTGGTTTATTTTCTTGCATTAATTTAATGCGTCCCATCATTTAATCCTACCATTGCAGAAAACAACGAAAATATGACGTACGCTTATGCCATCCGCATTCGCCATGGGGCCCCGTCATCACCCGTTAGGTTACTTAACTAACAACAGAGCGGGGGCTGGACTAGCACGGATGCAAAACATAAGCAACGCCTAAATATATATATATATATATATATATATATATATATATATATATACATTCGTCAGATGCAATGATAGCCATTCCAGATCACAGATGAATCCATTGGATATACTAGGAATCCGCGTTTCGTTCGAGCCTGTAACGAAAAGCGGATACATGGTCGCGATGAATAGCCAATACCCTACCCTAGACCCCTAAGGGTGCGGCAAACTACCCGCCAAATACCCGAAGTGAAGCAACCTCCCTCAACAACGTGAGTAGGCCACTCGGCACTTCGAGGTACCCGGTAGTTTGTGCAACCCTCCTTGGGTCTATCCTAGGAGCAAAAACAGTAAAAAGAAATTATACAATGGCGGCTACAATCTCATCCCGGATGTGCGGCCATACAAATAATATTACATCAATTTACATATTACATCAAATAAAAGATAAATAAAACTCTCATCTCACAACCCCCGGCTATTCATCCGCGACAATCCAACGAATTCATATACACAAACCATCAACATTACAGATCACAGATATGTATAACCCCCACTAATCGACGTATAGCGATTAGCAGACGTTCAATACATATATCACATCACAGATATAACCCATTAGCTGAAGTCTACAGAAGTTCGATCAAAATACGGATTTGTAACCACCCCAAACACAAATTTGTTCTCTGGAAATTCTGGGCAGAAACAGATTATTCTAAAAATCCCAAAACACCTCAATAAGAACACTGCAGGAAAAATGAGCCACGGCCGAGTTAACTCGGCCGCGGATCCGCGGCAAGAAGCATGTTCGTGCCGTGGTTCCGCGGCGAGTTGACCGAGTCAGTGGACCATTTTTCTTGTGTGTTCTTTAAAAACCCTGAGCCGATTTTAAGCATGTGTAGAATTATATTTTGAACAGATCTAAAAATCGGCAGAATGTTCACATTTTGGACGTGTATTGCGGTTTTTTCTCAGATCAAAATTCTAGATACTTCGCTAACATGCTATTTTGTGTTTAGCTAGGCTCTGATACCACTGTAAGTCTACGTTACCCGTCCCGGTTCTTTCGGGGTTGCGGAAACGGTAAAAAACGATTTTTAGGGCTAGGGTAACATGGACTAGAAAACGGATCTTTGCTAAACAAAACACTAGCAACTAACTACAAGTTTTATCTACTCGGTTAGAGGGTTATACCTAGTCTTAAACTCCTTCTCTTCTTCTCCTTGGAGTGGGTTGAATGGTTCCTCCTCATCGCCTTCTCTTGCCGAAGAAAGATCCACCCGATGGCCTCTACCTTGAGCTCCTTCCTCAAACTTGAGGGAACTAATGTGCTAGGTTTGCTAAACCAAGAACCTTAGGATGAGTAGAGATGAGTTTTGGTGTTTTATCTCAAAAGCAAATGGTTCTCAACTCATGAGAGATGTTTTGCTTTGAGAGAGAGGAAGAGGATGAGAGAGAATGAGAATGAGAGAATGAAATGAAATTAGAAACCATATTCACATATATGTGAATTATCAATTAAAAATATTAATCAAAAAGAAAAAGGTGATGGTTGATTTGAAAAGACCATTATCATTTCACATTTAATGAATTTTGCTAAGATCAAAGATCATCTTTTGTGTGAAATGATGATGGTCAACTTTTCAACTTGGTTCAACAAGTCAACCATGATTCAATGGTCAACAAACCTAACCATAACACAATTTTCATTAATTAATTTTATTAATCATATTTCACATATTCATTAGGGTTTGGAAAAAGACAACGGTCATCAACCCTAATGAGAATCCTCTGCCTCTGCCTCTCTCAACTGTGCATACACACCCGCATCCATGTTCCGAGGAACACGAATATAATGAGATAAAACGAACCCCAAAACATATAATAGGATTGGCTTAAACCAAAGCTCGCTTGTAATAACTGTCCGGACACCAAAAGTGCACAAGTGCGCGGATGTGAACGAGCCCCGTCGCAAAACCATGCGACCTCTACTCTGTTTTGCCCAAAGGCGAATAACCCTCTGTGTGGGACTCTAAAGACTCGATACTACATTGGCAGTGGGTTTAACCACAGACCGCAAGCGGAACTAGCTGTACGTAACGGTCCCCAGGTAGATGCCGATAAGAAGACTGATGAGGTGAACCCATCCGAACTCCTACTGAGCCTGTATGTGACAATCTCCGTACAGTCCGGTCTGTTCGCCTGAGAGTATCGCATGGCGGGCCTAGGGGGGTGGTAAACGTCGGTCCCCTAATAGCGGTACAAGTCGTATCGGAGTGTAGCCCAGAAAACCCTGAGATATCACTAGAAACGCTACCAGTATATCTCTCTTGCTCTGGCCAAGAACTTTGTGTAATGGCTCTCCTAGACACAACGCGATATCAATCCCCAATACCGGGAGAGACGAATCCTGTTTAACTGTCACTGCCTCTAAGTGCTTCGGGACTGCACCCAAATACTACCTGTTTGCACAACTCCTTTGAGCCGTGGTAGGGTAGTAATCAAAGTACAGTGGGAACACACTCGAGGCGAAGTGACGGTGTCAAGTCAGCGGACTAAGCTGTACTCATGTCACCTGGGAACTGATAACATACGATAGGTATAGTACCAACCAACAGTTCCCGACGAGTCATGTTCAGTGTACTCGTAACCTAACGAGCACCGGCATACTATCTCAAGTACGACGTACTGATGGCTGTGGGACAGACCGTCTCCCCTGCTGGGATGAGAAGCTCATACGCTCGTCTACTCCGGAGTATCGATGCCCCGTCTCGATAATCCCACGACTAGGGACCTGTATATAAGGATGTGCTTGTAGATTACCCATCCCCCACTAGTGTGACTACCATCACAACGCTGGTAATCAAGAAAAGATCCTAAGGGCTCCACTAATGTGTATAGGTGATATGCTACAAGAAACACATGTACACATTAAAGTAGAGACAAACCAAGTAGCATACTACCATTTCGAGCAAGATTGTCTATACAACTGTGAATATCCCAACCTTCCATCAAGTAATATACAAACTAGTATGATACAGTAATAGCCTCTAGGGCATATACACTAACAGAACGGTATCCTCCGGATATCCGCCGCACCAAACAATCACCGGTAGGCAGTCTGCCCCTGCCATGCTCATCATCCTCCATGAAATCACTCTTGCCCGGGAGTACCATACCGAGTCCACCATGTACCCGAGACGGTTCATACTACTCCTTGAAACGGTTCTCGAAATCTAACAGCTATCATGAAAGCTCATGTTGGACGACTCATACATCACGAGAAAACCGCAAGTTGCATTTTTAAGAGAGAGGGAGGGAGAGAAGTTTATATATATTCTTGTGGTTTTCCCCCGAATCCCGAAATCTCATGAAAATCCGAAATCCAAAAATCAAAAGCAAGTAAACAGTGAATATCGGCATAAAACCCTAAAATACAGCATAACCAATGAATATATGAATGCATCTGATATCATGCAATGAGTGCAATAGTTAAACTAGCATATGAAAATGATAACATATTGCAACTATCAGCTAGCAGGCTATGTCAATGAAATAATATTCACTAAACTGTACGTGACATGGCAATTACCGATGATGATGTGTGTGTGGGCCGGCAAGCAAGTATACGTGGTGCATACGCATCATCGGTAATGGTGCTGGTGTCCTGACAGCATGATCTCAATAATGGCATATGAAATCACAATATAAGCATGCAAATGCGATGTGAACAACAATAATATGCGGGAGCTAAATAATAAACACAACAATGAAGAATCTACATCAATATATATATATATATATATATATATATATATATATATCTGTGTGTGTCATACAGTTTTGCCATTTGAAATAACACGAATCGTGGTGTTTAGAAAATATGGGCTATGGTATTTTAGAAAAGATGCGTCCTTTGAAAATATCCGTATAATCCCTTGGCCTGTCTTTAAAATACTCACGATTCGTTAGTTTTGAAATAGGTATGACCCGAGTCTAGTCTAACATCTACAAGTAAACTATAGGACTAAACGAACAATCTAACCGAAAGGGTAAGGGAAAACCACCTAAATCTGAGTCGTTACATATAAATATAATAGTCGGTTTTCCCGCCTCAATAATATCACGTACGATACAATATAAATATTATATGACATTCTCGAGTCAAGAGTGCGGATCTATCATCAATATAGCTCGTATAGTAAATCCATCGTACGGCATCCCAAATCTGGATACTGGTCAATATCACATTATCTCATTGTTCATCTGGTATCTTTTTTATCATATATCATGATCTGGGGGTACTGATCTATGTCTAGTACATACTGATACCATCTACATATATATGCGTGTATGAAAACACACGCCCAAAGGCCCGCTAAAATCTCATGTCGTATCTCATAATACGAACCACATCAGACTACCGATCTCGTGGCACCATGCCCAAACTCATCGACTCATCTCAAAAAATCAAGTGCTATCCTCATAATAAATGTATATGTATACGTAGATAAATATATAAACATAGTCCCATACCCATGTGTGTATATATGTGCATATATATATATATATATATACATATCTCCATATATGCACAGGTAAATAAAATGATTGTATGTGTGTGTGCGCGTGTATGCAAATCATTACCCTAGGGTTCACGACTAAGAAGTTAAACTAAGTTACTTCTAATTACCATAAACTAAACCATGAACACATAATCATAGCTTGATAATCATCCATGTATCATAAAACACACACACACACACACACACACACACACACACTCACACACAGATATATAAGCTATACTACGAACTGTGGGGGTGCTATACGCCATCAACTCGACTTCCCCCGTAGATATATATCTACTCACCTGCTCTTCGCTTGCCGTTGACGACGTCGCTATGCGCTTTCTTGTCGTCACGAACTCCTCGTGGGGGTACCTATATGTCACAACGTATCATATCGCATTAAAATCCAAATCAAAACCAAACGACACGCTAAAAGCCTATAGGTTATAACCTATGGACTACACCTTTCAAACCACCAAACAACACTCGATATAGACGTACAAACGTCAAGTGATCGAGGTAAAACATAAATAATAAAATCCAGAATCCAAAATACGAAAAATATAACTCAGAATCAAAACAACAACTCATGAAAATGGTCCCAGATTTTACCCTAACTGAAATTAACCAATTTTGCATATATGGAGGGTCTACTTTACTGGAGATAAATCCCAGGAAGAAGCATGAATAAAAATGGTGGGACCCAGGCCGCAAATTGTGTCCTCCTGGATTAAATCTGCGGCCATAAAAAGGGTATAGGGGCTGGGGTCTTGGGTGATGCTTCCTAGGTGCCTGCATGTATCTCAGTGTTTGCTAAATATTTTTCAGAGGTTCCGGGTGTTAGCAGATTTCAAATTCCCTACAGAATTCCACAAAATATGGATATCGGGGATTTCTAAGTTCGCTAATAGGGGTTTAAGTCTCGGTTTTAGTCCAAAAAGTTATCACTAGAGGGGTTTTAAGGTCACTACTACACTCAATTGCACTTCACAGCTCAAGGATTTCTCAAACCCTAACTTTAAATTTTCAAAGTTCACTAAACCTCGATATATTGATGCCAAACTAACAATATAAGCTAATAGAATGTAATACTACTCTAATGGTGATGAAATTACCTCATTTGGCACTCATGAATCCCCTAGAGCACCAAAATGCAAACTTTCTTGGTCCACAGTGTAGTTGAGCTTGTGCACAAAATTTGTGAAGAGGAGATGATGTTTTGGGGTTGTTTTGAGGTGTTTTGAGGTGAAGAAGTGGAGGTAGGAGAGAGGGGCGACAACCAAGCTTGAGAGAGAAAAGGAAAAGATGAAGATGATGGAATGAGAACAAGGCCATGACCACGGTTGACCCCCTCACCACTCTCTCTTATGCACATACCTCCTTATTTTATCATTTTCCTTTTCCTTTTCTTTTCTTTTCCTTTTAATTTCACTTTTAAAAACAATAACCATGCATGATAAAATGAGAAAAAGCCATGATAAAAATGTAACAAGTTTTAAAATGACGTGTGCATGTCATGTGCACAAAATACGTTTAATGCGCGATTAGCAATATCTAATCGCGATTAGCATTAAAATAATGTATAATAAATCATAAAATTTCATAATTTGCATAAATCACAAAAAGCACCCTCTTTTTAGTAATTTCTATAATTTTCCAAATTTTTCCCAATTTATCGGTATTTACTTATACCACCATATTAAAATATTCAATATATTTATTATTTGATTATAAAAATTCCCAAAAATAATATTTTATTTTTTTCTGAAATTTTACAATGTCGAGCAAGAAAGTCCTCCCTATATATGTCCAAGCATCCACTATAATATACATCACATGTACAGTAATGGCCTCTAGGGCATACATGTAATTAACAATCTCCCACTTGCACTAAGACTATTTGTTGCAGTATCTCATACTCAACAGTTTAGCAGTGGTTGTAGTATCCCATACTTAACCATTACAAAATCTCTCAAATAGTATTTGGGGAAGCAGGCCTTGGTGAGTGGATCCGCCGTTTTAACCTCAAAATCTACTCTCCTTACCTCAATCCCTTGGAGATCAACCATCTCCCTGATCAGGTGATACTGTCCTCAGAATATGTCTGGATCGCTGATGGGACCGGTGTTCCTAGGCCAAAACCACAACTCCATTGTATTTACAATAACAGTTATTGGACGCTCAATGGTACGAACCTTGTTCATCTCATGAACAAGTAATGTCCAGACAAACTCTTTGGTGGCATTGTTGGTAGCAATGTATTCAACGTTTATCGTCTAGTATGTCACGGTATCTAGCTTGGAAATCTTCCAACATACCGTCCCTCCACTGAAGGTAAAAACAATGCCTGTGATTGACTTTCAGTCATCCTTAACACTCTGGAAGCTCGTACCTAGAACTTTCTTTTAGTGCTTCTCAAGTACTTAAGAATGTCCTCCGCAGCTTTCCAGTGATTCTCCTAAGGTTCGATTGATTCCTGATCACTACACCTAGTGAGTCATCTACATCTGGTCCGGTACATAACATCGCATACATAATAGAGCCTACTGCCGAAGTATAAGGTATCTCTTACATGCGAGTGATCCATGAGTAAGTGGGCGAACCACCACGCTTAGAATCCTCCATAATAAACCCCTTTAGTATGGTGTTAATGTACCTATATTTGGGACACTCCCAATATCCACTTAGATCTATCATCATAGATCATAATCCACAAGATGTAGTAGGTATCATCCAGATCTTCCATGGAGAATCCACGTGATAAGAGGAGCTTGATCGAGTGTAGCATAGGAAACCATTTCCTATCAAGAGTATGTCATATTACGTATAATACGTGGAAGACAACCTTACTCTCAACGACCTTCTTGTATATAAAAGGTTCATCTATCTTTTTGATGAAGTCCAACTCTTTGACTACCACATCAAAATAGATGTTCCAACTACGCGATGCCTGCTTTAATCCTGATGGACTTAAGCATAGCTTTGAAAGTCTCAACTTTTCCATCTACACCAAGAATCTTCTCAAGATCCATTTGCTCCCGAGTTACCCCTTCAAGTGCAAGATGCAAAGTCATACTTTGTTGGTGTATATGGATTCCATCTTTGATCGCGTAGCATCCAGCCTTTTCACAGAGTCGCCACCTGTGATGGCCTGCCTAAACCTGGTTCGGCCATCATCTACCATGATGCAATCCTCGTTCCCACTGTCACCGAGAAAACCGTAGTATCTCTCAAGTGGATGAGGAACCCTACCAGATTCGCGCAGAGGCTGAGGTTCGTTGGAGACTATTGAATACTTTGGTTTTACCAAATCATCAGCTGTTAGTTTGACTAGCTGGAACTTCTTCCAGTTCTACCTCATGACCACAAATTTCTTCACAAGAATTCCTTTTCTAAAAACGTAGCATGCCGACAAACAAAACACCTTTTTCTCCTCAGTGTGGTAGAAGATATTCCCTCACAAATGTTTGGGATATCCTGACAAACTTACAGTACTGACCTTGCCTCGAGCTTGTCCGGATTCTGCCTTTCAACATAGGCTGGACAACCCCATATCCTAACTCGTTTAAGACATGGTCTTTTCCCATTCCATATCACATATGTAGTTGTAAGCACTGATTTGGTTGGAACCCCATTCAATAGCTATGCAGCTTCTCAAGTGCATAAAACCAAAAGGAAACAGGTAACTCAGCAATACTCATCCTAGAGGGCGCCATATCTCATAGGGTGAGATACCTCCGCCCCGATACATCGTTGTGTTGTGGTGTATACGAAGGAGTAAGCTGAGAGAGAATCACATTCTCCTTTTAGAAACTCCAGGAACTCCATGTGCAAGTATTCGCCTCCTCGATCATATCGTAGGACCTTAATACTTCTACCCGTCAAGTTTTTTAACTTCAAGCTTATATTCCTTGAATTTCTCAAAAGTTTCAAACTTGTGTTTCAACAGGAACATATGTCCGAATCCTGAGATAAGATTAGTGAATATAATGAAGTACGAAGAACCAACCTAGGCATTTATAGACAAAGGACCGTATACATCATCATGTATCTGTCCCAAGAGTTCACTTACTCTTTCTCTGTTTCCAGTAAACGGAGTATTGGTCATTTTATTTTTGACACAAGACTGGCAAGTATCATAAGATGAAAATTCGAACAGATTCTCATATTCATCCTTATGTAACTTAGCTTGTCGTGTCGCATTGATATGACCTAGTCTATAATGCCACAAGAAGGATTCCTTCATTTCTGAACTACTCCTCTTGTGTGTGTTCTATATAATTTGAACCGCGGTTTGATTTAGAACGTATATGCTATTATATAACGTGCCTGATCCAATCAACTCTTGATTCAGGAAAATGTTCATAACATTATCCTTCAATACAGAATTATATCCTTCTTTAACTCATTAAAGAAACCGATGTAATGTTGTATATCAGGTTCGGCATGTAATAACATTCGTTCAGATTCAATGTATTAATACAAGATGATATCTGCCAACTGCTTTGGCTGTAACACTTGCACAATTCTCTAACACTTCGAGACATATCACCCAATCCCAGTTCTCTACTTTTCTGTAGCCTATGTAACATATTACATATGCAGGATCCTGATTCGATATCACATACCCAGGACGTAGAGGATACAGAGAAACAGTTCTCGGTAATGAACACACACGAAGAAGATGCATCAACATGCACTTTCTTCGATTGGGTGTCATGGAAATCCAGATATTCCCCTATTTCCTGCTCAGACTTATAACAATTATAAGATAGAGCAGAACCAACGTTCCCCAGCTCAGTATAATAAGCAGGTTCAGTCAATGCATCCATATTATTATCTTTATTAAGGCATGGCATGGTCGCTACTAGGAGAGAGAGAGAGAGAAGAAAACACTCTGCGTGCGCTCTTGTAAGATTAGATTGGTTATTATTTTATCTAATCAGGATGGCTCTCACTGTTTTTATCAAATCTTCCTTCAAACCCTAAGAGGTAGGACTAGTCAAGATTAATTACACCCTACAAGTTCGCCAATCTTTCGGCCAGGCCAGTGTCGGTACTTTGAGGAAGGTTCCCCGTAGTTTCGCACGGACCTAATTAAAATAAACCTCTTTTTCCCAGGGGCGTAACCCCGTTAACACCTTTCTAGACACCTACTTGATCGGCTAATTGTAATGTGTAAAACTCTCCCAGGAGTAACTCTTACTCGTAGTGGGTATCGGGATCCAACTATCTCATAGAAGGTATGCAATCTCATTGCAAATTTCAACACTTGAAATTCCCAATAATATTTGCCCCTAGCTTCCTATGACCTTGACGAAGGCCGCTAGTCAAGTTCAACCCGTACATTTCATGATAGAATTAAACTCACCCGCATGACCCTTGACGAAGGCCAACAAAATCGCATGACTACCCTAATCCAATCGCATCTCATGCTTAGGCAGATAAGCACTAATTAACTACCGCACATTACGCCTTGATGAAGTCCAACAAACGTAACACGAATACTAAGTAGCACTTATCTGAAATGACGGAGGGCTACGACAGGTTTTTAAGAAAACCCTTTGCGTAACGAACTTGATCTCGTTTTCGAATCGAGTGATTTTGAAAAGGAGTGTTTTTTAGGCTTTTGCTAGTTTTGCTAAAGAGGTCACACCCGGTGAAGGGTTGTCGGCTCTTTCCTTATCAAATAAGGTGCAGGATATTTCATAAATACCACTATGCAAAGAAAAAACTATAGAAGCAATCAAAATACAAACCGAGTGGGTTGTAGCATCTGCTAGTTTCGCTAAAGAGGTCACTCCCAGAGAGGGATCTCGGCTCTTTCCTTATCGAATAAGGTGCTGGATATTCTATAAGGAGTACCGCTATGCAAAGTAAGAACTAGAGCTACCAGTTTTTAAAACATGTTTCTACACCATCTTTAGGTTTCTTTTATTTCATTAATCTCATTAATGAATTCCCATCATATTATGCTTCCTAAGCATCACATAAGAAACGAAAGCATCAATATTTATTATATATCATATGTATAAAATATAAGCATTCATCTCAGAATATCAAGTGATCACATCACAGAATATCAGCAGCAGAAGAACACATATGAAATATTATATATACTAGGAATTACGTGTTTTAAATTCAGCCATTATAAATCACGGATTCCACGGTCGCGATGAATAGCCAAACCCACCTCCCTAGACCCCTACGAGAGCGGCAAGAAACCCTCCCAATTCTAGAGTTAAGAGACCCGGTCTCGACTCCTCGAGATGGTCTCCCTCTGAACCCTAGAACCCGGTTACTTGTGCTTCCCTCCTTGGGTCTATCATAATGCGGAAAAGTAAATAATATATATCAATGGTGACATCATCCTCAACCCGGAAGTGCCCCAATAAAAGAATATTACATACAAGCCTTTACGTGAATGAAAATGAAAACTCTCATCTCACATAAAAAAAACCCGGCTATTCAAAACACGACGATCCAAAATAACATATCACAGCAACACAAAACATCACATGTCATCAACGTAAGTAAATATGCATATCCCAATTGTCGTTGACATACAGCAACGAAACTGGCGATACACCACATATTACACTAACGGTCGCAGAAAAGAAAAAGAAAAACTACAACTGTTGGAATCTGCAACCACCTTAAACATCATAAACCCAATGTATCGCATACTTTGGATTTCATACCTAACCTAATGAATTCCTTAGACATCACATGCTTAACAATTATAAACCCCGAATTTTAGTCTCGATATTGAAAACACTTTCCAATAACCTGTCGAATAATTCAACAAGATTCTCGATAACCTGATTGAATGTTCGTCGGAAACTTTTGAAGACGGCCGCACCCTCGATGCCGTCGACGAAGTGCACTAAGGAGGAACACCGCAGCCGCGAGCACCCGAACGGATGCTTTTGGCGACGGGGTTCTCCTACAGTCCCTTGGTCGGGGCTATGGGGCATGGCTATCTAGTAAGGTTACCCGGCGAGTATCCGCATACAGTACGTATTTGCGACGGACTTTTAATAAACATCAAAATCTTGTGGCAACCCATCAAATGGGACTAAACTGCTAGATTTATAAAATTCAAACTAGTTATCTCATAACTAATTATGTGGATTCTAAATATTGTATCGCGATCACAGAGAGATATACGAAGTTAAACTTTTCGATCGAATAATCGAACACCCAAACTTTCCCAATGAGCTCAACACTTGAGCGGAGTTCAAAAAAATACCCAGAACATGCCACGGCTCCTATGAACCATATGTAGAAGGGCCGACCCATGCCTCACTCATATCACCACGGAACTACGGCAAACCCTAAGGTATCACCGCGGTTCCGCGATCCAAAAAGTCGAGTTTGGGTATCGTTCTTCTAGAGGGTCCACAGAATCGTTTGCATGATTTTCTGAAGATTTTAAACTCGGAAAAAATCCAACACTTGGAAAATTTACAGCGGGGAAAATATGGGTTATTGATATCCATTCAAACTTTTTAACATCGTCTAAATAACCCGAATACATGTTAGAATTACGACTGCGAAACACCCAAGTTGCTTTTGCAGAAAGTAAACATCACATGAAAATTTAGCAAAAACAAACAAAACCTGAAACACCAAAACCCAGAGACTGGAACACCACGAAAATTTGAAGCCCAAAATCCATAATTGACCCGGTGAGCTCGGTTTTAACACCATTGCGGCAGCCAAAATGGCACCATATTTCTCTAAATTTTCATAGTGTTCATGTTATATCACATACAGCATTCTACATTTGTTTAAAAAAAAATTTGACACCTCTAAAAATTAGACAGAAAATAGATTTCATATCGTGTGTTTCAGAGTTGTTTCGGTTTCGTAATTCTAACAAACATCATTTAAATCTCTAGCCTGGCTCTGATACCACAGTAGGGGTTCTCTAGGTCGGCAGCAAGGTTTCGGGAGGCATTGATTGATCTCCATTTGATTGGTTGATGTTTTAAAGAAATGTGTTTCGAATAACCGTAATCAATAACGGTGTCGCGTGTAGCTAGACCGAGATGAGTGCGGGTCATCCTCAGAGAAACATTGAATCTTTTATTCTTACTTTAGGCGTGTTGATTAGGAAAAGAGAAAGAATAATGAATAGGGGAACTAGTTTCTTGATCTACGTTAAACACGGATGTAGACTATAGATCAAGATTAACTACGGATGTAGGTTTTATATTAGAAGGGGGCTTGTAGGGTTTGTTAAGATTTAGTAGTTATGTATGATTAATTAAAGATTACTCCTCTTATCCTTTAATAGATTTAAAACTAGATCGATAGTGATGCATGTAGATTAGGGTTTTTAGAAGGAAAAGAGTTCCCACTCATAACTCCTACATTGACATGGATCTCCGTTCATGTCTAGCCTTTACGAAAACAATTGTTAATCAAATCTCTAATCGTGGTCGTGAATATCAATGAATTAATAGCGCGCCTGATTAGGATGTTAACTATACTTTTGATAAAGTTTATAAACTTTATAAGACGTTAAAAGAGTTTAAGGATCTTCATCATCCATTAATCTACCTTAATCCTACGAACTCTAACAAGCGGAGAAATACTCATGCAAGTTGGGAATAGAAAAGATAGAAATCATGAAGAAAATAAAATGCAATAGAATAAAACTATCTTTATTAATCAACAAGATCAAGTACACTTTGTTCTTTTAGAGAATGATTACAAAACCCTGGTTTGCTTCTCGATCTCTTCTTAAGGAGGTAGATGAACTATCGATGATCAAACAGGATTCTTTAGCCGTCGTGGACTTCGTGATCGCGTCGGTTTGATCCCTTTTTTCCAAGAGGCTCTCAGTCCTTATTTATAGTCACAGAGCCAGAACCCTAACCTCCTAATATGGTAACTACTTGTTAGAATCCCAACTTGAAAATCCAAAATCCCAACTCCTCAATATTGTGGCGGAACCGTGGCCATTGGGTGGGTTTGGCCGCGGATCAGCGGTGGGGTAGAGGGATCTTGGGTTCATTTCTCTGGTGGCCTCTTCTGATGACACCTGTAGACTATTTTGATATCTGGAATCTGAAAACCTTCTCTAAGTCTCTGCCAGAATTGATTTCATCGATTTAATTTAAGATTTCTGCAGATTTGATCTCGATAAATCCGATTTCCTTGGTTTCAGTCCTGATATAATTTCTGCACAATATCTCAATAAATAATGTCAGTAGAATTTATTTTGATTGAGATATTATCCTAACCATTTGATGTGATATTATTGTTTTAAGAGAATTGGTTAATGATATTTGATAAGGTAAGCATATTTAAATGGACTATATATTATATAGATATTATATGCTTACATTTTCCTTCATAATGTTAATTATAATATATAAACACATGAAAATAGTATTTTTACAGATAAACCCAAATATGTGTCATATTTATAATAAACACCTTTTATCATATAGAAATAGTGAGGAAAATGTCATATCAAATGCACAATATTTTCGACTGAACAAATACCCCCAAAATTAACTTTGATCATCCCGAGAAAACTAGTTATTCAAGGGAAGGAGAAAAAGAAAAACCTAAGTAGCACACTTTTGTAGGAAACACAATTGCACTGAGCACGCGCAACAAGCCGTTAAACTTCTAGGTGTCCCTAGTAGGAGGAGTGTTGTCTCCTGAGTGTTTTTAGCGGATTACACCCACAAAATCATATAATAAAAGAATGATGGTGAACATTACATATAAAGATAAAAACTATACAATAAAGAACTTGAAAATAAGAGTTTCTAACTAATCCAGCTTTTCGGTTTGTCATGAGCCGTATCTTAATGGTCACGAAAAAATGTTAGAAATCACATCATCCCTTAATAAAACATCGCCTTTAATCTTCCTCCCTATCTTTCTTCCAAACATTGATCATATACCCCTACGTGTGTGTAAAAGACATCCCTACACTTAGAGAATTCAATTCAACTTATCATACTCTTGTCCATTTTGCAAAGTACTTTATAGTTGGTGAATATTTTTGATAAAATTGCTCACACATTCTTCATGCGACCGTTAATGCTTCTTGATGTACTAACCGACCGATTACAAAATGTGCTTGCGCATTTAGGCGTAATTCCTCATTTCGCATCAACTAAGGCTTAGCAGTGGCTCCCAAATCTGTTGGTCTAAGGCACTAGGTGATAAAACACCCTCGCTATATTTTTTTTATACTGCCTTAAGCAATTACAAAACCAGTGTTCATTTTTTTACCACTTATATTTTTTTTATATTTTATTTATACTAAGGCTTTTAGACAAGAGCATTTCAAGGTATCCACTACTATCCCAAGTTCAAGATGTGTGTAAGTGCGTATAGTAGGGTATAAACGTTCAAATGTTTGGCGTCAAGAATAAGGACTATTTTTCAGACTTAATTTTATTCTCAGATTAGTAATTTCCTTCATCTTACTAACCGTTGGGACAACGGCTCATAACTACTTATTATTAGTTTCGTTTAAGAAAACATCTAACTTTCTTGTTTTTCTTAAACTATTCCTATCTTTCATATGTAATTTTTCACTTTCTAATTTCCATTATCAAAGAAAAAAAATTTGTGCTTATAAAAAGTGTAATGCAAAGTAATGCGTAAATAAGCACAAACCTCCCCCAAACCTGTTTACAGCAGTGTCCTCACTGTTGTCATCTTTTAAATCTCAAATCTATAGACTTGGGAGGAAAAGTTATCAAAGGGGATGAGAAATAACGAATGTGAAATTCTCTCCCAAACTTATTTTTGGCTCGTAATTTTGTAAAAACTTATTTTCAAGAGCCAAAATATTTTTCTCCCCCCCTCCCAAAACTTGTGTAAAATAGTATTAAGCATTTAAAGTTATTGGGGGGGGTTTAAAGTTATTGGTCAAAGTAAAGTCTTACAAAGACCAAAAGTCAATACCAACTATTCAAAAATTTTATCAATGTAACGCAACGGTTGGTAGGAGATCATGTTACCTATTGACCTGAAGAAGTAGGGAGGAGATAAGAGGTGTAACGGAAAAGGTTTACGTCTTGGTTTGTAGAGACGAAACAGGGATGGTGGGTTACTAGCATTCTTGTTTTTGATAAGAAGAAGATGTGGTGGTTCAACTTCTTTAGGTTGGGGTTGATTCATCACAACGCCCATGTTTTCTACGAATGCGAGTTCATCAGCGAAAATTTCCTCGAAGCTTTCATCAATATCCCGAATAATAATCTTATCGGAAAGAACGGGATGATTCACTGACTCTAAAAAAGGTTCACATGTTGACCCGGAAAACAACGTAATAGCGGAGTCGAGATCAGTATCGTAAAGCTGTTCAAATTCGCTGCTGTCGGCATTTATCGCTTCGACAGAAAATACTCGAGCATAGGGTTCGGAGGGTTCATTTCCCAACGTGTAAATGTTAAGCTCAATTGACTTCTTCCTGAAGGATAGGGTCATAGAGCCATTTTGACAATTGATTATCGCGTTGGAAGTCCCAAGAAAAGGTCGACCTAAAATCACTGGAATTTGGTTTCGTGGGTTTGCTACAGGTTGTGTACCTATAACGATGAAGTCCACAGGGAATATGAATTCCACGACTTTGATTAAAACATCCTCTAGCTCACCCCTAGGTTGGGTGATGATCGATCGGCCATCTGAAGAGTGCAGTGCGCCGGTTTTAAATCTCCGATCCCTAATTGCTCATAAACAGAATACGGAAGCAAGTTAATACTGGCACCTAAATCGAGTAGAGCAGGATTGATATTTTTACCCCCAATAGAAATAGAGTTTGTAGGACTTCCAGGGTCCTTTCATTTTTTAGGTAGTTGTTGTGTAAAAGCAGTGCCCACATTACTTGAAAGGAAAACTTTTTTAGGTACTTGAATTTTTCTCTTCCTAGTGCACAAGTCCTTTATGATTTTCGCATAAGACGGAACTTGTTGAATAGCATCTAGGAGAGGAATGTTTATGTTAACTTGCTTAAAAATTTCCACAATCTTCTCCATTTGTGAACTTGGTCTGTTGCCCCTTAACCTGTTTGGATAAGGTGCTATATCAATAAGGGTTGGATCCAACATTGGAGAGGATTGTGGGGATGAAATGGATACCAGAATTGGAGTGGGGATCGTTTCAGATAGATTCAAGGAAGCGGGTGGAGTGTTCGAGCCTTGGGGAAAATGGAGAATAGGCTCGGAAGAAGGTGGGAGACTAGATGAAGTAGGGCAAGAAGTAGAAGCCGAGGTATCATTAATATCACCGAAGTGTTCATCAACATGTTCACCCACTTGGTTATCTAGCAGTCTTCCCGATCTCAACGTGGTGACGGCACTCACATTATGATTTTGTGAGTGGCTACGATTTGGTAGGGGTTGAGATGGAAGTTTCCCTTTTTCTCTCGCACTCATCGCGACATTTATTTATGCAAGTTGTGCTTCTATCGATTTTATACTCTCACCATGGGAGTTGGTGGTCTGTGTTAAAGATCGGATAGAAGACTTTATTTCGTCCGTCGATTGCATGGAATGTTTAATAAACATATCCATGCTTCATTCGAGTGCAGATGAGTTTTCATTCCCAACCGTTTGGAAAGAAATATTGGCCGGGTTTTGAAAATGTTGCAATTGAAAGGGCTGCTGACTCTGTGGTTGTGGTTGTTGTTGCTGTCGAGGAGGTCTTTGATAATTGCTTTAGAACTGGTTTTTGTTTTGGTTTTGGTTTTGGTTCCTAGCAAAGTTAGGATGATTCCTCCACCCCTGATTGTATGTGGAAGAATAAGGATCGTTTCTAGGTCACTACTGAAAAGCAGCATTAGTTTGCTCCTGACCTTGAAACGGTGCATTCATAGGACATTCTTCCGTCAAATTTGATGAATCAGAACAGCAACCACAAACGGTCTTGGGGAGCGTTACCTGATTTAGGGAGATTGATGAGAATTTGATCTCTATAGCGTCGAGTTTCTTTTGCATTGCTGCCATTTTGGCTTTACTGTGATGGAGACATCGAGCTGATGGATACCTCCCCTAAATGAAGGTGGTCTAACGCTTTCCCACTACAAAGTATTTTTAGCGAGATCTTCTATATATTTCCAGGCTTCACCATCGTCTTTGGACATGAAATTGCATTGACACATGGTTTTAAGTATCTGCTTTGTCGTTGGATTAATGCCTTCATACATAATTCGGCACAGATCCCATTTATGTATTCCTTGTTAAGGACATTGAACAAGCAGATCCTTAAACCGTTCAATGCACTTCCAAAATGGTTCATTAGGAAGCTGGGTAAACTGGTTGATTTTGATCCGAACACGGGTGGTCTTATGATTGGGGTAAAATTTTTTTAAGGAATTCTATCACGAATTCATCCCAATTGGTAAAAGAGTGTACGGCGGTATTATAAAGCCATTTTTCTACCAAGTCGCACAAAGTGAACGGAAGAAAACGCAAGTGCATAGCATCCATGGACAGTTGTGAAGTACCCATCATTGCGCATACGTTTTCGAATTTGGTGATAAAAACGTATGCGTCTTCGGACTCGAGCCCGTGAAATTTGGACAATAGGTTGATGTAGTAGGGTTTAATTTCAAAATTATCCCCGTTGGCTGGTGGAATAGATAGACAGGTAGGAAGTGGACCGCGTATAGGATAGCATCTCTCTTGGAGAGAAATGCGCGGTGGATTCTGCGCACCTACGGGCGGTGGCAGGGTGGTGTTATAATTTGGTGGAGTACCGTCCATCTCGGTCGATATGGTGGGTGGTGGGGAAAAGAAAATGAAGAAGTACCGACTTCGGAGTCGATAGCCGAAACGCGGACAAGACGGGCACTAGAATCCTGTGTCTAGCCGAGCATGCACTAAATGGTTTTAGCGCAAGTGGCGGCGTGTGTGGTTTAAAATTGGTTTGTTTTTGAAGAAACGGGACTCAAGACAAATCGCACAAAAATGCACAAACAACCCTAGAACTAAGGTTACCTAGATCAAGTCTCTAGACCGCTCCTAGACTTCCAAAGGACAAGCAGCAGGATCAATCCTCTACCACCTCTTTACTACTCTTGTGGCCAGGTCAATGCCAGGTAAGTGGGAGGTATCCGCTATACGAATCACCGAAAATAGCAGGCCTAATTAAGTAACCACTTGCCTTAGACACACTTGCCTAGACACCACAAAAGTAATGCGGATAAGTGATAAATTACCCACGACCTTCCTTTGTCCTATTTGAGCACGACGGTCCTTAGAGTCTTGTCTAGATATTTTTTTAATTAATGTAGGGTTATGCAGATGCTCGTTTTGTGATTTGTGGGGCCTAGGAAGGGTAATTAAATCCCCACCTAATCTGAATTTGGTCTTTACCCCTTAATGTCCATATTAAAATATGCAAAAAAAACCGCAAATCAAAACTTGCAAAAAGATTTTTGCGCGGCGATATTTTGCAAAGAATCCTGCAGAAAAAATATTTTATTGGATTTCAGAGGAGAGAGAAGGATATAGAAAAGATACCAGAGAAGTTTGCAACCTAATTCCCCAAGAAAGCCACGGTACCGCCGCCAATTGGCTCTTCTTGCCGCGGTTCCGCCGTCGACTTGGGAGATCAGGTGAAAATTTTTGCTACGTGACCTCCTTTGCTCCTCTGGATCTTGATGAATGTCTCTGAATCTTTGTTTTCTCAAGTCTGTGACTCCAGATCCCCTTACAAAATTCATACAATAATCGTTAAATATACAATTTGCAGTTTGGTTTTATTTATGATATTGATCGAATAGGAATTCAACACAAATAGTAAGAATAAAAAAAATTATGCACGTATCTCCGGCAACGGCGCCATTTGATTGATCTCCATTTGATTGGTTGATGTTTTAAAGTAGTGTGTGTAGATTAACCGCAATCAATAACGGTGTCGTGTGTAGCTAGACCGAGATGAGTACGGGTCATCTTCAGGGAAACGTTGAATCTTTTAATCTTACTTTAGGCGTGTTGATTAGGAAAAGAGGAAGAATAATGAATAGTGGAAATAGTTTCTAGATCTACGTTAAACATGGATGTAGAATATAGATCTAGATTAACTACGGATGTAGGTTTTATATTAGAAGGGGGTTTGTAGGGTTCGTTAAGATTTTGTAGTCATGGATGATTAATTAAAGATTACTCCTATTATCCTTTAATAGATTTAAAACTAGATCGACAGTGATGCATGTAATTAGGGTTTCTGGAGGGAAAAAGGTTCCCAATCTTAACCCCTACCTTGACATGGATCTCCGTTCATGTCTAGCCTTTACCAAAATAATTGTTAATCTAATCTCTAATCGTGGTCGTAAATATCAATGAATTGATAGCGCGCCCGATTAGGATATTAACTATTCTTTTGATAAAGTTTATAAGCTTTATAGGACGTAAAAAGAGTTTAAGAATCTTCATCATCCATTAATCTACCCTAATCCTACGAACCCTAACAAGCGGAGAATTACTCACGCATGTTGGGAAAAGAAAAGATAGAAATCATGAAGAAAATAAAATGTGATAGAATAAAACTACCTTTATTAATCAACAAGATCAAGTACACTTTGTTACTTTAGAAAATAATTACAAAACCCTAGTTTGCTTCTCGATCTCTTCTTAAGGAGGAAGATGAACTGTCGATGATCAACCAGGATTCTTGAGCCATCGTGGACTTCGTGATCGCGTCGGTTTGATCCCTTTTTTCCAAGAGGCTCTCAGTCCTTATTTATAGTCACAGAGCAAGAACCCTAGTTTCCTATTATGGTAACTATTTGTTAGAATCCCAACCTGAAAATCCAAAATCCTAACTCCTTAATATTACGGCGGAACGGCAGCCATTGGGTGGGTTTAGCCGTGGATCAGCGATGGGGTAGAGGGATTTTGGGTTCATTTCTCTGGTGGCCTCTTCTGGTGACACCTGTAGACTATTTTGATATCTGGTATAACATTCAGAAAAATAAAATTTTATTTTTGGGAATTTAAATAATTTAAATAATAAATATTATTAATATTTTAATAATATGGTATAATTAAATAATGATAAATTGGGAAATATTTGAAAATTTATATCAATTATTGATTTTGAAAAAGAATTTATGAAAATTGGGAAGTTTACGATCTAGTATACAGTGATTTGTATACAAGTTAGTATTACTGAACTCGATTAGTACTTAATTATGCATTGATTTTGTTTTGTGCATGAGACATGCACCATATCATATTTGCTAATACATATTACACTTTTTAATTTGTTTGGAAAACCTTGCTTCATGTCTTTTATTTCTTTGGTTTTTGTTTTGATTTAAATTAAAAGAAAAGAAAAAGAAAAGAGAAAAGAAATGAAAGGAAAAGAAAAATGAGAGAGAGAAAAAGAGAGTTCTAGAATTCTCCAAGCATCTTTGACCATGGCACCTTATACTTTCTTTTATATGTGTATGGTTTAGTGTTTTTGCTTTTAAAATAAAATGAAAAGAAAAGAGTTTGGAGTGATATTTGTAGAGAAAGAGAGAGAGAGAGCTCTAGAAATTTCTTGAGCTTTGACCTTGGCCCATTTCTTAACCTCATCTTCATCTTTCTTCATCTTTTTCCTCACTCTCACATGGCTGCCCTCTCACTCCGCTCTCCTCTACTTCTTCATAACACCTTCAAAACTACATCAAAACCTTGCATTCACTTCACAAAAATTTGCACAAGCTCTCTAGAAGCATAATGGACCAAGAAAAATTTGATTTTGAGCTCTAGGGGATTCTACGGTTTGCCAAATGAGATAATCCTTTCACCAATTATGTAGTATTTGATTTTCTTTAGACTCTAAATTAGTTTAGAATCTAATAAGTGTAGTTTTGTGAGCTTTGAAAATTCTTAGATGTGGATTAGGGATTCTTGAGTTGTGAGGATGCAATTGAGGTGTAATTGGTGACCTTAAACCCCTTTAGGGTTTAGAAACCAAATCAAACAGAGCCTAGACCGTACAACTGAACTAGACGTTTCGATATCAGTTTTGTGTGCAATTGGTGCCTACAGGAAATCTGGAGTGAACCGAGAACTTTTTAGGAAAATCAAACAACCTTAGAGACCTAGTTAAATAAATAGGAGACCACCATGAGAAGACGAACCCATTCCAAGCCTACAGGGCCGACGAGCTCGGATTTTGGCCCATTATGGCTGGCCAACCAGTGAGGAATCGTGTTAAAATTGGTTCTACAGCTCATATACACATTACACATCACCCCAGTACTGTTTGTTTAACTTAATTTCACCTAAAATAAAATCTGCAATAAGTTTTGTAAGTTGTTTTTCTGTGGATTCATGGGTTTTCATGACTTGGTTTTGGTATTTGATTTCGGATTTGGTCGTCGAAAGTTTGTACGTCGAAGACGAAGGTTATTTGGATGTTTTGATTTCATAGGCTATAGGTTCTAACCTATAGGCAACTCGCGTGTCGTTTTTTTTTTAATCGGATTTTAATGCGATACGTTATGTTATGATATATAGGTACCTCCGCGTGAATTTCGGGACGACAAGCAAGAGCACGGCAGCATCAACTTCGGCATGCACGGACCAAAGTGAGTAGATGTATATCAACGAGGGAAGTTGGGTGGATGGCGTATAGCACCCCCGCAAACGTAGAGTAAGGTTATTACGTATTATTATATTGAGTCGGACATGATCTTGGATTCTTGGCGAGTAGGGTACTATTGAAGACCTTAAGTAGGATTAGATTGATTTAGAAAGACTTAACCAGAGGATGATTATCTTGGAGGCAGATTCATAGGTTTCATGTAGACACACACACGCGCACACACATACACTTGACTTGGTGTATATGTGTGTGTGTGTGTGTCTGTACACACACACACACACACACAACATATACACTGGAGATGAGGATGTTATATGATACTTGGAGATGAGTCGATATGTTCGGGCATGATGCCGTGAGAATTTGATATGTGATCGAGTTATGGTAATATAGCGGATCGTTGTACGATAAGGAAATATATTGTCACGACCCGAAAGTACGGAACGTGACTGGCACTTAGATTACGAGACGTCTAAAGGCGTAACTTAACCTAAGTCAGCCAAAGCCCAGAAAAATCTAAACCAAAATCAAAAGAGTGAAGGAAAACTTTTTATGAAAACAACTTTAAAATCAATTAAGTTGTATTAACCCCATTTTAAAAACATCAAAAATTTTCCGAAAATTTCGGCATAGTCTCCTTTGTAAATACTAGCCCCCAATAATGGGTACAACAAGATATATAACCTTTAACGAATAAATGGCATCCCCAAGCGGGAGCTAGCTCTTCGCCCAAGGTGGATCACAACCACACGCAATATATATGCAATATCAAGCTAATAATCATAAAGAAATGCAAAATAAGAAAAACACAACGTCGACTCAAGTGAGCTCGACCCCAGAGAAACCACATATACACAATTCTCTCAGTCTCAATACTAGGTCGCATATACAAATAATAAGTGGTAGATGGAGAATATTAGATACAATGATAGTACAAAAAGAGATAAAGTGTCCTCGCAACCCATCTACGAGCAATGTCATGAGTCTGAGCAAAAGAAGCCAATGATAAGATAAGCCCGCCGCTACAAGGCTGACGGGTCCGACCTGCAAGACACTGTGGCATAACGGGGGTGAGTTGCCAGCTCATGAGTAAAATATAAAATCTAGTAAGGCTATCGTAAGAATGCATGAAAATGCGACACAACATGTATGTCTAAATGTGATGTAATGGCACTAGTATGTATGCACATGTATGCAAGATCAATACGAAATCTTTAAGTGTTTAAAATACTACAAGCTCTGTATTCTTAACTTAGAAAAAGAATATCTGTGCAATTGCTAAAGTACCATCAATGAAATCATCTGAAAACCGTGTCAAGCATCGACACCAAATATGGAAATATATCTTTCTCAATGTCTCACTATATCAATGTCTCAATACATCGGGCTCCGTCGGTCCGGATCGGCCCATATCATCAAATCTCACAACAACGGTCGGTATCCTCCAGATATCCGCTGCGCCAGACATCACCGGTAGGTAGTCTTCCCCTGTCAGGCTTATCGTCTACAACTCGATCTTCTTGCCCCGGGATACCATACCGGGCCCACCATATACCCGAGGCGGTTCATCCACTCCTCGAATCGGGTCTCGAAATCCAACAGAAAATATGAAAACTCATGGTGGACGACACATACATCACGAGAAAACCGCAACTTTATTTTAAATTGATGATAATAAGTTTTTGTTAAATTCTTGTGGTTTTCCTCAAAATCCAGAAATCTCATCCATACTGAAATCCTCAAGAAAATCATAATACCCAACATGTTGTATATGAAATATTTATGATATCAAAGGTATGCAATTGATTTGTGACTAAAAATCTATATAAGCATTATGATGATGTAAGCTATATACATGCTATGCAATTCGATGTATCATGTATGAAGCAAGTGGTGATACTAAACCAAGCAGGTTCTAAAGTGCTCGTGACATGTCAATTACCATGGCGTGTGTGTTCACATGAATAGTGCGCATGCAACATGAGCCAATGGTAATGGTGTAAGTGTCCTAAGGGTGATATCACACATAGGTATATAGATGTCCATGCAATGCCTACAGACGAATAACAACACGGGTATGAATATGAATGAGATGGTTAACTAACTAACTATGCTTATAATTTGCAAGTAATAAAGTAATCCTAACTATGGGGCGCCTCGCTCCATCCAGGCGATTTCCCCATAGATGTATACATCTACTCACCTGGACGCCTCGCTAATCTGATCCAACTACCGTTTTGCCTTTACGCGCCGCGTCCGATGTTTCCGCAACCGATCCTAAAATTGCATAACACACGACATAAGATTAAATATCATGGAACGACACAAGTCTCAATATGAAAAGATCAATGCCCACAAGTTAGGCACAACGTGCACTCGATGCGCGGAAAAAACACGAAAATCGCTAAATCCTTAACTAAAATCGTCGTTTCGGGACAACCGTCAAAACTAAAACCCGACTAAACCAAATTCCGCATTTGCACACCCTAAAATTCTTAGGAGATGCCAATAATATCGTCACGATATCGCAATTAAATCACTTCCTAATTTTAAGAAAAACCTAGTAAGCATTCATATACAAATATCGATGCAAACCTCGCGAATTAACGATTTAGCGTTCACAAACTAGCACAAACGTCCGATCTAACCCACTAGATGGCCACAACACTAACTTTAACCCACTTACCATATTTCAAACCCTAATTACAACACCAACCCTTTTCTAGAATTTCATTAAAAAAGGAATTATAACTAAAATAACACTTTAAAATCTAAATTAGCATATTTAAACTACCAATTTAACAACTAGATTAAAATTATACCTCCCAAGTGTTGATCGCTTTGCACTAAGCCTCCAAAGTTGCCTCTTTTCTCTATATTTCAAACAAATTAGGCTTTGAGAAGAGGTAGAATTAGGTTTAGGTTTGAATTAGTGAAGAAAATTGTATATTTTTGTGGATTTTTTGAAAGAATTTTGAAGCAAGAAAATGGGGAAAGAGGAGGGTTTTCTGCAGGTGAGCTCGGCCTGGGGGTAGAAGAGGGGAGAATGAGGGAATTGTGTAGAAAACTCTACACAAAAAGAATCTTTAAAGGTCAATTAATGCATATCATATCAAATTTTACAAAAAAAACCCATTTTAAATTCATTTTGGATTTAATTTTCAAACCCTAGAACTAAAATCTTGAAAAGTCTTGATAGAATTTTTGTTACACTAAATTTTAGTTTATAATGGTTTCTAAGTGTGTAATTTACCCATTTAAATTTGTATTTATCACTAATTTAATGTATTTTTAAAAGCTTAAAATAATATTAAAAATAATTAATTAAGGAATTTTTTTTAAATAACTAGAAATTTTTAAGTGACAATTTAGTGACCAAATTCTAGCAATATCTTATCTAAATTTTGTAGGATTAGGCCTATATTGAAAATTACTTATTTTGACTATTTACGGAAAAGACCGATTATTTTGCTGATTACCGAAAAACTGCCTAAACGATTTTCGAAGCGTTACAATCTTCCCCCTTAAAGAAATTCGGTTCCCGAATTTAGAATTTAACTACGCGTACCTTCAAAAAGATGGGATATCTCTTCCTCATCTCGACCACGGTCTCCTAGGTGACCTCCTCGCTGTTCGGGCCACGCGAAAGAACTTTGACGGACGGTATAACCTTCGACCTCAATTTCTTCACCTTCCGATCCAAAATGACCACCGGCTGCTCGGTGAAAAAAACATCGTGCTCCAGTTGGATCGTCTGGTGCTGAATCTCATGGGAAGGGTCATGAAGGTACTTTTGGAGCATCGAAACAAGGAACACGGGGTGAACATCGGGGAAGCTGGGCGGAAGAGCTAACCGATAAGCCACGGAACCAACACGCTCTAGGATCTCGAAGGGACCAACATATCTATGACTAAGCTTCCCTTTCCGCACAAATCTCATCACACCCTTCATCGGAGAGACCCTCAGGAAAGCATGATCGCCAACAGCGAACTCGAGTCGGCGACCGCGCCTGTCAGCATATGATTTCTGCCTACTTTGTGCCGCTCTCATCCTGTCCCGAATCAGTTGTATGTTTTCGGTCGTCTCCTGTATGATCTGCGGCCCCAAAATACTGCTCTCCCTGAATCTGTCCAACATACAGGCGATCGACACCTCCCATATAAAGCCTCGAAAGGTGCCATCTGAATCGTCTCCTGGAAGCTATTATTGGCAAATGACGATCCCAGCTACCACCAAAATCTAAAACACAAGCTCTGAGCATGTCCTCAAGATTCTGAATAGTACGCTCTGACTGACCGTCAGTCTGCGGATGAAAAGCTGTGCTAAAACTCAATCGGTGCCCAAAGCTTCCTCATGTTTCTGCAACAATCGGCTGGTAAACTGGGTGCCCCGGTCGGACACGATGCAAGTCGGGACACCATGCAGTCGTACGATCTAACCAATATAAACCTGGGCATACTGAGTAAATCCAAAAGCGGTCTTCACTGGTAGGAAGTGAGCCGCTTTTGTCAGTCGATCCATAATCACCCAAATAGAGTCATACCCTCGTCTGGTCCTGGGTAGACCTACAATGAAGTCCATGGAGTCCTGTTCCAACTTCCACTCAGGGATGAGAAAAGGCTGTAACTCGCCAGCTGGCCTCTGGTGCTCGGCCTTGACTTGCTGACAAGTCAGGCAACTCAATACAAAGTCTGTAACATCCTTCTTCATCCCGTCCCACCAGTAAACCGCTCTCAAATCACGGTACATCTTGGTAGAACCTGTATGAACAATGTATACTGATCTATGAGCCTCCTCAAGAATATCACGCCTCAGTCCCCCAGAATCTGGTACGCACAGTCGAGTCCCAAATTGAAGTATCCCATGATCATCAATTACAAACTCGGAAACTCTGCCCTGCCGAATCTGCTCGATAATCTCTAAAATACGGGCATCGCTGGACTGTGCCTCGCGGATACGGTCAAGTAACTGTGGGCGTGCTCAGAAATGGGCCAGCTGTCCCCCTGAAGGAGTAAACTCGAACTGCACTCTGTTGTCATATAAAACCTGCCAATCCGCCGTCGACTGCATCTATACTGCGCTCAAACAAGATAGGCTACCTCCGGGCCTCCTATTCAAAGCATCTGCCACCATATTCGCCTTGCCCGGATGATATAGAATCTCGCAGTCATAGTCTTTTACCAACTCCATCCAACGGCACTGTCTCAGATTTAGATCGCGCTACTGAAAAATATACTTCAAGCTTTTGTGGTCAGTGAATATCTTGCACGACTCGCCATACAGGTAATGTCTCCAGATCTTAAGTGCAAATACCACTGCAGCCATCTCTAAATCATGAGTGGGGTACTTCTGTTCGTGTTTCCTCAATTGCAAAGAAGCATACGTGATAACTCTGTCCTGCTGCATTAATACACAGCCTAGCCCCACTCGAGAAGCATCACAATATACCATAAAACCGCCCGATCCAGAAGGCAATGATAACACTGGTGTAGTAGACAGACGAGTCTTCAACTGCTGGAAGCTATCCTCACATGCCTCGGTCCAATCAAAAGGAACCCCCTTCCGGGTCAACCCGGTCAATGGTGCGGCAGTACGAGAGAAATCCTGGACAAAACGTCAATAATAGCCGGCCAGACCTAAAAAGCTGCGAACCTTTGTAACTGATACCGGTCTGGGCCAATGCTGAACAGGCTCGATCTTCTTTAGGTCCACACAAATACCATCTCTCGTCACCACATGACCCAAGAATTCAACACTGTCTAGCCAGAATACGCACTTGGAAAATTTGGCGAACAACTGATGCTCTCTCAACGTCTGCAATGTGATACTCAAGTGCTTTTCATGCTACTCCCGGCTCCGAGAATAAACCAAAATGTCGTTGATGAACACAATGATGAACTGATCATGATACGGCCTGAATACACAGTTCATCAAGTCTATAAATGATGCCGGGGCATTGGTGAGCCCGAACGACATCACCAAGAACTCATAATGACCATATCACGTACGGAAAGCGGTCTACGGAATCTCCTCCTTCCGAACCCGCAACTTGTGATAACCTGATCGTAAATCAACCTTCGAGAAAAACCCTGCACCCTGGAGCTGATTGAATAAGTCGTCAATGCGGGGTAGGGGATATCTGTTCCACACAGTAACCCGGTTCAGCTGACGATAATCAATGCATAAGCGCATACTACCGTCCTTCTTCTTAATAAACAGGACGGGAGCACCCTAAGGTGACACACTCAATCGGATAAGCCGTTTATCCAGCAAGTCCTGTAACTGATCGTTCAGCTCTCTAAGCTCCGCCGGGACCATCCGATAAGGCAGTATAGAGATAGGCCACGTGTCGGGGATCAAGTCAATGCAGAACTCAATCTCGCGCTCTGGTGGAAGACCAGGAAACTCATCAGGGAATGCATCAGAAAGCTCTCTCACAATAGGGACCTGGTCCAACGGAACCTCTGTGGCGCTGGTATCACAAACATAGGCTAAAAATCCCTGACACCCTTTCCTCAAGAGCTGACCAGCGTGAAGAGAAGAAATCAAGCTTGGAAG
This sequence comes from Agapanthus africanus, assembly GCA_030015575.1. NCBI lineage: Eukaryota > Viridiplantae > Streptophyta > Magnoliopsida > Asparagales > Amaryllidaceae > Agapanthus > Agapanthus africanus. Next base: position 284,001,586 of record CM057344.1, read on the forward strand.
GGTAGCGCTACGATCTCCCTGAATAACAAGAACCGGCTCACCAGGAAGGCTGAATATGACTGCCTTCTCACGGCAGTCCACAGATGCATAACAGGTGGATAGCCAGTCCATACCAAGAAGAACGTTGAAGTCTAACATATCGAGGAGAATCAAATCAACTAAAGAATCCCTCTCCCCGATACGAACAGGACACAATCGATACACAAATCGAGCAACAAATGACTCGCCTACCGTAGTAATAACGATAAGCGGCTGATCTAACAAGGAAGACTCTTGGCCCAACCTCAGTGCAAAGTATGTGGATACATAAGAATGTGTGGAGCCTGGATCAAATAATACCCGTGCATCAAAAGAACATACTGGCAGAGTACCTGTCACAACGGCATTGGATGCCTGTGCATCCTGAGGAGTCAACACAAACACTCGGGCCTGTCCACCATAAATAGCTGGCTGTCCTCTGCCTCCACCTTTTCCTCTGCCTCTGTCGCCTCGTCCCCTCTGAACCGGACCGCCACGCCCATGACCTCTAGGAGCATCTGCCTGGTGTGTAGTGTCATCTTGGGGTAGGACGTAGAGCTCTCTGAGGAGGTGGTGAAGGTGGTGAAGGTCATCTGTGGCACTGTCGCCGCGCCCTGGCACCCCATGGTACAGTCTCTGACACGATCGTACTGACACCCGCACCGAAAACATCCTGGCGACGACTGCTGGGTCTGCGGATATGAACCAAATAACTGACCTCGTCTCAATCCTCTGTCGCCACCATCTCCCGGAAAGAATCTATCACGGTGTCTACTCATCTGCCGCTGGGCTGGCGTATCAGTACGGATCTTCTTCGGCCCAGAAACGACTGGAGTTTCAGAAATGCACTCCTCCAAAAGTAAGGCTGCATTCAGCGCGGCTGCGTATGTGTCAAAGTGCTGGGTTCCGATGGCAAGGATTAGCGGTGTGTCAAGCCCTCGCACAAACCTCTTTATTCTCTTCTCTTCCGTGTCTACTAGGTACGGAGCATATCGGGACAACTGAGTAAACTGTATATCATACTCGGAAACTGTCATCCCAGGTGTCTTGCGCAAAGACTCAAAACTATGGGCTCGAGCATCTCGGACACTCTCTGGAAGAAAACGGGCAAGAAATGCAGCTGTTAACTCGTCCCAAGTCATAGGAGATAGACCTGCAGCTTGGCCCCTCTCTACGGAATCGTACCACATCTGGGCAAGGCCTTCCAGGAGAAAACTCGCGAACTCCACCCATATATCATCAGAACACCTCAACGAACGACAAATCCTAGCCATCCTATCAAGAAATGCCTGCGGGTCCTCTATCGCATCCGTGTCGATAAAAGCTGGAGGTCTCAGCCTCAAAAACTCCTGTAGTGACACGGGAATAGTCACAGTAGTAGCAAGAGTAACCATCTGGGCCGCAGGGACAATCGTGATCTGTGCGGTGGAAGGAATGTCCTCAGATCTCTGTGCCCGACTGGACTCAACTAAAGATCCCATCATCTGTTGCAACTCCTGCATACCGGCCTCTAATCTGGCAATACGGTCAGGAGAAAGAGTATCAATCTGAATTTGAGGGGTAGGCGTATCATCCCGCTCGATCCTCGCCTTAGACGAGCCCGCTCGAAACTCATCCCTAGTGGCAGCCCGCTGAGCTCTCGTAATCTTTGGCGGCATCAAAGCTGGAATAAGAAACAGGAGCGATAAGAACATTGCAATTGAATCAAAGAATACCTAGAATCAAGGAGGAAATACAAGAGATTATGTCCTAAGGTCACTTAGGCGGAGTACCGTATCGAAAGTATGCCGCGGAACATACCCACGCCATGCCATTCTGCTTAAGTCACATACTCCATCTACCAAGGGTCGTCCTACACTCAGAAAGGTAAAACCTACGCTCTGATACCATCTTTGTCACGACCCGAAAGTACAGAATGTGACTGGCACTTAGATTACGAGACATCTAAAGGTGTAACGTAACCTAAGTCAGCCAAAGCCCAGAAAAATCTAAACCAAAATCAAAAGAGTGAAGGAAAACCTTTTATGAAAACGACTTTAAAATCAATTAAGTTGTATTAACCCCTTTTTAAAAACATCAAAATTGTTCCGAAAATTTTGGCAGAGTCTCCTTTGTAAATACTAGCCCCCAAAAATGGGTACAACTAGATATACAACCTGTAACGAATAGATGGCATCCCCAAGCGGGAGCTAGCTCTTCGCCCAAGTCGGATCACAACCACACACAATATATATGCAATATCAAGCTAATAAGCATAAAGAAATGCAAAATAAAAAAACACAACGTCGGCTAAAGTGAGCTCGACCCCAGAGAAACCACATATACACAAATCTCTCAGTCTCAATACTAGGTCGCATATACAAATAAGAAGTGGTAGATGGAGAATACTAGATACAATGATAGTACAAAAAGAGATAAAGTGTCCTCGCAATCCACCTACGAGCAATGTCGCGAGTCTGAGCAAAAGAAGCTAATGATAAGATAAGCCCGTCGCTATAAGGCTGACGGGTCCGACCTGCAAGACACTTTGGCACAACGGGGGTGAGTTCCCAGCTCGTGAGTAGAATATAAAATCTAGTAAGGCTATCGTAAGAATGCACGCAAATGCGACACAACTTGTATGTCTAGATGTGATGTAATGCCACTAGTATGTATGCACATGTATGCAACATCAATACGAAATATTTAAGTGTTTAAAATACTATAAGCTCTGCATTCTTAACTTAGAAAAAGAATATCTGTGCAATAGCTAAAGTACCATCAATGAAATCATCTGAATACCGTGTCAAGCATCGACATTAAATATGGAAATATATCTGTCTCAATGTCTCACTATATCAAAGTTTCAATACATCGGGCTCCGTCAGTCCAGATCGGCCCATATCATCAAATCTCATGACAACGGTCGGTATCCTTCGAATATCCGCCTCACCAGACATCACCGGTAGGTAGTCTTCCCCTGCCAGGCTCATCGTCTACAACTCGATCTTCTTGCCCCGGGGTACCATACCGGGCCCACCATGTACCCGAGTCGGTTCATCCACTCCTCGAATCGGGTCTCGAAATCCAACAGAAAACATGAAAACTCATGGTTTAAGACACATACATCACGAGAAAACCGCAACTTTATTTTAAAATGATGATAATAAGTTTTTGTTAAATTCTTGCGGTTTTCCCCAAAATCCAGAAATCTCATCAGTACTGAAATTCTCAACAAAATCATAATACCCAACATTTTGTATATGATAAATATTTTTGATATCAAAGCTATGCAATTGATTTGTGACTAGAAATCTATAAAAGCATGATGATGATGTAAGGTATATACATGCTATGCAATTCGATGTATCACGTATGAAGCAAGTGATGATACTAAACCAAGCAGGTTCTAAAGTGCTCGTGACATGTCGATTACCAAGGTGTGTGTGTTCACATGAATAGTGCGCATGCAACATGAGCCAATGGTAATGGTGTAAGTGTCCTAAGGGTGATATCACACATAGGTATATAGATGTCCATGCAATGCCAACAGACGAATAACTAGACGGGTATGAATATGAATGAGATGGTTAACTAACTAACTATGCATATAATTTGCAAGTAATAAAGTGATCCTAACTATGGGGCGCCTCGCGACATCCAGACGATTTCCCCATAGATGTATACATCTACTCACTTGGGTGCCTCGCTAATCTGATCCAACCACCGCTTTGCCTTTGCACGCCGCGTCCGATATTTCCACAACCGATCCTAAAATTGCATAACACACGACATATGATTAAACAACATGGAATGACGCAAGTCACAATATGAAAAGATCAACGCCCACAAGTTAGGCACAACGTGCACTCGGTGCGCGGAAAACACACGAAAATCGCTAAAACCTTAACTAAAATCGTCGTTTCGGGGCAACCGTCAAAACTAAAACCCGACTAAACCAAATTTCGCATTCGCACCCTAAAATTCATAAGAGATGCCAATAATATCATCATGATATTGCAATTAAATCACTTCCTAATTTTAAGAAAAACCTAGTAAGCATTCACATACAAATTTCGATGCAAATCTCGCGAATTAACGATTTAGCGTTCACAAACTAGCACAAACGTCCGATCTAACACACTAGATGGCCACAACACTAACATTAACCCACTTACCATACTTCAAACCCTAATTACAACACCAACCTTGTTCTGGAATTTCATTAAACAAGGAATTATAACCAAAATAACACTTTAAAATCTAAATTAGCATATTTAAACTACCAATTTAACAACTAGATTAAAATTATATCTACTAAGTGTTGATCCCCTTTCACTAAGCCTCCAAAGTTACCTCTTTTCTCTATATTTTAAACAAATTAGGGTTTGAGAAGAGGTAGAATTAGGTTTAGGTTTGAATTAGTGAAGAAAATTATGTATTTTTGTGGATTTTTGTTGATTTTTCGAAGGAATTCTGAAGCAAGAAAATGGGGAAAGAGGAGGGTTTTCTGCAGGTGAGCTCGGCCTAAGGGTAGAGGAGGGGAGAATGAGGAAATTGTGTAGAAAATTCTATACAAAAAGCATCTTCAAAGGTCAATTAATGCATATCACATCAAAGTTTACAAAAAAAACCCATTTTAAATTCATTTTTGATTTAATTTTCAAACCCTTGAACTAAAATCTTGAAAAGTCTTGATACAATTTTTGTTACACTAAATTTTATTTTATAATGGTTCCTAAGTGTGTAATTTACCCATTTATATTTGTATTTATCACTAATTTAATGTATTTTTAAAAGCTTAAAGTAATATTAAAAATAATTAATTAAGGATTTTTTTTTTAAATAACTAGAAATTTTTAATTGACAATTTAGTGACCAAATTCTAGCAATATCTTATCTAAATTTTGTATAATTAGGCCTATATTGAAAAATACTTATTTTGACTTTTTACGGAAAAGACTGATTATTTTGCCGATTACCGAAAAACTGCATAAACGATTTTCGAAGCGTTACAATCTTCCCCCCTTAAAGAAAATCGGTCCGCGAATTTAGAATTTAACTACGCGTACCTTCAAAAAGATGGGGATATCTCTTCCTCATCTCGACCTCGGTCTCCCAGGTGACCTCCTCACTGTTCGGGCCACGCCAAAGATCCTTGACGGACGGTATAACCTTCGACCTCAATTTTTTCACCTACCGATCCAAAATGACCACCGGCTGCTCGGTGAAAGAAAGATCGCGCTCCAGCTGGATCGTCTAGTGCTGAATCGCATGGGAAGGGTCATGAAGGTACTTGTGGAGCATCGAAACATGGAACACGGGGTGAACATCGGAGAAGCTAGGCGGAAGAGCTAACCGATAAGCCACAGAACTAACACGCTCTAGGATTTCGAAGGGACTAAGCTTCCCTTTCTGCCCAAATCTCATCATACCCTTCATCAGAGAGACCCTCAAGAAAACATGATCGCCAACAGCGAACTCGAGTCGGCGACGGCGCCTGTTAGCATATGATTTCTGCCTACTTTGTGCCGCTCTCATCCTGTCCCAAACCAGTTATATCTTTTCGGTCGTTTCCTGTACGATCTGCAGCCCCAAAACATTGCCCTTCCTAAGCTCTGTCCAACATACAGGCGATCGACATTTCCTCCCATATAAAGCCTCGAAAGGTGCCATCTGAATCGTCTCCTGAAAGCTATTATTGTAGGAGAACTCGATCAAGGGCAAATGACGATCTCAGCTACCAGCGAAATCTATAACACAAGCTCTGAGCATGTCCTCAAGAGTCTGAATAGCAGGCTCTAACTGACCGTCAGTCTGCGGGTGAAAAGCTGTGCTAAAACTCAATCGGGTGCCCAAAGCTTCCTGAAGTTTCTGCCACAATCGGCTGGTAAACTGGGTGCCCCGGTAGGACACGATGCAAGTCGGGACGCCATGCAGTCTCACGATCTCATCAATATAAACCTGGGCGTACTGAGAAAATCCAAAAGTGGTCTTCACTGGCAGGAAGTGAGCCGCTTTCGTCAGTCGATCCACAATCACCTAAATAGAGTCATACCCTCGACTGGTCCTGGGTAGACCCACAATGAAGTCCATGGAGACCTGTTCCCACTTCCACTCAAGGATGGGCAAAGGCTGTAACTCGCTGTTAGTTATATGTATGCCCTAGAGGCCATTACTATACATACGATGTATATTGAAGTGGATGATTGGACATATATAGGGAGGACTTTCTCGCTCGACATGATAGTATGCTATCTGGTTGTACTTTTGTCACGTCCCGAAAGTACAGAACGTGACCGGCACTTAGATTACGAAGCGTCTAGAGGCGCAACATAACCTAAGTAAGCCGAAGCCCAAAAATCTAAACCATAAAAGAAGAAGAAGTAAAGGAAAACATGAAGAAAACAAGTTTAAAAGCATCATCCAATTTTCTCAAAAATTTCGGCAGAGTCTCCTTTGTAAAAACTGGCCCCAAACGGGTACAAACAGGTATACATACATATAACAATAAAACGGCATCCCCAAGCGGGAGCTAGCTCTACGCCAACAGGCGGAAACAACCACACCAATGCACAATAGTATACAACGCCAAAGGGCGAGGCTCAAACTCAAAAGAAAACAAATCCACCAGATATCATAATAATACAAGCGCGACTCTAAGGTCGAAATAAATAACTGGTCCAGTAAACTATCAAGTAATACAAGTTTGGTTGATGGAGCTTACTAGATACAAATGAAATAATAAAAATACAACGGCGGTCCAGATACAAATGAACCAACCTACCATGCAAATCACCCGGAATGAAATGATGTGCCAGCTATCTGCCAAGTAACCCTGTATATCAACCTGTAATAAAATTTAGCACAACGGGGGTGAGTTGCCAACTCGTGAGTAGAAGATATCTGCGAAAAGAAATCGAATGCACGACGCTATCCTAGGTCATAATAATACACTACTATACTACTAGTCATCAAGTATGACAGGATAATAAGCTACGTGTAAGTGCAAAAGCTCTGTGCTCGTGTCCGTGCCTCATATAGTACCATGTCATGTGAATGAGTATGCATGCACCATGAATGTAAAATAACCAATCCTGAAATCTAGATATATCTGTATAAGAAATCTTTAGCTTTTATCATGGTAAAATTTGTATAGAAATCTGAAATATCAACGATGAAATCCATGGAAATCCGTGCCAAGCACCGACACAAAACATGTATATCTCAAGTCTCAATACCTCATAATCTCAATATCTCATAGTCTTAATATCTCGGGCTCCGTCAGTCCGGATCGGGCCATATCATCAAATCTCACGACAACGGTCGGTATACTCCGGATATCCGCTGCGCCAGACATCACCGGTAGGTAGTCTTCCCCTGCCAGGCTCATCGTCTACAACTCGATCTTCTTTCCCCGGGGTACCATACCTGGCCCACCATATACCCGAGACGGTTTATTCACTCCTTAAATCGGGTCTCGAAATCCAACAGAAAACATGAAATCTCATGGTGGACGACACATACATCATGAGAAAACCGCATCTTATGTTTTAAAAAGAGAGGAGGAGAGAGAGAAGTTTTTTATATATTCTTGCGGTTTCCCCAAAAATCTCATAGAAATCCAAAATCCCAAAATCATGAGTAAGTATATGATAAGTCTCGGCATATGCCCCATAATACTGCATGATAACATGAAAATGCGAATGCATGAAATGTCTAAGTAATAAATACCATGTCTATACTAACACCAGAGAGTAATCACAATATTATATCGATCTAGCTGTTAGCTGATTGTATCAATAAAAGATAATATGATCTAAAGTGTACGTGACATAGAAATTACCGATGATGATGTGAGTGAGCCGGCAAATAAGTGTGCGTGGAATATGCGCATCATCAGTAATGGTGCTGGTGTCCTAACAGGCAGAGTTTTATACCGATTATAGAAACATATGTATGAACATGCAACATTATAATTACGGTATGATTGTAAAGACGGATGTGTAATAACCACTCATCTTTGATATACAAGTATAACTACAACTATCTGACTCGAGCCTATACTAGTGTCCATCTAACCTCCTAAGAAACTAAACCTAAAGAACTTGTCAATAAGAATTAAGAGTCCACCTAAGGTCTAGATCCATATCTCCAATAGTCGGCGATCCATCCTCAATAGCATCACGTACGTAGTACGGCTTTCTCGAATCAGGAGCGCGGATCAATCATCATATTTATGCCCCGTACGGTAAAATCTATCGTACGGCATCCCAATATCACGGTACGGGTCAAGTATCACCTACGTGTCTCATCATTCGTAATATATCATCATCAACACATGTCAAGATTAAGGTGCGATACTGTAATCGCATACATTAATCATATATCATTGCCAGCATAAATATACATCGTTAGTTTGTCCTCAGAAATATCATGTCATATGTATCATATCGTGATTAAGTCACACTTAGATCATATCGTAATCAGGTCACACCTATATGATATCGAAATCAAGTCACCCATATATGATATTGAAATCAAGTCACCCTATATAATGTCGTAATCAAGTTACACATATATCATATCAGAATTTCAGGCACAGGTTACGGTCCGGGTTCTATTTTAGATTCCTATGTATTTTAATATCATCACCACCCTTTATTATTGTTCATGTATACAAATCCATTATCTCATTTTCTAATGATCCGCTAACATCATAACACGACTGTATAGCCAAGAATCACGGCATCAGCCCAGTTATATTATTTCATCCCCGTGTATCATATCCCATCCTTGAATCACATATACGTATTGTGTATATATATATACCTACACATAGTCCTATATATATATACACATACACGTATACACCACGTCGAGTCCCAGTATGTGCGTATGTGTGTATCTTCCTGAAACCTACGAATCTCCTCCAAGATATTCATCTCGGGGTAAGGACTTTCTAAATCAATCTAGTCCAACCTAAGGTCACTACTAGAGTCCTACTCACTGAAATTCTAAGGTCATGCCTGGCTCCCTAATGACAATAAATACTTATTCCTTTTCTACGTTTGCGGAGGTGCTAAACGACATCCACCCGACTTCCCCCCGTAGATAAACATCTACTCACCTGGTCGTTGTCTGCCGAAGACGATGCCGCCTTCCTCTTCTTCCTCGTCCGAAGTCCACGCGAGGGGTACCTATACGCAAACATGTATAATATCGTAAACTGAATCACGGACAAAAATCAAAAGGACGCACGAAACGTGCATAGGTTAAAACCTATGTCCCGCTCATGGAAAAGGACCAAATATCGCTCGATATCGGCGTTCAAACGCCGATTGATCAAGATAAACATCAACAAACAACTTGTAGTTTAAAAACTCGTTACTTATAATATAAAACATGATTTAATCCATCAAAACCCTCAAAATCAATTAATCATCCGATTTCGAAAAACCCGAAAACGCCAATTTACCGTTTTACTTCAAAACTTGACATTAAAATCAAACTAATGGTCATAAAACTCATTAAATAGCATAACTAGATTATACAACCCATTACTATATTTTTAACGCCCCAATTGTATTAATTTGAAATTTCTAGTTTGCAACCTTCCCCGATTTCGGTATTTTTAAGCAAAACTTCACAATATCACATTCCAAACTTGATTTTGCATAACTTAAATCGTTAAACAACTCCTTGAAACCGCAAGGATGTTCTAAAACCTTAACTTTATTTTTAATCCCACATTTTAAATGAATTATCAAAACCTAGTTTAATAACATAGCAATATTGTGATAATTTTTAAGGTGGAAGCTATAAATTGCAACTAGATTATATTTCACTCTCATTTAACATGTTAATCCACACGCTAATTCCACAAACTAATAATAAAACCCTAATTATAATTTTATCTAACTTATTTACATGTTTTGTAAAAATCTAGTTTACAAAAAAATAACCTAATTAAACAATTAAAATGCAACAACTATCAATTTTTGCTACAAAATTAGGTTGAACATTTCCTAGTATGTTAAACTAAAATTTTAGATCAAAACCTAAGAATCAAAACCCCAATAATAGTTTAGTAACCATATTCTAGAAATTTAAATCTTGAATTAATACCATAATTAAACTTTTAATTTGATTAGGTTGAAGTAAAATAGTAACAAAAGAGACATGAGTTTAGAATTATACCACTAAAATTTGAGATTACACATGCTTCATATCTCCAAGATGGATCTCTTGCTTTCAAATTCCAAGCCAAATAGAAGCAAGGAAAATTAGATAAAGTTGAATGAAGAATTTATGATAATTTTTAATGATTTTTCATGGATTTTTGATGAAAATTTGAGGTGAAAAAGAGGTGGATAATTGGAGGGCTGCCAAGGTGAGGGCCGGCCACAATATTGAGGAGAGGGAGAGAAAGAAATTGTGTAGCCAAGTGTAGAAACTTCCTCCATTAAATTCCTTCTTTATGTCTTTTCAACCTTTATTCATTTTCCTTTTTATTTAAAAAAAAAACAATTTCTAGAAGTCACTTGAAGAATGAAGTGAGAGGGGCTGCCTAAGCCGGCCAAAAAATAGTGTGAGGGAGTAAAGAGAGTGTGGGTTTTGTTTGGGAAAAGATAAAAGTTTTACCCCACTCCATTTGCACTAATTTCACCGAAAAAAGCTTTTTTCATCGATATTTTCTAACACCGGTTAACAACCCCATATCAATTCAAAAACCACATGTTAAAATTTTATTTAATATGTTATGGTGCACAAAATTTGTTTCAACTAATTCCAGGTTGTAATTTTCCCGAATTAAATGTATTAGTGACGGCTTAAAATAATATTAAAATAATTAATTTCGGAAAAATTTTCAAAAAAAATTTTGAAATCTCACCAGTGGCTCAATAAACACCAAATACTAGCAATTTCATAACTAGAACATTTATATTTAATTTTAAAATAAAGATATTTGTATTTTGACTTTTTGCAGAAAATCCCCATATTTTACCGATTTTCCGAAATTTTACCAAAACGATTTTCATCACGTTACAATCTTCCCCCCTTAAAGAAATTCGGTTCCCGAATTTAAATTAAAACTCCCCCTCCAAATACTAAAACATTTAGCAAAACACTCAAATCGTCGGGGCTCCGAAATCATCAATACATAACTAAAATCAACTCCGTCAAGCATAATGCAATCATCGGAGTTATGGTGAGGATAAAATATCAACACCCAATACGAAAACCAACATAATATATATCAAAACTATAACTTATATATATATATAGTGCGCATCGTAGTAAAATCGTCTAAAAATCTTAATAAAGAAACACGCAAACCCCCCCTTTTTTAAAATCGCCGTGCGATACGCGTGTCACGGCATAAGTAGCGGATGTTTATTAAAAAAAAATTTAGCTATATATATATATATATATCTTTTATTTAACATACATGTCCCGCCTGGTTACTAAATCAAATAGTAATTATTATAAAAGCATACTGCTTAAGCTGAAATCAATCACAATCACATCATAAAAATAGTATGTGCGTCCGTTGCGCACTGAAATCGAAACCAAATACAGCTGCCACAAATACACACAAAACAAAATTAAGTGCAACAGGTGTGCACCAAAAACATCTGTCAAGTGCAACGGGCGTGCACGACTCTAATATCAGGTGCATCTAATCTGCACAAAACCCCGATTTAGTGCATCTGGTGTGCACAAAATCGCATCAAGTGCGCCAAGTGTGCGCAAGAATCTCAATCAGGTGCACATGGTGCACGAAAACATACACCGAATATCAAAATCGAAATCACAGTACGAAAGTGCATGAAAACTAGGTCGAAGCATATGTCAAAATCATGTGTAGCCATAAGCACGAAATCAAATCAAAATCTCAAAATGTATTAAAACCAAATCAAGTGCACTGGGTATATACAAAACAACATCAATACAACTGATATATGAAATACAAATGGAATGTAATGAAGGTGCACATAAGAAATACCAATCATAGAACAAAGTCCTCAAAATACCAAAATCCAATCAACGAAAATATGAAATTCAAATCACCAAATCACAATCGTAAACACTATCGTCAATCTGCGCCTCTTTCCCCCTTTCCTCTTGTGTCGACTGCCTTAAACTTGTCTCTTCATAGGTGTGCTGACTGCGCTACCAACGGCAATACTCATATCTAGAGTCCCCCACGTAGTCGATCCCTTCACCTGATATCTGGACTACATTAAACTTTTCGATCGATTCATCAAAATCCCATAATTCCCCGAGAGCTCAACACTCAAGTACAGTTTAAAAATATCCGGTACATACCCCAACATCGATGGTCCAGCCGTAGAAGGGCAAACCCAAGCCTCACTAATGGCACCGCAGAACTGCCGTAAACCCTAAGGTTCAAGTGCGTTCTCGTGGTCATTATGTCGAGTTAGGGTTTCATTCTTCTAGAGGGTCCATCGAAATACCTGCATGTTCCTCCGAATACCTTAAACTTGGGAAAATGGGTTTTCTGATAATCGTTCGAATCCGTTAACTTCGTCTGGACGGCAGGTGAATACCCTTCGTCCGCACGCTAAACAATGCTTCAATCCTCAAGAATAAACGATACCCTACTGGTCATCGCATTCGAGTCGTAGCTCCCCCTGCCAGTGCGCCCGTGGTAACAGAAACCACAATCCGATATTGACGAAGATAGATCAAAGGAACGAATGAAATACGGTGCAAAGAAATGTACATTCTAAGGCTACTTAAGAAGAGTAGCGTATCGTATGTATGCCGCGGATCATACCCACGGTACGTCACTCTACCTAAGTCGCCTACTCCATCAACCAAGGATCACCCTAGACATATACAAAGGTTAAACCTAGCGCTCTGATACCAACTTTGTCACGACCTGAAAGTACGGAACGTGACTGGCACTTAGATTACGAAGCGTCTAGAGGCGCAACATAACCTAAGTAAGCCGAAGCCCAGAAATCTAAACCATAAAAGAAGAAGAAGTAAAGGAAAACTTGAAAAAAACAAATTTAAAAGCATCATCCAATTTTCTCAAAAATTTCGGCAGAGTCTCTTTTGTAAAAACTGGCCCCAAACGGGTACAAACAAGTATAAATACATATAACAATAAAACGGCATCCCCAAGCGAGAGCTAGCTCTACGCCAACAGGCGAGAACAACCACACTAATGCATAATAGTATACAACGCCAAAGGGCGAGGCTCAAACTCAAAAGAAAACAAATCCACCAGATATCATAATAATACAAGCGCGACTCTAAGGTCGAAATAAATAACTGGTCCAGTAAACTATCAAGTAATACAAGTTTGGTTGATGGAGCTTATTAGATACAATTGAAATAATAAAAATACAACGGCGGTCCATATATAAATGAACCAACCTACCGTGCAAATCACCCGGAATGAAATGATGTGCCAGCTATCTGCCAAGGAACCCTGTACATTAACCTGTAATAAAATTTGGCACAACGGGGGTGAGTTGCCAACTCTTGAGTAGAAGATATCTGCGAAAAGAAATCGAATGCACGACGCTATCCTAGGTCATAATAATACACTACTATACTACTAGTCATCAAGTATGACAGGATAATAAGCTACGTGTAAGTGCAAAAGTTCTGTGCTCGTGTCCGTGCCTCATATAGAACTATGTCATGTAAATGAGTATGCATGCACCATGAATGTAAAATAACCAATCCTGAAATCAAGATATATCTGTATAAGAAATCTTAGCTTTTATCATGGTAAAATTTGTATAGAAATCTGAAATATCAACGATGAAATTCATGGAAATCCGTGCCAAGCACCGACACAAAACATGTAAATCTCAAGTCTCAATACCTTATAATCTCAATATCTCATAGTCTCAATATCTCGGGCTCCGTCAGTCCGGATCGGCCCATATCATCAAATCTCAAGACAACGGTCGGTATCCTCCGGATATCCGCCGCGCCAGACATCACCGGTAGGTAGTCTTCCCCTGCCAGGCTCATCGTCTACAACTCGATCTTCTTGCCCCGGGGTACCATACCGGGCCCACCATGTACCCGAGACGGTTCATCCACCCCTCGAATCGGGTCTCGAAATCCAACAGAAAACATGAAATCTTATAGTAGACGACACATACATCATGTGAAAACCGCATCTTATGTTTTAAAAAGAGAGGAGGAGAGAGAGAGAGAGAAGTTTTTATATATTCTTGCGGTTTTCCCCAAAAATCCAGAAATCTCATAGAAATCCAAAATCCCAAAATCATGAGTAAGTATATGATAAGTGTCGGCATATGCCCCATAATACTGCATGATAACATGAAAATGCGAATGCATGAAATGTCTAAGTAATAAATACCATGTCTATACTAATACTAGAGAGTAATCACAATATTATATCGATCTAGCTGTTAGCTGATTGTTTCAATAAAAGATAATATGATCTAAAGTGTACGTGGCATAGCAATTACCGATGATGATGTGAGTGAGCCGGAAAATAAGTGTGCGTGGAATATGCGCATCATCGGTAATGGTGCTGGTGTCCTAACAGGCAGAGTTTTATACCGATTATAGAAACATATGTATGAACATGCAACATTATGATTACGGTATGAATGTAAAGACGGATGTGTAATAACCACTCATCTTTGATATACAAGTATTACTACAACTATATGACTCGAGCCTAAACTAGTGTCCATCTAACCTCCTAAGGAACTAAACCTAAGGAACTAGTCAATAAGAATTAAGTGTCCACCTAAGGTCTAGATCCATATCACTAATAGTCGGGGATCCAGCCTCAATAGCGTTACGTACGTAGTACGGCTTCCTCGAATCAGGAGTGCGGATCAATCATCATATTTATGCCTCGTACGGTAAAATCCATCGTACGGCATCCCAATATCGGGGTACGGGTCAAGTATCACCTACGTGTCTCATCATTCGTAATATATCATCATCAACACATGTCAAGATCAAGGTGCTATATTGTAATCACATACATCAATCATATATCATTGCCAGCATAGATATACATCGTTAGTTTGTCCTCAGAAATATCATGTCATATGTAACATATTGTGATTAAGTCACACTTAGATCTTATCGTAATCAGGTCACACCTATATGATATCGAAATCAAGTCACCCATATATGATATTGAAATCAAGTCACCCTATATATTGTCGTAATCAAGTTACACATATATCATATCAGAATTTCAGGCACAGGTTACGGTCCGGGTTCTATTTTAGATTCCCATGTACTTTAATATCATCACCACCCTTTATTATTGTTCATGTATACAAATCCATTATCTCATTTTCAGATGATCCGCTAACATCATAACACGACTGTATAGCCAAGAATCACGGCATCAGCTCAGTATATTGTTTCATCCCCGTGTATCATATCACATCCTTGAATCACATATATGTATTGTGTGTATATATATATATATACCTACACCTAGTCCTATATATATATACACATACACGTATACACCACGTCGAGTCCCAGTGTGTGCGTGTGTGTGTATCTTCCTGAAACCTATGAATCTCCTCCAAGATATGCATCCCCGGATAAGGTCTTTCTAAATCAATCTAGTCCAACCTAAGGTCACTACTAGGGTCCTACTCACCGAAATTCTAAGGTCACGCCTGGCTCCCTAATGACAATAAGTACTTATTCCTATTCTACGTTTGCAGGGGTGCTAAACGCCATCCACCCGACTTCCCCCCGTAGATATACATCTACTCACCTGGTCGTTGTCTGCCGAAGACGATGTCGCCTTCCTCTTCTTCCTTGTCCGAAGTCCACGCGAGGGGTACCTATACGCAAACATGTATAATATCATAAACTGAATCACGGACAAAAATCAAAACGACGCACGAAACGCGCATAGGTTAAAACCTATGTCCCGCTTATGCAAAAGGACCAAATATCGCTCGATATCGACGTTCAAACGCCGATTGATTGAGATAAACATCAACAAACAACTTGTAGTTTAAAAACTCGTTACTTATAACACAAAACATGATTTAATCCATCAAAACCCTAAAAATCAATCAATCGTCCGATTTCGAAAAACCCGAAAACGCCAATTTACCGTTTTACTTCAAAACTTGACTTTAAAATCAAACTAATGGTCATAAAACTCATTAAATAGCATAACTAGATTATACAACCCATTACTATATTTTTAACGCCCCAATTGTATTAATTTGAAATTTCTAGTTTGCAACCTTGCCCGATTTCGGTATTTTTAAGCAAAACTTCACAATATCACATTCCAAACTTGATTTTGCATAACCTAAATTGTTAAACCACTCCTTGAAACCGTAAGGATGTTCTAAAATCTTAACTTTATTTTTAATCCCACATTTTAAATGAATTATCAAAACCTAGTTTAATAACATAGCAATATTGTGACAATTTTTAAGGTGGAAGCTATAAATTGCAACTAGATTATATTTCACTCTCATTTAATATGTTAATCCACACACTAATTCCACACACTAATAATTAAACCCTAATTATAATTTTATCTAACTTATTTACTTGTTTTGTAAAAATCTAGTTTACAAAAAAATAACCTAATTAAACAATTAAAATGCAACAACTATCAGTTTTTGCTACAAAATTAGGTTAAACATTTCCTAGTATGTTAAACTAAAATTTTAGATCAAAACCTAAGAATCAAAACCCTAATAATAGTTTAGTAACCATATTCTAGAAATTTAAATCTTGAATTAATACCATAATTAAACTTTTAATTTGATTAGGTTGAAGTAAAATAGTAACAAAAGAGACATGAGTTTAGAATTATACCACTAAAATTTGAGATTACACATGCTTCATAACCTCCAAGATGGATCTCTTGCTTTCAAATTCCAAGCCAAATAAAAGCAAGGAAAATTAGATAAAGTTGAATGAACAATTTATGATAATTTGTATTGATTTTTCATGGATTTTTGATGAAAATTTGAGATGAAAAGGAGGTGGATAATTGGAGGGCTGCCAAGGTGAGGGCCGGCCACAATATTGAGGAGAGGGAGAGAAAGAAATTGTGTAGCCAAGTGTAGAAACTTCCTCCATTAAATTCCTTCTTTATGTCTTTTCAACATTTATTCATTTTCCTTTTTATTTAAAAAAAAACAATTTCTAGAAGTCACTTGAAGAATGAAGTGAGAGGGGCTGCCTAGGCCGGCCAAAAAATAGTGTGAGGGAGTAAAGAGAGTGTGGGTTTTGTTTGGGAAAAGATAAAAGTTGTACCCCACTCCATTTGCACTAATTTCACCGAAAAAAGCCTTTTTCATCGATATTTTCTAACACCGGTTAACAACCCCATATCAATTAAAAAACCATATGTTAAAATTTTATTTAATGTGTTATGATGCACAAAATTTGTTTCAACTCATTCCAGTTTGTAATTTTCCCGAATTAAATGTATTAGTGACGGCTTAAAATAATATTAAAATAATTAATTTCGGAAAATTTTTCAAAAAAATTTTGAAATCTCACCAGTGGCTCAATAAACACCAAATACTAGCAATTTCATAGCTAGAACATTTATATTTAATTTTAAAATAAACATATTTGTATTTTGACTTTTTGCAGAAAACCCCCTTATTTTACCGATTTTCCGAAATTTCACCAAAACGATTTTCAACGCGTTACAACTTTATCTAAACATGTAATCTGATTGTATCTATGTTACATGTTGATAAAGCCCTTAGGATATGTACTCGACTACTTGGACTATGATGAGATCATACTAGTGGGCCCACGGTAGTCGGGGAGTATATCCTATAACTGTTCCTAGTCGAGGGTGTATCGAGACAGGGCATCGATACACCAGAGTAGACTAGCGTATACGCATCTTGACCCATATGATGGGCGATGGATGATCCCATATCCATCGGTGTTTGACATCAAGGATGGTGTACGGGTGCTCAGTGGAGATTGGTTACACTGGACGGACTCGCCGAGAACTCCCAGATGGTATTATACCTCACATCAGATGGCAGTTCTCCGGTGACACTGGTACAGAGTAGTCTGTTGACCCAAGATCGTCAAAGAGTCTTGTGTGATTCCCACTGTGCTTTGATTTCCATCATACCACGTCCAAGAGGGCATGCAAAAAGGTGGATTTTGGGTACAGTCGCGAATCGCATGGAGGCAATGAGCGATAGGAGGGGATTCGTCTCTCCCGGTATAGGGAGTTGATGTTGCGCTGTGTTCGATTGTCTATAACTGGAAATCCCTGGCCAGGGTTGCTGAGATTTACTGGTAAGTGTTATCAGTAGTTTCTCGAACTGTTATAGACCTCATATCGACATGACTTATCAAGCTACTGGGTCTGACGTTTACCACCTTTAGGCGAGATATGCGACATATCAGACGATGAGACCGGACTGTACAGGAGTGTTACTGATTGGATATACAGGAGAATGTACAGGCTTGCTTGTTGATCTTCTAAGCGCTCAATACCTGGGTGGCTGTTACGTTTAGCTGACCGCTTGTAGCTTGTGGGTGTTTGATATGATCATCACCTAAAGCCGGCGTATTGACGATTCTTTAGAGTCTTACACAGAGGTTTCTTGACTCAGGCAAAACGGAGTAGGGGCATGTGATATGTGCAGGACCGAGGATAATGCGATATGTGATACCGTATTCTATTCTCGCAATATTTGAAATCAGCCGGTTCATCGGATCAAGTGTTGATTCGATGAATCGGTAAATGAGATATTAGTCAGTTATATGCGATATAGCCGGATTGTCGGATCAAGTGTTGATTCGATAATTTAATGTATAATAATATATATGATATATTAAATTACATTAACTAATATTAGCTCACTAAAAGATTCTTTTTCTCACTCGGGTAATGCATTGATATATATGCGATATATGTTAAATGTATTATTTTATTTTGTTACAATAAATATTATATATGTCATATATAATATTGTAACATGATATGATAACTAATGAAACATGTTTAGTGGAGGTTAAACAAGGTTAGGGTTTGATTTGGGTTAGTGCATTCATGAACCTTCTAGAAGGTTTCTTTTTGTTTTTGTAAAGATATTTTCAAGTGACTCATGCTTTAACCCAACCCAAACCCTAGCCCTAGTTAAATCTCTACAAAGGTTTAGTTAACCATGGTTGCATTATTCATCATTATTATCTTTTCATTATTCATCACAAAAGGTTTCTAATTTTATTCATCTTCTTCTTCCTTCTTGCTTCATGGAAAAAGCTTTCTAGCTTTTTCTAAGTGATGATTATGTGTGAGAAAAAGATTATAAATGAGAGCAAAAATCCTACTTCATCATCCACATATATCCTTGCCCTTTAGATGAGATTGTTCACTTCATTTAGTGAGTGAGAGCTTGTGTTAATGAAACTTCAAGGTATATCATCTTTGTTATCGAAGATCGGAAGCAAGCTTGCATCTTCCTCTTCGTGGAGCCTCTCGAGAGTCCGAAACACGATGATCGCAGCGAAGCGACTTCAACACGGAGCTTAAGAAGTGAAGGACAGGATCTACAAAGGTTGTAATCCTCTCACTTAGTGTTAATGTGTTTAACATGCTTGTTTTCGCATAAACTCTAGTTTAAAGATCCGGCTTTGGGTTATTCGGCACGGCTAAAATTTTAATCGGGCATGGTTGATGCCTCGTAGATCTTTGTGCGTGTGCCTCGCAACCCTACAATGGTATCAGAGCCATGCTAGAGCTTTAGGTGAAGTCTAGACGAAATTTAAAGTCCGATCGAACCTTGAAACCCTAGTTTTTACCCCTTTCTGGAAATTTTCTAAATCTGTGATTTTTTCTGTATTAAAAATGATCAAAAAAATCAGGAGGGAAATACAAGAGTTACTGTGAAACACGTGCCCAAAATACCTCTAAGGCTCCGCGGATCCGCGGCCGTACCATTGCTTTGGCTGCGGTTCCGCGGCCAAACAGTAGACTCATTGTTTACTGTTTTCATAGTAATATCAGTATTTATTTTCTGATATTTTTGGGAATTTTTATTTTTACTCAAGTGTTGAGTTTTCTGGGTTGTATTGGGGACTCGTTGATTCGATCGGATAATTTAACTTTGTTTTTTTTTCCGGATAATTTTAGAAACTGTTAAAAAGTTCGAACGGATATCAATAACTCACTTTTTCCCCTGTCGGAAAATTTTTAAAGTTGGATTTTTTCTTGAGTTTAAGAACGTTCTAAGTCGTGCAAGTAACGCGGTAGACCCTCTAGAAGACAATAAATCTTAACTCGATTATGTGACCATCTTGAACTGCCTTTAAACCTTAGGGTTTGGGGCAGTATGGCGTGTCATATATGAGGCGTTGGCTTGAACCTTCTACGGCTGGACCATTGGTACTGTGGCATGTGATGGATAATTTTTTGAACTCCGCTAGAGTGTTGAGCTATTTGGAAAAACTTGGGTGTTTGATTATTCGATCGGAAAGTTTAACACTGTCTTTTTATCCGGAATGTGATACAATATTTGGAATCCACAGGTAGTTATGAGATAACTAATTTGAATGTTATAAATCTAGCAGTTCGGTCTCAGATGATCGGTTGCCATGGAATTTTGATGCGATCAAAAGTCCGTCGCAATCACGTAGCGTACGCTGATACTCGCCGGATAAACTTAATAGATAGCCACGCCTCAAAGCCCCGACCAAGTGACTGTACGAGAACCCCGTCGCCAAAAGCATCCGTTCATATGCTTGCGGCAGCGGTGTTCCGCCTTAGTGCACTTCGTCGACGGCATCCGGGGTTGCGGCCGTCTACTAAAGTTTGCGACGAGCATTCGATCAAGACAATCGGGAATCTTGTTGAATTGCCCGACTTGATATTGAAAAGTGTTTTCGATAATGAGACTAAAATGCGGGGTTTATAATTGTTAGGCATGCGATGTCTAAGGAATTCATTTGGTTAGGCATGCGATGTCTAAGGAGGTTGCGGATTCCAACTGTTGTAATTTTACACTTTCTTTTCTTTGACCGTAAGCGTAGTATGTGGTGTATCGCCGGTTTCGTTGCTATACATCAACGACAATCGGGATACGCATACTTGCTTACGTTGATGATATGAGATATTATGTGTTGTTGTGATATGTTGTATTGGATCGTCGCGTTTGAATAGCCGGGGGTTTTATGTGAGACGAGAGTTTTTCTTTTTCATTCATGTAAAATTCATTTGTATGTAATATTCTTTTATTGGGGCACTTCCGGGCTGAGGATGATGTCACCATTGTATATTATTTACTTTTCCGCATTAGGTAGACCCAAGGCGGGGAGCACAAGTAACCGGGTTTTAGGGTCCTGTGGGAGACCATCTCGAGGAGTCGAGACCGGGTCTCCTAACCCTAGAATTGGCAGTGTTGCTTGCCGCTCTCGTAGGGGTCTAGGGATGTGGGTTTGGCTATTCCTCACGACCGTGGAATCCGTGTTTTATACAGGCTCATATTGAAAACACGGACGTCCTAGTATATCCAATATTTCATATATGTTCTTCTGCTGCAATATTCTGTGATTAGATCATATTACTGCCTGAGACGAATGTTTATATTATATTTATGCGATATATAGTATATATTGTTGATTTCGTTTCATATCTGATGCTTGTGAAGCATAATTAAAATGGGACTTCATTAATGAGATTAATGAAATAAAAGAAACCTAAGATGTTGTAGAAACTTGTTTAAAAACTGGTAGCTCTAGTTCTTGGTTTGCATAGCGGTGTTCTTTGTAGAACATCCAGCACCTTATTCGAAAAGGAAAGAGCCGAGATCCCTTCACCCGGAGTGACCTCTTTATTGAAACTAGCAGATGCTACAAACTCGGCTTGTCTTTTGATTGCTTCTAAAGTTCTTGCTTTGCATAGTAGTATTTGTGAAATATCCTGCACCTTATTCGATGAGGAAAGAGCCGATGATCCCTTCACCGGGAGTGACCACTTTAGCAAAACTAGAAAAGCCTAAAAAACACTCCATTTAAAATCACTCGATTCTACAACGATATCAAGTTCATTACGCAAAAGGTTTTCTTAAAAACCTGTCGTAACCCTCCGTCATTTTAGGAAGTAGAGTACTTAGTATTCGTGCTGTGTTTGTTGACCTTAGTTAAGGCACAGTGTACGGTAGCTAAGTGATATCTTCCTATATAGCATATGATGCGTTAGTTAGGACAGTCATATGACATTGTTGACCTTAGTTAAGGGTCATACGGGTGGGTCTAATTAATCAAGAAATGAAGGGTAGAACTTGACTAGTGCTTATGATTTGTTTGTTAGTGTATATGCCTTAGGGGCCATTATTGTATCATACTAGGTTGTATATTACTTAATGGAAGCTTGGGATATTCACAGTTGTATATAACAGCCTTGCTAAAAATTATAGTATGCTACTTGGTTTGTGTCTACTTTAATATGTGCATATGTTTCTTGTAACGTATCACTTATACATTTTAGTAGAACACATAGGATCTTTGCTTGATTACCAGCGTTGTGATGGCAGTCACACTAGTGGGGGCTGGGTAGTCTGTAAGCAACATCCTATACAGGTCCCTGGTCGTTGGGTTATCAAGATAGGGCATCGATATTCCGGAGTAGACTAAGTGTGTACGCTTCTCATCCTAGTTGGGGAGATGGTCTGTCCTACATCCATCAGTACGTCGTACTGGAGATAGTATACAGGTGCTCGTTAGGTTACGGGTACCCCGGACATGACTCGCAGGGGAACTGATTGGTTGGTATTATACCCATCGTCAGTTAACAGTTCCTAGGTGACATGAGTACAGCATTGTCCGCAGACTTGACACTGCTACTTCGCCTCGAGTGTGTCCCACTGTTCTTAGATTGCTACACTACCACGGCTCAAAGGAGTCGTGCAAACAGGTAGCAGTTGGACGCAGTCCCGAGCACTTGGAGGCAATGGCGGTTAGATAGGATTCGTCTCTCCCGGTATTGGGAGTTGATATCGCGCTGTGTTAGAGAGCCATTACGCAAAGTCTCTGGCCAGGGCAAGTGAGATTTACTGGTAGGTTCCAGTAGTTTTCTCAGGGTTTAATGGGCTACGCTCCGACACGACTTATACAGCTATTAGGGGACTGACGCTTGCCGCCCCCTAGGCTCGATATGCGATAGTCTTAGAAGAACAGACCGGACTGTACGGAGATTGTCACATCAGGCTCAGTGGGAGCTCGGATGGTTTTACTCATCGGCCTTCTTATCGACATCTACCTGGGGACCGTTACGTACAGCTAGTGCCGCTTGCGGTCTGTAGTTAAACCCACTGCCAGCGTAGTGTCGAGTCTTTAGAGTCCCACACAGAGAGTTTCCCTGCTCCAGGCGAAACGATATAGAGGTCGTATGGTTTTATGACAAGGGTTCGGACGCATACGTGTGTTTACGCACGTATGACTTTTCGGACAGTTTTTTACTAGCCGGCTTTGGTTTAAGCCAGATTCTAGTATCGGGTTATAGGATTTATACAGTCTAAAGTTTTTCCGTGTTTTCACGGATTGGAGGGGCGTTCTCGTAATTTGTCGGGAAGCTTCTAGAAGAGTGGTGACTTGGGGGGTGAGGTGGCATTGCATTAAATGAGATTAGTGACTCATTTGTGTGATTCATCCATGTCATTAATGCATCATAAATGCTTAATGACTCATGGAGATGAATCAATCATAGATATTTATGAAGTTTGGTTGTTAATTCTATTATTTCATTTTTGGATAAATAAATAATGCTTCATATATATTATGATAGATCATTATCTCATTTCATTCATCATCTTCACCTTCTCTCTCCTCAAGCTCACTCTCTCTTCAAACCCTAACCCTAACCTCTCATGTGTTGAGATCAAGGGTTAGCTAGACTAATACATCCATAACCTCACTCTATATCTCGTAGGTAGTTTAGATTAGCACTTTAAGCAACTTAGTTATCTCAATTTAGAGATTAAGCTTGGCGTAGAAGCTTTCGGGTGGATCGTCTTTGACTCGAGGAGGTCGTTGAGGTGCCGATGTTCCAAGGAGCCTACGAGGGGTGGAGGACAGCGATGAAGACCCGAAGGACATGCAACGTGAGGTATAACTTCGAATCCGAGTAGTTAAACCTCCACTAGATTGTTAGCAATGGTTTAGATACGATTCATGCGCTCAAGTCCGTGTTACGAAGCTTTGATAATCATTTTTCATATATTCCGCCTCCCCGCAAGTTCGTGGGGTGCGTGACATGGACTTACAGTGGTATCAGAGCCAACCAAACCATTACTAGCTTGTTAGTAACTGATTAGAAGTTCGATCGACTGGAAAACACGAAAACAAAAATTCGAAACCCTAAGTTTCTGTTAATTTTAAAAGTGTCTGAAAAAATATTTGACATACCTTAAAATTCACAGCAGGGAATTTAATGAATTCTCGGAAAATACGAGGGTTCAACTCGACTTGACAACTACGGAACCGCGGCCAAATGGTGCTTTTGGCCACGGATCCGCGGCCGAGTCAACTCCGAGTTGACTTGGATTTGCTCTGTAATTCATTATTTTTGGTGTTTTGTTTTCTAGTATGTTCTGTTTCTACCCAGGTTTCTTCAGTACATGTGTGCTTTTGGGGTAGACACGGAATATGGTATTCGGTCGATGTTCTAAGATATTTGCTAATTGGGTTTTTATCTGTAATGTTTAATATGTTCGTAAACCTTCCCTAATTGCTAGTATGTCGGTTGGCAGGGGGTTGCACATTTCTATAATGTTTACTGTTTGTGTATATGAGCTGTGTTGGACTGTTGTGATGATTAGCCGGGGTTTGAGATGTGTTTAATATTCATTCATTCCATGTAAATGTAATTTGATGTAATATTCTTTTGCGGGGCACATCCAGGATGCGGTTGTAGCCACCGTTGTATTATTTCTTTTTACTGTTTTTGCTCCTAGGATAGACCCAAGGTGGGGTACACAAACTACCGGGTACGTTGAAGTGTTTAGTGGCCTACTCACGTTGTTGAGGGAGACCGCTTCACTTCGGGTACTTGGCGGGTAGTTTGCCGTATCCGTAGGGGTCTGGGGTGGGGTAATGGCTATTCATCACAACTGTGTAATCCGTCTTTTATTGCAGGCTCAAAGCAAATGCGGATTGCTAGTAAATCCAATAAAGTTCATCAGTGGTCTGGAATGCTTATTATTGCGTCTGACGAATGTACAATATCTATATATATGATAGCTATTAGACGTCACTTATGTTTTACACCCGCGCTAGCCCAGCCCCCGCTCCGTCGTTAGTTAAGTAACCTAACGGGTGATGACGGGACCCTGTGGCGAATGCGGATGGCATAAGAGGACATGGTATTTTCGTTGTTTTCTGCAATGATAGGATAAATGATAGGACACATTATTATAATGCAAAGAAAATAAACCAAAGTTTAATCGTTGGAACAAATTTAAAAGAAACCACTCGGTTATTTTAAAAGATCAGAATTTTTAAAAAATTACGGAGCTTTAACCACTCCTTTTAAAAAGTATCAGGTTCCTTCGATTATATCAAGTTCACTACGTTCACGGTTTTACCAAAACCATTCGTAGCTCTCCGTCATTTCATATAGATAGTCATTAGTATTCAAGCTGTGTTTGTTGACTAAAGTCAAGGCACAGTGTTTGGTAGCTATTGGATATTCATATGCAGCATAGATAGATGCGTTGGTTTGGGATAGCCGTATTACCTTGTTGACTAAAGTCAAAGGTATGTACGGGTGGGTTCAAATTAACCTGGATAATGACGGGTAGAACTTGACATGTGACTTATGATTTGTTGACTAAAGTCAAGGTCATAAGAGCATGGGGAAATAATCCATATCGGGAATTTCTAAAGAAACTGAAATTTGCAGAAAGAGCATACCATTTTGGAGTTTGATTAATGTTGGTAGGATTCCTTCAACATTATCGTACGATGATATTTTGGATCCCGATCCTACTGTGAGTATATACTTATCAGGAGATTCGTCACTTAACGATCAATGCTATAAACCAAGTAGGTGCCTAGAAAGGTGTCAGAGAGGCTCCGCCCCGAGAGAAAAAAGGTTATTTAATTAAGGAACTTCGCGAAAGCGTTGGAAAACCTCCCTCGAAGTATCGTCACTGACCTGGCTGAACGGTTAAGCAAGAATTGTACGGTGAGAATAGTCCTGGCTAATTCTTCTTTTATGGTTTGAGGAGGGATTCGAGAAACAGTGGGAGCCATCCTGTTTAGATAAATTAAAAACCAATCTAAATTTGCAAGAGCATCATACTAATAGTATTTTCTTCTCTCTCTTAAATTGCAGCGACCTTGTGACCACACATAGGTTACATCTAGATAACAAATTGATTGAATCTGACTTATATGACTGGCAAAGGTCTGTCCAGATGTCCATTGCCTATGACAAGCTGGACCACCCTATCACTACTCAAGATCCCGCCGTCCCGGGTCCAGTTTCAACTGTCGCGGATATGGATATTCGTCAGACAAGGGAAAAAGATAAAGAGAAAGCTAAGTGCCTCATGTTAGCTTCAGTTGATGGTGTATACCAGAAGCAGCACGAGAAGATGGACTTAGTTTCCATCTTTCTCCATAACAAAGATTTATATGGAGAGCAATCTCATATCACAAGATATGAAAGCTCGAACGAATTAATTCAAGCGAGGTTAGCTGACGGGTCATCTGTAGGGGATAACGTCCTTACAATGACTAGCTATATTGATAAGCTCACGGACCTGAAGACCAGGTCGGAGAACGGGTCAGATACTGACCTGATTCTATAGTCTCTACCTTCTACCCTGAAGAAAACCAGGAAGTAGAAGGAAAGAGAAGGGCAAAAGTTTCGGGACTGGATATAGTAAAAGAGGGACGTTCCTATTGTTATGGGATTGGGCATAGGCAGAAAGATTGCAGGGCTTTTGAAGCCAGTAGCCAGGATAGGAAGCATGTTGTGGCTTCGACTTCGAGTGTGTTTGTAATAGAGAACTGTATGTCAGTTAACCCTACTTCCTGGGTATTGGATACCGGGTCAGGAACTCACATCTGTAATTCTTTACAGGCTCTGAGAAACCGTAGGGTTATCAGGATAGGTAACATGACCCTCACGGTTGTTAACGGAATGAGCATGAAAGCTGAATCCGTAGGGGAATATCATCTTGGACTGACAACTGGGCAGATATTGATTCTGCGTAACTGTTTTTATGTACCAGGTACGACTTGTAATATCATATCTGTATCCTTACTTTCTAAAGAAGGATGTGATTTTACATTCGTAAGTGATGTAGTTCACATCCACCTAAATCAAGTTATGATTGGGTCAGGTACATTAAAAAACGGGATATACGTATTAAATCAAGCTTAGATTTTCAGTATCCAGAACACACTTAAAAGAAAGTCTCCGGAAATAAATCAGGTTTTCTTATGACATTGTAGGCTCGGTCACATCAATGAGAGAAGGTTGACTAAGTTACATAGAGAAGGATATTTGAATCCGTTCGAATACCAATCTTATGCTACTTGTGAATTTTTTCTCAAAGGAAAGATGACAAAAATTCCGTTTAGTGGACACGGAGAAAGAGCAAGCGAGCTCTTAGGACTCGTACACAGTGACGTGTGCGGTCCAATGTCTATACATGCGCGAGGTGGTTATTCCTACTTCATTACTTTTACGGATGATTTCTCTAGTTATGGATATGTCTTCTTAATGAAACACAAATCCGAGGCCTTTGAGAAATTCCAAGAATACAAGAATGAAGTGGAAAAACAAACAGGCAAGAGAATAAAGACACTGAGATCTGATCGAGGTGATGAATACTTAAGTGCCGAGTTCCTGGGTTACTTAAAAGAGAATGGAATTCTCTCTCAGCTTACTCCTCCATACACACCACAACACAACGGTGTAACGGAAAGGAGGAACTGAACCCTATTGGATATGGTTCGTTCCATGATGAGTAATGCTGAGTTACCGCGATCATTCTGGGGATATGCACTAGAATCAGCTGCATATCTTTTGAACCGAGTTCCAACCAAGACAGTGCTTACCACACCATATCAGATGTGGAGTGGGAAGAAACCCTGTCTTAAGTATATTAAGACATGGGGATGTCCAGCTTTTATAAAGATGCAGCATGCGGACAAGCTTGAGGCACGCTCAGTACAGTGTAAGTTTGTGGGATATCCAAAAAAACTCCATGGGATATTATTTCTATTACGCAGAGGAACAAAAGGTCTTTGTTTCTCAACATGCCCGCTTCTTGGAAACTGAATTTTTGGAAAATCAGAAGAGTGGGAGCGCAATAGAACTGGAAGAAATTCCAGAGCCACAAGCTATTACTGAGAGATACTACGGTTTTCTCATAGTCGGGGATAGAGAGGATTGCACTATTGAGCCATTCAGAGCGGTGACTCAGTAAAATGGCTGGATACAATGCGGACCGAAATGGAGTCCATGTACACTAACAAAGTATGGACTTTGGACATTGCTCCAGATGGGGTAAAACCCGTAGGATGCAAATGGATCTTCAAAAACAAGATTTGTGTAGATAGACAGGTTGAAAGCTATAAGGCTAGACTTGTTGCAAAGGGTTTCTGTCAAAGACCTGGTTTGGACTATGACGAAACCTTTTCTCCAGTGGCTATGCTTAAATCTATTCGGGTCCTTCTTGCTATTGCTGCCTTCCACGATTATGAAATCTGGCAGATGGACGTAAAGACGGCCTTTCTAAATGGTAATTTGGAAGAAAGCGTCTATATGGATCAGCCAGAGGGATTCATTCAGAGTGGGAGCAGCGGTAAAGTATGCAAGCTGCATAAGTCCATTTATGGACTAAAGCAGGCATCGCGAAATTGGAACATCTGTTTTGATGATGCTGTCAAAGAATTTGACTTTATCAAAAATCCAGATGAACCTTGCATATATACAGTAAGATTGTAGGGAAAGCTGTAGCATTCCTCATCTTGTACGTAGATGACATTCTCCTAATAGGAAATGATATTCCTATGTTATAGTCAATCAAAAGATTCTTGTCACATAAATTCTCCATGAAAGACCTGGGTGATGCCACCTACATTCTGGGGATCCGGATCTATCGTGATAGATCAAAGAGGACGCTGGGACTTTCGCAGTCCAGGTACATAGACACCATAGTGAAGAGATTCAGTATGGATGATTCTAAGCGCGGTAATCTACCGGCTTGTCACGGAATCACCCTCTCCATAGAGATGTCTCCCAAGACTGATTTGGAAAGGGATCGCATGTCGATTATACCCTACGCTTCTGCGGTAGGCACTATAATGTATGCGATGTTATCTACCAGACCGGATGTAGCATACGCATTGAGCGTTGTAAACCGGTATCAGGCAAACCCAGGGGAGAAGCACTGGATAGCAGTAAAGAACATCCTCAAGTGCCTGAGGAGGACTAAAGATATGGTCTTAGTGTATGGCGGAAAAGACCTCCAGATTGAGGCCTTTGCCGACTCCGGCTTCCAGAGTGACAAAGATGACTCCAAGTCCATGTCGGGTTATGTCTTTACCCTCAATGGAGGGGCGGTTTGTTGGAAGAGTTCCAAACAGGAGACCGTTGCTGACTCAACGATGGAAGCAGAGTACATAGCTGCTTGCGATGCCGCAAAAGAAGCTGTCTGGATGAAGAAGTTCCTCACAGAACTTCAGGTGGTTCCTACCAGTGTTGATCCAATACTTTTGTATTGTGACAACAACGGCGCTATAGCTTTAGCGAAGGAACCCAGGTCCCATCAGAAGTCCAGACACATCTTAAGGCGGTATCACCGGATCAGGGAGATCGTAGATCGCCGTGATATCGAGGTGAAGAGAGTAGAGACGGAGAATAACATTGCTGATCCATTCACAAAGGCCCTTCCTCAGACGCAGTTCGAGAGGCTATTCGAGACGATAGGTCTACGATATGCCAGCTCATGGCCCTAGTGCAAGTGGGAGATTGTTCGTGTATATGCCCTAGGGGCCATTATTGTATTATACTAGGTTGTATATTACTTAATGGAAGGTTGGGATATTCACAGTTGTATATAACAGTCTTGCTAAAAATGGTAGTATGCTACTTGGTTTGTGTCTACTTTAATATGTGCATATGTTTCTTGTAACGTATCACTTATACAAATTAGTCGAGCCCATAGGATCTTTGCTTGATTACCAGCGTTGTGATGGCAGTCACACTAGTGGGGGCTGGGTAGTCTGTAAGCAACATCCTATACAGGTCCCTGGTCGTTGGATTATCGAGATAGGGCATCGATATTCCGGAGTAGTCTAAGTGTGTACGCTTCTCATCCCAGTTGGGGAGATGGACTGTCCCATAGCCATCAGTACGTCGTACTGGAGATAGTATACATGTGCTCGTTAGGTTACGGGGACACCGGACAGGACTCGCAGGGGAACTGATTGGTTGGTATTATACCCATCGTCAGTTAACAGTTCCTAGGTGACATGAGTACAGCATAGTCCGCAGACTTGACACTGCTACTTCGCCTCGAGTGTGTCCCACTGTTCTTAGATTGCTACCCTACTACGGCTCAAAGGAGTCGTGCAAACAGGTAGCAGTTGGGTGCAGTCCCGAGCACTTGGAGGCAGTGGCAGTTAGATAAGATTCGTCTCTCCCGGTATTGGGAGTTGATATCGCGCTGTGTCAGAGAGCCATTACGCAAAGTCCCTGGCTAGGGCAAGCGAGATTTACTGGTAGGTTCCAGTAGTTTTCTCAGGGTGTAATGGGCTACACTCCGACACGACTTATACAGCTATTAGGGGACTGACGTTTGCCGCCCCCTAGGCTCGATATGCGATAGTCTTAGACGAACAGACTGGACTGTATGGAGATTATCACATCAGGCTCAGTGGGAGTTCGGATGGTTTTACTCATCGTCCTTCTTATCGACATCTACCTGGGGACCGTTACGTACAGCTAGTGCTGCTTGCGGTCTGTGGTTAAACCCACTGCCAGCGTAGTGTCGAGTCTTTAGAGTCCCACACAGAGAGTTTCCCTGCTCCAGGCGAAACGATATAGAGGTTGTATGGTTTTACGACAAGGGTTCGGACGCATATGTGTGTTTACGCACGTACGACTTTTCGGACAGTTTTTTACTAGCCGGTTTTGGTTTAAGCCAGATTCTAGTATCGGGTTATAGGATTTATACAGTCTAAAGTTTTTCCGTGTTTTCACGGATTGGAGGGGCGTTCTCGTAATTTGTCGGGAAGCTTCTAGAAGAGTGGTGACTTGGGGGGTAAGGTGGCATTGCATTAAATGATATTAGTGACTCATTTGTGTGATTCATCCATGTCATTAATGCATCATAAATGCTTAATAACTCATGGAGGTGAATCACTCATAGATATTTATGAAGCATGGTTGTTAATTCTATTATTTCATTTTTGGATAAATAAATAATGCTTCATATATATTATGATAGATCATTATCTCATTTCATTCATCATCTTCACCTTCTCTCTCCTCAAGCTCACTCTCTCTTCAAACCCTAACCCTAACCTCTCATGTGTTGAGATCAAGGGTTAGCTAGACTAATACATCCATAAGCTCACTCTATATCCCCTAGGTAGCTTAGATTAGCACTTTAAGCAACCTAGTTATCTCAATTTAGAGATTAAGCTTGGCGTAGGAGCTTTCGGGTGGATCGTCTTTGACTCGAGGAGGCCGTTGAGGTGCCAATGTTCCAAGGAGCCTACAAGGAGTGGAGGACAGCGATGAAGACACGAAGGACATGCAACGTGAGGTATAACTTCGAATCCGAGTAGTTAAACCTCCAGTAGATTGTTAGCAATGGTTTAGATACGATTCATGCGCTCAAGTCCATATTACGAAACTTTGATAATCGTTTTTCAAATATTCTGCCTCCCCGCAAGTTCGGGGGGTGCGTGACATGGACTTACATTGTTAACCATAGTTAAGGTCATAACTCACTAGGGGTAAAATATTATTGGGAATTTCAAGTGTTGAAATTTGCAATGAGATTGCATACCTTCTATGAAATACTTGGATCCCGATACCCGCTGCGAGTAAGAGTTACTCCTGGGAGAGTTTTACACATTATAATTAGCCGATCAAGTAGGTGACTAGAATGGTGTCAACGGGGTTACGCCCTTGGGAAAATGAGGTTTATTTTAATTTGGTCCGTGCGAAAGCACGGGGAACCTCCCTCAAAGTACTGGCACTGGCCTGGCTGAAAGATTGACGAACTTGTAGGGTGTAATTAACCCCGGCTAGTATTTCCTTTTAGGGTTTGAAGGAAGATTTGACTAAAACAGTGGGAGACATCCTGATTAGATAAATTAATATCCAATCTAATCTTGTAAAAGAGTACGCTGAGTGTTTTCTTTTCTCTCTCTCCAAGTAGCGACCATGTCTTGCCTTAATCAAGATAATAATACGGATGTATTTGACCGAACCAGCTTGTTATACTGAGCTGGGGAACGTTGGTCTCGCTCCAACTTATAATTGTTATAAGACAGAGCAGGAAATTGGGGAATACCAGATTTCCTGTGCTTCCTAAACGAAGAAAGTGCATGCTGATGCATCATCTTCGGGTGTGTTCATTACATAGAACTGTTTCTCAGTATCCTTTACGTCCTGGGTATGAGATACCGGATCGGGATCCCGCATATGTAATCTATTACATGGGCTACAGATAGGTAGAGAACTGAGAACGGGTGATAAGTTTCATGAGATAGAAACGGTGCAAGTGTTGTAGCCAAGTCTGTTGGTCACTACCACCTTGTATTACCAAAATACATTGATTCTGAACGATTGTTATTAGATACCGAACCTGATATACAACATCATATCAGTCTCTTTATTACTAAAGAAATGATATAATTTTGTATTGTTGGATAATGTTTTGAACATTTCCTATATCAAGAGTTGATCGGTTCAGGCACGTTATCTAAAAGCATTGACGTTCTAAATCAAACTACAGTTCTTAGTATACAGAACACACACAAGAGGAATAGTTCAGAAATAAACGAATCCTTCTTGAGGTATTGTAGACTAGGTCATATCAATGCGACCCGACTAGCCAAGTTACATTTAGATGCATATTTAAATTAGTTTAAATTTACATCTTATGAAACTTTCCGGTCATGTCACAAAGATAAGATGACCATAGCTCTGTTTATTGGAAACAGAGAAAGAGTTAGTGAACTCTTGGGATTGATACATGTTGATGTATGAAGGTCCCCTGTCTACACATGCCAAGATCAGTTCTTCATACTTCATTACATTCTCTGATAATCTCTCAAGATTCAGACATATGTTCCTGTTGAAACACAAGTCCGAAGCTTTTGAGATATTCACAGAATATAAGTTAGAAGTAGAGAACCATAAACGGGTATAAGTATTATGTCCTTTGATGAGATCAGGGAGGAGAATACTTGAGCACGGAATTCCTGGACTATTCTAAAAGGGAATGAGATTCTCTCTCAGCATTACTCCTCCGAATACACCACAGCACCTCAGTGTATCGGGGAGGAGCAATAGCACCCTATTTGATATGGTGTGCTCTTACAAGTGCCGAGAAACCCTAATACGGATCGTTAACTAGAATTTTAGGCGACAAAAGAAAGTAGTTAACAACTTAACTAAAAGAACGGAAATACAACCTTTGTAGATCCGGTCCTCCACCTCCACGGCTCCATGATGAAGTCCCCTCTCTGTCCATATCGGATCCCGGGCTCTAGCGTCGGCTTCGTCGGAGAAATGGGCGGGCTAGGTCGTCAATGTCGATGCCGAAGATGATCTACGTCGAGGCATCACAAGATCAAGCTCCTGCTTCACCAAGTCATGAAACTTGTGAAGAAAACACCCTATACTACTTGGCAAGAGATAGAGGGTGAAGAAATAGGAGGTGGGTGCACTTTAGAATTGGATTTCTCACACTTTTTCATCAATCACCATTGATGGTGAAGCTTTTTCTACTTTGAAAGAAGAAGAAGAAGAAGATGAATAATATGATGAGTTATTCTCAAAAAGAAAATAAAACAATACTTATCATATGGCAACCATGGTCAAGTGTAGAGAATAAATCATGGTTAGAAGGAATGGTTAGGGTTAAGCATGAAGACAAAATGGTCACTTAGTCAAAGCTTCATGAAGCTTCAACATGCATCCAAAGAAAGCCACCATTTTTCTTTATGCTTATTATTTTCCAAAAAGAATAAACAAATAAATAAATGAATAAATAAGTAATGGATAAACAAAACCCTAATCATTAGTTTAACCATGGTTTAATTCTTTGCACTTAACCAAGTAAACATGTATCATCAAACATGATACAATTATTCGCACAAAAAGTATATCACATATACAACTTGTACATCCAAGTGAGAAAATCCATTTGAAGTGAACCAATACTAGTTAATGCAAAGTAATATATCAAATATATAATTATACATTAAATCATTAAATCAACACTTGATTTAACGATCCGGTCATATCGCATATAACCGACTAGTATCCTATGTATCGGCTTACCGAATCAATCCTTGATTCGATAACTAGGTTATATCGCATACAACCATATCGATACATTCATCGCGAGAATAGAATACGGTATCACATACACGCATTATTCTCGGTCCCGCACATATCTCATATGCGCTTCTATTTCGTTTCGCTTGAGCCAGGAAACCTCTGTGTAGGACTCTAAAGACTCGTCAATACGCCGGCAGCAGGTGATGATCATATCAAACACCCACAAGCCGCAAGCGGTCTGCTAAACGTAACGGCCACCCGGGTATTGAGCGATCAGAAGATCGACGAGCAAGCCCGCTCACACTCCTGTGAATCCAACCAGTAACACTTACCGTACAGTCCGGTCTCGTCGTCTGATATGTCGCATATCTCGCCTAGGGGTGGTAAACGTCAGACCCCAATAGCTCGATAAGTCGTGTCGATATGAGGTCTATAACAGTTCGAGAAGCTACAGGTAACACTTACCAGTAATTCTCAGCAACCCTGGCCAGGGATTTCCGGTTATAGCCAATCGAACACTGCGCAACATCAACTCCCTATACCGGGAGAGGCGAATCCCCTCCTATCGCTCATTGCCTCCATGTGATTCGGGACTGTACCCAAAAACCACCGTTTTGCACGCCCTCTTGGACGTGGTACGGTGGAAATCAAAGCACAGTGGGAACCACACAAGACTCTATGACGATCTCGGGTCAACAGTCTACTCTGTACCAGTGTCACCAGAGAACTGCCATCTGACGTAAGGTATAACACCATCTGGGAGTTCTCGGCGAATCCGTCCAGTGTACCCAGTCTCCACTGAGCACCCGTACATCATCTCTGATGTCAAACACCAATGGATATGGTATCATCCATCGCCCATCTGTATGGGTCGAGAAGGTATACGCTAGTCTACTCTAGTATATCGATGCCCTGTCTCGATATACCCACGACTAGGGACCTTGAAGGATGTACTTATGGACTACCATGTCCCCACTAGTATGATCTGCATCATAGTCCAGGTAGTCAAGTACACATCCTAAGGGCTTTACCAACATGTAACAGAGAGACAATCAGTATACACGTTAAGGTAAAGATCAACCAGATAGCATACTATCATGTCGAGCAAGAAAGTCCTCCCTATATATGTCCAAGCATCCACTACAATATACATCCTATGTATAGTAATGGCCTCTAGGGCATACATATAACTAACAATCTCCCACTTGCACTAGGGCCATCTGATAGCAGTGGTTGTAGTATCTCATACTCAACCATCCCATAAAAATCTCTCTCTGGGAACAGGCCTTTATGAGTGGATCCGCTGTGTTTGTCCTCTGAGTCTACTCTCCAAACCTCGATCACCCTGGAGATCAACCATCTCCATGATCAGGTGACACTGCCTTAGAATATGTCTGGATCACTGATGGGACCGGCGTTCCTCGGCATAAGCCACAACTCCATTGTCTCACAATGGTTGGAACGTAGTTCATCTCATGAACCAATACCCAAACATCCTCTTTGGTAGCATCTTAAGTAGCGATGAATCCTGCCTTTATCGTCTAGTATGCCACGGTATCTAGCTTGTAACTCTTCCAACATACCGTCCCTATACTTAGAATAAAGACAATGCATGTGACTGACATTCAGTCGTGTTTATCACCCTGGAACTCTTCCAGTGATTCTCCCCAGGATCGATTGAAACAATCTCACTACATCTAGTGAGTATCCTAACATCCAATTACATCTATCTCATATATGAAAACTCAGGATTTAGGAGGTATCACTTTGATCCTATATGGAGAATCTTTGTGATAATCGGAGATTGACCGAGCGTAGCATAGGAAACTCCTTCCCTATCAAGAGTATGTCATCCACGTACTCTACGAGGATCACTACCATACTCCCTACTACCTTCTTGTATATACAAGGTTCATCTACCATTTTGATGATGTCAAACCATTTGACTAACTCATCAAAACAGATGTTCCAACTCCGCGATGCCTGCTTTATCATATAAAACATCTTGCACACGTTTCCGCTGCTCCCACTGTGTACGAAGCCCTCTGGCTGTGTACTTATAGACGCTCTCTTCCAAAACATCATTTAGAAAAGCAGTCATGACACCCTACCACCAGATATCGTAGTCATGGTATGTAGCCGTGGCAAGTAGGATCTGGATGGACTTAAGCATAGATCCTTAGAAAAGGTTTCAACATAATCCACACCTGGTTGATGACGAAAACCTTTAACAAGTCTAGCTTTGAAAGTCTCAACCTTTCCAAGTACACCAAGTAATCTTCTCAAGATATACTTGCTCCTGATGGGGATTTAACCCTTCAGATATGGCAACCAAAGTCCATACTTTGTTGGTGTACATGGATTCCATCTCAGATCGCTAAGCATCCAGCCATTTCGACAGAGTCTTACTCCCGATGGCCAGTTCGAAACTAGTTGGGTCATCATCTCATGATGCAATCCTCGCTCCCACTGTCATAGAGAAACCGAAATATCTCTCAGGTGGGTGAGGAACCCTACTAGATCGGCGGAGAGGCTGAGGTTCGTTGGTAACTATTGAATCCTTCGGTTCTACCAAATCATGAGCTGCAGATTGTATAGCTGGAACATTTCCAGTTGTACATAACAGATCTTGCCTCGAGCTTGTCCGGATTTTGTTTTTAGACATAGGCCGGACAACCCCAAATCTTAACTAACTTAAGATATGGGCTTTTTCCTTTCCATATCACATATGAAGTGGTAGGCAACTGATTGGATCGGAACCCTATTCAATAGGTATGCAACTTCATAAGTGCATAACTCCCAAAAGAAAAAAGGTAACTCAGCAGTACTCATCATAGAGCACACCATATCAAATAGGGTGTATCTGCTCCGCCCCGATATACCATCGTATGGTGTATCCGGAGGAGTAATCCTGAGAGAGAATCTCATTCTCCTTAAGAATAGTCCAGGATTTCCATGCTCAAGTATTCTCCTCCTTGATCTCATCATAGGACATAATACTTATACCCGTATTTTGGTTCTCTACTTCTAACTTATATTCCGTGAATATCTCAAAAGGTTCGGACTTGTGTTTCAACAGGAACATATGTCTGAATCTTGAGAGATCATCAGAGAATGTAACGAAGTACAAAGAACCGGTCCTGGCATGTGTAGACAGGAGACCTTACATACATCATCATGTATCAGTCCCAAGAGTTCACTAACTCTTTCTCTGTTTCCAGTAAACGGAGCTATAGTCATCTTATCTTTGTGACATGACTGGCAAGTTTCACAAGATGTAAATTCAAACAGATTTAAATATGCATCTATGTGCAACTTAGCTAGTCGGGTCGCATTGATATGACCTAGTCTACAATACCTCAAGAAGGATTCGTTCATTTCTGAACTCTTCCTCTTGTGTGTGTTCTGTATACTTAAGAACTGTAGTTTGATTTAGACCATCAATGCTTTTAGATAACGTGCCTGAACCGATCAACTTTTTATATAGGAAATGTTCAAAACATTATCCAACAATACAAAATTTTATCATTTCTTTACTAATAAAGAGATAGATATGATTTTGTATATCAGGTTTGGTATCTAATAACATTCGTTCAGAATCAATGTATTTGGAATACAGGGTGACAGTGACCAACAGACTTGGCTGCAACACTTGCCCCGTTTTCTGCCTCATGAAACTTATCACCCGTTCTCAGTTCTTTACCTATCTGTAGCCCATGTAACATATTACATATCTGGAATCCTGATCTGGTATCACATACCCAGGACGTAAAGGATACTGAGAAACAGTTCTCTGTAATGAACACACCCGAAGATGATGCATCAACATGCACTCTCTTCGTTTGGGCGGCATGGGAATTCTGGTAATCCCTAATTTCCTGCTCTGTCTTATAACAATTATAAGTGGGAGCGGGACCAACGTTCCCCAGCTCAGTATGACAAGCGGGTTCGGTCAGTACATCCGTATTATTATCTTAATTAAGGCGTGATATGGTCGCTACCTGAAGAGAGAGAGAAGAAAACACTCAGCGTGCGCCCTTGCAAGAATAGATTGGTTTTATTTAATCTAATCAGGATGGCTCCCACTGTTTTAATCAAATCTTCCTTCAAACCCTAAAAGGAAAGACTAGCCGGGATTAATTACACACTACAAGTTCGCCAATCTTTCAGCCAGGCCAGTGTCGGTACTTTGAGGGAGGTCCCCCGTGATTTCGCACGAAGCTAATTAATGTAAACCTCATTTTCCCAGAGGCGTAACCTCGTTGACACCTTTCTAGACACCTACTTGATCGGCTAATTGTAATGTGTAAAACTCTCCCAGGAGTAACTCTTACTCGCAGCGGGTATCGGGATTCAACTATCTCATAGAAGGTATGCAATCTTATTGCAAATTTCAACACTTGAAATTCCCGATAATATTTTGCCCCTAGCGTCCTATGACCTTGACGGAGGCCAAACTACCCATAGTCCGCTAGTCAAGTTCAACCCGTCATTTCCTGATTGAATTAAACCCACCCGCACGACCCTTGACGGAGGCCAAACAACGCCGTATGAATACCCTAATCCAACCGCATCATATGTTAGCAGATAAGCACTAGTTAGCTACCGTACAGTACGCCTTGACGGAGGCCAAACTACCGCAGCACGAATACTAACTAGTACTTATCTGAAATGACGGAGGGCTACGACACATTTTTCTGAAAACCTATTGCGTAATGAACTTGATATCGTTGTAGGATCGAATGAATTTTGAAATGGAGTGTTTTTGAGGCTTTTCTAGTTTTGCTAAAGGAGTCACTGCCGGTGAAGGGATCGTCGGTCCTTTCCTCGTCGAATGAGGTGCGAGATATATCATATATATCACTGTGCAAAGCAAAAACTCTTAAAAGCAATCAAAAGACAAACCGAGTGTGTAGCATCCGCCAGTTATTGATAAAGGAATCACTCCCGGTGAAGGGATCTCGGTCCTTTCCTTATCGAATAAGGTGCAGGATATATCATATATACCGCTGTGCAAAGCAAGAACTGTAGCTACCTGTTTTATTTTTGAAATTCGATTCTACAACATCTTAGGTTTGTTTTACTTTCATTAATCACATTAATGAAGTCCCAGCATTTAAGTACCTAAACATCACAGATAAATACGACGTACACTTATGCCATCCGCATTCGCCTCGATGTCCCCTCGTGCACAGTTAGGTTAGGTGACTA
Source organism: Agapanthus africanus (assembly GCA_030015575.1). Classification (NCBI taxonomy): domain Eukaryota; kingdom Viridiplantae; phylum Streptophyta; class Magnoliopsida; order Asparagales; family Amaryllidaceae; genus Agapanthus; species Agapanthus africanus. Next base: position 284,041,352 of record CM057344.1, read on the forward strand.
ACGACAGAGCGGGGCAGCGCTAGCGCGGGTGTAAAATATAAGTAACGCCTATATAATATATCATATATACTATTTAAAGTATCCATCACAGAACATCACATGATCACATCATAGATATCGCAGCAGAAGAATCATATGAAATATTGGATATACTAGGACGTCCGTGTTTTCAATACGAGCCAATATAAAACACGGATTCCACGGTCGCGATGAATAGCCAAACCCACACCCCTAGACCCCTACGAGAGCGGCAAGCAACCCTACCAATTCTAGAGTTAGGAGACCCGGACTCGACTCCTCGAGTTGGTCTCCCACTGGACTCCAGAACCCGGTTACTTGTGCTCCCCTCCTTGGGTCTATCCTAGTTCGGAAAAGAAAATAATATACAAAGGGTGACATCTTCCGCAACCTGGAAGTGCCCCAATAAAAGAATATTACATACAAGTTTGTACATGAATGAAAATGAAAAACAGTCATCTCACATAAAAACCCCCGGCTATTCAAACACGACGATCCAATATAACATATCCAGCAACACATAACATCACATGTCATCAACGTAAGTAAATATGCGCATCCCAATTGTCGTTGACATATAGCAACGAAACCGGCGATATCACATATTACACTTACGGTCATATAAAAGAAAGTGTAAAACTACAACAGTTGGAATCCGCAACATCCTCAGACATCGCATGCCTGACTAAATGAATTTCTTAGACATCGCATGCCTAACAATTATAAACCCCGCATTTTAGTCTCATCATCGAAAACTCTTTTCAATATTAAGTCGGGCAATTCAACAAGATTCCCGACATCCTGATCGGATGCTCGTCGCAAACTTTAGTAGGCGGCCGCACCCCCGACGCCGTCGACGAAGTGCACCAAGGCAGAACACCGCTGCCGCGAGCACCCGAACGGATGCTTTCGGCGACGGGGTTTTCCTACAGTCACTTGGTCGGGGGTATGGAGTGAGGCTGTTTATTAAGTTTACCCGGCGAGTATCCGCGTACGCTACGTGATTGCGACGGACTTTTGATCATATCAAAATTCCGTGGCAACCGATCAAGTGAGATTAAACTGCTATGTTTATAACATTCATTCAGTTATCTCATAACTACTTGTGAATTCCAATTATTGTATCCCATTCCAGATAATTAGAAAATGTTAAACTTTCCGATCGAACATTCAAACACCCAAGTTTTCCCGATACAGATCAACACATGAAACAAGTCTAAAAACATTCAGTTCGTGCCTCAGTACCAACGGTCCAGCCGTAGAAGGGTCAAGCCAACGCCTCACATGTGGCACGCCGTACTGCCCCAAACCCGAAGGTTCAAAGGGTAGTTCAAGACGGTCACATAATCGAGTTAAGGTTTGTTGTCTTCTAGAGGGACCATCGCGTTACTTGCACTACTTAGAACGTGATTAAACTACAGAAAAATCCAACAATTGGAAATTTCCCGGCAAGGGAAAAAGTGGGTATTTATATCCGGTCGAACTTTTTAACATATTCAAAAAATTATCCGGAAAACCACATAGACAAAATCTGATAATCCGATCGAATAAACGAATCCCCAAAACAACCCAGAATATTCAACTCTTGAATAAATATTAAAAAATCCCAGAAAATACAGCACTAAAGGTTAGGAATTACTGTGCAAAATTCAAGAGGTGATGTGACAACTTGGCCGCGGAACCGCCGCACAAGCCATGCTTGTGCCGCGGTTCCGCCGCTCTTTAGACGAATCAGTTGGTCAAATTTGCACCGTAATTCATAGAATCTCCTGCTGAATTTTTTAAGAATTTTTAATCTGGAAAAAACCTAGTTTTTGAAAAAAGTCCAGAGAGCATTTTTTGTGTTAGGGTTTCGGTTCGTTCGGGTTTCAAACTTCGTCTACGCATCGCCTAAGGCTCTAGCTAGGCTCTGATACCACTGTAGGGTTCCTAGGCACTCTCAAGAGGTCTCACAAGGCATCAACCATGCCAATTTCAAATTTTACAAGTGCCGAGAAACCCTAATACGGATCGTTAACTAGAATTTTAGGCGACAAAAGAAAGTAGTTAACAACTTAACTAAAAGAACGGAAATACAACCTTTGTAGATCCGGTCCTCCACCTCCACGGCTCCGTGATGAAGTCCCCTCGCTGTCCATATCGGATCCCGGGATCTAGCGTCGGCTTCGTCGGAGAAATGGGCGGGCTAGGTCGTCGATGTCGATGCCGAAGATGATCTACGTCGAGGCATCACAAGATCAAGCTCCTGCTTCACCAAGTCATGAAACTTGTGAAGAAAACACCCTATACTACTTGGCAAGAGATAGAGGGTGAAGAAATAGGAGGTGGGTGCACTTTAGAATTGGATCTCTCACTCTTTTTCATCAATCACCATTGATGGTCAAGCTTTTTCTACTTTGAAAGTAGAAGAAGAAGAAGATGAATAATATGATGAGTTATTCTCAAAAAGAAAATAAAACAATACTTATCATATGGCAACCATGGTCAAGTGTAGAGAATAAATCATGGTTAGAAGGAATGGTTAGGGTTAAGCATGAAGACAAAATGGTCACTTAGTCAAAGCTTCATGAAGCTTCAACATGCATCCAAAGAAAGCCACCATTTTTCTTTATGCTTATTATTTTCCAAAAAGAATAAACAAATAAATAAATGAATAAATAAGTAATGGATAAACAAAACCCTAATCATTAGTTTAACCATGGTTTAATTCTTTGCACTTAACCAAGTAAACATGTATCATCAAACATGATACAATTATTTGCACAAAAAGTATATCACATATACAACTTGTACATCCAAGTGAGAAAATCCATTTGAAGTGAACCAATACTAGTTAATGCAAAGTAATATATCAAATATATAATTATACATTAAATCATTAAATCAACACTTGATTTAACGATCCGGTCATATCGCATATAACCGACTAGTATCCTATGTATCGGCTTACCGAATCAATCCTTGATTCGATAACTAGGTTATATCGCATACAACCATATCGATACATTCATCGCGAGAATATAATATGGTATCACATACACGCATTATTCTCGGTCCCGCACATATCTCATATGCGCTCCTATTTCGTTTCGCTTGAGCCAGGAAACCTCTGTGTAGGACTCTAAAGACTCGTCAATACGCCGGCAGCAGGTGATGATCATATCAAACACCCACAAGCCGCAAGCGGTCTGCTAAACGTAACGGCCACCCGGGTATTGAGCGATCAGAAGATCGACGAGCAAGCCCTCTCACACTCCTGTGAATCCAACCAATAACACTTACCGTACAGTCCGGTCTCGTCGTCTGATATGTCGCATATCTCGCCTAGGGGTGGTAAACGTCAGACCCCAATAGCTCGATAAGTCGTGTCGATATGAGGTCTATAACAGTTCGAGAAGCTACAGGTAACACTTACCAGTAATTCTCAGCAACCCTGGCCAGGGATTTCCGGTTATAGCCAATCGAACACTGCGCAACATCAACTCCCTATACCGGGAGAGGCGAATCCCCTCCTATCGCTCATTGCCTCCATGTGATTCGGGACTGTACACAAAAACCACCGTTTTGCACGCCCTCTTGGACGTGGTAAGGTGGAAATCAAAGCACAGTGGGAACCACACAAGACTCTATGACGATCTCGGGTCAACAGACTACTCTGTACCAGTGTCACCAGAGAACTGCCATCTGACGTAAGGTATAACACCATCTGGGAGTTCTCGGCGAGTCCGTCCAGTATACCCAGTCTCCACTGAGCACCCGTACATCATCTCTGATGTCAAACACCAATGGATATGGTATCATCCATCGCCCATCTGTATGGGTCGAGAAGGTATACGCTAGTCTACTCTGGTATATCGATGCCCTGTCTCGATATACCCACGACTAGGGACCTTGAAGGATGTACTTATGGACTACCATGTCCCCACTAGTATGATCTGCATCATAGTCCAGGTAGTCAAGTACACATCCTAAGGGCTTTACCAACATGTAACAGAGAGACAATCAGTATACACGTTAAGGTAAAGATCAACCAGATAGCATACTATCATGTCGAGCAAGAAAGTCCTCCCTATATATGTCCAAGCATCCACTACAATATACATCCTATGTATAGTAAGGGCCTCTAGGGCATACATATAACTAACAGCTCTATGATCAATACTACTGAGTTTCCGATTTCCTTTTGGGTGTAATGCACTTGAGAAGCTGCATACCTATTGAATAGGGTTCAAATCAGATCAGTTGCCTACCACTTCATATGTGATATGGAAAGGGAAGATCCCATATCTTGAGTTTGTTAAGATTTGGGGTTGTCCGGCCTATGTCTAAAAAGCAAAATCCGGACAAGCTCGAGGCAAGGTCTGTTCTGTAGAACTGGAAAGGTTCCAGCTATACAAACTGCCGCTGATGATTTGGTAAACCCGAAGGATTCAATAGATTCCAACGAACCTCAGCATCTCCGCCGATCTAGTAGGGTTCCTCACCCACCTGAGAGATATTTCGGCTTCTCTATGACAGTGGGAGCGAGTATTGCATCATGAGATGATGACCCAACTAGTTTCGAGCAGGCCATCAGGAGTGGAACTCTGTAAGAATGGCTGGATGCTTAGTGATCTGAGATGGAATCCTTATACACCAACAAAGTATGGACTTTGGTTGCTTTATCTGAAGGGTTAAATCTCCATCAGGAGCGAGTATATCTTGAGAAGATTTCTTGGTGTACATGGAAAAGTTGAGACTTTCAAAACTATGCTTAAGTCCATCCAGATCCTACTTGCCACGGCTACATACCATGACTATGATATCTGGCGGTTGGGTGTCATGATTGCTTTTCTAAATGATGATTTGGAAGAGAGCTTCTATAAGTACACAGCCAGAGGGCTTCGTAGACAGTGGGAGCAGTGGAAACGTATGCAAGATGATTTATAGGATAAAGCAGGCATCGCAGAGTTGGAACATCTGTTTTGATGTGGTAGTCAAAGAGTTTGACTTTATCAAAATGGTAGATGAACCTTGTATACACAAAAAGGTAGTAGGGAGTATGGTGGTGATCCTCGTAGAGTACATGGATGACATACTCTTGATAGGGAAGGAGTTTCCTATGCTACGCTCGGTCAATCTCCGCTTAACACAAGCATTCTCCATATAGGATCAAGATGATACCTCCTAAATCCTGGGTTTTTGGATCTATGAGATAGATCTAATTGGATGTTAGGATACTCACTAGTTGTAGTGAGATAGTATCAATCGATCCTTGGGAGAATCACTAGAAAGGTTCCAGGGTGATAAGGACGACTGAATGTCAGTCGCAGGCATTGTCATTACCCTCAGTGGAGGGACGGTATGTTGGAAGAGTTCCAAGCTAGATACCGTGACTTACTAGACGATCAAAGGCAAGATACATCGTTACCAAGAATGCTACCAAAGAGGCTGTCTTGATATATAAGTTCATGAGATGAACTTCGTTCCTGCCATTGTATGACAATGGAGTTGTGGCTTATGCCAAGGAACCCCCGTCCCATTAGAAATCCAGATATAATTCTTAGGCAGTATCACCTGATTATGGAGATGGTTGATCTCCAGGGAGATCAAGGTTAGGAGAGTAGACACAGAGGACAACAGCGCGGATCCACTCACAAAGGCCTTTTTCCCAGAAGAGACTTTTTTGGGATGGTTGAGTATGAGATACTTCAACCACAGCTAATTGTTGGGTATGTGATACCACAATAGATGGCCCTAGTGCAAGTGGGAGATTGTTAGTTATATGTATGACCTAGAGGCCATTACTATACATACGATGTATATTGTAGTGGATGCTTGGACATATATAGGGAGGACTTTCTCGCTCGACATGATAGTATGCTATCTGGTTGTACTTTATCTAAACATGTACTCTGATTGTCTCTATGTTACAAGTTGATAAAGCCCTTAGGATATGTTCTCGACTACTGGGACTATGATGAGATCATACTAGTGGGCCCACGGTAGTCGGCGAGTACATCCTATAACTGTACCTAGTCGAGGGTGTATCGAGACAGGGCATCGATACACCAGAGTAGACTAGCGTATACGCATCTTGACACATATGATGGGCGATGGATGATCCCATATCAATCGGTGTTTGACATCAAGGATGGTGTACGGGTGCTCAGTGGAGACTGGGTACACTGGACGGACTCGCCGAGAACTCCCAGATGGTATTATACCTCATGTCAGATGGCAGTTCTCCGGTGACACTGGTACAGAGTAGTCTGTTGACCCGAGATCGTCAAAGAGTCTTGTGTGATTCCCACTGTGCTTTGATTTCCATAATACCACGTCCAAGAGGGCGTGCAAAAAGGTGGCTTTTGGGTACAGTCCCGAATCGCATGGAGGCAATGAGCGATAGGAGGGGATTCGTCTCTCCCGGTATAGGGAGTTGATGTTGCGCTGTGTTCGATTGGCTATAACTGGAAATCCCTGGCCAGGGTTGCTGAGATTTACTGGTAAGGGTTATCAGTAGTTTCTCGAACTGTTATAGACCTCATATCGACACGAGTTATCAAGCTACTGGGGTCTGACGTTTACCACCCTTAGGCGAGATATGCGATATATCAGACGACGAGACCGGACTGTACGGGAGTGTTACTGATTGGATTCACAGGGGAATGTACAGGCTTGCTTGTTGATCTTCTGAGCACTCAATACCTGGGTGGCTGTTACGTTTAGCTGACCGCTTGCAGCTTGTGGTTGTTTGATATGATCATCACCTACTGCCGGCGTATTGACGATTCTTTAGAGTCCTATACAGAGGTTTCTTGACTCAGGCAAAACGGAGTAGGGGCATAGATGTGATATGTGCAGGACCGAGGATAATGCGATATGTGATATCGTATTCTATTCTCGCGATATTTGATATCAGCCGGGTCATCGAATCAAGTGTTGATTTGATGAATCGGTAAATGAGATATTAGTCGGTTATATGCGATATAGCCGGATTGTCGGATCAAGTGTAGATTCGATAATTTAATGTATAATAATATATATGATATATTAAATTACATTAACTAATATTAGCTCACTAAAAGATTCTTTTTCTCACTCGGGTAATACATTGATATATATGCGATATATGTTAAATGTATTATTTTATTTTGTTACAATAAATATTATATATGTGATATATATTATTTTAACATGATATGATAACTAATGCAACATGTTTAGTGGAGGTTAAACAAGATTAGGGTTTGATTTGCGTTAGTGCATTCATGAACCTTCTGGAAGGTTTCTTTTTGTTTTTGTAAAGATATTTTCAAGTGACTCATGCTTTAATCCAACCTAAACACTAGCCCTAGTTAAATCTCTATAAAGGTTTAGTTAACCATGGTTGTATTATTCATCATTATTATCTTTTCATTATTCATCACAAAAGGTTTCTAATTTTATTCATCTTCTTCTTCCTTCTTGCTTCATGGAAAAAGCTTTCTAGCTTTATCTAAGTGATGATTATGTGTGAGAAAAAGATTATAAATGAGAGCAAAAATCCTACTTCATCATCCTCATCTATCCTTGCCTTTTAGATGAGAGTGTTTACTTCATTTAGTGAGTGAGAGCTTGTGTTAATGAAACTTCAAGGTAGATCATCTTTATTATCGAAGATCGGAAGCAAGCTCGCATCTTTCTCTTCATGGAGCCTCTCGAGAGTCCGGAACACGATGATCGCAGCGAAGGGACTTCAACACGGAGCTTAAGAAGTGAAGGATAGGATCTACAAAGGTTGTAATCGCTCTCACTTAGTGTTAAAGTGTTTAATATGCTTGTTTTCGCATAAACTCTAGTTTAAAGATCCGGCTTTGGGTTATTCGGCACGGCTAAAATTTTAATCGGGCATGGTTGATGCCTCGTAGACCCTTGTGCATGTGCCTAGCAACCCTACACTCGTCGGCTGGCCTCTGGTGCTCGGCCTTGACTTGCTGACAAGTCAGGCACCTCGATACAAAGTCTGTAACATCCATCTTCAACCCGTCCCACCAGTGAACTGCTCTCAAATCACGGTACATCTTGGTGGAACCTGTATGAATACTGTATAATTATCTATGAGCCTCCTCAAGAATATCAGGCCTCAGTCCCCCAGAATCTGGTACGCACAGTCGAGTCCCAAATCGAAGTATCCCATGATCATCAATCATAAACTCGGAAACTCTGCCCTGTCGAATCTGCTCGATAATCTCTAAAATACGGGCATCGTTGGACTGTGCCTCGCGGATACGGTCAAGTAACTGTGGGCGTGCTCTGAAATGGGCAAGCTGTCCCTCTGAAGGAGTAAACTTGAACTGCACTCTGTTGTCATATAAAACCTACCAATCCGCCGTCGACTGCATCTATACTGCGCTCAAACAAGATAGGCTACCTCCGGGCCTCCTACTCAAAGCATCTGCCACCACATTCGCCTTTCCCGGATGATATAGAATCTTGCAGTCATAGTCTTTTACCAACTCCATCCAACGGCGCTGTCTCAGATTTAGATCTCGCTGCTGAAAATTATACTTCAAGCTCTTCTGGTCAGTGAATATCAAGCACGACTCGCCGTATAGGTAATGTCTCCAGATCTTAAGTGCAAATACCACTGCAGCCATCTCTAAATCATGAGTGGGGTAGTTCTATTCGTGTTTCCTCAATTGTCGAGAAGCATACGCGATAACTCTATCGTGCTGCATCAACACACAGCCCAGTCCCACTCGAGAAGCATCACAATATACCACAAAACCGCCCGATCCAGAAGGCAATGATAACACTAGTGCAGTAGTCTGACGAGTCTTCAACTGCTGGAAGCTATCCTCACATGCCTCGGTCCAATCAAAAGGAACCCCCTTCCGGGTCAACCCGGTCAATGGTGCGGCAATACGAGAGAAATCCTGGACAAAACATCGATAATAGCCGGCCAGACCTAAAAAGCTGCAAACCTCTATAACTGATACCGGTCATGGCCAACGCTGAACTGCCTCGATCTTCTTCAGGTCCACACAAATACCATCTCTCGTCACCACATGACCCAAGAATTTGACACTGTCTACCCAGAATCCGCACTTGGAAAATTTGGCAAACCGCTGATGCTCTCTCAACGTCTGCAATGTGATACGCAAGTGTTGCTCATGCTCCTCCCGGCTCTGAGAATAAACCAAGATGTCGTCGATGAACACAATGAAGAACTGATCAAGATACGACCTGTATACACGGTTCATCAAGTCCATAAATACTGTCGGGGAATTGGTTAGCCCGAACGACATCACCAAGAACTCATAATGACCATATCGTATACGGAAAGCGGTCTACGGAATATCCTCCTTCCGAACCCGCAACTGGTGATAACCTGACCGTAAATCAACCTTCAAGAAAAACCCAGCACCCTGGAGCTGATCGAATAAGTCATCAATGCGGGGAAGGGGATATCTGTTCCGCACGGTAACCCGGTTCAGCTGACGATAATCAATGCATAAGTGCATACTGCCGTCCTTCTTCTTAACAAACAGGACGGGAGCACCCCAAGGTGACACACTGGGTCGGATAAGCCCTTTATCCAGCAAGTCCTGTAACTGATCCTTCAGCTCTCTAAGCTCCGTCGGGGCTATCCGATAAGGCGGTATAGAGATAAGCCCCGTGCCGGGGATCAAGTCAATGCTGAACTCAATCTCGCTCTCTGGTGGAAGACCAGGAAGCTCATCAAGGAATACATCAGGAAACTCTCTCACAATAGGGACCTGGTCTAACGGAACCTCTGTGGCGCTAGTATCACAAACATAGACTAAAAATCCCTGACATCCTTTCCTCAAGAGCTGACCAGCGCGAAGAGAAGAAATCAAGCTGGGAAGGGTAGCGCTATGATCTCCCTGAATAACAAGAACCGGCTCACCAGGAAAGCTGAATATGACTGCCTTCTCACAGCAGTCCACAGATGCATAACAAATGGCTAGCCAGTCCATACCAAGAAGAACGTCAAAGTCTAGCATATCGAGGAGAATCAAATCAACTAAAGAATCCCTCTCCCCGATATGAACAGGACACGATCGATACACAAATCGAGCAACAAATGACTCGCCTACCGGAGTAATAATGACAAGCGGCTGATCTAACAAGGAAGACTCTCGGCCCAACCTCGGTGCAAAGTATGTGGATACATAAGAATATGTGGAGCCTGGATCAAATAATACCCGTGCATCAAAAGAACATAATGGCAGAGTACCTGTCACAACGGCATTGGATGCCTATGCATCCTGAGGAGTCAACGCAAACACTCGGGCCTGTCCACTACTAATAGCTGGCTGTCCTCTGCCTCTACCTCTGCCTTTGTCGCCTCGTCCCCTCCGAACCGGACCACTATGCCCACGACCTCTAGGAACATCTACCTGGTGTGGAGTCTCATCTGGGGTAGGAAGTAAAGCTCTCTGAGGTGGTGGTGAAGGTGGTAAGGTCACATGTGACACTGTCGCCGTGCCCTGGCACCCCATGGTACAGTCTCTGACATGATGGTACTGACTCCCGCACCGAAAACATCCTGGCGATGACTGCTGGGTCTGCGGATATGAACCAAATAACTGACCTCATCTTAATCCTCTGCCGCCGCCATCTCCCGGAAAGAATCTATCATGGTGTCTACTCATCTGCCGCTGGGCTGGCGTATCAGTACGGATCCTCTTCGGCCCAGAAACGACTGGAGTCTCAGAAATGCGCTCCTCCAAAAGTAAGGCTGCATCCATCGCTGCTGCGTATGTGTAAAAGTGCTTGGTGCCGATGGCAAGGAATAGCGGTGTGTCAAGCCCTCGGACAAACCTCTTTATTCTCTTCTCTTCCGTGTCTACTAGGTACAAAGCATATCGGGACAACTGAGTAAACTGTATATGATACTCGGAAACTGTCATCCCAGGTGTCTTGCGCAAAGACTCAAAACTACGGGCTCGAGCATCTCAGACACTCTCCGGAAGAAAACGGGCAAGAAATGCAGCTATGAACTCGTCCCAAGCTATAGGAGATAGACCTGTAGCTTGGCCTCTCTATACAGAATCGTACCAAGTTTGGGCAAGGTCTTCCAAGCGAAAACTCGCGAACTCCACCCATCTATCATCAGAGCACCTCAACGAATGGCAAATCCTAGCCATCCTATCAAGAAATGCCTGCGGGTCCTCTGTCGCATCCGTGCCGATAAAAGCTGGAGGTCTCAGCCTCATAAACTCCTATAGAGACACGGGAATAGTCACAGTAGTAGCAAGAGTAACCGTCTGGGCCGCAGATACAATCGTGATCTGTGCGGTGGAAGGAACGTCCTCGGATCTTTATGCCCGACTGGACTCAACTAAAGATCCCATCATCTGTCGTAACTCCTGCATACCGGCCTCTAATCTGGCAATACGGTCGAGAGAAGGCGGATCAATCTGAATCTGAGGGGTAGGTGAATCATCCCGCTCGATCCTCGCCTAAGATTAGCCCGCTCAAAGCTCATCCCTACCGGCAGCCCGCCGAGCTCTCGTAGTCTTTGGCGGCATCGAAGCTGGAATAACAAACAAGAGTGATAAGAACATTGCAATTCAATCAAGGAATACCTGGAATCAAGGAGGAAATACAAGAAATTATGTCCTAAAGTCACTTAGGCGGAGTATCGTATCGTAAGTATGCCGCGGAACATACCCATGCTACGCCACTCTGCTTAAGTAACCTACTCCATCTACCAAGGGTCGTCCTACACTCAGAAAGGTAAAACCTACGCTCTGATACCAAATTTGTCACGACCCGAAAGTACGGAACGTGACTGGCATTTAGATTACGAGACCTCTAAAAGCGTAACGTAACCTAAGTCAGCCAAAGCCCAGAAAAATCTAAACCAAAATCAAAAGAGTGAAAGAAAACCTTTTATGAAAACGACTTTAAAATCAATTAAGTTGTATTAACCCCTTTTTAAAGACATCAAAATTTTTCCGAACATTTCGGCAGAGTCTCCTTTGTAAATACTAGCCCCCAAAAATGGGTACAACAAGATATATAACCTGTAACGAATAAATGTCATCCCCAAGCGGGAGCTATCTCTTCGCCCAAGGCAGATCACAACCATACGAAATATATATGCAATATCAAGCTAATAAGCATAATGAAATGCAAAATAAGAAAAACACAACGTCGGCTCAAGTGAGCTCGACCCCAGAGAAACCACATATACACAATTCTCTCAGTCTCAATACTAGGTCGCATATACAAATAAGAATTGGTAGATGGAGAATATTAGATACAATGATAGTACAAAAAGAGATAAAGTGTCCTCGCAACCCACCTACGAGCAGTGTCGTGAGTCTGAGAAAAAGAAACCAATGATAAGATAAGCCCGTCGCTACAAGGCTGACGGGTCCGACCTGCAAAACATTGTGGCACAACGGGGGTGAGTTGCCAGCTCGTGAGTAGAATATAAAATCTAGTAAGGCTATCGTAAGAATGCACGCAAATGCGACACAACATGTATGTCTAGATGTGATGTAATGCCATTAGTATGTATGCACTTGTATGCAACATCAATATGAAATCTTTAAGTGTTTAAAATACTATAAGCTCAGCACTCTTAATTTAGAAAAAGAATATCTGTGCAATAGCTAAAGTACCATAAATGAAATCATCTGAAAACCGTGTCAAGTATCGACACCAAATATGGAAATATATCTGTCTCACTGTCTCACTATATCAATGTCTCAATACATCGGGCTCCGTCAGTCCGGATCGGCCCATATCATCAAATCTCACGACAATGGTCGGTATCATCCGGATATCCGCCGCGCCAGACATCACCGGTAGGTAGTCTTCCCCTGCCAGGCTCATCGTCTACAACTCGATCTTCTTTCCCCGGGTACCATACCGGGCCCACCATGTACCCGAGTCGGTTCATCCACTCCTCGAATCGGGTCTCGAAATCTAACAGAAAACATGAAAACTCATGGTGGACGACACATACATCACGAGAAAACCGCAACTTTATTTTAAAATGATGATAATAAGTTTTTGTTAAATTATTGCGGTTTTCCCCAAAATCCATAAATCTCATCAATACTGAAATTCTCAAGAAAATCATAATACCCAACATGTTGTATATGATAAATGTTTATGATATCAAAGGTATGCAACTGATTTGTGACTAGGAAACTACATAAGCTTGATGATGATGTAAGCTATATACATGCTATGCAATACGATGTATCATGTAAGAAGCAAGTGATGATACTAAACCAAGCAGGTTCTAAAGTGCTCATGACATGTCAATTACCAAGGCGTGTGTGATCACATGAATAGTGCGCGTGCAACATGAGCCAATGGTAATGGTGTAAGTGTCCTATTGGTGATATCACACATAGGTATATAGATGTCCATGCAATGCCAACAGACGAATAACTAGACGGGTATGAATATGAATGAGATGGTTAACTAATTAACTATGCATATAATTTACGAGTAATAAAGTGATCTTAACTATGGGGTGCCTCGCGCCTTCAAGACGCTTTTTCCATAGATGTATACATCTACTCATCTGGATGCCTCGCTAATCTGATCCAACCACCTCTTTGGCTTTGCGCGCCGCGTCCGATATTTCCGCAACCGATCCGAAAATTGCATAGCACACGACATAAGATTAAATATCATTGAACGATGCAAGTCATAATATGAAAAGATCAACGCCCACAAGTTAGGCACAACGTGCATGCGGTACGCGGAAAACACATGAAAATCGCTAAAACCTTAACTAAAATCATCATTTCGGGGCAACCGTCAAAACTAAAACCCGACTAAACCAAATTCCGCATTCGCACACCGTAAAAGTCGTAGGAGATGCCAATAATATCGTCATGATATCGCAATTAAATCACTTCCAAATTTTAAGAAAAACCTAATAAGCATTCACATACAAATTTCAATGCAAACCTCGCGAATTAACGATTTAGCGTTCACAAACTAGCACAAACGTCCGATCTAACCCACTAGATGGCCACAACACTAACTTTAACCCACTTACCATACTTCAAACCCTAATTACAACACCAACCCTTTTCTAGAATTTCATTAAAGAAGGAATTATAACCAAAATAACACTTTAAAATCTAAATTAGCATATTTAAACTACCAATTTAACAACTAGATTAAAATTATACCTCCCAATTGTTGATCCCCTTACACTAAGCCTCCAAAGTTGCTTATTTTCTTTATATTTCAAACAAATTAGGGTTTGAGAAGAGGTAGAATTAGGTTTAGGTTTGAATTAGTGAAGAAAATTCTGTATTTTTATGGATTTTTGTTGATTTTTTGAAGGAATTTTGAAGCAAGAAAATGGGGAAAGAGGAGGGTTTTCTGCAGGTGAGCTAGGCTTGGCGTAGAGGAAGGGAGAATGAGGGAATTGTGTAGAAAATTCTACACAAAAGGCATCTTCAAAGGTCAATTAATGCATATCACATCAAATTTTACAAATAAAAACCATTTTAAATTCAATTTTTATTTAATTTTCAAACCCTAGAACTAAAATCTTGAAAAGTCTTGATACAATTTTTGTTACACTAAATTTTAGTTTATAAGGGTTCCTAAGTGTGTAATTTACCCATTTAAATTTGTATTTATCACTAATTTAATGTATTTTTAAAAGCTTAAAATAATATTAAAAATAATTAATTAAGGAAAAAAATTTAAATAACTAGAATTTTTTAAGTGAAAATTTAGTGACCAAATTCTAGCAATATCTTATCTAAATTTTGTATAATTAAGCATATATTGAAAAATACTTATCTTAACTTTTTACGGAAAAGACTGATTATTTTGCCGATTACCGAAAAACTGCCTAAACGATTTTCGAATCGTTACATATATACTATACGATAAATGTGTGATGACATTGGAATGTTTTTAAGACTTAAATCAGTAACCAGATCATGATATTGTTTGACGATGATACCATGTGAATGATGATATATATATATATATATATGATAGTTGACATATGATCGAGATATGATTTGAGATATGTGTTAATGATATCGGATTGCACGAGACTTTAGATCAGTAACCAGATCATGATATTGTTTGATGTTGATACCATATGATTGATGATACATATATGATAGTTGACCCATACCCTGATTTTGGGATGCCGTACGTTGGATTTTACCGTACGAGATATAGATATGATGATTGATCCGCACTCTTGATTTGAGAAAGTCGTACTTTGTACGTGACGATATTGAGGCTGGATCGCCGACTCCTAGAGATATCGACTCGAACTTTAGGTGGATTTTTCTTATCTTTCGACTAGTTCTTTAGTTTAGTCCCTTAATTGGTTAGGTAGATGTTATTTTCGGCTCGAGTCATACCTATTTTCAAAACTAGCGAATCGTGCGCATTATTTTAAAAACAGCCTGAGAGATACTACGGATTTTTCAAAGGTCGTATTTTTTTCTCCAAAACACCGTAGCCCCTATTTTTCTAAAAACCATAATTCGTGCTTTTTCAAACACCAAAACGGTATGACCCGCATTGTAGAAATGTATATTCTTCGGTATTGCGGTTATTGCTCTTTCTCTGTTATATTCATATTTTTCTCATTTCACTGCATGTTTGTACATATGTTTCCTTCACTGTTATCATTCCATCTGTTATGACACCAGCTCCATTACCGATGATGCGCTTGTTCCACGTATACATATTTGCCGGCTCACACACATCATCATCGGTAATTGCCATGCCACATACACTTTAGCAAATATTTTCTCATTGATATAATTAGCTAAAGTTTAGTTACCACATAATATTTGTGTGATTTCTCTCATGTGTTAACTTAGAGATTACATTCGTCACATAGATACCGCATACATTCATATATTCATTCATTAACTACTCTGGGGCTTTATGCCGATATTCACTGTTTACTTACTCTTAATTTTTGGATTTCGGATTTTCATGAGATTTCTGGATTTTGGGGAAAACCGCAAGAATTTTATAAAACTTTTTATCATTATTTAAAAAATAGAAATTTGCGGTTTTCTCATGATATGATGTGTGTGCTGTCCACCATGAGCTTTCTCGGTTCTTGAGCAGTATCATATACCCGAATCGAGGAGGGGGATGCACCGTCTGCGGGTACATGGTGGGCCCGGTATGGTACCTCGGGGTAAGAAGATCGCAGATGATGGCGTTGAGTCCGACAGGGGAGTACTACCTACCGGTTATTTGTGACGCGGCGGATATCCGGAGGATACCAACCGTAGTCGTGTGATTTGATGATATGGGACCATCCGGACTGCAGGAGCCCGAGATATTGAGATTTGAGATACAGAGATATGTGATTTGAGATACAAAGTTATGAGATTGAGATACAGAGATATGAGGCATTGAGACTTTGAGATTTACATGTTTTGTGTCGATGCTTGACACGGATTTCCATGGTTTCATTGATGATACTTTAGTTATTTCAGAACATTTTATCATGATAAAAGTAAAGATTTCTTATACGGATATATCCAGATTTCATGGTTGATTATTTTACATTCATGATGCATGCATACTCATTCATATGACATGTTACTACTTGAGGTACTGACATGAGCACTGAGTATTGCACTTATACATAGATTATTACCCTGTCATTATTAGATGACTAGTGTTATATATGTATATTATTATGACATAGGAGATCGTCGTGCATGCGATTTCTACTCGCAGATGTCTTCTACTCACGAATTGGCAACTCACCCTCGTTATGCCAAATTTTCTTACAGGTTTTGATGTACAGGTTTCCTTGGCGGCTTGCTGGCACACCTTTTCATTCAGGGTGATTGGTTGGTAGGTTGGTTCACTTGTATCGGGACTGCCGTTGTATTTTTGTTATTTCATTTGTATCTAGTAAACTCCATCAACCAGACTTGTATTATTGATTGACTTAGATGACCAGTAGTTTATTCATTTGACCTTAGAGTCGCGCTTGTATTATTATGGTTTTCTAGTGGATTTGGTTTTCTTCTGAGTTTTGTTCCTCGCCCTTCAGCGATGTATATTATATTGCATTGCGTGGTTGTGTCCGCCAATTGGCGAAAAGATAGCTCCCGCTTGGAGATGCCTTTTTTTATTATTTATGTTTATATTCTTGTTTGTAGCCGTTTGGGGCCAGTTTTTACGAAGGAGACTCTGCCAAAATTTTTAAAAAAATTTGATGTTGCTTTTAAACATGTTTTCCCACACTTCTTCTTTTAAATGGTTTAGATTTCTGGGCTTCGGCTTGCTTAGATTATGTTACGCCTTTAGACGTTTCGTGATTTAAGTGTCGGTCATGTTCCATACCTTCGGGTCGTGACAAAGTTGGTATCAGAGCGTTAGGTTTTACCTTCTACGTGTAGGATGACCCTTGGTTGATGGAGTTGGTGACTAAAGTAAAGTGACATACCGTAGGTATGTTCCACAGCATACTTACGATACGCTACTCCGCTTAAGGAGCCTTAGGATGTACATTTCTTTGCACCGTATTCTATTCGTTCCTTTGATCTATCTTCGTCGATATCGGATGGTGGTTCTATTACCATGGTTGCATGGGCAGAGAGAGAACTACGGCTAGAGTTGCGGTCAGCATGAGCCTTCGATATGTCGTTTGCTATGTTTTCTCAGGGACGCGAGTGTCTGTTATCTACACCATATGATCGTGTCACTGCTAGAGACCGGCTAGAATGTGATGACCGTTAATGTATCTTCTATTCCTGAGGATAGAGGCACTGTTTAGCGTGCGGATGAAGAGTATTCACATGTCGTCTAGGCGAAGTTAAAAGGTTCGAACGAATATCAGAAACCTATTTTCCCATGTTTAAGGTATTCAGAAGAACATGCAGGTAATTCTATGGACCCTCTAGAAGAATGAAACCCTAACTCGACATAATAACCATGAGAATGCCTTTGAACCTTAGGGTTTGCGGCAGTTATGCGGTGCCATTAGTGAGTCTTGGGTTTGCCCTTCTACGGCTGGTCCGCAGGTGCTGTGGCATGTACTGGATATTTTTAAACTGTACACGAGTATTGAGCGCTTGGGCAATTATTGGACTTTGATGAATCGATCGAAAAGTTTAACGTAGTCCGGATATCATGTGATGGGATACATTACTTGGGAAACTCTAGATATGAGTATAGCCATTTGTAGCGCCGTTCATATAGCTATGAAGAGACGAGCTCGAATCACTCGAAACCAGAGGAAAGAGGAACACATTGACGTCGGTGTTACGATTTGCGATTTGGTGATTTGAATTTCACATTTCCATTGTTTTGATTTTGGTATTTTGACGATTTCGTTTTATGATTGGTATTTCCTACGTGCATATTCATTGCACTCGATTAGTGTTCCATATATCAGTTGTATTGATGTTCGTTTTATGCATACCCATTGCACCTTATTTAATATATTCTGAGAAACTGATTTGATTTCGTGTATATGGGTTGCACATGATTTTGGACTTATACTTTCGGTATAGATTTCATGCACTTTTCGTACTTTTATTTGGTTTTGTGCATACTGAT
This sequence comes from Agapanthus africanus, assembly GCA_030015575.1. Classification (NCBI taxonomy): domain Eukaryota; kingdom Viridiplantae; phylum Streptophyta; class Magnoliopsida; order Asparagales; family Amaryllidaceae; genus Agapanthus; species Agapanthus africanus. The sequence continues at coordinate 284,059,913 of CM057344.1, forward strand.
GCATGTGGTTGTAAGTTTATCTATCACGGTATACTTGATTTTGATTCGGTATATGTCGTATACCGCTGATTTCGATTTTGATATTCGATTTATGTTTTTGTTCACCATGTGCACTCGATTGAGATTCTTGCGCACACTTGGCGCACTTGATGCGATTTTGTGCACACCAGATGCACAAAATCGGGGTTTTGTGCAGATTAGATGCACCTGATATTGTTGTCGTGCACGCCCGTTGCACTTGATAGATGTTTTTGGTACACACTCGTTGCACTCAGTTTTGTTTCTGTGCATAGTCATGGCATCTGTATTTGATTTCAATTTTCATACACACCGGACGCACGTGGTACCATGTATATTGTATTTGAGATTGATTTCATTTTGAGTAGTACGTTTTTATGATATTTACTGATTGGTTTAGTAACCGAGCAGGATTGTTCTGAGGACAGTACCAAGGTGTTTTTGCATGCATTGATAGTTACCAAAGGGTTTTCCAAAAAGGAGCTATAGTCTCAATATTTTCATATGTGTCTGATATGACACGAAACAATTTACAAAAGAAACCCTTCTAAATTATTTTCAAAATGGCGGGACGTGTATGTTAAATAAACGATATATATGTATAGCTATTTCGACCGCTACTTCTGCCGGGATACGCGCATCGCACGATGATTTGAAAAGGGTTTTGCATGCATTTCTTTTCCGATGTTGGATGATTTTACTACGATGCGTACTATATACAGGTTTTAGTTTTGATGTATGTCATGTTGGTTTTCGTATTGGACTTTGACATTGTATTTTCACCATAACTCCGATGATTGCGTGATGCTTGACGGAGTTTTACTTTTGAGTTATATAGTCGTGTTCATGCACATGCATTGCGCTACGACATGTTTTATGTATTTTGATTTCGGAGCCCCGACGACTTGATTCTTTTTACTGAAATGTTTGGGGACCGAATTTATTTAAGTGGAGAAGACTGTAACATTTCAGAAACATAAAATTTTATTTTTGGGAATTTAAATAATTAAAATAATAAATATTATTAATATTTTAATAATATGGAATAATTAAATAACGATAAATTGGGAAATATTTGAAAATTAATATCAATTATTGATTTTGAAAAAGAATTTATGAAAATTGGGAAGTTTACGATGTAGTATACAATGATTTGTATACAAGTTAGTATTACTAAACTCGATTAGTACTTAATTATGCATTGATTTTATTTTCTGCATGAGACATGCACCATGTCATATTTGCTAATACATGTTACACTTTTTAATTTTTTTGGAAAACCTTGCTTCATGTCTTTTATTTCTTCGGTTTTTGTTTTGATTTAAATTATAAGAATAAGAAAAAGAAAAGAGAAAACAAATGAAAGGAAAAGCAAAATGAGAGAGAGATAAAGAGAGTTCTAGAATTCTCCAAGCTTCTTTGACCTTGGCATCTTATACTTTCTTTTATATGTGTATGGTTTAGTGTTTTTTCTTTCAAAATAAAAAGAAAAGAAAAGAGTTTGGCAAGATATTTGTAGAGAGAGAGAGAGATCTCTAGAAATTTCTTGAGCTTTGGCCTTAGCCCATTTCTTAACCTTATCTTCATCTTTCTTCTTCTATTTCCTCACTCTCTCATGGCTTCCCTCTCACTCCCCTCTCCTCTACTTCTTCATAACACCTTCAAAACTACATCAAAACCTTGCATTCACTTCACAAAAAATGTGCACAAGCTCTCTAGAAGCATGATGGACCAAGAAAAATTTGATTTTAAGCTCTAAGGGATTCTAGGGTTTGCCAAATGAGGTAATCCTTTCACCAATTATTTAGTATTTGATTTCTTTTAGCCTCTAAATTAGGTTAGAATCCATTAAGTGTAGTTTTGTGAGCTTTGAAAATTCATAGATATGGATTAGGGATTCTTGAGTTGTGAGAATGCAATTGAGGTGTAATTGGTGACCTTAAACCCCCTTAGGGTTTAGAAACCAAATCTAACAGAGCCTAGACCATACAATTGATCTAGACGTATTGATATCGGTTTTGTGTGTAATTGGTGCCTACAGGAAATTTGGAGTGAACCGAGAACTTTTTAGGAAAATCAAACAATCTCAGAGACCTAGTTAAACCAATAGGAGACCACCACGAGAAGAAGAACCCATTCCAAGCCTACAGGGCTGGCGAGCTCGGATTTTGGCCCATTGTGGCCGGCCAACCAGTGAGGAATCGTGTTGAAATTGGTTCTGTTGCTCATATACCCATTATACATCACCCCAGTACTGTTTGTTTAACTTAATTTCACCAAAAATAAAATCTGCAATAAGTTTTGTAAGTTGTTGTTTTGTGGATTCATGGGTTTTCCTTTGGTTTTGGTATTTGATTTCGAATTTGGTCGTCGGATGTTTGTACGTCAACGACGAGGGTTATTTGGTTATTTTGATTTCATAGGCTATAGGTTCTAACCTATAGGCAACTCGCGTGTCGTTTTGGTTTTGAATCGGATTTTAATGCGATACGTTATGTTATGATATATAGGTACCTCCGTGTGAACTTCGGTATGACAAGGAAGAGCACGGCGACATCGACTTCGGCAAGCACGGACTAAGGTGAGTAGTTGTATATCTACGGGGGAAGTCGGGTGGATGGATTATAGCACCCCCGCAAACGTAGAGTAAGCTTATTACGTATTTTTATATTGAGTCGGACATGACCTTGGATTCTTGGCGAATAGAGTACTATTGAAGACCTTAAGTAGGATTAGATTGATTTAGAAAGACTTAACCAGAGGATGATTACCATGGAGGCAGATTCATAGGTTTCATGTAGACACACACATGCGCACACACATACACTTGACTTAGAATATGTGTGTGTGTGTGTGTGTGTGTGTGTATGAATGTGTGTAGGTTTCTATATATATATATATATATATATATACATACACACACACACACACACGGGAGATGAAGATGTTATATGATATATGGAGATGAGTCGATATGTTCGGGCATGATGCCGTGAGAATTTGATATGTGACCGAGTTATGGTATTATAGCGGATCGTTGTACGATAAGAAAATATATACTATACGATAAATGTATGATGACATTGGAATGATTTGAGACTTAAATCAGTAACCATATCATGATATTATTTGACGATGATACCATGTGAATGATGATATATATATATATATGATAGTTGACATATGATCGAGATATGATTTGAGATATGTTATGATATTTATAATGGATCGCTTGGGCAATGTGAATTCATATATGATAATATGTGTTAATGATATCGGATTGCACGAGACTTTAGATCAGTAACCAGATCATGATATTGTTTGATGATGATACCATATGATTGATGATACATATATGATAGTTGACCCATACCCTGATTTTGAGATGCCGTACGATGGATTTTACTATACGAGATATAGATGTGATGATTGATCCGCACTCTTGACTTGAGGAAGTCATACTTTGTACGTGACGATATTGAGGCTGGATCGCCGACTCCTAGAGATATCGACTCGGACTTTAGGTGGAATTTTCTTGTCTTTCGACCGGTTCTTTAGTTTAGTCACTTAGTTGGTTAGGTAGATGTTCTTTTAGGTTCGAGTCATACTTATTGTGGAGATTTTATGCGCTTTCGCTTTCAAAAGATGAATCAATGAATTGTTAACCGCAATCAAGAACGGCGTCGCTTGGTAGCTAGCCGGTGAGTACGAGTCGGCCCACAGGGATTTTGTGTATTTTCTATTTGTTCTTACGAGTTAATTCTAATTGTGGTGGATCGGATTATCACTAAAAACTGAAATGAGTTGATTAGGATTAAAATCTTGCTAGGGTTAGGTTTAGATTAAGTTTGGAAATTCAACATTCCTCACCGGTTTCTATGCCCTAATTAAGATCTATTTAAGTGTTATGGTAATAATTAATAAGGGGGATTAGCACGATCGAGAAGAAACTATGTTTCTTCCTCTAGGTCCTTGTCCGTCCTTTCATAACTCTTACCCTAACCTCCATGGAAAACATTCACAACGGGTCATTTAAACTACGGTATCACCGCAACCTCGTGGGATAGGGTGCCGTTGTGAGCGGTGTGTGTGTGTAAGCATGGAGTCCTATTAAAATGTATGACGGGGAAGAAAGGGGTGAGAGATCTTCATCTCTCAAACCTTCCCGATTCCTAACCCTAAAAAGTGAGGAACTACTCACTTATTAGGGAATTGATAAAAAGAAATATTTTTTATGATTGTTTTTAATACCCTAATTAGCTAATCTACGGCAGATAAATAAAATTAAGTAGGGAAGATAAAGAAAATCTATAATAGGGCAGATAAGAAAATTAACTAGGGCATAGAAAGGAAAATCTTACTTTATTTGATGCTCTCTTCAAATATTACAAGAATTGAATTTTGATAAATAAAATGAGGCACAAGAAGAGGCATACCTCAAAAAGAGGTTTAGGGTTTCTATTTATAGATCATAGAAACCCTAGGGTTACATCCGATACATATCTGCATTTGCAAATTTACCCTAAGAAGACTAGTCAACACACCGCCGCCGCCGTCACAAAATTACACCGACACGTGCTTATAATGGCCGTGGATCTGCGGCCAGAAGGCATGTTTGGCCGCGGTTCCACGGCCAGATTGTGGGATTCTTGACTGTTCTTTTCAAGGCTGCTTCTGGTTGCATTTGGCTTCATATTTCTTCACTTGGTTTCTCAGATTGTCTTCTAGTTTCTTCCAGAATTCTATAGTGCATAATGTCGTGGACTTTTACCGTTTGCTTCATGTCGAAGTCTTGAACCTTGCACTACCTTTGTACTTTGTGAAATTGTCCATTGATCTTCGTGTATTCTTTGAACTGTAGGCATGTTCACGATCCTTTCATTTGTTGGTCGTAGTCTCACTTTTGTATCGTCTTTTCATCATTTTCACTGTTTCTGTTCCGAGAACCTGTAACCTGCAACAATGTAGCAGACATGGATCAAAAGCATCTGTTTATTTGTAAAATGAATAAAAATGGGGAATATAATAATGCAAAATTATGATATGAATAAATACCCCCAAACTTATCTTTTTCTCGTCCTCGAGCAAAACTAGTTTATTCTCGAAAAAGACCTAGCCTCACTTTCGCAGGGAAACGCGATTGTACTGAGCTCGTGCAACAAGCCGTTAAACCTCTAGGTGTCCCTAGTAGGAGGAGTGTTGTCTCCTGAGGGTTTTCAACGGATACTACCCACAAAATCCTATCAATTCGGCCTATTGACTTTTCTTCTCCAATTCGGTTTTCTAACAAGAAATTCTCTTATCTTTGACTCAGAAATTATCAACTCGTATTTTTCACGCTTCCTTATCATTTAACTTAAGATTGTATATGTTCTGTAGATTTACTTAGCTTTTAGCATCTTTTGAGTTTTCCTTCTAAGGTTCCATCTCAACTTAGGAATTTCTATCATCTCTACTAAAGATATAAGTCCTATTTTTCATTCCTAACTCTCATCCAAACCCCAATCACATACCCCTACGTGTGTGTATGTATCACCCCTACACTTGGAAATTCAATTCAAGCTCTTATACTCTTGTCCATCGTTCAAAGTACTTTTAGTTGGTGAATTTTTTAGATGAAATTGCTCACACATTTTTCATGCGACCGTTAATACTTCTTGAGATACTAATGACCGATTACAAAATGTGTTTGCACATTAAGGCGTAATTCCTAGTCTTGTAACACCTAAGCCTTTAGCAGTGACTCCCAAACCAGTTGGTCTAAGGCACTAGGTGATAAAGCACCCTCGCTAAATATTTTTTCTATTTATGCAGCCTTAAATAATTACAAAAACCAGTGTTCATTTTTTTATCTCTTTATTTACACTTGTATTTTTTATTTTATTTTCCTTCATTCTAAGAACTTTATACAAGAGCATTTTAAGGTCTCTTCTACTATTCCAAGTTTCAAAGTTCGTGTTTGTGCAATTTGTAGGGTATATATTTTCAGAATTTAGAGTTAAGGTTAGGGATTATTTTTCAGACTTACACATTAATAAAAATATCAATACTGTTCCCTTATTTTGACTTAGCCTAAGAAGTGAACTCAAAATTTGCCTATTTCTATGTAAACTACAAAGATATATATTTTTTCTACCGTTAAATTTTAAGAAAGGTTATTTTTAGGGTTTTTAATTTACTAAGTCTAGGATCTAGTTATTCCTAGCTAGTTAACCTTCTTGTCAAATTCAAGTCAATTATGTCCAAAATTGAATGTTTTAATTTTTACAATTTTTCAAATTTTTTAGTTTTTATTTGATTTTAAAATAAGTATGCAAATACAAAAATATACATATGAATGCGAAGGAAGAAGCCTTACCGAGCACACCCCCAAACTTAAACTTGACAGTGTCCTCACTGTCAGGCTACAGCAAGAGGGTCAAAATTGTCGGCACTCCCCTGTTTATTATTATTTTTTTCATTTTTTATTGTTAACAGAAAAACAAAACAAAATATATATACAAAAAGGTCCCCCCTAAACTTAAGTGAAACAGTGTTTCCACTGTTTAAACGTTAAAGTTTAGAGTTAGGGGGGAACACAGTATCAAGCTATATAAGGCCTTACACAGGCCAAAAGTTAGCACTAACCATTCAAAATTTTTATTGTTATAATGGTGTGGTTGGTGAAAGAATGGAGTGTAGAGAAAAGAAATGAGAAGCGCACAAGACCGTATGGGAAGAAAAGTGGAATATGGTCTCGGTATATTATAAGAAGAATGGCGGAAGAGAGAAAGAAGTGTAGTACGAACTTGAGGGTGTAAATTAAGTGAATAAATTAGCACTAATTATGATGATCGATCTGTTAAAAGAGATTGTGCTAACCTATCAACCCGTCGAGAAATGGGGTCAAATCCCTCAAGATTCATGAGAAAACATGGGTACGTTGAACTTGGTAAACCATCCATTGAAAATGGAAGCGTGACGGATTCTTGCGTGGTCGAAACGATGGAAAGGACGAAGGGGAGTGATTTAGGAAGGGTCTCATTCTCACCTAAGTAAGCGTATGTAAAGTGAGATGGCAACAGCTTGAGTTTGAGTTTCAGAGGTGAAACAATTAAAGGTGAAATTGGTGAAACTGTCTCGAACTCGAAGAATTCCATCAATGGTTCGAAATGATTGTAAGCAACCGAGTCTGATGGTTCAACTAACTTATCTGAAAATTCAAAGGACTCAAACTCGGGCGGCGAGTCATCAAAATCGTCCGAAAAAGTGAAACATTCGTAATCGTTATCAGTTGTGAGAACTGTGTCAGATTCAAGGAGGAACACACAAGTGGCGTCAAAACCGCTGTGATCGAACAGAAATTTTTCAAGCTCACAGTCCTCCTGCGCGATCTCTTGCGTGGTCGGAATGATGGAAAGGATGAAGGGGTGATTTAGGAAGTATATAGTTAAAGGTTCAGGAGGATGAATTGGAAAATCCGACTCATCAAACAAAACTGGTTCATCCTCAATACTATCCTCAATACTATCCTCATAATTCTCCTCAAAAGTTATCTCAACCATGCAATTATCATCAAAATCAAGATGCATATGAAGTTCGGGAGAAACATTTAATGACTCGGGATGATGAATTGGAGAGAAAAATTCAGTCAAATTTGCGGGTTCATCATCCAAAATATTCTCTGCGTCAATATCCTCAATCAAGTGAAAATAAATTTTTTCGGACACCTCATCAAAATCATGGATATTTATCAATTCAGGTTCTACAGTGGAGGTGTAGAGGTCAAAAGGATTTGGTATGGGTTCACTCGAAAGGGACTCTTCACAATCAGGTACATCAAACACTACAAAGTCGCACAACTCATTACACATTTTATCTTCAACTAGTGGATCATTTAGGACACTTGATAGACTTTCAAAACCGGAGTTGTGGGATTCAATTGGTGATGGGTAGGTTTGATTTGGAAGGGTGTATAGCTCACTCTTTCCACTCAAATTCTCGATCTGTCAAACCGCCTCATCATACATTGGAATTTCTAGAGATAGTTGGAAACTAGCTACCGGTTCACTAGGTTGTCTTAATGAATTAAGGGCGGCAATGGACGCATCCAAATTCCTCATCTGTTGGCTTGTCGCTACAATATAAGCTTCCAACGACTGTTCCAGACTAGACATGGGTTGTGAAGGGGTTTCAGTAAAAGATTCAAAATTTTTTGGATACGTGAAACTCCCAAATGGTTGTGTAGAAGTAATGTCTAGGAAAGGTGCGAAAGTCGGGTAGGACTGGTAGGAATTGACTGGTTAGATAGGAGTAGGATCAACATTCAGATAAAAAGGTGAATGGACTTGTTGATCCTAAGAACTAGAAGTGTTGAAAGGAGTGAAAGATCGGTTACGATATTGTTCAATATGTTCAGTAATAGACATGGGTTTCGGAGTTACAACAGAACTCGAAAAAGTAGTATCAACGTATGAAGCTGGTGAAGGTTGAAATGGTTGATACAAAGTGGATTGCGGAGTCGAACTGTTTCTCCTAGACGCTTCTATTCGATCTTTCAAAGAAATTTTTGGCAAGGAGGGGTCGTCCGTAATTCGAACAAAACAATTCGCATAGGAAGCAAAGTTTGGATGAGGGTACCAAGGTTCGGCAAGAGTTTTGGGAGGTGGGGCACCCATGATGTAAGAAGGAGAAGAAAAAGAATGTGGGTGCAAGTGGGGTGCAATAGATTTCTTAGCGACAAGTGGCAAGTTTTTGTAAAATATTTTTGCGTTTTGTGTTTTTTTTATAAGGAGCTTTTTGCAAAAAGATTTTCAATAAAAGGCTTTGACACACGTTCAATCAATCACAAAATACACAATCTTGCCTAGATCTAGGGTCACCTAGGTCAACTAGGCTGCTCCTAACTGTTCCAAAGGGCAAATTGTAAGGACCTCAAACCGCCTCTTCACCGCCAATTGAGGCCAGGTAAGAACAAGTAGAGAAATGAGGGATCCGCTTACGAATCACCGTGAGACGGGCCTTTTAAAGTTACCTTTCCCTACCTGTCTAACCTAGGCACCACAAAGTCAGGTTTAGATCAACGGTCGATGCCTACAACTATTCCTTTGTCCTATTCACCGCGACAGTCCTTAAGGCTGAGTCTAATCTTTTTTAATTTAACTCGATGGTCAATGCAATATGCTTTATGTGATTTTTGGTGTCCTGAGAAGGGTAATGAAATCCCCACCCAATCTGGATTAGTATTCAAGCCCCTTAAAGTCAATTTAAAGAATGCAAAGCAGTAAACACAATCAAACACTTGCAAATAATTTTTTTATATTTTGCGGCGCAAAGAATCCTGCACAAGATCAAGTTATTGAAGAAGGGGAGAAGTGTTTGCGCAAAGAACCCTGCAGGAAATTTTTCGGAGGATATCAAGGGGTTCAGAAGAAGAAAAGAAGCTTACAGAGGGATTTTTGGTTGCTGACATCAGCAACCCGCGGCGGAAGCGCGGTCAAAGACAGGTCAAAGCGGCTGTTCCGCAGTCGGTGCATTGACTCAGGCCTCTAAACTTCTTCTTCTGCTCTGTTGAGCTACTTCTCTGTTTTTCAGATCTACTGTTTTCTGTTTTGCTCTCTGGATTATTTTCTAGATCTGAATCCGCTCGTCGATCCTACACAATTCAAACGAAACACCCTTCAAAGAATAACAAGATGATAAATTTTTTAATATTTTTTTATTTTTTCAGTTTTTATGATTTTTATGATTTTATATTAACCAAAAATTACAAAAAGAAAATAACTACACCATCCCCGGCAATGGCGCCATTTGATTGTACAGATTTTATCCGCTTTCGCTTTCAAAAGATGAATCAAAGAATTATTAACCGCAATCAAGAACGGCGTCGCTTGGTAGCTAGCCGGTGAGTACGGGTCGGGCCACAAGGATTTTGTGTATTTTCTATTTGTTCTTACGAGTTAATTCCAATTGTGGTGGATCGGATTATCACTAAAAACTCAAATGAGTCGATTAGGATTAAAATCTTGCTAGGGTTAGGTTTAGGTTAGGTTTGGAAAGTGAATATTCCTCACCGCTTTCTATGCCCTAATTAAGATCTATTTAGGTGTTATGGTAATAATTAATAAAGGGGATTAGCACGATCGGGAAGAAACTATGTTTCTTCCTCTAGTTCCTTGTCCGTCCTTTCTTAACTCTTACCCTAACCTCCATGGAACCGGTCTTTTAAACTACGGTATCACCGCTACCTCATGGGATAGGGTGCCCTAGTGAGCGGTGTATGTATGCATGGAGTCCAATTAAAATGTATGACGGGCAAGAAAGGGGTGAGAGATTTTCATCTCTCAAACCTTCCCTATTCCTAACCCTAACAAGTGAGGAACTACTCACTTATTAGGGAATTGATAAAAAGAGACATTTTTTTATGATTGTTTTTAATACCTTAATTATCTAATCTACGGCAGATAAATAAAATTAACTAGGGAAGATAAAGAAAATCTATACTAGGGCAGATAAGAAAATTAACTAGGGCATAGAAAGGAAAAACTTACTTTATTTAATGCTCACTTCAAACATTACAAGAATTGAATTTTGATAAATAAAATGAGGCACAAGAAGAGGTATACCTCAAAAAGAGGTTTAGGGTTTCTATTTATAGATCATAGAAACCCTAAGGTTACATCCGATACATATCTGCATTTACAAATTTACCCTAAGAAGACTAGTCAACGCACCGCCGCCACCGTCACAAAAATACACCGACACGTGCTTATAATGGCCATGGATCCACGGCCAGAAGGCATGTTTAGCCGTGGTTCCGCGGCCAGATTGTGGGCTTCTTGGCTGTTCTTTTCTAGGCTGCTTCTGGTTGTGTTTGGCTTCTTGTTTCTTAACTTTGTTTCTCAGATTGTCTTATAGTTTCTTCCAGAATTCCATAGTGCATAATGTCGTGGACTTTTACCGTTTGCTTCGTGTCGATGTCTTGAACCTTGCGCTGCCTTTGTACTTTGTGAAATTGTCCATTGATCTTCGTGTATTCTTCGAACTGTAGGCATGTTCACGATTCTTTCATTTGTTGGTCGTAGTCTTACTTTTGTATTGTCTTTTCATCATTTTCACTATTTTTGTTCCGAGAACCTGTAACCTGCAACTATGTAGCAGACATGGATCAAAAGCACCTGTTTATTTGTAAAATGAATAAAAATGGGGAATATAATAATGCAAAATTATGATATGAACACATACCTATTTTCAAAACTAGCGAATCGTGCGCAATATTTTAAAAACAGCCTGAGGGATACAACGGATTTTTCAAAAGTCGTATTTTTTTCTCAAAAACACCGTAGCCCCTATTTTTCTAAAAACCACGATTCATGCTTTTTCAAACACCAAAACGGTATGACTCGCATTGTAGAAATGTATATTCTTCGGTATTGCGGTTATTGCTCTTTCTCTGTTATATTCATATTATTTTCATTTCACTCCATGTTTGTACATATGTTTCCTTCACTGTTATGGTCCCATCTGTTAGGATACCAGCAACATTACCGATGATCCGTATGTTCTACGTACACATATTTGCCGGCTCACTCACATCATCATCGGTAATTGCCATATCACATACACTTTAGCAAATATTTTGTCATTGATATAAATAGCTAAAGGTTAGTTACCACATAATATTTGTGTGATTTCTCTCATGTGTTAACTTAGAGATTGCATTGGTCACATAGATACTGCATGCATTCATACATTCATTCATGTACTATTCTGGGGCTTTATACCGATATTCATTGTTTACTTACTCTTGATTCTTTGATTTCGGATTTTCATGAGATTACTGGATTTTGGGGAAAACCGCAAGAATTTTATAAAACTTTTTATCGTTATTTAAAAAAATAGAAATTTACGGTTTTCTCTTTATGGGATGTGTGTGTTGTCCACTATGAGTTTTCTCGGTTCTTGAGCAGTATCATATACCCGATTCGAGGAGGGGGTGCACCATCTGCGGGTACATGGTGGGCCCGGTATGGTACCTCGGGGCAAGAAGATCGCAGATGATGGCGTTGAGCCGGACAGGGGAGCACTACTTACCGGTTATTTATGACGCGGCGGATATCCGGAGGATACTGACCGTAGTCGTATGATTTGATGATATGGGCCAATCCGGACTGCCGGAGCCCGAGATATTGAGATTTGAGATACAGAGATATGAGATTTTAGATACAGTGATATGAGATTGAGATACAGTGATATGAGGCATTAAGACTTTTAGATTTACATGTTTTGTATCGATGTTTGACACGGATTTCCATGGTTTCATTGACGATACTTCAGTTATTTCGGAACATTTTATCATGATAATGTAAGTGTATATGCCCTAGAGGCCATTACTGTATCATACTAGCTTGTATATTACTTGATGGAAGCTTGGGATATTCACAGTTGTATATACAATCTTGCTCGAAATGGTAGTATGCTACTTGGTTTGTCTCTGCTTTAATATGTGCATGTGTTTCTTTTAGCATATCGCTGATATACATATTAGTAGAGCCCTTAGGATCTTTGCTTGATTACCAGCGTTGTGATGGCGCTCACACTCGTGGGAGCTGGGTGATCTATAAGCACATCCTTATACAGGTCCCTAGTCGTTGGACTATCGAGACAGGGCATCGATTCTCCGGAGTAGACTAGCGTATGCGCTTCTCATCCCAGCGTGGGAGACGGTCTGTCCCACAGCCGTCAGTACGTCGTACTTGAGATAGTATGCGGGTGCTCGTTAGGTTACGAGTACACTGGACAGGACTCGTCGGGAACTGTTGGTTGGTATTATACCTATCGTCAGTTATCAGTTCCCAGGTGACATGAGTACAGCTTAGTCCGCTGACTTGACACTGTCACTTCGCCTCGAGTGTGTTCCCACTGCACTTTGATTGCTACCCTACCACGGCTCAAAAGAGTCGTGCAAACAGGTAGTTTTTGGGTGCAGTCCCGAAGCACTTGGAGGCAGTGATGGTTAGACAGGATTCCTCACTCCCGGTATTGGGGGTTGACATCGCGCTGTGTCCAGGAGAGCCATTACACGAGTAGTCCCTGGCCAGGGAAAGCGAGATATACTGGTAGGTTTCCAGTGTTATCTCAGGGTGTTCTGGGCTACACTCCGACACGACTTGTACCGCTATTAGGGGACTGACGTTCACCGCCCCCTAGGCCCGCCATGCGATGTATCAGACGAACAGACCGGACTGTACGGAGACTGTCACATACAGGCTCAGTAGGAGTTCAGATGGGGTTCACCTCGTCAGTCTTCTTATCGACATCTACCTGGGGACCGTTACGTACAGCTAGTGCCGCTTGCGGTCTGTGGTTAAACCCACTGCCAGCGTAGTGTCGAGTCTTTAGAGTCCCACACAGAGAGCTATTCGCCTTTAGGCAAAATGAGTAGAGGTCGCATGGTTTTGCGACAGGGTTCGTTCACATCCGCGCACTTGTGCACGTTTGCTGTCCGGACAGCTTATACTAGCGGGCTTTGGTTTAAGCCAGATCCTAGTATAGATTTGGGATTGGTTTTTTCTCATTGTATTCGTGTTCCTCGGATCACGAATACGGGTGCGTATGCACAGTTACTTGAGACAGAGGGAGAGGACTTTGATTAGGGTTAATGACTATTGTCATTTTATTAACCCTAATGCTTATGTGTGTATTATGGTTAATTGATATTAGTTTAATATAATTATGCATGGTTATGGTTGTTGACCATTTGACCTCCTTGACTTGTTGACCTAGGTTGACACTTTGACCATCATCATTTCATTTGGAAGATGCTCTTTGATCCTTGCAATTTGCATTAAAAATGAAATGATAATGGTCATGTCTTGATTAACCATGACAATTATCTAGCTAATTATCTAATTACAATAATTCACACATATATGAGAGAATGCTTCATATTTTCTCTCATTCTATGATTTTCTTTCTCTCTCTTGTTCTTCCTCTCCCTCAAGCTCTCCCCTCTAATGTGTTGAGAAACACTTGAGCTTGAGAAAAACCCCTTCTTGATAATCTCTACTCTCATCTAGGGTTTAAGGATTAGCACTTCTTACACCCTAGTTACTTCTAGCTTGGAGTTGAAGCCAAAGGTTGAGGCTTTCGGGTGGATCTTTCTTCGACGTGAGAAGACGACAAAGGTGACCTCTTTCCACTACTCCAAGGAGCAAGGAGAGAAGGACATAAAGCCTTAGGTATAACCTTTCTAACACTTAGCTAGTTTCTAGTTAGCTTTAGCTTGTTTTTGTTTAGCAAAGATCCTTCTTTGTCTAGTCCATGTTGCCTAAGTTGATAAAAATTTGATTTTTATTCCGTTTTCCGCCTCCCCGTAAGTACCGGGGTATGGAACGTGGACTTAGAGTGGTATCAGAGCCTAACTAAATATAAACTGGATAGGTAGTAAAGTGTATGGAAGTTCGAATCGGAAAAATCGAAAAACCGAGTTTTCAAAAACCCAACTTTCTGTTAAATATTTTCCTGCTCAAAATAAAATTTATCATACTCCAAAAATCGTCTCAGGGTTTTGTGAAGAAAGCCACCAAACCCGGTCCAGTGACTCGACCAAGGCGCCGCGGTTCCGCGGCAATAGCAAGATATTGCCGCGCAACCGCGGCCAAGTTGGCTCGTCTCTGGGTCGAGTTTGGTGCAGTGTTCTTATGGCATGGTTTTGGGATTTTTAAGATGGTTTATATATGCCCAGATTTTCCAGAATAGAAATTTGCTTTTGGGGGCCTATAAATCCGTATTTTTATCGAACTTCACTACACTTTGACTATAAGGGTTATATCTGTGATGTTTATATGTATTGATCGTCGGCTAATTGCTATATGTCGATTAGTCGGGGTTATACATATCTGTGATCTTTGTTTGATAATGGTATGTGTATATGAATGTGTTGGATTGTCGCGGGTGAATAGCCGGGGTGGATGTGAGATGAGTGTTTCTTTTTCTTTCATTCATTGTAATATGTAAATTGATGTAATAATATTTGTATGGCCGCACAACCGGGTCGGGGTTGTAGCCTCCATTGTATAATTCTTTTTACTGTTTTTGCTCCTAGGATAGACCCATGGAGGGGGTGCACAAACTACCGGGTATCTCAAAGTGCCGAGTGGCCTACTCACGGTGGTGAGGGAGGTTGCTTCGCTTCGGGTACTTGGCGGGTAGTTTGCCGCACCCGTAGGGGTCTTGGGTGGGGTATTGGCAATTCACCGCGACCGTGTAATCCGCTTTTTGTTGCAGGCTCGAACGGATTGCGGATTCCTAGTATATCCAATGTATTCATCTGTGATCTGTAATGTCTATCATTGCTATATATTTATATATGATAACTATTTAGGCGTTGCTTATTTTTTACAGCCGCGCTAGCCCAGCCCCCGCTCTGTCGTTAGTTAAGTAACCTAACGGGTGATGACGGGGCCCCGTGGCGAATGCGAATGGCATAAGCGTACGTCATATTTTGGTTGTTTTCTGCAATGGTAGGATTAAATGATGGGACGCATTAAAAGAACTAATGCAAGAAAATAAACCAAGTAAAAGTCGATTGGAACACTTTGAAAACCGCTCGGTTCTTTTCAAAACTAAACTTTTAAACGCGGAGCTTGAACCACTCCTTTTAAAAGCTATCTCGTTCCATCGATTATATCAAGTTCACTACGTTCACGGTTTCGCCAAAACCATTCGTAGCCCTCCGTCATTCCACATGAATGGTCAAAAGTATTCAAGCTATGTATTTTGGCCAAAGTCAAGGCATAGTGATTGGTAGCTATTGGGTATTCATGTGCAGCATAGATAGATGCGTTGGTTTCGGACAGCCGTGCTACCATTTTGGCCAAAGTCAAGGGTAGTTACGGGTGGGTCCAAATTAACCAGGTGAATGACGGGTAGAACTTGACATGTGACTTATGATATTTTGGCCAAAGTCAAGGTCATAAGAGCATGGGGCAAAAATCCACATCGGGAGTTTCATAAGTACTGAAACTTGCTAGCGATGCATACCATTTGGAGTGTGATAATTCTGGTAGGATTCCTTCGGTTTTATCACACAATGATATTTGGATCCCGATCCTACTGTGAGTATATGCTACTCCTCGGGAAAACTCTCACTTAACGATCAATGCTATAAACCTAGTAGGTGTCTAAAAAGGTGTTAGCGGGGCTACGCCCACAGGGAAAAGAGGTTACTTAATTAAGGAACCTCGCGAAAGCGTTGGAAAACCTCCCTCGAAGTACCGACACTGGCCTGGCTGAACGCTTAAGCAAGTATTGTACGGTGAGATTGATCCTGACTAATCCTTTCTTTACGGTTTGAGAAGGGATTCGAGAGACAGTGGGAGCCATCCAGTTTAGACAAACTAAAAACCACTCCAAACTTGCAAAAGCATCATGCTAAAGTGTTTCTTTTCTCTCTCCTAATTGCAGCGACCATTCAACTTGACCGGACTTAAGTTATTACTAGATAAAAACATATTGACAGGACCAAACTACAAAGATTGGCTCAGGAATGTCAAGATGGCAATCACTTACGACAAGTTGGGATATGTCCTTACCACCAAAGCTCCCCTTGTCCCAGGTCCCAAAACCAGTGTCGTAGATAGGGAAATCTACAAGACCTGGGAAATAGATTGCGCGAAGGCCAGATGCCTCGTACTAGCCTCGATGGACAACGAACATCAGAGGAGGCACGAGAATATGGACCTAGAGTCCATATTTCTTCATACAAAAGAACTGTATGGAGAGCAGTCTCGTATCGCAAGATACGAAGTGTCGAAGAAGTTGTTTTCGTCAAGGTTGGCCGTCGGATCATCGGTAGCGGAACATGTGCTTAAGATGATTGGCTACATAGAGGAGCTCGCAGACCTTGGGACCATGTTGGAGAATGAACTCTATACTGATTTGATTCTCCAGTCCCTTCCTTCCACTTACGCCCAGTTTATCCTTAACTTCAACATGCAAGGAAAGGAGGTTGAACTTTCCTAACTTCCGAGCATGTTGAGGAGTGCTGAAGGCACCCTACAGAAGGGTAGGGAGACATCCACTTTGTTTATAGGAGGATCTTCCTCTTCTAGTTCCAGGGCGAAAGCCAAGGGCAAGAAAAAGAAAGCCTCCGCCAAACCAAGAGGCGGTGTCAGTAAAGTGGATACGAAGGGAAAAGGAAAAGCAACAAAGGTAACGGGAAAGCTGGTGGGGAAGGAAGAATGCTTCTATTGTCACAAAAGTGGTCACTGGAAACAGGATTGCAAGGCTTGGAAGGCCAGAACACAGGATTTGAAGCGAGTTGCAGCTTCAGCTTCAGGTGTGTATGTTATTGAAAACTGTCTATCAATAAACTCTACATCCTGGGTATTGGATACCGAATCAGGATCTCATATCTGTAATTCTTTGTAGGCATTGAGAAAGTGTAGAGTTTTGAAGGCAGGTGACATGACCCTCAAAGTTGCAAACGGTGCTAGCATGGATGCTGAGGCCGTGGGGGACTATCACCTGGGATTGTCGGATGGACACATTTTGGTTTTGCGTAGTTGTTATTATGTACCAAATGCAACCTGTAATATCATTTCTGTATCTTTATTATCTAAAGAAGTTTATGAATTTGCATTTGTAAGTAATGTAGTGAACATTCACCTTAATCAAGTTTTGATTGGGTCAGGTGCATTGAACAACGGTATATACGTATTAAACCAACCAAAGATTTTCAATGTCCAGAATACACACAAAAGAAAGTCTCCAGAAATCAATAAACTTTCTTATGGCATTGTAGACTGGGTCACATCAGTGAGAGAAGGTTGACTAAGTTACATACAGAAGGATATTTGGATCCATTCGAATATTAATCGTATGCAACTTGTCAATCCTGTCTCAAGGGAAAGATGACAAAGACTCCGTTCACTGGACACGGAGTAAGAGCGAGCGAGCTCTTGGGACTCGTACACAGCGACGTGTGCGGTCTAATGTCTACACATGCGCGAAGCGGTTATTCTTACTTCATTACTTTTACGGATGACTTTTCAAGGTACGGTTATGTCTTCTTAATGAAACATAAATCCGAGGCTTTTGAAAAATTCCAGGAATATAAGAATGACGTAGAAAAACAAACAGGCAAAAGTATCAAGGCACTGAGATCTGATCGAGGTGGTGAATACTTGAGTGCTGAGTTCCTGGGTTACTTAAAAGAGAATGGAATTCTCTCTCAGCTTACTCCTCCATACATTCCGCAACATAACGGTTTATCGGAGAGACAGAACCGAACCCTATTGGATATGGTACGGTCCATGATGAGTAACGCTGAGTTACCGCGATCGTTCTGGGGATATGCGCTAGAATCAGCTGCATACCTTTTGAACCGAGTTCCAACTAAGACTGTGCCTACCACACCATATCAGATGTGGTGTGGGAAGAGACCCTATCTTAATCACATTAAGACATGGGGATGTCCAGCTTTTGTAAAAAAGCAGCATGCGGACAAGCTCGAGGCACACTCAGTATAGTGCAAGTTTGTGGGATATCCAAAGAACTCCAAGGGATATTTCTTCTATTGCGAAGAGGAACAAAAGGTGTTTGTTTCTCGCCATGCCCACTTTCTAGAACACCAGTTCATAGAAAAAGAATTAAGTGGGAGCGCAATAGAACTGGAAGAAATTCCAGAACCACGAGCTATTACTGAAAGCTTAGTAGAACCAGAGGGTTCGAAAGATCAGGACATTCCCACGCCACTCCGCAGGAGTAGTAGGCAGTCTCATCCGCCCGAGAGATACTACAGATTTCTCATTGACGGGGATAGAGAGGATTGCATCATAGACTGTGATGAGCCTACTAGCTTCCAGCAAGCCATTCAGAGCGTCGACTCGGTAAAATGGCTGGATGCAATGCGGACCGAAATGGAGTCCATGTACACCAACAAAATATGGACGTTGGACATTACTCCAGATGGGGTAAAACCCGTAGGATGTAAGTGAATCTTCAAAAGGAAGATTGGTGTAGATGGACAGGTTGAGACCTATAAAGCTAGACTGGTTGCAAAGGGTTTTCGTCAAAGACCTGGTTTGGACTATGACGAAACCTTTTCTCCAGTAGCTATGCTGAAATCCATTCGGATCCTTCTTGCCATTGCTGCCTTCCACGATTATGAGATTTGGCAGATGGACGTAAAGACAGCTTTTCTAAATGGACATTTAGAGGAGTGTGTCTATATGGACCAGCCAGAGGGTTTCATTCAGAGTGGGAGCAGCGGAAAGGTGTGCGAGTTTCTTAAGTCCATTTATGGACTAAAGCAGGCATCGCGGAGTTGGAACATCTGTTTTGATGAGACGGTCAAGGAATTTGGCTTTATCAAAAATCCAGATGAACCATGCATCTATTGTAGATTTGGAGCGAGAACTGTAATATTCCTCGTATTATACGTGGATGACATTCTCTTAATAGGAAATGACATTCCTATGCTATAATCTGTCAAGGGGTTCTTGTCACACAGGTTCTCCATGAAAGACCTGGGTGATGCCTCATACATTCTGGGTATCCGGATCTACCGTGACAAATCCAAGAGGATATTAGGACTTTCACAGTCCAGGTACATCGACACCATACTGAAGAGATTCAGTATGGAAGATTCCGAGCGCGGTAATCTACCGGCTTGTCACGGGATCACCCTCTCCAAAGAGATGTCTCCCAAGACTGATTTGGAGAGGGATCACATGTCTATTATACCCTACGCTTCTGCGGTAGGCTCTATAATGTATGCGATGTTGTGTACCAGACCGGATATGGCTTATGCACTGAGTGTGGTAAGCAGGTATTAGTCAAACCCTGGGGAGAAACATTGGATAGCAGTAAAGAACATTCTCAAGTACCTGAGAAGGACTAAGGAGATGTTCTTGGTGTATGGCGGAAAAGACCTCCAGATTGAGGCCTTTGCTGACTCCAGCTTCCAGAGTGACAAGGATGATTCCAAGTCCATGTCGGGTTTTGTCTTTACCCTCAATGGAGAGGCGGTGCGTTGGAAGAGCTCCAAACAGGAAACCGTTGCTGACTCGACTATGGAAGCGGAATACATCGCTGCATCTGATGCCGCAAAAGAAGCTGTCTGGATGAGGAAGTTCATGAGAGAACTTCAGGTGGTTCCGTCCATTGTTGACCTAAAACCTCTGTATTGCGACAACAACGGGGCTACAGCTTTAGCGAAGGAACCCAGGTCCCATCAGAAATCCAGACACATCTTATGGCGGTATCACCTGATCAGGGAGATCGTGGATCGCCAGGAGATCGAGGTTCGGAGGGTTGCTTCAGAAGATAACACAGCAGATCCATTCACCAAGGCCTTGCCCCAGACTCAGTTCGAGCGGCTGATCGAGATGATAGGTCTTCGATACGCCAGTATATGGCCTTAGTGCAAGTGGGAGATTGTTAGTGTATATGCCCTAGAGGCCATTACTGTAACATACTAGCTTGTATATTACTTGATGGAAGCTTGGGATATTCATAGTTGTATATACAATCTTGCTCGAAATGGTAGTATGCTACTTGGTTTGTCTCTGCTTTAATATGTGCATGTGTTTCTTTTAGCATATCGCTGATATACATATTAGTAGAGCCCTTAGGATCTTTGCTTGATTACCAGCGTTGTGATGGCGCTCACACTCGTGGGAGCTGGGTGATCTATAAGCACATCCTTATACAGGTCCCTTGTCGTTGGACTATCGAGACAGGGCATCGATACTCCGGAGTAGACTAGCGTATGCGCTTCTCATCCCAGCGTGGGAGACGGTCTGTCCCACAGCCGTCAGTACGTCGTACTTGAGATAGTATGCGGGTGCTCGTTAGGTTACGAGTATACTGGACAGGACTCGTCGGGAACTGTTGGTTGGTATTATACCTATCGTCAGTTATCAGTTCCCAGGTGACATGAGTACAGCTTAGTCCGCTGACTTGACACTGTCACTTTGCCTCGAGTGTGTTCCCACTGCACTTTGATTGCGACCCTACCACGGCTCAAAGGAGTCGTGCAAACAGGTAGTTTTTGGGTGCAGTCCCGAAGCACTTGAAGGCAGTGACGGTTAGACAGGATTCGGCTCTCCCGGTATTGGGGGTTGACATCGCGCTGTGTCCAGGAGAGCCATTACACGAGTAGTCCCTGGCCAGGGCAAGCGAGATATACTGGTAGGTTTCCAGTGTTATCTTAGGGTGTTCTGGGCTACACTCCGACATGACTTGTACCGCTATTAGGGGACTGACGTTCACCGCCCCCCTAGGCCCGCCATGCGATGTATCAGACGAACAGACCGGACTGTACGGAGGCTGTCACACACAGGCCCAGTAGGAATTCAGATGGGGTTCACCTCGTCAGTCTTCTTATCGACATCTACCTGGGGACCGTTACATACAGCTAGTGCCGCTTGCGGTCTGTGGTTAAACCCACTGCCAGCGTAGTGTCGAGTCTTTAGAGTCCCACACAAAGAGCTATTCGCCTTTAGGAAAAATGAGTAGAGGTCGCATGGTTTTGCGACAGGGTTCGTTCACATCCGCGCACTTGTGCACGTTTGCTGTCCGGACAGCTTATACTAGCGGGCTTTGGTTTAAGCCAGATCCTAGTATAGATTTGGGATTGGTTTTTTCTCATTGTATTCGTGTTCCTCGGATCACGAATACGGGTGCGTATGCACAGTTACCTGAGACAGAGGGAGAGGACTTTGATTAGGGTTAATGACTATTGTCATTTTATTAACCCTAATGCTTATGTGTGTATTATGGTTAATTGATATTAGTTTAATATAATTGTGCATGGTTATGGTTGTTGACCATTTGACCTCCTTGAGTTGTTGACCTAGGTTGACACTTTGACCATACTCATTTCATTTGGAAGATGCTCTTTGATCCTTACAATTTGCATTAAAAATGAAATGATAATGGTCATGTCTTGATTAACTATGACAATTATCTAGCTAATTATCTAATTACAATAATTCACACATATATGAGAGAATGCTTCATATTTTCTCTCATTCTATGATTTTCTTTCTCTCTCTTGTTCTTCCTCTCCCTCAAGCTCTCCCCTCTAATGTGTTGAGAAACACTTGAGCTTGAGAAAAAACCCTTCTTGATAATCTCTACTCTCATCTAGGGTTTAAGGATTAGCACTTTTTACACCCTATTTACTTCTAGCTTGGAGTTGAAGCCAAAGGTTGAGGCTTTCGGGTGGATCTATCTTCGACGTGAGAAGACGACAAAGGTGACCTCTTTCCACTACTCTAAGGAGCAAGGAGAGAAGGACATAAAGCCCTAGGTATAACATTTCTAACACTTAGCTAGTTTTTGTTTAGCAAAGATCCTTCTTTGTCTAGTCCATATTGCCTAAGTTGATAAAAATTTGATTTTTATTCCGTTTTCCGCTTCCCCGTAAGTACCGGGGTGGGCAACGTGGACTTACGGATAAAAGTAATGATTTCTTATACAGATATATCCAGATTTCATGGTTAATTATTTTACATTCATGATGCATGCATACTCATTCATATGACATGTCACTACTTGAGGCACTGACACGAGCACTGAGTATTGCATTTATGCATAGATTATTACCCTGTCATTACTAGATGACTAGTGTTATATATGTATATTATTATGACCTAGGAGATCGTTGTGCATGCGATTTCTACTCGCAGATGTCTTCTACTCGCGAGTTGGCAACTCACCCCCGTTGTACCAAATTTTCTTACAGGTTTCGATGTACAGGTTTCCTTGGCGGCTTGCTGGCACACCTTTTCATTCAGGATGATTGCTTGGTAGGTTGGTTCACTTGTATCGGGACCGCCATTGTACTTTTATTATTTCATTTATATCTAGTAAGCTCCATCAACCAGAATTTTATTATTGATAGACTTAGATGACCGGTGGTTTATTCTTTCGACCTTAGTGCCACGCTTGTATTATTATGGTTTTCTAGTGGATTTGGTTTTCTTCTGAGTTTTGTTCCTCGCCCTTCGGCGTTGTATATTATATTGCATTGCGTGATTGTGTCCGCTAATTGGCGAAGAGCTAGCTCCTGCTTGGGAATGCCTTTTATTATTACTTATGTTTATATTCTTGTTTGTACCCGTTTGGGGCCAGTTTTTACAAAGGAGACTCTGTCGAAATTTTTGAGAAAATTTGATATTGCTTTTAAACATGTTTTCCTACACTTCTTCTTTTAAATGGTTTAGATTTCTGGACTTCGGCTTGCTTAGATTACGTTATGCCTTTAGACGTTTCGTAATTTAAGTGCCGGTCACGTTCCGTAGCTTCAGGTCGTGACATCTGGAATCTGAAAATCTTCTCTAAGTCTCTGCCAGAATTGATTTCTTCGATTTACTTTAAGATTTCTGCAGTTTTGATCTCGATAACTCAGATTTCCTTGATTTCTGTCCTGATATAATTTCTGCGCAATATCTCAATAAATAATATTAGTAGAATTTAATTTGATTGAGATATTATCTTAACCATTTAATGTGATATTATTGTTTTAAGAGAATTGGTTAATGATATTTGATAATGTAAGAATATTTAAATGGACTAAATATTATATAGATATTAAATGCGTACATTTTCCTCCATAATATTAATTATAATATATAAACACATGAAAATTGTATTTTTACAGATAAACCCAAATATGTGTCATATTTATAATAAACACATTTTATCATATAGAAATAGTAAGGAAAATGGCATATCAAATGCACAATATTTTCGACTGTACAGGCATCGTCCATGCTGTTTTCAAATTTTTACCGTTCTAAAGAACCCTAACCCTAGAATCTTAACAAGAGATTTAAACAAACAAGCAATGTTAACATCTTAACATCAAAGTGAATGAGGAATACAACCTTTGTAGACCGGTCCTTCACTTCTAAAGCTCCGTGTAGTAGTCCATTTGCTACAAGTTCTGAAGACCCAGACTCTAGTAAGGGTTCACATGAAGAAACGAACACGCTTGCTCAATGTTTTCGAGGCCGAAGATGATCTACGTCGAGGAGACTCAAGCTCATGCTACCTCTTCACTAAATTAGGGTTTAGTGAAGCAAACACCTTAAACTAAATGGCTAATATTAGAGGATGATGATGTAGGAAATGTGCTCACTTTAGATTTTATTTTCTCACAATATTTTCTCACCTTGAGAAAAGCTAGTGAGCTTTCTCACTGAGGAAGAAGAAGCTCAAGTGAAGAATGAGAATCAACTCATGAGGTGAGAATAGCAACCATAGGTGAGTTAGTGTCATACACTAACTCATGTAGGGATTAAACCATGGCTAATCAATAATGGTTAGGTTAACAAATATCTACAGGTAAAATAAAATTATTGGACTTGGTCTATAGTTCCACAAGCTTCTACAAGCTTCAACCATGTGACTTAATCCCACGAATTTTGATTAACTTTAAATAAATAAAACCATCACTTTATTATGCATGGTGTAAGTCTCATACACCTATGTCACATATGGCATCAAGCATGACATAATAGTTGTGCATTAATATACATCACATATATACTATATGCACACAAGTGAGATAAAGAAATGTTTAAGTGAGCTAATATTAGTTAATGTAAATTAATATATCACATATATAATTATACATTAAATTATCAAATCAACACTTGATTTAATAATCCGTCTATATCACATACAACCGACTAATATCAAATGTAACAACTTATCGAATCAATACTTGATCCGATAACCCGGCTATATCACATATAACCGACCGATATCACATATCGCGAGAATAGAATGCGGTATCTCATAAGAGCATTAATCTCGGTACCGAACATATCACATATGTGCTCCTACTTCATTTCTTATGAACTAGGAAACCTTTGTGTAGGAATCTAAAGACTCGTCAATACGCCGGCAGTAGATAATGATCACATCAAACACCCACAAGCTGCAAGCGGTCTGCTAAATGTAATGGCCACCCGGGTATTGAGCGATCAGAATATAAACAAGCATGCCTGCTCGTACTCCTGCGAATCCAATCAGTAATACTACCGTACAGTCCGGTCTCTTCATCAGATATGTCACATATCATAGCCTGGGGGTGGTATAACGTCAGACACCAATAGCCTGATAAGTCATGCTGATGCAAGGTCTATAACGGTTCAAGAAACTACTGATAAAACTTACCAGTAAATCTCAGCAACCTGGCCAGGGATTTCCTGTTATGGCCAATCGAGCATAGCGCAACATCTACTTCCAATACCGGGAGAGACGAATCCCCTCCAATCACTCATGGCCTCCATGTGACTCGGGACTGTACCCAGAAACCACCTTTTTGCACGATCTCTGGATCATGGTATGGTGAAAATCAAAGCACAGTGGGAATCACACAAGACTCTATGATGATCTCGGGTCGACAGACTAACCTGTACCAGTGTCACCAGAGAACTGCTATCTGACGATAGGTATAATACCATGGAGGAGTTCTCGGCGAGTCCATTCAGTGTACCCAGTCTCCACTGCGCACCCGTATATCTTCTCTGATGTCAAACACCAATGGATGTAGGATCATCCATCGCCCATCATATGGGTCAAGAAGCGCATACGGTAGTCTACTCTGGAGTATCGATGCCCTGTCTCGATACTACCACGACTAGGAACAATTATAGGGTGTACCTGTGGACTACACTTGGCCACACTAGTATGATCTCCATCATAATCCTGGTAGTCAAGTACACATTCTAAGGGCTTCATCAACATGTGGGAGCAAGACAGTATCACTTATACAAGTCATCATATTAGGACAAAGTGCAACGAGATAGCATACTATCATGTCGAGTAAGAAAGTCCTTCCTATATATGTCCAAGCATCCATTACAATATACATCACATGTACCGTAATGGCCTCTAGGGCATACATATAACTAAAAGATTGTTAGTTATATGTATGCCCTAGAGGCCATTGTTGTACATGTGATGTATATTATGGTGGATGCTTGGACATATATAGAGAGGACTTTCTTGCTCGTCATGATAGTATGCTATCTGATTGCTCTTTATCTTAACATATTGATTTATATCAAAATACTGTCTTGTTATCACATGTTGATAAAGCCTTTAAGATGACTACTTGACTACTGGGACTATGATGAAGATCATACTAGTGGGGCCAGGGTAGTCTACAAGTACATCCTATAATTGTTCCTAGTCGAGGGTGTATCGAGACAGAGCATCGATACTCCAGAGTAGACTAGCGTATACGTATCTTGACCCATATGATGGGCGATGGATGATACCACATCCATTGGTGTTTGACATCAAGGATAGTATACGGGTGCTCAATGGAGACTGGGTACACTGAATGGATTCACCGAGAACTCCTAGATGGTATTATACCTATCGTCAGATAGCAGTTCTCTGGTGACACTGGTACAGGTTAGTCTGTAGACCCGAGATCGTCATAGAGTCTTGTGTGATTCCCACTGTGTTTTGATTTCCATCTTACCACGTTCAAGAGGACGTGCAAAACGGTGGCTTTTGGGTACAGTCCCAAATCACAAGGAGGCGATGAGTGATAGGAGGGGTTTTGTCTCTCCCGGTATTGGGGGTTGATGTTGCGCTGTGCTCGATTGGTCATAACTGGAAATCCCTTGCCAGAGTTGCTGAGATTTACTGGTAAGAGTTATCAGTAGTTTCTCGAACCGTTATGGACCTCACATCGGCACGACTTATCGGTTACTGGGGTCTGACGTTTACCACCCATAGACTAGATATACGACATATGAGACGAAGAGACCGGACTGTACGGTAGTGTTACTGACAGGCTTTACAGGAGTTAGAGCAGACTTGCGGTTTGTTGGTGTTTGATATGATCATCACCTATTGCCAGAGTATTGACGAGTCTTTAAAGTCCTACATAGAGTTTTCTGGCTCAAGCGAAATGGAGTAGGAGCACATATATGATATGTGCGAGATCGAGATTGATACGTGTATGTGATACTGTGTTCTATTCCCGCGATATGTGATATCGGCCGGTTATATGTGATATAGCCGGGTTATCGGATCAAGTGTTGATTCGATGAAATGATACATACTATATGCTCACTTAGGTTTTTGTTATTCTCGCTTATGATACATTTAACATATATGTGATAAATGTTTATTGTATTATTTTGTTTTATTCACAAATAGTATATATGTGATATATATAATTGTGACATGCTTGGTTACACATGCAACATGTATGTATGAGACTTATACCATGCTAGGGTTTATGTCGTGGTTTCATTTATCATTAAGTAATTACAAATTAGTGGATTTAATCATGGATTGGAGAAGCTTGGAGATAAGCTTTGACTTAGTCCACTCCTTTGTTTTTACTTAAGATATTTTGTGACCTAACCATTAACCCTTACCATAGTTAACTCTCTATATGAGTTAGTATATGGTTGATATACTCACCCATGGTTGCATTTGAACCATATGAGATATTTTCATCACTTGATCTCATTCATTCATCTTCTTCTTCCTCATCTCATTTTAGCTCTCTTGATTTTGAGATAAAGAAGAAATATAGTGAGAAATTTAATGCTAAAGTGAGCAAAATTCCTGCTTCATCATCCTCTTCTATACCAGCCATATAGATTAGTGTGTTAGCTTCACTAATTCCGTATTAGTGAAGAGAGAGCTTGAGTCCGTGTTTCCTCGACGTAGATCATCATAGACTTTGAAGACTTCAAGCAAGGATGCATCATACATCTTGTGGAGCCTCTCAAGAGTTCGGGAGCTTGTTGATCGCAGCGAAGGGACCATTACTTGGAGCTTGTGAAGTGAAGGAGCGGACTACAAAGGTTGTAATCCTTAATCACTTAGTTGTAAAGTTGTTTACGTACATGTGAACCCTAATTCTCTAGTTCGATTACTCGGTTGGTTTGTGTAGCACCCAAAAATTTTAAAATTGCATGATTGATGCTTGCCAAAACCTTGTCAAGGTGCTAAGCTAACCCTACAATAATTGCTTCCTAATGTTTCTCTAAGATTAGATTAATATATGTTTCTTGCAGCTAGTGCAAAAACAGTATCTGGTGTTGTACTTGACATGTCATGATTGACTCAATTGCCTAAGCAAGTGATATGCTAATCATGCAAATCCCTCTCCTCATCAGTCTAGAAGACATCTCTTTGGAGAGGGTGACTCCATCACCTGCGGGTACACCACCTTGCTAAGAGTCGTCCATTCTAAAACACTTTAGAATAGTGTCAAGTACCCAAATTGGGAGACTTCCCAAATTTAGATCTAAAACCATAGATATAGTGACAAGAAAAACTGATATTTATCCAGATCCTATGTGGAGAAATACCTTGTGACAACCACAGTATAATCGATCGTAGTATAGGAATATCACTTCCTATAAAGTGCATGTCATCCAAATACCAGGACATCACACCCTACTACCTTCTTACCAGATCCATCTTCTATTCTGATGACGTCAAAGACTATGACTGTCACATCAAAAATTGATGATCTATCTCCGCTATATCTGCTTTAGTCTATAAATAGACACAAGCTACTTGTCCACTATGCTTCTGTTGCTCCCACTGACTGCAACAACCTTGTGGCAGAGTCATATACACATGCACTTCTAAAGCTAGTTTAGAACGACGCTATACTCATTCTCCTGCCAGGTCTCATAGTCTAGAACAGCAGCAATGGCAAGTCTGGGTAAGCAAGTACCTCCCTGTCACCGTCTCTGAGAAGACCGAAGTACCTCTCGGGTGCCTGAGGTTACCCACCATATCTGCGGAGTGGCTAATGGAATGTCAAACCCGATTGAATCTTAAAGTTCTATTAAATTTTCAGTAATCGTTTGTGGTTCTGGAATCACTTCCAGTTCTACCATACTCCCACTACTGTTTTCTGAAAAAATCCATTTTGCGAAATCTGTGGCAAGTCATGAACAATATCGCTATTGATCTTCCAGATGGTAGAAAGTTATCCCTCGACACAGCTCGGGATAACCAACAAATTGCCATTACCGAAACGTGCCTTAAGTATGTCCAGAGTATGGTTTTAAGCATAAGCCGGACAACACCTTATACCTTAACATCGTTAAGATATGAACCATTCTATATACAATATAAAAACATAAGCACTGATTTAATTGGAACCAGATTCAAATCATGCAGCTGTCTCCAGTGATGTCAACTAAATGTAGACAGGCCGATCATCATTACTCAACTAGGAGTGCATCCAGATATGAGTAACCTGAAAGAGAAGCAAGTTATCAAACCATTACTATCAACTGAATACAAAACACAAGTATCTACATCTTCGATCACCTTGAAGAATCCCGATACATGCAACACATAGTTCTGTACTTTATTCTTGTACCTATAACTTCTCAAAACTTGGACCTCGTATTTCAACGAAATGCTTGTCTAGAACTGGAGAAGTCATGAGTAAGCAGAATATAGTATGAGTACCAACCCCATTGTCCTAATAGACACTGGACAACATACAATACATTGTATAAGCCCCTGAGTTCAATAACTTAAACCTTGTGCGTCGTACACCTTACCTAACCATCAACTGATATAGGTAAATGTCACAGACATAATTTCAAAAAGGTATATCTCACTTTATAAATAAACGTATAGATATATCGGTTTGAAATTGATGCATAACAACGGATATTCAAAACCAAATATTTGCCGCCAGACAAAACCGAGATGATTTCGTCAAATATCACCAATTACAACGAATTCCGATATAATGAGAATCTAATCACCCAATTCCCAATATCTTACTCCCACTCACCACCTGTAATAACATACATATGTGAGAAACTGATCTGGTAAATACATACCCTGGAGTTAGATTCTAATTGGGAAAACAGTTTTCAATTAACATTGCACAGTAAATCTAAAACATGAAAAAGTTTCGAAAGGATATCCGGGTATTCCTAGTAATGCCTCTTCCACTGTCCTGATTCTTGACTATAACCGTATAGTTCCATGCCCTTACTCCAATCCCTTTATTATGTCTTTACTTATTACCTTCTGTACACCTTCTTTAGGCTAAATGGTTTTCTTCATTCTCTACCTTTCGGCACCAGCCTGAGGTTTGGAAGAAGACTATCCAATAAGCGTAATAGGTGTACTCTCTTAATACCAGGAGCTCTCGCAACCTGAGAGAAGGTAAATGGAAATGACAATCGAATAATCATATTCTATTTCTCTTGAACAAGAATCCATCCTCGAATCTGGAACAAGTTCCTTCGAGTTCGTATGTAACTATACGATGGAATATCCAATAAATATGTATCTTCATTATGATATGGAATGTGTAGGGATTCTATAGCACCACACTAGGTTTAGGGTTGCATCACACATGCTATAACAAAAATTTAGAGGGTGGTAAACAATTCCAAACATGAATCGAACGAGAAAAATAGAGTAACAACAAGCTAGTATCATATATCTCAATATGTAACCATGTAAGTGTCTAACACTAAGTAGGGAGAAATACAACCTTTGTAGACCTCCTCCTAGACTCCTTAGATTGTGTAGGGTTTGAGTTAGTTGGCTTGTATCCTTCCGCATCCACGATGATCCACCACGAAGTCTCTTTGCACCAAGCTCCAACCTTCTCTTGATCAAGGATGAAGAAGAAGCAAACACTCCACTCAAGTGGGCTAGACTAAAGTAGAATAGCGATTTGGGTTTGGATCTCAATTAAAAACCTTTTCTTTTTAATCCTTTCTCTTTGTTTAAAAACCCTAGTGGGCTTTGAGGAGAGAGAGGACGAATGAGATGGCTCAAGCTAAACTCAAGAGAGAGAATAATATGAGAATAATGATATAATCCTAACTCAACTCAAGAGAGTAAGTGAGTGTCATCCATGCTAAACCATGGTTACAAAATATCTAGATATTTTGTAACTTGAGTTTAAGAAAAACTATGGGCCAAAACCATGGGCAAAAGAAACCATTGACTTTGTCAACTCAAGAGAGTTGAATAGTCAACCATGATTTTAATCCCATTTTGCTTTTCTCAAATAATCAAAATATCTAAATATGTGACCATGTAAGTCTTGCATTTCCACCACCAATGTATCATCAACCATGACACATGCATGCTTGCATGTGTGCATGCACATCCATATATACATGCACTCATGCATGCATCAAAAGAAATGGATTTTAATATATGAGCTAATTGACTTAATATTAAATACACACTTGATTTAGTAACCCGGTCATATCACATACGACCCGTCCAATAGTAAACGCCGAAATAAAATACGGTATCCAATACACGCATTTAATTGAGCTCCCGTGCATATCACATATGCACCCCCACATCATTTCGCCTGAGCTAGGAGACACCTTTGTGGGACTCTAAGACTCGTCAATACGCTAGCAGTAGGCAGTGATCATATCACATGCCCATAAACCGTCAGTGGCACAAGCAGTACGTAACGGCTCCAAGGTATTGAGCAATCAGAAGAAATACAAGCAGACCTACTAAAACTCCCGTCGAGCCAACTAGCAACACTTGCCGTACAGTCCGGTCTCTTCGTCAAATATGCTGCATATGTGAGTCTAGGGATGGTATCGTCGACCTCAATAACCCAATAATTCATGCCGGTATAAGGCTCATAACAGATCGAGAAACTACAGATGACACTTACCAGTAAATCTCAGCAGCCCTAGACAGGGACTCCCTGTTATCGCCAATAGCACATGGTGCAACATCATCCCCCAATACCGGGAGAGACGAAACGCCTCCTATCACTCATTGCCACCATGTGCCTCGGGACTGTACATAAAATCCACCTGTTTGCATGACTTAGTAGAGCTGTGGTAGGATGGAGATCAAAGTACAGTGGGAGACACGCAAGACTCTATGACGATCTCGGGTCTATAGACTAACCTGTACCAGTGTCACCTGAGAACTGCTATCCGACGATAGATATAATACCATATAGGAGTTCTCAAGGGTCAGTTCAGTGTATCCAGTCTCCACTGACCACCCGTATATGATCTTTGGTGTCACCACACCAATGGATATGGGATCATCCATCGCCCATCATATGGGACAAGTAACGTATACGCTTGTCTACTCTGGTGATATTGATGCCCCGTCTTGATACACCCACGACTAGGAGCATTTCAAGGATATACTCATAAACTACACATGTCCCACTAGTATGATCCGCATCATAATCTCAGTAGTCCTGCATCATCCTAAGGGCTATATCAACATGTACCAAATGAATGAAAGTATGATCAAATGAACATGTCAAGATAAAAGATGCAACCAGATAGCATACTATCATGTTGAGCAAGAATGTCCCGTGAATATATACATATATACATATGTACATATATATACATATATACATATGTATATATATACACATACACACACACACACATACCGGTACATACACTATCATATAATGGCCTCTAGGGCATACATATATCCAACAACCTCCCACTTGCACTAAGGCCAATTATTGGCGTATCTCATACCCAACCTCTCAAAAAGTCGCTTATGCTGCGGCAAAGGGAGGGCCTTAGTGAGTGGATCCGCGGTGTTATCTTTTGTATCTACTCACCATATCTCGATCTCGCGGCGATCAACTATCTCCCGGATCAGATGATATCGCCTTAGGATGTGTCTTGATCGCTAATGGGACCTGGGCTCTTTGGCTAACGCTATAACCCTATTATTATCACAGTACAAAGGTATTGGATCAATAATGGTCGGAACTACTCCTAACTCCAAGACGAACTTCCTCATCCAGACGGCTTCCTTGGCAGCATCATTTGCAGCAATATACTCAGTTTCCATCGTGGAGTCTGCAACGGTATCCTGTTTGGAACTCTTCCAACACACCGCCCCTCCATTGAGGGTAAAGAAAAACCCATAAATAGATTTGATGTCATCCTTATCACTATGGAAGCTCGAATCGGTAAAGGCCTCCATTTGGAGATCTCCGTTATCATACACCAAGAATATTTCTTTTGTCCTTCGCAAGTACTTAAGAATGTTCTTCACAGCTGTCCGGTGATTCTCCCCCGGTTAGGATTGATACCTGCTTACTACGCCCAGTGCATTAGCTACATCAGGACGTGTAAACAACATCGCATATATTATAGATTTTACAGCAGAAGCGTAGGGTATAATGCTCATGCGAGCTCCCTCTTCATCAGTCTTTGGGCAAAAGTCATTAGAGAGAGTGACTCTATGACAAGCAGGTAAGGAACCCCGCTTGATGTCTTCCATACTAAACCTCTTTAGGATGGTGTTAATGTACCTGGTTTGGGACAATCCCAATAACCGTTTAGATCTTTATGCCCAATATGTACGAGGCAACACCCAGGTCCTTCATGGAGAACCTTTGTGATAAGAACAGTTTGACCGATTGTAGCATAGGAACGTCGTTTCCTATCAGAAGAATTTCATCCACATACAATACGAGGAATGTGACAGTACATCCCACAATCTTCTTATAAACACAAGGTTCATCTGGATTTTTGACGAAGTCAAACTCTTTGATAAAATCATCAAAACTGATGTTCCAACTCCGTGATGCCTGCTTTAATCCATAAATGTATTTAAGCAACCTACACACTTTCCCGCTGCTCCCAGTTTCAATGAAGCCCTCTGGCTGATCCATATAAACACACTTTTCAAAATCACCATTTAGAAAAACAGTTTTAACGTCCATCTGCCAGATTTCATAGTCGTAGTGAGCAGCAATAGCAGGTAGGATCCGCTTGGATTTAAGCATGGCTACAGGAGAAAAGTTTTCTTCATAGTCCAGTCCTGGTCTTTGTCGGAATCCTTTCGCCACAAGCCTTGCCTTATAGGTCTCTACTTGCCCATCTACACCGATCTTTCTCTTAAAGATCCATTTGCACCCTATGGGTTTTACCCTAGAGGGTACAACATCCAAAGTCCACACTTTTTTGGTGTACATCGACTCCATTTCGAATCTCATGGCATCCAGCCACTTCACAGAGTCACCACTCATGATAGCTTGCTGAAAATTGATAGGGTCATAATCATCCATGATGCAGTCTTCTCCATCACCATCAACGAGAAAACCGTAGTATCTCTCCGGTGGGTGAGAAGTCCTACCAAATCTACGGAGTGCCTGAGTTTCATTAAGTTCCTTTGCAACATCAGGTTCAACCAAGTCGTCATTTGTAATTTGTGTCTCTAGAACCTCTTCTAGATCTACCACATTGCCATCAGAATCATATGAAAAGATCTCATTTTCTAAAAATGAGGCATTCCGAGAAACAAACACTCTTTGTTCCTGTTTATGGTAGAACAGATATCCATATGAATCTTTTGGATATCTTACAAATAAACATTTGAACGATCGTGTCTCGAGTTTGTCCGGATTCTGCTTTTTGACAAAAGCCGGACAACCCCAAATCTTAACTCGATTAAGAGATAGTCTCTTCCCATACCATATCTCATATGGAGTGGTAGACACGGTCTTGGTCGGAACCCTGTTCAACAGAAAGGCTGCAGTATCCAATGCATGCCCCCAAAAGGAGTGGGGCAACTCAGCATCACTCATCATGGATCCTACCATATCTAATAGGGTTCGATTCCGCCGCTCTGACACACTGTTGTGCTGTGGTGTGTAAGGGGGAGCGAGCCGAGAGAGAATCCCATTCTCTTTTAGGAAGTTCGAAAAATCTATACTAAGATACTCTCCACCTCGATCCGATCGAAGTATCTTGATGCTCAATCCAGTTTGTTTTTCTACTTCAAGTTTGTACTCCTTGAATTTCTCGAAAGCTTCAGACTTATGCTTTATCAAAAACACATGACCGAATCTTGAGAAATCATCAGTAAAAGTTATGATGTAAGAAAAACCGCATGTGTAGACATTGGCCCACATATATCAGTATGTATGAGGCCCAAAAGCTCAGTAGATCTTTCTCTGTGTCCAGTAAACGGAGGTTTGGTCATTTTCCCTTTGATACTAGACTGGCAAGTCGCATAAGATTAATACTCAAAAGAATTTAAATATCCATTTTTATGAAGCTTGTTTAGTCTTGTTTCATTAATATGACCAAGTCTACAATGCAAAGAAAACCTTCATTTATATGTGAAAATTTTCTTTTGTTTGTGTGCTGTATGTTGAAAACTGTGTGTTGATTAAGGACGTATATCCTGTTATTAAGTGTACCATAACCAATCAACTCTTGATTAAGTTTAATGTTCATAACATTGTGCTGCAACATAAAATGATATCCTTCATTGCCCAACAAAGAAACAGAAATAATATTACAAAGCAAGCTTGGTATAAAATGACATGGGTTCAAAACCAATATACGACCCGATGGCAACCCCAGATGATACTCTCCCAATGAAACTGCATGTATATTGGGACCATTTCCAACCCGGAGAGTGTGATCACCTGTCTTCAAAACTCTGCTATTTCTCAGCCCCTGCACAAAATTGCAGATATTAGAACCCAAACCGGTATCCAATACCCAGGAAGCAGAGTTTATAGAAAAATAGTTTTCAGTTACGAACACACCTAAAGCTGAAGCATCACCATGCTTCCCTTTCTTGAGACTAAGGTACTCAGTACAATTCCTCTTCCAGTGTCCCATCTTCTTGCAGTAGAAACATTCTCCTTTTCCCGACTCCACAGCTTTGGATTTTTCTTTCCCCTTTGCCTTTTTTATTCCACCTCTCGGCTTGGTGGATTTCTTCTTGCTCTTTCCCTTGGCCTTGGCTTTTGGGACGGAAGAAGATGATTGTCCAACAAGCAGGGAGGGAGACTTCGCCTTAAGCGTGCTCTCCGCAATTCTCAACATATTGAGATGTTCGGGTAGTGACTTCTCTATGTTGTGCATGTTTAAGTTCACTATGAAAGGAGCAAAGGTGGAGGGAAGAGACTGTAGAACAATATCCGTATATTGCTCATTGTCCATTGTTCATCCAAGGCCTCAAGCTCTTCAATAAGAGCTACCATCTTCGGAACGTAGTTGCCTACTGATGTGCCAGGAGCCATCTACATCTGAAACAGTTTTCGAGATGCTTCATATCGTAGGATACGATTGCTCTCCATACAACTCCTTGTATGGAGAAAGATGGATTGAACATCTATCTCCTCGTGCTACTTTTGATGTGTATTGTCCATCGATGCAAGCGCGAGGCATTTGGCGGTGGCATAGTCAATATCCCACGTTTTGTGGATCTCCCTATCCGCAACAGAAGATTCAGGGCCTGGTTTTGGCGGGGATGTGGCAGTGAGGACATATGATACTTTATCATATGTGAAAGCAATGTTAATGTTCCTCAATCAGTCTTTATAGTTCGGTCCGGTAAGATTATTTTTCTCTAATAGTAGCTTATGTCCAGTCATGGTTATATGCCATTAGGAGAGAGAAAAGAAAACACTCAGCGAAAGCTCTTGCAAAGATTAGATTGGTTTATTATCTTATCTAATCGATGTCTCCCACTGCTTTTATCAAATTCTCCTTCAAACCTTAAAAGAAAAAAATAGTCAGGATTAATTAAATTCTACAACTTCGCTAACCGTTCAGCAATGCCAGTGCCGGTACTTCTGAGGGAGGTTCCCCGTGATCTCGCATGGACCTAATTAATATAAACCTCATTTTCCCAGAGGCGTAGCCCCGTTGACACTTTTCTAGACACCTAATGAGTTAGCTAATTGTAAAGTGCAAAATTCTCCCGGGAGCAACTATTGCTCATAGTGGGATCGGGATCCTACTATCATATAGAAGGTATGCAATCTTATTGCAAATTTCAACACTTGAAACTCCCGATATGATTTTTACCCCTGGCACTTATGTCCTTGACTATAATCAACATATCATAAGTACTAGTCAAGTTCTACCCGTCATTTCATGATTATTTCGACCCACCCATATGACCGTTGACTATAAACAACATAATCACATGCATGTCCTAATTAATCTCATCATATGTTGTATAGGAAGACATCACTTAGCTACCGTACACTACGCCTTGACTGAAATCAACATACATAGCACGAATACTAAGTACTCTACTTCCTAAAATGACGGAGGGCTGTGTATAGTTTTTAAGAAAACCTTTAACGCTTCGAACTTGATATCGTTGTAGAATTTAATTTTTTTAAAAGGAACCGCTTAAGCTCCGCCTTTTGAAATCTTGCTTTTTCATAAAAAGCCGAGTAGGTTTCAAATCTGATTCTACAACATCTTTTTACGTTTCTTTTGTTTACATTAATCATATTAATGTAGTCCCATCATTTAAGTCCTTAGCCATTACAGAAAAGAAACGAAAATAGAACGTACGCTAATGCCATCCACATTCGCCACAATGTCCCGTTATGAACCGTTAGGTTACTTAACAAACGGCATAGCGGGGTGGGACTTGCGCGGATGCAAAACATAAGCAACGTTTATTATATATCATATATATAATATATCATTCGTCTCAACATATAAAGTAATCACATTACAGAATATCCATAGCAGAAGCACATATATGAAAATACAGGATATACTAGGAGGTCCGTATTTTGTATTTAGCCAACAATAGATAATACGGATTCCACGGTCGCGATGAATAGCCAAGCCAACACCCCTAGACCCATACGAGAGCGGAAAGTGACCCTACCAATTCTAGAGTCTAGGAGACCCGATCTCGACTCCTCGAGATGGCCTCCCACTGAACCATAGAACCCGATCACTTGTGCTCCCCTCCTTGGGTCTATCCTAATGCGGAAAAGTAAATAATATCACTAGTAAAATAGGGGGTTGCCCCTACGGATGGAATTATCCGTTGGGGCAGATTTTACTTGGCCCTACGGATTACTCCGTAGGGCTAAAGGTTTGCCCCTACGGGCACTGACGTTCAAGAATTAAAAAATTAATTCTTAATTTGGTATTTGCCCCTACGGTGGCGCAAACAAAGGACCTACGGGTATATCCGTAGGGACAAGTAAATATCGATTTATTAAGACCCCCGACCGATCGCCTACGCTCACTTTCTCTCTCTCTCTCGATCTGGCGCGAGAAAAATCCCCAAATCGCCACGCCGTCGTCGCCACCGTCGTTCTCCTCGACGCCACCGCCGTTCTCCTCGTCGCCACCGCCGGTTTCCTCGCCACCGCAGTTCTCGTCGCCACCGCAGTTCTCGTCGCCCCAGCCCCAGCAGCAGCCGTTCAGGTGAGTAAATCTCGAGGTAAATTAAAAAAATTTTGGATTATTTTGGGCTTAGGGTTCATGGCTGGGTCTGGGGTTGCGCGCGAGTTGGGGTTGGGCAGGGGTCGCGGTCGCGGTCGCGGTCGGGGTCGCGGTCGGGGTCGGGTTAGGGTTGGGGTTCGGCTGCTGCTGGGGTGGGGCTGGGGTTAGGGTTTGCCTTAGGGTTGGTGTTGGGGTTTATCTGGTCGCGGTCGCGGTCGGGGTCGGGGTCAGGGTAGGGTTAGGGTTGGGGTTCGGCTGCTGCTGGGGTGGGGCTGGGGTTAGGGTTTGCCTTAGGGTTGGTGTTGGGGTTTAGCTGGCCACGCTGGGGTTAGGGTTGGGCTGGGGCTGGGGGCTGGGGCTGGGGCTGGGCCACGCGGGGTTTTGGGATCTTTGTAATTTGCTTGCTCTGTTTGGGGTTTCAGTTGATCCTCATTAAAAAATTGGTGATTGATCTCTTCAATTATATTATTATCTGTATTTAAAATTTTTGTGAAGCCTTCAGAGTTTGGAAAAATCTAGAATTACCGTTGAAATTCTGGGAACATTCAAAAACTGTGTATATGATGTGTGTGTGTATGCATGTATATACATTTGAAATTTATCTTTCTTCTATGATATAAAACGGTTAAACCGAAGAAAATTACTGGGGGAATTTTTGCTAAAATGTCTTGAGAGGGGGTTCAAGTGATGGGATAATTTCATTTGGTAATCTTTTACTTAATTTACATCTCTTATTTTTTCATGCAAAAATCTGAATAGGTTTCTTGCAATTTTGCCTATCGATCAATTATTATATTTATTTCTATTTTTTGTGGATGATTTGGCTTCAATTGAATGGAGGCGATGATGGCTTGCCCTCAAGCTTCCACTTTTATGAGCTTTATAGTTATGAGATTGGCGAGGCAAGCTGGTTTGTAGCCATCTTATTTCTTTTCCTAAATTCAAATCCAAATATAAACTGTCTGATTGAGAGAGAGAGAGTATGGGAGATTATGTATTATTCAATGTGTTTGGAAGCTGGCATGTTCTGAGCGTCATCTCTGCATGAAAGCTATGGTTTTGCAAAGGGTTTGCCCTAACTATTTTCTGTGGGGAAGCTGAAGGCCTGAAGCTTCATCAAACTCAGGATTGGATTCTGGTCGGGTATTGTAAATTCTTGTGAAAGTTCCGTTCAAGATTTGTTCAGAGCTTGCATAACATCCTTTTCATCTTTATGAGATCTTTATGCAGTCATTTTTTTGGGTTTATATATTTCTCGAGCCCGTTTGACTTTGGACTTAGGATAACACCACATCTCTTTCTTATTTTGATTCCTAAGCTGGCATATCTGAGGCTCGTATTCCAGTATCGTTGCTGGAAAAGCTAGGGTTGCGAACATTTTTGCAACGATAATTTCTGTATGACAGCTTAACCACACATAAAACTTAAACAATCTTGAAGCATTG
Organism: Agapanthus africanus; assembly: GCA_030015575.1. NCBI lineage: Eukaryota > Viridiplantae > Streptophyta > Magnoliopsida > Asparagales > Amaryllidaceae > Agapanthus > Agapanthus africanus. The sequence goes on from CM057344.1 coordinate 284,099,604, forward strand.
CAGTTTTTCACTAAACTACCTAAAAGTTTTTATATTGCTGCAAGCTTCCTTAAAGTGCTGCATCTAAGTGTATTTTAGTGGGAAAACCCTTGAAAGCCAAACTTCATGGGGTTTGCTGTTTGCCTTCTCTGTAGCTAGTTTGAGGTTTATTTAGTTTTGGATTTGTTTTGCAACACTCTCTGAGTTCCAAATCAACAAAAAGCTGAATGTTGAATCCCAAGCAAGAAGCAGCCAAACTGGCCCTAAAGTAATCCTGAGTGATGATAATTTTCCAGGGAGTTTAAAATTTATAGAAATGGCGAGGCAACATTGGATTGTCTGCAAGTATTCAAGCAACCTGTTTGCAGCCATCATGCTATTTGTGATCCCAGTATAAAACTCAAACATGCCTCTTAGTTAGTTTACTTTAATTTGTTATTTATGTGTGTGTGTCAACATTGGATTGTCCCAAGTATAAAACCAAACCCACAAAACATCAAAACTGTCTCCGACAATCTTATGGTCATTAGACATAAGATTTATGCATATAGGTAACATCTGCCAATATGCCATATCCAGACCGCAATCTATTTTTGGTCGATGAATGCTATTGCAATGTAGGATGATCAGTTCTATCAATCTTGATCTCAATGGTTTAAAATCATGTTACACATACAACACGAATGCACAACAAACGCATAATTAGAGAGCGACTCAAGATATTCAGGTTAAAACCAATATATGATACTCGATGATAATATGAAACCTTCATATTCCCATCGATACCAATATACGCCTCGATATCTTTCCCTCTCGTTCCCAAAATTTTCTCTCGTTCCCGCGTCTCCAATTTTCTCTTCGTCGCCACCGCGCGCCCTCCGTTCTCAGCCAGCCACCGCCCTCGTTCTTCCTCGTCGAGTTCCTCGTCGCCGATATTTGTGCCTACATTGATGCCTCAAGCAACGAATCAAATGATGTGGATCACAAACTAATTAAATAAATCGAAACACACATATATAGAATACAACTCATACATGGGTATCCTCAAATCTAACTTTCATTGAATTTGCACGCGCACTTAAAATAACAACTTTTATACTAAAAAAATTATGTATGCCATTACTTAGTAGTTTATGGTTTTAAGACGCAAAAACCATTTGAGAAATACTTTTCCTACCCACTATTAATCCATATTCTCAATATAGTCATTGAATTTGCACGCGCACATAATAAGAAGGAGAAGACAGTAATGTGGCAGAAGGAGAAGACAGTAATGTGGCGGAAGAAGAAAAAAATGACATTTCTCGTTCTCTGTTTCAGCATCAATCTTCTGATATGAACTAATGATGGCTTTCACATAGGCTTTTCCCATTAGAGACTTCTTAGTGTCCAATGGAAAGCATACATCAGATTTGTGCAGGTCGAGTTCTTCTATGAGGACTATAAGCGAGCATTTAAATCTTGATAGCTTTTGACTTCAACATATATTTTTCTCAAGTACCATGAAATATACTTGCTCCGTATAAACCGTTTTCAGGAAGATGGATTAATAATGACAAATTATCCATTATGGCTCACTAGGTTAGCATTTTCTCTTCTATTGACCATCTTTCTAATCTGCTTGGTAAATTTATTCGGAACCGGCTGCGAATCATTAAAAGACATGCATAAGAAAGAAAACTAAAATATAGATATATAGCATACCGATACATCGAAACTTCATAGTTGCGATGGCAATCCAGAGATATTTATTTCTACACACGTGGTGCGTGCGAATGCGTCAGGCATCATGGACAAATATTTCAGAACATGGAAAGTATTATTCGTATAAAGTAATTAAAACTTTTAAACACCTTGGGTAGATATTTTCTTAGTTGATGCAATCATATCATGAGAACTAAATTTAAGCTATTATACATATGCTTATGTATTTTTCTAATCTAATATATCTCGCACACAGAGAGAGAGAGAGAGGGGGAGAACACCAGGTAGATAGAGAAATCAGGTAGCAGGATCCTGAAGAAATGGAGTCTATAGTATTGCTCATCATCATCATCCGTGATCCCTTTGAAAAAATATTATCAAAGGGATCATGGATGATGATGATGAGCAATGCTATGGACTCTATTTCTTCAGTATCCTGCTACCTGATTTCTTTACCTACCAGGTGTTCTCTCTCTCTCTCTCTGTGTGTGTGTGTGATATTTTAGGTTAGAAAAATACATATGCATATGTATAATAGCTTAAATTTAATCCTCATGATATGATTGCATCACCTAAGAAAATATCTACCTAAGGTGTTTAAAAGTTTTAATTAATTTATACGAATAATACTTTCCATGTTCTGAAATATTTGTCCATGATGCCTGACGCATTCGTACGCGCACCACGTGTGTAGAAATAAATATCTCTGGATTGCCATCGCAACTATGAAGTTTCGATGTATCGGTATGCTATATATCTGTATTTCAGTTTTCTTTCTTATGCATGTCTTTTAATGATTCGCAGCCGGTTCCGAATAAATTTACCAAGCAGATTAGAAAGATGGTCAATAGAAGAGAAAATGCTAACCTAGTGAGCCACAATGGATAATTTGTCATTATTAATCCATCTTCCTGAAAACGGTTTATACGGAGCAAGTATATTTCATGGTACTTGAGAAAAATATATGTTGAAATCAAAATCTATCGAGATTTAAATGCTCGCTTATAGTCTTCCAAGATATTTTATATTCTAAGGCAAGGTGACAATAAGTGCATGCTTTGGTATGTAGATTCAAGGTTATGCATGGCTACGACCCTTTCTTATGATTTCTTATCATAATTTTCTGCACACTTATAGTTGATAGATGCAGTTAGATCATATCTCTATAAGGGAAAACTTAAAATAACAACATTTATACTAAAAAAATTATGTATGCCATTACTTAGTAGTTTATGGTTTTAAGACACAAGCCATTTGAGAAATACTTTTCCTACCCACTATTAATCCATATTCTCAATATAGTCATTGAATTTGCACGCGAACATCATAAGAAGGAGAATACAGTAATGTGGCAGAAGGAGAAGACAGTAATGTGGCGGAAGAAGAAAAAAATGACATTTCTCGTTCTCTGTTTCAGCGTCAATCTTCTGATATGAACTAATGATGGATTTCACATAGGCTTCTCCCTTTAGAGACTTCTTAGTGTCCAATGGAAAGCATACATCAGATTTGTGCAGGTCGGGTTCTTCTATGACTTTTAAGAGTCTCAACTGATTCTGTAAATTACACTCTAGTTGGGTGGTACTTTTACCACTTCTCACTGCAGGTGCGATCTCTAATATCCATTTTGAATGTAATATTATAGATATCCATGCCTGTTTATGTCAAAATTACTTATATTGTCAATATTTGATTGTCTAGTTGTTGGTGATGCGTCCATATCAGGGACAGAGGCCACTCCCGTTCCTCCAGGTATGTTTATATATTATATAGGGCATGTATATTGATTTAGAATCCTATATCATAAATATACACACATTTCTTTTGCTCTTAGTCGTCCAACTCATTATCATGGGCTGCTTGATGAGATTAGATTTGCGCCTGATGATCTACAAGAGCTTGTTCACTCCCTGTCATATGTGTAAGCAGCGCTATATGCGAGTTTACCTTGTTAGTATGTATGTACTGAAATTAATTAATATTATTCAAATTTTGATACATGCAGATACCAGAGGAGCACATCTTCTATCTCTGTAGGTAAGGCTTTGAATTTGTTGATTTTGGTATTTCTTGTCAATTTTATAGACCAGTATGTGCTAAATATAATGTTCTGACAGTTGCTAGGGGGAAGGCAACATTCGAGGCTGCTGACCCCAGTCCTGGATACCGCACACGGACGGCACCACGGAGGTTTGGAGATAGGCCGAGGACTGGGCTCTAGCAGGGCCCATATGAGGTTGGACTCCACCCCGGTGGTCACTTCCTCCGTCTCCAGTTAGCGACGTATCCAGCAGGAACAGGAGAGCTTGAAGGCCACCGTTCAGGAGTTGAATGGGATGCTGGTATGTATACTACTTAATAGTAAAATATAATGTCATATTATAGATATCAACATATCCAATATCAGTACATAGCCTGAGCTTATTTGGTTGTAGACTTATGTTTTATTAATCATACATACATATGTAATTGAAATAAACAACGCTTTTCCAAACTAGATATCCAAACAGGGTTTCGAAATAACTTAATAATGATACGAATTCGAATAATAAACAGTTCTTACACGCTTCTTACACAAGTTATATCCAGACGTGACAGGGTAGATCGGCCGAGCCTCCACACGCATCTCCTTCGGCTGCGGTTCCGCAGACAGCTCCTGTAGCTCCACCGCCCACTCAGACTCCCGCTCGCGACGAATTGCAGAGTTTATTGACCGAGGAGCAGGACCGAGTTAGGGTAGATTTTTGGTTCTTTTTTTTTGAAACATGTATTTATTTATATCATACACATTGTACTATATTTTGAAACGATATTCATATTGGTTTGTATTTATATCATATTCAGTTTTTGTGTTTCTTTTGTATATTATATATGATTTGATTGATGTATACATTATTGTGCACAGGACGGGAAAAAATCAAGCAGGACTTTTTTTAAAAAAAAATTCAGACAATATGTACCTACGGATTAATCCGTAGGCATACAAGTTACCCCTACGGATATATCCGTAGGGGCTAAATATCAGCAGTAACTGACATTTCCCCCAGATGTCAGTGCCAGGTGTTTGGGAATCCCCCTACGGAGATATCCGTAGGGGCCACTGACATTCCCCTACGGCGTTATCCGTAGGGGCACATATCAGGAATCCTGAATTTGTGCCCCTACGGAAAAGTACCTACGAATATATCCGTAGGGGATAGAACATGCCCCTACGGCTATAGCCGTAGGTCCAAGTAATTTATTAAAATAAACCATAAATAATATAAAATCATATACCCTACGGCTTAATCCGTAGGGGAAACGGGACCTACATATATATCCGTAGGGGCAATAATTTAACCGTAGGGATAAGTTCAGGGCCTCGACTTGCACCTGCGGCCTTTGCACCTACGGGGTATTTTTTCGCCCCTACGTATATAACCGTAGGGGCAGTGGGTTGCCCCTACGGATAAATCCGTAGGGGCAACCCTTCTTTGTAGTAGTGTATACAACAATGGTGACATCATCCTCAACCCGGAAGTGCCCCAATAAAAGAATATTACATACAATTGATTGTACATGAATGAAAAGAAAAACTCTCATCTCGCATAAAACCCCCGGCTTTTCATTCACGAAGATCCTGCACACAATATCTCAGCAACACATAATATCACATATCATCAACATAAGTAAGTATGCGTACCGCAATTGTCATTGATGTATTGCAACAAAACCGGCGATACACCATATACTACACGTACGGTCGCAGAAAAGAAAGTGAAAAACTACAACATTTGGAATCGACACTGCCTTTAGACATCATAAACCAGGAATATCACATATTCAGGATTTCATGCCTAACAATGCAAATCTTATATTTAGGTCTCAACCAAGAAAACACCTTTTCAAAAGAAGACGGGTAATTCAATAAGATTCTCGATTCTACCGAGGCCAAAATATTATATTTACATGCAACTAATTACTTTTCACAAAACTAGTTAGTGTAGATTCGAATTATTGTATCACATTCATAAATAATCTAGGCGCAATTAAAACATCCGATCGATCGATCAATGACCCAAAAATCCACAGAGAAGCTCAACACCTGAGCAGTATTAAAATTACCCAGAAGCATGCCACGGTACCTATGGACCAACCGTAGAAGGGCCGACCCGAGCCTCACAAACGGCGCTGCGGAACCGCCGCCAAAACCATATTTCTGCCGCGGTTCCGCGGTTGTTTAGTCGAGTTAGGGTATCGTTCTTCTAGAGGGTCCATAAAATTACCTGCATGATTTTCTAAATATTTTTAATGTGAAAAATTCCAACATTTTGAAAAATTTCCAGAGAAGGGGTTTTTCGGGTAATCGATGTTCGTTCGAAGTGTTTTAACGTCGTCTAGGTTACTCTAATACTCTAGAATGGCTCTAATACCACTGTAAGGATTCTATATCATCACACTAGGTTTAGGGTTGCATCACACATGCTATAACAAGAATTTAGAGGGTGCTAAACAATTCCAAACATGAATCGAACTAGAAAAATAGAGTAATAACAAGCTAGTATCATATACTACAAGTGTCTAACATTAAGTGGGGAGAGATACGACCTTTGTAGACCTCCTCCTAAACTCCTTGGATCGTGTAGGATTTGAGTTGGTTGGATTGTATCCTTCCGAGTCCACGATGATTCACCACGAAGTCTCTTTGCACCAAGCTCCAAGCTTCTCTTGATCAAGGATGAAGAAGAAGCAAACACTCCACTCAAGTGGGCTAGACTAAAGTAGAATGGTGATTTAGGTTTGGATCTCGATTAAAAACCTTTTCTTTTTAATCCTTTCTCTTTCTTTAAAAACCCTAGTGAGTTTTGAGGAGAGAGAGGAAGAAAGAGATGGCTCAAGCTAAAATCAAGAGAGAGAATAATATGAGAATAATGAGATAACCCAAACTCAACTCAAGAGAGTAAGTGAGTGTCAACCAAGCTAAACTGTGGTTACAAAATATCTAGATATTTTATAACTTGAGTTTAAGAAAAACCATAGGCCAAAACCATGGGCAAAAGAAACCATTGACTTTGTCAACTCAAGAAAGTTGAATAGTCAACCATGATTTTAATCCCATTTTGCTTTTCTCAAATAATCAAAATATCTAAATATGTAACCTTGTGAGTCTTGCATTGCCACCACCAATGTATCATCAACCATGACACATGCATGCTTGCATGTGTGCATGCACATCAATATATACATACACTCTTGCATGCATAAAAAGAACTAGGTTTTAATATACGAGATAATGGACTTAATATTAAATCAACAGTTGATTTAATAACCCAGTCATATCACATACGACCCGTCCAATAGTAAACTCCCGAATAAAATACGATATCCAATACACGCATTTAATCGAGCTCCCGCACATATCATATATGCACCCTACATCATTTCGCCTGAGCTAGGAGACTCCTTTGTGGGACTCTACGACTCGTCAATACAATAGCAGTATTCAATGATCACATCACATGCCCACAAACCGTCAATGGCACAAGCAATATGTAACGACTCCTAGGTATTGAGTGATCAGAAGAAATACAAGCAGACCTGCTAAAACTCCCGTCGAGCCAACTGGCAACATTTACCGTACAGTCCGGTCTCTTCGTCAAATATGCTGCATATATGAGTCTTGGGATGGTATCATCCACCCCAATAACCCAATAAGTCATGCCAGTATAAGGCTCATAATAGATCGAGAAACTACTGATAACACTTATCAGTAAATCTCAGCAGCCCTGGTCAGGGACTTCCTATTATAGGCAACATCAACCCCCAATACCGGGAGAGACGAAACCCCTCCTATCGCTCATTGCCTCCATGTGCCTCGGGACTTTACCCAAAATCCACCTGGTTTCACTACTCAGTAGAGCCGTGGTAGGATGGAGATCAAAGTACAGTGGGAGACACACAAGACTCTATGACGATCTCAGGTCTACAGACTAACCTGTACCAGTGTCACCTGGGAACTGCTATCCGACTATAGATATATTACTATATAGGAGTTCTCGGCGAGTCCGTTCAGTGTACCCAGTCTCCACTGAGCACCCGTATACGATCTTTGGTGTCACCACACCAATGTGTTAGTGATATGTATGTCCTAGAGGCCATTACTGTACATATGATGTATATTGTAGTGGATACTTGGACATATATGGAGGACTTTCTTGCTCGACATGATAGTATGCTATCTGGTTGCTCTTTATCTTATCATGTACTATGATTGTCTCTGTGTTACATGTTGATAAAGCCCTTAGGATGAGTACTTGACTACCAAAATTATGATGTAGATCATACTAGTGGGGACAGTGTAGTCACTAAGTACATCCTTCAAATGTTCCTTCTCGTAGGTGTATCGAGACAGGGCATCGATATACCAGAGTAGACTAGTGTATAACTTCTCGACCCATGTAGATAGGCGATGGATGATCCCATATCCATTGGTGTTTGACATCAGAGACAGTATACGGCTGCTAAGTGGAGACTGGGTACACTGGACGGACACGCCGAGAACTCCCAGATTGTATTATACCTCACGTCAGATGACAGTTCTCTGGTGACACTGGTACAGGTTAGTCTTTAGACCCGAAATCGTCGTAGAGTCTTGTGTGATTCCCACTGTGCTTTAATTTCCACCTTACCATGTTCAAGAAAACGTGCAGTACGGTGGCTTTTAGGTACAGTCCTGAATCGTATGGAGGCAATCAGCGATAGGAGGGGTTTCGTCTCTCCCGGTATTGGGAGTTGATGTTGCGCTGTGTTTGATTGGCTATAACTGGAACTCCCTGGCCAGGGTTGCTGAGTTTTACTGGTAAGAGTAATCAGTAGTTTCTCGAACCGTTATAGACCTCATATCGACATGACATATCGGTTACTGGGGTCTGACGTTTACCACCCCTAGACTAGATATGCCACATATCAGACAAAGAGACCGGACTGTACGGGAGTGTTACTGATTGGATTCACAGGAGAATGTACAGGCTTGCTTGTTGATCTTCTGATCGCTCAATACCTGGGTGGCTGTTATGTTTAGCTGACCGCTTGCAGCTTGTGGGTGTTTGATATGATCATCACCTACTGACGGCGTATTGATGATTCTTTAGAGTCTTACACAGAGATTTCCAGGCTCATGCAAAACGGACTAGGAGCACATATGTGATATGTGCGGGACCGAGAATAATACGTGTATGTGATACCGTATTCGATTCTCGCGATATGTGATATTGACCGGGTATATATGATATAGCCGGGTCATCGGATCAAGTGTTGATTCGATGAACTGATACATTTTATATTAGTCGGTTATTTGTGAAATAGCCAGATTATCGGATCAAGTGTTGATTCGATAATTTAATGTATAATTATATATATGATATATTACATTACATTAACTAATATAAACTCGCTTTATTGATTCTTTTTCTCACTTGGATGATACATTGATATATATGTGATATATGTTAATTGTATTAGATTCTTTTGTTACATTAAATATTATATATGTGATATATAATATTGTAACATGTTAGGGTTACAAATGTAACAAAGGTTTTGAGATTTAACCATGTTAGGGTTTGGTTTAGGGTTAAGCTTTTGGATTAGGTTTTGGATGAGCTTTGAGGAAGCTTCATGAAGGTTTTACTTTGTCCATTTTTTTTGATATTTTGGAGAGATATTTGTTAACCCAACCCAAAGCTTAACCTATGGCAAAGTCTCTACAAGGGATAAGCATGTCATGCTTAACCCCAGGTTGCATTTCTAACCTCAATAATAATTTCATTTCATCACAAAAGGATTTTCTTCTTCTTCCTCTTGAAAAGCTTCACTAGCTTTTGGGTTTGTGATGATTTTAAGTGAGAAATTGAAAACAAAAGAGAGAAAAATTCCTACTTCATCATCCTCATCTATTCTAACCACTTATATTAGGGTGTTCACTTCACTAATACCTCATTAGAGAAGTGAGAGCTTGGGTTAGTGTTTCTTCAAGGTAGATCATCTTGGTTTTTGATGATTAGAAGCAAGCTTGCATCATTCTCTTCATGGAGCCTCTCTAGAGTCCGAGTACTTGATGATCGCAGTGAAGGGACCTCAACTTGGAGCTTATGAAGGGAAGGAATGGACTACAAAGGTTGTAATCCCTAACTCTTAGATGTTAAGTTGTTAACATGCTAGTTTTGGTTTGATTCTCTAGTTAATGATCTAGGTTTAGGGTTATCTATAATAGCAAAATTTGTAATTGGCATGTCAGATGCCACCCAAAACCTTGCTGCCGTTGTAGATATCCAAACAGTGGTATCAGAGACTAGCTAGAGAATTAGACAGATAAGTGTAGGATTACGAAACCGAAACAACTCCAAAACACCCGATATCAAACCCTAGTTTCTGTCGATTTTAAAATGAGCTCTAAAAATTTTTCAAACAAGTGCAGAATCATGTATGGGATACATAGAGAACATAGCCCAAACCTGGACCCATATGCTTGGATTTTGGCCGAGCACATGGCTAGGATTTCCGAGCAGGCCGGCCCCTTGGTGGGTTTTAAGCTCCAGTTTTTGGTCATGTTATGGTCTCTGGGGTTTGGTACTTCAGGTGTTGTTTGTTTTTGCTAAAATTGCATGTGATGTTAATTTACTGCACTAACTAATTCAGAGTGTTTTGTATTCACAATTCTAGATTTATTTCGGTTTGTTTAGACAGTGTTAAAAAGTTCGAACGGATATCAATAAGTCACTTTTTCCTCTGCCGGAAAATTTCCAAGTGTTGGATTTTTCCTTAGTTAAAGAACATTCAAATATCGTGCAAGTGACATGGTGGACCCTCTAGAAGAACGAAAACCTTAACTCGATTATGTGATCGTCAGAACCACCTCTAAACCCTCGGGTTTGTGACAGTTCTGCGTTGCCACATGTGATGCGTTGGTTTAACCCTACTGCGGCTGGTCCATTGGTATTGTGGCATGTGATGGATGCTTTAAAACTAAGTTCATGTGTTGAGCAAATAGGGAAATTTTGGGTGTGTTGATTCGATCGGAATGCTTAACGTCGTCTAACTTTTTCTGTAATGTGATACAATATTTGGAATCCACATGTAGTTATGAGATAACTAATTTGAATTTTATAAATCTAGCAGTTTAGTCTCATTTGATCGGTTGCCACGGGATTTTGATGCGATCAAAAGTCCGACGCAATCATGTAGCGTACGCGGATACTCGCCGAGTAAACTTAATAGATAGCCATGCCCTATCGCCCCGACCAAGTGACTGTAGGAGAACCGCGTCGCCAAAAGCATCCGTTCGGTTGCTCGCGGTGGTGGTGTTCCGCCTTAATGCACTTCGTCGATGGCATCGCGGGGTGCGGCCGTCTACTAAAGTTTACGACGAGCATTCGATCAGGATGTTTGGAATCTTGTTGAATTGCCCGACTAGATATTGAAAATTGTTTTTGAGATCGAGACTAAAATGCGGGGTTTATAATTGTTAGGCATGCGATGTCTAAGGAATTCATTTGGTTAGGCATGTGATGTCTAAGGAGGTTGAGGATTCCAACTGTTGTAGTGTTTCACTGTTCTTTTCTGTGACCGTAAGTGTAATATGTGGTGTATCGCCAGTTTCGTTGCTATACATCAACGACAATTGGGATACGCATATTTACTTACGTTGATGACATATGATATTTTGTGTTGCTGTGATATGTTATATTAGATCGTCGTGTTTTGATTAGCCTGGGGTTTTATATGAGATGAGGGTTTTTATTTTCATTCATGTAAAATTCATGGTATGTAATATTCTTTCATTGGGGCACTTACAGGTTGAGGATGATATCACCATTGTATATTATTTACTTTTTCGCATTAGGATAGACCCAAGGCGGGGAGCACAAGTAACCGGGTTCTAGGGTCCAGTGGGAAAGCATCTCGAGGAGTCGAGACCGGGTGTCCTAACTCTAGAATTGGTAGGGTTGCTTGCCTCTCTCGTAAGGGTCTAGGGGTGTGGGATTGGCTATTCATCGCGACCGTAGAATCCATTTTTTATACAAGCTCAAAACAAAACATGGACCTCCTAGTATATCCAATATTTCATTTGTTTCTTCTGCTGCGATATCTGGGATGTGATCATTTGATATAATGTTGAGATAGATAGTGGATATATTATATATGATATATTATCTAGACGTTGCTTATGTTTTACACCCGCGCTATCACTGCCCCGCTCTGCCGTTAGTTACCTAACCTAACGGTGCACGAGGGGACATCGAGGCGAAGGCGGATGGTATAAGCGTACATTGTATTTATCTGTGATATTTAGGTAACTTAAAATGATGGGACTTCATTAATGAGATTGATGAAATAAAAGAAACCAAAAGATGTTGTTGATTCGAATTTTTAGAAAGAGGTAGCTCTAGTTTTTTCTTTGCATAGCGGTGTTCCTTGTAGAATATCCAGCACCTTATTCGATAAGGAAAGAGCCGAGATCCCTTCACCGGGAGTGACCTCTTTAGCGAAACTAGCAGATGCTACAACCCTTGGTTTGTCTTTTGATTGCTTCTATAGTTTTTGCTTATGCATAGTGGTATTTGTGAAATATCCTGCACCTTATTCGATAAGGAATGAGCCGACGATCTCTTCATCGGGAGTGAACTCTTTAGCGAAACTAGTAAAAAGCCTAAAAAACACTCCATTTAGATCATTCAATTCTATAACGATATCAAGATCATTACGTAAAAGGTTTTCTTAAAAACCTATCGTAGACCTCCGTCATTTCAGATAAGTACTAGTTAGTATTCGTTCTACGTTTGTTGACTATATTAAGGCGTAGTGTGCGGTAGCTGATTAGTGCTTATCTGTATAAGCATATGATGTGATTGAGTTAGGGTAGTCGTGCGACTTTGTTGACTATGTTAAGGGTTGTGCGGGTGGGTTTAATTCAATCGAGAAATGACGGGTTGAACTTGACTAGCACTTATGATTTGTTGACTATGTTAAGGTCATATAGTTTCTAGGAGTTAAATATTATCGGGAATTTCAAGTGTTGAAATTTGCAATGAGATTTGATACCTCCTATGAGATAGTTGGATCCCGATACCCGCTGTGTTTAAGAGTTAATCCTCGGAGAGTTTTACACATTACAAATAGCCGATCAAGTAGGTGTCTAGAAAGGTGTCAACGGGATTACGCCCCTGGGAAAACGAGGTTTATTTTAATTAGGTCCGTGCGAAAGCACAGGAAACCATCCTCAAAATACCTGCACTGGCCTGGCTGAAAGATTGGCTAACTTGTAGGGTGTAATTAATCCCGGTATTCTTTCCTTTTAGGGTTTGCAGGAAGATTTGACTAAAACAGTGTAAGACATCCTGATTAGATATATTGATAACCAATCTAATCTTGCAAGAGTATACGCTGAGTTTTTTCTTCTCTCTCTCTCCAGGTAGCGACCATGTTACGCCTTAATCAATATAATAATACGGATGTATTGACCGAACCCGCTTGTTATACTGCGTTAAGGAACGTTGGTCCCACTCTAACTTATAAATGTTATAAGACCGACCAAGTAATAGCTGATTACCAGAATTCCCGTGCCGACGAAACGAAGAAAGTGTATGATGATGCATCTTCTTCGGGTGTGTTTATTACAGTGAACTGTTTCTCTGTATCCTTTACGTCCTTGGTATGTGATACTGGATCAGGATCCCGCATATGTAATATGTTACATGGGCTACATACAGGTAGAGAACTGAGAACGGGTGATAAGTTTTAAGAGTTAGAAATGGTGAAATTGTTGCAGCCAAGTATGTTGGCAGTTATCACCTTGTATTACCAAATACGTTGATTCGGAATGAATGTTATTAGATAGCAAACCTGATATACAACATCATATCAGTCTCTTTATTTAATAAAGAAAGATATAATTTTGTATTGTTGGATAATGTTTTGAACATTTCTTATATCAAGAGTTGATCGGTTCAGACACGTTATCTAAAAGCATATACGTTCTAAATCAAACCACAGTTCTTAACGTACAGAACACACACAAGAGGAAGAGTTCAGAAATGAACAAATCCTTCTTGAGGTATTGTAGACTAGGTCATATCAATGTGACCCGACTAGCTGAAGTTACATATAGATGCATATTTAAATCAGTTTGAATTTACATCTTATGGAACTTGCCAATCATGTCACAAAGATAAGATGACCATAGCCCTGTTTACTGAAAATAGGGAAAGAGTTAGTGAACTCTTGGGATTGATACATGGATGTATGTAAGGTCCCCTGTCTACAAATACCAAGACCGGTTCTTTATACTTCATTAGATTCACTGATGATCTCTTAAGATTCGAACATATGTTCCTGTTGAAACACAAGTCTGAACCTTTTGAGAAATTCAATGAATAAAAGTTAGAAGTAGAGAACCAAAACGGTTATAAGTATTATGTTCTTTGATGAGATCAGGGAAGAGAATACTTAAGCACGGAATTCCTGGACTATTCTAAAGGAGAATGAGATTCTCTCTCAACATTATTCCTCCGTGTACACCACAGCACGTCGGTATATCGGGGCGGAGCAATCACACCCTATGTGATATGGTGTGCTCTATGATGAGTACTACTGAGTAGCCTATTTCCTTTTGGGGGGTTATGCACTTGAGAAGATGCATATCTATTGAATAGGGTTCCAACCAATTCAGGTGTCTACCACTCCATATGTGATATGATATAGGAAGAGCCCATCTCTTAAGAATGTTAAGATTTGGGTTGTCCGGCCTATGTCTAAAAGCAAAATCCGGACAAGTTCGAGTCAAGGTCAGTTCTGTGGATGTTTGTTGGATATTCCAAGCATTCGCAAGGGAATATCTTCTACCGAACCAAGGAACAAAAGGTGTTTTATTTCTCGGCATGCCACCTTTTTGAGAAAAAGGTAATTTCTTATGAAGGAATTAGTGGTCATGAGGTAGAACTGGAAGGAGTTCCAGCTATACAAACAGCAGCTGATGATTTGGTCGAACCGGAGGATTCAATAGTTTCCAACGAACCTCAGCCTCTCCGCCGATCTGGTAGGGTTCCTCATCCACCTGAGAGATGCTTCGGTTTCTCTATGACAGTAGGAGTGAGGATTGCATCATTAGATGATGACCCAACGAGTTTCGAGCAGGCTATCAAGAGTGGGGACTCTATAAGAATGGCTGGATGCTTAGCGATATGAGATGGAATCTATATACACCAACAAAATATGGACTTTGGTTGCTTTATCTGAAGGTTTAAATCCCTATCAGAAGCAAGTATATCTTGGGAAGATTACTTGGTGTACATGGAAAAGTTAAGACTTTCAAAGCAATGCTTAAGTCCATCCAGATCCTACTTGCCATTGCTACATACCATGACTACGATATCTGGCGTTTCGGTGTCATGAATGCTTTTCTAAATAGTGATTTGGAAGAGAGCGTCTAGCCAGAGGGCTTCTTAGAAAGTGGGACCAGCGAAAACGTGTGGAAGTTGTTTTATGGGATAAATCAGGCATCGCGGAGTTGGAACGTCTGTTTTGATGTGGTGGTCAAAGAGTTTGACTTCATCAAAATGGAAGATGAACCTAGTATATACAAAAAGGTAGTAGGGAGTATGGCGTTGATCCTTGTATAGTACGTGGATGACATACTCTTGATTGTGATGGAGTTTCCTATACTACGTTCGGTCAATCTCCTCTTATCAGAAGGAATCTCCATAGGATCAAGGTGATACATCCTAAATCCTGAGTTTTGGATCTGTGAGATAGATCAAATTGGATGTTAGGGTTCTCACTAGGTGTAGCGAGATGGTATCAATCGATCCTGGGGAGAATCACTAGAAAGCTTCCAAGGTGGTAAGGACGACTGAATGTCAGTCACAGGCATTGTGTTTACCCTCAGTGGAGGGACGGTATGTTGGAAGAGTTCCAAGCTAGATACCGTGGCAAACTAGATGATTAAAGGCAAAATACATCGTTACCAAGGATGCTACAAAAGTGGCAGTCTAGATATATATAAGTTCATGAGATGAACTTCGTTCCTACCATTGTGTGACAATGGAGTTATGGCTTATGCCTAGGAACCCCCGTCCCATCAGAGATCCAGACATATTCTTAGGCAGTATCACCTGATCATGGAGATGGTTGATCTCCAGGGAGATCGAGGATAGGAGAGTAGATACAGAGGACAACATCGCGGATCCACTCACAAAGGCTTATTTCCCAGTAAAGACTTTTATGGGATGGTTGAGTTTGAGATACTTCCACCACAGCTGATTGTTGGGTATGAGATACTACAACAGATGGCCCTAGTGCAAGTGGGAGATTGTTAGTGATATGTATGCCCTAGAGGCCATTACTGTACATACGATGTATATTGTAGTGGATGCTTGGACATATATATGGAGGACTTTCTTGCTCGATACGATAGTATGCTATCTGGTTGCTCTTTAACTTAACATGTACTATGATTGTCTCTATGTTACATGTTTATAAAACCCTTAGGATGAGTACTTGACTACCTGGATTATGATGCAGATCATACTGTTGGAGATAGTGCCCTCAGAGTCAATTATTGGATCACAGGCACGTGATTGCAATGATTGAGGAGGACCTATCCCAGTAGGACAGTCTTACTCGAGATGATAGTATGCTATCTGGTTTACCTTTATCATCGTGTACTGCTTTAGGTGACATGATACGTCACTATTGCACGTTGATAGAGCCCCTAGGATTCTTGCTTGACTACCGGCAGTATGAGGGCGATCATATAAGTGGGAGCTGGGGGTCTATAAGCTTATCCTTAAAAGTCCCTAGTCGTGGGAGTTTCGAGACTGGGCATCGATACTCCATTAGTAGACTAGTGTATACAGTCGAGACCCCGACGAGGGGCAGTGGCCGGTCTCACAAGCCACTGGTGTCAGTTGGATCACCTAAGATGTATACAGGTGCTCATTGGGTTATGAGTACACCGGACAGGACTCGCCGGGAACATGCTAGTTGGTCATATACCAGACGTCAGATGGCAGTTCCCTGGTGACATGTGTGCAGGTTAGTTCATCGACCTGGGGATCGTCATTTGTCTCGTGTGAGTTCCCACTGTACTTTGATTACTACCCTACCACGGCTCAAAGGAGTCGTGCAAACAGGTTCTAGTTGGGTACAGTCCCGAGCCACATGGAGGCAGTGAGCGTATCTTCAGGGGTTCGTCTCTCCCGGTATTGGGGGTGAGGTCGTGCTGTGTCTAGGAGAGCCATTACACAAAGTCCTTGGCCAAGGCAAGGAGATTTACTGGTAGGTATTCCAGTAGTATCTCAGGGTGTTCTGGGCTACACTCCGACACGACTTGTACCGCTTTTGGGGGTCTGACTTTTACCAACCCCCTAGGCCCGCCATGCGATACTCATAGACGAACGGACCGGACTGCACGGATATTGTCACTGACAGACTCAGTAGGGTGTCAGGATGAGTTCGCTCATCGACGTCCCTTTTGTTCAATAGCTGGTGGCCCGTCACGTATTGGCTTATACCTCTGACGTGCTAGTGGTTAAATCCACAGCCATTGTATTGACGAGTCTTTAGAGTCCGCCACACTTTCAGTTACTCAAGTTTCGGGCGAAACGCTGTAGAGGCCGTATGGAGATATGGCAGGGTCCGATCAGATACGTGCGGTATTGCACGGATCAGGATCGGACGGTTTAGTACTAGTGGCCATATAGTTATATGGCAGCGTTCGATCAGATACGTGCGGTATTGCACGGATCAGGATCGGACGGATATTACTAGCCGGCTTTGGTTTAAGCCGGATCCTAGTATAGTACAGTGTAGATTTTGTCTCATTGCATTTGTATCCGGACGGAATACAAATGCGGGTGTGTATGCACAGTGTGGGGTTTTTCCTGTAATTTATTACGGGACCAGTTTTCTGGAGTTGCCAGTTTGCTTTCCGTTCCGGCCGGTTTTTCTTTGTTCTTTCCCGGCCGGACTTTTCTGATGGAGGGACTAATTTGCAATTGTGCAAATTGGTATTTGTGGAGGACTTATTCGCATAAGGGTTGACATGATAAGCATCTTTGCTTTTCATGATTTGATGAGATTAGAAATGATTTGAGGTTGATGTAAGTTTAGTGATGATTATGTTTGGATGTGGTCACCCTCCTCCTTTTACTACACTCACCTCCCTCTTGCTTCATATTGTTATCCTCCACCATTTCTAAAGGAGAGAGATTATTATCATGGTTGTAAAAAGGAAAGAGAGAAGAAGAAAAGAGAAGAAAAGAGAGAGCTTCATCTTCATCTTTGAGAGAGCTTCATTCATTCATCTCATTTTTGATACAAGGAAAAATGAAAGCACCATTTTTCATACCTTCATTCCTCCATCTTCAAAAGGCAACCAATACCCCAAAAGTGAGACATACACTCTACACTATCTTCCTACAGCATATCTTGAGCATGTCGAGTTGCCGGCTTCATGCGCGAGTTGCCTCGGTATTGAGGTGGGAGCCCGTAAAAGTACCCGGCTCCGTGGTGCCCTTTCCGACGAGGAGGAGACGAACGGAGATCCCGCGAGGAGATCGGAGTGGAGATGAAGACCGGAGGACTTGGATCGTCGGTACATCTTTCCCTCTTTACTGTTTGTTAGTTTAGCAATAATGGCAGATTCGGGTGAAAGTATACGATAGCGCCAAGTTAAAAAGTTTTATTCCGCATTTGGCGTCTGTAGACTGCCGGGGCGCTAACGTAGACTTACAGTGGTATCAAAGCCTCACCATTTTGCTATGCTAACTTGTGCTAACGCGTTTAAAACTTTGATCCGACCGGAAATCGAAAACTACAAAAATCCAAGCCGACAGTTTCTGTTGTTTTTAAACGGTCTCAAAATTGATTTCTGGATGTCTTAAAAATCAGAGCAGGAACTTCTAAGAATGACGACAAAATTTGGGGTCGTGATCCCTAGAATCCGCCGCGGAAGCGCGGCCAAACCCTTGGTTAGGCCGCGCAACCGCGGCCACGTGGGGAGCACGTGCTCCCAAATTTTGTCAGGTTGTTCTATGTGGGTTTTTGGGGTTTTTGATATATATCGTTTTTGCCCAGATTTTGTTACTGTTCACCAGTAAGTCGTGGGGCCCACTTCTTGATATTTTGTCGATCGAAATTTAAACACGTTAGTTTTCACAGTATTTACATTATATCTGCGACCGTGAATGTCACTCGATCGGTAAATCCGGTATAACTGCTATAGCCCGGTTAGACGGATTTGCGAACGTGACTTTCACGTTGATGTTCTATGTATTTGCTGTGATGTTGCGGATCGGTCGTGGGGATAGCCTGGATGCAATGCTAGTACAGTCTTTGTTGTATTATGTACATTTGTTATTGCGGGGCGAGCGTCCGACATGTGGACTGCCGTCACTGCCTGATTGTATTATTATTTTGGGGCACGACCTGGTTGCGGTCGATGTACCCGGTGTATGTATATTTTACTTTCTGTACTAGGATTGCCCCGCGGAGGGGTGCAAGGATAGCCGGGTTCTGGAGGGCAACAAGCCCGCATCTCATGGCATTGAGACGGAGGGGGCTTCACTCTAGGATTGGCGGGCTACTCGCCGCACTCGTAGGGGGTACAGGTTGACCCAGGAGGGGTGCCCAAGTTGCCGGATTCCGTGAAGTTATGGGTGGTCCATTCACGGCGCTGAGGGGGGCTGCCTCGCTTCAGGTTTTGGCGGGTGACTTGCCGCGCCCGTAGGGGTCTAGGATTTCATTGCACAGGCTATCCACACGACCAGGGGAACGTCGGGTTTCAGCGGCTCTGTGAAACCCGGGGATCCCAGATATCTGTATTGTTTCTGTGATGCTGTTCATTCTCTGTGATGTTACATTTTATTCACGCCTTGAGCGAATATAATATATTGGTATATATATTAGTAGATGTTGTATATGTTTTTCATCCGCGCTAGTCCAGTCCCCGCTCTGCCGTTAGTAAGCTAACCTAACGGGTAATGACGGGACCCAGTGGCGAATGCGGATGGCATATACGTACATCAGTATATTTTCGTTCTTTTTGGTGTGATCAATTGATGGGACTGCATTGATTCGGATCAATGCAAGTTAAAAACAAACCTAATCTGATGTTGTTGGAACATTTTTCAAAAAGCTGTTATTGCAAGGACGTTTACTTTTGTTTTGCATCGTGGTATTCATTGGAATATCCTGCTCCTCAGTCGACGAGGCAAGGGCCGAGATCCCTTCACCGGGAGTGACCCCTTGGACAGAAGTTTGCGTCAGGGCACTAACTTCACTATAGCCGATTACTTTTGCTTTGCATCGAGATATTCGGTTATGAATATCCAGCACCTCATTCTACGGGGAAAGAGCCGAGATCCCTTCACAGGGAGTGACCTCTTTAGCAACGGTTTTCGTCACTATATTTTTTAAAAGCTATCCGTTCCTTCGACGATATCAAGTTCATTACGTTAAAGGTTTTCGCCAGAAACCATTCGTAGCCCTCCGTCGTTTCATATGGGTGGTCAATAGTATTCAAGCTGTGTATGTTGGCCAAAGTCAAGGCACAGTGATTGGTAGCTATTGGGGTATTCATATGCAGCATAGATAGATGCGTTGGTTTGGGACAGTCGTGCTGCCATTTTGGCCAAAGTCAAGGGTATGTACGGGTGGACTCAAATTAACCTGGAGAATGACGGGTAGAACTTGACATGTGACTTATGATATGTTGGCCAAAGTCAAGGTCATAAGAGCATGGGGCAGAAATCACATCGGGAGTTTCAAAAGTACTGAAACTTGCCAGATATGCGCATACCTTCTGGAGTGTGATACCGTGAGCGGATTCCGTCACGTTATCGTGCGATGAGAGTTGGATCCCGATTCCCACTGATGAGTTGGTTTACTCCTCGGGTGACCCCGACTAATTCTTCTTTCAGGTTTGGAGGAGAATTTGAGGTACAGTGGGAGGATTCCAGATTAGATAAATTAGTAACCATTCTGATCTAGGTTAGAGTGCACGCTGAGTGTTTCTTTTCTCTCTCTCTCTGGCAGCGACCATTGACCCGACCCTAGACTATGACTCAGTGACCAAGTTGACCGAACCTACTTAACACTGGCTTTTGGATTGTCAGAGTTGCAGACCTCATTGCCACTCCTACTTATACCCTTTTCTCCAGGACACCCTGTGTTACTACGAACGTCCACTTCCATTGGACAAAACCATCGTATGGTTAGATACGAACTCGAAGGAATTTATTCGAGGATGGTTTCCGGTTCTGGAGAAAACGGATAGGATTATTCAGTTGTCTTTTCCTTTTACCTTCTCTCAGGTTGCGAGTACTCCTTGGTTTAGGAGATAGTACACCTATTACGCAAATTGGATAGTCTTCTTCCAAACCTTAGGCTGGTGCCGACCGGTAGGGAATGAAGAAAACCAATTAGCCTAACGATGGTGTGCAGAAGGTATTAAGTTCAGACAAAGCAAGGGATTAGTAAGAGGGCAAAGTAAATTGCAACAGATATTCACGACCAAACCAAATATTTCGTTACCACTCCCACATCACCTTTGTATTTCTCCAGGACACTCCGTATCACTACAAAGATCCACAGTTTATTGGATATTCCATCGTATGGTTATATACGAACTCGAAAGGAACTTGTTCCAGTTCGGGGATGGATCCTGGTTCAGGAGAAATAGGAATAAAGTACATTCAGGTGTCTTTTATCTTCACCCTCTCTCATTGCGAGTGTTCCTAGGATTGGGACAGTACACCCATTATGCTTATTGGATAGTCTTCTTCCAAACCATAGGCTGGTGCCGAACGGTAGGGAAGGAAGAAAACCATTTGGCCTAAAGGGGTGTGCAGAAGGTAAAGACTAAAGACAAATGAAGGGATTTGATGAGGTGGCAAAGAATTATACGGTTACAGTCGTGAATTTGGGAGAGGCATTACTAGGAATACCAGGATACCCCATCGAAACATTTCGATGTTTCAGTTTCACTGTGTAATGTTAAAAGAAAACTGATTTCCTGATTAGACGCTTACTCCAGGGTATGTATTTACCAGGTACGATTCTCACATCTGTATGGTTTTACAGATGATGAGTGGGAGTAACTTATTGGGAATTAGGTGATCATCCTTATTATATCGGGATTCGTTGTAATCGGTGATATTTAAGGAAATCACCTGGGCTGTTTGCCGGTCGGCAAATATTTGGTTTTGAATATCCGCTGTTATGCACCAATTTCAAATTGATATATCTGTACGTCTATTTTCATGGAGTGAGATATACCTTTTGATATTATGTCTACGACATTTACCTATATCAGTGGATGGTTAGGTAAGGAGCATTAAACAGCGGTGTAATTCTTCTTAACCATAAGTACAGTTTTTCAACCTACAACACACAGTGAAAGAGTTGTTAGACTCAGCGGACTTATACAGAGTATTGTATGTTGTCCAGTGTCCATTAGGACAGAGGGGTTGGTCCTCATACTATATTCTGTTTACTTTTAACTTCTCTAGTTCTTAGACATGTGTTTCGTAGAAACACAGGGTCTAAGTTTTGAGGAGTTATAGGTATTTGAATAGAGTAGAGAACCAGGTATAGCAAGTATCGGGATTCTTCAAAGTGATCGAAGATGTAGATACTTGTGTATGGTGTTCAGTTGATAGTAATGATTAAGAGAACTTGCTTCTCTTTCAGGTTACTCATAATTGGAAGCATTCCTAAGTTGAGTAACGCTGATCGGCCTCCTTCCATTTAGTTGACATGCGCTGGGGACAGCTGCATGATTTGAATCTGGTTCAATTAAATCAGTGCCTCTGTTTCTATATTGGATATAGATCAGTTCATATCTTAACGTTGTTAAGGTACGGGGAGTTGTCCGGCTTATGATTAAAACCAGACTCTGGACAGCTCAAGGCGCGTTTCTGTAATGGCTGTTTGTGGGTTGACCCAGGCTATGACGAGGGTTGACTTTCTACCATCTGGAAGATCAATAGTGATATTGTTCTTATCTCGCCACATTTTAAAAGAAATGGTTATTTTTCAAAAACAGTAGTGGGAGTATGGTAGAACTGGAAGTGATTCCAGAACCGCAAACGATTGCTGAAGATTTGATAAGGAACCTAAAGATTCAATCTGATTTGACATTCCATTGGCCACTCCGCAGATAAGGTGGGTAACTTCAGACACCCGAGAGGTACTCCGGTAGCCTCAAGGACGGTGACAGGGAAGTTCTTGTTTACCCACACTTGCCATTGTTGTTGTTCTAGGCTGCGAGACCCAGCAGGAGGATGAGTATAGCGTCGTTCTAAACTTGCTTTAGAAGTGCACGTCTATATGACTCTGCAAGAGGGTTGTCGTAGTCAGTGGGAGCAGCGGAAGCATTGGTGGACAGGTAGCTTATGTCTATTTATAGACTAGAGCAGATGTAGCGGAGATAGATCATCTATTTCTGACGTGACAGTCATGGGTTTGACTTCATCAGAATAGGGGATAGATCTGTTGAGAAGGTAGTAGGGTGTGATATCCTGGTTTATGGATGATATACACAGAGTAGGAAAAGAAACTCCTACACTACGATCGGTCATACTTTGGTCGTCACACAGTGGTTTCTCCACAAAGGACATGGATTTTATATCAGGCATACTGGTTACTAGATCTATGGTCTTAGATCTAGATTTGGGTGGTTTCCCAATCAGGGTACTTGACGGCATTCTAAGAGTATTTAGGATGGACGACTCCTGGCACGGTATTGTACCTGCAGATAATGGAGTCACCCTCTCTAAAGGTGTCTTATAGACTTAAGGGGAGAGGGACGTGCATGATTGGCAGATCACTTGCTCAGGCAATTGAGTCAATCGTGAGATGTCAAGTACCACACCAGATGTTGTTCTTGCACTAGATGCAATAAGTTGACATTAATCCAATCCTGGAGAAACAGTCGGAAGCAGTTTTAGAACATAAGTGGATGTTCTAGGGATATGATAACGACAGCCTTATTCAGGAGACAGTTATCATTCCAGGCTTCCAAGGTGACATGGACGACAAGGAGGTTGTCAGAGTTATAGTTTTCCTTCTGATGAGGAGCAGTATTTTGGACAGGTGGTCCAAGGCGATACTGAGGGTGGCATGGCGCAGGATACTGATTAAGTTCAGTTGACGATACAGTCTAAGAAGTTTGGATTTGGAGTTCATTTATGAGCTATGTCCCATCAGACATCCAGACACATTCTAAGACAGGTATTGCTCATTTCGGGAGATGGGTTTCTCCGCGAACTTGAGATATAGAGAGACATAGAAAGGAACAACTAGGCGGATCCACTCACTGAGGCTATTCCTCGAACGCAATAGTTTCGCAAACGAGTTTTGTGAGATTGACTAGTAGAGGAGTTGGGTGTTCGGTATCACACGGGGTGTGAGTATGCGACATCGCAATAATTAGCCTTGAGTGCAAGTGGGAGATTGTTGGAGATAGTGCCCTCAGAGTCAATTATTGGATCACAGGCACGTGATTGCAATGATTGAGGAGGACCTATCCCAGTAGGACAGTCTTACTCGAGATGATAGTATGCTATCTGGTTTACCTTTATCATCGTGTACTGCTTTAGGTGACATGATACGTCACTATTGCACGTTGATAGAGCCCCTAGGATTCTTGCTTGACTACCGGCAGTATGAGGGCGATCATATAAGTGGGAGCTGGGGGTCTATAAGCTTATCCTTAAAAGTCCCTAGTCGTGGGAGTTTCGAGACTGGGCATCGATACTCCATTAGTAGACTAGTGTATACAGTCGAGACCCCGACGAGGGGCAGTGGCCGGTCTCACAAGCCACTGGTGTCAGTTGGATCACCTAAGATGTATACAGGTGCTCATTGGGTTATGAGTACACCGGACAGGACTCGCCGGGAACATGCTAGTTGGTCATATACCAGACGTCAGATGGCAGTTCCCTGGTGACATGTGTGCAGGTTAGTTCATCGACCTGGGGATCGTCATTTGTCTCGTGTGAGTTCCCACTGTACTTTGATTACTACCCTACCACGGCTCAAAGGAGTCGTGCAAACAGGTTCTAGTTGGGTACAGTCCCGAGCCACATGGAGGCAGTGAGCGTATCTTCAGGGGTTCGTCTCTCCCGGTATTGGGGGTGAGGTCGTGCTGTGTCTAGGAGAGCCATTACACAAAGTCCTTGGCCAAGGCAAGGAGATTTACTGGTAGGTATTCCAGTAGTATCTCAGGGTGTTCTGGGCTACACTCCGACACGACTTGTACCGCTTTTGGGGGTCTGACTTTTACCAACCCCCTAGGCCCGCCATGCGATACTCATAGACGAACGGACCGGACTGCACGGATATTGTCACTGACAGACTCAGTAGGGTGTCAGGATGAGTTCGCTCATCGACGTCCCTTTTGTTCAATAGCTGGTGGCCCGTCACGTATTGGCTTATACCTCTGACGTGCTAGTGGTTAAATCCACAGCCATTGTATTGACGAGTCTTTAGAGTCCGCCACACTTTCAGTTACTCAAGTTTCGGGCGAAACGCTGTAGAGGCCGTATGGAGATATGGCAGGGTCCGATCAGATACGTGCGGTATTGCACGGATCAGGATCGGACGGTTTAGTACTAGTGGCCATATAGTTATATGGCAGCATTCGATCAGATACGTGCGGTATTGCACGGATCAGGATCGGACGGATATTACTAGCCGGCTTTGGTTTAAGCCGGATCCTAGTATAGTACAGTGTAGATTTTGTCTCATTGCATTTGTATCCGGACGGAATACAAATGCGGGTGTGTATGCACAGTGTGGGGTTTTTCCTGTAATTTATTACGGGACCAGTTTTCTGGAGTTGCCAGTTTGCTTTCCGTTCCGGCCGGTTTTTCTTTGTTCTTTCCCGGCCGGACTTTTCTGATGGAGGGACTAATTTGCAATTGTGCAAATTGGTATTTGTGGAGGACTTATTCGCATAAGGGTTGACATGATAAGCATCTTTGCTTTTCATGATTTGATGAGATTAGAAATGATTTGAGGTTGATGTAAGTTTAGTGATGATTATGTTTGGATGTGGTCACCCTCCTCCTTTTACTACACTCACCTCCCTCTTGCTTCATATTGTTATCCTCCACCATTTCTAAAGGAGAGAGATTATTATCATGGTTGTAAAAAGGAAAGAGAGAAGAAGAAAAGAGAAGAAAAGAGAGAGCTTCATCTTCATCTTTGAGAGAGCTTCATTCATTCATCTCATTTTTGATACAAGGAAAAATGAAAGCACCATTTTTCATACCTTCATTCCTCCATCTTCAAAAGGCAACCAATACCCCAAAAGTGAGACATACACTCTACACTATCTTCCTACAGCATATCTTGAGCATGTCGAGTTGCCGGCTTCATGCGCGAGTTGCCTCGGTATTGAGGTGGGAGCCCGTAAAAGTACCCGGCTCCGTGGTGCCCTTTCCGACGAGGAGGAGACGAACGGAGATCCCGCGAGGAGATCGGAGTGGAGATGAAGACCGGAGGACTTGGATCGTCGGTACATCTTTCCCTCTTTACTGTTTGTTAGTTTAGCAATAATGGCAGATTCGGGTGAAAGTATACGATAGCGCCAAGTTAAAAAGTTTTATTCCGCATTTGGCGTCTGTAGACTGCCGGGGCGCTAACGTAGACTTACACATACTAGTGGGGACAGTGTAGTCGCTAAGTACATACTTCAAATGTTCCTAGTCGTAGGTGTATCGAGACAGGGCATCGATATACCTTAGTAGACTAGCGTATAGCTTCTCGACCTATTTAGATGGGCGATGGATGATCCCATATCCATTGGTGTTTGACATCAGAGACAGTATACGGGTGCTCAGTGGAGACTAGTTAAACTGGACGGACTCGCCGAGAACTCCCAGATTGTATTATACCTCACGTCAGATGGCAGTTCTCTGGTGACACTGGTACAGGTTAGTCTGTAGACCCGAGATCGTCATAGAGTCTTGTGTGATTCCTACTGTGCTTTGATTTCCACCTTAACACGTTCCAGAGAACGTGCAAAACGGTGGCTTTTGGGTACAGTCCCGAATCGCATGGAGGCAATGAGCGATAGGAGGGGTTTCGTCTCTTCCGGTATTGGGAGTTGATGTCGCGCTGTGTTCGATTGGCTATCACTGGAAATCCCTGGCCAGGGTTGCTAAGATTTACTGGTAAGAGTTATCAGTAGTTTCTAGAACTGTTATGGACCTCATATCGACACGACTTATCGGTTACTGGGGTCTGACGTTTACCGCCCCTAGACTAGATATGCGACATATCAGACGAAGAGTCCGGACTGTACGGGAGTGTTACTGAATGGATTCACAGGAGAATGTACAGGCTTGCTTTATGATCTTCTGATCGCTTAATACCCAGGCGGCTGTTACGTTTAGATGACCGCTTGCAGCCGGTGGGTGTTTGATATGATCATCACCTACTGCTGGCGTATTGACGATTCTTTAGAGTCCTAAACAGAGGTTTTCTTGCTCAGGCAAAATGGAGTAGGAGCACATATGCGATATGTTCGGGACCGAGAATAATACGTTTATGTGATATCGTACTCGATTCTCGTGATACGTGATATCGGCCAGGTATATGTGATATAGCCGGTCATCGGATCAAGGGTTGATTCGATGAACTAATAAATTTTATATTAGTCGGTTATTTGTGAAATAGCCGGATTATCGGATCAAGTGTTGATGCGATAATTTAATGTATAATTATAAATATGATATATTACATTACATTAACTAATATAAGCTCGCATTATTGATTCTTTTTCTCACTTGGATGATACATTGATATATATGTGATATATGTTAATTGTTTTAGTTTCTTTTGTTACATTAAATATTATATATGTGATATATAATATTGTAACATGTTAGGGTTACAAATGCAACAAAGGTTTTGAGATTTAACCATGGTAGGGTTTGGATTAGGGTTAAGCTTTTGGATTAGGTTTTGGATGAGCTTTGAGGAAGTTTCTTGAAGGTTTGACTTTGTCCATTTTCTTTGATATTTTGGAGAGATATTTGTTAACCCAACCCAAACCTTAACCCATGGTAAAGTCTCTACAATGGTTAAGCATGTCATGCTTAACCTTATGTTGCATTTCTAACCTCAACAATAATTTTATTTCATCACAAAAGGATTTTCTTCATCTTCTTCCTCGTGAAAAGCTTCACTAGCTTTTGGGTTTGTGATGATTTTAAGTGAGAAATTGAAAACAAAAGAGGGCAAAATTCCTACTTCATCATCCTCATCTATTCTAGCCACTTAGATTAGGGTGTTCACTTCACTAATACCTCATTAGAGAAGTGAGAGCTTGGGTTAGTGTTTCTTCAAGGTAGATCATCTTGGTTTTTGAAGATTAGAAGAAAGATTGCATCATTCTCTTCATGGAGCCTCTCTAGAGTCCGGGTACTTGATGATCGCAGCGAAGGGACCTCAACTCGGAGATTATGAAGCGAAGGAACGGACTAAAAAGGTTGTAATCCCTAACACTTAAATGTTAAGTTGTTAACATGCTAGTTTTGGTTTGATTCTCTAGTTAATGATCTAGGTTTAAGGTTATCTATAATGGAAAATTTTGAAATTGGCATGTGAGATGCTACCCAAAACTTTGCTGCCGTTGTAGGTATCCCAATCCAATGGATATGGGATCATCCATCGCCCATCATATGGGACAAGTAACGTATACGCTATTATAATCTGGTGATATCGATACCCCGTCTTGATACACCAACGACTAGGAACATTTTAAGGATATGCTCATAGACTACACATGTCCCATTAGTATGATCCGCATCATAATCTTAGTAGTCCTCCATAATCCTAACGGCTATATCAACATGTACCAAATGAATGAAAGCATGATCAAATGAACATGTCAAGATAAAAGGTGCAACCAGATAGCATACTATCATGTTGAGCAAGAATGTCCTGTGTATATATATACACACACACGCACACACATACAGGTACATACAATATCATACAATAGCCTCTAGGGCATACATATATCCAACAGAATGTTCCGGAGAAATGCAAAGGTGAAGTAGGAATGGCGATGATATACGCGGTTTCATCATGAATGATAGCAGTCGCATTTTACTCTGCCTTCTTTCTAATCCCTTTATTTGTCTTCACTTTTTACCTTCTGTACACTACACTTAGGCTAATTGGTTTTCTTCCTACCCCATCCTTCGGCACCAGCCTAAGGTTTGGAAAAAGACTATCCAATAAGCGCATTAGGTGTACCCTCTCCTATTCCTCGGAGCCCTCACAACCTGAGAGAAGATAAAGGAAAAGACAACTGAATAGTCCTATTCAATTTCTCCAGAACCGGAAACCATTCTCGAATCTGAAACAAGTTTCTTTGAGTTCGTATATAAATATACGATGGTTATATCCAATAAATGTGGATCTTCGTAGTGATACGGAATGTTCCGGAGAAAAGCAAAGGGTAAAAGTAGGAGTGGCAATGAAGTATGCAACTCTGACTATCCAAAAGCCAGTTTGTTTTAAGAAGGTTCGGTTAACTTGGTTTATGAGTTATAGTCTAGGGTCGGGCCATGGTCGCTGCCAAAGAGAGAGAGAAAAGAAATACTCAGCGTGCCCCCTAACCTAGATCAGAATGGTTGATCACTTTATCTAATCAGGATGTCTCCCACTATTTCCTTGAATTCTCCTCCAAACCCAAAAGAAGAATTAGTCGGTATCATCTAAAATCACCAGAAGAGTAAATCAACTCATCAGTGGGAATCGGGATCCAACTATCATCGCATGATAGCTTGATGGAATCCACTCAAGTCACCACACTTCATAAGGTATGCACATGCCTGGTAAGTTTCCTGTATGTTTGAAACTCCCGATATAATTTTTGCTCCAATTGGTTCATGACCTTGGCAAAGGCCAACAAATCATAAACCACAAGTCAAGTTCAACCCATCATTATCCAAGATTAATCTAGACCCACCCGTACAAACCCTTGACAAGGGCCAACAATGTTATACGACTATCCTAGATAATCGCAACACTAAGCAACAGACAAGCAATATCCAGCTACCGTACACTACGCCTTGACAAAGGCCAACAAACGCAGCACGAATACTAGATACTACTCGAAAGAAATGAAAGAGGTCTATGGCTGGTTTTTGGCGAAAAACCTTTAACGTAATGAACTTGATATCGTTGAAGGAATCCAAGTGGTTTTACAAATATATAGTGGCGAAAAACTTTGCTAAAGAGGTCACTCCCGGTGAAGGGATCTTGGCTCTTTCCTCGTCGAATGAGGTGCAGGATATTCTAAACTGAATACTACGATGCAAAGCAAAACAATCGACTATAGTGAAGTTATTACGTACACGCAATCTTCTACCTAAGGGGCCACTCCCGATGAAAAGATCTCGGCCCTTGCCTCGTCGAAAGAGTTGCAGGATATTCCCAATTGAATACCACTATGCAAAGCAAAAGAAAATGTCTGTAATGTCTGTTTTTTATAAACTTGGTTTCAACAACATCATATAGGTTTGTTTTAACTTGCATTGATCAGAATCAACGCGGTCCCATCAATTAATCACACCAGATGTCATGACCTGAAGGTACGGAACGTGACTGGCACTTAAATTACGAAACGTCTTAAGACGTACGTAATCTAAGTAATCCAAAGCCCAGAAATCAAAAACATTTAAGAAATAGAGTGAAGGAAAACTTATTTAAAGAAAGTGATTTTAACCAAATAAGTCGTATTAAACATTTAAAAGCAACATCATATTTTCCTGAAAATTTCGGCAGAGTCTCCTTTGTAAATACTGGCCCCCAAATCGGTACAACACATGAAAATACATATAAATGATGAATACAGGCATCCCTAAGCGGGAGCTAGCTCTTCGCCAATGGCGGAATCATAACCACATGCAATATGTATATTAAAAGTGCAAGATAAGCATCTGAAAGCAAGAAATAAGAAAATACCACGTCGGCTCAAGTGAGCATCGACACCAAATACAACAAATACAAATCTCACGAGTCTCACTGTCTAGTCCAATATACAAGGGTAGATAGAGTAAACTAGATACAATATAATGTACATGATGGAATAAAATATTCTCACAACCCATCTACAAGCAATGCCGCAAGTACAAGAAAAAGGAACGAAATGAGGAAGTGCGCCCGCCGCTACTGCGCTGACGGGTCGGACCTGCAAGATACTGTGGCACAACAAGGGTGAGTTGCCAACTCGTGAGTAGTAAGTAGCATCTCATAAGGCTATCGTAAGTATGGACGCAAATGCGTCTCAATATATGCATATCTGTATGATACGATGTACTAACATGGATGCAACATGAATGCATGATCAAACACGAAACCTGAACAAGTCTGGTATGAGAAAATCTTTGTTCTTATTTTAGATAAACCTCTGTGCAATAAGCTGAAGTATCTTCAATGAAATCAACAGAAAATCCATGTCAAACATCGACACAATATATACATAACCCAATATTTCGATGTCTCGACATCTCAATATCTCAATGTCTCAACATCTCAACATCTCAATGTCTTAATACCTTAATATCTCAATATCTCGAGCTCCGTCAGTCCGGATCGACCCATATCATCAAATCTCATGACCACGTCGGTATCCTCCGGATATCCGCCGCGTCAAACTTCACCGGTAGGTAGTCCGCCCCTGCCGGGCTCATCATCGTCCCCACAAAAACACTCTCGCCCTGGGGTACCATACCGAGTCTACCATGTACCCGAAATGGCTCATCCTCCTCCTCGAATCGGGTCTCGAAAACCAACAGAAATCAGGAAAACTCATGGTGGACGATATATACATCATATCACGAGAAAACCGCAACTTGCATTTTTAAAGCGATAACAGGTTTATAAAATTCTTGCGGTTTTCCCAAAAGACCAGTAATCCCATCAATACCGAAATCCTCCAGAAGAATCACCATATATAAATATGCTAGTGATGATGGAAATTTATGATATGGTAGTATATACCTTGCGAAATACGGCCAGAAGCTATGCATAAATCATGATGCAATGAGGTATGTACATATAACTAACAATCCTACGCATCCATTTAATGAAATGAATATACGAGCATAAGTCTATGGATCATATATGATGAAAATGCACAGTTACCGATTTTAAGCAAGTTCCATAGTATTTGTGACATAGCAATTACCAAAGGCGTGTGTGTTCGTATGAATAGTGCACGCGCGGCATGAACCAATGGTAATGGTGCAAGTGTCCTATTAGATGATATCACATATGTATGTATATATAAGATGGTGCGATGAAATGAGATGAATAAGTGGGAAACTATGCATATAAAATGCAAGCACTACAAGTAATCCAAAACCATCAGGCGTCTCGCACCATCCAGAAGATTCCCCCGTAGATGTGTACATCTACTCACCGGGATGCCTCGGCTAATCTGATCCGATTTCGGCTCTGCCATTTTCCACGCCACATCCGACGCCTCTGCACCCGCTCCTAGAAACGTACACAAGTAAATACAAAAATAAATATACGAATAGTCATGGAAACAACAATAGAAGTAAACCTCACGCCCTAACTAGACGCGCACATACTTGGTGGACAGAACGCGCTCGCAACAACGCCAAAACCACCACTAGGGTCGCTAATACGTGACCACAACCAAGTCTAGAACCCAATCGCGTGTTCACAACACACTAGACATTATACAAAATAGGTGGAAAACCATCAAATCTCAAATTTAAATCACATCGATTTACTCCAAAAACCTAGTAAGCAACCATTAACCGTTTTAGCGCAAAACTATATGTTTTAACAAATCTAGTGGCCACGATATGCACCTAATAATTTAATTAGGTCACACAAATACTAACTATATTTTAATTTCACCTATTTACACAATGATTATAAACTTAGTTTGCATGCAAAACTAATTAGATCAATTAGAAGTAACAATTTGTAAATTAACCATTAGACTAGATTTTTCCAAGTCTTAAGATATTAATCTACACTTAAGTAACTTGATTTGTGATAAAAATCCTATCTTTTAATTCAAACCGTTCTCTTGAAAATTAATTC
The DNA here is from genome assembly GCA_030015575.1 of Agapanthus africanus. NCBI lineage: Eukaryota > Viridiplantae > Streptophyta > Magnoliopsida > Asparagales > Amaryllidaceae > Agapanthus > Agapanthus africanus. Next base: position 284,132,430 of record CM057344.1, read on the forward strand.
TTGAAATTAAAATCATATTACTACCTAATTAAGTTTGATTTAAAGTAATTATACAACAATTAACTATGGGTTTAGGATTTGTACCTCAACAAGTTGAGATTAAATTTGCAACTTGACCACCCAAAAATGGTCTCTTGCTCCAAAATTTAAGCTAATTTGTGCTAAAGAGTATATGGTAAAGGTATAATTAGGAATTAGTGAGGTTTGTATTGATTTTTTGATGCATTTTTGGAAGTGAAAAGGGGTTGAGAAATGGGGGCAGCACCATGGGAAGGCTCGGCCAAAAATGAGTTCGAGAAAGAGAGAGTGGGTGTGTGTGTGGAGGGTTAGCCAAGTCAAAGATAAATCCCCCCATACCTCATTTCATTAATCCCATGCCTTCTTTTCTTTTCTTTCTTTCTTTGAAGAGATTAGAAGTGAAGTAGAGGGGGGGGAGGGCTGTGTAAGGGGCTTGGCCCATGTGAGGGGGAGAAAGAGAGAGAGTGTGTTTGGAAATTTCCAAGTGAAGAAACCCCCATTTATTACATCTATTAAGTCCTTTCTTTAATTATTTAATTTCATTTTATTTTCCACTCACTTAACCTAGAATTCTCTAGAATTGTGGGGTCACATTTTGAAAAAAAAGTGCATGTTAAATACTTGCTATTAAGTGGGCATGGTTCACTTAAAAAGATTAACCCACTCCAATTTTAATTACCACTAATTAAATATATTAGTGAAATCTTATAATAATATTTAAAATAATTAATTACGGAAAATATTTTAGTAAACTAGCAAATTTATAAGTGACTAAATAAATACCAATACTAGACATTACATATCTAAAATATGTATAATTAAGTCTATGTTGGAAAATAATTATATCTTGGTTTTTACGGAAAACGCCAGTTATTTTACCGAAAATCGGAAATTTCACCTAAACGATTTTCAGAACGTTACAATATTCCCCCCTTAAAAAAATTCGTTCCCCGAATTTAAAATATCTAACTACGCGTACCCTCGAAGAGATGGGAATATTCTTCCTCACCTCATCCTCGGCTTCCCACGTGACCTTTTTTGCCGCTCGGGCCACGTCAAGAACCTATGAACGGTATGACTCGGACCTCGGTTTTTTCACCTGCCGATTTAGAATGACTATCGGCAGCCTGATGAAAGAAAGATTGCGCTCCAGCTGGATCGTCTGATGCTGTATCAAGCGAGAGGGGTCAAAAAGGTACTTACAGAGCATTGATATGTGAAACACGGGGTGAATATATGGAAAGCTGAGTGGAAGAGCCAAACGATAAGAAACTGCGCCGACACGCTCGAGAAACTCAAAGAACCCACATATCTGGAACTAAGCCTTCCTTTTCTTTCCGAATCTCAACACGCCTTTCATCGGAGAAGCCTTCAAGAAAACATGGTCTACAACGACGAACTCAAGTCTGCGCCGACATCAGTCTGCATAAGTTTCTGCCTGCACTGGGCTACTCTCCTCTTATCCCAAATCATCTGAATCATTTCGGTCCTCTCCTGCATAATCTGTGGTCCTAAAATACTGCTCTCACTGAGCTCTGTCCAACAAACTGGTGATCGACATTTCCTCCTATATAATATCTCGAAGGGTGCCATCTGAATCTTCTCCTGGAAGCAGTTATTATAGGAAAACTCTATCAAAGGTAAGTGGCGATCCTAATTACCACAAAAATCTAGAACGCAAGCTCAGAGCATATCCTCAAGAGTCTAAATGTTCCACTTTGACTGACCATCGGTCTGTGGATAGAAAGCTGTACTGAACTCAATCGGGTGTCCAAAATCTATTAAAGTTTCTACAATAGTCGGCTGGTGAACCGGGTGCCTCTGTTGGACACAATACAAGTCGGAATTCCATGTAATCGAATAATCTCATCAATATTTATCTGAGCATACTGAACGATCCGAAAATGGTCTTACCGGCAGAAAGTTAGCTGCTTCAACAATCGATCTATGATCACCCAAAAAGTGTCATACTCTCGACTGATCCTAGGTAGACCCACAATAAATTCTATAGAAACCTGCTCCTATTTCTACTCCGGAAAGGGTAAAGGTTGTAACTCTCCAGCTGGCCTCTGATGCTCGGCCTTGACTTGCTGACAAGTCAGCATCCCGAAACAAAATCTGTGATATCTGTTCAGACCATAATATTGCATTATTATATTCCCCATTCTTATTCTTTTTATAAATAAACAGGTGCTTTTGACGCATGTCTGCTACATGTTACAGGTTATAGGTTCTTAGACAGAAAACAGTGAAAGCGATGTAAAGACGATAAAAAAATGGACTTTGACCAACAAATAGAAGGACCTTGATCAAGCCTACATAAAAGATAGAGTTCACAAAGTACAAGGCAATGCAAAGTCCAAGATCGCGAAGCCACCGTTAAAGTCCACCATAATTATTCACTGGAAAATTTGGAAGAGAATCAGAAGCCCAATTGAAAAAAGTACTGAAGAATAAAGAAGCCCAGGAAGCCACAAACAAGCACAAAAAATTTCAGCATACAAACTCACCAAAGGGCCGTGGAACCGCGGCCCAAGGCCTACCTATGCCGCGGTTCCGCGGCCGTCTAGTGCCCGGACCTGTATAAAATTTTACCAAAATTTGATTGCGGCGCTGAAAAGATTTCCTGAGGGTATATTTGTAATTGTAGACATGCGGATCAAAATGTAACCTAGGGTTTCTATTTCCTATAAATAGAAATCTAAAGATTGTAATTTCTTATGCCTCCTTTTAATAATAAAATTCAGACCTCTTTATGGAGAGCATCGGTGTTTTCTTTTCAACTCATGGATTCAGATCTGACAAACCTGCGTTGATGATTGGAGAGAGGCATCTGTAAGTAGATTTAATTCCTTACTCTAGTTTAGATTTCAATTCTTTGCCCTAGGTAGATTTAATTTCTCTCCGTAGATAAATTGCTTAGAGTTAGCTTTGGGGAAGGCTTTTGAGAGATGAGATCTCTCATCCCTTTCTTACCCATAATATATTTTCAATGGGACTCCATGCATACACGCACACACCGCGCCCTACGGCATCCTACCCCTCGAGGTAACGATGACACCGTAGTGTAAAGGCCCGGTTGCGAGCATTTTCCATGGAGGTTAGGGTAAGGATCTAAAGGAAGGACAAGAACCTAGAGGAAGGAACACCTTCCCGAATGGATCTAATCCCCTTTATTGATAATTACCATAACTCCTCATAGATCTTCATTTGGGTACAGAAATCGTTGAGATTTACTTGCATTTCCAAACCATCCCTAAACCTAACCCTAGCAAGACTAGATCTAGATAATCGTTGTATAGAATAATTAGGTTTTTAGATTTAATAATCAATCCGAACACCCTTCGGAATTAACTCGTTAGCATGACTAGGAGATTCACAACATCCCTGTAGACCGACCCGTACTCACCGGCTAGCTTCATGCGACGCCGTTCTTGATTGCGGTTTAGAAATAGTTTTTGAGACAAAATCAAATGGCGCCGTTGCCGGGGATGGCGTGTTATTTCCTTTTTGCAATTTCGGGTTAATCATAATAAAATAAAAAATCATAAAAATCTAAAAAATCCAAAAAATTATAAAAATAAATCAATTGTTATTTTTTGGAAAGGGTATTTTGTTGTGTGAATCTTGCAGATACAATCGAGACGGATCTGTAGATTTGCAGAAGGCAAATCAGAAAAGGATACATCAGAACAGAGGGAGAGTGCCTCAACAGAGCCGTACCAATTTTTTCAGAACCTGATACCTCTTGACCACCGCGGAACCGCGGCCTTGACGCGCATTAAACCGCGGAACCGCGGTCTTCTAGAGTCCTCTCTGCACGAAATTTGCACTGTAAGATTTCTATCTCTCTCCTCTGCAAAAATTTCAATATATCTTCTGAAAAATGCCTGCAGGATTTTGTGCACTTTAAAAATATATTCCCTTCCAAATAACGATCTTGTGCAGGATTTTTGGGCCCCACTTAAAATAAAAACTAATTGCAAGTAATATTTTGCTGTTGCATATCTTTTATCAAAATCTTTTTGCAACAATTTCCAAATAAAAAGAAAAAGGAAAAAGGAAATTTTTTTTTAGAAACTTGCAAACTTTTGCCGAAAATAAATCCTTGCACCACAAACTTTCTTTCCCCCTTTCTTCTAACATGGGTACCCCACATAATAAATCACTTGCCGAACTTTGGTATCCCCATCCTAATTTTGCGTCGTACGTCAATATGTTCGGTCAATTTAAAGACGATTCTTCCTTGCCTAAAAAATCTTTGAAAGATCAAATAGAGGCGTCTAGGAGAAACAGTTTGACTTTGCAACCCAGTTTGTGTCAACCAAGTCAACCTTTACCACCTCCATATGTTGACACCACTTTTTCGAGTCCTTCTGTCGCTCCTAAGCCGATGTCCATTGTTGAGCATATTGCCCAATCTCGCAGCCGATCTTTCACCCCTCTCCACTCATCTAGTTCTAGGGATCCACACGATTATTCACCTTGTTATCCACATGTTGACCCTATCCCTGCCCAACTACCCACTTCCTACCAGTCCTACCCGACTTTCCCACCTTCACTAGACATTGATTCTACACAACCTGTTGGGAATTTTGCATATCTACACGATTCCGAAACTTTTACCGAAACCCCTAACCACCTAAGTCTAGTTTGGAAGAGTCGTTGGAGGCTTATATTGCAGCAACAAATAAAATGACTAGGAATGTGGAAGCGTCCTTAGCCGCCCTTATGCAACCTACCGAACCGGTAACTAGTTTCCAACTAGCTTCAAATTTTTCAATGTATGAGGAGGCGATTGGACAAAGTGAGAATGTGAGAGGATTTCCAAATCAAACCTACCCTTACCCAATTGAAGCCCACAACTCCGGTTTTCCATCGATTGCCTTAAATAGTTCACCTGTTGAAAATAAAAACGAGTTGTGTGATTTTGTAGTGTTTGATTTGCCAAATTGTGAGGACCCCCTTTCGAGTGAAACCGCGCCTAATCCTTTTGACCTTTACACCTCCACTCTAGAACCTAAATCGATAGATATCCATGCTTTTGATGAGGTGTCTAAGAAAATTGATTCTCACTTGATTGAGAATATAGACGCCGGGAATATTTCGGATGATGAACCTGCAGATTTAATTGAGATTTTATGTTCAAATCATCATACCGAGTTATTAAATGTTTCTCCCGAATCTCATATGCGTCTTGACTTTGATGATAATGGCATGGATGAGTTGAATCTTGAGGAGAATTATAAGGATAGTATTGAGGAGAGTTTTGAGGATCATATTGAGGTTGAACCATTTTTGTTTGATGTGTCTGATTTTCCAATTCATTCTCTTGAACCTTTAACTGTTATATCACCCTCCCTCCTTTCCATCGTTCCGACCACGCCTAATATCACGCTTGAAGACTGTGAGCTTGAAAACTTTTCCTTTGAATCTGACACAGTTCTCACAGACGATAACACCTACGAGTGTTTCATTTTTTCGGACGATGTTGATGACTCACCGCCCGAGTTTGAGTCTTTTACATTTTCCGATGAGTTAGTTGAACCATCAGACTCGGTTGCTTATAGTAGTTTCGAACCATTGATGGAATCTTTCAAGTTCGAAACAGTTTACTACGGTGAGAATGATACTATCCCTAATTCACTCCCTTTCGTCCTTTCTATTGTTCCGACCATACAAGAGACCGTTCCGCTTTCATCTCCAATACCAAGTTCGGCGTACCCATATTTTCTTGCGAATCTTGAGGGATTTGACCCCATTTCACAACGGGTTGATAGGTTAGCGCAATCGCTTTTAACACATCGGTCATCACAAATTGCGCTAATTTATTCACTCGATTTACACCCTCAAGATCGCGCGACCCTTCTTTCTCCTTTCCGCCATTCTTCTCCCCCACCGAGACCATATTCTACCATTCTTCTTCCCATACGGTCTCGTGTGCTTCTCATCACTTTTCTTTCCACCCCATTCTTGCACCGACTATACCTTTGCCACGATAAGATTTTTGAATGGTTGGTGCTAACATTTGGCTTGTGTAAGGCCAAGCTTAAGTTTGGGGGAAACTTGTTGTATATATGTATATATATTTTTTGTTTTCTTTTTCTATAAAAAATAAAAAAAAAATTAAAAACATTAAAACTATAAAAAAAATTGTAAATAAATAAACAGGGGAGTGCCGACAATTTTGACCCTCTTGGTGTAGCATGACAGTGAGGACACTGTCAAGTTCAAGTTTGGGGGTATGCTCGGTACGTCTTCTTCCTTCGCATTCATTTGTACATATTTTTGCATTTGCATACTTATTTGAAAATCCATAAAAATTGAAAATTTTCAAAAATTATAAAAATTATTGTATTCAATTTTGGCTTATTTGATTAGAGTTTGACAAATAGGTTAACTGGCTAGGAACAACTAGATCTTAGACTCAGTAAATTAAAAACCCTAAAAATAACCTTCCTTAAAGTTTAATGGTAGAAAGTATATGCCTTGTAGTTTATTTAGAAATAGGCAAATTTTGGGTTCACTTCTTGGGATAAGTCGAAACGAAGGAGAAGTATTGATGTTCTTATTAGAGTATAAGTTTGAAAAATAGTTCCTAGCTTTAGTCTAAATTCTGAAAATGTATACCCAACAAAATTGCACAAACACGAACCTTGAAACTTGGAATAGTAGAAGAGACCTTGAAATGCTCTTGTCTAAAGTCCTTAGTACAATGAAAATAAAAGAAAAAAAAAGTGAATAAAGAAAAAAATGAACACTGGTTTTTTTGATTACTTAAGGCTGTAAAAAATAGAAAAATATTTAGCGAGGGTGCTTCATCACCTAGTGCCTTAGACCAACTGGTTTGGGAGTCACTGCTAAAAGCCTTGGGTGTTACAAGACTAGGAATTACGCTTTAAAATGCAAACGCATTTTGTAATCGGTTGTTGGTACCTCAAGAAGTATTAACGGTCGCATGAAGGATGTGTAAGCAAAATTCAATTAAAAATTCACCAATTAAGAAGTGCTTTGGACAACGGACGAGAGTATGATTGCTTGATTTGAATTTCCAAGTGTAGGGATAACTTATACACACACGTAGGGATATGTGATTGGAGTTTAGATGAGAGAAAGGAGTGAAGAATAGAACTTGTATCTTTAGTAAGGATTGATTGAAATTCCTAAGTGGAGATGGAACCCTAGAAGGAAAACTTAAGAAATGCCGAAAGCTAAGTAATTCTATAGAACATATATAATCTTAAGTTAAATAATGAGGAAGTGTGAAGAATATGGGTGGATGATTTATGAGTAGAAGATAATAGAATTCCTTGTTAGAAAACCTAATTGGAGAACAAAAGTCGAAAGGCCAAATTGATAGGATTTTGTGGGTGTAATCCGCTTAAAACCCTCAGGAGACAACACTCCTCCTACTAGGGACACCTAGAGGTTTAACGGCTTGTTGCACGTGCTCAGTGCAATCGCGTTTCCCTGCGAAAGTGCGGTTAGGATTTTAGTGAATAAAACTAAGTTTGCTCGAGGACGAGCAAAAGATAAGTTTGGGGGTATTTGTTCAGACCATAATATTGCATTATTATATTCCCCATTCTTATTCTTTTTATAAATAAACAGGTGCTTTTGACGCATGTCTGCTACATATTACAGGTTACAGGTTCTTAGACAAAAAACAGTGAAAGCGATGTAAAGACGATAAAAAAATGGACTTTGACCAACAAATAGAAGGACCTTGATCAAGCCTACATAAAAGATAGAGTTCACAAAGTACAAGGCAATGCAAAGTCCAAGATCGCGAAGCCACGGTTAAAGTCCACCATAATTATTCACTGGAAAATTTGGAAGAGAATCAGAAGCCCAATTGAGAAAAGTACTGAAGAATAAAGAAGCCCAGGAAGCCACAAACAAGCACAAAAAATTTCAGCATAAAAACTCAACAAAGGGCCGCGGTACCGCGGCCCAAGGCCTGCCTATGCCGCGGTTCCGCGGCCGTCTAGTGCCCGAACCTGTATAAAATTTTACCAAAATTTGATTGCGGCGCTGAAAAGATTTCCTGAGGGTATATTTGTAATTGTAGACATGCGGATCAAAATGTAACTTAGGGTTTCTATTTCCTATAAATAGAACTCTAAAGATTGTAATTTCTTATGCCTCCTTTTAATAATAAAATTCAGATCTCTTTTTGGAGAGCGTCGGTGTTTTCTTTTCAATTCATGGATTCAGATCTGACAAACCTGCGTTGATGATTGGAGAGATGCATCTGTAAGTGATTTAATTCCTTGCTCTAGTTTAGATTTCAATTCTTTGCCCTAGGTAGATTTAATTTCTCGCCCTAGATAAATTGCTTAGAGTTAGCTTTGGGGAAGGCTTTTGAGAGATGAGATCTCTCATCCCTTTCTTACCCATAATATATTTTCAATAGGACTCCATGCATACACGCACACACCGCGCCCTACGGCATCCTACCCCTCGAGGTAACGATGACACCGTAGTGTAAGGGCCCGGTTGCGTGCGTTTTCCATGGAGGTTAGGGTAAGGATCTATAAAGGAAGGACAAGAACCTAGAGGAAGGAACACCTTCCCGAATGGATCTAATCCCCTTTATTGATAATTACCATAACTCCTCATAGATCTTCATTTGGGTACAGAAAGCGTTGAGATTTACTTGCATTTCCAAACCATCCCTAAACCTAACCCTGGCAAGACTAGATCTAGATAATCGTAGTATAGAATAATTAGGTTTTTAGATTTAATAATCAATCCGAACACCCTTCGGAATTAACTCGTTCGCGCGACTAGGAGATTCACAACATTCCTGTGGACCGACCCGTACTCACCGGCTAGCTTCATGCGACGCCGATCTTGATTGCGGTTTAGAAATAGTTTTTGAGACAAAATCAACATCTCTCTTCATCCCTTCACACTAGTAGACTTCTCTCAAATCACAATTCATATATGCTGACTGATGCGGCCCCTCTAAAACCTCGCATCTCTATCCCTTGGAATCTGGCATACATAGTCGAGACCCAAATCATAGTACTCCTTGATCATCAATCACGGACTCTGAAACTCTGCCCTTTCGAACCCGCTCTAAGATCTTTGACAAACGAACGTCATCGAGCTATGCCTTACGGATATGATCAAATAACTGTGGATGTTCACGGACACGGACAAGTTATCCCCCGGTCGACGTAAACTCGAACTGTACTCGGCTGTCATATAATATCGATCAATCTGCCGTCGACAGTCTCTGAATTGTGCTCAACAAGAAAAGCCATCACCGTGCCTCCGACTCAAAGCATCTGCCACAACATTCGCCTTGCTCGGACGATAAAGAATCTTGCAGTCATAGTCTTTAACTAGCTCTATCCATCTGTGCTGTTTCAAATTTAGATCTCGCTGCTGCAGAAAAGTACCTTAAACACTTGTGGTCTGTGAATATCTGGCAAGACTCACCGTATAAGTAGTGTCTCCAAATCTCAAGTGTAAAAACCACCGCAGCCATCTCTAAATCATGCGTGGAATAGTTCTGCTCGCTCTTCTTCATCTGCCGAGAAGCATATCAATAACCAACAAAACCGCCTGATCCTAAAAGCAAAGATAATACGGGTGTCGTAATCAAACGAGTCTTCAACTGCTGAAAGCTCTGCTCATATGCTTCGGTCCAAAGAAAAAGGAACTCCCTTCCGGGTCAACCCGGTCAACGTTGCAGCTATATGCGAAAAATCCTGTACGAAATATCAATAGTATCCATCCAAACCCAAAATGATGCGAACCTTCGTCACTGGTACAAGTCTGGACCAGTGCTGATCGGCCTCGATCTTTTTTGGTTCCATACCTACCATCTCTCGTAACTAAGTGACCTAAGAAGTCAACATCATCTAACCAGAAAACACACTTGGATAATTTAGCAAACAGCTGGTGCTCCCTCAAGGACTGCAACGAAATCCTCCATTACGGCCCAGGCTCCACTCGGCTACAAAAGTGTATTCAAATGTCATCAATGAACACGATAATAACTGATCAAGAAAACGGTCTGAATATACGGTTCATCAATCCATAAACACCGCTGGGGCATTGGTGTGCTCGAATGACATCACCAAGAACTCATAATGCCCGCAATGCTTGCGAAAAGCAGTCTTCCGAATATCATCCTCTCGAACTCGTAACTAATGGTAGCCTAATCGTAAGTCAATCTTCGAGAAATGTCCCACACCCTAGAGCTAATCAAATAAATCGTCGATGCGAGGTAAGGGATATCTATTCTACATAGTAACCCAATTCAACTGACAAAAATCGATGCACAAACACAACTGCCATCTTTCTTCTTGACGAACAGAACAGGAGCTTCCTAAATTGACGCACTCGGACGAACAAGCCTTTTATTCAACAAATCTTGCGACTGATCCTTCAGTTCTTTAAGCTCCACCGGGTCCATCCGATATGGCGGTATAGAAAAAGGTTCCGTGCCGGAAATCAAGTCAAAGCAGAACTCAATATCGCGCTCTCGCGACAACCAAGCAACTCGTCAGGAAAACATTTGGAAACTTTCTCCCAATCAGAACTGGTCCAACGGAACCTCTGCGGCTCTAACATCATAAACATACGCCAAGAATTCCTGACATCTGTTCTCAAAAGCTTACTAGCGCGAAAAGAAGAAATCAAACTGGGAAAGGAGACGCTCCGGTCTCCCCGAAAACAAACAAGAACTGGCTTACCCGGAAAACTAAATCTAGCTGCCTCCTCACGGCAATCCACGGATGCATAAGACGTAGCTAACTACCCTTGATCAGAATAACTTCGAAGTCAAATGTATCGAGAAGCATCAACTTGACAGAAGAATCCCTATTTCCGATACGAACAAAACAAACACGAATGAAAAAAATCATATCGAGCAACAAAAGATTATCCTACTAAAGAAATCACAACAAGCGGCTTATTTAGCAAGGACTACCATTTCAAACAACACTAAAAAAGAAATACGCATCGGAAGAAACACCGAAAGAATACTGTCACAACAACGTCTATCTAACCGCCTCTGAGCCGGCATACCGGTACAATCCCGCTTCGGTCCAGAAATGACTGAAATATCAGAAATGCGCTCCTCTAGTAGTAAGGCTGCATCCGTCGTGGCTACAAAGTGTCAAAATGTTGGGTGCCAATAGCACGAAATAACTGCATGCCTAATCTCCACACAAACCTCTTTATCTGTTTCTCTTCGGTGTCTACCAGGTAAGAAGCACATCGAACCACTAATTAACTAAATGTCGTACTCGGACGCCGTCATCCCTGAAGTCTTACGCAAAGGCTTGAAACATACGAGCTTGGCATCTCGAACGCTCTCCGGAAGGAAACGAGCAAGAACTATAGCTATGAACTCATCCCAAATCATAGGAAGTAGATCTGCAGCTCGTCCTCTCTCAACCAACTTGCACCGCGTCTGAGCAAGACCTCTCTAGACGAAAACTCGCAAGCTCAATTCATATCTAGTCAGAACAACTCCGTGAACGACATATCCTAGCCATCCTGTCGAGGATTGTCCATGTATCCTTCGCTACATTTGTGCTGGTAAAAACAAATTGGAGGCATCATCCTCAAAAACTCCAATAAGAATACGGAAATAATCTTGGTAACAACAGAAACAGCTGGCTGAGCAGCATGAACAATCACAGTCCCTACAATAGGAGGGACATCATCTGCTCTCGGAGCTCGACTAGCCACCACTAACAATCCAACCATCTGTCGCAAGTCCTAAATACTCGACTCCAGCCGAGCTATTCGTCCTGGAGAAGGAGGATCACTCTATCCCTGAAAGGTAGGTGTACCGTCCTGATCGGTCCTCGTCTCAAACGAGCCTACTTTAATCTCTTCCCTGGCGGCAGCCCTTCGGCCCTCGATATCTCCGGCGGCATAGTGCCTGGAACAAGAAATAGGATCGATTGAAACATTGCGATCGAATCAAAGATTTCTGGAATAAAGGAAGGAAATACAAGAAAATATATATCCTAAGGTAACTTAGGAGGAGTACCGTATCGTATGTATGCCGCGGAGCATACACACGCTACGTCACTCTGCTCAAGTCACCTACTCCATTTACCAAAGGTCATCCTACACTCAGAAAGGTAAAACCTATCGCTCTGATACCAACTTTGTCACGAACCGAAGGTACGGAACGTGACTGGCACTTAAATTACAAAACGTCTCAAGGCATACGTAATTTAAGTAAGCCAAAGCCTAGAAATCAAAACCATTTAAGAAATAGAGTGAAGGAAAACTTATTTAAAGAAAGTGATTTTAACTAAATAAGTCGCATTAAACATTTAAAAGCAACATCACATATTCCTAAAAATTTCGGCAGAGTCTCCTTTGTAAATACAGGCCCCTAAATGGGTACAACACATGAAAATACATATAAATATTGAATACAGGCATCCTCAAGTGGGAGCTAGCTCTTCGCCAATGGCGGAATCATAACCACATGCAATATGTATATTAAAAGTGCACGATAAGCATCTGAAAGCAAGAAATAAGAATATACCACGTCGGCTCAAGTGAACATCGACACCAAATACCACAAATACAAATCTCACGTGTCTCACTATCTAGTCAAATATACAAGGGTAGATGGAGTACACTACATACAATATAATGGACATGATGGAATAAAATATCCTTGCAACCCACCTGCAAGCAATGCCGCAAGTCCAAGCAAAAGGAACGAAATGGGGAAGTGCGCCCGCCGCTACTACGCTGACGGGTCGGACCTGCAAGATAATGTGGCACAACGGGGGTGAGTTGCCAACTCGTGAATAGTAAGTAACATCTCATAAGGCTATCGTAAGCATGCACTCAAATTCTTTTCATTCTATGCATATCGGTATGATACGATGTACTAACATGGATGCAACATGAATGCATGATCAAACACGAAACCTGAACAAGTATGGTATGAGAAAATCTTTGTTCTTATTTTAGAATAACCTCTCTGCAATAAGTCGAAGTATCATCAATGAAATCAACAGAAAATCCGTGTCAAGCATCGACACAATATATACATATCCCAATATTTTGATGTCTCAATATCTCAATGCTTCAATAGCTCAATATCTCGGGCTCCGTCAGTCAGGATCTGCTCATATCATCAAATCTCACAACCACGTCGGTATCCTCCACATATCCGCCGTGTCAGAAATCACCGGTAGGTAGTCCGCCCCTGACGGGCTCATCGTCATCCCCATAAAAACATTCTCGCCCAGGGGTACCATACCGGGTCCATCAGGTACCCGAAACGGTTCATCCTCCTCCTCGAATCGGGTCTCGAAAACAAACAGAAATCATGAAAACTCATGGTGGACGACATATACATCATATCGCGATAAAACTGCAACTTGCAGTTTTAAAGCGATAACAGGTTTGTAAAATTCTTGTAGTTTTCCCAAAAGTCCAAAAATCCCATAAATACTGAAATCCTCAAGAAGAATCACCATATATAAACATGCCGTTGACGATGGAAGTCTATGATACGGTAGTATATACCATACGAAATACAGCCAGAAGCTATGCATAAATCATGATGCAATGAGGTATGTATATATAACTAACAGTCCTACGCATCTATTTAATGAAATGAATATACGAGTATGAGTCTATGGATCATATATGATGCAAATGCACAGTTACCGATTTTAAGCAGGTTCTATAGTATTCGTGACATAGCAATTACCAAAGGCGTGTGTGTTTGCATGAATAGTGCACGTGCGGCATGAACCAATGGTAACGGTGCAAGTGTCCTATTAGATGATATCACGTATGTATGTATATATAAGATGGTGCGATGCAATGAAATGAATAACATGGAAACTATGCATATAAAACGCAAGTACTACAAGTAATCCTAAACCATCGGGCGCCTCGCGCCATCCAGACGATTCCCCCGTAGATATGTACATCTACTCACCGGGACGCCTCGACTAATCTGATCCGATTTCGGCTCTGCCATTTTCCGCGCCACATTCGACGCCTCTGCAGCTGCTCCTAGAAACATACACAAGTAAATAAGAGAATAAATATACGAATAGTCGCGGAAACAACGATAAAAGTAAATCTTGCGCACTAACTAGACGCGCACACACTTGGTATACAAAACTCGCTCGCAACAATGGCAAGAACCACTAGGGTCGCTAATACGTGACCACAACCAAGTTTAGAACCCAATCGCGCGTTCACAACACACTAGACATTATACAAAATAGGTGGCAAACCATCAAACCTCAAACTTAATTCGCATCGATTTGCTCCAAAAACCTAGTAAGCAACCATTAACCGTTTTAGCGCAAAACTATATGTTTTAACAAAACTAGTGGCCACAATATGCACCTAATAATTTAATTAGGTCACACAAATACTAACTATATTTTAATTTCACCTATTTACACACTAATTATAATCTTAGTTTGCATGCAAAACTAATTAGAACAATTAGAAGTAACAATTTGTAAATTAACCATTAGACTAGATTTTTGCAAGTCTTAAGATATTAATCTACACTTAACTAACTTGATTTATGATAAAAACCCTAACTTTTAATTCAAACCCTTCTCTTGAAAATTAATTCTTGAATTAAAATCATATTACTACCTAATTAAATTTGATTTAAAGTAATTATACAACAATTAACTATGGGTTTAGGATTTATGCCTCAACAAGTTGAGATCAAACTTGCAACTTGACCTCCCAAAAATGGTCTCTTATTCGAAGATTCAAGCTAATTTAGGCTAAAGAGTATAGGGTAAAGGTATAATTAGGAATTAGTGAGGTTTGTATTGATTTTTGATGCATTTTTATGGATTTTTGGAAGTTAAAAAGGGGTTGAGAAATTGGGGCAGCACTATGGGAAGGCTCAGAAAAAAATGAATGGGATAAAGAGAGAGTGGGGTGTGTGGGGGGGGGGGGTTTAGCCAAGTCAAAGATAAATCCCCTCATACCTCATTTCTTTAATCACATGCCTTCATTTCTTTTTTTTTCGTTGAAGAGATAAGAAGTGAAGTTGAGGGTGGGGGGGCTGTGCAACGGGCTTGGCCCATGTGAGGGGGAGAAAAAGAAAGAGAGTGTATAGAAATTTCCAAGTGAAGAAACCCCCATTTATTACATCTATTAAATCTTTTCTTTAATTATTTAATTTCATTTTATTTTCCACTCACTTAACCTAGAATTCTCTAGAATTGCGGGGTCACATTTTAATAAAAAGAGTATGTTACAAACTTACTATTAAGTGGTCATGGTTCACTAAAAAATTAACACACTCCAATTTGTAATTACCACTAATTAAATATATTAGTGAAAACTTATAATAATATTTAAAATAATTAATTACGGAAAATATTTTAGTAAACTAGAAAATTTATAGGTGACTAAATAAATACCAATACTAGCCATTACATATCTAAAATAGTTATAATTAAGTCTATATTGGAAAATATTTATATCTTGGTTTTTACGAAAAACACCACTTATTTTACCGAAAATCGGAAATTTCACTTAAACGATTTTTAGAACGTTACACCAGAAAAGAACGAAAATATGATGTACGTTTATGCCATCCGCAATTGCCACTGGGTCCTGTCATCACCCGTTAGGTTACTTAAGTAACGACAAAGCGGGGACTGGACTAGCGCGGGTGCAAAACATATACAACATCTACTAGTATATATATATAAATATATATAACAATCGTCCCAGACATGATATAAAGCAGCATCATAGAAGCATCACAGAAGCAACACAGAATGGTGGATAATCTTGGAGCCCCGGGTTTCACTTGAGCCGCAAATGAAACCTGACGTTTCCCTGGTCATGTGGATAGCCTGTACAATGAAAACCTAGACCCCTATGAGCGCGACAAGGTATCCGCCAAAACCAGAACTGAGCCAACCCCCTTCATCAAAGTGAATGGGCCACCCGGCACTTCACGGAATCCGGTAACTTGAGCGCCCTGCCGTGGGTCAACCTATACCCTCTACGAGTGCGGCGAATAGCCCGCCAATTCTAAAGTAAGGTCCCCTCCGTTTCAACGCTATAAGATGCGGACCCGTTGCCTTCTAGAACCCGGCTATTCGTGCACTCCACCGTGGGGTAACCCTAGTACAGAAAAGAAAATAATATACAAGGGTGATATCGACCTTAACCCGGTCGTGCCCTGTCACGAACCGAAGGTACGGAACATGACCGGCACTTAAATTACGAATCGTCTAGAGGCGCAACGTAATCTAAGTAAGCCGGAGCTCAGAAATCTAAACCATATAAAAGAAGAAGTAAAGAAAAACATGTAGAAAAACAAGTTTAAAAGCAACATCCAATTTTCTCAAAAATTTCGGCAGAGTCTCCTTTGTAAAAACTGGCCCCAAACGGGTACAAACAAGAATAATATATATTCAGCAATAAAAAGGCATCCCCAAGCGGGAGCTAGATCTACGCCAGGAGGAAACAACCACACCAAGCACAATAATATACAACGCCAAAGGGCGAGGCTCAAAACTCAAAAGAAAACAAATCCACCAGATACCATAATAATACAAGCGTGACTCTAAGGTCGAAATAAATAACCGGTCCTTTAAACTTATCAAGTAATACATGTTTGGTTGATGGAGCTTACTAGATACCAATGAAATAAATAAAGTACAACGGCGGTCCTGATACAAATGAACCAACCTACCGTGCAAATCACCCTGAATGAAAAGATGTGCCAGCAAGCTGCCAAAAAAACCTGTACACCGAACCTGTAATAAAATTTGGCACAACGGGGGTGAGTTGCCAACTCGTGAGTAGAAGACATCTGCGAAAAGAAATCGAATGCACGACGCTGTCCTAGGTCATAATAATATACTAATATATCACTTGTCATCTAGTAGTGCAGGGTAATAAACTATGCTTAAGTGCAAATGCTCCGTGCTCGTGTCATTGCCTCAAATAGTAATATGTCGTGTGAATGAGTATGCATGCACCATGAATTTAAAACAACCAAACCTGAAATCTGGATATATCTGTATAAAAAGTCTTTAACTTTCACCATAGTAAAATTTGTATAGAAGTCTGAAACATCATCGATGAAATCCATGGAAATCCGTGTCAAGCATCGACACAAAACATGTAAATCTCAAGTCTCAATACCTCATAGTCTCAATATCTCGGGCTCCGTCAGTCCGGATCGGCCTATATCATCAAATCTCACGACAACGGTCGATATCCTCCGGATATCCGCCGCGCCAGACATCACCGGTAAGTAGTCTTCCCCTGCCAGGCTCATCGTCTACAACTCGATCTTCATGCCCCGGGGTACCATACCGGGCCCACCATGTACCCGAGATGGTCCATCCACTCCTCGAATCGGGTCTCGAAATCCAACAGAAAACATGAAATCTCATGGTGGACGACACATACATCACGAGAAAACCGCAACTTATATTTTAAAAAGAGGGGGAGAAAGAGAGAGAAGTTTTTATATATATTCTTGCAGTATTCCCCAAAATCCAGAAATCTAATAGAAATCCAAAATCCCAAAATCATGAGTAAGTGAATGGTAAGTGTCAGCATAAGCCCCATAATACTGCATGATAACATGAAAATGTGAATGCATGAAATGTCTAAGTAATAAATGCAATGTCTAGACTAACACCTGAGAGTAATCACAATACTATATTGATCTAGCCTTTTGCTGATTCTATCATAAAATATAATATGTTCTAAAGTATACGTGACATGGCAATTACCGATGATGTGTGTGTGAGCCGGCAAATAAGTGTACGTAGGACATGCGCATCATCGGTAATGGTGCTGGTGTCCTAACAGGTAGAGTTTCATACTGACTAAAGAAACATATGTATGAACATGCAACTTGATGATTTCAATCTGAATGTAAAAGTAAAATATGTACTAAACACTCATTTGGAATATACATATCTAACTACAACTATATGACTCGAGCCTCAACTAGTATCTATCTAACCCCCTAAGGAACTAAACTAAAGGAACTAGTCGAAAGGAAATAAAAATCCACCTAAGGTCTGAGTCCATATCTGTAATAGTCGGCGATCCAGCCTCAATAGCGTCACGTACGTAGTACGGCTTCCTCGAATCAAGAGCGCGGATCAATTATCACATCTATGCCTCGTACGGTAAGATCCATCATACGGCATCCCAATATCGGGGTACGGGTCAAGTATCACCTACGTACATCATCATTCGTATAATATCATCATCAAATAATGTCATGATCAAAGGTACTATACTGTAATCGCATACATCCCATTATCATCAATCATATATCATTGTCTGCGAACATATACGTCGTCAATTGTTCCTCAGAAATATCATGTCATATATATCATATCGTAATCAGGTCACACATTTATTATATCGTTATCAAGTCACACATATATCATATCATAACCAAGTCACACATATATCATATCATTATCAAGTCACAGGTTACGGTACGGGTTTCTATTCTAGAGTCTCGTATATCTCAATGTCATCATCACCTATTATCGTTTATGTATACATATCCATTCTCTCATTTTCCAACGATCCGCTAAGATCATAATATGACTGTATAGCCAAGAGATCATAGCATCAAGCCCAGTTATATCGTCTCATCCCCATGTATCATATAACATCCTTATATCACATATACATATTGTGTATATATACACCTACACACATTCCTACTTAAATATACACATACACATATACACCAAGCCAAGTTTCTGTGTGTGCGTGTGTGTGTCTACCTGTAACCTACGAATTTCCTCCAAGACATTCCTCTTCTGGTAAAGTCTATCTAAATCAGTCTAGTCCAACCTAAGGTCTTTAATAGGGTCCTACTCGCCAAGAATCTAAGGTCACGTCCGACTTCCTAATGACAATAAGCAATATCCCTATTCTACGTTTGCGGGGGTGCTAAACGCTATCCACCCGACTTCCCCCGTAGATATATATCTACTCACCTGGTCCTTGTCTGCCGAAGACGATGTCGCCCTCCTCGTCTTCCTCGTCCGAAGTCCACGCGAGGGGTACCTATAAGCAAACATATACAATATCGTAAACTGAATCACGGACAAAACCAAAACGACGCACGAAACGCGCATAGGTTAAACCTATGACCCGCTCATGCAAAAGAACAAAATATCGCTCGATATCGGCGTACAAACGCCGATTGATCGAGATAAAACACCAACAAACAACTCCTAGTTTTAAAACTCATTACTTATAATATAAAACACGATTTAATTCATCGAAACCCTAAAATCGATCAAATCGTCCAATTCCGCAAAACCTTGAAAATATCAATTTACCGTTTTTATTCAAAACTTGATGTTTAAAACAAACTAATGGTTATAATATTCATTAAATAACATAACTAGATTATAGAAACCATTACCATATTTTTCTCACACCATTTTGTCTTAATTTACAATTTCTAGTTTGCAAATTAGCTAAAATTAACACTTGTTAAGCAAAAATTTACAATTCCACTACTAAACTTGATTTTGCATATATTAAAGTGTTAAACCACTCCATGAAACCTTAAGAATGAGCTAAATCCCTAATTAGATTTTTAGTACTACATTTTAAATTAATTTCTAAAACCTAGTTTACCAAAATAGCATATTTATCACATTATATTAACTAATAATTAGATTAGGTCTTTCATTCATTTAACATGTTAATATTCTCATTAAAACCACAATATAATGATAAAAACCTTAATTAGAATTTTAACACAACAATATATATAATTTATAAAAATCTAGTTAGCAAAATTGCTTAATTTAAACAATTTTGAATGCACAAATTATAATACATCAACCATGCTAGATTTTTCCCTTCTAAAAATGTTAAGCTACTTATTATAACCCCACTTAATTAATAAAAACCCTAACTTGATTTTAGAAACCCTATCTTGAATTTTAAACTTGCAAATAGAATTAATTAAGAAAATCTAAATATGCTAAATAAAAGCATTTAACAACAATTAATCATAAGAATAAAAATTATACCTTCAAAGCCTGAGATCCAAACATAAAAATATGCTTCCAAAATAATGGTTTCCAACTCCAAATTCCATACTAAATAGGTCAAAGAAAAATGGTAGAGGTTGAATGTTGATTTTTGCGGTTTATTTTTGGAATTTTTGATGAATTTTGATGATTTTTAATGCAAAAATGATGGGGGAAAAATTTTGGGGCTGCCGATGGAGGTGAAGCCGGCCATGAGGTGAGGAAAAGAGAGGAAGAAGGAATGAAGAATAGTGTAGAACATTCTCCAAAGAAATACACCTTTTATGTCTTTTCATAATTTCTTTATTTTATTAATTTTCTTAATTCAATTCATCATAGAAAACTCTAGAATTTTAAAGACAATTGAAGAAGAGATTAGCATGCTAAAAACCTAATTCTAATATGTCATGCTTCACTTTTGAAAAATAAACCCATTGCAAATTGTAATTTACACTAATTTAATGTATATTTAAAAGCTTATGTTAATATTTAAAATAATTAATTTAGGAAAAATATTTCATTAAACTAAAAATTTATAAGTGACTAAATAAACACCATTTACTAGTAATTACATGATTAAAATAGGTCTTTTTAAATTTATAATGAAAAATAATTATGGTTAAATTTTACGAAAAATACGTTTTATTTTACCGAAAATCAGAAAATTCACTTAAAGAGTTTTATTTATCTAATTTTTTTTAATTATTTTTAGGACGTTACAATCTTCTTCCATTTAAGAAATTAGGTCCCCGAATTTAAATTAAAACTCCCCATAATTACTAAAACATTCAGCCAAAACACTGAAATCGTCGAGGCTCCGAAATCATCAATACATAACAAAAATCAACTCCGTCAAGCATAACGCAATCATCAGAGTTATGGTGAAAATAGAATATCCAAGCACAATACGAAAACCAACATAATATACATCAAATCTATAACTTATATATAGTGCGCATCGTACTAAAATCGTCTAAACATCTTAATAAAGAAGCATGCAAAAACCTCTTTTTAAAATTGTCTTGCGATACACGTGTCACGGCATAAGTAGCGGACGTTTATTTTAAAACAATAGCTATACATATATATATATCTTTTAATTAACCTACACGTCCCGCCTGGTAACTAAACCAAAGAGTAATCATTATAAAAGCATACTGTTCAAAATGAAATCAATCCCAATCACAGTATAAAAATATCATGTGCGTCCGTTGCGCACGAAAACCGAAACCAAATACAGATGCCTCGAATACGTACAGAACAAAACTGAGTGCAACAGGTGTGCACCAAAAATATCTGTCAAGTACAACGGGCATGCACGACAATAATATCAGGTGCATCTAATCTGCACAAAACTCCAATTTAGTGCATCTGGTGTGCACAAAATCGAATCAAGTGCACCAAGTGTGCGCAAGAATCTCAATCAAGTGCACATGGTGTACGAAAAAACATACACCAAATATAAAAATCGAAATCACGGTACGAAGAGAAAAAAAATGCATGAAAACTATGTCGAAGCATACGTCAAAATCATGTGCAACCAATATGCACGAAACCAATCAATATCTCAAAAGGTATAAAACCAAATCGAGTGCACTGGGTATGTACAAAACAACATAAATACAACTGACATATGAAACACGAATAGAGTGTAATGAATGTATACATAAGAAATACCAATCGTAGAACAAAATCCTCAAAATACCAAAATCCAAACAACGGAAATATGAAATTTAAATCACCAAATCACAATCATAAACACTATCGTCAATGTGCGCCTTTCTAATGTCAACTGATTCGGACTCGTCTCCTCATCGCGGTGCTGACTGCGCTGCAAATGGCTATGCTCATATCGAGAGCCTCCCGCGTAATTTATCCCTTCACCTGATATCCGGACTACGTTAAACTTTTCGATCGATTCATCAAAATCCCGTAATTCCCTGAGAGATCAACACTCAAGTACAGTTTAAAAATATCTAGTACATGCCCCAGCATCTGCGGACCAGCCGTAGAAGGGCAAACCCAAGCCTCACTAATGGCACCGCGGAACTACCGTAAACCCTAAGGTTCAAAGGCGTTCTCGTGGTCATTATGTCGAGTTAGGGTTTCATTCTTCTAGAGGGTCCATAGAAATACCTGTATGTTCTTCCGAATACATTAAACTTGGGAAAATGGGTCTATGACAATCGTTCGAACCCTTTAACTTCGTCTGGACGGCATGTGAATACCCTTCTTCCGCACGCTCAACGATGCTTCAATCCTCAAGAATAAACGATACCCTAATAGTTATCGCATTCGAGCCGCAGCTCCCTTTGCCCGTGCGACCGTGGTAACAGAAACATCATCCGATATCGACGAAGATAGATCAAAGGAAGGGATGAAATACGATGCAAAGAAATGTAAATCGTAAGGCTTCTTAAGCAGAGTAGCGTATCGTAAGTATGCTGTGGATCATACCCACGGTAGGTCACTCTACCTAAGTCACCTACTCAATCAACCAAGGGTCACCCTAGACTTATACAAAGGTTAAACCTAGCGCTCTGATACCAACTTTGTCATGACCCGAAGGTACGGAACGTGACCGGCACTTAAATTACGAAGCGTCTAGAGGCGCAATGTAATCTAAGTAAGCCGAATCCCAAAAATCTAAATCATATAAAAGAAGAAGTAAAGGAAAACAAGTTTAAAAGCAACATCCAATTTTCTCAAAATTTTCGGCAGAGTCTCCTTTGTAAAAACTGGCCCCAAACGGGTACAATCAAGAATAATATATACATAGCAATAAAAAGGCATCCCCAAGCGGGAGCTAGCTCTACGCCAACAGGCGGAAACAACCACACCAAGCACAATAATATACAACACCAAAGGGCGAGGCTCAAAACTTAAAAGAAAACAAATCCACCAGATACCATAATAATACAAGCGTGACTCTAAGGTCGAAATAAATAAATGGTCCTTTAAACTTATCAAGTAATACAAGTTTGGTTTATGGAGCTTACTAGATACCAATGAAATAAATAAAGTACAACGGCGGTCCTGATACAAATGAACTAACATACCGTGCAAATCACCCTGGATGAAAAGATGTGCCAGCAAGCTGCCAAGGAAACCTGTACACCGAACCTGTAATAAAATTTGGCAAAACGGGGGTGAGATGCCAACTCATGGGTAGAAAACATCAGCGAAAAGAAATCGAATGCACGACGCTGTCCTAGGTCATAATAATATACTAATATATCACTAGTCATCTAATAGTGCAGGGTAATAAACTATGCGTAAGTGCCAATACTCCGTGCTCGTGTCAGTGCCTCAAATAGTAATATGTCGTGTTAATGAGTATGCATGCACCATGAATGTAAAACAATCAAACCTGAAATCTGGATATATCTGTATAAAAAGTCTTTAACTTTAACCATAGTAAAATTTGTATAGAAGTCTGAAACATCATCGATGAAATACATGGAAATCCGTGTCAAGCATCGACATAAAACATGTAAATCTCAAGTCTCAATACCTCATAGTCTCAATATCTCGGGCGCCATAGGTCCGGATCGGACCATATCATCAAATCTCACGACAACGGTCGGTATCCTCCGGATATCCGCCGCGCCAGACATCACCAATAGGTAGTCTTCCCCTGCCAGGCTCAACGTCTACAACTCGATCTTCTTGCCCCGGGGTACCATACCAGGCCCATAATGTACCCGAGACGGTTCATCCACTTCTCGAATCGGTTCTCGAAATCTAACAGAAAACATGAAATCTCGTGGTGGACGACACATACATCACGAGAAAACCGCAACTTATATTTTAAAAAGAGAGGGAGAAAGAGAGAAGTTTTTATATATATTCTTGCGGTTTTCCCCAAAATCCAGAAATCTTATAGAAATCCAAAATCCCAAAATCATGAGTAAGTGAATGGTGAGTGTCGGCATAAGCCCCATAATACTGCATGATAACATGAAAATGTGAATGCATGAAATGTCTAAGTAATAAATGCAATGTCTAGACTAACACCTGAGAGTAATCACAATACTATATTGATCTATCCTTTAGCTGATTCTATCATAAAAGATAATATGATCTAAAGTGTACGTGACATGGCAATTACCGATGATGTGTGTGTGAGCCGGCAAATAAGTGTACGTGGGACATGCGCATCATCGGTAATGATGTTGGTGTCCTAACAGGAAGAGTTTCATACTGACTAAAGAAATATATGTATGAACATGCAACTTGATGATTTCAATCGAATGTAAAGGTAAAATGTGTACTAAACACTCATTTGGAATATACATATCTAACTATAATTATATGACTCGAGCCTCAACTAGTATCTATCTAACCCCCTAAGGAACTAGTCGATAGGAAATAAGAATCCACCTAAGATCTGAGTCCATATCTGTAACAGTCGGCGATCATGCCTTAATAACGTCACGTATGTTGTACGGCTTCCTCGAATCAAGAGCGCGGATCAATCATCAAATCTATGCCTCGTACGGTAAGATCCATCGTACGGTATCCCAATATCGGGGTACGGGTCAACTATCACCTACGTACATCATCATTCGTATAATATCATCATCAAATAATGTCTTGATCAAAGGTACTATACTGTAATCGCATACATCCCAATATCATCAATCATATATCATTGTCTGCGAACATATACGTCGTCAATTGTTCCTCAGAAATATCATGTCATATATATAATATCGTAATCAGGTCACACATATATCATATCGTAATCAAGTCACACGTATATCATATCATAACAAAGTCACACATATATCATATCGTAATCAAGTCACAGGTTATGGTCCGGGTTCTATTCTAGAGTCTCATATATCTCAATGTCATCATCACCTATTATCGTTTATGTATACATATCCATTCTCTCATTTTCCAACGATCCGCTAAGATCATAATATGACTGTATAGCCAAGAGATCACGGCATCAAGCCAAGTTATATCATCTCATCCCCATGTATCATATAACATCCTTATATCACATATACATGTTGTGTATATGTACACCTACACACATTCCTACTTATATATACACATACACATATACACCAAGCCAAGTTTCTGTGTGTGCGTGTGTGTGTCTACCTGAAACCTACGAATTTCTTCCAAGACATTCCTCCTCTGGTAAAGTCTATCTAAATCGGTCTAGTCCAACCTAAGGTCTTTAATAGGGTCCTAACTCGCCAAGAATCTAACGTCACGTCCGAATTACTAATGACAATAAGCATTATCCCTATTCTACGTTTGCGGGGGTGCTAAACGTCATCTACCCGACTACCCCCGTAGATATACATCTACTCACCTGGTCCTTGTCTGCCGAAAACGATGTCTCCCTCCTCTTCTTCCTCGTCCGAAGTCCACGCGAGGGGTACCTATAAGAAAACATATATAATAACATAAACTGAATCACGGACAAAACCAAAACGATGCACGAAACGCGCATAGATTAAACCGATGACCCGCTCATGCAAAAGAACCAAATATCGCTCGATATCGGTGTACAAGCGCTGATTGATCGAGATAAAACACCAACAAACAACTCGTAGTTTTAAAACTCATTACTTATAATATAAAACACGATTTAACTCATCGAAACCCTAAAATCGATCAAATTGTCTAATTCCGCAAAACCTTGAAAATGTCAATTTACCGTTTTACTTCAAAACTAGATGTTTAAAAGAAACTAATGGTTATAATATTCATTAAATAACATAACTAGATTATAGAAACCATTACCATATTTTTCTCACACCATTTTGTCTTAATTTACAATCACTACTACGAATAAGGGTTGCCCCTACGGATTTATCCGTAGGGGCAAAGCACTGCCCCTACGGATATATCCGTAGGGGCAAAAAATTCATCTGTAGGTGCAAACGCCGTAGGTGCAAGTCGAAACCCTACACTTGCCCCTACGGACAAAAACTTGCCCCTACGGAGTTATGTGTAGGTACATTTGCACCTACGGATTAGGGCGTAGGGGAAAAAAGTTATTTTATTTACGGTTATTTTAATTATATTAACTGTACCTACGGATATATCCGTAGGGCCAAGAAGTATCCCCTACGGATATATGCGTAGGTACATATCCGTAGGGGCAAAATATCAGGAATCCTGATATTTTGTCCCTACGGATATATCCGTAGGGGTCTTCGTTTGCCCCTACGGATATATCCGTAGGGACAAGCCCAACCCCCTGATACTGAGATCAGAGGGAAATATCAGTTACTGCTGATATTTTGCCCCTACGGTTTAATCCTTAGGGGCAGCATGTGTACCTACGGATTAATCCGTAGGTACACATTATCTATTTTTTTTAAAAAGGGGCTGCCTTATTTTTACTCGCCATGTGCACAATAATATATATATCAGTAAAATATAATATTAATCATCACACAACATATATCGCAGTATTCATAATCACATCTCACGCATATAATATACAAAAGAAACCCAAATACTAAATATGATATAAATATAAACCAATATCAATATCAATATCGTTTAAAAATATAGTACAATATGTAAATAAACAAATATCAATATCAATATAAACCAATATTCAAAAAATAAACCAATATCAATATCAATATAAACCAATATTCAAAAAATAAGAACCAAAAAGCTACCCTAGCTCGGTCCAGCTCCACCTCTAAATAACGATAGAATAACGCGCGCCTGCTCCTCGGTCAATAAACTTTGCAATTCGGCGCGAGCGAGAGTCTGAGCGTCCTGTGGAGCTGGCGATGTGGTCTGCACAGCCGCCGTCGAGGGAGTCGCTTGCGGAGCCGTGGCTGCGGGAGTCTAAGCGGGCGTTGGAGCTATAGGAGCTGTCTGCGGACCCGCAGCCGATGTAGTGGCTTGCGGAGCCGCAGCCGAAAGAGATGCATGACATGTACCCTATCGCGTCTGGACCTAATGTGTGTAAGAAGCGTGTAAGAACTGTGTATTACTCGAATTTGTATAATTATCAAGTTATTTCGAAATCCTATTTGGATATCTAGTTTGGATAACCGTTGTTTATTTTAATTACATATGTATGTATGGTTAATCAAACCTAACTCTAAAACCAAATAAGCTCAAGCTATGTACTAATTATGGATATGTTGATATGTATAATATGACATGATATTTTACTATAAAGTAGTATACATACCAGCATCTCCTTCAACTCCTCAACGGTGGCCCTCAAGCTCTCCAGTTCCTGCTGGACACGTCGCTCACTGGAGACGGAGGAAGTAACCGCCGGGGTAGAGTCCAACCTCATATGGGCCCTGCTAGGGCCCAGTCCCCGGTCTCTCTCCCAACCACTGTGGTGCCCTCAGTGTGCGGCTTCCAGAACTGGGGTCAGCAGCCTCGGATCGTTCTGTCCGGTAAAATCGATTCCCGAGGCGTCGGCCTGCTTAACCACAAGCTCCTACACCCACATTAAGCAGTAAAGTATAAGTATAAAATTTAAACTTGAAGCTTCCAAAACTAAAATTTCAAATATGGGTAGAATAAATATTTAACACTTACGCAATACTCCTGGGTAGCGACGTCGGTATATCGAAGCTCGCCCGTGGCGGGATCTGTCGAGGTGCCGTGGACGGCAAGATATACGGACAGCACACTCGGTTTACCACCTTGCGCCACGGTCCGAGCTGTCTGCAATATTAGAAAATAACTCTTAATATTAGAAATATTAGAAAATAACTCTTAATATTGCATAATTTCAGAAAGGTCGGACTATTGTAATTTACCGATAACTCCATGGCTCGAGTAATATTCCTCGAGCCACCTGTGTAAGTGGGGCGACCCCTTTTCGCCGACTTCCTGTTCTCTGTATTCTGAGCGGCCTGTTTCTGCACAACGCATTAACATTTAGTTTTCTAATTAAAGAACACAAAGAAATAAATTATATCATAAACAATGAATTACATTTAAAATACATACCTGTTTGCGTTGGGAGTCGAAATAATCGCACAATAGAGGCCATGTCTCTACGTCGACTCTCGCAAACGTCGGAGTAGATAGGAGGACCGCTCTCTCTGCCTCAGGGGTCGCCATCCACAGGGAGTAGCAGTCGGCCTTCAGCTCATTCCTGTTGTATCGGACCTTGGTCTGCATGTTCTTCATCAGGCCATTGTACAGAGCATGAAGGTCGAGCACCCTCCCAGGGTGATCAGGGTCGGCTACAGGCTGAAAATCGTAATCCAACTGAAAATACAAAAAAAACATTGTTATTAGATTGCAAGTGTTAATAATAAATATATTGGATAAATCAAATGAAAATAGACCGTTAATACGTACCCAAGCCAGATCAAAGAAGAGGGCGAATGAGCACCGGTGCTGCTCGCCCCACTCAACGTGAAGTGGATAGTTCTTCACTAGCCGGCTCTCATCCCCCATATACCGGCCGAACCTCTCGGCATGAGGACCGGTATAGCGATAGTCAAGGGTAAAAAGGAGGGGGAATGGTGTCTCCCTCTAGCTCTGTCAGGCCTCAGCCTATGGGACTGATTCAGGCCTCGAGTCCCCCTCTGGGGATGGGGAGGCCCTGCGTCTGCACGAAATATCAAGACAATCAATATTAAGACAAAGTTGTATTAAGAAATCAAGCTTAAGCGAAAATTGAAGTGTGATATATACCTTTGGTGACTATCGCACGAGCCTGGGCCCGGGCAGCAGCACGAGCGGGACGATAGTTCCTCCGGTGAGGAACAACCGGGGTCCCGGATGCAGACGAATCCCCTGCAACTAGAAAATAAACATTGACGCTAAATTTCCATAAAGTTCATATTATTCTATAGAGCATATGTAAAATGAATAAATATTTTATATTTATTCATACTAACGTGCAGACGATGCGGATGGTATGGAAGCGGCAGGAGTGGCCCCTGCGGAAGATGTGGATGCACCACCAATAATTAGACAATTAAAAATAGATTATATAAGTAATTGCAAAAAGAATGTGTAGATCAATAATATAACGTTCTAAATCAATATGCATGCACTATAGGATATATAAACATACCCGCAGGTCCGGTGGTGTCACCACCTACAGCTAGACAATAATAAAAATTGCTAAGTAAGAGCAAAAGGAATGTGTGTATATTTATGATATAGCATTCTAAATCAATATACATGCACTAT
Organism: Agapanthus africanus; assembly: GCA_030015575.1. Lineage (NCBI taxonomy): Eukaryota > Viridiplantae > Streptophyta > Magnoliopsida > Asparagales > Amaryllidaceae > Agapanthus > Agapanthus africanus. Next base: position 284,161,661 of record CM057344.1, read on the forward strand.
ATGATATATAAACAAACCTGGAGGAGCGGGGGTGGCCTCTGTCCCAGATGTGGACGCATCACCAATAACTAGACAATCAAACATTGACAATATAAGTAATTTTGACATAAACAGGCATGAATATCTGTAATATTACATTCAAAATGGATGTGCGTGCAGTATACCTGGATGTATGGCAAAATCCACACGGAAGGAGGCATCCGAAGAGGCCTCCGATTTGGGTGCAAGACCAGCCCTCTGAAGCTCCCTACGGAGCTCTCTAGGAGGCAGAACCGCTCTGTCTCTGCCTCTGCCGCGGCTGGAGCTCCTGCCGTCCCTCGCTGCTCCCGACATCTTCATCAAATCTAGATAAACGGTTCGTGGACGCATTAGAAAATTATTAAAAGTATTGACTATATATGTATAGAGCGTAAAATGTGAAGTAATAATATAACATTACAGATAACCTTTTTCGTTTCGTGGGCGCATTATACATATCTACTTGGATTTCATCGTCGATGTCATTTCTAACCTACGTAACTTCATGATCGGTCGAAGACAACCCATCCTTCGAAACAGACGGTCGGAGCACTTTAAGCCTTCTCTCTTCTTCGTCCTCATCGCTGTCCTCGTATTCTGGGACATCGTAGACATCTCTGGGTTTCCATCGGCATACAACACTCCACCCCGGATGCTTCAAACATTGTGAGTAGTATACTTGGAACGCTTGGTTCGGAAAGATAAACGGATCTTCCTGACAGTAAAATCGAAGTGTGTTCACACTGGTCAATCCATATTCATCTTTCCAAGTCCCAAGATTGCTTCTCCACCTGTCCGTATCGGTTCGCGTATCGTACCAAGTACACTGGAATATATAAAAGGGTTCTGATCGTCCGGGATAGTGGATGCCGAGTATACAATTTAAGTATCCATAATAAATCACACCGTCCGATCCTACCGTCGCAATCCAACTATTCTTAGTGGTTCTAGATGTTTCTAATTCCTTAACTTCGAATTTGTATCCAGGGACACCAAATTCTTTGTAATATGCAACCTACGTACTAGGAAATTGAGCTAAACATCTTGAATCACTCTCAAATGATGTTGAAAAGTTCGGATCGTGGATCTAACAAAACAAATTTTACGACAAATACATAACGATACAAGTTTAGATTAAAACTGCTAGCAATAAAATGTTATTCGAATAACTTACATGATCTGTGACCCAATCACAAAAATTATCCTGATGATATTTTTCCAATTGTTCTTCATTCCAATCAGGATGCCCCTCACGTACCTCGTTAAAATGAATTCTGTTTTCGACAAATAATGGTGACATTAATATTATATCATTTCATACACATACAAACACTGATATAACAATTAATCCAAAAAAACTTACTCTCTAATTTGTTCAAGGCATTCGCAATTAAGCAAGATAAACCGGTATATCTTGTTGATAAACATAGTGTCTACCCTCTTATACTCGGCTTTACCATATGGTCCGTCTTTAATTCTTCATGGTCGGTTAAGCCTTGTCTCAATGTTCTTGTCCAGATAGCGGGAAAAAAATGTGGTTGCTTCATCAAGAAGATAACCTTGCATGATAGAACCCTCTGGTCGATTTTTATTGCGTATATACTTCTTAAGAGTGTAGAGGTACCTAATGAAAATATGTTGAATAAATAAATACGGGCATACAGGACAACAATAAATTATTAAATTGTGCGAAACGAAAAATTACACGTACCACTCGACGGGATACATCCATCGATATTGTACCGGTCCGGCTAATTTCGCCTCAGTTGCAAGATGAACCGTCAAGTGTATTATGATATCGAAGAATGACGGTAGGAAAATACGCTCAAACTTGCAAAGTATCAACGCAATAGAATTTTCTAGTTTATCCAGTGTCACAACCTCCAGTGTTTTAGCACACAACTTCCTGAAAAAACAACATAGGTCGTTGATTACTAGACCAACCGAGTCGGGGAGAGAAGTACTGAGGGCTAAGGGAAGAAGGTGCTCCAAGATAACATGGTGATCATGACTTTTCAGCCCATCGATCTTACCCTTCACAATTTTTATTTTCTTGCAGAATGATCCTGAGAAACCTGTGGGGACTTTCAAATCATGCAACACCTGCAAGAATCTTTTCTTCTCCAGTTGTGACATATGATAAGCGGCATTGGAAAGTACAAACTTGCCCGGTTTACCCGCTACCGGTCTAGGGTGCAATTCACTTCTTATTCCCAACTCTTGTAGATCCATCCGAGCATTCATGTTCTCTTTAGATTTCCCGTCTTTACAAAGAAGCAAGTTAAGTATGTGCTCTGATACTCCCTTCTCTATATGCATGACGTCCAGAGAATAACGCACTGAATTTGTAGACCAGTACGGAAGCTCGAAGAAAATGCTTAACTTGTTCCAATATGGTGGTTTGACCTGTTTCGTCGGATCCATCCCGAAGGTCACGTTATTGTAACCATCCTATTTAGTAGCCACGTCCTCTCCGGACAATAGGGATGGAGGTCCAAGAAACTCCTGATGACCATCAAAGTGAACCGTGTCCAACCTATAGGGGTGGTCTGGAGGCAGGAAACGTCGATGGCCGCAATAACAAACCTTCCTGCTAAAATTCAAGAATTTCGATGTTGTGTGTTCATGGCAATGAGGACATGCTTTGTGACCATGTACGCACCAACCTGATAGCATTCCATATGCAGGAAAGTCATTAATTGTCCACATTAAAGCCGCACGCAGTATGAAGGTTGTCTTTGTGTTTGCATCATATGTCTCTACACCATCAACGAATAAAGATTTCAACTCCTCGATCAGAGGTCGGAGATAGACGTCGATATTGTTCCCCGGTGAGTTTGGTCCATCGATAAGAAGAGGCATCATAAAGTATGGTTGGTCCATAGCCAACCAAGGCGACAGATTATAAATTATCATTACAACGGGCCATGTGCTGTGACTTCCAGCCATATAGTTGAATGGGCAGAAGCCATCAGTAGCCAGTCCGAGCCGGACATTGCGAGGATCGCTACTGAATATTGCGTGCCTCATATCGAAATCCTTCCATGCCGGTGAATCTCTTGGATGGCTCATTTTTCCATCTTCACTTGGAGGAGCACGGTGATGCGAAATCATTGCCTCGGCTGTTTTCTTGCACCTGAATAGCCTATGTAGCCTCTGTGTTATGGGAAAGTATCGTGCTATCTTCACAGGTATATCAGGCTTCTTATCAGAATCTTTCGGCTTATACCTGGCCTCTCCGCATGTTGGACACTCTTTCAAATCTGAATTCTCTTTCCGGTACAACACGCAATTTTTAGGACATGCTTGAATCTTCTCGCACTTTAGACCCAAATCAGACATCATCTTCTGGGCTTCGTACCAGCTGTCGGGCACATTATTTCCCGGAGGCATAGAATCTTTCAAGAACGAAAGAAGCATTGTGAATGACTTGTTGCTCCATCCATTTAGACACTTAATCTGGAAAAGTTGGACGAACCATGAGAGGGTGGAATACTTCGCATTCTCATAAATTGGTTTCCTAGCATCATTCATGAAATTTTCATATTTATCCGCACGAAGTCCTTGACCGGAAGGAATGTCATCTTCAGTACGAATAGATTCACCTAGGGCAGCCTCTACCATATCCTCCATTTCTTCTGATGGAAATAAATTACCGCCTTCTCCTTATGCCGCATTACCGAATTCTTCTTCTCCTGCCACATTATCGTGTTCTACTTCTTCTGCAGCAGTACTGCATTCTTCTCCTACCCCGTGATATTTCCAAGTTGTATAAAGTCTAGTAAACCCATATTTTACAATATGAAGCTCTGCCAATTCTACCTTCTGCCAGTACTTATTTCCACATCTACCGCACGGACAGAGAATTTTCTCTATTATGATCTTATTATGTGCGCGTGCAAATTCAAGGAAAGCAGCAACTCCTGCAACAAACTTAGGTTGCATACGTTGTTTCCAATCTACATACATCCAGTCCTTAGCTCTGACGTACTCATAAGCCATGTTAGACTGTATAACATATAAATTGTAGGTTATGCTTACTATATTGAGAAATATAAGAACGGGATAGTTACTGACAAAGGAGAAAATCCGTGTATATGCATTAGACTTAAGCTCCTACGGAGAACGTATCTCCTTTTAATATTATTAAATGTTCTCATATAGTGCGCACGTGCATTGCACGTGGTGCACGCATAGCGGGCATACGTGCGTTGTGTTAGTTATATGTATGCCCTAGAGGCCATTACTATACATAGGATGTATATTGTAGTGGATGCTTGGACATATATAGGGAGGACTTTCTTGCTCGACATGATAGTATGCTATCTGGTTACACTTTACCTTAACGTGTATACTGATTGTCTCTCTGTTACATGTTGGTAAAGCCCTTAGGATGTGTACTTGACTACCTGGACTATGATGCGGATCATACTAGTGGGGACATGGTAGTCAATAAGTACATCCTTCAAAGTCCCTAGTCGTGGGTATATCGAGACGGGGCATCGATATACCAGAGTAGACTAGCGTATACCTTCTCAACCCATGAAGATGGGCGATGGATGATCCCATATCCATTGGTGTTTGACATCAGAGATGATATACGGGTGCTCAGTGGAGACTGGGTACACTGGACGGACTCGCCGAGAACTCCCAGATGGTATTATACCTTACGTCAGATGGCAGTTCTCTTGTGACACTGGTACAAAGTAGTCTGTTGACCCGAGATCGTCATAGAGTCTTGTGTGGTTCCCACTGTGCTTTGATTTCCACCTTACCACGATCAAGAGGGCGTACAAAACGGTGGTTTTTGGGTACAGTCCCGAGTCACATAGAGGCAATGAGCGATAGGAGGGGATTCGTCTCTCCCGGTATAGGGAGTTGATGTTGCGCTGTGTTCGATTGGCTATAACCGGAAATCCCTGGCCAGGGTTGCTGAGATTTACTGGTAAGTGTTACCAGTAGTTTCTCGAACTGTTATAGACCTCATATCGACACGACTTATCGAGCTACTGGGGTCTGACGTTTACCACCCCTCGGCGAGATATGCGACATATCAGACGATCAGACCGGACTATACGGTTAAGTGTTACCGGTTGGATTCACAGGAGTATGAGCGGGCTTGCTCGTCAATCTTCTGATCGCTCAATACCCGGGTGGCCGTTACGTTTAGCAGACCGCTTGCGGCTTGTGGGTGTTTGATATGATCATCACGTGCTGCCGGCGTATTGACGAGTCTTTAGAGTCCTACACAGAGGTTTCCTGGCTCAAGCGAAACGAAATAGGAGCGCATATGAGATATATGCGAGACCGAGAATAATGCGTGTATGTGATACCGTATTATATTCTCGTGATGAATGTATCGATTGGTTGTATGCGATATAACCTCGTTATCGAATCAAGGATTGATTCGATAAGCCGATACATTGGATATTAGTCGGTTATATGCGATATGACCGGATCGTTAAATCAAGTGTTGATTTAATGATTTAATGTATAATTATATATTTGATATATTACTTTGCATTAACTAATATTTGTTCACTTTAAATGGATTTTCTCACTTGATGTACACAAGTTGTATATGTGATATACTTTTGTACACTTGTTTGTATCATGTTTGATGATACATGCTCACTTGGGTTTGTGTAAAGATTAAACCATGGTTGTGTAATGGTTAGGATTTTCTTTTTCTTATCTATTTATTTATTTTAGAAAACAAGAAAAGATAATGGTGGCTTGTTTTGTTTGCTTGTTGAAGCTTCTTGAAGCTTTGAGCAAGTCCACCATTCTTGTCTCTTCTCTAACCCTAACCATTGATCTAACCTTAGTTAAATCTCTACACTAAACCATGGTTGAATACATGATAAGTATCATATTGTTTCCTCTTAAAATAGAACTTATCATATATTATCTTCTTCTTCTTCTTCTTCTTCAAGAAGAAAAAGCTTGATAGCTTCAATGGCAACTTGAGCAAATGAGTGTGAAATCCAATTCTAAAGTGAACCCACCTCTTATTTCTTCATCCTCTACCTCTTGCCAAGTAGTATAGGGTGTTTTCATCACAAGTTTCATGACTTGGTGAAGTAGGAGCTTGATCTTGTGATGCCTCGACGTAGATCATCTTCGGCATCGTTGTCGATGACCTAGCCCGCCCATTTCTCCGATGAAGCCGACGCTAGAGCCCGGGATTGGATTTGGACAGCAAGGGGACTTCATCATGGAGCTATGGAGGTGGAGAACCGGATCTACAAAGGTTGTATTTCCGTTCACTTAGTTAAATTGTTAACTAGCTTCTTGTTTCGCCTAAAATTCTAGTTAACGATCCGTATTAGGGTTTCTCGGCACTTGTAATTTTTTAAATTGGCATGGTTGATGCCTTGTGAGACCTCATTAGTGTGCCTAGGAACCCTACAGTGGTATCAGAGCCTAGCTAGAGCCTTAGGCGATGCGTAGACGATGTTAGAAACCCGATCGAACCCCGAAACCCTAACTTTTAACCCTCTCTGGACTTTTTCTGAAAAAGTGGTTTTTTCCAAATTAAAAATGCTTAAAAAATTCAGCGGTAAATTCTAAGAATTACGGTGCAAAAATTACCTAATGATCTTTCTAAAGCGCGGCGGAACCGCGGCATTAGCCTCCTATTGCGGCGGTTCCGCGCCCATTTAGTCTCTTCAGTCAACCATTTTTGCACAGTAACTTCTTTATTTAAATGCTGAGTTTTATGGGAATTTTTAAAATTTACTCAAGAGTTGAGTTTTCTGGGTTGTATTAGGGATTCGGTATTTCGATCGGATTGTCTAATTTTGTCTGTGTGCTTTTCCGGATAATTTTAGAATATGTTAAAAAGTTCGACCGGATATAAATACCCAACTTTTTCCCTGCCGGAAAATTTCTAAGTGTTGGATTTTTCCGAGGTTTAAAGACGTTCTAAGTAGTGCAAGTAACGCGATGGTCCCTCTAGAAGACAACAAACCTTAACTCGATTATGTGACCGTCTTTAACTGCCCTTTGAACCTTCGGGTTTGGGGCAGTACGGCGTGCCACATGTGAGGCGTTGGCTTGACCCTTCTACGGCTGGACCGTTGGTACTGAAGCACGAAGTGAATGTCTTTGAACTTATTTCATGAGTTGAGCTGTTTCGGGAAAACTTGGATGTTCGACTGTTCGATCGGAAAGTTTAACATTTTCTGTTTATCTGGAATGTGATACAATAATTGGAATTCACAAGTAATTATGAGATAACTGAATGAATGTTATAAACATAGCAGTTTAGTCTCACTTGATCGGTTGCCACGGAATTTTGATGTGATCAAAACTCCGTCGCAATCACGTAGCGTACGCGGATACTCGCCGGGTAAACTTAATAGACAGCCTCACTCCATAGCCCCGACCAAGTGACTGTAGGAGAACCCCGTCGCCGAAAGCATCCGTTCGGGTGCTCGCGGCAGCGGTGTTCCGCCTTGGTGCACTTCGTCGACGGTATCGGGGGTGCGGCCGTCTACTGAAGTTTGCGACGAGCATTCGATCAGGATGTCGAGAATCTTGTTGAATTGCCCGACTTGATATTGAAAAGAGTTTTCGATAATGAGACTAAAATGCGGGGTTTATAATTGTTAGGCATGTGATGTCTAAGGAATTCATTGGTTTAGGCATGGGATGTCTAAGGAGGTTGCGGATTCCAACTGTTGTAGTTTTACACTTTCTTTTCTATGACCGTAAGTGTAATATGTGATATCACCGGTTTCGTTGCTATATGTCAACGACAATTGGGATGCGCATATTTACTTACGTTGATGACATGTGATGTTATGTGTTGCTGGATATGTTATATTGGATCGTCGTGTTTGAATAGCCGGGGGTTTTTATGTGAGATGAGTGTTTTTCGTTTTCATTCATGTAAAAACTTGTATGTAATATTCTTTTATTGGGGCACTTCCAGGTTGCGGAAGATGTCACCTTTTGTATATTATTTACTTTTCCGCACTAGGATAGACCCAAGGAGGATAGCACAAGTAACCGGGTTCTGGAGTCCAGTGGGAGACCAACTCGAGGAGTCGAGTCCGGGTCTCCTAACTCTAGAATTGGAAGGGTTGCTTGCCTCTCTCGTAGGGGTCTAGGGGTGTGGGTTTGGCTATTCATCGCGACCGTGGAATCCGTGTTTTATACCGGCTCGTATTGAAAACAGGGACGTCCTAGTATATCCAATATTTCATATGATTCTTCTGCTGCGATATCTGTGATGTGATCATGTGATGTTCTGTGATAGATACTGTATATAGTATATATGATATATTATATAGGCGTTACTTATGTTTTACACCCGTGCTAGCCCTGCCCCGCTCTGTCGTTAGTTACCTAACCTAACGGTGCACGAGGGGACTTCGAGGCGAATGCGGATGGCATAAGTGTATGTCGTATTTATCTGTGATGTTTAGGTACTTAAATGATGGGACTTCATTAATATGATTAATGGAAATAAAAGAAACCTAAAGATGTTGTAGAATCGAATTTCAAAATTAAAACAGGTAGCTACAGTTCTTGCTTTGCACAGCGGTATATATGATATATCCTGCACCTTATTCAATAAGGAAAGGACCGAGATCCCTTCACCAGGAGTGACTCCTTTAGCAATAACTGGCAGATGCTACACAGTCGGTTTGTCTTTTGATTGCTTTTAAGAGTTTTTGCTTTGCACAGCGGTATATATGATATATCATGCACCTTATTCGATAAGTAAAGGACCGACGATCCCTTCACCGGGAGTGACTCTTTTAGCAAAACTAGAAAAGCCTCAAAAACACTCCATTTCAAAATCATTTGATTCTACAACGATATCAAGTTCATTACGCAATAGGTTTTCAGAAAAACCTGTTGTAGCCCTCCGTCATTTCAGATAAGTACTAGTTAGTATTCGTGCTACGTTTGTTGACTATGTTAAGGCGTAGTGTGCGGTAGCTAATTAGTGCTTATCTGCATAAGCATATGATGCGATTGGATTAGGGTAGTCGGGCGACTTTGTTGACTATGTTAAGGGTCGTGCGGGTGGGTTTAATTCAATCGGGAAATGACGGGTTGAACTTGACTAGCACTTATAATTTGTTGACTATGTTAAGGTCATATAGCTGCTAGGGGCAAAATATTATCGGGAATTTCAAGTGTTGAAATTTGCAATGAGATTGCATACCTTCTATGAGATAGTTGGATCCCGATACCCACTGCGAGTAAGAGTTACTCCTGGGAGAGTCTTACACATTACAATTAGCCGATCAAGTAGGTGTCTAGAAAGGTGTCAACGGGGTTACGCCTCTGGAAAAACGAGGTTTACTCTAATTAGGTCCGTGCGAAAGCACGGGGAACCTCCCTCAAAGTACCGACACTGGCCTGGCTGAAAGATTGGCGAAGTTGTAGAGTGTAATTAATCCCGGCTAGTCTTTCCATTTAGGGTTTGAAGGAAGATTTGATAAAAAAACAGTGGGAGCCATCCTTATTAGATAAAATAATAACCAATCTATTCTTGCAAGAGCGCACGCTGAGTGTTTTCTTCTCTCTCTCTCCAGGTAGCGACCATATCACGCCTTAATCAAGATAATAAATACGGAAGTATTCACTGAACCCACTTATTATACTGAGCTGGGGAACATTGGTCCCGCTCGAACTTATAATTGTTATAAGACAGAGCAGGAAATTGGGGATTACCAGAATTCCCGTGCCGCCTAAACGAAGAGAGTGCATGCTGATGCATCATCTTCGGGTGTATTCATTATACAGAACTGTTTCTCAGTATCCTCCGCATCCTGGGTATAGATACCGGATCTGGATCCCAGATATGTAATCTGTTACATAGGGCTACAAAAAGGTAGAAAAACTGAGAACGGGTGATAAGTTTCATGAGACAGAAAACGGGGCAAGTGTTGCAGCCAAGTCTGTTGGTCACTGTCACCCTGTATTACCAATACATTGATTCTGAACGAATGTTATTAGATACCGAACCTGATATACAAAGTCATATCAGTCTCTTTATCAGTAAACAAATGATAAAATTTTGTATTGTTGGATAATGTTTTGAACATTTCCTATATCAAAAGTTGATCGGTTCAGGCACGTTATCTAAAAGCATTGATGTTCTAAATCAAACTACAGTTCTTTAGTATACGGAACACACAAAAGAGGAAGAGTTCAGAAATGAACAAATCCTTCTTGAGGCATTGTAGACTAGGTCATATCAATGCGACCCGACTAGCTAAGTTGCACATAGATGCATATTTAAATCTGTTTGAATTTACATCTTGTGAAACTTGCCAGTCATGTCATAAAGATTAGATGACCGTAGCTCTGTTTATTGGAAACATAGAAAGAGTTAGTAAACTCTTGGGATTGATACATACTGATGTATGTAGGTCCCCTGTCTACACTTGCCAAGACCGGTTCTTTATACTTCTTTACATTCTCTGATGATTTTTCGAGATTCAGACCTATGTTCCTATTGAAACAAAAGTCCGAACCTTTTGAGATATTCACAGAATATGATTTAGAAGTAGAGAACCAATACAGGTATAAGTATTATGTCCTATGATGAGATCAAGGAGGAGAATACTTGAGCACGAAATTCTTGGACTTTTCTAAAGGAGAATGAGATTCTCTCTCAGCATTACTCCTCCGTATACACCATAGCACGATGGTATATCGGGGCGGAGCAATCACACCCTATATGATAAGGTGTTCTCTATAATGAGTACTACTGAGTTACCTATTTCCTTTTTGGGAGTTATGCACTTGAGAAGCTGCATACCTATTGAATAGGGTTCAAATCAAACCAGCTACCTACCACTTCATATGTGATATGGAAAGGGAAGAGCCCATGTCTTAAGATGCTTAAGATTTGGGGTTGTCCAGCCTATGTCTAAAAGTAAAATCCGGACAAGCTCGAGGCCAGGTCTGTTATATAGAACTGGAAAGGTTCCAGCTATACAAACTACAGCAGATGATTTGGTAGAACCAAAGGATTCAGTAGATTCCAACGAACCTCAGCCTCTCCGCCGATCTAGTAGGGTTCCTCACCCACCTGAGAGATACTTCGGTTTCTCTATAACAGTGGGAGCGAGGATTGCGTCATGAGATGATGACCCAACTAGTTTCGAGCTGGCCATCAGGAGTGGGACTCTGTAAGAATGGCTGGATGCTTAGCGATCTGAGATGGAATCCATGTACACCAACAAAGGATGGACTTTGGTTGCTATATCTGAAGGGTTAAATCCCCATCAGGATCAAGTATATCTTGAGAAGATTACTTGGTGTAGATGGAAAAGTAGAGACTTTCAAAGCTAGACTTGTTAAAGCTTTTCGTCATCGACCAGGCGTGGATTATGATGAAACCTTTTCAAGTGGCTATGCTTAAGTCCATCCAGATCCTACTTGCCACGGCTACATACCATGACTACGATATCTGGCGGTTGGGTGCCATGACTGCTTTTCTAAATGATGTTTTAGAAGAGAACGTCTATAAGTACACAGCCAGAGGGCTTCGTAGACAGTGGGAGCAGCGGAAACGTGTACAAGATGCTTTATAGGATAAAGCAGGTATCGCGGAGTTGGAACATCTGTTTTGATGTGTTAGTCAAACAGTTTGATATCATCAAAATGGTAGATGAACCTTGTATAAACAAAAAGGTAGTAGGGAGTATGGTGATGATCCTCGTAGAGTACGTGGATGACATACTCTTGATAAGAAAGGAGTTTCCTATGCTACGCTCGGTCAATCTCCGCTTATCACAATAATTCTCCATATAGGATCAAAGTGATACCTCCTAAATCCTGGGTTTTGGATCTATGAGATAGATCTAATTGGATGTTAGGATTCTCACTAGTTGTAGTGAGATGGTATCAACCGATCCTGGGGAGAATCACTGGAAGGGTTCCAGGGTGATAAGGACGACTGAAAGTCGGTCGCAGGCATTGTCTTTACCCTCAGTAAAGGGACGGTATGTTGGAAGAGTTCCAAGCTAGACACCGTGACATACTAGACGATAAAGGCACGATACATCGCTACTTAAGATGCTACCAAAGAGGATGTTTGGGTGTATAATGGTTCATGAGATGAACTACGTTCCAACCATTGTGAGACAATGGAGTTATGGCTTATGCCAAGGAACACCCATCCCATCAGTGATCCATACATATTCTAAGGCAGTGTCACCTAATCATGGAGATGGTTGATCTCCAGGGTGATCGAGGTTAGGAGAGTAGACTCAGAGCACAACACGGCGGATCCACTCACAAAGGCCTTTTCCCAGAGAGAGACTTTTATGGGATGGTTGAGTATGAGATACTGCAACCACTGCTATCAGATGGCCCTAGTGCAAGTGGGAGATTGTTAGTTATATGTATGCCCTAGAGGCCATTACTATACATAGGATGTATATTGTAGTGGATGCTTGGACATATATAGGGAGGACCTTCTTGCTCGACATGATAGTATGCTATCTGGTTACACTTTACCTTAACGTGTATACTGATTGTCTCTCTGTTACATGTTGGTAAAGCCCTTAGGATGTATACTTGACTACCTGGAGTATGATGCGGATCATACTAGTGGGGACATGGTAGTCCATAAGTACATCCTTCAAAGTCCATAGTCGTGGGTATATCGAGACGGGGCATCGATATACCAGAGTAGACTAGAGTATACCTTCTCAACCCATGAAGATGGGCGATGGATGATCCCATATCCATTGGTGTTTGACATCAGAGATGATATACGGGTGCTCAGTGGAGACTGGGTACACTGGACGGACTCGCAGAGAACTCCCAGATGGTATTATACCTTACGTCAGATGGCAGTTCTCTGGTGACACTGGTACAAAGTAGTCTGTTGACCCGAGATCGTCATAGAGTCTTGTGTGGTTCCCACTGTGCTTTGATTTCCACCTTACCACGTCCAAGAGGGCGTGCAAAATGGTGGTTTTTGGGTACAGTCCCGAGTCACATGGAGGCAATGAGCGATAGGAGGGGATTCGTCTCTCCCGGTATAGGGAGTTGATGTTGCGCTGTGTTCGATTGGCTATAACCGGAAATCCCTGGCCAGGGTTGCTGAGATTTACTGGTAAGTGTTACCAGTAGTTTCTCGAACTGTTATAGACCTCATATCGACACGACTTATCGAGCTACTGGGGTCTGACGTTTACCACCCCTCGGCGAGATATGCGACATATCAGACGATCAGACCGGACTGTACGGTTAAGTGTTACTGGTTGGATTCACAGGAGTATGAGCGGGCTTGCTCGTCGATCTTCTGATCGCTCAATTCCCGGGTGGCAGTTACGTTTAGTAGACCGCTTGCGGCTTGTGGGTGTTTGATATGATCATCACCTGCTGCCGGCGTATTGACGAGTCTTTAGAGTCCTACACAGAGGTTTCCTGGCTCAAGCGAAACGAAATAGGAGCACATATGAGATATGTGCGAGACCGAGAATAATGCGTGTATGTGATACCGTATTATATTCTCGTGATGAATGTATCGATTGGTTGTATGCGATATAACCTAGTTATCGAATCAAGGATTGATTCGATAAGCCGATACATTGGATATTAGTCGGTTATATGCGATATGACCGGATCGTTAAATCAAGTGTTGATTTAATGATTTAATGTATGATTATATATTTGATATATTACTTTGCATTAACTAATATTTGTTCACTTTAAATGGATTTTCTCACCTGATGTACACAAGTTGTATATGTGATATACTTTTGTGCACTTGTTTGTATCATGTTTGATGATACATACTCACTTGGGTTTGTGTAAAGATTAAACCATGGTTGTGTAATGGTTAGGATTTTCTTTTTCTTATCAATTTATTTATTTGTTTATTTTAGAAAAGAAGAAAAGATAATGGTGGCTTGTTTTGTTTGCTTGTTGAAGCTTCTTGAAGCTTTGAACAAGTCCACCATTCTTGTCTCTTCTCTAACCCTAACCATTGATCTAACCTTAGTTAAATCTCTACACTAAACCATGGTTGAATACATGATAAGTATCATATTGTTTCCTTTTAAAATAGAACTTATCGTATATTATCTTCTTCTTCTTCTTCTTCTTCAAGAAGAAAAAGCTTGTTAGCTTCAATGGCAACTTAAGCAAATGAGTGTGAAATCCAATTCTGAAGTGAACCCACCTCCTATTTCTTCATCCTCTACCTCTTGCTAAGTCGTATAGGGTGTTTTCTTCACAAGTTTCATGACTTGGTGAAGTGGGAGCTTGATCTTGTGATGCCTCGACGTAGATCATCTTCGGCATCGTTGTCGATGACCTAGCCCGCCCATTTCTCCGATGAAGCCGACGCTAGAGCCCGGGATTGGATTTGGACAGCAAGGGGACTTCATCATGGAGCTATGGAGATGGAGAACCGGATCTACAAAGGTTGTATTTCCGTTCACATAGTGAAATTGTTAACTAGCTTCTTGTTTCGCCTAAAATTCTAGATAACGATCCGTATTAGGGTTTCTCGGCACTTGTAATTTTTTAAATTGGCATGGTTGATGCCTTGTGAGACCTCATTAGTGTGCCTAGGAACCCTACACGTTGCACGTAGCACACATGGCGCTTGCGCATATGCGCATTATGGGGAGGAGCAGGCTCCTAACTTGGAGAACTAAGCTCCTTTTAATATTATTGAATATTCTCATGTGGTGCGCACGTGCATTGCACGTGGTGCACGCATGGCGGGCATACGTGCGTTGCACGTAGCGCACATGGCGCTTGCGCGTATGCGCATTATGGGGAGGAGCATGCTCCTATCTTGGAGAACTAAGCTCCTATGGAGAACTAAGCTCCTTTTAATATTATTAAATATTCTCATGTGGTGCGCACGGGCACACGTGTTTTGCACGTAGTGAACGTGGCGCTTGCGCATATGCGCATTATGGGGAGGAGCATGCTCCTATCTTGGAGAACTAAGCTCCTATGGAGAACTAAGCTCCTTTAAGAATTGAGCATTAAAGAACTAAGATGCATTAGACTTGAGATTGAGATACTTACCTGCAACATAGAAAAGAAATCAATAAACAAGATGAATATAATATAAATTTAAGTTGAAAGAATATATATCCTCCTTTCAAATGCAATTAAGTCTCGATGATGCTGAAGATGTTACCAGAAAAACATCTTCTGCCAACCTTCATGTGTGAAGGGGTGTGTGTGGGAAAATTAGGTACACGGTGTCAGAAAAAACATTTTCTGCTTTTTCCTAAATACATGACTCATCCTTTCTATTATTCGTTACTTGTTGTTCTTGGTATCAGACTGCAGGACAAATCGTTAGAAATGCATATTGTAGAGCATATCAAAGCCCTCCAATCTCATTAGACAACATTAGAAAATACTAACATTGCAACACAAACCACAAGAACCCAACAATTCAAACCTGATCAAATTATAAAGTAAATATTTGATCTTCAAAATTACGTTCCAAGATCAACCAGATAGCTAATACCTAACCCTAAATTCACCCTTCACCTAAGAACCAGCAACAAAACAAAACAATTCAAAGAAAAAAGCTTAGACCCCTGAAATCCAAAACCCCAACCCCCAACCCTAACCCTAAACCCTAACCCCAACCCCAACCCCAATAGCAACCCCTTGCCGAACCCCAACCCCAACCGCAGACCGAGCCCCAGTCCCAGCCCCAACCCTAACGCTAACCACAGCCCGAGGCCCGAGCCCCAACCCGAACCACAGCCCTAGCTGCAGCCCGATCCCCAGCCACAACCCTAGCCTGAGCCCCAGCCCCAGCCCTAGCCCCAGCCCCAGCCCCAGCCCGCAGCCCCAGCCCCAGCCCCAATCAAGAAGTGCTCAAGGACACACAACCCCAACCCTAACCGCTACCCCCTGCCGAACCCCAACCCCAACCGTAACAGCAGCCCCAGCCCCAGCCCTAACCCTAACGCTAACCCCAACCGATGCCTACCCAAACCATGAACCATAGACCTAAAACAATCAAAAATTTGTTTAATTAAGATTTCCTAACCTGTGCAGGCGGTGGCGACGACGAATCGGTGGCGACGACGAATCGGCCGTGGGTTGAAGAAGCAAGCGATGGCGACGACGAACGGAGATGAGGAAGAAGCAGGCGGTGGCGACGACGATTCGGCCGGCGCTGGCGACGACAGCGCTGGCGACGACGAGAACGGCGATCGGCGGGAACGTCGAGGGTTTGGGGATTTGGGTTCGCGCGCAACTTTGATCGATAAAGGGATTAAGAAATAATCAGCGTAGGGATCGATCACTTAAATCCCTATTTAGATGCCCCTACGGATATAACCGTAGGTGCTTGGTTTGCGGCTCCGTAGGGGCAAACAACACTTTAAGATTTAATAATTTTTAAATAAATATGGAAGGGACCATAGGGGCAACCGTTTGGCCCTACGGATTAATCCGTAGGGCCAAACTTTATCTGCCCCTACGGATGTTGTTATCCGTAGGGGCAACCCCTTATTTTACTAGTGAATTTCTAGTTTGCAAATAAGCCAAAATTAACACTTATTAAGCAAAAAATTTACAATTTCACTACTAAACTTGATTTTGCATATATTAAAGTGTTAAACCGCTCCATGAAACCTTAAGAATGAGCTAAAGCCCTAATTAGATTTTTAATACTACATTTTAAATTAATTTCTAAAACCTAGTTTACCGAAATAGCATATTTATCACATTATATTAACTAACAATTTGAAACTAATAATTAGATTAGGTCTTTCATTCATTTAACATGTTAATATTCTCATTAAAACCAAAATATAATGATGAAAACCTTAATTAGAATTTTAACACACCAATATATATAATTTATAAAATTCTAGTTAGCAAAATTGCTTAATTTAAACAATTTTGAATGCACAAATGATAATACATCAACCATGCTAGAATTTTCCCTTCTAAAAATGTTAAGCTACTTATTATAACACCACTTAATTAATAAAAACCCTAACTTGATTTTAGAAACCCTATCTTGAATTTTAAACTTGCAAATAGAATTAATTAAGAAAATCTAAATATGCTAAATAAAAGCATTTAACAACAATTAATCATAAGAATAAAAATTATGCCTTCAAAGCATGAGATCGAAACATGAAAATATGCTTCCAAAATAATGGTTTCCAACTCCAAATTCCATGCTAAATAGGTCAAAGGAAAATGGTAGAGGTTTAATTTTGATTTTTGAGGTTTATTTTTGGAATTTTTGATGAATTTTGATGATTTTTAATGCAAAAATGATGGAGGAAAAATTTTGGGGCTGCCCATGGAGGTGAGGCCGGCCATGAGGTGAGGAAAAGAGAGGAAGAAGGAATGGAGAATAGTGTAGAACATTCTCCAAAGAAATACACATTTTATGTCTTTTCATAATTTCTTTATTTTATTAATTTTCTTAATTCAATTCATCATAGAAAACTCTAGAATTTTAAAGACAATTCAAGAAGAGATTAGCATGCTAAAAACCTAATTCTAATATGTCATGGTTCACTTTTGAAAAATAAACCCATTGCAACTTGTAATTTACACTAATTTAATGTATATTTAAAAGCTTATGTTAATATTTAAAATAATTAATTTAGGAAAAATATTTCATTAAACTAAAAATTTATAAGTGACTAAATAAACACCATTTACTAGTAATTACATGATTAAAATAGGTCTTTTTAAATTTATAATGAAAAATAATTATGGTTAAATTTTACGAAAAATACGTTTTATTTTACCGAAAATCAGAAAATTCACTTAAAGGGTTTTATTTATCTAATTTTTTTAAATTATTTTTAAAACGTTACATGCCCCAAACAAATAATATACAAACTGGCAGTGACGGCAGTCCATATGTCGGACGCTCACCCCGCAATATCAAATGTACAAATGAAACTAAACTGTACTAACATTGCACCCAAGCTATCCACCACGATGATCCAACCATAACATAGCACAACACAGAATATCAACGTGAATGTCACGTTCGCAAACTCATCTAAAAGAACATATGGCAATTAGACGAGTTGTACCGCTCTAATGACATTCACGCTCGTAGATAGTAATGCATGTACTATAAACATTTAAACAGTGTTAACTTATCGATTTCGAAACACCCCGAATTGCCCCTGAAGAAAAGATGACATAATTTCCAAAACGGTCAAAACTAGCAATACCATCGAACCAATATTCCAGAGACTAGACCACACCAAAAATTTCAAGCCCAAAATCTAAATTTGGACCGGCCTCGCCCGTTTTTTATCAAATCTCGCCGGGTCAAAACCGGCGGTTTGGGCTCGTATTTGTGGTGTGTTCTGGTTGTCACTTAAGTAGTCTTCTACAGTTGCTTAAAATTTTTTTTTTGAAGGCTTTGAAAATCGACAGAGACTGGAATGTGCAGGGCACTGTTTCGGGGTTGTTTCGGTTTCGATACTTTAACATCGTCTAAACGAGCTAGCTAAGGGTTTACAGGTTGGCTCTGATACCATGTTGGGTTACGGCAGCGCCCCGGCCATCAAACCGTGGTCAAATGCGGAACAAAAATTTACAAAACTGGTGCTACCATGACCCGACGCCCGGATCTACCCTAAACCATATACTAGCAAGCAATATAAAAAAGTTAGAATGGTTATACCGAGTTGATCCGTGTCCTTTGGTCTTCAACCATCTTCCCAAGCTCCTAGAGGCTCCTTGATCAAGCTTGGTCGTCGGTCTCCCTCCATCGAAGATGATCCACCCGAGGGATGTAGTTATAGCTCTAGCTTCACATAATGGATGCAAGTGAAGCAACTAAGGTTTCTAGGATGCTAATCTAGAAAGCCTAAGTTGTAGTGTGTGAACTAAGTGTAGGTCTATCTCATCTCACCTCCTCTCATGTTTCTCAACTCATGAGAGGGTTGAGAGGAGGTGGAGAATGAAGGTGGAGGAAACCATGGAAAATCAAGAGAGGAATGAAGCACAAAATGGTGAAGAGGACAAAGCATGCTCAAGAGAAAACCAACCATCAAAAATAATGATGCTCTCATGAGAAAGAAAATCAAGAATGCTAGGTTTTATAAAACAATATCTTTCATTTTAAAAAGGCACCCATACTTGAATAGTATGCATAAATGAATTAATAATTCATTTGTGCACACTATGCAAGCATGGTCATTACCATACTCCCCATTTTCAAATTTCTACCTCATTTACCATTATCTAAAAAATGGTCAAATCCAAAAATGAGGTGACCACTTTCTAGAATGTTTTCCGGATAAAATACAGATTACATTCTACTGTATATACATACCTGCATTCGTACCGAAATACGAATACCGAAAGAGATGGAATAACATAAAGAATATAATACTAGAATATACGCATCGAAATACATATACGTAAATTATTAAATCAATACCTGATTTAATAATCCGGCTCAAACCCGAGCCGGCTAGTATAATCAACTGTCCGATCGAAAGTCCGGGTACAAAGTACATCAATCGATCGGAACCCTACACCTATCCAATACGGCTACTACATCATTTCTCCAGAACCAGGGAAACCCTCTGTGTTGGACTCTAAAGACTCATCAATATGCTGGCAGTGGGTTTAACCAAAAGCACATCAGCGGCACTAGCTGTACGCAACGGCTACCCAGGTATTGAGCGAAAGCAAAGCCGACGAGCAAACTCATCCGAACCCCTACTGAGCCTGTCCGTGACAATCTACAAACATTCCGGTCTATTCATCTAAGAGTATCGCATATCAAGTCTAGGTGGTTGGATAAAGTCGACCCCTAATAACGCGATAATTCGTATCGGTATGAAGCCCATCACCACTGAGAAACTACTGATCCAAATCAGTAATTCTCGACTACCCTGGCCGAGGATTTCTAGTGATGGCTACCCGTGTACTTTGCGACATCAACCCCCTATATCGGGACAGACGAATCCCTGACGATCTGCTCACTGCCTCCATGTGGCTCGGGACTATACCCAACTAAAACCTGTTTGCATGACTCATTTGAGCTGTGGTAGAGTATTAATCAAAGCACAGTGGGAAATCACATGAGACAAATGACGATCTCAGGTCGACAGACTAAGCTGTACTCATGTCACCTGGGAACTGCTATCTATCAATAGCTATAATACGAACAAGCATGTTCCCGGCGAGTCCTGTCCAGTGTACACATAACCCAATGAGCACCTGTATACTATCTTAGGTGACGGACATACACCAATGGCTTGTGAGACCGTCCATCGCCCTTCGTCGGGGTCTTGATAAGTATACACTAGTCTACTCTGCAGTACTGATGCCCAGTCTCAATACTCCCACAACTAGGGACATTTTAAGGATGTGCTTATAGACCATCCAGCTCTCACTTATATGATCGCCATCATAATGCTGGTAGTCAAGCAAGAATCCTATAGGCTCTATCAACATGTAATGGTGATCTGTAGTGCCACCTAATGCTTTACATGATGATTAAGACAAACCAGATAGCAAACTATGATTTTAAGTAAGATTGTTCTACCAGTATAGGTCCTCCCTCAATCTTCGGAATCGCGTGCCTGCTATTCAACAATTGACTTGAGGGCACTATAGCCAACAGTATGACTTGTCAAGGCGGTTGCGAGGCACAAGTCGTCAAGTTGCCGATATTTGATGCAAATACGAAACGAGTTTGTTTTGTTCACTTAACGTTTGTATGTCGAAGCTTAGGGTATCAACACTAAGCACAAGGGTTAGCAAGCATACCATAAAATCAAAAACACAAATTAGTGAGTGAGAGCAAATGATTTCCATGTTAAGTGTGCTAAGTGTTTGTGATGGTATATGGTATATGAAACCAAGAGATTTGTCAAGTCACTTAATCACAAAATACCACATCCAAACTTATCAAACTTAACAACAAATTGATTTTAACTTAAAAATTGTGAAATGGGAAAAGGGAGTGACAATGGTATATGAAGAGGTTACAAAATAACCATGGTTTCAGAATACCATATCACATCAATACATAAAACAATCACTGAGTTAGAATCACATTAAGCATATTAAACATAAACAAGAGGAGGAGGAAGGCAGGGCCTTTCATCTCACTTCCTTATCATCACCACAACTAAAGAAGATTAGTTACACATAATAACAAAAAAAAAGCAAAGCAAGTAAAGAAAAAGAAAGAAAATAACAAAGAAAATAACAAAGTAATATATTAACACTTGAAGTTGAGGTACAAGATATTGGTAACTTGTTCAATCTCCATAATGAAGCTCTCAAGAGAAACCTTCAGGTGGGAAGAAGAAAAAGAGACCAAGTTAAAGCCCACTCACTCTCAAGGCTAAACCGAAACAAAAGAAAACTAAAAATGGGAATATACATATGGTCCCTTAGCTCTAATCTGTTCTGGTATTTATAGGCCCAAAACGTAATAAATAATCAATAAAAATAAGATGATGTTACCTAAATAAAAGACCAGAAGAAAAAATGGGGACAAACGGGGCAAGGGGGCCGGTGACATCGAATATTTAGGGTATCTCCCCTGCCCAAATCCAAGCATATGGGCTCGTCTTGGCATGGTGGTCTTGTGTGCACTCAACAAGTCTACTAGTATTGTTTGATTTCTTCATATCATCTTGGTTTGTACTCAGTAGATTTGGAGGGAAACTTTAATGCTTTATATCACATCAACTATTAGCATTTATAACACATCACCATCCCACATGTGCCCTCTTGCACAACTTGCACATAGGCAGCCACCACATGGTCCAAGTGCCAAAAAGCATGTGCATACTTGCATTGTGTTGAACCAAAATTGTGTGCACACATTTATTTCCAAAAGAACTCTTTGGATATCAGTCGGTTTCCTGTTCTGATTCCATTGTCGGGTCCCAAGTCGTATATCCGTGATTTTGAGAGTGTTTCCAGTATTTTATCACTAATACCTGTAATCTGTATTTACTGAGCAGACACTGGTTAAAAGTAACGATATATAACAAATAGATAATGAATCAGATGTATTAAAATACAGTTTTCTGAGATGAACAAATACCCCCAAACTTATCTTTTGCTCGTCCCGAGCAAAACAAAATCCTAGCATCACTTTCGCAGCGAACACGATTGCACTGAGCACATGCAACAAGCCGTTAAACCTCTAGGTGTCCCTAGTAGGAGGAGTGTTGTCTTCTGTGGGTTTTCCGTGGATTACACATATAAAATCCAGTCAAGTTAGCTTCGCGTGGAAACTGTTGATTCTAATCTTAAGGTTAAGAATCAAAGCTTGAAGTTCTATCACCCGAGTCAGAAACGTTAAACCATATTTTTCACTCCTCACAATTTGTTTAACATAAGCTCATACGCGTCTTTACGTGATTGTGCGGATAGTGTCCATAAGGTTTTAAGAACCTGATTAGGGTTATCATGTCATAAATACGGACCAGGATAGACTTCTAAAAGATCACAAGAGTTTGAAAGGAGTTATGGTTTTCTCAGGTTTTATTCTCCAGTTAGGTTTCAAGTCAGAATTTTAAATCATTTTTAATAGAGAACCTAAGTTTGAGGTTTCACTCCTACCTTTCACATGTTGCTGTTCATACATACCTTCGTGATCATGGACAACGCTGTTATAAATGTAAACCTTCATCTCTCCACGAAAAAAACTGTTTTATAATTGAAAACTTGTCTCCGCCAAGATTATTCTCCCACAAAGAACCGCGAGGACTTTTAACTCGGAGAGAATATTTGCTTAGCTTGTTTTATTTAGCGATTGGAAACTTAGCGAGTTTTGGTTCAATGACTCCCAAACCAGATGGTTTTAGGGCATTAGGTGTGGAGACACCCTAAGGAATTAATTACCCAAGTTACCAAGGCCACAAAATAAAAGACTCATTTTGTTTGCGTTTAAAGTATTATGAAAGCACTGGAAATGGAGATATAGCCAGCTTTTCTTTTAAATCTGAAGACGTGTTTATGTGAATAAGGTATGTAATCACTCTAAAAGGTTTCCAGATGGGTTATTTTTCAAACTTACAGCTTCTATTAAAACCTCAATAATATCGTTCATATTCACTTTACTTTATGAACCATTCTTGATATTACTTATCTCAGAACAAACATGTTTGATCCTAAAGAAGTTTTTCAATTTTCAAAAAGTTTGAGACATGTCAGAGCTTCATCTAATTCTCAAGAACATATGACACATGAAAAGTGATATAAAAGACGTATATTAGCTACAGTTAAACATAAAGGAGGGTTATCTTTCGGGTTTTCTTTTTCACAAAAAGGATTTAGATGCTTCTATCTTATCAACTGAACCGTCAGACTCTGAATCTAAGTCCCCCCGATAGCTAACATGAAAATGTTTTTATGTTTTTTGAAGATTTTTTTTCAGTTTTTATGGGTTTTTTAATATGTATGCAATGTAAAATATACATATGATGCAGCAAAATAAACGCAGTGCTCACCCCCCAAACCTAAGTTTTACGATGTCGTCATCGTTGCCCCCGTCTCCGGTAGAAAGACTTAGACATCAGGGTGAGAAATTTATTCAAAGAAAAAGAAAAAAACCTAAGACTAGTTACAACATATACAAGATTAAAGATTGGGTTAGTCCAGAAATTAATACCAGCCATTTAAATTTTTTTTCTATATAGTGGAATGGCTGGTAAATGAATATTTATATAAAAAATAAAAAGAAAATGTATATGTTAGATGTTAGTGAAGGGCATGGGCGTGTAAAAGTAGGGATCAAAAGACGTTGAAAGTGAAGATGAAGTTTTGAAGAGGTCAAAGAATTATTTTTTGAATGAATTGAATGTTCAAAAAACGCATGTTGTGTTCCGAAGTCAAGTTCATTTAAAAACTGTAGTTCATCCGCAAAAAGTTCAGCAAAAGAAAGGTTTTTAGGATGTTCCCAAATTGATCCTGATTCAAACTCACCAAGAATATAGAGTTCATCCGCAAAAATTTCCTCAAAACTCTGCATGAAAGAATGTTTTTCAAGGCTGCTTTCCTCCCTATGATTTTCCACAATCCTGTTTCTATCGTTACAGCTCACTAACTCTCCCAAAACAAGTTCTTCTTCATCACATTCATACCTGGGTAGGTTCATGCCATCTAAAAAAGTAGGTTCCTACACTAACGTTTTTTCCGAAACAATATCACTAGGTGATACAAAAATTAAAGGTTCCTGATCATTGATCTCTTCAAACAATCTATCCAAACCATACCCAACAAATTAACAAGCTCCTTCATTTAAAATTGGAGTACAAAAATCGGTCAGACTCGGAAGGTTTTCTTGTGTGTCCTGATAACACTCAGTCGGTTCATTTGCATCATCATTTATGAAATCATCAAAATTCGTTTGATCATTTATCTCACTTGGATGACTTCCTAGATGACAGACATTGACACTATTTGGTTCCGATTGACTTTGTTCACTCCCTAGAATCCTCTCAGCTAAATGTTTCGCTTGTTCTATTCTAGCCAAAGATTGAGCTTGAGAGAGAAACAATTACTCAGACTGCTGTATGAACAGGGTTAGCGTAGAAGCTGATTGATTCTCGACCGCAGTCATTACTTCAATACCCTTCTCTAAAGCTGTCAACTTAGCATCCATCTCACTATCATTCCCTAATGATGGTTCAATTGCTTCAGGTTAGAGGGGTTGTGATGGTGGTGATGCTAAAGCAGTCAATCTGTCGACCTCTTTCTCTAAATCTTCAATCAATTGGTCTATATTAGAAGTGGGACTGGGTTCAGGAGTGTTAGGTGGGTGACCATTATCAAAACTCTGGGACGGTTAGCCACCCACTAAGAAAGGACAATTATCATGAATGTGGGAAGAATTTTGGCAATTTGAACAAATGAATTGGGATTGAGTATAAACAAAAGAATAAGAATCGTGAAAAATTGAATTGAATTGTGTGCCACCCATATTAACAAGAATTGACAAATGTCACAAAAATAAAGAATATCACACCCCTAGCAGTTTATGTTATGCTAAGTCAACAAGACCTGCTCAAGAACCTGATTGTTGAAGTAAAACCGTATCGAGAAATAGGCTCAAGATATACGGATCACGAAGCCAGATAAGTGCGAGAGATAAGGGGAGGTTTTCCAACGCTTTCGCAAAGTTCCTTAATTAGATAACCCTTTCTCTTGAACACTTGCCTAGACTCCCTGTGAACGATATACCGTTAAGTGATATTCTAAACACAGTCAACTTCTCCTAATGAGCGCGAAGTCCTTAGAGTCAGAGTTCTAATTGATTTTAAATTACTGGGGGTATACAAGAATGCAGTTTTGTGATTTATGGGCCACGGAGAAAGGTAATGAAATCCTTTACCGTATCTTGTTTGGTCTTTTTGCCCTTCAATCCGTATTAAGATGCAAATGTGCAATCAATAAAAGAATTTAAGAAATCAAGCAATAAATCAATTCTTTTTCAGTTTAAATTTAAGCGCTGCAACAAATACGGTTAGTTCTTTGTGCAATTGGTGGCAAGCTTGTACGAAGAATCCTGCAGAAGATAGAATAGTGGAATGAGTCGGATTCAAGAGGAATGTGTTATGAAATACGTACCGATATGATTTGGTTAAGAAAACCTCTTTTTGAAGTGACCCGAATCTTTGATTGTTCGCATGCACGGGTCAAACTACCCGGATCTTTGGCGATGTACTTCATTAACGTCTTAAAATTGAATTTGAGCCTCACTCCGTACGATCGCTGATCGTAATTCCGTGATAAACCTGAAATGTTGGAAAATAAGATATTTAGTGTCAAAAGCGATATATATGCCCCAATTCCTGCATACACAAAATTTTAAAAATCAAACAATACAACTAGAATTCCAACAATGCACTGGAGATCACCCAAAAAGAAAAAACCAAAAACACCCTTATTTGGCCGGCGAGATCGGAATTTTATCAATGTCGTAGGCCAAATGAAGCCTAATGGTGCTAAAAAATTTTCTGTAACTTCGAAGATAAATTAGTCTTCTACTAGTACACAATGTTTTTCAATTTATGTTCAGGGTGATAGCAGGCAGTAAAGACAGAGAATAAAGAGTTAACAAATTAGTGTTTGTTAGTTTTGAAAAAAATGAGTTAAAGGTTAGTTTATTAGTACGAACCAGAAATAACAATACCTAATGACTATAAAATCCCCGGCAACGGCGCCAAAAACTTGTTGGTGCTTCACCCGCTTGCGCAAACGTGCGTGTTTTGAAAATGGAATCATTTTATGGAAATATTGCACACACGAGCTCGACCTCGTTTTAAAATTTATAAACCGCAAGTTCACGGCGCGTTGTAGCAAGCCGGCAAGTACTGGTCGATCCGCAGAGAATTGTGTATTAGGGTTTGTTATTTAAGATTCAACAAATAACGAATGGTTAGTTTGTCACAAAAATGAATAGAAAACGAGAACAAATAAAAAAAGTTAAACAAGAAATGGTTGTGGCTTTGGCTCGGATGGTCGAATTGCGACGATTCGTTCGACACTCCCTTGCTCATGAGTTGTACGTCCTTATGTCGATCCTGGCACGAAGTATGACTTGTCAAGGCGGTTGCGAGGCACAAGTCGTCAAGTTGCCGATATTTGACGCAAACACGAAACGAGTCCATTTTGTTCACTTACCGTTTGTATGTCCAAGCTTGGGGTATCAATACTAAGCACAAGGGTTAGCAAGCATACCACAACATAAAAAACACAAATTAGTGAGTGAGAGCAAATGATTTCCGTGTTAAGTGTGCTAAGTGTTTTTGATGGTATATGGTATAAGAAACCAAGAGATTTGTCAAGTCACTTAATCATAAAATACTACATCCAAACTTATCAAACTTAACACCAAATTGATTTTAACTTAAATATTGTGAAATAGGGAAAGGGGGTGAATATGGTATATGAAGAGGTTACAAAGTAACCATGGTTTCAAAATACCATATCACATCAATACATAAAACAATCTCTGAGTTAGAATCACATTAAGCACATTAAACATAAACAAGAGGAGGAGGAAGGCAGGGCCTTTCATCTCACTTCCTTACCATCACCATAACCAAAGAAGAATAGTTACACATAATAATAAAAAGAAAAGCAAAGCAAGTAAAGAAAAGAAAGCAAATAACAAAGAAATATATTTACACTTGAAGTTGAGGTACAAGATATTGATAACTTGTTCAACCTCCAAAACGAAGCTCTCAAGAGAAAGCTTCATGAAGGAAGAAGAAGAAGATACCAAGTTAAAACCCACTCACTCTCAAGCCTAAACCAAACCAAAATAAAAATAAAAATGGGAATATATGTATGGTCCCTTGGCTCTAATCTGTTCTGCTATTTATAGGCCTAAAACCTGATTAAATAAACAATAAAAATAAGATGATGTGACCTAAATAGAAGACCAAAAGAAAAATAGGGACAAACGGGGCAAATGGGCCGGTGACATCGGATATTTAGGGTATCTCACCTGCCCAAATCTGAGCATATGGGCTCATCTTGGCATGGTGGTCTTATGTGCACTCAACAAGCCTACTAGTATTGTTTGATTTCTTCATATCAGCTTGGGTTGTACTCAGTAGATTTGGACGAAAACATTGATGCTTTATATCACATCAACTATTAGCATTTATAACACATCACCATCCCACATGTGCCCACTTACACAACTTGCACAAAGGCAGCCCCCACATGGTCCAATTGCCAAAGAGCATGTGCACACTTGCATTGTGTTAGAGCAAAATTGTGTGCACTCATTTATTTGCAAAAGAACTCTTTGGATATCGGTCGGTTTTCTATTCTGATTGCAGTGTCGGCTCCCAAGTGGTATATCCGTGATTTTCAGTGTGTTTCCAGTATTTTATCACGAATACCAGTAATCTGTATTTACTGAGCAGACACTGGTTAAAAGTACCGATTTATAACAAAATAGATAATGAATGAGCGGTATTAAAATGCAGTTTTCTGTGATGAACAATTATTTTTGGGAATTTAAATAATTAAAATAATTAATTTCATGAATATTATTAAAAGTATAAGAATTAGATTTAATGATATGGTATAACTATATACCAATAGTTTGGAAAATATTTGGAAATTTATATAAATTATTGATTTTGAAATAATTTATATGAATTGAGCATTTATAGATTATTATTTAATTATTTATATACAATTTTAATACTAAACTTGATTAATATGCCGCTAATTATGCACTAAACTTGCTTATGTATATGACATACAACATGACATGTTGCAAAGACTTGTTACATTTTAATTAAACCTTGGCGTCATTTGTGATTAAATGGTTTTTGTTTTTGGTTTTAAAAATAAAAGAAAATGGAATTATGCATGTAAGATATTTTGAATGAGGGAGGGACAATGAAGTATGGCCATGGTAGAGAGAGAGAGAAGTAGAAACTTCTACACACACACACACCATGGCACATAAATCCTTTCCTCCATCATTCTCTTCTTCATCTCCTTCATTCTTCTCTTCGTCTTCCTCTATCACCTCCTCTATACCCAACAAAACATCACCAAAACTCAAACAAAACCTTATAATCTCTTCATAAAAAATATGCACAAGCTCCTCACAAAGACCATGGTAGGAATAAGTCAAGACTTTGAGCACTTTGGGTAACTCAAGAAAATTTTTGAGTTTCCAAATAAGGTAATTTCTACACCCTAAGTTTAGAATTTAAGTTTCTTTAACTCCTATAGTAGTTTAGAGTTGATAAATTGAGGTTTAGAGATCTTTGAAATTTTGAAGATTGGGTTTATGGGAGATTATGAGTTGTGATGGTGTGTTTGAGGATTAGATAATCTACAACCCTTTTAGTGTATGGATCCTGGATCAACTGAGCATAGAAACCCTAAGACTTGAGCTTTGAATTTTTCCGATGTCGGTTTTGTGGTTTTTGAGGACTACAGGGAATCTGGAGCAACTTAGGATGTTTCTGAGAAAATCAAACAAGTAAATTGACCTAGTTAAACCACCATAGGACCACCACAAAAGAACGAGACTAAGATTCCACATGGGGGCCGGCGACACGGGTAATTTTTCTAATCTCGCCGGGCTAACTTTGGGTGTAGGTGCTGGGGTTTTGGCCTGTAGCTCACATACCTTATAACCTAGCCCCTGTACTGTTAGTTTAGTCCTAATTTGCCTAAGCAAAAATCTGGGAGCATTTTAATTTGATTTTGGCAATGTTTTTCTGGTTTCTAAAACTTGGTTTTTGGTATTTGAACTTGGATTTGGTCGTTGCTCGTTTGTACATCAACGACGAGGGTTATTTGGTTGTTTTTGCATGCGTAGGCTATAGGTTCTAACCTATGAGCACTTCGTATGCCGTTTTGGTTTTCTCATGTTGATTCTTGTTTATGATACAGCGTGTTTGAATTGTAGTTACCTTCGCGCGGACTTCGGGAGGACAAGGAAGAGCAAGGCGCTATCGACTTTGGCAAGCGAGGATCGAAGGTGAGTAGATGTTTATCAATGAGGGAAATCAGGTGGATGGCGTATAGCACCCCCGCAATGTAGAATACGTACTGTTGACTATAGTGCCCTCAAGTCAATATTGAATCGCAGGCACGCGATCGCCATGATTGAGGGAGGACCTGTACGGATAGAACAGTCTTACTCAAGATGATAGTATGCTATCTGGTTTGTCTTTATCATCATGTACATGCTTTATGTGGTACTACACATCACTATTAAATATCGATAGAGCCCATAGGATTCCTGCTTAACTACAAGCATGATGATGGAGATCATATACGTGGGAGATGGGTGGTATATAAGCAAATCCTTAAATGTCCCTAGTTGTGGGAGTATAGAGACTGGGAATCGATACTCTAGAGTAGACGAGTGTAAACTGATCGAAACCCCGATGAGGGGTGGCGGCCAGGTCTCATAAGCCATTGGTGTTAGTTTGTTCACCTAAGATAGTATACAGGTGCTCATTGGGTTATGAGTACACTGGACGGACTAGCCGGGAACATGCTAGTTTGTATTATACATATTGTCAGATAGCAGTTCTCAGGTGACATGAGTACATGTTAGTCTCTCGACCTAAGATCGTCATTTGTCTCGTGTGAGTTCCAACTGAGCTTTGATTAATACCCTACCATGGCTCAAAGAAGTCATGCAAACAGGTTTTAGTTGGGTACAGTCCCGAGCCACATGGAGACAGTAAGCGGATCGTCGGGGATTCGTCTCTCCTGGTATTGGGTGTTGATATCGCGTTGTGCACGGGTGATCATCACCAGAAATTCTTGATCAAGGTAGTCGAGAATTACTGATTTGGATCACTAGTTTCTCAGGTTGTGATGTGCTTCATACCGACATGAAATGTCGTGTTATTAGGATCTGACTTTATCCACCCCCTAGACTCGTTATGCGATACACTTAGACAAACAGACCGTACTATATAGAGATTGTCACAGACAGGCTCGGTATGAGTCAGGATGAGTTTGCTCGTCGGCATTCCTTTCGCTCAATACCTGGGTAGCCATTATGTACAGCTAGTGCCGCTGACGTGCTTGTGGTTAAACCCACTGCTGGCATATTGACGAGTCTTTAGAGTCCTACACAGAGGGTTTCCCTTCTTCGGGCGAAACGATGTCGACGCATTATGGTTTTACGGCAGGGTTCGATCATATACTTGCACTTGTGCACGTATCATGATTCGTACGGTTTATACTAGTGGCTTTGGTTTAAGCCGAATTCTAGTATTATATTGTTGAATTATTTTTGTCTCTTTGTATTCATACTTTTCGGAATACGGATACGGGTATGTATATACGGATGAAGGGTATTATTTTAATTTATTACAAGATTGGTTCTAGAAGTTAACACCTCATTTTTGCTTTAATCATTTAGTTAAATGATTTAATGAGGTGGAGGGATGAGTGTGCTTAGCATTGATTGAATCATGGTTCAATGCATGACTCATGGTGGTGACTCATGAAACACTATTGAGTTATGCTTGATATTTGTAATTGTTGTGAGATATTTTCCTCACTTGATAATTCATTCTCACTCTCATAACACTTAGCCATTTTTCTTTAGTAGCTTCAAGCTTCACACTCTCATCTCATATAGCTTCTTCTACCTCCACCTTAATTGTCTCATGTGTTGAGAACCCTAGGGTGTTTAGAGACAAATTATTCTATCATTAGACCCTACATCTTCTAGGCTATCTAGTTTAGCGAACTAGGTACGCTAGATACCTCGGCTATGAGGTTAGAGCCCGGAATACAAATTCTTAGGTGGATCATCTTCGATGGAGGAAGACCGGCGACCAAGCTTGATCATGGTGGCCTTTAGGAGCTTGGGAAGGTGGTTGAAGACCGAACGACACGGATCATTTGGTATAACATTCCTAACTCTTTATATAGCTTGCTAGATTAGGGTTTAGGCTAGATCCAGGCATCAAGTTTTGTTAGCGCTAGTTTACAAAAATTTTGTTCCGCAATCGGCCATGGTTTGATGGCTAGGGCGCTGACATAACCCAACATGGTATCAGAGCCCACCCATAAACCCTTATCTAGCTAGTTCTTATGTGCTTAAAAGATCAATCGAGCAAAATTCCTGAAATCACGATTTCAATATACCTTGTTTCTATCGATTTTTCAAAGCTGTCAAAAAATTATTTCCAGTATCTTAAAAATTCGTGCAGGGTTTTATAGGACTCCAGAAGAAAATTAGGCATACAAGCCCATAACTTGGCCGTGGAACCACGACACAACATGCATGTTTGCCACGGTTCCGCGGCCGTTGTAAGGCTTCTGTGCATACAATTTCTTCATGAGCTTTATTGTTTGAAAATGTGGTTTATGGGAAATTTTGTTTTTGGCCCAGATTTGTTTGAGTACTGGATTGCACTTGGGGACAATACGGAAAGTTTTTTGTCGATCGAAATTTTAAATGCGTAAGTTTCAGTGCATACATTACTATTTGTGACCGTGAATGTCATTAGAGCGGTATAACTCGTCTAATTGCTATATGCTCTTTTAGACGGATTTACGAACATGACATTCACGTTGACGTTCTGTGTTGTGATGTGGTTGTGGTTGGATCGTCATGGTGGATATCTAGTGGTGCAATAGTAGTACAGTTTATATTCTTTTGTACATTTGATATCTTAGGGAGAGCATCCGACTTGTAGACCGCCGTCACTGCCAGCTTGTATATTATTTATTTGGAGCACGACCGGGTTGAGGTCGATGTCACAGTTGTACAAATATTTTCTTTTCTGTACTAGGATTACCCTATGGTGGAGTGCACGAATAGCTGGGTTCCGGAGGGCAACGGGCCCGCAACTCATGGCGTTGAGACGGAGGGGGCATTACTCTAGAATTGGCAGGCTATTCGCCGCACTCCTAGGGGGTATAGTTTGACCCAAGGTGGGGTGCTCAAGTTACCAGATTCCGTGAAGTGCTGGGTGGCCCATTCACTTTGTTAATTGGGGTTGCCTCACTTTTGGGATTGGCGGGTATCTTGCCGCACTCATAGGGGTCCAGGTTTACATTGCACAGGTTGTCCACACGACAGGGAACGTCGGGTCTCATTTGCGGCTCAAATGAAACCCGAGGCTCCCGGATTATCCACCACACTGTGTTGCTTGGCTGAGATTCTGTGGTGTTGTTTATATCATGACTGGGACGAATGTTATATATTGTCACGACCCGAATATGTGGAACGTGACTAGCACTTAAATTACACAACGTCTAGAGGCGTAGCGTAATCTAAGTTAGCTAAATCCCAGAAATCTAAACCTTTTAAGTAAATTAGAGTGAAGAAAAGGTTGATTTTTAACAAAAAGAGTTACATCAAAATCATTTTAAAGCATCCAGGTTTTTTGAAAACTTCGGCAGAGTCTCTCTTGTTAAAACTTGCCCCAAACGGGTACAAAAATGAATATATATAAGAAAGAACAAAAGGCATCCGCAAGCGGGAGCTAGTTCTTAGACGAATAGCAGAACACAACCACAAGCAAGATATAATATAATAACGTGAAATAAACATTTTAGAGAAAGAAAGCAGAAATCATAAAGTCGCCTCACAGGAGCTCGACACCAGATATCAAATAATACAAACCTCATTGTCCAGTCTCTAGGTCACATATATGTAAGTCCACGGTAGCGCCCCGGCCGTCTAACAGACGCCAAATGCGGAACAAAAACTTTTAACGAAACTGGCGCTATCGTGTACCGTAACCCGGATCTGCCATTAAAGCTAAACTAACAAACTACAAAGGGATAGAAACGTTATACCGAATGATCCGAGTCCTTCGGTCTTTAACCATCATCCCACGCATTGTTGCGGCTGCTCTGATCTCCTGGATCTCCAATCTTGTCCTCCAGGTGGCACCACGTCGACGGATCTTTAAACGGGCTCCCACCTCTGAACCGAGGCAACTCGATCGTCAAGTTTGCTAAAAGAGACGACCAAGATGAAGTAGAGAATGAATAGAATACTTTGTCTCGTTACGTCCAAGTTCACGGACGAACGGTTAATGAAGTTGCCTTTTGGATCGATACGAAATGAGAAATGAAGTATATCAATTTCCATGAACCAAAATCCTTAATCTTTTCAAACAACAACCATCAAATCGAGTGAGTGAGAGGGGGGAAGGGGCCGGCCATTTAAAGGAGGAGGGGGTGAGTGTAGGAGCAAGGGGGAGGTGACCACAAGAACAAAGCTTATCATGACACCAAGTATGAACACAATTAAAGCAAATGATGAATCATTAAGCTTAGTCACCAAAACATTAATGGAACAATTAATGCAACCATGAGTCACTAATCCTAGTCATTATCTAGAAACTTCTAGATGCACGACTCACCTCATGACTCACCCTCCAGAAGAAAAGATAAATCCGTATTTAACCGACTGTTAAATACGGCTGATAGAAAACTGAAAACTGGCAACTTCCAAAAGTGATCCTGAAACGAATTTCAGGATAACCCCGTATCAGTATAAATATACCCGCATTTATATTACGACCGAATATAAATGCAACTGAGACAAAGATATTATATCTACACAGTATAATACTGGGTTCCGGCTTAAACCAAAGCCTACCAGTATTATCTGCCCGAAAAACGACACGTGCGAAAACGCACGTGCTTTTTCCGAACCTTGCCATAACACCATACGGCCTCTACAACGTTTCGCCCGAACTTGGGAAAGTGTCTGTGGGGGACTCTAATGACTCATCAACATATCGGCACTGGGTATAACCACTAGCACATCAGAGGTACTAGCTGCACGTAACGTTTTGCCTATGTATTGATTGGAAGGGAAGCTGACGAGCGAACTCATCTCTAAACCCTACTGAGCCTGACAGTGACAATGTATATACAGTCCGGTCCATTCGTCTAAAGAGTATCGCATATCGAGTCTAGGGGGGTGGATAAAATCAGACCCCTAATAACGCGATAAATCGTGTCGGCATGAAGCCCATCACCACCTGAGAAACCACTGATCCAAATCAGTAATTCTCCACTACCTCGGCCGAGGATTCCTAGTGATGGCCACCCGTGCACTGCGCGACATCAACCCCCAATACCGGGAGAGACGAATCCCTGACGATCCGCTCACTTGCCTCCAATGTGGCTCGGGACTGTACCCAAAAAAAAACCTGTTTGCACGACTCCTTTGAGCCGTGGTAGGGTAGAAATCAAAGCACAGTGGGAACTCACACGAGACAAATGACGACCTCAGGTCGATGAACTAACCTGTACACATGTCACCAGGGAATTGCTATCTGACGATATGTATAATACCAACTAGCAGATTCCCGGCGAGTCCTGTCCGGTGTACTCATAACTCAATGAGCACCTGTATACATCTTAGGTGATCCAACTAACACCAGTGGCTTGTGAGACCGGCCACCGCCCCTCGTCGGGGTCTCGACTGTATACACTAGTCTACTCTGGAGTATCGATGCCCTGTCTCGAAACTCCCACGACTAGGGACACTTTAAGGATGTGCTTATAGACCCTAGCTCCCACGTATATGATCACCATCATACTGCTGGCTGTCAAGAAGAATCCTATGGGCTTTATCAATCATGCAATAGCGAACTAAGGCATGTGTACTTTGATAAAGACAAACCAGATAGCATACTATCATCTCGAGCAAGACTGTCATATCGGTATAGGTCCTTCCTCAATCATTGCAATCACGTACCTGCGATCCAATAATTGACTTTGAGGGCACTATCTCCAACAATCTCCCACTTGCACTCAAGGCTAATTATTGCGATGTCGCATACTCACAGCCCGTGTGATACCGAACATCCAACTCCTCTACTAATCAGTTTCACAAAGCTAGTTTATAAAACTCTCGTGTTCGAGAAATAGCCTTAGTAAGTGGATCCGCCCTGATGTTTCTTTCTATGTCTCTCTTAATCTCAAGTTCGCGGAGAAAGCCATCTCCCGAATTGAGTAATACCTGTCTTAGAATATGTCTGGATATCTGATGGGACCTCGTTCATAAATGAACTCCAAATCCAAACTTCTTAGACTGTTTTGATAACTGAACCTAATCAGTATCCAGCACCATGCCTCCCACAGTATCCTCTTGGACCACCTGTCCAAAATACTGTCCCTCGTCAGAGGGAAAACTATAACTCTGACAATCACTCTGTCATCCATGTCACCTCTGAAGCCTGGAATGATAACCGTCTCCCGAAGGAGGCTGTCGTCATCAAATCCGTAGAACATGCACTTATGTTCTAAAACTGCTTCATTATGTTTCTTCAGGATTGGATTAATATAAACTTATCGCATCAAGTGCAAAAACTACATCTAGTGTGGTACTTGACATCTCATGATTGACTCAATTGCCTAAGCAAGTGATCTGCCAATCATGCACTTCCCTCTCTTCTTTAGTCTCTAAGACACCTTTTAGAGAGGGTGACTCCATCACCTGTAGGTACACCACCATGCCAGGAGTCATCTATTCTAAAATACTATTAGAATATTGTCAAAGTACCCATATTAGGAAACTACCCAAATCTAGATCTAAAGCCATAGATCTAGTAACCAGAATGTCTAATATTATATCCATATCCTTTCTGGAGAAACAACTGTGTGACGACCAAAGTACAACCGATCGTAGTATAGGAATTTTACTTCCTACTGTGTGTATGTAATCCAAATACCAGGACATCACACACTACTACCTTCCCAACAGATCCATCCCCTATTCTGATGAAGTCAAAGCCATGACTGTCTCATCAAAATTAGATGATCTTATTCCGTTATATCTGCGGAGTGGCTATTGGAATGTCAAAGCTGATTGAATATATAGGTCCTATTAAATTTTCCGTAATTGTTTGCGGTTTTGGAATCACTTCCAGTTCTACCATACTACCACTACTGTTTTTTTTTTGAAAAAATGCATTTTAATAAAACTGTGGTGAGTCAAGAACAATATCACTATTGATCTTCCAGATGGTAGAAATGTCAACCCTCGTCAAAGCCAGGGTCAACCCACAAACAGCCATTACAGAAACGTGCCTTGAGTTATCCAGTGTCTGGTTTTAAGCATAAGCTGTACAACTCCCCGTATCTTAACATTGTTAAGATATGAACCATTCTATATTGAATATAGAAATAGAGGCACTATTTTAATTGGAACCAGATTCAAACCATGCAGCTTTCTCCAGTGCATAGTAACTTAATGGAGAAAGGCTAATCAGCATTACTCAACTTAGGAATCCATCCAATTATGAGTAACCTGAAAGAGAAACAAGTTTCTCAAAACCATTACTATCAACTGAATACCTGTCACAAGAATCTACATCTTCAATTTCTTAGAAGAATCCTGATACTTGCGACACCTGGTTCTCTACTTTATTCCCATACCCACAACTTCTCAAAACTTAGACATTGTATTTCTACGAAACACTTGTCAAAAAACTAGAGAAGTCATAAATAAACAGAACATAGTACGAGGACCTACCCCTTTGTCCTGACGGACACTGGACAACATAAAGTACTCTGTATAAGTCCGCTGAGTTGAATAACTCATAACCTGTGCATCGTAGGTTGGAAAAACTGTACCCAGGCGATTTCCTCAAATATCACCAATTACAACGAATTCCGATATAATGAGGATGATCACCTAATTTCCAATAACTTACTCCCATTCATCATCTGTAAAACTGTACAGATATGAGAATGAAACCTGGTAAATATATACCCTGGAGTAAGTATGTAATCGGAAAATCAGTTTACAATTAACAATGCACAGTGAAACTGAAACATGAAAATGTTTCGTAGGGGTATCCTGGTATTCTTAGTAATGCCTCTTCCATAATCCAATTCATGACTTTAACCGTATAATTCTTTGCTATCTCTCCAAATCCCTTTATTTGTCTTTAGTCGTTACCTTCTGTACACCTTCGTTAGGCTAAATGGTTTTCTTCCTTCCCTACCGTTCGGCACCAGCCTATGGTTTGGAAGAAGACTATCCAGTAAGCATAATAGGTGTACCCTCCTAATCCTAGGAGTAGGCGATGATAAAAGAAAACTGAATAATACCTTATTCTATTTCTCCCGAACTGGGGAAAAAGCAAAGGTGAAATAGGAGTAGCGATGAAGTACGCGGTTTGGTCGTGAATGATAACAGTCGCAATTTACTTTGCCTTCTTTCTAATCCCTTTATTTTGTCTTTACATATTACCTTCTGCACACCCTACTTAGGCTAATTGGTTTTCTTCATTCCCTACCTTTCGGCACCTGCCTATGGTTTGGAATAAGACTATCCAATAAGCGTAATAGGTGTACTCTCCTAAACGAAGGAGCTCTCGCAACCTGAGAGAAGGTGATAATAAAAGACAACTGGATAAACTAATTCTATTTCTCCTGAACCTGGATCCATCCTCGAAGAAGTCCCTTCGAGTTCGTATATAACCATACGATGGATCTATCCAATGGAAGTGGATATCCGTAGTAATACGGGGTGTTCTGAGAAATTCAAAGGGTAAAAGAAGGAGCGGCAATGTCTTATGCAACTAAGACGATCCAAAGGCCAGTATTTTAAGAAGGTTTGGTCAACTTGGTTACAGAGTCAAAATCTCGGGTCGGTCAAAGGTCGCTGCCAAAGAGAGAGAGAGAAAAGAAACACTCTGCGTGCACTCTAACCTAGATCAGAATGGTTATCAATTTATCTAATCAGAAAACCTCCCACTGTTATCTCAAATTCTCCTCCAAACCAGAAAGAAGAATTAGTCGGGATCACCCGAGGAGTATACCAACTCATCAGTGAGAATCGGGATCCAACTATCATCGCATGATAACTTGATGGAAGCCACTCAAGTTATCACACTCCAGAAGGTATGCGCATGCCTGGCAAGTTTTCTTTATGTTTGAAACTCCCGATGTAAATTTTTACCCCATGCTCTTATGACCTTGGCTAAGGGCCAAGTATGTCATAAGTCACATGCCAAGTTCTATCCGTCACTATCCAGGTCAATTTGAACCCACCCGCACATGCCCTTGACTAAGGGTCAAGTATGACAGAACGACTGTCCCAAACCAACTCATCTATCTATGCAACAAATGAATACCCAGCAGCTACCAAACACTATGCCTTGACTAAGGGCCAAGCATGCATAGCTTGAATACTACTGAATATCCATAAGAAATGACGGAGGGCTACGGCTGGTTTTTGGCGAAAAAAACCTTTAACGTAATGAACTTGATATCGCTGAAGGAACCTGATAGCTTTTTATAAAAATATAGTGGCGAAAAACCTTTGGTAAAGAGGTCACTCCCGGTGAAGGGATCTCGGCTCTTTCCTCGTGGAATGAGGTGCAGGATATTCCAGCTGAATACCGCGATGCAAAGCAACTTGTAATCAACTATATTAAAGTTACTACCCTGACGTAAACTTCTGCCTAAGGGGTTTTTCCCGGTGAAGGGATATCAGCCCTTGCCTCGTCGAATGAGGTGCAGGATATTCCAACTGAATATCACTATGCAAAACAAAAGGAAACATCTTTGTAATAACACATTTAAAAATTTGTTCCAACAACATCAAATATAGGTTTGTTTTATCTTTGCATTGATAAGAATCAATGCAGTCCCATCAATCAATCACACCAGAAAAGAACGAAAAATAAAATGTACGTATATGCCATCCGCATTCGCCACTGGGTCCCGTCATCACCCGTTAGGTTACTTAACTAACGACAGAGCGGGGGCTGGACTAGCGCGGGTGTAAAACATATACAACATCTAATAGTATATATACCAATATACGATAATCGCTCCAGGCGTGATAATATGCAACATTAAAGAAAAGTAATAAGCATCACAGAACAATACAGATAATCTGGGATCCCCGGGTTTCACAGAGCCGCTGCTGAAACCTGACGTTCCCCTGGTCGTATGGATAGCCTGTGCAATGAAACCTAGACCTCTACGGGTGCGGCAAGTTCCCAGCCAAAACCTGAAGCGAGGCAGTCCCCACAACATAGTGAATGGAACACCCGGCACTTCACGGAATCCGGTAAATTGAGCACCCCTCCTTGGGTCAACCTGTACCCCCTACGAGTGCGGCGAATAATCTGCCAATTCTAGAGTGAGGTCCCTCTGCCTCTCAAAGCCATGAGATATAGACCCGTTGCCCTCCAGAACCCGGCCATCCGTGCACTCCTTCGCGGGATAAACCTAGTACAGAAATAAAAATAGTACAACAGGTACATCGACCGCAACCTGGTCGTGCCCTAAAGGAATATTATACAAACAGACAGTAACGGCAGTCCACATGTTGGACGCTCGCCCCGCAATAACAAATGTACAAATAAATCAAAACTGCACTATCATTGCACCCTGCTATCCACCACGACATATCCGCAACATCACAGCACAACACAGAACATCAACGCGAATGTCACGTTCGCAAACCCGTCTAAAAGAACTATAGCAATCAGACGCGGTTTACCGATCAAATGACATTCCCGGTCGGAGATATAATGTAAATACTGTATACTAACAAATTTTAAAATTTCGATCGACTAAATTTCCCGAAGTGGGCCCCACGTACATCTGCTGTACAGTAACAAAATCTGGGCCCAAAAGAACAGTACCAGAAACCATAATTCCATGTGTAGAAGCTACTGGAGAAAGATGGCCCATTGATTCACCAATATGGCCGCGGTTCCGCGGCCAAAGCATGGCTTTGGCGGCGGATCCGCGGCCGTACGGACAGATCATTAAGTCGTTTTTCTTCAGTGTTCTAATAAAAGCCTGCATGATTTTCTGGTATGGTCAAAATGAATTTTAGAACAGATTTAAAATTAACAGAAACTTTAACACATGAAATTGCGATTTTTCAAAATCCGATCGATCGATGTTTTAAACACGTTAGCACAAGTTAGTATAGCTTAATGGTGAGGCTCTGATACCACTGTAAGTCCACGGTAGCGCCCCGGCCGTCTAACAGACGCCAAATGCGGAACAAAAACTTTTAACGAAACTGGCGCTATCGTGTACCGTAACCCGGATCTGCCATTAAAGCTAAACTAACAAACTACAAAGGGATAGAAACGTTATACCGAATGATCCGAGTCCTTCGGTCTTTAACCATCATCCCACGCTTTGTTGCGGCTGCTCTGATCTCCTGGATCTCCAATCTTGTCGTCCAGGTGGCACCACGTCGACGGATCTTTAAACGGGCTCCCACCTCTGAACCGAGGCAACTCGATCGTCAAGTTTGCTAAAAGAGACGACCAAGATGAAGTAGAGAATGAGTAGAACACTTTTTCTCGTTACGTCCAAGTTCACGGACGAACGGTTAATGAAGTTGCCTTTTGGATCGATACGAAATGAGAAATGAAGTATATCAATTTCCATGAACCAAAATCCTTAATCTTTTCAAACAACAACCATCAAATCGAGTGAGTGAGAGGGGGGAAGGGGCCAGCCATTTAAAGGAGGAGGGGGTGAGTGTAGGAGCAAGGGGGAGGTGACCACAAGAACAAAGCTTATCATGACACCAAGTATGAACACAATTAAAGCAAGTGATGAATCATTAAGCTTAGTCACCAAAACATTAATGGAACAATTAATGCAACCATGAGTCACTAATCCTAGTCATCATCTTGAAACTTCTAGATGCACGACTCACCTCATGACTCACCCTCCAGAAGAAAAGATAAATCCATATTTAACCGACTGTTAAATACGGCTGATAGAAAACTGAAAACTGGCAACTTCCAAAAGTGATCCTGAAACGAATTTCAGGATAACCCCGTATCAGTATAAATATACCCGCATTTATATTACGACCGAATATAAATGCAACTGAGACAAAGATATTATATCTACATAGTTTAATACTGGGTTCCGGCTTAAACCAAAGCCTACCAGTATTATCTGCCCGAAAAACGACACGTGCGAAAACGCACGTGCTTTTTCCGAACCTTGCCATAACACCATACGGCCTCTACAACGTTTCGCCCGAACTTGGGAAAGTGTCTGTGGGGGACTCTAATGACTCATCAACACATCGGCACTGGGTATAACCACTAGCACGTCAGAGGTACTAGCTGCACGTAACGTTTTGCCTATGTATTGATTGGAAGGGAAGCTGACGAGCGAACTCATCTCTAAACCCTACTGAGCCTGACAGTGACAATGTATATACAGTCCGGTCCATTCGTCTAAAGAGTATCGCATATCGAGTCTAGGGGGTGGATAAAATCAGACCCCTAATAACGCGATAAATCGTGTCGGCATGAAGCCCATCACCACCTGAGAAACCACTGTTCCAAATCAGTAATTCTCCACTACCTCGGCCGAGGATTCCTAGTGATGGCCACCCGTGCACTGCGCGACATCAACCCCCAATACCGGGAGAGACGAATCCCTGACGATCCGCTCACTTGCCTCCAATGTGGCTCGGGACTGTACCCAAAAAAAAACCTGTTTGCACGACTCCTTTGAGCCGTGGTAGGGTAGAAATCAAAGCACAGTGGGAACTCACACGAGACAAATGACGACCTCAGGTCGATGAACTAACCTGTACACATGTCACCAGGGAATTGCTATCTGACGATATGTATAATACCAACTAGCAGATTCCCGGCGAGTCCTGTCCGGTGTACTCATAACTCAATGAGCACCTGTATACATCTTAAGTGATCCAACTAACACCAGTGGCTTGTGAGACCGGCCACCGCCCCTCGTCGGGGTCTCGACTGTATACACTAGTCTACTCTGGAGTATCGACGCCCTGTCTCGAAACTCCCACGACTAGGGACACTTTAAGGATGTGCTTATAGACCCCAGCTCCCACGTATATGATCACCATCATACTGCTGGCTGTCAAGCAGAATCCTATGGGCTTTATCAATCATGCAATAGCGAACTAAGGCATGTATACTTTGATAAAGACAAACCAGATAGCATACTATCATCTCGAGCAAGACTGTCATATCGGTATAGGTCCTTCCTCAATCATTGCAATCACGTACCTGCGATCCAATAATTGACTTTGAGGGCACTATCTCCAACAATATACAAATGGTAGAAATGGTAGTTGGAGAGTACTAAATACAAAATAAGATATAAAAATGGAACATAAGGATACTCTCAACAAAAACCCACCTACACCAAAAGTCACGACCAATAGTAGCGGTACCCGCAGAAGTAGATGAAATTTAGAGTCCTGCCGCGACTATTTTGAGGGTGAGTCCTACAAGACACTGTGGCACAACGGGGGTGAGTTGCCAACTTGTGAGTAGTAAATAACATCACACAGGTAATCGCAAGTATGCATGAAAACAACCATCTAATATATGAGGTCATAGTAGCATATGCAGAGTAATATGAAATGCAGCAAAAATATCCAAATCAAGTACTACATCGGGGTACAACAACTATATGTGCAAAGTATGTCATAAAAGTCCTGAGTGTGGGATAAAAACAAAGCCATCCTCAAAACCATCATCATAGAAATCCGGTGTCTTTCAACAACACCCCAAAATCCCAAAGTCTCAGGCGTCGTCTCTCGGATCGGTCCACATATCCATCTCATCACATAACTCCGGACGGTATCCTCCAGATATCTGTCGAGTTTCCATATAGTCACCGGTAGGTACTGCTCCCTCCTGACAAGCTCATCATCTACATCTCGAGCTTCTTGTCCCGGGATACTGTAACGTTTTAGAAATCGTTTAGGTTAATTATATGTTAATTAGTAGTATAACACGTATTTTTTTCTGTTAAACATAGTTAATAATTATTTACTCATAGACCTGATTATACCTATTTTAATTATGCAATTTCTTATTTTATTGGTATTTATTAATTATATTTAGTCATTTGTTCACATAATTATTCTCCTTATTTATTAATTATTAAAAGAATTATTTTAAACATGCACACACACTAGTTTAGTGTTAATCACAACTTAGGATATGTTAATACAAGTTTTGCAACCATGTCACATTTTTTTACCATTGTTAAATATCTTTTTTTACTAGGATGGTTCTAGAAATTTTTAAGAATAAAATAATGAAGGCACGGTGTAATTTATAATGAGGCATGGTGAATTTTATAATGAGGCACGGTGTGTGTGCCATTGTATAAAACACTCACACTCTCCCACATCCTCACTTGGCAACCCCCCTCTTCTCTTCTCATCTCTCATGTCAATTTTCTCATAACTTATTCAATCTATACACAAATCCCTCAG
This sequence comes from Agapanthus africanus, assembly GCA_030015575.1. Classification (NCBI taxonomy): domain Eukaryota; kingdom Viridiplantae; phylum Streptophyta; class Magnoliopsida; order Asparagales; family Amaryllidaceae; genus Agapanthus; species Agapanthus africanus. Next base: position 284,205,390 of record CM057344.1, read on the forward strand.
TAAACCTTATAAAAATCCTATTTTCAAAACTTTTTAAGTTCTTGAGGCAAGTTTTCACTTTGGATGGCAATTCTTCTCAAGAAGAATCTTTCCAAATCATCTTGAGGCATAAAACCAAGTTTACTTATAACTTTACCAATCGTTGCTTTTAATTGTCTTAATTAGTTGTGCATGTAGCTTTATTTCAAGTTTAGTGTGTTTAAGTGAGGATTAGGTTAGGTTGGGTTTTTTTTATGGCTTATTAGGGTAGTTAAGAGTAGATTAACACCTAATAGTCTTACAAATCCTGCAAGTTTCGCTAAAATACCACAATGTTTCAAATTAATGTTTAATATGGTTTTTAGTTTAAATTTGTGTTCTTTTGTGATCTGCTTTTAAACCAGAAGTTTCAGAGTTAAGTTTCAATTATTGTGAGATGCTTATAGGACCTAGATTACCCCATCAAAGCATGAGCCTTTACCCCTCACTTATGGCCGCAAATTTAAGCATTCTGGCCGCAAATTGCGGCCAGATTAGAAGTTTGGATGTCAGGTTTGAGGGTAGTTGTCTGCTATAAATTTAAGGTCTCTGGAGTATGCAACATTTTCAGGAACAGTTTTACCTTAAAACCAACGTTTTTTTTAATGTGCGATACGTACGATTCGATTCTAGATATGGCGTTTGCTGTGTACTGCAGCCCGTAGGTGTGGTTTGTGATGATATCACCCGTGTTTTGTGCACCAAGTGCACGCATGTTTAGCTAGTGCGCGTTAGTTGCTTTGTATCATTTTGCCTTCGCGTTATATCAAATATTTAGCCTTATGTACGTATTGATTTTGTGCGATTCTAGGATCGGTTGCGGAGATGTCGAACACGGTAAGGAAAGGCAAAGAAGTGACCAGATTCGATTAGCCGAGGTATTCCGGTTAGTACATGTACACATCTATAGGGATATCACTTGGATGGCGTAAAGCGCCCGATAATTTGGATTTATTTATAACTCTTGTTTTCATATGCGTATATCATATTGCATGTAGCATATGCATCTTTATATACATTGGTATTGTCACTTAGGACACTTGCACCATTACCGATGGTTTATGCCGCACGTGCACTATTTTATGCGAACACACATGCCGTTAGTAATTTCCATGTCACGAACACTATAGAACTTGCTTAAAAAGGCTGTATTTGAGCATTTCATCGCTATTGATATGTAGTTTCAAGTCATTCATCTCATTGCATCATATTTATATCACGAACATTCATCATCATTCACATACTCATATATTGTGATTCTTCTGGGAAATTTCCGTATTTATGAGATTTTCTGGATTTGGGGAAATCGCAAAGGATTTTATAAAGTTATTATCATTTTAAGAATGCAAAGTGCGGTTTTCTCGTGATATGATGTGTGTGGCGTCCACCATAAGATTTCTCGGTTCTTGAGCCACATATGTACATATACCCGATTCGAGGAGAGAGATGCCGTCTGCGGGTACATGGTGGACCTGATGAGATACCCTGGGGCAAGAAGGCCGTATAGAGAGACATTGAGCCTGGCGGGGAACACTACCTACCGGTGATTTTGACACGGTGGTCATCCGAAGGATACCGACTGGAGTCGTGAGATTTGTCAGATTCAAGGGCCGATCTGAGAGACGGCACCCGAGATATTGATGTGTGTGTGTGTGTGTTGTATCAATGCTAGACAGGCATTTCTGTCGATTTCCTTTGATGATACCCCGGTTTTATTATACAAAATTTTACTAAGATAAGAACACAGATTTTTCTCATACCAAATATATACATCCAGATTTCGTACTTGATCATTCGTTCATGTCGCATTCATATTAGTACATAGCATCATTGTTGTATACATAGGTTGTGATGCATTTGCGTGCATACTTGCGATAGCCTTATTAGATGTTACTTACTACTCACGAGTTGGCAATTCACCCCCGTTGTGCCACAGTATCTTACATGTCCGACCCGTCAGCATAGTAGCGATGGGTGCACTTCTTCTTCTGCTTCCTTTTGCTTCAACTTGAGGGCTTTCTTGTAGGTGGGTTTTATGAGGATACACTTTTGTTCCCGCCATTTATACTTTACTTTTATCTAGTACACTCCATCTACCATATCTACCATTGTATATTTGACCTAGACCGTGAGACAGTGAGACTTGTATTATTTTGTTATCTGGTATTGAGCTCGTGTGTGCCTATTTGATGTTTTTCCTATTTTTTGCGTTCATATGGTTTTTCACATTATTATGATATATCTTGTATGTTGTTATGTTCCGCCATTCGGCGAAGAGCTAGCTCCCGCTTGGGGATGCCTTTATTCATTGTTTATACATATTCATATTTTGTACCCGTTTGAGGCCAATTTTTGCAAAGGAAACTCTGCCGAAATTTTCTGAAAAACCTGTTGCTTTTAAAGGATTTTGATGTAACTCTTTTGTTAAAAGTCAACTTTTTAAAAACTAAGTATTCTTCACTCTATTTCACTAAATAGTTTAGATTTCTGGGATTTGGCTTACTTGGATTATGTTATGCCTCTAGACATTGCGTGATTTAAGTTCCAGTCATGTTCCATACATTTGGGTTGTGACGGGTACCTTACCAGGTCCATCATGTATCCGCAGACGGTTCATCCACTCCTCAAATCGGGTCACGAAAACACAACTCTGAACCGAGAAAACTCATGGTGGACACGAAATATCATATCAAGGGAAAACCACACTTTTAAAATTTTCAATTTTCCAAAACGTACTTTGTGGTTTCCGAAATCCAAGAAAAATAGAAATCTCATGAAAACATCATATGAGATATACCACTATAGCAATGTATGCATGATGCAAATCATGATGCATACTAGCACAAGAAACGTTGTCTAACTGTCAATAATGAATGCGGTACAACATAAATTTATCATGGCAATTCTATATTATGCGTGGCATGGCAATTACTAATGGGGTGTGTGTGGCATATAATCTATGCTCGTGCAACATGAACCGTTAGTGATGGTGGAGTGTCCTATTAATGATATGACAATGTGTAACAGGTAATAGGATCTGCAAATGGTAATCACGCATAATCAATGTGTTTGTATATAAGAATATGTTCATATCACTGAATCTAGCTCTCGGCGCTTAACACCAAATAGGCGATCCCCCGAAGATGTTAAATCTGCTCACCGGAATGCCTCAGCTAATCAAATCCGGCCACCGCCTTACCTTTCCTTGCCACGTCTGATGTCTCCGCAACCGATCCTAGAATTGTACAATGTCAAAAAGTAAGGTTAAACATCCGATAAAACTCGAAGACAAAACGATACGAAAGAATTAACGTTCACAAGTTAGACACGTATGCACTTGGTGCATAAAACGCGTGCGACAACGTCTAAAACCACCCCGATTGGCTGTGATACAAAGCAAACGTCAAATATAGTCTCGAATCGTACATATCGGACATTAACAAAACATCGGTTTTAAGGTTAAACGGTTCCAGATTTTGATACGAGTGAAATTAGAAAAAGTTGCATGCACCAAAGACCTTAAATATATTGTAGACACTTATACTAAAATCCCCAGCACCCAGGTCTCACATCTGGCCGCAATTTGCGGTCACAAACCAAATATTTGCAGCCTCAAAAGGGATTGGGAGTCTCGGGCTTCGATGGTGTATTCCTAGTCCTATGAGCATCTTACAGTAATTGCAACTTCTCGTAAAAACTTCAGGGTCAATAGCAGATTACAGATATTACTAAACTTAATTAGAAACCATTTTAAAAGACTAAATTAAAGCAATATGGTATTTTAGTGAAAATTTTCCGGAGTAGCAAGACTATTAGTTGTTAATCTACTCTTAACTATCCTGAGAAACCATAAAAACCCTAATTTAACCTAACCCTCGCTTAATCACACTAAATATGCATTAAAATGACTTAAACACCACATTAAGGTTGAAAATGCAAAGATTAGCAAAGGAATAAATAAACTTTGTTTTCATACCTTAAATATATGTCAAAGACCCCATTAGACAAGATTTGCCACCCAAAAATGAAGACTTTCTTTAAAAGCTCTTAAAGAGGTTGCAAAAAGATATGATTTTTTGGGATTTTTGATGGACGTGTGTTGTATTTGTGGGGTTGGTTATGAGATAGCAAGGTTCTAGCATGTAGGAAAGAGGGAGAAAATAGGGCTGCCAAGTGAGGAAAAAGAGAGGGGGAGAGTGTGGTCATTGTTAGTTGTATGCATGCCCTAGAGGCCATTATTGTACATGATTGTATATTATAGTGGATTCTTGGACATATAGAGAGAGGAATTTATTGCTCGGCATGATAGTATGCTATCTGGTTGCTCTTTATCTTAACATGTATACTTGTATCTTTTATACTATCTCTCTGTTACATGTTGATAAAGCCCTCAGGATATGTACTTAACTACCAGGATAATGATGCAGATCATACTGGTGGGGCCAGGGTAGTCCATAAGTACATCTTTAATTGTTCCTAGTTGAGAGAGTATCGAGACGGGGCATCGATTTTCCAGAGTAGACTAGTGTGTACGTTTCTTGACCCTGTATGAGGCGATGATTGATCCCACAACCATTGGTGTTTGACATCAAAGATTGTACACAGATGCTCATCGGAGAATGGGTACACCGGACAGGACTCGCCGAGAACTCCAAGATGGTATTATACCCGACGTCTGATAGCAGTTCTCTGATGACACTGTTACAGCTTAGTCAGTAGACCCGAGATCATCAAAGAGTCTTGGGTGATTCCCACTGTGCTTTAATTTCCTCCCTACCACGTTCAAGAGAGCGTGCAAACAGGTGGATTTTGGGTACAGTCTTGAGTCATATGGAGGCAATGAGCGATATGAGGGGTTTCGTCTCTCCCGGTATTGGGGGTTGATGTTGCGCTATTGTCGATTGGCTATAACAGGATGTTCCTGGCCACAGATGATGATGAGATTTACTGGTAAGTGTTATCAGTAGTTTCTTGACCCGTTATGAGCCTCATATCAGCATGACTTATAAAGTTATTGGGGTCTGACGTTCACCACCCCAGGCTAGATATGCGACATATCAGACGAAGAGACCGGACTGTACAGTAGTGTTACTTATAAGCTTTGCGGGCGTTTATACAAGATTACTTGTTGATCTTCTGATCACTCAATACCTAGATAGCCATTACGTTCAGCTAGTATCGCTGACTGCTTGTGGGTAACTGAGATGATCATTATCTACTGCCGGCGAATTAACTAGTTTTTAGAGTCCTACACAGAGGTTTCCTGGCTCAATCCAAATGAAATAGGGCACATATGTGATATGCGCGGGACAGAGATTAATACGTGTATGTGATATCGTATTCTAATCTCGCGATATATGATATCAATCAGTTATATGAGATATAGCCGGGTTATTGAATCAAGTGTTGATTCGATAAGTTGATATAAATGATATTAGTCGGTTATATATGATATAACCGAATTATTAAATCAAGTGTTGATTTAATAATTTAATATATAATTATATATTTGATATATTAATATATATTAACTAATATTAGCTCACTTAAGAATTTCTTTTCTACAAATACATTTAAATTTATATGTGATATATATTAATATATCTATTTATTTGTGTCATGTTTGATGATACATTGGACATGGGTGTATGGGCTCACACCTAATTAAAGATAATTAGGGAAATTATTTATTAAGGGAAACATCAAAATTAGGTGGAAATTAGCATGGCTTAGGATGCTTGTGGAAGAATGTAGAAGCCTTGACCTAATTCAACTAATTTTATTTTACTCTAAATATTTATTAACCTAACCATTATCTTTAGCCTTGGTTAAGTTTCTACAAATATCATATGAGATATTTTTTCACCATGGTTCAATACTTCATCTTCTTCTTCATCCCATTTTAGCTCTCTAGGTTTCTTTGAGTGAAGAAAAGAAAAAGGAGAAAAATTATTCAAAAGTGAGCAAAATTCCTACTTCACCAATCTATACCAAACTAGCCATTTAGTATAGATTGTTCACTTCACTAATTCTCAATTAGTGAAGAGGTACCTTGAGTTAGAGTCTCCTCGACGTAGATCATCTTCGGCCTCGAAGATCTTTAAGCAAGCTCGTTTCTTTCGCCTAGTGGAGCCTAAGGAGAGTCCGGGAGACCACTACTTGGAGCTAAGAGACTACTACACGGAGCTTTAGAAGTGAAGGACCGGTTTACAAAGGTTGTATTTCTTGTTCACTTAGAGTAAAGTTGTTTACTTTCTTTATAAAACCCTAATTCTTTATTTCGATTCCAGGTTTGCGATTTCTTAGCATGCTGATTTTTAAAATTGCATACCCGATGCCTCTTAAAACCCTTGTAGTCGTGCTAAGGAAACCCAACAGTCATAACCATGACACACACACACCATGCCAAGTCTACTTGCCCCATACGTTATTAATTCACCATGCCCATTTCTTCATTTTTTTTAATCTTTTTCTTCAAATGAACAAAACTAAAACCCTTGCAATATTTGAGAAAGAAACTTGTTACAAAATTGGTTTAAGTTGTCATGGTGCATTAAAAACTGTATCAACATATCTTAACTAGTGATTAATATAAGTCTATGTTACGCTGTTAGTTATATGTATGCCCTAGAGGCCATTACTGTACATAGGATGTATATTGTAGTGGAGGCTTGGACATATATAGGGAGGACTTTCTTGCTCGACATGATAGTATGCTATCTGGTTACTCTTTACCTTAACGTGTACACTGATTGTCTCTCTGTTACATGTTGGTAAAGCCCTTAGGATGTGTACTTGACTACCTGGACTATGATGCGGATCATACTAGTGGGGACAAGGTAGTCCATAAGTACATCCTTCAAGGTCCCTGGTCGTGGGTGTATCGAGACGGGGCATCGATATACCAGAGTAGACTAGCGTATACCTTCTCGACCCATACAGATGGGCGATGGATGATCCCATATCCATTGGTGTTAGACATCAGAGGAGATATACGGGTGCTCAGTAGAGACTGGGTACACTGGACGGACTCGCCGAGAACTCCCAGATGGTATTATACCTTACGTCAGATGGCAGTTCTCTGGTGACACTGGTACAGAGTAGTCTGTTGACCCGAGATCGTCATAGAGTCTTGTGTGGTTCCCACTATGCTTTGATTTCCATCTTACCACGTCCAAGAGGGCGTGCAAAACGGTGGTTTTTGGGTACAGTCCCGAGTCACATGGAGGCAATGAGCGATAGGAGGGGATTCGTCTCTCCCGGTATAGGGGGTTGATGTTGCGCTGTGTTCGATTGGCTATAACCGGAAATCCCTGGCCAGGGTTGCTGAGATTTACTGGTAAGTGTTACCAGTAGTTTCTCGAATTTTTATAGACCTCATATCGACACGACTTATCGAGCTATTGGGGTCTGACCTTTACCACCCCTAGGCGAGATATGCGACATATCAGACAATCAGACCGGACTGTACGGTAGTGTTACTGGTTGGATTCACTGGAGTGTGAGCGGGCTTGCTCGTCGATCTTCAGATCGCTCAATACCCGGGTGGCCGTTACGTTTAGCAGACCGCTTGCGGCTTGTGGATGTTTGATATGATCATCATCCGCTGCCGGCGTATTGACGAGTCTTTAGAGTCCTACACAGAGGTTTCCTGGTTCAAGCGAAACGAAATAGGAGTGCATATGAGATATGTGCGGGACCGAGAATAATACGTGTATGTGATACCGTATTCCATTCTCGCGTTGAATGTGTCGAATGGTTGTATGCGATATAACCTAGTTATCGAATCAAGGATTGATTCGATAAGCCGATACATTGTATACTAGTCGGTTGTGTGCGGCATGACCGGATCATTGAATCAAGTGTTGATTTAATGATTTAATGCATAATTATATATTTGATATATTACTTTGCATTAACTAGTATTGGTTCACTTTAAATTGATTTTCTCACTTGGTTTGTGCACTTGTATGTATCATGTTTGATGATGCATGCTAACTTGTGTTTTGTGTAAAGTTTAAACCATGGTTATGTAATGGTTAGGGTTTTCATTTTCATATCTATTTATTTATTTGTTTATTCTTTTTGGAAAAATGAAAAGCATAAAGGAAAATGGTGGCTTTGTTTGTTTTCTAGTTGAAGTTCATGAAGCTTTGACTAAGTGACCATTTTGTCTTTATGCTTAACCCTAACCATTCCATTTAACCATGATTTATTCTCTACACTTGACTATGGTTGCAACATGATAAGTATTCAATTTATTTTCTATTTTGAATTAACTTATCATATTATCTTCTTCTTCTTCTTCTTCTTCTTCATCTTCTACTTGAAGAAAAAGCTTGCCTCATCAATGGCAACTTGATGAAAAGAGTGAGAAATCCAATTCTAAAGTGAACCCACTTCCTATTTCTTCATCCTCTACCTCTTGCCAAGTAGTAGAGTGTGTTTTCTTCACAAGTTTCATGACTTGGTGAAGTGGGAGCTTGATCTTGTGATGCTTCGACGTAGATCATCTTCGGCACGAAGCCGACGACCTTGCCCGCCCATTTCTCCAATGAAGCCGACGCTAGAGCCCGGATTTTGATTTGGACAGCGGAGAGGACTTCATCACGGAGCCGTGGAGGTAGAGGACCGGATCTACAAAGGTTGTATTTCCGTCACTCTTAGTAAAGTATTTTACTAGTTCTAGTTTTCGCCTATATTTCTAGCCAACGATCCGTATTAGGGTTTCTCGGCACCCGTAAAATTTCAAATTGGCATGGTTGATGCCTTGTGAGACCTCTTGAGAGTGCCTAGGAACCCTACATACGCACCCCGGTAGTTTACGGAGAGGCGGAAAAGGTAAAAATCGAATTTTTCTTTGCAAGATAACATAGACGATCTACTAAGATCTTTGCTAAATATTAACTAACAAACTAACTACGAGTTCTAACTACTATGTTAGATAGTTAAACCTCAAGCTTGAACTCCTTCTTCTTCTTGTTGTGGTCCTCCTAGTTGTGAGCTCCTTGAAGTGGTTTTGGATGGTTCCTCCGCACCGGTTTCTCAACGTCAAAGAAGATCCACCCAAAGGTCTCTACCTTGAGCTCCAACTTCTATAATGAAGTAACTAGAGTGCTTGGTATGCTAAACCAAGAACCCTACAGTGAGTAGAGAAGGATTTTGGTGGTTTGGTCTCAATGGCCCTTGATTTTCAACTCATGAAACACTAGGGTTTGAGAGAGAGGAAGAAGGTGAGAGAGCAACTATGAGAGAGAATGTCTAGTTGATAAATGAGGAGTGAGCTCTCATATTAGGAAAAAGAATAATAAGTTTAATTTAGATAATTGTCATGGTTGATGTTGATTTGACCATTATCATGTCACAATTAATGCTAAGCAAAATATCTTTTGCTCAACAAAAATATCTAGTCAACAATGATCAATATGGTCAAACCAATTTATCCATAACACAATTAACTCTAATAAAAATTTGTAATCAATTTCCTCCACCTCATAATGGTTTTAATCAAGTCAATGGTTAAAACCCTAATGATGTGTCTCCTTCTCTGCTTCTGTCAACCGTATATATATACCCGCATCCGTGTTCCGAAGAACACAGATACAATGAGACTGAACGAACCCAAAATCAAATACTAGGATCTAGCTTAAACCAAAACCCACTAGTATCAATTGCCCGAACACAAACGCGCACAAGTACGCGTATGTGAGCGAACCTCGTCGTAAAACCATACGACCTCTACTTCGTTTCGACCAAAGGTGAACAACCCTTTGTTTGGGACTCTAAAAACTCGACGCTATACTGGCAGTGGGTTTAACTACAGGCCGCAAGCGGTACTAGCTGTACGTAACGGTCCCCAGGTAGATGTCGATAAGAAGGACGATGAGGAAAACCCATCCGAACTCCTACTGAGCCTGAATGTGACAATCTCCGCACAGTCCGGTCTGTTCGTCTAAGAGTATCGCATATCGGGCCTATGGGGCGGTTAACGTCAGTCCCCTAATAGCGGTATAAGTCATGTCGGAGTGTACTCAAAAACACCCTGAGAAACTACAAGAATACCTACAATTAAATCTCGCTTGCCCTGGCCAGGGACTTTGTGTAAAAGCTTTCCAAAGAAAGCGCGATATCAACCCACAATACCGGGAGAGACGAATCATATCTAACCGCCACTGACTCCAAGTGCTTCGGGACTGCACCCAACTACTACCTGTTTGCACGACTCAATAGAGCCGTGGTAGGGTAGTAATCAAATAACAGTGGGAACACACTCGAGGCGAAGCAGCAGTGTCAAGTCAACGGACTAAGCTGTACTCATATCACCTGGGAACTGTTAACTGACGATAGGTATAGTACCAACCAACAGTCCCCAGGGAGTCCTATCAAGTGTACTCATAACATAACGAGCACCTGTGTACTATCTCGAGTACGACGTACTGATGGCTGTGGGACAAACCATCTCCCCTGTTGGGATGAGAAGCGTACACACCAGTCTACTCTGGAGTATCGATGCCCTGTCTCGATAATCCTACGACCAGGGACCTGTATAAGGATGTGCTTGTAAACTACCTAACCCCCACAAGTGTGACTGCTATCACAATACTGGAAGTCAAGCAAATATCCTAAGGGCTCTATCAATATGTATTAGTGATACGTTGAAAGAAACATATACACATATTAAGATAGATACTAACCAAGTAGCCTACTACCATCTTGAACAAGACTGTTATAAATCCGTGTATATATCCCAAGCTTCCAAAATGTAATATACAAACTAGTACTATACAATAATGGCCTCTAGTGCATATCACACTAACAATCTTCCACTTGCACTAAGGCCATGTGCTGGCATTTCGCAGACCTATCATCTCGAATAGCCTCTCGAACAGCGTATGAGGGATGGCCTTTGTGAATGGGTCTGCAGTGTTATCCTTTGTAGCAACCCTCCGAACCTCGATCTCCTGGTGATCCACGATTTCCTTGATCAGGTAATATCTCCTCAAGATGTGTCTGGACTTCTGATGGACCTGGGTTCCTTCGCTAAAGCTATAGCCCCGTTGTTGTCACAATACAGAGGTATTGGATCAACAATAGACGGAACCACCTGAACTTTTGTTAACAACATCCTCATCAAGACTGCTTCTTTTGCGGCACCAGAAGCAGCGATATATTCCGCTTCCATCGTCGAGTCAGCAACGGTTTCCTGTTTGGAACTCTTCCAACAGACCGCCTCTCCATTGAGGGTAAAGACATAATCCGACATTGATTTGGAGTCATCCTTGTCACTCTGGAAGCTGGAGTCAGCAACGGCCTCGATCTGGAAGTCTTTTCCGCCGTAAACCAAGAACATTTTCTTAGTCTTTCTCAGGTACTTGAGAATGTTCTTTACTGCTATCCAGTGCTTCTCCCAGGGTTTGACTGATACCGGCTTACCACGCTCAGTGCATAAGCTACATCTGGTCCGGTACACAACATCGCATACATTATAGAGCCTACCGTAGAAGCGTAGGGTATAATAGATATGCGATCCCTTTCCAAATCAGTCTTGGGAGACAACTCTTTGGAGTGGGTTATTCCGAGACAAGCCGGTAAATTACCGCGCTTAAAATCTTCCATACTGAATCTTTTCAGTATGGTGTCGATGTACCTGAACTGCGAAAGTCCCAACATCCTTTTAGATCTATCACGATAGATCTGGATCCCCAGAATGTAAGAGGCATCACCCAGGTCATTCATGGAGAACCTGTATGACAAGAACCCTTTAACAGATTGTAGCAAAGGAATGTCATTTCGTATCAAGAGAATGTCATCCACGTACAAGACGAGAAATACATCAGTTCGTGCTACAATCTTACTATAAATGCATGGCTCATCTGGATTTTTGATAAAGTCAAATTCTTCGACTGTCTCATCAAAATAGATGTTCCAACTCCGCGATGCCTGCTTCAGTCCATAAATGGACTTAAGCAACTTGCACACATTCCCGCTGCTCCCACTCTGAATGAAACCCTCTGGCTGGTCCATATAGACACACACCTCTAAATTTCCATTTAGAAAAGAGTTTTTTACTTCCATTTACCAAATCTCATAATCATGGAAGGCAGCAGTGGCAAGAAGGATCCGAATGGATTTGAGCATAGCCACTGGAGAAAAGGTTTCGACATAGTCCAAACCAGGTCTTTAACGAAATCCTTTTGCAACAAATCCAGCCTTATAGGTTTCAACCTGTCCATCTACACGAATCTTCTTTCTGAAGATCCATTTGCACCCTATGGGTTTTACCCCTTCTGGAGTAATGTCCAAAGTCCATACATTGTGGGTGTACATGGACTCCATCTCGGACCGCATTGCATCCAGCCATTTTACCGTGTCAGGGCTCTGAATGGCCCGCTGGAAGTTAGTCGGCTCATCATTATCAATGTAACGGTTTGAAAATCGCTTAGGTGAAATTTCGGATAATCGGTAAAATACTGGTGTTTTCCGTAAAAACCAAGATTTAATTATTCTTCAACAAAAAATTAAATAGACCTATTCTAACTATGTAATTGCTAGTATTTGGTATTTAATGGGTCACTTATAAAATTTCTGGATTACAAAAATATTTCCGTAATTAATTATTTTTAGTATTATTTTAAGCCTTCACTAATACATTTAATTAGTGATAATTACAAATTGGAATGGGTTAATACATGTTTTTTGCATCATGGCATATTAAACCAAGACGTAACATATTGTTTTTGTGGTGAAAAGAAGTCATGAAAATGGTTTTAGAAAATATAAAAGAAAAGGCTTATTTTGTGAAAATAACTAAATAGAAATTGAGGTATGGTTCTAGTTTGACTTGGGGGTTTTGGTGTTATTTTTATTTTTTTTTGAAACCACACTCACACAAACACCCAAAATCCCCCTTTAATGGCCGAGCCCAGCAGGAAACCCCCCCTCCCCCAATTCCTTCACCTCATTTGGAAAGAAAACAAAGGAAAAAGAAAATTTAAAAAGAAAACAAGAATGAAAGAGTATGGGCTTTGTTTACTTGAGCAACTTTGTTGACTTGCACACCCTTACCTCTCTCTTCCCTTTACCCAATTTGGTCGAGCCCCTTCCCTACTTCAGTAGCAGCCCCCTCCCAAAATCCCCATCTCATTCTCTTGAAAAATTAATCAAAATTGCCTTAAAAATCCATCAAAACTTCGACAACTCCAAAATCTAATCCCTACCCATTTTTCCTTGGCCATTCAAGCATGGATCTTGGAGCTTGGAAGCAAGTTTAGGAGGCTAGATTGCAAGTTTGATCTATGGGTTGTGAGGTATAAATCTTGACCCTTTTGTTTAATTGTTTGTTATTACTTCAAACAAAGTTAATGAAGGGTTTAATTTAGGTTTTAAATTGCAACTCTAAATTCAAGATTTGGGGTTTGTGAAATTCAAGTTAGGGTTTTATTATGTAATTATGGTTGCAAAGTGTAATTTATCACCTTATGAAATGAAAAACCTAATCTAGTTGCTAGTTTGGAATTTGGTAATTCATAATTGTAATAATTAAGCTATATTGCAAACTAGGTTTTAAAATTAAGTTAAATTGTAACATTAAAAATCTAATTAGGGTTTTCATGGCATCATTAAATTTATAAATTGTAGTTTACCACCTTAGATCATGAAAAACCTAGTCAAATTCTTGATTTGTGTATCGTTACTTTGATAATTGTTTAAATTTGGATAATTTAGCAAATTAGAATTTTTGGGTTAATGAAAAGTGTTGAAATTAAATTGTGGAAATGGTTTGTAAGACTTATTTAAGATGTTTAATAAGTATTATGGCCATTAGAATTGTTAAAACATCATGTTTTGTTTTAAAACGGCTAATTGATGCTTACTAGGTTTCTTGTAATAAATCGAATTAATCAATTTATTGGTTTTGATTATTTCAACTTATTTCATATATATATTTAGTGTGTTGCGAAACCACGAATTGTACGTTTGGGTTTTTCTCGATCAATCGGCGTTTGTAAGCCGATATCGAGGGTTATTTGGTTCTTTTGCATGAGCAGACCATAGGTTTTGACCGATGTGAGATTCGTGTGTCGTTTTGGTCATGAGTCGGATTTTATTGTGATACTATATGTTATGATACGTAGGTACCCTCACGAGGACTTTGAGACGATAAGAAAGTGCGTGGCGACATCGGCATCGGCAAGCGAAGATCGAGGTGAGTAGATATATATCTACGGGGTGAGTCGGGTGGATGGCGTATAGCACCCCGGCAAATTCATAAGATTTTGATGTGACGTGGTATAGAGATACATATATGGGTTATTGCGAGATATGAACCTTAGAAAGAAAAGCATTAGGAGATCATGGGTTAGTGTTATCGAAAGTTGAAGAAAGGATTTAGTTGGTTTCTTAGTCGTGAACCCTAGAGTAAGGTTGTACATACACATATACACACACGGGATATGGTTTTGGGTGTATATGTCATATGTATATTTATATATATATATGTGGTTGTATTGGTGCTTATATATATACATACATGTATACATGGATGTTGAGGATAGTATATGGTACTTGGAGATGAGTCGATATAATTGGGCATGATGCCGTGAGATCAGTGATGTGATTTGGTTCGTACTATGAGATACGACAGGAGATTATAGCGGATCTTTAGGCGATGTGTTTCAGACACACGCACGTATATTTGTTGATGGCATCAGTATGTACTAGACTTAGATCTGTACCCCAGTTCATGACATATGATGATAAGGATACCAGATGAGTAATGAGATAAAATATGATATTTGACCCGTACCCTGATTTGGGATGCCGTACGATGGACTTACCGTACGAACTATATTGATAATAGATCCGCACTCTTGACTCGAGGATGTCATATTATACAGTGTATCGTATGGGAAACTATTGAGGCGGGATCACCGACTATTATATATATATCGACTCAGACTTAGGTGGTTTCCTTACCCTTTTCGATTATCCTGTTAGCTCAGTCATGTAGTTTATTTGTAGATGTTAGACTAAATTCGATTCATACCTATTTCAAAACTAACGAATCATATGTATTTTAAAGTCAGGACAGGGATTCTACGGATATTTCAAAGAGCATATCTTTTCTTAAAAACACTGTAGCCCTTATTTTCAAAGCACCACGATTCGTATTATTTCAAATGGCAAAACAGTATGACACATGTATAGCAGTGTAGATCCCTTATTGTTAAATTATCGTTCATGTTCCGCATATTATTGTTGCATTTTCTATTCGTTGCCATTTATTATGTTGTTATCGTCTCATTGCATGTTTATTGTGTACTTAGTGATTATGAAACCATGTTGTCAGGACACCAGCACTATTACCGATGATGCGTATATTCCACATACACTAGCTTGCCGGCTCACACACATCATCATCGGTAATTGCCATGTCACTTACACTTTAGAACATATTATTTCATTGATATAATCAGCTAAATGCTAGTTACCACATAATATTTGCGTGATTGCTCTCATGTGTTATCTTAGAGATTGTATTCTTTACATAGATACTTCATGCATTCATATATTCATTGGTTATGCAGTATTATGGAGATTTATGCCGGTTTTCATTGTTATTGACATGGTGACTTGATGATTTCGGATCCTTCTTTAGATTTTCTGAATTTGGAAACCGCATGAGAATGTTTTATAAACTGATGTTTTATTTAAAAGATAAAGATGCGACTTTCCTTGATATGATATGTATTGTCCACCATGATATTTTCTCGGTTCTGAGATGGTTTTCGAAACCCGATTCGAGGAGTTGGATGAACCGTCTGTGGGTACATGGTAGACCCGGTATGGTACCCCAGGGCAAGAAGCTCGAGTTGTAGACGATGAGCCGGGTAGGGTAAGACTGCCTACCGGTGATTGTTTGGCGCGGCGGATATTCGGAGGATACCGTTCATGGTCGCGTGATTGATTATTTGGGCCGATCAAGACCGACGGAGCCCGAGGTATTGAGATATTGAAATTTGAGACACTGAGATATCGAGATTTGATGATACAGGCCAGTCCGAATAGCCGGAGCCTGAGATTTTGAGATTCATGTTTTGTGTCGATACTTGACACTGACTTCTCTATTGATTTCATTGATGATATTCGATTTATATACATACAGGAATCTCATTAAATAAAGAAAATAGTTGTCTGACTCATGATGTATTCTGTTTCCATTCGTAATGCATTCATATATCATATATCTGATATGTTGCTATCTGAGGCACCGTCACGAGCACGTAGTATTGCACTTATATGTGGATGGATCAGATATTATTTGAGGATAGTACTTGATATGACCTAGGATGCGTCATACATGCGATTTCTGCTCTGTGATGTTTTGTACTCATGAGTTGGCAACTCACCCCCGTTGTGCCACAGTTCCTTGCAGGTTTTGCCGTACAGGTTTCGTTGCGGCTTTTCTGGCACACTGCTCCCATTCTGAGTGATTGCTTTGGTAGTGGGTTCACTTACATCATGACCACCCTTGTATTTTATTTTCATTGTTGTATCTAGAAACTCCATCAACCAGACATGTATTTATTTCGACCTTAGAGTCGTGCGTTGTATTATTATGGTTTTCATGTTGATTTGAGTTTCTTTTGAGTTTTGATCCTCGCCCTTCGGGGATGTATATTATCTTGCTTGTGTGGTTGTGATCGTAGATTGACGAAGAGCTAGCTCCCGCTTGGGGATGCCTTTTATCATTTCGTATACTATTCATATTGTACCTGGTTTGGGGCCAGTATTTACAAAGGAAACTCTGCCGAAATTTTCAGAAAAGACATGATGTTTTAAAAGACGCATAATTCGGCTTATGCTATTAAAACTTCTTGCTTAAAAATTGGGTTTTTATCCTTCACTCTACTGCTTTACTTGGTTTGGATTTCTGGGTTTTGGCTTACTTAGATTACGTACGCCTCGAGACGTTTCGTAGTTTAAGTGTCGGTCATGTTCCGTACTTTTTGGGTCTTGACAAAGTTGGTATCAGAGTGTTAGGTTTTACCTTCTGAGTGTAGGATGACCCTTGGTTGATGGAGTAGGTGACTTAAGAAGAGTGACGTGCCGTGTGTATGTTCCACGACATACTTATGATACGATACTCCGCTTAAGAAGCCTTAGGATGTACATTTCTTTGCACAGTATTATCTTCATTCTTTTATCTATCCTCTTCAGTAACGGTTTATGGTTTTGCTGCCATGATTAGACGGACAGAGAATGCTACGGCTAGAGTTGCATCAGCATGAGCTCGTCATGGACGAGGACTGACCAGGGTGTGATTCTAGGGACATACGATTGCATAGAGGCATCGTTTATTTGTGTTTTCGTGCTATGAGCGTTTGATGGATCGATTTTACGAGATTTTTCGGACATGCAGATCAGCACCAGAGGATTGGGCCACTGCTAGAGGCAGCCAGAATGTGATGACCGTCAAAATACTGATTATTTTGATGATTGAGGCACTGTTCAGCGTGCGGACGAATAAGCCAGTGATTGCTGCGAGTGACAAGATATCGCCCCAGATGTTTGAAGCTAATTCCGCACGAGTTATACTTCGAGATATGATTGATGGTCGCTAGTCACCAAAGATGAAAGACTAGGTCATGTGACTCATTGCCTACCCCGATGCGAGGTCATCAGATTGATTGATTCCAGTTAGAGACGACTTCACGCAGGTACGTTGAGAGTCGATAGAGACGATCGAATGTTAGGAACCCATTTTCCAAGTTTAAAGTATTCGGAAAACAATGCAAGTAATTCTACGGACCCTCTAGAAGAATGAAACCCTAACTCGATATAATGACCATGAGAATGCTTCGAAACCTTAGGGTTTACAGCAGTTCAGTGGTACCATTAATGAGGCTTGGGTTTTCCCTTCTAAGGTTGGTCCATAGGTGTTGTAGCATATATTCGATACTATTAAACTGTACCCAAAATGTTGAGCTCTTGGGGGATTATTGAACGTTGACGAATCGATCGAAAGGTTCGGCATCATTCGGATATCATGTGATGGGATACATTGCTTGGAAGACTCCAGATACAAGTATGGCCATTGGAGCGCAGTCCATGCAGCCACGAGAGACGAGTCCGAAGCAGTCGACATTAGAGAAAAGTGGAGTAAAAGGTTTGTACGAGATCTTGATGAGATGACGTTCCACTCCGCTGACATCAAAGATGTGATACGCATGCAGAGGCGTCATATATGGATATATCTTCCAGAAGGAGTCGCGATGAATATGCAGCCATTCCGGAACAACAAACAGATTTAGTAAAGGATGATGACTTCCGGGCAGTTCGGCAGAAACAAGATTAGGAGAGACTTCGACAGAACCTTTCTGGAATACTATATGAGAAGATTTGGACGCAGGACCGGTCATATGACGCACACCCAGTAGGCCAGAGTTCGGCATCGTCGACGAGACATGTTATGAGTGACCATGACAATTGGCCAGAGATCTATAGAGGATGTGCCAGGGTGAGACTGTTCCCGTTATCTTTGATTTCGGTATTTTGGACGGTTTATTTGCATGAATGAGATTTTGTGCACCACACTTGCACTTGACTTCAGTTTGACGTCATTTGAGATATTGATTTTGATTCCATGCCTATGACATGTATATGATTTGACATGTGTTTTTTGCTTAGCTTTCATACACTTTTAGTATTATGATTCGACTTTTTGCACGCTGATGCATATGGTTATGAGGTTATATACCATGGTATACCTGATTGGATCTGGATTTGAGATGTGATGTATACCGTCGATTTCGATTGTGATACTCGATATTTGTTTTCGTGCACCTTGTGCACTTGATTGGATTTTGCGCAAGTTCGGCGCTTGACATTGGATTTCGTGCATGTTGGACGCACTTGATTTAGATTTTATTCGTGCATGATTGACGCACCTGATTTTCATTTTCACGCATGTTGGGCGCATGATATGAGATGCGATTTTGGTGCACACCAGATGCACTAAATCGGGATTCTTTGTGCATATCAGATGCACCGGATATTGCTGTCAGGCACACCCGTTGCCTTTGACAGGTGTTTCGTGAACACCCGTTGCGCTTAGCTTTTGTTTCTATGCACATGTATAGCACATTCATGGATTTCGATTTCCGTGCGCACCAGACTCACGTGGCATTCTTATATATATTTGGGGATTGATTTTGAGCAGTATGTTTTTATGATATTTACTATTTGGTATAGTAGCTGAGTAGGACTATTCCGAGTACAGTACCTGAACGTATTTTGCATGTATTGAAAGTTATCGAAGGGATTTCCAAAGAGGAGCTATAGTCTCAGTATTTACATACGTGTCCGAGATGACACGAAACATTTTATAAAGGAAACCCTTCTAAATCATTTTCAAAACGGCGAGATGTGCATATTAAACAAAGGATATACATATATATATAGTTATTTTCTTACAATAGACGCCCGCCACTGTGCAGTGATACGCGCATCGCACAGCGACTTAAAAGGTTTGGCATGCATTTCTTCCAGATGTTTTAATGATGTTTACATGTATAGTTGATGTATATCCTGTTGGTTTTCGTATTGGGCTTTGACATTGATGTCTTCACCATAACTCCGATGATTGCGAGATACTTGACGAAGTTTTGATTTGGTTTATATACTCGTTTTCATGCGTATGCATTGCGCTATGATGTGATTTATGTGTTTATGATTTCGGAGCCCCGACGACTTGATCTTTTTACTGGAATATTTTAGTATTTGGGGGAGTTTTGATTTTAAATTCGGAGACCAAATTTCTTTAACGGGGGAAGATTGTAACGGTTTGAAAATCGCTTAGGTGAAATTTCGGATAATCGGTAAATACTGGTGTTTTCCGTAAAAAACAAGATATAATTATTCTTCAACATAAAATTAAATAAACCTATTCTAGATATATAATTGCTAGTATTTAGTATTTAATGGGTCACTTATAAAATTTCTGGATTACAAAAATATTTCCGTAATTAATTATTTTTAATATTATTTTAAGGCTTCACTAATAAATTTAATTAGTGATAATTACAAATTGGAATGGGTTAATACAAGTTTTGTGCATCATGGAATATTAAACCAAGACATAACATGTTTTTTTTGTGGTGAAAAGAAGTCGTGAAAATGGTTTTAGAAAATATAAAAGAAAAGGCTTATTTTGTGAAAATAACTAAATAGAAATTGAGCTATGGTGCTAGTTTGACTTGGGGGTTTTGGTGTTATCTTTTTTTTTTGAAACCACACTCACACAAACACCCAAATCCCCCTTTTAATGGCCGAGCCCAGCAGGAACACCCGCCCACCCAAATTCCTTCAGCTCATTTGGAAAGAAAACAAAGGAAAAAGAAAATTTAAAAAGAAAACAAGAATGAAAGAGTATGGGCTTTGTTGACTTGGGCAACTTTGTTGACTTGCACACCTTTACCTCTTTCTTCCCCTCACCCAATTTGGCCGAGCCCCTTCTCCACTTCAGCAGCAGCCCCCTCCCAAAATCCCCATCTCATTCTCCTGAGAAATTAATCAAAATTGCCTCAAAAATCCATCAAAACTCCCACAACTCCAAAATCTAATCCCTACCCATTTTTCCTTGGCCATTCAAGCATGGATCTTGGAGCTTGGAAGCAAGTTTGGGAGGCTAGATTGCAAGTTTGATCTATGGGTTGTGAGGTATAAATCATGACCCTTTTGTTTAATTGTTTGTTATTACTTCAAACTAAGTTAATGAAGGGTTTAATTTAGGTTTTAAATTGCAAGTCTAAATTCAAGATTTGGGGTTTGTCAAATTCAAGTTAGGGTTTTATTATGTAATTATGGCTGAAAAGTGTAATTTATCACCTTATGAAATGAAAAACCTAATCTAGTTGCTATTTTGCAATTTGTTAATTTAAAATTGTAATAATTAAGCTATATTGCAAACTAGGTTTTAAAATTAAGTTAAATTGTAAGATTAAAAATCTAATTAGGGTCTTCATGACATCATTAAATTTATAAATTGTAGTTTACCACCTTAGATCATGAAAAACCTAGTCAAATTATTGATTTGTGTATTGTTACTTTGAAATTTTTTTAAATTTGGATAATTTTGCAAAATAGAATTTTTGGGTTAATGAAAATTGTTGAAATTAAATTGTGGAAATGGTTTATATGACTTATTTAAGATGTTTAATGTGTTATGGCCATTAGAATTGTTAAAACATCAAGTTTTGTTTTAAAACGGCTAATTGATACTTACTAGGTTTCTTGTAATAAATCGATTTAATCAATTTATTGGTTTTGATGATATCAACCTATTTCATATATATGTTTAGTGTGTTGCGAAACCACGAATTGTACGTTTGGATTTTTCTCGATCAATCAGCGTTTGTATGCCGATATCGAGGGTTATTTGGTTCTTTTGCATGAGCAAACCATAGGTTTTGACCGATGTGAGATTCGTGTGTCGTTTTGGTCATGAGTCGGATATTAATGAGATACGTTGTGTTATGATACGTAGGTACCCTCACGAGGACTTCGAGACAACAAGAAAGCGCGTGGCAACATCGGCATTGGCAAGCGAAGATCGAGGTGAGTAAATATATATCTACGGGGGGAGTCGGGTGGATGGCATATAGCACCCCCGCAAATTCATAAGATTTTGATGTGACATTGTATAGAGATACATATATGGGTTATTGCGAGATATGAACCTTAGAAAGAAAAGCATTAGGAGATCATGGGTTAGTCTTAGCGAAAATTGACGAAAAGATTTAGTTGGTTTCTTAGTCGTGAACCCTAGAGTAAGGTTGTACACACACATATACACACACGGGATATAGGTTTGGGTGTATACGTTATATGTATATATATATATATGTATATATAGGTGTATTGGTGCTTATATATATATATACATACACGTATACACGGATGTTGAGGATAGTATATGGTACTTGGTGATGAGTCGATGTGATTGGGCATGATGCCGTGATATCAGTGATGTGATTTGGTATGTACTAAGAGATACGACAGGAGATTATAGCGGATCTTTAGACGATGTGTTTCAGACACACGCACGTATATTTGTTGATGGTATCAGTTTGTACTAGACTTAGATCTGTACCCCAGTTCATGACATATGATGATGATACCAGATGAGTAATGAGATAAAATATGATATTTGACCCGTACACTAATTTGGGATGCCGTACAATGGACTTACCGTACGAGCTATATTGATGATAGATCTGCACTCTTGACTCGAGTTTGTCATATTATACAGTGTATCATATGGGATACTATTGAGGCGGGATCACCGACTATTATATATATATTGAATCAGACTTATCTGGTTTCCTTACCCTTTTCGATTAGCCTGTTAGCTCAGTCCTGTAGTTTATTTGTAGATGTTAGACTAGATTCGATTCATACCTATTTCAAAACGAACGAATCGTATGTATTTTAAAGACAAGACAAGGGATTCTACGGATATTTCAAAGGGCGTATCTTTTCTTAAAAACACCGTAGCCCTTATTTTCAAAACACCACGATTCGTATTATTTCAAATGGCAAAGCAGTATGACACATGTATAGCAGTGTAGATCCCTTATTGTTACATTATCATTCATGTTCTGCATATTATTGTTGCATTTACTATTCATTGCCATTTATTATGTTGTTCTCGTCTCATTGCATGTTTATTGTGTACTTAGTGATTATGGAACCATGTTGTCAGGATACCAGCACCATTACCGATGATGCGTATGTTCTACATAGACTTACTTGCCGGTTCACACACATCATCATCGGTAATTGCTATGTCACGTGCACTTTAGAACATATTATTTCATTGATATAATCAGCTAAATACTAGTTACCTCATAATATTTGCGTGATTACTCTCATGTGTTATCTTATAGATTGTATTCTTTACATAGATACTTTATGCATTCATATATTCATTGGTTATGCCGTATTATGGAGATTTATGCCAGTTTTCATTGTTATTGACATGGTGACTTGATGATTTCGGATCCTTCTTGAGATTTTATGAATTTGGAAACCGCATGAGAAAGTTTTATAAACTGAAGTTTTATTTTAAAGAGAAAGATGTGGTTTTCATTGATATGATAAGTGTTGTCCACCATGATGTTTTCTCGGTTCTGAGATGATTTTCAAGACCCGATTCGAGGAGTTGGATGAACCGTCTACGGGTATATGGTGGACCCGGTATGGTACCCCGGGGCAAAAAGCTCGAGTTGTAGACGATGAGCCCGGTAGGGGAAGACTGCCTACCGGTGATTGTTTAGCGTGGCAGATATCTGGAGGATACCGTTCGTGGTCGTGTGATTGATGATATACGCCGATCCGGACTGACGGAGCCCGAGGTATTACGATATTGAGATATTGAGATTTGAGACTTTGAGATATTGAGATTTGATGATACAGGCCAGTCCGGATAGCCGGAGCCTGAAATATTGAGATATTGAGATTCATGTTTTGTGTCGACACTTGACACTGATTTCACTGTTGATTTCATTGATGATATTCGATTTATATACATACAGGAATCTCATTAAATAAAGAAAACAGTTGTCTCACCCATGATGTGTTCTGTTTCCATTCATAATGCATTCATACATCATATATCTGATATGTTGCTATCTGAGGCACTGACACGAGCACGTAGTATTGCACTTATATGTAGATAGATTAGGATATTATTTGAGGATAGTACTTGATATGACCTAAGATGCGCCATACATGCGATTTCTGCTCTGTGATGTTTTCTACTCACGAGTTGGCAACTCACCCCCGTTGTGCCACAGTTCTTTGAAGGTTTTGCCGTACAGGTTTCGTTGCGGCTTTTCTGGCACACAGCTCCCATTCTAAGTGTTTCCTTTAGTAGGTGGGTTCACTCGCATCGTGACCACCCTTCTATTTTATTTTCATTGTTGTATCTAGAAACTCCATCAACCAGACTTGTATTTATTTCGACCTTAGATTCGTGCGTTGTATTATTATGGTTTTCATGTTGATTTGAGTTTCTTTTAAGTTTTGATCCTCGCCCTTCGGCGTTGTATATTATCTTGCTTGCGTGGTTGTGACCGTCGATTGACGAAGAGCTAGCTCCCACTTGAGGATGCCTTTTATCATTTCGTATACTATTCATGTTGTACCCCGTTTGGGACCAGAATTTAAAAAGGAAACTCTGCCGAAATTTTCAAAAAAGAATTGATGTTTTAAAAGACGCATAATTCGGCTTATACTATTAAAACTTCTTGCTTAAAAATTAGTTTTTTTCTTCACTCTACTGCTTTACTTTGTTTGGATTTCTGGGTTTTGGCTTACTTAGATTACGTACGCGTCGGACGTTTCGTAATTTATGTGCCGGTCATGTTCCGTACTTTTCGGGTCGTGACAATCAATGATACACTTCTCTCTATCCCCGTCTTTGAGAAAACCGTAGTATCTCTTTGGCGGTTGAGACAGCCTACTACTCCTGCGGAGTGATGCGGGGATGTCCTGTTCTTTTGAAACTTCTGGTTCCACCAAGCTTTCAGTAATAGCTTGTGGTTATGGAATTTCTTCAAGTTCTATTGCGCTCCCACTTTTTTCTGTAGGGTTACCTAGGATGGCAGCATGGTTTCGGGAGGCATCGTCCATTCCGTTTTTTTAATTTTTGTCGTTCTAAATAACTCTAACAAAGAATCTTTAACTAGAAATTTAAACAAACAAGCAATGTTAAGAACTTAACATCTAAGTGAATGAGGAATACAACCTTTCTAGATCGGTCCTTCACTTCAAAAGCTCCGTGTAGTAGTCCATTCGCTGCGAGTTGTAATCTCCCGTACTCTAGAAAAGGTTACTTTGGAGAAATGAACAAGCTTGCTCGAAGCCTTCGAGGCCGAAAATGATCTACGTCGAGAAGACTCAAGCGCATGCTACCTCTTCACTAAATTAGGGTTTAGTGAAGAAAACATCCTAAACTAAATGGCTAATAGTAGAGGATGATGAAGTAGGAAATGGGCTCTCTTTAGTTTTCTTTTTCTCACATTATTTTCTCACCATAGAAAAAGCTAGTAAGCTTTTTCTCTCATGAAGAGGAAGAAGAAGAAGTGTGGAGAGAATGAATGAACACATGAGGTGAGAATAACAATCATGGGTGAGTTAGTGCCATACACTAACTCATGTAGAGAATAAACCATGGGTTAATAAATATCTTCAAGTAAAACAAAATGAGTGGACTTGGTCAATAGTTCCACAAGCTTCTACAAGCTTCAACCATGTGACTAATTACCACTAATTTTGTGAATTACCAAGATAAATAAAACCCTCACATTATTTTAAGTATGGTGTAAGTCTCATACACCCATGTTGAATGTGGCATCAAGCATGACACAAAATAATGTACATTAATATATATCACATATATACCAAGTGTACACAAGTGAGAAAAGAAATCTTGAGTGAGCTAATATTAGTTAATATAAGATAATATATCAAATATATAATTATACATTAAATTATTAAAACAACACTTGATTTAATAATCCGGCTATATCATATTCAACCAACTAATATCAAATGTAACAATCCATCGAATCAACACTTGATCCGATAACCCGGTTATATCTCATATAACCGTCCGATATCACATATCGCGAGAATAGAATGCGGTATCATATACGCGCATTAATCTTGGTCCCGCAGATATCACATATGTGCTCCTACTTCGTTTCGCATGAACCAGGAAACCTCTGTGTAAGACGCTAAAGACTCATCAATACGCCGGCAGTAGGTGATGATCATATCAAACACCCACAGGCCGCAAGCGGACTGCTAAACGTAACGGCCACCCGGCAATTGAGCGATCAGAAGATCAATGTTCATACCAGAATATTGCATTTTATACCGCCCATTCTTACGCTCGTTTGTTTATAGGCAGGTGCTTTTAATCCATGTTTGCTACATATTTACAGGCCACAGTTTTCTAGTCCAAAATAACGCAATTAACACAAAATCTCCATTGTTACGCCAAAATACAGAACATCTGTTGACTGCAGATAAAAGCCGGGTTCCGTTCATCCGTATCCGTCCAGTGCCGCGCACTGGTTCCTGAGACAAGACATATGACAGTGGTCATTCGTGTCTCGGAGAAGCACAGAGCACGAAAGGGGCAGCACAAGAATCAATAGGTGCGCGGAGCTCGAGGGAGAAAGGTCAAATCAATCAAAAGTGTAGCTATGTTTGGACTGTGCAGATCTGAAGCAATTGTGGAAGCAATTTGCAATTTGGTATATGTAGAACAACATAGGACAGAAGAACAGACAAAGCCACAAAGTATGACATGTCAAATCATCTAAATGGCCGCGGTTCCGCGGCATAAGCGCTCTTAGGCCGCGGAACCGCGGCCATATAGCCTCCTCAGATGATTATTTTTCAGGGGTAGGTTTGTCTTTTCCTGTAGGGTCAGAATGTTGCCCTAGATTTCCAGCTCCCTGCGTATAAATACCCCAGTTCTGAGCCAAGCCAAGGAGTTCATTCTTAAGCCTTTTTTTTGTTAGTTTTTAGTCTTCTTCTTCTTCTTCTTCTTCTTCTTCTTCATTCCTTCCTCCATTAAAATGTAGTGAGAGCATTGAGTGGATGTTAAATGAAGATGAGGGTTTTTATATCATTCTTTTGTTTAGCTTCCCCTTGAGATCCTTGCTTTCTCTTGATCTTTCAACCTCATCATTGAGCTTGAAAGTTTAAGGGTTGGTTATTGATCTCAAGGGTTGTATCTTCATATGGAATTTGTGCTTCATTTTGCATTGGGTTTTTAGCTCTCTCTTGATCTTGCAACCTCTTAATTGAGCTTGCAAGTTTAAGTTTGGGTTATTAAACCCACGTTGTGTAACTTGTTCCATGGTTTCTAGTTCTCTTTCTTGCTTATTTCTTTCTTGCTTTTTATTACTTGCTTTACATTCATGCTTTACTTTCTTGCACTTTAAATTCCATGCCCATACTTAATTGTAATCTTTTCTTTTCTTTTGCTCTTTTTGGTTCGTTTTGTGAATGGCTGTAATTATTGTTGTTAAGAATAAATACGATATTGTAAGTTAATGTTTCTTTACTCATTTCCTTTTCCCGTTATTTTCCATTGAACTCCGCCCAAACGTTACGCAAGCGCTCCGTGAGGCACCCTACCCTACCAAGGTAACGGTGATTCCTAACCGCGACCGGTTGCATTCGGTTTGGCCGGAGGCGAAAGAAAGAGACAAGAACGGAAGGAAAAGGGTAAATAAGCCGGATTCCATGAATACCGTGCTTAAATCCGCTAATCCACGTTGTTGCCGATTGCTCTAGCTTCAATTGGTCATGACTCGGCTCAAAGGTTTTGAGTATGGATTTCTTTAGCTTACGCTTTAGTATCTTTTTCTTAACAACTTTATACTTGCATATATCACTTAGGATAGAACTGAACAAACATATACACATTCTTTATTGACACGTCTAAAACTCGAACAGACATACAACCATCTCTCTGTGGATCGACCCGTGCTCAACCGGCTAGCTGCAAAGCGACACCGTCCTGATCGCGGTTATAACTTTAGAACTTTGAACATCCGACACGCCAAAAGCGTGCGATCAATCAACAAGCAAGCATGCTCATACTCCTGCGAATCCAATCAGTAACACTACCGTACAGTTCGTTCTCTTCGTCAGATATGTCATATATCATCGCATGGGGACGGTAAAACGTCAGACCCCAATAGCCTTATAAGTCATGCCAATGCAAGTTCCATAACAGTTCGAGAAACTACTGATAACACTTACCAGTAAATCTCAACAACCCTGGCCATGGATTTCATGTTATGGCCAATCGAGCTTAGCGCAACATCAACCCCTAATACCCGGAGAGACGCATCCCCTCCTATCGCTCATTGCCCCCATGTGAATCGGGACTGTACCCAAAAAACACCTGTTTGCATGACTCAGTAGAGCCGTGGTAGGGTGGAAATAAAAGCACAGTGGGAGACACACAAGACTCTATGACGATCTTGGGTCGACAGACTAACCTGTACCAGTGTCAAAAGAGAATTGTTATCTAACGATGGGTATAATACCATCTAGGTGTTCTCGGCGAGTCCGTTCAGTGTACCCAGTTTCCACTGAGCACCCGTACACCATCTTTGATGTCAAACACCAATGGATGTGGGATCATCCATCACCCATCAAATGGGTTAAGATGCGTATATGCTAGTCTAGTCTTGAGCATCGATACCCTGTCTCGACACTCCCTCGACTAGGAACAATTATAGGGTGTACTTATGGACTACACCTGGCCCCACTAGTATGATCTCCACCATAGTCCTGGGTGTCAAGTACACATCCTAAAGGGCTTTGTCAACATGTGAGAGCAAGACAGCATCACGTATACAAGTCAACATGTTAAGATAACGAGAAACCAGATAGCATACTATTATATCGAACAAGAAAGTCCTCCCTACATATGTCCAATCATCCACTAAAATATACATCCCATGTACAGTAATGGCCTCTAGGGCATACATATAACTAACAATCTCCCACTTGCACTAAGGCCATTTGTCGCAGTATCATATATTTAACAATATAGCAGTAGCTGTAGTATCCCATACTCAACCATCCCAAAATCTCTCAAATTGTATTTGGGAAAGCAGGCCTTGGTGAGTGGATCCGCCGTGTTAACCTCAAAATCAACTCTCCTTACCTCGATCCGTTGGAGATCAACCATCTCCCTGATCATGTGATACTAGTCTCAGAATATGTCCGTATCGCTGATGGGACTGGTGTCACGAGGCGAAAGCCACTACTCCATTGTTGTCACAATAACAGTTATTGGACGCTCAATGGTGGGAACCTTTCTCATCATATGAACAAGTAATGTCCAGACAATCTCTTTGGTAGCATCGTTGGTATCAATGTATTCAGTCTTTATCGTCTAGTATGCCACGGTATCTAGCTTGGAACTCTTCCAATCATATCGTCGTTCCACTGAGGGTAAAGACAATGCCTGTTACTGACTTTAAGTCGAACTTATCACTCTGGTAGCTGGAACCAAGAACTTTCTTTTAGTGCTTCTCAAGTACTTAAGAATGTCCACCACAACTGTCTAGATATTCTCCCAAGATCCGATTGATTCCTGATCACTATATCTAGTGAGTCATCTACATCTGGTTTGGTACATAACATCGCATACATGATAGAACCTATTACCAAAGCATAGGGTATCCCTTGCATGCGAGTGATCCATGAGTAAGTGGGCGAACCATCACGTTTAGAATCCTCCATACTAAACCCCTTTAGTATGGTGTTAATGTACTTGGATTTAGGACACTCCCAACATCCATATAGATCTATCACCATAGATCATAATCCACAAGATATAGTAGGTATCATCCAGATCTTATATTGAGAATCCTCGTGATAAGAGGAGCTTGACCGAATGTAGCATAGGAAAAACTTTCATGTCAAGAGTATGTCATCTACGTACAATACGTGGAATACAACCTTACTCTCTACAACCCTCATGTATATACAAGGTTCATCTACCCTTTTGATGAAGTCAAACACTTTGAATGCCAAATCAAAATAGATGTTCCAACTCCGAGATGCTTGCATTGGTCCTGATGGACTTAAGCATAGCTTTGAAAATCTCAAGTTTTCCATTTACACCAAGAATCTTCTCAAGATCCATTTTCTCCCAATGGGTTTTACCCCTTCAGGTGTAACATGCAAAGTCATACTTTGTTGGTATACATGGATTCCATCTTAGATCGCATAGCATCCATCCTTTTCACAGAGTTTCCACTCGTGATGGCCTGCCTGAACCTAGTTAGGCCATCATCAACCATGATGCAATCCTCGCTCCTACTGTCACCGAGAAGACCGTAGTATCTCTCAAGTGTATAAGGAACCCTACCAGATTCACGGAGAGGCTGAGGTTCGTTGGAGACTATTGAATTCTTTGGTTTCACCAAATCGTTAGCTGTTAGTTTGTGTAGATGGAACTCCTTCCAGTTCTACCTCATGACCACTAATTTCTTCACAAGAAATTCATTTTCTAAAAAAGTGGCTTGCTGAGAAACAATACACCTTTTGCTCCTCAGATTGGTAGAAGATATTCCCTTACAAATGTTTGGGATATCCTAACAAACTTATAAGGAACTGACCTTTCCTCGAGTTTGTCCGAATTTTTCTTTTTAACATAAGCCGGACAACCCCATATCTTAACTCGTTTAAGACATGGTCTCTACCCATTTCATATCTCATATGGAATGGTAGGCACTGATTTGGATGGAACCCCATTCAATAGGTATGCAGCTTCTCAAGTGCATAACACCCAAAAGAAAACAGGTAACTCAGCAGTACTCATCATAGAGCGTGCCATATCTTATAGGGTGTGATACCTACGCCCCGATACACCGTCGTACTGTGGTGTATATGAAAGAGTAAGTTGAGAGAGAATCACATTCTCCTTTTAGAAAAACAAGGAATTCCATGCCCAAGTATTCTCTTCTCCGATCACATCGAAGGACTTAATACTTCTACCCGTCGGTTCTTTAACTTCAAGCTTATATTCCTTGAATTTCTCAAAAGTTTCAGACTTGTGTTTCAACAGAAATATATGTCTGAATCCTGAGGGATAGTCGATGAATATAATGAAGTACAAAGAACCAATCTTGGCATTTGTAGACATAGGACCGTATACATCATCATGTATGCGTCTCAAGAGTTCAGTAACTCTTTCTCTGTTTCCAGTAAACGGAGTATTGGTCAGTTTACCTTTGAGATAAGATTGGAAAGTATCATAAGATGAAAATTCAAACAGATTCTTATATTCATCTTTATATAACTTAGCTGGTCGTGTCATATTGGTATGACCTAGTCTACAATGCCATAAGAAGGATTGGTTCATTTCTGAACTACTCCTCTAGTGTGTGTTCTATACACTTTGAAGTGTGGTTCGATTTAAAACGTATA
The DNA here is from genome assembly GCA_030015575.1 of Agapanthus africanus. Taxonomy (NCBI): domain Eukaryota; kingdom Viridiplantae; phylum Streptophyta; class Magnoliopsida; order Asparagales; family Amaryllidaceae; genus Agapanthus; species Agapanthus africanus. Next base: position 284,236,446 of record CM057344.1, read on the forward strand.
TGCTATTATATAACGTGCCTGATCGAATCAACTCTTGATTCAGGAGAATGTTCACAACATTATCCTCTAATACAAAATTATATCCTTCTTTAACTTAATAAAGAAAACGATGTAATGTTGTATATCAGGTTCGGTATGTAATAACATTCGTTCAGAATCAATGTATTAATACAAGGTGATATTTGCCAACTAATTTGGCTGCAACAATTGCACCATTCTCTGACCCTTAAAGACATATCACTCATTTTCAGTTCTCTACCTTTCAGTAGCTCATGTAACAGATTACATATGTGCGATCCTGATCCGGTATCACATACCCAGGACGTAGAGGATACTGAGAAACAGTTCTCGGTAATGAACACACCCAAAGAAGATGCATCAACATGCACTTTCTTCAATTGGGTAGCATGTGAATCCGGATATTCCCCTATTTCCTGCTCAGTCTTATAATAATTATAAGAAAGAACGGAACCAACGTTCTCTAGGACAGTATAATAAGCAGGTTCGGTCAATGCATCCATATTATTATCTTGATTAAGGCGTGACATGGTTGCTACCAGGAGAGAGAAGAAAACACTCTACGTGCGCTCTTTATAAGATTAGATTGGTTATTATTTTATATAATATGGATGGCTCCCACTGTTTTTATTAAATCTTCCTTCAAACCCTAAAAGGTAAGATTAGCCGGGATTAATTACACCCTACAAATTCACCAATCTTTCAGCCAGGCCAGTACCGGTACTTTGAGGGAGGTTTCCCGTGCTTTCGCACGGACCTAATTAAAATAAACCTCATGTTCCCAGGGGCGTAACCCCGTTAACACCTTTCTAGACACCTACTTGATCGGCTAATTGTAATGTACAAAACTCTCCCAGGAGTAACTCTTACTCGTAGTGGGTATCGGGATCCAATTATCTCATAGAAGGTATGCAATCTCATTGCAAATTTCAACACTTGATATTCCCGATAATGGTTTTTACCCCTAGCACTTATGACCTTGACTATAATCAACATATCATAAGCACATGCCAAGTCCTACCCGTCATTTCTTGATTAATTAGACCCACTCATATGACCCTTGACTATGATCAACATAATCACATGACTGTCCTAGTTAATCGTATCATATGCGGTGTAGGAAGACATCACTTAGCTACCGTACACTACGCCTTGACTATGATCAACATACGCAGCACGAATACTGAGTACTCTACTTCCTAAAATGATGGAGGGCTACGCAGGTTTTTAAGGAAACCATGAGTGTAATGATCTTGATATCGTTGTAGAATCGAGTGATTTTGAAAAGGAGTGTTTTTTAGGTTTTTACTAGTTTTGCTAAGGAGGTCACTCCCGTTGAAGGAATCTCGGCTCTTTCCTTATCGAATAAGGTGCAGGATATTTCACAAATACCACTATGGAATGCAAAAACTATAAAAGCAACCAAAAGACAAACCGAGTTTGTAGCATCTGCTAATTTTGCTAATGACGTCATCCCGGTGAAGGGATCTCGGCTCTTTCCTTATCGAATAAGGCGCTGGATATTCTACAAGGAATATCGCTATGCAAAGCAAGAACTAGAGCTACCAGTTTTTAAAACAAGTTTCACAACATCTTTATGTTTCTTTTATTTCATTAATCTCATTAATGAAGTCCCATTAATTTTGCTTCCCAAGCATCACATATGAAACGAAAGCAGCAATATTAATTATATCTCATATATATATAATATAGGAATTCGTCTCAGAATATCTAGTGATCACATCACAGAAGAATCACATATGAAATATTAGATATACTAGGAATTCCGTGTTTTAATTTAAGCCCGAATAAAACACAGATTCCACGGTCGCGATGAATAGCCAAACCCACATCCCTAGACCCCTACGAGAACGGCAAGCAACCCTACCAATTCTAGAGTTAGGAGACCCGGTCTCGACTCCTCGAGATGGTCTCTCAGTAGACCCTAGAACCAGGTTACTTATGCTCCCCTCATTGGGTCTATCTTAATGCGGAAAAGTAAATAATATACATCAATGGTGATATCATCCTCAACCCGGAAGTGCCCCAATAAAAGAATATTACATACAAGATTTTACATGAGTGAAAATAAAAAACTCTCATCTCAGATAAAAAAAACCCGGCTATTCAAAACAAGACGATCCAATATATCATATCACAGTAACACATAACATCACATGTCATCAACATAAGTAAATATGCATATCCTAAATGTCGTTGACATATAGCACCGAAACCGGCGATACACCATATATTATACTTACGGTAGCAGAAAAGAAAGTGAAAAACCACAACAGTTGGATCCGCAACCACCTTAGACATCATAAACCCAATGTATCACATACTTTGGATTTCATGCCCAACAAATGAATTCCTTAGAAATCACATGCCTAACAATTATAAACCCCACATTTTAGTCTCGATATTGAAAACGCTTTTCAATAACCTGTCGGGTAATTCAACAAGATTCCCGACAACATGATCGAATGCTCATCGGGAACTTTAATAGACGGCCAAACCCCCTGATGCCGTCGACGAAGTGCACCAAGGCGGAACACCGCTGCCGCGAGCAGCCGAACGGATGCTTTTGGCAGCGGGGTTCTCCTACAGTCACTTGGTCGGGGCTATGGGTCGTGAATATCTAGTAAGGTTAGCCGGCGAGTATCCGCGTACACTACGTAATTGTGACGGACTTTTGATCATATCAAAATCCCGTGGCAACTGATCAAATGAGACTAAATTGCTAGATTTATAAAATTCAAACTAGTTATCTCATAACTAATTGTGGATTCCAAATATTGTATCACAATTAAATATAGCTAGACGAAGTTAAACTTTTCAATCGAATAAACAAGAACCCAAAATTTCCCAATAAGCTCAACACTTGAGCGGAGTTCAAAAGGTAACCAGAAACTGCCACAGCTCCTATGAACTGGCCGTAGAAGGGTCAACCAATGACTCACATGTGGCACCGCTGAACTACCAAAACCCCTAGGGTTTGGTGGCTGTTCTGATGGTCACATAATTGAGTTAAGGTTTCGTTCTTCTAGAGGGTCCACAGAATCGCTTGCAAGATTTTCTGAAAATTTTAAACTCTGAAAAAGTCCAACACTTGGAAAATTTCCGGTGGGGAAAACTGGGTTATTGATATCCATTCAAAATTTTTAACATCGACTAAATAACCTGAATACATGTTAGAAGTACGACTACAAAACACTCCGAGTTGCTTTTGCAGAAAGTTAACATCACATGCAAATTTAGCAAAAACAAACAACACCTGAAACATCAAAACCCAGAGACTGGAACACAGGAAAAATTCCAGGGATGGAGCTCGGTTTTTGGCCGAGATGGGGGCTATGGTGGCCGGCCACTTTGTCCCCAAATTGCCTCAAATTTTGCCAGTGTTCATGTTATATCATATACAACACTCTGTACTTGTTTGGAAATTTTTTTGACAACAATAAAAATCGACAGAAACTGCAGTTTTGGATTTCAAGTTTCGGAGCAGTTTCGGTTTCGTAATCTAACAAATATCTTTTAAATTTCTAGCTTGTCTCTGATACCACTGTAGGGTTACCTAGGATGGCAACAAGGTTTCGGGAGGCATCGTCCATGCCATTTTTAAATTTTTGTCATTCTAAATAACTCTAACCAAGAATCTTTAACTAGAAATTTAAACAAACAAGCAATGCTAACAACTTAACATCTAAGTGAATGAGGAATACAACCTTTGTAGATCAGTCCTTCACTTCAAAAGCTTCGTGTAGTAGTCCCTTCGCTGCGATTTGTAATCTCCCGAACTCTAGAATAGGTTGCCTTGGAGTAATTAACAAGCTTGCTCGAAGTCTTCGAGGCCGAAGATGATCTACGTCGAAGAGACTCAAGCTCATGCTACCTCTTCATTAAATTAGGGTTTAGTGAAGCAAACACCCTAAACTAAATGGCTAATAGTAGAGGATGATGAAATAGAAAATGGGCACTCTTTAGTTTTCTTTTTCTCACATTATTTTCTCACCATAGAAAAAGCAAGTAAGCTTTTTCTCTCATGAAGAGGAAGAAGAAGAAGTGAGGAGAGAATGAACTCATGAGGTGAGAATAACAACCATGGATGAGTTAGTGACATACACTAACTCATGTAGAGAATAAACCATGGGTTAACAAAGATGGTTGGGTTAATAAATATCTTCAAGTAAAACAAAATGAGTGGACTTGGTCAATGGTTCCACAAGCTTCTACAAGCTTCAACCATGTGACTAATTACAACTAATTTTGTGAATTACCAAGATAAATAAAACCCTCACATTATTATAAGTATGGTGTAAGTCTCATTCACCCATGTTGCAAGTGGCATCAAGCATGACACAAAATAATGTACATTAATATATATCACATATATACCAAGTGTACACAAGTGAGAAAAGAAATCTTGAGTGAGCTAATATTAGTTAATGTAAGATAATATATCAAATAAATAATTATACATTAAATTATTAAATCAACACTTGATTTAATAATCCGGCTATATCATATTCAACCGACTAATATCAAATGTAACAATCCATCGAATCAACACTTGATCCGATAACCCGGTTATATCTCATATAACCGTCCGATATAACATATCGCAAGAATAGAATGCTGTATCATATACTCGCATTAATCTCGGTCCCGCACATATCACATATGTGCTCCTACTTCGTTTCGCATGAACCAGGAAACCTTTGTGTAGGACTCTAAAGACTCGTCAATACGCCGGCAATAGGTGATGATCATATCAAACACCCATAGGCCGTAAGCGGCCTGCTAAACGTAATGGCCACCCGGGTATTGAGCGATCAGAAGATCAACAAGCAAGCCTACTCATATTTCTGCGAATCCAATCAGTATAACTACCGTACAGTCCGGTCTCTTCGTTATGTCACATATCATCGCCTGGGGTGGTAAAATGTCAGACCCAAATAGCCTGATAAGTAATGCCGATGCAAGGTCCATAACGGTTTGAGAAACTACTGATAACACTTACCAGTAAATCTCAACAACCCTGGGCAGGGATTTCTTGTTATGGCCAATCGAGCATAGCGCAACATCAACCCCCAATATCAAGAGAGACGAATCCCCTCCTATCGCTCATTGCCTCTATGTGACTCGGGAATGTACCCAAAAACCACTTGTTTGCATGACTCAGTAGAGTAGTGGTAGGGTGGAAATGAAAGCATAGTGGGAGACACACAAGACTCTATGACGATCTCAGGTCGACAGACTAACCTGTACCAGTGTCACCAGAGAACTGTTATCTAACGATATATATAATAACATCTAGGAGTTCTCGGCGAGTCCGTTCAGTGTACCCAGTCTCCACTGAGCACCCGTAAACCGTCTTTGATGTCAAACACCAATAGATGTGGGATCATCCATCGCCCATCATATGGGTCAAGATGCGTATACGCTAGTCTACTCTGGGCATCGATGCCCTGTCTCGATACTCCCTCGACTAGGAACAATTATAGGTGTACTTGTGGACTACACCTGGCCCCACTAGTATGATCTCCATCATAGTTCTGGGTGTCAAGTACACATCCAAAAGGGCTTTGTCAATATGTGAGAGCAAGACAGCATCACGTATACAAATCAACATGTTAAGACAAAGAGCAACCGGATAGCATACTATCATATCGAGCAAGAAAGTCCTCCCTACATATGTCCAAGTATCCACTACAATATACGTCCCATGTACAGTAATGGCCTCTAGGGTATACATATAACTAACAGTTTCTTTTTCTAAAACTGATGTTCCAGAAAATGGGCATGACGAGAAACAAAAACCTTTTTTTCCTCTGCGTATTAGAAAAGATGCCCCCTGGAGTTCTTTGGGTATCCCATAAACATACATAATACTGAGCGTGCCTCAAGTTTGTCCGCATGCTACTTTTTGACATAAGATGGACATCCTCATATCATCAGGTATTGAAGATAGGGTTTCTTCCCACCCCACATTTGATATGGTATGGTAGGCACAGTCTTGGTAGGAACCTTGTTCAAACGATATGCAGCTGATTCCAGTGCTTAGCCCTAGAATGATCGCGGTTACTCAGCGTTACCCATCACGGAACGTACCATATCCAATAGGGTTCGGTTCCGTCTTTCCGACACACCGTTGGGCTGTGGTGTGTATGGAGGAGTAAGCTGAGAGAGAATTCCATTCTCTTTTAGGTAATCCAGGAACTCGGCACTTAAGTATTCACCATCTCGATCAGATCTTAGTGTCTTGATATTTTTTCCGGTTTTTTTCCACTTCATTCTTAAATTCCTGGAATTTCTCAAAGGCCTCCAATTTATGCTTCATTAAGAAGACATGTCCATACCTGGAGAAATCATCCATAAAAGTAATGAAATAGGAAAAACCACTTCTTGCATGTGTAGACATTGGACCACACATGTCGCTGTGTATGAGTCCCAAGAGCTTGCTCGCTCTTACCCCGTGTCCATTGAACAGAGTCTTTGTCATCTTTCCTTTGAGACATGATTGACAAGTTGTATAAGATTGATATTCGAACGGATCCAAATATCCTTCTTTATTTAACTTAGTTATCCTTGTCTCATTGATGTGACCCAGTCTACAATGCCATAAGAAAGCATGATTTAATTCTGGAGACTTTCTTTTGTATGTATTCTGGATATTGAAAATCTGCGGTTGATTTAACACATATATACCGTTGCTTAATGTACCCGTCCCAATCAAACTATGATTAAGGTGGATGTTTACAACATCGCTTACAATGCAAAATCATAACCTTCTTTAGACATTAAAGATACAGATATGATATTACAATTCGAACTGTGTACAAAATAACATTTGCGCAGAACCAAAATATGTCCAGTAGTCAATCCTAAGTGATATTCCCCCATGGACACAGCATCCAAGCTTGCTCCGTTTGCAACTCTGAGGGTCATATCACCCACCTTCAAAACTCTATGGCTTCTCAGTGCCTGCAGAGAATTACAGATATGAGATCCTGATCTGGTATCCAATATCCAGGAAGTAGAGTTGATTGACAGACGGTTTTCAATTACATACACTTATAGCCGAAGCCACAACTTGCTTTGGGTCCTGGTTCTTGGCCTTCCAAGCCTTGCAATCTTTCTTCTAGTGCCCTTTCTTAAGACAATAAAAGCACTCTTCCTTTCCCACTGTAGGTCCCTCTACCTTTGCCTTTTCCTTGGCTTCCACTTTACTAACACCTCCTCTCGGTTTGGTGGGGGCCTTCTTCTTATTTCCTTTGGCTTTTGCCTTGGACCTAGAAGAGGAAGCTCCTCCAACAGACAGAGCGTGTGTTTTCCTTGCTTTCTGCAGAGTTCTCTCTGCACTCCTCAACATGTTGAGGAGTTCAGGAAGTTCAACTTTATCTTGCATATTAAAATTCAAGATAAACTGGGCATAGGTGGAAAGAATGGACTGGAGAATCAAGTCTGTATACAGCTCATTCTCTAACGTGGTCCCGAGGTCCACGAGCTCCTCAATGTAGCCAATCATTTTAAGGACGTGTTCCTCTACAGATGATCCGACCGCCAACCTCGCTTGAAATAGCTTCTCTCGTTTCTTGCGATACGAGATTGCTTTCCATATAATTCCTTGGTATGGAAAAATATGAATTCTAGGTCCATATTCTCGTGCCTCCTCTGATGTTCATTGTCCATAGAGGCAAGCACGAGGCACTTGGCCTTCGCGCAGTCAATCTCCCAAATTTTACGGATTTCCTTATCCGCGACACTGGATTCTGGACCTAGGACGGCGGGGGCCTTAGTGGTAAGGAGATACTCCAACTTGTCATAAGTGATTACCATTTTGACATTCCTGAACCAATCTTTATAGTTTGGCCCTGTTAATATGTTTTTATCTAATAGTAACTTAAGGCCCGTCATGTTTGGTCGCTGCAATTAGGAGAGAGAAGAAACACTTTAGCATGATGCTCTTGCAAGTTTAGAGTGGTTTTTAGTTTACCTAAATAGGATCGCTCCCACTGTTTCTCGAATCCTTTCTCAAACCATAAAAGAAGAATTAGTCAGAATTGATCTCACCGTACAATACTTGCTTAATCTTTCGGCCAGGCCGGTGTCGGTACTTCGAGGGAGGTTTTACGACGCTTTCGCGATGTTCCTTAATTAAATAACCTCTTTTCCCTATGGGCGTAGCCCTGCGAACAACTTTCTAGACACCTACTTGGTTTATATCATTGATCGTTAAGTGAAAAAATCTTTCGAGGAGTAGCATATACTCACAGTAGGATTGGGATCCAAATAACATTGTGTGATAAAGTTGAAGGAATCCTACCAAAATTAACACACTTCAAATGGTATGCAACACTAGCAAGTTTCAGTTTCTTTAGAAACTCCCGATGTGGATTTTTGCCCCATGCTCTTATGACCTTGTCGAAGGCCAACATATCATAAGTCACATGTCAAGTTCTACCCGTAATTTTCCAGGTTAATTTGGACCCATCCGTACATACCCTTGGTGAAGGTCAAAATACACAGCTTGAATACTACTGAACATTTAACTGAAACGACGGAGGGCTACGAATGGTTTTGGCGAAACCGTGAACGTAGTGAACTTGATATAATTGAAGGAACCTGGTAGCTTTTAAAAGGAGTGATTTAAACTCCGGATTTTAAAAGTTTTGCTGTTTTAGAAAAACCGAGTGGTTTTGAAATTGTTCCAACGATTCAACTTTGGTTTGTTTGCTTAGCATTAATTTAATGAAGTCCCATCAATTAATCCTACCATTGCAGAAAACAACGAAAATATAGCGTACGCTTATGCCATCCGCATTCGCCACGCGGCCCCATCATCACCCGTTAGGTTACTTAACTAACGACAGAGCGGGGGCTGGACTAGCGCGGATGTAAAATATAAGCAACGTCTACTAGATATCATATATAGATATATACATTCGTCAGATGCAATGATTGCAGGGTTATCTAGGACGGCAGCAAGGTTTTGGGAGGTATCGTCCATGCCAAATTCAAAAATTTTCCGTTCTAGCTAACCTTAACCATGAATCGTATACTAGAAATCGACGGAATAACATATGTAAACACTTTACATCCTAAGCGAGCAAGGAATATAACCTTTGTAGACCGGTCCTTCACTTCAAAAGCTCCGTGTAGTAGTCCCTTCGCTGCGATCGTGAACTCCGGACTCTAGAGAGGCTCCCATGAAGAAACGAACATGCTTACTTCGATGTCTTCGAGGCCGAAGATGATCTACTTCGAGGAGACACTAACCCAAGCTATCTCTTCACTAATTGTGAAATAAGTGAAGAAAACACCCTATACTAAATGGCAAGTAGTATAGGATAATGAAATAGGAAGTGGGCTCACTTTGGATTTGATTTTCTCACATTTTTTCTCATACCTCCATTGAAGCTATAAAGCTTTGAGGAGGAAGAAGAAGAATGAACCCATCATATGAGTTAATCCAAATGAATTATTGCAACCATGGGTGAGTTAAGCCCTCATGCCTAACTCATGTATAGAATAAACCAAAGGATGAGATTAAGGGTTGGGTTAACAAATATCCTAAGGAATAACAAAAGAGTGGACTTTGTCAATGTTCTACAAGCTTCTTCCAAGCTTGAAAATATTGACCAAGTCTTTTCTCTTTTGTGATAACTTAAGCAATAAATAAAACCCTAACTTAACCCTAGCATGATATAAGTCTCATACACCCATCTTGCTTGTATCATCAAACATGACACAAAACATGTACACTAATATACATATCACATATATACAATGTGCACATCCTAGTGAGAAAAAAATCCTAAGTGAGCTAATACTAGTTAATGTAATGTAATATATCATATATATAATTATACATTAAATTATTAAATCAACTCTCGATTTAATAATCCGGCTATATTACATATAACCGACTAATATTATATGTAACAACTTATCGAATCAACACTTGATCCGATAACCCGGCTATATCGCATATAACCGACCAATGTCACAAATCGCGAGAATTGAATATAGTATCTCATATGGTATCAATCTCGGTCCCGCGCATATCATATATGTGCTCCTACACCGTTTCGCTTGAGCCAGGAAACCCCTATGTAGGACTCTAAAAACTCGACAATATGCCGGCAGTAGGTAATGATCATATCAAACACCCACAAGGCGCAAGCGGTCTGATAAACGTAACAGCCACCCGGATATTGAGCGATCAGAATATCAACAAGCAAGCCTGCTCGTACTCCTGTGAATCCAATCAGTAACACTACCGTAGAGTCTGGTCTCTACGTCTGATATGTCGCATATCTCGTCTAGGTGTGGTAAACGTCAGACCCCAGTAACTCGATAAGTCGCGTCGATATGAGGCTCATAACGGGTCGAGAAACTAATGATAACACTTACCTGTATATCTCTTCAGCAGCCTTGGCCGAGGACTTCCTGTTATAGCCAATCGAGAACAGCGCGACATCAACTCCTAATACCGAGAGACGAAACCCCTCCTATCGCTCATTGCCTCCATGTGGCTCGGGACTGTACCTAAAAGCCACCGTTTTCCACATTCTCTTGAACGTGGTAAAGTGGAAATCAAAGTACAATCACACAAGACTCTATGACGATCTCGGGTCTACAGACTAACCTGTACCAGTGTAACCAGAGAACTGCCGTCTGACGTTAGGTATAATACAATCATGGAGTTCTCGGCGAGTCCGTTCAGTGTACCCAGTCCCCACTGAGCACCCGTATACTGTCTCTGATGTCAAACACCAATGGATATGCGATCATCTATCACCCATCTACATGGGTCGAGAAGCTATACGCTAGTCTACTCTGGAATATCGATGCCCTGTCTCGATACACCTACGACTAGGAAAATTTAAAGGATGTACTTAGAGACTACTCTGTCCCCACTAGTATGATCTGCATCATAGTCCTGGTAGTTAAGTACTCATCCTGAGGGCTTTATCAACATGAAACATAGAGACAATCAGCGTACATGTTAAGATAAAGAGCAACCAGATAGAATACTATCATGTCGAGTAAGAAAGTCCTCTATATATATGTCCAAGCATCCACTACAATATACATCGTATGTACAGTAATGGCCTCAAGGGCATACATATAACTAACAATCTCCCACTTGCACTAGAGCCATCTGTTGTAGTATGAGCTCTCATACCGAACAATCAGCAGTGGTTGAAGTATTTCATACTCAACCATCCCATAAAAGTCCTTCCTGGGAATAGGCCTTTGTGAGTGGATCCACCGTGTTGTCCTCTTTTGTCTACTCTCCTAACCTAGATCTCCCTGGAGATCATCCATCTCCATGATCAGGTGATACTGCCTAAGAATATGTCTGGATCATAGATGGGATGGGGGTTCCTAGGCCTAAGCCACAACTCCATTATCACACAACGGTAGGAACGAAGTTCATCTCATGAACTTATATACATCCAGACTACCTCTTTGGTAGCATCCTTGGTAGCAATTTATCCAGCCTTTATCGTCTAGTTTGCCATGGCATCTAGCTTGGAACTCTTCTAACATACCGTCCCTCCACTGAGGGTAAAAACAATGCCTGTGACTGACATTCAGTCGACCTTACCACCTTGGAAGCTATCCAGCGATTCTCCCCAGGATCGATTGATACCATCTCACTACAACTAGTGAGAATCCTAACATCCACTTAGATCTATCTCATAGATCCAAAACCATGATTTAGGAGGTATCACCTTGATCCTATATGGAGAATCCTTGTGATAAGAGGAGATTGACCGAGTGTAGCATAGGAAATTTCTTTCCTATCAAGAGTATGTCATCCACGTACAATACGAGGATCACCACCATACTCCCTACTACCTTTTTGTATATACAAGGTTCATCTACCATTTTGATGAAGTCAAACGCTTTGACTACCACATCAAAACAGATGTTCCAACTCCGCGATGCCTGTTTTATCCCATAAAGCAACTTACACATGTTTCCGCTGCTCCCACTGTCTACAAAGCCCTCTGGCTGTGTATTTAAAGACGCTCTCTTCTAAATCACCATTCAGAAAAGCAGTCATGACACCCAACTGCCAGATATCGTAGTCATGGTATGTAGCAATGGCAAGTAGGATCAGAATGGACTTAACCATAGGGACTAGAAAAGTTTTTATCATTATCCAACTCTGGTCGATGACGAAAACCTTTTGCAACAAGTCTTAGCTTTGAAAGTCTCAACATTTCCATGTATATCAAGTAATCTTCTCAAGATATACTTGCTCCTGATGGGGATTTAACCCTTCAGATATAGCAACCAAAGTCCATACTTTGTTGATGTATATGGATTCCATCTCAGATCGCTTAGCATCCAGCCATTCTCACAGAGTCCCCACTCCTGATGGCCTGCTCGAAACTAGTTGGGTCATCATCTCATGATGGAATCCTCGCTCCCACTGTCATAGAGAAAACTGAAGTATCTCTCAGGTGGGTGAGGAACTTTACCAGATCGGCGGAGAGGCTGAGGTTCGTTAGGAACTATTGAATCTTGCGGTTCTACTAAATCATCATCTGTACTTTGTATAGTTGGAACTCCTTCCAATTCTACCTCATGACCACTAATTTCTTCACAAGAAATTCCCTTTCCAAAAGGTAGCATGCTGAGAAACAAAACACCTTTTGCTCCCCAGTATGGTAGAAAATATTCCCTTGCGAATGCTTGAGATATCCAACAAACTTCCACAGAACTGACCTTGCCTCGAGCTTGTCCGGATTTTTCTTTTAGACATAGGCCGGACAGTCCAATCTTAACATACTTAAGAGATGGGCTCTTCCCATTTCATATCACATATGGAGTGGTAGGCACCTGATTTGATTGGAACCCTATTCAATAGGTATGCAGCTTCACATGTGCATAACCCCAAAAGTAAATAGGCAACTCAGTAGTACTCATCATAGAGCACACCATATCATATAGGGTGCGATTGCTCCGCCCCGATATACCACGTGCTGTGGTGTATTAAGAGGAGCAATGCTGAATGAGAATATCATTCTCCTTTAGAATAATCTAGGAATTCTTTGCTCAAATATTCTCGTCCCTGATCTCATCATAGGACATAATAGTTCTACCCGTTTTGGTTCTCTACTTCTAATCTTATATTCTTTGAATTTCTCAAAAGTTTCAGACTTGTGTTTCAGCAGGAACATATGCCCGAATCTTGAGAGATTATCAGTGAATGTAATGAAGTATAAAAAACCGGTCCTGGCATGTGTAGATAGAGGACCTACATATATCATCATGTATCAATCCCAAGAGTTCATCTAACTCTTTCTCTGTTTCCAATAAACGGAGCTATGGTCATCTTATCTTTGTGACATGACTGGAAAGTTTCACAAAATGTAAATTCAAACTGATTTAAATATGCATTTGTATGTAAATTCAGCTAGTCGGGGCGCATTGATATGACCTAGTCTACAATGCCTCAAGAAGGATTCGTTCATTTATGAACTCTTCCCCTTGTGTGTGTTCTGTATGTTAAGAATTGTGGTTTGATTTAGAACGTATATGCTTTTAGATAACGTGCCTGAACCGATCAACTTTTGATATAGGAAATGTTCAAAACATTATCCAACAATACAAAATTATATCCATCTTTACTAAATAAAGAGACCGATATGATGTTGTATTTCAGGTTCGGTATCTAATAGCATTCGTTCAGAATCAATGTATTTGGTAATACTGGGTGATAACTGCTAACAACTTGGCTACAATACTTTCACCGTTTCCAACTCATGAAACTTATCACCTATTCTCAGTTCTCTGTAATGAACATACCCGAAGAAGATGCATCATCATGCACTTTCTTCGTTTGGGCGACACGGGAATCCTCGTAATCCTCTATTTTCTTCTCGGTCTTATAACAATTATAAGTTAGAGCGGGACCAACGTTCCTTAGCTTAGTATAACAAGCGGGTTCGGTCAATACATCCATATTATTATCTTGATTAAGGCGTGACATGGTCGCTGCCTAGAGAGAGAGAAGAAGAAAAAACTCAACGTATGCTCTTGCAAGATTAAATTGGTTATTAATTTATCTAATCAGGATGGCTCCCAATGTTTTAGTCAAATCTTCCTTCAAACCCTAAAAGAAAAAACTAGCCGGGATTAATTACACCCTACATGTTCGCCAATCTTTCAGCCAGGCCAGTGCCGGTACTTTGAGGGAGGTTCCCCGTGCTTTCGTACGAACCTAATTAAAATAAACCTCGTTTTCCAAGAAACATAACCCCGTTAACACCTTTCTAGACACCTGCTTGATCGGCTAATTGTGATGTGCAAAACTCCCCCAGGAGTAACTCTTACTCACAGTGGGTATCGGGATCCAGCTATCTCATAGAAGGTATGCAATCTCATTGCAAATTTCAACACTTGAAATTCCCGATAATGTTTTGCCCCGAGCGATCTATAACCTTGACAAGGTCAACAAAGCATAGACTGCAAGTAAAGTTCAACCTGTCATTTCCTGATTGAATTAAACCCACCCGCATGACCCTTGACAAGGTCAACAAGGTCGGACGACTACCCTAATCCAATCGCATCATATGCTTATGCAGATAAGCACTAATCAGCTACCGCACAGTACGCCTTGACAAGGTCAACAAACGCAGCACGAATACTAACCATTACTTATCTGAAATGACGGAGGGCTACGACAGGTTTTTAAGAAAACATTTTGCGTAATGAACTTGATATCGTCGTAGAATCGAGTGATTTTATAAGGAGTGTTTTTAAGGCCTTTATTAGTTTTGCCAAAGAGGTCACTCCCGGTGAAGGGATCTCGGCTCTTTCCTTATCGAATAAGGTGCAGGATATTTCATAAATACCACTATGCAAAGCAAAAACTATAAAAGCAATCAAAAGACAAACCGAGTTTGTAGCATCTTTTAGTTTTGCTAAAGAGGTCACTCCCGGTGAAGGGATCTCGGCTCTTTCCTTATCGAATAAGGTGATGGATTCTATAAGGAACACCGCTATGCAAAGCAAGAACTAGAGCTACCAGTTTTTAATACAAGTTTCTACAACACCTTTTAGGTTTCTTTTATTTCATTAATCCCATTAATAATGTCCCATTTATTATGCTTCCCAAGCATCAGATATGAAACGAAAGTAGCATTATTAATTATATCTCATATATATAATATATAGGCATTCGTCTCAGAATATAATCAATGATCACATCACAGAATATTGCAGCAGAATAAAACATATGAAATATTGGATATACTAGGATTTCCGGGTTTTAAATTAAGCCTGTATAAAACACAGATTCCACGGTCGTGATGAATAGCCAATCCCGCACCCCTAGACCCCTACGAGAGCGGTAAGCAACCCTAACAATTCTATAGTTAGGAGACCCGGTCTCGACTCCTCGTGATGGTCTCCCACTGGACTTCAGAAGTCGGTTACTTGTGCTCCCCTCCTTGGGTCTATCCTAATGCGGAAAAGTAAATAATATACAATGGTGACATCATCCTCAACCTGGAAGTGCCCGATAAAAGAATATTACATACATTGAATTTTACATGAATGAAAATAAAAAGCTCTCATCTCACATAAAAAAAACCCGGCTATTCAATACACGACGATCCAATATAACATATCATAGCAACACATAACATCACATGTCATCAACGTAAGTTAATATGCGTATCCCAATTGTCATTGACATATAGCACCAAAACCGGCGATACACCACATATTACACTTACAGTCGCAGAAAAGAAAGTGAAAAACTACATCAGTTAGAATCCGCAACCACCTTAGACATCATAAACCCAACGTATCACATACTTTGGATTTTATGCCAAACCAAATTAATTCCTTAGACATCGCATGACTAACAATTATAAACCACACATTTTAGTCTCGATACCGAAAACACTTTTCAATAACAAGTCGTTCAATTCAATAAGATTCCCGACATCCTGATCGAATGCTTGTCGGAAACTTTAGTAGATGGCCGCACCCCCCGATTCCGTCGACGATGTGCACTAAGGCAGAACACTGCTGCTGCGAGCACCCGAACGAATGCTTTTGGCTACGGGATTCTCCTACAGTCACTTGGTCGGGGCTATAGGGCATGACTATCTATTAATGTTACCCGGCGAGTATCCGCGTATGCTACGTGATTGCGACGGACTTTTGATCGCATCAAAATCCCGTGGCAACTGATCAAATGAAACTAAACTGCTAGATTTATAAAATTCAAATTAGTTATCTCATAACTACGTTTGTGGATTCCAAATATTGTATCCCATCACATAATATCCGGACGACCTTAAACTTTTCGATCGATTCAACAAAGTCCCACAATTTCCCGACAGCTCAACACTTGAGCACAGTTTTAGTAATACCCAGAATATGCCACAGTACCTATGCACCAGCCGTAGAAGGGCAGATCCAAGTCTCACTCATGTCGCCACGGAACTATAGAAAACCCTAAGGTTTGACCATGGTTCCACGATCCAAAAAGTCGAGTTAGGGTTACATTCTTCTAGAGGGTTCATAGAATCACATGCATGTTTTTTCGAATATGTTAAACTTGGAAAAATGGGTTTTTGACATTCGATCGAACTTTTTAACTTCGTCTAGACAACATGTGAATAACCCGAAACAATTGTTAAAACTACGAATACGAAACACTCTGAATTGCTTATAGTGTAAGTTCACATCACATGCAAAATTTCCAAAAACAAATAACACCTGAAACATCAAAACCAAGTCACTGGAACACACAAAAAAATTCAGGGGGGGCTCAGATTTTGCCGAGATCATGGGGGTAGTGGCCGGCCAAAAATTCTTCATTTTTCCTGAAATTTTCATGGTGTTCTTGATATATCTCATACATCATTCTGTACTTGTTTAAAAAAATTTTTGAACAACTTTTAAAATAGACAGAAACTTGATTTTCGCATTTCAAGTTTTGGAGTATTTCGGTTTCGTAATCTTAACAAAATCCGTCTAAATTTTTAGCATGGCTCTGATACCACTGCAGGGTTACCTGGGACGACAACAAAGTTTCAGGAGGCATTGTCCATGCCAAATTCAAAAGTTTGTCGTTCTAGCTAACCCTAACCATGAATCGTATACTAGAAATCGACGGAATAACATATATAAATACTTAACATCCTAAGTGAGCAAGGAATACAACCCCTGTAGACCGGTCCCTCACTTCAATAGCTCCGTGTAGTAGTCCTTTCGCTGCGATCGTGAACTCCGGACTGTAGAGAGGCTCCCATAAAGAAATGAACATGCTTGCTTCGATGTCTTCGAGGCCGAAGATGATCTACGTCGAGGAGACACTAACCCAAGCTATCTCTTCACTAATTGTGAAATTAGTGAAGCAAACACCCTATACTAAATGGCAAGTAGTAGTCGATGATGAAGTAAGAAGTGGGCTCACTTTAGATTTGATTTTCAAATTTTTTCTCATACCTCCATTGAAGCTAGAAAGCTTTGAGGCGGAGGAAGAAGAAGAATGAACTCATCATATGAATTAATCCAAATGAATTATTGCAACCATGGGTGAGTTAAGCCCTCATTCCTAACTCATGTAGAGAATAAACCAAAGGCTAAGGTTAAGGGTTGGGTTAACAAATATCCTAAGGAATGACAAAAGAGTGGACTTTGTCAATGTTCTACAAGCTTCTACCAAGCTTGAAAATATTGACTAAGTATTTTCTCTTTTGTGATAACTTAAGCAATAAATAAAGCCCTAACTTAACCCTAGCATGTTATAACTCTCATACACCCATCTTGCTTGTATCATCAAACATGACACAAAGCATGTACACAAATATACATATCACATATATACAATGTGTACATCCTAGTGAGAAAAGAAATCCTAAGTGAGCTAATACTAGTTAATGTAATGTAATATATCAAATATATTATTATATATTAAATTATTAAATCAAACCTTGATTTAATAATTCGGCTATATTGCATATAACCGACTAATATTATATGTAACAACTTATCGAATCAACACTTGATCCGATAACCCGGATATATCGTATATAACCGACCAATGTCACAAATCATGAGAATTGAATAGGTATCTCATATCATATCAATCTCGGTCCCGCACATATCACATATGTGCTTCTACTCCATTTTTCTTGAACCAGGAAACCCCAATGTAGGACTCTAAAGACTCATCAATACGCCGCCAGTAGGTGATGATCATATCAAACACCCACAAGCCGCAAGCGGTCTGCTAAACGTAATGGCCACCTGGGTATTGAGCGATCAGAAGATCAACAAGCAAGCCTGCTCGTACTCCTGCGAATCCAATCAGTAACACTACCGTACAGTCCGTTCTCTTCGTCTGATATGTTGCATATCTCGTCTATGGGTGGTAAACGTCACACCACAGTAACTCGATAAGTCATGTCGATATGAGGCTCATAACGGGTCGAGAAACTATTGAGAACACTTACCAGTATATCTCTTCAGCAGACTTAGCCAAGGACTTCCTGTTATAACCAATCGAGCAGGGCGCAACATTAACTCCCAATACCGGGGAAGACAAAACCCCTCCTATCGCTCATTGCCTCCATGTGATTCGGGACTGTACCCAAAAGCCACCGTTTTGCACGTTCTCTTGAATGTGGTATGGTGGAAATCAAAGCATAGTGGGAATCACACAAGACTCTATGACGATCTCGGGTCTACAGACTAACCTGTACCAGTGTCACCAGAGAACTGCCATCTGACGTTAGGTATAATACCATCTGGGAGTTCTCGGCGAGTCCGTTCAGTGTACCCAGTCTCCACTGAGCACCCGTATACTGTCTCTGATATCAAACACCAATGGATATGGGATCATCCATCGCCAATCTACATGGTTCGAGAAGCTATACGCTAGTCTACTCTGGTATATCGATGCCCTGTCTCGATACACCTACGACTAGCAACATTTAAAGGATGTACTTAGCGACTACTCTGTCCCCACTAGTATGATCTGCATCATAGTCCTGGTAGTCAAGTACTCATCCTAAGGGCCTTATCAACATGTAACATAGAGACAATCAGCGTACATGTTAAGATAAAGAGCAAGCAGATAGCATACTATCATGTCGAGCAAGAAAGTCCTCCATATATGTGTCCAAGCATCCCTCGTATGTACAGTAATGGCTTCTAGGGCATACATATAACTAACAATGATATCCATTCCAGATCACAGATGAACACATTGGATATGCTAGGAATTCGCATTTCGTTTGAGCCAGTAACGAAAGACGGATTACACGGTCATGATGAATAGCCAAACCCTACTCCAGACCCCTACGGGTGCGGCAAACTACTCGCCAAATACCCGAAGTGAAGCAACCTCCCTCAACAAAGTGAGTAGGCCGCTCGGCACTTCAAAGTACCCGGAAGATTTTGCACCCCCACCTTGGGTCTATCCTAGGAGCAGAAAACAATAAAAGAAATAATATACAATGATGGCTACAAGCTCAATCCGGATGTGCGACCATAAAATAATATTGCATCAATTTACAATTTACATCAAATGAAAGATAAAAACACTCATCTCACATCCCCGGCTATTTCTCCACGACAATCCAACAAGTTCATATACACAAACCATTATCACATATCACAGATGTGTGCAACGCCCACTAATCGATATATAACGATTAGCAGACGTTCAGCACATATAATACATCACAGATATAATCCGATTAGCTAATGTTTATAGAGTTCCGATCAATTGCCATATTTGAATCTACTCCAAGTACATCACCGTAATAATTCCTGAGCAGAAACAAAATATCCCAGAAAACACAAAACCAACACAGAGAGCACCAGAAAAAATTTGGACTAACTCGGAGTCGACTCGGCCGCGGATCCGCGGCGGAACGCAGGTTCGGCCGCCGTTCCACGGTGGTCTGACCGAGTTAGGCGCTAAAATTTCTTCAGTGTTCTAGAAAAAGCCTGCATGTATTTTTCAGGTCTCTGAAATTATTTTTAGACCGGTTTTTAAAATCGACAGAAAAGGCAATTTTTGTTCGTGTTTTCAGAATTTTTCCGTGATCGAAGTTCTAATGACTTTGCTAACATGTTAGTTATGGTTTTGCCTGTCCCTGATACCACTGTAAGTCTATGTTACCCACCCCGGTAGTTTACGGGGAGACGGAATAGGTAAAAATCGAATATTTCTTTGCAAGATAATATAGACTAGCAACTAGGATCTTTGCTAAACATTAACTAATAAACTAACTAGGAGTTCTAACTACTATGTTAGATGGTTATACCTCAAGCTTGAACTCCTTCTTCTCCTTGTTGTGATCATCCTTGTTGTGAGCTCCTTGAAGTGGTTATGGATGGTTCCTCCTCACCGGCTTCTCAACCAAAGAAGATCCACCCGAAAGCCTCTACCTTGAGCTCCAACTTCTATAATGAAGTAAGTAGAGTGCTTGGTATGCTAAACTAAGAACCCTAGAGTGAGTAGAGAAGGATTTTGCTGGTTTGGTCTCAATGGCCCTTGATTTTCAACTCATGAAACATTAGGGCTTGAGAGAAAGGAAGGAGGAGATAGAGCAACCATGAGAGAGAATGTCTACTTGATAAATGAGGAGTGAGCTCTCATATTAAGAAAAAGAATAATAAGTTTTATTTAGATAATTGTCATGGTTGATATTCATTTGACCATTATCAGGTCACAATTAACGCTAAGCAAAATATCTTTTGCTCAACAAAAATATCTAAGTCAATAATGGTCAACATGGTCAAACCAAATTATCCATAACACAATTATCTCTAATAAAAATTAGTAATCAATTTCCTCCACCTCATAATGGTTTTAATCAAGTCAATGGTCAAAACCATAATGAGGTGTCTCCTTCTCTGCCTCTGTCAACTATATATACATACCCGCATCCGTGTTCCGAAGAATATGAATACAATGAGACTGAACCAACCCAAAATCAAATACTAGGATCTGGCTTAAACCAAATCCCACTAGTATCAATTGCCCGAACACCAAACGCGCACAAGTACGCATATGTGAACGAACCCCATCGTAAAACCATACGACCTCTACTGCATTTCGCCCAAAGGTGAAAACTTTCTGTGTGGGACTCTAAAGACTCGACACTACGCTGGCAGTGTGTTTAACCATAGGCCGCAAGCGGTACCAGCTGTACGTAACGGTCCCCAGGTAGATGTCGATAAGAAGGTCGATGAGGAAAGCCCATCCGAACTCCTACTGAGCCTGAATGTGAGAATCTCCGTACAGTCCCGTCTGTTCGTCTAAAAGTATCACATATCGGGCCTAGGGGCGGTAAACGTCAGTCCCCTAATAGCGGTATAAGTCATGTCGGAGTGTAGTCCAAAACACCCTGAGAAACTACTGGAGTACCAACAAGTAAATCTCGCTTGTCCTGGCCAGGGACTTTGTGTAATGGCTCTCCATACACAGCTCGATATCAACCCCCAATACTGGGAAAGACGAATCCTATCTAACAGCCACTGCATTCAAGTGCTTCGGGACTGCACCCAACTACTACCTGTTTGCACGACTCAATAGAGCCGTGGTAGGGTAGTAATCAAAGAACAGTGGGAACACACTCGAGGCGAAGCAGCAGTGTCAAGTCAACGGACTAAGCTGTATTCATGTCACCTGGGAACTATTAACTGATGATAGGTATAGTACCAACAAACAATTCCCAGCAAGTCCTGTCAAGTGTATTCGTAACCTAACGAGCACCTGCGTACTATCTCCAGTACGACATACTGATGGCTATAGGACAAACCATCTCCCGTGCTGGGATGAGAAGCGTACACACCAGTCTACTCTGGAGTATCGATGCCCTGTCTATATAATCCTACGACCATGGATCTGTATAAGGATGTGCTTGTAGACTACCCAACCCCCACAAGTGTGACTGCCATAACAACGCTGGTAGTTAAGCAAAGATCCTAAGGGCTCTATCAATATGTATTAGTGATACGTTAAAAGAAACATATACACATATTAAAATAGATACAAACCAAGTAGCATACTACCATCTTGAGCAAGACTGTTATAAATCCGTGTATATTTCCCAAGCTTCCAAAATATAATATACAAACTAGTACTATACAATAATGGCCTCTGGGGCATATCACACTAACAATTAACACTAATTGTGTGTGTGCATGTTTAAACATTTTTTTTGAATTAATAAATTGAGAAAATAATAAAGTAAACAAATGATTAAATATGAAACTAATAATTACCAATAAAATATGCAATTACATAAGTAAAATAGTACATTTAAGTCTATGAGGAAAATAATTATAATTAGAATTCGTAGCAAAGCACAAGTTAAAACTCTAATTAACATAAACGATTTGTAAAGCATACATATATATTTATATATATACTAATAGATGTTGTACATGTTTTCCACCCGCGCTAGTCCTGCCCCCGCTCTGTCGTTAGTTAAGTAACCTAACGGGCGATGATGGGGTCCAGTTGCGAATGCGTATGGCATATACGTACATTATATTTTCGTTCCTTTATCTGGTGTGATATGTTTAATTGATGGGGCTGCAATGATTCTGAACAATGCAAGGATAAAACAAACCTATTTGATGTTGTTGGAACCAATTTTTTGGAAAAATAGACATTCTAGACGATTCTTTTGCTTTGTACAGTGATATTCGATTGGGAATATCTTGCACCTCATTCCACGAGGCAAGAGCCGAGATCCCTACATCGGGAGTGACCACTTGAGCAAAAGTTTGAGTCATCGTAATAACTTCACT
The DNA here is from genome assembly GCA_030015575.1 of Agapanthus africanus. NCBI lineage: Eukaryota > Viridiplantae > Streptophyta > Magnoliopsida > Asparagales > Amaryllidaceae > Agapanthus > Agapanthus africanus. The sequence goes on from CM057344.1 coordinate 284,259,285, forward strand.
ATAGTCGATTCTTTTTCTTTGCACAGTGGTAATTGATTGGGAATATCTGCACCTCATTCGATGAGGAAAGAGCCGGGATCCCTTCACATGTAGTGATCTCTTTAGCAAAAGTTTTCGCCATTATATATTTGTAAAACCACTTGGTTCCTTCAACGATATCAAGTTCATTACGTTAAGGTTTTTCGCTAAAAACCAGCCGTAGCCATCCGCCATTTCAGATAAGAAGCAGTTAGTATTCGTGCTATGTACGTAGGTCTCTATTAAGGCATAGTGTGCGATAGCTGATTGTTAATTACCCGCTGCATTTTTAGGTGATTATTTAGGACAGTCACATAGCCACTTTGGTCTCTATTAAGGGCTTAAGCGGTTTGGGGGGGAGGGGGTGTAAGTTAATCCAGGACAATGACGGGTTGAACTTGACTTACGACTTATGGTACTTTGGTCTTTATCAAGACCATATGTCGTTTGGGGTAAAAATCTTATCGGGAGTTTCAAACATAAAGGAAACTTACCAGGGATGCGCATACCTTCTGGAGTGTGGTGACTTGAGTGGATTCCATCAAGTTATCATGCGATAATGGTTGGATCCCGATTCCCACTGATGAGTAGGTGTTTGTCACGATCCGAAATGGCACGTGATTGGCACTTGAATCGTATGAAGTCTATAGGACCCCATCTAATTCAAGTAAGCCAAAAATCCCAGAAATCTAAACCATTTGAAATAAGAAGGAAGGAAAAGTTTATTTTTAAAGTAAGTAGTTTAACAATGTAAGCCGAAGTATTGCATTTTTAAAACCTCATGTCTTTTCTGAAAATTTCGGCAGAGTTTCCTTTGTAAATACTGGCCCCAAAAGGGGTACAATATGCATAATATAAATGAAGGCATCCCCAAGCGAGAGCTAGCTCTTTGCCAATTGGCGGTCACAACCACACAAGCAATATAATATACAACGCCGAAGGGCGATGATCAAAACTCAAAAGGAAACTGAAAATCATCAAGAAAACAATAATAATACAACGCGCGACTCTAAGGTCGAAAGAATATACAACTGGTCTTCTATGGTTATAATATACAAGTCTGGTTGATGGGATTTACTAGATACAACAGAAATAATATAAAAGTACAATGTGGTCATGACGCGAGTGAACCCACCTACCAAAGCAATCACCCGGAATGAAGCAGTCTGCCAGCAATGCCGTCAAGGAAACCTATACGGCAAAACCTGCAAGAAACTGTGGCACAACGGTGGTGAGTTGCCAACTCGTGAGTAGAAAAAATCACAGAGCAGAAATCGTATGTATGAATTAATCCTAGGTCATACGATCAGTAATATCCTAAAATAATATGGCCTGAAGAATAATAAAATGGTAGGGGTAAACATCAATACATAAGTATAATACCAAGTGCTCGTGTCAGTGCCTCACGTAGCAACATATCATATATATGATGTATGAATACATGAAAACAGAAAACATATAAATGAGAAAACTGTTTTCTTATCTCTGTGAGATTTATGTATAAAAATCGCAGTATCATCAATGAAATCAACAGAAATCGGTGTCTAGCATCGACACAATATATATATCTCACTGTCTCAATATCTCAGGCTCCGTCAATCCGGACTGGACCGTATCCTCAAATCTCAATATCTAGGTCTCCGACAATCCAGACTGGCCCATTCTCCGATCGGTATCCTCCAGATATCCGTCGAGTCACAATAAAATCAGCGGTCGGTAGTGCTCCCCTGCTGGGCTCAATGCCATCATCTGCGACCTTCTCGCCCCGAGGTACCGCACTAGGCCACCATCCACCCACAGACGGTTCCTCCTCCTCCTCGAATCAGGTGTATCATATCGCTCAAGGGCCAAGAAAACTCATGGTGGACTCCTCTCAAATCATATCATGATAAAACCACAACTTTCATTTTAAAATGATAATCAGTTTATAAAATCCTTGCGGTTTCTCCAAATCCAGAAATCTCATGGAAATTCGAAACCTCATTATCAGGGGTAAATAAACAATGAATTCCATAATATTGGGCTCCAGCAATCCGTACTGGCCCAGAATTTCATGGCAAATGAATATATAAATATACATGAAAATCATAGTAATAAATGTCATGTCTAAGCTATCTAATAAAACCAAGCGCACTAGTACCATGTCGAAACTATCACCTAACAATATATACTAATGAATAGTGTTTTCTAATGTGTACATGACATGGCAATTACCGATGATGATGTGTGTGAGCCGGCAAGCAGGTGTACGTGGAGCATACGCAACATCGGTAATTGTGCTGGTGTCCTGACAGCATGGGTTTCATAATAATTACAAAAACACAATAAGCATGCAATGCGATGCGAAAAGTAACAATATGCGGAAAATGAATAATAAACCCAGCAACAAAGAATATACATTTATATAATCGATTCATACTGTTTTGGCATTTGAAATAACATGAATAATGGTGTTTAGAAAATTGGACTACGGTGTTTTTAAGAAAAAGTACGTCCATTGAAATATCCGTAGTATCCCTTGGCCTGTCTTTAAAATACTCACGATTCGGTAGTTTTGGAAATAAGTATGACTCGAGCCCAGTCTTACATCTACTAAGTACACTACTGGTCTAAACTTACAGACTAGTCGAAAAGGGTAAGGAAAACCATCTAATTCTGAGTCGATATATATATATATATATATATATATATATATATATATATATATATACGGTGATCCCACCTTAATAGTATCACGTACGATACAATATATAATATGACATCCTCAAGTCAACAGTGCGGATCTATCATCACAATTATATCTCGTAGGGTAAATCCATCATACGGCATCCCAATCTAGGTACGGGTCGAATATCACATTTATCTCATCATTTATCTGGTATCCTTATCTGTAACGTTTTAAAAATAATTAAATGAATAAAATTGTTTAAGTGAATTTTATGATTTTCGGTAAAGTAAAATGTATTTTTCGTAAAACCAAACCGTGATTGTTTTTCATTATAATTTCAAAAATACCTATTTTAATTATGTAATTACTAGTAAATGGTGTTTATTTAGCCACTTATAAATTTTTAGTCCAATTAAATATTTTTCCTAAATAAATTATTTTAAATATTAACATAAGCTTTATTTTTTACACTAAATTAGTGTAAATTACAAATTTGAATGGTTTTAATTTGTAAAAATGAACCATGGTATATTATAATTTAGTGTGTATCATGCAAAATTCATTTGCAAATTTTTCCAATTTTCTAGAGTTTTCTTGAGTTGATATAGTAAAGAAATAAAAGAAAATAAATAAATTCATGAAAAGACAATATGAAGTGATATTTTGGGGGAAAGTTCTACACAACTCATCACTCATTTCTTTCTCTCCCTCACCTCCCTCTCATGGCCGGCCATCACCCCATGGCAGCCCCCCCCCCCATTTCCACTTCATTTTTGTATAAAAATACATCAAATTACATCAAAAATTCAACAAAAATTGCACAAAATCCTATTTATTTCCTTCCCTTTATTCTTTGCTCTTCTTTACATGGATTTTGGAGATGGATAACATGCATTTTGGAGGCTTATTTCATGTTTGGATTTCATAGTTTGGAGGTATACATCTTCTCCTTTTTATTTATTGTTATTAGATGTTTCTTTTAAACATAATTAGATTTTATATATTAATTCTAGTTGCAAATTTTAAAATTAAAGTTAGGGTTTGTAAATTCAAGTTGTGGTTTTTAATAATTAATTAGGGTTATAATAACTAGTTTACCATTTTTAGAAGTGGAAAAATCTTGCATGATTGTTGTATAATAAATTGTTTATTCAAATTGATTTAATTAAGCTATTTAGCTAACTAGGTTTTTACAATATATATATATATATGGGTGAGATAAAATTCTAATTAATGTTTTTATTATTATATTATGGTTTTAATAGGGATATTAACATGTTAGTGGAATGCAAAACCTAATCTAGTTATTAGTTTCAATTGTTAGTTAATAAAGTGTGATAAATATGCTAATTATGCTAGTTTTTGCAAACTAGATTTTGGAAATTCCTAAATAAATGAGACTAAAAATATAATTATGATTTCATTATATCATTATCATCATGAATTGTAGTTTAATACATTAATTCATGCACAATCAAGTTTTGTTGTGGAATTGTGGTATTTTGCTTGAAAGATGTTAAAAATTACTAAAGGTTGCAAACTAGAAATTTCAAATTAATACAAATTTGTGTAATAAAAATATAGTAATGGTTTGTATAGTCTAGTTATGCTATTTAATGAGTTTTATGACCATTGGTTTCATTTAAATGTCAAGTTTTGAAGAAAAACGGTAAATTGGCATTTTCGGGTTTTACGAAATCGGGCGATTTAATGGATTTTAGGGTTTCGATGGATATAATAACTAGTTTACCATTTTTAGAAGTGGAAAAATCTTGCATGATTATTGTATAATAAATTGTTTATTCAAATTGATTTAATTAAGCTATTTAGCTAACTAGGTTTTTACAATATATATATATGGGTGAGATAAAATTCTAATTAATGTTTTTATCATTATATTAAAAACCTTTTCTATAGATCAAATGTATCATTATAAATATCAATATTATAGACACCTTGAAGAAAACCAATGTCTAAAATATTTTATAGACTGGTTCCTTGAACACTTTCTTAATGAACAAAAAGTAAAATTAATGTTTTAGAGGAACGTTATAAACAATGGACCACCCAAAATGGAAAAATTGTAAGGTCTATATACCCACCAACAGAACCATTAAGGCTATCTGGAATATCTACCTCTAATTTAGAGGCTACCGCTTTTATAAAGCCACTTATTGATGATAAAATGGAAAATACTTTAAAAGAACTTCAAAAGGTTTTTAAACAAAATAATTTTTCTAATATTTATATTCAAGTAATTGGTCAACAATTAACCAGAGTAGAATCTACTCTAGAAAGCCTGAATAATAGATTACAGGCTATGGGAGTTATAGAAACTCCTCTTATAAAGACAATAAATGAGAAAAATTATATACCAATAAAACCGGCTTTGGATATTTCAGGATATAAATTATCCAAAGATAAAAATGTATCTTCAGATAATATAAATGCTCTGGAGAAAAAGTTTAATAATGCTACATTAAATATTATAGATGGAGAACAGTCTGAGATATCGGAAAAAGATTCTGATATAAACGACTTATCAGATGATCGGATTAATATGTCTGATGATAATATCATAAATACCATAAAATACCCACTAAGAACTTTGGACAAGCATTATTATAAACGATCAACTCCTTTAGACGTCCTGTATGAAGAAAACGAAGCTGTTATAACAAATTCGTTTTCAGGACGAGCCATTTATGAATGGAATATTGATGGATTAGCTGATAAGCAAATCCATGATACTTTACACCGTATGATGATGTATGCAACAGTATCAAAACAGCAAGGAAACTCAGATGCTGATGTTGCAAGATTTATTTCATGTGGATTTACTAGAATTTTAAAAGGCTGGTGGGATCATTGCTTATCTCCCGCACAAAAAATTGAAATTTTTAGCGCAACAAAAATGGAGAATAATTCTCCTGTGTCCGATGCTGTTTATACCTTAATACTTACTATTCTCGATCATTTTACTGGGGATGTAAGTAATCAAGCTGAGAAAGTAAGGACTTTATTACAAAATCTAAGATGTCCTACATTAACACATTTTAGATAGTACAAAGATACTTTTCTTAGCAGAGTTATGCAATCAGAAGATGCAAATAACTCTCATTGGAAAGCTAAATTTATTGATGGCTTACCAAACCTTTTTGCTGAAAGAGTTCGGACAAATTTGCGAACTCAATATGATGGGGTTATACCCTATAATACTTTTACATATGGACGCTTAATAAGCACCTGTGTTAAAGAAGGATTATCCTTATGTAATGACATAAAATTAAGAAATCAATTAAAAAGCCAGAGATTAACTGGTAAACACGAATTGGGAGAATTCTGTAGCCAGTTCGCAATGGAAGATCCGCATATGGATCGGAAAGATAAGAGGAAAACTAAAAGAATAGAATCTAAGTAACCTCATTATAAAAGGAGGTACAAAAGACATTATAATCCTCCTAAACAAAAGAAAGAAAAGAAGAAGAAACATCACAGATTTAAGAAAAAATCTGCTTCTTCAGCTACTTGTTATAAGTGTGGAAAAGTTGGTCATTTTGCCAACAAATGTTATATAAAAAAGAAAATTAACGAGACAGAAGACGAAGAATTAAGAAAATCATTATATAAAATAATGATTAATTCTTCAGAATCTTCTGAATCTTCTGAATTTGAATCAACAGATTCTTCATCAGATGATGAAAAAATTTGTGATAAAGACTGCTCTAGTAAATGTTGTAATATGAACAATAAAGAAAATTACTGGAAATCTATAGTTGAGATGAACGGTCTAAGTATTAATGTTATAAGTAAAGATGACAAAAAGACCTTTCTTAAAATTATTGAAGATGAACATATCAAACAAGAACTTAAAACCAAATTGGTTGAAGTTCTTCTTAAAGAAGAAAAGGAGAAATCTCCTGCTATTGATAATGTTTATAGATTATCAGAAGTCTTTAAAGGACAACAATTAAAAGAAGGTAAGCCTGTAACCATTGCAGCCTTACAAAAAGAGGTTAATAACCTAAAAACAGAGATAATAGAATTAAAAAATCAAAATAAAGATATTTTACAAAGGATCTCTGTTATAGAAAGAAACACTATTATACAAGGTGAATCTTCAAATAGTGAGGAAGAATTTACTGAGGAAATTACTAGAGAAAGAGAAGTTATCCCAGATAAATTCCTACAAACCATTGATTTAGTATTAAATCAAAAATGGTATATTAGAATTACTCTAATAATAAATAACGATTTGGTTATACCCAATCTTATAGCCCTAGTTGATAGTGGTGCAGATTTAAACTGTATAAAAGAAGGAATTATTCCTATTAAATATTGTAAGAGGACTACTCAAACTCTGAGTACAGCTGATAATAGTACTCTAACTACACCATATAATGTGTCAAACGCAAATATTTGCAATGATGATATTTGTCTTCCCTCTCCTTTTATTATTGTAAAGGAAATATCACAACATGTGATACTAGGAACACCTTTTCTTAGTAAGATAATGCCTATCAATAAAATTGACTCACAAGGCATTTACTGCTTTTATAAAGGCAAAGCAATTATGTTTCAATTTATAACTGATCCAATGATGAAAATTTTGAATGAGGTAAAAGACATTTACCTTAAAGAAAAATCAAATAAATTTTATTAAAGAAGAAATAGCTTCTTTACAAATAAATAAACAGTTAGACTCTAGCTTAATTAAAGCTAGGATTAAAGGCATAGAAAACGAGTTTATAACTCAAACCTGTAGTAATTTTCCTAATGCATTTTGGGAAAGAAAACAACATATTGTTAATCTTCCTTATATAGAAGATTTTTTAGAGGAAAATATTCCTACTAAGGTAAGACCTTGCCAAATGAATCAAGAATATCTTGAATTATGTAAAAAAGAAATTAGTAGTCTTAAAGACAAAAGGCTAATTAGAAAATCATCTTCTCCATGGAGTTGTACAGCATTTTATGTTAACAATACTGCTGAACAAGAAAGAGGTATACCACGTCTTGTTATAAATTATAGGCCTTTAAACAAAGTGCTTAAATGGATAAGATATCCTCTCCCTAATAAAAGGGATTTGCTTAACAGAATAAGCAAAGCTAAAATCTTTTCAAAATTTAATTTAAAATCAGGCTATTGGCAGATTCAGATTCATGAATCTGATAAATATAAAACTGCTTTTACAGTACCCTTTGGGCATTTTGAATGGAATGTCATGCCATTCGGATTAAAAAATGCGCCATCAGAATTTCAAAATATTATGAATTCAATTTTTAATCCGTATACTGAATTCATTCTTTCATATATAGATGATGTCCTTGTTTATTCAGAAAACATTGACCAACATTTTAAACATTTGAATGTCTTTAAACATCTTATTATAAAAAATGGACTAGTTATATCTGCCCAAAAAATGAGATTATTCCAAACAGCTATACGGTTTTTTATGAGAAATTTTAAAAGGATGGTGGGATCATTGCTTATCTCCCGCACAAAAAATTGAAATTTTTAGCGCAGCAAAAATGGAGAATAATTCTCCTGTGTCTGATGCTGTTTATACCTTAATACTTACTATTCTCGATCATTTTACTGGGGATGTAAGTAATCAAGCTAAGAAAGTAAGGACTTTATTACAAAATCTAAGATGTCCTACATTAACACATTTTAGATCGTACAAAAATACTTTTCTTAGCAGAGTTATGCAACTAGAAGATGCAAATAACTCTCATTGGAAAGCTAAATTTATTGATGGCTTACCAAACCTTTTTGCTGAAAGAGTTCGGACAAATTTGGGAACTAAATATGATGCGGTTATACCCTATAATACTTTTACATATGGACGCTTAATAAGCACCTGTGTTAAAGAAGGATTATTCTTATGTAATGATATAAAATTAAGAAATCAATTAAAAAGCCAGAGATTAACTGGTAAACACGAATTGGGAGAATTCTGTAGCCAGTTCGCAATGGAAGATCCGCATATGGATCGAGAAGATAAGAGGAAAACTAAAAGAATAGAATCTAAGCAACCTCATTATAAAAGGAGGTAAAAAAGACATTATAATCCTCCTAAACAAAAGGAAGAAAAGAAGAAGAAACATCACAGATTTAAGAAAAAATCTGCTTCTTCAGTTACTTGTTATAAGTGTGGAAAAGTTGGTCATTTTGCCAACAAATGTTATACAAAAAAGAAAATTAACGAGATAGAAGACGAAGAATTAAGGAAATTATTATATAAAATAATGATTAATTCTTCAGAATCTTCTGAATCTTCTGAATTTGAATTAACAGATTCTTCATCAGATGATGAAAAAATTTGTGATAAAGACTGCTCTAGTAAATGTTGTAATATCAACAATAAGGAAAATTACTGGAAATTTATAGTTGAGATGAACGGTCTAAGTATTAATGTTATAAGTAAAGATGACAGAAAGAGCATTCTTAAAATTATTGAAGATGAACATATCAAACCAGATCTTAAAACCAAATTGGTTGAAGTTCTTATTAAAGTAGAAAAGGAGAAATCTCCTGCTATTGATAATGTTTATAGATTATCAGAAGTCTTTAAAAGACAACAATTAAAAGAAGGTAAGCCTGTAACCATTGCAGCCTTACAAAAAGAGATTAATAACCTAAAAACAGAGATAATAGAATTAAAAAATCAAAATAAAGATATTTTACAAAGGATCTCTGTTATAGAAAGAAACACTATTATACAAGGTGAATCTTCAAATAGTGAGGAAGAATTTACTGAGGAAATTACTAGAGAAAGAGAAGTTATCTCAGAGAAATTCCTGCAAACCATTGATTTAGTATTAAATCAAAAATGGTATATTAGAATTACTCTAATAATAAATAACGATTTGGTTATACCCAATCTTATAGCCCTAGTTGATAGTGGTGCAGATTTAAACTGTATAAAAGGAGGAATTACTCCTATTAAATATTGTGAGAGGACTACTCAAACTCTGAGTACGGCTGATAATAGTACTCTAACTACACCATATAAGGTGTCAAACGCAAATATTTGCAATGATGATATTTGTCTTCTCTCTCCTTTTATTATTGTAAAGGAAATATCACAACATGTGATACTAGGAACGCCTTTTCTTAGTAAGATAATGCCTATCAATAAAATAGACTCACATGGCATTTACAGCTTTTATAAAGGCAAAGCAATTATGTTTCAATTTATAATTGATCCAATGATGAAAATTTTGAATGAGGTAAAAGACATTTACCTTAAAGAAAATCAAATAAATTTTATTAAAGAAGAAATAGCTTCTTTACAAATAAATAAACAGTTAGACTCTAGCTTAATAAAAGCTAGGATTAAAGTCATAGAAAATGAGTTTATAACTCAAACCTGTAGTAATTTTCCTAATGCATTTTGGGAAAGAAAACAACATATTGTTAATCTTCCTTATATAGAAGATTTTTTAGAGGAAAATATTCCTACTAAGGCAAGACCTTGCCAAATGAATCAAGAATATCTTGAATTATGTAAAAAAGAAATTAGTAGTCTTATAGACAAAAAGCTAATTAGAAAATCATCTTCTCCATGGAGTTGTACAGCATTTTATGTTAACAATGCTGCTGAACAAGAAAGAGGTATACCACGTCTTGTTATAAATTATAAGCCCTTAAACAAAGTGCTTAAATGGATAAGATATCCTCTCCCTAATAAAAGGGATTTGCTTAATAGAATAAGCAAAGCTAAAATCTTTTCAAAGTTTGATTTAAAATCAGGCTATTGGCAGATTCAGATTCATGAATCTGATAAATATAAAACTGCTTTTACAGTACCCTTTGGGCATTTTGAATGGAATGTCATGCCATTCGGATTAAAAAATGCGCCATCAGAATTTCAAAATATTATGAATTCAATTTTTAATCCGTATACTGAATTCATTCTTTCATATATAGATGATGTCCTTGTTTATTCAGAAAACATTGACCAACATTTTAAACATTTCAATGTCTTTAAACATCTTATTATAAAAAATGGACTAGTTATATCTGCCCAAAAAATGAGATTTTTCCAAATAGCTATACGGTTTTTGGGTCATAATATTAACAATGGAACTATTATTCCAATTGAAAGAAGTATTGAATTTGCTTCTAAATTTCCAGATTATTTTCCTAATGTTAAGCAACTTCAAAGATTTTTGGGTGCTTTAAATTATGTAGCAGATTATTATAAAAATTTAGCTACAGATGCAGCTATTTTATATAATAGGCTCAGAAAAAATCCGTCACCTTGGACAGAGGATCATACCAACGCTGTTCAAAAAATTAAAGAGACAGTAAAAAATTTACCACGTCTCCATATTGCTAACACTAATTGGAAGAAAATTGTTGAAACTGATGCTTCGGACATAGGATACGGAGGCATTTCAAAACAAGTAGATGCTACAAATAATAAAGAAATTCTTGTAAAATTTACTTCTGGAAAATGGAATCCAGTTCAGTTGAATTATTCAACTATCAAGAAAGAAATTCTTTCTATTATAAAATGTATTTATAAATTCCAGGATGATTTATAAAATCAAAAATTCCTATTAAGAATAGATTGTAGCGCGGCTAAATCTGTGTTACAAAAAGATGTTAAAAATTTAACATCAAAGCAAATATTTTCTAGATGGCAAGCAGAATTAGCTATCTTTGATTTTGATATTGAATATATTAAAGGTACTAATAATTGTCTTCCTGATTTTTTGACCAGGGAATTCTTGCAAGATTCTACATATGCAGACACCCTCGAGGGGTCAAGGCCCAGGAAGGGGCAGAGGAAGGGGAAGGAATAATATTCCTAACAACTCCCCATATGCAAATTGGCTAAAAATGCAAAAACCAAAGTCTATGCAAATAGACATGGAATCTGAAGCGTCATACGCTCAATCAGAATGGAAATTGCCTCATAAAATGGCAAAGAAAAATACTTCTCATATGAGTATTTATAGTCCTCAAAGTGAAGCTGAAACATCTTCAACGGGAAATATTCCTGGATTATCATTTGAAAAGGCAATTGAAAATGCAAATGACAGTTATATCTCAAAAGATAATTCTGAAAAAATTATTTGTTTAGAAAGGAATGATATTCCTAAAATGAATGATCCATGGTCTTTAAAAGAAAAATATATTGAGACCATTTCTTTTGCTGCATCAGTAGGTAAAACAAGGCAAGTATATGAAGCCTTGTTAATAGTTTCGGGTTCAGTAGAAATAAAACACTACTACCCAAATGGAAAAGAAGGAGGAGAAATTATAAACTTCTCTAAAGCTATCATTAAAAAGATTTTCAGCCCTCATGAATGGGCTTTACACCCTAATAGGGCAAGATCGTTCATGTTAGGAGATGAACGACACGAAAGTAACTATTGGGATTATATCCAAGCTTTTGAAAACTTTTTATATTATGAAAACCCAGCGAAGAAACATTCCTGGTTTATTATTATAAAACCTGATGTTATAAAAACAGGTATACCAGTTTGGTTTATTCAATTATGGCAAAAAATTGGGGCGGGATTAGCCATACTCCCAAAGTCAATTTTTGATTTATTTGTTCCTTGGGTAGAGTCTCATCCAAGGTTTCATAATACTGATGATGACTCCATTATAGACGGAGAAAGCACACTTCATTATTTTATAGAAAATGAGATGCCATTTATATTTAGATGGACGATTATTTCTGAATTTAATAATAAAAACATTCTTATTCTTTCCAGAAAATTTTGGAGTCGTTCTTATTTATAGAGCAGAGGGAGATTCCCTCAAGGGATTATGCGTCCTTCTTGCCTTTCATAAAGGCCCTTAGGTGTCCTTATCTTTCTTCAGTGGAGGATAAGCTGTCACCTTTATCTGTCGTCTTCTGCCGACACCTTTTATAAAAAGAGGATAAGCTGTCACCTTTATCTGTCGTCTGATGCCGAAACCTTTTACAAAAAGAAACCTGTGTGCTGGTTTTGCTGAATACCAGGGGCTGTAATACTGCTGGTTTTATAAAAACCTTGGGCCGAAAAATACTTCTACTAAATTTCGTGTGCTTGAGTCTTGCAGTCGTCCCTTTTAGTAAAAGTTTTTCCATCTTTATTTCAGCAGGCCATTTCCTTTATTTTGACTCAATCTTGAGCCCATAAGATCATCCCAAAGCTGATCTGCTGATTTTAGATCTTCTTCTGGGTCTTGGGATTGTCATTGAAAGTATTCTTTCATCTCTACCGATTTGGTAGTTTTCTCAGACGTAGAGGAATTTGTATCCAAGTTGTCAAATGTCTGTTCAAACTGCTTTTTCATATGTTCTAAGCAGCGTTTCATAAGTTCTTCAGAGATATTAGGATATTTCCTCTGGAATGATGTTTTTAATTTTAGCATTGGATTTTCCGTTGCTAATTCTGAAATCTTGCAACATCAACATCTGAGTTTCCTTGCTGTTTTGATACTGTTGCATACATCATCATACGGTATAAAGTATCATGGATTTGCTTATCAGCTAATCCATCAATATTCCATTCATAAATGGCTCGTCCTGAAAATGAATTTGTTATAACAGCTTCATTTTCTTCATACAGGACATCTAAAGAAGTTGGTCGTTTATAATAATGCTTTTCCAAAGTTCTTAGTGGGTATTTTATGGTATTTATGATATTATCATCAGACATATTAATCTGATCATCTAATAAGTCGTTTATATCAGAGTCTTTTTCCGATATCTCAGACTGTTCTCCATCTATAATATTTAATCTAGCATTATTAAACTTTTTCTCCAGAGCATTTATAATATCTGAAGATATATTTTTATCTTTGGATAATTTATATCCTGAAATATCTAAAGCCGGTTTTATTGGTATATAATTTTTCTCATTTATTGTCTTTATAACAGGAGTTTCTATAACTCCCATAGCATGTAATCTATTATTCAGGCTTTCTAGAGTAGATTCTACTCTGGTTAATTGTTGACCAATTACTTGAATATAAATATTAGAAAAATTATTTTGTTTAAAAATCTTTTGAAGTTCTTTTAAAGTATTTTCCATTTTATCATCAATAAGTGGCTTTATAAAAGCGGTTGCCTCTAAATTAGAGGTAGATATTCCTGATAACCTTAATGGTTCTGTTGGTAGGAATATAGACCTTACAATTTTTCCAGTTATCAATATGATGGGGTTATACCCTATAATACTTTTACATATGGACGCTTAATAAGCACCTGTGTTAAAGAAGGATTATCCTTATGTAATGACATAAAATTAAGAAATCAATTAAAAAGCCAGAGATTAACAGGTAAACACGAATTGGGAGAATTCTGTAGCCAGTTCGTAATGGAAGATCCGCATATGGATCGGAAAGATAAGAGGAAAACTAAAAGAATAGATCTAAGCAACCTTATTATAAAAGGAGGTACGAAAGACATTATAATCCTCCTAAACAAAAGGAAGAAAAGAAGAAGAAACATCACAGATTTAAGAAAAAATATGCTTCTTCAGCTACTTGTTATAAGTGTGGAAAAGTTGGTCATTTTGCCAACAAATGTTATACAAAAAAGAAAATTAACGAGATAGAAGACGAAGAATTAAGGAAATCATTATATAAAATAATGATTAATTCTTCAGAATCTTCTGAATCTTCTGAATTTGAATTAACAGATTCTTCATCAGATGATGCAAAAATTTGTGATAAAGACTGCTCTAGTAAATGTTGTAATATCAACAATAAGGAAAATTACTTGAAATCTATAGTTGAGATGAACGGTCTAAGTATTAATGTTATAAGTAAAGATGACAAAAAGACCATTCTTAAAATTATTGAAGATGAACATATCAAACCAGAACTTAAAACCAAATTGGTTGATGTTCTTCTTAAAGAAGAAAAGGAGAAATCTCCTGCTATTGATAAAGTTTATAGATCATCAGAAGTCTTTAAAAGACAACAATTAAAAGAAGGTAAGCCTGTAACCATTGCAGCCTTACAAAAAGAGGTTAATAACCTAAAAACAGAGATAATAGAATTAAAAAATCAAAATAAAGATATTTTACAAAGGATCTCTGTTATAGAAAGAAACACTGTTATACAAGGTGAATCTTCAAATAGTAAGGAAGAATTTACTGAGGAAATTACTAGAGAAAGAGAAGTTATCCCAGATAAATTCCTGCAAACCATTGATTTAGTATTAAATCCAAAATGGTATATTAGAATTACTCTAATAATAAATAACGATTTGGTTATACCCAATCTTATAGCCCTAGTTGATAGTGGTGCAGATTTAAACTGTATAAAAGAAGGAATTATTTCTATTAAATATTGTGAGAGGACTACTCAAACTCTGAGTACAGCTGATAATAGTACTCTAACTACACCATATAAGGTGTCAAACGCAAATATTTGCAATGATGATATTTGTCTTCCCTCTCCTTTTATTATTGTAAAGGAAATATCACAACATGTGATACTAGGAACGCCTTTTCTTAGTAAGATAATGCCTATCAATAAAATAGACTCACAAGGCATTTACAGCTTTTATAAAGGCAAAGCAATTATGTTTCAATTTATAACTGATCCAATGATGAAAATTTTGAATGAGGTAAAAGACATTTACCTTAAAGATAATCAAATAAATTTTATTAAAGAAGAAATAGCTTCTTTACAAATAAATAAACAGTTAGAATCTAGCTTAATAAAAGCTAGGATTAAAGGCATAGAAAACGAGTTTATAACTCAAACCTGTAGTAATTTTCCTAATGCATTTTGGGAAAGAAAATAACATATTGTTAATCTTCCTTATATAGAAGATTTTTTAGAGCAAAATATTCCTACTAATGCAAGACCTTGCCAAATGAATCAAGAATATCTTGAATTATGTAAAAAAGAAATTAGTAGTCTTATAGACAAAAGGCTAATTAGAAAATTATCTTCTCCATAGAGTTGTACAGCATTTTATGTTAACAATGCTGCTGAACAAGAAAGAGGTATACCACGTCTTGTTATAAATTATAGGCCCTTAAACAAAGTGCTTAAATGGATAAGATATCCTCTCCCTAATAAAAGGGATTTGCTTAATAGAATAAGCAAAGCTAAAATCTTTTCAAAATTTGATTTAAAATCAGGCTATTGGCAGATTCAGATTCATGAATCTGATAAATATAAAACTGCTTTTACAGTACCCTTTGGGCATTTTGAATGGAATGTCATGCCATTCGGATTAAAAAATGCGCCATCGGAATTTCAAAATATTTCGAATTCAATTTTTAATCCGTATACTGAATTCGTTCTTCCATATATAGATGATGTCCTTGTTTATTCAGAAAAAATTGACCAACATTTTAAACATTTGAATGTCTTTAAACATCATATTATAAAAAATGGACTAGTTATATCTGCGCAAAAAATGAGATTATTCCAAACAGCTATACGGTTTTTTATGAGAAATTTTAAAAGGCTGGTGGGATCATTGCTTATCTCCCGCACAAAAAATTGAAATTTTTAGCGCAGCAAAAATGGAGAATAATTCTCCTGTGTCCGATGCTGTTTATACCTTAATACTTACTATTCTCGATCATTTTACTGGGGATGTAAGTAATCAAGCTGAGAAAGTAAGGACTTTATTACAAAATCTAAGATGTCCTACATTAACACATTTTAAATGGTACAAAGATACTTTTCTTAGCAGAGTTATGCAACTAGAAGATGCAAATAACTCTCATTGGAAAGCTAAATTTATTGATGGCTTACTAAACCTTTTTGCTGAAAGAGTTCGAACAAATTTGCGAACTCAATATGATAGGGTTATACCCTATAATACTTTTACATATGGACGCTTAATAAGCACCTGTGTTAAAGAAGGATTATTCTTATGTAATGACATAAAATTAAGAAATCAATTAAAAAGCCAGAGATTAACTGGTAAACACGAATTGGGAGAATTCTGTAGCCAGTTCGCAATGGAAAATCCGCATATGGATCGGAAAGTTAAGAGGAAAACTAAAAGAATAGAATCTAAGCAACCTCATTATAAAAGGAGGTAAAAAAGACATTATAATCCTCCTAAACAATAGGAACAAAAGAAGAAGAAACATCACAGATTTATAAAAAAATCTGCTTCTTCAGCTACTTGTTATAAGTGTGGAAAAGTTGGTCATTTTGACAACAAATGTTATACAAAAAAGAAAATTAACGAGATAGAAGACGAAGAATTAAGGAAATCATTATATAAAATAATGATTAATTCTTCAGAATCTTCAGAATCTTCTGATTTTGAATTAACAGATTCTTCATCAGTTGATGAAAAAATTTGTGATAAAGACTGCTCTAGTAAATGTTATAATATCAACAATAAGGAAAATTACTGGAAATCTATAGTTGAGATGAACGGTCTAAGTATTAATGTTATAAATAAAGATGACAAAAAGACCATTCTTAAAATTATTGAAGATGAACATATCAAACCAGAACTTAAAACCAAATTGGTTGAAGTTCTTCTTAAAGAAGAAAAGGAGAAATCTCCTGCTATTGATAATGTTTATAGATTATCAGAAGTCTTTAAAAGACAACAATTAAAAGAAGGTAAGCCTGTAACCATTGCAGCCTTACAAAAAGAGGTTAATAACCTAAAAACAGAGATAATAGAATTAAAAAATCGAAATAAAGATATTTTACAAAGGATCTCTTTTATAGAAAGAAACACTATTATACAAGGTGAATCTTCAAATAGTGAGGAAGAATTTACTGAGGAAATTACTAGAGAAAGAGAAGTTATACCAGATAAATTCCTGCAAACCAATGATTTAGTATTAAATCAAAAATGGTATATTAGAATTACTCTAATAATAAATAACGATTTGGTTATACCCAATCTTATAGCCCAAGTTAATAGTGGTGCAGATTTAAACTGTATAAAAGAAGGAATTATTCCTATTAAATATTGTGAGAGGACTACTCAAACTCTGAGTACAGCTGATAATAGTACTCTAACTACACCATATAAGGTGTCAAACGCAAATATTTGCAATGATGATATTTGTCTTCCCTCTCCTTTTATTATTGTAAAGGAAATATCACAACATGTGATACTAGGAACGCCTTTTCTTAGTAAGATAATGCCTATCAATAAAATAGACTCACAAGGCATTTACAGCTTTTATAAAGGCAAAGCAATTATGTTTCAATTTATAACTGATCCAATGATGAAAATTTTGAATGAGGTAAAAGACATTTACCTTAAAGTAAATCAAATAAATTTTTTTAAAGAAGAAATAGATTCTTTACAAATAAATAAACTGTTAGACTCTAGCTTAATAAAAGCTAGGATTAAAGGCATAGAAAACGAGTTTATAACTCAAACCTGTAGTAATTTTCCTAATGCATTTTGGGAATGAAAACAACATATTGTTAGTCTTCCTTATATAGAAGATTTTTTAGAGGAAAATATTCCTACTAAGGCAAGACCTTGCCAAATGAATCAAGAATATCTTGAATTATGTAAAAAAGAAATTAGTAGTCTTATAGACAAAATGCTAATTAGAAAATCATCTTCTCCATGGAGTTGTACAGCATTTTATGTTAACAATGCTGCTGAACAAGAAAGAGGTATACCACGTCTTGTTATAAATTATAAGCCCTTAAACAAAGTGCTTAAATGGATAAGATATCCTCTCCCTAATAAAAGGGATTTGCTTAATAGAATAAGCAAAGCTAAAATCTTTTCAAAGTTTGATTTAAAATCAGGCTATTGGAAGATTCAGATTCTTGAATCTGATAAATATAAAACTGCTTTTACAGTACCCTTTGGGCATTTTGAATGGAATGTCATGCCATTCGGATTAAAAAATGCGCCATCAGAATTTCAAAATATTAGGAATTTAATTTTTAATCCGTATACTGAATTCATTCTTTCAAATATAGATGATGTCCTTGTTTATTCAGAAAACATTGACCAACATTTTAAACATTTGAATGTCTTTAAACATCTTATTATAAAAAATGGACTAGTTATATCTGCCCAATAAATGAGATTATTCCAAACAGCTATACGGTTTTTGGGTCATAATATTAACAATGGAACTTTTATTCTAATTGAAAGAAGTATTGAATTTGCTTCTAAATTTCCAGATTATATTCCTAATTTTAAACAACTTCAAAGATTTTTGGGTGTTTTAAATTATGTAGCAGATTACTATAAAAATTTAGCTACAGATGCAGCTATTTTATATAATAGGCTCAGAAAAAATCCGTCACCTTGGACAGAGGATCATACCAAAGCTGTTCAAAAAATTAAAGAGACAGTAAAAAATTTACCATGTCTCCATATTGCTAACACTAATTGGAAGAAAATTGTTGAAACTGATGCTTCGGACATAGGATACGGAGGAATTTTAAAACAAGTAGATCCTACAAATAATAATAATTTTTTGCCATAATTGAATAAACCAAACTGGTATACCTGTTTTTATAACATCGGGTTTTATAATAATAAACCAGGAATGTTTCTTCGCTGGGTTTTCATAATATAAAAAGTTTTCAAAAGCTTGGATATAATCCCAATAGTTACTTTCGTGTCGTTCATCTCCTAACTTGAACGTTCTTGCCCTATTAGGGTGTAAAGCCCATTCATGAGGGCTGAAAATCTTTTTAATGATTGCTTTAGAGAAGTTTATAATTTCTCCTCCTTCTTTTCCATTTTGGTAGTAGTGTTTTATTTCTACTGAACCCGAAACTATTAACAAGGCTTCATATACATGCCTTGTTTTACCTGTTGATGCAGCAAAAGAAATGGTCTCAATATATTTTTCTTTTAAAGACCATGGATCATTCATTTTAGGAATATCATTCCTTTCTAAACAAATAATTTGTTCATAATTATCTTTTGAGATATAACTATCATTTGCATTTTCAATTGCCTTTTTAAATGATAATCCAGGAATATTTCCCGTTGAAGATGTTTCAGCTTCACTTTGAGGACTATAAATACTCATATGAGAAGTATTTTTCTTTGCCATTTTATGAGAAAATTTCCATTCTGATTGAGCGTATGACGCTTCAGATTCCATGTCTATTTACATAGACTTTGGCTTTTGCATTTTTAGCCAATTTACATTTGAGGAGTCGTTCTTATTTATAGAGCAGAGGGAGATTCCCTCAAGGGCTTATGCGTCCTTCTTGCCTTTCATAAAGGCCCTTAGGTGTCCTAATCTTTTTTCAGTGGAGGATAAGCTGTCACCTTTATCTGTCGTCTTCTGCCGACACCTTTTATAAAAAGAGGATAAGCTGTCACCTTTATCTGTCGTCTTCTGCCCACACCTTTTATAAAAAGAAACCTGTGTGCTGGTTTTGCAGAATACCAGGGGCTGTAATACTGCTGGTTTTATAAAAACCTTGGGCCGAAAAATGCTTTTACTAAATTTCGTGTGCTAGAGTCTTGCAGTCGTCCCTTTTAGTAAAAGTTTTTCCATCTTTATTTCAGCGGGCCCTTTCCTTTATTTTGACTCAATCTTGAGCCCATAAGATCGTCCCAAAGCTGATCTGCTGATTTTAGATCTTTTTCTGGGTCTTGGGATTGTCCTTGAAAGCATTCTTTCATCTCTACCGATTTGGTAGTTTTCTCAGACGTAGAGGAATTTGTATCCGAGTTGTCAAATGTCTGTTCAAACTGCTTTTTCATATGTTCTAAGCAGCGTTTCATAAGATCTTCTTCAGAGATATTAGGATATTTCCTCTGGAAAGATGTTTTTAATTTTAGCATTGGATTTTCCGTTGCTAATTCTTCATTAATCTTTTTATCCAGAGTATCATTATTATTTTTGATAGTTGCTTTTATACTAACTATCTTTTCTTCTTCTATAATTCCCGCCCACCATTTAATGAGAAATTTTCTGGAAAGAATAGGAATGTTTTTATTATTAAATTCAGAAATAATCGTCCATCTAAATATAAATGGCATTTCATTTTCTATAAAATAATGAAGTGTGCTTTCTCCGTCTATAATGGAGTCATCATCAGTATTATGAAACCTTGGATGAGACTCTATCCAAGGAACAAATATATCAAAAATTGACTTTGGGAGTATGGCTAATTCCGCCCCAATTTTTTGCCATAATTGAATAAACCAAACTGCTATACCTGTTTTTATAACATCAGGTTTTATAATAATAAACCAGGAATGTTTCTTCGCTGGGTTTTCATAATATAAAAAGTTTTCAAAAGCTTGGATATAATCCCAATAGTTACTTTCGTGTCGTTCATCTCCTAACTTGAACGATCTTGCCCTATTAGGGTGTAAAGCCCATTCATGAGGGCTGAAAATCTTTTTAATGATAGCTTTAGAGAAGTTTATAATTTCTCCTCCTTCTTTTCCATTTGGGTAGTAGTGTTTTATTTCTACTGAACCCGAAACTATTAACAAGGCTTCATATACTTGCCTTGTTTTACCTGCTGATGCAGCAAAAGAAATGGTCTCAATATATTTTTCTTTTAAAGACCATGGATCATTCATTTTAGGAATATCATTCCTTTCTAAACAAATAATTTTTTCAGAATTATCTTTTGAGATATAACTATCATTTGCATTTTTAATGATAATCCAGGAATATTTCCCGTTGAAGATGTTTCAGCTTCACTTTGAGGACTATAAATACTCATATGAGAAGTATTTTTTTTTGCCATTTTATGAGGCAATTTCCATTCTGATTGAGCGTATGACGCTTCAGATTCCATGTCTATTTGCATAGACTTTGTCTTTTGCATTTTTAGCCAATTTGCATATGGGGAGTTGTTAGGAATATTATTCCTTCCCCTTCCTCTGCCCCTTCTTGGGCCTTGACCCCTCGAGGGTGTCTGCATATGTAGAATCTTGCAAGAATTCCCTGGTCAAAAAATCAGGAAGACAATTATTAGTACCTTTAATATATTCAATATCAAAATCAAAGATAGCTAATTCTGCTTACCATCTAGCAAATATTTGCTTTGATGTTAAATTTTTAACATCTTTTTGTAACACAGATTTAGCCGCGCTACAATCTATTCTTAATAGGAATTTTTGATTAATAAATCGTCCTGGAATTTATAAATACATTTTATAATAGAAAGAATTTCTTTCTTGATAGTTGAATAATTCAACTGAGCTGGATTCCATTTTCCAGAAGTAAATCTTACAAGAATTTCTTTATTATTTGTAGGATCTACTTGTTTTAAAATGCCTCCGTATCCTATGTCCGAAGCATCAGTTTCAACAATTTTCTTCCAATTTGTGTTAGCAATATGGAGACATGGTAAATTTTTTACTGTCTCTTTAATTTTTTGAACAGCTTTGGTATGATCCTCTGTCCAAGGTGACGGATTTTTCTGAGCCTATTATATAAAATAGCTGCATCTGTAGCTAAATTTTATAATAATCCGCTACATAATTTAAAGCACCCAAAAATCTTTGAAATTTCTTAACATTAGAAATATAATCTGGAAATTTAGAAGCAAATTTAATACTTCTTTCAATTGGAATAATAGTTCCATTGTTAATATTATGACCCAAAAACCGTATAGCTGTTTGGAATAATCTCATTTTTTGGGCAGATATAACTAGTCCATTTTTTATAATAAGATGTTTAAATACATTCAAATGTTTAAAATGTTGGTCAATGTTTTCTGAATAAACAAGGACATCATCTATATTTGAAAGAATGAATTCAGTATACGGATTAAAAATTAAATTCCTAATATTTTAAATTCTGATGGCGCATTTTTTAATCCGAATGGCATGACATTCCATTCAAAATGCCTAAAGGGTACTGTAAAAGCAGTTTTATATTTATCAGATTCATGAATCTGAATCTGCCAATAGCCTGATTTTAAATCAAACTTTGAAAAGATTTTAGCTTTGCTTATTCTATTAAGCAAATCCCTTTTATTAGGGAGAGGATATCTTATCCATTTAAGCACTTTGTTTAAGGGCTTATAATTTATAACAAGACGTGGTATACCTCTTTCTTGTTCAGCAGCATTGTTAACATAAAATGCTGTACAACTCCATGGAGAAGATGATTTTCTAATTAGCTTTTTGTCTATAAGACTACTAATTTCTTTTTTACATAATTCAAGATATTCTTGATTCATTTGGCAAGGTCTTGCCTCAGTAGGAATATTTTCCTCTAAAAAATCTTCTATATAAGGAAGATTAACAATATGTTGTTTTCTTTCCCAAAATGCATTAGCAAAATTACTACAGGTTTGAGTTATAAACTCGTTTTCTATGCCTTTAATCCTAGCTTTTATTAAGCTAGAGTCTAACTGTTTATTTATTTGTAAAGAAGCTATTTCTTCTTTAATAAAATTTATTTGATTATCTTTAAGGTAAATGTCTTTTACCTCATTCAAAATTTTCATCATTGGATCAGTTATAAATTGAAACATAATTGCTTTGCCTTTATAAAAGCTGTAAATGCCTTGTGAGTCTATTTTATTGATAGGCATTATCTTACGAAGAAAAGGCGTTCCTAGTATCACATGTTGTGATATTTCCTTTACAATAATAAAAGGAGAGGGAAGACAAATATCATCATTGCAAATATTTGCGTTTGACACCTTATATGGTGTAGTTAGAGTACTATTATCAGCTGTACTCAGAGTTTGAGTAGTCCTCTCACAATATTTAATAGGAATAATTTCTTCTTTTATACAGTTTAAATCTGCACCACTATCAACTAGGGCTATAAGATTGGGTATAATCAAATCGTTATTTATTATTAGAGTAATTCTAATATACCATTTTTGATTTAATACTAAATCAATGGTTTGCAGGAATTTATCTGGGATAACTTCTCTTTCTCTAGTAATTTCCTCAGTAAATTCTTCCTCACTATTTGAAGATTCACCTTGTATAATAGTGTTTCTTTCTATAACAGAGATCCTTTGTAAAATATCTTTATTTTGATTTTTTAATTCTATTATCTCTGTTTTTAGGTTATTAACATCTTTTTGTAAGGCTGCAATGGTTACAGGCTTACCTTCTTTTAATTGTTGTCTTTTAAAGACTTCTGATAATCTATAAACATTATCAATAGCAGGAGATTTCTCCTTTTCTTCTTTAAGAAGAACTTCAACCAATTTGGTTTTAAGTTCTGGTTTGATATGTTCATCTTCAATAATTTTAAGAATGGTCTTGGTGTTTAATAATTAAATAGGGTTATAATAACTAGTTTACCATTTTTAGAAGTGGAAAAATCTTGCATGATTGTTGTATAATAAATTGTTTATTCAAATTTATTTAATTAAGCTATTTAGCTAACTAGGTTTTTACAATATATATATATGGGTGAGATAAAATTCTAATTAATGTTTTTATCATTATATTATGGTTTTAATAGGGATATTAACATGTTAGCGGAATGCAAAACCTAATCTAGTTATTAGTTTCAATTGTTAGTTAATAAAGTGTGATAAATATGCTAATTATGCTAGTTTTTGCAAACTAGATTTTGGAAATTCCTTAATAAATGAGATTAAAAATATAATTATGGTTTCATTATATCATTATCATCATGAATTGTAGTTTAATACATTAATTCATGCACAATCAAGTTTTGTTGTGGAATTGGGGTATTTTGCTTGAAAGATATTAAAAATTACTAAAGGTTGCAAACTAGAAATTTTAAATTAATACAAATTTGTGTAATAAAAATATAGTAATGGTTTGTATAGTCTAGTTATGCTATTTAATGAGTTTTATGACCATTGGTTTCATTTAAATGTCAAGTTTTGAAGAAAAACGGTAAATTGGCATTTTCGGGTTTTACGAAATCGGGCGATTTGATGGATTTTAGGGTTTCGATGGATTTAATCATATTTTATAATATAAGTAATGAGTTTTAAAACTACGAGTTATTTGTTGATGTTTATCTCGATCCATCGGAGTTTGCATGCCGATATCGAGTGATATTTGGTTCTTTTGCGTGAACGGGACATAGGTTTTAACCTATGCTGGTTCCTTGCGTCGTTTTGACTTTTGTAAGTGATTCAGTTTACGATACTATTTATATGTTTGCGTTTAGGTACCCTCACGTGGACTGCTGGAGATGAAGAGGAGGATAGCGACACCGTCTTCGGCAGACATGGACCAGGTGAGTAGATGCATATCTACGGGGGGAAGTCGGGAGGACGGCGTTTAGCACCCCAGCAACGTAGATTAGGAATAGTACTTATTGTCATTAGGAGACCAGTTGTGACCCTAGATTCTTAATGAGTAGGACCCTAGTAATGACCCTAGGCTGGACTAGACTGATTTAGGAAAACCATACCAGAGGATGAATACCTTGGAAGAGGTTCGTAGGTTTCAGATAGAAACACACACACGCACACACTGAAACTCGACATGGTGTATACGTGTATGTGTGTATATATATAGGACTAGGTATAGGTATATATATATATATACACACACACACACAACACGTATATGGGATTCATTGATGTGATATGATATCCGAGGTATGATGAAACAGTATAACTGGGCTTGATGCCATGATTCTTGGCTATACAGTAGTATTAAGTGTTAGCGGATCATTAGAGAATGAGATAATGAACATGTATACATAAATTATAATAGGTGGTGATGATATTGGGGTACATGGGACTCTAAAATAGTACCCGGACTGTAACTTGTGACTGATCACGATATGATATATATATGACTTGATTACGACATCATATAGGTGTGACCTGACGTCGATATCATATAGGTGTGACTTGATGACGATATGATATCAGTATGACTTAATCACAATATGATACATATGACATGATATTTCTGAGGATAAACTAATGATGCATATTATGATGGCAATGATATAAGATTGATGTATGCGATTACAGTTTATCACCTCGATCATTAGATGTGTTGATGATGACATTATACGAATGATGAGACACCTAGGAGATACTTGACCCGTACCCCGATATTGGGATGCCGTACGATGGATTTTACCGTACGAGGCATAGATATGATGATTGATCCGCACTCTGGATTCAAGGAAGTCGTACCACGTACGTGACGCTATTGAGGCTGGATCGCCGACTATTAGAGATATTGATTCAGACCTTAGGTAGACTCTTGTTTCTTATTGACTAGTTTCTTAGGTTTAGTTCCTTAGGAGGTTAGATGGACACTAGTTTTGGTTCGATTCATATAGTGGAAGTTATACTCGTATATCGCAGAGGAGTGGATAATGCACATCTGTCTTCACATTCATACTGTAATCATCATGGTGCATGTTCTTACATATGTTGCTATAATCAGTATAAACCTTACCTGTTAGGACACCAGCACCATTACCGATGATGCGCATATTCCACGCACACTTATTTGCCGGCTCACATACATCATCATCGGTAATTGCTATGTCACGTACACTTTAGATCTTATTATCTTTTATTGATAGAATCAGCTAGCAACTAGATCGATATATAATATTGTGATTACTCTCAGATGTTAGTATAGACATGGCATTTATTACTTATACATTCATGCATTCATATTCTCATGTTATCATGCAGTATTATGGGGCATATGTCGACACTTATCATTTACTTACTCATGATTTTGAGATTTGGATTTCTATGAGATTTCTGGATTTTGGGGAAAACCGCAAGAATATATAAAAACTTCTCTCTCTCCTCCTCTCTTTTTAAAATATAAGATGCGGTTTTCTCGTGATGTATGTGTCATCTACCATGAGATTTCATGTTTTATGATGGATTTCGAGACCCGATTCGAGGAGTGGATGAACTGTCTCGGGTACATGGTGGGCCCGGTATGGTACCCCGGGGCAAGAAGATCGAGTTGTAGACGATGAGCCTGGCAGGGGAAGGCTACCTACCGGTGATGTCTGGCGCGGCGGATATCCGGAGGATACCGACCGTTGTCGTGAGATTTGATGATATGGTCCGATCCGGACTAACGGAGCCCGAGATATTGAGACTATGAGACTTGAGATTTACATGTTTGTGTCGATACTTGACACGGATTTCCATGGATTTCATTGTTGAGATTTCAGATTCCTATACACATTTTACTATGATAACAGCTAAAGATTTCTTATACAGATATATCTGGATTTCAGGATTGATTATTTTATATTCATGGTACATGCATATCCATTCATATGACATAGTATTATATGAGGCACTGACACGAGCACGGAGTATCTGCATTTACACGTAGTTTTACCCTGCTATTACTAGATGATTGGGATATAATAGTGTATTATTATGACCTAGGATAGCATCTTGCATTCGATTTCTTTTCATAGATGTCTTCTACTCATGAGTTGGCAACTCACCCCCGTTGTGCCAAATTTTATTACAGGTTCGATGTACAGGTTTCCCTGGCAGCTTGCTGGCACATCTTTTCTTTCAGGGTGATTTGCACGGTAAGTTGGTTCACTTGTATCTGAATCACCATTGTATTTTATTCATTCATTTGTATCTAGTAAGCTCCATCAACCATACTTGTTTTTTTTTGATAAGTTTATTGGACCAGTTTTTTTTTATTTCGACCTTAGAGTCGCGTGTATTATTCTGATTTGGTGGATTTGTTTTCTTTTGAGTTTTGAGCCTCGCCCTTTGGCGTTGTATATTAATGTGCTTGTTGTGGTTGTTTCCGCCTGTTGGCGTTGAGCTAGCTCCTGTTTGGGGATGCTTTTTATTGTTTATGTATATTATACTTGTTGTACCCGTTTGGGGCCAGTTTTTACAGAGGAGACTCTGCCGAAATTTTTGGGAAAATTTGCTGATGCTTTGAAACTTGTTTTCTTCATGTTTCTTTTACTTCTTCTTTTATATGGTTTAGATTTCTGGGCTTCGGCTTACTTAGGTTACGTTGCGCCTCTAGACGTTTCGTAATCTAAGTGCCGGTCACGTTCCGTACTTTCGGGTCGTGACAAAGTTGGTATCAGAGCGCTAGGTTTAACCTTGTATAAGTCTATGTGACCCTTGGTTGATGGAGTTGGCGATTTAGGTAGAGTAACGTACCGTGGGTATGGTCCGCGGCATACTTACGATACGCTACTCTGCTTAAGGAGCCTTAGGATGTACATTGTTTGCACCGTATTTCATTTGTTCCTTTGATCTATCTTCGTCGATATCGGATGGTAGTTTCTGTTACCACGGGCACACTGGCAGAGGGAGCTGCGGCTCGAATGCGATAACAATTAGAGTATTGGTTATTCTTGAGGATTGAAGCATTGTTTAACGTGCGGATGAAGGGTATTCACATGCCGTCCGGATGAAGTTAAAGGGTTCGAACGATTATCAGAAAACCATTTTTCCAAGTTTAAGGTATTCGGAAGAACATGCAGGTATTTCGATGGACCCTCTAGAAGAATGAAACCCTAACTCGACATAATGACCACGAGAACGCCCTTGAACCTTAGGGTTTACGGCAGTTCCGCGATGCCCTTAGTGAGGCTTAGGTTTGCCCTTCTACAGCTGGATCATCGATGCTGGGGTATGTACCGGATATTTTTAAACTGTACTTGAGTGTTGAGCTCTCGGGGAATTATGGGATTTTGATGGATCGATCGAAAAGTTTAATGTAGTCCGGATATCAAGTGAAGGGATCGACTACGTGGGAGACTCTAGATATGAGTATTGTCGTTGGTAGCGCAGTCAGCACACTTATGAAGAGACAAGTTTGAAGCAGCCGACATCAGAGGAATGGGGCGCACATTGACGATAGTGTTTACGATTGTGATTTAGTGATTTGAATTTCATATTTTCGTTGATTGGATTTTGGTATTTTGAGGACTTTGTTCTACGATTGGTATTTCATGTGTGTACATTCATTACATTCTATCTGTGTTTCATATGTCAGTTGTATTGATGTTATTCAGTACATACCCAGTGCACTTGAATTGGTTTTAATACATTTTGAGATTTTGATTTGATTTCGTGCATATGGGTTACGCATGATTTTAACATATGTTTCGACCTAGTTTTCATGTATTTTTGTACTGTGATTTCGATTTTGATATTCGATGTATGTTTTCGTGCACCATGTGCACCTGATTAGGATTCTTGCGCATACTTGGCGCACTTGATGCGATATTGTGCACACCAGATGCACTAAATCGGGGTTTTGTGCAGATTAGATGCACCTGATTTTGAGTCGTGCACGCCCGTTGCACTTGACAGATGTTTTTGGTGCACACCTGTTGCACTTAGTTTTGTTGTTGTGTGTATTCGTGGTATCTGTATTCGGTTTCGATTTCAGTCCGCACCGGACGCACATGATATTTTTATGATGTGATTGGGATTGATTTCAGTTTGAGCAGTATGTTTTCATAGTCATTATTATTTGATTTAGTAACCAGGCGGGACGTGTATGTTAAATAAAAGATATATATATATATATATAGTTATTTTTTTTAAATAAACGTCCGCTACTTATGCCGTGACACGTGCATCACACGGCGATTTTCAAAAAAGGGTGTTTGCATATTTCCTTATCCAGATATTTGGACGGTTTTACTATGATGCGCACTATATATAAATTATAGATTGATGTATATTACGATGGTCTTCATATTGGGTTTTGATATTTTATTCTCGCAATAACTCAGATGATTGCGTTATGCTTGACGGAGTTGAGTTTTGTTATGTATTGATAATTTCGGAGCCCCGGCGATTTGAGTGTTTTGCTAAATGTTTTAGTATTTGGAGGGGGAGTTTTAATTTAAATTCGGGGACCGAATTTCATAAAGGGGGGAAGATTGTAACGTTTTAAAAATAATTAAATAAATAATTAAATGAATAAAATTGTTTAAG
This sequence comes from Agapanthus africanus, assembly GCA_030015575.1. Classification (NCBI taxonomy): domain Eukaryota; kingdom Viridiplantae; phylum Streptophyta; class Magnoliopsida; order Asparagales; family Amaryllidaceae; genus Agapanthus; species Agapanthus africanus. The sequence goes on from CM057344.1 coordinate 284,288,783, forward strand.
TGAATTTTATGATTTTCGGTAAGTAAAATGTATTTTTCGTAAAACCAAACCGTGATTGTTTTTCATTATAATTTCAAAAATACCTATTTTAATTATCTAATTACTAGTAAATGGTGTTTATTTAGCCACTTATAAATTTCTAGTTCAATTAAATATTTTTCCTAAATTAATTATTTTAAATATTAACATAAGCTTTATTTTTTACACTAAATTAGTGTAAATTAAAAATTTGAATGGTTTTAATTTGTAAAAATGAACCATGGCATATTATAATTTAGTGTGTATCATGCAAAATTCATTTGCAAATTTTTCCAATTTTCTAGAGTTTTCTTGAGTTGATATAGTAAAGAAATAAAAAAAAATAATTCATGAAAAGACAATATGAAGTGACATTTTGGGGGAAAGTTCTACACAACTCCTCACTCATTTCTTTCTCTCCCTCACCTCCCTCTCATGGCCGGCCATCACCCCATGGCAGCCCCCCCATTTCCACTGCATTTTTGTACAAAAATCCATCAAATTACATCAAAAATTCAACAAAAATTGCACAAAATCCTATTTATTTCCTACACTTTATTCTTTGCTCTTCTTTAGATGGATTTTGGAGATGGATAACATGCATTTTGGAGGCTTATTTCATGTTTGGATTTCATAGTTTGGAGGTATACATCTTCTCCTTTTTATTTATTGTTATTAGATGTTTCTTTTAAACATAATTAGATTTAATATATTAATTCTAGTTGCAAATTTTAAAATTAAAGTTAGGGTTTGTAAATTCAAGTTGTGGTTTTTAATAATTAATTAGGGTTATAATAACTAGTTTACCATTTTTAAAGTGGAAAAATCTTGCATGATTGTTGTATAATAAATTGTTTATTCAAATTGATTTAATTAAGCTATTTAGCTAACTAGGTTTTTACAATATATATATATATATGGGTGAGATAAAATTCTAATTAATGTTTTTATCATTATATTATGGTTTTAATAGGGATATTAACATGTTAGTGGAATGCAAAACCTAATCTAGTTATTAGTTTCAATTGTTAGTTAATAAAGTGTGATAAATATGCTAATTATGCTAGTTTTTGCAAACTAGATTTTGGAAATTCCTAAATAAATGAGATTAAAAATATAATTATGGTTTCATTATATCATTATCATCATATATTGTAGTTTAATACATTAATTCATTCACAATCAAGTTTTATTGTGGAATTGTGGTATTTTGCTTGAAAGATGTTAAAAATTACTAAAGGTTGCAAACTAGAAATTTCAAATTAATACAAATTTGTGTAATAAAAATATAGTAATGGTTTGTATAGTCTAGTTATGCTATTTAATGAGTTTTATGACCATTGGTTTCATTTAAATGTCAAGTTTTGAGGAAAGACGGTAAATTGGCATTTTCGGGTTTTACGAAATCGGGCGATTTGATGGATTTTAGGGTTTCGATGGATTTAATCATGTTTTATAATATAAGTAATGAGTTTTAAAACTATGAGTTATTTGTTGATGTTTATCTCGATCCATCGGAGTTTGCATGCCGATATCGAGCGATATTTGGTTCTTTTACGTGAACGGGACATAGGTTTTAACCTATGCTGGTTCCTTGCGTCGCTTTGACTTTTGTATGTGATTCAGTTTACGATACTATTTATATGTTTGCGTTTAGGTACCCTCACGTGGACTGCGGGCGATGAAGAGGAGGATGGCGACACCGTCTTCGGCAGACATGGACCAGGTGAGTAGATGCATATCTACGGGGGGAAGTCGGGTGGATGGCGTTTAGCACCCCCGCAACCTAGATTAGGAATAGTACTTATTGTCATTAGGAGACCATATGTGACCTTAGATTCTTAATGAGTAGGACCCTAGTAATGACCCTAGGCTGGACTAGACTGATTTAGAAAAACCATACCAGAGGATGAATACCTTGGAAGAGGTTCGTAGGTTTCAGATAGAAACACACACACGCACACACTGAAACTAGACATGGTGTATACGTGTATGTGTATATATATATATATATATATATATATACACACACACAACACGTATATAGGATTCATTGATGTGATATGATATCCGAGGTATGATGAAACAGTATAACTGGGCTTGATCCCGTGATTCTTGGCTATACAGTCGTATTAAGTGTTAGCGGATCATTAGAGAATGAGATAATGAACATGTATACATAAATTATAATGGGTGGTGATGATATTGGGGTACATGGGACTCTAAAATAGTACCCGGACTGTAACTTGTGACTGATCACGATATGATATATGTATGACTTGATTACGACATCATATAGGTGTGACCTGACGTCGATATCATATAGGTGTGACTTGATGACGATATGATATCAGTATGATTTAATCACAATATGATACATATGACATGATATTTCTGAGGATAAACTAATGATGCATATTATGATGGCAATGATATATGATTGATGTATGCGATTACAGTTTATCACCTCGATCATGAGATGTGTTGATGATGACAATATAGGAATGATGAGACAACTAGGAGATACTTGACCCGTACCCCGATATTGGGATGCCGTACGATGGATTTTACCGTACGAGGCATAGATATGAGGTTTGATCCACACTCTGGATTCGAGGAAGCCGTACTACGTACGTGACGCTATTGAGGCTGGATCGCCGACTATTAGAGATATTGATTCAGACCTTTGGTAGACTCTTGTTTCTTATTGACTAGTTTCTTAGGTTTAGTTCCTTAGGAGGTTAGATGGACACTAGTTTAGGTTCGATTCATATAGTGGTAGTTGTACTCGTATATCGCAGAGGAGTGGATAATGCACATCTGTCTTCACATTCATACTGTAATCATCATGGTGCATGTTCTTACATATGTTGCTATAATCAGTATAAACCTTACCTGTCAGGACAGCAGCACCATTACCGATGATGCGCATATGTCACGCACACTTATTTGCCGGCTCACACACATCATCATCGGTAATTTCTATGTCACGTACACTTTAGATCTTATTATCTTTTATTGATAGAATCAGCTAGCAACTAGATCGATATATAATATTGTGATTACTCTCAGATGTTAGTATAGACATAGCATTTATTACTTAGACATTCATGCATTCATATTCTCATGTTATCATGCAGTATTATGGGGCATATGCCGACACTTATCATTTACTTACTCATGATTTTGAGATTTGGATTTCTATGAGATTTCTGGATTTTGGGGAAAACCGCAAGAATATATAAAATCTTCTCTCTCTCCTCTTCTCTTTTTAAAATATAAGATGCGGTTTTCTCGTGATGTATGTGTCGTCCACCATGAGATTTCATGTTTTATGATGGATTTCGAGACCCGATTCGAGGAGTGGATGAACCGTCTCGGGTACATGGTGGGCCCGGTATGGTACCCCGGGGCAAGAAGATCGAGTTGTAGACGATGAGCCTGGCAGGGGAAGGCTACCTACCGGTGATGTCTGGCGCGGCGGATATCTGGAGGATACCGACCGTTGTCGTGAGATTTGATGATATGGGCCGATCCGGACTGACGGAGCCCGAGGTATTGAGACTATGAGACTTGAGATTTACATGTTTGTGTCGATGCTTGACACGGATTTCCATGGATTTCATTGTTCAGATTTCAGATTCCTATACACATTTTACTATGATAACAGCTAAAGATTTCTTATACAGATATATCTGGATTTCAGGATTGATTATTTTATATTCATGGTGCATGCATATCCATTCATATGACATAGTATTATATGAGGCACTGACACGAGCACGGAGTGTCTGCATTTACACGTAGTTTTACCCTACTATTACTAGATGATTGGGATATAATAGTGTATTATTATGACCTAGGATAGCATCGTGCATTCGATTTCTTTTCGTAGATGTCTTCTACTCACGAGTTGGCAACTCACCCCTGTTGTGCCAAATTTTATTACAGGTTCGATGTACAGGTTTCCTTGGCAGCTTGCTGGCTCATGTTTTCTTTCAGGGTGATTTGCACGGTAGGTTGGTTCACTTGTATCTGAATCACCATTGTATTTTATTCATTCATTTGTATCTAGTAAGCTCCATCAACCATACTTGTTTTACTTGATAAGTTTATTGGACCAGTTTTTTTTTATTTCAACCTTAGAGTCGCGTGTATTATTCTGATTTGGTGGATTTGTTTTCTTTTGAGTTTTGAGCCTCGCCCTTTGGCGTTGTATATTAATGAGCTTGTTGTGGTTGTTTCCTCCTGTTGGCGTTGAGCTAGCTCCTGTTTGGGGATGCTTTTTATTGTTTATGTATATTATACTTGTTGTACCCGTTTAGAGCCAGTTTTTACAGAGGAGACTCTGCCGAAATTTTTGGGAAAATTTGCTGATGCTTTGAAACTTGTTTTCTTCATGTTTCTTTTACTTCTTCTTTTATATGGTTTAGATTTCTGGGCTTCGGCTTACTTAGGTTACGTTGCGCCTCTAGACGTTTCGTAATCTAAGTGCCGGTCACGTTCCGTACTTTTGGGTCGTGACATTATCATCATATCCTGTATTAGGGGTACTGATCTAAAGTCTATGTACATACTGATACCATCAGCATATATATATCCGTGTGTATGAAAACACAACGCCTAAGAACCCGCTATAATATCATGTCGTATCTCATAATACGAACCAAATCACATCACCGATCTCATGGCATCATGCCCAATCTCATCGACTCATCTCCAAGTACAACATACTATCCTCATATCCAAGTATATGTATACATACATACATACATACATATATATATATATATACATACTCACATACATATATGTATATATATATCCCCATTTACGCACAAGTAATAAAATGTATGTGTTTGTGTGTGTGTGGGTGGGTGTAATCTTTACTCTAGGGTTTCGCGACTAAGAAGCTAAACTAAGTTACTTCTAATTACACTAAAACTAACCCATGAACATCAAAATCTTACTTACTAATCATCCAAATTTCACAACACATAATCATATGTATAACATATATATCGTATACTACACTACGTACTGCGGGGGTGCTATACTCCATCCACCCGACTTCCCCCGTTGATATATATCTACTCACCTAGATCCTTGCTTGCCGAAGTTGATGACGCCATGCTCGTCCTTGTCGTTCATGTCCACTCGAGGGTACCTACATATATACACACACAGTATCGTAAACTGAAATCGTACATGAAAACCAAAACGGCAAGCGCATCATACATAGGTTTAAACCTATAGTCTACACATGTAAGAATAACCAAACAATCTTCGTCGCTGATGTACAAATGTCAGACGACAGGACACAATATCAAATACCAAATCCCAATTCATTAAAAGCCGCAAAACGAAATCAGAAACTTTGAAAACTTGCTCCAGATTTACAGATATAGGAGCTAAAGAACAATAAAGAGACCTAACTCCCCTAACCTGGCCTCAATTTGCGGCCAGAACGAATTAATTTGTGGCCAAGGTGATGAGATTGGGGCTCGGGTCTCTATGGTAGCTTCCTAGGTGCCTGCATGACTCTCTGTGGTCGCTAAAATATTTTCAGGTGCCCCGGGTCATAGCAGATATCAAAACATCACAAACGTCACTAAAATCCGATATCGGGGTTTCTAAGTTTGTGAATTGGGGGTTTACACTCAGGTTTGGTCCAATATACAATCCCTAAAGGGGTTTAAGGTCACTATTAAACCTCAATTTACACTTCACAACACAAGAATCCACACAAGCTCATCTAGGAATTTTCAAAGTTCACTAAACCATATTAAGTAGATTCTAAACTAGTTTCTAGGATAAAGTAAACCAAATACTATACTAATGGTGAAGAGTATAGCTCATTTGGTAACTCAAGAAAATTCTTGAGTTGCCCCAAATGCTCGAAATCTGAACTTTCTTGTTCCAAAGTGCTTGTGAGGAGCTTGTGCAAGTTTTTTATGAAAGGGGATGAAGTTTTGAGGTGGGATTGAGGGTGTTTGTGAGGATGAAGAGGACGTGGAGGGAGGAGGCAGCCATGGTGAGAGGAAGTGGGGAAAATATGAAGGAAATGAGGGGGAAAACAAATGGGGACTTGGTCAAATGGGGACTTGGTCAAATGAGACCCCTCACCTCTCTCTCTCTTCTCTCTCTGGCCCATACTCATTTTCTTATCTTTTCTTTTCCTTTTCTTATCTTTTCTTTTCATTTCAAAAAAAAGGAAACCATGCACAAAAGAATTCATGGAGAATAAAATGTAACAAGTGTAAAAAGACTTGGTGCATGTCACATGCACAAAACAAGCTTAATGCACGATTAGTGATATTTAATCGCGATTAGCATTAAAATGGAATATAGTTAATTATAAAGAATTTATAATTTTCTTAAATTATATAAAACACCTTCATTTCCATAATTCCTATAATTTTCCAAATATTTCTCAATTTATCGGTATTTAATTATACCGCATTATCAAAATATTCATAATATTTATTATTTAATTATAAAAATTCCCAAAAATAATATTATATTTTTCTGAAAGGTTACAATCTTCCCCTTTAAAGAAATTCGGTCCCTAAATTTAAATTTAAACCCCTCAAATACTAAAACATTTTAGTAAAAGATCAAGTCGTCGGGGCTCTGAAATCATAAATACATAAAGCATATCGTAGCGCAATGCATGCGCATGAAAACGAGTATATAAGCCAAAATCAAACTCCAAACTCCGTCAAGCATCCCGAAATCATTAGAGTTATAGTGAAGACACCAATGTGTAAATCCAATACGAAAACTAACATGATATACGTCAAAACTATACATGTAAACATCGTGGTAAATTCGTCAAAACATCTGAAAGAAATGCATGCCAAACTCTTTTCCAATTGCTGTGCAATGCGCGTATCACTGCACAGTGGCGGACGTCTATTGTAGGAAAATAACTATATAATATACCCTTTGTTTAACATACACGTCCCGCCGTTTTGAAAAATAATTTAGAAGGGTTTTCTTTGTTGAATGTCTCGTGTCATCTCGGACGCGTAGGTAAATACTGAGACTATAGCTCTTTTTTGGAAATCCCTTCGATAGCTATCAATGCATGCAAAAATATATTCAGATACTGTCCTCTGACTAGTCATGCCCAGTACTAAAACAAATAGTAAATATCATAAAAACGTACTATTCCACAAGAATCAATCCCCAAATGTCCATAAGAATGCCACGTGCATCTGGTGCGCACGAAAATCGAAATCCATGAATGTACCATACATGTGCACATAAACAAAATCTAAGTGCAACGGGTGTGCACGAAAACACCTGTCAAGGGCAAATGTGTGTGCCTGACAACAATATCTGGTGCATCTGACATACACGAAGAATCTCGATTTAGTGCATCTGGCATGCACCAAAATCGCATCAAGCGCCCAAGTATGCACAAGAATCCAAGTTAAGTGCACAAGGTGCACGAAAACAAATTCTGAGTAACACAATCGAAATCGATGGTATAAAACACTTCTCATTCCAAATCAGGTTTACCGTGGTATATAATCTTACAACCATGTACATCAGTGTGCGCAAATCGAATCAAAATACTAAAAGTGCATGAAAACTATGCCGAAAGCACAAGTCAAATCACATGCAAACCGTAGGCATGAAATCAAAATCAACATCTCGAATGACATCAAATCGAAGTCAAGTGCAACTGTGGTGCACAAAATCTCAATCATGCAAATAAATCGTCCAAAAAACCGAAATCAAAGGTGGCGGAAATAGTCCCGCTCTGGCACATCCTCTAAAAATCTCTGTCCAACTGTCATGGTCACTCATAACATGTCTCATCGACGATGCCGAACTCTGGCTTACTAGGTATGCATAATATGACCAATCCTGGGTCCAAGTCTTCTCGTATAGTATTCGAGAAAGTTTTTGTCGAAGTCTCCCACAAATCTCGTTTCTGCCGAACTGCCCAGAAATTATCACCTTTTACTGATCTATTTCTTGTTCCGGAACGGCTGCATACTCATCATGACTCCTTCTGGAACACTTCTGCATGCGTATCATATCTCTGATGTCAGCAGAGTGGAACGTTATCTCATCAAGATCTCGTACGAAACTTTTACTCCACTTTTCTCTAATGTCGACTGATTCGGACTCGTCTCTTCGTAGCTACATGGACTGTGCTCTAATGGCCATACTCGTATCTGGAGTCTCCCAAGCAATGTATCCCATCACATGATATCCAAATACGTCGAACTTTTCGATCGAGTTGTCAAAGTCCCATAATCCCCCAAGAGCTCAACATCTTAAGTTCATTTTAATAATATCCAGTACATGCTACAGTACTTATGGATCAGCCGTAGAAGGGCGAATCCAAGCCTCATTAATGGCACCACGGAACTGCTACAAACCCTAAGGTTTCAAAGCGTTCTCATGGTCATTATATCGAGGGTTTCATTCTTCTAGAGCGTCCACGTAATTACTTGCATGTTTTTCTGAATACTTTAAACTAGGAAAAATGGGTTTTTGACATTCGATCGTTTTCCTTCGACTTCCAACGTACATGAGTGAAGTCGTCTCTAGCTGGAATCAATCAATCTGATGACCTCGCATCGGGGTAGGCAACGAATCACATGTCCTAGTCATTCCTCCTTGGGTTACTAGCGATCTTCTATCATATTTCTAAGTATAACTCGTGCGGTATTAGCTTCAAACATCTGGGGCGATATCTTGTCATTCGCAGCAACAACTGGCTCATTCGTTCGCACGCTTAACAGTGGCTCAATCATCAAGAATAATCGGTGCATTGACGGTCATCACATTCTGTCTAGCCTCTAGCAGTGGCCCAATTCTCTGGTGCTGATCGGCACGTTCAAGAAATTTTGTAAAAGCGATCCATCAAACGCTCATGGCGCGAAAACACAATAGGACGATACATCTATGCAATCATGTGTCCCTGAAATCATGCCCTAGTCAGTCCTCGTCCGTGACGAGCTCATGCAGACCGCAACTCTAGCCGCAGCTCCCTCTGCCCGTGTAATCGTGGCAGCAAAAGCATAAACCAATATCGATGAGGATAGATCATAGGAATGAATATAATTCTGTGCAAGGAAATGTACATCCTAAGTTTTCTTAAGCAGAGTAGCGTATCGTAAGTAAGCCATGGAACATACACACGGTACGTCACTCTACTTAAGTCATCTACTCCATCAACCAAGGTCAACCTATGCGACGAAAGTTCGGTTCTAATACCCCCTTTAACAAGTCTAAGTTCTGTAAGGTCAAGCCTAGGTTCCGAATATATATACGCCCTAGACTCCGCATAGTCAAACATAGACTCGAACCAAGGTTAACTGTCACGACCCGAAATAGCACGTGACTGCCACTTGAATCATATGAAGTCTATAGGACCCCATCTAATTCAAGTCAGCCAAATGCCCAAAAATATAAAACCATTTTAAGGAGTAAATAAAGAAAACTGGTTCTTAAGAAGTAAGGAAAACATGTTTTAAAAACAAGGTTTTTAAATAAGTAAGCCGAATAAGCATTTTAAAAATCTATAGTCTTTTTCTGAAAAATTCGGCAGAGTTTCCATTGTAAATACTGGCCCCAAACGGGGTACAACCTGAATAATATATGCACAATGATAAAAAAGCATCCCCAAGCGGGAGCTAGCTCTTCGTCAATCGACGGTCACAACCACGCAAGCAGTATAATATACAACGCCGAAGGGCGAGGATCGAAACTCAAAGGAAAACTCAAAATTAGCATGAAAACCATAGTAATACAACGCGTGACTCTAAGGTCGAAATAATACAGAACTGGTTTTCTATGTCTGAAACAATATACAAGTTTGGTTAATGGAATTACTAGATACAACTGAATAATATATATACAGTGGTGGTTCTGATGCAAAAGAACCCACCTACCAAAACAAATCACCCGTAAGGGAAGCAGTGTGCCAGAAAAGCCGCAATGGAACCTGTACGGCAAAACCTGTAAGAAACTGTGGCACAACGGGAGTGAGTTGCCAACTCGTGAATAGAAAACATCACAATGCAGAAATCGTATGTATGACACAATCCTAGGTCAATACGATCAGATATATATATAATCTTCAATGAATAAGTCTGAAGTATGATAAGGTGGCAATATAACATCTATACATGAGTGTAGTGCCAAGTGCTCGTGCCTGTGCCTCAGGTATTAACATATCATAAATATGAGGTATGATCAATGTCGACTATATCATGAAGTCTATGAATATGTGGATATCATCCAACTATCTGATCAATGTCATCAATGTCAATATATGTAGGTAGAAATCGTCCACGTGTCACCCAATGACAATAAGCATCAAGCATCTAAATATCATAAACATATGCATGGAAGTATGAGGATTTAAATCAACATGTGTCGCTCGCGACATATCAAATTCATGGAACCGGAGTGCCCAGCATCGACACTCGAAAACATCATGAAAGCTGTGCCTAGCATCGGCACGTAAATCTTCATATATCGGGCTCCGTCAGTCCGGATCGGCCCGTATCATCTCTCGTCTCCGGTCGGTATCCCCCAGATATCCGTCAAGCTCAAATAAGATCACCGGTAGGTAGTACTCCCCTGCCAGGCTCATCGTCCAACATATACGAGTTTTCTTGCCCCGGGGTACCTCACCGGGTCCACCATGTACCCGCAGACGGTGCCTACCGCTCCTCGAATCGGGTTTCACATGCCACTCTCAGAACCGAGAAAACACATGGTGGACGCACTGAAATATCATATCAAGGATAACCGGGTTTTTAAAACAATACACACTCTCTTTTGAAATAACCACGGTTCCCAAATCCAGAAATATTATGGAAACGATATATCTCAATGCGTATAATCATAAGGCATGATGTATGCGACATATAAAGAATGTAAGCATATCAGTATATCATGCGACAGAAAACAGTAATATGCACATAGCGAGGGAATACCGCTCTTTTGAAAGAATCAGTTTTTAAAAGTATCTTGCGGTTCCCAAATCACAAATCAAGCCAGAATCATCTATGTATGTGCAAAAACGTATGTGTATACAATATGTGAGTACACAATTATGAATGTAAGATAGGTATGTGCATAAGTATGGGTGTACAATTTGTAAGTACATAAGTATGAATGTACAATAGGTATGTGCACAACTATGGGTGTAAAATATGTAAGTACACAAGTATGAATGTGCAATAGGTATGCGTACAAGTATGAGTGTACAATATGTAAGTACACATGTATAAATGTACAATAGGTATGTTTAACATGCAATGCGATGCGAACATCAAGAATATGTGGCAAATTAATAATAAACACAACAGTGCAAAATCTACATCAGTGTATACATGTCATACTGTTTTGCCATTTAAAAGAAGATGAATCGGGGTTTTTTAGGAAAATAAGGGTTACGGTGTTTTTAGGAAAAAATGCGTCTTTGAAAATATCCGTAGAATCCCTTTGCCTGCCTTTAAAATACTCTCTGTTCGCTAGTTTTTAAAATAGGTATGACATCCGCCTAGCCTACATCTACTAGCAAAACTACAGCTCTAATTAACAAGTTAATCAGGAGGGGTATGGAAACTACCTAAATCTGAGTCAATATATACATATATATAAAATATAATAGTTGGTGATCCCGCCTCAAAGGTACCGCGTACAATACAATATCATATGACATTCTCGAGTCATGAGTGCATATCTATCATCAATAAAGCTCGTACGGTAAATCATCGTACGGCATCCCAAATCTAGGTACGGGTCAATATCATATTCATCTCATCAGTTATCTGGTATCCTTATCGTTATATCTCATGATCTGGGGTACTGATCTAAGTCTAGTACAAATCGATACCATCTATATAAATATAAATGCGTGTGTAAAATATGTAGGGTTCCTAGGCATCCTAATGAGGTCTCACAAGGCATCAACCATGCCAATTTCAAAAATCTAGGTGCCGAGAAACCCGACTACGGATCGTTGGCTAGAATTCTAGGTGAAAAACAATCTAGTTAACAACTTAACTAATGGGATATCGGAAATACAACCTTTGTAGATCCGGTGCTCCACCTCCATAGCTCCGCAACGAAGTTGTCTCCACTGTCCAAAAGGAATCCGGGCTCTAGAGTCGGCTTCGTCGGAGAAAAAGCGAGCTAGGTCGTCGATGTCCATGCCGAAGATGATCTACGTCGAGGCATCGCTAAATCAAGCTCCACCTTCACCAAGCCCTAAAAACTTGTGAAGGAAACACACTCTACTACTTGGCAAGAGATAGAGGATGAAGAAATAGGAAGTGGGTAGACTTTAGTTTTGGATTTCTCACTCTTTTTCATCACTTGCCATTAATGGAGCAAGCTTTCTTCATGTGAAGAAATGAAGAAGAAGAAGGAAATTGTTATGATAAGAATAATTAAAATAGAAAAGAAAATCCATTCTTATCATAAGCAAACCATGGTTAGGTGTAGAGATTAAACCAAGGTTAGTTGGAGTGGTTAGGGTTAAGGATGAGATAAGAATGGTTGACTAAAGTCAATGCTTCATGAAGGTTCAAAGAATAAAACAAAACTAGCAACCATTCTTCTCATTATCATTTCCATAATAAATAAATAAATAAATAAATAGATCTGAAAATGCAAACCCTAATCATTTAAATAACCATGGTTCAATCTTTACACAAACTCAAGCAAACATGTATCATCAAACATGATACAATCAAGTGCACAAAACTATATCGAATATACAATGTGCACATCCGAGTGAGAAAATCCATCTTAAGTAAACCGATACTAGTTGATGCAAAGTAATATATCAAATATATAAATATGCATTAAATCATTAAATCAACACTTGATTCAATGATCCTGTCATGTCACACACAACCGACTAGTATACAATATATCGGCTTATCGAATCAACGCTTGAATCGATAACTAGGTTATATCGCATACAACCATTCGATACATTTATCACGAGAATAGAATACGGTATCACATACACGCATCATTCTCGGTCCCGCACATATCTCATATGCGCTCCTATTTCGTTTCGCTTGAGCCAGGAAACCTCTGTGTAGGACTCTAAAGACTCGTCAATACGCCGGCAGCAGATGATGATCATATCAAACACCCACAAGCTGCAAGCGGTCTGCTAAACGTAACGGCCACCCGGGTATTGAGCGATCTGAAGATCGACGAGCAAGCCCGCTCACACTCCAGTGAATCCAACCAGTAACACTACCGTACAGTCCGGTCTGATCGTCTGATATGTCGCATATCTCGCCTAGGGGTGGTAAACGTCAGACCCCAATAACTCGATAAGTCGTGTCGATATGAGGTCTATAACTATTCGAGAAACTACTGGTAACACTTACCAGTAAATCTCAGCAACCCTGGCCAGGGATTTCCTGTTATAGCCAATCGAACACAGCGCAACATCAACCCCCTATACCGGGAGAGACGAATCCCCTCCTATCGCTCATTGCCTCCATGTGACTCGGGACTGTACCCAAAAGCCACCGTTTTGCACGCCCTCTTGGACGTGGTAAGATGGAAATCAAAGCACAGTGGGAACCACACAAGACTCTATGACGATCTCGGGTCAACAGACTACTCTGTACCAGTGTCACCAGAGAACTGCCATCTGACGTGAGGTATAATACCATCTGGGAGTTCTCGGCGAGTCCGTCCAGTGTACCCAGTCTCTACTGAGCACCCGTATATCATCTCTGATGTCAAACACCAATGGATATGGGATCATCCATCGCCCATCTGTATGGGTCGAGAAGGTACACGCTAGTCTACTCTGGTATATCGATGCCCCATCTCGATACACCCACGACTAGGGACTTTGAAGGATGTACTTATGGACTACCATGTCCCCACTAGTATGATCCGCATCATAGTCCAGGTAGTCAAGCACGCATCCTAAGGGCTTTACCAACATGTAACAGAGAGACAATCAGTGTACACGTTAAGGTAAAGATCAACCAGATAGCATACTATCATGTCGAGCAAGAAAGTCCTCCCTATATACGTCCCAGCATCCACTACAATATACATCCTATGTATAGTAATGGCCTCTAGGGCATACATATAACTAACAATCTCCCACTTGCACTAGGGCCATCTGATAGCAGTGGTTGCAGTATCTCATACTCAACCATCCCATAAAAGTCTCTCTCTGGGAACAGGCCTTTGTGAGTGGATCCGCTGTGTTGTCCTCTGAGTCTACTCTCTTGACCTCGATCCCCTGGAGATCAACTATCTCCATGATCTGGTGATACTGCCATAGAATATGTCTGGATCACTGATGGGACGGACGTTCCTTGGCATAAGCCACAACTCCATTGTCACACAATGGGAGGAACATAGTTCATCTCATAACCAATATACACCCAAACAGCCTCTTTGGTAGCATCTTAAGTAGCGATGTATCCTGCCTTTATCTTCTAGTATGCCACGGTATCTAGCTTGGAACTCTTCCAACATACCGTCCCTCCACCGAGGGTAAAGACAATGCCTGTGACTGACATTCAGTCGTCTTTATCACCCTGGAACCCTTCCAGTGATTCTCCCAGGATCGGTTGATACCGTCTCACTACAACTAGTGAGAGTCCTAACATCCAATTAGATCTATCTCATAGATCCAAAAACCCAGGATTTAGGAGGTATCACTTTGATCCTATATGGAGAATCATTGTGATAAGCGGAGATTGATCGAGCGTAGCATAGGAAACTACTTCCCTATCAAGAGTATGTCATCCACGTACTCTACGAGGATCGTCACCATACTCCCTACTACCTTTCTGTTTATACAAGGTTCATCTACCATTTTGATGATATCAAACTCTTTAACTAACACATCAAAACAGATGTTCCAACTCCGCGATGCCTGCTTTATCCTATAAAGCATCTTGCACACGTTTCCGCTGCTCCCACTGTCTACGAGGCCCTCTGGCTGTGTACTTATAGACGCACTCTTCTAAAATATCATCTAGAAAAGCAGTCAAGACACCCAACCACCAGAGATCGTAGTCATGGTATGCAGCCGTGGTAAGTAGGATCTGGATGGACTTAAGCATAGATCCTTAGAAAAGGTTTCATTATGATCCATATCTGGTCAATAATGCAAACCTTTAACAAGTCTAGCTTTGAAAGTCTCAACTTTTCTATCTACACCAAGTAATCTTCTCAAGATATACTTGCTACTGATGGGGATTTAACCCTTCAGATATAGCAACCAAAGTCCATACTTTGTTGGTGTATAAGGATTCCATCTCAGATCACTAAGCATCCAGCCATTCTTACAGAGTCACACTCCTGATGGCCAGCTCGAAACTAGTTAGGTCATCATCTCATGATGCAATCCTCGCTCCCACTGTCATAGAGAAACCGAAGTATCTCTCAGGTGGGTGAGGAACCCTACTAGATCGGCGGAGAGGCTGAGATTTGTTGGAATCTACTGAATCCTTTGATTCTTTCAAATCATCAGCTGTAGTTTGTATAGCTGGAACATTTCCAGTTCTACATAACAGACCTTGCCTCGAGCTTGTCCGGATTTTACTTTTAGACATAGGCCGGACAACCCCAAATCTTAACTAGCTTAAGACATGGGCTCTTCCCTTTCCATATCTCATATGGAGTGGTAGGCAACTGATTTGATTGGAACCCTATTCAATAGGTATGCAACTTCATAAGTGCATAACTTCCAAAAGGAAAAAGGTAACTCAGTATTACTCATCATAGAGCACACCATATCAAATAGGGTGTATCTGCTCCGCCCCGATATACCATCGTGCTATGGTGTATGCGGAGGAGTAATGCTGAGAGAGAATCTCATTCTCCTTTAGAATAATCCAGGAATTTCGTGCTCAAGTAATCTCCTCCTTGATCACATCAAAGGACATAATACTTTTACCCGTATTGGTTCTCTACTTCTATCTTATATTCTGTGAATATCTCAAAAGGTTCAGACTTGTGTCTCAACAGGAACATATGTCTGAATCATGAGAGATGATCAGAGAACGTAATGAAGTAAAAGAACCAGTCCTGGCATTTGTAGACAGGGGACCTACATACATCAACATGTATCATCCCAAGAGTTCACTAACTCTTTCTCTGCTTCCAGTAAACAGAGCTATGGTCATCGTATCTTTGTGACATGACTGGCGAGTTTCACAAGATGTAAATTCAAACTGATTTAAATATGCATCTATATGTAACTCTAGCTAGTCGGGTCACATTGATCTGACCTAGTCTACAATACCTCAAGAAGGATTCATTCATTTCTGAACTCTTCCTCTTGCGTGTGTTCCATATACTAAGAACTGTAGTTTGATTTAGAACATCAACGCTTTTAGATAACGTGCCTGATACGATCAACTTTTGATATAGGAAATGTTCAAAACATTATCCAACAATACAAAATTTTATCATTTCTTTACTAATTAAGAGATAGATACGATTTTGTATATCAGGTTCGGTATCTAATAACATTCGTTCAGAATCAATGTATTTGTAATACAGGGTGACAGTGACCAACAGACTTGGCTGCAACACTTGCCCCGTTTTCTGCCTCATGAAACTTATCACCCGTTCTCAGTTCTCTACCTATCTGTAGTCCAATGTAACAGATTACATATCTGGGATCCTGATCCGGTATCATATACCCAGGACGTAAAGGATACTGAGAAACAGTTCTCTATAATGAACAAACCCGAAGATGATGCATCAGCATGCACTCTCTTCGTTTGGGCGGCACGGGAATTCTGGTATTCCCCAAATTCCTGCTCTGTCTTATAACAATTATAAGGTGGAGCGGGACCAACGTTCCCCAGCTCAGTATAACAAGCGGGTTCGGTCAAAATTCCATTTTATTATCTTGATTAAGGCGTGATATGGTCGCTACCTGGAGAGAGAGAGAAGAAAACACTCAGCGTGCGCTCTTGCAAGAATAGATTGGTTATTATTTTATCTAATCAGGATGGCTCCCACTGCTTTTTATCAAATCCTCCTTCAAACCCTAAAAGGAAAGACTAGCCGGGATTAATTACACACTACAAGTTCGCCAATCTTTCAGCCAGGCCAGTGTCAGTACTTTGAGGGAGGTCCCCCGTGCTTTCGCATGAACCTAATTACTGTAAACCTCGTTTTCCCAGAGGCGTAACCCCGTTGACACCTTTCTAGACACCTACTTGATCGGCTAATTGTAATGTGTAAAACTCTCCTAGGAGTAACTCTTACTCGCAGCGGGTATCAGGATCCAACTATCTCATAGAAGGTATGCAATCTCATTGCAAATTTCAACACTTGAAATTCCCGATAATATTTTGCCCCTAACGTGCTATGACCTTGACGAAAGCCAACAAACCATAGCCCGCTAGTCAAGTTCAACCCGTACATTTCTTGATTGAATTAAACCCACCCGCACGACCCTTGACGAAAGCCAACAAAGTCGCACGACTACCCTAATCCAATCGCATCGTATGCTGGCAGATAAGCAGCATATAGCTACCGCACACTGCACCTTGACGAAAGCCAACAAATGCAGCACGAATACTATATACAACTTATCTGAAATGACGGAGGGCTACGACAGGTTTTTCTGAAAACCTATTGCGTAATGAACTTGATATCGTTGTAGAATCAAATGATTTTTAAAATGGAGTGTTTTTTAGGCTTTTCTAGTTTTGCTAAAGGAGTCACTCCCGGTGAAGGGATCGTCGGTCCTTTCCTCGTCGAATGAGGTGCGGGATATATCGTATATATCACTGTGCAAAGCAAAAACTCTTAAAAGCAATCAAAAAACAAACCGATTGTGTAGCATCTGCCAGTTATTGCTAAAGGAGTCACTCCCGGTGAAGGGATCTCGGTCCTTTCCTCATCGAATAAGGTGCAGGATATATCACATATACCGCTGTGCAAAGCAAAAACTGTAGCTACCTGTTTTAATTTTGAAATTCGATTCTACAACATCTTAGGTTTCTTTTATTTCATTAATCACATTAATGAAGTCCCATCATTTAAGTACCTAAACATCACAGATAAATACGACATACACTTATGCCATCCGCATTCGCCTCGTTGTCCCCTCGTGCACCGTTAGGTTAGGTAACTAACGGCAGAGCGGGGCAGGGCTAGCGCGGGTGTAAAACATAAGTAACGCCTATATAATATATCATATATACTATATAAAGTATCTATCAAAGAACATCACATGATCACATCACAGATATCGCAGCAGAAGAAACATATGAAATATTAGATATACTAGGACGTCCGTGTTTTCAATACGAGCCAGTATAAAACACGGATTCCACGGTCGCGATGAATAGCCAAACCCACAGCCCTAGACCCCTACGAGAGCGGCAAGCAACCCTACCAATTCTAGAGTTATGAGACCCGGACTCGACTCCTCGAGTTGGTCTCCCACTGGACTCCAGAACCCGGTTACTTGTGCCCTCCTCCTTGGGTCTATCCTAGTGCGGAAAAGTAAATAATATACAAACGGTGACAACTTCCGCAACCTGGAAGCGCCCCAATAAAAGAATATTACATACAAGTTTTTACATGAATGAAAATGAAAAACACTCATCTCACATAAAAACCCCCGGCTATTCAAACACGACGATCCAATATAACATATCCAGCAACACATAACCTCACATGTCATCAACGTAAGTAAATATGTCCATCCCAATTGTCGTTGACATATAGCAACGAAACCGGCGATATCACATATTACACTTACGGTCACAGAAAAGAAAGTCGGGTAATTCAACAAGATTCCCGACATCCTGATCGAATGCTCGTCGCAAACTTCAGTAGACGGCTGCACCCCCGATACCGTCGATGAAGTGTACCAAGGCGGAACACCGCTACCGCGAGCACCCGGACGGATGCTTTCGGCGACGGTGTTCTCCTACAGTCACTTGGTCGGGGCTATGGAGTGAGGCTGTCTATTAAGATTACCCGGCGAGTATCCGCGTACGCTACGTGATTGCGACGGACTTTTGATCGCATCAAAATTCCGTGGCAACCGATCAAGTGAGACTAAACTGCTATGTTTATAACATTCATTCAGTTATCACATAACTACTGTGAATTCCAATTATTGTATCCCATTCCAGATAAATAGAAAATGTTAAACTTTCCGATCGAACAATCGAACACCTAAGTTTTCCCGATACAGATCAACACATGAAACAAGTCTAACAACATTCCGTTCGTGCCTCAGTACCAACGGTCCAGCCGTAGAAGGGTCAAGCCAACGCCTCACATGTGGCATGCCGTACTGCCCCAAACCCGAAGGTTCAAAGGGCAGTTCAAGACGGTCACATAATCGAGTTAAGGTTTGTTGTCTTCTAGAGGGTCCATCACGTTACTTGCACTACTTAGAACGTCGTTAAACTTCAGAAAAATCCAACACTTGGAAATTTCCGGACAGGGGAAAAATTGGGTACTTATATCCGGTCGAACTTTTTAACATATTCTAAAATTTATCCGGAAAGCCACACAGACAAAATTTGATAATCCGATCGAACATTCGAATCCCCAAAACAACCCAGAAAAATTCAACTCTTGAAAAAATATTAAAAATACCCAGGAAAACCAGCACAGTCAAATAGGAGTTACTGTGCAAACATCACCCCATAATACGACAAACAGGCCGCGTTTCCGCCGCACGAGCCATGCTCATGCCGCGGAAACGCGGCGCTTTAATGGAATTAGGGCACACGATTTCACAGTAACTCTTAGATTTTCCTGCATGTTTTTCTGCATATTTTTAATATAGAAAAACTCACTGTTTTCAAAAAAGGACAGAGAGCATGTTAGAAATGGGTTTTCGGGTTCGTTCGGACTTCAAACTCCGTCTGGACTTCGCCTAAGGCTCTAGCTAGGCTCTGATACCACTGTAGGGTTCCTAGGCATCCTAATGAGGTCTCACAAGGCATCAACCATGCCAATTTCAAAAAATCTAGGTGCCGAGAAACCCGACTACGGATCGTTGGCTAGAATTCTAGGCGAAAAACAATCTAGTTAACAACTTAACTAATGGGATATCGGAAATACAACCTTTGTAGATCCGGTGCTCCACCTCCATAGCTCCGCAACGAAGTTGTCTCCGCTGTCCAAAAGGAATCCGGGCTCTAGAGTCGGCTTCGTCGGAGAAAAAGCGAGCTAGGTCGTCGATGTCCATGCCGAAGATGATCTACGTCGAGGCATCGCTAAATCAAGCTCCACCTTCACCAAGCCCTAAAAACTTATGAAGGAAACACACTCTACTACTTGGCAAGAGGTAGAGGATGAAGAAATAGGAAGTGGGTAGACTTTAGTTTTGGATTTCTCACTCTTTTTCATCACTTGCCATTAATGGAGCAAGCTTTCTTCATGTGAAGAAATGAAGAAGAAGAAGGAAATTGTTATGATAAGATTAATTAAAATAGAAAAGAAAATCCATTCTTATCATAAGCAAACCATGGTTAGGTGTAGAGATTAAACCAAGGTTAGTTGGAGTGGTTAGGGTTAAGGATGAGATAAGAATGGTTGACTAAAGTCAATGCTTCATGAAGGTTCAAAGAATAAAACAAAACTAGCAACCATTCTTCTCATTATCATTTCCATAATAAATAAATAAATAAATAAATAGATATGAAAATGTAAACCCTAATCATTTAAATAACCATGGTTCAATCTTTACACAAACTCAAGCAAACATGTATCATCAAACATGATACAATCAAGTGCACAAAACTATATCGAATATACAATGTGCACATCCGAGTGAGAAAATCCATCTTATGTAAACCGATACTAGTTGATGCAAAGTAATATATCAAATATATAAATATGCATTAAATCATTAAATCAACACTTGATTCAATGATCCGGTCATGTCACACACAACCGACTAGTATACAATATATCGGCTTATCGAATCAACGCTTGAATCGATAACTAGGTTATATCGCATACAACCATTCGATACATTTATCGCGAGAATAGAATACGGTATCACATACACGCATCATTCTCGGTCCCGCACATATCTCATATGCGCTCCTATTTCGTTTCGCTTGAGCCAGGAAACCTCTGTGTAGGACTCTAAAGACTCGTCAATACGCCGGCAGCAGATGATGATCATATCAAACACCCACAAGCCGCAAGCAGTCTGCTAAACGTAACGGCCACCCGGGTATTGAGCGATCTGAAGATCGACGAGCAAGCCCGCTCACACTCCAGTGAATCCAACCAGTAACACTACCGTACAGTCCGGTCTGATCGTCTGATATGTCGCATATCTCGCCTAGGGGTGGTAAACGTCAGACCCCAATAGCTCGATAAGTCGTGTCGATATGAGGTCTATAACTATTCGAGAAACTACTGGTAACACTTACCAGTAAATCTCAGCAACTCTGGCCAGGGATTTCCTGTTATAGCCAATCGAACACAGCGCAACATCAACCCCCTATACCGGGAGAGACGAATCCCCTCCTATCGCTCATTGCCTCCATGTGACTCGGGACTGTACCCAAAAACCACCATTTTGCACGCCCTCTTGGACGTGGTAAGATGGAAATCAAAGCACAGTGGGAACCACACAAGACTCTATGACGATCTCGAGTCAACAGACTACTCTGTACCAGTGTCACCAGAGAACTGCCATCTGACGTGAGGTATAATACCATCTGGGAGTTCTCGGCGAGTCCGTCCAGTGTACCCAGTCTCTACTGAGCACCCGTATATCATCTCTGATGTCAAACACCAATGGATATGGGATCATCCATCGCCCATCTGTATGGGTCGAGAAGGTACACGCTAGTCTACTCTGGTATATCGATGCCCCGTCTCGATACACCCACGACTAGGGACTTTGAAGGATGTACTTATGGACTACCATGTCCCCACTAGTATGATCCGCATCATAGTCCAGATAGTCAAGCACACATCCTAAGGGCTTTACCAACATGTAACATAGAGACAATCAGTGTACACGTTAAGGTAAAGATCAACCAGATAGCATACTATCATGTCGAGCAAGAAAGTCCTCCCTATATACGTCCTAGCATCCACTACAATATACATCCTATGTATAGTAATGGCCTCTAGGGCATACATATAACTAACAAAATACACGTCCCAAGGCCCGTTAAAATCACATGTCGTATCCCAAATACGAATCACATCATATCACCGATCTCCTAGCACCATGCCCAGCATCATCGACTCATCTCCAAATAACATCCACTATCCTCATCATCTAGGTATATGTATAACAAATAAGCATGTGTGTGCGTGTGGGTGTAAACCTATTCTAGGGTTCGCATCTAAGAAACTATACTACTTCTAAACCCTAATCTATCAACAGTACGCCTAACCACATCTGATTATCCAATTCGCACATAACGCTATCATATACACATAAATATATATTATATACATAGTATACTAAACAACGAACTGCGGGGGTGCTATACGCCATTCACCCGATTTCCCCTGTAGATATAATCTACTAACCTTGCATCTTGCGTGTCGGTGTCGATGTCGCCTTCATCTTCTTCATCGTATGAAGCCCTTGAGAAGGTACATAAAAGATAACACAATTGCAAATGCACCTTAAAATCACATCGAAAAAACGAAACGACGCATTAAGGCCTATAGGTTAGAACCTATGGACTACGCTCTCAAAATGATCAAACAACCCTAGATATCGTCGTACAAATGTCAAGTGATCGAGGTAAAACACAAATACGGAAATCCATAGTTCAAAATACGCCAAAATGAATTTCGGAATCAAAACAGCAACTTAGGAAAAAGGTCCCAGATTCTACCCTAGGTCAAATCAGACAATTTTGCATATAACAAGGGTCTATTTTACTGGAGACAAAGCCACAAAACAAAAACGAGCCAAATCTTCACTGGTCTGGCCGCAATTTGCGGCCAGAATGGAATTAATTGCGGCCAAGTTTGAGGGTTATGGGTCAGGGCTTTGGTGGTAGCTTCCTAGGTGCCTGCATGTATCACTGTCCTTACAAAATAATTTTCAGAGTCTCCGGGTGATAGCAGATTTCATTTAACCCTCACAGAATCCAGAATTTTCCGATATCGCCTTTTCTAAATCCGTATTTCTGGGTTCTAGTCTCTGTTTTAAGTCTGAATTCTAGCACTAGGGGGTTTGTGCGGTCTCTACTAAGCTTAATTTCACATTACAACCCAAAGTTTCCATAAACCCTAACTAGAGTTTTCAAAGTTCACCCAAACCACTCAATATCGGTTCTAATCTAACATGGGGGTAAAAGTAAAGGAAACACTAAGCTTATGGTTCAGAAAATACCTCATTTGGCAACTCAAGAAAATTCTTGAGTTGCCCCAAGTGGCCAAAATCCTTGCTTTCTTGGTCCAATGTGCTTCCCTTGGGCTTGTGCATCTTTTTTGTGAAATGGGATTTGGGTTTTGAGTTGATTTTCATGGTGTTTTGGGGGATTTTGTGGAGAAGGAGAGAGGGTGCTGCAGCAGCAGCAACAACAAAGGAGGGGAGAGGAAATGAGGGAAACAAATGATGAAGGGGGATGGCTGAAGACCAAGTCAAACACAATCCCTCAGCTTTCTCTTTCATGCCCATGCCTACATAATCTATTCTTTTCCTTTTCTTTTCTTTTCCTAATAAATCAACAACCATGCTTAAAACATGAAGGAAAGCCATGGAAAAATATATAACAAGTGTAAAATGATATGGTGCATGTTTTGCACAAAATATGCTAAAATCCGATTAGCGATTTTTAATCGCGATTAGCACTAAATTAGCATATAATTAATCATAAAAACTTAAAATTTGCATAATTCACATAAAACACCCTCTTTCAATAATTTCCATAATTTTCAAAAAAATTTCCCAATTTATCGGTATTTAATTATACCGCCTTATTTAAAATATTTAATATTTTATTATTAAATCATAAAAATCCCCAAAAATAATATTTTATTTTTTTGAAGTGTTACAATCTTCCCCCCTTATAGAAATTCGGTCTCCGAATTTAAATTTAAACCCCCAAATTCTAAAACATTTCCATCAAAGTCTAAGTCGTCGGGGCTCCAAAAACATCAATACATAAACGCATCATAGCACAATGCATGCGCAAAAGCAGTGAGCAGACAACTCAGAATCAAAACTCCGTCAAGTATCCCACAATCATCGTAGTCATGGTAAAAACACAAAGGTCAAATCCAAAACAAAACCGATATGATATACATCATAATTATACATGTAGACATTAAATCTATACATGTAAATAACTGAAGGAAATGCATGCCAAACCTTTTCATGTTTCTGTGCTATGCGCGTATCACTGCACAGTGGCGGACGTCTATTGTACGAAAATAACCATATATGTATATGTCTTTTGTTTAATATGTACGTTCCGCCGTTTTGAAAACAATTTAGAAGGGTTTCCTTGCTTTAAACATTTCGTGTCATATCAGACACGTAGGTAAATACTGAGACTATAGCTCGCTTCTTGGAAATCCCTTCGATAACTATCAATGCATGCAAAATATATCCAGGTACTGTCCTCTGACTAGTCCTGCGCAGTACGAAAACTTATAGCAAATATTATAAAAACGTACTGCTCCATAAGGAATCAATCCCAAAATGTGCATATGAATGCTACGTACGTCCGGTGCGCACGAAAATCAAAATCCATATATGTTCCATACATGTGCACAGAAACAACATCTAGGTGCAACTGGTGTGCACGAAACATCTGTCATAGGCAACGTGTGTGCCTTACAGCAAAATCAGGTTCATCTGACATGCACGAAGAATCCCGATTTAGTGCATCTGGTGTGCACCAAAATCGCATCTCAAAACATGCGCTCAACACGCTCGAAAATCCAAATCAAGTGCACGGAATTGAAGAAATCAACATCAATAGTAGAATCAAAATCGACGGTATACAATACGGCTCAATCAAAAACAGGTATACCGCGGTATATAATCTCACAACCATGTGCATCAGCGTGCACAAATCAAATGAAAACACAAAAAGTGTATGAAAACTATGCCTAAAGCATAAGTCAAATCACATGCATAACATAGGCGTGAAATCAAAATCAACATATCGAATGGCATCAAATCGAAGTCAGGTGCAATAACTGTTCACAAATCATAAATCAACACCACGGTGTATAAAGCATATCTCGGGTAATAACTATGCGCAAAATATAAATACCCAGTAGGTGCAACCATAGTGCACGAAAACAAATATCATGGAACTCAACCATCAAGACTAAATCATGTGAATAGATCGCCCAAAATACCGAAATCCAAGGTGACGGATACGTGATAATCAAATCACCAAATCACAAATCATAAGTACCGTCGTCGATATTTCCTCCTTCGAAGTCGAGAAGGTGTCGGTGCATCGAATGCTAATAGCGCAAGATATCTACTTGCCTCCTGCTCACGGTTTGGCGTCCTCTGTCTCTGGGCCCTTATCTTCTCTATGGATTACCAATCTCGCGATCCATCGGCTCATCGGCCCTATCAGATGTGCTAACGGGGACGATTCCATTCTGGCACTTCTCTGGTCATCTCTCGTTCAATCCTCACGACCACTCGTAAAGCAGCACGTCACTAGCGCCGACATCTGGTCCTCTGAATACAAATCACACATCTGATCCTGGGTGCAAATCTTATCGCATCAGTGTCCTGGAAGGAATCCTGCTCAAGGTCTCTTTTGCTCTCGCCTATGCCGAACTGTACGGAGGCTGGTACTCTTGCATAATCTCCTCAGCACAGCATCTCCTCGGAGGCTGGTCGCGTCCTGATCAGTCGAAAATAATGCATTTTTAACACGTCAATTTCCCTACCATTTGCACTCATCTAGAGGTGTTCGGTATTAATATAGAACATATTAGAAAAACAGCTGTAAAATACCAAATAACTTGTGTTGTATAATAAAACCGGCATTTTGAGGGAAATTGAGTGTTTATCATAGCATCGCATCATCTTTGTATAGAGCAACACTTGTTTCGAGAATTTGTGCAGGAAATTCCAGGAACAGGGCCGAAAATGTGAAAAGTGCTGATAAAAATACGCCAAGTCTAAGATTTTTGATCTGGCAGTGATATAGAAAGAATTATAAGATTACACACATCAGAAGATACACCAAAAGTCAGCACAAAGCAGTACAAGAAAATGCAGGCACAGATACCACTAAAGGGCCGCGGATCCGCGGCCAGAGCCCCATTCCCGCGGCGGATCCGCGGCGCAATGATGGTGACGTCAGGGTCAACAACTAACACTGATTATGAACTGTTTTTGGAGTCTGAAGATCACCCTGCGCTTTGTGATGACATTATTCTTCGGGGTATTGATGAGAGTTTTGAGGAAATCTTCGCTGATGAACTCGCATTTTTGAATGACACGGGTGTTGAGAAGAATCATCTCCCAAACAATGAAATTGAACCTCCACCCCTTCTTCTGGACTGTAAAAAGAATGCGAACAATCCATCACAACCACTGCATCGTCTCTCCACAATGAGACGCAAACACATTCTTTCACACCATTTACCTTTTCCCCACTTCTTCTTCCACCAATCTGAGCACTACATTGATAAAATTTTCGAATGGTTGGTGTTGACCTTCGGTCATTGCGAAGCTTGGCATCGACCAATGATTCTTGACCCCCACTTGTGATTTTCAAAGCTTAATATTGTTTAACTCAAGTTTGGGTGGGTGTAATTTGGCTCCTGAAAAGAAATTTTTACAAAATGATGAGCCAAAAATAAGTTTGGGATAGGATTTTCACTTAAATATTTTGCCCCCATTAATAAATGTCCTCCCAAGCTTACAGGTTTTTTGAGGTTTAGCAGAGAGCAACAGCGAGGACACTGTTGAAAACAAGTTTGGGGGAGCTTTGTGCTTATTTTCGCATCATTTGCATCATACTTCGCATAAGCATAAAACATATCATTTAAAACATATAAAACCTATAAAAATTTAAAAAAATTCAAAAATATAAAAATTTTTGTACATAAATAAGATAATAAAAGATTAGATAGTTAAAAATTAAATCCAAAAGATTGGAAAAATTTAAGAAAACCAAGAAAATTAGAAGTTTTCTTATACAAACTAGTAATAAGTAGTTATGAGCCGTTGTCCCAAGGGTTAGTAAGATGAAGGAAGTCACTAATCTGAGGATAAAAATAAGTCTGAAAAATAGTTCCTATTCTGGAAGCCAAACATTTTGAACGTTGATACCCTACTGTATGCATTTACACACGTCTTGAAGCTCGGGATAGTAGAGGATACCTTGAAATGCTCTTGTCTAAAAGCCGATGTATGAAGGAAATAAAAAAAAATTGAATAAAATATAAAAATGGTGAAGAAAAATGAACACTGGTTTTGTAATCGCCAAGGCAGCAATAAAAAAATATAGCGAGGGTGCCTTTTCACCAAGTGCTTTAGACCAACTGGTCTGGGATTCACTGCTAAGCCTTAGGTGGTGCAAGACGAGGAAAAACACCATATAAGCAAGCACATGAGTAATCGGTCGGTTAGTACCTCAAGAAGTATTAACGGTCGCATGAAAATGTGTGAGCAATCTAATATTCATTAATTAAAAAGTACTGAGGTGGATGGACAAGAGTATGATAGCTTGAATTGAATTCTCCGGGTGTAGGGTGTTCTTTACATACACGTAGGGTTATATGATCGATGTTTGGAAGAAAGATAAGAATGAAGAATAAAGACGATGTTTTATTGAGGAATGATGTGATTTCTAATATCTTTTCATGACTATTAAGATAGGGCTCATGACAACCGAAAAGCTAGCATAGTTTGTAACTTTAATTTTCAAAGTCATTCTTTTACAATTCTTATCTTTAAATATAACATTCACGGTCTTCCTTTTATTATTGGATTTTGTGGGTGCAATCCGCTGAAAACCCTCAGGAGACAACACTCCTCCTACTAGGGACACCTAGAGGTTTAAAGGCTGTTGCACGTGCTCAGTGCAATCGTGTTACCTACGAAAGTGTGCTAGTTAGTTTTTCTCTTTCTTTATTTTCTCCTTCTCTTTTTAATAAAACAGTTCGCTTGAGACGACCGAAAATAAGTTTGGGGGAATTTGATCAGTCGAAAATAATGCATTTTTAACACGTCAATTTCCCTACCATTTGCACTCATCTAGAGGCGTTCGGTATTAATATAGCACATATTAGCAAAACAGCTGTAAAATACCAAATAACTTGTGTTGTATACTAAAACCGGCATTTTTAGGGAAATTGAGTGTTTATCATGATATCACATCATCTTTGTATAACGCAACACTTGTTTCGAGAATCTGTGCAGGAAATTCCAGGAACAGGGCCGAAAATGTGAAAAGTGCTGATAAAAATGCGCCAAGTCTAAGATTTTTGATCTGGCAGTGATATAGAAAGAATTATAAGATTACACACATCATAAGATACACCAAAAGTCCGCACAAAGCAGTACAAGAAAATGTACGCACAGATACCACTAAAGGGCCGCGGATCCGCGGCCAGAGCCTCATTCCTGCAGCGAATCCGCGGTGCAATGATGGTGACGTCAGCAGTTATTGGTCTCAGGTTTCCCTATCCAGGGCCCACACTCATTTCAGCCACTTCAAACTCCAGAGAACAGTAGATGTTTCTGCCAGAACAGCAAGGCCTTTTGTACAAGCTAAACACCCTCAAGCTTCCAAAGCAAGCTACTTAACTACCTAAGCCTAGAAGCTTCTCCCTAACCTCCAAGCTTACGAAGGAAGCTAACCCGAACTAACTAACTATAGAACCTTCTACCTAACTACCAAGCGTACATGGGAAGCTAAACTAAACCTAGCTTATAAAGGAAGCTAATCCAATCCTAAGGCTATAAAAGGGACCCTAAAGCTTCTATCTAAAGGTTGTTGAGTTGTTGTTGATTCCTCTACCAATTCCTAACACAAGTTGAGTGACACAACTTGTAACCCTAACCCTAATCCAATCAAATCCAAAGCCAAATTCAAGAACACCGAGTACTAATTCAAGCGAGAAGGCTTCAACCTTTTAGGAGCGAAGCCGATCTTCATCCGAGCAAGTCATCTAAGACGATCCGCGACTCACGAAGACGAGCAACGCCAAATCGACGATCGAGTTCTTTCCTCATCGTAGATTTTGAGAGAATTGTAACAAAATTGTTGATAAATAAATGGTGAAATTCTTTAATCTTGCTTTCTTTACATTCTTGCATCATGATTAGATCTCAATTCTTGATTGTGTTTCTTGTTATGATGTTTGAGTAAAACTGCGCTCGTGAAGGAGTCGAGAGAATCAATAGATGTTGATGATTACAAATCTTGAAATGATTCTTAAGTCCTATGAGTTTTGTAAACTTTAGTAAATTGAAAAATCGATGACCTAGTTTCGAGCGATGCTTTCTTGATTGTGTTCTCTCTTAATTAGGGATCCACGATCGATTCTTGAATTTACTAGAAGCTAGAATGTGAACAAAATCAACGAAAGGACAAGGGATAGATGATGAAACCCTAGTTTCCGCAAGAAATCCCTAATTCTCGTTGATCATCATCGATCTAGTATCAAATCATCATTGGATAAGAAAACGTAATAAATAGTTTTCATCATGTCTATAGATTCGATTGATTCCTACGAGGCTCATTTCGATTCTTGATTACTATTTGGATTGGATATCATCAATTCTTGATTCTTGATTTTTAATGTTTTCTTGTTAATTAGATTTAGATCTAGATAATTCTTGAATTCACTTTTAAATCTTGAATTGAATTGTATTGTATTTTCTTCTCTTTTCATTAATTTTCAATTCATCTAAATCAAATACGATCAAATCACACTTTCCCCGTGGACGATCCGCACTCGCTAACGCGCTACAATTGACACCGTTATTGATTGCGGTCAAAAATTTCTTTGGTTCTGATTTCTATACATTTTCTATCTAATCACCGAGATTTCATTCAATCACGTCCCAACACTTCTATAGACATATCCGACCTTTAATCTTAACGGGGAGTGACAACAGCTCATCAGCATCTCGCACGAACTTCTTATCCCACTTGTCTGTATCATCGTTCACTTCGACGTCACGTCTCTACCTGCGCACTGCAAATGTTCTTTGTTACGGTAAATCCGAAGTCTCTCACACGGACTCGAAATCATGAACTCGGTATCTTCATCACCCTATGGAAAATATCTAGCCGAACACGTCCTCGGGAACTCGTCCCAACCTGCGGAGGTATACTCTATACTCGTCCATTCTTGGTCAATTCACAACGCACTTGGTTGAGGTCCTTTATCCGTACCTGGTCAACTATCTCGTCGACGATGCCGAGCTCTGGCTTGCTGGGTATGCGCAATATGACCACTTCTGGGTCCAAGTCTTCTCGTATAGTATTCAGAAAGGTCCCGTCGAGGTCTCTCTCAATTCTTGTTTATGCCGAATTGCCCGGAAGTTACCATCCTTCACTATATCTGTTTCTTGTTCCGGAACGGCTGCATACTCATCGCGACTCCTTCTGGAAGGTATATCTATAATCAACGCCTCTCCATGCGTATCGCATCTCTGATGTCAGCGGAGTGGAACGTCATCTTGTCGAATTCTCGTGCGACCTCTTTACTCCACTCTGTTCCAATGTCGACTGATTCGGAATCGTCTTCTCATGGCTGCATGGACTGCGCTCCAACGGCTATACTCGTATCTGGAGTCTCCCAAGCAATGTATCCTATCACATGATATCCGAATGATGTCGAACCATCCGATTGATATGTCAAAACCTCACAATCCCCCAAGAGATCAACTTCTTGAGTACAGTTTAATAGTATTCCGGTACATGCCACAGCACCTGTGGACCAACCGTAGAAGGGCAAACCCAGGCCTCACAAATGGCACCGCTTGTAAGTCCATGTCACGCACCCCACTAAGTCGCGGGGAGGCGGAATATATGAAAAACGATTATCAAAGCTTCATAACACGGACTTGAGCACATGAATCGTAATCTAAACCATTGCTAACGTTATACTAGAGGTTTAACTACTCGGTACCGGAGTTATACCTCACGTTACATGTCCTTCGGGTCTTCATCGCTGTCCTCCACTCCTCGTAGGCTCCTTGGAACATCGGCAACTTCACGGCCTCCTCGAATCAAAGACGATCCACCCGAAAGCTTCTACGCCAAGCTAAATCTCAAACTTGAGATAACTAGGTTGCTTAAAGTGCTAATCTAAGCTACCTAGAGGATATAGAGTGAGGTTATGGATGTTTTAGTGTATCTAACCCTTGATCTCAACACATGAGAGGTTAGGGTTAGGGTTTCAAGAGAGAGTGAGCTTGAGGAGAGAGAAGGTAAGAATGATAATTGAATAAAGCTTATGAGTATCATAATAGATATGAAGCATTTTCTTTTATGAAGAAAAGAATAAAGAGTGATGAATAATCATGCTTCACAAATATCAAGTGGTGATTCATTAGCATGAGTCATTAAGCATTTAATGTGCATTAATGAGATGAATGAATCACCCTCATGACTCATAAAACCCATTCAATGTATATGACACCTAAACCTCCTTAGTCACCATCTTCTAGAAGCTTCTCGCACAATTACGAGAACGCCCCTCCGATCCGTAAAAATACGGAAAAAAATTTAGACTGTATAAATCCAATAACCGGATACCAATAACTGGCTTAAACCAAAGCCGACTGGTAAAAACTGTCCAAACGACGTAAGTGTGTAAACATACATACGCGTCCGAACCCTTTGTCGTAAAAACCATACGACCTCTATATCGTTTCGCCTGGAGCAGGGAAACTCTCTGTGTGGGACTCTAAAGACTCGACACTACGCTGGCAGTGGGTTTAACTACAGACCGCAAGCGGCACTAGCTGTACGTAATGGTCCCCAGGTAGATGTCGATAAGAAGGCCGATGAGGAAAATCATCCGAACTCCCACTGAGCCTGATGTGACAATCTTCGTACAGTCCGGTCTGTTCGTCTAAGACTATCGCATATCAAGCCTAGGGGGCGGCAAGCATCAGTCCCCTAATAGCTGTATAAGTCGTGTTGGAGCGAAGCCCATTACACCCTGAGAAGCTACTGGAATCTACCAGTATATCTCGTTTGCCCAGGCCAGGGACTTTGTGTAATGGCTCTCTGACACATCGCGATATCATCTCCCAATATCGGGAGAGACGAATCCTATCTAACCGCCACTGCCTCCAAGTGCTCGGGACTGCACCCAACTGCTACCTGTTTGCACGACTCCTTTGAGCCGTGGTAGGGTAGCAATCTAAGAACAGTGGGACACACTCGAGGCGAAGCAGCAGTGTCAAGTCTGCGGACTATGCTGTACTCATGTCACCTGGGAACTGACAACTGACGATGGGTATAATACCAACCAATCAGTTCCTCGGCGAGTCCTGTCCGGTGTACCCATAACTTAACGAGCACCTGTATACTATCTCCAGTACGGCGTACTGATGGCTGTGGGACAGACCATTTCCCCAACTGGGATAAGAAGCGTATACACTTAGTCTACTCCGGAATATCGATGCCCTATCTCGACAATCCAACGACCAGGGACCTGTATAGGATGTTGCTTACAGACTACCCAGCCCCCACTAGTGTGACTGCCATCACGACGCTGGTAATCAAGCAAAGATCCCATAGGCT
This sequence comes from Agapanthus africanus, assembly GCA_030015575.1. Taxonomy (NCBI): domain Eukaryota; kingdom Viridiplantae; phylum Streptophyta; class Magnoliopsida; order Asparagales; family Amaryllidaceae; genus Agapanthus; species Agapanthus africanus. Next base: position 284,321,521 of record CM057344.1, read on the forward strand.
CTACTAATATGTATAAGTGATACGTTACAAAAGACATATACACATATTAAAGTAGACACAAACCAAGTAGCATACTACCATTTTTAGCAAGACTGTATATATAACTGTGAATATCCCAAGCTTCCATTAAGTAATATACAATCTAGTATGATACAATAATGGCCCCTAGGGCATATACACTAACAATCTCCCACTTGCACTAGGGCCATGAGCTGGCATATCGTAGACCAATCATCTCGAATAGCCTCTCAAACTGCGTCTGAGGAATGGCCTTTGTGAATGGATCAGCAATGTTATCCTCCGTCTTTACTCTCTTCACCTCGATCTCCCGGCGATCTATGATCTCCCTGATCAGGTGATACCGCCTTAAGATGTGTCTGGACTTCTGATGGGACCTGGGTTCCTTCGCTAAAGCTATAGCGCCGTTGTTGTCACAATACAGAGGTATTGGATCAACACTGGTAGGAACCACCTGAAGTTCTGTGAGGAACTTCTTCATCCAGACTGCTTCTTTTGCGGCATCGCAAGCAGCTATGTACTCTGCTTCCATCGTTGAGTCTGCAACGGTCTCCTGCTTGGAACTCTTCCAACAGACCGCCCCTTCATTGAGGGTAAAGACATAACCCGACATGGACTTGGAGTCATCTTTGTCACTCTGGAAGCCGGAGTCGGCAAAGGCCTCCATCTGAAGGTCTTTTCCGCCATATACCAAGAACATCTCCTTAGTCCTCCTCAGGTACTTGAGAATGTTCTTTACTGCTATCCAGTGATTCTCCCCTGGGTTTGCTTGATACCGGCTTACTACGCTCAATGCGTATGCTACATCTGGTCTGGTATATAACATTGCATACATTATAGAGCCTACTGCAGAAGCGTAGGGTATAATCGACATGCGATCCCTTTCCAAATCAGTCTTGGGAGACATCTCTTTGGAGAGGGTGATTCCGTGACAAGCCGGTAGGTTACCGCGCTTAGAATCTTCCATACTGAATCTCTTCACTATGGTGTCTATGTACCTGGACTGTGAAAGTCCCAATATCCTCTTTGATCTATCACGACAGATCCGGATCCCCAGAATGTAGGTGGCATCACCCAAGTCTTTCATGGAGAATTTATGTGACAAGAATCTTTTGACTGACTGTAATATAGGAATATCATTTCCTATTAGGAGAATGTCATCCACGTACAAGACGAGGAATACTACAGCTCTCCCTACAATCTTACTGTATATGCATGGTTCATCTGGATTTTTGATAAAGTCAAATTCTTTGACAGCATCATCAAAACAGATGTTCCAACTCCGCGATGCCTGCTTTAGTCCATAAATGGACTTAAGCAGCTTGCATACTTTACCGCTGCTCCCACTCTGAATGAATCCTTCTGGCTGATCCATATAGACGCTTTCTTCCAAATTACCATTTAGAAAGGCCGTCTTTACGTCCATCTGCCAGATTTCATAATCGTGGAAGGCAGCAATAGCAAGAAGGACCCGAATAGATTTAAGCATAGCCACTGGAGAAAAGGTTTCGTCGTAGTCCAAACCAGGTCTTTGACGGAAACCCTTTGCAACAAGTCCAGCCTTATAGGTTTCAACCTGTCTATCTACACCAATCTTCTTTTTGAAGATCCATTTGCATCCTACGGGTTTTACCCCATCTGGAGCAATGTCCAAAGTCCATACTTTGTTGGTGTACATGGACTCCATTTCGGTCCGCATTGCATCTAGCCATTTTACCGAGTCACCGCTCTGAATGGCTTGCTGGAAGCTAGTAGGCTCATCATAGTCAATAGTGCAATCCTCTCTATCCCCGTCAATGAGAAAACCGTAGTATCTCTCGGGCGGATGAGATTGCCTACTACTCCTGCGGAGTGGCGTCGGGATGTCCCTTTCTTCTGAAACTTCTGGTTCTACCATACCTTCAGTAGTAGTTTGTGTTTCTGGAATTTCTTCCAGTTCTATTTCGCTTCCACTTGTTTCCTTTTCTAAAAATTGATATTCTAGAAAATGGGCATTACGAGAAACAAAAATCTTTTGTTCCTCTGCGTAATAGAAAAAATACCCCCTGGAGTTCTTTGGGTATCCCACAAACTTACACAGTACTGAGCGTGCCTCGAGCTTTTCCGGATGCTGCTTTTTTACAAAAGCTGGACATCCCCATGTCTTTAGGTACTGAAGACAGGGTTTCTTCCCACTCCATATCTGATATGGTGTGGTAGGCACAGTTTTGGTTGGAACCTTGTTCAAAAGATATGCAGCTGATTCTAGTGCATAACCCCAGAATGATCGCGGTAACTCAGCGTCACTCATCATGGAACGAACCATATCCAATAGGGTTCGATTCCTCCTTTCTGATACACCGTTATGTTGTGGTGTGTATGGAGGAGTAAGCTGAGAGAGAATTCCATTCTCTTTTAAGTAACCCAGGAACTCGGTACTTAAGTATTCACCACCTCGATCAGATCTCAGTGTCTTTATACTTTTGTCTGTTTGTTTTTCCACTTCATTCTTGTATTCTTGGAATTTCTCAAAAGCCTCGGATTTATGCTTCATCAAGAAGACATGTCCATACCTAGAGAAATCATCTGTGAAAGTAATGAAGTAGGAATAACCACCTCGCGCATGTGTAGACATCGGACCACACACATCACTGTGTATGAGTCCTAAGAGCTCGCTTGCTCTTTCTCCGTGTCCAGTGAACGGAGTCTTTGTCATCTTTCCCATGAGACAAGATTCACAAGTGGCATAAGACTGATACTCGAACGGATCCAAGTATCCCTCTCGATGTAACTTTTTCAATCTTCTCTCATTGATGTGACCCAGTCTACAATGCCATAAGAAAGCCTGATTTGTTTCCGGAGACTTTCTCTTAAGTGTGTTTTGGACACTGAAAATCTGAGCTTGATTTAATACGTATATTCCGTTTTCTAATGTACCTGACCCAATCAAAACTTGATTTAGGTGGATGTGAACCACATCTCTTGCAAAAGTAAAATCATATCCTTCCTTAGAAAGTAAGGGTACAGATATGATATTACAAGTCGTACCTGGTACATAAAAACAGTTACGCAGAATCAATATCTGCCCAGTTGTCAGTCCAAGATGATATTCCCCTACGGATTCAGCGTCCATGCTCATTCCGTTAGCAACTGTGAGGGTCATATCACCTATCCCGATAACCCTACGGTTTCTCAGAGCCTGTAAAGAATTACAGATGTGAGTTCCTGACCCGGTATCCAATACCCAGGAAGTAGGGTTAACTGACATACAATTTTCTATCATAAACACACCCGAAGATGAAGCCACAACATGCTTCGAATCCTGGCTACTGGCTTCTAAAGCCCTGCAATCTTTCTGCCAATGCCCAATCCCATAGCAATAGGAATGTCCATCAATAGGGTGGTCCAGCTTGTCATAGGCAATGGACATCTGGACAGACTTTTGCCAGTCATATAAGTCAGATTCAGTCAAATTATTATCTAGATGTAACCTATGTGTGGTCACAGGGTTGCTGCAATTTTAAGAGAGAGAAGAAGATACTATTAGCATGATGCTCTTGTAAGTTTAGAAGATACTAGTCGTTCCTCCTTGGGTGACTAGCGACTTTTCATCATATCTCTAAATATATACTCATGCTGCAGTAGCTCCACCATCTGGGCAATATCTCGTCATTTGCAGGAACAACTGGCTCATTCTTCCATATGCTTAACAGCGCCTCAATCATCCTGAGTAAGCGACATATCAATGGTCATCACATTCTGGCTGGCCTCTAGCAGTAGCCTGATCCTCTGGTGCTGATCTGCACGTCCGAGAAATCCCGTAAAAGCGATCTGTCAAACACTCATGGCACGAAACACAATAAAACGAAGCATCTATGCAATCGTACGTCTCTGGAACCATGCCTTGGTTAGTCCTCGTCCATGACTAGCTCAAGCTGACGCAACTCTAGCCGTAGCTCTCTCTGCCCGTGTAATCGTGGCAGCAAAATCATAACCAATATTGATGAGGATAGATCATAGGAATGAATATAATACTGTGCAAGGAAATGTACATCCTAAGGTTTCTTAAGCGGAGTAGCGTATCGTAAGTATGCCGCGGAACATACGTACGGTACGTCACTCTACTCAAGCTACCTACTCCATCAACCAAGGGTCATCCTACATGACGAAAGTTCGGGTATAATACCCCCTCGACTAAGTCTAAGTTCTGTAAGGTCAAGCCTAAGTTCCGTATGTATATAAACGCTCTAGGCTCCGCATAGTCAAATTGAGACTCGGACCATGGTTAACCTAGCGCTCTGATACCAATTTTGTCATGACCCGAAATAGCACGTGACTGGCACTTGAATCATATGAAGTCTATAGGACCCCATCTAATTCAAGTCAGCCAAAAGCCCAGAAATCTAAAACCATTTTAAGGAGTAAATAAAGAAAACTAGTTCTTAAGAAGTAACGAAAACATGTTTTAAAAACAAGGTTTTTAAATAAGTAAGTCAAATATGCATTTTAAAAATTTATAGTCTTTTTCTGAAAAATGCGGCAGAGTTTCCTTTCTAAATACTGGCCCCAAACGGGGTACAACATGAATAATATATGCACAATGATAAAAAGCATCACCAAGCGGGAGCTAGCTCTTCGTCAATCGACGGTCACAACCACGCAAGCAGTATAATATACAACTCCGAAAGGCGAGGATCAAAACTCAAAGGAAATCTCAAAATCAGCATGAAAACCATAGTACTACAACACGCGACTTTAAGGTCGAAATAATACACAACTGGTTTTCTAAGTATGAAACAATATACAAGTTTGGTTGATGGAATTACTAGATACAACTGAATAATACATATACAACGGTGGTTCTGATGCAGAAGTGTTAGTTGTATGTATGCCCTAGAGGCCAGTATTGTACAGATTATGTATATTATATTGGATGCTTGGACATATATAGAGATGACTTTCTTGCTCGACATGATAGTATGCTATCTGGTTGCTCTTTATCTTAACATGTACACTAGTCTATTTATACTGTCTTATAGTTACATGTTGGTAAAGCCCTTAGGATTTGTACTTGACTACCTGGACTGTGATGCAGATCATACTAGTGGGGACATGGTAGTCCATAAGTACATCCTTCAAGGTCCCTAGTCGTGGGTGTATCGAGACGGGGCATCGATATACCAGAGTAGACTAGCGTATATGCTTCTCGACCCATGTGATGGGCGATGGATGATCCCATATCCATTGGTGTTTGACATCAGAGATGGTATACGGGTGCTCAGTGGAGACTGGGTACACTGGACGGACTCGCCGAGAACTCCCAGATGGTATTATACCTCACGTCAGATGGCAGTTCTCAGGTGACACTTGTGCAGGTTAGTCTGTAGACCCGAGATCGTCATAGAGTCTTGTGTGATTCCCACTGTGCTTTGATCTCCACCTTACCACGTCCATGAGGGCGTGCAAAACGGTGGTCTTTGGGTACAGTCCCGAGTCACATGGAGGCAATGAGCGATAGGAGGGGTTTCGTCTCTCCCGGTATTGGGGGTTGATGTTGCGCAGTGCTCGATTGGCCGTAGCAGGGAAGTCCCTGGCCAGGGCTGATCAGAGATTTGCTGGTAAGTGTTACCAGTAGTTTCTCGACCCGTTACGAGCCTCACATCGGCACGACTTATCGGGTTATTGGGGTCTGACGTTTACCACCCCTAGACTTGATATGCGACATATCAGACGAAGAGACCGGACTGTATGGTAAGTGTTACTGGTCGGATTCGCAGGAGTGTGAGCGGGCTAGCTCGTCGATCTTCTGATCGCTCAATACCCGGGTGGCCGTTATGTTTAGCAGACCGTTTGCGGCTTGTGGGTGCTTGATATGATCATCATCTGCTACCGGCGTATTGACGAGTCTTTAGAGTCCTACACAGAGGTTTCCTGGTTCAAGCGAAACGAAATAGGAGCGCATATGAGATATGTGCGGGACCGAGAATAATGCGTGTATGTGATACCGCATTTCATTCTCGCGATATATGTTTCGATTGGTTATATTCGATATGACCTAGTTATCGAATCATTGATTCGATAAATCGATACATTACATACTAGTCGGTTGTATGCGATATAACCGGATCATTGAATCAAGTGTTGATTTAATGATTTAATGTATAATTATATATATTTGACATTAACTAGTATTGGTTCATTTTAAACGGATTTTTCTCACTTGGATTGCACATTGTATATGTGATATACTTTTGTGCACTTTTTTGTATCATGTTTGATGATACTTGATCATATGGTTAAGTGAATAGAATTAAACCATGGTTATTATGATAATTAGGGTTTTGCATATTTAGTTATTCATTTATTTAGTTATTCATTTATTTGGATAAGTTTAAGATAAGAATGGTGGCTTTATTTGTTTTATATTGAAGCTTCATGAAGCTTTGACTTTGCTAACCATCCTTATCTTCATGCTTAACCCTAACCCATCCAAGTGACCATGGTTAATTCTCTACACTTAACCCTAGTTTAAGTTATGATAAGTATTTGTTTTTCTATTTCTTTTTAATATAACTTATCATAACTAGCTCATCTTCTTCTTCTTCTTCAAGCTTGCTACAACAATGGCAACTTGAGATCTAGTGAGATAAATCCAATTCTAAAGTGAACCCACCTCCTATTTCTTCACCCTCTACCTCTTGCCAAGTTGTTTTGGGTGTTTACTTCACAAGTTTCACAAGTTTGTGAAGTCAGAGCTTGAACTTGCGATGCCTCGACGTAGATCGTCTTTGACACGAAGCCGACGACCTATTCCGCACGTTTTCCCGATGAAGCCGACGGAGGAGTCTAGGATTCATGATGTACAGCGAGAAGACTTCGTTGCGGAGCCGTGGAGGTGGATATCCGGATCTACAAAGGTTGTAATTTCCGTATCCTAGTAGTTAAGTGTTAACTAAGTTTTCTTTTCGCCTAAACATCTAGTTTAAGATCCGTAGTCTAGGGTTTCTCGGCACCAAAAAATTTAAATTGGCCTGTTCAATGCCTTGTGAGGCCTCTATAGGGTGCCTAGGAACCTTTCACTGGTATCAGAGCCTAGCTAGAGCCTTAGGCGAAGTCCCGACGACGTTTGAAACCCGATCGAACCGAAATCCAAAACCTTAAAATGCTCTCTGGACTTTTTCTAAAAATTCGGATTTTTGTCAATTAAAAATATGTTGAAAATCAAGTAGGGTGTTATTAGAATTACTGTGAAATACGAGGGGCTAATTCGACTTTCCCACCGCGGAACCGCGGCACATGCTAGGCATGTGCGGCGCTTCCGCGGCCGTACTGTTCCCTTGCATAATTATTTCTGCACAGTAACTCTTGTTATATAATGCTATATTTTCTGGGACATTTTTATTGTGACTCTACAGAAGAGTATTCTAGGGTTGTATTGGGAATCAAAGATTCGATCGGATTATCAAATTTCGTCTTTGTGTTTTTCCGGATAATTTTTTGAATATGTTAAAAAGTTCGACCGGATATAAATACCCAATTTTTCCCCTGTCGGGAAATTTCCAAGTGTTGGATTTTTCCGTAGTTTAACGACGTTCTAAGTAGTGCAAGTAACGCGATGGACCCTCTAGAAGACAACAAACCTTAACTCGATTATGTGACCGTCTTGAACTGCCCTTTGAACCTTCGGGTTTGGGGCAGTACGGCGTGCCACATGTGAGGCGTTGGCTTAACCCTTCTACGGCTGGACCGTCGGTACTGAGGCACGAACAGAATGTTGTTAGACTTATTTCATGTGTTGAGCTGTATCGGGAAAACTTGGGTATTCGACTGTTCGATCGGAAAGTTTAACATTTTCTGTTTATCTGGAATGTGATACAATAATTGGAATTCACAAACAGTTATGAGATAACTGGATGAATGTTATAAATCTAGCAGTTTAGTCCCATACGATATTGAAAAGAGTTTTCGATAATGAGACTAAAATGCGGGGTTTGTAACTGTTAGGCATGTGATGTCTAAAGAAGTTGCGGATTCCAATTGTTGTAGTTTTACACTTTCTTTTCTGTGACCGTAAGTGTAGTATGGTCATATCGCCGGTTTCGTTGCTATACGTCAACGACAATTGGGGTATGCATACTTACTTACGTTGATGACATGTGATGTTATGTGTTGCTGGATATGTTATATTGGATCGTCGTATTCGAATAGCCGGGGGTTTTTATGTGAGATGAGTGTTTTTCATTTTCATTCATGTAAAAACTTGTATGTAATATTCTTTTATTTGGGGCACTTCCAGGTAGCGGGAGATGTCACCTTTTGTATATTATTTACTTTTCCGCATTAGGATAGACCCAAGGAGGGGAGCACAAGTAACCGGGTTCTGGGGTCCAGTGGGAGACCAACTCGAGGAGTCGAGTCCGGGTCTCCTAACCCTAGAATTGGCAGGGTTGCTTGCCGCTCTCGTAGGGGTCTACGGGTGTGGGATTGGCTATTCATCACGACCGTGGAATCCGTGTTTTATACTGGCTCGTATTGAAAACATGGACGTCCTAGTATATCCAATATTTCATATGTTTATTCTGCTGCGATATCTGTGTTGTGACTCTGTGATGGATATAGTATATAGTATATATGATATATTATATAGATGTTACTTATGTTTTACACCTGCGCTAGCCCTGCCCTACTCTGTCGTTAGTTACCTAACCTAACGGTGCATGAGGGGACATCGAGGTGAATGCGGATGGCATAAGTGTACGTCATATCTATCTGTGATGTTTAGGTATTTAAATGATGGGACTTCATTAATATGATTAATGAAAGGAAAGAAACCTAAGATGTTGTAGAATCAGATTTTAAATAAAACAGGTAGCTACAGTTCTTGCTTTGCATAGTGGTATATATGATATACCCCGCACCTCATTCGACGAGGAAAGGACCGAGATCCCTTCACCGGGAGTGACTCCTTTAGCAATAACTGGCAGATGCTACACACTCGGTTTGCTTTTGACTGCTTTTGAGTTTTTGCTTTGCATAGTGGTATATATGATATACCCTGCACCTCATTCGACGAGGAAAGGACCGAGATCCCTTCACCGGGAGTGACTCCTTTAGCAAAACTAGAAAAGCCTCAAAATCACTCCATTTCAAAACTTCATTTGATTCTACAACGATATCAAGTTCATTACGCTCATGGTTTTCAGAAAAACCTGGCGTAGCCCTCCGTCATTTCAGATGAGTAGTAGTTAGTTTTCGTGCTACGCTTGTTGGCCTGCGTCAAGGCGTAGTGTGCGGTAGCTAACTAGTATTTATCTGCTTCTGCATATGATGCAGATTGGATTAGGGTAGTCGTGCGACTTTGTTGGCCTGCGTCAAGGGTCGTACGGGTGGGTTTAATTCAATCAGGAAATGACGGGTTGAACTTGACTAGCGCACTATGGTTTGTTGGCCTGCGTCAAGGTCATAGCACGCTAGGGGCAAAATATTATCGGGAATTTCAAGTGTTGAAATTTGCAATGAGATTGCATACCTTCTATAAGATAGTTGGATCCCGATACCCGCTGCGAGTAAGAGTTACTCCTGGGAGAGTTTTACACATTGCAATTAGCTGATCAAGTAGGTGTCTAGAAAGGTGTTAACGAGGTTACGCCTCTGGGAAAACGAGGTTTACATTAATTAGGTTCGTGCGAAAGCACGGGGGACCTCCCTCAAAGTACCGACACTGGCCTGGCTGAAAGATTGGCGAACTTGTAGTGTGTAATTAATCCCGGCTAGTCTTTCCTTTTAGGGTTTGGAGGAAGATTTGATAAAAAGCAGTGGGAGCCATCCTGATTAGATAAGATAATAACCAATCTGATCTTGCACGAGCATACGCTAAAGTGTTTTCTTCTCTCTCTCTCCAGGTAGCGACCATTTCATGCCTTAATAAAGATAATAATATGGATGAATTGACCGAACCCGCATGTTATACTGTGCTGGGGAACGTTGGTTCCGTTCTTTCCTATAAGAGTTATAGGACTGAACAGGATATAGGGGAATACCAGGATTCCCATGCCACCCGAATGAAGAAAGTACATGTTGATGCATTTTCTTCGGGTGTGTTCATTACTGAGAACTGTTTCTCTATTTGCTCTACGTCCTGGGTATTGGATACCGGGTCAGGATCCCATATATGTAATCAGTTACATGGGCTTAGGAAAGGTAGAGAACTTGGAGAAGGTGATAAAGACATTAGAGTTGAAAATGGTGCAATTGTTGCAGCTAAGACTGTCGGGGAATATCACCTTGTATTACCAACTGGTAATACATTGGTTCTGAACGAATGCTATTACATGCCGAACCTGATATGCAACATTATATCGGTTTCTTTATTAAGTAAAGAGGGATATAATTTTGTATTACAGGACAATGTTATGAACATTTTTCATAACCAAAAGTTGGTTGGATCAGGCACGTTATGCAATGGCATTTATGTTCTAAATCAATCAACAGTTCTGAGCATAACAAACACACACAAGAGGAAGAGTTCTGAACTCAACGAATCCTTCTTGTGGCATTGTAGACTGGGTCACATCAATGCGACACGACTAGCTAAGTTGCATAAAGATGGATATTTAAATCCGTTTGAATTTTCATCTTATGACACTTGCCAGTCATGTCTCAAAGGCAAGATGACCAAGACTCCGTTTACGGGACACGGAGAAAGAGTTACCGAACTCTTGGGACTGATACATAGTGATGTATGCGGTCCCATGTCTACACATGCCAGGGATGGTTCTTCATACTTCATTACATTCACTGACGATCTCTCTAGGTTCGGGTATGTGTTCCTGATGAAATACAAATCAGAAGCTTTTGAGAAATTTAGGGAATATAAACAAGAAGTTGAGAACCAAACCAGAAAAAGTATTAAAATCCTACGATCTGATCGAGGAGGAGAATACTTAAGCAATGAATTCCTGGACATCCTAAAAGAGAATGGGATTCTCTCTCAGCTGACTCCTCCATATACACCACAGCACAACGGTGTATCTGAACGGAGGAACCGCACCCTATTAGATATGGTGCGCTCTATGATGAGCACAGCTGAGTTACCTATTTCCTTATGGGGATATGCACTGGAAACAGCTGCAGACCTATTGAATATGGTTCCCACCAAAACCGTGCCGACCACTCTATATGAGATATGGAAAGGAAAGAGACCATATCTTAATTATGTTAAGATATGGGGTTGTCCGGCCTATGTAAAAACGCAAAATCCGGACAAACTCGCGGCAAGGTCCATTCTGTGTAAGTTTATTGGATATCCCAAACATTCGCGAGGGTATATCTTCTACCATCCTGAGGAACAAACAGTGTTTGTTTCTCGGCATGCCACCTTTTTAGAAAAGGAATTTCTTGAAAAAGAGATTAGTGGTAATGAGGTAGAACTGGAAGAGGTTCCAGCTGCAGAAGCTACAACAGAAGATCTGGTGGAACCAGAGGATTCCGTAGTTCCCGATGAACCCCAGCCACTCCGCCGATCTAGTAGGGTTCCTCGCCAACCTGAGAGATACTATGGTTTTCTCATGGACGGTGGGAGCGAGGATTGCATCATGGAGGATGATGACCCAACTAGCTTCGAGCAGGCCATCACGAGTAGGGACTCAGTGAAATGGCTGGATGCTATGCGGTCCGAGATGGAATCCATGTACACCAACAAAGTATGGACTTTGGAAGTTGCTCCTGAAGGGGTAAAACCCATTGGGAGCAAGTGGATCTTTAAGAAGAAACTTGGTGTAGATGGGAAAGTGGAGACTTTCAAAGCTAGACTTGTAGCAAAGGGTTTTCGTCAAAGACCAGGTGTGGACTATGACGAAACCTTTTCTCCAGTGGCTATGCTTAAATCCATCCGAATCATGCTTGCCATTGCTGCCTTTCATGACTACGAAATCTGGCAAATGGATGTTAAGACCGCCTTTCTAAATGGTGATTTAGAAGAGTGCGTGTACATGACTCAGCCAGAGGGCTTCGTAGACAGTGGGAGCAGCGGGAAGGTGTGCAAGCTGCTTAAATCCATTTATGGATTAAAGCAAGCATCGCGGAGTTGGAACATCTGCTTTGACGTCGTTATCAAAGAGTTTGATTTCGTCAAAAACCCAGATGAACCTTGTATCTACAAGAAGGTGGCAGAGAGTAAGGTTGTCTTCCTCGTATTGTACGTGGACGACATACTCTTGATAGGAAATGATATTCCTATGCTGCAATCGGTCAAGCTCTTCTTATCACAAAGATTCTCAATGAAAGATCTTGGTGATGCCTCCTGCATATTGGGGATTAGGATCTATAGAGATAGATCCAAACGGATTTTGGGATTGTCCCAATCCAGGTACATTGACACCATACTGAAGAGGTTTAGTATGGAAGAGTCCAAGCGTGGGAACTTGTCCACGATCTCTGGAGTCACTCTCTCCAAAGAGATGTCTCCCAAGACTGATTTGGAGAGAGCTCGCATGCAAGGGATACCCTATGCTTCGGCAGTAGGCTCTATCATGTATGTGATGCTATGTACCAGACCCGATGTAGCATACTCACTAAGTGTAGTGAGCAGGTATCAAGCTGATCCTGGAGAGAGTCACTGGACAGCTGTGAAGAGCATTCTCAAGTACTTACGAAGGACTAGAGATATGTTCTTGGTGTATGGTAACGGAGAACTCCAAGTGGAGTCCTTTACCGATTCGAGCTTCCAGAGTGATAAGGACGACTCTAAGTCGCAGTCGGGCTTTGTCTTTACCCTTTATGGAGGGGCGGTTAGCTGGAAGAGTTCCAAGCAGGAAACCGTGGCAGACTCGACGATGGAGGCTGAATACATCGCTGCCAACGATGCTGCCAAAGAGGCTGTCTGGATCAAGAAGTTCATTTCTGAACTTGGAGTGGTTCCATCCATTGAGCATCCAATACCTTTGTATTGCGATAACAATGGAGCGGTGGCTTTGGCCAAGGAACCCAGGTCCCATCAGCGGTCCAGGCATATTCTGAGGCGGTTTCACCTGATCCGGGAGATAGTTGATCGCCGAGAGATCGAGGTCAGGAGGGTTGACACGAAGAACAACACGGCGGATCCACTCACGAAGGCCATTCCCCAGATACAGTTTGAGAGACTCTTCGGGATGCTCGGTATGAGATACTACAGCAGCTGGCCCTAGTGCAAGTAGGAGATTGTTAGTTGTATGTATGCCCTAGAGGCCAGTATTGTACAGATTATGTATATTATATTGGATGCTTGGACATATATAGAGATGACTTTCTTGCTCGACATGATAGTATGCTATCTGGTTGCTCTTTATCTTAACATGTACACTAGTCTCTTTATACTGTCTTATAGTTACATGTTGGTAAAGCCCTTAGGATTTGTACTTGACTACCTGGACTGTGATGCAGATCATACTAGTGGGGACATGGTAGTCCATAAGTACATCCTTCAAGGTCCCTAGTCGTGGGTGTATCGAGACGGGGCATCGATATACCAGAGTAGACTAGCGTATATGCTTCTCGACCCATGTGATGGGCGATGGATGATCCCATATCCATTAGTGTTTGACATCAGAGATGGTATACGGGTGCTCAGTGGAGACTGGGTACACTGGACGGACTCGCCGAGAACTCCCAGATGGTATTATACCTCACGTCAGATGGCAGTTCTCAGGTGACACTTGTGCAGGTTAGTCTGTAGACCCGAGATCGTCATAGAGTCTTGTGTGATTCCCACTGTGCTTTGATCTCCACCTTACCACGTCCATGAGGGCGTGCAAAACGGTGGTCTTTGGGTACAGTCCCGAGTCACATGGAAGCAATGAGCGATAGAAGGGGTTTCGTCTCTCCCGGTATTGGGGGTTGATGTTGCGCAGTGCTCGATTGGCCGTAGCAGGTAAGTCCCTGGCCAGGGCTGATCAGAGATTTGCTGGTAAGTGTTACCAGTAGTTTCTCGACCCGTTACGAGCCTCACATCGGCACGACTTATCGGGTTATTGGGGTCTGACGTTTACCACCCCTAGACTTGATATGCGACATATCAGACGAAGAGATCGGACTGTATGGTAAGTGTTACTGGTCGGATTCGCAGGAGTGTGAGCGGGCTAGCTCGTCGATCTTCTGATCGCTAAATACCCGGGTGGCCGTTACGTTTAGCAGACCGCTTGCGGCTTGTGGGTGCTTGATATGATCATCATCTGCTACCGGCGTATTGACGAGTTTTTAGAGTCCTACACAGAGGTTTCCTGGTTCAAGCGAAACGAAATAGGAGCGCATATGAGATATGTGCGGGACCGAGAATAATGCGTGTATGTGATACCGTATTTCATTCTCGCGATATATGTTTCGATTGGTTATATTCGATATGACCTAGTTATCGAATCATTGATTCGATAAATCGATACATTACATACTAGTCGGTTGTATGCGATATAACCGGATCATTGAATCAAGTGTTGATTTAATGATTTAATGTATAATTATATATATTTGATATATTACTTTGCATTAACTAGTATTGGTTCATTTTAAACGGATTTTTCTCACTTGGATTGCACATTGTATATGTGATATACTTTTGTGCACTTTTTTGTATCATGTTTGATGATACTTGATCATATGGTTAAGTGAATAGAATTAAATCATGGTTATTATGATAATTAGGGTTTTGCATATTTAGTTATTCATTTATTTAATTATTCATTTATTTGGATAAGTTTAAGATAAGAATGGTGGCTTTATTTGTTTTATATTGAAGCTTCATGAAGCTTTGACTTTGCTAACCATCCTTATCTTCATGCTTAACCCTAACCCATCCAAGTGACCATGGTTAATTCTCTATACTTAACCCTAGTTTAAGTTATGATAAGTATTTGTTTTTCTATTTCTTTTTAATATAACTTATCATAACTAGCTCATCTTCTTCTTCTTCTTCAAGCTTGCTACAACAATGGCAACTTGAGATCTAGTGAGATAAATCCAATTCTAAAGTGAACCCACCTCCTATTTCTTCACCCTCTACCTCTTGCCAAGTTGTTTTGGGTGTTTACTTCACAAGTTTCACAAGTTTGTGAAGTCGGAGCTTGAACTTGCGATGCCTCGACGTAGATCGTCTTTGACACGAAGCCGACGACCTATTCCGCACGTTTTCCCGATGAAGCCGACGGAGGAGTCTAGGATTCATGATGTACAGCGAGAAGACTTCGTTGCGGAGCCGTGGAGGTGGATATCCGGATCTACAAAGGTTGTAATTTCCGTATCCTAGTAGTTAAGTGTTAACTAAGTTTTCTTTTCGCCTAAACATCTAGTTTAAGATCCGTAGTCTAGGGTTTCTCGGCACCAAAATTTTTAAATTGGCATGTTCGATGCCTTGTGAGACCTCTATAGGGTGCCTAGGAACCTTTCAAGAAGAACCCACCTACCAAAGCAAATCACCCGTAAGGGAAGCAGTGTGCCAGAAAAGCCACAATGGAATCTGTACGGCAAAACCTGCAAGAAACTGTGGCACAACGGGGGTGAGTTGCCAACTCATGAAAAGAAAACATCACAGAGCAGAAATCGTATGCATGACACAATCCTAAGTCAATACGATCAGATATATATATAAACCTCAATGAATAAGTCTGAAGCATGATAAGGTGGCAATGTAACATCTATACATGAGTGTAGTGCCAAGTGAAGGGTTACCCTAGCGCCCCGGCCATCTCACGTGGCCAAATACGGAACAAAAATTTTCTTACGAATGAAACTTGGCGCTAGACTAAACCCTAAAACCGGATATTTTCCATAAAACTAACTAGCTACACTAGGAGAGCTATCTACTATGATGAGGAATTCTTACCAAACGAACCATGTCCTTCGGTCTTCATTCTTCATCCTTAGCTCCTACTTGCCACCTTGAACTTGCTTGATCTTCTTTCCTTGCTCCGTCGGTCCTCCGGGATCGAGCTTGTTCTCCGGCCTTCCTTGGTCCTTGATGATCCACCCGGGGAATATGATCCATGGCTCTAGCTCCTAACTATATATAACAAAAGAAGCAACTAGAGAACTTGGTTTGCTAAACCAAGTAATCTAGGGTGTAGTTTAGAATTCTAAGTGTCAAGCTATCCCTTTCTTGCCTCTTCACTTGATTCTCAACTCATGAGAAGGTTGTGAAGAGGAAGAAGATGAAGGTGGTGGAGGCTAGAGAGCAAAGGAGAGCAAGAGAAAAAAGAGCTCAAGAAAAATAATAAAGCATGAATGAAAGAGAAAATACACACAAGGGCTTTGTGTATCAATTCTTTCATTAAACAATTAGCAACCATGCTTCAATAGTAACTCCAAAATGAATTATAAATTCATTTGTTAACTATTGAAGCATGGTCACTACCTTTTCTCCCTTACCTCTCACTTTACACCTCATTTCCAATTATGAAATAAAAGGAAAAACCAAAATGAGGTGGCCACCTTCTAGAAGAAAAACTGTAATAAATACGGATTTCCGACTACTGTACAAATATACCGGCAATCAGATAAAAATCCGAACGCCCAAAAGAGATAGAATAACACGAAGAATGTAATACTAGAATATACATATCGAAATACATATATGTAAATTATTAAATCAATACCTGATTTAATAATCCGGCTCAAACCCTAGCCGGCTAGTATTACCAACTGTCCGATCGAAAGTCCGAGTACAAAGTACATCAATCGATCGAACCCTGCACGTATCCAATACGGCAACTACACCATTTCGCCTGAATCAGGGAAACCCTCTGTGTGTGACTCTAAAGACTCGACAGTACTCTGGCAGTGGGTTTAACCACAAGCACGTCAGCGGCACTAGCTGTACGTAACGGCTGCTGATTAGTATGAAAATATAAGTTTACCGTAATCAGAAACGGCGTCGCTTCGCAGCTAGCCGGTGAGTACGGGTCGATCCACAGAGATGGGTAAATTCCTTTTATGTGTTTTAACGAGTTGATTCAAAGTGTCGTTTTGGTTGGTTTATAAAAATCTTTGAAAACTGGATCTAATTAATCTAATTAAAAGTCTTGCTAGGGTTAGGCTTAGGGGAAGTTTTGGAGATTAACGTTTTTCTTCACCTCTTTCAATGCCTTCTTTTTTTAGATCTATTAGATGTTACGGTAATTGTCAATAAAGTGGGTCCGAATCTTTTGGGAAGATGTTTCTTCCTCTAGATTCGCATCCTTCCTTTGTTGATAATTACCCTAACCCCCATAGAAAACACGCGCAACCGGCCCTTTATACTACGGTTCATCGTTACCTCGAGGGGTAGGATGCCGTAGGGAGCGGTTGTGCGTGCATGCATGGAGTTCTAATTCATTAGGTGAATGTGGCATTGAAAAGGGTTAGAGATCTCATCTCTCAACCCTTTCCCTAAGGCTAACCCTAACAAGCGAGGAGATTACTCGCTCATTAGGGGATGAGAAAACATTTTAATTAAAGGAACAGAAATAAAATTACTTACTAGGTTGACGGCTCCCTCCAAACGATATAGAACAGATCTGAATATAACTCCCAGAAATTCTGAAATTTATTGATTGAAAAGAGGCATAGGGTTTACAATTTTTGACTAAAATTTATAAGAAAACAGGGAAACTAGGGTTACAGACTCTCGCACATGTGAAAATACAGATTTGCCCACTGAAAATCCAAACCCTCGCACCGACGCACCGACCCAGAGATTTTTCACCGACACGGGCTCCAAACGGCCGTGGAACCGCGGCGCAAGGCTACGTTTGGCCGCGGTTCCGCGGCCAAACAGAGGAATTAGTGCATGAAACTTATGGGCCTGGTTCAGGGCTTCATGGGCTTTTTACTTTTATACTTGTTTTCTCTTTTTGGCTTCTGGGGCTTCTCCAGATCTTCAGTGAAAACTTGTACGTATCTTTTGACCGTTCACTTGACATTTTGGACCTTGCACTAGCTTGACTAGGATCTGTCTACTTGTTCGTCAAAAGTCCCTTTTCTGTATCAGCTTTCGTCTTTTTCACTGTATTTGCTCCAAGAGCCTGTATCCTGTAACATGCAACAAAAGTGCGTCAAGAGTACCTGTTTATTTCTAAAACGGATAAGAATAGGGGAATGATAAATGCAATATTATGGTCTGAACAAATACCCCCAAACTTATCTTTTGCTCGTCCTCGAGCAAACTTATTATTTTTATTCACTAAAATCCTAACCGCACTTTCGCAGGGAAACGCGATTGCACTGAGCACGTGCAACAAGCCGTTAAACCTCTAGGTGTCCCTAGTAGGAGGAGTGTTGTCTCCTGAGGGTTTTCAGCGGATTACACCTACAAAATCCTATCAACTTGGCCCATTGACTTTTGTTCTCCAATTAGGTTTTCTAATAAGGAATTCTATTATCTTTTGACTCGCAAATTATCCACCCACATTCTTCACACTTCCTCATTATTTAACTTAAGATTATATATGCTGTGTAGACTTACTTAGATTTCAGCATCTCTTAAGTTTTCCTTCTAAAGTTCCATCTCCACTCAGGAATTTCTATCAACTCTACTAAAGATACAAGTTCTATTCTTCATCCCTTTTTCTTATCTAAACTCCAATTACATACCCCTACGTGTGTGTATAGATCACCCCTACACTTGGAAATTCAAATCAAGCAATCGTACTCTCGTCCATTGTCCAAAGCACTTATTAATTCGTGAATTTTGAATTTCGCTTACAGATCCTTCATCCGACTGTTAATACTTCTTGAGGTACCAACAACCGATTACAAGATGCGTTAGCACTTTAAAGCGTACTTCCTAGTTTTTGCAATACCCAAGGCTTTTAGCAGTGACTCCCAAACCAGTTGGTCTAAGGCACTAGGTGATGAAGCACCCTCGCTAAAGATTTTTCTATTTTTACAGCCTTAAGTAATCATAAAAACCAGTGTCCATTTTTTTTTATTCACTTTTTTTCTCTTTATTTTCATTGTACTAAGGACTTTTAGACAAGAGCATTTCAAGGTCTCTTCTACTATTCCAAGTTTAAAGGTGCGTGATTGTGCAAGTTGTAGGGGATACATTTTCAGAATCTAGACTTAAGCTAGGAACTATTTTTCGAACTTATACTCTAATAAGAACATCAATACTCTTCCCTTGTTTCGACTTAGCCCAAGAAGTGAACCCAAAATTTGCCTATTTCTAAATAATCTAAAAAAAACATATACTTTCTACCGTTAAACTTTAAGGAATGTTATTTTTAGGGTTTTTAATTCACTAAGTCTAAGATCTAGTTGTTCCTAGCTAGTTAACCTATATGTCAAACTCTAGTCAAATAAGGCCAAAATTGAATTATTTTTATAATTTTTTGAAATTTTTCAATTTTTATGGGTTTTCAAATAAGTATGCAAATGCAAAAATATGTACAAATGAATGCGAAGGAAGAAAACATACCGAGCATACCCCCAAACTTGAACTTGACAGTGTCCTCACTGTCATGCTAAACCAAGAGGGTCAAAATACCGGCATTTCCCTGTTTATTTAATTATAATATTTTTTTATTGCTAAGAAAAACAAAAATATATACAAAAAGGCCCTCCCCCAAACTATGTTAGACATTACTGCCAAACTTTGTATAGACCAACACCAACAAGTTGAAAATTTTATCAGTAAAGAGTATTGGCTGGTGGAAGAATAAGTTGTAGCGATCCGCAAAGAATTGGGAAAGATAGAAGTAGTGGTAAGGAAGGTGTGGAGGTAAATATACAGGAGATGGTGATGTATCAAAACGAGAATGTAAATGATCAGCAATCAGTGGAATGTTGGCATTCTCGTAGCTTATTAAAAGAAATGGGGGTATTTCAACTTCTAAAGGAGGAGGTTGACTCACCACAATACCCCCAAGATGTTCCTATGGGTCCTCTATTGACTCGGCATCATCCATCAATTGTATATGATACTTAATTATGAGGGAACTTATCTCCTCGATGTCCGCCATAGTCCAACCGAAAACTTGCCGCCTATCTTGTAAGACCATTAAGAGGGCGTTCTCTTGCTCGATGGCTAGAGAGGCCGATATGATAATGGGAAAGGTCTCATTCTCACCTATGTAAGCATATCTAAGGTGAGACAGCAAGGGCGTGAGTTCGAGTTTCGGAGGCGAAAGAATCATTTCGGAATCTACCTCGAACTCAAAGGACTCCAACACAGGTTCGAAATCACTGCAAACAACCGATTCGGATGGCTCGACTAACTCATCCAAAAATTCAAAAGCCTCATATTCGGGCTGTGAGTCGTCATCATCCGAAAAAGTAAAACATTCATAATCAATATCGGTTGTGTCAACGGTGGTAGGCTCAAGGAGAGACGCACTAGTGGCGTTAAAACTGTTTTCATCAAATAGAAATCTCTCAAGTTCGCAATCCTCCTGCGTGATTTCGTGAATAGAGCAAACTTCTCGTGTACTAGTTTTAGGCACGGGGGGCAGACTTCCCATCTTATAAATATTGAACTCACTATACATCTTCCTAAAAGATAGAGTCATGGAGCCATTGCGACAGTTTATTACAGCATTGGAAGTGGCCAAAAATGGTCGACCGAGAATCACCGGAATTTGGTTTCTTGGGTTAGCAACAGGTTGTGTATCCATAACGATAAAATCAACGGGGAATATGAACTCCCCGACTTTGACCAACACATCCTCTAGTTGACCCTTTGGATGGGTGATTGATCGATCAGCCATTTGGAGAGTGCAACGAGTGGGTTTCAACTCTCCAACCCCTAATTGTTCGTACACGGAGTAGGGAATCAGGTTAACACTAGACCCAAGATCTAAAAGTGCTCGATTAATTTTCTTATCCCCAATTGTGATTGAAATAGTAGGACAGCCGGGGTCCTTTCATTTTTGGGGTAAGGTTTGATGGTGGTTAATAGCATTGCTCACTGCACTAGCCACTAGCACTTTCTTGGGTACTTGAGATGCCTTTCTCTTCGAGGTGCACAAGCCCTTTAAAATTTTCGCGTATGAAGGGACTTGTTGGATAGCATCCAAGAGAGGTATATTTATGCTAACCTGCTTAAATATCTCCACAATCTTCTCCACTTGTGCAGTTGGTTTATTAGGACTCAACCTGTTTGGAAATGGAGCATTTTGAAAATTGGTTGAGTCAAATGTCTTTGGAGTAGAATGTGGAGTAGGAACGGATCCCAGTGTGGATGTGTTCGTGTTGTGAGAAATGGGTCCGTTCAAGTTAGAAGAAGTAGAGCAGTGTGAAGGGTGGACAATAGGCTCTAAAGAAAAAGGTGAAGAAGAAAGTGAAGAAGAAGAAGATGACGATGGAGAAAAAGAAGAAGAAGAAGAAGAAGAAGAAGAACCACCGGCGGGGATGTCATCACTAATTTCCACATTATTCTGCAACACTCTTCCGGATCTCAACGTGGTCACAGCATTTACATTGTGATTGGGATATGCGTTTTGTGTGTGACCGGGATTTGGCAATGGCTGAGATGGAAGCTTTCCCTTTTCTCTCTCGCTCAACGCAGCAGTTAATTGTGCAATTTGTGCCTCAATAGATTTGATACTTTGATCGTGTGAGGCATTGTTATGCATTAAAGATTGAACATAACTTTCAAATCTTGCTGCGGATTCTGTAGATTGCTTGAGAAATGCATCTAGACTTTTCTCGAGCGAGATAACCTTATCATCATTTGGTTGCACTAAATTGTTCGTTTGATTTGTATAAGGTTGTTGTTGGAAAAGTTGCTGGTTTTGAGTTTGTAAGGGTGCTTGTTGTTGTTGTGGAGGAGATCTTTGAAAATTATTGTTCCCTTGGACTTGTTGATTTTGGTTCCAAGCGAAATTCGTGTGACTCCTCCACCCCGGATTGTATGTCGAAGAGTACGGATCATTTCTTTGTCGTTGCTGAAATGCAGCATTGAATTGATTCTGTCCTTGAATAGGTGCATTATAAGGACACTCTTCGGTGAGATGTGATGGGGCCGAACAACAAGCACAAACAGTTCGTGTTGGTAAAGCAGGGGCAGGAGAAGACGATGAGATTTTGGTCTCAATGGCTTCTAGCTTTTTCATTAGTGCGGCCATCTCGGCCTTCATAGCAATCGACATATCTACTTGATGTATGCCTGCCCTAGATTGACCAACAGAAGAAGATGATGTGGTCTTGGTACTCTCCCACTGAATTGTTTGCTCACTAAGATCCTCAAGAAACTGCCACGCTTCGTCGCTAGACTTGGAAAGAAAATGACCTTGACATATGGTTTCTAGCAACTGCTTCGTTGCCGAGTTCAATCCCTCGTATAATGTTTGGCAAAGTTGCCAACTTTCGATCCCATGATGAGGGCATTGAACGAGTAGGTCTTTAAATCTCTCGAAGCACTTCCAAAATGGTTCGGAAGGAAGCTGTGAAAATTGTATAATCTCGTTACGGATTCTAGCAGTTTTGTGATGAGGATAGAACTTTTTCTGAAAAGCTCTCACAAACTCGTCCCAATTTCTAATGGAATGTGATGCGGTGCTATATAGCCACTTCTCGGCTAGGTCACATAAGGTGAAAGGAATGACCCTTAGCCTTATAGCGTCATCACTTAATTGGGTCGTTTTCATCATAGCGCAAACGTTTTGGAATTTATTGATAAAGATATATGCATCTTCAGATTCCAAACCATGAAATTTTGGCAGCATATTGATGAAATGTGGTTTTATTTCAAAGTTGTCCCCATTTGCCGGTGGGGGTGAAAGACATGTAGGTAAAGAAGTGTGGACGGGGTAGAAGAGATCCTGGAGCGCAACTCGTGCGGGCGCTACAACAGGCGGAAGATTCGGGTTATTCGCACCTAACGGAAGTGGAATCATTCCCGTCGGTAAGGTATCGTTGGGGTTGAATCCCGATATACCTTCGAAAGAAGAATTTGAAGGTGGAGGTAACGAAATGGACGGAATGTCGACGAAGGGTTCGTCGAAGGGTTCGTCGGTCGGTACCAACGAAACACGGACTAATCGGGCGTTAGTATCCCTAGTCCAAAGTGACATACACTAAAGGAGTAGTGTAGTCAGAAAAAATAGAAAAACAGAATGTGGGGGTACGATAACGTCAATGAGAAGAAGTGAGTTGAAGTAAGTTGCAAGTTTTTAGCGGCAAGTTGCAAGTTTTTGAAAAGATTTATATTTTTTTTTGTGTGAGTTTTGCAAAGAGGTTTTTGACAAGGGACACGTGACACAAATGTATCAACCACACATGCACAATCAAGCCTAGATCTAGGGTCACCTAGGTCTGCTAGATAGCTCCTAACTAGAGCTAGAAATAGGACCTCAAGCCGCCTCTTCACGGACAAGTACGGCTAGGTAAGTGGGAAGGAACCACCACTACAGTGGGCCTAATTAATAACCACTAGCCTAGACACCGCAATGTCAGTTAGGATAAACGGTCGATGCCTATACTAGTCCTTTTCCTATTGAGCTCGATGTCCTTAGGTCTGAGTCTAGTCTTTTTTAATTAATTATGGTCAATCCACATGCTTTAGGTATTTTCTGGGGTCCTGGGAAGGGTGATGAAATCCCCACCCAATCTGAGTTTGGTCAATTAGCCCCTTAGAATCCGGTTAAATTATGCAAAACAGTAAAATTTCACTTGCAATCAATTTTTAGCGCGGCGCAAAGAAACCTGCAGCAAATCTGTTATTTAGAAGGGGGAGAAAGAACTTTTAGCGCAAAGAATTCCTGCAGAAAATTTTTTACAGTGGAGATATGGAGGTTGTAGAGGGGAGGAAAAGAGAGCAAACCATATAAAAATGATGCGCTGACGTGGCTAAGGCGCGGCGGAACCGCGGCGTGGGTCCCACTTCTGCGGCGGAAACGTGGTCTCCTGGTGGGATCGGTCTCTGAAAAATTTTCTGCTGTTTTGTACCTTCAGTTCCTCTCTGTTCTTATATATACTTTTTTGTTTTGCCCTCTGTAAAATTCCAGATCCGCGATTCTTCGCTGTTCCTGCAAGATTCAAAAAAATATACACCCTTCAAACAGATCAAAATTGATAATTTTTGTATTTTTTATATTTTCAGATTTTTATAATTTTTAAAATTTATATCAACCCGAAAATTCACAAAAAGAAATATTATGCCATCCCCGGCAACGGCGCCATTTGATTAGTATGAAAATATAAGTTTACCGTAATCAGAAACGGCGTCGCTTCGCAGCTAGCCGGTGAGTACGGGTCGATCCACAAAGATGGGTAAATTCCTTTTATGTGTTTTAACGAGTTGATTCAAAGTGTCGTTTTGGTTGGTTTATAAAAATCTATGAAAACTGGATCTAATTAATCTAATTAAAAGTCTTGCTAGGGTTAGGCTTAGGGGAAGTTTTGGAGATTAACGTTTTTCTTCACCGCTTTCAATGCCTTCTTTTTTTAGATCTATTAGATGTTACGGTAATTGTCAATAAAGTGGGTCCGAATCTTTTAGGAAGATGTTTCTTCCTCTAGATTCTTATCCTTCCTTTGTTGATAATTACCTTAACCCCCATGGAAAACACGCGCAACCGGCCCTTTATACTACGGTTCATCGTTACCTCGAGGGGTAGGATGCCGTAGGGAGCGGTTGTGCGTGCATGCATGGAGTTCTAATTCATTAGATGAATGTGGCATTGAAAGGGGTGAGAGATCTCATCTCTCAACCCTTTCCCTAAGGCTAACCCTAACAAGCGAGGAGATTACTCGCTCATTAGGGGATGAGAAAACATTTTAATTAAAGGAACAGAAATAAAATTACTTACTAGGTTGACGGCTCCTTCCAAACGATATAGAACAGATCTGAATATAACTCCCAGAAATTCTGAAATTTATTGATTGAAAAGAGGCATAGGGTTTACAATTTTTTGACTACAATTTATAAGAAAACAGGGAAACTAGGGTTACAGACTCTCGCACATGTGAAAATACAGATTTGCCCACTGAAAATCCAAACCCCCACACCGACGCACCGACCCAGAGATTTTCCACCGACACGAGCTCCAAACGGCCGCGGAACCGTGGCGCAAGGCTAGGTTTGGCCGCGGTTCAGCAGCCAAACAGAGGAATTAGTGCATGAAACTTATGGGCCTGGTTCAGGGCTTCATGGGCTTTTTACTTTTATACTTGTTTTCTCTTTTTGGCTTCTGGGGCTTCTCCAGATCTTCAGAGAAAACTTGTACGTATCTTTTGACCGTTTACTTGACATTTTGGACCTTACACTAGCTTGACTAGGATCTGTCTACTTGTTCGTCAAAAGTCCCTTTTCTGTATCAGCTTTCGTCTTTTTCACTGTATTTGCTCCAAGAGCCTGTATCCTGTAACATGCAACAAAAGTGCGTCAAGAGTACCTGTTTATTTCTAAAACGGATAAGAATAGGGGAATGATAAATGCAATATTATGGTCTGAATAGCTGCCGAGGTACCTGTCGAAAAGGAAGGCCGATGAGCAAACTCATCCGGATCTCCTACTGAGCCTATCCGTGACAATAGCCGTACAGTCCGGTCTCTTCATAAAAAAGTATCGCATACCGGGTCTAGGGGATGGTGAACGTCAGACCCTAATAACCTGATAAGTCGTGCCGATGTGGCTCAGGACCAATCCGGGAAACTACTGATCAGCCTATCAGTAGATCCCAACTGCCTTGGCCAAGGTCTTATGGTCCTGACCAATCGAATCACAGTGCGATATCGACTCCCTATACCGGGGAGACGAATCCCCGACAATCGCTCACTGCCTCCATGTGGCTCAGGACTGAACCCAACAAAAACCTGTTTGCACGACTCAGTAGAGCCGTGGTAGGGTAGTGATCAAAGTTCAGTGGGAACTCACACGAGACAAATGCCGATCTTAGGTCCAAAGACTAACCTGTACACATGTCACCTGAGAACTTCCATCTGACGATAGGTATAGTACCATATGGAAGTTCTCGGCGAGTCCGTCCAGTGTACTCTCACCCAGTGAGCACCTGTATACGATCTTAGGTGCATCAGACCAATGGCTGCGGGACCAACCATCCCCCGACAGGGCAAGAAACGTACACACCAGTCTACTCTGGAGTATTAGTGCCCAGTCTCGATACTCACACGACTAGGGACCCTTTAAGGATGTGCTTATAGACTACCCTGCTCCCACAAGTATGATCGCCATCACAACGCAGGTAGTCAAGCAAAATCCTATGGGCTTTATCAACATGTAACCGCAATATGTAATAACGAGTATGACATATGCCATGTTAAGATAAAGACAAACCACAATAGTATACTAACGTATCGTGTCTTTATCAATATGTGCAAACTAGATATAATAACAATAAATACACATTTCCCGATAAAGATAAGTCAAATAATATACTATAAAACTGAGCAAGATTGTTCTGTACATACATACCCCTAGTATCCATATGTGTACATATACAATACTGGCCTCTAGGGCATATACATCCAACAATCTCCCACTTACACTAAAGGCCAGTAATTGGCGTACCGAATACCCAACGTCTGCTCTAAGGCCAGCTGCTAGCGTACCGCATACCCAACATCCTAAAAAGTCGCTCGAACTGTGCTTGAGGGAGGGCCTTTGTAAATGGATCTGCCGTGTTGTCCTTCATATCTACTCTCCGGACCTCGATCTTCTGGCGATCTACGATCTCCCTGATCAGGTGATCCCGCCTCAAGATGTGCCTGGATTTCTGATGGGACCGTGGTTCCTTCGCTAAAACTATAGCCCCATTGTTGTCACAATACACTGGTATTGGATCAACAATGGACGGAACCACCTGAAGTTCGGCTATGAACTTTTTTATCCAGACGGCCTCTTTTGCGGCATCGCTTGCAGCAATGTATTCAGCCTTCATCGTCGAGTCTGCGACGGTATCCTTTTTGGAACTCTTCCAGTATACCGTCCCTCCGTTGAGGGTAACACAAAACCCGAGACAGACTTGCTGTCATCCTTGTCACTCTGGAAGCTTGAGTCGCTAAAGGACTCGACCCTGAGGTCTCCATTACCGTAAATCAGGAACATCTCCTTAGTCCTTCTCAGGTACTTGAGAATGTTCTTTACTGCTGTCCAGTGGTTCTCACCTGGGTGTGACTGATACCGGCTCACCACGCTTAGCGCGTAAGCTACATCTTGTCTTGTACATAGCAGTGCATACATTATAGATCCTGCCGCCGAAGCGTAGGGTATAGTGCCCATGTGAACCCTCTCTTCGTCAATCTTGGGAGACATCTCCTTGGAGAGGGTGATTCCGTGCATTGCGGGTATGTTACCGCGCTTGGAATCTTCCATACTAAATCACTTTAGTACGATCTCTATGTACCTGGATTGTGAAAGTCCCAATAGTCTCTTGGATCTATCTCTGTAGATTTTGATCCACAGAATGTACGAGGCATCACCTAGGTCTTTCATAGAGAACCTTTGTGATAAGAATAGCTTGACCGATTGTAGCATAGGAATGTCATTTTCTATCAAAAGAATGTCATCCACGTACAAGACTAGGAACACGACAGTTCGTCCTACAATCTTCTTATAAATACAAGGCTCATCTTCGTTCTTGATGAAGTCAAAGTCCTTGACAGTCATCAAAACAGATGTTCCACCTCCGCGATGCTTTCTTCAATCCATAAATGGATTTGAGCAGCTTACACACCTTCCCGCTGCTCCCACTGTCTACAAAATCTTCTGGCTGATCCATATAGACGCACTCTTCTAAACTTCCGTTTAGAAAAGCCGTTTTTACGTCCATCTGCCAGATCTCATAGTCATGGAAGGCAGTAATGGCAAGCAGGATCCTAATGGATTTGAGTATAGCTATTGGAGAAAAAGTTTCGTCATAGTCCACTCCTGGTCTTTGACGAAAACCTTTTGCAACGAGTCTAGCCTTATAGGTTTCCACCTGCCCATCTATACCAAGTTTCTTCTTGTAGATCCATTTGCATCCAACGGGTTTTACCCCAGGTGGAGCAACTTCCAGGGTCCACACTTTATTGGTGTACATGGACTCCATTTCAGATTGCATAGCATCCAGCCACTTATCAGAGTCCCTACTGATAATGGCCTGCCTGAAACTAGTAGGATCATCTTCTTCCAAGATGCAATCCACTCGATCCCCAGCTATGAGAAAACCGTAGTATCTCTCGGGCGGATGAGAAATCCTACTAGATCTGCGGAGTTGCTGAGGTTCGTCCGGGATTATTGAATCCTGAGGTTTGACTAAATCTTCAGTTATAGTTTGTTCCTGTGGAATTTCTTCCAGTTCTAACGCACTCCCACTTGTTTCTTTTCCAAGAAATTGTCATTCTAAAACGGTGGCGTGGCGAGTGACTAACACCTTCTGTTCCTCGGTGTGGTAGAACGATATCCCATTGAATGTTTTGGATATCCTATAAACTTGCATAAAACTTATCGTGCCTCTAGTTTGTCCGATTTTTGTGTTTTCACATAGGCCGGACAACCCCATATCTTAATGAATTTAAGACATGGTTTCTTTTTACTCCATACTTCATATGGAGTCTTAGGCACAGATTGTTAGTGTATATGCCCTAGAGGCCATTATTGTATCATACTAGTTTGTATATTACTTAATGGAAGCTTGGGATATTCACATGTATATAACAGTCTTGCTAAACATAGTAGTATGCTACTTGGTTTTTCTATCTTAATATGTGAGTATACGTATTGATAGAGCTCTTAGGATCTTGCTTGACTACCGGCGTTGTGATGGCAGTCACACTAGTAGGGACTGGGTAGTCTACAAGCACATCCTTATTCAGGTCCCTCGTCGTTGGATTATCGAGACAGGGCATCGATACTCCGGAGTAGACTAGTATGTACGCTTCTCATCTCAGTTGGGGAGATGGTCTGTCCCACAGCCGTCAGTACGTCGTACTGGAGATAGTATGCAGGTGCTCGTTAGGTTACGGGTACACCGGACAGGACTCACAGGGAACTGTTGGTTGGTTTTATACCAGTCGTCAGTGAACAGTTCCCAGGTGACATGAGTACAGCAAAGTCCGTAGACTTGACACTGCTACTTCGCCTCGAGTGTGTCCCACTGTTCTTAGATTGCTACCCTACCACGGCTCAAAGGAGTCGTGCAAACAGGTAGCAGTTGGGTGCAGTCCCGAGCACTTGGAGGCAGTGGCGGTTAGACAGGATTCGTCTCTCCCGGTATTGGGGGTTGATATCGCGCTGTGTCAGAGAGCCATTACGCAAAGTCCCTGGCCAGGGCAAGCGAGATTTGCTGGCAGGTTCCAGTAGTTTCTCAGGGTGTAATGGGCTTCGCTCCGACACGACTTATACCGCTATTAGGGGACTGACGCTTGCCGCCCCCTAGGCCCGATATGCGATAGTCTTAGACGAACGGACCGGACTGTACGGAGATTGTCACATCAGACTCAGTAGGTGTTCGGATGGGTTTCCTCATCGGCCTTCTTATCGACATCTACCTGGGGACCGTTACGTACAGCTAGTGCCGCTTGCGGTCTGTGGTTAAACCCACTGCCAGCGTAGTAGTCGAGTCTTTAGAGTCCCACACAGAGAGTTTCCCTACTCCATACGAAACGATATAGAGGTCGTATGGTTTTGCGACAAGGGTTCGGACGCATACGTGTATTTACGCACGTACGACTTTCGGACAGTTTTTACCAGTCGGCTTTGGTTTAAGCCAATCACTGGTATCCGGTTATTGGATTTATACAGTCTAAAGTTTTTCCGTATTTTTGCGGAAAGGAGGGGCATTCTCGTAATTGCTTAATGACTCATGGAGATGAATCACCACAAGATATTTATCAAGCATGGTTGTAAATCATTTTCTTTTCTTTTCTTGATATAACAAAATGCTTGATATATATTATGATAACTCATTATTCTCACTTCATTATTATTTTCACCTTCTCTCTCCTCAAGCTCTCCCTCTTCAAACCCTAATCCTCCCCTCTCATGTGTTGAGTACAAGGATTAGTTAGACTAATTAAACCATAACCCTCACTCTATATCACCTAGCTTCTTTGATTAGCACTTAAAGAAAGTTAGTTGCCTCAAGTTTAGAGGCTAAGCTTGGAGTAAAGCTCTCGGGTGGATCGTCTACTACTTCGAGAAGGCCGAGGAGGAGGTGGAGTTCGTAAAGACGAAGGACACGGTTCTTTAGGTATAATCCCTTTACATAGTAGTTGTTAACTTCTATGTTTGATGTTAGTTATCGTTTAGCTTCGATTCATGCGGTTAGTCGATGTTTAAGCAAAGAACAAGATCATTTTTCATATTTCCGCCTCCCCGCAAGTCGTGGGGTGTTGTACATCGACTTACAGTGGTATCAGAGCCTCGCTAAACAATAAATAACTTACTTGCAAATTTGTATGAATTTCGAACGGAAAAAACGAAACCGGAAAAGCCCGAAATCACAAGTTTCTGCCGATTTTTAAATGAAGTCCAAAAAATTTTCAGGGATGTTCAGAAAGCTTGAAAAGACAGTAGAAGAACACCCAAGAAAATTGGGCCCCTGAATCGCCTAAAGCGTCGCGGAACCGCGGCGGATCCCACCGATCCGCCGTGATTCCGCCGCCGAGTTGGCGATTCAGGAACCCAATTTTCCTGTGTTGCTTCTCTGTGATATTTGGTATTTTCTGGAATATTTTATTTTTGCTCAGGTTTCAGATTTACAGAGAAGTATTGGAGCACAATTAAAAGTGTTTAATCGATCGAAATTATACAGTATTTGCTTGTTGGATTATATCTGTGTTTGTATAATGTGTTCGTAAACCTCCCCTAACTGCTAGTATGTCGGTTGGCAGGGGGTTGCACATTTCTGTAATGGTTTTTACTGTTTGTGGATATGAACTGTGTTGGATTGTTATGATGTTTAGCCGGGGTTATGTGATGGGTTATTATTTAATTCATTTGATGTAAATGTAATTTGTTGTAATATTATTTTGCGGGGCACATCCAGGTTGCGGTTGTAGCCACCGTTGTATTATTTCATTTTACTGTTTTTGCTCCTAGGATAGACCCAAGGTGGGGTGCACAAACTGCCGGGCGGGTAGTTTGCCGTACCCGTTGGGGTCTTGGGTGGGGTAATGGCTATTCATCACAACTGTGTAATCCGTCTTTTGTTGCAGGCTCAAAACAAACACGGATTGCTTGCAAATCCAATAAAGTTCATCTGTGATCTGGAATGCCTATTATTGCATCTGACGAATGTACAATATCTATATATGATAGCTATTTAGACGTCACTTATGTTTTACACCCGCGCTAGCCCAGCCCCCGCTCTGTCGTTAGGTAAGTAACCTAATGGGTGATGACGGGACCCCGTGGCGAATGCGGATGGCATAAGAGGACGTTGTATTTTCGTTGTTTTCTGCAATGATAGGTTAATGATGGGACGCATTATTTATAATGCAAAGAAAATAAACCAAAAGTTAATCGTTGGAATAATTTAAAAGAAACCACTCGGTTAAATTTTTAAATGCGGAGCTTTAACCACTCCTTTTAAAAGCTATCAGGTTCCTTCGGTTATATCAAGTTCACTACGTTCACGGTTTCGCCAAAACCATTCGTAGCCCTCCGTCATTTCATTTGGGTATTCAGTAGTATTCAAACTATGCATTTTGGCCAAAGTCAAGGCATAGTGTTTGGTAGCTGCTGAGTTTTCATTTGTTGCATAAGATAGATGAGTTAGTTTGGGACAGTCGTATTATCATTTGACCAAAGTCAGGGGTATATACGAATGGGTTCAAATCGACAAGATAATGACGGGTAGAACTTGACATGTGACTTATGACATTTTGACCAAAGCCAAGGTCATAAGAGCATGGGGCAAAAACTTATATCGGGAATTTCTAAAGAAACTGAAATTTGCAAAGTGATGCATACCATTTGGAGTTTGATGAATGTTGGTAGCATTCCTTCAACATTATCATACGATGATATTTGGATCCCGATCCTACTGTGAGTATATGCTACTTATCAGGAGATTCGTCACTTAACGATCAATGCTACAAACCAAGTAGGTGTCCAGAAAGGTGTCAGCGGGGTTACGCCCCCAGAGAAAAGAGGTTATTTAATTAAGGAATTTCGCGAAAGCGTTGGAAAACCTCCCTCGAAGTATCGACACTAGCCTAGCTGAACGGTTAAGCAAGAATTGTACAGTAAGAATAGTCCTGGTTAATTCTTCTTTTATGGTTTGAGGAAGGATTCGAGAAACAGTGGGAGCCATCCAGTTTAGATAAACTAAAAACCACTCTAAACTTGCAAGAGCATCATGCTAAAGAGTTTTCTTCTCTCTCTCCTAATTGCAGCGACCCTAAAAATGACTGGACTTAAGTTACTTTTAGAGAAAAATATACAGACAGGGCCAAACTATAAAGATTGGCTGCGGAATGTCAAAATGGCTTTGACCTATGACAAATTGGGGTACGTCCTCACCGCTACGGCACTTGCTGTCCCTGGTCCCAAATCCAGCAATGCGGATAAGAAAATCCGCAAAACCTGGGATTTAGATTGCGCGAAAGCCAAGTGCATCGTGCTTGCCTCAATGAACAATGAACATCAGAGGAGGCACGAGGATATGGACCTTGATGGCATATTTCTCCATACAAAGGAACTTTATGGAGAGCAATCTCGTATAGCAAGATACGAGACCTCTAAGAACTTGTTTCGAGCGAGGTTGGCTATCGGGTCATCGGTAGGAGAACATGTCCTAAAGATGATTGGCTATATTGAAGAGCTCGCAGACCTTGGGACGACTTTGGATAATGAGCTCTATACAGACCTTATTCTCGAGTCCCTTCCTCACACCTACGCCCAGTTTATCCTGAACTTCAACATTCAAAGAAAAGAAGTTGAACTTCCGGAACTCCTGAACATGTTAAGGAGTGCAGAGGGCACCTTGCAGAAGACAAGGGAAACACCCGTTATGTTTGTTAGCGGTACATCTTCTTCCGGGTCCAAGGCAAGGGCCAAAGGAAGGAAGAAGAAGGCCGCCACCAAACCTAGGGGAGGTGTTAGTAAGGTGGGAGGGAAAGGAAAGAAAAAGTTTGCGGTACCGGTAGTTGGCCAGGATGAGTGCTTCCATTGTCACAGGAAAGGGTACTGAAAGAAGGATTGCAAGGCGTGGAATGCCAAGAACCAGGAACCGAAGCAAGCTGTGGCTTCGACTTCAGGTGTGTTTGTAATTGAGAATTGTCTGTCGATCAACTCTACTTTCTGGGTATTGGATACCGGATCAGGATCTCATATTTTCAATTCATTGCAGGCACTGAGAAACCGTAGAGTGCTGAAGGAAGGTGATATGACCCTAAAGGTTGCTAACGGAGCTAGCGTGGGAGCTGCGTCCGTCGGGGATTATCACCTAGGATTGACGAGTGGACACATTTTGGTTTTACATAACTGTTTTTTTGTACCAAGCTTAACGTGTAATATCATATCAGTTTCCTTGTTATCAAATAAAGGTTATGATTTCACGTTTGTAAGAGATGTTGTTAACATCCACCTTAATCATGGTTTGATTGGGTCAGGTACACTAAATAACGGTATATATGTTTTAAACCAACTCCAAATTTTCAATGTCCAGAACACACTTAAAAGAAAGTCTCCAGATTTAAATAAAGCTTTCTTATGGCATTGTAGACTGGGTCACATCAATGAGAGAAGGTTGACTAAGTTGCATAGAGAAGGATATTTGGACTCGTTCGAATATCAAACTTATGACACTTGTCAATGTTGTCTCAAAGGAAAGATGACAAAGACTCCATTCACTGGACAAGGAGTAAGAGCGAGCGAGCTCTTAGGACTCATACACAGCGATGTATGTGGTCCATTGTCTACACATGCAAGAGGTGGTTTTTCCTATTTCATTACTTTCACGGATGATTACTCAAGATACGGATTCATTTATCTGATGAAACATAAATCCGAGGCTTTTGAGAAATTCCAAGAGTATAAGAATGAAGTAGAAAACCAAACCGGCAAAAGTATCAAGACACTTAGATCTGATCGAGGTGGTGAATACTTGAGTGCCGAGTTCCTAGGTTACCTAAAAGAGAAAGGAATTCTCTCTCAGCTTACTCCTCCATACACTCCACAGCACAACGGTGTATCGGAGAGACGGAATCTAACCCTATTGGATATGGTACGATCCATGATGAGTAATACTGAGTTACCGCGATCTTTTTGGGGTTATGCGCTAGAATCAGCAGCATATCTTCTGAACAGGGCTCCTACCACTCCATATCAGATGTGGACTGGGAAGAAACCCCATCTTCAGCATATGAAGATTTGGGGATGTCCAGCTTTTGTTAAAAAGCAGCATGTTGACAAGCTCGAGGCACGATCAATAAAATGTATGTTTGTGGGATATCCAAAGAACTCCAAGGGATATTATTTCTATTACGCAGAGGAACAAAAGGTTTTTGTTTCTCGTAATGCCCATTTTCTAGAACATCAGTTTTTAGAAAAGGAAATAAGTGGGAGCGAAATAGAATTGGAAGAAATTCCAGAACTACAAGCTGCTACTGAAAGTTTGGTAGAACCGGAAGTTCAAGAAGAACAGGACATTCCCGCACCCATCCGCAGGAGTAGTAGGCCGTCTCATCCGCCTGAGAGATACTACGGTTTTCTCAAAGATGGGGATAGAGAGGATTGCATCATAGGTGATGATGAACCTACTGACTTCCAGCAGGCCATCCAGAGCGGCGACTCGGTACGATGGCTAGATGCAATGCGGACCGAAATGGAGTCCATGTACACCAACAAAGTATGGACTTTGGACTTTGCTCCAGATGGGGTAAAACCCATAGGATGCAAATGGATCTTCAAGAAAAAGATTGGTGTAGATGGACAGGTGGAAACCTATAAGGCTAGACTTGTTGCAAAGGGTTTTCGTCAAAGACCTGGTTTGGACTATGACGAAACTTTTTCTCCAGTGGCTATGCTCAAATCCATTCGGGTCCTTCTTGCTATTGCTGCCTTCCATGATTATGAAATCTGGCAGAAGGACGTAAAGACGGCTTTTCTAAATGGAAATTTAGAAGAGTGCGTCTATATGGATCAGCCAGAGGGTTTCAATCAGAGTGGGAGTAGCGGGAAAGTATGCAAGCTGCTTAAGTCCATTTATGGACTAAAGCAGGCATCGCGGAGTTGGAACATCTGTTTTGATGAGACAGTCAAAGAATATGACTTTATCAAAAATCCAGATGAACCGTGCATATATAGTAAAGTTGTAGCCAGAAGTGTCATATTCCTCGTCTTGTACGTGGATGACATTCTATTGATAGGAAATGACATTCCTATGCTACAATCTGTCAAAGGATTCTTGTCACACAGGTTCTCCATGAAAGACCTGGGTGATGCCTCTTACATTCTGGGGATCCAGATCTATCGTGATAGATCCAAGAGGATGTTGGGACTTTCGCAGTCCAGGTATATCGACACTGTACTGAAAAGATTCAGTATGGAAGATCTAAGCGCGGTAATCTACCGGCTTGTCACGGAATCACCCTCTCCAAGGAGATGTCTCCCAAGACTGATTTGGAAAGGGAACGCATGTCTATTATACCCTACGCTTCTGTGGTAGGCTCTATAATGTATGCGATGTTGTGCACCAGACCAGATATAGCTTACGCACTAAGCGTGGTAAGCCGGTATCAGTCAGACCCAGGGGAGAAGCACTGGATAGAAGTAAAGAACATTCTCAAGTACCTGAGAAGGACTAAGGAGATGTTCTTGGTTTACGGCGGAAAAGACCTCAGGTTGGAGGCCTTTGCTGATTCCGGCTTCCAGAGTGATAAGGACGATTCCAAGTCCATGTCGGGTTATGTCTTTACCCTCAATGGAGGGGCGGTGTGCGGGAAGAGCTCCAAGCAGGACACCGTTGCTGACTCGACGATGGAAGCGGAGTATATAGCTGCTTGCGATGCCGCAAAAGAAGCAGTCTGGATGAAGAAGTTCCTAACAGAACTTCAGGTGGTTCCTACCATAGTTGATCCAATACCTCTGTATTGTGACAACAACGGAGCTATAGCTTTAGCAAAGGAACCAAGGTCCCATCAGAAGTCCAGACACATCTTAAGGCGGTATCACCTGATCAGGGAGATCAATGATCGTTAGGAGATCGAGGTACGGAGAGTTGCTTCTGAAGAGAACATTGCTGATCCATTCACGAAGGCCCTACCTCAGATTCAGTTCGAGAGGCTACTCGAGATCATCGGTCTTCGATATTCCAGTAC
Source organism: Agapanthus africanus (assembly GCA_030015575.1). NCBI lineage: Eukaryota > Viridiplantae > Streptophyta > Magnoliopsida > Asparagales > Amaryllidaceae > Agapanthus > Agapanthus africanus. The sequence goes on from CM057344.1 coordinate 284,357,731, forward strand.
ATGGCCCTAGTGCAAGTAGGAGATTGTTAGTGTATATGCCCTAGGGGCCATTATTGTATCATACTAGTTTGTATATTACTTAATGGAAGCTTGGGATATTCACATGTATATAACAGTCTTGCTAAACATAGTAGTATGCTACTTGGTTTTTCTATCTTAATATATGAGTATACGTATTGATAAAGCTCTTAGGATCTTGCTTGACTACCGGCGTTGTGATGGCAGTCACACTAGTGGGGGCTGGGTAGTCTACAAGCACATCCTTATTCAGGTCCCTAGTCGTTGGATTATCGAGACAGGGCATCGATACTCCGGAGTAGACTAGTGTGTACGCTTCTCATCCCAGTTGGGGAGATGGTCTGTCCCACAGCCGTCAGTACGTCGTACTGGAGATAGTATGCAGGTGCTCGTTAGGTTACGGGTACACCGGACAGGACTCACAGGGAACTGTTGGTTGGTTTTATACCAGTCGTCAGTGAACAGTTCCCAGGTGACATGAGTACAGCATAGTCCGCAGACTTGACACTGCTACTTCGCCTCGAGTGTGTCCCACTGTTCTTCGATTGCTACCCTACCACGGCTCAAAGGAGTCGTGCAAACAGGTAGCAGTTGGGTGCAGTCCCGAGCACTTGGGGGCAGTGGCGGTTAGACAGGATTCGTCTCTCCCGGTATTGGGGGTTGATATCGCGCTGTGTCAGAGAGCCATTACGCAAAGTCCCTGGCCATGGCAAGAGAGATTTGCTGGTAGGTTCCAGTAGTTTCTCAGGGTGTAATGGGCTTCGCTCCGACATGACTTATACCGCTATTAGGGGACTGACGCTTGCTGCCCCCTAGGCCCGATATGCGATAGTCTTAGACGAACGGACCGGACTGTACGGAGATTGTCACATCAGACTCAGTAGGAGTTTGGATGGGTTTCCTCATCGGCCTTCTTATCGACATCTACTTGGGGACCGTTACGTACAGCTAGTGCCGCTTGCGGTCTGTGGTTAAACCCACTGCCAGCGTAGTAGTCGAGTCTCTAGAGTCCCACACAGAGAGTTTCCCTACTCCAGGCGAAACGATATAGAGGTCGTATGGTTTTACAACAAGGGTTCGGACGCATACGTGTGTTTACGTACGTACGACTTTCGGAAAGTTTTTACCAGTCGGCTTTGGTTTAAACCAGTTACTGGTATCCCGTTATTGGATTTATACAGTCTAAAGTTTTTCCGTATTTTTGCGGAAAGGAGGGGCGTTCTCGTAATTGCGCGATAAACTTCTAGAAGATGGTGACTAAGGAGGTTTAGGTGGCATATACAATGAATGTGATTAGTGAGTCATATGGATGATTCATCCATGTCATTAATGCTTCATAATTGCTTAATGACTCATGGAGATGAATCACCACAAGTATTTATCAAGCATGGTTGTAAATCATTTTCTTTTCTTTTCTTGATATAACAAAATGCTTGATATATATTATGATAACTCATTATTCTCACTTCATTATTATTTTCACCTTCTCTCTCCTCAAGCTCTCCCTCTTCAAACCCCAATCCTCCCCTCTCATGTGTTGAGTGCAAGGATTAGTTAGACTAATTAAACCATAACCCTCACTCTATATCACCTAGCTTCTTTGATTAGCACTTAAAGAAAGTTAGTTGCCTCAAGTTTAGAGGCTAAGCTTGGAGTAAAGCTCTCGGGTGGATCGTCTACTACTTCGAGAAGGCCGAGGAGGAGGTGGAGTTCGTAAAGACGAAGGACACGGTTCTTTAGGTATAATCCCTTTACATAGTAGTTGTTAACTTCTATGTTTGATGTTAGTTATCGTTTAGCTTTAATTCATGCGGTTAGTCGATGTTTAAGCATAGAACAAGATCGTTTTTTATATTTCCGCCTCGCTGTAAGTCGTGGGGTGTTGTACATCGACTTACACAGATTTAGACGGAACCTGATTCAACAAGTAGGCTGCTGTTTCAAGCGCAAATCCCCAAAATGAAAGAGGTAACTCGGCACTACTCATCATGGAGCGAACCATATCCAATAGGGTACGATTCCTCCGCTCCGATCCACCGTTGTGCTGTGGTGTATAAGGAGGAGTAAGCTGAGAGAGAATTCCATTCTCTTTTAAGTAGTCTAGGAATTCCATGCTTAAGTACTCTCCTCCTCTATCAGATCGGAGGATCTTTATACTTTTGCCAGTCTGGTTCTCTACTTCATTTCTGAATTCTTTGAATTTCTCAAAAGCTTCAGATTTGTGTTTCAGGAGATACATATATCCGAATCTAGAGAGATCGTCAGTGAATGTAATGAAGTACGAGAACCCACCCCTTGCATGTATAGACATCGGACAACATACATCACTGTGTATGAGTCCTAAGAGCTCTGCTGCTCTTTCTCCTTATCCGGTGAACGGAGATTTGGTCATCTTTCCTTTGAGACAAGATTGACAAGTTTCATAAGATGAAAATTCGAACGTATTCAAGAGTCCATCTTTATGCAACTTACTTAGTCTTTTCTCTCCGATATGACCAAGTCTACAATGCTATAAGTAGGATTCATTCGTATCTGAACACTTCCTCTTGCGTGTGTTTTGTACATTGAGAACTGTGTTCTGATTTAAAACATAGATACCATTACACAGTGTACCTTCTACAACCAACACCTTATCAAGGTAAATGTTCATGATATTTCTATCAAGAACAAAGTTATATCCATATTTATCAAGTAAAGAAACTGACATGATGTTGCAAAGCATGGAAGGTACATAGTAGCAATTGTTCAAAATCATAGCATTGCCATTTAGCAACACTAGGTGATATTCACCGACGGCTACAGCATTAACTTGTGCTCCGTTCCCTACTCTGAGGGACATATCTCCAGGTCCAACTATCCTACTTTTTCTCAGTCCCTGCAATAAATTACAGATATGAGATCCTGATCCGGTATCAAGTACCCAGGAGGTAGGACTGACCGAAAAACAGTTCTCAATAACAAGAACACCTGAAGAAGACGCAACAGTATGTTTCTTCTTCGATGGGGTTATCAGGGAATTCAAACTTTCCTCTTTCCCTTGCTCATACTTATGACAGTTGTCGTAAGTTAGAACCGAACTGACATTCCCCATCCCGGAATAAGAATTCGGATCGATCAAGCGATACATTTTATTATCTTGATTAGGGCGTGAAATGGTTGCTACCTGGAGAGAGTGAGGGAAAACACTCAGCGTGCGCTCTTGCAAGATTAGATTGGTTATAGATTTATCTAATCAGGATGGCTCCCACGATTTCCTCAAATTCTTCTTCAAACCCTAAAAGAAGAACTAGTCAGGATTAATCGCACGTCACAATACTTGCTTAACCTTTCAGCCAGGCCGGTGTTGGTACTTCGAGGGAGGTTTTCCAACGCTTTCGCAAAGTTCCTTAATTAAATAACCTCTTTTCCCTGAAGGCGTAGCCCCGCCAACACCTTTCTAGACACCTACTTGGTTTATAGCATTGATTGTTAAGTGTGATAATCTCCCTAGAGTAATCCTACTCATCAGTGGGATCGGGATCCAACTATCATTGTGTGATGCGCTAGATGGAATCCACTCTAGTCATCACACTCCAGAAGGTATGCTAAATCTGCAAGTTTCCTGTATATTTGAAACTCCCGATGTGGTTTCTGCCCCTAGGACCCAAGTGACCTTGACTAAAGATCAAAATGTCAAAGAGTCCTAGTCAAGTTCTACCCATCATTATCTGGATTGCATTAGACTCACCCGTGCAAGCCTTGACTAAAGATCAAAATGATCGCACGACTGTCCTAACCAATCGCATAAGCAACAGAAAAGCATTACATAGCTACCGAACACTATGCCTTGACTAAAGATCGAAATGCGTAGCGCGAATACTAAGCAATACCAATCCGAAATGACGGAGGGCTACGGCTGGGTTTTTGGCAAAAAACCCGTTAACGTAATGAACTTGATATTGTTGAAGGAACCTTAGTGGTTTTGTAAATATATAGTGGCGAAAACTTCTGCTAAAGAGGTCACTCCCTGTGAAGGGATCTCGGCTCTTTCCTCGTCGAATGAGGTGCAGGATATTCCAAACTGAATACCACGATGCGAAGCAAAAATAGTCGACTATATTAAAGTTATTACCCTGACGCAAACTTTTACTCAAAGGGTCACTCCCGCTGAAGGGACCTCGGCCCTTGCCTCGTCGAATGAGGTGCTGGATATTCCAAAATGAATACCACTGTGCAAAGCAAAAGAGAACGTCTGTATTGTCAGTTTTTAAAATATGGTTCCAACAACATCTTTTTAGGTTTTTATCTTGCATTAATTAAAATTAATGCGGCCCCATCAAATTTGTAACCTATCACACCAGAAAAGAATGAAAATAAAATGTACGTATATGCCATCCGCATTCGCCACGGGGCCCCGTCATCACCCGTTAGGTTACATAACTAACGACAGAGCGGGGGCTGGACTAGCGCGGGTGCAAAACATATACAATATCTACTAGTATATATATATAAGTATATATAACATTCGTCTCAGGCATGATAATAAACAACAACAAATATAACATTACAGAATGGCGGATAATCTTGGAGCCCCGGGTTTCATTTGAGCCGCAAATAAAACCCGACCTTCCCTGTCGTGTGGATAACCTGTGCAATGAAAACATGTACCCCCTACGAGTGCGGCGAATAGCCCGCCAGTTCTAGAACGAAGCCCCCTCCATCTAAGCGCCTTGAGATGCGGGATTGTTGCCTTCTAGAAACCGGCTATTCGTGCACCCCATCGCGGGGTAATCCTAATACAGAAAATGAAAATAATATATACAACCGGTGATATTGACCTCAGCCCGGTCGTGCCCCAAAATAATATACAAACGGCAAAGACGGCAGTCCACATGTCGGACGCTCGCACTGCAATAACAAATGTACAAATGAATTATAAACTGTATTTCTAACATTGCACCACATGCTATCCACCACGACAATCCAACCACAATCACAGCACAAGCACACAACATCAACGCGAATGTCACGTTCGCAAAACCCGTCCAAAAGAACATATAGCAATCAGACAAGTTTTACCGATCGAGTGACATTCCCGGTCGCAGATAAAAGTGAATGTACTGATAATAAAATACGTATTTTAAATTACGATCGACTAAACTTTCCAAGTGGGCCCCAAGTATTAAACTGACACTGTAACAAATCTGAGCCCAAAAAGTAATTATTCCAGAAACCACAACTGCAAATAAGTGAGGCCCAGAAAAAATTTGATCACGTGGGCCGCCAAAATGGCCGTGGATCCGCCGGCAATAGGGTGTTTGCGCGGCGGATCCGCGGCGGTTTAGAGGGCTCATGTGCCAAATTTTCTTCTGTGGTCTTAAAAAAGCCTGCATGATTTTCTTAGAGCAAAATATTGATTTTTCGAGCACTTTAAAAATCGACAGAAACATCATGTGAGGAAATGCAGTTTTTGAACAATCCGATCGTTATTCTAAACACGATTTAACAAGCTAGTATAGGTTTTATGGGATTCTCTGATACCATGAAGGGTTACCCTAGCGCCTCGGCCATCTCACGTGACCAAATGCGGAACAAAAATTTTCTTATGAATGAAACTCGGTGCTAGACTAAACCCTAAAACAGGATCTTTTCCATAAAACTAACTAGCTACACTAGGAGAGCTATCAACTATGATGAGGAATTCTTACCAAACGAACTATGTCCTTCGGTCTTCGTTCTTCATCCTTAGGTCCTCTTTCCACCTTGAACTTGCTTGATCTTCTTTCCTTGCTCCGTCGGTCCTCCGGGATCGAGCTTGTTCTCTGGCCTTCCTTGGTCCTTGATGATCCACCCGGGGAATATGATCCATGGCTCTAGCTTTAACTATATATAACAAAAGGAGCAACTCAAGAACTTGGTTTGCTAAACCAAGTAATCTAGGGTGTAATTTAGAATTCTAAGTGTCAAGCTATCTCTTTCTTGCCTCTTCACTTGATTCTCAACTCATGAGAAGGTTTTGAAGAGGAAGAAGATGAAGGTGGTGGAGGCTAGAGAGCAAAGGAGAGCAAGAGCAAAAAGAGCTCAAGAAAAATAATGAAGCATGAATGAAAGAGAAAATACACACAAGGGTTTTGTGTATCAATTCTTTCATTAAACAATTAGCAACCATGCTTCAATAGTAACTCCAAAATGAATTATAAATTCATTTGTTAACTATTAAAGCATGGTCACTATCCTTTCTCGCTTACCTCTAACTTTACACCTCATTTCCAATTATGAAATAGAAGGAAAAACCAAAATGAGGTGGCCACCTTCTAGAAGGAAAATTGTAATAAATACGGATTTCCGACCACTGTACATATATACCGGCAATCAGATAAAAATCCGAACGCCCAAAAGAGATAGAATAACACGAAGAATGTAATACTAGAATATACATATCGAAATACATATATGTAAAATATTAAATCAATACCTGATGTAATAATCCGACTCAAACCCTAACCGGCTAGTATTACCAACTGTCCGATCGAAAATCCGAGTACAAAGTACATCAATCGATCGAACCTTGCACGTATCCAATACGGAAACTACACCATTTCTCCTGAATCAGGGAAACCTTCTGTGTGGGAATTTAAAGACTCGACAGTACTCTAGCAGTGGGTTTAACCACAAGCACGTCAGCGGCACTATCTGTACGTAACGGCTGCCCAGGTACCTGTCGAAAAGGAAGGCCGACGAGCAAACTCATCCGGATCTCCTACTGAGCCTATCCGTGACAATATCCGTACAGTCCGGTCTCTTCATCAAAAAGTATCGCATATCGGGTCTAGGGGATGGTGAACGTCAGACCCTAACAACCTGATAAGTCGTGCCGATGTGGCTCAGGACCAGTCCGGGAAACTATTGATTAGCCTATCAGTAGATCCCAACTGTCTTGGCCAAGGTCTTATGGTCCTGACCAATTGAATCACAGTGCGATATCGACTCCCTATACCGGGAGAGACGAATCCCCGACAATCTCTCACAACCTCCATGTGGCTCGGGACTGAACCCAACCAAAACCTGTTTGCATGACTCAGTAGAGCCGTGGTAGGGTATTGATCAAAGTTCAGTAGGAACTCACATGAGAAAAATGCCGATCTCAGATCTAAAGACTAACCTGTACACATGTCACCTGAGAACTTCCATCTGACGATAGGTATAGTACCATATGGAAGTTCTCGGCGAGTCCGTCCAGTGTACTCACACCCAGTGAGCACCTGTATACGATCTTAGATGCATCAGACCAATGGCTGCGGGACCAACCATCCCCCGACGGGGCAAGAAACGTACACACCAGTCTACTCTGGAGTATCAGTGCCCAGTCACGATACTCACAGGACTAGGGACCATTTAAGGATGTGCTTATGGACTACCCTGCTCCTACAAGTATGATCACCATCACAACGCAGGTAGTGAAGAAAAATCCTATGGGCTTTATCAACATGTAACCGCAATATGTAATAACGAGTATGACATATGCCATGTTAAGATAAAGACAAACCACAATAGTATACTAACGTATCGTGTCTTTATCAATATGTGCAAACCGGATATAATAACAATAAATACACATATCCCGATAAAGACGAGTCAAATAATATAAAACTGAGCAAGATTGTTCTGTATATACATACCCCTAGTATCCATATGTATACATATACAATACTGGCCTCTAGGGCGTATACATCCAACACCAAGTGCTTGTGCCTGTGCATCAGGTAATAACATATCATAAATATGAGGTATGATCAATGTCGACTATATCAAGAAGTCTATGAATATGTGGATATCATCCAACTATGTGATCAATGTCAATATATGTAGGTGGAAATCGTCCATGTGTCACCAAATGATAATAAGCATCATGCATGTAAATATCATAAACATATGCATGGAAGTATGAGAATGTAAACCAACATGTGTCGCTCGCGACATATCAAAGTCATGGAACCGGAATGTCCAGCATCGACACTCGAAAACATCATGAAATCTGTGCCCAGCATCGGCACGTAAATCCTAATATATCGGGCTCCGTCAGTCCGGATTGGCCCGTATCATCTGTCATCTCCGGTCGGTATCCCCCAGATATCCGCCGAGCTCAAATAAGATCACTGGTAGGTAAAACTCCCCTGCCACGCTCACCGTCCAACATATACGAGTCTTCTTGCCTCGGGGTACCTCACCGGGTCCACCATGTACCCGCAGACGGTGCCTACCGCTCCTCGAATCGGGTTTCACATGCCACTCTCAGAACCGAGAAAACACATGGTGGACGCACTGAAATATCATATCAAGGGTAACCGGGTTTTTAAAACAATACACACTCTCTTTTGAAATATCCACGGTTCCCAAATCCCGAAATATCATGAAAACAACATATCTCAATGCGTATAATCATAAGGCATGATGTATGCGACATATAAAGAATGTAAGCATATTAGTATATCATGCGACAGAAAACAGTAATATGCACATAGTGAGGGAAGACCGCTCTTTTGAAATGAATTTGTTTTTAAAAGTATCTCGCGGTTCCCAAATCTGAAATCAAGCCAGAATCATCTATGTATGTGCAAAAACGTATGTGTATACAATATGTGAGTACACAAGTATGAATGTACAATAGGTATGTGCACAAGTATGGGTGTACAATATGTAAGTACACAACTATGAATGTACAATAGGTATGTGCACAAGTATGTGTATACAATATGTAAGTACACAAGTATGAATGTACAATAGGTATGTGCACAAGTATGAGTGTACAATATGTAAGTACACAAGTATGAATGTACAATATGTATGTTTAACATGCAATGCGATGCGAACATCAAGAATATACGGCAAATGAATAATAAACACAACAGTGCAGAATCTACATCAGTGTATCTATGTCATACTGTTTTGCTATTTGAAAGAAGACGAATCGGTTTTTTTTTAGGAAAATAAGGGCTACGGTGTTTTTAAGAAAAGATGTGTCTTTGAAAATATCCGTAGAATCCTTTTGCCTGCCTTTAAAATACTCCCGATTCGCTAGTTTTTGAAATAGGTATGACATCGGCCTAGCCTACATCTACTAGCAAAACTGCAGCTCTAATTAACAAGTCAATAAGGAGGGGTATGGAAACCACCTAAATCAGAGTCGATATATACATATATATAATATATAATAGTCGGTGATCCCGCCTCAAAGGTACCTCGTATGATACAATATCATATGACATTCTCGAGTCATGAGTGCGGATCTATCATCAATAAAGCTCGTACGGTAAATCATCGTACGGCATCCCAAATCTGGGTACGGGTCAATATCACATTCATCTCATCAATTATCTGGTATCCTTATCATCATATCTCATGATCTGGGGTACTGATCTAAGTCTAGTACAAATCGATACCATCTATATAAATATAAATGCGTGTGCAAAACACACGTCCCAAGGCCCGCTAAAATCACATGTCGTATCCCAAATACGAATCACATCATATCACCGATATCCTGGCACTATTCCCAACATCATCGACTCATCTCCAAATAACATCTACTATCCTCATCATCTAGGTATATGTATAACAAATAAGCATGTGTGTACGTGTGGGTGTAAACCTATTCTAAGGTTCGCATCTAGGAAACTATACAAGTTTACTTCTAAACCGTAATCTATCCACAGTATACCTAACCACATCTAAATATCTAATTCGCACATAACGCTATCATATACACATAAATATATAGTACATACATAGTATACTAAACATCAAACTGCGGGGGTGCTATACGCCATCCACCCGACTTCCCCCGTAGATATAATCTACTCACCTTGCATCTTACTTGTCGGTGTCGATGTCGCCTTCATCTTCTTCATCGTATGAAGCCCTCGAGTAGGTACCTACAAGATAACACAATCGCAAATGCACCTTAAAATCATATCGAGAAAACCAAACGACGTGTTAAAGCCTATAGATTAGAACCTATGGACTACGCTCTCAAAATCATCAAACAACCCTCGATATCGTCGTGCAAACGTCAAGTGATCGAGGTAAAAGACAAATACGCAAATCCAGAATTCAAAATACGCCAAAACAAAACTCCGAATCAAAACAACAACTTAGGAAAAAGGTCCCAGATTCTACCCTATGTCAAATCAGACAATTTTGCATATACCAAGGGTCTATTTTACTGGAGACAAAGTCACAAAACAAAAACGAGCCAAATCCTCACTGGTCTGGTCGCAATTTATGGCCAGAATGGATTTAATTGCGGCCAAGTTTAAGGGTTAGGGGTCAGGGCTTTGGTTGGTAGCTTCCTAGGTGCCTGCATGTATCACTGTCCTTACAAAATAATTTTCATAGTCTCGGGGTGATAACAGATTTCATTTAACCCTCACAGAATCCAGAATTTTCCGATATCGCCTTTTCTAAATCCTTATTCCGGGGTTCTAGTCTCTGTTTTAAGTCTGAATTCTAGCACTAGGGGGTTTGTGTGGTCTCTACTGAGCTTAATTTCACATTACAACCCAAAGTTTCCATAAACCCTAACTAGAGTTTTCAAAGTTCACCCAAACCACTCAATATCGGTTCTAATATAACATAGGGGTAAAAGTAATGGAAACACTAAGCTTATGGATCAGAAAATACCTCATTTGGCAACTCAAGAAAATTCTTGAGTTGCCCCAAGTGGCCAAAATCCTTGCTTTCTTGGTCCAATGTGCTTCCCTTGAGCTTGTGCATCTATTTTGTGAAATGGGGTTTGGCTTTTTAGTTGATTTTCATGGTGTTTTGGGGGATTTTGTGGAGAAGGAGAGAGGGTACAGCAGCAGCAGTAGCAACAAAGGAGGGGCGAGGATATGAGGGAAACAAATGATGAAGGGGGATGGCTCAAGACCAAGTCAAACACAATCCCTCACCTTTCTCTCTCATGCCCATGCCAACATATTCTATTCTTTTCCTTTTCTTTTCTTTTCCCAATAAATCAACAACCATGCTTAAAACATGAAGGAAAGCCTTGGAAAAATATATAACAAGTGTAAAATGATATGGTGCATGTTTTGCACAAAATATGCTAAAAATCCGATTAGCGATTTTTAATCGCGATTAGCACTAAATTAGCATATAATTAATCATAAAAAATTAAAATTTGCATAATTCACATAAAACACCCTCTTTCAATAATTTCCATAATTTTCAAAAAAAATTCCCAATTTATCGGTATTTAATTATACCGCCTTATTTAAAATATTCAATATTTTATTATTAAATCATAAAAATCCCCAAAAATATTATTTTATTTTTTTGAAATGTTACATTAACCTAGCGCTCTAATACCAATTTTGTCACGACCCGAAATGGCATGTGACTGGCACTTAAATCATATGAAGTCTATAGGATCCGATCTAATTCAAATAAGCCAAAATCCCAGAAATCTAAACAATTTGAAATAAGAAGGAAGGAAAAGTTTAGTTTTAAAGCAAGTAGTTTAACATTGTAAGCCGGAGTATTGCATTTTTAAAACCTCAAGTCTTTTCTGAAAATTTCGGCAGAGTTTCTATTGTAAATACTGGCCCAAAAAGGGGTACAACATGCATAATATAAAAAAAAGGCATCCCCAAGTGGGAGCTAGCACTTTTCCAATTAGCGGTCACAGCCACACAAGCAATATAATATACAACACCGAAGAGCGAGGATCAAAACTCAAAAGGAAACTCAAAATCATCAAGAAAACCATAATAATACAACGCGCGACTCTAAGGTCGAAAGAATATACAACTGGTCTTCTAAGGTTATAATATACAAGTCTGGTTGATGGAGTTTACTAGATAGAAATGAAATAATATAAAAGTACAATGGTGGTCACGATGCGAGTGAACCCACCTACCAAACCAATCACCCGGAATGAAGCAGTGTGCCAGCAAAGCCGTCAAGGAAACCTGTACGGAAAAACCTGCAAGAAACTGTGGCACAACGGGGGTGAGTTTCCAACTCGTGAGTAGAAAATATCACAGAGCAGAAATCGCATGTATGACTCAATCCTAGATCATACGATCGGTAATATCCTCAAATAATATGGCCTGAAGCATGATAAAATGGCAGGGGTAAACATCTATACATAAGTGTAATACCAAGTGCTCGTGTCAGTGCCTCAGGTAGCAACATATCATATATATGATGTATGAATGCATGAAAACAGAATACATCTAAATGAGAAAACTGTTTTCTTATCTCGGTGAGATTTATGTATAAAAATCGCAGTATCATCAATGTAATCAACAGAAATCAGTGTCTAGCAACGACACAAAATATATATCTCACTATCTCAATATCTCAAGCTCCGGCAATCCGGACAGGCCCGTATCCTCAAATCTCAAAATCTAGGGCTCCGGATATCCGGACTGGACCATATTCCGATCGGTATCCCCCGGATATCCGTCGAGTCACTATAAAATCACCGGTCGGTAGTGCTCCCCTGCCGGGCTCAACGCCATCATCTGCGACCTTCTCGCCTCGTGGTGTCGCACCGTGTCCACCAAGCACCCACAGACGGTTCCTCCTCCTCATCGAATCGGCTGTATCATATCGCTCAAGAGCCGAGAAAACTCATGGTGAACTCCTCTCAAATCATATCATGAGAAAACCGCAAATTTCATTTTAAAATTATAATCAGTTTATAAAATCCTTGCGGTTTCTCTAAATCCAGAAATCTCATGGAAATCCGAAATCCCAATCTCAAGGGTAAATAAACAATGAATTCCGTAATATTGGTGATCAGTCGAAAATACTGTATTTTTAACACATCAATTTCCCTATCACTTGCACGCATCTAGTAGTGTTCGGTTTGCATATTACACATATTAACAAAACATCCCTAAAATACCAGATTATATGTGTTATACTTTAAGACATGCATTTTTAGGGGAATTGACTATTTTTTATGGCATCGCATCATCCTTGCATAGTGCAACACTTGTTTCGAAGTCTGTGCAGGAAATTCCAGGATAAAGGCCAAAATTGTCAAAGTGCTGATCAAAATTACGCCAAGTCTAAGATTGTTGATCTGGAAATAAACTAGAAGGAGTCACAATATTAAAAATATCAGAAAAATACCAAGATGTCATCAGAAGGCCACAGTTGAAGACTGAAGCCCTAAGGCTCCTATTGGGTCGCGGATCCGCGGCCTGAGCTGGCATGTGCCGCGGATCCGCGGTGGCATTGACACGTAATTAGCACTGCTTCAGTTCAGATCTCTCTTCTCGGCTTCAGAACTCCTTTAAGCCACTGCAATTTCCAGATAACCCTAGAAGCTTCTGCCAGATCAGAAAGGGTCCTTGTGCAAAGCTAATGATGTCCTAGCTTCCAAAGCAAGCTTCACCTTAACTACCTTAAAAGCCTAGAACCTTCTCCCTATCCTCCTAGCTTAAGGTGGAAGCTAAACCCTAACTAACTAGTTCTAGAGGCTTCTAACTAACTAACTAGCTTACAAGGGAAGCTAACCTAATCCAAGCTTCTTAAGGTTCTACTCTTAAAGCTATAAAAGGGACCCTAGGCTTCACTTCAAAAGGTTGTTTAACAATTCTCCCCACAAGTTGAGTGACACAACTTGTGCCTCAAAACCCTAACCCTAATCCAATCAAAAAGCGAAAAGTTCAAGAGCACCGAGTTCAATCAAAGCAAGAATCCTTCAAAGCCTTTAGAAGCGAAGCCGGACTTAATCGGAGCAAGTGATCCCAGCCGATCCGCGACTCAAGGAGCCGAAGCGATGCCAAAATCGACGATCTAGTTCCTTCCTTTTGTAAATTTCAAGAGAGTTGTAACGAATTTGTCGATAAATTAAGGTGAAATTCTTTTATGTTGCTTATCTTTACTTCAAGCATTATGATTCAATTTCGATTCTTGAATGTATTCTTTGTGATGATGCTTGAGTAAAACTCCGCTTGTGGAGGAGTCGAAAGAATCAATAGATGATGAAGTTGACGAATCTTGAAACATTTCTTAAGTCCTATGACGTTTGCAAATTCTTGAAAATCAAATGATCGATGATCTAGTTTCGATGCGAAATGCGTTCTTGATTATTTTCGCTCGGAACTAGAGATCAACGATTGATCATTTGATTTACTAGAAGCTAGTTTGTGAATGAGATTCATTGAAAGGATAAAGGATGAGATGAGGAAACTCGCAAGATCCTTAAACCTCAACAAATCGTCATCGATCTAGCATCAATTCGTTAATGGATAAGAAAAAGTAATCGTTAGTCTTCTTCACATCTATAGATTTAATCGACTCCTACGAGCTACATTTCAATTCTTGAAACTTTAGTCGATTGGAATTCTATCACTTCTTGATTCTTGATTTTTAATGCTTTCTTGATTTTCGATTAGATCTAGATGATTCTTGAAATTCATTGATATAAATCTTAAATCGTTTTTCTTTTCTCTTAAATTTTCAATTCAAACAAAACAAATACGAACGAATCTCACAATCCCTGTAGACGATCCGCACTTACTAACGCGCTATATACGACACCGTTATTGATTGCGGTCAAATAATTTTTGATTGTGATTTCTATTCATTTTCTAACATACACAACAAGAATTCGAAATCAATCAAATGGCGCCGTTGCCGGGGATCGTGCACTAATTCGTTCATTATTGAAATTTGAGTTGAAAGATTTATTCCATTATAATTTTGAGATCAAAATTTACACAAACCCTAAACGTGTTGTTGTGATTTGATTGCGAGGAAATCTGGAAGCTGTGGAGCAAGTGAAATTTTTTTCAGAGCATTCCAGAGGACTGAGAAAGTGAACAGTAGCTTGCTGTTAAATTTTTATGCAGAGAAGAGCGTGAAGCGCCGCACATCCGCGGCATTAGGCGACTCGTGCGGCTGAACCGCGGTCATACTGTAGCCTCTCTGTGCCATTTTTCTCAGGTGACCTCTATCTTTCTTATCTCCTTCCTAAATCTGCTCCAATTAACACTTTTCTGCAGGTTTCTTTGCAAATAAATCGCAGCGCCACAAAAAGCAATAAAAATTGTGCGTGTTTTTGATTTTTGGTTGTTTGCATTTTAATACGGAAATTAAGGGGCACGGCCAAATCCAGATTAGGTGGAGATTTCATTACCCTTCTTAAGCCCCAAAAATCACAAACTTGCATTTGCATTTACCCTCATTAACTAAAAAAGATCTAGAGATGACTCTAAGGACCGTCGCGCTCACTTAGGATAAGAGAAGGCCGTGGGTAATTCATTGCTTATCCGCGTTTCTTTTGTGGTGTCTAAGGCAAGTGTGTCTAAGGCTAGTGGTTATTAATTAGGCCCACTACTTACGTAGTGGAGTACCTTCCCACTTACCTGGCACTTACCTGGCCACAGGGGAGACAAAGAGGCAGTGGAGGATTTATCCCGCGACTTGTCTTTTGGCGGTTAGGAGCGGTCTAGAGCTTTGACCTAGGCGACCACTAGAATTAGAGTTTTGCTTGTTGCATTTGTTGTGCTCGCATCATTTTTTCTAAAATTCCGTATATTTTTCAAAACTAACACCAAACGCATTCATCATTTCCCCTAATTATAAGTCACGCTGCCATATGTGCCAACCCCTTTTAGTGCAAGATAGGCTGGACACGGGATTCTAGTGCCCGTTTAGTCCTCGTCCCCCCGATCGACTCCGAAGTCGGTATTTCTACATTTACCTCTTCTTTACCCACTACCACACACACACACCGATAGATCCTTCTCCAACGAACTTCTTTCCCACTAATCTGCCGCCGTCCGCCGGTGCGCAGAATCCACCCCGCATCTCTCTCCAAGATAGGTGCTATCCTATGCGAAGTCCTCTTTTGACCTGCTGATCCATTCCACCAGCCAACGGGGATAATTTTGAGATTAAACCCCAATACATCAACCTTCTACCAAAATTCCACGGTCTCGAGTCTGAAGACGCATACGTCTTTATTACCAAATTTTAAAATGTATGCGCAATGATGGGTACGTCACAACATTCAGTGGATACTATGCGTCTACGTCTTCTTCCATTTACTTTGTGCGATATAGCCGAGAAATGGCTGTATAACACTACCGCACATTCCATTACGAATTCGGAAGAATTCGTTGCGGCATTCCTTAAGAAATTCTACCCTATGCAAAAGACAGCTCGAGTCCGTAGCGAACTAAATCAATTCACCCAGCTTCCGACTGAACCATTCTCGAAATGCTTTGAACGCTTCAAGGATCTTTTGGTTCAATGTTCACATCACGACATCCCGAGATGGGATTTGTGCCAAATCATATATGAGGGCATTAACCCTACCACTAAACAAAACCTTGAAGCTATGTGTCAAGGCAATTTTATGACCAAGGATGATGGGGAAGCTTGGAAATTCTTAGAAGAGTTCGCTGAAATGTCTTTACAGTGGGAGAGTGGAAACCAGTCATCGTCTAGGGGTGGCGTACACCAAATTGATGTGTCCATAGGTGTTTGAGCTGAAATGGCAGCAATGCAAAAGAAGCTCGAAGCTATGGAACACAAAATTTTAGCAGCCTCCCTAAATCCGATATCGCTCCCCAAAACTGTATGTGGATGCTGTTCTGATCCATCACATCTCACGGAAGAATGTCCATTGAATTCTCCGTTTCAAGGTCAAGAGCATACCAATGCCGCATTTCAAAGACCTAGAAACGATCCATATTCTTCCACATATAATCAAGGTTGGAGGAATCACCCTAACTTTGCTTGGAACCAACAACACAATCAAAACACGGTTCCAAATCAAGACAATTTTCAAAGGGCTCTTCCATCACAACAGTAACCACTTCAACTTACTCAGCATCCCTACCAGTCACAAAATTTTCAAAACCAGGTCAACCCTCCTGCACCGTCTAATCCTATGCAGTTGACTTGTTCTGACGAGTTCTCTCAATTCACACAAACCATGAAGTCACACTTGTCAAATTTCATGGAAGTGTCGGCTGAATTTAGGTCTTCCGTCAGTGAGATAAAGAAAAACTCAGCGTCCCAAGCTGTGAGTATCAGAACGATGGAAGCAGAAATTGCACGACTTAAAGCTGAAATGAGTGCGAGAGAAAAAGGGAAACATACGTCTCAACCCCTACCGAATCCTGGGCATTACAATGTAAATGCCATCACAACGTTGTGATCAGGAAGAGTGCTGAATAACCATGTTGGGGAAGAAATTGATGATATTGAAAATCCTATCAATAACACCCCGGCTGAGACCTTTCCTCACACACACACTTCTACTTCTGATCCTTGTTCTTCTACCCCACCGCCTTCTCACGAGCCTATTCTCCGTTTTCCTCTAGGCTCGACACCTAAGCAACCCTCTTCTAGTTCTCCACAGACGATCCCCACTCCTCTTTTGGGATCACGTCTACACTCACTTCCCTCTCCTATGATGGACCCAGCGCTTATTGCTAAAGCACCTTACCCGAATCGGTTAAGAGGTAACAAATCAAGTCTACATATGGAGAAAATTATGGAAATGTTCAAACAGGTTAACATCAACATCCCTCTCCTAGATGCTATTCAACAAGTCTCCGCTTATGCGAAAATTCTTAATGACTTGTGCACTAGGAAGAGGAAGACTTAAGTGCCCAAAAAGGTCTTCATGTCTAATAATATTAGCACTGCTTTTATTCCACAGCTACCAAAGAAACGTAAGGACCCAGGATGTCCTACGCTATCGATTTCTATTCGGGGTAAAAACATCAACCGTGCTCTTTTAGACCTTGGCGCAAGTGTTAACCTACTTCCATACTCTGTATACGAGCAGCTAGGGATTGAAGAGTTGAAACCAGCTCACTGCACTCTCCAAATGGCAGACCGTTCAATCACCAAACCTAGAGGTGAACTAGAGGATGTGTTGATAAAAGTCGGGGAATTTGTATTCCATGTAGACTTCATTGTTCTCGATAAACAACCTGTAGCGAACCCGCGGAGCTAAATTCCGGTGATTTTGGGTCGACTATTCCTTGCCACTTCCAATGCTGTCATTAACTGTAGAAACGGTTCAATGAACTTATCCTTTGGAAATATAACAATTGAACTGAACATCTACAAAATTGGAAGTCAGCCATCAGAACCCTCTGCTCATATTCTTGATGTGTGCTATGTCAATGAGATTGCTCCCGAAAGTTGCGGAGTTGATGAACTTTGCTTTACAGATCTCGACGACACTACCACATCACTGTTTGATCTTACACATGATCTTAGTGAGGACATCTTTCCCACGCTTGAGCCCGACACTCCAGACTTATCACCACCCGAGTCTGCATCTTTCACAGGTTATGAGCTTCTTTGTGACTCCGAAAATCACTCGATGATCCCACCTTCTATTATTTCTCCGCCAGCATTAGATCTTAAAATTTTACCTTCTCATCTTAAATATGCATATTTAGATGAGAATGAGTCTTTACCGGTTATCATATCCGCTTCTCTAGCATCAGAGCAAGAGAATGCACTTTTGTCGGTATTGAGATCTAATAGGGAGGCGTTTGGTTGGATCATGGCGGACATCAAAGGGATTAGTCCCTTGATTGTAGAACATCATATACATGTGATGGATGATGCCAGACCAACCCGAGAACCACAGAGACGGTTGAACCCCGTCATGAAGGAAGCGGTGATGAAAGAGATCGTCAAATGCCTTGATAATGGTATTATATACCCAATCTCCGATAGCCAATGGGTGAGTGCAATACATGTTGTCCCTAAGAAATCTGGCATCACTGTTATTACCAATGCGGCAAATGAGTTGATTCAGACACGCACCCAAACTGGGTGGCGTGTATGTATTGATTACAGAAAACTCAATGCCGCTACGAGGAAAGACCACTTTCCTCTACCTTTCATTGATCAGATGCTGGAACACTTAGCTGGACGTGAGTATTATTGCTTTATGGACGGATACTCTGGCTATAATCAGGTCCCTATTGCCAAAAAGGATCAAGATAAAACCACATTTACTTGTCCTTTTGGTACCTTTTCTTATAGACGCATGCCCTTTGGGTTATGCAATGCTCCCGCTACCTTTCAGCGGTGTATAATGGGGATATTCTCTGACATGGTCGAGAATTTTTTGGAGATTTTCATGGACGATTTCTCGATTTTCGGAGACTCTTTTTCTGACTGCCTATCGAATCTTGACGCAGTTCTTACTCGTTGCAAAGAGAAGAACTTAACCTTGAATTGGGAAAAATGCCATTTCATGGTCCAAGAGGGAATTGTGCTTGGACATGTTATTTCACGAAAAGGCATTGAGGTTGACAGAGCTAAAATAGATGTCATTCAAAACCTTCCTCATCCCAAAAGCGTCAAGGATATCCGATCATTTCTTGGCCATGCGGGCTTTTATAGGAGATTCATTAAGGATTTTAGCAAAATTGCTAGACCTTTAACTCTTCTCTTGGCCAAGAATACGACCTTCCACCTTGACTCGGATTGTGAGGCAGCATTCGACTCACTTAAACACTCTCTCACTACAGCCCCCGTTCTATAGTCTCTAGATTGGGACTACCCCTTTGAGCTTATGTGTGATGCATCAGATTTTGCAGTTGGTGCAGTCTTAGGACAACACATTAAAAAGATTCCACACGTGATCTATTATGCAAGTAAGACCCTGAACGATGCTCAAATTAACTATACAACTACCGAAAAAGAACTTTTGGCAGTTGTATTTGCATTAGAAAAATTCAGGCCTTACTTGATTAGCTCACCAATAGTTGTGTACACTGACCACTCCGCCTTGAAACATCTTTTGGCGAAGAAAGATGCTAAAGGTAGGCTAATACGTTGGATCCTTCTGTTACAAGAATTTGATCTTGTTATCAAAGATAAGAAAGGATGTGAAAACGTTGTAGCCGACTATATTTCACGCATCTCTTCTTCCCCTGTGACCCTGCCGATCAATGATTCTTTTCCAGACGAACAACTCTTGAACGTATCCAAGGAACCTTGGTTCAGGGATATTGTGAACTATCTTGCCACGGGACTGATACCCAGCGATTGGTCAAAACAGAACAAATATCGTTTTCTATCCCAAGTAAAATACTTTTACTGGGATGAACCCTATCTGTTTAAGTGTTGTCCTGAACAGATCATTCGCCGGTGTGTCCCGAATGAGGAGTTCAAGAGTGTTCTATCTTTTAGTCATGATCAGGCATGTGGCGGTCACTTCGGTCCTAAAAAGACGGCGAAGAAGGTTTTGCAATGCGGTTTTTATTGGCCGACCTTGTTCAAAGACGCATTTGATCATTGCAAAACCTGTACACAGTGTCAACACACGGGTAGGATTTCCCGGAGAAATGAAATGCCACAACAACCCATCTTAGTGGTTGAAATTTTCGATGTTTGGGGCATTGACTTTATGGGTCTCTTTCCCAACTCCTTTGGGAATTTGTACTTACTGCTTGCGGTTGATTACGTATCAAAGTGGGTTGAAGCCATTCCATGTCGTACTAATGACAAGAAGGTTGTCATTAAGTTCTTAAAAGAAAACATCTTTTCGCGATTTGGACACCCACGCGCTATCATTAGCGATAACGGGACACATTTCTGCAACAGGTCTTTCGAGACTTTGATGCGGAAATACGCAATCAACCACAGACTTTGTACACCCTATCATCCCCAAACGAGCGGGCATGCTAAGATTTTGAATAGACAGATCAAACAAATCCTAGAGAAGACTGTTGCGAAGAATAGAAAAGATTGGTCGACCAAACTGACGGATGCTCTTTGGCCATTCCGAACTGCATTTAAAACCGATCTAGGGATGTCTCCATATAGATTAGTGTTTGGGAAGGCTTGTCACTTGCCAGTCGAGATTGAGCATAAAGCATTGTGGGCTATTAAGGAAATCAACTTTGACTTAAACCAAGCCTGCAACTTTCGGAAGCTGCAATTAAATGAGCTAAGCGAACTCCGCGATGAAGCTTATGTAACGCTGTAATTGTAAAGAATAGGACTAAGGTTTTTCATGATAAAAACATTTTGAGGAAAACATTTACACCTGGTCAACAAATCCTTCTTTATGATTCACGACTACACCTTCACGCGGGTATGCTACGATCTCGGTGGAAGGGAGCTTTTATTGTGCGGACTGTATACCCGTACGGGGCAGTTGAGGTAGAAAATGTTAAAAACGGCACATTTTTCAAAGTTAATGGACATTGATTAAAGCCGTATTTTTCCACTGACCCCACGGAGGAGCTCCTGTTCTTACAGGAGCCATTTTATCTTGATTAAAATTCTTCCGTCTTACCTCCATGTCCTGTATATTATTGCATCTTTTTTTGAATGGAGGTGAGTGAAAAGAATAAGTTTGGGGGAGGATCTTCACTTAAATATTTTGCCCCCACTAATAAATTCCTCCCAGGCTTACAGGTTTTTTTAGATATAGCGGTTGGCAACAGTGAGGACACTATTGAAAACAAGTTTGGGGGAGGTTTGTCCTTATTTTCGCAACATTTGCATATCACTTTGCATAAGCTCAAAACATTTTTTTGAAAACCTATAAAAATTTAAAAATTTTGAAAACTTATAAAAATTTAAAAATTTTCAAAAAGATAAATTTTTTTTTACATAAATTAGAAAATAAAAGATTAGATAGTGAAAAATTACATCCATGAGATAAGAAAAATTTAAGAAAACCAAGAAAATTAGAAGTTTTCTTACACGAACTAGTAATAAGTAGTTATGAGCCGTTGTCCCCAGGGTTAGTAAGATGAAGGATGTCACTAATCTGAGAATAAAAATAAGTCTGAAAAATAGTTTCTATTCTGGAAGTCAAACATTTTGAACGTGGACACCCTACTATTCTCACTTACACACGTCTTGAAACTCGGGATAGTAGAGGATACCTTGAAATGCTCTTGTCTAAAAGCCGAAGTATGAAGGAAATAAAAAAATGAATAAAATATAAAATGGTGAGAAAAATGGACACTGGTTTTGTTATCGCCAAGGCAGCAATAAAAAAATATAGCGAGGGTGCCTCTTCACCTAGTGCCATAAGGCCAACTGGTCTGAGAGTCACTGCTAAGCCTTAGGTGGTGCAAGACGAGGAAAAACACCAAATAAGCAAGCACAGGAGTAATCGGTCGGTTAGTACCTCAAGAAGTATTAACGGTCGCATGAAAGTGTGTGAGCAAATTTCATCTAAATATTCATTAATTAAAAAGTACTGAGGTGGATGGACAAGAGTATGATAGGTTGAATTGAATTCTCAGGGTGTAGGGATGTATTTTACACACACGTAGGGTTATATGATCGATGTTTGGAAGAAAGATAGGAATGAAGAATAAAGACGATGTTTTATTGAGGGGTTATGTGATTTCTAACATCTTTTCATGACTATTAAGATAGGGCTCATAACAACCGAAAAGCTAGCTTAGTTGGAAACCCTAATTTTCAAAGCTTTTCTTTTACAATTCTTATCTTTAAATGTAATATTCACGATCTTCCTTTTATTATTGGTTTTTGTGGGTGCAATCCGCTGAAAACCCTCAGGAGACAACACTCCTCCTACTAGGGACACCTAGAGGTTTAAAGGCTTATTGCACGTGCTCAGGGCAATCGTGCTACCTACGAAAGTGTGCTAGTTAGTTTTTCTCTTTCTTTATTTTCTCCTTTTTTTTGATAAAACAATTCGCTCAAGACAACCGAAAATAAGTTTGGGGGAATTTGATCAGTCGAAAATATTGTATTTTTAACACGTCAAATTCCCTATCATTTGCACTTATCTAGTAGTGTTCGGTTTGCATATTACACATATTAGCAAAACATCCCTAAAATACCAGATTACATGTGTTATACTTTAAAACCGGCATTTTTAAGGGAATTGACTATTTTTTATGGCATCGCATCATCCTTGCATAGCGCAACACTTGTTTCGAAGTCTGTGCAAGAAATTCCAGAAGAAAGGCCAAAATTGTCAAAGAGCTGATCAAAATTACGCCAAGTTTAAGATTGTTGATCTGGCAATAAACTAGAAGGAGTTACAATATTAAAAATATCAGAAAAATACCAATATGTCATCAGAAGGCCACAGTTGAAGACTGAAGCCTTAAGGCTCCTATTGGGCCGCGGATCCGCGGCCTGAGCTGGCATGTGCCGCGGATCCGCTGTGGCATTGACACGTCATTAGCACTGCTTCAGCTCAGATATCTCTTCTCAGCTTCAGAACTTCTTTAAGCCACTGCAATTTCTAGATAACCTTAGAAGCTTCTGCCAGATCAGAAAGGGTCCTTGTGCAAAGCTAATGATGCCCTAACTTCCAAAGCAAGCTTCATCTTAACTACCTTAAAAGCCTAGAACCTTCTCCCTAACCTCCTAGCTTAAGGTGGAAGCTAAACCCTAACTAACTAGTTCTAGAGGCTTCTACCTAACTAACTAGCTTACAAGGGAAGCTAAGCTAATTTAAACCTTACAAGGGAAGCTAACCTAATCCAAGCTTCTTAAGGAAGCTAACTACTCTTAAAGCTATAAAAGAGACCCTAGGCTTCACTTCAAAAGGTTGTTCAACAATTCTCCCCACAAGTTGAGTGACACAACTTGTGCCTCAAAACCCTAACCCTAATCCAATCAAAAAGCCAAAAGTTCAAGAACACCGAATTCAATCAAAGCAAGAATCCTTCAATGCCTTTAGAAGCGAAGCCGGACTTCATCGGAGCAAGTGATCCAAGCCGATCCGCGACTCAAGGAGCCGAAACGACGCCAAAATCGACGATCTAGTTCCTTCCTTTTGTAAATTTCAAGAGAGTTGTAACGAATTTGTCGATAAATAAAGGTCAAATTCTTTTATCTTGCTTATCTTTACTTCAAGCATTATGATTCAATTTCCATTCTTGAATGTATTCTTTGTGATGATGCTTGAGTAAAACTCCGCTCGTGGAGGAGTCGAAAGAATCAATAGGTGATGAAGTTGACGAATCTTGAAACATTTCTTAAGTCCTATAACGTTTGTAAATTCTTGAAAATCAAATGATCGATGATCTAGTTTCGATGCGAAATGCGTTCTTGATTATTTTCGCTCGGAACTAGAGATCAACGATTGATCATTTGATTTACTCGAAACTAGTTTGTGAATGAGATTCATTGAAAGGACAAAGGATGAGATGTAGAAACTCGCAAGATCCTTAAACCTCAATAAATCGTCATCGATCTAGCATCAATTCGTTAATGGATAAGAAAAAGTAATCGTTAGTCTTCTTCACATCTGTAGATTTAATCGACTCCTACGAGCTACATTTTAATTCTTGAAACTTTAATCAATTGGAATTCTATCACTTCTTGATTCTTGATTTTTAATGCTTTCTTGATTTTCGATTAGATCTAGATGATTCTTGAAATTCATTGATATAAATCTTGAATTGTTTTTCTTTTCTTTTCTCCTAAATTTTCAATTCAAACAAAACAAATACGAACGAATCTCACAATCCCTGTGGACGATCCGCACTTACTAACGCGCTATATACGACACCGTTTTTGATTGCGGTCAAATAATTTTTTATTGCGATTTCTATTCATTTTCTAACATACACAACAAGAATTCGAAATCAATCAATTGGGCTCCGGCAATACGGACTGGCCTATAATGTCATGGCAAATGAATATATAAATATACATGAAAATCAAAGTAATAAATGCAATGTCTAAGCTATCATTTAAAGTAAGCGCACTAGTACCATGTCGAAACTATCAGCTAACAATTTATACTAATGAATAGTGTTTTCTAATGTGTACGTGACATGGCAATTACCGATGATGACGTGTGTGAGCCGGAAAGCAGGTGTACGTGGAGCATACGCATCATCGGTAATGGTGCCGGTGTCCTGACAGTATGGGTTTCATAATAATTACGAAAACACAATAAGCATACAATGCGATGCGAAAAGTAAGAATATGCAAAAAATGAATTGTAAACGCAGCAATAAGGAATATACATTTATATAATCGAGTCATACTGTTTTGGAATTTGAAATAACACGAATCGTGGTGTTTAGAAAATAGGGCTACGGTGTTTTTAAGAGAAGGTACATCCTTTGAAATATACGTAGTATCCCTTGGCCTGTCTTTAAAATACTCACGATTTGTTAATTTTGGAAATAAGTACGACTCAAGCCCAGTCTAATATCTACTAAGTACACTACAGGTCTAAACTAACAGACTAGTCGAAAAGGGTAAGGAAAACCACCTAAGTCTGAGTCGATATATATAATAGTCGGTGATCCCGCCTCAATAGTATCACGTACGATACAATATATAATATGACATCCTCGAGTCAAGAGTGTGGATCTATCATCATAATTATATCGCGTACGGTAAATCCATCGTACGGCATCCCAAATCTAGGTACGGGTCAAATATCACATTTATCTCATCATTTATCTGGTATCTTTATCATCATATCCTGTATTAGGGGTACTGATCTAAAATCTAGTACATACTGATACCATCAACATATATATATGCGTGTGTATGAAAACAAAATGCCTAAGGACCCTCTATAATATCATGTCGTATCTGATAATACGAACCAAATCACATCACAGATCTCATGGCATCATGCCCAATCTCATCGACTCATCTCCAAGTACCACATACTATCCTCATATCCAAGTATATGTATACCATATATATATATACATACTCACATACATATATGTATATATATATATATATATCCCCATATACGCAAAAGTAATAAAATGTATGCGTGTGTATGTGTGTGTGGGTGTAATCTTTACTCTAGGGTTTCGCGACTAAGAAGCTAAACTAAGTTACTTCTAATTACACTAAAACTAACCCATGAATATCTAAAATCTTACTTAATAATCATCCAAATTTCACAACACATAATCATATGTATAACATATATATCGTATACTATACTACAAACTGCGGGGGTGCTATACGCCATCCACCCGACTTCCCCCGTAGATATATATCTACTCACCTTTATCCTTGCTTACTGAAGTCGATGACCCAACGCTCGTCCTTGTCGTTTATGTCTACTCGAGGGTATCTACATATATACACACACAGTATCATAAACTGAAATCGCACACGAAAACCAAAATGGCATGTGTATCATACATAGGTTTAAACCTATGGTCTACACATGCAAGAATAACCAAACAATCCTCGTCACTGATGTACAAATGTCAGACAACAGGACACAATATCAAAGACAAAATCCTAATTCATTAAAAGCCGCAAAACGAAATCAGAAAGTATGAAAACTTGCTCCAGATTTTACCCTACGTGAAATTAGCCAATTTTGCATATGGGAGGGGTCTAGTTTACATATATAGGAGCTACAGAACAAACAAGAGGCCTAACTCTCCTAACCTAGCCGCAATTTGGGACCAGAACAAATTAATTTGCAGCCAAGGTGATGAGATTGGGGCTCGGGGCTCTATGGTAGCTTCCTAGGTGCCTGCATGACTCTCTGTGGTCGCTAAAATATTTTAAGGTGCCCCCGGTCATAGTAGATATCAAAACAACGTCACAAAAGTCACTAAAATACGATATCGGGGTTTCTAAGTTTGTGAATTGGGGGTTTACTCTAAGGTTTGGTCCAATATACAACCCCTACAGGGGTTTAAGGTCACTATTAAGCCTCAATTTACACTTCACAGCACAAGAATCCACACAATCTCA
The DNA here is from genome assembly GCA_030015575.1 of Agapanthus africanus. Lineage (NCBI taxonomy): Eukaryota > Viridiplantae > Streptophyta > Magnoliopsida > Asparagales > Amaryllidaceae > Agapanthus > Agapanthus africanus. Next base: position 284,384,437 of record CM057344.1, read on the forward strand.
TCTAGAAATTTTCAAAGTTCACTAAACCATATTTAATTGATTCTAAACTAGTTTCTAGGCTAAAGTAAACCAAAGACTATACTAATGGTGAAGAGTATACCTCATTTGGCAACTCAAGATAATTCTTTAGTTGCCCTAAGTGCTCAAAATACAAACTTTCTTGGTCTAAAGTGCTTGTGAGGAGCTTGTGCAAGTTTTTTGTGAAAGGGAGATGAAGTTTTGAGGTAGGATTGAGGGTGTTTGTGAGTATGAAAAGGAGGTGGAGGGAGGAGACTTCCATGGTGAGAGGAAATGAGGAAAAGATGAAGCAAATGAGGGGGAAAGCAAATGGGGACTTGGTCAAATGAGACCCCTGACCTCTCTCTCTCTTCTTTCTCTTGCCCATACTCATTTTTTTTATCCTTTTCTTTTCATTTCAAAAAAAGGAAACCATGCACAAAAGAATTCATGAAGAATAAAATGTAACAAGTGTAAAAAGACATGGTGCATATCATATGTACAAAACAAGCTTAATGCACGATTAATGATATTTAATCGCGATGAGCATTAAAATGGAATATAGTTAATCATAAAAAATTTATAATTTTCTTAAATCATATAAAACACCTTCATTTCCGTAATTCTTATAATTTTCCAAATATTTCCCAATTTATCGGTATTTAATTATACTGCATTATCAAAATATTCATAATATTTATTATTTAATTATAAAAATTCCCAAAAATAATATTTTATTTTTCTGAAATGTTACAGTGTTACTCCTCGGGTGATTTTAGATGATCCCGACTAATTCCCTATTTGGGTCTGATGGAGAATTCAAGGAAATAGTGGGAGCCATAATTAGATAAATAAATAACCATTCTAATTTTGGTTAGAGTGCACGCTGAGTGTTTCTTTTCTCTCTCTCTCTTTGGCAGCGACCATTACCCGGCCCTAAACTAAAACTCATGTACCAAGTTAACCGAGCCTTCTTAATATACTTTGGCTTTTGGATTGTTAGAGTCGCATATAACATTGTCGGTCCTACTTTTACCCTTTGCATTTCTCCGGAACATTCCGTATCAATACGAAGATCCACATTTATTGGATATGCTATCCTATAGTTACATACGAACTCGAAGAAACTTGTTTCAGGTCGAGGATGGTTTTCGGTTCTGGAGAAATTGAATAAGACTAATCAATTTTTCTTTTCCTTTTACCTTCTCTCATATTGCGAGGGCTCCTAGTATTAGGAGGGTAGACCTATTACGCTTATTGGATAGCCTTTTTCCAAACTATAGGCTGGTGCCGAAAGGTTGGGAAAGAAGAAAACTAATTATCCTAACTATGGTGTACAGAAGGTAATAAGTAAAGACATATAAATGGATTAGAGATAGGACAAAAGGAAATTACGACTGCTATCATTCACGATGAAGCCGCTTATATCATCGCTACTCCTATTTCACCTTTGCTTTTCTCCGGAACACTCCGTATCCCTATGAAGATCCATAATTATTGGATACGCCATCGTATAGTTATATATGGACTCGATGAAACTTATCTCAGTTCGAGGATGGTTTCCGGTTCTGGAGAAATTCAAATAGGATTATTCGGCTTGTCTTTTATATTTACCTTCTCTCAGGTTCCGAGGACTCCTAGTATTAAGAGGCTACATCTACTATGCTTATTGGATAGTCTTCTTCCAAACCATAGGCTGGTGCCAAAAGGTAATGAAGGAAGAAAATAATTTAGCCTAAGAGCGGTGTACAGAAAGTAATAAATGATGACATATAAAATTATTATAGTGAGGACATAGAAATATACGATTACATTCATGAATCAGGATAGTGGAAGAGGCATTACTAGGAATGCCCGGATACCCCTTCAAAACATTTTCATGTTTCACTTTTACTGTGCGGTGTTAATTAAAAACCGTTTTCCCAATTAGATTCTTATTCCATGGTAAGTATTTACCAGATTTGATTCTGACATCTGTATGGCATTACAGATGCTGAGTGGGAGTAAAATATTTAGAATTGGGTGATTATATCCTCATTATATCGGAATTCTTTGTAATTGGTGATATTTGAGAAAAATCACCTGGGTTTTGCCTGACAACAAATATTTGATTTTTAATATTCGTTGTTCTGTACCAATTTCTGACTGATATATCTAGACGTTTATTTATAAAGTGAGATATAACCTATTGAAATTATGTCTATGACATTTACCTATATCAGTTAGTGATTAGGTAAGGAGCATTCAACAGCGGTGTAATTCTTATTAACCATAGTACAGTTTCGACTTACAACACACAAGGTTTGAGTTATTGAACTCAGGGGACTTATACAAAGTATTGTATGTTGTCCAGTGTCCATTAGGACAAGGGGGTTGGTACTCGTAGCATATTCTGTTTACTTTTGTCTTCTCTAGTTTAAGACAAGTATTTCGTAGAAATGCAAGGACCAAGTTTTGAGCAGTTATAGGTACAAAAATAAAGTAGAGAATCATATGTTGCAAAGTATCAGGATTCTTTAAAGTGATCGATGTTGGATATATGTATGCCCTAGAGGCCATTATTTGATAGTGGATGTATGTGTGTGTGTGTGTGTGTGTGTGTGTGTGTGTGTGTGTGTTCAGAGGATTTTCTCGCTCGACATGATAGTATGCTGTCTGCTTACTCTTTATCATAACATGTCCACTTGATTGTGTATACTATTCATTTGGTACATGTTGATAAAGCCTTTGGGATATTCGCTTGACTATCATGATTGTGATGCAGATCATACTAGTGGGGCATGACTGGTCTATAAGCGTATCCTTAAATGTGTTGGGTTAACTAGGACGGAAGCAAGGTTTCGGAAGGCATCGTCCATATCGTTTTTAAATTTTTGTCGTTCTAAAGAACCCTAACCTAGAATCTTTAACTTGAAATTTAAACAATCAAGCATTGTTAACAACTTAACATCTAAGTGAATGAGAAATACAATCTTTGTAGACCGGTCCTTCACTTCAAAAGCTCCTTGTAGTGGTCCCTTCGCTGCGATCATATAATACCTGGACTCTTGTATGGCTTCTCAAGGTGAAAAAAACGATCTTACTTGAAGTCTTCGAGGCCGAAGATGATCTACGTCGAGGAGACACTAACCCAAGCTCCCCTATTCACTAATATGGGATTAGTGATGCGAACACCCTATACTAAAGTGCTAATCTAGTAGAGGATGATGAAGTAGGATTTTTTCTCACTTTGGAATTGATTTTCTCACTAAAGTTTCTCATTTGCCCAAAAGATAGAGAGCTTTTGAGCTTGAAGAAGAAGATGAAGAGAGATAATGTTGTGAGAGAGAATGGCAACCATGGGTGAGAAAATATCTAATATGTCTCATGTAGAGACTTAACCATGAGTTAAGATAATGGTTGGGTTAACAAAATATTTAGTATAAAACAAAACTAGTGGACTAGTCAATGGGTCTCTAAGCTTCTCACAGCTTCATGCCATGTGACCATTATCCAACAAATAATTGATTTACACTAAATAAATAAACCCGACATTATCTTTATCATGGTGTAAGTCTCATACACCCATGTAGCTTGTATCATCAACCAAGTCACAAAATAAAGCACAATTAATATATATCACATATATATTAAGTGTGCACATGTGAGAAAAATAAATGTTTAAGTGAGATAATATTAGTTAATGTAAATTATTATATCAAATATATAATTATAAATTAAATCATTAAATCAACACTTGATTTAATAATCCGGTTATATCTCATATGACCGACTAATATTATTTGTGTCATTATATCGAATCAACACTTGATTCGATAACCCGGCTATATCGCATATAACTGACCCATACGGTATCAACTTATCGAATCAACATTTGATTCGATAACCCGGCTATATCATAGATAACCGATCGATACTTCATATCGCGAGAATAGAATACAGTATCACATATTCGTATTAATCTCGGTCCCTCACATATTACATATGTGCTCCTACTTCGTTTTGCCTGAGCCAGTGAAATCTCTGTGTAGGACTCTAAAGACTCGTCAATACGCCGGCAGTAGTTCATGATCACATCAACCACCCACAAGCCGTCAGCGGTACTAGCTAGACATAATGGCTACCCCGGTATTGAACGATCAGAAGATCAGCAAGCAAACCCGCACCAACTCGTGCAAAATCCTAACAGTAACACTACCGTACAGTCTGGCCTCTTCGTCAGATATTTCGCATATCAACAGCCTGGGGGTGGTATAACGTCAGACCCCAATAGCCTGATAAGTCATGCTGATGCAAGGTCCATAATGGTTCGAGAAACTACTGATAACACTTAACAATAAATCTCAGCAACCCTGACCAGGGATTTCCTGTTATGGCCAATCGAGTATAGCGCAACATCAACTTCCAATACCGGGAGAGACGAATCCCCTCCTATCGCCATTGCTTCCATGTGACTCGGGACTGTACCCAAAAACCACCGTTTTGTACGATCTCTTGACCGTGGTAAGGTGGAAATCAAAGCAAAGTGGGAATCACACAAGACTCTATGGCGATCTCGAGTCGACAAACTAACATGTACCAGTGTCACCAGAGAACTGCTATCTGACGATACGTATAATACCATCTAGGAGTTCTCGGCGAGTCCGTTCAGTGTACCCAGTCTCCACTGAGCACCCGTATACCATCTTTGATTTCAAACAACAATGGATGTGGGATCATCCATCGCCCATCATATGGCTCAAGATGCGTATACGCTAGTATACTCTGGAGCATCGATGCCCTGTCTCGATACTCCCTCGACTAGGAACAATTATAGGGTGTACTTGTGGACTACCCTTGGCCCCACTAGTATGATCTACATCATAGTCCTGGTAGTCAAGTACACATCCTAAGGGTTTTGTCAACATGTGAGAGCGAGACAGCATCACATATACAAGTTAACATGTTAAGACAAAGAGCAACCAGATGGCATACTATCATATCGAGCAAGAAAGTCCTCCCTATATATGTCTAAGCATCCACTACAATATACATCCCATGTATAGTAATGGCCTCTAGGGCATACATATAACTAACAATCTCCCACTTGAACTAAGGCCATCTGTTGTAGTATCCAATACCCAACAATTTAGCAGTGGTTGTAGTATCCCATACTCAACCATCCTAAAATCTCTCAATCCGTATTTGGGAAAGCAGGCCTTGGTAAGTGAATCCGCCATGTTAACCTCAAAATCTACTCTCCTTACCTCGATCCCTTGGAGATCAACCATCTCCCTGATCAGGTGATACTTGCCTCAGAATATGTCTGGATCGATGATGGGACATGTGTTCCTAGGCTAAAACCACAACTCCATTATAGTCACAATAACAATTATTGGACGCTCAATGGTAGGAACCTTGTTCATCTCATGAACAAGTAATGTCCAGACAACCTCTTTGGTAGCATCGTTGGTAGCAATGTATTCAGCCTTTAACGTCTAGTATGCCATGGTATCTATCTTGGAACTCTTCCAACATACCGTCCCTCCACTGAGGGTAAAGACAATGCCTGTGACTGAATTTTAGTCGAACTTCTCACCCTGGAAGATGGAACCAAGAACTTTCTTTTAGTAATTCTCAAGTACTTAAGAATGTCCTCCACAGCTTTCCAGTGGTTCTCTCTTGATCCGATTGATTCCTTATCACTACACCTAGTGAGTCATCTACATCTGGTCTGGTACATAGCATCACAAACATGATAGAGCCTACTGCCGAAGTATAGGATATCCCTTGCACGCGAATGATCCATGTGTAAGTGGGCGACCCACCACGCTTAGAATCCTCCATACTAAACCCCTTTAGTATGGTATTAATGTACCTGGATTTAGGACACTCCCAACATCCACTTAGATTTATCACCATAGATCATAATCCACAAGATATAGCAGGTATCATCCAGATCATCCATGGAGAATCCTTGTGATAAGAGGAGCTTGACCGAGTGTAGCATAGAAAACCTTTCCTATCAAGAGTATGTCATCTACATAGTATACGTGTAAGATAACCTCACTCTGTACAACCTTCTTGTATATACAAGGTTCATCTACCATTTTGATGAAGTCAAACACTTTGACTGCCGTATCAAAACAGATGTTCCAACTCCGCGATGCGCGCATTGATCTTGATAGATTTAAGCATAGCTTTGAAAGTCTCAACTTTTCCATTTACACCAAGAATCTTCTCAAGATCCATTTGCTCCCAATTGGTTTTACCCCTTCAGGTGCAACATGCAAAGTCATACTTTGTTGGTGTATATGGATTCCATCTTTGATCGCATTGCATCCAGCCATTCTCATAGAGTCCCCACTCATGATGGCCTACCTGAACCTAGTTGGGCCATCATCAACCATGATGCAATCCTCACTCCCACTGTTACCGAGAAGACCGTAGTATCTCTCAAGTGGATGAGGAACCCTACCAGATTTGCGGAGAGGCTGAGGTTTGTTGGAGACTATCAAATCCTTTGGTTCCATTAAATCATCAGCTGTTAGTATGTCTAGCTGGATCTCCTTCCAGTTCTACCTCATGACCACTAATTTCTTCATAAGAAAACCCTTTTCTAAAAAGGTTGCATGCTGAGAAACAAAACACCTTTCGCACCTTTGTTAGGTAGAAGATATACCCTCACAAATGTTTAGGATATCCTAACAAACTTATACAGAACTGACCTTGCCTTGAGTTTGCCCGGATTTTGCTTTTCAATATAAGCCGGACAACCCTATATCTTAACTCGTTCAAGATATGGTTTCTTCCCATACCGTAACTCATATGGAGTGGTAGGCACTGGTTTGGATGGAAGCCCATTAAATAGGTATTCAACTTCTCAAGTGCATAACACCAAAAGAAAATATGTAACTCAGCAATACTCATCATAGAGCGCCCCATATCTCATAGGGTGTAATAGCTCCGCCCCGATACACCGTTATGCTGTGGTGTATACGAAGGAGTAAGCTGAGAGAAAATCACATTCTCTGTTTAGAAAATCCAGGAACTCCATGCCCAAGTATTCTGTTCCTCGATCTCATCGAAGGACTTAATACTTCTACCCATCTGGTTCTTTAACTTCAAGCTTATATTCCTTGAATTTCTCAAAAATTTTAGACTTGTGTTTCAACACGAACATATGTCCGAATCCTGAGAGAAGATCAGTGAATATAATGAAGTATGAAGAACCATGGATGGTATTTGTGGACATTGGACCGTATAAATAATCAAGTATCTGTTCTCAGAGTTCAGTAACTCTTTCTCTGTTTCCAGTAAACGGAGTATTAGTCATCTTACCTTTAAGACAAGACTGGAAAGTACCATAAGATAAAAATTCAAACAGATTCTTATATTCATCTTTATGTAACTTAGCTGGTCTTGTCGCATTGATATGATCTAGTTGTAAGTGCACGGCGGCGCCCCGGCCGTCGATCCGACGCCGGAATGCGGAAGCGGTGATAAACTTAAATTTTGCGGACTTAGCAAACCGGCACCACCGCACACTAAACACCCGGATCGAACCATTAACTAGTCCTAGCTATCTACAAGAAAGGGAATAGAGATGTACCGACGATCCAAGTCCTCCGGTCTTCTCGTCATGGTCCCGATCTCCTGCGGAATGTCTCGTCTCCTCCTCGTCGCCGGAAGTGCACCACATCGCCTACTTCTTATACGGGCTCCCACCTCAATGCCGAGGCAACTCGGGCACGAAGCCGGCTACTCGACGTGCCCAAGGTTCGTTGTAGAATATGTAGTGAGCAAGTCTCATTTGGGGTTCATGGAGATGCCTTTGTGGTGGAGGAAATGAAGTGAACTTTTGGAGAGGGTTCTTGTGTGATTTTTGAAGAATGAAGAGAACCAAAAATTGCCACACTAAAAATCAATCCCCACCATCCTCAAGAATGGCCGGCCCTTGTAGGAAAGGGAGAGGAGGGAAAAGCCAAGGGGGAGGTAACCATATGAATCATGCAAGAGAGAGAGAGAGGAATGGTTATCATGAAAAACAATGATACCAAAACAAAACCCATACTCCACCACCAACCACCAACCTCATCATCAACAACCATGATGAGCCAAAAGTCATGCCATCATGACAAGAAGAAGTCAAGGTCAATGAAAAGATGTCATGACACAACAATAAGCAAATACCCCCTCCACAAATACTTATTTGCAACAATGCAAATAAGCCCTCCTCCACCAATCTTCGGCCAATGAACGGAACAATGGAAATTGGCCGAAACGGAAAGTAAACTGGCAACTCCAGAAAACTGGTCCCGTAATAAATTACAGGAAAACCCCGATACTGTGCATACACACCCGCATCTGTATTTCGACCGAAATACAAATGCAATGAGACAAACTCTACACTGTACTATACTAGGATCCGGCTTATACCAAAGCCGGCCAGTAATATCCGTTCGATCCTGATCCGTGCAATACCGCACGTATCTGATCGAACCCTGCCATATAACCATACGGCCTATAGTACAAACTGTCCGATCCTGATCCGTGCAATACCGCACGTATCTGATCGGACCTTGCCATATCTCCATACGGCCTCTACAACCTTTCGCCCGAAAGCTGAGTAACTGAATGTGGGGGACTCTAAAGACTCGTCAACACCACAGTTGTGGATTTAACCACTAGCACGTCAGAGGTATAAGCCAATACATAACGGGCTACCAGGTATTGACTAAAAGGGATGTCTGTGAGTGAACTCAACCTGACAACCCTACTGAGCCTGTCAGTGACAATATCCGTACAGTCCGGTCCGTTCGTCAATGAGTATCGCATGGCGGGCCTAGGGGGTTGGTAAAAGTCAGACCCCCAAAAGCGGTACAAGTCGTGTCGGAGTGTAGCCCAGAACACCCTGAGATACTACTGGAATACCTACCAGTAAATCTCCTTGCCTTGGCCAAGGACTTTGTGTAATGGCTCTCCTAGACACAGCACGACCTCACCCCCAATACCGGGAGAGACGAACCCCTGAAGATACGCTCACTGCCTCCATGTGGCTCGGGACTGTACCCAACTAAAACCTGTTTGCACGACTCCTTTGAGCCGTGGTAGGGTAGTAATCAAAGTACAGTGGGAACTCACACGAGACAAATGACGATCCCCAGGTCGATGAACTAACCTGCACACATGTCACCAGGGAACTGCCATCTGACGTCTGGTATATGACCAACTAGCATGTTCCCGGCGAGTCCTGTCCGGTGTACTCATAACCCAATGAGCACCTGTATACATCTTAGGTGATCCAACTGACACCAGTGGCTTGTGAGACCGGCCACCGCCCCTCGTCGGGGTCTCGACTGTATACACTAGTCTACTAATGGAGTATCGATGCCCTGTCTCGAAACTCTCACGACTAGGGACCTTTTAAGGATAAGCTTATAGACCCCCAGCTCCCACTTATATGATCGCCCTCATACTGCTGGTGGTCAAGCAAGAATCCTAGGGGCTCTATCAACGTGTAATAGCGACGTGTCAGGTCACCTCAAGCAGTACACGATGATAAAGGTAAACCAGATAGCATACTATCATCTCGAGTAAGACTGTCCTACCGGGATAGGTCCTCCATCAATCATTGCAATCACGTACCTGTGACCTAATAATTGACTATGAGGGCACTATCTCCAACAATCTCCCACTTGCACTCAAGGCTAATTATTGCGATGTCGCATACTCACAGCCCGTGTGATACCGAACATCCAACTCCTCTACTAGTCAGTCTCACAAAGCTCGTTTGCGGAACTATTGCGTTCGAGGAATAGCCTCAGTGAGTGGATCCGCTTAGTTGTTTCTTTCTATGTCTCTCTATATCTCAAGTTCGCGGAGAAAGCCATCTCCCGAAAAGAGCAATACCTGTCTCAGAATATGTCTGGATGTCTAATGGGACCTAGCTCATAAATGAACTCCAAATCCAAACTTCTTAGACTGTATCGTCAACTGAACTTAATCAGTATCCTGCGCGCCATGCCTCCCTCAGTATTGCCTTGGACCACCTGTCCAAAATACTGCCCCTCATCAGAAGGAAAACTATAACTCTGACAACCTCCTTGTCGTCCATGTCACCTTGGAAGCCTGGAATGATAACTGTCTCCTGAATAAGGCTGTCGTTATCATATCCCTAGAACATCTACTTATGTTCTAAAATTGCTTCCAACCGTTTCTCCAAGATTGGATTAATGTCAACTTATTGCATCTAGTGCAAGAACAACATCTGGTGTGGTACTTGACATCTCACGATTGACTCAATTGCCTGAGCAAATGATCTGCCAATCATGCCCGTCCCTCTCCCCTTTAGTCTGTAAGACACCTTTGGAGAGGGTGACTCCATTACCTGCAGGTACACTACCGTGCCAGGAGTCGTCCATCCTAAATACTCTTAGAATGCTGTCAAGTACCCTGATTGGGAAACCACCCAAATCTAGATCTAAGACCATAGATCTAGTAACCAGTATGTCTGATATAAAATCCATTTCCTTTGTGGAGAAACAACTGTGTGACGACCAAAGTATAACCGATCGTAGTGTAGGAGTTTCTTTTCCTACTCTGTGTATATCATCCAAATACCAGGATATTACACCCTACTACCTTCTCAACAGATCCATCCCCTATTCTGATGAAGTCAAACCCATGACTGTCACGTCAGAAATAGATGATCTATCTCCGCTACATCTGCTCTAGTCTATAAATAGACATAAGCAACCTGTCCACCAATGCTTCCGCTGCTCCCACTGACTACGACAACCCTCTGGCAGAGTCATATAGACGTACACTTCTAAAACTGGTTTAGAACGACGCTATACTCATCCTCCCGCCGGGTCTCGTAACCTGGAACAACAGCAATGGCAATTGTGGGTAAACAAGAACTTCCCTGTCACCGTCCTTGAGGCTACCATAGTGCCTCTCGGGTGCCTGAAGTTACCCACCTTATCTGCGGAGTGGCCAATGGAATGTCAAACCGGATTGAATCTTTAGGTTCCTTATCAAATCTTCAGTAATCGTTTGTGGTTCTGGAATCACTTCCAGTTCTACCATACTCCCACTACTGTTTTCTGAAAAAATCCATTTTTAATAAAACTGTGGCGAGTCTAGAATAATATTGCTATTGTTCATCCAGATGGTAGAAAGTCAACCCGCGTCATAGCCTGGGTCAACCCACAAACAGCCATTACAGAAACGTGCCTTGAGTTGTCCAGTGTCTGGTTTTAAGCATAAGCCGGACAACTCCCCGTACCTTAACAACGTTAAGATATGAACTGTTCTATATCCAATATAGAACCAGAGGCACTGATTTAATTGAACCAGATTCAAATCATGCAGCTATCTCCAGTGCATGTCAACTAAATGGAAGGAGGCCGATCAGCGTTACTCAACTTAGGAATACTTCCAATTATGAGTAACCTGAAAGAGAAGCAAGATCTCTTTATCATTACTATCAACTGAATACCATACACAAGTATCTACATCTTCGATCTCTTTGAAGAATCCCGATACTTGCTATACCTGGTTCTCTACTCTATTCAAATACCTATAACTTCTCAAAATTCGGACCCTGTGTTTCCACGAAACACTTGTCTAAAAACTAGAGAAGTCATAAGTAAACCGAATATAGTATGAGGACCAAGCCCTCTGTCCTGATGGACCCTGGACAACATACAATCCTTTGTATAAGTCCCTTGAGTCTGATAACTCATTCACTGTGTGTCGTAGGTTGAAAACTGTACTTATGGTTAAGAAGAATTACACCGCTGTTTAATGCTCCTTACCTAACCATCCACTGATATAGGTAAATGTCGTAGACATAATTTCAGAAAGGTATATCTCACTCTATTCAAATAGACGTACAGATATATCAATTTGAAATTGGTGCATAACAGCGGATATTCAAAACCAAATATTTGCCGACCGGCAAACAGCCCAGGTGATTTCCTCAAATATCACCGATTACAACGAATCCCGATATAATGAGGATGATCACCCAATTCCCAATAACTTACTCCTACTCATCATCTGTAAAACCATACAGATGTGAGAATCGTACCCGGTAAATACATACCCTGGAGTAAGTATCTAATCGGGAAATCAGTTTTCTTTTAACAGTGCACAGTGAGACTGAAACATTGAAATGTTCCGATGGGGTATCCTGGTATTCCTAGTAATGCCTCTTCCATATTCACGACTGTAACCGTATAGTTCTTTGCCACCTCTCCAAATCCCTTCATATGTCTTTAGTCTTTACCTTCTGCACACCCTTTTAGGCCAAATGGTTTTCTTCCTTCCCTACCGTTCGGCACCAGCCTATGGTTTGGAAGAAGACTATCCAATAAGCATAATGGGTGTACTGTCCCAATCCTAGGAACACTCGCAATGAGAGAGGGTGAAGATAAAAGACAACCGAATAAACCTTATTTTTATTTCTCCTGAACCAGAATCCATCCCCGAACTGGAACAAGTTTCATTCGAGTTCGTATATAACCATACGATGGAGTATCCAAATAAACTGTGGATCTTCGTAGTGATACGGAGTGTCCTGGAGAAATACAAAGGTGATGTGGGAGTGGTAACGAAATATTTGGTTTGGTCGTGAATATCTGTTGCAATTTACTTTGCCCTCTTACTAATCCCTTGCTTTGTCTGAACTTAATACCTTCTGCACACCATCGTTATGCTAATTGGTTCTCTTCATTCCCTACCGGTCGGCACCAGCCTAAGGTTTGGAAGAAGACAATCCAATTTGCGTAACAGGTGTACTACCCCTAAACCAAGGAGTACTCGCAACCTGAGAGAGGGTAAAAGGAAAAGACAACTGAATAATCCTATCCGTTTTCCCCAGAACCTGAAACCATCCTCGAATAAATTCTTTCGAGTTCGTATCTAACCATACGATGGTTTTGTCCAATGGAAGTGGACGTTCGTAGTAAAACGGGGTGTCCTGGAGAAAAGGGTAAAAGTAGGAGTGGCAATGAGGTTTGCAACTCTGACAATCCAAAAGCCAGTGTTAAGAAGGTTCGGTTAACTTGGTCACTGAGTCATAGTCTTAGGGTCGGGTCAATGGTCGCTGCCAAAGAGAGAGAGAAAAGAAACACTCAGCGTGCACTCTAACCTAGATCAGAATGGTCACCAATTTATCTGATCTGGAAACCTCCCACTGTACCTCAAATTCTCCTCCAAACCTGAAAGAAGAATTAGTCGGGGTTACCCGAGGAGTAAACTAACTCATCAGTGGGAATCGGGATCCAACTATCATTGCATGATAACGTGACGGAATCCGCTCACGCTATCACACTCCAGAAGGTATGCGCATATCTGGCAAGTTTCAGTTCTTTTGAAACTCCTGATGTGATTTCTGCCCCATGCTCTTATGACCTTGGCGTGAGGTCAAAATATCATAAGTCACATGTCAAGTTCTGCCCGTCATTATCCAGGTTAATCTGAACCCACCCGTACATACCCTTGACGTAGGCCAAAACAGTAGCACGACTGTCCCAAACCAACGCATCTATCTATGCAACAGATAAATAACCGGCAGCTACCAAACACTATGCCTTGGCGTGAGGTCAAAATACATAGCTTGAATACTACCGAATATTTAACTGAAATGACGGAGGGCTACGAATGGTTTCTGGCGAAAACCTTTAACGTAATGAACTTGATATCGTTGAAGGAACGGATAGCTTTTTAGAAAATATAGTGACGAAAACCGTTGCTAAAGAGGTCACTCCCGGTGAAGGGATCTCGGCTCTTTCCCCGTAGAATGGGGTGCAGGATATTCCAACTGAATACCACGGTGCAAAGCAAAAGTAATCGGCTATAGTGAAGTTAATGCCCTGACGCAAACTTTTTGTCCAAGGGGTCACTCCCGGTGAAGGGATCTCGGCCCTTGCCTCGTCGACTGAGGAGCAGGATATTCTAAATGAATACCGCAATGCAAAACAAAAGTGAACGTCCTTGCAATAACAGCTTTTTGAAAAGTGTTCCAACAACATCAGATTAGGTTTGTTTTTAAACTTGCATTGATCCGAATCAATGCAGTCCCATCAATTGATCACACCAAAAAGAACGAAAATATACTGATGTACGTATATGCCATCCGCATTCGCCACTGGGTCCCGTCATTACCCGTTAGGTTAGCTTACTAACGACAGAGCGGGGACTGGACTAGCGCGGATGCAAAACATATACGACATCTACTAATATATATATACCAATATATAGTATTTCGCTCAAGGCGTGAATAAAATGCAACATCACAGAGAATGAACAGCATCACAGAAACAATACAGATATCTGGGACCCCCGGGTTTCACAGAGCCACTACTGAAACCCGACGTTCCCCTGGTCGTGTGGATAGCCTGTGCAATGAAATCCTAGACCCCTACGGGCGCGGCAAGTTACCCGCCAAAACCTGAAGCGAGGCAGCCCCCTTCAGCAACGTGAATGGACCACCCAGCACTTCACGGAATCCGGTAACTTGGGCACCCCTCCTGGGTCAACCTGTACCCCCTACGAGTGCGGCGAATAGCCCTCCAATCCTAGAGTGAAGCCCCCTCCATCTCAATGCCATGAGATGCGGGCTTGTTGCCCTCCAGAACCCGGCTATCCGTGCACCCCTCCGCGGGGCAATCCTAGTACAGAAAGTAAAATATACATACAACGAGTACATCGACCGCAACCAGGTCGTGCCCCAAAATAATAATACAAACAGGCAGTGACGGCAGTCCACATGTCGGACGCTCGCCCCGCAATATCAAATGTACATAATACAACAAAACGGTACTATCATTGCATCCAGGCTATCCCCACGACCGATCCGCAACATCACAGCAAAAACAAAACATCAACGTGAAAGTCACGTTCGCAAATCCGTCTAACCGGGCTATAGCAGTTAGACCGGATTTACCGATCAAGTGACATTCACGGTCGCAGATATAATGTAAATACCGTGAAAAATGTGTTTAAAATATCCGATCGATCAAGAATTAACAAGTGGGCCCCCAATCAAAACTGTAGCACTCACAGAAATCCTGGGCCCAATTTTAATATTCCAAAACCCATATTTTAAGCCCAGAAGGCCTCTGTAAAAAATTGGTGAAGTGATCTCCACAGTGCGCGGCGGAAGGGCGGCGGGAAGGTGGTTTTCGCGGCGGTTCCGCGCTCCGACTGTGGAGTTACTTCGTCGAATTTTTACAGAGCTCTTAGATTTTCCAGTACATCAATATTTTACAACCTGAAAAAATTTTCGACACCAAAAAATTCCAACAGAAAACTGATGCTAACCAAAATGTAGTTTTGGAACATTCGATCGATCGAAACAGAAAAACACACTACACCAAGCTAGACTAAGTTAATGGCGAGGCTTTGATACCACTGTAAGTGCACGGCGGCGCCCCGGCCGTCGATCCGACGCCGGAATGCGGAAGCGGTGATAAACTTAAATTTTGCGGACTTAGCAAACCGGCACCACCGCGCACTAAACACCCGGATCGAACCATTAACTAGTCCTAGCTATCTACAAGAAAGGGAATAGAGATGTACCGACGATCCAAGTCCTCCGGTCTTCTCGTCATGGTCCCGATCTCCTGCGGAATGTCTCGTCTCCTCCTCGTCGCCGGAAGTGCACCACATCGCCTACTTCTTATACGGGCTCCCACCTCAATGCCGAGGCAACTCGGGCATGAAGCCGGCTACTCGACGTGCCCAAGGTTCGTTGTAGAATATGTAGTGAGCAAGTCTCATTTGGGGTTCATGGAGATGCCTTTGTGGTGGAGGAAATGAAGTGAACTTTTGGAGAGGGTTCTTGTGTGATTTTTGAAGAATGAAGAGAACCAAAAATTGCCACACCAAAAATCAATCCCCACCATCCTCAAGAATGGCCGGCCCTTGTAGGAAAGGGAGAGGAGGGAAAAGCCAAGGGGGAGGTAACCATATGAATCATGCAAGAGAGAGAGAGAGGAATGGTTATCATGAAAAACAATGATACCAAAACAAAACCCATACTCCACCACCAACCACCAACCTCATCATCAACAACCATGATAAGCCAAAAGTCATGCCATCATGACAAGAAGAAGTCAAGGTCAATGAAAAGATGTCATGACACAACAATAAGCAAATACCCCCTCCACAAATACTTATTTGCAACAATGCAAATAAGCCCTCCTCCACCAATCTTCGGCCAATGAACGGAACAATGGAAATTGGCCGAAACGGAAAGTAAACTGGCAACTCCAGAAAACTGGTCCCGTAATAAATTACAGGAAAACCCCGATACTGTGCATACACACCCGCATCTGTATTTCGACCGAAATACAAATGCAATGAGACAAACTCTACACTGTACTATACTAGGATCCGGCTTATACCAAAGCCGGCCAGTAATATCCGTTCGATCCTGATCCGTGCAATACCGCACGTATCTGATCGAACCCTGCCATATAACCATACGGCCTATAGTACAAACTGTCCGATCCTGATCCGTGCAATACCGCACGTATCTGATCGGACCTTGCCATATCTCCATACGGCCTCTACAACCTTTCGCCCGAAAGCTGAGTAACTGAATGTGGGGGACTCTAAAGACTCGTCAACACCACGGTTGTGGATTTAACCACTAGCACGTCAGAGGTATAAGCCAATACGTAACGGGCTACCAGGTATTGACTAAAAGGGATGTCTGTGAGTGAACTCAACCTGACAACCCTACTGAGCCTGTCAGTGACAATATCCGTACAGTCCGGTCCGTTCGTCAATGAGTATCGCATGGCGGGCCTAGGGGGTTGGTAAAAGTCAGACCCCCAAAAGCGGTACAAGTCGTGTCGGAGTGTAGCCCAGAACACCCTGAGATATTACTGGAATACCTACCAGTAAATCTCCTTGCCTTGGCCAAGGACTTTGTGTAATGGCTCTCCTAGACACAGCACGACCTCACCCCCAATACCGGGAGAGACGAACCCCTGAAGATACGCTCACTGCCTCCATGTGGCTCGGGACTGTACCCAACTAAAACCTGTTTGCACGACTCCTTTGAGCCGTGGTAGGGTAGTAATCAAAGTACAGTGGGAACTCACACGAGACAAATGACGATCCCCAGGTCGATGAACTAACCTGCACACATGTCACCAGGGAACTGCCATCTGACGTCTGGTATATGACCAACTAGCATGTTCCCGGCGAGTCCTGTCCGGTGTACTCATAACCCAATGAGCACCTGTATACATCTTAGGTGATCCAACTGACACCAGTGGCTTGTGAGACCGGCCACCGTCCCTCGTCGGGGTCTCGACTGTATACACTAGTCTACTAATGGAGTATCGATGCCCTGTCTCGAAACTCTCACGACTAGGGACCTTTTAAGGATAAGCTTATAGACCCCCAGCTCCCACTTATATGATCGCCCTCATATTGCTGGTGGTCAAGCAAGAATCCTAGGGGCTCTATCAACGTGTAATAGCGACGTGTCAGGTCACCTCAAGCAGTACACGATGATAAAGGTAAACCAGATAGCATACTATCATCTCGAGTAAGACTGTCCTACCGGGATAGGTCCTCCATCAATCATTGCAATCACGTACCTGTGACCTAATAATTGACTATGAGGGCACTATCTCCAACACTAGTCTACAATACCACAAGAAGGATTCGTTCATTTCTGAACTACTCTTCTTATGATTGTTCTAGATACATTGAACCGTGGTTCGATTTAGAACGTATATGCTATTATATATCGTGCTTGATCGAATCAACTCTTGATCAAGGAAATTGTTCACAACATTATCCGCTAATACAAAATTATATCCTTCTTTAACTTAATTAAGAAACTGATGTAATGTTGTATATCAGGTTCGGTATGTAATAAGATTCGTTCAGAATTAATGTATTAATACAAGGTGATATTTGCCAACTGATTTGGCTACAACAATTGCATAATTCTCTAACACTTAGAGACATATCACCCATTCTCAGTTCTCCACCTATCTGTAGCCCATGTAACATATTACATATGCGGGATCCTGATCCGGTATCATAAATCCAGGACGTAGAGGCTACTAAAAAACCAGTTCTCGATAATGAACACACCTGAAGAAGATGCATCAACATGCGCTTTCTTCGAATAGGTGGCATGGGAATCTGGATATTCCCCTATTTCCTGCTCGGACTTATAACAATTATAAGATAGAGCGGAACCAACGTTCCCTAGTGATCAGCACGCTTTTGGCGTGTCGAGTTTTAAAAGTTCTAAAGTTTAACCGCGATCAGGACGGTGTCGCTTTGCAGCTAGCCGCGATGAGCACGGGTCGATCCACAGGGAGACGGAGCGTTTTATGTTCTTGTCGTTATGAGTTAATGCGCGTGGTGGAAAGTTCGTATCTAACCTAAGTGTTATATGAAAAGTAAATGCTTGTTAGGATAAGATAGGATAGTGTAAGTTAAGGAAATATGTATTCAAGTCCTTTCAGCTAAGTCTTGACCAATTAAAGCTAGAGCAATCGGCAACAACGTGGATTAGGGTACTTAAGCATGGTATTCGTGGAATCCGGTTTGTTGACCCTTGTCCTTCAGTTCTTGTCTCTTGCTTTCGTCTCTGGCCAAACCGAACGCAACCGGTCGCGGTTAGGAATCACCGTTACCTTGGTAGGGTAGGGTGCCTAACGGAGCGATTGCGTAACGTTTGGACGGAGTTCAATGGAAAATACGGGAAAAGGAAATGAGAAACAGAACGTTAACTTACAACATATTTCTCTTTTCCTAAAAACACTAATTTACAACCATCATATTAACAACACTGTATTAACAAACCAAAAAGAGCAAAAAAAAGAACAAAGAAAAGAAAGGAAAACGTTACAAAAAAGAAAGTTCATGGAATTTAAAGTGCAAGTAAGTAAAAGGCATGAATTAAAATTGCAAGAAAGTAAAGCATGAATTAAAAAAGCAAGAACAAGAAGAGCAAGAATACTAGGAGCCGAAGTGTGCAAAATGAATGTTCTATTATGTCCAAGATACAACCTTGAGATCAACACCCTAAACTTAAACTTGCAAGCTCACTAAAGAGGTTGCAAGATCAAGAGAAGGGCATGAACTCAAGGGAAAGCTAAGTTATGTACAAGATAAGAGAAAAGAAAACTTGAGAGTTACAAAATATGAACAAAACTTGGACCCTTTCTCCTTTTCCCCATGGTCTGCTTTTATAGGTAAAAAAGGAGATTAAACAAACAATAAAATAAAGACCAAGTGGCAGCATGGGAGGCACCGTGGAAGTTTGGGGCCCACAAGAGGAGGTGGGGCCGGCGAGCTCGGAGCATTTGGGAAAGTGCTCGGCCCAAATCCGAGCACTGGTGCTCGTATTGAAAGTGTGGTCTTGTGTGCTCCCATATATCATATTGGTGCTGCTAGATTTCTCAAATTAGACTTGGTCTGCACCCAGGTTTTGGTGGGAAACAAGTATATATGAATCACATCAACACTTTATTGCATTTAATGCACATCACACCATGCCTACTCGCACTAGCCATCATGAGTGTGCCATGGCAGCCCCCCTTGGTCCATGGTCGATGCTCCAAGAGTTAGTGTGTACACATGTTATGTGTTGGACCAAAATATTATGCACACACTTATTTGCAAAATAACTCTTGGGATATCGGTCGGTTTGCGGTTCTGGTTGCAGTATCAGCTCACAAATGATATATCCGTGATTTTGAATATATTTCCAATATTTTGTCACGGATACCTATAATCTGTATTACTGAGCAAACACCGGTTAATAGTACCGATATATACAAAAAATGGATAATGAATGAGCGGTATTAAAATGTAATATTCCGGTATGAACAAATACCCCCAAACTTATCTTTTGCTCGTCCCGAGCAAAACAAAATCCTAGCCTCACATTCACAAAGAACGCTATTGCACTGCGCGCGTGCAACAAGCCGTTAAACCTCTAGGTGTCCCTAATAGGAGGAGTGTTGTCTCCTGAGGGTTTTCAACGGATACTACCCACAAAATCCAGTCAAGCCAGTTTCATAAGTTAACGTAGATTCTAGTCTTATAGTTTAGTATCTAAGTTAGAAATTCTATTATCCTAAGTTAGGAAGATTCAACCCTTATATTTCACACCTCCTATCTATTTAACCTCAGATCCTATACATTTTACAGTTTAGAATGATCTCAGTATCTCATGGGTTTTCCATCTAAAGTGCGGTCTTAAATCAGGGATTTTTATCAACTTTACAGAAAACATAAGTCTTATTCTTCATTTCTATCTTTCATCCAAACATCGATTGTATACCCCTACATGTGTGAAAATTATTCACCGATACACTTAAGAATTCAATTCAAGCTATAGTACCCTTTCCCTAATACATAATACTACTTCTTTTCATTTAATGATGGACGGTGCTGCTCATACACCTTTCATGCGACTATTAATGCTTCTTGAGACACTAACGGCCCATTACTGGATGTGTGAGCTTAAAGCGTAATTACCAGTTTCCTGGTCTTGACTTTATTTTTTTTTCTTTTTCTTTTCTTTTTTTCGTTTTTCAAGACCGGGTATATTTTTCAATGATGCTCTTTTGGTGTTTAAGTTTAATTACCATTTTTTTCTTTCATACTAGGCTTTCATCCAAGAGTATTTCTAGGTATCCTCTACTATCCAAAGTTTCAAGGTGCGTGTATGTGCAGTTTGTAGGGTATATACTTTCTAGTTTTGTATTAAAGAATAGAAACTATTTTTCAGACATATCTTTCAGTAAAATTTCAATACTTTCCCTTCATCTCGACTTAACTAAAGAACTGAACTCAAGATTACCTATTTCTCAAAAAAAAACTGTAAGGACGTATATTTACCAAGATTAAACAGAAAGAAGGTTATTTTTAGGGTTTTCAATTCCTAAGCCTAGGATTTAGTTATTTTTAACGTATCAACTAAACTTTTGGAATAAAAATCTAAGTTACCCTATTAGCTAACTTGACGACAAAGTTTTTATATTTTTGTAAAATTTTTCGATTTTTGTGGCTTTTTAAATAAGTATGCAAATGCAAAATATACATATGAATGCAAAGGAAGAAAGCTTACCGAGCACACCCCCAAACTTAAACTTTATAGTGCCCTCACTGTCAGGCTACACCAAGAGGGTCAAAATTGCCGGCACTCCCTAAAAGGATTATACAAAAGAAAAAGAAAAACAAAAATATGTACAGCAAAAAGATCCCCCCTAAACTTAAGTGAAACAGTGTTTCCACCGTTAAGCGTTGAAGTTCAGGATTAGGGGGGAAAACAGTATTAATCTATACAAGGCCTTAAACAGGTGAAAGAATATGGAGAGGAAATAAATGGAGAATACGCGAGACCGTATGCAGGTAGAAGTGGTATATGGTCCCGGTATATGAAATAAGAATGGCGGAAGGGAAAAAGAAACGGAGTACGAACTTGAGGGTGAAAATGGAGTGAATAGATTAGCACAATTTGTGATGACTGATGTGTAAGAAGCGTTTGTGCTAATCTATTAACCCGTCGAGAAATGGGGTCAAATCCCTTAAGATTCGTGAGAAACCATGGGTAAGCCGAACTTGGTAAACCAGATACTGGAAATGAAAGAGATACGGTTTCTTGCAGGGTTGGAATGATGGAGAGAATGGAGGTGAGTGATTGAGGAAGGTCATCGGTTAAAGGTTCAGGAGGGTGTACATAGTCAATGAAAGGGATAGGATGTATTAGAAAATCTGACTCATCAATAAAAACTGGTTCATCCTCAAAACTATCCTCAAAATTTTCCTCAAAAATTATCTTATCCATGCATTTCTCATCATAATCAAGACGCGTATGGGGTTCGGGAAAAACATTTAATGACTCGGGATGATGAATTGGAGAGAAAAACTCATTCAAATCTGCGGGTTCATCATCCAAAATATCCCCAGCGTCGATATCCTTAATCAAGTGAAAATCAAATTTCTCAGACACCTCATCAAAAGAATGGAATTCAATCAATTTAGGTTCTAAGATGGAGGTGTAGAGGTCAAAAGGTTTAGGAATGGTTTCACTTGGAAGGACCCTTCACAATCTGGCAAATCAAATACTACAAAGTTGCACAACACATTAAACATTCTATCTTCAATCAGTAAATCCTTTGGGACACTAGATAGACATTCAAAACTGGAGTTGTGTGATTCAATTTGGGACGGGTAGGTTTGATTTGGAAGGGTGTACAACTCACTCTCTCCACTTAAATTCTCAGCCTGTCCTACCGCCTCATCATACATTGGAAAATGTGGAGCTAGTTTGAAACTAGCTACCGGGTCACTAGGTTGTATGAGGGCGGCCATAGACGCATTCAAATCCATCATCTGTTGGTATGACGCTACCCTAAAGTCTTCCAACGACTGTTTCAGACAAGACATGGGTTGTGAAGGGGTTTCAGTAAAAGATTCAAAGTTGTTTGGATACTGAAAACTCCCAAACGGCTGTAAAGAAGCAATGTCTAGGGAAGGTGCAACAGTTGGGTAGGATGGATAGGAATTGAATAGTTGGACAGGAGTAGGATCAACAATTGGATAAGAAGGTGAATGGAATTGTTGATCCCAAGAACTGGAAGTGGTGAAAAGAGTGAAAGATCGGCTACGGGATTGTTCAATATGTTCAGCAATAGACATGGGTCTTGGAGTTACAACTGGACTCGAAAAAGGGGTATCAACGTGAGAAGGTGGTGAAGGTTGAAACAGTTGATACAAAGTGGATTGCGGAGTCCATTTGGTTGTCCTAGATGCATCTATCCGATCTTTCTAAGACATTTTGGGCATGGAGGGATCGTTCGAAGTTCGACCAAAGCAAGAACCTTATGAGGTAATGTCTGGTTGTGGATACCAAAGTTCGGTAAGAGTTTTTCTAGGTGGGGTACCCATGATATGATGAGAGAAAGGATAAGAAAAAGAATGTGATTTATTTTTAAGTTAGTTATTTATAAAAGAATGAAATATACACAAAATGAATCTGGACAAAAAAGAATCACGACACCAAAATACAACACACCTAATCGCTTTAAGGTTCACCTAGGTCAACTAGACCTGCTCCAGAACTTGATTGTCGAAGTATAACTGTGTCGAGAAACGGGCTCAAGATATACTGATCACGAGGCCAGGTAAGTGCAGAGATAAGAGGAGGTTTTCCGACGCTTTCGCGAAGGTACTTAATTAAATAACCCTTTATCTTTTGGCGGTTTCGCCGTTAACACTTTCGTAGACACCCCGTAAACAATATACTGTTAAGTGGTGTTCTAAACATAGTTAACCTCTCCAAGTGAAGTGTGAAGTTCTTAAGGCTTAAAGTCTAGTTTCTTTTAAAATTTGTGTGGGTAATCGTTATGCTCAAGTTCGTGATTTGTGGGCCACGGAAAAGGTGATGAAATCCTTTACCGTATGTTGTGGGGTTCGCTTGCCCTTAAGTATGTATTAATATATGCAATGCGCAATTCAATAAAACTTCTATAAAGAATCAAACAATCATATTAAGCACGGCACTGCAACAAATACGGGTTAGTCAATTTTGGCGTTTGAAAGCGAACTTGCAAAGAATCCTGCAAAGATGTTATATTGGATGCGTCGGATTTGAGAAAGATGGTGTTAGAAATACGTACTGATAAGTTTTCGGGTTAAGAAACCCCCGTTGAATTGGATCCAAGTATCTTGAAAAGTTCGCTTGCGCAGGTAAAAACTATCCAGATCTTTGGCACTGTACCTTGTAATCACCTTAACTTTGAATGTACACTTTGCACCCCACGATCGTAGTTTGCAAATCCGCAAAATCTACAAAAGTCGGAAAAAACGGATTTTAGTGCGGAAAAACGATACGAATGCCCAAATACCTGCACAATAAAAATTATAAAAACAAACAATAAAAATAGGACAAAAATAGAACACTGGAGCACAGAAGAGAAATTGGAGGCAGAAAGAGGCAGAGGGGCCGGCGAGCTCGGATGGAATGAGTACGTCACCGGGTCAACTTGTGAAGTAGTGCTCCAAATTTCAACAGCTGTCTCAGTGTTCCACTATTTCCTCACTGGTATTGTTTATTTTTTTAGTTCAGATCCAGAGTGCTAGCATGTAAGAAATCCAGAGAGCAAAAATGGTTAGTTTAGTTAGTTTTTTGTTTGGTTTCGAAATTTTGAATTTTTAGTTTGTTTTTGAAAATAGGGTTAGTTGTATAGATGAAATGTATAGAGATTAACCCGAAACTACATGAATTAAAACGTTACCGTCACCCCAGCAATTCAGCACGCTTTTGGCGTGTCGGGTTTTAAAAGTTCTAAAGTTTAACCGTGATCAGGACGGTGCCGCTTTGCAGCTAGCCGCGATGAGCACAGGTCGATCCACAGGGAGACGGAGCATTTTACGTTCTTGTCGTTATGAGTTAATGCGCGTGGTGGAAAGTTCGTATCTAACCTAAGTGTTATATGCAAAGTAAACGCTTGTTAGGATAAGATAGGATAGTGTAAGTTAAGGAAATCCGTATTCAAGTCCTTTGAGCCGACTCTTGACCAATTGAAGCTAGAGCAATCTGCAACAATGTGGATTAGGGTACTTAAGCACAGTATTTGTAGAATTTGGCTTATTGACCCTTGTCCTTCCGTTCTTGTCTCTTGCTTTCACCTCCGGCCAAACCGAACGCAACCAGTCGCGGTTAGGAATCACCGTTACCTTGGTAGGGTAGGGTGCCTAACAGAGCGCTTGCATAATCTTTAGACAGAGTTCAATAGAAAATACGGGAAAAGGAAATGAGAAAAAGAATGTTAACTTACAATATTTTTCTCTATTCCTAACAACACTAATTTAGAACCATCATATTAACAACACAATATTAACAAACCAAAAAGAGCAAAGAAAAGAACAAAGAAAAGAACAAAGAAAAGAAAAGAAAATATTACAAGAAAGAAAGTGTATGGAATTTAAAGTGCAAGTAAGTAAAGGGCATGAATTAAAATTGCATGAAAGTAAAGCATGAAGATAAAAGAGCAAGAATAAAAAGAGCAAGAATACTAGGAACCTAAGTGTGCAAAATGAAAGTTCTATTATGTCCAAGATACAATCTTGAGATCAATACCCTAAACTTAAACTTGAAAGCTCAATAAAGAGGTTGCATGATCAAGAGAAGGGCATAAACTCAAGGGAAAGTTAAGCTATGTACAAGAAAAGAGAAAAGAAAACTTGAGAGTTACAAAATGTGAACAAAACTTGGACCCTTTCTCCTTGCCCCATGGTCTGCTTTTATAGGAAAAAAAGGAGATTAAACAAACAATAAAATAAAGACCAAGTGGCAGCATGGGAGGCACAGTGGAAGTTTGGGGCCCACAAGAGGAGGTGGGGCCGGCGAGCTCGGACCATTTGGGAAAGTGCTTGGCCCAAATCCGAGCACTGGTGCTCGTATTGAAAGTGTGGTCTTGTGTGCTCCCATATATCATATTGGTGTTGCTGGATTTCTCATATTAGACTTGTTCTGCACCCAGGATTTTGAGGGAAACAAGTAGATATGAATCACATCAACACTTTATTGCATTTAATGCAAATCACACCATGCCCACTTGCACTAGCAATCATGAGTGTTCCATGGCAACCCCCTAGGTCCATGGTCCAAGCTCCAAGAGTTAGTGTGTACACATGTTATGTGTTGGACCAAAATATTGTGCACACACTTGTTTGCAAAATAATTCTTGGGATATCGGTCGGTTTGCGGTTCTGGTTGCAGTGTTAGCTCACAAATGATATATCCGTGATTTTGAATGTATTTCCAGTATTTTGTCGTGGATACCTATAATCTGTATTACTGAGCAAACGCCGGTTAATAGTACCGATATATACAAAAAATAGATAATGAATGAGCGGTATTAAAATGCAATATTCCGGTATGAACACCTAGCTCAGTATAATAAGATAGTTCGGTCAATACATCCATATTATTATCTTGATTAAGGCGTGACATGGTCGCTACCCGGAGAGAGAATAAAACACTCTGCGTACGCTCTTTGTAAGATTAGATTGTTTATTATTTTATCAAATCAGGATGGCTCCCACTGTTTTTATCAAATCTTCCTTCAAACCCTAAAAGGAAAGACTAGCTGGGATTAATTACACCCTACAAGTTCGCCAATGTTTTGGCCAGGCCAGTGTCGGTACTTTGATGGAGGTTCCCCATGCTTTCGCATAGACCTAATTAAAGTAAACCTCGTTTTCCCAGGGGCGTAACCCCGTTAATACCTTTCTAGACACCTACTTGATCGGCTAACTGTAACGTGTAAAACTCTGCCAGGAGTAACTCTTACTCGCGGTGGGTATCAGATCCAACTATCTCAAATAAGTTATGCAATCTCATTGCAAATTTCAACACTTAAAATTTCCGATAATAGTTTTTACCCCTAGTGACTTATGACCTTAACTATGGTCAACCAATCATAAGCACTAGTCAAGTTCTTCCCGTCATTTCGTGATTAATTAGACCCACCCATATGACCCTTAACTATGGTCAACAAAGTCACATGACTGTCCTAATTAATCGTATCATATGCTGTGTAGGAAGACATCACTTAGCTACCGCACACTACGCCTTAACTATGGTCAACAAACGTAGCACGAATACTAAGTACTCTACTTTCTAAAATGACGGAGGGTTATGACAGCTTTTTAAGAAAACCTTTTGCGTAATGAACTTGATATCGTCGTAGAATCGAGTGATTTTGAAAAGGAGTGTTTTTTAGGCTTTTACTAGTTTTACTAAAGAGGTCACTCCCGGTGAAGGGATCTCGGCTCTTTCCTTATCGAATAAGATGCAGAATATTTCACAAATATCACTATGCAAAGAAAAAACTTTAGAAGCAATCAAAAAACAAACCGAGTGGGTTGTAGCATCTGCTAATTTCGCTAAAGAGGTCACTCCCGGTGAAGGGATCTCGGCTCCTTTCTTATCGAATAAGGTGTTGGATATTCTATAAGGAATACCGCTATGCAAAGTAAGAACTAGAGCTACCAGTTTTTAAAACAAGTTTCTACAACATCTTTAGCTTTCTTTTTCTTTCATTAATCTCATTAATGAAGTCCCAATAATTTTTCTTCCCAAGCATCACATTTGAAACGAAAGCAGCAATATTAATTATATCTTATATATATAATATAGGCATTCGTCTCAGAATATCTAGTGATCACATCACAGAATAACAGCAGCAGAAGAATCACATATGAAATATTGGATATACTAGAAATTCAGTGTTTTAATTTAAGCCAGTATAAAATACGGATTCCACGTTCGCGATGAATAATCAAACCCACATCCCTAGACTCCTACGAGAAACGAAAGAAACCCTACAAATTCTAGAGTTAGAAGACCCGGTCTCGATTTCTCGAGATGGTCTCTCACTGGACCCTAGAACCCGGTTACTAGTGCTCCCCTCCTTTGGTCTATCCTAATGCGGAAAAGTAAATAATATACATCAATGGTGACATCTTCCTCAACCCGGAAGTGCCCCAATAAAAGAATATTACATACAAGATTTTACATGAATGAAAATGAAAAAATCGCATCTCATATAAAACCCACGGCTATTCATACACGACGATCCAATATAACATATCACAGCAACACATAACATCACATGTCATCAACGTAAGTAAATATGCGTATCTAAGTTGTCGGTGACATATAGCACCGAAACCGGTGATACACCACATATTACACTTACGGCCGCAGAAAAGAAAGTGAAAAACTACAACAGTTGGAATCCGCAACCACCTTAGACACCATAAACCTAATGTATCACATACTTTGGATTTCATGCCGAACAAATGAATTCCTTAGACATCACATGCCTAACAATTAAAAACCCAATATTTTAGTCTCGATATTGAAAACACTTTTCAATAACCTGTATGGTAATTGAACAAGATTCCCGATAACCTGATCGAATACTCGTCGGAAACTTTAGTAGATAGCTGCACCCCCGATGCCATCGACGAGGTGCACTAAGGAGGAACACCGCTGCCGCGAGCACCCGAATGGATGCTTTTGGCGACGGGGTTCTCCAACAATCACTTGGTCGGGGAAATAGGGCGTGTCTATCTAGTAAGGTTACCCGGCGAGTGTCCGCGTACACTGCGTAATTGCGACGGACTTTTGATCACATCAAAATCCCGTAGCAACCGATCAAATGAGACTAAATTGCTAGATTTATTAAATTCAAACTAGTTATCTCATAAATAATTATGGATTCCAAATATTGTATCACAATCACAGATAGCTAGACGAAGTTAAACTTTTCGATCGAATAAACAAGAACCCAAAATTTCCCAATAAGCTCAACATTTGAGCGGAGTTCAAAAAGTACCCAGAAACTGTCATAGCTCCTATGAACCAGCCGTAGAAGGGTCAACCAATGCCTCACATGTGGCACCGCTGAACTACCACAAACCCTAGGGTTTGATAGCGGTTCTGACGGTCAAATAATCGAGTTAAGGTTTCGTTCTTCTAGAGGGTCTACATAATCACTTGCAAGATTTTCTGAAAATTTTAAACTCGGAAAAAGTCCAACACTTGGAAACTTTCCAGCGGGGAAAAACTGGGTTATTGATATCCGTTCAAACCTTTTAACGTCGTCTAAATAACCCGAATACATGTTAGACTTACGACTGCGAAACACTCCAAATTGCTTTGCAGAAAGTTAACATCATAAGAAAATTTAGCAAAAACAAACAACACCTGAAACATGAAAACCCAGAGACTGGAACATTGGCAAAATTTGAAGGGTTTTGCTCGGATTAGGGCCGAGATGAGGGGTGTGGTGGCCGGCTAAAAATGTTTAGAAATGCCTCAAATTTTTCTAGTGTTCATGTTATATCACATACAACAGTCTGCAGTTATTTAAAAAAAATTTTGACACCTCTATAAAATCGACAGAACCCAGATTTTGTGTTTCAAGTTTCAGAGCAGTTTCAGTTTCGTAATCTAACAAACATCGATTAAATTTCTAGCCTGGCTCTGATACCACTGTTGGGTTACCTAGGACGGAAGCAAGGTTTCGGGAGGCATCGTCCATGCCGTTTTTAAATTTTTTCCGTTCTAAAGAACCCTAACCTAGAATCTTTAACTAGAAATTTAAACAATCAAGCATTTTTAACAACTTAATATCTAAGTGAATGAGGAATACAAACTTTGTAGATAGGTCCTTCACTTCAAAAGCTCCTTGTAGTGGTCCCTTCACTGCGATCATGTAATACCCGGACTCTTGCATGGCTTCTCAAGGTGAAACGAACGATCTTGCTTGAAGTCTTCGAGGCTGAAGACGATCTACGTCGAGAAGACACTAACCCAAGCTCCCCTCTTCCCTATATGTGATTAATGAAGCGAACACCCTATACTAAAGTGATAATCTAGTAGAGGATGATGAAGTTGGATTTTTGCTCACTTTGGAATTGATTTTCTCACTAAACTTTCTCACTTGCCCAAAAGCTAGAGAGCTCTTGAGCTTGAAGAAGAAGATGAAGAGAGATAATGTTGTGAGAGAGAATGGCAACCATGGGTGAGAAAATATCTAATATGTCTCATGTTGAGACTTAACCATGAGCTAAAATAATGGCTGGCTTAACAAAATATCTAGTATAAAACAAAACTAGTGGACTAGTCAATGGGTCTCCAAGCTTCTCAAAGCTTCATGCCATGTGACCATTATTCAACTAATAATTGATTTAAACTAAATAAATAAACCCTACATTATCTTTATCATGGTGTAAATCTCATACACCCATGTAGCTTGTATCATCACCCATGACACAAAATAAAACACAATTAATATATATCACATATATATTAAGTATGCACATGTGAGAAAAATAAATTTTTAAGTGAGCTAATATTAGTTAATGTAAATTAATATATCAAATATATAATTATACATTAAATTATTAAATCAACACTTGATTTAATAATCCGGTTATATCTCATATGACCGACTAATATTATTTGTATCATTATATCGAATCAACACTTGATTCGATAACCCGTCTATATCGCATATAACCGACCCATTCAGTATCGACTTATCGAATCAATATTTTATTCGATAACCCGGCTATATCACATATAAACGATCGATACATTATATCGCGAGAATAGAATACGGTATCTATACTTGTATTAATCTCGGTCCCGCACATATCACATATGTGCTCCTACTTCGTTTTGCCTGAGCCAGTGAAACCTCTGTGTAGGACTCTAAAGTCTCGTCAATATGCCGGCAGTAGGTGATGATCACATCAAGCACCCACAAGCCGTCAGCGATACTAGCTGAACGTAATGGCTACCCGGGTATTGAACGATTAGAACATCAGCAAGCAAGCCCGCTCTAACTCCTTTAAAATCCTGACAGTAACACTACCATACAGTCCGGTCTCTTCGTTAGATATGTCACATATCAACAGCTTGGGTATGGTATAGCGTCAGACCCTAATAGCCTTATAAGTAATGCCGATGCAAGGTTTATAATGTTTCAAGAAACTACTGATGACACTTACTAGTAAATCTCAGCAACCCTGGCCAAGGATTTCCTGTTATGGCTAATCGAGCATAGCGCAACATCAACTCCCAATACCGGGAGAGACGAATCCCCTCCTATCGTTCATTGCCTCCATGTGACTCGAGACTGTACCCAAAAACCACCGTTTTGCAGGATCTCTTGACCGTGGTAAGGTGGAAATCAAAGCACAGTGGGAATCACACAAGACACTATGGCGATCTCGGGTCGACAGACTAACATGTACCAGTGTCACTAAAGAACTGCTATCTTACGATAAGTATAATACCATCTAGGAGTTCTCGGCGAGTCCTTTTAGTGTACCCAGTCTCCACTGAGCACCCGTATACCATCTTTGATGTCAAACACCAATGGATGTAGGATCATCCATCGCCCATCATATGGGTCAAGATGCGTATATGCTAGTCTACTCTGGAGCATCGATGCCCTGTCTCGATACTCCCTCGGCTAGGAACAATTATAGGGTGTACTTGTGGACTATCTTTGGCCCCACTAGTATGATCTACATCATAGTCCTGGTAGTCAAGTACACATCCTAAGGGCTTTGTCAACATGTTAGTGCAAGACAGCATCACATATTCAAGTCAATATGTTAAGACAAAGAGCAACCAGATAGCGTACTATCATATCGAGCAAGAAAGTCCTCCCTATATATGTCCAAGCATCCACTACAATATATATCCCATGTACAGTAATGGCCTCTAGAGCATATACATAACTAGGGTGTATCGAGACGGGGTATCGATATTCCTGAGTAGACCAGCGTATACGTTTCTTGACCCATTCGATGGGCAATAGATGATCCCATATCCATTTGTGTTTGACATCAAAGATTGTATACGGGTGCTCTGTGGAGACTGGATACACTTAACGGACTCGCCGATAACTCCTATATGGTATTAAATCTATCGTTGGATAGCAGTTCTCAGGTGACACTTGTACAGATTAGTCTGTAGACCCGAGATCGTCATAGAGTCTTTTGTGTTCTTCCACTGTGCTTTGATTTCCACCCTACCACTGCTCTACTGAGTCACGCAAACTTATGGTCTTTGGGTACAGTCCCGAGACACATGGAGGCAATGAGCGATAGAAGGGGTTTGGTCTCTCCCGGTACTAGGGGTTGATGTTGTGCTATGCACGATTGGCTATAACTGAAAGTCCCTGGCCAGGGCTTATGAGATTTACTGATAAGTGTTATCAGTATTTTCTCGATCTGTTATAGGCCACACATCGGCATGACTTATTGAGTTATTGCGGTCGACGATACCATCCCTATACTCGATATGCAACATATCTGACGAAGAGACCGAACTGTACGGTATGTGTTGCCAGTTGGCTCTACAGGAGTTTGGACAAGTTCGCTTGCTGATCTTCTGTTCGCTCAAAACCTGGGAGCCATTACATCCAGCTAGTATCGCTGACGGTTTGTGGGTATCTGATATGATCACTATCTACTACTAGCATATTGACGACTCTTGGAGTCCCAGAAAGGGGCTTCCGAGCTCAGGAGAAACGATGTCGGGCGCATATGGGTATATCCGCGGGTGCTTGATTAAATACACGTATATGATACCGTATTTTAATCTGGCATTTTCTATTGGTCGAGTTGTATGCGATATGAACGGGTTATTAAATAAAGTGTTGATTTAATATAATGTAACCATTAGCTTATTATTAAATCCTTTCTTTATTTATATGCATGTATGTATGTATGTTTCTATTGATATGTATGCACACATGCATGTATACATGTGTCACGGTTGATGATACATTGGAGATGGCTATGCAAGACTCACATGGAAACATTTGTGATATTTTGATTATTGAGTTAATGGAAATTATGAATAAATCCATGGTTTTATTTTGTTTCTACACACTTCTTAAAATATCTTTGTAACCATGGTTTCATTTCTAATCCTCCACTAACTCAACTGCTAAAAATATCTAAATATTTTCATGCTTTGGTTAAGAGTGAGTGTGACTCTCTCTCTTTCATATCATTGTTATTCTTATGCGTATCTTTCTTGAGCTCAAGCTAAGCCATTTCCATCCCCTTCTTCCTCCAAGCTCTCTACCATTTTCTAGTGAGAAAAGAGAAAGAAAACGAAAGGTTTTTTAGTGAGATTATTACCCACTTCATCAATCTATACTAGTCTAGCCTACTTGTATAGGTTGTTTGCATCACTTCCAGTTAGGTCAGGTGAAGCAAGGAGCTTAAGTAAAAGAATTCTGTGGTAGATCATCGTGGACTTCGAAGGCTTCAAGAGGGCGTGTTCAAACTTCGAGTAGAACCAAGAAGTCAAGGACATCTACTCGGTGCTAAAGACAAGGAGGAGAGGTCTTCAAAGGTTGTATTTCTTTTCTCTTAGTATTAGAAACTTACTTGTATTTGATACTTGTTAGCTTTACGCCTAATCCTCTTGTATGATTCTAGGTTCGGGTTGGTTAGCACCCTATTTTTTTTAAAGTTGCATAGTTGATACTTGTTAGAACTTAGTGAGGGTGCTAAGCAAACCAAGCAGTGGTATCAGAGCCAAGCTAGAGTATTAGGCCTGACCTAGACGATGTTAAAGTGTTTGATCGAACATCGAAACCATCTCTTCATACGCTCTCTGGAAATTTTTCAAAAGTTAGAATTTTTGGGTTTAAAAATGTGCAGAAAATAGTGCAGGGTATTGTATGGACCCCCCAAGAAAAACGAACCCCTAACTCAACTTAACGACCGCGGAACAATGACTAAAACATAATTTTAGCGGCGGTTCCGCGACGCCATTGGTGAGGCCAAGGACGTGCCTTCTTGTGCTTGTCCGTATGTACTAATGGCACTATCTGGGTAGTTTTAAATCTGACTCAATTGTTGAGTCCTCTGTGAATTGTGGGTGTTTGATGGATCGATCGAAATG
This sequence comes from Agapanthus africanus, assembly GCA_030015575.1. Classification (NCBI taxonomy): domain Eukaryota; kingdom Viridiplantae; phylum Streptophyta; class Magnoliopsida; order Asparagales; family Amaryllidaceae; genus Agapanthus; species Agapanthus africanus. Next base: position 284,417,930 of record CM057344.1, read on the forward strand.
TTTAACATCGCCTAGTTTTTATGAGTGTGATACAATAATTGGTATCTACACTAATTAGTTTTGAGAAAATTAATTGGTTGTTTATAAATCTAACATTTTGGACTCGTAGGATATCGGGAATCTTGTTGAATTAGCCGATTTCTTTTGAAAAGGTGTTTTTATTTTTGAGACTTAAATGTAAGATCTACAGTGTTAGGCCTGAAATCCGGGATATGAGATATTCCGGGTTTATGATGCCTATGAAAAGTGCGGATTCCAAATGTTGTAGTTTGATATTTCTTTTCTGCGACCGTAAGTGTAATATGTGGTGTATCGATAGTTTCATTGCTATACCCAATGACAATTGGGATATGCATATTCACTTACGTTGATGATCTGTGACGATTATTCTGTTGCGGTTATGATATGATGTATAAGATCTTCGTCGTTAGATAGCCGGGGGTTTTTATGTGAGATGAGAGTTTTTCTTTTCATTCATTGTATATAATATTCTTTTATTGGGGCACTTTTGGGTTGAGGATGATATCGCCATTGATGTATATTATTTACTTTTCTGCATTAGGATAGACCCACGGAGGGGAGCACAAGTAACCGGGTTCTAGGTTCCAGTGGGAAACCATCTCGAGGAGTCGAGACCGGGTCTCCTAACTCTAGAATTGGTAGGGTTGCATGTCGCTCTTGTAGGGGTCTATGGGTGTGGGCTTGGCTATTCGTCACGACCATGGAATCCATATTATTTATAATTGGCTTAAATAAAAATGCGGACTTCTTAGTATATCTTATATATTCATATATCTGATTCTGCTGCGATGTTCTGTGATGAGATCATATTACTGCCTGAGACGAATGTTATTATATATATGATATATAATAAACGTTGCTTATGTTTTCCATCCGCGCTAGTCCCGCCCCGCTATACCGTTAGTTAAGTAACCTAACGATGCATAACGGGACACTGTGGCAAATGCGGATGGAATAAGCGTACGTTCTATTTTCGTTTCTTTCTGTGATGCTTAAGGGCTTAAATGATGGGACTACATTAATGAGATTAACGTAAAGGAAAAGAAAGCTAAAGATGTTGTAGAATCAAATTTGAAACCTACTCGGCCATTTTTTGAAAAAGCAAGTTTCAATGATGCGGAGCTTAAGCCACTCCTTTTAAAACTATTTGATTTTACAACGAGATCAAGTTCAAAGCGTTAAACATTTTCTTAAAAACCATCTGCAACCCTCCGTCATTTTAGAAAGTAGAGTACTTAGTATTCGTGCTACGTATGTTGATCATAGTCAAGGCGTAGTGTACGGTAATTAAGTGATGTCTTCCTACACAGCATATGATGCGATTAGTTAGGACATTCATGTGATTATGTTGATCATAGTCAAGGGTCATATGAACGTGTATAATTAATCACGAAATGACGAGTAGAACTTGACTAGTTCTTACGATATGTTGACCATATCCAAGGTCATAAACTGCTAGGGGTAAAAACCATATCGGGAGTTTCAAGAGTTGAAATTTGCAATGAGATTGCATACCTTCTATATGATAGTTGGATCCCAATCCCACTGTGAGCAAGAGTTACTCCCAGAAGAGTTTTGCACTTTACAATTAGCTAATCCATTCGGTGTCTAGAAAGGTGTCAACGGGGTTATGCCTCTGGGAAAATGAGGTTTACTTTAATTAGGTTCGTGCAAAAGCACGGGGAAGCTCCCTCAAAGTATCGACACTGGCCTGGCTGACCGGTTAGCGAACTTGTAGAATGTAATTAATCCTGGATAATTTTCATTTTAAGGTTTGAAGGAAAGTTTGATAAAAGCAGTGGGAGACATCGATTCGATAACATAATAACCAATCTAATCTTTGTAAGAGCATTTCGCTGAGTGTATACTTTTCTCTCTCCTAATAGCAGATACCCATGACTAGACTTAAGCTTCTATTAGAGAAAAATAAACTAACGGGACCTAATTATATAGACTGGATGAGGAACATAAACATTGCCCTTACATATGATAAGGTATCATATGTCCTCACTGCCCCCAGGCCCTCCCGTCCCAGACCTTGAATCTTCCGTTGCGGATATGGAAATCCGCAAAACATGGGATATTGATTCTGTAACACTTTAGAATGCGGTTAGTATTAATTAAGCGATAATACGGGTTTTTAATGAAATTTAACAAATAATTATTTAAAACATATTTTATTTAAATAATTAATATTTTATTTAATTATTTTTTTACGTGCACACACGTGTGCATGTTGAATTAGGGTTAAGGAGGTGTTAACCATGTTTTATTAGCCATGGCACACTTAACCATTCTTTTTAGCATGTCAAGTTATATATTAAACAATTATATCTATTTTGTTTTAAGGTTAAATAGGGTTTTAATTAATTTTCTTCTGAAAAGAAAAGGGAATAGAAGAGAAGAGAAGAGAATGGTTGAATTCTTGAGAAGTTTAGGGGGGATCGATGCTATTAATGGCTTAATGAGAGAGAGAGTGAGTGTAATGTATACACATGTTAGGATTTCCTCAGCATCTAGCCTAGGCTTTGCAAGCATCAAGCATACCACAACAAAATTTTAGGGGGTGCTAAGCAAACATCCAAAGAATCATACTAGAAAATTAGGGTAACAAAACCTCGTAATCAAACATTACAATAGAAATGAATAAGAGATACAACCTTTGTAGCCCGGTCCTTCACTTCAATAGCTCTGTATTGTCGTCCCTTCGCTGTGATCATCGATCTTCCGGACTCGAGATGGACTTTACAAAGCGTAGTGAGCAAACATGCTTGAAAACTTCGAGGCCGAAGATGATCTACATCGAGAGAACTAAAGTACAAGCTACCTCTTCTGTAAGATTTCAGAAAAATAAAATATTATTTTTGGGAATTTTTATAATTTAATAATAAATATATTGAATATTTTAATATTGCGGTATAATTAAATACCGATAAATTGGAAAAAATTTGGAAAATTATAGAAATTACTAAAAAAGGGTGTTTTATATAAATTGAGCAATTTTAAGTTAATTGTGATTTATTATACACTATTTTAATGCTAAGCGCGGTTAAGTATCGCTAATCGTGCATTAAACTTGCTACATTTTTATCATGGCTTTTTTCTCATTTTTCATGCATGGGTTGTGTTTAAATGAGAAGAGAAAAGAAAACAAAGAAAAAGAAAATGAATAAAGAATGAGGGATGGGCATGAGAGAGAGAGAGAGGGTGAGGGATCAAAGCATGGTCTTGGGTTCTTGTTTCTTTCTTCATCTTCATCTTCTCCCTCTCCTTTCTTCAGCCCATGACAGCACCCCTCCTCCACCTCCACATCAAACCCTCAAATCATCATCAAATAACACCAAAACATCATCTCCTCTTAACAAAATTTGTGCACAAGCTCTCAAGCTACACTTTGGACCAAGAAAGTTTGCATTTTGGTGCTCTAGGGGATTCATGAGTGCCAAATGAGGAATTCCCTTAACCATTAGCATAGTTTTTCCATTTCTTTTACATCCATATTTGATTAGAACCGATTTAGTGTCGTTTAGTGAGTGTTGGAAATTTCTAGTTAGGGTTTGAAGAACTCTTGAGTTGTAATGTATGGAAATTAGTAGTAACCTTAAAACCCCTCTAGTGATATCATTTTGGACTAAAACCTGAGACTTAACTCCCAAATACGAACTTTGAAATCTACAGATACAGGAAATTGTGGAAAATGTGATTGTTTTTGGTAATCTGCTAACACCCGGGTGACCTGAAAATTATTTAGTAAAGAGAGTGATACATGCAGCCAACCTAGGATCCCTACGGAAACCCTAGCCCTAAGCCCTCACCATGGCCGCAGAAATAATCCTTTTGGTCGCAATTTACGGCCAGACCTAGGGTAAATTGGCTCGTATTTGTTTTATGGCTCCAGTATCTGTAATCTAGAGCATCCACATATGCAAAATTGGCTGATTTGACCTTGGGTAAAATATGGGACTAATTTTATGAGTTGTTGTTTTGATTCAGGGTTATATTTTTCGTATTTTGGATTCTGGATTTTAGTATTTGTGTTTTTCCTCGATCACTTGACGTTTGTACGACGATATCGAATGTTGTTTGGTGGTTTGATAGGCGTAGTCCGTAGATTCTAGCCTATAGGCTTTTAGCGTGTTGTTTTGGTTTTGAATTGGGTTTTAATGCGGCACGATACGTTATGATGTGTAGGTACCCCATGAGGACTTCAAGACGACAAGCAAGCGCGTGGCGACGTCGGCAACGGCAAGCGAGAGCAAAGTGAGTAGATTATATCTACGGGGGATGTCAGGTGGATGGTGTATAGCACCCCCGCTATTCGTAGTGTAGTGTATGATTATATATGTGTTTTATGTTACGTGGATGATTATCAAGATAAGATTTTGTATTCATGGTTTAGTTTAGGGTAGTTATAAGTAACTTAGTTAGCTTCTTAGTCGCGAACCCTAGAATGAGGTTTACACAATACGCATACGCAAGCTTACTTTATTTTACTGGTGCGTATATAGGGATATGTATATATGTACACACACATAGGTATGGGACTATGTATATATATACGTATACCTACACATGGATGATGAGGATTGTATATGGTATTTGGAGATGAGTCGATGAGATTGGGCATGATGCTATGAGATCGGTGATATCTTTTGTTTTATCTTGTGAGATACGACATAAGATTTTAGCGGGCCTTTAGGCGTGTGTTTTCATACACGCATATATATGCAGATGGTATCAGTTTGTACTAGACTTAGATCAGTACCCCAGTTCATGAGATATGATGATAAGGATACCAGATAAATGATGAGATGAATGTGATATTTGACCCGTACCCAGATTGGGATGCCGTACGATGGATTTACCGTACGAGCTTTATATTGATGATATATCCGCACTCTTGACTCGAGGATGTTATGTTATTTATTGTATCGTATGTGATACTATTGAGGCGGGATCACCGACTATTATATTTATATGTATCGACTCAGATTTAGGTGTTTTCCTTACCTTTTGATTAGTCCTGTAGTTTAATTATAGATGTTAGACTAGACTCGAGTCATACCTATTTCAAAACTAACGAATCGTGAGTATTTTAATGCCAGGCCAAGGGATTCCATGGATATTTTCAAAAGATGCATCTTTTCCTAAAAACACCATAGCCTTTATTTTTTTCTAAACCCCACGATTCGTGTTATTTTAAATGGAAAAATTGTATGACATATATATTGATGTAGATTCTTCACTGTTGTGTTTATTATTCATTTTCCGCATATTCTTGCTATTCGCATCGCATTGCATGTTTAAATGTGTTTATTGTTATATTAAGCCTATGCTGTCAGGACACCAGCACCATTATCGATGATGCGTATGTTCCACATACTTCTGCTTGCCGGCACACACACTTTATCATCGATAATTTCCATGTCACTACACAGTAGGATCGTTGACACCAAGATATGACTCCTTGCATGACATACTTGCATACATACATATTGTAAACTCATACTTACGTACACACATATGGTACACCCATACTTACATACATACTTATTTGCACACAGATATATGTTTCTGGCTTGATTTTGGAGATTTGGGAACCGCATGATGTATTTTAAAAACTGGATTCATTTAAAAGAGCAGTTTTCCCTCGATTTGTGCATATTACTGTTCTATGTTGCATGATATACAGATATGCTTACATTTCTATCATAAGTTGCATACATCATGCTTTATGATTTTACGCATTGAGATATGCTGTTTTCAAGAGATTTCTGGATTTGAGAACCGTGGCTATTTCAAAGGAAAGCATGTATTGTTTTAAAAACCCGGTTTCTCTTGATATGATATTTCAGTGTGTCCACCATGCGTTTTCTCGGTTCTGAGACCGTGATATGTGAAACCCGATTTAAGGAGGCGGATGATTCCGTTTGCGGGTACATGGTGGACCCGGTATGGTACCCCGGGGCGAGAGAGAGATTTCGTGTGGATGACGATGAGCCTGGAAGACGGACTACAACCTACCGGTGATAGTACTTAGACTCGGCGGTTATCGTGGGGATACCGACCGGAGTTATGTATGTATGGATACGTCGAATTGCGAGGGTTGAAGCTGGGCACTCGGGTTTTCGAGATAGCATATGATACGTACCTATCAGGGCCAGTCGTGGTGACAACACCTGATAAATGAGGATTTACGTGTCGATGCTAGACACGGGTTTCATGATGTTTCGAGTGTCGATGCTGGGCACTCAGGTTTTCACGATTTTGATGTGTCGCGAGGGACACCCGTTGATTTATATCCTCATACTTTCATGCATACGCTTTTATGACATTCATATGCATGATGTTGTTATGTCATTGGTTGACACGTGGACAAGATCCACATGCATACAGGCATTGATTACATAGTTGGAGGATATCCACATATTTATAGACTTCATGATATAGTTGACACTGATTTCACGATGATTACATTGATCATGCCTCATGGTTATGATATGTTGCTACCTGAGGCACTGACACGAGCACTTGGTATTACACATGGTTTAGATGTTACCCTTGCCACCTTTTCATACTTCAGACTTTATCATATTGAGGATATGTATATATTACTGATCGTATTTACTTAGGATTGAGTCATACATACGATTTCTGCTCTGTGATGTTTTCTACTCACGAGTTGGCAACTCACCCCCGTTCTGCCACAGTTTCTTGCAGATTTTGCCGGACAGGTTTCATTGAGGTATTGCTGGCACACTGCTCCCTTTTCGGGTCATTTGCTTTGGTAGGTGGGTTCACTCGCATCATGACCACCATTGTACTTATTTATTTTCAGTTGTATTTAGTAAAATTCCATCAAACAGACTTGTATATTGTTCAGACTTAGAAAACCTGTGTATTATTCTTTCGACCTTAGAGTCGCGCGTTGTATTATTATGGTTTCTTGATGTTTTGAGTTTTCTTTTGAGTTTTCATCTTCGCCCTTCTGCATTGTATATTATATTGCTTCTTTGGTTGCGACCGTCGATTGACGAAGAGCTAACTCCCCGCTTGGGGATGCCTTTTATCATTGTGCATATATTATTCATGTTGTACCCCGTTTAGGGCCAGTATTTACAAATGAAACTCTGCCGAAATTTTCAGAAAAGTTTTGAGATCTTAAAAATGCATATTTCGTCTTATGTTATTAAAAACCCCTTGTTTTAATACATGTTTTCTTCACTTCTTTCTTTAAATGGTTTAGATTTCTGGGATTTCTTAACTTACTTGAATTAGATGGGGTCCTTTAGATTTCATATGATTCAAGTGCCAGTCACGTGCCATTTTGGGTCATGACAAAATTGGTATCAGAGCGCCAGGTTAACCTTGGTTCGAGTCTATGTTTGACTATGCGGAGCCTAGGGCGTTTGTGTATATACGGAATCTAGGCTTGGCCTTACGGAACTTAGACTTAGTCGAGGGGGTATTATACCCAAACTTTCGTCGTGTAGGTTGACCTTGGTTGATGTAGTAGGTGACTTCAGTAGAGTGATATACCGTTTGTATGTTCCGCGGCATATTTACGATACGCTACTCCGCTTAGGGAGCTTTAGGATGTACATTTCCTTGCACAGTATTATATTCATTCCTATGATCTATCCTCATCTATTGGTTTATGGTTCTGCTGCCACGATTACATATGCAGAGAGAGAGAGAGCTACGGCTAGAGTTGCATCAGCACAAGCTCGTCATGGACGAGGACTGATCAGGGCGTGATTCCAGGGACACACGATTGCATAGAGGTGTCATTTTATTGTGTTTTCGTGCCATGAGCGTTTGATGGATCGCTTTTACGAGATTTCTCGGACGTGCAGATCAGCACCAGAGGATTAGGCTACTGCTAGAGGCCAACCGGATTGTGATGACCGTCGATACACCGATTATTTGATGATTGAGGTACTGTTCAGCGTGCAGACAAATGAGCCAGTTGTTGTTGCGAATGATGAGATATCTCCCCAGAGGTTTGGAGCCATTGTCGCACGAGTTATACTTAGAGATATGATAGAAGATCGCTAGTCACCATGGAGGAAGGACTAGGACATGTGATTCGTTGCCTACCCCGATACGAGGTTATCAGATTGATTGATTCCAGCTAGAGACGACTTCACGCAGGTACGTTGGGAGTCGATAGAGACGATCAAATGTCAGAAGCCCATTTTCCAAGTTTAAAGTATTCAGAGATAAATGTAAGTAATGCTATGGACCCTCTAGAAGAATGAAACCCTAACTTGACATAATGACCATGAGAACGCTTTGAAAGCTTAGGGTTTGCGGCAGTTCAGCGGTGCCATTAGTGAGGCTTGGGTTTGCCCTTCTACGCTTAGTCCACAGGTACTGTGGCATGTACTGAAATACTATTAAATTGTACCCAAGATGTTAAGCTCTTGGGGGATTATGGAACTTTGACAAATCGATCGAAAAGTTTGATTTCATTCGGATATCATGTGATGGGATGCATTGTTTGGGAGACTCCAGATAAGAGTATAGCCGTTGGAGCACGGTCCATGCAGCGACGAAGAGACCAGTCCGAAGCAGTCGACATTAGAGAAAAGTGGAGTAATGAGGTTCGTACGAGATCTTGATGAGATGACGTTCCACTCCGCCGGTATCAGAGATGTGATACGCATGCAGATGCGTTGTATAGGGATATATCTTTCAGAAGGAGTCACGATGAATATGCAGCCGTTCCGGAACAAGAAAACAGAATTAGTAACAGATGACGACTTCTGGGCAGTTCGGCAGAAACGAGATTTAAGAGAGATCTTGACAGGACCTTTCTGGAATACTATACGAGAAGACTTGGACCCAGGAGTGGTCTTATTGCGCACACCCAGTTGGCCAGAGTTCCACATCGTCGACGAGATAGTTGGCCAGAGATCTTTAGAGGATGTGCCGGAGTGGGACTGCTTCCATTATCGTTTCAATATTGAACCGTTGAGCCGAGGAGCTATGCACTTAGCAATCTGCAGTAAGAAACGAGATCCTAAGGGCGCTAAACGACAGGACACGAACAGTTGGCAAGTAGATATCTTGCTCTGGTAGCATTGGATGCACCGACACCTTCTCGACTTTAAATGAGGAAATATCGACGACGGTATTTATGATTTGTGATATGGTGATTCGATTATCACGTATCCGTCACCTTGGATTTTAGTATTTTGGGCGATCTATTCGCATGATTTAGTCTTGATGACTGAGTTTCATGATATTTGTTTTCGTGCACCATGGTTGCGCCTACTGGGTATTTATATTTTATGCATAGTTATTACACTTGAGATATGCTTTATACACCATTGTGTTGATTTATGATTTATGCATAGTATCGCACTTGATATCGTTTTATGCCTTGGCTGCACATATTTATGATTTCATGGATTTCATACAGTTGGGCTGATTTTGTGCATATGGTACGCATTCGATTTGGTTTTGCACTCGGTATAGTTCACATATGCTTGCAGTGCATTGATACGTATTTTTTGCGCTACAGTTACACCTGACTTCGTTTTGATATCATTTGAGATATTGATTGTGATTTCATGCCTAGGGGCATGCATATGATTTGACTTATGCTTTCGGCATAGTTTTCATGCTTTTTTAGTATTTTGATTTGCTTTTGTGCACGCTGATGCACATGGTTGGGAGATTATATACCACGGTATACGTGATTTAGATTTGGATTGAAATGTGTTGTATACTGTCGATTTCAATAGTGATACTCGATATTTGTTTTGTACACCTTGTGCACCAAATTGGATTCTTGCGCATATTTGACGCGCTTGGATTGGATTTTGCGCATGTTCGGCGCTTGATATTGGATTTCATGATTTCGTGCATGTTGAATGCACATGATTTAGATTTTATTCATGCATGATGGATGCACCTGATTTGTATTTTCGCGCATGTTGGGCGCATGTTATAAGATGCGATTTTGGTGCACACCAGATGCACTAAATCGGGATTCTTCGTGCATATCAGATGCACCTGATATTGCTGTCAGGCACACCCGTTGCTCTGGACAGATGTTCCGTGCACACCTTATGCACTTAGATATTGTTTCTATACACATGTATGGCACATTCATGGGTTTCGATTTCCGTGCGCACCAAACGCACAAGGTATTCTTATATACATTTTGGGATTGATTTCTTATGGAGCAGTACGTTTCTATGATATTTGCTATTTGTTTTCATACTGAGCAGGACTAGTCAGAGAACAGTACCTGGATATATTTTGAATGCATTGATAGTTATCGAAGGGATTTCCAAAAAGGGAGCTATAGTCTCAGTATTTAACTACGTGTCTGATATGACACGAAACGTTTAAAAATAAGGAAACCTTTCTAAATTGTTTTCAAAACGGCGGGACGTATATATTAAACAAAAGATATATACATATATAGTTATTTTTTTACAATAGACTTCCACCACTGTGCAGTGTTATGCGCATCGCATAGCAACATGAAAGGTTTGGCATGCATTTCCTTCAGATGTTTACATGTATAGTTTTGATTTATATCATATTAGTTTCATTTTGGACTTGACATTTGTGTCTTCACCATGACTCTGATGATTACGATATGCTTGACGGAGTTTTGATTTGGAGTTATCTGCTCATTGTTCATGCGCATGCATTGCGTTATGATGCGTTTCATGTATTGATGATTTCGGAGCCCCGACGACTTGGACTTTTTACTGAAATGTTTTAGTATTTGAGGTGTTAAAATTTAAATTCGGGGACCGAATTTCTTTAATGAGGAAAGATTGTAATATTTCAGAAAAATAAAATATTATTTTTAGGAATTTTTATAATTTAATAATAAATATATTGTATATTTTAATCTTGCGGTATAATTAAATACCGATAAATTGGAAAAAATTTGGAAAATTATAGAAATTACTAAAAGAGGGTGTTTTATATGAATTGATCAATTTTAAGTTAACTGGGATTTATTATACACTATTTTAATGCTAATCGCGATTAAATATCGCTAATCACGCATTAAGCTTGTTTTGTGCAAAACATGCACCATGTCATTTTAACACTTGCTACATTTTTATCATGGCTTTTTTCTCATTTTTCATGCATTGGTTGTGTTTAAATGAGAAGAGAAAAGAAAACAATGAAAAAGGAAAATGAATAAAGAATGAGCGATGGGCATGAGAGAGAGAGAGGGTGAGGGGTCAAAGCATGGTCTTGGGTTCTTGTTTCTTTCTTCATCTTCATCTTCTCCCTCTCCTTTCTTCAGCCCATGGCAGCACCCCTCCTCCACCTCCACTTCAAACCCTCAAATTATCATCAAACAACACCAAAACATCATGCCCTCTTCATAAAATTTGTGCACAAGCTCTCAAGCTACACTTTGGACCAAGAAAGTTTGCATTTTGGTGCTCTAGGGGATTCATGAGTGCCAAATGAGCTATTCTCTTAACCATTAGCATAGTTTTTCCGTTGCTTTTACATTCATGTTTGATTAGAACCGATTTAGTGTCGTTTAGTAATGGTTGGAAATTTCTAGTTAGGGTTTGAAGAACTCTTGAGTTGTGATGTGTAATGGAGATTAGTAGTGACCTTAAAACCTCTCTAGTGATATCATTTTGGACAAAAACTGAGACTTAACTCCCAAATACGAACTTTGAAATCTGCAGATATTGGAAATTATAGAAAATGTGATGGTTTTTCGTAATTTGCTAACACCCGGGTGACCTGAAAATTATTTAGCAAAGAGAATGATACATGCAGGCAACTTAGGACCCCCCACTGAAACCCTAGCCCTTAAGCCCTCAACATGGTCACAGAAATAATCCTTCTAGCCGCAATTTGCGGCTAGACCTGGGGTAAATTTGCTCGTATTTGTTTTATGGCTCCAGTATCTGTAATCTAAACCCTCCACATATGCAAAATTAGCTGATTTGACCTAGGGTAAAATCTGGGACTAATTTCATGAGTTGTTGTTTTGATTCGGGGTTATATTTTTCATATTTTGGATTCTGAATTTTAGTATTTGTGTTTTTCCTCGATCACTTGACGTTTGTACAACGATATCGAGGGTTGTTTGGTGGTTTGATAGGCGTAGTCCTTAGGTTCTAACCTATAGGCTCTTGGCGTGTCGTTTTGGTTTTGAATTGGATTTTAATCAAGCACGATACGTTATGATGTGTAGGTACTCCACGAGGACTTCAAGATGACAAGCAAGTGCGTTGCGACGTTAGCAATGGCAAGTGAGAGCAAAGTGAGTAGATTATATCTACGGGTGGATGGCGTATAGCACCCCCGCAGTTCGTAGTGTAGTGTATGATTATATATGTGTTTTATGTCACGTGGATGATTATCAAGATATGATTTTGTGTTCATGGTTCAGTTTAGGGTAGTTATAAGTAACTTAGTTAGCTTCTTAGTCGCGGACCCTAGAATGAGGTTTACACCCACACGCGCACACATGCTTACTTTGTTTTACTGGTGCGTATATGGGGATATGTATATATATACACACATAGGTATGGGACTATGTATATATATACGTATACCTACACATGGATGATGAGGATTGTATATGGTATTCGGAGATGAGTCGATGAGATTGGGCATGATGCTATGTCATCGGTGATATGTTTTGTTTCGTATTATGATATACGACATGAGATTTTAGCAGGCGTTTAGGCGTGTGTTTTCATACACGCATATATATGCAGATGGTATCAGTTTGTACTAGACATAGATCAGTACCCCAGTTCATGAGATATGATGATAAGGATATCAGATAAATGATGAGATGAATGTGATATTTGACCCGTACCCAGATTGGGATGCCGTACAATGGATTTACCATACGAGATTTATATTGATGATAGATCCGCACTCTTGACTCAAGGATGTCATCTTATTTATTGTATCGTATGTGATACTATTGAGGCGGGATCACCGACTATTATATTTCTATGTATCGACTCAGATTTAGGTGGTTTCCTTACATTTCGATTAGTCCTGTAGTTTACTTATAGATGTTAGACTAGACTCGAGTCATACCTATTTCAAAACTAACGAATCGTGAGTATTTTAAAGACCGGTCAAGGGATTCCAGGGATATTTTCAAAAGACGCATCTTTTCCTAAAAACACCGTAGCCCTTTTTTTCTAAACACCACGATTCGTGTTATTTTAAATGGAAAAACTGTATGACATATATATATATTGATGTAGATTCTTCACTGTTATGTTTATTAATCATTTTCCACATATTCTTGCTATTCGCATCGCATTGCATTTTTAAATGTGTTTATTATTATATTAAACCCATGCTGTCAGGACACCAGCACGATGATGCGTATATACCACATACACCTGATTGCCGTCTCACACACTTCATCATCGATAATTTCCATGTCACTACACAGTAGGATTGCTGATATCAGGATATGACTCCTTGCATGACACACATGCGTACATACATATTTTACACTCATATTTGCGTACACACATATTGTACACCCATACTTGCATATATACGTATTTGCACATACATTGATGTTTCTGGCTTGATTTTGGAGATTTGGGAACCACATGATATATTTTAAAAACTTGATTCATTTAAAACAGTGGTTTTCCCTCGATATGCGCATATTACTGTTCCATGTTCCATGATATACGGATATGCTTACATTTCTATCATATGTCGCATACATCATGCTTTATGATTTTACGCATTAAGATTGCTATTTTCATGAGATTTCTAGATTTGAGAACCGTGGCTATTTCAAAGGAAAGCATGTACTGTTTTAAAAACCCGGTTTCTCTTGATATGATATTTTAAGTGCGTCCACCATGCGTTTTCTCGGTTCTGAGATGTGTGAAATGTGAAACCCGATTTGAGGAGGCGGATGATTCCGTTTGCGGGTACATGGTGAAGCCGGTATGGTACCCCGAGGAGAGAGAGATTTCGTGTGGATGACGATGAGCCGGGCAGAGGGACTACTAACTACTGGTGATAGTACTTAGACTCGGCGGTTATCGTGGCGATACCGACCGGTGTTATATACGTATGGATACGTCGAATTGCGAGGGTGGAAGCTAGGCACTCGGGTTTTCGAGATAGCGTATGATACGTACCTGTTAGGGCCAGTCGTGGTGACAGCACCTGATAGATGAGGATTTACGTGTCGACGCTAGACACGGGTTTCATGATGTTTCGAGTGTCGATATTGGGCACTCAGGTTTTCATGATTTTGATGTATCGCGAGGGACACCCGTTGATTTATATCCTCATACTTTCATTCATATGCTTTTATGCATTCACATGCATGATGTTGTTATTTCATTAGTTGACACGTGGACGAGATCTACATGCATGCAGGCATTGATTACACAGTTGGAGGATATCCACATACTTATAGACTTCATGATATAGTTGACTCTGATTTCACGATGATTACATTGATCACGCCTCATGGTTATGATATGTTGCTACCTGAGGTACTGACACGAGCACTTGGTATTACACTTGGTTTAGATGTTACCCTTGCCATCTTTTCAAGCTTCAAACTTTATCATATTGAGGATATGTATATATTACTGATCGTATTGACCTAGCATTGAGTCATACATACGATTTCTGCTCTGTGATTTTTCTACTCACGAGTTGGCAACTCACCCCCGTTGTGCCACAGTTTCTTGCAGGTTTTGCCGGACAGGTTTCATTGAGGCTTTGGTGGCACACTGCTCCCTTTCCGGGTCAATTTCTTTGGTAGGTGGGTTCACTCGCATCGTGACCACCATTGTACTTATTTATTTTCAGTTGTATCTAGTAAAATTCCATAAAACAGACTTGTATATTGTTCAGACTTAGAAAACCTGTGTATTATTCTTTCGACCTTAGAGTCGCGCGTTGTATTATTAAGGTTTCTTGATGTTTTGAGTTTTCTTTTGAGTTTTGATCCTCGCCCTTCTACGTTGTATATTATATTGCTTCTGTGGTTGTGACCGTCGATTGACGAAGAGCTAACTCCCCGCTTGGGGATGCCTTTTATCATTGTGCATATATTATTCATGTTGTACCCCGTTTGGGGCCAGTATTTACAAAGGAAACTCTGCCGAAATTTTCAGAAAAGTTTTGAGATTTTGAAAATGCATACTTTGGCTTATGTTATTAAAAACCCCTTGTTTTAAAACATATTTTCTTCACTTCTTTCTTTAAATGGTTTAGATTTCTGGGATTTCTTGGCTTACTTGAATTATATGGGGTCCTATAGACTTCATATGATTCAAGTGCCAGTCACGTGCCATTTCAGGTCGTGACATCTTCACAAAGTGATGAACTTTGTGAAGAAAATACCCTAAACTAAATGGCAAGTAGTTGAGGATGATGAAGTAGGAAGTGGCTAACTTTAGATTTTATTTTCTCACAATATTTCTTCTTATCTTCAAAACCTAGGAAGCTTCTCAAGCTTAAGAAGAAGATGAAGATGAAAGAACAAAAGAATGAGAATGAGGTTAGATTTTCAACCATGGTGAGTTAGTGTTATACACTTAACCCTTGTAGAGACTTAACCAAGGGCTATGATAATTGGTTGGGTTAACTAAATATCTTAAGTAAAAACAAATGTTGTGGACTAAGTCAATGGTTAGCAAGCTTCTCCAAGCTTCTAGCCATGACAATTTCAAACAATTTTGTTTATTACTAAGATAAATCAAAACCCTAGAAGTATCATGGTTATGGTGTAATTCTTACACACATAAGTTGCATATATAACCTTGCACGATAAAATGTATATATCACATATATCACATGTATACAAAAGTGAGAAAAAGAAACAATTAAGTGAGCAATATTAGTTAATGTAAATTCATATATAAAATATATAATTATACATTAAATCATTAAATCAATACTTGATTTAATAATTCGGCTATATTACATATAACCGACTAATATCAATATTATCAATTTACCGAATCAACACATGATTCGATAACCCGGCTATATCACATATACCCGGCCGATATCACATAATGCTAGAATACAATATGGTATCACATACTCGTATCAATATCGGTCCTGCGCATATCACATATGTGCTCCTACTCCGTTTCGCTTGATCCAGGAAACCTCAGTGTAGGACTCTTAAGACTCGTCAATACGCCGGAAGTAGGTGGTGATCATATCAGTCACCCACAAGCCGCAAGCGTTCTGCTAAACGTAATGGCCACCCGGGTATTGAGCGATCAGAAGATCAACAAGCAAGCCTGCTCACACCCCTGCAAATCCAATCAGTAACACTACTGTACAGTCCGGTCTCTTCGTATGATACGTCGCATATCTAGTCTAGGGGTGGTAAACGTCAGACCCCTGTAACTTGATAAGTCATGCCAATGTATGGTCCATAAGGGGCATGTAACTACTGATAACACTTACCAGTAAATCACATGTACCCTGGCCAGGGATTTCGGTTATGGCCAATCGAGCATAGCGCAACATCAACCCCCAATACTGGGAGAGACGAATCCCCACCTATCGCTCATTGCATCCATGTGTCTCGGGACTGTACCCAAAAACCGCCTGTTTGCATGACTCAGTAGAGTCTTGGTAGGGTGGAAATCAAAGCACAATGGGAGACACACAAGACTATATGATGATCTAGGGTCGACAGACTAACCTGTACCAGTGTCACCAGAGAACTGCTACCTGACGTGAGGTATAATACCATTTAGGAGTTCTCGGCAAGTCCGTTCAGTGTACCCAGTCTCTACTGAGCACCCGTATACTATCTCTGATGTCAAACACCAATGGATATGGGATCATCCATTGCCCATCATATAGGTCGAGAAGCAATACGCTAGTCTACTCTGGCGTATCGATGCCCTATCTCGATATTTCCTCGACTAGGAACAATTAAAGGATCTACGTATAGACTGCCCAGGCCCCAAATAGTATGATCTGCATCATAATCCTGGTAGTCAAGTACACATCCTAAGGGCTTTATCAACATGTAACAAAGAGACATCAAGTTTACATGTTAAGATAAAGAGCAACCAGATAGCATACTATCATGTCGAGCAAGAAAGTCCTACCTATGTATGTCTAAGCATCCACTATAATATACATCATATGTTAAATAATGGCCTCTAGGGCATATATATAACTAACAATCTCCCACTTGCACTAGGGCCATATGTTGTAGTATCCAATACCCAACAGTCAGCAGTGGTTGTAGTGTCCCATACTTAACCATCCCATAATAGTCTCTCTTGTGAAAAGGGCTTTGTGAGTGGATCCGCCGTGTTGTCCTCTGAGTCTACTCTCCTGACCTCAATCTCCCTGGAGATCATTCATCTCCATGATCAGGTGATAGTGCCTTAGAATATGTCTGGGTCACTGACAGGATGGGGGTTCCTAGGCCAAAGCCACAGCTCCATTGTCATACAATGGTGGGAACCAAGTTTATCTCATGAACAAATATATACCCAGACTACATCTTTGGTAGCATCGATGGTAGCAATGTATTCAGCCTTTATTGTCTAGATTGCCACGGTATATAGCTTGGAACTCTTCTAACATACCGTCCCACCACTGAGGGTAAAGACAATGCCCGCGACTGACATTCAGTCGTCCTTACAATCCTGGAAGCTATCCGATGATTCTCCTCATGATTGATTGATACCTTCTCACTACACCTAGTGAGAATCCTAAAATCCACTTCGATCAATCTCAAAGATCCAAAAACCAGAATTTAGGAGGTATCACCTAGATCCTATACGGAGAATCGATGTGATAAGAGGAGATTGACCGATCGTAGCATAGGAAAAAATTTTCCTATCAAGAGTATGTCATCCACGTACTATATGAGGAAGACCACCTTACTCTCCACTACACTTTTGTATATACAAGGTTCATCTACCTTTTTGATGAAGTCAAACGCTTTGACTACCACATCAAAAACAGATGTTCCAACTCCGCGATACCTGCTTTATCCTGTAAAGCAACTTGCACACGTTTTCGCTGCTCCCACTGTCTACGAAGACCTCTGGTTGTTTTCTCATAGACCCTCTTTTCTAAATCATTATTTAGAAAAGTAGTCATGACACCCAACTGCCAGATATTATATTCATGGTATGCAGCAATGACAAGTAGGATCTGGATGGAATTAAGCATAGCTATTGGAGAAAATGTTTCATCTCAATCCATACCTGGTCGATGATGAGAACCTTTTACAACAAGTCTAGCTTTGAAAGTCTCAACTTTTCCATCTACACCATGTAATCTTCTCAAGATATACTTGCTCCTGATGGGAATTTAATCCTTCAGATAAAGCAACCAAAGTCCATACTTTGTTGGTGTACATAGATTCCATCTCAGATCTCATAGCATCCAGTCATTCTTATAGAGTCCTTACTCATGATGGCCTGCTCGAAAATAGTTTGGTCACCGTCTCATGATGCAATCCTCGCTCCCACTGTCATCGAGAAACTGAAGTATCTCTCATGCGGATAAGGAACCCTATCAGATCGGCGGAGAGGCTGAGGTTCGTCAGGAACTATTGAATTCTCTATTTCTACCAAATCATCACTGCAGTTTGTATAGCTGGAACTGATTCCAGTTCTACCTCATGACCACAAATTTCTTCACAAGAAATCCTTTTCTAAAGAGGTGGCATGCAGAGAAATAAAACACCTTTTGTTTCTCGGTGTGGTAGAAGTTATTCCCTTACGAATGCTTGGGATATCCAACAAACTTCCACAGAACTGACCTTGCCTCGAGCTTGTCCGGATTTTGTTTTTATACATAGGCCGGATAACCCCAAATCATAACATCCTTAAGAGATGGGCTCTTCCCATACCATATGGAGTGGTAGGCACCTGATTTGATTGGAACCCAATTCAATAGCTATGCAGCTTCTCAAGTGCATAACCCCTAAAAGGAAATAGGCAACTCAGTAGCACTCTTCATAGAGCACACCATATCACATAAGGTGCGATTGCTCCACTCCGATATATCGTTGTGCTGTGGTGTACACGGAGGAGTAATGCTGAGAGAGAATCTCATTCTCCTTTAGAATATTCCAAGAATTCCATACACAAGTATTCTCCTCCCTGATCATATCAAAGGACATAATACTTATACCCGTTTTGTTTCTCTACTTCGAACTTATATTCTTTGAATTTCTCAAAAGCTTCAGACATGCGTTTCAAAAGGAACATGTGCACGAATCTTGAGAGATCATCAGTGAATGTAATGAAGTACAAAGAACCAATCTTAGCATGTGTAGACAGGGGACTACATACATCATCATGTATCAATCCCAAGAGTTTATTAACTTTTTCTTTGTTTTCAGTAAAAAGAGCTATGGTCATTTTATCTTTGTGACATGGCTGGCAAGTTTCACGAGATGTAAATTCAAACTGATTTAAATATACATCTAAATGTAACTTAGCTAATCCGGTCACATTGATATGACCTAGTCTACAATCCCTCAAGAAGGATTCGTTCATTTTTGAACTCTTCCTCTTGTGTGTATTCAGTACATTAAGAACTGTGATTTTATTTAGAACGTATATGATATTAGATAACGTGCCTGAAGCGATCAACACTTGATATAGGAAATGTTCAAAACATTATCCAACAATACAAAATTATATCCTTCTTTACTTAATAAAGAGACTGATATGATATTGTATATCAGGTTCGGTATCTAATAACATTTGTTCAGAATCAATGTATTCGGTAATATAAGGCGATAACTTCCAACTACTTTGGCTGCAACATTTGCACCAATCTCTATACTTAGAGACATATCACCCTATTCTATGTTCTCTACCTTTCTATAGCCCATGTAACAGATTACATATGTGCGATCCTGATTCGGTATCTCATACCCAGGACGTAGAGGATCCTGAGAAGCAGTTCTCGGTAATGAACACACCCGAAGAAGATGCATCAACATATACTTTCTTTGTTTGGGTGGCACGGGAATCTTGGTAATCCCTTATTTTCTTGCTCGGACTTATAACAATTATATGATAGAGCAGGACCAACGTTCCCCAGCTCAGTATAATAAGCGGGTTCGGTCAATACATCCAAATTATTATCTTAGTTAAGGCGTGACATGGTCGCTACCTTGAGAGAGAGTGAAGAAAACACTCTGTGTGCACTGTTATAAGATTAGATTGGTTATATATTTTATCTAAACAGGATGGCTCGCACTGTTTTCATCAAATCTTCCTTCAAATCCTAAAAGGAAAGACTAGCCGGGATTAATTACACCCTACATGTTCGCCAATCTTTTAGCCAGGCCAGTGTCGGTACTTTGAGGGAGGTTCCTCGTGCTTTCACACGGACCTAATTAAAATAAACCTTATTTTCCCAGGGGCGTAACCCCGTTGACACCTTTCTAGACACCTGCTTGATCGGCTAATTGTAAAGTGCAAAATTCTCCCAGGAGTAACAATTACTCGCAGTGGGTATCTGGATCTGACTATCTCATAGAAGGTATGCAATCTCATTGCAAATTTCAACCCTTGAAACTCCCGATAATGGTTTTTAACCCTAGCACTTATGACCTTGACTATGATAAACATATCATAAGCACAAGTCAAGTTCTACCCGTCATTTCGTGATTAATTAAGCCCACCCATATGACCCTCGGCTATGGTCGACATAATCATGTTACTGTCCTAACTAATTGCATCATATGCGGTGTAGAAAGACATTATTTAGCTACCGTATACTACGCCTCGGCTATGGTCGACATACGCAACACGAATACTAAGTACTCTATTTCCTAAAATGACGAAGGGTTGCGGATGGTTTTAAGAAAACCATTAACACATTGAACTTGATCTCGTTGCAGAATCAGATGGTTTGAAATGGAGTGTTTTTTAGGCTTTTACTAGTTTCGCTAAAGAGGTCACTCCCGATGAAGGGATCCCGGCTCTTTCCTCGTCGAATGAGGTGCAGGATATTCACAATACCACTATGCAAAGCAAGAACTAGAAAAGCAATCAAAAGACGAAACCGAAGGTTGTAGCATCTGCCAGTTACTGCTAAAGAGTCACTCCCGGTGAAAAGATCTCGGCTCTTACCTTATCGAATAAGGTGCTGGATATTCTACAGGGAATACCGCTATGCAATGCAACAAATAGAGCTACCAATTTTAGAAATTTTGATTCCACGACATCTTTAGGTTTATTTTTCTTTCATTAATCTCATTAGTGATGGTCCCGTCATATAAGTTACCTGAACATCACAGATAAATACAACGTACGCTTATGCCATCCGCATTCGCCACGAAGTCCCGTCATGCAACGTTAGGTTAGGTACCTAACGGCAGAGCGGGGCAGGGCTATCGCGGGTGAAAAACATAAGCAACGTCTATAATATATCATATATATATAATGTAAAGTATCTATCTCAGAATATAAAATGATCACATCACAGAATATTAGCAGCAGAAGACAACATATGAAATATTGGATATAGTAGGATGTCCATATTTTGTATTTAGCCAACACTAGAAAATACGGATTCTATATTCGTGATGAATAACCAAACCCACATCCCTAGACTCCTACGAGAGAGGCAAGAAACCCTGCCAATTCCAGGGTTAGGAGACCCGGTCTCGACTCCTCGAGATGGTCTCCCACTGGACCCCAGAACCCGGCTACTTGTGCTCCCCTCTTTGGGTCTATCCTAATGCGGAAAAGTAAATAATATACATCAATGGTGACATCAACCTCAACCCGGAAGTGCCCCAATAAAAGAATATTACATACATTGAATTTTACATGAATGAAAATGAAAAACTCTCATCTCACATAAAAACCCCCGGCTATTCAAACATGACGATCCAATATAACATATCATAGCAACATATAACATCACATGTCATCAACATAAGTAAATATGCGTATCCCAATTGTCGTTGACGTATAGCAACGAAACCGGTGATACACCACATATTACGCTTATGGTCGCAGAAAAGAAAATGAAAACTATAACAGTTCGAATCCGCAATCACCTTAGACATCATAAACCCGAAATATCTCATACTGCGGATTTCATGCTTAACAAAATGAATTACTTAGAAATCGCATGCATAAAAATTATTAACCCCGTATTTTAGTCACGATATTGAAAATACTTTCCAATAACAAGTCGGGTAATTCAACAAGATTCCCGACATCCCGATCGAACGCTCGTCGGAAATTTTAGTAGACAGCCGCACCCTCGTTGCACCTGACGAAGTGCTCTAAGGCAGAACACCGCAGCTGCGAGCACCCAAATGGATGCTTTAGGCGAAGGGGTTCTCCTGCAGTCACTTGGTCGGGCTATGGGGCATGCCTATCTAATAATGTTACCCGGGGAGTATTCGCTTACACTGCGTGATTGCGACGGACTTTTGATCATATCAAAATCCCGTGGCAACTGATCAAATAAGACTAAATTGTTAGATTTATAAAATTCAAATATTGTGGATTCCAAGTATTGTATCACAATCAACTAGACGATGTTAAATATTTTGATCAAATCAACAAAGACCTTCATCTCCCTAAGAACTCAACACTTGAGCAAAGTTGAAATACCCAAAACGTGCCACAGTATCTATGGACCAGTCGTAGAAGGGTCAAACTAACGCCTCACCTATGGCATTGCGGAACTACGACAAACCCTAGGGTTCGATCGCTTTTTCTTGGGCATAGAATCGAGTTAAGGTTTTTGTTCTTCTAGAGGGTCTATAGAGTTACTTGCATGGCTATTTAATAGACTCAACATCGAAAACTCCAACTCTTGGAAAACTTCAAAGGGGATCATAAGGCAGTGTTTGAAGCTCGTTCGAAGTGTTAAACATCATCTAGGTTACCATTACAATGTTAAAAAATACGACTACGAAATACTCCGTATTAGTCCTATAGCATAACTTACATCACATGAAATTTTGGACTAAACAAACAATACCTGAAACCCTAAAATAAGCATACCAAAGCACAAAACAAAAACGAGAAGAAATGAAGCCAAGAAGGCCGGCCTCCTCGGATTTTAGAGGAAAGTGCTCGGGTTAAAACCGAGCAATTACTCTCGTTTTTGTTCTGTGAACATATGTATCATATACATGACTCTGCAATTGTTTAAATAATTTTTCCAGAACTATGAAAAAACAACAGAGAGCATATTTGCAGGGTTGCAGAAATTGCATTACGGATTTGTTTCGGTTTCGTATTACTTCTAACATCGTCTAAGTTTCTAGTTAGGCTCTGATACCATGTTGGGATTTCCTCAGCACCTAGCCTAGGGTTTGCAAGCATCAAGCATGCCACAACAAAATTTTAGGGTGTACTAAGCAAACATCCAACGAATCATACTAGAAAATTCGGGTAATAAAACCTTGTAATCAAACATTACAATAGAAGTGAATAAGAGATACAATCTTTGTAGCTCGGTCCTTCACTTCAATAGCTCCGTGTTGTCGTCCCTTCTCTGCAATCATCGATCTCCCGGACTCAAGATGGACTTCACAAAACGTAGTGAGCAAACATGCTTAAAGACTTTGAGGATGAAGATGATCTACGTCGAGGGAACTCAAGTACAAGCTACCTCTTCATAAATTGATGAATTTTGTGAAGCAAACACACTAAATTAAATGGCAAGTAGTAGAGGATGATGAAGTAGAAAGTGGGTTGACTTTAGATATTATTTTCTCACAATATTTCTTCTCATCTTCAAAACATAGAAAGCTTCTCAAGCTCAAGAAGAAGATGAAGATGAAAGAATAAAAGAATGAGAATGAGATTAGATTTTCAACCATGGTGAGTTAGTATCATACACTAAACCCTTGTAGAGACTTAACCATGGGCTATGATAATTGGTTGGGTTAACTAAATATCTTAAGTAAAAACAAATGTCGTGGACTAAGTCAATGGTTAGCAAGCTTCTCCAAGCTTCTAGCTATGACAATTTCCAACAATTTTGTTAATTACTAAGATAAATCAAAACCGTAGAAGTATCATGGTTATGGTGTAAGTCTTACACAAACAAGTTGCATATATAATCTTGCATGATACAATGTATATATCACATATATCACATGTATACAAAAGTGAGAAAAAGAAACAATTAAGTGAGCAATATTAGTTAATGTAAAATCATATATCAAATATATAATTATACCTTAAATCATTAAATCAATACTTGATTTAATAATCCGGCTATATTACATATAACCGACTAATATCAATAATATCAATTTACCGAATCAACACTTGATTCGATAACCCGGCTATATCACATATACCCGGCCGATATCACATATCACGAGAATACAATACGGTATCACATACTCGAATCAATCTTGGTCCCCGCGCATATCACATATGTGCTCCTACTCCATTTCGCTTGAGCCAAGAAACCTCTGTGTAGGACACTAAAGACTCGTCAATATGCCGGCAGTAGGTGGTGATCATATTAGTCACCCACAAGCCGCATGCGGTCTGGTAAACGTAACGGCCACCCGGGTTTTGAGCGATCAGAAGATCAACAAGCAAGCCTGCTCACACTCCTGTGAATCCAATCAGTAACACTAACATACAGTCAGGTCTCTTCGTCTGATATGTCGCATAGATAGTCTAGGGGTGGTAAACGTCAGACCCTAGTAACTTGATAAGTCATGCCGATGTAAGGTCCATAACGGGCATGAAACTACTGATAACACTTACTAGTAAATCACATCTACACTGGCCAGGGATTTCAGTTATGGCCAATCAAGCATAGCGCAACATCAACCCCCAATACCGGGAGAGACGAATCCCCTCCTATCGCTCATTGCCTCCATGTGTCACGGGACTTTACCCAAAAACCACCTGTTTGCACGACTCAGTAGTGCCGTGGTAGGGTGGAAATTAAAGCACAGTGGGAGACCCACAAGACTCTATGACGATCTCGGGTCGACAGACTAACCTGTACCAGTGTCACCAGAGAACTGCTACCTGACGTAAGGTATAATACCATCCAGGAGTTCTCGGCGAGTCCGTTCAGTATACCCAGTCTCTACTGAGCACCCGTATACCATCTCTGATGTCAAACACCAATGGATATGGGATCATCCATCACCCATCATATAGGTCGAGAAGCTATACGCTAGTCTTGTCACAACCCGAAATGTTAGCTCATGACCAGCACTTGAATCACGCAACGTCTAAAGGCGTAACGGAATTCAAGTAAGCTGAAACCCAGAAATCTAAACCTTTTAGAAAAATAAAGGAGGTAAGGTTTTTGAAATAAAGGTAATGAAATCAAGTTTTCTTAATGCATAGAAAAGGAACATGAATGATGCAAGTGAAATTTACTAGATTGAAAACATGTTTCTTCTTTTAAAAATTTTGGCAGCACCTCCTTTGTATATTTTGATCCAAAACCACAAATACATAATAAGAATAATGGCATCCCCAAGCGGGAGCTAGCTTTTTGCTAAACGGCGGATCACAACCACGCAAGACAATAAAAGATAAGTATACGACGCCCAACGGCGAAGTTCACCACAAAAGATAAAGAAAAGCAAGACATATAAATCACAAGTAGCGGAAAATCACTCGCTCTAAGTCTCGCAACCACAATCCTACTAAGTCTCATTACTTATACAATTTATAGATTTTGATTGATGGAGTTTGCTAGATACAATATGAAATATAAATATAAGAGTGGGTACGATACAAGGTCCCACCTACCAATGCAAAACACCCGAATGCAACTGTGTGCCAGCGAAGCCGCTACTGGTCCAAACAGTCAACCTGCAAGAATTTTGCCACAACGGGGGTGGGTTGCCAACTCGTGAGTAGAAAAATATCAACAGATAGAAATCGAATAAACAACGACTTCTAGGTCAACTATATCATAAAGGTAATACTATGATATCTAGGGTGACCGGGACTGTATATGTGCCAATAAGGTAGTCAATACCTATATGTATGCGGATAACATCTAACAGTAATATCAATTCATGTATATGGATCTCTTCCAACCATAATCAAGGTATGTATGCATGTGGATCTCGTCCACCCAAAATCAAGGTATGTATGCATGTGGATCTCGTCCACCTATATAATCAATGTCTGTATGCACGTAAATGTCATAAAGTAGTGTGCATGAAAGTATGCGGATATATATATCAACGGTGTCCCTTCCAACACATCAAAATCATGGAACCTGAGTGCCTAGCATCGACACTTGAAAACATCTTGAAAACCGTGCCCAGCATCGGCACGTAAATCCTCATATATCGGGCTCCATCAGTACGGATCGGCCCACGGGCTCCGTCAGTCTGGATCGGTCCATATCATCACTCAACTCCGTTCGGTATCCTCCGGATATCCGCCGAGCCTAAATACTATCACCGGTAGGTAATATTCCCTCTGCCAGGCTCACCGTCTACTGCACAGCGATCCATTCTCTCCCCGGGATACTTTATCGTGTCCACCATGTACCCGCAATTGGCCTCATCTGCCTCCTCGAATCGGGTTTCACATGTCTCTCTCAAAACCGAGAAAACACATAGTGGACGCACTGAAATATCATATCAAAAAACTGGGTTTTTAAACCAACACATAATCTCTTTTAAAATATCCACGGTTCTCAAATCTAGAAATCTCATGAAAACAGCATATCTCAATGCGTAAAAATCATAGAGCATGAAGTATGCGACATATAACAGAAATGTAAGCATATCAATATAACATGCAACATGAAACAGTGATATGACATATTAAGTGAAAACCGCTCTTTTAAATGATTCCAGTTTTTAAAATATAACAAGCAGTTCCCAATTTACAATTAAAACCAGTTATCTATGTAGGTGCAATATGTATATGCGCAAGTATAGATGTACCAATGTATGTGTGCACCAATATGGATGTACAATGTATACGTGCACAAATATGGATATATCAATATATATGTGCACTAATATGGATATTCAAATGGGTATATTCGCAAGTATAGAGCTATCAATGTATATGTGCACCAATATGGATATACAAATGGGTATATCCGCAAGTATAGACGTATCAATGTATATGTGCACCAATATGGATATACAAATGGGTATATCCGCAAGTATAGATGTATCAATGTATATGTGCACCAATATGGATATACAATGTATATATGCGCAAGTATGGATATAGCAATGTATATGTAAGCATGTTATGCGAAGAATCATATCATGATGCAGCAATCATACTGTGTAGTGACATGGCAATTATCGATGATGAAGTGTGTGAGCCGGAAAATCTGTGTACGTGTAACATACGCATCATCGATAATGGTGCAAGTGTACTAGCACAGGTATAAGCAATGCAAAAAAATAATATGAATGCAGTATAAGGTAAATCATATGCAAATGCTGACGGGTATACGTATCTAATATGACCGATTCGGGGAACCTATCAATCGGCATCCAGCCTAACAATATCGTGTACGGTATGATCCATCGTATGGAAACCTCTAGTCAAGGGTAAGGATCAATCATCAAGTCAAACTCATCACGCGCGGAAAATTATCATACGGCGGCATTAAGCTAGTAGGGATCCTATCATCCTTTATGACAAATGAGGGTACGGCCGGAAATCACGTACGGCCTATCATCCATGATTCACAATATTCTATATATGTATACATATTTATGTACCTATGTCCCCGTTCACATCCGCAATAATTTCATATCAGGGGACCGACAGGGTATAAATCATCTCGATCGACTCGCATCCGTATACCAACATATCATCATATCAGTCTTATATTCTTTCATCGCATTTATATCACACATCAAATCGAATTTACAAAAACATTCTATCTCTACTAAGTATACGTATCTAATCTAACAAACACACCCGAACCATATAATCAGATTTTTAAAGAAGTGAATCGTAGTTTTGAAAAAAAGGGGTTACGGTGTTTTTAAGGAAACGATATCATTTGAAGATTCGTAACATCCCTCAAGGTATATATTTAAAACATGCATATGATTCTTTGGTTTAGAAAAGGGTATGGTTCGGATGACGCATCTAGTCCTACAGTGCCCTAATGGCCATATTGCTAAACATCATCCTATGATAGTCGTAATATATCACTCCTAACCATCCTCTAGTTTCTAATATGATTTCATAGCTATTCTCATTTTAACCCTAGTTTCCTAATCTAGGTTTCCTAACCATATTGTATAGATCAGTTTTCCATCAAAACTTTGCGGGGGTACTATACGCTATCCATCCGACTTCCCTCGTGGATATAGATCCACTCACCTTGCTTCTTGCATGCCGAAGTCGATGACGCCACGCTCCATCGCCTCGGGATCCACGCGAATGTACCTACAATAATAAACCATCGCAATACGCATTAAAATCAAGGCGGAAAACCAAAACTGTACACGTTCCGCTCATAGGTCAAAACCTATAGCTTTGCGTGCAAAACAGGACCACAAACCCTGGTCGTGGACGTCCAAACGCCACACGATGGAAACACAATACCAAATACCAAAATCAAGTCAAAACAAAGTCGTAAAACAATGCATCAACTCATGGAAATGGTTCCAGATTTTATCCTAAGCCGAAACGGTCAATTCTGCATATATGGAGGGCCGAATTTAGATCTAAAGGGACCCCAGAACAAATAAGGATCAATTCTAACCTACCCTGGCCGCAAATTGCGGCCAAATTGAATAAATCTGCGGCCCAGGTGCAGGGGTTGGGGCTCAGGTCTTGGTGGTAGCTTCATAGGTGCCTGCACGACTCCCAGTAATTGCAAAATCATTTCTAGGGTCCCCGGGTAGCTCCAGATTCCAAAATACCCTCACAATTAACACATTTATCCGATGTCGGGGTTTCTAAATCCGTGTTTTGGGTTTTCTATGCTCTGGTCCAGGTCACTAAAACAGCACCCAAGTCTAGTTAACAGCCACAACATCACCAATTTCCCAAACCCTTCTCTTGGGATTTTCCAAGTTCACAATCCAATATTAAATGATGTCTAAACTTAACAAAAGCTAGGAACTCAAAACTTTTCTAAAAGAAAAGATATATACCTCATGGTTACTCCTAAACAAAACCCTAGAAATCCCCAAGTTGTCAAAATCTGACTTTTCTTGGTTCATAGCGATGAGGGTGATGAGGTGATGATTGGTATCAAAAACTGTATTTACCGCAATCAAGAAACGGCGTCGCTTCGCAGCTAGCCGGTGAGTGCGGGTCGATCCACAGAGACGGGTAAATTTCTTTAGTGTGTTTTAACGAGTTGATTCGATTTGTCGTTTTGATTGGTTTATAAAAATCTATAAAACTGGATCTAATTAATCTAATTAAAAGTCTTGCTAGGGTTAGGCTTAGGGGAAGTTTTGGAGATTAATGTTTCCTTCACCGCTTTCAATGCCTTCTTTTTTAGATCTATTAGATGTTACGTTAATTATCAATAAAGTGGATACGAATCTTTTGGGAAGATATTTCTTCCTCTAGATTTGTATCCTTCCTTTGTTGATAATTACCTAACCCCCATGGAAGACGCGTGCAACCGGCCCTTTATACTACGGTTCACCGTTACCTCGAGGGATAGGGTGCCGTAGGGAGCGGATGTGTGCGTATGCATGGAGTTCTAACTCTAAAGTGAAGATGGCATTGAAAGGGGTGAGAGATCTCATCTCTCAACCCTTTCGCTAAGGCTAACCCTAACAAGCGAGGAGACTACTCGCTCATTAGGGGATGATAAATTATACTAGAAAATAAAAGCAAGGAAATAAATTACCTACAGATTTGATGGCTCCCTCCAAGTAGAAGACAGAATAGATCTGAATGTCACTTCCAGAAATTCTGAATTTTATTTATTGAAAAGAGGCATACATTTTACAGATCTGGGAATATAATTTATAGGAAAGCAGGAGATCTAGGGTTACAGACTCTCGGAAATATGAAATTACAGATTTGACCCCTGAAAATCCTAACATATACACCGACGCACCGACGCACTAAAATTGCACCGACACGGGCTCTGTATGGCCGCGGAACCGCGGCGCCAGGCTGGGTTTTGGCCGCGGTTCCGCGGCCAAAGAAAGGAATTGGGCTCTGGAAATTTTGGGCTTGGTTCAGGGGTTCTTGGGCTTCTTGTTTCCATATGTAGTTTCTCTGTTGGGCTTCTTATTCTCCTCCAGATATTTCAGTGAATACTTGTAGCGATCTTTTAACCATTCACATGACATTTTGGACCTTGCACTGTTCTTTGTCTAGGCTTGACTAGGGTCCGTCTAATTGTTGGTCAAAAGTTCCTTTTTCTGTTGTTTGGTGTCTTTTTCACTGTATTTGCTCCAGAAACCTGTATCCTGTAATATGCAACAAACGTGCGTCAAGAGTACCTGTTTATTTATAAAAAGGATAAGAAAAAGGGGAATGAAAAATGTAATATTATGGTCTGAACAAATAACCCCAAACTTACCTTTTGCTCGTCCTCGAGCAAACTTATTATTTTATTCACTAAACTCCTAACCGCACTTTCGCAAGGAAACACGATTGCACTGAGCACGTGCAACAAGCCGTTAAACCTCTAGGTGTCCCTAGTAGGAGGAGTGTTGTCTCCTGAGGGTTTTCAGCGGATACTACCCACAAAATCCTATCAACTCGGCCCATTGACTTTTGTTCTCCAATTAGGTTTTCCAACAAGGAATTCTATTGTCTTGTACTTGTAAATTATCCACCCATATTCTTCACACTTCCTCATCATTTAACTTAAGATTATATATGTTATGTAGACTTACTTAGCTTTCGGCATTTCTTAAGTTTTCCTTCTAGGGTTACATCTCCACTCAGGAATTTCTATCAACTCTATTAAAGATACAAGTTCTATTCTTCACTCCTTTCTCTCATCTAAACACCAATCACATACCCCTACGTGTGTGTATAAGTCACCCCTACACTTGGAAATTCAAATTAAGCAATCAACCCCTTGTCCGTTGTCCAAAGTACTAATTAGTTGGTGAATTTAAATGAAATTTGCTTACACATCCTTCATGCGACCGTTAATACTTCTTGAGGTACCAACGACCGATTACAAAATGCGCTTGCACTTTAAAGCGTACTTCCTAGTCTTTGCAACACCCAAGGCTTTAGCAGTGACTCCCAAACCAGTTGGTCTAAGGCACTAGGTGATGAAGCACCCTCGCTAAATATTTTTCTATTTTTACAGCCTTAAGTAATTACCAAAACCAGTGTCCATTTTTTTCTTTATTCACTTTTTTTTTCTTTTTATTTTCATTGTACTAAGGACTTTAGACAAGAGCATTTCAAGGTCTCTTCTACTATTCCAAGTTTCAAGGTGCGTGAATGTGCAAATTGTAGGGTATACATTTTCAGAATTTAGACTTAAGCTAGGAACTATTTTTCAAACTTATACTCTAATAAGAACATCAATACTCTTCCTTTGTTTCGACTTAGCCCAAGAAGTGAACCCAAAATTTGCCTATTTCTAAATAAACTACAAGGCATATACTTTCTACCGTTAAACTTTAAGGAATGTTATTTTTAGGGTTTTTAATTCACTAAGTCTAAGATCTAGTTGTTCCTAAATAGTTAACTTATTTGTCAAACTCAAGTCAATTAGCCAAAATTGAATACAATAATTTTTATAATTGCTCCAGATATTTCAATTTTTTATGGGTTTTCAAATAAGTATGCAAATCCAAAAATATGTATAAATGAATGCGGAGGAAGAAGACGTACCGAGCATAAATACCCCCAAACTTGAACTTGACAGTGTCCTCACTGTCATACTAAACCAAGAGGGTCAAAATACCGGCACTTCCCTGTTTATTTATTTATAATTTTTTTTATTGTTAAGAAAAAAAATATATATACAAAAAGGCCCTCCCCAAACTTCATTTAAACTATGTTAGACATTACTGCCAAACTTTGCATCGGCCAAAAGTCAACACCAACCAGTTGAAAAATTTATCAGTAAAGAATATTGGTTGGTGGAAAAATAAGTTGTGGTGGTTCGCAAAGAATTGGGGAAGATAGAAGTAGTGGTATGGGAGGTGAGGAGGTAAATATACAGGTGATGGTGATGCATCGAAACGAGAATGTAAATGATCAGCAATCAGTGGAGTGTTGGCATTCTCGTACCTTACTAAAAGAAATGGGGGTATTTCAACTTCTAAGGGAGGAGGTTGACTCACCACAATACCCCCAAGATGTTCCTGTGGGTCCTCTATTGACATGGCATCATCCATCAATTGTGTATGATATTCACTTATGAGGGAACTTATCTCCTCGATGTCCGCCATAGTCCAACCGAAAACTTGCCGCCTATCTTGTAAGACCGTTAAGAGGGCGTTCTCTTGCTCGAGGGCTAGAGAGGCCGATATGATAATGGGAAAGGTCTCATTCTCACCTATGTAGGCATATCTAAGGTGAGACGGCAAGGGCGTGAGTTCGAATTTCTGAGGCGAAAGAATCATTGCGGAATCTACCTCGAACTCAAAGGACTCTAACACAGGTTCGAAATCACTGCAAACAACCGATTCGGATGGTTCGACTGACTCATCCAAAAATTCAAACGACTCATATTCGGGCTGTGAGTCGTCATCATCCAAAAAAGTGAAACATTCATAATCAACATCGGTTGTGTCAACGGTAGTAGGCTCAAGGAGGGACGCACTAGTGGCGTCAAAACTGTTTTCATCAAATAGAAATCTTTCAAGCTCGCAGTCCTCCAGCGTGATTTCGTGAATAGAGCAAACTTCTCGTGTACTAGTTTTAGGTACGGGGGGCAGACTTCCCATCTTATAAATATTGAACTCACTAGACCTCTTTCCGAAGGATAGAGTCATGGAGCCATTGCGACAATTTATTACGGCATTGGAAGTGGCCAAAAATGGTCGACCAAGAATCACCGGAATTTGGTTTCTTGGGTTAGCAACAGGTTGTGTATCCATGACGATAAAATCAACGGAGAATATGAATTCCCCGACTTTGATCAACACATCCTCTAGTTGACCCCTTGGATAGGTGATTGATCGATCAGCCATTTGGAGAGTGCAACGAGTGGGTTTCAACTCTCCAACCCCTAATTGTTCGTACACGGAGTAAGGAATCAGGTTAACACTAGACCCAAGATCTAAAAGTGCTCGATTAATTTTCTTATCCCCAATCGTAATTGAAATCGTAGGACAGCCGGGGTCCTTTCGTTTTTGGGGTAAGGTTTGATGGTGGTTAATAGCATTGCTCACTGCACTAGCCACTAGCACTTTCTTGGGTACTTGAGATGCTTTTCTCTTTGAAGTGCATAATCCCTTTAAGAATTTCGCGTATGAAGGGACTTGTTGGATAGCATCCAAGAGAGGTATATTTATGCTAACCTGCTTAAATATCTCCACAATCTTCTCCACTTGTGTATTTGGTTTATTAGGACTCAACCTGTTTGGAAATGGTGCATTTTGAAAATTAGTTGAGTCAAATGTTTGTGGAGCAGACTGTGGATTAGGAACGGATCCCGGTGTAGATGTGTTCGTGTTGTGAGAAATGGGTCCGTTAGAGCTAGAAGAAGTAGAGCCATGTGAAGGGTGGAGAATAGGCTCTAAAGAAAAAGGTGAAGAAGGAAGTGAAGAAAATGAAGAAGGGGAAGAAGAAGAAGAACCACCGGCGGGGATGTCATCACTAGTTTCCACATTATTTTGCAACTCTCTTCCGGATCTCAACGTGGTCACCGCATTTACATTGTGATTGTGATATGCGTTTTGTGCGTGACCGGGATTGGGCAATGGTTGAGATGGAAGCTTTCCCTTTTCTCTCTCGCTCAACGCAGCAGTTAATTGTGCAATTTGTGCCTCAATAGATTTGATACTTTGATCGTGTGAGGCATTGTTATTCATTAAAGATTGAACATAACTTTCAAATCTTGCTGCGGATTCTGTAGTTTGCTTGAGAAATGCTTCTAGACTTTTCTCGAGCGAGCTAACCTTATCATCATTTGGTTGAACCAAATTGTTCGTTTGATTTGTATAAGGTTGTTGTTGGAAAGGTTGCTGGTTTTGAGTTTGTAAGGGTGCTTGTTGTTGTTGTGGAGGAGGTTTTTGAAAATTATTATTCCCTTGGAACTGTTGATTTGGGTGACTCCTCCACCCCTGATTGTATGTCGAAGAGTACGGATCATTTCTTTGTCGTTGCTGAAATACAGCATTGACTTGATCCTGTCCTTGAATGGGTGCATTATAAGGACACTCTTCGGTTAGGTGCGACGGGTTCGAACAACAAGCACAAACATTTCGTGTGGGTAGAGTAGGGGCAGGAGAAGACGATGAGATTTTGGTCTCAATGGCTTCTAGCTTTTTCATAAGTGAGGCCATCTCGGCCTTCATAGCAATCGACATATCTATTTGATGTATGCCTGCCCTAGATTGACCAACTGAAGAAGATGATGTGGTCTTGGTACTCTCCCACTGAATTGTTTGCTCACTTAGGTCCTCAAGAAACTGCCAAGCTTCGTCGCTAGACTTGGAGAGAAAATGACCTTGACATATTGTTTCTAGCAACTGCTTCGTTGCTGCGTTCAATCCCTCGTATAATGTTTGGCAAAGTTGCCAATTTTCTATCCCATGATGAGGACATTGAACAAGTAGGTCTTTAAATCTCTCGAAGCACTTCCAAAATGGTTCGGAAGGAAGCTGTGAAAATTGTATAATCTCGTTTCGGATTCTAGCAGTTTTGTGATGAGGATAGAATTTTTTCAGAAAAGCTCTCACAAACTCGTCCCAATTTCTAATGGAATGTGATGCGGTGCTGTATAGCCACTTCTCGGCTAGGTCACATAAGGTAAAAGGAATGACCCTTAGCCTTATTGCGTCATCACTTAATTGGGTTGTCTTCATCATGGCGCAAACGTTTTGGAATTTATTAATGAAAATATATGCATCTTCGGATTCCAAACCATGAAACTTAGGCAGCATATTGATGAAGTGTGGTTTTATTTCAAAATTATCCCCATTTGCCGGTGGGGGTGAAAGACATGTGGGTAAAGAAGTGCGGACGGGGTAGAAGAGATCCTGGAGCGCGACTCGTGCGGGCGCTACAACAGGCGGAAGATTCGTGTTATTCGCACCTGGCAGAGGTGGAATCATTCCCGTCGGTAAGGTATCGTTGGGGTTGAATCCCGACATACCTTCGAAAGAAGAATTTAAAGGTGGAGGTAAGGAAATGGAGGGAATTTCGACGAAGGGTTCGCCGAAGGGTTCGTTGGTCGGTACCAACGAAACACGGACTAATCGGGCGTTAGTATCCCTAGTCCAAAATGACATACACTAAAGGGTAGTGCAGTCAGAAAAAAGAGAAAAACAGAATGTGGGGGTAAGATAACGTCAGTGAGAAGAAGTGGTGGAAGTGAGTTTGCAAGTTTTCTTTAGCGGCAAGTTGCAAGTTTATAAAAGATTTTTCTTTTTCTTTTTCTTTTATTTATGTGAAGGTTTTGCAAAGAGGTTTTAGGAAAGGGACTCGTGACACCAATGTGTCAACCACACATGCACAATCAGGCCTAGATCTAGGGTCGCCTAGGTCTGCTAGACAGCTCCTAACTAGGGCTAGAAATAGACCTCAAACCGCCTCTTCACGGACAAGTACGGCCAGGTAAGTGGGAAGGAACCACCACTACAGTGGGCCTAATTAATAACCACTAGCCTAGACACCGCAATGTCGGTTAGGATAAACGGCTGATGCCTACCCTAGTCCTTTTCCTATTGAGCTCGCTGTCCTTAGGTCTGAGTCTAATCTTTTTTAATTAATGGTGGTCGATGCAAAATGCTTTAAGTGTTTTCTGGGGTCCTGGGAAGGGTGATGAAATCCCCACCCAATCTGAGTTTGGTCAAATAGCCCCTTAAGTCCAATTAAAATATGCAAAACAGATAAAATTTCACTTGCAATCAATTTTAGCGCGGCGCAAAGAAACCTGCAGAAATCTGTTATTTAGAAGGGGGAGAAAGACTCTTTACGCAAAGAATTCCTGCAGAAAACTTTTTACAGAGAGATATATTGTAGGTTGCAGAGGGAAGAAAGAGAAATCAAACCAGCAAAATTTAGTGCGCTGACGTGGCAGTCTGAGCGCGGATCCGCGGTATAATGGCCTCCAATGCGGCGGAAACGCGGTCGGGGGATGGGTTCAACCACTGGAAAAAATTCTGTAGCTCTGTACTGAAAGTTCCTCTCTGTTCTTATATGTACCTTTCTGATTTACGCTCTGTAAAATTTCAGATCTTCGCTATTCCTGCAAGATTCAAATATAAACCGTTCAAACAGATCAAATTTGATAATTTTTATATTTTTTATATTTTCAGATTTTTATAATTTTTTTTAAAAAATTTATATCAATCCGAAAATTCACAAAAAGAAAGATTACGCCGTCCCCGGCAACGGCGCCATTTGATTGGTATCAAAAACTGTATTTACCGCAATCAAGAAACAGCGTCGCTTCGCAGCTAGCCGGTGAGTGCGGGTCGATCCACAGAGACGGGTAAATTTCTTTAGTGTGTTTTAACGAGTTGATTCGATTTGTCGTTTTGATTGGTTTATAAAAATCTATAAAACTGGATCTAATTAATCTAATTAAAAGTCTTGCTAGGGTTAGGCTTAGGGGAAGTTTTGGAGATTAATGTTTCCTTCACCGCTTTCAATGCCTTCTTTTTTAGATCTATTAGATGTTACGTTAATTATCAATAAAGTGGATACGAATCTTTTGGGAAGATGTTTCTTCCTCTAGATTTGTATCTTCCTTTGTTGATAATTACCTAACCCCCATGGAAGACGTGCGCAACCGGCCCTTTATACTACGGTTCACCGTTACCTCGAGGGGTAGGGTGCCGTAGGGAGCGGATGTGTGCGTATGCATGGAGTTCTAACTCTAAAGTGAAGATGGCATTGAAAGGGGTGAGAGATCTCATCTCTCAACCCTTTCGCTAAGGCTAACCCTAACAAGCGAGGAGACTACCCGCTCATTAGGGAATGATAAATTATACTAGAAAATAAAAGCAAGGAAATAAATTACCTACAGATTTGATGGCTCCCTCCAAGTAGAAGACAGAATAGATCTGAATGTCACTTCCAGAAATTCTGAATTTTATTTATTGAAAAGAGGCATACATTTTACAGATCTGGGAATATAATTTATAGGAAAGCAGGAGATCTAGGGTTACAGACTCTCGGAAATATGAAATTACAGATTTGACCCCTGAAAATCCTAACATATACACCGACGCACCGACGCACTAAAATTGCACCGACACGGGCTCTGTATGACCGCGGAACCGCGGCGCCAGGCTGGGTTTTGGCCACGGTTCCGCGGCCAAAGAAAGGAATTGGGCTCTAGAAATTTTGGGCTTGGTTCAGGGGTTCTTGGGCTTCTTGTTTCCATATGTAGTTTCTCTGCTGGGCTTCTTATTCTCCTCCAGATATTTCAGTGAATACTTGAAGCGATCTTTTAACCATTCACATGACATTTTGGACCTTGCACTGTTCTTTGTCTAGGCTTGACTAGGGTCCGTCTAATTGTTGGTCAAAAGTCCCTTTTTCTGTTGTTTGGTGTCTTTTTCACTGTATTTTCTCCAGAAACCTGTATCCTGTAATATGCAACAAACGTGCGTCAAGAGTACCTGTTTATTTATAAAAAGGATAAGAAAAAGGGGAATGAAAAATGTAATATTATGGTCTGAACAGGTGATCATTTTTTTGTGAAAGGGCATAGGGTTTTGGCAAGGCTTTTGGGGTGGATCAAGAGGGTAGAAGATGGAGGGATGTGGAGTTGAAGAAGATGAAGAGGGAAGGAAAATGATAGGGGGGAAATGGTCAAGGCAGCAGCCCCCCTTCTCTCTCTCTCACTATAATTCTCACCCACTCCCTTTCTATGTCATCATTTTGTCTCCTTTCTCTCTCCTCACTCATCATGACATCTTTTTCTTTCATTTTTCTCACCAAAATACATACACCCAAATAAAACAACACCATAAAATATCATGTAACATGTCAGGTGCACTAGCCATGAAAAGATGTAGAAATACGGATTTGGCTTAATCGCGATTAGCAGTGCACTAATCGGTTTTTTGTCAAAACTGCAAATAATAAATTTTAAAATTGCCAAATCCTTTAAATACATTTTTAAATGCATAAATCATTTTAATTTATATTTATTTCATAATTATTGGTATATATTTATACCCTTTTTCGAAAACTCCAATTTCGCAAATCGGGCAGTTTTCGGGAAAAATATTATTTTAATATTAAATTCCAAAAATAATATTTTATATTTTCTGAAATGTTACAGTCTTCCCCCCTTAAATAAATTCGGCCCCCGAATTTAAATTTAAACCCCCAAAATCTAAAACATTTCAATAATCGGCTCAAAACAACGGGGCTCCGAAATCATGGAAAACGCAGAAATAACACTGCGCGTCAAGTGCCCATGAAAACGAGTAAAACTCAATATCGAACTCCGTCAAGCGTCATGCAAATCATCGGATTTGCATGCATATCCTCGGGGCTACAATAGAGATGCAGATCTCGAAATCCACTACTAAATCCAATATACACTAATCATAATACGTGTATAGTACGCATCTTTGAAAACTCTAAAATTTGAATAAAATACATGCAAAATATTTTCTAAATCGCCGCGGGAATGCGTAACTCACGACATAACCGACGGACGCTCATTTAAAAATAATAATATATGTCCATATATGTTTTCTCAAATACACATTACGTCGTTTTCGAAATATCCCAAAAGATTCTCCTTTAAAAACGTTCGTGTCGCTCACGGACACGTAGGAAATAGCGAGACTATAGCTCCTTTTGAAACCCTTTTGGTAATCTTTTAATGCATGCGGAGTACCCAGGTACTGTCCTTAGATCAGTCCTATTTGGCTACTACACAATATAGTGCCCAACATGAAAACAAAGTGTCCAAAAGCAAAATCAGCCTCAAAAGACGTATCCAATAAACACATGCGTCTGGTGCGCATGGAATTCAAATCCAAATACAGGTGCCACAATATGCACCAAAGCCCAAAACTACATGCAACGGGTGTGCACAAAAGCATCTGTCCACTGCAACGGTGTGCATGACAATAATATCGGGTGCACCTATTGTGCACGAAAACAACATCTGGTGCATCAAATGCATGAAATACAATCAATAACTCAAATGCATAAAAAGCAACACCGAGAACACCAAGGTGTAAAAATCAAAATCGTGTGCAACTGCGGTGCACAAAATACGTATCAATGCACTACAAGCACATATAAGCTATACCGAGTGCATAAATCAGTCACCCCTATGAAATCCACGAAATCATAAACACATGCTACGAAGGTACAAAATCGACATCAATGCAATAGAAATGCACAAATCGCAAATCAACACAATGGTGTATAAATGTATGTCAAGTGCGACAACTATGCGCAAAATGTAAATACCCAGTAGGTACAAACATGGTGCACGAAATCAATATCAGGAAACTCGTCATCAAAACTCAAATCCAAACGATATAAGCGTGATACTCCAATCACAACGCAAATCGCAACAAAGGAAATCGAGGTACACCTCCTACAATGTCGAAAAATAAATCGGTGCGCCTAATAACCGGCAGAACAAGAACATCCGCTCGCCTCCTGCACATGGTCTGGCGTCCTCTGTCTCTGGGTACTCATCTTTGTTAGTTGTATGTATGCCATAGAGGCCAGTATTGTACAGATTATGTATATTATATTGGATTCTTGGACATATATAGAGATGACTTTCTTGCTCGACATGATAGTATGCTATCTGGTTGCTCTTTATCTTAACATGTACACTAGTCTCTTTATACTGTCTTATAGTTACATGTTGGTAAAGCCCTTAGGATTTGTACTTGACTACCTGGACTATGATGCAGATCATACTAGTGGGGACATGGTAGTCCATAAGTACATCCTTCAAGGTCCCTAGTCGTGGGTGTATCGAGACGGGGCATCGATATACCAGAGTAGACTAGCGTATACGCTTCTCGACCCATGTGATGGGCGATGGATGATCCCATATCCATTGGTGTTTGACATTAGAGATGGTATACGGGTGCTCAGTGGAGACTGGGTACACTGGACGGACTCGCCGAGAACTCCTAGATGGTATTATACCTTACGTCAGATGGCAGTTCTCAGGTGACACTTGTACAGGTTAGTCTGTAGACCCGAGATCGTCATAGAGTCTTGTGTGATTCCCACTGTGCTTTGATCTCCACCTTACCACGTCCATGAGGGCGTGCAAAATGGTGGTCTTTGGGTACAGTCCCGAGTCACATGGAGGCAATGAGCGATAGGAGGGGTTTCGTCTCTCCCGGTATTGGGGGTAGATGTTGCGCTGTGCTCGATTGGCCGTAACAGGGAAGTCCCTGGCCAGGGCTGATCAGAGATTTGCTGGTAAGTGTTACCAGTAGTTTCTCGACCCGTTACGAGCCTCACATCGGCATGACTTATCGGGTTATTGGGGTCTGACGTTTACCACCCCTAGACTTGATATGCGACGTATCAGACGAAGAGACCGGACTGTACGGTAAGTGTTACTGGTCGGATTCGCAGGAGTGTGAGCGGGCTAGCTCGTCGATCTTCTGATCGCTCAATACCCGGGTGGCTGTTACGTTTAGCAGACCGCTTGCGGCTTGTGGGTGCTTGATATGATCATCATCTGCTACCGGCGTATTGACGAGTCTTTAGAGTCCTACACAGAGGTTTCCTGGTTCAAGCGAAACGAAATAGGAGCGCATATGAGATATGTGCAGGACCGAGAATAATGCGTGTATGTGATACCGCATTTCATTCTCGCGATAAATGTTTCGATTGGTTATATTTGATATGACCTAGTTATCGAATCATTGATTCGATAAATCGATACATTGAATACTAGTCGGTTATGTGCGACATGACCGGATCATTGAATCAAATGTTGATTTAATGATTTAATGTATAATTATATATTTGATATATTACTTTGCATTAACTAGTATTGGTTCACTTTATACGGATTTTCTCACTTGATGCACATAGTATATGTGATATGCTTTTGTGCACTTTTTTGTATCATGTTTGATGATACTTGATCATTTAGTTAAGTATAAAGAATTAATCCATGGTTAATTTGATAATTAGGGTTTTGCATATTCACTTATTTATTTATTTGTTTATTTATTTATTTGGAAAAGATATAGATAAGAATGGTGGCTTTCTTTGTCATTAGTTGAAGCTTCATGAAGCCTTGACTTTTGTAACCATCCTTATCTTCATGCTTAACCCTAACCCATCCAAGTGACCATGGTTAATTCTCTACACTTAACCCTAGTTTAAGTTATGATAAGTATTTGATTTTCTATTTCTTTTTAATAGAACTTATCATAACTATCTTCATCTTCTTCTTCTTTTTCAAGCTTGCTACTTTAATGGCAACTTGAGCAAAAGTGAGTAAAATCCAATTCCAAAGAGAACCCACCTCCTATTTCTTCACCCTCTACCTCTTGCCAAGTTGTTTTGGGTGTTTACTTCACAAGTTTCACAAGTTTGTGAAGTCGGAGCTTGAACTTGCGATGCCTCGAGGTAGATCGTCTTTGACACAAAGCCGACGACCTAGCTTGCCCGTTTCTCCGATGAAGCCAAAGTTCGAGTTTTGGAATCGAGATGGACAGCGAGAGGATGCTTTCGTGGAGCCAAGGAAGAGGATTACCGGATCTACAAAGGTTGTAGCATCTAACCTATAGTTAATTTGTTAACTAGTTTTATATTTCGCCTAGACATCTAGCAACGATCCGTTAACCAGGGTTTCTCGGCACCCTATTTTTTTAAAATTGGCATGTTCGATACCTTGTGAGACCTCTATAGGGTGCCTAGGAACCTTTCACTGGTATCAGAGCCTAGCTAGAGCCTTAGGCGAAGTCTAGACGGCGTTTGCAATCCGAACGAACCGAAAACCTAACTAACAAAGTGCTCTCTGTCCATTTTTTAAAATCCTGGATTTTTGTCAATTAAAAATATGCAGAAAATCATGCAGGGTCTTATATGAAATACTATGAAATTCGAGGGCCTAAATCAATTTTTCCAGCGCGGAACCGCGGCACGTGCTATGCATGGTGCGGCGGTTCCGCGGCCTTACTGTTCAATTGTTTAATATTTTCTGCACAGTAACTCATATAATATAATGCTGTATTTTCTTGGATATTTTTTATTGTGATTATACAGAAGAGTATTCTGGGCTTGTATAGGGATTCGGTATTTCGATCGGATTATCAAATTTCGTCTTTTGTGTATTTCCGGATAATTTCCAGAATATGTTAAAAAGTTCGACTGGATATAAATACCCAATTTTTTCCCTGTCGGGAAATTTCCAAGTGTTGGATTTTTCCGTAGTTTAACGACGTTCTCAGTAGT
Source organism: Agapanthus africanus (assembly GCA_030015575.1). NCBI lineage: Eukaryota > Viridiplantae > Streptophyta > Magnoliopsida > Asparagales > Amaryllidaceae > Agapanthus > Agapanthus africanus. Next base: position 284,460,430 of record CM057344.1, read on the forward strand.
GCAAGTAACGCGATGGACCCTCTAGAAGACAACAAACCTTAACTCGATTATGTGACCGTCTTGAACTGCCCTTTGAACCTTCGGGTTTGGGGCAGTACGGCATGCCACATGTGAGGCGTTGGCTTGACCCTTCTACTGCTGGACCGTCGGTACTGAGGCACGAACTGAATGTTGTTAGACTTATTTCATGAGTTGGACTGTATCGGAAAAACTTGGGTATTCGACTGTTCGATCGGAAAGTTTAACATTTTCTGTTTATCTGGAATGTGATACAATAATTGGAATTCACAATCAGTTATGTGATAACTGAATGAATGTTGTAAATTTAGCAGTTTAGTCCCATATGATATTGAAAAGAGTTTTCGATAATGAGACTAAAATGCGGGATTTATAACTGTTAGGCATGTGATGTCTAAGTATTTCATTTGATTAGGCATGTGATGTCTAAAGAAGTTGCGGATTCCAATTGTTGTAGTTTTACACTTTCTTTTCTGTGACCGTAAGTGTAGTATGTTCATATCGCCGGTTTCGTTGTTATACGTCAACGACAATTGGGGTATGCATACTTACTTACGTTGATGACATCTGATGTTATGTGTTGCTGGATATGTTATATTGGATCGTCGTATTCGAATAGCCGGGGGTTTTTATGTGAGATGAGTGTTTTTCATTTTCATTCATGTAAAAACTTGTATGTAATATTCTTTTATTTGGGGCACTTCCAGGTAGCGGAAGATGTCACCTTTTGTATATTATTTAGTTTTCCGCATTAGGATAGACCCAAGGAGGAGAGCACAAGTAACCGGGTTCTGGGGTCCAGTGGGAGACCAACTCGAGGAGTCGAGTCCGGGTCTCCTAACCCTAGAATTGGCAGGGTTGCTTGCCGCTCTCGTAGGGGTCTAGGGGTGTGGGATTGGCTATTCATCACGACCGTGGAATCCGTGTTTTATACTGGCTCGTATTGAAAACACGGACGTCCTAGTATATCCAATATTTCATATGTTTATTCTGCTGCGATATCTGTGTTGTGACTTTGTGATGGATATAGTATATATGATATATTATATAGACGTTACTTATGTTTTACACCCGCGCTAGCCCTACCCTGCTCTGTCGTTAGTTACCTAACCTAACGGTGCACGAGGGGACATCGAGGCGAATGCGGATGGCATAAGTGTACGTCATATCTATCTGTGATGTTTAGGTATTTAAATGATGGGACTTCATTAATGAGATTAATGAAAGGAAAGAAACCTAAGATGTTGTAGTATCAGATTTTAAAATAAAACAGGTAGCTACAGTTCTTGCTTTGCATAGCGGTATATATGATATACCCCGCACCTTATTCGATGAGGAAAGGACCGAGATCCCTTCACCGGGACTGACTCCTTTAGCAATAACTGGCAGATGCTACACACTCGGTTTGCTTTTGACTGCTTTTGGGTTTTTTCTTTGCACAGCGATATATATGATATATCCCGCACCTCATTCGACAAGGAAAGGACCGAGATCCCTTCGCCGGGAGTGACTCCTTTAGCAAAACTAGAAAAGCCTCAAAATCACTCCATTTCAAAACTTCATTTGATTCTACAACGATATAAAGTTCATTACGCAAAGGGTTTTCTTAAAAACCTGACGTAGCCCTCCGTCATTTCAGATAAGTAATAGTTAGTATTCGTGCTGCGTTTGTTGACTCAGTCAAGGCGTAGTGTGCGGTAGCTGATTACTATTTATCTGTTTATGCATATGATGCAGATTGGATTAGGGTAGTCGTGCGGCCTTGTTGACTTAGTCAAGGGTCGTGCGGGTGGGTTTAATTCAATCAGGAAATGACGGGTTGAACTTTACTTGCGGTCTATGGTTTGTTGACTCAGTCAAGGTCATAGATCGCCTGGGGAAAAATATTATCGGGAATTTCAAGTGTTGAAATTTGCAATGAGATTGCATACCTTCTATGAGATAGTTGGATCCCGATACCCACTGCGAGTAATTGTTACTCCTGGGAGAGTTTTATACATTACAATTAGCCGATCAAGTAGGTGTCTAGAAAGGTGTTAACGAGGTTACGCCTCTGGGAAAATGAGGTTTACATTAATTAGGTTCGTGCGAAAGCACGGGGGACCTCCCTCAAAGTACCGACACTAGCCTGGCTGAAAGATTGGCGAACTTGTAGTGTGTAATTAATCCCGGCTAGTCTTTCCTTTTAGGGTTTGGAGGAAGATTTGATAAAAAGCAGTGGGAGCCATCCTGATTAGATAAGATAATAACCAATCTGATCTTGCACGAGCATACGCTAAAGTGTTTTCTTCTCTCTCTCTCCAGGTAGCGACCATTTCATGCCCTAATGAAGATAATAATATGGATGTATTGACCGAACCCGCATGTTATACTGTGCAGGGGAACGTTGGACCCGTTCTATCTTATAAATGTTATAAGACTGAACAGGAAACAGGAGAATATCTAGATTCTCACACCGCCCAAACGGAGAACATGCATGTTGATGCATCATCTTCGGGTGTGTTTGTCATTGAGAACTGTTTCTCAGTTCACCCTACGTCCTGGGTATTAGATACCGGGTCAGGATCCCACATATGTAAGATGTTACATGGGCTGCGAAAAGGTAGAGAACTGAGAAAAGGTGAACATTCCGTTCATGTAGGGAATGGGGCAAATGTTGCAGCCAAAGCAGTTGGCATATATCACCTGGTATTACCAAATGGTGATACACTAGTCCTGAATGAGTGCTATTATATACCGAACATGATGTGCAACATTATATCAGTTTCTTTATTAAGTAAAGAAGGTTATAATTTTGTAGTAAAGGATAATGTTATGAACATATTCCTAGATCAAAGGTTGATTGCATCAGGCTCGCTACATAATGGCATATTCATTCTCAATCAAAATACAGTCTTCAATATACAAAACACACACAAAAGGAAAAGCTCAGAAATGAACGAATCCTTCTTGTGGCACTGTAGACTTGGCCATATCAATGAGACATGACTAGCTAAGTTGCAAAAGAACGGATATTTGAATTCATTCGAATTATCATCTTATGACACTTGCCATTCATGTCTCAAAGGAAAAATGACCAAAACTCCGTTTAAAGGACACGGAGAAAGAGTTACTGAACTCTTGGGACTGGTGCATAGTGATGTATGCGGTCCAATGTCTACACACGCCAGAAATGGTTCTTCCTACTTCATTACATTCACTGACGATCTCTCTAGATACGGGCATATGTTCCTGTTGAAACACAAGTCTGAAGCTTTTGGGAAATTCAAAGAATATAAGCACGAGGTAGAGAACCAAACGGGCAAAAGTATTAAGGTTCTTCGATCTGATCGAGGAGGTGAATACTTAAGCAGTGAATTCCTGGATTATCTAAAAGAGAATGGGATTCTCTCTCAGCTTACTCCTCCTTATACACCACAGCACAACGGTGTATCGGAATGAAGGAATCGCACCCTATTAGATATGGTGCGTTCAATGATGAGTAATGCTGAGTTACCTATTTCCTTTTGGGGGTATGCGCTTGAGACAGCCATATACCTATTGAATCTGGTTCCGTCTAAATCTGTACCTACCACACCATATGAGATATGGAGTGGGAAGAGACCATATTTTAAGCGAATTAAGATATGGGGTTGTCCGGCCTATGTCAAAAAGAAAAATCCGGACAAACTCGAGGCACGATCAGTCCTTTGCAAGTTTGTGGGATATCCTAAGAATTCTCAAGGATATTTTTTCTACCAAGCTGAGGAACAAAGAGTGTTTGTTGCTCAACATGCCACCTTTTTGGAAAGGGAATTTCTTGCAAAAGAAATTAATGGCAAAGAGGTAGAGCTGGAAGAGGTTCCAGCACCACAAACTGCAACTGACAATTTAGTAGAACCGGAGGATTCAGTGGTGCCCGACGTACCCCAGCCTCTCCGCCGATCTAGTAGGGTTTCTCGTCTACCTGAGAGATACTATGGTTTTCTTATTGATGGTGGTAGTGAGGATTGCATCATGGAGGATGATGACCCAACTAGCTTCGAGCAGGCCATCACGAGTGGGGACTAAGTGAAATGGCTGGATGCTATGCGGTCCGAGATGGATTCCATGTACACCAACAAAGTATGGACTTTGGAAGTTGCTCCTGAAGGGGTAAAACCCATTGGGAGCAAGTGGATCTTTAAGAAGAAACTTGGTGTAGATGGGAAAGTGGAGACTTTCAAAGCTAGACTTGTAGCAAAGGGTTTTCGTCAAAGACCAGGTGTGGACTATGACGAGACCTTTTCTCCAGTGGCTATGCTTAAATCCATCCGGATCATGCTTGCCATCGCTGCATATCATGATTACGAAATCTGGCAAATGGATGTTAAGACCGCCTTTCTAAACGGTGATTTAGAAGAGTGCGTGTACATGACTCAGCCAGAGGGCTTCGTAGACAGTGGGAGCAGCGGGAAGGTGTGCAAGCTGCTTAAATCCATTTATGGATTAAAGCAAGCATCGCGGAGTTGGAACATCTGCTTTGACGTCGTTATCAAAGAGTTTGATTTCGTCAAAAATCCAGATGAACCTTGTATCTACAGGAAGGTGGCAGAGAGTAAGGTTGTCTTCCTCGTATTGTACGTGGACGGCATACTCTTGATAGGAAATGATATTCCTATGCTGCAATCGGTCAAGCTCTTCTTATCACAAAGATTCTCAATGAAAGATCTTGGTGATGCCTCCTGCATATTGGGGATTAGGATCTATAGAGATAGATCCAAACGGATTTTGGGATTGTCCCAATCCAGGTACATTGACACCATACTAAAGAGGTTTAGTATGGAAGAGTCCAAGCGTGGGAACTTACCCACGATCTCTGGAGTCACTCTCTCCAAAGAGATGTCTCCCAAGACTGATTTAGAGAGAGCTCGCATGCAAGGTATACCCTATGCTTCGGCAGTAGGCTCTATCATGTATGCGATGCTATGTACCAGACCCGATGTAGCATACACACTAAGTATAGTGAGCATGTATCAAGCTGATCCTGGAGAGAGTCACTGGACAGCTGTGAAGAGCATTCTCAAGTACTTGCGAAAGACTAGAGATATGTTCTTGGTGTATGGTAACGGAGAACTCCAAGTGGAGTCCTTTACCGATTCGAGCTTCCAGAGTGATAAGGACGACTCTAAGTCGCAGTCGGGCTTTGTCTTTACCCTTTACGGAGGGGCGGTTAGCTGGAAGAGTTCCAAGCAGGAAACCGTGGCAGACTCGACGATGGAGGCTGAATACATCGCTGCCAACGATGCTGCCAAAGAGGCTGTCTGGATCAAGAAGTTCATTACTGAACTTGGAGTGGTTCCATCCATTGAGCATCCAATACCTTTGTATTGCGATAACAATGGAGCGGTGGCTTTGGCCAAGGAACCCAGGTCCCATCAGCGATCCAGGCATATTCTGAGGCGGTATCACCTGATCTGGGAGATAGTTGATCGCCGGGAGATCGAGGTCAGGAGAGTTGACACGAAGAACAACACGGCGGATCCACTCACGAAGGCCATTCCCCAGATACAGTTTGAGAGACTCTTCGGGATGCTCGGTATGAGATACTACAGCAGCTGGCCCTAGTGCAAGTGGGAGATTGTTAGTTGTATATATGCCCTAGAGGCCAGTATTGTACAGATTATGTATATTATATTGGATGCTTGGACATATATAGAGATGACTTTCTTGCTCGACATGATAGTATTCTATCTGGTTGCACTTTATCTTAACATGTACACTAGTCTCTTTATACTGTCTTATAGTTACATGTTGGTAAAGCCCTTAGGATTTGTACTTGACTACCTGGACTATGATGCAGATCATACTAGTAGGGACATGGTAGTCCATAAGTACATCCTTCAAGGTCCCTAGTCGTGGGTGTATCGAGACGGGGCATCGATATACCAGAGTAGACTAGCGTATACGCTTCTCGACCCATGTGATGGGCGATGGATGATCCCATATCCATTGGTGTTTGACATCAGAGATGGTATACGGGTGCTCAGTGGAGACTGGGTACACTGGACGGACTCGCCGAGAACTCCCAGATGGTATTATACCTTACGTCAGATGGCAGTTCTCAGGTGACACTTGTACAGGTTAGTCTGTAGACCCGAGATCATCATAGAGTCTTGTGTAATTCCCACTGTGCTTTGATCTCCACCTTACCACGTCCATGAGGGCGTGCAAAATGGTGGTCTTTGGGTACAGTCCCGAGTCACATAGAGGCAATGAGTGATAGGAGGGGTTTCGTCTCTCCCGGTATTGGGGGTAGATGTTGCGCTGTGCTCGATTGGCCGTAACAGGGAAGTCCCTGGCAAGGGCTGATCAGAGATTTGCTGGTAAGTGTTACCAGTAGTTTCTCGACCCGTTACGAGCCTCACATCGGCACGACTTATCAGGTAATTGGGGTCTGACGTTTACCACCCCTAGACTTGATATGCGACGTATCAGACGAAGAGACCGGACTGTACGGTAAGTGTTACTGGTCGGATTCGCAGGAGTGTGAGCGGGCTAGCTCGTCGATCTTCTGATCGTTCAATACCCGGGTGGCCGTTACGTTTAGCAGACCGCTTGCGGCTTGTGGGTGCTTGATATGATCATCATCTGCTACCGGCGTATTGACGAGTCTTTAGAGTCCTACACAGAGGTTTCCTGGTTCAAGCGAAACGAAATAGGAGCGCATATGAGATATGTGCAGGACCGAGAATAATGCGTGTATGTGATACCGCATTTCATTCTCGCGATAAATGTTTCGATTGGTTATATTTGATATGACCTAGTTATCGAATCATTGATTCGATAAATCGATACATTGAATACTAGTCGGTTATGTGCGACATGACCGGATCATTGAATCAAATGTTGATTTAATGATTTAATTTATAATTACATATTTGATATATTACTTTGCATTAACTAGTATTGGTTCACTTTATACGGATTTTCTCACTTGATGCACATAGTATATGTGATATGCTTTTGTGCACTTTTTTGTATCATGTTTGATGATACTTGATCATTTAGTTAAGTATATAGAATTAATCCATGGTTAATTTGATAATTAGGGTTTTGCATATTCATTTATTTATTTATTTGTTTATTTATTTATTTGGAAAAGATATAGATAAGAATGGTGGCTTTCTTTGTCATTAGTTGAAGCTTCATGAAGCCTTGACTTTTGTAACCATCCTTATCTTCATGCTTAACCCTAACCCATCCAAGTGACCATGGTTAATTCTCTACACTTAACCCTAGTTTAAGTTATGATAAGTATTTGATTTTCTATTTCTTTTTAATAGAACTTATCATAACTATCTTCATCTTCTTCTTCTTTTTCAAGCTTGCTACTTTAATGGCAACTTGAGCAAAAGTGAGTAAAATCCAATTCCAAAGAGAACCCACCTCCTATTTCTTCACCCTCTACCTCTTGCCAAGTTGTTTTGGGTGTTTACTTCACAAGTTTCACAAGTTTGTGAAGTCGGAGCTTGAACTTGCGATGCCTCGAGGTAGATCATCTTTGACACAAAGCCGACGACCTGGCTTGCCCGTTTCTCCGATGAAGCCAAAGTTCGAGTTTGGGAATCGAGATGGATAGCGAGAGGATGCCTTCGTGGAGCCAAGGAAGAGGATTACCGGATCTACAAAGGTTGTAGCATCTAACCTATAGTTAATTTGTTAACTAGTTTTATATTTCGCCTAGACATCTAGCAACGATCCGTTAACTAGGGTTTCTCGGCACCATATTTTTTTAAAATTGGCATGTTCGATGCCTTGTGAGACCTCTATAGGGTGCCTAGGAACCTTTCAATCTTCTCCTCGCATTACCAATCCCGCAATCCATCGGCTCATCGGCCCTGTCAGGTGTGTTAACGGGAACGATTCCGTTCTGGCACTTCTCTGGTCATCTCTTGGTCAATCATCATGACCACTCGTAAGGCAGCACATCACTGGCTTCGGCCTCTAGTTTTCTGAATACACGTGACACATCTGATCCTGGGTGCAAATCTCATTGCAGCAGTGCCCCGGAAGAAATCCTGCTCAAGGTCTCTTCCAATCTCGCCTATGTCGAACTGTACGGAGGTTGGTACTCTTACATAATCCTTTCTCATTTTCTGGACATCTGCATGTTCCGCACATCATTCCTCGAAAACTGGCCGTATCCCGACGCCTCTATAAGCATATCAGTCTTTGATCTCGACGGGGAGTAATAACAGCTCGTCAGCATCACGCTTGAACCTCTGGCACCACTCGCTTTTGTCATCGTCCGCTTCGACGTCACGTCTTGCCATCTGCGCACTGCAACGATTGTCGGCCATGGTCAATCCGAAGTCTCTCGCACGGACTCGAAGTCACGAACTCGGTATCTTCATCACTCTGTAGAAGATGTCTGGCAGAACCCATCCTCGGGAGCTCGTCCTAACCATCAGAGGAATACTCGATACTCATCCGTCCTCGATAAACTCATAACGCATCAGGGTGAGGTCCTCTATACGAAGATGGTCAGCTTGCTGATCTCTTATCACATGATATCTGGACGACGTCAAACTTTTCGATCGAGTCATCGAGATCCTAAAATTTCCCGAAGGCTCAACACCTGAGCGCAGTCTAAAATTATTTGGTACATACCACAGCACCTCTGGACCAGCTGTAAAAGGGCAAACCCAAGCCTCACTGATGGCACCGCTAAACTGCCACAAACCCTAAGGGTCAAAGCGGTTCCATGGTCATCGTGTTGAGTTAGGGTTTCATTCTTCTAGAGGGTCTACAGAATTACCAGCATGTTCCTCCGAACACTTTAAACTTGGGAAAAATGGGTTTCTGACACTCGTTCGAACCTTTTAGCTTCACCTATACAACATGTGAATACCTTTCGCCCGCATGCCAAACAATGCCTCAATGCTCCAGGAAAGGCGATACATCGGCGGTCATCTCTGGATCGGTCTGCTCTACATCTGAGTAAGATTCTCTCCACACTGGAAATCTTCAACTCAATTGTTCCTGCGTCGGCGCATCAATCTAACGAATCACCATCGTCTCGCAAATCGGGGTAGACTAGCTATCATCTGTCGCATTTCTTCCTGGAAACTCCGGCGATCTTAGCTCGTAAGCTCTGGAAGCGACATCCCGTCATCTCAGCAACAGCTGGGTCACCGGTCTGCACGGTAGGCGACACCAAAATCTTTGAGGTATGCTGTACATCAACAATCCCCTCGCAACTGGCAGCTCTATCAAAGGCCCGATCATTTGGTACAAAACCAAACACTCGCCTCAACAGGAGGTCACAACACAAAGCTACATCGAGACGTCCCCATGTCACCAGAAAACACAATGGTTGGCCCTCGTACCAGCCGAGCTCGCCGTGACCGCAACACTAGTAGCAGATCAAACTGAGCTCAAACTATGGTGATTGGGACCTCAATCGAGTATCGAAGAAAGCAGATCAACAGTATGAGAGGAAACAACAAATCCAGAATGGATACATGATCATAAGAAGGAACAGCATCAATGAAAGTATGATCATGAACTAATAGAATCGAGGATCTCCAATGGATGTATAATCATGGGTATAAAGAGAATAATAAGTCACAAAAATATGTACATCCCAAGGTTTCTTAAGTGGAGTATTGTATCGTAAATATGCCGCGGAACATACGTACGGTACGTTACTCTACTCAAGCTACCTACTCCATCAATCAGGGTTAGCCTATAAAACGAAAGTTCGGGTCTAATACCCCCTCGTCCAAGTCTAAGTTCGATAAGATCAAGCCTAGATTCCGAAATACATACCCGCCCTAGACTCTGCATAGTCAAATGTAGACTCGAACAAGGTTAAACCTAGCGCTCTGATACCAACTTTGTCATGACCCGAAATATTAGCTCGTGACCAGCACTTGAATCACGCAACGTCTAAAGGCGTAACGGAATTCAAGTAAGCTGAAACCCAGAAATCTAAACCTTATAGAAAAATAAAGGAGGTTAGATTTTTGAAATAAAGGTAATGAAATCAAGTTTTCTTAATGAATAGAAAAGGAACATGAATGATGCAAGTGAAATTTACAAGTTTGAAAACATGTTTCGTCTTTTAAAAATTTTGGCAGTACCTCCTTTGTATATTTTGATCCAAAACTATAAATACATAATAAGAATAATGGCATCCCCAAGCGGGAGCTAGCTCTTCGCCAAACGGCGGATCACAACCACGCAAGACAATAAAAGATATGTATACGACCCCCAACGACGAAGTTCACCACAAAAGATAAAGAAAAGTAAGACATATAAATCACAAGTAGCGGAAAACCCCTCGCTCTAAGTCTCGCAACCACAATTCCACTAAGTCTCATTACTTATACAATTTACAAGTTTTGATTGATGGAGTTTGCTAGATACAATATGAAATATAAACACTAGAGTGGGTACGATACAAGGTCCTACCTACCAATGCAAAACACCCGAATGCAACTGTGTGCCAGTGAAGCCGCTACTGGTCCAAGCGGTCAACCTGCAAGAAATTTGGTACAACGGAGGTGAGTTGCTAACTCATGAGTAGAAAAATATCAACAGATAGAAATCGAATAAACAACGACTCCTAGGTCAACTATATCATAAAGGTAATACTTTGATATCTAGGGTGACCGGGTCTGTATATGTGCCGACAAAGTAGTCAATACCTATATGCATGTGGATAACATCTAACAGTAATATCAATGCATGTATATGGATCTCGTCCAACCATAATCAAGGTATGTATGCATGTGGATCTCGTCCACCCAAAATCAAGGTATGTATGCCTGTGGATCTCGTCCACCCATATAATCAATGTCTGTATGCACGTAAATTTCATAAAGGAGTGTGCATGAAAGTATGAGGATATATATATCAACGGTGTCCCTCCCGACACATCAAAATCATGGAACCTGAGCGCCTAGCATCGACACTCGAAAACATCATGAAAACCGTGCCTAGCATCGGCATGTAAATCTCATATATCAAGCACCATCAGTCTGGATCGGCCCACAGGCTCCGTCAGTCCGGATCGGCCCATATCATCTCTCGACTCCGGTCGGTATCCTCCAGATATCCGCCGGGCCCAAATACTATCACCGGTAGGTAGTAGTCCCTCTGCCAGGCTCACCGTCTACTGCACAGCAATCCGTTCTCGCCCCGGGGTACCATACCGGGTCCACCATGTACCCGCAATCGGCCTCATCCACCTCCTCGAATCGGGTTTCACATGTCGCTCTCAGAACTGAGAAAACACATGGTGGATGCACTGAAATATCATATCAAGAGAAACCGGGTTTTTAAAACAACACATAATCTCTTTTAAAATATCCACGGTTCTTAAATCCAGAAATCTCATGAAAACAGCATATCTCAATGCGTAAAAATCATAGAGCATGATGTATGCGAGATATAACAGAAATGTAAGCATATCAATATATCATACAACATGGAACAGCGATATGACATATTAAGGGAAAACCGCTCTTTTAAATGATTCCAGTTTTTAAAATATAACATGCGGTTCCTAATTTCCAATTAAAACCAGTTATCTATGTAGGTGCAATATGTATATGCGCAAGTATAGATGTACCAATGTATGTGTGCACCAATATGGATGTACAATGTATATGTGCGCAAATATGGATATATCAATGTACATGTGCACCAATATGGATATACAAATGGGTATATTCGCAAGTATAGATGTATCAATGTATATGTGCACCAATATGTATATACAAATGGGTATATCCGCAAGTATAGATATATCAATGTATATATGCACCAATATGGATATACAAATGGGTATATCCGCAAGTATAGATGTACCAATGTATATGTGCACCAATATGGATATACAATGTATATATATGCGTAAGTATGGATATAGCAATGTATATGTAAGCATGTTATGCGAAGAATCATATCATGATTCTGCAATCCTACTGTGTAGTGACATGGCAATTATCGATGATGAAGTGTATGAGCCGGCAAATCTGTGTACGTATAACATACGCATCATCGATAATGGTGCAAGTGTACAAGCAATGTAATAGAAATAATATGAATGCAGCATAAAGTAAATCATATGCAAATGCTGACGGGTATACGTATCAAATATGACCGAGTCGGGGAATCTATCAATCGGTATCCAGCCTAACAATATTGCATACGGTATGATCCATCGTACGGCAATCTCTAGTCAAAGGTAAGGATCAATCATCAAGTAAAAACTCATTACGCACGGAAAATCATCGTACGGCGGCATTAAGCTAATAGGGATCCTATCATCCTATACGACAAATGAGGGTACGGCCTGAAATCACGTACGGCCTATCATCCATAATTCACAACATTCTATATATGCATACATATTTATGTACCTATCTCCCGGTTCACATCCGCAATAATCTCATATCAGGGGACCGGCAGGGTATAAATCATCTCGACCGACTCGTGTCCGTATACCAACATATCATCATATCAGTCTTATATTCTTTCATCGCATTTATATCACATATCAAATCGAATTTACATAAACATTCTATCTCTACTAAGTATAAGTATCTAATCTAACAAACACACCCGAACAATACAATCAGATTTTTAAATAAGTGAATCGTAGTTTTGAAAATAGGGGCTGCGGTGTTTTTAAGGAAAAGATATCATTTGAAGATCCGTAACATCCGTCAAGGTATATATTTAAAACATGCATACGATTCTTTGGTTTAGAAAAGGGTATGGTTCGGATGACGCATCTACACCGACTATCTAGTCCTACATTGCCCTAACGGCAATATAGCTAAACATCATCCTATGATAGTCATAATATAACACTCCTAACTATCCTCTAGTTTCTAATATGGTTTTGTAGCTATCCTCATTCTAACCCTAGTTTCCTAACCATATTCTGTAGATCAGTTTTCCATCAAAACTTTGCGGGGGTGCTATACGTCATCCACCAGACATCCCCCGTGGATATAGATCCACTCACCTTGCTTCTTGATTGCCTAAGTCGATGACGCCATGCTCCATCGCCTCGGGATCCACGCGAATGTACCTACTATAATAAACCATCGCAATGCGCATTAAAATCAAGGCGGAAAACCAAAACGGTACACGTTTCGCTCATAGGTCAAAACCTATAGCTTTGCGTGCAAAACACGACTAAAAATCCTGGTCTTGGATGTCCAAACGCCACACGACGGAAACACAATACCAAATACCAAAATCAAGTCAAAACGATGTCGTAAAATAATGCATCAACTTATGGAAATGGTCCCAGATTTTACCCTAAGCCAAATTGGTCAATTCTGCATATATGGGGAGCCTAATTCACATCTAAAGGGACCCCAGAACAAATACGGATCAATTCTAACCTACCTAGGCCGCAAATTGCTGCCATATTGAATAAATCTGCAGCCCAGGTGCAGGGGTTGGGGCTCAGGTCTTGGTGGTAGCTTCCTAGATGCCTGCACGACTCCTAATAATTGCAAAATCATTTCTAGTGTCCCCGGGTAGCTCCAGATTCCAAAATACCCTCACAATTCACACATTTATCCGATGTCGGGGTTTATAATCCATGTTTTGGGTTTTCTAAGCTCTGGTCTGGGTCACTAAAACAGCACCCAAGTCTAGTTAACAGCTACAACATCACCAATTTCCCAAACCCTTCTCTTGGGATTTTCCAAGTTCACAATCCAATATTAAATGATGTCTAAACATAACAAAAGCTAGGAATTCAAAACTATTCTAAAAGAAAAGAGATATACCTCATGGTTACTCCCAAACAAAACCCTAGAAATCCCCAAGTTGTCAAAATCCGACTTTTCTTGGTTCATAGCAATGAGGGTGAGGAGGTGATCATTTTTTTGTGAAAGGGCATAGGGTTTTGGCAAGGCATTTGGGGTGGATCAAGAGGGTAGAAGACGGAGGGATGTGGAGTTGAGGGAGATGAAGAGGTAAGGAAAATGATAGGGGGGAAATGGTCAAGGCAGCAGCCCCCTTCTCTCTCTCACTACAATTCTCACCCACTCCTTTTCTATGTCAACATTTTGTCTCCTTTCTCTCTCCTCACTCATCATGACACCTTTTTCTTTCTCTTTTCTCACCAAAACACATACACCCAAATAAAACAACACCATGAAATAACATGTAACATGTCATGGTGCACTAGCCATGAAAAGATGTAGAAATACAGATTTGGCTTAATCGTGATTAGCAGTGCACTAATCGGGTTTTTGTCAAAACTGCATATAATAAATTTTAAAATTGCCAAATCCTTTAAATAAAATTTTAAATGCATAAATCATTTTAATTTATATTTATTTAATAATTATTGATATATATTTATACCCTTTTTCGAAAACCCCAATTTCGCAAATCGGGCAGTTTTCGGGAAAAATATTATTTTAATATAAAATTCCAAAAATAATATTTTATATTTTCTGAAATGTTATAATTCTACTCTTGAGTATCGATGCCCTATCTCGATATTCTCTCGACTAGGAACAATTAAATGATATACTTATAGACTCCCCAGGCCTACACTAGTATGATCTGCATCATAATCCTGTAGTCAAGTACACATCCTAAGAGGTTTATCAACATGTAACAAAGAGACATCAAGTATACATGTTAAGATAAGGAGCAACCAGATAGCATATTATCATGTTGAGCAAGAAAGTCCTACATATGTATGTCCAAGCATCCACTATAATATACATCATATGTACAATAATGGCCTCTAGGGCATACATATAACTAACAACACTCACCTCACACACTCACACACACTCACCTCACACACTCACATACACTCACCTCACAACACACATACACTCAATTTCCTCACAATACCTCTCATTCTTACCTCACTCTCTCAATTATTGTTCCCAACTCAGTTGTTCTATCCTCCTTCACAACACTTCAAGTTCTCCACTTGATATATATATTTGCATCACAATCCTAAGCCCGACCTTCATCAACCTCACTAAAACCTTCATTAATCTTGCTTATGATGACTTAGAGCTCGGAAAGCTAGGGGTTTTCCCTAGTTTCGGTGAGGTAGTGATCTTTACACCCTTATTAGGCTCTAATGAAGTTTGTATGCTTATTAGTTTCAGTTTTAAGCACTAAAATTATGATTTTGTGCAAATATCATACTTTTATGTATGTTTTGGTGTCTCTGTGATCTGCTATCACTAAGTCAGTCTCCTGTAAAATCTAGCAATACAATAGTATAGTGTTAGAAGCCATGAGTGTCCACCTGAAACCCGGACCCTACCCCTCTTAGTCGGCCAGGCGAGAATGAGGGAATGGCCGATACAACCGGATTTTTGGGGACCTGGGGAGTTGTGTTTTTGAGGGTAGCTATCTATAGGTTATCCTTGTTTTTTGGTTCTTTTTGATTTTTCTATATTGTTTATAGGAAAAATCTGGAATCACTTTTCTAGTTTCTAGTGTTTCGGCAATGCGCGATACAGATATCCGACACGGTTTTTGTACTTCGTGTAGCTTGCTGCACTTGCATGGGTTTAGGGTGTCGCTACACACATTCGCCATTAAGATAACACTTAGTAGCAAGTGAGAGTCAGGTTATTTGTTGCCGTTGTATTCGTGTGTTATCGCTAGTTGCTAATTTCACTTGATGTTTGTGTGATATTAGGATCGATTGCGGGGACATCGGGCACTGCAACAAAAAGGAAGGAGGTGGTTGGAATCATCTAGCTTGAGATTATAGGTGAGTAGATTTAACATCTACGGGGGAATCACCCATATGGCGCTAAGCGTCGAGGGCTGGATTCAATGATATAAACCTATGTTGTTAGTATATACATTGATTGTGCATGAACATCATCTTGCACATCCCATTACTTGTTGTACATTGACACTGTATTGATTTGACACTACACCATTACTAACAGTTCATGTTGCACAAGCACCGAATTATATGCCACACACACCGTTAGTAATTGCCATGACACGCACACTATAGAAATTACCATGGATAATAAATATTGCATCGCCTTCGTTATCATTAACAGTTAGATAGTAATTCTTTTCCTATCGCACATATGAATTGCATCATACATGTTTGCATACTACATACATTGCTATAGTTACCGAATGACTTTAAAAGTTGTTGTATTTCTATGTTTTTTGTAGATTTGGGAAACCGCAAGATGCCTTTGAAAACTTGATAATTTAAAAGAGCGGTTTTCCCTTGATATGCTCACATTATAGTTCCGTATTTGCATATCTCGTATTTCATGGACATATGCATTGATTTACTAATTTCATGCAATTTCTAGATTTGAGAACCACGATTATATTTAAAAAGGGAAAATAAAATATATTGCTTGAAAAATGCAGTTTCTCTTGATATGATATTTCGAGGTGTCCACCATGGGTTTTCTCGGTTCTGAGATATGAGTATACCCGATTCGAGCAGTGGTAGGCACCGTCTGTGGGTAAATGGTGGACCCAGTGAAATGGCGTCGTTGCCTGGGAAACGGTAGTTTATTTCTTTTTGTAATTTCGGGTTAATTGAAAAGAAAAATTGAAAAATTGAAAAAAAAATTTAAAAAAATCATCTTGTTATTTTTGATTGGTTTTGTGCGAATTGTGCAGGAAAAGAAGACGGACTGATTCAGATCTGGAGCAAGCTCAGTGAACAAAACCAAAAACAGAAGATCTGAACGGGTAGAAGAGAAAAAAAATCAGCGCAGAGAAAATTTTTGAAGATCCAAACTAACTAAACCGCCGCGGACACGCGGCATAAACAGGCATTTGACCGCGGTTCCGCGGTCAACTGCTGACGTCAGCAGTTCATATTTCTCTGTAAGCATTCCATTTCTTTCCTCCTACACTCTGAGCTCCACTAAAAAAATTTCCTGCAGGGTTCTTTTCACAAAATTCTTCTCCCCCTCCAATAAATCATTTTATGCAGGATTCTTTGCACCGCAAATAAAATAATAAGAAAGAAAAAAATATTTGGCAAGTGTTTTATATTTTGTGTGTTACTGCTTTGCAAATTTAAAACGGAATCTAAGGGGCTATAACACCAATTAAGATTGGGTGGGGATTTCATTACCCTTCCTAACATCCCGGAAATCACTAAAAGCATATGCATCACTCTCGAGCTAATTAAAAAAATATCTAGACTCAGGCAATTAAGGACTGTCATGCTCATTAGGACAGAGGAAGGTTGTGGGCATCAGTCGTTTATCTAAACTTAACTCTGTGGTGTAGGCTAGACAAGTGAGAAACGTAATTTTAAAAGGCCCGTCTCACGGTGATTCGTGAGCGGAACCCTTCTTTCTTCATTTGTGCTTACCTGGCCACAATTGGCGGTGAAGAGGCGATTTGAGAGATATCTCACAACTTGTCGCTTTGGACCAGTTAGGAGCAGTCTAGTTGACTTAGGAGACCCTAGCACTATGTCAGATTGTGCATGTTTAAACTGTGGTTTCTTGAAATTGTGTCGTAGTTCCGTACAAATTTTTGGAAAAACTCTTTATAAAAAAATCACAAAACAAAATTTTTACAAAACTTGCCCTTTGTCGCTAGAATCCCATTGCACCCGCCTTTCATTCACATTTCCCCATTGACATTTTCTTACCTTCACATTCTACGTTTTGACTACACTAAAACTCGTTTGGTGTATGTCCGGTTGGAATCGGGACACTAGCGCCCGCTTAGTCCGTGTTTCGTTAGTCGCTACCGACTACGCGATCGACTCCGAAGTCGAAACTCCCTCCACTTCTTTTTCATCCTTACCTTTACCGGCCAACTCCGACGTTGACCGGAATTCTGTCCATTCATCTTCATCTTCACATTCATCATCTTCTAAAGAGATGTCAGGATTCAATCCTAACAACCTTTTACCTACTTCGGGACTGATACCACCTCAACTAGGTGCGAATAACCCGCAACACCCTCCTGTTGAAGTGCCACAGCGAATCGCGCTCCAGGATCGTTTCTATCCTACCCGCCGTGCACTTCCTACCTGTCTTTCACTTCCGCCGGCAAATAGGAATAATTTCGAAATTAAGCCCCACTTCATAAATATGTTGCCCAAAGTTCACGGGCTGGAATCCGAAGATGCATATATCTTCATTAACAAATTCCAGAATGTTTGTGCAATGATCAAGACCACCTAACTGTCCGACGATGCTATACGGCTAAGAGTCATTCCTTTCACCCTATGTGACCTAGCTGAAAAGTGGCTATATAGTACAGCATCGCATTCTATAAACAGTTGGGAAGAGTTTGTTAAAACATTTATTAAAAAGTTTTACCCATATCACAAGACCGCGAGAATTCGTAATGAAATTAACCAATTCTCCCAGCTTCCTTCCGAACCTTTTTGGAAGTGTTTCGAACGATTCAAAGACCTTCTTGTTCAGTGCCCTCATCATGGTATTGAGAGATGGCAACTTTGCTAAACTTTATACGAAGGACTGAACCAAGCAACTAAGCAATTGCTGGAAACCATTTGTCAAGGTCACTTCCTTACCAAATCTGACGAGGAAGCTTGGCAATTTCTTGACGATCTTGCAAAACAAACACTTCAGTGGGAAAGCACTAGATAGACCGCTTCGTCCACTTCATTTACTTCCTCCGGTCCGTCTAGGGCAAGCGTTCATCAACTCGATATGTCAATTGCAATGAAAGCCGAAATGGCCGCAATTACACGAAAACTTGAAGTGATTCAGAGCAAATTCTCATCTTCTTCTCCTGCCCCTGCTTTACCCCCTCGCACTATATGCGCTTGTTGTTCGGATCCATCCCATTTGACCGAAAAGTGTCCTTACAACCCACCTGCTCAAGGACAGGATCAACTCAATGCTGCCTTTCAGCAAAGACAAAGAAATAATCCATACTCTTCAACTTACAATCCTGGTTGGAGGAACCACCGCAATTTTGCTTGGAATCAAAATCAACAATAATTCCAAGGCAACAACAATTTCTAGAGGCTTCCTCCTCAACAACAAGCTCCTCAACAAAGTCAATATCAGCAACCTTTCCAACCCCAACCTTACCAAAATCAAACGAACAATTTTGCACCCAACAACTCTTTTCCTCAAAACAATTTTGTTCAGCGAAATAATGATAAGGTTTCTTCGCTAAAACGAAGTCTGGAGGCGGTTTTAAAAAAAATGAACTCAATCCTCAGGCAACATCCAGTCTTCCATTCAGTCTTTGGTGCAACACACTGCATCACATGGGCAAAGTATCAAAACCATTGAAGCTTAGATTGCACAACTGAATGCTGCTTTAAGCGAGCGAGTGAAGGGGAAGCTTCCATCTCAAACACTTCCAAATTCTGGTCACCCACAAAATGCACATGTTGCGCTTGAATAACAAAACCATAATGTGAGTGCCGTGACTACATTGAGATAAGGAAGGATGTTGCACAACAATATTGCCACTGATGATGACACCCTGACCGCCGCTTTTTCTTCTTCTTCATCTTCTTCGTCTTCAGAGCCTGTTCTCCATTCTTCACAAGGCTCTATTTCTTCTACTGCATCGAACGGAGCCACATCTCACACCACGAAAACACCAGCACTGGGATCCGTTCCAACTTCGCAATCTCTTCCACAAATATTGGACTGAACCAATTTTCAAAATGTTCTATTTCCAAACAGGTTGAGATCCAATAAACAAAATCCATAAATGGAGAAAATTGTGGAGTTATTTAAACTAGTTAGCATTAACATTCCACTTTTGGATGCAATCCAACAAGTCCCTTCTTACGTAAAAATCTTGAAGGACTTATGCACCAAGAAGAGGAAATCGCAGGTACCTAAGAAAGTTTTCTTGGCTAGTGCAGTAAGTGATTCTCTTACCCAACCTTTACCTCAAAAACAAAAGGACCCTGGCTGTCCTACAATTTCAATAACTATTGGGGATAAAAACATCAACCGCGCACTTTTAGATCTTGGTTCTAGTGTTAACCTGTTTCCTTATTCGGTATATGAACAATTAGGTGTAGGAGAGCTGAAACCCACACATTGTACTCTCCAAATGGCTGAACGATCTATCACCCATCCTAGGGGCGAGTTAGAGAATGGGTTGATTAAAGTAGAGGAGTTCATATTCCCTGTTGATTTCATTTTTATGGACACACAGCCTGTAGCGAACCCCCGGAGTCAAATTCCGGTGATACTCTGTCGTCCATTCCTTGCAACTTATAATGCGGTGATCAATTGTTGAAATGGTTCGATGAACCTATCTTTTGGAAACATGACAATTAAACTCAACATTTTTAATTTGGGGAATTAGCCCTCCGAACCTAATGCTAATATAGTTGATGTTTGCTCGATCTAAGAGATCACCCAGGAGGACTGTGAGCTCGAGAAATTTATGTTCGATCACAGCAATTTTGACGCCACCAGTGCGTTCCTCCTTGAATCTGATACTGCTTTCACGCCCGATAGCGACTATAAATGTTTTGCTTTCTCGAACGATCTTCTCCAATCACCACCCGAGATTGAATCCTTTGAATTTTCGGATGAGTTAGCTGAACCATCCGACTCGGTTGCTTACACTCGTTTTGAACCTCTGTTGGAATCCTTTGAGTTTGAGACAATTTCACCGATTTTACATTCAATTGTTTCACCTCCAACACTCGAACTCAAGCTAATACCGTCTCACCTTAGATACGTTTACTTAAATGAGAATGAGACCCTTCCTGTTATCATCTCTGCTTCTCTAGCCTCAGAGCAAGAGAAAGCCCTTTTGACGGTCTTGCAAGGAAATCGGCAAGCTTTTGGCTGGACTATGGCGGACATCAAGGGGATTAGTCCCTTAATTGTAGAACATCATATTCATATGATGGATGATGCTAAGCCAGCAAGGGATCCACAGAGACGACTCAACCCAGTCATGAAGAAGGCTGTTCAAAAGGAGATCGTAAAATGTCTGGATAGTGGTATCATTTACCCTATCTCTGATATCCAGTGGGTTAGCCCCATTCACGTTGTCCTACAGAAATCGGGCATAACGGTCATAACTAATGAGGTGAATGAGTTAATACTTACTCGCACCCAAACTGGGTAGCAAGTATGCATCGATTATAGAAAAGTCAACGCCGCGACACGGAAAGACCACTTTCCATTACCTTTCATTGACAAAATGCTAGAACGATTGGCTGGGCATGAATATTATTGCTTTTTGGATGGATACTCTGGCTATAATCAAATTCCCATCGCCGAAAAAGACCAAAACAAGACCACATTCACTTGTCCTTTCGTTATGTTTGCTTACCGTCGCATGCCCTTTGGGTTATTCAATGCACCCGCTACCTTCCAGCGGTGTATGATGGGGATTTTCTCAGACATGGTGGAAAAATTCTTGGAGGTCTTCATGGATGATTTCTCCATTTTCGGCGACTCCTTTGATGAGTGTTTGCTAAATCTCGACGTAGTCCTTACCCGGTGTAAGGATAAGAACCTTACATTAAATTGGGAGAAGTGTCACTTCATGGTACGAGAAGATATTGTCTTAGGACATATCATCTCACAAAATGGTATTGAGGTAGATAAAGCGAAGATTAAAGTCATTTCCAATCTCCCACATCCCAAATGCGTCCGAGACATTCGAGCCTTCCTTGGCCATGCCGGTTTCTATAGACTGTTAATCAAGGATTTTAGCAAGATTGCTAGACCCTTGACTCTTTTATTGGCCAAGGACACTACATTTGATTTCGACTCGAGCTGTATGAAGGCGTTCGAGTCATTGAAAAACTCACTTACTTCTGCTCCCATTCTTTTGTCTCCTGACTGGACGCATAGATTTGAAATTATGTGCGATGCATCTGATTTTGCCATTGGTGTTGTCCTTGGACAACACATCGATAAGATGCCGCATGTAATTTATTACGCTAGCCGAACCTTGAACGAGGCCTAATTAAATTACACAACAACCGAGAAGGAATTCATAGCTGCTGTGTTTGCATTATAAAAGTTCAGGCCCTACTTAATCGGCTCTCCAGTCATCGTATACACTGACCATTCAGCTCTTCGCCATCTTTTTGCGAAGAAGGACGCTAAATCTCTGCTGATAAGTTGGACCCACTTATTACAAGAGTTTTACCTTGTCATCAGAGACAAAAGAGGTTGCGAAAACGTAGTCGCCGACCATCTTTCAGGCCTCCCTTCTTAGCCGACGCTTCAATTTCCTATAAATGGCATTTTTCCATATGAGCAGCTCTTGACTGTATCATACGAACCTTGGTTGCAAGATATTGTGAATTATTTGGCCACCGGACTTATACCAAATGAATGGTCGAATCAGGACAGACTCCGATTCCTATCCCAGGTAAAACATTTTTACCGGGATGAAGCTTATCTATTCAAATACTGTACCGACCAAATTATTCGTCGGTGTGTCCCCGAGAATGAATTTAAGAGCGTGTTGTCATTCTGCCACGATCAAGCGTGTGGCGGGCATTTTGGCCCTAAAAAGACAGCAGAAAAGATCTTGCAGTGTGGCTTTTACCGGCCACAACTTTTTTAAGACGCACATGATTACTGCAATACATGCTCCCGGTGCCAACACTTGGTGCGGATATCTAGGAGAAACGAAATACCGCTCCAACCAATATTGGTTGTGGAAATTTTTAATGTTTGGGTTATTGATTTTATAGGACCGTTTCCCAATTCTTTTGGGAACGTGTATATTCTTCTTACTGTTGATTATGTATCTATTGTTAGTGTATATGCCCTAGAGGCCATTACCGTATCATACTAGTATGTATATTACTTGATGGAAGCTTGGGATATCCACAGTTGCATATACAATCTTGCTCGAAATGGTAGTGTGCTACTTGGTTTGTCTCTGCTTTCATATGTGCATGTGTTTCTTTTAGCATATCGCTTATATACATATTAGTAGAGCCCTTAGGATCTTTGCTTGATTACCAACGTTGTGATGGCGCTCAGACTCGTGGGGGCTGGGTAATCCATAAGCACATCCTTATACAGGTCCCTAGCCGTTGGACTATCGAGACATGGCATCGATACTCCGGATTAGACTAGCGTATGCGCTTCTCATCCCGGCGTGGGAGACAGTCTGTCCCACAGCCGTTAGAACGTCGTACTTGAGATAGTATGCGGGTGCTCATTAGGTTACGAGTACACTGGACAGGACTCGTCGGGAACTGTTGGTTGGTATTATACCTATCGTCAGTTATCAGTTCCCAGGTGACATGAGTACAGCTTAGTCCGCTGACTTGAC
Source organism: Agapanthus africanus (assembly GCA_030015575.1). Taxonomy (NCBI): domain Eukaryota; kingdom Viridiplantae; phylum Streptophyta; class Magnoliopsida; order Asparagales; family Amaryllidaceae; genus Agapanthus; species Agapanthus africanus. The sequence continues at coordinate 284,483,704 of CM057344.1, forward strand.
ACTGTCACTTCGCCTCGAGTGTGTTCCCACTGTACTTTGATTACTACCCTACCACGGCTCAAAGGAGTCGTGCAAACTGGTAGTAGTTGGGTGCAGTCCCGAAGCACTTGGAGGCAGTGACGGTTAGACAGGATTCGTCTCTCCCGGTATTGGGGGTTGACATCGTGCTGTGTCTAGGAGAGCCATTACACGAGTGGTCCCTGGCCAGGGCAAGCGAGATATACTGGTAGGTTTCCAGTGTTATCTCAGGGTGTTCTGGGCTACACTCCGACACGACTTGTACCGCTATTAGGGGACTGACGTTTACCGCCCCCTGTGCCCGCCATGCGATGTATCAGACGAACAGACCGGACTGTAGGGAGACTGTCACATACAGGCTCAGTAGGAGTTCAGATGGGTTCACCTCGTCAGTCTTCTTATCGGCATCTACCTGGGGACCGTTACGTACAGCTAGTGCCGCTTTCGGTCTGTGGTTAAACCCACTGCCAGCGTAGTGTCGAGTCTTTAGAGTCCCACACAGAGAGCTATTCGCCTTTAGGCAAAATGAGTAGAGGTCGCATGGTTTTGCGACAGGGTTCGTTCACATCCGCGCACTTGTGCACGTTTGCTGTCCGGACAGCTTATACTAGCGGGCTTTGGTTTAAGCCAGATCCTAGTATATGATTTGGGATTGGTTTTATCCATTTGTATTCGTGTTCCTCGGATCACGAATGCGGGTGCATATGCACAGTTGATTGAGACAGAGGGAGAGGACTTTGATTAGGGTTAATGACCATTGTCATTTTATTAACCCTAATACTTATGTGTGTATTATGATTAATTGATATTAGTTTAATATAATTGTGCATGGTTAGGTTTGTTGACCATTTGACATTCTTGACTTGTTGACCTAGGTTGACACTTTGACCATCATCATTTCATATAAAAGATGCTCTTTGATCCTTGCAATTTGCATTAAAAATGAAATTATAATGGTCCTGTCTTGATTAAGCCATGACAATTATCTTGCTAATTATCAATTTACATAATTCACCTATATATAAGAGAATGGTTCATTTTATTCTCACATTCTATCATATGCTTTCTCTCTCTTCCTCTTCCTCTCTCTCAAGCTCTCCCCTCTCATGTGTTGAGAAACACTTGAGCTTGAGAAAAACCACTTCTTGATAATCTCTACTCTCATCTAAGCTTCCATGATTAGCACTTCTAGCACTTTAGTTACTTCTAGCTTGAAGTTGAAGCCAAAGGTTGAGGCTCTCGGGTGGATCCTTCTTCGACGAGAGAAGACGACAAGGAGATCACTTCCGTTCACTACAAGGATCAAGGAGAGAAGGACATAAAGCCCTAGGTATAACCATTCTTCCATATAGCTAATTTCTAGTTGGCTTTGGTTAGTTTTTGTTTAGCAAAGATCCTCCTTTAGTTAGTCCATGTTGCCTAGTTCCATAAAAATCCGATTTTTATTCCGTTTTCCGCCTCCCCGCAAGCACCGGGTGGGCAGCGTGGACTTACAGTGGTATCAGAGCTTAACTAAACATAAACTGGCTAGGTCAGTAAAGTGTATGGAAGTTTGATCGGAAAAATCGCAAAACCAAAACATGAAAACCCTAACTTTCTGTTGAAATTTTTTCTGCTCTAAAAATAAAAAATCATACGTCTAAAATCATCTCAGGGTTTTTTTAAGAAACTCACCAAACCCGGCCAAGTGAATCGTTCAAAGCGCCGCGGTTCCGCGGCATTAGCAAGCTATTGCCGCGCAACCGCGGCTGAGTTGACTCGGTTCTGGATCGAGTTTGGTGCAGTGTTCTTCTGACATGGTTTTGGGATTTTTAAGATGGTTTATTTGTGCCCAGGTTTTCCAGAAAAGAAATTTGTTTTTGGGGGCCTATAAATCCGTATTTTTGATCGAACTTCACTACACTTTGACTAAAGGGTTATATCTGTGATGTTTATATGTATTGAACATCCGCTAATCGCTATACGTCGATTAGTGGGGGTTATACATATTTGTGATCTGTGTTTGTTGATGGTATGTGTATATGAATGCGTTGGATTGTCGCGGGTGAATAGCCGGGGTGGATGTGAGATGGGTGTTTCTTTTTCTTTCATTCATGTAATATGTAAATTGATGTATTATTATTTGTTTGTCCGCACAACCGGGTCGGGGTTGTAGCCGTCATTGTATAATTCTTTTTACTGTTTTTGCTCCTAGGATAGACCCATGGAAGGGGTGCACAAACTACCGGGTATCTCGAAGTGCCGAGTGGCCTACTCACAGTGTTGAGGGAGGTTGCTTCGCTTCGGGTACTTGGCGGGTAGTTTGCCGCACCCGTAGGGGTCTTTGGTGGGGTATTGGATATTCACCGCGACCGTGTAATCCTCTTTTCGTTGCAGGCTCGAACGGATTGCGGATTCCTAGTATATCCAATGTATTCATCTGTGATCTGTAATGTCTATCATTGCTATATATCTATATACTATAACTATTTAGGCGTTGCTTATGTTTTACAGCCGCGCTAGCCCTGCCCCCGCTCTGTCGTTAGTTCAGTAAACTAACGGGTGATGACGGGGCCCCGTGGCGAATGCGAATGGCATAAGCGTACGTCATATTTTGGTTGTTTTCTGTAATGGTAGGCTTAAATGATGGGACACATTAAAAGAACTAATGCAAGAAAATAAACCAAGTAAAAGTCGATTGGAACACTTTGAAAACCACTCGGTTCTTTTCAAAACTAAACTTTTAAACGCGGAGCTTGAACCACTCCTTTTAAAAGCTATCTCGTTCCATCGATTATATCAAGTTCACTACGTTCACGGTTTCGCCAAAACCATTCGTAGCCCTCCATCATTTCAGTTAAATGTTTGGTAGTATTCAAGCTATGTATTTTGACCTCACGCCAAGGCATAGTGATTGGTAGCTGCAGGATATTTATCTGTTGCATAGATAGAATGCGTTGGTTTGAGACAGTCGTACTGCCATTTTTGCCTATGTCAAGGGTAGGTACGGGTGGGTTCAAATTAACCAGGATAATGTTGGAAAGAACTTGACATGTGACTTATGACATTTTGACCTCACGCTAAGGTCATGTCACGACCCGAAAGTACGGAACATGACCGACACTTAAACTACGAACGTCTCGAGGCGTACGTAATCTAAGAAAACCGAAAACCCAGAAATCCAAACCAAGAAAAGATGTAGAGTGCAGGAAAAACCAACTTAAAGCAAGTAGTTTCAATAGCATAAGCCGAATTATGCGGTTTTTTAAAAACATCAAAAATTTCCTGAAAATTTCGGCAGAGTCTCCTTTGTAAATACTGGCTCCCAAACGGGATACAACATGAATAGTATACGAAATCAATAAAAAGGCATCCCCAAGCGGGAGCTAGCTCTTCGTCAATCGACGGTCACAACCACACAAGCAATATAATATACAACGCCAACGACGAGGATCAAAACTCAAAAGGAAACTCAAAACAACAAGAAACCACAGAAATACAACACGCGACTCTAAGGTCGAAAGAATAACATTACCGGTCTCTATCTCAAAAATAAATACATGTTTGGTTGATGGAACTTCTAGATATAACTGAATAATAATATACAAGATGTAATGATGGGTACGATACAATAAACCAACCTACTAGCAAGTCACCCGGAAATGGAAATAGTGCCAGCAAAGCCGTAATGAAACCTGTACGGCGAAACCTGCAAGAACTGTGGCACAACGGGGGTGAGTTGCCAACTCGTGAGTAGAAAAACATCTACGCACAGAAATCGCATAAATAACGCAATCCTAGGTCAAAGATCATAATATATCCTCAAATAAATAACCAGCAACCCATAATAATGGTTAGGGCAAATATCTAACCCAAGTGTAAATCCATGTGCCGTGTCAGTGCCTCAGGTAGCAATGTATGAATGCATGAAACAGAATGCATGTACTGAAGAAAACTGCTTTCATAAATCAGTGAGATTTCTGTATTTTAAAAGTGAGGTACCATAAATGAAATCAGCATAAAACAGTGCCCAGCATCGACACAAAACAAGTGTGCAAATATCTCGATATCTATGTATCACAATCTCTGTACCTCAATATCTCAAAATCTCAATCACAATATCTAGGGCGCCGTCAATCCAGACCGGCCCCTACCATCTATCTCAAGACCATGACGGTATCCTCCGTATATCCGACGCGTCGGGTAATATCACCGGTAGGTAGTGCTCCCCTGCCAGGCTCACATCGTCATCATCACGCGCTTCTTGCCCCGGGGTACCTTACCGGGTCCACCATGTACCCGAAACGGTTCATCCGTCTCCTCGAATCGGGTCTCAAAATCCATCAGCAAACTCATGGTGGACGACTCATACATCATGGGAAAAACCGCACTTTTTATTTAAAAAGAGAGAAATCAGTTTATATAAGTTTTACGGTTTCCCCCCCCCCCCAAATCCAGAAAATCTCATGGGAATCCGAATCCAAATCATCAATAACATGTAAAACCATGAATATAGGCATAACAATGAATAACAGTATGCATGAAGTGGCAAATAATAACTACAATGTTAAGCTGGCATATAAGGCAGGTACACTAATATCATATCAAATTACTAACTAACAAACTAAGTCAAGCAATAATATTTTCTAAGGTGTACGTGACATGGCAATTACCGATGAAGATGTGTGTGAGCCGGCAAGTAAGTGTACGTGGTACATACGCATCATCGGTAATGGTGCTGGTGTCCTAACAATATGATATCAACATTGCAATAAGAAATTATAACATAAGTGTACGATGCGAAGCGAACCACAATAATAAGCGGGAGCTGAATACAAGACGCAACTGTAACTAACCTGCATTAATCTAATATAAGTCTTACAAATGGTGCCTTTTGAAATAACACGAACCATGGGGTTTTGAAAATAGGGGCTACGGTGTTTTTATGAAAAGATACGTCTTTTGAAATATCCGTAGGATCCCTTGGGCTGTCTTTTAAAATAACCACGATTCGTTGGTTTTTGAAATAGGTAAGAATCGAATCTAATCTAACAACTAAACTAAACTAAAGGGCTAAGCTAACAAGCTGGACTACAGGTAAGGAAACCGCCTAACATCTGAGTCAATCCATATACATACCTGTATATATATTAGTCGGTGATCCCGCCTCAATAATATCATATCCGATACCATATCTACAATCAGACATCCCAAGTCAAGAGTGCGGATCGATCATCAAGATATAGCTCGTACGTAAATCCGTCGTACGGCATCCCCAAATCTGGGTACGGGTCAATATCATATTCCTCACACCATTCCTCTGGTATCCTTTTTATTCAAGATCATAGTCTAGGGTACTGACCTATGTCTAGTACAATACTAATATCCTCAATATACTCATGATCTGACTACAGATCGACAATCTCGTACAAACCGATACCGTCAGCACATAGCATCATCAAGGGTATACATCGCCCGATACGGCCTAATATCAATATCCTAGCATATCATATCTCATATCACGATCATATGCCGACCATTTTAATTATAGCACTATTCACCCGTATCGTCGTTCAAAGACCCGCTATAATATCAGGTAGTATCTCAAATACGAATCCTGCCATATCACCGATATCACAACCCCAAAACAAATCTCAACGACTCAGCTCAATCCCAAGTATCATCCTCAAATCCCTATGTGAACACATAGTCCCATACCCATGTGAACACATAACTATAAAGAATTCCATGAGCACATATAAATAGGAATGTATGCAAGTATGTATGTGTGTATGTGTAGTGCAACACTACCCTAGGGTTCGCAACACTAAAATAATCCAACACACCAATATCCATCCTAAACATCGTTATTAATCCCAAATAACATATAATAATTGTTGGTTTGTATACGCATCCGTATACACCACTGCGGACTGCGGGGGTGCTATATGCCATCCACCCAACTTCTCCCCGTAGATATAAATCTACTCACCTGGTCCTCACTCGCCGGTGCCGACGTCGCCACGCGCTTGCTTGTCGTCTCGAAGTCCACATGGGGTACCTACATATCATAACGCACTGTATCGCATTAAAATCCGACTCAAAAACCATCGACGTCGGCGTACAAACGCCAAACCATCGAGAAAGCTCTCAACACATTCATTTGTACAATTACAAGCACTAATTATAATATAAAATAGCTTAAAATTCACAAAAAACTCCAATTTCACTTAAAAGGTCATTTTCCCGAAAATCTAGCAAGCACAAATCACCATTTTAGTACAAAACTCGATGTATAAACGAATCTAGCGGCCACAATGTTCACTAAATATCTTAAATAAGTCATAAAAATAATTCCCATAATTTAATCTCATTAAATTCCAAAAACCCTAAAATTCTAGTTTACAAAATATCTAAATTTTAACAATTTCATTGCAAAAATGCACAAACTACAATCTAGCTTAGATTTGCATGATCTAAAGCATTAAACTACACTTAATAATGTTAATGAAGTCATGAAAAACCTAATTAGATTTTCAGTCTAACATTTGCAATAAATTTCCAAAACCTAGTTTGCATAAAATTCCAATTTTAACAATTACAAGCATCAATTAGTAAACTAGCAACTAGGTTAGTTTTAGCATCACATTAACATGTTAATCCCCACATCAAGATCAATAGCCAATGAAGAAAACCCTAATTTGATTTACAAACCCCTTTTCTTGAATTTTCCAACCAAGCAATTAAACCTAATTAGCTTCAAATGAGGTATGATAGCAACAATTAAGTAACTAAGCCACAAACAAACCATGGAACAAGGATTTATACCTCACAAAACTTGAATCAACATCCAACCTAGCCTCACAAACTTGCTTCTTGCTCCAAGATCCACACTAGAATAGGTCAAGGAAAAATGGGTAAGAGTTGGATTTGGGTTTTAGTTTGATTTGTGATGGAATTTTGGAGGTTTTTGATAGGTTTTTGATGAGGAAATGAGGGGAGAAAAATGGGGGGCTGCACTTGGGGAGGGCACGGCCAGAAATTCAGGTGGGGGAGAGGAGAGAGGGGGTGTGGTGTGAGGTATGGTGAGGGAAAAGTCCAAGTCAACAAAAGGTCAACTCTTTTATCCATTTTCTTTTCTTTTCTTTCTTTTCTTCTCTTTGAAATTCAAGTGGGGAAAAAGGGTGGGGCTACGGAATTCAGCCAAGGGGAGAAGTAAATGGGGGTGTGTGAGTGTGGGTATGGGTGTGGGGTGATGGAAAATGACAAATACAATACCCCAAACATCCATTTACACTAAAAAAAAGCCTTTTTTCTTCAATAATTTCTAAACCGTTTAGGCAAACGATTTCGTTTCAAAAATGACATGATAAAATTTTATTTAAAGTTTTATGATACACAAAATTTTTTTCAACTCATTCCAATTTGTAATTTTCCCTAATTAAATATATTAGTGACAACTTAAAATAATATTAAAATAATTAATTTCGGAAAATTTTTCAGAAAATTTGAAATTTCACCAGTGGGTCAATAAACACCAAATACTAGCAATTACATAGCTAGAATATGTATATTTAATTTTATAATAAAGATATTTGTATTTTGACTTTTACAGAAAAATCCCTTATTTTACCGTTTTTTTCGAAATTTCACCGAAACGATTTTCAAAACGTTACAATCTTCCCCCCTTAAAGAAATTCGGTCCCCGAATTTAAATTAAAACTCCCCCCAAATACTAAAACATCTAAACCAAAACCATCAAGTCGTCGGGGCTCCGAAATTGTAAATACATAAAACAAATCGTAGCGCAGCGCATGAAAAATGAGCATATAACTCAATCAAAACTCCGTCAAGCATCCCGCAATCATCGGAGTCATGGGGAAGACATCAATGCCAAATCCAAAGCAAAACCAATATGATATAACTCGAAACTATACATGTAAATATCGAATCTATATATGTAAGTATCTGAAGAAAATGCATGCCAAATCTCTTTAAGTCGCTGTGCAACGCGCATAACACTGCACAGTGACGGAAGTCTATCATAAGAAAATAACTATATACATATATACCTTTGTTTGAAATGTACGTTCCACCGTTTTGGAAACAATTTAGAAGGGTCTCCTTGTTTTAAACATTTCGTGTCATATCAGACACGTAGGTAAATACTGAGGTTATAGCTCGCTCTCTGGAAATCCCTTCAATAACTATCAATGCATGCAAAATACATTCAGGTACTGTCCTCTGACTAGTCCTGCTTAGTACGAAAACACATTGCAATTATCATAAAAAAATGTACTGCTCTATAAGAAGTCAATCCCAAAATACGCGTATGAATACTATGTGCGTCTGGTGCGCACGACAATCAAAATCTATATACGTGCCATATAAGTGCACAGAAACAAGATCTAAGTGCATCGGGTGTACACAAAGCATCTGTCGTAGGCAACGTGTGTGCCTGACAGCAAAATCAGGTGCATCTGATATGCACGAAAATATCGATTTAGTGCATCTGGTGTGCACCAAAATCACATATCAAAACATGCGCTCAACATGTGCGAAAATCCAAGGCAGGTGCATCCATCATGCACGAAATCATGAAATCCAATATCAAGCGCCGAACATGCGCAAAATCAAATCAGGTGCACAAGGTGCACAAAACAAATATCGAGTATCACAATCGAAATCGAAGTCCAGTGCATCTAAGTGCACAAAAGGCGTACCACTGCACTGCAAGCATATATAAACTATACAGAGTGCAGGAAGCAAATCGTGTGCGCGCATACGCACAAAATCAACTCAAATGTCTAAAACCGTAAAATCACAAACATGTGAAACCAAAGCACGAAAACGATATCAAGTGCAACACTGTGCAAAGATCGTAAATCCTCAATCATCAAAATCAAATCATGCGAATAAATCCCCCAAAACATCGAAATCAATAATGGCGGAATAGTACCGCTCAAGTGCATCCTCTAAGAATCTCGGGCCAACTGTCCGGAAGTCATCATCCTTTCCTATATCTGCATCTTTCTCTGGAACGACTGCATACTCATCGCGACTCCTTCTGGAAGGTAAATCCAAGTACCATGCCTCGGCATGCGCATCGCATCTCTGATGTCGGTGGAGTGGAACGTCATTTCATCAAGATCTCGTATGAACCTCTTACTCTACTTTTCTAATGTCGACTGCTCTGGACTCGTCTCGTCGTGGCTGCATGGACTGAGCTCCAACGACTATCCTCGTATCTGGAGTCTCCCAAGAATGCATCTCACCACCTAGCATCCGAATGAAGTCGAACCATTCGAGCGATTCGTCAAAACCTCATAATCCCCCAAGAGCTCAACATCTTGGGCACAGTTTAATAGTATCGAACACATACCACAGCATCGGTGGTCCAGCCGTAGAAGGGCAAACCCAAGCCTCACTAATGGCGCCGCTGAACTGCCGCAAACCCGAAGGTTCCAAGGCTTTCACACGGTCATTAAGTCGAGTTAGGGTTTCATTCTTCTAGAGGGACCATAGAATTGAATGCATGTCTTTCCGACTACTTTAAACTTGGAATAATAGGTTTCTGATATTCGATCGTCTCTGTCGACTCTCCACGTCTCCGCGTGAAGTCGTCTCTAGCAGGAATCAATCTATCTGATGACCTCGCATCGGGGTAGGCGAACGAACCACCTGTCCTAGTCATTCATCATCGGGTGACTAGCGACCTTCTATCATCTATTAGTACAACTCGTCCCGCAATAGCTCCAACATATGGGGCGATATCTCGTCACTCGCAGCAACAACTGGCTCACTCGTCTGCACGCTGAACAGTGCCTCAATCATCATGAGTAAGCAATACACCAACGGTCATCAAAATCTTGCTGGCCTCTGTCAGTGGCTCAATTCTCTAGTGCTGATCAGCACATCCGAGTAACCTCATAAAGGCGATCCGCCAAACGCTCATGGCGCGGAAACACAATAAAAAGACACATCTCCGCAATCGTGTGTCGCCGGAATTTCGTCCTGGTCAGTCCTCGTTCGTGACGAGCTCGTGCTAACTGCAACTCTAGCTGTAGCTCTCCCTGCCCGTAATCGTGGCAGCAAAACCATAACTGGTACTGATAAGGCTAGATCGGAATGAATATAATACTGAGCAAAGAAATGTACATCCTAAGGCTTCTTAAGTGGAGTAGCGTATCGTAAATATGCCGCGGAACATACCTACGGTACGTCACTCTACTTTAGTCACCTATTCCATCAACCAAGGGTCATCCTACGCTCCGAAGGTAAAACCTAACGCTCTGATACCAACTTTGTCACGACCCGAAAGTACGGAACATGACCGGCACTTAAACTACGAACGTCTCGAGGCGTACGTAATCTAAGTAAACCGAAAACCCAGAAATCCAAACCAAGAAAAGATGTAGAGTGCAGGAAAAACCAACTTAAAGCAAGTAGTTTCAATAGCATAAGCCGAATTATGCGGTTTTTTAAAAACATCAAAAATTTCCTGAAAATTTCGGCAGAGTCTCCTTTGTAAATACTGGCTCCCAAACGGGATACAACACGAATAGTATACGAAATCAATAAAAAGGCATCCCCAAGCGGGAGCTAGCTCTTCGTCAATCGACGGTCACAACCACACAAGCAATATAATATACAACGCCAACGGCGAGGATCAAAACTCAAAACAACAAGAAACCACAGAAATACAACGCGCGACTCTAAGGTCGAAAGAATAATATCACTGGTCTCTATCTCAAAAATAAATACATGTTTGGTTGATGGAACTTCTAGATATAACTGAATAATAATATACAAGATGTAATGATGGGTACGATACAATAAACCCACCTACTAGCAAGTCACCCGGAAATGGAAATAGTGCCAGCAAAGCCGTAATGAAACCTGTACGGCGAAACCTGCAAGAACTGTGGCACAACGGGGGTGAGTTGCCAACTCATGAGTAGAAAAACATCTACGCACAGAAATCGCATAAATAACTCAATCCTAGGTCAAAGATCATAATATATCCTCAAATAAATAACCAGCAACCCATAACAATGGTTAGGGCAAATATCTAACCCAAGTGTAAATCCATGTGCCGTGTCAGTGCCTCAGGTAGCAATGTATGAATGCATGAAACAGAATGCATGTACTGAAGAAAACTGCTTTCATAAATCAGTGAGATTTCTGTATTTTAAAAGTGAGGTACCATAAATGAAATCAGCATAAAACAGTGCCCAGCATCGACACAAAACAAGTGTCCAAATATCTCGATATCTCTGTATCACAATCTCTGTACCTCAATATCTCAAAATCTCAATCATAATATCTAGGGCGCCGTCAATCCAGACCGGCCCCTACCATCTATCTCAAGACCACGACGGTATCCTCCGGATATCCGACGCGTCGGGTAATATCACCGGTAGGTAGTGCTCCCCTGCCAGGCTCACATCGTCATCATCACGCGCTTCTTGCCCCGGGGTACCTTACCGGGTCCACCATGTACCCGAAACGGTTCATCCGTCTCCTCGAATCGGGTCTCGAAATCCATCAGCAAACTCATGGTGGACGACTCATACATCATGGGAAAAACCGCACTTTTTATTTAAAAAGAGAGAAATCAGTTTATATAAGTATTGCGGTTTCCCCCCCCCCCCAAATCCAGAAAATCTCATGAAAATCCGAATCCAAATCATCAATAACATGTAAAACCATGAATATATGCATAACAATGAATAACAGTATGCATGAAGTGGCAAGTAATAACTACAATGTTAAGCTGGCATATAAGGCAGGTACACTAATATCATATCAAATTACTAACTAACAAACTAAGTCAAGCAATAATATTTTCTAAGGTGTACGTGACATGGCAATTACCGATGAAGATGTGTGTGAGCCGGCAAGTAAGTGTACGTGGTACATACGCATCATCGGTAATGGTGCTGTGTCCTAACAATATGATATCAACATTGCAATAAGAAATTATAACATAATTGTGCGATGCGAAGCGAACCACAATAATAAGCGGGAGCTGAATACAAGACGCAACTGTAACTAACCTGCATTAATCTAATATAAGTCCTACAAATGGTGCCTTTTGAAATAACACGAACCATGGGGTTTTGAAAATAGGGGCTACGGTGTTTTTATGAAAAGATACGTCTTTTGAAATATCCGTAGGATCCCTTGGGCTGTCTTTTAAAATAACCACGATTCGTTGGTTTTTGAAATAGGTAAGAATCGAATCTAATCTAACAACTAGACTAAACTAAAGGGCTAAGCTAACAAGCTGGACTACAGGTAAGGAAACCGTCTAACATCTGAGTCGATCCATATACATACTTGCATATATATTAGTCGGTGATCCCGCCACAATAATATCATATCCGATACCATATCTACAATCAGACATTCCAAGTGAAGAGTGCGGATCGATCATCAAGATATAGCTCGTACGTAAATCCGTCGTACGGCATCCCCAAATCTGGGTACGGGTCAATATCATATTCCTCACACCATTCCTCTGGTATCCTCTTTATTCAAGATCATAGTCTAGGGTACTGACCTATGTCTAGTACAATACTAATATCCTCAATATACTCATGATCTGACTACAGATCGATAATCTCGTACAAACCGATACCGTCAGCATATAGCATCATCAAGGGTATACATCGCCCGATACGGCCTAATATCAATATCCTAGCATATCATATCTCATATCACGATCATATGCCGATCATTTTGATTATAGCACTATTCACCCGTATCGTCGTTCAAAGACCCGCTATAATATCAGGACGTATCTCAAATACGAATCCTGCCATATCACCGATATCACAACCACAAAACAAATCTCAACGACTCAGCTCAATCCCAAGTATCATCCTCAAATCCCCATGTGAACACATAGTCCCATACCCATGTGAACACATAACTATAAAAAATTCCATGAGCACATATAAATTGGAATGTATGCAAGTATGTATGTGTGTATGTGTAGTGCAACACTACCATAGGGTTCGCAACACTAAAATAATCCAACACACCAATATCCATCCTAAACATCGTTATTAATCCCAAATAACATATAATAATTGTTGGTGCGTATACGCATCCGTATACACCACCACGGACTGCGGGGGTGCTATACGCCATCCACCCGACTTCTCCCCGTAGATATAAATCTACTCACCTGGTCCTCACTCGCCGGTGCCGACGTCGCCACGCGCTTGCTTGTCGTCTCGAAGTCCACATGGGGTACCTACATATCATAACGCACCGTATCGCATTAAAATCCGACTCAAAAACCCTCGACGTCGGCGTACAAACGCCAAACCATCGAGAAAGCTCTCAACACACTCATTTGTACAATTACAAGCACTAATTATAATATAAAATAGCTTAAAATTCACATAAACCCCAATTTCACTTAAAAGGTCATTTTCCCGAAAATCTAGCAAGCACAAATCACCGTTTTAGTACAAAACTCGATGTATAAACGAATCTAGCGGCCACAATATTCACTAAATATCTTAAATAAGTCATAAAAACAATTCCCATAATTTAATCTCATTAAATTCCAAAAACCATAAAATTCTAGTTTACAAAATATTTAAATTTTAACAATTTCATTGCAAAAATACACAAACTACAATCTAGCTTAGATTTGCATGATCTAAAGAATTAAACTACACTTAATAATGTTAATGAAGTCATGAAAAACCTAATTAGATTTTTAGTCTAACATTTGCAATAAATTTCCAAAACCTAGTTTGCATAAAATTCAAATTTTAACAATTACAAGCATCGATTAGTAAACTAGCAACTAGGTTAGTTTTAGCATCACATTAACATGTTAATCCCCACATCAAGATCAATACCCAATGAACAAAACCCTAATTTGATTTACAAACACCTTTTCTTGAATTTTCCAACCAAGCAATTAAACCTAATTAAACACCTAATTAGCTTCAAATGAGGTATGATAGCAACAATTAAGTAACTAAGCAACAAACAAACCATGGAACAAGGATTTATACCTCACAAAACTTGAATCAACATCCAACCTAGCCTCACAAACTTGCTTCTTGCTCCAAGATCCACACTAGAATAGGTCAAGGAAAAATGGGTAAGAGTTGGATTTGGGTTTTAGCTTGATTTGTGATGGAATTTTGGAGGTTTTTGATAGGTTTTTGATGAGGAAATGAGAGGAGAAAAATGGGGGGGCTGCACTTGGGGAGGGCTCGGCCAGAAATTCAGGTGGGGGAGAGGAGAGAGGGGGTGTGGTGTGAGGTATGGTGAGGCAAAAGTCCAAGTCAACAAAAGGTCAACTGTTTTATCCATTTTCTTTTCTTTTCTTTCTTTTCTTCTCTTTGAAAATCAAGTGGGGAAAAAGGGTGGGGGCTACGGAATTCAGCCAAGGGGAGAAATAAATGGGGGTGTGTGAGTGTGGGTATGGGTGTGGGGTGATGGAACATGACAAATACAATACCCCAAACATCCATTTACACTAAAAAAAACGCTTTTTTTCTTCAATAATTTCTAAACCGTTTAGGCAAACGATTTCGTTTCAAAAACCACATGATAAAATTTTATTTAAAGTTTTATGATACACAAAATTTGTTTCAACTCATTCCAATTTGTAATTTTCCCTAATTAAATATATTAGTGACGGCTTAAAATAATATTAAAATAATTAATTTCGGAAAAATTTTCAGAAAATTTGAAATTTCACCAGTGGGTCAATAAATACCAAATACTAGCAATTACATAGCTAGAATATTTATATTTAATTTTATAATAAAGATATTTGTATTTTGACTTTTTACAGAAAACCCCCTTATTTTACCGTTTTTTTCGAAATTTTACCGAAACGATTTTCAAAACGTTACAGGTCATAAGAGCATGGGGCAAAAATCCACATCAGGAGTTTCATAAGAACTGAAACTTGCTAGCGCTGCATACCATTTGGAGTGTGATGATTCTGGTAGGATTTCTTCGGTTTTATCACGCGATGTTATTTGGATCCCAATCCTACTGTGAGTATATGCTACTCCTCGGGAAAACTCTCACTTAACGATCAATGCTATAAACCTAGTAGGTGTCTAGAAATGTGTTAGCGGGGCTACGCCCACAGTGAAAAGAGGTTACTTAATTAAGGAACTTCGCGAAAGCGTTGGAAAACCTCCCTCGAAGTACCGACACTGGCCTGGCTGAACGGTTAAGCAAGTATTGTACGGTGAGATTGATCCCGACTAATTCTTTCTTTATGGTTTGAGAAGGGATTCGAGAGACAGTGGGAGCCATCCTGTTTAGACAAACTTAAAACCACTCTAAACTTGCAAGAGCATCATGCTAAAGTGTTTCTTTTCTCTCTCCTAATTGCAGCGACCATTCAACATGACCGGACTTAAGTTATTACTAGATAAAAACATACTGACAGGGCCAAACTACAAAGATTGTCTCAGGAATGTGAACATGGCAATCACTTACGACAAGTTGGGGTATCTCCTTACCACCAAAGCTCCCCCTGTCCCAGGTCCCAAAACCAGTGTCGCGGAAAAGGAAATCCGTAAGACCTGGGAAATATATTGCGCAAAGGCCAAATGCCTCGTACTTGCCTCGATGGACAACGAACATCAGAGGAGGCACGAGAATATGGACCTAGAGTCCATATTTCTTCATACAAAAGAACTATATGGAGAGCAGTCTCGTATCGCCAGATACGAAGTGTCGAAGAAGTTGTTTTCGGCAAGGTTGGCCGTCGGATCATCGGTAGCGGAACACGTGCTTAAGATGATTGGCTACATAGAGGAGCTCGCGGAACTTGGGACCACGTTGGAGAATGAGCTCTATACGGACTTGATTCTCCAATCCCATCCTTCCACTTACGCACAGTTCATCCTGAACTTCAACTTACAGGAAAAGGAAGTTGAACTTTCAGAGCTCCTCAACATGCTGAGTAGTGTAGAGGGCACCCTACAGAAAGGTAGGGAGACATCCAATTTGTTTGTAGGAGGATCTTTCTCTTCTAAGTCCAGGGCGAAAGCCAAGGGCAAGAAGAAGAAAGCCCCCGCCAAACCAAGAGGCGGTGTCAGTAAAGTGGATACGAAGGGAAACGGAAAGGCAAAAGCAACAAAGGTAGCGGGGAAGCTTGTGGGGAAAGAAGAGTGCTTTTACTGTCACAAAAGTGGACACTGGAAACAGGATTGCATGTCTTGGAAGGCCAGAATCCAAGATCTGAAGCAAGTTGCGGCTTCAGCTTCAGGTGTGTATGTTATTGAAAACTGTCTATCAATAAACTCTACATCCTGGGTATTGGATACCGGATCAGGATCTCATATCTGTAATTCTTTGCAGGCGTTGAGAAAGCGTAGAGTTTTGAAGGCAGGTGACATGACCCTCAGAGTTGCAAACGGAGCTAGCATGGATGCTGAGGCCGTTGGGGACTATCACCTGGGATTGTCAGATGGACACTTTTTGGTTTTGCGTAGTTGTTATTTTCTACCAAATGCAACCTGTAATATCATTTCTGTATCTTTATTATCTAAAGAAGGTTATGAATTTGCATTTGTAAGTAATGTAGTGATCATTCACCTTAATCATGTTTTGATTGGGTCAGGTACATTAAACAACGGTATATACGTATTGAACCAACCACAGATTTTCAATGTCCAGAATACACACAGAAGAAAGTCTCCAGAAATCAATAAAACTTTCTTATGACATTGTAGACTGGGTCACATCAATGAGAGAAGGTTGACTAAGTTACATGCAGAAGGATATTTGGATCCGTTCGAATATCAATCGTATGTAACTTGTCAATCCTGTCTCAAAGGAAAGATGACAAAGACTCCGTTCACTGGACACGGAGTAAGAGCGAGCGAGCTCTTGGGACTCGTACACAGCGACGTGTGCGGTCCAATGTCTATACATGCACGAAGCGGTTATTCTTACTTCATTACTTTTACGGATGATTTTTCAAGATTCGGACATGTCTTCTTAATGAAGCATAAATCCGAAGTTTTTGAGAAATTCCAGGAATACAAGAATGAAGTAGAAAAACAAACAGGTAAAAGTATCAAGACACTAAGATCTGATCGAGGTGGAGAATACTGGAGTGCCGAGTTCCTGGGTTACTTAAAAGAGAATGGAATTCTCTCTCAGCTTACTCCTCCATACACTTCGCAACATAACGGTGTATCGGAGAGACGGAACCGAACCCTATTGGATATGGTACGGTCCATGATGAATAATGCTGAGTTACCGCGATCGTTCTGGGGATATGTGCTAGAATCAGCTGCATACCTTTTGAACCGAGTTCCCACTAAGACTGTGCCTACCATACCATATGAGTTATGGAGTGGGAAGAAACCCTATCTTCAATACCTGAAGATTTGGGGATGTCCAGCTTATGTCAAAAAGCAGCATACGGACAAACTAGAGGCACGCTCAGTACTGTGCAAGTTTGTGGGATACCTAAAGAACTCCAGGGGGTATCTTTTCTATTACGCAGAGGAACAAAAAGTCCTTGTTTCTCATAATGCCCATTTTCTGGAACATCAATTCTGAGAAAAAGAAATAAGTGGGAGCGCAATAGAACTGGAAGAAATTCTAGAACCACAAGCTATTACTGAAAGCTTAGTAGAACCAGAGGGTTCGAAAGATCAGAACATTCCCACGCCACTCCACAGGAGTAGTAGGAAGTCTCATCCGCCCGAGAGATACTACGGTATTCTCATAGACGGGGATAGAGAGGATTGCATCATAGATTGTGATGAGCCTAGTAGCTTCCAGCAAGCCATTCAGAGTGACGACTTGGTAAAATGGCTGGATGCATTGCGGACCGAAATGGAGTCCATATACACCAACAAGGTATGGACGTTGGACATTGCTCCAGATGGGGTAAAACCCGTAGGATGCAAGTGGATCTTCAAAAGGAAGATTGGTGTAGATGGACAGGTTGAGACCTATAAAACTAGACTGGTTGCAAAGGGTTTTCGTCAGCGACCTGGTTTGGACTATGACGAAACCTTTTCTCCAGTAGCTATGCTGAAATCCATTCGGATCCTTCTTGCCATTGCTGCCTTCCACGATTATGAAATTTGGCAGATGGACGTAAAGACCGCTTTTCTAAATGGACATTTAGAGGAGTGTGTCTATATGGACCAGCCAGAGGGTTTCATTCAGAGTGGGAGCAGCGGAAAGGTGTGCAAGTTGCTTAAGTCCATTTATGGACTAAAGCAGGCATCACGGAGTTGGAACATCTGTTTTGATGAGACGGTCAAGGAATTTGGCTTTATCAAAAATCCAGATGAACCATGCATCTATTATAGATTTGTAGCGAGAACTGTAGTATTCCTCGTTTTATACGTGGATGACATTCTCTTAATAGGAAATGACATTCCTATGCTACAATCTGTCAAGGGGTTCTTATCACACAGGTTCTCCATGAAAGACCTGGGTGATGCCTCATACATTCTGGGGATCCGGATCTACCGTGACAGATCAAAGAGGATTTTAGGACTCTCACAGTCCAGGTACATCGACACCATACTGAAAAGATTCAGTATGGAAGATTCCAAGCGCGGTAATCTACCGGCTTGTCACGGGATCACCCTCTCCAAAGAGATGTCTCCCAAGACTGATTTGGAGAGGGATCGCATGTCTATTATACCCTACGCTTCTGCGGTAGGCTCTATAATGTATGCGATGTTGTGTACCAGACCAGATGTGGCTTATGCACTGAGTGTGGTAAGCAGGTATCAGTCAAACCCTGGGGAGAAACATTGGATAGCGGTAAAGAACATTCTCAAGTTCCTGAGAAGGACTAAGGAGATGTTCTTGGTGTATGGCGGAAAAGACCTCCAGATTGAGGCCTTTGCTGACTCCAACTTCCACAGTGACAAGGATGATTCCAAGTCTATGTCGGGTTTTTTCTTTACCCTCAATGGAGGGGCGGTGTGTTGGAAGAGCTCCAAACAGGAAACCGTTGCTGACTCGACTATGGAAGCGGAATACATCGCTGCATCTGATGCCGCAAAAGAAGCTGTCTGGATGAGGAAGTTCTTGAAAGAACTTCAGGTGGTTCCGTCCATTGTTGACCCAATACCTCTGTATTGCAACAACAACGGGGCTATAGCTTTAGCGAAGGAACCCAGGTCCCATCAGAAATCCAGACACATCTTGAGGCGGTATCACCAGATCAGGGAGATCGTGGATCGCCAGGAGATCGAGGTTCGGAGGGTTGCTTCAGAAGATAACACTGCAGATCCATTCACGAAGGCCTTACCCCAGACTCAGTTCGAGCGGCTGATCGAGATGATAGGTCTTCGATACGCCAGTACATGGCCTTAGTGCAAGTGGGAGATTGTTAGTGTATATGCCCTAGAGGCCATTACTGTATCATACTAGTATGTATATTACTTGATGGAAGCTTGGGATATCCACAGTTGTATATACAATCTTGCTCGAAATGGTAGTATGCTACTTGGTTTGTCTCTGCTTTAATATGTGCATGTGTTTCTTTTAGCATATCGCTTATATACATATTAGTAGAGCCCTTAGGATCTTTGCTTGATTACCAGCGTTGTGATGGCGCTCACACTCGTGGGGGCTGGGTAATCCATAAGCACATCCTTATACAGGTCCCTAGTCGTTGGACTATCGAGACAGGGCATCGATACTCCGGAGTAGACTAGCGTATGCGCTGCTCATCCCAGCGTGGGTGACGGTCTTTCCCACAGCCGTCAGTACGTCGTACTTGAGATAGTATGCGGGTGCTCGTTAGGTTACGAGTACACTGGACAGGACTCGTCGGGAACTGTTGGTTGGTATTATACCTATCGTCAGTTATCAGTTCCAAGATGACATGAATACAGCTTAGTCCGCTGACTTGACACTGTCACTTCGCCTCGAGTGTGTTCCCACTGTACTTTGATTACTACCCTACCACGGCTCAAAGGAGTCGTGCAAACATGTAGTAGTTGGGTGCAGTCCTGAAGCACTTGGAGGCAGTGACGGTTAGACAGGATTCGTCTCTCCCGGTATTGGGGGTTGACATCGCGCTGTGTCTAGGAGAGCCATTACACGAGTATTCCCTGGCCAGGGCAAGCGAGATATACTGGTAGGTTTCCAGTGTTATCTCAGGGTGTTATGGGCTACACTCCGACACGACTTATACCGCTATTAGGGGACTGACGTTTACCGCCCCCCTAGGCCCGCCATGCGATGTATCAGACGAACAGACCGGACTGTACGGAGACTGTCACATACAGGCTCAGTAGGAGTTCAGATGGGTTCACCTCGTCAGTCTTCTTATCGGCATCTACCTGGGGACCGTTACGTATAGCTAGTGCCGCTTGCGGTCTGTGGTTAAACCCACTGCCAGCGTAGTGTCGAGTCTTTAGTGTCCCACATAGAGAGCTATTCGCCTTTAGGCAAAATGAGTAGAGGTCGCATGGTTTTGCGACAGGGTTCGTTCACATCCGTGCACTTGTGCACGTTTGCTGTCCGGACAGCTTATACTAGCGGGCTTTGGTTTAAACCAGATCCTAGTATATGATTTGGGATTGGTTTTATCTCTTTGTATTCGTGTTCCTCGGATCACGAATACGGGTGCGTATGCACAGTTGATTGAGACAGAGGAAGAGGACTTTGATTAGGGTTAATGACCATAGTCATTTTATTAACCCT
The DNA here is from genome assembly GCA_030015575.1 of Agapanthus africanus. Classification (NCBI taxonomy): domain Eukaryota; kingdom Viridiplantae; phylum Streptophyta; class Magnoliopsida; order Asparagales; family Amaryllidaceae; genus Agapanthus; species Agapanthus africanus. The sequence continues at coordinate 284,504,398 of CM057344.1, forward strand.
AATGCTTATGTGTGTATTATGATTAATTGATATTAGTTTAATATAATTGTGTATGGTTAGGGTTGTTGACCATTTGATATTCTTGACTTGTTGACCTAGGTTGACACTTTGACCATCATCATTTCATATAAAAGATGCTCTTTGATCCTTACAATTTGCATTAAAAATGAAATGATACTGGTCATGTCTTGATTAAGCCATGACAATTATGTTGCTAATTATCAATTTACATAATTCACCCATATATGAGAGAATGGTTCATTTTATTCTCTCATTCTATCATATGCTTTCTCTCTCCTCCTCTTCCTCTCTTTCAAGCTCTCCCCTTTCATGTGTTGAGAAACACTTGAGCTTGAGAAAAACCTCTTCTTGATAATCTCTACTCTCATCTAAGGTTCTAGGATTAGCACTTCTAGCACTTTAGTTACTTCTAGCTTGAAGTTGAAGCCAAAGGTTGAGGCTCTCGGGTGGATCCTTCTTCGACGAGAGAAGACGACAAGGAGATCACTTCCGTTCACTACAAGGAGCAAGGAGAGAAGGACATAAAGCCCTAGGTATAACCATTCTTCCATGTAGCTAATTTCTAGTTGGCTTTGGTTAGTTTTTGTTTAGCAAAGATCCTCCTTTAGTTAGTCCATGTTGCCTAGTTCGATAAAAATCCGATTTTTATTCCGTTTTCCGCCTCCCCGCAAGTACCGGGGTAGGCAACGTGGACTTACATCTAAATGGGTCAAGGCTGTTCCCAGTCGGGCTAATGATAAAAAGGTTTTCATTAGATTTCTCAAAGAAAACATTTTCTCCCGGTTTGGGCACCCCCGTGCAATCATTAGCGACAATGGAACTCATTTCCGTAATAGGACTTTCGAGTCCTTAATGCGGAAATATTCCATTAATCACAAGCTATCAATGCCCTATCATCTCCAAACGTGTGGTCAAGCCGAGATTTCAAATCGGAAAATTAAACAGATATTGGAGAAAACAGTTTCCAAAAACCATAAGGATTGGTCTTCAAAACTTACTGATGCCCTTTGGGCATTTCGAACTGCCTATAAGACCGATCTTGGCATGTCTCCGTATAAGATTGTTTATGAAAAGGCTTGCCATCTTCCAGTTGAAATTAAGCATCGCACATTTTGGGCGATAAAAGAGTTGAATCTATCTCTCGGAGATGCGGGCAGCCATAGAAAGCTGCAATTAAATCAATTGAACGAGCTTCGGGATGAAGCTTACGAGAACGCGGTTGTCGTCAAAAATCGAACGAAGGTGTTTCACGATAAATACCTTTTGCGCAAATCATTCAAACCTGGTCAACAGGTTTTACTTTACGACACCCGGCTACATTTCTATCCCGGTAAGCTTAGATATCGATGGAAATGGTCATTTTTGGTACGCACCGTATATCCGTACGGTGCCGTCGATTTAGAAAATCCGGAGGACGGTTCACAATTTAAAGTGAATGGACATAAGCTTAACCGTTCCTCACCACGAAACCCTCGGAGGAGCTCCTGCTGTTGCACGAGTCGATTTACATTGACTGATCTTCCTCCATCTACTCTCAAATTTCGGTTATCAGGCCATAAACAGTGAAAACACTGTTTCAAATAAGTTTGGGGATATGTGACACTTGTAATTATATAAAAACAAAAAAAAAATGAAAAAAAATTATTTATTTATTTTTTTGTGTATTTTTTGTAAAATTTCAGTTTTAATAATTAATAAATAAAAAAATAAAATTTTTATAAATAAATTCCTCTTTTAAGAGGTCTTTTTTGCAAATAACCAATAAACCCCTATAAAAAGAACCCGACCCCTCCTTTGAACTTTCATAACCCTAATTTCTCATTTCCACAAAGCCCTAGCCGCCGCTTTGATTTCTGCAGCAAGATCGCCTACCGCCGCTGAGTTTCCGCCGCCAGTACCCCTATTCGGCCGCGCTTCCACCGCTCATTGGTGTCTTCTCCCTCTGAAAACTTCAGAGGAGGTTTGATTTCTCTGATCCTCTCTGTTAAAATTTTTATAAATATCTGTATTCTCTGTGATGGCACGCACTGTGCAATTTGAAAGTGACATCTCACAAATGTTTACACACACGATCTATGGTAGCTATTTCGGTGATGAGATCCGAAGTCGTGGGTGGAAATTTTTACTTTTTAACCATCCAAATTCCTTCGCGCTTCCGGATCTTGCCACCCGATTTTACGAATGCATGGAGGATGGTTGTCTCTCACAACACGGTTACATTAGGTTAATGTGGGGAGATAGGGAAATAATAATCGACGGGACTTCATCCATGAAGAAACCTTAATACTTAGACTACCTATTCATAACCAACCCCTCCAATTCGAGGACTACCAACCCTTAATGGGTAATGATTGTTCGAGAGAGCCACGAAAAGGCATCCAGGCTAGAACCCTTTTTGCGAATATATTAACTGTGTGCCGTTGGGCACAAAATAATGTTTTTGGTATTTCGCACAATACGACATTTTTCACACCATCCCTTCATATCGTGCACACTTTCATGACTAGAAACCCCAGCTATGATATGTGCACAGTATTACTTCACTCAATTTGTGTGGGCAAGAGGGCAGCCAACTATCAATGCCCTATGTTGGTGACACTACTGTGTCGCCAATTCCTCCCTGTGGAGGAATTCGAGTTTTATATACATGGAGGGATCCATATTAGGCCTCTTCATGAGAGCGTATCCACGTCCTACACACGCTTACATGATGTATGGTCGCGCACCGAGCCGGCAGAGGACGTACCTGCCAAGACACCCAGCTCAAGCTCTACAGCGAGCGACGAAGAGCTTACCCCCACGGCACAAGCGCGCTTACTTAGAAAAACCAATAGGGGGATAGAAAGATTGATAGGGATGGTGACCAACCTGGATCAGCGAGTAACATGGTTGGTGCATGGCATGACCACCCTACTGGCAAGAGAGGAATGATCCCGCTCAAGATCGAGGAGACGACGAGGCCATGAGCATGAGGACACTGCTTTTGATAAGTTTGGGGGTGGAGGTGGACTGTAAATAGTTATCTTTGCATTTGCATATTTTTATTTTTGTACATATTCATTTTTTCTTTGCATATTTAATTCCGCATTGAATAATTATAAAAAAATTATATAAAAATTTAAAATATATATATATATATATATATATATATATAATTAAATAAAAAATTTGAAAATTTGAAAAATTTGAAAAATTGAAAAGTTCAATTTTAGCCATATTTGACTTAAGTTCAACATGACGGTTGAATAATAGAAAAAAAAAATAGATCCTAAACTTAGTAAATTAGAAACCCTAATAATAACCTTTCTTAATGTTTAACCGTAGAAAATATATGTCTTTGTAGTTTTTTTAGAAAAAGGCAAATTTTGAGTTCAGTTCTTAGGCTAAGTCAAAATAAGGGAAGAGTATCTAAATTTTTATTTGAAGTGTAAGTCTGAAAAATAATTCTAAAGCTTAAGTCTAAATTCTGAAAATATATACCCTACAACTTACACTTACACGCACCTTGAACCTTGGGATAATAGAGGATACCTTGAAATGCTTTTCTCTAAAATCCTTAGTATGAAGGAAAATATAATAAAAGTAAAAGTGGTGAACAAAGAAATAAAAAAATGAACACTGGTTTTTTAATTACTTAAGGATGCATAAATAAAAAATATAGCGAGGGTGCTTTATCACCTAGTGCCTTAGACCAACTGGTTTGGGAGTCACTGCTAAGCCTTAGGTATTGCAAGACGAGGAATTAAGTCTAAATGCGCAAGCACATTTTGTAATCGGTCGTTTAGTACCTCAAGAAGTATTAACGATCGCTTGAAGGATGTGTGAGCAATTTCATCTAAAATTCACCAACTAAAAGTACTTTGGACGATGGACAAGAGTATGATAACCTGAATTGAATTTCCAAGTGTAGGGGTGATAATTACACACATGTAGGGGTATATTATTGGGGATTGGATGAGAGATAGGAATGAAAGATATGCCTTATATCTTCAATAAAGATAAAAATTCTTGAGTTGAGATTGAAACTTAGAAGGAAAATTCCAAAGATGCCGAAAGCTTAATAAATTTGCAGAACATATAGGATCTTAAGTTAAATGAAAAGTGAGTGTGAAAAATATGGGTTTATGATTTATAAGTTGAAGATAATAAAATTTCTTACTAGAATACTGAATTGAAGAATGAGACTCAACATGCCAAATGGATCGGGTTTTGTAGGTAGTATCCGCTGAAAACCCTCAGGATACAACACTCCTCATACTAGGGACACCTAGAGATTTAACGGCTTATTGCACAAGCTCAGTGCAATTGCGTTCCATGTGAAAGTGAGGTTAGGATTTTTCGAGAATAAAATTGGCTTTGCTTGGGATGAGCAAATGATAAGTTTGGGGGTATTTGTTCATATCAGAATTTTGCATTATTATATAGCCCATTCATAATCACATTACATATAAATAAGTGCTTTTGATCCATGTCTGCTAAATAGTTGCAGGTTACAGATTCTTAGATCGTTACAGTGAAATTCATGAAAAAGTCGCTACAAATGTGAGACTACGACCAACAATAGATGAATCCGTATGATGCCGCCTACCAGTTCAAGGAATAAATGAAAATCATTAGACAGTCCAATACACAAAGCACAAGGGCAGCACAAGATTCAAGACTTCAATACGAAGCTCACGGCGAAAGTCCACATCATTCTACACTGTTGGAAATCTGGAAGAAAATAGAAGAGATTCTATGGAACCAAGTGAAGAAAACAGAAGGAAAAAGCAACATGAAGCAACCCTGAAAGATTGAGACCAAGATCCCATAATATGGCCGCGGAACCGTGGCCAAATATGCCTTTCTGCCGTGGAACCGCGGCCGTATGGTGCAAGTGTCGGTGCATGTGTCGGTGCTTTGACCAGGTTTTCTTAGGGTAGTTTTGTAAATTCGTGTATGGATCGGAATGTAAACGTAGGGTTTTCCTTATCTATAAATAGGAAAGTCGAATGCCAAATGAAAACATGCCTCTTTTTAAATTCTAGATCTAAAATTTTAATTTCCCTTGTAATCGTTGAGAGGTCATCAATAAAGTGAGTTTTTATTTTTATCCTGCATTATTTTTATCTGCAATTTATTACCTGCAAATTTTTACCTGTTCTTTTATTATCTGCAAGTTAGTTTGTCTATTAAAAAGAAAACAAAAATGAATTTTATTGTCACTTTCCTAATGATTGAGTAATTCCTCACTTGTTAGGGTTAGGATAGAGAAGGTTTGAGAGAAGGAAATCTCTCTCACTCCTTTCTTTGCCCATATAATTTTTAAAATACAGACTCTTTTTAAATCAACCACACACCGCTCACTACGGCACCCTATCCTACATGATAGCAGTGATTCCCTAGTTAGACCGGTTGTTGTTGAATTAACTGGAGGTTAGGGCTAAGAGCCAAGAACAGACGGACAAGGACCAAAAGGAAGAAACTAAGTTTCTTCCTAGTCGTGCTAATCCCTGTTGTTGACTATTACCCTAACACCTATATTCTTAACTATGGCATTGATAGAAGTGAGAAGAATCCTTATTTCGAACTAACCTAATCCTAACCCTAGCAAGCCTTTAAATCAATTATTTCTCATTTTTAGATCTTAAAACAAAACTTACTAAAGTTAGGACTTAACTCGTTAGAACTTAAAGAAAACAACTCCATTTCCCTGTGGATCGACTCGTACTCAACCGGCTAGCTACCAAGCGACACCGTTTTGATTGCGGTATTCTTAAATTTTAAACGCACATACTAAACAACAAACAATCATACCCCGGGACAAGAAGACTCGTATAGATAGACGGTGAGCCCGATGGAGGGAGTACTACCTACCGGTGATTTTATAGAACTCGATGGATGTCCGGAGGATACCATTTTGGAGTTATGAGATGAGATATATATGAGGGCCGATCTGAGTATGCGGCGCCTAAGATATGACTATTTACATGTTATGGACAAGGGTTTCATGATGTTCGAGTGTCGATGTTGGACACTCAGGTTTCATGATGTGACGGATATGAGGGCCGATCAGTGTGATGGCGTCTGAGATATTGGGATTTAGGGTGTCGTTGATGGACACCGGTTTTCCATGATGATGATTCATGCATGAGGTTTTATACGTTATCCCTTACTCAGGATTTATTTGACATACACTGTTTCATATAGTTGTTGTACCATGCATATTTGCGATTGTCTGTATGATGTTATTTACTATTCATGAGTTGGCAACTCACCCCCGTTGTGCCACAGTGTTTTGCACGCTAGACCCTCATTGTAGTTGCGGCAGGGCTTCTCGTTTCATCTACTTCTGCGGTTACCGCTTCTGTTAGTCATGATTTTGGATAGGTAGGTGGTTTTGTGGGTATCCGTATGATCTCATTGTATATCTTATTGTATCTAGTACTCTACATCCACCACTTTCATGTATATTGACTTAGAGACGAGTTTGTGAAGATCGGTGTTGTATTATTTTGTGACGCTGAGTGTCGAGCTCATATGAACCGGCTATTTTATTTATGTTGTGATGTGGTTTCACTTCTTTATTGCTTATTCCTTTGCTATGGCATCGTGTGTGTGTGTGTGTGTGTGTATACTTGTTGTGGTTGTGTTCCGTCTTTTGGCGTGAGTTGCTCCCGTTTGGGATGCTTTATATTTATTCTATGCTTGCACCCGTTTCGGGCTAGTTTTTACAAAAGAAATGCTGCCGAAATTTTTAACAAACTAAATTAAGTTGAAAAATTTAAATTTCTTAACAAATGTTTTAAATGTTTTACTATTCTATCTTTTCAAGGTTTAGATTTCTGGGTTTTTCAGCTTACTTGAATTACGTTATGTCTTTAGACGTTGCGTGATTTAAGTGCCGGTCGCGTTCCTAAATTGGGTTGTGATAAAGTTGGTATCAGAGCATTAGGTTTTACCTTTCGGAGTGCAGGATGACCTTAGTATGATGGAGTAGGTAGTTTTAGCATAATGACGCAGCGTGTGTATGTTCCACGACATACTTACGATACGGTACTCAGCCTAAGTGACCTTAGGATATATTGCTTGTAATTCATTCCTTGATTATATGTATCCTTATGATTCGATTTCTATGTTCTAATCGAATCCTATTTCCTTGTTCCAGCCACTATGCCGCTGAAAACTGCAAGGGCGCAGAGAGCTGCTGTGAGAGCCGAGGTCAGGGCAGGTTCGCCTGAGAAGAGGACTGACCAGGATGGTATGCCTATTGTACAAGAGCAGATTGATCAACCTTCGCCAGATCATATTACTAGGCTAGAGGCCGGTATGCAGGATTTGCGTCAGATGATGGGATCATTGGTCGAGGCCTGTCGGGCACAGAGATCAAAGGTTGTTCCACCTGTTATATGGACCGTGATGGTACCTACTATTCAGACAGTCGTACCTACTGTTATGGAGGTTATCACCGTGTCCTTATCTGAGTTTATGAGTCTGAAGCCTTCGGTTTTCACCGGCACCGATGCAGCTGAGGATGCACAGTTGTTCATTGATCGGATGGCCAGGATCTGTCGTTCGTTGAGATGCTCCGATGTGAGATTGGTGGAGTTTGCTTGTTTCCATCTAAATGGTCTTTCCCAGACTTGGTGCGAGTCTTTGGAGAGAGGTCGAGCCGCAGGTCTTCCTCTTATGACCTGGGTGGAGTTCGTGATGGTTTTTCTTGCCTGTTTTCTTCCGCAGAGCATCATGGATGCTCGAGCTCGCAGATTTGGGTCGTTGTACCAGACTCCTGGTATGACAGTACCGGAGTATGACATTCAGTTTACCCAGCTATCAGTATATGCTTCGTATTTAGTGGATACGGATGAGAGGCGGATCAAGAGATTTGTGCGATGCCTGATTACCCAGTTGTTCCTCACCATCGGTGCCCAGCTTTTCAATACATATGCAGTCACAGAGGACGCAACCCTATTGGTAGAGGAGCGTCTTTCCAAGACTTTGGTCGTTCTGGAATCGAAGCGTTTTTGTACTGACGTATCAGCTCAGAAGCAGTTTAGCAGAGGCCGCGGCGATATCACTATAGGCCGTGCGGGTAGTCGGAGCGTGAGACAAGGCCAGTTATATAGCTCTTACCCATAGGGTCAGCAGTCATCGTCTGGATGTTTTGGGTGTGGGTGTCATGACTCGAAATATTAGCTCGTGACCGGCAGTTAGATCACACAATGTCAACAGGCGTAACGTAACTTAAGTAAGCCGAAAACCAGAAATCTAAACATTTCAAAAGAAGTAGGTAATGAAAATATTGATACAACATTTGGAAACCTTAAGTAAAGTCCTTAAATCTTTTATTTTTCTTAAAAATTTCAGCAGCACCTCCTATGTAAAAACTATCCCCGAAAATGGTACAACACAGAATATAAAGAAAGCATCCCCAAACGGGAGCTGTTAGTTATATGTATGCCCTAGAGGCCATTACTATACATAGGATGTATATTGTAGTGGATGCTGGGACATATATAGGGAGGACTTTCTTGCTCGACATGATAGTATGCTATCTGGTTAATCTTTACCTTAACGTGTACAATGGATGTCTCCCTGTTACATGTTGGTAAAGCCCGTAGGATCTGTACTTGACTACCTGGACTATGATGCGGATCATACTAGTAGGGACATGGTAGTCCATAAGTACATCCTTCAAAGTCCCTAGTCGTGGGTGTATCGAGACGGGGCATCGATATACCAGAGTAGACTAGCGTGTACCTTCTCGACCCATAAAGATGGGCGATGGATGATCCCATATCCATTGGTGTTTGACATCAGAGGAGATATACGGGTGCTCAGTAGAGACTGGGTACACTGGACGGACTCGCCGAGAACTCCCAGATGGTATTATACCATACGTCAGATGGCAGTTCTCTGGTGACACTGGTAAAGAGTAGTCTGTTGACCCGAGATCGTCATAGAGTCTTGTGTGGTTCCCACTGTGCTTTGATTTCCATCGTACCACGTCCAAGAGGGCGTGCAAAACGGTGGTTTTTGGGTACAGTCCCGAGTCACATGGAGGCAATGAGCGATAGGAGGGGATTCGTCTCTCCCGGTATCGGGAGTTGATGTCGCACTGTGTTCGATTGGCTATAACAGGAAATCCATGGCCAGGGTTGCTGAGATTTACTGGTAAGCGTTACCAGTAGTTTCTCGAATTGTTATAGACCTCATATCGACACGACTTATCGAGCTATTGGGGTCTGACGTTTACTACCCCTATGCGAGATATGCGACATATCAGACGATCAGACCGGACTGTACGGTAGTGTTACTGGTTGGATTCACTCGAGTGTGAGCGGGCTTGCTCGTCGATCTTCTGATCGCTCAATACCCGGGTGGCCGTTACGTTTAGCAGACTGCTTGCGGCTTGTGGATGTTTGATATGATCATCATCTGCTGCCGGCGTATTGACGAGTCTTTAGAGTCCTACACAGAGGTTTCCTGGCTCAAGCGAAACGAAATAGGAGCGCATATGAGATATGTGCGGGACCGAGAATAATGCGTGTATGTGGTACCGTATTTCATTCTCGCGAACAATGTGTCGAATGGTTGTATGCGATATAACCTAGTTATCGAATCGAAGATTGATTCGATAAATCGATACATTGGATATTAGTCGGTTATATGCGATATGACCGGATCGTTAAATCAAGTGTTGATTTAATGATTTAATGCATAATTATATACTTGATATATTACTTTGCATTAACTAGTATCGGTTCACTTTAAATGGATTTTCTCGCTCGGATGTGCGCATTATATATGTGATATGATTTTGTGCACATGCTTGTATCATGTTTGATGGTGCATGTAAAATTGGTTAAGTATAAATAATTAAACCTTGGTTAATGAAATGGTTAGGGTTTATTATTTGCTTATTTATTTATTCATTCATTTATCTATTTCTTTTTGGATGAAAAGAATGAGAAAAGAAAACAAATGGTTGCTTTCTTAGAAGCTTCTTCATGCTTCATGCAACTTTGACCAAAGCAACCATTCTTGTCTTCTTCTCTAACCCTAACCATTCCACCTAACTAAAGTTAATTCTCTACACTTTACCATGGTTAAAGTTATGATAAGTATTATATTTCTTTTCTATTTTTAAGAACTTATCATAATCATCATCATCTTCTTCTTCATCTTCTTCAATGAAGAAACCTTCACTTCATCAATGGTGATTGATGAAAATGAGTGAGAAATCCAATTCTAAAGTCTACCCACTTCCTATTTCTTCATCCTCTACCTCTTTCCAAGTAGTAGAGTGTGTTTTCTTCACAAGTTTCTTGACTTGGTGAAGTTGGAGCTTGATCTAGCGATGCCTCGACGTAGATCATCTTCGGCATGGACATCGACGACCTAGCTCGCCATTTCTCCGACGAAGCCGACGCTAGAGCCCGGGAATTCATTTGGACAGCGAGGGGACTTCGTTGCGGAGCTATGGAGGTGGAGCACCGGATCTACAAAGGTTGTATTTCCGTCTAAGCTTTAGTTAAGTTGTTAACTAGTTTCTTTTTCGCCTAGACATCTAGCCAACGATCCGTAGTTTAGGGTTTCCCGGCACCGTAAAATTTGAAATTGGCATGGTTGATGCCTTGTGAGACCTCTTGAGAGTGCCTAGGAGCCCTACAGTGGTATCAGAGCCTAGCTAGAGCCTTAGGCGAAGTCTAGACGGAGTTTGAAGTCCGATCGAACCGAAAACTAGAACCCAAAATAGCTCTCTGGACTTTTTCCAAATTCTGGGATTTTTCCACATTAAAAATATGCAGAAAACACATCAGGAATATCTAAGAGTTACTGTGAAATTCGGCAGCCCAATTCAACTATCCCACCGCGATTCCGCGGCATGAGCAAGGCTCATGCGGCGGTTCCGTGGCCGTACGGCCACAGTATTTAAATTATTTTGCACAGTAATTCTTAGTTTCCGGTGGTTATTTTTCTGGGAATTTTTAATATTTTTTCAAGAGTTGAATTTTCTGGGGTTGTTTTGGGGATTCGGTGTTTCGATCGGAGTATCAAATTTTGTCTATGTGGCTTTCCGGATAAATTTAAGAATATGTTAAAAAGTTCGACCGGATATAAATACCCAATTTTTCCCCTGTCGGGAAATTTCCAAGTGTTGGATTTTTCCGTAGTTTAATGACGTTCTAAGTAGTGCAAGTAACGCGATGGACCCTCTAGAAGACAACAAACCTTAACTCGATTATGTGACCGTCTTGAACTGCCCTTTGAACCTTCGGGTTTATGGCAGTACGGCGTGCCACATGTGAGGCGTTGGCTTGACCCTTCTACGGCTGGACCGTCGGTACTGAGGCACGAACTGAATGTTGTTAGACTTATTTCATGTGTTGATCTGTATCGGGAAAAATTGGGTGTTCGATTGTTCGATCGGAAAGTTTGACATTTTCTATTTATCCGGAATGGGATACAATAATTGGAATTCACAAGAAGTTATGAGATAACTGAATGAATGTTATAAACATAGCAGTTTAGTCTCACTTGATCGGTTGCCACGGAATTTTGATGTGATCAAAAGTCCGTCGCAATCACGTAGCGTACGCGGATACTCTCCGTGTAAACTTAATAGACAGCTTCACTCTATAGCCCCGACCAAGTGACTGTAGGAGAACCCCGTCGCCGAAAGCATCCGTCAGGGTGCTCGCGGTAGCGGTGTTCCGCCTTGGTGCACTTCATCGACGGTATCGGGGGTGCGGCCGCCTACTAAAGTTTGCGACGAGCATTCGATCAGGATGTCGGGAATCTTGTTGAATTACCCGACTTGGTATTGAAAAGTGTTTTCGATTTTGAGACTAAAATGCGGGGTTTATAATTGTTAGGCATGCGATGTCTAAAGAATTCATTTGGTCAGGCATGCGATGTCTGAGGTGGTTGCGGATTCTAACTGTTGTAGTTTTACACTTTCTTTTCTGTGACCGTAAGTGTAATATGTGATATCGCCGGTTTCGTTGCTATATGTCAACGACAATTGGGATGGACATATTTACTTACGTTGATGACATGTGATGTTATGTGTTGCTGGATATGTTATATTGGATCGTCGTGTTTGAATAGCCGGGGGGTTTTTATGTGAGATGAGTGTTTTTCATTTTCATTCATGTAAAAACTTGTATGTAATATTCTTTTATTGGGGCACTTCCAGGTTGCGGAAGATGTCACCCTTTGTATATTATTTACTTTTCCGCACTAGGATAGACCCAAGGAGGGGAGCACATGTAACCGGGTTCTGGAGTCCAGTGGGAGACCAACTCGAGGAGTCGAGTCCGGGTCTCCTAACTCTAGAATTGGTAGGGTTGCTTGCCGCTCTCGTAGGGGTCTAGGGGTGTGGGTTTGGCTATTCATCGTGACCGTGGAATCCGTGTTTTATACTGGCTCGTATTGAAAACACGGACGTCCTAATATATCCAATATTTCATATGATTCTTCTGCTGCGATATCTGTGATGTGATCATGTGATGTTCTGTGATAGATACAGTATATAGTATATATGATATATTATATAGACGTTACTTATGTTTTACACCCGCGCTAGCCCTGCCCTGCTCTGCCGTTAGTTACCTAACCTAACGGTGCACGAGGGGACATCGAGGCGAATGCGGATGGCATAAGTATACGTCGTATTTATCTGTGTTGTTTAGGTATATAAATGATGGGACTACATTAACGTGATTAATGAAATAAAAAGAAACCTAAGATGTTGTAGAATCGAATTTCAAAATAAAACAGGTAGCTACAGTTCTTGCTTTGCACAGCGGTATATGTGATATATCCTGCACCTTATTCGATAAGGAAAGGACCGAGATCCCTTCACCGGGAGTGACTCCTTTAGCAATAACTGGCAGATGCTACACACTCGGTTTGTCTTTTGATTGCTTTTAAGAGTTTTTGCTTTGCACAGTGATATATGTGATATATCCCGCACCTCATTCGATGAGGAAAGGACCGACGATCCCTTCACCGGGAGTGACTCCTTTAGCAAAACTAGAAAAGCCTCAAAAACACTCCATTTCAAAATTCATTCGATCCTACAACGATATCAAGTTCATTACGCAATAGGTTTTCAGAAAAACCTGTCGTAGCCCTCCGTCATTTCAGATAAGTTGTATATAGTATTCGTGCTGCATTTGTTGGCTTTCGTCAAGGTGCAGTGTGCGGTAGCTATATGCTGCTTATCTACTAGCATACGATGCGATTGGATTAGGGTAGTCGTGCGGCTTTGTTGGCTTTCGTCAAGGGTCGTGCGGGTGGGTTTAATTCAATCAAGAAATGTACGGGCTGAACTTGACTAGCGGGCTATGGTTTGTTGGCTTTCGTCAAGGTCATAGCACGTTAGGGGCAAAATATTATCGGGAATTTCAAGTGTTGAAATTTGCAATGAGATTGCATACCTTCTATAAGATAGTTGGATCCCGATACCCGCTGCGAGTAAGAGTTACTCCTGGGAGAGTTTTATACATTACAATTAGCCGATCATGTAGGTGTCTAGAAAGGTGTCAACGGGGTTACGCCTCTGGGAAAACGAGGTTTACAGTAATTAGGTTCGTGCGAGAGCACGGGGGACCTCCCTCAAAGTACCGACACTGGCCTGGCTGAAAGATTGGCGAACTTGTAGTGTGTAATTAATCCCGGCTAGTCTTTCCTTTTAGGGTTTGAAGGAAGATTTGATAAAAAGCAGTGGGAGCCATCCTGATTAGATAAAATAAAAACCAATCTATTCTTGCAAGAGCGCACGCTGAGTGTTTTCTTCTCTCTCTCTCCAGGTAGCGACCATATCACGCCTTAATCAAGATAATAATACGGTTTTTTGACCGAACCCGCTTGTTATACTGAGCTGGGGAACATTGGTCCCGCTCCAACTTATAATTGTTATAAGACAGAGCAGGAAATTGGGGAATACCAGATTTCCCGTGCCGCCCAAACGAGGAGAGTGCATGATGATGCATCATCTTCGGGTGTGTTCATTATATAGAACTGTTTCTCAGTGTCCTTTACGTCCTGGGTATGTGATACCAGATCAGGATCCCAGATATGTAATCTGTTACATAGGGCTACAGAAAGGTAGAGAACTGAGAACGGGTGATAAGTTTCATGAGGCAGAAAACGGGGCAAGTGTTGCAGCCAAGTCTGTTGGTCACTGTCACCCTGTATTACCAATACATTGATTCTGAACGAATGTTATTAGATACCGAACCTGATATACAAAATCATATCAGTCTCTTTATTGGTAAAGAAAGGATATACTTTTGTATTGTTGGATAATGTTTTGAACATTTCCTATATCAAAAGTTGATCGGTTCAGGCACGTTATCTAAAAGCGTTGATGTTCTAAATCAAACTACAGTTCTTAGTATATGGAACACACATAAGAGAAAGAGTTCAGAAATGAACGGATCCTTCTTAAGGTATTGTAGACTAGGTCAGATCAATGTGACCCGACTAGCTGAAGTTACATGTAGATGCATATTTAAATCAGTTTGAATCTACATCTTGTGAAACTTGCCAGTCATGTCACAAAGATATAATGACACTAGCTCTGTTTATTGGAAACAGAGAAAGAGTTAGTGAACTCTTGGGATGATACATGTTGATGTATGTAAGGTCCCCTGTCTACACATGCCAGGACTGGTTCTTTGTAGTTCATTACATTCTCTGATAATCTCTCAAGATTCAGACATATGTTCCTGTTGAAACATGAGTCCGAGCCTTTTGAGATATTCACAGAATATAAGCGAGAAGTAGAGAACCAAAATACGGGTATAAGTATTATGTCCTATGATGAGATCAGGGAGGAGAATACTTGTGCATGGAATTCCTGGACTATTCTAAAGGAGAATGAGATTCTCTCTCAGCATTACTCCTCTGTATACACCATAGCACGATGGTATATCGGGGTGGAGCAATTACACCCTATGTGATAAGGTGTGCTCTATGATGAGTAATACTGAGTTACCTATTTCCTTTTGGGTGTTATGCGCTTGAGAAGCTGCATACCTATTGAATAGGGTTCAAATCAAATCAGTTGTCTACCACTTCATATGTGATATGGAAAAGGAAGAGCCCATTTCTTAAGTTAGTTAAGATTTGGGGTTGTCCGACCTATGTCTGAAAAGCAAAATCCGGACAAGCTCGAGACAAGGTCAGTCATGTAGAACTGGAAATGTTCCAGCTATACAAAACTGCAGCTGAAGATTTGACAGAACCAAAGGATTCAATAATTACCAATGAACCTCAGCCTCTCCGCCGATCTAGTAGGGTTACTCACCCACCTGAGAGATACTTCTGTTTCTCTATGACAGTGGGAGCGAGGATTGCGTCATGAGATGATGACCCAACTAGTTTCGAGCTGGCCATCAGGAGTGAGACTCTATAAGAATGGCTGGATGTTTAGTGATCTGAGATGGAATCCTTATACACCAACAAATTATGGACTTTGGTTGCGATATCTGAAGGGTTAAATCCCCATCAGGAGCAAGTATATCTTGAGAAGATTACTTGGTGTAAATGGAAAAGTTAAGACTTTCAAAGCTAGACTTGTTAAAGCTTTTCGTCATCGACCAGGCGTGGATGATGATGAAACCTTTTCAAGTGGCTATGATTAAGTCCATCCAGATCCTACTTGCCACGGCTACATACCATGACTACGATATCTGGCGGTTGGGTGTCATGACTGCTTTTCTAAATGATGTTTTAGAAGAGTGCGTCTATAAGTACACAGCCAGAGGGCTTCGTAAACAGTGGGAGCAGCGGAAACGTGTGCAAGATGCTTTATAGGATTAAAGCAGGCATCGCGGAGTTGGAACATCTGTTTTGATGAAGTAGTCAAAGAAGTTGACATCATCAAAATGGTAGATGAACCTTATATATACAAAAAGGTAGTTGGGAGTATGGTGGTAATCCTCATAGAGTACGTGGATGACATACTCTTGATAGGGAAGGAGTTTCCTATGCTACGCTCGATCAATCTCCGTTTATCACAATGATTCTCCGTGTAGGATCAAAATGATACCTCCTAAATCCTGAGTTTTAGATCTATGAGATAGATTTAATTGGATGTTAGGATTCTCACTAGTTGTAGTGAGATGATATTAAACGATTCTGGGGAGAATCACTGGAAGTGTTCCAGGGTGATAAAGACGACTGAATGTCAGTCGCAGGCATTGTCTTTACCCTCAGTAGAAGGACGGTATGTTGGAAGAGTTCTAAGCTAGATACCGTGATATACTAGACGATAAAGGCAGGATACATCGCTACTTAAGATGCTACCAAAGAGGCTGTTTGGGTGTATACTGGTTAATGAGATGAACTATGTTCCTCCCATTGTGTGACAATGGAGTTGTGGCTTATGCCGAGGAACGCCGGTCCCATCAGTGATCCAGACATATTCTAAGGCAGTGTCACCTGATCATGGAGATGCTTGATCTCCAGGGTGATCGAGGTTTGGAGAGTAGACTCAGAGGACAACACAGCGGATCCACTCACAAAGGCCTGTTCCCAGAGAGAGACTTTTATGGGATGGTTGAGTATGAGATACTGCAACCACTGCTATCTGATGGCCCTAGTGCAAGTGGGAGATTGTTAGTTATATGTATGCCCTAGAGGCCATTACTATACATAGGATGTATATTGTAGTGGATGCTGGGACATATATAGGGAGGACTTTCTTGCTCGACATGATAGTATGCTATCTGGTTAATCTTTACCTTAACGTGTACAATGGATGTCTCCCTGTTACATGTTGGTAATGCCCTTAGGATCTGTACTTGACTACCTGGACTATGATGCGGATCATACTAGTGGGGACATGGTAGTCCATAAGTACATCCTTCAAAGTCCCTAGTCGTGGGTGTATCGAGACGGGGCATCGATATACCAGAGTAGACTAGCGTGTACCTTCTCGACCCATACAGATGGGCGATGGATGATCCCATATCCATTGGTGTTTGACATCAGAGGAGATATACGGGTGCTCAGTAGAGACTGGGTATACTGGACGGACTCGCCGAGAACTCCCAGCTGGTATTATACCATACGTCAGATGGCAGTTCTCTGGTGACACTGGTACAGAGTAGTCTGTTGACCCGAGATCGTCATAGAGTCTTGTGTGGTTTCCACTGTGCTTTGATTTCCATCTTACCACTTCCAAGAGGGCGTACAAAATGGTGGTTTTTGGGTACAGTCCCGAGTCACATGGAGGCAATGAGCGATAGGAGGGGATTCGTCTCTCCCGGTATAGGGAGTTGATGTTGCACTGTGTTCGATTGTCTATAACAGGAAATCCCTGGCCAGGGTTGCTAAGATTTACTGGTAAGTGTTACCAGTAGTTTCTCGAATTGTTATAGACCTCATATCGACACGACTTATCGAGCTATTGGGGTCTGACGTTTACCACCCCTAGGGGAGATATGCGACATATCAGACGATCAGACCGGACTGTACGGTAGTGTTACTGGTTGGATTCACTCGAGTGTGAGCGGGCTTGCTCGTCGATCTTCTGATCGCTCAATACTCGGGTGGCCGTTACGTTTAGCAGACTGCTTGCGGCTTGTGGATGTTTGATATGATCATCATCTGCTGCCGGCGTATTGACGAGTCTTTAGAGTCCTACACAGAGGTTTCCTGACTCAAGCGAAACGAAATAGGAGCGCATATGAGATATGTGCGGGACCGAGAATAATGCGTGTATGTGGTACCGTATTTCATTCTCGCGAACAATGTATCGAATGGTTGTATGCGATATAACCTAGTTATCGAATCGAAGATTGATTCGATAAATCGATACATTGGATATTAGTCGGTTATATGCGATATGACCGGATCGTTAAATCAAGTGTTGATTTAATGATTTAATGCATAATTGTATACTTGATATATTACTTTGCATTAACTAGTATCGGTTCACTTTAAATGGATTTTCTCGCTCGGATGTGCGCATTATATATGTGATATGATTTTGTGCACATGCTTGTATCATGTTTGATGGTGCATGTAAAATTGGTTAAGTATAAATAATTAAACCTTGGTTAATGAAATGGTTAGGGTTTATTATTTGCTTATTTATTTATTCATTCATTTATCTATTTCTTTTTGGATGAAAAGAATGAGAAAAGAAAACAAATGGTTGCTTTCTTAGAAGCTTCTTCAAGCTTCATGCAACTTTGACCAAAGCAACCATTCTTGTCTTCTTCTCTAACCCTAACCATTCCACCTAACTAAAGTTAATTCTCTACACTTTACCATGGTTAAAGTTATGATAAGTATTATATTTCTTTTCTATTTTTAAGAACTTATCATAATCATCATCATCTTCTTCTTCATCTTCTTCAATGAAGAAACCTTCACTTCATCAATGGTGATTGATGAAAATGAGTGAGAAATCCAATTCTAAAGTCTACCCACTTCCTATTTCTTCATCCTCTACCTCTTGCCAAGTAGTAGAGTGTGTTTTCTTCACAAGTTTCTTGACTTGGTGAAGTTGGAGCTTGATCTAGCGATGCCTCGACGTAGATCATCTTCGGCATGGACATCGACGACCTAGCTCGCCATTTCTCCGACGAAGCCGACGCTAGAGCCCGGAAATTCATTTGGACAGCGAGGGGACTTCGTTGCGGAGCTATGGAGGTGGAGCACCGGATCTACAAAGGTTGTATTTCCGTCTAAACTTTAGTTAAGTTGTTAACTAGTTTCTTTTTCGCCTAGACATCTAGCCAACGATCCGTAGTTTAGGGTTTCCCGGCACCGTAAAATTTGAAATTGGCATGGTTGATGCCTTGTGAGACCTCTTGAGAGTGCCTAGGAGCCCTACAGGAGCAAATCACGCCCAACGGCGGAAATAACCACCACAAGCATATATATGTATACGACGCCCAACGACGAAGATAAACACAAAGGAAAATGAAAAGCAAGACATCAAACCCACCAAGCGAACATATAACCCATCGCTCTAAGTCTCGCAACTACAAGTCTTGCTAAGTCTTCACTTATACAGATACTAATTTCTAATTTGATGGGGTCGACTAGATACAATAGGAATAATAATAATGCGGGAGGGGCATAATCCAACATGTACCACCCACCAAAGCAAAACACCCGAATGCAAGCTGTGTACCAGCGATGCCACTACTGATCCATGCGGTCAACCTGAATGAACTGTGGCACAACGGAGATGAGTTGCCAACTCGTGAGTAGAAAATATCAGCAGTTAGAAATCAAAATAAACAATGATTTCCTAGGTCAACTATATCATAAAGGTAATACTATGCTATCTAGGGTTACCGTGTCTACATATATGCCAATAATAATCAATGCTTGTATGCATGTGGATCTCGTACAACAATATAATCAATGCATGTATGCAGGTGGATCTCATTCAACAATATAACCAATGCATGTATGCCGGTGGATCTCATCCAACAATATAACCAATGCATGTAAATATATGAGAATATCAAAGAAAATGGTTCTATCAATGACACATCAAATCATGGAACCTGAGTGTCTAACATCGACACTCAAAACATCATGAAATCCGTGTCCAGCATCAACACGTAAATCCTCATATCTCGGCTCCATCTGTTCGGATCGGCCCTCATCAATATCTCGGGCTCCGTCAGCTCGGATCGGCCCATGTCAATATCTCGGGCTCCGTCAGTCTGGATCAGCCAACGGGCTCCGTCATTCCGGAATAGGCCTGTATCATCTCACAACTCCAGTCGGTATCCTCCAGATAACCGCCGAGTCCAGATGCTATCACCTCTTGTCCCGGGGAACCATACCCGGTCCACCATATACCCGCAGACGGTGCCTACCGCCCCTCGAATCGGGTTTCTAACACAAGTCTCAGAACCGAGAAAAATCATGGTGGACGCAATGAAATATCATATCAAGAGAAACCGGGTTTTCAAACAATACATAAATTTCTTGAAATATCCCCACTGTTCTCAAATCATTAAATCACATGAAAACTGATGTATGCAACATAAAACAACAATATGAGCATATTAAGGGAAAACCGCTCTATTAAATGAATCCAGTATTAAAAACTATCTTGCGGTTCCCAATTCCTCCAAAATCAAATGCAACATCATATAAAAGCGTACATGTAGCTCTAGCAAGAGGTGTGTATATACATGTAAGTATGTAAGCATAATGCATTTCATATGCGCAATAGCACAAGAATCAACATCTAAATGTCAATAATGATACAATACCACATAGGTGTATGTGCAGCTATAGCAGGGTATGTCATGCAACATAGCATAATGATATGAGTATAGCAAGTATATCATAGCATGATATACCAATTCTATTGTGTGAGTGACATAGCAATTATCGATGATGAAAGTGTGTGAGCCGGCAATCTGTGTAAGTGTAACATACGCATAATCGATAATGGTGTAGGTGTACTAGCACAGGTACATATATAATGCAATGAGAATATTATAAACGTAGCATAAGGTACATCGTACGTGAAATGCTATCAGGTATACGTATCTACAATATATCCGAGTCGGTGAATCTATCAATCGACATCCAGCCTCACACCACCGCGTACGGTATAATCTATCGTACGGCATCCTCCAATCAAGGTTATACATCAATCAACAGGTAAAACTCATCGTGTAAGGTAATCCATCGTACGGCGGAATAAAACAATTAGGGATTTCTATCAACCAATACAACAACAGAGGTTCGGATTTAAGTCTCGTACGGCATATCACTCATTATGCACATCATTATCCATATATATATGTATATACCTATCTCCCAGGTCCCATCCGTGTCAATCTCATATCAGGGGACCGGCAAGGTATCAACTATCTCTTATCGACTCGCATCCATATAACGACATATCAACGAAGTCATTATATCTCATCGTATACTCTTTTCATCGCATCAATCTCTCACATCAAGTCATTTTACATATGCATTCTATCATATGAATCTCCAAGAGTTATATCCCTTTAGCTTTCATCACATATCTCGATATATACTAAATCATTAGTATCACCTCTAACTATCTTTTTAACAACATCTATAGTTTTCAAATGTAGGTTTTTCCTACTGTATTCTATGTATATATCAGTATCCATTCATAATTTGCGGTGTGCTATACGCCATCCACCCGACTTCCCCCATAGATATAAATCTAATCACCTGCTAAACTCCTCGCTTAGCCGTAGTCGATGCGCTTCGTCGTCTCGGAATCCACGCGAATGTACCTACAATCAATATGAAATCGCAAAGCTATTAATATCAAGTTCCGAAATCCAAATACGGCACGCGGTGCGCCCATAAATTAGAACCTATAGTCTACGCATGCAAAACAACCAAACAACACTTCTCGTTGACGTACAAACGTCCAATGACCAAATACAATATCAAGTCTCAAAACCAAGAATCCCAATAACGGAAAATACAGCCAAAACCCTAACTAGGGTCGCTATTCTTGAATACCGCCAAGCCTAAAACCCAATCGTACCAATCGTTCATTCACAACACAATAAATATCGTACAAGATAATATATATTTCATCACCACGTCAATTTAAAACTCACGTCTAATTTTACCGAAAACCTAGTAAGCATCCAAAAGGAGTTTCGGTGCAAAACCTCGTGAATTAGCGATCTAGTGGCTACCATATTCATCTATAACATAATTAGTCTTCACAACCCTTTACTATATTTTAAGCTCACCTATCTTTAGAGATTCTAAAAACCTAGTTTGCATAATTACACCATTTAGACAATTTCAAAGTAACAGTTTGCAAACTAACAACCAACTTAGGTTTTCCATGTCTAAACAACTCTATTAACCATTTCAAATAATCAAAACCCTAACTTGATCTTCATAACCCTTTCATGTATTTCTAAACTTGCTAAATAAAGCTATAATTAAACATCTAATAAACTAGATTAAGGTATTTAAACAACAACTAAACCTTAGGGTTAAGATTTATACCTCATAAACTTGATTCTCAAACTTGCAAATACACATCTAAAATAGCCTCCAAAATGCTAACTTTCAAGAAGATCCAAGGTTGATTAGGGCTAAAGAATAATAGTTATGAATTTGTATTTGAGTTTGTGGGATTGTTTGATTAATTTTTATGAATTATTGGAGCTTAAAGAAGTGAAAATGGGATGAGAAAGGAAATGGGGCAGCAATGGGGGTTCGGCCACTTTGGAGGAGAAATGGGGAAGGTTATTGAAAGATCTAGGTTTAAAACAATATTAAAGCTTAATAAAACACATTACTTTATGCTACCTCATTTTTCTTTACTGAAAATTTCCATTAATTCCATCAAAATATCTAGATATTTCTAGGATATTTTGTAAAGAAGTCAAAGTGCTTAATCTTGTGATTAAGTTAGCATGGTTTCACATTAGCATAATTAACCCAATCAAATTTGTAATTACCACTAATTAAGTGCATAATTAAAAACTTATAATAATATTTTAATTAAGGAAAAATATTTAAGTGAACTAAAAATTACAAGCGACTAATCAAAACCCACATAGTAGCAATTTCCTAGGTAAACTAGGTTCATCCATGTCTATATTGAAAAATGATCACAAGTTGGTTTTTACGGAAAACCCAAATTATTTACCGATCAACGGAAAAATTCGCCTAAACGATTTCTGAAACGTTACAATCTTCCCCCTTAAAGAAATTCGGTACCTGAATTTAAAAATTTAAATCCCCAAGTGCTAAAACATTTCAATAATTAGCTCAAATCAACGGGGCTCCGAAATCATGGTAGATACTGAAATACAACAGCGCATCATGTGCGCCTGAAAACGAGTACAAAACTCAAAATCGAACTCCGTCAAGCGTAACGCAATCACTGGAGTTAAAATGGAGATAGAAATCTCAAAATCTAGTATAGAAATCCCATATGCACTAGTCAAATACTATAATACGGTAATAGTACGCATACTTGGAAAAGCTCTTTTAAAACTGAATAAAACACATGCAAAATCTTTTTTGAATTGCTGTGTGATACGTAACTCACAGCACAAGTGACAGACGCTCATTTATGAAGTAATAAATGTATTTTCATATATGTTTTGCCAAAATATACATTCCGCCCTTTTTAAAATATCCCAAAAGGTCATGTCGCTCGCGGACACGTAAGAAATAGCGAGACTATAGGTCCTTTTTTTTGAAAACCACTTGTTAAACTTTTTATGCATGCAAAGAACTCAGGTACTGCCCTCTAATCAGTCCTGTTCGGCTACTACATAATACAGTGCCCATCATGAAAACAAAGTACTCAAGAGAAAAATCAGCCTCAAAAGGCGTATCCAACAATCACGTGCGTCTGATGCGTGTTAGTGATATGTATGCCCTAGAGGCCGTTACTGTACATACGATGTATATTGTAGTGGATGCTTAGACATATATATTGAGGACTTTCTTGCTCGACATGATAGTATGCTATCTGGTTGCTCTTTATCTTAACATGTACTCTGACTGTCTCTATGTTACATGTTGATAAAGCCCTTAGGATGAGTACTTGACTACCAGGACTATGATGCAGATCATACTAGTGGGGAAAGTGTAGTCACTAAGTACATCTTTCAAATGTTCCTAGTCGTAGGTGTATCGAGACAGGGCATCGATATACCAGAGTAGACAAGTGTATAGCTTCTCGACCCATGATGATGGGCGATGGATAATCCCCTATCCATTGGTGTTTGAGATCAGAGATAGTATATGGGTGCTCAGTGTAGACTGATTATACTGGACGGACACGCCGAGAACTTCCAGATGGTATTATACCTATCGTCAGATGGCAGTTCTCTTGTGGCACTGGTACAGGTTAGTCTGTAGAACCGAGATCGTCATAGAGTCATGTGTGATTCCCACTGTGCTTTGATTTCCACCTTACCACGTTCAAGAGAACATGCAAAACGGTGGCTTTTGGGTACATTCTCGAATCGCATGGAAGGAATGAGCGATAGGAAGGGTTTCGTCTCTCCCGGTAATGGGAGTTAGTGTTGCGGTGTGTTCGATTGGCTATAACTGGAAATTCCTGGCCAGGGTTGCTGAGATTTACTGGTAAGTGTTATCAGTAGTTTCTCGAAATGTTATAGACCTCATATCGACACGACTTATCGGTTACTGGGGTCTGACGTTTACTACCCCTAGACTAGATTTGCGACATATCAGACGAAGTGACCGAACTGTACGGGAGTGTTACTGATTGGATTCACAGAAGAATGTATAGGCTTGCTTGTTGATCTTCTGATCGCTCAATACCTGGGTGGCTGTTATGTTTAGCTGAGCGCTTGCAGCTTATGGGTGTTTGATATGATCATCACCTACTGCCGGCATATTGACGATTCTTTAGAGTCCTACACAGAGGTTTTCCGGCTCTGGCAAAACGGAGTAGAAGCACATATGTGATATGTGCGGGACCGAGAATAATGCGTGTATGTGATACCGTATTCAATTCTCGCGATATGTGATATCAGCCGGGTATATGTGATATAGCCGGGTCATCGGATCAAGTGTTGATCCGATGAACCGATAGAGATTATATTAGTCGGTTATTTGATAATAGCCGGATTATCGGATCAAGTGTTGATTCGATAATTTAATGTATATTTGATATATTATATTACATTGACTAATATAAGTTCACTTAAAGATTCTTTTTCACACAAGATGATGCATTGATATATATGTGATATATGTTAATTGTATTAGTTTCTTTTGTTACAAAATATTGTATATGTGATATCTAATATTGTAACATGTTAGGGTTACAAATGCAACTCGGGTTTAAAGTTTGAACCATGCTAGGGTTTTAAATTAGGGTTAACATTTTATTATAGATAATTCATTTTCTTTTGGATAAGCTTTGAGGAAGCTTCATTATCCTTTTACTTTGTCCGCCCCTTTTGTTTTATCCTTGATATTTGTTAACCTAAATTTAACCCTAGCCTATGGTTTATTCTCTATATGAGTTAGCCATGACACATATTAAACTATTGTTGCATTTCTAACCTCAACAATTAATTCATTCATCGCAACTTCATCTTCTTCTTGCTCAGTCCAAAAGCTTTCTAGCTTTTTATATGTGATGGATGTTTTGTGAGAAATTGAAAACAAAAGAGAGAAAAATTCCTATTTCATCATCCTCATCTATTCTAGCCACTTAGATTAGGGTGTTTGCTTCACTAATACTTGATTAGTGAAGTGAGAGCTTGGGTTTGAGATTCTTCAAGGTAGATTATCTTTGATTAGTGAAGTCTTCAAGCAAGGATGCATCATTCTCTTCATGGAGCTTCTCTAGAGTCCGGGTACTTGATGATCGCGGCGAAGGGACCTCAACACAGAGCTTATGATGCGAAGGAACGGACTACAAAGGTTGTAATCCCTAACCCTTAGATGTTAAAGTGTTAACATGCTAGTATTGTTTGATTCTCTTGTTAAAGATCCTAGGTTTATGGTTATTTATAAGGACAAAATTTGAAATTAGCATGTGAGATGCCTCCCGAAACCTTGCTGCCGTTGTAGGTAACCCAACAATGGTATCAGAGCCTTGCGAGAGAATTAGACGGATAAGTGTAGGATTACGAAACCGAAACAACTACGAAACACCCGATGCAAAACCCTAGTTTCTGTCGAATTATTTCTGGTGCCTTAAATTTTTTTAAACAGTTGCAGAATGGTGTATGTGATACAATATGAACACGTTCCAAAACCCAGCCCCCTGCTTGGAATTTGGCCGGCCAGAAGGCCAATAAATCCGGCCTGTTCGGATTTCTGGGGGCTCTGGGGTTTGTGTTTTGGGTGGTGTTCTCATCTCTAGGGTTTGGTACATCTGGTGTTGTTTATTTTTGCTAAATTTGCATGAGATGTTTATTTACTATAAAGGTAATTCGAAGTGTTTCATATTCACAATTCTATCTTTGTTTCGCTTTGTTTAGACAGTGTTAAAAAGTTCGAACGGATATCAATAACTCACTTTTTCCCCTGCCGAAAAATTTCCAAGTGTTGGATTTTTCCTTAGTTAAAGAACATTCAAATATCGTGCAAGTAACACGGTAGACCCTATAGAAGAACGAAACCTTAACTCGATTATGTGACCGTCAGAAACACCTCTAAACCCTAGGTTTTGTGGTAGTTCGGCGTTGCCACATGTGAGGCGTTGGTTTGACCCTTCTATGGTTGGTCCATTGCTACTGTGGCATGTGATGGATGCTTTTAAACTAAGTTTAAGTGTTGAGCAAATAGGGAAATTTTGGGTGTTTGTTGATTCAATTGGAATGTTTAACGTCATCAAAATTTTTCTGTAATGTGATACAATATTTGGAATCCACATGTAGTTATGAGATAACTAATTTGAATGTTATAAATCTAGCAGTTTAGTCTCAGTTGATCGGTTGCCACGGGATTTTGATGCGATCAAAAGTCCGTCGCAATCACGTAGCGTACGCGGATACTCGCCGTGTAAACTTAATACATAGCCACACCCCAAAACCCCGACCAAGTGACTGTAGGAGAACCCAGTTGCCAAAAGCATCCGTTCGGGTGCTCGCGGCAGCGGTGTTCCGCCTTAGCGCACTTCGTCGACGACATCGCGGGGTGCGGCCGTCTAATAAAGTTTCTGACAAGCATTCGATCAGGATGTTGGGAATTTTGTTGAATTGCCCGACTTGATATTGAAAAGTGTTTTCGAAATTGAGACTAAAATGCGGGGTTTATAAATGTTAGGTATGCGATATCTAAGGAATTCATTTGGTTAGGCATCTGATGTCTAAGGAAGTGGCGGATTCCAACTGTTGTAATTTTACACTTATTTCCTGCTACCGTAAGTTTAATATGTGGTGTATCACCATTTTCGTTGCTATACATCAACGACAATTGGGATACGAATATTTACTTACGTTGATGACATGTGATGTTAAGTGTTTCTGTGATATGTTATATTTGATCGTCATGTTTTGAATAGCCGGGGGTTTTATGTGAGATGAGGGTTTTTATTTTCATTCATGTAAAATTCATTCTATGTAATATTCTTTTATTGGGGCACTTCCGGGTTGAGAATGATGTCACCATTGTATATTATTTACTTTTCCGCATTAGGATAGATCCAAGGCGGCGAGCACAAGTAATCGGGTTCTAGGGTCCAGTGGGAGACCATCTCGAGGAGTCGAGACCAGGTGTCCTAACTCTAGAGTTGGTAGGGTTGCTTGCCACTCTCGTAGAGGTCTATGGGTATAGGATTGGCTATTCATCGCGACCGTGGAATCTGTGTTTTATAAAGGCTCGCAATAAAACACGGACCTCCCAGTATATCCAATATTTCATATGTTTCTTCTGCTGCGATATCTGTGATGTGATCATTTGATATATGTTGAGATATATACAGGATATAGTATATGTGATATATTATATAGACGTTGCTTATGCTTTACACCCGCGCTAGCACTGCCCCGCTCTGCCATTAGTTACCTAACCTAACGGTGCACGAGGGGACATCGAGGCGAATGCGGATGACATAAGCGTACGTTGTATTTATCTGTGATGTTTAGGTAAACTTAAATGATGGGACTTCATTAATGAGATTAATGAAATAAAAGAAACCTAAAGATGTTGTGGAATCGAATTTTCAAAAACAGGTAGCTCTAGTTGTTACATTGCATAGCGGTGTTCCTTGTAGAACATCCAGCACCTTATTTGATAAGGAAAGAGCTGAGATCCGTTCACTGGGAGTGACCTCTTTAGCAATAAATTGCAGATTCTACAACCCTCGGTTTGTCTTTTTGATTGCTTTTCTAGTTCTTGCTTTGCATAGTGGTATTGTGAATATCCCGCACCTCATTCGCCGAGGAAAGAGCCGAGACCCCTTTACCAGGATTGACCTCTTTAGCAAAACTAGCAAAGGCCTAAAAAACACTCCATTTAAATCATTTGATTCTACAACGATATCAAGTTCATTACGTAAAAGATTTTCTTAAAACCTGTCGTAGCCCTCCGTCATTTCAGATAAGTAATAGTTACTATTCGTGCTGCGTTTGTTGACCTCTGTCAAGGCGTAGTATGCGGTAGCTGATTACTGCTTATTCGCATAAGCATATGATGCGATTGATTTAGGGTAGTTGTGCGACCTTGTTGACCTCTGTCAAGGGTCGTGCGGGTGTGTTTACTTCAATCAGGAAATGACGGGTTGAATTTGACTAGCTGCCTATGGTTTGTTGACCTCTGTCAAGGTCATAGGACGCTTGGGGCAAAATATTATTGGGAATTCCCACTGTTGAAATATGCATTGAGATTGCATACCTCCTATGAGATAGTTGAATCCCGATACACACTACGAGTAAAAGATACTCCTGGAAGAGTTTTACACATTACAAATAGCCGATCAAGTAGGTGTCTAGAAAGGTGTCAACAGGGTTACATCCCTGGGAAAACGAGTTTTATTTTAATTATGTCCGTGCAAAAGAACGGGGAACCTCCCTCAAATTACCGACACTGGCCAGGCAGAAAGATTGGCGAACTTGTAGGGTGTAATTAATCCCGGCTAGTCTTTCCTTTTAGGGTTTGAAGGAAGATTTGACTAAAACATTAGGAGCCATCCTCATTAGATAAATTAATAACCAATCTAATCTTGCAAGAGCATAAGCTGAGTGTTTTCTTCTCTCTCTCTCCAAGTAGCGACCATATCACGTCTTAATCAAGATAATAATACGGATATATTGACCGAACCTGCTTGTTATACTGTGCTAAGGGAACGTTGGTCCCGCTCCAACTTATAATTGTTATAAGACCGAGCAGGAAATAGGGGATTACCAGAATTCCCATGCTGCCCAAACGAAGAATGGGTATGATGATGCATCTTCTTCGGGTGTGTTCATTACCGAGAACTGTTTTCTCAGTATCCTTTACGTCCTGAGTATTAGATGCCGGATCAGGATACCGCAAATGTAATCTGTTACCTGGGCTAAAGATAGGTAGATAATTGAGAAAGGGTGATAAGTTTTAAGAGTTAAAAATGGTGCAATTGTTGCAGCCAAGTCTGTGGGCAGTTATCACCCTGTATTACCAAAATACATTGTTTCTGAACGAATGTTATTAGATACCAAACCTGATATACAACATCATATCAGTCTATTTATTTACTAAAGAAGGATATTATTTTGTATTGTTGGATAATGTTTTGAACATTTCCCATATCAAGAGTTGATCGGTTCAGGCACGTTATCTAAAAGCATATACGTTCTAAATCAAACCACAGTTCTTAACGTACAGAACACAAACAAGAGGAAGAGTTCAGAAATGAAAGAATCCTTCTTGAGTCATTGTATACTAGCTCATATCAATGCGACCCGACTAGCTAATTTACATAAAGATGCATATTTAAATCGGTTTGAACTTACATCTTATGAAACTTGCCAGTCATGTCATAA
Source organism: Agapanthus africanus (assembly GCA_030015575.1). Taxonomy (NCBI): domain Eukaryota; kingdom Viridiplantae; phylum Streptophyta; class Magnoliopsida; order Asparagales; family Amaryllidaceae; genus Agapanthus; species Agapanthus africanus. The sequence goes on from CM057344.1 coordinate 284,533,878, forward strand.
AGATAAGATGACCATAGCTCCGTTTATTGGAAACAGAGAAAGAGTTGGTGAACTCCTGGGATTGATACATGATGATGTATGAGGTCCCCTATCTACACATGCCAGGACTGGTTTTTTGTACTTCATTACATTCACTGATGATCTCTCAAGATTCGAACATATGTTCCTAATGAAACACAAGTCTGAAGCTTTTGAGAAATTCAATGAAAATAAGTTAAAAGTAGAGAACCAAAGAGGGTATAAGTATTATGTCCTTTGATGAGATAAGGGAGGAGAATACTTGAGCACGGAATTCCTGGACTATTCTAAAGTAGAATGAGAATTCTCTCTCAGCATTACTCCTCCGTATACACCACAGTAGGTCGGTGCATCGTGGTGGAGCAAGCGCACCCTATGTGATATGGTGTGCTCTATGATAAGTACTACTGAGTTGCCTATTTCTTTTTGGGGATATGGACTTGAGAAGCTGCAAACCAATTGAATAGGGTTCTAATCAAATCAGGTGTCTACCTCTCCATATGTGATATGGTATGGGAAGAGCCCATCTCTTACGGATGTTATGATTTGGGGTTGTCCGGCCTATGTCAAAAGAAAAATCTGGAGAAACTCGAGGCAAGGTCAGTTCTATGGAAGTTTGTTAGATATCCCAAGCATTCGCAAGGGAATATCTTCTACCGAACCGAGGAACAAAAGGTGTTCTATTTCTCCGTATGCCACCTTTTTTGGGAAAAAGGGAATTTCTTGTGAAGGAATTAGTGTTCATGAGGTAGAACTGGAAGAAGTTCCAGCTATACAAACTGAAGCTGATGATTTGGTAGAACTGGAGGATTCAATTGTTTCTAACGAATCTCAGTCTCTCCACCGATCTAGTAGGGTTCCTCATCCACCTGAGAGATACTTCGGTTTTCTCTACGACAGTGGGAGCCAGGATTGCATCATGAGATGATGACCCAACTAGTTTCGAGCAGGCCATTAGGAGTAATGACTCTGTAAGAATGGCTGGATGCTTAGCGATCTGAGATGGAATCCATATATACCAACAAACTATGGACTTTGGTTGCTTTATCTGAAGGGTTAAATCCCCATCAGGAGCAAGTATATCTTGAGAAGATTTCTTGGTGTACATGGAAAAGTTGAGACTTTCAAAACTAAGGCTTGTTGTAAAAGGTTTTTGTCATAGACAAGGTGTGGATAGTGATGAAACCTTTTCTAGAGCCTATGCTCAAGTCCATCTGGATCCTACTTGCCATTGCCACATTCCATGACTACGATATCAGGCGGTTGGGTGTCATGACTGCTTTTCTAAATAATGATTTAGAAGAAAGCGTCTATAAGTACACATCCACAGGTCTTCGTAGACAGTGGGAGCAGCGGAAACGTGTGCAAGTTGTTTTATGGGACAAATCAGGCATCGCGGAGTTCGAACGTCTATTTTGAAGTGGTAGTCAAAGAGTTTGACTTCATCGAAATTGTAGATGAACCTAGTGTATACAAAAAGGTAGTAGGGAGTATGGTGGTAATCCTCGTATTGTACGTGGATGACAAACTCTTGATAGGGAAGGAGTTTCCTATGCTACGCTCAGTCAATCTCCTCTTTTCACAAGGATTCTCCATATAGGATCAAGGTGATACCTCCTAAATCCTGAGTTTTGGATCTATGAGATAGATCTAACTGGATGTTAGGATTCTCACTAGGTGTAGTGAGATGGTATCAATCGATCCTGGGGAGAATCACTGGAAAGCTTCCAGGTTGGTAAGGTCGACTGAATGTAAGTCATAGGCATTGTCTTTACCCTCAGTGAAGGGACGGTATATTGGAAGATTTCCAAGTTAGATACCGTAGCAAACTAGACGATTAAAGGCAAGATACATCGTTACCAAGGATGCTACCAAAGAGGCAGTCTGGATATATATTAGTTCATGAGATGAACTTCGTTCCTACCATTGTGTGACAATGGAGTTTTGGCTTATGCCTAGGAACCCCCGTCCCATCAGAGATCCAGACATATTCTTAGGAAATATCACCTGATCATGGAGATGGTTGATCACCAGGTAGATCGAGGATAGGAGAGTAGATACAGAGGACAACAGCGCGGAACCACTCATAAAGGCCTATTTTCCAGTAGATACTTTTATGGGATGGTTGAGTATGAGATACTTCAAGCACAACTGATTGTTGGGTATGAGATACTACAACAGATGGCCCTAGCGCAAGTGAGAGGTTGTTAGTGATATGTATGCCCTAGAGGCCATTACCGTACATACAATGTATATTGTAGTGGATGCTTGGACATATATATGGAGGACTTTCTTGCTCGACATGATAGTATGCTATCTGGTTGCTCTTGTAGGGTTCCTAGGCACCCTAGTGAGGTCTCACAAGACATCAACCATGCCAATTTCAAAAATTCTAGGTGCCGAGAGACTCGACTACGGATCGTTGGCTAGATATTTAGGCGAAAAGCTAACTAGTTAACACTTAACTACAAGAATACGGAAATACAACCTTTGTAGATCCGGTGCTCCACCTCCATAGCTCATAAACGAAGTCCTCTCCGCTGTCCTAGTGAGTTCCCGGGCTCTAGCGTCGGCTTCGTCGGAGAATGGGCAAGCTAGGTCGTCGATGTCCATGCCGAAGATGATCTACGTCGAAGCATCGCAAGATCAAGCTCTCACTTCACCAAGTCATGAAACTTGTGAAGAAAACACACTCTACTACTTGGCAAGAGGTAGAGGATGAAGAAATAGGAAGTGGGTAGACTTTAGAATTGGATTTCTCACTCTTTTCCAACAATCACCATTGATGGAGCTTGGTTTTCTTTAAAGAAGAATGAAGAAGAAGAAGAGCAAGAAGAAGATAAGTATTATGATAAGAATAAAAGAATAAATAAAAATCCATTCTTATCATAATTCTCACCATGGTTAGGTGTAGAGAATTAACTTGAGTTAATTGAATTGGTTAGGGTTAAGCATGAGACAAAATGGTGACTAAGTCAAAAGTTCATGAAGCTTCATGAAAGAAAACAAAAGAAGCCACCATTCTATTTTATGCAATTTATTTTCCAAAAATAAAAACAAATGAATAAATGAATAATCAAATAAAAACCCTAACCATTTCTTTAACCAAGGTTTAATTCTTTACACAAACCCTAATTTGCATGTATCATCAAATATGATATAAACAAGTGCACAAAATCATATCGCATATGCAATGCGCACAACCGAGCGAGAAAATCCATTTAAAGTGAACCGATACTAGTTAATGCAAAGTAATATATCAAGTATATAATTATGCATTAAATCATTAAATCAACGCTTGATTTAACGATCCGGTCATGACGCACATAACCGACTGGTATCATTAGTAACATCTTATCGAATCAACACTTGATCCGATAACCCGGCTATATCGCATATAACCGATCAATGTCACATCGCGAGAATCGAATACAGTATCACATACTCGTATTATTCTCGGTCCCGCACATATCTCATATGCGCTCCTATTTCGTTTCGCTTGAGCCAGGAAACCTCTGTGTAGGACTCTAAAGACTCGTCAATACGCCGGCAGCAGATGATGATCATATCAAGCATCCACAAGCCGCAAGCGGTCTGCTAAACGTAACGTCCACCCGGGTATTGAGCGATCTGATGATCGACGAGCAAGCCCGCTCACACTCCAGTGAATCCGACCAGTAACACTACCGTACAGTCCGGTCTGATCGTCTGATATGTCGCATATCTCACCTAGGCGTGGTAAACGTCAGACCCCAATAGCTCGATAAGTCGTGTCGATATGAGGTCTATAACTGTTCGAGAAACTACTGGTAACACTTACCAGTAAATCTCAGCAACCCTGGCCAGGGATTTCCTGTTATAGCCAATCGAACACAGCGCAACATCAACCCCCTATACCGGGAGAGACGAATCCCCTCCTATCGCTCATTGCCTCCATGTGACTCGGGACTGTACCCAAAAACCACCGTTTTGCACGCCCTCTTGGACGTGGTAAGATGGAAATCAAAGCACAGTGGGAACCACACAAGACTCTATGACGATCTCGGGTCAACAGACTACTCTGTACCAGTGTCACCAGAGAACTGCCATCTGACGTGAGGTATAATACCATCTGGGAGTTCTCGGCGAGTCCGTCCAGTGTACCCAGTCTCTACTGAGCACCCGTATATCATCTCTGATGTCAAACACCAATGGATATGGAATCATCCATCGCCCATCTGTATGGGTCGAGAAGGTACACGCTAGTCTACTCTGGTATATCGATGCCCCGTCTCGATACACCTACGACTAGGGACTTTGAAGGATGTACTTATGGACTACCATGTCCCCACTAGTATGATCCGCATCATAGTCCAGGTAGTCAAGCACACATCCTAAGGGCTTTACCAACATGTAACAGAGAGACAATCAGTATACACGTTAAGGTAAAGTTCAACCAGATAGCATACTATCATGTCGAGCAAGAAAGTCCTCCCTATATATGTCCCAGCATCCACTACAATATACATCCTATGTACAGTAATGGCCTCTAGGGCATACATGTAACTGACAATCTCCCACTTGCACTAGGGCTATCTGTAGCAGTGGTTGTAGTATCTCATACTCAACCATCCCATAAAAATCTCTCTCTGGGAACAGGCCTTTGTGAGTGGATCCGCTGTGTTGTCCTCTGAATCTACTCTCCTAACCTCGATCACCCTGGAGATCAACCATCTCCATGATCAAGTGATACTGCCTTAGAATATGTCTGGATCACTGATGGGACCGGCGTTCCTTGGCATAAGCCACAACTCCATTGTCTCACAATGGGAGGAACATAGTTCATCTCATGAACCAATATACACCCAAACAGCCTCTTAGGTAGCATCTTAAGTAGCGATGTATCTAGCCTTTATCGTCTAGTATGCTACGGTAGCAATCTTGGAACTCTTCCAACATACCGTCCCTTTACTGAGGGTAAAGACAATGCCTGCGACTGACATTCAGTCGTCTTTATCACCCTCGAACCCTTCCAGTGATTCTCCCGAGGGTCGATTGATACCATCTCACTACAACTAGTGAGTATCCTAACATCCATTTAGATCTATCTCATAGATCCAAAGTCCAGGATTTAGTAGGTATCACTTTGATCCTATATGGAGAATCATAGTGATAAGCGGAGATTGATCGAGCGTAGCATAGGAAACTCCTTCCCTATCAAGAGTATGTCATCCACGTACTCTACGAGGATCACCACCATACTCCCTACTACCTTTTTGTTTATACAAGGTTCATCTACCATTTTGATGATGTCAACTTCTTTGACTAATCCATCAAAACAGATGTTCCAACTCCGCGATGCCTGCTTTAATCCTATAAAGCATCTTGCACACGTTTCCGCTGCTCCCACTGTCTACGAAGCCCTCTGGCTGTGTACTTATAGACGTTCTCTTCTAAAACATCATTTAGAAAAGCTGTCATGACACCCAACCACCAGATATCGTAGTCATGGTATGTAGCCGTGACAAGTAGGATCTGGATGGACTTAAGCATAGATACTGGAAAATGGTTTCATCATTATCCACGCCTGGTCGATGACGAAAAACTTTAACAAGTCTAGCTTTGAAAGTCTCAACTTTTCCATGTACACCAAGTAATCTTCTCAAGATATACTTGCTCCTGATGGGGATTTAACCCTTCAGATATAGCAACCAAAGTCCATACTTTGCTGGTGTATAAGGATTCCATCTCAGATTGCTAAGCATCCAGCCATTCTTACAGAGTCCCACTCCTGATGGCCAGCTCGAAACTAGTTGGGTCATCATCTCATGATGCAATCCTTGCTCCCACTGTCATAGAGCAACCGAAGTATCTCTCGGGTGGGTGAGGAACTCTACTAGATCGGCGGAGAGGCTGAGGTTCGTTGGTAACTATCGAATCCTTTGGTTCTTTCAAATCATCAGCTGCAGTTTGTATAGCTGGAACCTTTCCAGTTCTACATTACAGACCTTGCCTCGAGCTTGTCCGGATTTTGCTTTCAGACATAGGCCGGACAACCCCAAATCTTAAGCAACTTAAGAGATGGGCTCTTCCCTTTCCATATCACATATGAAGTGGTAGGCAACTGATTTGATTGGAACCCTATTCAATAGGTATGCAGCTTCTCAAGTGCATAACTCCCAAAAAGGAAACAGGTAACTCAGTAGTACTCATCATAGAGCACACCATATCAAATAGGGTGTGATTGCTCCGCCCCGATATACCATCGTGCTATGGTGTATACGGAGGAGTAATGCTGAGAGAGAATCTCATTCTCCTTTAGAATAATCCAGGATTTCCGTGCTCAAGTATTCTTCTCCTTGATCTCATCATAGGACATAATACTTATACCCGTATTCTGGTTTTCTACTTCTCGTTTATATTCTGTGAATATCTCAAAAGGTTCGGACTTGTGTTTCAACAGGAACATATGTCTGAATCTTGAGAGATTATCAGAGAATGTAACGAAGTACAAAGAACCGGTCTTGGCATGTGTAGATAGGGGACCTACATACATCAACATGTATCATCCCAAGAGTTCATTAACTCTTTCTCTGTTTCCAGTAAACGGAGCTATGGTCATCTTATCTCTGTGACATGACTGGCGAGTTTCACAAGATGTAAGTTCAAACTAATTTAAATATGCATCTTTATGTAACTCCAGCTAGTCGGGTCACATTGATCTGACCTAGTCTACAATACCTCAAGAAGAATCCGTTCATTTCTGAACTCTTCCTCTTGTGTGTGTTCTATATACTAAGAACTGTAGTTTGATTTAGAATATCAATGCTTTTAGATAACGTGCCTGAACCGATCAACTTTTGATATAGGAAATGTTCAAAACATTATCCAACAATACAAAATTTTATCATTTCTTTACTAATAAAGAGATAGATATGATTTTGTATATCAGGTTCGGTATCTAATAACATTTGTTCAGAATCAATGTATTCGTAATACAGGGTGACAGTGACCAACAGACTTGGCTGCAACACTTGCCCCATTTTCTGCCTCATGAAACTTATCACCCGTTCTCAGTTCTCTACCTTTCTGTAGCCCTATGTAACAGATTACATATCTGGGATCCTGATCTGGTATCACATACCCAGGACGTAAAGGATACTGAGAAACAGTTCTTTGTAATGAACACACCCGAAGATGATGCATCAGCATGCACTCTCTTCGTTTGGGCGGCACGGGAAATCTGGTATTCCCCAATTTCCTGCTCTGTCTTATAACAATTATAAGTTGGAGCGGGACCAACGTTCCCCAGCTCAGTATAACAAGCGGTTCGGTCAATAATCCGTTTTATTATCTTGATTAAGGCGTGATATGGTCGCTACCTGGAGAGAGAGAGAAGAAAACACTCAGCGTGCGCTCTTGCAAGAATAGATTGGTTTAATATTTTATCTAATCAGGATGGCTCCCACTGCTTTTTATCAAATCTTCCTTCCAACCCTAAAAGGAAAGACTAGCCGGGATTAATTACACACTACAAGTTCGCCAATCTTTCAGCCAGGCCAGTGTCGGTACTTTGAGGGAGGTCCCCCGTGCTTTCGCACGAACCTAATTAATGTAAACCTCGTTTTCCCAGAGGCGTAACCCCGTTGACACCTTTCTAGACACCTACTTGATCGGCTAATTGTAATGTATAAAACTCTCCCAGGAGTAACACTTACTCGCAGCGGGTATCGGGATCCAACTATCTCATAGAAGGTATGCAATCTCATTGCAAATTTCAACACTTGAAATTCACGATAATGTTTTGCCCCTTGCGTCCTATGACCTTGACGCAGGCCAACAAACCATAGTCCGCTAGTCAAGTTCAACCCGTCATTTCCTGATTGAATTAAACCCACCCGCACGACCCTTGACGCAGGCCAACAAAGTCGCACGACTACCCTAATCCAATCACATCATATGCTTATGCAGATAAGCACCAGTTAGCTACCGCACACTACCCCTTGACGCAGGCTAACAAACGTAGCACGAATACTAACTACTACTTATCTGAAATGACGGAGGGCTACGACAGGTTTTTCTGAAAACCTATTGCGTAATGAACTTGATATCGTTGTAGGATCGAATGAATTTTGAAATGGAGTGTTTTTTAGGCTTTTCTAGTTTTGCTAGAGGAGTCACTCCCGGTGAAGGGATCGTCGGTCCTTTCCTCGTCGAATGAGGTGCGGGATATATCGTATATATCACTGTGCAAAGCAAAAACACTTAAAAGCAATCAAAAGACAAACCGGGTGTGTAGCATCTGCCAGTTATTGCTAAAGGAGTCACTCCCGGTGAAGGGATCTCGGTCCTTTCCTCATCGAATAAGGTGCAGGATATATCATATATATCGCTGTGCAAAGCAAGAACTGTAGCTACTTGTTTTATTTTGAAATTCGATTTTACAACATCTTAGGTTTCTTTTATTTCATTAATCACATTAATGAAGTCCCATCATTTAAGTACCTAAACATCACAGATAAATACGACGTACACTTATGCCATCCGCATTCGCCTCGATGTCCCCTCGTGCACCGTTAGGTTAGGTAACTAACGGCAGAGCGGGGCAGGGCTACCGCGGGTGTAAAACATAAGTAACGTCTATATAATATATCATATATACTATATACTGTATCTATCACAGAACATCACATGATCACATAACAGATATCGCAGCAGAAGAATCATATGAAATATTGGATATACTAGGACGTCCGTGTTTTCAATACGAGCCAGTATAAAACACGGATTCCACGGTCGTGATGAATAGCCAAACCCAAACCCCAAGACCCCTACGAGAGCGGCAAGCAACCCTACCAATTCTAGAGTTAGGAGACCCGGACTCGACTCCTCGAGTTGGTCTTCCACTGGACTCCAGAACCCGGTTACTTATGCCCTCCTCCTTGGGTCTATCCTAGTGCGGAAAAGTAAATAATATACAACGGGTGACAACTTCCGCAACCTGGAAGCGCCCCAATAAAAGAATATTACATACAAGTTTTTACATGAATGAAAATGAAAAACACTCATCTCACATAAAAACCCCCGGCTATTCAAACACGACGATCCAATATAACATATCCAGCAACACATAACATCACATGTCATCAACGTAAGTAAATATGCGCATCCCAATTGTCGTTGACATATAGCAACGAAACCGGCGATATCACATATTACACTTACGGTCACAGAAAAGAAAGTGTAAAACTACAACAGTTAGAATCCGCAACCACCTCAGACATCGCATGCCTGACCAAATGAATTACTTAGACATCGCATGCCTAACAATTATAAACCCCGCATTTTAGTCTCATTATCGAAAACACTTTTCAATATCAAGTCGGGCAATTCAACAAGATTCCCGACATCCTGATCGAATGCTCGTCGCAAACTTCAGTAGGCGGTTGCACCCCCCGATACCGTCGACGAAGTGCACCAAGGCGGAACACCGCTACCGCGAGCACCCGAACGGATGCTTTCGGCGACGGGGTTCTCCTACAGTCACTTGGTCGGGGCTATGGAGTGAGGCTGTCTATTAAGTTTACCCGGCGAGTATCCGCGTACGCTACGTGATTGCGACGGACTTTTGATCACATCAAAATTCCGTGGCAACCGATCAAGTGAGACTAAACTGCTATGTTTATAACATTCATTCAGTTATCACATAACTACTTGTGAATTCCAATTATTGTATCCCATTCCGGATAATTAGAAAAATGTTAAACTTTCCGATTGAACATTCGAACACCCAAGTTTTCCCGATACAGATCAACACATGAAATAAGTCTAACAACATTCAGTTCGTGCCTCAGTACCGACGGTCCAGCCGTAGAAGGGTCAAGCCAACGCCTCACATGTGGCACGCCGTACTGCCCCAAACCCGAAGGTTCAAAGGGCAGTTCAAGACGGTCACATAATCGAGTTAAGGTTTGTTGTCTTCTAGAGGGTCCATCGCATTACTTGCACTACTTAGAACGTCGTTAAACTACGGAAAAATCCAACTCTTGGAAATTTCCCGACAGGGGAAAAATTGGGTATTTATATCCGGTCGAACTTTTTAACATATTCTAAAAATTATCCGGAAAGCCACACAGACAAAATTTGATACTCCGATCGAAACCCTCGAATCCCCAAACCAACCCCAGAAAACTCAACTGCATAGGATATATTAAAATTACCCAGGAAAACCAGCACTGTAAACTAATAATTACTGTGCAAATTTTGGTCAACGATGCAACAGTGTTGCCGCGGAACCGCCGCGCCACGTGGGCTAAGGCCGCGGTTCCGCGGCTGTTTGATGGAATTACGACCAAAATTTTTTACCGTAATTCTTAGAAAACCCTGCTTATTTTTCTGCATATTTTTAATTTGGAAAAATCCCAATTTTTGGAAAAAGGACAGAGAGCATTTTGGGTTTGGGTTTTCGGGTTCGTTCGTGTTTCAAAATCCGTCTAGACTTCGCCTAAGGCTCTAGCTAGGCTCTGATACAACTATAGGGTTCCTAGGCACCCTAGTGAGGTCTCACAAGGCATCAACCATGCCAATTTCAAAAATTCTAGGTGCCGAGAGACCCGACTACGGATCGTTGGCTAGATATTTAGGCGAAAAGCTAACTAGTTAACACTTAACTACAAGAATACGGAAATACAACCTTTGTAAATCCGGTGCTCCACCTCCATAGCTCTGCAACGAAGTCCTCTCCGCTGTCCTAGTGAGTTCCCGGGCTCTAGCGTCGGCTTCGTCGGAGAATGGGCAAGCTAGGTCGTCGATGTCCATGCCGAAGATGATCTACGTCGAAGCATCGCAAGATCAAGCTCTCACTTCACCAAGTCATGAAACTTGTGAAGAAAACACACTCTACTACTTGGCAAGAGGTAGAGGATGAAGAAATAGGAAGTGGGTAGACTTTAGAATTGGATTTCTCACTCTTTTCCAACAATCACCATTGATGGAGCTTGGTTTTCTTTAAAGAAGAATGAAGAAGAAGAAGAGCAAGAAGAAGATAAGTATTATGATAAGAATAAAAGAATAAATAAAAATCCATTCTTATCATAATTCTCACCATGGTTAGGTGTAGAGAATTAACTTGAGTTAATTGAATTGGTTAGGGTTAAGCATGAGACAAAATGGTGACTAAGTCAAAAGTTCATGAAGCTTCATGAAAGAAAACAAAAGAAGCCACCATTCTATTTTATGCAATTTATTTTCCAAAAATAAAAACAAATGAATAAATGAATAATCAAATAAAAACCCTAACCATTTCTTTAACCAAGGTTTAATTCTTTACACAAACCCTAATTTGCATGTATCATCAAATATGATACAAACAAGTGCACAAAATCATATCGCATATGCAATGCGCACAACCGAGCGAGAAAATCCATTTAAAGTGAACCGATACTAGTTAATGCAAAGTAATATATCAAGTATATAATTATGCATTAAATCATTAAATCAACGCTTGATTTAACGATCCGGTCATGACGCACATAACCGACTGGTATCATTAGTAACATCTTATCGAATCAACACTTGATCCGATAACCCGGCTATATCGCATATAACCGATCAATGTCACATCGCGAGAATCGAATACAGTATCACATACTCGTATTATTCTCGGTCCCGCACATATCTCATATGCGCTCCTATTTCGTTTCGCTTGAGCCAGGAAACCTCTGTGTAGGACTCTAAAGACTCGTCAATACGCCGGCAGCAGATGATGATCATATCAAGCATCCACAAGCCGCAAGCGGTCTGCTAAACGTAACGGCCATCCGGGTATTGAGCGATCTGAAGATCGACGAGCAAGCCCGCTCACACTCCAGTGAATCCGACCAGTAACACTACCGTACAGTCCGGTCTGATCGTCTGATATGTCGCATATCTCACCTAGGGGTGGTAAACGTCAGACCCTAATAGCTCGATAAGTCGTGTCGATATGAGGACTATAACTGTTCGAGAAACTACTGGTAACACTTACCAGTAAATCTCAGCAACCCTGGCTAGGGATTTCCTGTTATAGCCAATCGAACGCAGCGCAACATCAACCCCCTATACCGGGAGAGACGAATCCCCTCCTATCGCTCATTGCCTCCATGTGACTCGGGACTGTACCCAAAAACCACCGTTTTGCACGCCCTCTTGGACGTGGTAAGATGGAAATCAAAGCACAGTAGGAACCACACAAGACTCTATGACGATCTCGGGTCAACAGACTACTCTGTACCAGTGTCACCAGAGAACTGCCATCTGACGTGAGGTATAATACCATCTGGGAGTTCTCGGCGAGTCCGTCCAGTGTACCCAATCTCTACTGAGCACCCGTATATCATCTCTGATGTCAAACACCAATGGATATGGGATCATCCATCGCCCATCTGTATGGGTCGAGAAGGTACACGCTAGTCTACTCTGGTATATCGATGCCCCGTCTCGATACACCCACGACTAGGGACTTTGAAGGATGTACTTATGGACTACCATGTCCCCACTAGTATGATCCGCATCATAGTCCAGGTAGTCAAGCACACATCCTAAGGGCTTTACCAACATGTAACAGAGAGACAATCAGTATACACGTTAAGGTAAAGTTCAACCAGATAGCATACTATCATGTCGAGCAAGAAAGTCCTCCCTATATATGTCCCAGCATCCACTACAATATACATCCTATGTACAGTAATGGCCTCTAGGGCATACATATAACTAACAGCTCTTTATCTTAACATGTACTCTGATTGTCTCTATGTTACACGTTGATAAAGCCCTTACGATGAGTACTTGACTACTAGGACTATGATACAGATCATACTAGTGGGGACAGTGTAGTCGCTAAGTACTTCCTTCAAATGTTCCTAGTCGTAGGTGTATCGAAACAGGGCATCGATATACTAGAGTAGACTAGCGTATAGCTTCACGACCCATGTAGATGGATGGATGATCCTATATCCATTGGTGTTTGACATCAGAGATAGTATACGGGTGCTCAGTGGAAACTGAGTTCACTGGATGGACTCACCGAGAATTCCCAGATGGTATTATACCTATCATCAAATGGCAATTCTCTGGTGACACTAGTATATGTTAGTCTGTAGACCCGAGATCGTCATAGATTCTTGTGTGATTCCCACTGTGCTTTGATTTCCACCATACCATGTTCAAGAGAATGTGCAAAACGGTGGCTTTTGGGTACAGTCCCGAATCGCATGGAGGCAATGAGCGATAAGAGAGGTTTCGTCTCTCCCGGTATTGGAAGTTGATGTTGCGCTGTGTTCAATTGTCTATAACTGGAAATCCCTGGCCAGGGTTGCTGAGATTTACTGGTAAGTGTTATCAGTAGTTTCTCAAACCATTATAGACCTCATATCGACACGACTTATCAGTTACTGGGGTTTGACGTTTACCAGCCCTAGACTAGATCTGCGACATACCAGACGAAAAGACCGGACTGTACGGGAGTGTTACCGATTGGATTCACAGGAGAATGTACAGGATTGATTGTTGATCTTCTTATCGCTCAATACCTGGGTCACTATTACGTTTAGCTGAGCGCTTGCAGCTTGTGGGTGTTTGATATGATCATCACCTACTGCCGGCGTATTGACGATTCTTTAGAGTCCTACACAGAGGTTTCCTGGCTCAGGCAAAACGGAGTAGGAGCACATATGTGATATGTGCGGGACCGGGAATAATGCGTGTATGTGATACCGTATTCGATCCTCGCGATATGTGATATCGGCCGGGTATATGCGATATAGCCGGGTCATCAGATCAAGTGTTGATTCGATGAACTGATACAGATTATATTAGTCGGTTATTTGATAATAGCCGGATTATCGGATAGAGTGTTGATTCGATAATTTAATGTATAATTATATATTTGATATATTACATTACATTGACTAATATAAGCTCAGTTAAAGATTCTTTTTCTCACAAGATGATACATTGATATATATGTGATATATGTTAATTGTATTAGTTTCTTTTGTTCCAAAATATTGTATATGTGATATATAATATTGTAACATGTTAGGGTTACAAATGTAACTAGGGTTTAGAGTTTAAACCATGCTAGGATTTTAAATTAGGGTTTACATTTTATTATGTATAATTCATTTTCTTTTGGATAAGCTTTGAGGAAGCTTCATGATTCTTTGACTTTGTCCACCCTCTTTGTTTTATACTTGATATTTGTTAACCTATGTTTAACCCTAGCTTATGGTTTATTCTCTACATGAGTTAGCCATGACACATATTAAACCATGGTTGCATTACTAATCTCAACAATTATTTCATTCATCACAACTTCATCTTCTTCTTGCTCAGTCCAAAAGATTTCAAGCTTTTTATTTATGATGGATGTTTTGTGAGAAATTGAAAACAAAAGAGAGAGAAATTCCTACTTCATCATCCTCATCTATTCTAGCTGTCAGTGTATATGCCCTAAAGGCCATTACTGTATCATACTAGTTTGTGTATTACTTAATGGAAGCTTGGGATATTCACAGTTGTATAGACAATCTTGCTCAAAATGGTAGTATGCTACTTGGTTTGTTTCTACTTCAATATGTACATATGTTTCTTTTAGCATATAGCTTATACATATTAGTGGAGCCCTTAGGATCTTTTCTTGATTACCAGCGTTGTGATGGCAGTCACACTAGTGGGGGCTGGGTAATCTACAAGCACATCCTTATAGAGGACCCTAGTCGTTGGATTATTGAGATGGGGCATCGATACTCCGGAGTAGACTAGCGCATACGCTTCTCATCCTAGCAGAGGAGATGGTCTGTCCCACAGCCATTAGTACGTCGTACTAGAGATAGTATGCGAGTGCTCGTTAGGTTATGAGTACACTGGACAGGACTCATCGGGAACAGTTGGTTGGTACTATACCTATCGTCAGATAACAGTTCCCAGATGACAGGAGTACAGCTTAGTCCGTCGACTTAACACTGCTATTTCGCCTCGAGTGTGTTCCCACTGTACTTTGATTACTACCCTACCACGGCTCAAAGGAGTCGTGCAAACAGGTAGTAGTTGGGTGCAGTCCCGAAGCACTTGGAGGCAGTAGCGGTTAGATAGGATTCGTCTCTCCCGGTATTGGGGGTTGATATTGCGCTATGTCTTGGAGAGCCATTACACAAAGTCCCTGGCCAGGGCAAGCGAGAATTACTTGTAGTTTTTCCAGTAGTTTCTCAGGGTGTTCTGGGCTATACACCGGCACGACTTGTACCGCTGTTAGGGGTCTGACATTTACCGCCCCCCTAGGCCCAACATGCGATACTCTTAGACGAATAGACCGGATTGTACGGAAATTGCCACATTCTGGCTCAGCAGGAGTTCGGATGGGTTCACCTCGTCAGTCTTCTTATCGGCATCTACCTGGGGACCGTTACGTACAGCTAGTACTGCTTGCGGCCTGTGGTTAAACCCACTGCCAGCGTAGTGTCGAGTCTTTAGAGTCCCACACAGAGGGTTGTTCACCTTTGGGCAAAACAGAGTAGTGGTCGCATGGTTTTGCGACAGGGTTCGTTCATATACGCGCACTTGTGCACGTTTGGTGTCCGAGCTGTTATTAATATCGGGCTTTGGTTTAAGCCAGATCCTAGTATTTGTTTTGGGATTGGTTTTGTCTTATTGTATTCATGTTCCTCGGAACACGGATGCGGGTGTGTATACACAGTTGACAGAGGCAGAGGAACCTCGTTAGGGTTTTTGACCGTTAACTTTTTCTAAGCACTAATGAGAATGAGAAATATGATTAATAATATTAATTAAGGATAATTGTGCCATGGTCAGGGTTGGGTTGACCATTTGACTTGTTGACTTTCTGACCTTGATTTTTCTTTTGCAAAAGATGCTTCTTGAAGCTTGCAATTAGCATTAAATGTGAAATGATAATGGTCACATCAAATAACCATCACAATTTTCCTAATTATTTTTATTATTCTCATATTCTCTCATATGAGAGCAAGGTTGGGATGATTCTCTCATTCTCTCTTGCTTATTCTCTCTCTTGCATTGCTCTCCCTCTTCCCCTCTCTCAAAAGCTTATGTGTTTCATGTGTTGAAAATCCAAGCTTTGTGAGATAAAACCATCAAAACACCTCTCTACTCATTCTAGGGTTCTTAGCTTAGCAAGCCAATCACTCTAGTTACTTCTTGGTTGAGGTAGGAGCTCAAGGTAGAGGCCTTCGGGTGGATTTTTCTTCGGCAAAGAGAAGACGACGAGGAGGAGCCGTCTACACCACTCCAAGGAGCTAGCAATAAAGAGGACCACACCAAGAAGAGAAGGAGTTCAAGAACTAGGTATAACCATCTTACCTAGTAGCTAGAACTTGTAGTTTGTTTGTTAGTTTTTGTTTAGCAAAGATCCTTCATGGTTAGTCTATGTTTCCTTGTGATAAAAATTCGTTTTTACTCTTTCCGCCTCCCCGAAAGTACCGGGATGGGTTAGATAGACCTACAGTGGCATCAGAGCCTAGCTAAACAACAACTAACATGTTAGCAAAGTGTTTAGAACTTCGATCCGATAAAAAATCGCAAAATACATCAAAATCTTGTGTTGTCTGCCGATTTTAAAAGCAGGTCTAAAAATATTTCCAGAGACCTGAAAAATACGTATAGGGGTTTCTAGGAACACCCAAGAAAAACGAGTTCATGACTCAGTCAGACTGCCGCGGAAGAGCGGCGAAACCAAGCGTTTCGCCGAGATTCCGTGGCCGAGTCGACTCGGAGTCAACTCGTTTTTCCTGCAGTGTGTTCAGCTTGATGTTTTGTGATTTTAAGATGCTTTGTTTCTGCCCAGATTCTTTAGAGAACAGTATTGTATTTGGGGTAGTTTCAAATTGGAATATTGATCGAAATTCTATAAACTTCAGCTAATTGATTATATCTGTGATGTGATATAGGTACTGAACGTCGACTAATCGCTATACGTCGAATAGTGGGAGTTGTACATATCTGTGATCTGTAATGTTGGTTTGTGTATATGAACTTGTTTGATTGTCGCGGATGAATAGCCGGGGTTGTGAGATGAGATTTTATTTATCTTTCATTTGATATAAATTGTAAATTGATGTAATATTATTTTTTATGGCCGCACATCCGGGTTGAGATTGTAGCCGCCATTATATATTATTTCTTTTACTGTTTTTGCTCCTAGGATAGACCCAAGGAGGGGTGCACAAACTACCGGGTACTTTGAAGTGCCGAGTGGCCTACTCACGTTGTTGAGGGAGGTTGCTTCACTTCGGGCACTTGGCGGGTAGTTTGCCGCACCCGTAGGGGTCTAGGGTGGGGTTTGGCTTTTCATCGCGACCGTGTAATCCGTCTTTCATTGCAGGCTCGAACGAAACGCGGATTCCTAGCATATCCAATGTGTTCATCTGTGATCTGGAATGGCTATCATTGCATCTGACGAATGTATATTTCTATATATGATATCTAGTAGGCGTTGCTTATGTTTTGCATCCGCGCTAGTCTAGCCCCCGCTCTGTCGTTAGTTATGTAACCTAACGGGTGATGACGGGGCCCCTTGGCTAATGCGGATGGCATAAGCGTACGTCATATTTTCTTTGTTTTCTGCAATGGTAGGATTAATTGATAGGACGCATTAAATTAATGTAAAGAAAACAAACCAAATTTAAATCGTTGGAACAATTTCAAAACCACTCGGTTTTTTTCCAAAAACAGAAAACTTTTAAAACCGCGGAGCTTAAACCACTCCTTTTAAAAGCTATCAGGTTCCTTCGATTATATCAAGTTCACTACGTTCACGGTTTCGCCAAAACCATTCGTAGCCTTCCGTCATTTCATATGGATAGTCAATAGTATTCAAGCTGTGTTTGTTTGCCAAAGTCAAGGCATAGTGATTGGTAGCTATTTGATATTCATATGTAGTATAGATAGATGCGTTGGTTTGGGACAGTCGTACTGCCTTCTTGGCCAAAGTTAAGGGTAGGTACGGGTGGGTTCAAATTAACCTGGAAAATGACGGGTAGAACTTGACATCTGACTTATGATTTGTTGGCCAAAGTCAAGGTCATAAGAGCATGGGGCAAAAATCCACATCGGGAGTTTCTAAAGAAACTGAAACTTGCTTGTGTTGCATACCATTTGGAGTGTGATGATTTTGGTAGGATTCCTTCAGCTTTGTCATACGATGATATTTGGATCCCGATCCTACTGTGAGTATATGCTACTCCTCGGGAAACTTTCTCACTTAACGATCAATGCTATAAACCAAGTAGGTGTCTAGAACGGTGTTAGCGGGGCTACGCCCATAGGAAAAAGAGGTTATTTAATTAAGGAACTTCGTGAAAACGTCGTAAAACCTCCCTCGAAGTACCGACACTGGCCTGGCCGAATGGTTAAGCAAGTATTGTACGGTGAGATTGATCCTGACTAATTCTTCTCTTATGGTTTGAGGAAGGATTCGAGAAACAGTGGGAGCCATCCTGTTTAGACAAACTAAAAACCACTCTAAACTTGCAAGAGCATCATGCTAAAGTGTTTCTTCTCTCTCTCCTAATTGCAGCGACCAAACATCATGACCGGCCTTAAGTTACTACTAGATAAAAATATACTGACAGGTCCAAACTACAAAGATTGGCTCAGGAATGTCAAAATGGCAATCACTTATGACAAGTTGGGGTATCTCCTTACCACCAAAGCCCCCGCCATCCCAGGTCCACAATCCAGCGTCGCAGATAAGGAAATCCGTAAGACCTGGAAGATTGATTGCGCGAAGGCCAAGCGCCTCGTGCTTGCCTCTATGGACAATGAATATCAGAGGAGGCATGAGAATATGGACCTTGAATCCATATTTCTGTTGGATATAGTGCCCTCAAAGTCAATTATTGGATCGCAGGTACATGATTGCAATGATTGAGGGAGGATCTATACCGGTAGGACAGTCATACTCAAGATGATAGTATGCTATCTGGTTTGCCTTTATCATCGTGTAAAGCTTTAGGTGACATTACTGTTCACCATTACACGTTGATAGAGCTCTTAGGATCCTGCTTGACAACCAATAGTATGATGGCGATCATATACGTGAGAGTTGTGTAGTATATAAGCACATCCTTAAAAGTGGTCCCTAGTCGTGGAAGTTTCGAGACAGGGCATCGATACTCCGGAGTAGACTAGTGTATACAGTCGAGGCCCCGACGAGGGGCGGTGGCCGGTCTCACAAGCCATTGGTGTCAGTTGGATCACATAAGATGTATACAGGTGCTCATTGGGTTATGAGTACACCGGACAGGACTCGCCGGGAACCTGCTAGTTGGTATTATACCTAGCGTCAGATAGCAGTTCTTTGGTGACATGTGTACAGGTTAGTTCATCGACCTGAGATCGTCATTTGTCTCGTGTGAGTTCCTACTGTGCTTTGATTACTACCCTACGATGGCTCAAAGGAGTCGTGCAAACTGGTTTTTGTTGGGTACAGTCCCGAGCCACATGGAGGCAAGTGAGCGGATCGGTAGGGGATTCGACTCTTCCGGTATTGGGGGTGAGATCGCGCTGTGTCTAGAAGAGCCATTACAACTAGTCCTTGGCCAAGGCAAGTGAGAATTACTGGTATGTATTCCAGTAGTTTCTCAGGGTGTTCAGGGCTACTCTCCAACACGACTTATACCGCTATTGGGGGTCTGACGTTACCAGCCCCTAGGCCCGATATGCGATGCTCATAGACGAACAGACCGGACTGTATTTATATTGTCACTGATA
Organism: Agapanthus africanus; assembly: GCA_030015575.1. Taxonomy (NCBI): domain Eukaryota; kingdom Viridiplantae; phylum Streptophyta; class Magnoliopsida; order Asparagales; family Amaryllidaceae; genus Agapanthus; species Agapanthus africanus. The sequence continues at coordinate 284,553,660 of CM057344.1, forward strand.
GGCTCAGTAAGGTTCCAGGATAAGTTCGCTCATCAACTTTCCTTTCGGTCAGTACATGGTGCAGGGTTACTTGGCACTCTCACAAGGGTCTATAAGGCATCAACCATGCCCGATTTAAAATTCAGACGTGCCGAACAACCCTAACCAAGGTCTTTAAACTAGAGATTAGGCGAAACAAAGCATGTTAAACACTTTAACATCTATGAGTTTGGGACTACAACCTTTGTAGTCCGGTCCTTCACTTCTAAAGCTCCATGTTGAGGTCCCTTCGCTGCGATCATCGAGTATCCGGACTCTAGAGAGGCTCCACAAAGAGAAAGATGTAAGTTTACTTCCGATCTTTGATAACAAAGATGATCTACCTTGAAGTTTCTTTAACGCAAGCTCTCACTCACTAATGAAGTGAACACCCTAATCTAAATGGCAAGGATAGATTAGGATGATGAAGTAGGATTTTAGCTCTCATTTGTTTTCTTAATCTCACTCATTTTCATCACAACATAAAAGGCTAGAAAGCTTTTTCATGAAAGAAGAAGAAGGAAGAAGGAGATCTAATCCTTTTGTGATGAATAATGAAAACTCATGATGTTAGAATTGCAACCATGGGTTAAGTATGATAACTTAACCTATGTAGAGACTTTACCATGGTCATGGGTTGGGTTGGGTTAATAAATATCATCTAAAATATCTTTAACAAATATCTTTGCAAAAACAAAAAGCAAAGCTTCTAGAAACTTCTAGAAAAGCTTAACCCAAATCAAACCCTAACCTTGTTTAATCTCCACTAATGATGTTGCATTAATAACCATATCATGTTACAATATTATATATCTCATATATAATATTTATTGTAACAAAATAAAATAATACAATTAACATATATCGCATATATATCAATGCATTACCCGAGTGAGAAAAAGAATCTTTTAGTGAGCTTATATTAGTTAACATAATTTAATATATCAAATAAATAATTGTACATTAAATTATCGAATCAACATTTGATCCGATAATCCAGCTATTTCTCAAATAACCGACTAATATAATCTTTATCAGTTCATCGAATCAACACTTGATACGATAACCCGGCTATATCACATATACCCGGCCGATATCTTATATCGTGAGAATCTAACACGTATTGTTCTCGGTCTCGAACATATCATATGTGTGCTCCTACTCCGTTTTTCCTAAGCCAAGAAACCTCTGTGTAGGACTCTAAAGAATCGTCAATACACCGGCCGTAGGTGATGATCATATCAAACACCCACAAGCTGCAAGCGGTTAGCTAAATGTAACAGCCACCCAGGTATTGAGCGATCAGAAGATCAACAAGCAAGCCTGTACTTTCTCCTGCGAATCCAGTCAGTAACACTCCCGTACAGTCCGGTCTCTTCGTCTGATATGTCGCATATCTCTCCTAGGGGTGGTAAACGTCATACCCCAGTAGCTTGATAAGTCGTGTCGATATGAGGTCTATAACAGTTCGAGAAACTACCGATAACACTTACCAGTAAATCTCAGCAACCCTGACCAGGGATTTCTAGTTATAGCCAATCGAACATAGCGCAACATCAACTCCCTATACCGGGAGAGACGAATCCCTTCCTTTCGCTCATTGCCTCCATGTGATTTGGGACTGTACCCAAAAGCCACCTTTTTGCATGCCCTCTTGGACGTGGTATGATGGAAATCAAAGCACAGTGGGAATCACACAAGACTCTATGACGATCTCGGGTCTACAGACTAACTTCTACCATTGTCACCAGAGAACTGCCATCTGACGTGAGGTATAATACTATCTGGGAGTTCTCGGCGAGTCCGTCCAGTGTACCCAGTCTCTACTGAGCACCCATACACCATCCTTGATTTCAAACACCTATGGATATGGGATCATCCATCACCCATCATATGGGTCAAGATGCGTATACGCTAGTCTACTCTGGTGTATCGATGCCCTGTCTCGATACACCCTCGACTAAGAACAGTTATAGGATGTACTCGTCGACTACCGTGGCCCCACTAGTATGATCTCATCATAGTCCCAGTAGTCGAGTACATATCCTAAAGTCTTTATCAACATGTAACATAGAGACAATCAGAGTACATGTTAAGATAAAGAGCAACCAGATAGCGTACTATCATGTCGAGCAAGAAAGTCCTTCCTATATATGTCCAAGAATCCACTACAATATACATCGTATGTCGAGTAATGGCCTCTAGGGCATACATATAACTAACAATCTCCCACTTGCACTAGGGCCATCTGTTGTGGTATCGCATACCCAACAATTAGATGCAGTTGAAGTATCTCATACTCAACCATCCCATAAGAGTCTCTACTGGGGAAAAGGCCTTTGTGAGTGGATCCACGCTGTAGTCCTTTGTGTCTAATCTCCTAACCTCGATCTCCCTGGAGATCAGCCATCTCCATGATCAGGTGATACTGCCTAAGAATTATATCTGGATTTCTGATGGGACGGGGGTTCTTTGGCATAAGCCACAACTCCATTGTCACACAATGGTAGGAAAGAAGTTCATCTCATGAACTTATATATATCCAGACTGCCTCTTTTGTAGCATCCATGGTAACAACGTATCTTGCCTTTAATCGTCTAGTAAGTCACGGTATCTAGCTTAGAACTCTTCCAACATACCGTCCCTCCACTGAGAGTAAAGACAATGCCTGCGACTGACATTCAGTTGTCCTTATCACCCTGGAACCTTTCTAGTGATTCTCCCCACGATCCATTGATACCATTTCACTACAACTAGTGAGTATCCTAACATTCAATTAGATCTATCTCATAGTTCCAAAACCCAGGATTTATGAGGTATCACTTTGATCCTATATGGAGAATCATTGTGATAAGAGGAGATTGACCGAGCGTAGCATAGGAAACTCCTTCCCTATCAAGAGTATGTCATCCACGTACTGTACGAGGATCACTACCATACTCCCTACTACCTTTTTGTATATACAACGTTCATCTACCATTTTGATGAAGTCAAACTCTTTGACTACCACATCAAAACAGACGTTCCGACTCCGCTATGCCTGCTTTATCACATAAAACATCTTGCACACGTTTCCGCTTCTCCCACTGTCTATGAAGCCCTCTGGCTGTATACTTATAGACGCTATCTTCTAAATCAACATTTAGAAAAGCAGTCATGACACCCAACCGCCAGATATCGTAGTCATGGTATGTAGCCGTGGCAAGTAGGATCTGGATGGACTTAAGCATAGCTTTGAAAGTCTCAAGTTTTCCATGTACACCAAGTAATCTTCTCAAGATATACTTGCTCCTGATGGGGATTTAACCCTTCAGATAAAGCAACCAAAGTCCATACATTGTTGGTGTATGAGGATTCCATCTCAGATCGCTAAGCATCCAGCCATTCTTACAGAGTCCCACTCCTGATGGCCAGCTCGAAACTAGTTGGGTCATCATCTCATAATGCAATCCTTGCTCCCACTGTCATAGAGAAACCGAAGTATCTCTCAGGTAGGTGAGGAACCCTACTAGATCAGCGGAGAGGCTGAGGTTCATTGGAAACTATTGAATCCTTTGGTACTACCAAATCATCAGTTGCAGTTTGTATAGCTGGAACTCTTTCCAGTTCTACCTTATGACCACTAATTTCTTCACAAGAAATTCCCTTTCACAAATGTGGCATGTTGAGAAACAAAACATCTTTTGTTCCTCGGTTTGGCAGAAGATATTCCCCTGCGAATGCTTGGGATATCCAACAAACTTCTACAGAACTGACTTTGCCTCGAGCTTGTCCGGATTATGATTTTAGACATAGGACGGACAACCCCAAATCTTAACTTACTTAAGATATAGGCTCTTCCCATTCCATATTACATATGAAGTGCTAGGCAACTGATTTGATTGGAACCCTATTCAACAGGTATGCAGCATCACAAGTGCATAACTCCCAAAAGAAAATAGGCACCTCAGTAATACTCATCATAGAGCACACCATATCACATAGGGAGTTATTGCTCCGCCCCGATACACCGATGTGCTGTGGTGTAAACGGAGGAGTAATGCTGAGAGAGAATCTTATTCTCCTTTAGAATTGTCAGGAATCCCGTGCTCAAGTATTCTCCTCCTTGATCTCATCAAAGGACATAATACTTATACCCAGTTTTTGTGGCTCTCTACTTCTAACTTATATTCATTGAATTTCTCAAAAGTTCCAGACTTGTGTTTCAACAGGAACATATGTCCGGAGCTTGAGAGATAATCAGTGAACGTAATGAAGTACAAAGAACCGGTCTTGGCATCTGCAGACAGGGGACCTTCAGACATCAGCATGTATCAATCCCAAGAGTTCACTAACTCTTTCTCTGTTTCCAATAAATGGAGCTGTGGTCATCTTATATCTATGACATGACCGGCAAGTTTCACAAGATGCAAATTCAAACTAACTTAAATATGCATCTATATGTAACTTCTGCTAGTCGGGTCGGATTGATATGACCTAGTCTACAATGCCTCAAGAAAGATTCGTTCATTTCTGAACTCTTCCTCTTGTGTGTGTTCTGTACGTTAAGAACTGTGGTTTGATTTAGAACGTCTATGCTTTTAGATAACGTGCTTGATCCGATCAACTCTTGATATAGGAAATGTTAAAAACATTATCCAACAATACAAAATTATATCCTTCTTTAGTAATAAAGAGACTGATATGGTGTTGTATATCAGGTTCGGTATCTAATAACATTCATTCAGAATCAATGTATTCTAGTAATATAGGGTGATAACTAACAACAGACTTGGCTGCAACACTTGCACCGTTTCTATCTTATGAAACTTAGCACCCGTTCTCAGTTCTCTACCTATCTGTAGCCCATGTAACATATTACATTTAAGGGATCCTGATCTGGTATCTCATACCCAGGACGTAAAGAATACTGAGAAACAGTTCTGTGTAATGAACACACCCGAAGAAGATGCATCAACATGGACTTTCTTCGTATGGGCGGCACGGGAATTCTGGTAATCCCCTATTTCCTGCTCTGTTTTATAACAATTATAAGTTGGAGCGGAACCAACGTTCCTTAGCGCAGTATAACAAGCGGGTTCGGTCAATACATCCATATTATTATCTTGATTAAGGCGTGACATAGTGGTGACCAGGAGAGAGAGAGAAGAAAACACTCAGCATGCGCTTTTACAAGATTAGATTGGTTATCAATTTATCTAATCAGGATGTCTCCCACTATTTTAGTCAAATCTCCCTTCAAACCCTAAAAGGAAAGACTGACCGGGATTAATTACACTTTACAAGTTCGCCAATCTTTCAGACAGGCCAGTGCCGGTACTTTGAGGGAGGTTCCCCGTGCTTTCGCACGGACCTAATTAATATAAACCTCGTTTTTCCAGGGGCGTAATCTTGTTAACACCTTTCTAGACACCTACTTGATCGGCTAATTGTAATGTGTAAAACTCTCCCAGGAGTAACTCTTACTCGCAGCGGGTATCGGGATCCAACTATCTCATAGAAGGTATGCAATCTCATTGTAAATTTCAACACTTGAAATTCCCGATAATATTTTGCCCCAAACGATCTATGACCTTGACTAAGTCAACAAACCATAGACCGTAAGTTAAGTTTTACCCGTCATTTCCCGATTGAATTAAACCCACCCGCACGACCCTTGACTAAGTCAATAAGGTCGTACGACTACCCTAATCCAATCGCATCATATGCTTTGCAGATAAGCACTAATCAGCTACCGCACACTACGCCTTGACTAAGTCAAAAAACGCAGCACGAATACTAAAAACTACTTATCTGAAATGACGGAAGGCTACGACAGGTTTTTAAGATAACCCTTTGCGTAATGAACTTTATATCGTTATATAATCGAGTGATTTTTAAAAGGAATGTTTTTGAGGCCTTTTTTTAGTTTTGCTAAAGAGGTCACTCCCGGTGAAGAAATCGTTGGCTCTTTCCTCATCGAATAAGGTGCGGGATATTTCACAAATATCACTATGCAAAGCAAAAACTATAAAAACAATCAAAAGACAAACCGAGTTTGTAGTATCTGCTAGTTTCTCTAAAGAGGTCACTCCCGGTGAAAGGATCTCGGCTCTTTCGTTATCGAATAAGGTGCTGGATGTTCTACAAGGAACACCGCTATGCAAAGCAAGAACTAGAGCTACCAGTTTTTAAACAAGTTTCTACAACATCTTTAGGTTTCTTTTAATTCATTAATCTCATTAATGAAGTCCCATTTTATTATGCTTCACAAGCATCACATTTGAAACGAAATCTGCAATATAACATATATCTCATATATATAATATAAACATTCGTCTCAGGCAGTAATATGATCTCATCACAGAACATTGCAGCAGAAGAACATATATGAAATATTGGATATACTAGGAGGTCCGTGTTTTTATTATGAGCCTGTATAAAAGACGGGTTCCACGGTCGCGATGAATAGCCAAACCCACATCCCTAGATCCCTACGAGAGCGGCAAGCAGCACTGCCAATTCTAGGGTTAGGAGACCTGGTCTCGACTCCACGAGATGGTCTCCCACTGGACCCTAGAACCCGGTTACTTGTGCTCCCCGCCTTGGGTCTACCTAATGCGGAAAAGTAAATAATATACAATGGTGACATCATCCTCAGCCCGGAAGTGCCCCAATAAAAGAATATTACATACAATGAATTTTACATGAATGAAAAAGAAAAAAATCTTATCTCACATAAAACCCCCGGCTATTCAGAACACGACGATCAAATACAACATTTCACAGCAACACATAATATCTCATATCATCAACATAAGCAAGTATGTGTATCCCGATTGTCGTTGATGTATAGCAATGAAGCCGGCGATACACCACATACTACACTTATGGTCGCAGAAAAGAAAGTGTAAAACTACAACAGTTGGAATCCGCAACCTTCTTAGACATCTCATGCCTAACCAAATGAATTCCTTAGACATCACATGCCTAACAATTATAAACTCCGCATTTTAGTCTCATTATCGAAAACTCTTTTCAATATTTAGTCGGGCAATTCAACAAGATTCCCGACAACCTGATCGAATGTTCGTCGCAAACTTTAGTAGACGGCCGCACCCCCGGATGCCGTCCACGAAGTGCACTAAGGCGGAACACCACTGCCGCGAGCACTAGAACGGATGCTTTTGGCGATGGGGTTCTCCTACAGTCACTTGATCAGGGATATGGCGTGTGGCTATCTATTAAGTTTACCCGGCGAGTATCCGTGTACGCTACGTGATTGCGACGGACTTTTGATTGCATCATTATTCCATGGCAACCGATCAAATGAGACTAAACTGCTAGATTTATAACATTCAAATTAGTTATCTCATAACTACTTGTGGATTCCAAATATTATATCACATTCCAGATAAATAGACAATGTTAAACTTTCCGATTGAAAAATTAAACACCCATTATTTCCCAAATAGATCTCAACATTTGAAATTAGTATAAAAACATCCATCACAAGCCACAGTACTAATAGTCCAGCCGTAGAAGGGTCAAGCCAACGCCTCACATGTGGCAACGCCGTACTGCCCCAAACCCTAAGGTTTAGAGGCGGTTCGAGATGGTCACATAATCAAGTTAAGGTTTGTGTTCTTCTAGAGGGTCCACCGCGTTACTTGCACGACTTAGAACGTTCTTAAACTACAGAAAAATCCAACGCTTGGTAATTTTCCGGCAGGGGAAAAAGTGAGTTATAGATATCCGTTAGAACTTTTTAACACGTTTTAAAATTATCCGGAAAAACTTAAACGAAGTTAAATTATCCGATCGAATCAACGAGTTCCTAATACAACCCAGAAAACTCAACACTGGAGTATAATTAAAAATTCACAGAACTATCAAAAAGGCACCAGGAATATATTCCTGAAGTAGTAGGCCCCAACTCCAATTATTGGCTGCGGAACCGCAGCCAAACGCGTGGTTTGGCCGCGGTTCCGCGGTCATGTGAGGGATTTAGTGGTCCGTACTTCACAGTAAATACTATATTTCCCTGCTTGATTTTCTGAATAGTTTTAATACGAAAAAATCAACATTTTTAAATTTTTTCCAGAAACTAGGTTTTATCGGGTTTACGGAGTTCGATCGGACTTTAAACTACGTCTAAAGCTCTAGCATGGTTCTGATACCACTGCAGGGATACTTGGAACTCTCAAAAGGGTCTATAAGACACCAACCATGCCCGATTTAAAATTCAGACGTGCCGAACAACCATAACCAAGATCTTTAAACTAGAGATTAGGCGAAACAAAGCATGTTAAACACTTTAACATCTAAGAGTTTGGGATTACAACCTTTGTAGTCCGGTCCTTCACTTCTAAAGCTCCTTGTTGAGGTCCCTTCGCTGCGATCATCGAGTATCCGGACTCTAGAGAGGCTCCACGAAGAGAAAGATGTAAGCTTACTTCCGATCTTCGATAACAAAGATGATCTACCTTGAAGTTTCTTTAACACAAGCTCTCACTCACTAATGAAGTGAACACCCTAATCTAAATGGCTAGGATAGATTAGGATGATGAAGTAGGATTTTAGCTCTCATTTGTTTTCTTAATCTCACTCATTTTCATCACAGCATAAAAGGGTAGAAAGCTTTTTCATGAAAGAAGAAGAAGGAAGAAGGAGATCTAATCCTTTTGTGATGAATAATGAAAACTCATGAGGTTAGAATTGCAACCATGGGTTAAGTATGATAACTAATCCCATGTAGAGACTTTACCATGGTCATGGGTTGGGTTGGGTTAATAAATATCATCTAAAATTTTTTAACAAATATCTTTGCAAAAACAAAAAGCAAAGCATCTTGAAACTTCTAGAAAAGCTTAACCCAAATCAAACCCTAACCATGTTTAATCTCCACTAATGATGTTGCATTAATAACCATATTAGGTTAGAATATTATATATCATATATATAATATTTATTGTAACAAAATAAAATAATACAATTAACATATATCGCATATATATCAATGTATTACCCGAGTGAGAAAAAGAATCTTTTAGTGAGCTTATATTAGTTAATGTAATTTAATATATCAAATATATAATTATACATTAAATTATCGAATCAACACTTGATCCAATAATCCGGCTATTTCTCAAATAACCGACTAATATAACATGTACTAATTCATCGAATCAACACGTGATCCGATGACCCGGCTATATCACATATACCCGGCCGATATCTCATGTCGCGAGAATCTAATAAGGTATCACATACACGTATTGTTCTCGGTCCCGCACATATTATATATGTGCTCCTACTCCGTTTTGCCTAATCCAAGAAACCTCTTTGTAGGACTCTAAAGAATCGTCAATACGCCGGCAGTAGGTGATGATCATATCAGACACCCACAAGCTGCAAGCGGTCAGCTAAACGTAACAGCCACTCAGGTATTGAGCGATCAGAAGATCAACAAGCAAGCCTGTACTTTCTCCTGCGAATCCAGTCAGTAACACTCCCGTACAGTCCGGTCTCTTCGTCTGATATGTCACATATCTTGCCTAGGGGGGTAAACGTCAGACCCCCGTAGCTTGATAAGTCGTGTCGATATGAGGTCTATAACAGTTTGAGAAACTACTGATAACACTTACCAGTAAATCTCAGCAACCCTAGCCAGGGATTTCTAGTTATAGCCAATTGAACACAGCGCAACATCAACTCCCTATACCGGGAGAGACGAATCCCCTCTTATCGCTCATTGCCTCCATGTGATTCGGGGCTGTACCCAAAAGCTACCTTTTTCCACGCCCTCTTGGACGTGGTATGATGGAAATCAAAGCACAGTGGGAATCACACAAGATTCTATGACGATCTCGGGTCTACAAACTAACCTATACCAGTGTCACCAGAGAACTGCCATCTGACGTGAGGTATAATGCCATTTGGGAGTTCTCGGCGAGTCCGTCCAGTGTACCCAGTCTCTACTGAGCACCCGTACACCATCCTTGATATCAAACACCGATGGATATGGGATCATCCATCGCCCATCATATGGGTCAAGATGCGTATACGCTAGTCTACTCCGGTGATCGATGCCCTGTCTCGATACACCCTCGACTAGGAACAGTTATAGGATGTACTCGTCGACTACCATGGCCCCACTAGTATGATCTCATCATGGTCACAGAAGTCGAGTTCATATCCTAAGGTCTTTATCAACATGTAACATAGAGACAATCAGTGTACATGTTAAGATAAAGAGCAACCAGATAGCGTACTATAATGTCGAGCAAGAAAGTCCACCCTATATATGTCCAAGCATCCACTACAATATACATCGTATGTATAGTTATGGCCTCTAGGGCATACATATAACTAACACATGGGAAGCCGTTACGCACAGCTAGTGCCGCTGACGTGCTTATGGTTAAACCCACTGCCAGGGTACTGACGAGTCTTTAGAGTCCCCTACAGATAGTTTCCCAAGTTCGGGCGAAACGTTGTAGAGGCCGTATGGTTTTATAGCAGGGTTCGAAAATGCACGTGCACTTGTGCACGTGTCATATTTCGGACAGATAATACTGGTGGGCTTTGGTTTAAGCCGGATCCAAGTATTATATTGAGTCGGAATATTTTAGTCTCTCGTATTCGTATTCGGTCGGAATACGGATACAGATATGTATATATACAGGTGAGGGGTGTTCTCGTAATCCGTTACGAGAATATTTTGGAAGATGCATTTCTTTTTGGATTAATCATTTTGGTTTAAATGATTATGGATTTTGGAAAGTGTGACTCATTCTTTGTGACTCGTTGATTCTAGAATGTCCATTAATGACTCATGTAATGAGTCATCTAGTGTGTCATTAAAGAATTAATGATGTTTGTTTTGGGTGAGATATTTTAGGGTTGTGTTGGAGATATTTTGGTAAGATATTTTCTTTATTTCTCTAACACTAAACCTTATATATATCACAGACAAGAGAAGAGGGTAGCGAAGGGTTATATTTTGTATGCTTGGATTTTGCTCTCTTGAGATAGTTTCTTGAGTTCACCATTTCCAATCCTTAGCATCTTCTTCAACCTCCTCCCTAACCCACTCATGTGATGAGAACCCTAGCGTGTTTGAGACAAAGTATTCTACTCATTCTCTACTTCATCTTTGTCATCTCTTTTAGCAGACTTGATGACCGAGTTGCCTCGGTATAGAGGCGGGAGCCCGTTTAAAGATCCGTTGACATGGTGCCACCTCGATGAGGAGACAAGAGATCGGAGTTGCCGCGAGGAGCGTGGGATGATGGCTAAAGACCGAAGGACTCGGATCGATCGATATAGTCTTTCTACCTCTTTACAGTTTGTTAGTTTAGCGTTAATGGCAAGATCCGGGTTATAGTATGCGATAGTGCCAGTTATAAAAGTTTTTGTTCCGCGTTTGGCTTCGGAATGACGGACGGGGCGCTACCGTAGACTTACATGGTATCAGAGCCACGCCATTAACCTTTACTAACTTGTTCTAACATGTTTTAAACATCGATCAGACGAAATTTCCAAAACCGCACTTTTCATGTTAAAGTTTCTGTCAATTTTTAAAACTGGTCTAAAAATCATTTTGAGCATCTCAGAAAATCGAGCAGGCTTTTTTAAGACTCTGAAAAAAATTTGGTCAGCTGAAGCTTCTAGAACGCCGCGGAACCGCCGCACAAACCATGGTTTGGTCGCGGTTCCGCCGCCGGTTTGAAGCAACAGTGTACCATTTTTTCTTCTGGGTGTTTTGCATAGGGAATTGTGGTTTCTGGAATATTTTTTTGGGCCCAGATTTTGTTTGTGTTCTGGATCTGTACGTGGGGCCCACTTCAGGATGTTTTGTCGATCGGAATTTTAAACTTGTTAGTTTACAGTACTTACATTATATCTCCGACCGTGAATGTCATTCGAGCGGTAAATCGTGTCTAATTGCTATAGTCCTTTTAGACGGGTTTGCGAACGTGACATTCGCGTTGATGTTCTGTGTTGTGCTGTGATGTTGCGGATTTGTCGTGGTGGATAGCTGTGTGCAATGGTAGTGCAGTTTGGATTTATTTGTACATTTGATATTGCGGGACAAGCGTCCAACATGTGGACTGCCGTCACTGCCTGTTTGTATAATATTCTTTTAGGGCACGACCGGGCTAAGGTCGATGTACCCGTTGTATATATTTTTCATTTCTGTACTAGGTTTACCCCGCGACGGAGTGCACGGATTGACGGGTTCTGGAGGGCAACGAGTCCACATCTCATGCCTTTGAGAGGCAAAGGGGCCTCACTCTAGAATTGGCAGACTATTTGCCGCACTCGTAGGGGGTACTGGTTGACCCAAGATGGAGTGCCCAAGTTACCGGATTCCGTGAAGTGCTGGGTGGTCCATTCATTTTGCTGTAGGGGCTGCCTCGCTTCAGGTTTTGGCGGGTAACTTGCCGCACTCGTAGGGGTCTAAGTTTTCATTGCACAGGAAATCCACACAACCAGGGGAACGTCGGGTTTCTGTAGCGGCTCTGTGAAACCCAGGGATCCCAGATTATCTGTATTGTTCTGTGATGCTTATTACTTTTCTGTAATGTTGCACATATTATCACGCCTGGAGCGATTATTGTATATTGGTATATATACTAGTAGATGTTGTATATGTTTTATACCCGCGCTAGTCCAGTCCCCGCTCTGTCGTTAGTTATGTAACCTAACGGGCAATGACGGGACCCAGTGACGAATGCGAATGGCATATACGTACATTTTATTTTCGTTCTATTCTGGTGTGATTAATTGATGGGACTGCGTTGATTCTGATCAATGCAAAGGAAAACAAACCTGTTTGGACGTTGTTGGAACAGTTTTAAAAAGTGTTATTACAAGGACGTTTTCTTTTGTTTTGCACAGTGGTATTCAGTTGGGATATCCTGCACCTCATTCGACGAGGCAAGGGCCGATATCCCTTTACCGGGAGTGACACCTTGGGCAGAAATTTGCGTCAGGGTAATAACTTTACTATAGTCGATTACTTGTTGCTTTGCATCGCGGTATTCAGTTGGAATATCCTGCACCTCATTCCACGAGGAAAGAGCCGAGATCCCTTCACCGGGAGTGACCTCTTTAGCAAAGGTTTTCGCTACTATATTTTTGTAAAAAGCTATCAGCTTCCTTCAGCGATATCAAGTTCGTTACGTTAAAGGTTTTTTGCGAAAAATCAGTCGTAGCCCTCCGTCATTTCATTTGGGTGTTCAGTAGTCATCAAGCTATGTATTTTAACCAACGCTAAGGCATAGTGTTTGGTAGCTGCTGGGTATTCAGCTGTTGCATAGATATATGAGTTGGTTTGGGACAGTCATTCTGCCATTTGGCAAACGTCAGGGCATGTACGGGTGGGTTCAAATTGACAAGATAATGATGGGTAGAACTTGGCATGTGACTTATGGCATTTGGCCAACGTCAGGGTCATAAGTGCATGAGGCAAAAATTCACATCGGGAGTTTCTAAAGAAACTGAAACTTACTAAGTATGCACATACCTTCTGGAGTGTGATAACGTGAGTGGATCCCTTCACGTTATCATGTGATGAGAGTTGGATCCTGATTCCCACTGATGAGTCAGTTTACTCTTCGGGCGATCCCGATTGATTTTTCTTTCAGGTTTGGTGGAGAATTTGACAGTACTGAGGGAGGTTTCCTGATTAGATAAAGTGATAACCATTCTGATCTAGGTTAAAGTGCACGCAGAGTGTTTCATTTCTCTCTCTCTTTGGCAGCGACCTTTGACCGACCCTAGACTATGACTTAGTGAACAAGTTGACCGAACCTTCTTAAAATACTGGCTTTTGGATTGTCTGAGTTGCAGAAGTCATTGCCGCTCCTTCTTTTACCCTTTGCATTTCTCAGAACACCTCGTATCACTACGAACATCCATTTCCATTGGATAGATCCATCGTATGGTTATATACGAATTCGAAGGGACGTCTTCGAGGATGGATCTAGGTTCAGGAGACATTGAATTGGTTTATTCGGTTGTCTTTTATCATCACCCTCTCTCAGGTTGCGAGGGTTCCTTGGTTTAGGAGAGTACACCTATTACGCTTATTGGATAGTCTTCTTCCAAACCATAGGCAGGTGCCGAAATGTAGGGAATGAAGAAAACCAATTAGCCTAAGTAGGGTGTACAGAAGGTAATAAGTAAAGACAAAATAAAGGGATTCGAAAGAGCGCAAAGTAAATTACGACTGCTATCATTCACGACCAAACCACATACTTCATCGCCACTCCTACTTCACCATTGCTTTTTTCTTCACCATTGCTTTTTTTCCCCAGTTCGGGAGAAATAGAATAAGATATTATTCAGTTGTCTTTTATCATCACCTTCTCTCAGGTTGCAAGTACTCCTAGGATTAGGAGAGTACAACTATTATGCTTACTGGATAGTCTTCTTCCAAACCATAGGCTGGTGCCGAACGGTAGGAATGGAAGAAAACCACCTAGCCTAAAGGGGTGTACAGAAGGTAATGAATAAAGACAAATAAATGGATTTGAAAAAATGGCAAAGAAATATACGGTTATAGTCATGAATTGGATTATGGAAGAGGCATTACTAGGAATACCAGGATACCCCTACGAAACATTTTCATGTTTCAGTTTCACTGTGCATTGTTAAAGGAAAACTGATTTCCCGATTAGATACTTACTCCAGGGTATGTATTTACCAGGTATGATTCTCACATCTGTATGGTTTTACAGATGATGAGTCGGAGTAGGTTATTGGGAATATGGTGATCATCCTCATTATATCAGAATTCATTGTAATTGGTGATATTTAAGGAAATCGCCTGGGTTTTTGCCGGACGGCATGTATTTGGTTTTGAGTATCCGTTGTTGTGCACCAATTTCAAAATGATATATCTGTACGTTTATTTTCATAAAGTGAGATATAACTTTTTGAAATTATGTACTTGACATTTACCTATATCAGTTGACGATTAGGTAAGGAGCATTGAACAATGGAGTAGTTCTTAAACATAAGTATAGTTTTCAACCTACGATGCACAGGTTTTGAGTTATTCAACTTAGCGGACTTATACAGAGGATTGTATGTTGTCCAGTGTCCATCAGGACAAAGGGGTTGGTCCTCGTACTATCTTCTGTTTACTTATGACTTCTCTAGTTTTTAGACAAGTGTTTCGTAGAAATACAAGGTCTAAGTTTTGAGAAGTTGTGGGTATAGGAATAAAGTAGAGAACCAGATGTCACAAGTTTCGTGATTCTTCAAAGAGATCGAAGATGTAGATACTTGTGATTGGTATTCAGTTGATAGTAATGGTTTTGAGAAACTAGTTTCTCTTTCAGGTTACTCATAATTGGATGCATTCCTAAATTGAGTAAATGCTGATTAGCCTCTTTCCATTAAGTTGATATTCACTGGAGACAGCTGCATGATTTGAATCTGCTTCCAATTAAATCTATGCCAAAGTTTCTATATTGGGTATAGAATGGTTCGTATCTTAACGATGTTAAGGTACGGGGAGTTGTCCGACTTATGCTTAAAACCAGACTCTGGATAACTCAAGGCACGTTTCTGTAATGGCAGTTTGTGGGTTGGCCCAGGCTATGACGAGGGTTGACATTCTACCATCTAGAAGATCAATGGTGATATTGTTCTTGACTCGCCACAGTTTTGGTAAAATGGATTTTTTCAGAAAACAGTAGGGGGAGTATGGTAGAAATGGAAGTGATTCCAGAACCGCAAACGATTACGGAAAATTTAATAGGACCTAAAAATTCAATCAGGTTTGACATTCCATTAGCCACTCCGTAGATATGGTGGGTAACCTCAGACACCCGAGAGGTACTCCGGTAGCCTCAAGGAGGTTCTTCTTTACCCAGACTTGACACTACTGTTGTTCCAGGCTATGAGACCTGGCAGGAGGTTAAGTATAGCGTCGTTCTAAACTAGCTTTAGAATTACACGTATATATTATTCTGCCAGAGGGCTGTTGTGGTCAGTGGGAGCAGCGGAAGTAAGTAGGCAAGTAGATTATGTCTATTTATAGACTAGAGCAGATATAGCGGAGATAGATCATCTAATTTTGATGTGACAGTCATGGCTTTGACTTCATCAGAATAGGGATGGATCTGTTAAGAAGGTAGTAGGGTGTGATGTCCTGGTATATGGATGACATACATAGAGTAGGAAGTAAAATTCCTATACTACAATCGGTTATACTATAGTTGTCACACAGTTGTTTCTCCACAAAGAATATGGACATAATATCAGACATTCTGGTTACTAGATCTATTGTTTTAGATCTAGATTTGGGTAGTTTACAAATCTGGGTACTTAGACAGTATTCTAAAAGTATTTGGAATAAATGACTCCTGGCATGGTGGTGTACTGGCAGGAGATGGATTCACCTTCTCTAAAGGTGTCTTACAGACTAAAACGGATAGGGATGTGCATGATTGGAATATCACTTGCTTAGGCAATTGAGTCAATCGTGAGATGTCAAGTACCACACCAGATATTGTTTTTGTACTAGATGCGATAAGTTTATATTAATCCAATCCTGGAGAAACATACGGAAGCAGTTTTTAGAACATAAGTGGATGTTCTAGGGATTTGATGACGGCAGCCTCCTTCGGAAACGGTTATCATTCCAGGCTTCCAAAGGTAACATGGATGACAGAGTGATTGGCAGTGTTATAGTTTTCCCTCTGACGAAAGGGGCAGTATAATGGACAGGTGGTCCAAGAGGATACTGTGGGAGGCATGGTGCTGGATACTGATTAGTTTCAGTTGTCGATACAGTCTAAGAAGTTTGGATTTGGAGTTCATTTATGAACTAGGTCCCATCAGATATCCAGACATATTCTAAGAAAGGTATTACTCAATTCGGGAGATGGCTTTCTCCGCAAACTTGAGATTAAGCGAAACATAGAAAGATACAACAGGGCGGATTCACTCGATGAGGCTATTTCTCGAACACAAGAGTTTTACAAACGATCTTTGTGAAACTGTTTAGTAGAGGAGTTGGGTGTTCGGTATCACATGGGCTGTGAGTATGCGACATCACAATAATTAGCCTTAAGTGCAAGTAGGAGATTGTTGGATATAGTGCCCTCAAAGTCAATTATTGGATCGCAGGTACGTGATTGCAATGATTGATGGAGGATCTATACCGGTAGGACAATCTTACTCAAGATGATATTATGATATCTGGTTTGCCTTTATCATCGTATAAAGCTTTAGGTGACATTACTGTTCACCATTACACGTTGATAGAGCCCTTAGGATCCTGCTTGACTACCAACAGTTTGATGGCGATCATATACGTGAGAGTTGGGTAGTCTATAAGCACATCCTTAAAAGTGCTCCCTAGTCGTGGGAGTTTCGAGACAGGGCATCGATACTCTGGAGTAGACTAGTGTATACAGTCGAGACCCCGACGAAGGGCGGTGGCCGGTCTCACAAGCCATTGGTGTCAGTTGGATCACCTAAGATGTATACAGGTACTCATTGGGTTATGAGTACACCGGACAGGGCTCACCGGGAACCTGCTAGTTGGTATTATACCTAGCGTCAGATAGCAGTTCCCTGGCGACATGTGTACAGGTTATTTCATCGAACTAAGGTCATCATTTGTCTCGTGTGAGTTCCCACTGTGCTTTGATTACTACCCTACCACGGCTTAAAGGAGTCGTGCAAACAGTTTTAGTTGGGTACAATCCCGAGCCACATGGAGGCAAGTGAGCGGTTCGGCAGGGGATTCGTCTCTCCCGGTATTAGGGTGAGATCGCGCTATGTCTAGGAGAGCCATTACACTAAGTCCTTGACTAAAGCAAGTGAGAATTATTGGTAAGTATTCTAGTAGTTTCTCAGGGTATTCAGGGCTACTCTCTGACACGACTTATACCGCTATTAGGGGTCTGACATTACCAGCCCCCTAGGCCCGATATGCGATGCTCATAGACGAACGGACCGGACTGTATGTATATTGTCACTGATAGACTTAGTAGGGTTACAGGATGAGTTCGCTCATCAGCTTCCCTTTCGGTCAGTACATGGGCAGCTGTTACGCACAGCTAGTGCCGCTGACGTGCTTGTGGTTAAACCCACTGCCAGGGTACTGACGAGTCTTTAGAGTCCCCCACAGATAGATTCCCAAGTTCGAGCGAAACGTTGTAAAGGCCGTATGGTTTTATGGCAGGGTCCGAAATATGACACTGCACTTGTGCACGTGTCATATTTCGGACATATAATACTGGTGGGCATTGGTTTAAACCGGATCCAAGTATTATATTGAGTCGGAATATTTTAGTCTCTTGTATTCGTATTCGGTCGGAATATGCATACAGGTATGTATATATACAGGTGAGGGGTATTCTCGTAATCCGTTACGAGAATATTTTAGAAGATGCATTTCTTTTTGGATTAATCATTTTGGTTTAAATGATTATGTATTTTGGAAAGTGTGACTCATTCTTGTGACTCATTGATTCTAGAATGTTCACTAATGACTCATGTAATGAGTCATCTAGTGAGTCATTAAAGAATTAATGATGTTTGTTTTGGGTGAGATATTTTAGGGTTGTGTTGGAGATATTTTTGAAAGATATTTTCTTTATTTCTCTAACACTAAACCTTATATATATCACACACAAGAGAAGTGGGCAGCCAAGGGTTATATTTTGTATGCTTGGATTTTGCTCCCTTGAGTTAGTTTCTTGAGTTCACCATTTCCAATCCTCAGCATCCTCTTCAACTTCCACCCTAACCCTCTCATGTGATGAGAACCCTAGGGTGTTTGAGACAAAGTAATCTACTCATTCTCTACTTCATCTTGGTCATCTTTTTTAGCAGACTTGATGACCGAGTTGCCTCTGTATAGAGGCGGGAGCCCGTTTAAAGATACGTTGACGTGGTGCCACCTCGATGAGGAGACAAGAGATCGGAGTTGTCGCGAGGAGCGTGGGATAATGGCTAAAGACCGAAGGACTCGGATCGATCGGTATAGCCTTTCTACCTCTTTACAGTTTGTTAGTTTAGCATTAATGGTAAGTTCCGGGTTATAGTATGCGATAGCGCCAGTTATAAAAGTTTTTTTTTCCATTTTTGGCGTCAGAATGACGGCCGGGGCACTTTCGTAGACTTACAATTTCTCCATACTTAGGAACTATATGGAAAGCAGTCCCGTATCGCGAGATATGAAATCTCGAAAAAGTTGTTTTCAGCGAGGTTGGCCGTCGGATCATCTGTAGTGGAACACGTGCTTAAGATGATTGGCTACATTGAAGAGCTCGCGGACCTCGGGACCGCGTTAGAGAACGAGCTCTACACTGACTTGATTCTACAGTCCCTTCCTTCCACTTACGCACAGTTTATCCTGAACTTTAACATGCAAGGAAAAGAAGTTGAAATTCCGAAACTCCTCAACATGTTGAGGAGTGCAGAGGGCACCCTATAGAAAGCCAGGGAATCACCCGCTTTGTCTGTTGGAGGAGCTTCTTCTTCTATGTCCAAAGCGAAAGGCAAGGGAAAGAAGAAGAAGGCCCCCACCAAACTAAGAGGCGGTGTTAGTAAAGTGAAAGCCAACGGAAAGGCAAAAGTAGCAAAGGTTGCGGGACAGCTTGTGGGGAATGAAGAGTGCTTTTATTGTCACAAGAAAAGACACTGGAAGAAAGATTGCAGGGCTTGGAAGGCTAAGAACCAGGACCCGAAGCAAGTTGTGGCTTCGTCTTCAGGTGTGTATGTTATTGAAAACTGTCTATCAATCAACTCTACTTCATGGATATTGGATACCGGATCGGGATCTCATATCTGTAATTCTTTGTAGGCACTGAGAAGGCGTAGAGTTTTTAAGGCAGGTGATATGACCCTCAGAGTTGCAAACGGAGCAGGCATGGATACTGAGTCCGTAGGGGACTATCACTTAGGATTGACAGATGGACATGTTTTGGTTTTGTGCGACTGTTATTTTGTACCCAGTGCGACTTGTAATATCATATCTGTATCTTTAATTTCTAAAGAAGGTTATGATTTTGCATTTGCAAGCAATTTTGTAAACATTCACCTTAATCATGTTTTGATTGGGTCGGGTACATTAAGCAACGGCATATACATATTGAACCAACCATAGATTTTCAATATCCAGAATACACACAAAAGAAAGTCTCCAGAAATAAGTCATGCTTTCTTATGGCATTGTAGACTTGGTCACATCAATGAGACAAGGTTAACTAAGTTGCATAAAGAAGAATATTTGGATCCGTACGAATATCAATCATATGCAAATTGTCAATCATGTCTCAAAGGAAAGATGATAAAGACTCCGTTCACTGGACACGGAGTATGAGCGAGCGAGCTCTTGGGACTCGTACACAGCCATATATGTGGACCAATGTCTACACATGCGCGAAGTGGTTATTCTTACTTCATTACTTTTACGGATAATTTTTCAAGGTATGGACATGTCTTCTTAGTAAAACATAAATCTGAAGCCTTTGAAAAATTCCAGGAATACAAGAATGAAGTAGAAAAACAAACAGGAAAAAGTATCAAGACACTGAGATCTGATCGAGGTGGTGAATACTTGAGTGCCGAGTTCCTGGATTACCTAAAAGAGAATGAAATTCTCTCTCAACTTACTCCTCCATACACACCACAACAAAAAGGTGTATCGGAGAGGCGGAACCAAACCCTATTGGATATTGTACGTTCCATGATGGGCAACGCTGAGTTGCCGTTATCTTTCTGGGGATATGCACTAGAATCAGCTGCATATCTTTTGAACCGAGTTTCAACTAAGTCAGTGCCTACCACACCATATCAGATGTGGAGTGGGAAGAAACCCTATCTTAATAATATTAAGACATGGGGATGTCCATCTTTTGTCAAAAAGCCGCATGCGGACAAACTCGAGGCACGCTCAGTACAGAGCAAGTTTGTGGGATATCCAAAGAACTCCAAGGGATATTTTTTCTATTATGTAGAGGAACAAAAGGTATTTGTTTCTCGTCATGCCTGCTTCTCGGAAACTGAATTTTTAGAAAATCAGATAAGAGGAAGCGCAATAGAACTGGAAGAAATTCCAGAACCACAAGCTATTAATGAAAGTTTAGTAGAACCAGAAGGTTCGAAAGAACAGGACATTCCTTTGCCGTTCCGCAGGAGTAGTAGGCAGTCTCATCCGCCCGAGAGATACTACGATTTTCTCATACACGGGGATAGAGAGGATTGCATTATTGATAATGATGAGCCGACTAGCTTCCAGCAGACCATTCAGAGCACTGACTCGGTAAAATGGCTGGATGCAATGCGGACCTAGATGGAGTCCATGTACACCAACAAAGTATGGACTTTGGACGTTGCTCCAGAAGGGGTAAAACCCGTAGGCTGCAAATGGATCTTCAAAAGGAAGATTGGTGTAGATGGACAGATTGAGACCTATAAGGCTAGACTTGTTGCAAAGGGATTTCGTCAAAGACCTGGTTTGGACTATGACGAAACCTTTTCTCCAGTGGCTATGCTCAAATCCATTGGAATCCTTCTTTCCATTGCTGCCTTCCACGATTATGAGATTTGGCAGATGGACACAAAAACCGCTATTCTAAATTTAAATTTAGAGGAGTGTGTCTATTGTTAGGTCCACGTTACCTCTCCCGGTACTTTCGGGGTAGCGGAAACGGTAAAACAAAATTTTTTCTGGACTTGGCAACATGGACCGTAAAAGCCGGATCTTTACTGAACAATACACTAGCATCCTAACTAGAGATTTATCTACTCGGTTAGGGGTTATACCTCAACTTGAACTCCTTCTCTTCTTCTTGTTCTTCTCTTCTTGTTGTTCTTCTCTTTGCTTGCTCGATGGTTGATCCGGACTTTGGTCACCTCCGCGGCCTCCTTGAGTCGAAGACGATCCACCCGAGAGATGTACACCGAGCTCTACCTCGAGCCGAGGTAACTAAGGCAAGGAGATTGCTAATCTAGAAGCCCTAGGTTGTGTAGAAGTGGTAGATGAAAGGTTTTGTCTTTGTGGGATCTTTATCTCTCAACACATGAGATCAAAAGATAAATCAAGAGGAGGAAGAAGGAGGAGCTAGCTAACAACTATGGAGCTTCTCATTCCAAGAGAGAGAATGAGAATGAGCAAATGAAAAACTTAACCAAGAGAAAACACAACCATGGTTGCAATAATGCAAAAACATTATCATTACTAATCCCATCAAGATAAAGTTGATGGCTACAAATGACATGACCATTATCATCACAAAAGAAAAAGAAAACCAAAGAATACTTTAGATCTTTCAAGAAGATCCTAGTCAACTTTGGTCAAATGGTCAACAAAGTCAAGATAGTCAAACGGTCAATGTAATTAGCCATAACATAATTATCAATGAAAGGATTAATAAATAATGTCCCCGGCTCATAATGGTTTTGACCAAACGAACTGTCAAAACCCTAATGAGCCTGCCACATAACGGTTTTGGCCGAACCAACTGCCAAAACCCTAATGAGGCACCTCCTCCTTCATCGCTCCGGAAAACTGTGCATACACACCTACATCCGTATTCCGTAGAATGCGGATGCACAGAAGACAAAACAAATCCATCCGTGCAATACTAGGATCCGGCTTAAACCAAAGCCTACTAGTATTGCCTGCCCGAACACCACACGCACACAAGTGTACGTAAGTTATCGCAGCCCTGCCGTAAAACCATACGGCCTCTACACGTTTCGCTCAGTGCAGGGAAACTCTCTGTGTGGGACTCTAAAGACTCGACACTACGCTGGCAGTGGGTTTAACCACAGACCGCAAGCGGCACTAGCTGTACGTAACGGTCCACAGGTAGATGTCGATAAGAAGGCCGATGAGGTAAACCCATCCGAAATCCTACTGAGCCTATATGTGACAATCTCCGTACAGTCCGGTCTGTTCGTCTGATACATCGCATGTCGGGCCTAGGGGGGCGGTAAACGTCAGTGCCCTAAAAGCGGTACAAGTCGTGTCGGAGTGAAGCCCAATACACCCTGAGATAACACTGGAAACCCACCAGTATGTCTCGCTTGCCCTGGCCAGGGACTACTCGTGTAATGGCTCTCCTAGACACAGCGCGATGTCAACCCCCAATACCGGGAGAGAAGAATCATGTCTAACCGTCACTACCTCCAAGTGCTTCGGGACTGCACCCAACTACTACCTGTTTGCACGATTCAGTAGAGCCGTGGTAGGGTAGTAATCAAAGAACAGTGGGAACACACTCGAGGCGAAGTGACAGTGTCAAGTCAGCGGACTAAGCTGTACTCATGTCACCTGGGAACTGATAACTGACGATAGGTATAATACCAACCATCAGTTCCCGACGAGTCCTGTCCAGTGTACTCGTAACCTAACGAGCACCCGTATACTATCTCAAGTACGACGTACTGACGGCTGTGGGACAGACCGTCTCCCATGCTGGGATGAGAAGCGCATACGCTAGTCTACTCTAGAGTATCGATGCCTTATCTCGATACTCCTACGACTAGGGACGTGTATAAGGATGTGCTTGTAGATTACCCAACCCCCACGAGTGTGATCGCCATCACAACGCCGGTAATCAAGCAAAAATCCTAAGGGCTCTACTAATGCGTATTGGTGATATAATGAATAAACACACATGTACACATTAAAGCAGAGATAAACCAAGTAGCATACTACTATATTGAGCAAAATTGTCTGTACAACTGTGAATATCCCAAGCTTCCATCAAGTAATATACATACTAGTATGATACAGTAATGGCCTCTAGGGCAAATACACTAACAATCTCCCACTTGCACTAAGGCCATGTACTGGCGTATCGAAGACCTATCATCTCGATCAGCCGCTCGAACTGAGTCTGGGGTAAGGCCTTCGTGAATTGGTCCGCTGTGTTGTCCTTTGTGTCCACTCTCCGCACTTCGATCTCCTGGCGATCAATGATCTCCCTGATCAGGTGATACCGCCTTAAGATGTGCCTGGATTTCTGATGGGACCTTGGTTCCTTTGCTAAAGCTATAGCCCCATTGTTATCGCAATACAAAGGTATTGGGTCAACAATGGACGGAACCACCTGAAGTTCACTAATGAACTTCTTTATCCAGACCGCCTCTTTTGCGGCATCGCTTGCAGCAATGTATTCAGCCTCCATCGCCGAGTCTGCGACGGTATCCTGTTTGGAACTCCTCCAACATACCGTCCCTCCGTTGAGGGTAAACACAAAACCCGAGACAGACTTGCTGTCATCTTTGTCACTCTGGAAGCTTGAATCGGTAAAGGACTCGACCCTGAGGTCTCCATTACCGTAAACCAGGAACATCTCCTTAGTCCTTCTTAGGTACTTGAGAATGTTCTTCACTGCTGTCCAGTGGTCCTCACCTGGGTCTGACTGATACCGGCTTACCGCGCTCAGCGCGTAAGCTACATCTGGTCTTGTACATAGCATCGCATACATTATAGATCCTACCGCCGAAGCGTAGTGTATAGTGCTCATGCGAACCCTCTCCTCGTCAGTCTTGGGAGACATCTTCTTGGAGAGGGTAATTCCGTGCAATGCGGGTATGTTACCGCGCTTGGAACCCTCCATACTAAATCTCTTTAGTACGGTCTCTATGTACCTGGACTGCGAAAGTCCCAATAGTTTCTTGGATCTATCTCTATAGATCTTGATCCCCAGAATATACGAGGCATCACCCGGGTCCTTCATGGAGAACCGTTGTGACAAAAATAGCATGACCGATTGTAGCATAGGAATGTCATTTCCTATCAAGAGAATGTCGTCCACGTACAAGACTAGGAATACGACAGTTCGTCCTACAATCTTCTTATAGACACAAGGTTCATCTTCGTTCTTGATGAAATCAAATTCCTTGATTGCCTCATCAAAACAGATGTTCCAGCTCCGCGATGCCTGCTTTAATCCATAAATGGATTTAAGCAACTTGCACACCTTCCCGCTGCTCCCACTGTCTACGAAACCTTCTGGTTGATCTATGTAAACGCACTCTTCCAAACAACCGTTTAGGAAAGCCGTTTTAACATCCATCTGCCAGATCTCATAGTCATGGAAGGCAGCAATGGCAAGTAGGATCCGAATGGATTTGAGCATAGCCACCGGAGAAAAAGTTTCGTCATAGTCCAAACCAGGTCTTTGACGGAAACCTTTTGCAACGAGTCTAGCTTTATAGGTTTCCACCTGCCCATCTACACCAAGTTTCCTTTTGTAGATCCATTTACATCCAACGGGTTTTACCCCAGGTGGAGCAATATCCAAGGTCCACACTTTATTGGCGTACATGGACTCCATTTCGGATTGCATTGCTTCCTGCCACTTATCAGAGTCCCTACTGATAATGGCCTGCCTGAAACTGGTAGGGTCATCTTCTTCCAAGATGCAATCCTCTCGATCCCCGTCTATGAGAAAACCGTAGTATCTCTCGGGCGGATGAGAAATCCTACCAGATCTGCGGAGTGGCTGAGGTTCGTTTGGGGTTATTGAATCTAGCGGTTCCTCTAAATTTTCAGTTACATTTTGTGGTCGCTGAATTTCTTCCAGTTCTACCGAACTCCCACTAGTTTCTTTTGCAAGAAACTCCCTTTCTAAGAAGGTAGCGTGGCAAGATACAAACACCTTCTGTTCCTCAGTGTGGTAGAACAGATATCCTAGTGAGTCTTTAGAATATCCCACAAATTTACACAGAACTGATCGTGCCTCAAGCTTGTCCGGTTTCTGTGTTTTCACATAGGCCGGACAACCCCATATCTTAATAAACTTAAGACATGGTTTCTTACTGCTCCATATTTCATACGGAGTTTTAGGCACTGATTTGGACGGAACTTGATTCAAAAGGTATGCCGCTGTCTGAAGCGCATGTCCCAAGAATGAAAGAGGTAACTCAGCACTACTCATCATGGAGCGAACCATATCCAGAAGGGTACGATTCCTCCTCTCCGATACACCGTTGTGCTGTGGTGTATAAGGAGGAGTAAGCTGAAGATAATACCATTCTCTTTTAAGTAATCTAGGAATTCCGTGCTTAAGTACTCCCCTCCTCTATCAGACCGGAGGATCTTGATACTTTTGCCAATCTGGTTCTCTACTTCCTTTCTGAATTCCTTAAATTTCTCAAAAGCTTCAGATTTGTGTTTCATCAGATACACATATCCGAACCTAGAGAGATCGTCAGTGAATGTGATGAAGTAGGAGAACCCACCCCTTGCATGTATAGACATCGGACCACATACATTACTATGTACGAGTCCCAAGAGCTCTACTGCTTTTTCTCCATGTCCGGTGAACGGAGATTTGGTCATCTACCCTTTGAGACAAGACTGACAAGTTTCATAAGATGAAAACTCGAACGCATTCAAGAGTCCATCTTTATGCAACTTACTCAGTCTTTTCTCTCTGATATGACCAAGTCTACAATGCCACAAGTAGGATTCATTCGTATCTGAATTCTTCCTCTTGTGTGTGTTTTGTATATTGAGAACTGTATTCTGATTTAGAACGTAGATATCATTACACAGTGTACCCTCTGCAACCAGTACCTTATGAAGGTAAATGTTCATGATATTCTTGTCAAGAACAAAGTTATATCCATCTTTATCGAGTAAAGAAACTGATATGATGTTGCAAACCATGGAGGGTACATAGTAGCAATCGTTCAAAATCATAGTCTTGCCATTTGGCAATACTAGGTGATATTCACCGACGGCTGCCGCATTAACTTGTGCTCCGTTTGCTACTCTGAGCGACATATCACCCGGTGCAACTTTCCTACTTTTTCTCAGTCCCTGCAATAAATTACAGACATGAGATCCTGATCCGGTATCAAGTACCCAGGAGGTAGGGCTGACCGTAAAACAGTTCTCAATTACAAGAACACCTGAAGTAGATGCAAAACCATGTTTCTTCTTCAACTGGGTATCCTGAAAATCCATACAATCCCCTTTCCCTTGCTCGTACTTATGACTATTGTCACAAGTTAGAGCTGAACCAACGTTCCCCAGCCCCGAATAAGAATTCGGATCGGTCAAGCGATACATTTTATTATCTTGATTAGGGCGTGAAATGGTTGCTACCTGGAGAGAGAGAAAAGAAACACTCAGCGGGCGCTCTTGCAAGATTAGATTGGTTTATTAGTTTATCTAACCAGGATGTCTCCCACTGTTTCCTCAAATTCTTCTTAAAACCTTAAAAGAAGAACTAGTCGGGATTTCATTCACGTCACAATACCTTCTTAACCTTTCAGCCAGGCTAGTGTCGGTACTTCGAGGGAGGTTTTCCAACGCTTTCGCGAAGTTCCTTAATTTAAGAACCTCTTTTCCCTGGGGGCGTAACCCCGCTAACACCTTTCTAGACACCTACTAGGTTTATAGCATTGATTGTTAAGTGAAATAATCTCCCGAGAGTAATCCAACTCATCAGTGAGATCGGGATCCAACTATCATTGTGTGATGACCTAGATGGAATCCACTCTAGTCACTACACTCCAGAAGGTATGCTAATTCTGCAAGTTTCAGCTCTTTTGAAATCCCCGATGTGGTTTTTGCCCCTAGGACCCAAGTGACCTTGACGAATAATCAACA
This sequence comes from Agapanthus africanus, assembly GCA_030015575.1. Taxonomy (NCBI): domain Eukaryota; kingdom Viridiplantae; phylum Streptophyta; class Magnoliopsida; order Asparagales; family Amaryllidaceae; genus Agapanthus; species Agapanthus africanus. The sequence continues at coordinate 284,581,273 of CM057344.1, forward strand.
AATCAAAAGGTCCTAGTCAAGTTCAACCCGTCGTTATCCAGGATTGCATTAGACCCGCCCGCATGATCCTTGACGAATAATCAACAAAATCATGTGACCGTCCTAACCAATCGCACCTATCAGTGCAACAGAGAATTATTACTCAGCTACCGTTCACTGTGTCTTGACGAATAATCAACAAACACAGCACGAATACTAAGTATTAATTTTCTGAAACGACGGAGGGCTACGGCTGAGTTTTTGGCGAAAAACCCGTTTACGTAATGAACTTGATGTGGTTGGAGGAACATGATAGACCTTTTGAAAACATAGTGGCGAAAACTTTTGCTAAAGAGATCACTCCCTGTGAAGGGATCTCGGCTCTTTCCTCGTCGAGTGAGGTGCTGGGCATTCGTAAGATGAATACCTCGATGCAAAGCAAGAATAATCGACTATGGTGAAGTTATTACCCTGACGCAAAATTTCTGTCCAAGGGGTCACTCCCGATGAGGGGATCTCGGCCCTTGCCTCGTCGATTGAGGTGCTGGGCATTCATAACCGAATACCTCGATGCAAAACAAAAAGATGAACGTCCTTGTAATAACAGCTTTTTTTTTTTTTGAAAAACTTGTTCCAACAACGTCTTTTAGGTTTATTTTCTTGCATTAGTTCTTTTAATGCGTCCCATCATTTAAATCCTACCATTGCAGAAAATAACCAAAATATGACGTACGCTTATGCCATTCGCATTCGCCACGGGGCCCCGTCATCACCCGTTAGGTTACTTTACTAACGACAGAGCGGGGGCTGGGCTAGCACGGCTGTAAAACATAAGCAACGTCTAAATAGTTATTATATATAGATATACAGCAATGATAGCCAATCCAGATCACAGATGAACACTTTGGATATACTAGGAACCCGCGATTCGTTCGAGCCTGCAATGAAAAGCGGATTACACGGTCGCGATGAATAGCCAATACCCCACCCAAGACCCCTACGGGTGCGGCAAACTACCCGCCAAGTACCCGAAGCGAAGCAACCTCCCTCAACGCCGTGAGTAGGCCACTCGGCACTTCGAGATACCCGGTAGTTTGTGCACCCCCTCCATGGGTCTATCCTAGGAGCAAAAACAGTAAAAAGAATTATACAATGACGGCTACAACCCCGACCCGGTTGAGCGGCCATACAAATAATATTACATCAATTTACAAATTTATTACATGAAAGAAAGAAAAAGAAACTCTCATCTCACATCCACCCCGGCTATTCATCCGCGACAATCCAACGAGTTCATATACACAAACCATCAACAACACAGATCACAGATATGTATAACCTCCACTGATCGACGTATAGCGATTAGTAGACGTTCAATACACATATAACATTTCAGATATAACCATTAGCCAAAGTCTACAGAACATCGACCAAAAATACGGAATTTTAAGCCCCAAAAACTAATTTTTCGTTCTGGAAAATCTGGGCAGAAAAGTCATATACCAAAAATCCCAAAAACCCACCAGAAAAACACTGCAACAAAAATGATCCACGGCCGAGTCAACTCGGCCACGGTTCCGCGGAAGAAGCAAGCTTCTGCCGCGGAACCGCGGTGAGTTGGTCGACTCGTGCGATCATTTTTCTTTCCTGTTCTAACAAAAGCCTGAGCCGATTTTTAGTGTATAAATTTTTAATTTTGGAACAGTTCTAAAAATCGGCAGAAACTACAAGATTCCGGGGTATTTTGCGGTTTTTCGTCCGGTCGAAATTCTAAATACTTTGCTAACATGCTAGGGTGTGTTTAGTTAGGCTCTGATACCACTGTTAGGTCCACGTTATCTCTCCCGGTACTTTCGGGATAGCGAAAACGGTAAAACAAAATTTTTTCTGGACTTGGCAACATGGACCGTAAAAGCCGGATCTTTACTAAACAATACACTAGCATCCTAACTGGAGATTTATCTACTCTGTTAGGGGTTATACCTCAACTTGAACTCCTTCTCTTCTTGTTGTTCTTCTCTTCTTGTTGTTCTTCTCTTTGCTTGCTCGATGGTTGATCCGGACTTTGGTCACCTCCGCGGCCTCCTTGAGTCGAAGACGATCCACCCGAGAGATGTACACCGAGCTCCACCTCGAGCAGAGGTAACTAAGGCAAGGAGATTGCTAATCTAGAAGCCCTAGGTTGTGTAGAAGTGGTAGATGAATGGTTTTGTCTTTGTGGGATCTTTATCTCTCAACACATGAGATCAAAAGATAAATCAAGAGGAGGAAGAAGGAGGAGCTAGCTAACAACCATGGAGCTTCACATTCCAAGAGAGAGAATGAGAATGAGCAAATGAAAAACTTAACCAAGAGAAAACACAACCATGGTTGCAATAATGCAAAAACATTATCATTACTAATCCCATCAAGATAAAGTTGATGGCTACAAATGACATGACCATTATCATCACAAAAGAAAAAGAAAACCAAAGAATACTTTAGATCTTTCAAGAAGATCCTAGTCAACTTTGGTCAAATAGTCAACAAAGTCAAGATGGTCAAACGGTCAATGTAATTAGCCATAACATAATTATCAATGAAAGGATTAGTAAATAATGTCCCCAGCTCATAATGGTTTTGACCAAACGAACTGTCAAAACCCTAATGAGCCTGCCACATAACGGTTTTGGCCGAACCAACTGCCAAAACCCTAATGAGGCACCTCCTCCTTCATCGCTCCGGAAAACTGTGCATACACACCTGCATCCGTATTCCGTAGAATGCGGATGCACAGAAGACAAAACAAATCCATCCGTGCAACACTAGGATCCGGCTTAAACCAAAGACTACTAGTATTGCCTGCCCGAACACCACATGCACACAAGTGTACGTAAGTGATCGCAGCCCTGCCGTAAAACCATACGGCCTCTACACGTTTCGCTCAGTGCAGGGAAACTCTCTGTGTGGGACTCTAAAGACTCGACACTACGCTGGCAGTGGGTTTAACCACAGACCGCAAGCGGCACTAGCTGTACGTAACGGTCCCCAGGTAGATATCGATAAGAAGGCCGATGAGGTAAACCCATCCGAACTCCTACTGAGCCTATATGTGACAATCTCCGTACAGTCCGGTCTGTTCGTCTGATACATCGCATGTCGGGCCTAGGGGGGCGGTAAACGTCAGTCCCCTAAAAGCGGTACAAGTCGTGTCGGAGTGAAGCCCAATACACCCTGAGATAACACTGGAAACCCACCAGTATGTCTCGCTTGCCCTGGCCAGGGACTACTCGTGTAATGGCTCTCCTAGACACAGCGCGATGTCAACCCCCAATACTGGGAGAGACGAATCCTGTCTAACCGTCACTGCCTCCAAGTGCTTCGGGACTGCACCCAACTACTACATGTTTGCATGATTCAGTAAAGCCGTGGTAGGGTAGTAATCAAAGAACAGTGGGAACACACTCGAGGCGAAGTGACAGTGTCAAGTCAGCGGACTAAGCTGTACTCATGTCACCTGGGAACTGATAACTGACGATATGTATAATACCAACCATCAGTTCCCGACGAGTCCTGTCCAGTGTACTCGTAACCTAACGGGCACCCGTATACTATCTCAAGTACGACGTACTGACGGCTGTGGGACAGACCGTCTCCCATGCTGGGATGAGAAGCGCATACGCTATTCTACTCCGGAGTATCGATGCCCTATCTCGATACTCCCATGACTAGGAACGTGTATAAGGATGTGCTTGTAGATTACCCAGCCCCCACGAGTGTGATCGCCATCACAACGCCGGTAATCAAGCAAAAATCCTAAGGGCTCTACTAATGCGTATAGGTGATATAATGAATAAACACACATGTACACATTAAAGCAGAGATAAACCAAGTAGCATACTACTATATTGAGCAAGATTGTCTGTAAAAATATGAATATCCCAAGCTTCCATCATGTAATATACATACTAGTATGATACAGTAATGGCCTCTAGGGCATATACACTAACATCTATATGGACCAGCCAGAGGGTTTCATTCAGAGTGGGAGCAGCGGGAAGTTGTGCAAGTTGCTTAAGTCCATTTATGGACTGAAGCAGGCATCGCGGAGTTGGAACATCTGTTTTGATGAGACGGTCAAAGAATTTGGCTTTATCAAAAATCCAGATGAACCATGTATATATAGTAAGATTGTAGCACGAACTGTCGTATTCCTCGTTTTATACGTGGATGACATTCTCTTGATAGGAAATGACATTCCTATGCTACAATCGGTCAAAGGGTTCTTGTCACACAGGTTCTCCATGAAAGACCCGGGTGATGCCTCTTACATTCTGGGGATCCGGATCTATCGTGATAGGTCCAAGAGGATATTAGGACTTTCACAGTCCAGGTACATCGACACCATACTAAAAAGATTCAGTATGGAAGATTCCAAGCACGGTAATTTACCGGCTTGTCACGGGATCACCCTTTCCAAAGAGATGTCTCCCAAGACTGATTTGGAAAGTGATCGCATGTCTATTATACCCTACGCCTCTGCGGTAGGCTCTATAATGTATGCGATGTTGTGTACCAGACCAGATGTAGCTTATGCACTGAGTGTAGTAAGCCGGTATCAGTCAAACCCTGGGGCGAAGCACTGGAAAGCGGTAAAGAACATTCTGAAGTACCTGAGAAAGACTAAGGATATGTTTTTGGTTTACGGCGGAAAAGACCTCCAGATCGAGGCCTTTGCTGACTCCAGCTTCCAGAGTGACAAGGATGACTCCAAATTATGTCTTTAATCTCAATGGAGGAGCGGTGTGTTGGAAGAGTTCCAAACAGCAAACCGTTGCTGAATCGACGATGGAAGCGGATATATCGCAGTATCTGATGTCGTAAATGAAGCCGTCTGGATGAGGAAGTTCTTGACAGAACTTCAGGTGGTTCCGTCCATTGTTGATCCAATACCGCTGTATTGCGACAACAACGGGGCTATAGCTTTAGCAAAGGAACCCAGGTCCCATCAGAAGTCCAGACACATCTTGAGGCGGTATCACTTGATCAGGGAGATCGTGGATCGCCGGGAGATCGAGATTCGGAGGGTTGCTACAGAAGATAACACTGCAGATCCATTCACAAAGGCCATTCCTCATACGCAGTTCGAGAGGCTATTCGAGATGATAGGTCTTCGATATGCCAGTACATGGCCCTAGTGCAAGTGGGAGATTGTTAGTGTATATGCCCTACAGGCCATTACTGTATCATACTAGTTTGTATATTACCTAATGGAAGCTTGGGATATTCAAAGTTGTATAGATAATCTTGCTCAAAATAGTACTATGCTACTTGGTTTGTTTCTACTTCAATATGTATATATATTTCTTTTAGCATATAGCTTATACATATTAGTGGAGCCCTTAGGATCTTTGCTTGATTACCAGCATTGTGATGGCAGTCACACTAGTGGGGGTTGAGTAATCTACAAGCACATCCTTATACAGGTCCCTAGTCGTAGGATTATCGAGAAGGGGCATCGATACTCCAGAGTAGACTAGCGTATACGCTTCTCATCCCAGCAGGGGAGATGGTCTGTCCCACAGCCATTAGCATGTCGTACTGGAGATAGTATGCGGGTGCTTGTTTGGTTATGAGTACACTGGACAGGACTCGTCGGGAACTGTTGGTTGGTACTATACCTATCGTCAGATAACAGTTCTCTGGTGACAGGAGTACAGCTTAGTCCGTCGACTAAACACTGCTACTTCGCCTCGAGTGTGTTCCCACTGTACTTTGATTACTACCCTACCATGGCTCAAAGGAGTCGTGCAAACAGGTAGTAGTTGGGTGCAGTCCCGAAGCACTTGGAGGCCGTAGAGGTTAGATAGGATTCGTCTCTCCCGGTATTGGGGGTTGATATCACGCTGTGTCTTGGAGAGCTATTACACAAAGTCCCTGGCCAGGGCAAGCGAGAATTACTGGTAGTGTTTCCAGTAGTTTCTCTGGGTGTTCTGGGCTACACTCCGGCACGACTTGTACCGTTGTTAGGGGTCTGACATTTACCGCCCCCTAGGCCCGACATGCGATACTCTCAGATTAACAGACCGGACTGTACGGAGATTGTCACATTCAGGCTCAGTAGGAGTTCGGATGGGTTTACCTCGTCGGTCTTCTTATCGACATCTACCTGGGGACCGTTACGTACAGCTAGTACCGTTGCGGCCTGTGGTTAAAGCCACTGCCAGCGTAGTGTCGAGTCTTTAGAGTCCCACACAGAGGGTTGTTCGGCTTTAGGCAAAACCGAGTACAGGTCGCATGGTTTTGCGACAGGGTTCGTTCACACATGCGCACTTGTGCACGTTTGGTGTCTGGGCAGTTATTAATAGCGGGCTTTGGTTTAAACCAGATCCTAGTATTTGTTTTGGGACTGGTTTTGTCTCATTGTATTCATGTTCCTCGGAACACGGATGCGGGTGTGTATACACAGTTGACAGTGGCAGAGGAACATCATTAGGGTTTTTGACCATTGAATTTTTCTAAGCCCTAATGAGCATGAGAAATATGATTAATAATATTAATTAAGGATAATTGTGCCATGGTTAGGGTTGGGTTGACCATTTGACTTGTTGACTTTGTTGACCTTGATTTTTCTTTTGCGAAAAATGCTTCTTGAAGCTTGCAATTAGCATTAAATGTGAAATGATAATGGTCACATCAACTAACTATCACAATTTTCCTAATTATTATTATTATTCTTATATTCTCTCATATGAGAGCAAGGTTAGGATTATTCTCTCATTCTCCCTTGCTCATTCTCTCTCTTGCATTGCTGTCCCTTTTCTTCTCTCTCAAAAGCTTAAGTGTTTCATGTGTTGAAAATCCAATCTTTATGACATAAAACCATCAAAACACCTCTCTACTCATTCTAGGGTTCTTAGCCTAGCAAGCCAAGCACTCTAGTTACTTCTTGGTTGAGGTAGGAGCTCAAGATAGAGGCCTTCGGGTGGATCTTTCTTCGACAAAGAGAAGACGAGGAGGAGCCGTCTACACCACTCCAAGGAGCTAGCAACAAAGAGGACCACAACAAGAAGAGATAGAGTTCAAGAACTAGGTATAACCATCTTACCTAGTAGCTAGAACTTGGAGTTAGTTTGTTAGTTTTTGTTTAGCAAAGATCCTTCATGGTTAGTCTATGTTTCCTTATGATAAAAATTCGTTTTTACTCTTTCCGCCTACCCGAAAGCACCGGGGTGGGTTACATAGACCTACACTAGCCACTTAGATTAGGGTGTTTGCTTCACTAATACGTGATTAGTGAAGTGAGATCTTGGGTTTGAGATTCTTCAAGGTAGATCATCTTGGATTAGTGAAGTCCTCAAGCAAGGATGCACCATTCTCTTCATGGAGCCTCTCTAGAGTCCGGGTACTTGATGATCGCAGCGAAGGGACCTCAACACGGAGTTTATGAAGCAAAGGAACGGACTACAAAGGTTGTAATCCCTAACCCTGAGATGTTAAAGTCTTAACACGCTAGTATTGTTTGATTATCTTGCTAAAGATCCTAGGTTGAGGGTTATCTATAGTGGCAAAATTTAAAATTGGCATGTGAGATGCCACCAAAAACTTTGCTGCCGTTGTAGGTAACCCAACAATGCGCACGGAAATCAAAACCAAATGCAAGTGCTACGAATGTACATGAGCAAAACTAGGTGCAATGGGTGTGCACGAAAGCATCTGTCCAGTGCAACGGATGTGCATGACAACAATATTTAATGCATCTATAGTGCAAGAAAAACTCAACCATGTGCAACTAATATGCACGAACGAAAATCCCAACCAAGTGCATCCAACACGCACGAATATAATTCTCAATCAAGTGCATCCAACATGCACGAATATAAATGTCACGACCCGAATTATTAGCTCGTGACCAGCACTTAAATCACGCAACGTCTAAAAGCATAACGTAATTCAAGTATGCTGAAACCCAGAAATCTAAACCTTTTTAAGAAATAAAAGAGGTGAATCTTTGAAATAAAGGTATAATAAAATCATGTTTTTTCTTTTAAAAATTTGGGTAGCACCTCCTTTGTATGTTTTGATCCAAAACCACAAATATATGATAATAGAAAAGGCATCCCCAAGCGGGAGCTAGCTCTTCGCCAACCTGCGGATTCATAACCACGTCATAAACAAGTATACGACGCCCAATGACGAGGATCAACACAAGGAAATAATGTAAAGAAAGACATAAAACCTACCAAGTGAACATAAAACCCATCGCTCTAAGTCTCCCAACCACAAGTCTTTCTAAGTCTTCTACATATACAATTACTTGTTTCTGATCTGATGGAATTAACTAGATACAGGAGGAATAATAATACAAGAGGGGTACGATCCAACATGTAGCACCTACTAAACACAAATCACCTGAAAGCAGCTGTGTGGAAGCGATGACGCTACTGATCCGTGCGGTCAACCTGCAAGAACTGTATCACAACGGGGGTGAGTTCACAACACAATATATATCGTAGAAAATAATATATATATCATCACAACGTCCATTAGAAACCCACGCCTAATTAGACCGAAAACCTAGTAAGTATTTTGTAACATTTTAGCTCAAATCCAGAAGTTTAAACAATTCTAGCGATCACAATCATCATATAGTAGCTTGATTATGCCACCCAAAGCTTTACTACAATTTTAATCTCACCCATATAAGATTTTTTTAAAAGTTAGTTTGCAATTAGCTTAATTAGATAATTAGGAAAAATATCATTTAAAATTCTTATAATTAGTTTAAGTTTTCCAAGTCTACACTTCTCCATTTACCTTTTCAACCAAACAAAATCTTAACTTGATCTTCATAACCTTTACTAGAATTTCCAAAACATGCTAATTCAAGATTTAATTAAACATATAATAACTAGATTAAGGTATTTAAACAACTTAAGCTTAGGGTTAGGATTTTATACCTCACTTTGATCCAAAAACATGTAAGTAGATCAACAAAATAACCTCCAAAATGCTATCTTTAAGAAAATCTAAGCTTGGTTAAGCTTAAAGAATAATAGGTATGGTTTTTTATTTGAGTTTGTGGGATTATTTGATGATTTTTGATGATTTATTTGAGCTTTAAATAGTGAAAATGGGGTGAGGGAAGTGATGGGTGTAGGGTTCCTAGGCACTCTCAAGAGGTCTCACAAGGCATCAACCATGCCAATTTCAAATTTTACAAGTGCCGAGAAACTCTAATACGGATCGTTAACTAGAATTTTAGGCGAAAAGATAAACTAGTTAGCATCTTAACTAAAAGTGAGAAGCTACAACCTTTGTGGATCCGGTTCTCCACTTCCTTAGCTCCATGTAGACGTCCTCTCGTTGTCCTAGTCGGATCTCGGACTCTAGCATCGGCTTCATCGGAGAAATGAGCGGACAAGTCGTCGGCTACGATGCCGAAGATGATCTACGTCGAGGTTACACAAAATCAAGCTCCAACTTCACCAATTTGTGAAACTTGTGAAGAAAACACCCAATACTACTTGGCAAGAGGTAGAGGGTGAAGAAATAGGAGGTGGGTTCACTTTAGAATTGGATTTCTCACACTTTTGCTCAAGATGCCATTGATGAAGACAAGCTTTCCTTCTTGATGAAGATGATGAAGAAGAAGAAAATATATGATAAGTATTGTGTAAATAGAAAATAAATGTGAATACTTATCATGTACTAACTATGGTACGGTGTAGAGAATAGATCATGGTTAGTTAGAATGGTTAGGGTTAAGTATGAAGACAAAATGGTAACAAAGTCAAACCTTCATGAAGCTTCAACTAAATGCAAATAATGCCACCATTTTCTTCATAATCTTTTCCAAAAACAATAAATAAATAAATGAGTAAGAAAAAGAAAACCCTAACCATTACACAACCATGGTTTAATCTTTACACAAAACACAAGTTAGCTTGCAACATCAAACATGATACAATTAAGTGCACACAAAAAATATATCACATATACAATGTGCACTACAAGTGAGAAAATCCCTTTAAAGTGAACCAATACTAGTTAATGCAAAGTAATATATCAAATATATAATCATACATTAAATCATTAAATCAACACTTGATTCAATGATCCGGTCATGTCGCACATAACCGACTAGTATCCAATGTATCGACTTATCGAATCAATCTTTGATTCGATAACTAGGTTATATCACATACAACCAATCGAAACATTCATCGTGAGAATGAAATGCGGTATCACATACATGCATCATTCTCGGTCCCGCACATATCTCATATGCACCCCTATTTCGTTTCGCTTGAGCCAGGAAACCTCTGTGTAGGACTCTACAGACTCGTCAATACGCCGGCAGCAGATGATGATCATATCAAGCACCCAAAAGCCGCAAGCGATCTGCTAAACGTAACGGCCATCCGGGTATTGAGCGATCAGAAGATCGACGAGCTAGCCCGCTCACACTCCTGTGAATCCAACCAGTAACACTTACCGTACAGTCTGGTCTGTTCGTCTGATATGTCGCATATCTCGCCTAGGAGTGGTAAACGTCAGACCCCATTAGCTCGATAAGTCGTGTCGATATGAGGTCTATAACAGTTCGAGAAACTACTGGTAACACTTACCAGTAAATCTCAGCAACCGTGGCCAGGGATTTCCGGTTATAGCCAATCGAACACTGCGCAACATCAACTCCCTATACCGGGAGAGACGAATCCCCTCCTATCGCTCATTGCCTCCATGTGATTCGGGACTGTACCTAAAAGCCACCGTTTTGCACGCCCTCTTGGACGTGGTAAGGTGGAAATCAAAGCACAGTGGGAACCACACAAGACACTATGACGATCTCGGGTCAACAGACTACTCTGTACCAGTGTCACCAGAGAACTGCCATCTGACGTAAGGTATAATACCATCTGGGAGTTCTCGGCGAGTCCGTCCAGTGTACCCAGTCTCCACTGAGCACCCGTATATGATCTCTGATGTCAAACACCAATGGATATGGGATCATCCATCGCCCATCTGTATGGGTTGAGAAGGTATACGCTAGTCTACTCTGGTATTTCGATGCCCTGTCTCGATATACCCACGACTAGGGACCTTGAAGGATGTACTTATGGACTACCATGTCCCCACTAGTATGATCCGCATCATAGTCCAGGTAGTCAAGTACACATCCTAAGGGCTTTACCAACATGTAACAGAGAGACAATCAGTGTACACGTTAAGGTAAAGAGCAACCAGATAGCATACTATGATGTCGAGCAAGAAAGTCCTCCCTATATATGTCCAAGCATCCACTACAATATACATCCTATATATAGTAATGGCCTCTAGGGCACACATATAACTAACAATCTCCCACTTGCACTAGGGCCATCTGTAGCAGTGGTTGTAGTATCTCATACTCAACCATCCCATAAAAATCTCTCTCTGGGAATAGGCCTTCGTGAGTGGATCCACCGTGTTATCCTCTGAGTCTGCTCTCCTAACCTCGATCACCCTGGAGATCAACTATCTCCATGATCAGGTGATGCTGCCTCAGAATATGTCTGGATCACTGATGGGACGGGCGTTTCTTGGTATAAGCCACAACTCCATTGTCTCACAATGGTAGGAACGATGTTCATCTCATGAACTAATATACACCCAGACTGCCTCTTTGGTAGCATCTTAAGTAGCGATGTATCCAGCCTTTATCTTCTAGTATGCCACGGTATCTAGCTTGGAACTCTTCCAATATACTGTCCCTTTATCAAGGGTAAAGACAATGCTTGTGACTGACATTCAGTCGTCCTTATCATCCTGGAACACTTCCAGTGATTCTCCCCAGGATCGATTGATACCATCTCACTACAACTAGTGAGAATCCTAACATCCAATTAGATCTATCTCATAGATCCAAAACCCAGGATTTAAGAGGTATCACTTTGATCCTATATGGAGAATCCTTGTGATAAGCGGAGATTGACTTAGCGTAGCATAGGAAACTCTTTCCCTATCATGAGTATGTCATCCATGTACTCTACGAGGATCACCACCATACTCCCTACTACCTTTTTGTTTATACAAGGTTCATCTACCATTTTGATGATGTCAAACTCTTTGACTAATACATCAAAACAGATGTTCCAACTCCGCGATACCTGCTTTATCCTATAAAGCATCTTGTACACGTTTCCGCTGCTCCCACTGTCTACGAAGCCCTCTGGCTGTGTACTTACAGACGCTCTCTTCTAAAACATCATTTTAGAAAAGCAGTCATGACACCTAACCGCCAGATATCGTAGTCATGGAATGAAGCCGTGGCAAGTAGGTTCTGAATGGACTTAAGCATAGCTCCTTAGAAAAGGTTTCATCATGATCCATACCTGGTTAATGATGCAAGTCTTTAACAAGTCTAGCTTTGAAAGTCTTAACTTTTCCATGTACACCAAGTAATCTTCTCAAGATATACTTGCTCCTGATGGGGATTTAACCCTTCAGATAAAGCAACCAAAGTCCATACTTTGTTGGTGTATAAGGATTCCATCTCAGATCGCTAAGCATCCAGCCATTCTTACAGAGTCGCACTCCTGATGGCCTGCTCGAAACTAGTTGGGTCATCATCTCATGATGCTATCCTCGCTCCCACTGTCATAGAGAAACCAAAATATCTCTCAGGTGGGTGAGGAACCCTACTAGATCGGCGGAGAGGCTGAGGTTCGTTGGAATCTACTAAATCCTTTGGTTCTACCAAATCATCTGCTGTTGTTTGTATAACTGGAACCTTTCCAGTTGTACTTAACAGACCTTGCCTCGAGCTTGTCCGGATTATGCTTTTAGACATAGCCCGGACAACCCCAAATCTTAACCAACTTAAGATGTGGGCTCTTCCCTTTCCATATCACATATGAAGCGGTAGGCATCTGATTTGATTGGAACCCAATTCAATTGGTATGCAGCTTCTCAAGTGCATAACTCCCAAAAGGAAATAGGAAACACAGTAGTACTCATCATAGAGCACACCATATCACATAGGGTGCTATTGCTCCGCCCCGATATACAATCGTTCTATGGTGTATACGGAGGAGTAATGCTGAGAGAGAATCTCATTCTCCTTTAGAATAGTCCAAGAATTTCGTGCTCAAGTATTCTCCTCCTTGATCTCATCATAGGACATAATACTTTTACCCGTATTTTGGTTCTCTACTTCTGACTTATATTCTGTGAATATCTCAAAAGGTTCGGACTTGTGTTTCAACAGGAACATATGTCTGAATCTTGAGAGATTATCAGAGAATGTAACGAAGTACAATGAACCAGTTCAACATGTATCATACCAAGAGTTTACTAACTCTTTCTCTGTTTCCAATAAACAGAGCTGGTGTCATTATATCTTTGTGACATGACTGGCAAGTTTCACAAGATGTAAATTCAAACTGATTTAAATATGCATCTACTAGTAACTTCAGCTAGTCGGGTCGCATTGATATGACCTAGTCTACAATGCCTCAAGAAGGATTCGTTCATTTCTGAACTCATCATCTTGTGTGTGTTCCGTATAGTAAGAACTGTAGTTTGATTTAGAACATCAATGCTTTTAGATAACGTGCCTGAACCGATCAACTTTTGATATAGAAAATGTTCAAAACATTATCCAACAATACAAAATTTTATCATTTCTTTACTGATAAAGAGACTGATATGATTTTGTATATCAGGTTCGGTATCTAATAACATTCGTTCAGAATAAATGTAATGGTAATACAGGGTGACAGTGACCAACAGACTTGGCTGCAACACTTGCCCCGCTTTCTGTCTCATGAAACTTATCACCCGTTCTCAGTTTTTCTACCTTTTTGTAGCCCTATATAACAGATTACATATCTGGGATCCTGATCCGGTATCATATACCCAGGATGCGGAGGATACTGAGAAACAGTTCTTTGTAATGAACACACCCGAAGATGATGCATCAGCACGCACTCTCTTCGTTTGGGCGGCACTGGAATTCTGGTAATCCCCAATTTCCTGCTCTGTCTTATAACAATTATAAGTTGGAGCGGGACCAACGTTCCCCAGCTCAGTATAACAAGTGGGTTCGGTCAATACTTCTGTATTATTATCTTGATTAAGGCGTGATATGGTCGCTACCTGGAGAGAGAGAGAAGAAAACACTCAGCGTGCGCTCTTGCAAGAATAGATTGGTTATTATTTTATCTAATCAGGATGGCTCCCACTGCTTTTTATCAAATCTTTCTTCAAACCCAAAAAGGAAAGACTAGCCGGGATTAATTACACTCTACAAGTTCGCCAATCTTTCAGCCAGGCCAGTGTCGGTACTTTGAGGAAGGTCCCCCGTGCTTTCGCACGAACCTAATTAATGTAAACCTCGTTTTCCCAGAGGCGTAATCTCGTAAACACCTTTCTAGACACCTACTTGATCGGATAATTGTAATGTGTAAAACTCTCCAAGGAGTAACTCTTACTCGCAGCGGGTATCAGGATCCAACTATCTCATAGAAGGTATGCAATCTCATTGCAAATTTCAACACTTGAAATTCCCGATAATATTTTGCCCCTAGCAGCTATATGACCTTAACATAGTCAACAAATCATAAGTGCTAGTCAAGTTCAACCCGTCATTTCCCGATTGAATTAAACCCACCCGCACGACCCTTAACATAGTCAACAAAGTCGCACGACTACCCTAATCCAATCGCATCATATGCTAATACAGATAAGCACTAATTAGCTACCGCACACTACGCCTTAACATAGTTAACAAACGTAGCACGAATACTAACTAGTACTTATCTGAAATGACGGAGGGCTACGACAGGTTTTTCTGAAAACCTATTGCGTAATGAACTTGATATCGTTGTAGAATCAAATGATTTTGAAATGGAGTGCTTTTGAGGCCTTTCTAGTTTTGCTAAAGGGGTCACTCCCGGTGAAGGGATCGTCGGCCCTTTCCTCGTCGAATGAGGTGCGGGATATATCATATATATCACTGTGCAAAGCAAAAACTCTTAAAAGAAATCAAAAGACAAACCGAGTGTGTAGCATCTGCCAGTTATTGCTAAAGGAGTCACTCCCGGTGAAGGGATCTCAGTCCTTTCCTCATCGAATAAGGTGCAGGATATATCATATATACCGCTGTGCAAAGCAAGAACTGTAGCTACCTGTTTTATTTTTGAAATTCGATTCTACAACATCTTAGATTTCTTTTATTTCATTAATCACATTAATGAAGTCCCATCATTTAAATACCTAAACATCACAGATAAATACGACGTACACTTATGCCATCCGCATTCGCCTCGATGTCCCCTCATGCACCATTAGGTTAGGTAACTAACGACAGAGCGGGACAGGGCTAGCGCGAGTGTAAAACATAAGTAACGCCTATATAATTTATCATATATACTATATACTGTATCTATCACAGAACATCACATGATCACATCACAGATATCGCAGCAGAAGAATCATATGAAATATTGGATATACTAGGACGTCCGTGTTTTCAATACGAGCCAGTATAAAACACGGATTCCACGGTCGTGATGAATAGCCAATCCCACACCCCTAGACCCCTACGAGAGCGGCAAGCAACCCTACCAATTCAAGAGTTAGGAGACCCGGACTCGACTCCTCGATTTGGTCTTCCACTGGACTCCAGAACCCGGTTACTTTTGCTCCCCTCCTTGGATCTATCCTAGTGCGGAAAAGTAAATAATATACAAAGGGTGACATCTTCCGCAACCTGGAAGTGCCCCAATAAAAGAATATTACATATAAGTTTTTACATGAATGAAAATGAAAAACACTCATCTCACATAAAAATCCCCGGCTATTCAAACACGACGATCCAATATAACATATCCAGCAACACATAACATCACATGTCATCAACGTAAGTAAATATGCGCATCCCAATTGTCGTTGACATATAGCAACGAAACCGGCGATATCACATATTACACTTACGGTAACAGAAAAGAAAGTGTAAAACTACAACAGTTGGAATCCGCAACCTCCTTAGACATCGCATGCCTAAACCAATGAATTCCTTAGACATCACATGCCTAACAATTATAAACCCCGCATTTTAGTCTCATTATCGAAAACTCTTTTGAATATCATGTCGGACAATTCAACAAGATTCCCGACATCCTGATCGAATGCTCGTCGCGAACTTTACTAGACGGCCGCACCCCCGATGCCGTCGACGAAGTGCACCAAGGCGGAACACCGCTGCCGCGAGCACCCGAACGGATGCTTTCGGCGATGGAGTTCTCCTACAGTCACTTGGTCGGGGCTATGGAGTGAGGTTGTCTATTAAGTTTACCCGGCGAGTATCCACGTACGCTACGTGATTGCGACGGACTTTTGATCACATCAAAATTCCGTAGCAACCGATCAAGTGAGACTAAACTACTAGATTTATAACATTCATTCAGTTATCTCATAACTACTTGTGAATTCCAAATATTGTATAACATTCCGGATAAATAGAAAATGTTAAACTTTCCGATCGAACAATCGAACACCCAGGTTTTCCCAATACAGCTCAACACATGAAATAAGTCTAAAAACATTCAGTTCATACCTCAGTACCAACGGTCCAGCCGTAGAAGGGTCAAGCCAACGCCTCACATGTGGCACGCCGTACTGCCCCAAACCCGAAGGTTCAAAGGGCAGTTCAAGACGGTCACATAATCGAGTTAAGGTTTGTTGTCTTCTAGAGGGACCATCGCGTTACTTGCACTACTTAGAACGTGATTAAACTACAGAAAAATCCAACAATTGGAAATTTCCCGGCAGGGGAAAAAGTGGGTATTTATATCCGGTCGAACTTTTTAACATATTCTAAAATTACCCGGAAAAACACACTGACAAAATTAGACAATCCGATCGATACACCGAGTTCCCAATACAACCCAGAAAACTCAACTCTTGAGTTCACATTAAAAATTCCCAGGAAAACCAGCACTGCAAAATAGGAATTACTGTGCAAAATTCAATGCAAGAGGAGACTAAAGGGCCGCGGAACCGCCGCATTAGCATGCTAATGCCGCTGTTCCGCCGCACTTTTATGGACTCAGGAGTACGGGCTTCTCAGTAATTCTTAGAATCTCCTGCTGGTTTTTCTGCATATTTTTAATTCTCAAAAATCCCCGATTTCAAAAAATGTACAGAGAGCTACTTTGAATTAGGGTTTCGGTTCGATCGGACTTCTAACTCCATCTAAGTATCGCCTAAGGCTCTAGCTAGGCTCTGATACCACTGTAGGATTCCTAGGCACTCTCAAGAGGTCTCACAAGGTATCAACCATACCAATTTCAAATTTTACAAATGCCGAGAAACTCTAATACGGATCGTTAACTAGAATTTTAGGCGAAAAGATAAACTAGTTAGCATCTTAACTAAAAGTGAGAAGCTACAACCTTTGTAGATCCGGTTCTCCACTTCCTTAGCTCCACGTAGACGTCCTCTCGCTGTCCTAGTCGGATCTCGGACTCTAGCATCGGCTTCATCGAAGAAATGAGCGGACAAGTCGTCGGCTACGATGCCGAAGATGATCTACGCTGAGGTTACACAAGATCAAGCTCCAACTTCACCAAGTTGTGAAACTTGTGAAGAAAACACCCTATACTACTTGGCAAGAGATAGAGGGTGAAGAAATAGGAGGTGGGTTCACTTTAGAATTGGATTTCTCACACTTTTGCTCAAGATGCCATTGATGAAGACAAGCTTTCCTTCTTGATGAAGATGATGAAAAAGAAGAAAAGATATGATAAGTATTGTGTAAATAGAAAATAAATGTGAATACTTATCATTTACTAACTATGGTAAGGTGTAGAGAATAGATCATGGTTAGTTAGAATGGTTAGGGTTAAGTATGAAGACAAAATGGTAACAAAGTCATACCTTCATGAAGCTTCAACTAAATCCAAATAATGCCACCATTTTCTTCATAATCTTTTCCAAAAATAATAAATAAATAAATGAGTAAGAAAAAGAAAACCCTAACCATTACACAACCATGGTTTAATCTTTACACAAAACACAAGTTAGCTTGCAACATCAATACAATTAAGTGCACACAAAAAATATATCACATATACAATGTGCACTACAAGTGAGAAAATCCCTTTAAAGTGAACCAATACTAGTTAATGCAAAGTAATATATCAAATATATAATTATACATTAAATCATTAAATCAACACTTGATTCAATGATCCGGTCATGTCGCACATAACCGACTAGTATCCAATGTATCGACTTATCGAATCAATCTTTGATTCGATAACTAGGTTATAACACATACAACCAATCGAAACATTCATCGCGAGAATGAAATGCGGTATCACATACACGCATCATTCTCGGTCCCGCACATATCTCATATGCGCCCCTATTTCGTTTCGCTTGAGCCAGGAAACCTCTGTGTAGGACTCTAAAGACTCATCAATACGCCGGCAGCAGATGATGATCATATCAAGCACCCAAAAGCCGTAAGCGGTCTGCTAAACGTAACGGCCATCCGGGTTTTGAGCGATCAGAAGATCGACGAGCTAGCCCGCTCACACTCCGGTGAATCCAACCAGTAACACTTACCGTACAGTCCGGTCTGTTCGTCTGATATGTCGCATATCTCGCCTAGGGGTGGTAAACGTCACACCCCATTAGCTCGATAAGTCGTGTCGATATGAGGTCTATAACAGTTCGAGAAACTACTGGTAACACTTACCAGTAAATCTCAGCAACCCTGGCCAGGGATTTCCGGTTATAGCCAATCGAACTCTGCGCAACATTAACTCCCTATACCGGGAAAGACGAATCCCCTCCTATCGCTCATTGCCTCCATGTGATTCGGGACTGTACCCAAAATCCACCGTTTTGCACGCCCTCTTGGACGTGGTAAGGTGGAAATCAAAGCACAGTGGGAACCACACAAGACTCTATAACAATCTCGGGTCAACAGACTACTCTGTACCAGTGTCACCAGAGAACTGCCATCTGACGTAAGGTATAATACCATCTGGGAGTTCTCGGCGAGTCCGTCCAGTGTACCCAGTCTCCACTGAGCACCCGTATATGATCTCTGATGTCAAACACCAATGGATATGGGATCATCCATCGCCCATCTGTATTGGTCGAGAAGGTATACGCTAGTCTACTCTGGTATATCGATGCCCTGTCCCGATATACCCACGACTAGGGACCTTGAAGGATGTACTTATGGACTACCATGTCCCCACTAGTATGATCCGCATCATAGTCCAGGTAGTCAAGTACACATCCTAAGGGCTTTACCAACATGTAACAGAGAGACAATCAGTATACACGTTAAGGTAAAGAGCAACCAGATAGCATACTATCATGTCGAGCAAGAAAGTCCTCCCTATATATGTCCAAGCATCCACTACAATATACATCCTATGTATAGTAATGGCCTCTAGGGCACACATATAACTAACAATGGGGCAGCAAGGGGGTTCGGCCAAAGGTAGTGGCAAATGGGGAAAGTTGTGGAAAGATCTAGGTTTAAAAACACATATTAATGTTTAATAATAACAATACTTTGTGCCCCCTCTTATCTTTATTTCAAAAAAAATATTTATTCAACAAATATCTACATATTTCTTCAAGATATTTTTTAAGGATGGTTTAATGCTTAATCTTGTGATTAATATAGTATAGATTCACTTTAGCATAATTAACCCAAACCAAATTGTAATTACCACTAATTAAATGAATAATTAAAAGCTTTTAATTATATTTTAATTAAGGAAAATATTTAAGTGAACCAAAATTTTCAAGTGAGCACTAAATACCGCAAACTATCAATTTCCTAGTTAAACTAGGTGCAGTTAAGTCTATACTGAAAAGTGATCACTTTTGGGTTTTTACGGAAAACACTGTTTTTTTTACCTATTAACGGAAAAATCGCATAACGATTTCTAAAACGTTACAATAAATCACAAACAAGTGCATCCTGGTGTGCACAAAATCCAGTACCCAACGCCTAATATGCGCAAAAATCTGACCCAAGCACGTCAGGTCCGTAAAACATCTGGTGCTGTTGCATGCACAAATACGAATATCAAGTGCAAACGCGCACAAAAACAGAAATCTGGTAACACAAATGCTCATGACATAATTCGGGTGCAACCAAGGCACGGAGTATAAATTCGGTGCAATCAATGCACGAAATAATAATCTAGTGCAACAAATGCACAAAATACCAATCGGGCATCCAGTGCACGAAATACAAATCCAGTACATCCAGTGCGCGAAATACCCGATCCGGAGCAACAAATGCATAAAATACCAATCGGATGCATCCAGTGCATGAAATACAAATCCAGTGCACCCAGTGCATGAAATATAAATCCAGTGCATCTAGTGCACGAAATACCAAATCCGGTGCAACAAATGCACGGGAACTCATCAATAACTCAAATGTGTATGAAAACTACACCGAGTGTACCAAGGTGCATAAAAATCATAAACGTGTGCAACTGCATGCACAAAACACATATCAATACACTGCAAGCATATGTGAGCTATACCGAGTGCAGAAATCAAATCGAGTGCGTACCACACGCGCAAATCAAATCAACTGTAGGAAAAATCCAGGAAATCGTAAACATGTGCAGCTAAGGCACAAAATCGACATCAAGTACAATAGATATGCACAAATCGCAAATTAACACAACGGTGTATAAAATATATATATCAAGTGCAATAACTTTGCACAAAATGTAAATACCGAGTAGGTGCAGCCATGGCGCACGAAAACCATATCATGAAACTAAATCATCAAAACTCAAATCCAAGCGATATAAGCGTGATATTCGGATCACCAACGCAAATCGCAACAAATGACATTGAGGTACACCTCCTACAATGTCGGAAAAATGACGGTACGCCCAAAACTAGCAGAGCAAGAATATCCGCTTTCCTCCTGCTCACAGTCTGGCGTTCTCTGTCTCTGGGTTCTCATTTTCTCTATGGATTACTCATCTCGCAATCCATCGGCATTGTCGGTCCGGTCCGATGCACTAACGGAATTGATTCCGCTAGAGCACATCTCTGGTCAATTAGTATGATCACCCATAAGGCAGCACGTCACTGGCGTCGGCTTCTGGTACTCTAAATACACGTGACACATCTGATCCTCGGTGCAAATCTTATTGCAGCAGTGTCCTAGAAGTAGCCTGCTCAGGGTCTCTTCCGATCTCGCCTATGCCGAACTATACGGAGGCTGGTACTCTTGCAAAATCTCTTCTCTTTTTCTAGACATCTACATTCCAAGCACAACATTTCCTCGGAAACTGGCCGTATCCCAACGCCTCAGTATACATATCAGATCTCTAATCTCAACGGGGAGTAATAACAGCTCGACAGCATCTCGCACGAACCTCTTGTTCCACTCGTCTTTATTATCGCCCACTTCGACGTCATGTCATGCTATCTGGGTATTGCAAAATGTTCTCGGATACAGTCAATCTGGAATCTCTCACACGGACTCAAAATCGCGAACTCGGTATCTTGATCACTCAGTAGAAGATATCTAGACGAAAACGACCTCGGGAACTCGCCCCAATCATCAAAGGAACATTCTATATTCGTTCGTTCTCGATCAACTCACAACGCATTTGGTTGAGGTCTTCTATCCGTAACTGGTCATCTAACTGATCTCTTATCGGATCATCCAACGAACAACGTCATCTCTGTTAGTTGTATGTATGCCCTAGAGGCTAGTATTGTACAGATGTATATTATATTGGATGCTTGGACGTATATAGAGAGGACTTTCTTGCTCGATATGATAGTATGCTATCTGGTTGCTCTTTATCTTAACATGTATACTTGTCTCTTTATGCTGTCTTATAGTTACATGTTGGTAAAACCCTTAGGATATGTACTTGACTGCCTGGACTATGATGCGGATCATACTAGTGGGGACATGGTAGTCCATAAGTACATCCTTCAAGGTCCCTAGTCGTGGGTGTATCGAGACAGGGCATCGATATACTAGAGTAGACTAGTGTATACGCTTCTCGACCCATGAGATGGGCGATGGATGA
Source organism: Agapanthus africanus (assembly GCA_030015575.1). Lineage (NCBI taxonomy): Eukaryota > Viridiplantae > Streptophyta > Magnoliopsida > Asparagales > Amaryllidaceae > Agapanthus > Agapanthus africanus. Next base: position 284,603,328 of record CM057344.1, read on the forward strand.
TCCCATATCCATTGGTGTTTAACATCAGAGATAGTATACGGGTGCTCAGTAGAGACTGGGTACACTGGACGGACTCGCCGAGAACTCCCAGATGGTATTATACCTTACGTCAGATGTCAGTTCTCTGGTGACACTTGTGCAGGTTAGTTTGTAGACCCGAGATCGTCATAGAGTCTTGTGTGATTCCCACTGTGCTTTGATTTCCACCTTACCACGTCCATGAGGGCGTGCGAAACGGTGGTTTTTGGGTACAGTCCCGAGTCATATGGAGGCAATGAGCGATAGGAGGGGTTTTGTCTCTCCCGGTATTGGGGGTTGATGTTGCGCTGTGCTCGATTGGCCGTAACAGGGAAGTCCCTGGCCAGGGCTGATTCAGAGATTTACTGGTAAGTGTTACCAGTAGTTTTTCGACCCGTTATGAGCCTCACATCGGCACGACTTATCGGTTATTGGGGTCTGACGTTTACCCCCCTAGACTTGATATGCGACATATCAGACGAGGAGACCGGACTGTACGGGAAGTGTTACCGGCAGGCTTTTTACAGGAGTTGGAGCAGGCTTGCTTGCTGATCTTTTCAACGCTCAATACCCGGGTAGCCGTTACGTCCAGCTAGTACCGCTGACGGCTTGTGGGTGCTTGATGTGATCATCACCTACTGCCGGCATATTGACGAAGTCTTTAGAGTTCTACATAGAGGTTTTTCTGGCTCAGGAAAAACGAAATAGGAGCACGTATGTGATATGTGCGGGACCGAGAATAATGCGTGTATGTGATACCGTATTTTATTCTCGCAACTTTTTGTATTGGTCGGTTATATATGATATGACCGGGTTATCGAATCAAATGTTGATTCGATAAGTCGATACGATGAATGTTAGTCGGTTATATGAGATATGACCGGATTATTAAGTCAAGTGTTGATTTAATAATTAAGTGTATAATTGTATATTAGATATATACTAGTTTACATTTATTAACACATGTTCACTTAGGGTTTTTTCTCATATGTACACATTTTTACTATATATGATATATATGAAAATGTGTTGTATTTTTGTATCATGGTTGATGATACAGTATACATGGGTGTATGAGACTTACACTATGCTAATTTTTATTTTGGGTTTTTAATATCTAAAGTAATTACAAAATCAAGTAGAGGATTAGAAAATGCATGAAGCTTGTGGAAACTTGTGGATGCGTTGACTAATTCAACTTGGTTTTGTTTTTACTATGGATATTTCTTAACCCAACCATAAAGATTAGCCTAGGGTTAGTATATGATACTCACTCACCATGGTTAGGCTTCTCACTTGATCATTATCCTTTCCTCATTCTTTTGTTCATCTTCTTCATTGAACAAAAGAGAAAGAAAACTAGGGTTTTGAAAAGAGAGCAAAAGATTGTGAGATATAAAATTCCGAAAAGAACCCACTTCCTATTTCTCCATCATCTACTAGACTAGCACTTTAGTTTAGGGTGTTTACTTCACTAATTCTCTAGTTAGTGAAGTAGGAGCTTGAGTCGGAATTCCCTCGACGTAGATCATCTTCGGCCTCGGAGACTTCAAGCAAGGTCCCATCTTTCGCCTCGTGAAGCCATGCAAGAGTTCGGGAGAACCTTGATCGCAGCGAAGCGACTTCATCAAGGAGCTTTAGCAGTGAAGGACCGATCTACAAAGGTTGTATTTCGTATTCCCTTTAGAGTAAAGATGTTTACTTGCTAATTGTTTCGCCTAAACTCTAGTATACGATCTTGCTTAGTGTTATTCGGCACATAAAAATTTAATTTTGGCATGGTCGATGCCTTGTAGAACCTTGTTAGTGTGCCTAGTAACCCTACAGTGGTATCAGAGCCTAGCTAGAGCATTAGACGATGCGTTAACGAAGTTAAAACCTCGATCGAACCCAAAGACGTCAATTTAAACCCCTCTCTGTACATTTTTTAAAAACTGGGTTTTTTCAGAATTAAAAATACCTAAAAAATTCAGCAGGTGAATATAAGAATTGTTGTGAAGAACGAGAACATAATACATCTAAACCGCCGCGGAACCGCGGCCGTACCGCGCTTGGGCCGTGGATCCGCGGCAGTACAGGGGATATTGGTACTCATTTTTACACAGTAATTCCTAGTTCTGTTATTTGTATTTTATGGGTATTTTTATTATGACTCAAGGGTTGAGTATTCAGGGGTCTATTTTGTAATCGTCGATTCGATCGGAGTATTTAATTTTGTTTTGTTATTTCCGGATAATTTAGAAAGTATTAAAATGTTCGAATGGATATCCTTAACTCAATTTTTCCCGGCACGAAAAACATTCAAGGGTTGAATTTTTCTCGGGTTTAAATCTTTCGGAAATACGTGCATGTGACGCGATGGACCCTCTAGAAGATAACAAACCTTAACTTGATTATGCGACCGTCTTGAACTGCCCTTTGAACCTTAGGGTTTGGGGCAGTACGGCGTGCCACATGCGAGGCGTTGGCTTGTCCCTTCTACGGTTGGACCGTTGCTACTGTGACGCATTCTGGAATTTTTGAACTCCGCTCAAGTGTTGAGCTATTTAGAAAATCTTGGGTATTTGATTATTCGATCGGAAAGTTTAATACTGTCTACTTATCTGGAATGTGATACAATATGTGGAATTCATAAAGTTAGGCATGAAATGCGAAATATGTGATATTTTGGATTTACGATGTCTAAAGAGATTGTGGATTCCAAATGTTGTAGTTTTACACTTTCTTTTCTGCGACCGTAAGTGTAATATGTGATATCGTCTATTTCGTTGCTATATGTCAACGACAATTGGGATGCGCATATATACTTACGTTGATGACATGTGATGTTCTGTGTTGCTGGATATGTTATATTGGATCGTCGCGTTCTGAATAGCCGGGGTTTTTTATGTGAGATGAGAGTTTTTATTTTCATTTATGTAAAATTTAAATGTATGTAATATTCTTTTATTAGGGCACTTCCGGGTCGAGGTTGATGTTACCATTTGTATATTATTTACTTTTCCGCACTAGGATAGACCCAAGGAGGGGAGCACAAGTAACCGGGTTCTAGTGTCCAGTGGGAGACCAACTCGAGGAGTCGAGTCCGGGTCTCCTAATTCTAGAATTGGTAGGGTTGCTTGCCGCTCTCGTAGGGGTCTAGGGGTGTGGGTTTGGCTATTCATCGCGACCGTGGAATCCGTGTTTTATAGAGGCTCAAAATAAAACACGGATGTCCTAGTATATCCAATGTTTCATATGTTTCTTTTGCTGCGATATCTGTGATGTGATCATATGATGTGCTGTGATAGATACTATATATAGTATATATGATATATTATATAGACGGTACTTATGTTTTACACCCGCGCTAGCCCTACCCTGCTCTGCCGTTAGTTACCTAACCTAACGGTGCACGAGGGGACATTGAGGCGAATGCGGATGGCATAAATGTACGTCGTATTTATCTGTAATGTTTAGGTGATTTAAATGACGGGACTTCATTAATGTGATTAATGAAAGAAAAGAAACCTAAAAGATGTTGTAGAATTAATTTTTTCAAAACGTGTAGCTACAGTTTTGCTTTGCATAGCGGTATATATGATATACCCTGCACCTTATTCGATGGGGAAAGAGCCGAGATCCTTTCACCGGGAGTGACCTCTTTAGCAAAACTGGCAGATGCTACAACATTCGGTTTGACTTTTGACTGCTTTTGGAGTTTTGCTTTGCATAGTGATATATATGATATGTCTTGCACCTTATTCGATGAGGAAATAGCCGAGATCCCTTCACCGGGAGTGACCTCTTTAGCAAAACTAATGAAAGCCTCAAAATCACTCCATTTCAAAATTCACTCGATTCTACGACGATATTAAGTTCTTTACGCTCATGGTTTTCTGAAAAACCTGCGTAGCCCCCCGTCAATTCAGATAAGTAATATTTAGTATTCGTGCTGCGGCAGTTTGGCATGCGTCAAGGCGTAGCTGATTATTACTTAACTGTAGCATGAGATGCGATTGGATTAGGGTATTCGTACGGCGTTGTTTGGCATGCGTCAAGGGTCGTACGGTTGGGTTTAATTCAATCACGAATTGTACGGGTTGAACTTGACTAGCGGACTATGGGTTGTTTGGCATGCGTCAAGGTCATAGCACGCTAGGGGCAAAATATTATCGGGAATTTCAAGTGTTGAGATTTGCAATGAGATTGCATACCTTCTATGAGATAGTTGGATCCCGATACCCACTGCGAGTAATTGTTACTCCTGGGAGAGTTTTACACAGGACAATTAGCCGATCAAGTAGGTGTCTAGAAAGGTGTCAACAGGGTTACGCCTCTTGGAAAACGAGGTTTACTTTAATTAGGTCCGTGCGAAAGCACGAGGGACCTCCCTCAAAGTAACGACACAGGCCTGGCTAAAAGATTGGCGAAGTTGTAGGGTGTAATTAATCCCGGCCAGTCTTTCCTTTTAGGGTTTGCAGGATGATTTGATAAAAACAGTGGGAGCCATCCTGATTAGATAAAATAATAAGCTAATCTGATATTGCAAGAGCATATGCTAAAGTGTTTTCTTCTCTCTCTCTCCAGGTAGCGACCATTTCATGCCTTAATCAAGATAATAATATGGATGTATTGACCGAACCCGCATGTTATACTGTGCTGGGGAATGTTGGTTCCATTCATTCTTGTAAGAGTTATAGGACTGAACAAGATATAGGGGAATACTAGGATTCCCATACCACCCGTGTGAAGAAAGTACATGTTGATGCATTTTATTCGCATGTGTTCGTTACGGAGAACTGTTTCTCCATTTGCTCTACGTCCTGGGTATTAGATACCGGGTCAGGATCCCATATATGTAATCAGTTACATGGGCTTAAAAAAGGTATAGAACTTGGAGAAGGTGATAAAGACATAAGGGTTGGAAATGGTGCAATTGTTGCAGCTAAAGCCGTCGGGGAATATCACCTTGTATTGCAAACTGGTAATACATTGGTTCTGAACGAATGCTATTACATGCCGAACCTGATATGCAACATTATATCGGTTTCTTTACTAAGTAAAGAGGGATATAATTTTGTATTACAGGATAATGTTATGAACATTTTCCTTAACCAAAAGTTGGTTGGATCAGGCACGTTGTGCAATGGCATTTATGTTCTAAATCAATCAACAGTTCTTAGCATAACAAACACAAACAAGAGGAAGAGTTCAGAACTGAACGAATCCTTCTTGTGGCATTGTAGCCTCGGTCATATAAATGCGATACGGCTAGCTAAGTTGCATAAGGATGGATACATGAAACCGTTCGAATTTTCATCTTATGACACTTGCCAGTCATGTCTCAAAGGCAAGATGACCAAAACTCCATTTACGGGACATGGAGAAAGAGTTACCGAACTCTTGGGACTGATACATAGTGATGTATGCGGTCCTATGTCTACACATGCCAGGGATGGTTCTTCGTACTTCATTACATTCACTGACGATCTCTCTAGATTCGGATATGTGTTCCTGATGAAACACAAATCAGAAGCTTTTGAGAAATTTAGAGAATATAAATAAGAAGTCGAGAACCAAACCGGGAAAAGTATTAAAATCCTTCGATCTGATCGAGGAGATGAATACTTGAGCAATGAATTCCTGGACTTCCTAAAAGAGAATGGGATTCTCTCTCAGCTAACTCCTCCATATACACCACAGCACAACGGTGTATCAGAACGGAGGAACCGCACCCTATTAGATATGGTGCACTCAATGATGAGTACACCTGAGTTACCTATTTCCTTCTGGGGATATGCGCTTGAGACAGCCATAGACCTATTGAATAGAGTTCCTACCAAATCTGTGCCTACCACTCCATATGAGATATGGAAAGGGAAGAGACCACATCTTAATTACATTAAGATATGGGGTTGTTCGGCCTATGTCAAAAGACAAAATCCAGACAAACTCGATGCAAGACCTGTCTTATGTAAGTTTACAGGATATCCCAAAAATTTATAGGGGTATATCTTCTACCACCCCGAGGAACAAAAGGTGTTTGTTTCTCGACATGCCACTTTCTTAGAAAAAGGTTTTCTTATGAAACAGATTAGTGGCATTGAGGTAGAACTGGAAGAGGTTCCAACGACACAAACTATAACAGAAGACTGGGTAGAATCAGAGGATTCAGTAGTACCCGACGAACCCCAGCCTCTCCGCCGATCTGGTAGGGTTTCTCGTCCACCTGAGAGATACTACGGTTTTCTCATTGATGGTGGGAGCGAGGATCGCATCATGGTTGATGATGACCCAACTAGCTTCGAGCAGGCCATCATGAGTGGAGACTCAGTGAAATGGCTGGATGCAATGCGGTCCGAGATGGAATCCATGTACACCAACAAAGTATGGACTTTGGAAGATGCTCCTGAAGAGGTAAAACCCATTGGGAGCAAGTGGGTCTTCAAGAAAAAACTTGGTGTAGATTGGAAAGTGGAGACTTTCAAAGCTAGACTTGTTGCAAAGGGTTTTCGTCAAAGACCAGGTGTGGACTATGACGAAACCTTTTCTCCAGTGGCTATGCTTAAATCTATCTGGATCTTGCTTGCCATTGCTGCATATAATGACTACGAAATCTGGCAAATGGATGTTAAGACCGCCTTTCTAAACGGTGATTTAGAAGAGTGCGTGTACATGACTTAGCCAGAGGGCTTTGTAGATAGTGGGAACAGCGGGAAGGTATGCAAGCTGCTTAAATCCATTTATGGATTAAAGCAAGCATCGTGGAGTTTGAACATCTGCTTTGACGTCGTTATCAAAGAGTTTGATTTCGTCAAAAACGTAGATGAACCTTGTATCTACAAGAAGGTAGCAGGGAGTAAGGTTGTCTTCCTCGTATTGTACGTGGACGACATACTCCTGATAGGAAATGACATTCCTATGCTGCAATCGGTCAAGCTCTTCTTATCACAAAGGTTCTCAATGAAAGATCTAGGTGTTTCCTCCTGCATATTGGGAATCAGGATCTATAGAGATAGATCTAAAAGGATATTGGGATTGTCCCAGTCCAGGTGCATTGACACCATACTAAAGAGGTTTAGTATGGAAGAGTCCAAACGTGGGTTTTTACCCATGATTTCAGGTCTCACTCTCTCCAAAGAGATGTCTCCCAAGACTGATTTAGAGAGAGCTCGCATGCAAGGGATAACCTATGCTTCGGTAGTAGGCTCTATCATGTATGCGATGCTATATACCAGACCCGATGTAGCATACTCACTAAGTGTAGTGAGTAGGTATCAAGCTGATCCTGGAGAGAGTCACTGGACAGCTGTGAAGAGCATTCTCAAGTACTTACGAAGGACTAAAGAGATGCTCTTGGTGTATGGTAACGGAGAACTCCAAGTGGATTCCTTTACCGATTCGAGCTTCCAGAGTGATAAGGAGGACTCTAAGTCGCAGTCGGGATTTGTCTTTACCCTTTATGGATGGGCGGTTAGCTGGAAGAGTTCCAAGCAGAAAACCGTGGCAGACTCGACGATGGAGGCTGAATACATCGCTGCCAACGATGCTGCCAAAGAGGCTGTCTGGATCAAGAAGTTCATTACTGAACTTGGAGTGGTTCCATCCATTGAGCATCCGATAGGTTTGTATTGCGATAACAATGGAGCGGTGGCTTTGGCCAAGGAACCCAGGTCCCATCAGCGATCCAGACATATTCTGAGGCGGTATCACCTGATCCGGGAGATTGTTGATCGCCGGGAGATCGAGGTCAGGTGGGTTGACACGAAGAACAACACAGCGGATCCACTCACGAATGCCATTCCCCAGATACAGTTTGAGAGACTCTTCGGGATGCTTGGTATGCGATACTACAGCAGCTGGCCCTAGTGCAAGTGGGAGATTGTTAGTTGTATGTATGCCCTAGAGGCCAGTATTGTACAGATGTATATTATATTGGATGCTTGGATATATATAGAGAGGACTTTCTTGCTCGATATGATGGTATGCTATCTGGTTGCTCTTTATCTTAATATGTATACTTGTCTCTTTATACTGTCTTATAGTTACATGTTGGTAAAACCCTTAGTATATGTACTTGACTGCCTGGACTATGATGCGGATCATTCTAGTGGGGACATGGTTGTCCATAAGTACATCCGTCATGGTCCCTTGTCGTGGATGTATCGAGACAGGGCATCGATATACCAGAGTAGACTAGTGTACACGCTTCTCGACCCATGAGATGGGCGATGGATGATCCTATATCCATTGGTGTTTGACATCAAAGATAGTATACGGGTGCTCAGTAGAGACTGGGTACACTGGACGGACTCGCCGAGAACTCCCAGATGGTATTATACCATACGTCAGATGGCAGTTCTCTGGTAACACTTGTGCAGGTTAGTCTGTAGACCCGAGATCGTCATAAAGTCTTGTGTGATTCCCACTGTGCTTTGATTTCCACCTTACCACGTCCATGAGGGCGTGCAAAACGGTGGTTTTTGGGTACAGTCCCGAGTCACATGGAGGCAATGAGCGATAGGAGGGGTTTCGTCTCTCCCGGTATTGGGGGTTGATGTTGCGTTGTGCTAGATTGGCCGTAACAGGGAAGTCCCTGGCCAGGGCTGATTCAGAGATTTACTGGTAAGTGTTACCAGTAGTTTCTCAAACCGTTATGATCCTCACATCGGCACGACTTATCGGTTATTGGGGTCTGACGTTTACCACCACTAGACTTGATATGCGACATATTAGACGAGGAGACCAGACTGTACGGGAAGTGTTACCGGCAGGCTTTTTATAGGAGTTGGAGCGGGCTTGCATGCTAATCTTCTGATCGCTCAATACCCGGATAGCCGTTACGTCCAGCTAGTACCGCTGGCGGCTTGTGGGTGCTTGATGTGATCATCACCTACGGCCGGCGCATTGACGAGTTTTAGAGTCCTACATAGAGGTTTTTCTGGCTCAGGCAAAACGAAATAGCAGCACGTATGTGATATGTGCGGGACCGAGAATAATGCGTGTATGTGATACCGTATTTTGTTCTCGCGACTTTTTGTATTGATCGGTTATATTTGATATGACCGGGTTATCGAATCAAGTGTTGATTCGTCAAGTCGATACGATGAATGTTAGTCGGTTATATGAGATATGACCGGATTATCAAGTCAAGTGTTGATTTAATAAATAAGTGTATAATTGTTTATTAGATATACTAGTTTACATTTACTAACACATGTTCACTTAGGGTTTTTTCTCACATGTACACATTTTTACTATATATGATATATATGAAAATGTGTTGTATTTTTGTATCATGGTTGATGATACACTATACATGGGTGTATGAGACATACACTATGCTAATTTTTATTTAGGGTTTTTAATATCTAAAGTAATTACAAAATCAAGTGGAGGATTAGAAAATGCATGAAGCTTGTGGAAGCTTGTGGATGCATTGACTGATTCAACTTGGTTTTTTTTTTACTATGGATATTTCTTAACCCAACCATAAAGATTAGCCTAGGGTTAAGTCTCTACAAGGGTTAGTATATGATACTCACTCACCATGGTTAGACTTCTCACTTGATCATTATCCTTTCCTCTTTCTTTTGTTCATCTTCTTCATTGAACAAAAGAGAAAGAAAACTAGGGTTTTGAAAAGAGAGCAAAAGATTGTGAGATATAAAATTCCAAAGAGAACCCACTTCCTATTTCTCCATCCTCTACTAGACTAGCACTTTAGTTTAGGGTGCTTACTTCACGAATTCTCTAGTTAGTGAAGTAGGAGCTTGAGTCGGGATTCCCTCGACGTAGATCATCTTCGGCCTCGGAGACTTTAAGCAAGGTCGCATCTTTCGCCTCGTGAAGCCATGCAAGAGTCCCGGAGAACCTTGATCGCAGCGAAGGGACTTCATCAAGGAGCTTTAGAAGTGAAGGACCAATCTACAAAGGTTGTATTTCGTATTCCCTTTAGAGTAAAGATGTTTACTTGCTAATTGTTTCGCCTAAACTCTGGTATACGATCTTGCTTAGTGTTATTCGGCACATAAAAATTGAATTTTGGCATGGTCGATGCCTAGTATAGCCTTATTAGTGTGCCTAGTAACCCTACAGTCTCTGGATCGATCTACTCGAGAATTAAGTAAGATTCACCATACTGGAAATCTTCAACTCAACTGGGCCTGCGTTGGCGCATCAAATCTGACGAATCACTTCGTTTCTTAACTCAAGATAGACTAGCTATCACCTATCGCATCTCTGCCTGGAAGCTCCAATGATCTTAGCTCGTAAGCTCTGGAAGCGACATCATATCAATCTCAACAACAGCTGTGTCATCTGTCTGCACGGTAGATGACATCACAATCTCTGAGGTATGCTGTACATCAATAGCCCTCTCACAACAGGCAGCCTCTAACAATGGCCCGATCATCTGGTACAAAACTGCACACTCGTCTCAAACGGGATGTCACAACACAACACAACATCGATACGTTCCGATGTCACCAGAAAACACGATGGTCAGTCCTCATCCACGATAAGCTCGCCCTGACTGCATCACTAGCAGCAGCTCAATCTGCGCTCAAACCATGGTAACAGGAACCCCAATCATGTATCGACGAAAATAGATCAAAGGGATGGAATGAATCAACAGATCTAGAATGAATACAGGATCATAAGGAGGAACGGGATCAGTGAGAGTCTGATCATGGAAACGAATAGAATCAAGGATCTCAAATGAATGTATGATCAAGGGAACGAAGAGAATCACAGATCTCTAGCTATGTACATCCTAAGTCCTTAAGTGGAGTATCGTATCGTAAATATGCCGAGGAACATACATACGGTACGTCACTCTACTCAAGCCACCAACTCCATCATTCAGGGTCAGCCTATGAAACGAAAGTTCTGGTCTAATACCCCCCCTATTCGAGTCTAAGTTCCATAAGGTCAAGCCTATGTAATGAAATAAATTACGCCCCAGACTCCACATAGTCAAACCTAGACTCGAACCAAGATTAAACCTAGCACTTTGATACCAAGTTTGTCACAACCCGAAATATTAGCTCATGACCGGCACTTAAATCATGCAACGTCAACAGGCGTGTAACGTAACTTAAGTAAGCCGAAACCCAGAAATCTAAACCTTTGAAAAAAAGTAGGTAATGAAAACATTGATACAACATTTGGAAAGCTTAAGTAATGTCCTTAAATCTCTTTTTTTTTGTTTTCTTAATAATTTCGGCAGCACCTCCTTTGTAAAAACTAGCCCCGAAAAGGGTACAACACAGAATATAAAGAAAGCATCCCCAAACGGGAGCAAATCACGCCCAACGGAGGAAACAACCACCACAAGCATATATTTGTATACAACGCCCAACGGCGAAGATCAACACAAAGGAAAATGAAAAGAAAGATATCAAACCCACCAACCGAACATATAGCCCATCGCTCTAAGTCTCACAACTACAAGTCTTGCTAAGTCATCACTTATACAAATACTAGTTTCTAATTTGATGGAGTTGACTAGATACAATAGGAATAATAATAATGCAGGAGAGGCACGATCCAACATGTACCACCTACCAAAGCAAAACACCCGAATGCAAGCTGTGTGCCAGCGATGCCGCTACTGATCCATGCGGTCAACCGGCAAGAACTGTGGCACAACGGGGGTGAGTTGCCAACTCGTGAGCAGAAAACATCAGCAGGTAGAAATCGAAATAAACAACAATTTCCTAGGTCAACTATATCAGAAAAATAATACTATGATATCTAGGGTGACCGTGTCTACATATATGCCAATAATAATCAATTCCTGTATGCAAGTGAATCTCGTCCAACAATATAACCAATGCATGTATGCCGGTGGATCTCATCCAACAATATAACCAATGCATGTATGCCGGTGGATCTCATCCAACAATATAACCAATGCATGTAAATATATGAGAATATCAAAGAAAATGTGCTCATCAATGACAAATCAAATCATGAAACCTGAGTGTCCAGCATCGACACTCGAAACATCATAAAACCCGTGTCCAGCATCGACACGTAAATCCTCATAACTTGGGCTCCGTTTGTCCGGAACGGCCAACGTCAATATCTCGGGCTTCGTCAGTCCGAATCGGCCTACGGGCTCTGTCAGTCCGGAATCGGCCCATATCATCTCATGACTCCGATCGGTATCCTCCGGATAACCGCCGAGTGCAAATGCTATCGCCGGTAGGTACTAGCCTTCCTGCCAGGCTCATTGTCTATACCATAAAAATCATCTCTTGCCCCGGGGAACCATACCCGGTCCACCAGGTACCGGCAGACGGTGCCTACCGCTGCTCGAATCGTGTTTCTAACACAAGTCTCAGAACCGAGAAAACTCATGGTGGACGCATTGAAATATCTTATCAAGAGAAACCGGGTTTTCAAATAATACATAAATTTCTTGAAATACCCCCACGGCTCTCGAATCACATGAAAACTGATGTATACAACATAAAACATCCATATGAGCATATTAAGGGAAAACCGCTCTTTAAATTGAATCCAGTTTTAAAATATATCATGTGGTTCCAAATTCCTCGAAAATCAAATGCAAAATCATATAAAGGCGTACATGTAGCTCTAGCAAGAGGCGTGTATATACATGTAAGTATGTAAGCATGATGCATTTTATATGCGCAATAGCATAAGAATCAACGTCTAAATGTCAATAATGATACAATACCACATAGGTGTATGTGCAGCTATAGCAGGGTATGTCATGCAACATAGCATAATGATGTGAGCATAGCAAGTATATCATAGTATGATGTAGCAATTTTATTGTGTGAGTGACAAAGCAATTATCGATGATGAAAGTGTGTGAGCCGGCAATCTGTGTAAGTGTAACATACGCATCATCGATAATGGTGTAGGTGTACAAGCACAGGTACATATATAATGCAATGAGAATATTATAAACGTAGCATAAGGTACATCGTACGCGAAATGCTATCTGGTACATGTATCTACAATATATCGGCATCTAGCCTCACACCACCACGTACCGTATAATCTATCGTACGACATCCTCTAATCAGGGGTATAGATCAATCAACAGGTAAAACTCATTGCGTACGTTAATCCATCGTACGGCAGCATTAAACAATTGTGGATTTCTATCAACCTATACAACAACGGGGGTACCGATCTAAGTCTCGTATGGCATATCATACATTATGCATATCATTATCCATATATATATATATATATACCTATCTCTCAGATCACATCCGTGTCAATCTCATATCACGGGACCAGCAAGGTATCAACTATCTCTTAAAAACTCGCATCCATATAACGATATATCAACGAAGTCATTATATCTCATCGTATACTCTTTTCATCGCATCAATCTCTCACAACAAGTCATTTTACATATGCATTCTATCATATGAATCTCCAAGTGTTATGTCCCTATAGCTTTCATCTCATATCTTGATATATACTAAATCATTAATACCACCTTTAACTATCTTTTTAACCACATCTATAGTTTTCAAATGTTGGTTTCTCGTACTGTATTCTATGTATATATTGGTTTCCATTCATAATTTTGCCGGTATGCTATACGCCATCAACCCGACTTCCCCCGTTGATATAAATCTACTCAACTGCTAAACTCCTCGCTTAGCCGCAATCGATGCGCTTCGTCATCTCGGAATCCATATGAATGTACGTACAATCAATATGAAATCGCAAAGCTATTAACATCAAGTTCCGAAATCCAAATACGGCACGCGGTGCGCTGATAGGTTAGAACCTATATCCTACACATGCAAAACAACCAAACAACTCTCGTCGCTGACGTGCGAACGTCCAATGATCAAATACAATATCAAGTCTCAAAATCAAGAATCCCAATACCGGAAAGCATAGCCAAAACTCTAACTAGGGTCGCTATTCATGAAAACTGCGAAGCCTAAAACCCAATCGTACCAATCGCTCATTCACAATACAATAAATATCGTACAAGATAATACATATTTCATCACCACGTCAATTTAAAACTCACGTCTGATTTTACCGAAAACCTAGTAAGCATCCCAAAGGAGTTTCGGTGCAAAACCTCGTGAATTAGCGATCTAGTGGCTACCATATTCATGTAATAACATAATTATGCTTCATAACTCATTACTGTATTTTAAGCTCACCTATCTTTAGAGATTCTAAAAACCTAGTTTGCATAATTACACCATTTAGACAATTTAAAAGTAACTATTCACAAACTAACAATTAGCTTAGGTTTTCCATGTCTAAACAACTCAATTAACCAATTCAAACAATCAAAACCCTAACTTGAACTTCATAACCCTTTCATGTATTTCTAAACTTGCTAAATAAAGCCATAATTAAATATCTAATAAACTAGGTTAAGGTATTTAAACAACATATAAAACATAGGGTTAAGATTTATACCTCACAAACTTGATTCTCAAACTTGCAAATACACATCTAAAATAGCGTCCAAAATGCTAACTTTCATGAAGATCCCAGCTTGATTAGGGCTAAAGAATAATTGATATGGATTTGTATTTGAGTTTGTGGGATTATTTAATGATTTTTGATTAATTATTGGTGCTTAAAGAAGTGAAAATGGGGTGAGAAAGGAAATGGGGCAACAAGGGGGGTTTGGCCACTTTGGAGGAGAAATGGGGAAGGTTGTGGAAAGATCTAGGTTTAAAAAAATATTAAAGCTTAATAAAACACATTACTTTATGCCACCTGATTTTTCTTTACTTAAAATTTCCATTAATTCCATCAAAATATCTTGATATTTCTAGGATATTTTGCAAAGAAGTCAAAGTGCTTAATCTTGTGATTAAATTAGCATGGATTCACATTAACATAATTAACCCGATAAAATTTCCAATTACCATTAATTAAGTGCATAATTAAAAGCTTATAATAATATTTTAATTAAGGAAAAATGTTTAAGTGAACTAAAAATTACGAGAGACTAATCAAAACCCGCATACTAGCAACTTCCTAGTTAAACTAGGTGCATCCAAGTCTGTATTGAAAAAAGATCACAACGTGGTTTTTACTGAGAACCCAAATTATTTACCGATCAACGGAAAAATTCGCCTAAACGATTAATGAAACGCTACAGTAGGAGTCCAAATCATTGCGTCAGAGTGTCACGACCCAAAATTCGGATGTGACCGGCACTTAGATTGTATGACGTTTAAAGATGTCGACACAATCTGAGTAACCAAGATCAAAAAACCTTTTTGCGGAATTTAGAAATTTTTAGTTCTTAAGTAAAAGGATGAGGTAGGATGTCAAATGATTTTAAGAAATGAAATCTAAACAATTGAATTTTTTTAGCATTTAAAATGTTCGATAACACCTCCTTATTAATCATTAATAAAAGCAGTTAAAAAGTGTTTAAATAAGTTGCATCCCTAGTTGGGAGCAAAACAACACCAAACGGCGGAAATCAACACGCAATAATAATACGACGCATCAATTATAGAATTTCATGCATAAATAGAGAAAGATAAATTAACACAACTAGACGATCTCGCTCAATTGAATTTAAAACATATACAGACATATCTCGTTCTAAGTTAAATATAAAGGGTTGGAAATTATACCTATCTAGAAGATCAACTGAAAGCTTCCTTCGATGATGTACAAGCCCAATTTATCCTAGCTTGATGGTGGTGGTAATGAATCCTTAGCACTTAGCTTTTCTTCTCTTCTCTCTTTTTCTTTGGTGTGTTCTAAGATTATTCTTTTCTAAGCTAGTTAATTAGTTTCAACTTGATATATATCAACCGAACCATTTGGAACAATATAAGAATAAGGGATGATAAGGCAAGTAGGATGTGTCGCCATGAAAGATGGTGGCGTTTTCATGTAAGGAGGAGGTGTGGCTATTAGGATGAACCTAAGGTGTGGTGTCTAGGAGGTTTATGTTGGAGATAGTGCCCTCATAGTCAATTATTGGATCGCAGGTACGTGATTGCAATGATTGCGGAGGACCTATCCGGTAGGACAGTCTTACTCGAGATGATAGTATGCTATCTGGTTTGCCTTTATCAGTCGTGTACATGTTCAGGTGACTGATTGCATGTTACACTTTGATAGAGCCCTTAGGATCTTGCTTTACTACCAACAGCATGATGGCGATCATATACGTGAGAGTTGGGTAGTTTATATGCATATCCTTAATTGTGGTCCCTAGTCGTGGGAGTTTCGAGACAGGGCATCGATACTCCGGAGTAGACTAGTGTATACAGTCGAGACCCCGACGAGGGGCGGTGGCCGGTCTCACAAGCCACTGGTGTCAGTTGGATCACCTAAGATGTATACAGGTGCTTATTGGGTTATGAGTACACCGGACTGGACTCGCCGGGAATCTGCTAGTTAGTACTATACCTATCGTCAGATAGCAGTTCCCTGGTGACATGTGTACAGGTTAGTTCATCGACCTGAGGTCGTCATTTGTCTCGTGTGAGTTCCCACTGTGCTTTGATTTCTACCCTACCACGGCTCAAAGGAGTCGTGCAAATAGGTAGCTTTTGGGTACAGTCCCGAGCCATATGGAGGCACGTGAGCGGATCGGCAGGGGATTCGTCTCTCCCGGTATTGGGGGCGAGGTCGTGCTGTGTCTAGGAGAGCCATTACACAAAGTCCATGGCCATGGCAGGAGATTTACTGGTAGGTACTCCAGTAGTATCTCAGGGTGTTATTGGGCTACACTCCGACACGACTTATACTGCTTCTGGGGTCTGACGTTACTAGCCCCCTAGGCGGATATGCGATACTCATTGACGAACGGACCGGACTGTATATACATTGTCACTGTTAGGCTCAGTAGGGTTTCTGGATGAGTTTGCTCATCGGCCTCCCTTGAGTACGCTCATCAGCCTCCCTTGAGGTCAGTCCATGGGCAGCCGTTACGCATAGCTAGTGCCGCTGACGGTTTGTGGTTAAACCCACTGCCAGGGTACTGACGAGTCATTAGAGTCCCCCACAGACAGTTTCCCAAGTTCGGGCGAAACGTTGTAAAGGCCGTATGGTTTTATGGCAGGGTTCGGAAAATGCACGTGCGTTTACGCACGTGTTATTTTTCGGGCAGATGATACTGGTCGGCTTTGGTTTAAGCTGGATCCGAGTATTATATTGAGTAGGTATAATATCTTTGTCTCGGTTGCATTTGTATTCGGTCGTATTACAAATGCGGGTATATTTATACAGTTTCGGGGTTGTCCTGAAATTCGTTTCAGGATCACTTTTGGAAGTTGCCAGTTTCCAGTTTTCTATCAGCCGTCTTTTAACATTCGGTTAAAGATGGATTTATCTTTTTTTGGATGAGAGTGAGTCATGCTTCTAGAAGGTTCTAGATTTGGTGAGGTGTCTTGTGACTCATGCTTTGATTTTAACCATTTCTTGTTTTCCTTAAGATATTATTTTGTGTTCACATTATGATATTTACTTAAGGTTACCCCCCCTCTCCTACGATCACCTCCCTCTTTGCTATAAGAGGCCGGCCCCTCTCTCTCTCTTCACACTCTCACTCACTTGATGTTTCATTTTGTGAAAAAGATATGATAGATTTTGGGGTGTAAGGAATTTCACAGTTCATTTCATTCCATCACCCGATTCCCTCGGCAACTTCATTAACCGTCCGTCCATAGCTTTGGACGGAAAGAGACAAAGTCATCTACTCATTCTCTACAACAATCTTGGTCATCTCTTCTAGCAAACTTGACGACCGAGTTGCCTCAAGACAGAGGCGGGAGCCCGTTTAAAGAATCAGTGATGTGGTGCCACCTGGACGAGCAGATCGGAGATCGAAGAGATCGGAGCAGCCGCAACGGAGCGTGGGATGATGGTTAAAGAACGAAGGACTCGGATCGTTCGGTATAACCTTTCTACACTCTTTACAGTTTGTTAGTTTAGCAATAATGGCAGATCCGGGTTAAAGTATACGATAGCGCCAGATAAAAAGTTTTTGTTCCGCATTTGGCGTCTGTAGACTGCCGGGGCGCTAGCGTAGACTTACAGTGGTATCAGAGCCTCACCATTTTGCTATACTAACTTATGCTAACGCGTTTAAAACATCGATCGAACCGAAAATCAAAAATCGCATTTTTCTTGCTTGACAGTTTCTGTTGTTTTTAAACGGTGTCCTAAAATTATTTTGACCATCTCAGAAAACTGTGCAGGGATTTTTAAGAACGCCGTACAAATTTGAGCATGTCAGTCGACAAGACAGCCGCGGAAACACGGCCAAACCCATGGTTTGGCCGCGCATCCGCGGCCGTTCTGGGCGATCATGCCCCCAAATTTGTACAGTGTGTTCTCCTCTGGAAATTAGGGTTTTTGGTATATATCTTTTGGGCCCAGGTTTTGTTACTGTTCTACAGATTTGCGTGGGGCCCACTTTGTGATATTTGGTCGATCGAAATTTAAACATGTTAGTTTACAGTGCTTACATTATATCTCCGACCGGGAATGTCATTTGATCGGTAAACCGCGTCCGATTGCTATAGTTCTTTTAGACGGGTTTGCGAACGTGACATTCGCGTTGATGTTCTGTGTTGTGCCGTGATGTTGCGGATTTGTCGTGGTGGATAGCAGTGTGCAATGGTAGTACAGTTTGAGTTTATTTGTACATTTGATATTGCGGGGCGAGCGTCCAACATGTGGACTGCCGTCACTGCCTGTTGTATAATATTCTTTTGGGGCACGACCAGGTTGCGGTCGATGTACCTATTGTACTATTTTTCATTACTGTACTAGGTTTTGCCCCGAGACGGAGTGCACGGATAGCCGGGTTCTGGGGGGCAACGGGTCCGCATCTCATGGCTTTGAGAGGCAGAGGGGTCCCACTCTAGAATTGGCAGACTATTCGCCGCACTCGTAGGGGGTACAGGTTGACCCAAGGAGGGGTGCTCAATTTACCGGATTCCGTGAAGTGCCGGGCGTTCCATTCACTATGCTGTGGGGACTACCTCGCTTCAGGTTTTGGCGGGTAACTTGCCGCACCCGTAGGGGTCTAGGTTTCATTGCACAGGCTATCTACACGACAGGGGAACGTCGAGTTTCAGCAGCGGCTCGGTGAAACTCGGGGATCCCAGATTATCTGTATTGTTCTGTGATGCTTATTACTTTTCTGTAATGTTGCATATTATCACGCCTGGAGCGATTATGTATATTGGTTTATATACTATTAGATGTTGTATATGTTTTACACCCGCGCTAGTCCAGTCCCCGCTCTGTCGTTAGTTAAGTAACCTAACGGGTGATGACGGGACCCAGTGACGAATGCGGATGGCATATACGTACATTTTATTTTCGTTCTTTTCTGGTGTGATTGATTGATGGGACTGCGTTGATTCTGATCAATGCAAAGTTAAACAAACCTGTTTGATGTTGTTGGAACAATTTAAAAAGTGTTATTGCAAAGACGTTTCTTTTTGTTTTGCATAGCGGTATTCAGTGGAATATCCAGCACCTCATTCGACGGGGCAAGGGCCGATATCCCTTCACCGGGACTGACCCCTTGGGCAGAAGTTTGCGTCAGGGTAATAACTTCACTATAGTCGATTACAAGTTGCTTTGCATAGCGGTATTCAGTGGAATATCCAGCACCTCATTCCACGAGGAAAGAGCCGAGATCCTTTCATCGGGAGTGCCTCTTTAGCAAAAGGTTTTCGCCACTATATTTTAAAAAAGCTATCAGGTTCCTTCAGCGATATCAAGTTCACTACGTTAAAGGTTTTTCGCCAAAAACCAGCCATAGCCCTCCGTCACTTCTTTTGAGTATTCAGTAGTATTCAAGCTATGTATTTTAGCCAAAGTTAAGGCCTAGTGTTTGGTAGCTGCTGGGTATTTCAATTGTTGCATAGATAGATGAGTTAGTTTGGGACAGTCGTTCTGCCGATTGGCCAAAGTCAGGCGCATGTGCGGGTGGGTTCAAATTGATAAGATAGTGATGGGTAGAACTTGGCATGTGACTTATGACATTTTGACCAAAGCCAAGGTTATAAGAGCATGGGGCAAAAATCAGATCGGGAGTTTCTAAAGAAACTGAAACTTGCCAAGTATGCGCATACCTTCTAGAGTATGAGTAACGTGGATGCATTCCAACACGTTATCATGCGATGAGAGTTGGATCCCGATTCCCACTGATGAGTTGGTTTACTCTTCGGGTGATCCCGATTGATTCTTCTTTAGGTTTGGAGGAGAATTTGACAGGACAGTGGGAGATTTCCGGATTAGATAAAGTGATAACCATTCTGATCTAGGTTAGAGTGCACGCAGAGTGTTTCTTTTCTCTCTCTCTCTTTGGCAGCGACCTTTGACCGACCCTAGACTATGACTCAGTGACCAAGTTGACCGAACCTTCTTAAAATACTGGCTTTTGGATTGTCTATGTTGCATAAGTCATTGCCACTCCTTCTTTTACCCTTTGAATTTCTCAGAACACCCGTATTACTACGGAAATCCACTTCCATTGGATAGATCCATCGTATGGTTATATACGAACTCGGAGGGACTTCTTCGAGGATGGATCCAGGTTCAGGAGAAATAGAATTGGTTTATTCAGTTGTCTTTTATTATCACCTTCTCTCAGGTTGCGAGAGCTCCTTGGTTTAGGAGAGTACACCTATTACGCTTATTGGATAGTCTTATTCCAAACCATAGGCAGGTGCCGAAAGGTAGGGAATGAAAAAAACCAATTAGCCTAAGTAGGGTGTGCAGAAGGCAATAACTAAAGACAAAATAAAGGGATTAGAAAGAGGGCAAAGTAAATTGCGACTGATATCATTCACGACCAAAAACCGCGTACTTCATCGCCGCTCCTATTTCACCTTTAAAGGAATAAGGTATTATTCAGTTGTCTTTTATCATCACCTTCTCTCGAGTTGCGAGTACTCCTTGGTTTAGGAGGGTACACCTATTATGCTTACTGGATAGTTTTCTTCCAAATCATAGGCTGGTGCCGAACGGTAGGGAAGGAAGAAAACCATTTAGCCTAACGATGGTGTACAGAAGGTAACGAATAAAGACAAATAAAAGGATTTGGAGAGATGGCAATAAAATATACGGTTGAAGTCATGAATTGGATTATGGAAGAGGCATTGCTATGAATACTAGGATACCCCTACGAAACATTTTCATGTTTCAGTGCATTGTTAAAGAAAAACTGTTTTCCCGATTAGACACTTACTCCAAGGGTATGTATTTACCAGGTTTCATTCTCATATCTATATGGTTTTACAGATGATGAGTGGGAGTAAGTTATTGGGAATTAGGTAATTATCCTCATTATATCGGAATTCGTTGTAATTGGTGATATTTGAGGAAATCGCCAGGGTACAGTTTTCAACCTACGACGCACAGATTTTGAGTTGTTTAAACTCAGCGGACTTATACAGAGTATTGTATGTTGTCCAAGTGTCCATCAGGACAAAGGGGTAGGTCCTCGTACTATGTTCTGTTTACTTATAACTTCTCTAGTATTTAGACAAGTGTTTCGTTGAAATACAAGGTCTAAGTTTTGAGAAGTTGTGGGTATAAGAATAAAGTAGAGAACCAGGTCTCACAAGTATCGGGATTCTTCAAAGAGATCGAAGATGTAGATTCTTGTGATTGGTATTCAGATGATAGTGATGGTTTTGAGAAACGTGTTTCTCTTTCAGGTTACTCATAATTGGATGGATTCCTAAGTTGAGTAATGCTGATTAGCCTCTTTCCATTAAGTTGATATGCACTGGAGACAGCTGCATGATTTGAATCTGGTTCCAATTAAATAAGTGCCAAATTTTCTGTATTGGATATAGAATGGATCGTACCTTAAAAGATATTAAGGTATGGGGAGTTGTCCAGCTTATGCTTAAAACCAGACTCTGGATAACTCAGGGCACGGTTCTGTAATGGCTGTTTGTGGGTTGACCCTGGCTATGACGAGGGTTGATATTCTACCATTTGGAAGATCAATAGTGATATTGTTCTTGACTCGCCACAGTTTTAGTAAAATGGATCTTTTTCAGAAAACAGTAGTGGGAGTATGGTAGAACTGGAAGTGATTCCAGAACCGTGAACGATTACGGAAAATTTAATAGGACCTATATATTCAATCAAGTTTGACATTCCAATAGCCACTCCGTAGATATGGTGCGTAACCTCAGACACCCGAGAGGTACTTCGATAGCCTCAAGGACGGTGACAGGGAGGTTCTTATCTACCCAGACTTGACACTACTGATGTTCCAGGCTATGAGACCCGGTAGGAGGGTTGTCGTAGTTAGTGGGAGCATCGGAAGCATAGTGGGCGAGTAGCTTATGTCTATTTATAGACTTGAGCAGTTATAGCGGAGATAGATCATCTATTTTTGATGTGACAGTCATGGGTTTGACTTCAATCAGAATAGGGGATGGATCTGTTAAGAAGGTAGTAGGGTGTGATGTCATGGTATCTGGATGACATACACAGAGTGGGAAGTAAAATTCCTATACTACGATCGGTTGTACTGTGGTCGTCACACAGTTGTTTCTCCAGACAGGATATGGATATAATATTAGACATTATGGTTTTAGATCTGGATTTGGGTAGTTTCCCAATGTGGGTACTTTGACAGATATTCTAATGGTTTTTAGAATAGTTGACTCCTAGCATGGTGGTGTACCTGCAGGTGATGGAGTCACCCTCTCTAAAGGTGTCGTATAGACTAAAGGGGAGAGGGCTGTGCATGATTGGCAGATCACTTGCTTAGGCAATTGAGTCAATCGTGAGGTGTCAAGTACCACACCAGATGTTGTTTTTGCACTAGATGCGATAAGTTTGTATTAATCCAATCCTGGAGAGACATGAGGAAGCAGTTTTAGAACATAAGTACATGTTCTACGGATTTGATGACGGCAGCCTCCTTCGGGAGACGATTATCATTCCAGGCTTCAAAGGTGACGTGGATGACAGAGTGATTGTCAGAGTTATAGTTTTCCCTCTGACGAAGAGGGACAGTATTGTGGACAGGTGGTCCAAGAGGATACTGTGGGTGGCATGGTGCCGGATACTGATTAGGTTCAGTGATCGATACAGTCTGAGAAGTTTGGATTTGGAGTTCATTTATGAACTAGGTCCCATCAGATTTCCAGACATATTCTAAGACAGGTATTACTCGATTCGGGAGATGGCTTTCTCCGCGAACTTGAGTTTTAGAGAGATATAGAAAGAAACATCTAGGCGGATCCACTCACTGAGGCTATTTCTCGAACACAATAGTTTTACAAACGGGCTTTGTGAAACTGATTAGTAGAGGAGTTGGATGTTCGGTTTCACACGGGCTGTGAGTAGTCGACATCGCAATATTAGCCTTGAGTGCAAGTGGGAGATTGTTGGAGATAGTGCCCTCATAGTCAATTATTGGATCGCAGGTACGTGATTGCAATGATTGCGGAGGACCTATCCCGGTAGGACAGTCTTACTCGAGATGATAGTATGCTATCTGGTTTGCCTTTATCAGTCGTGTACATGTTCAGGTGACTGATTGCATGTTACACTTTGATAGAGCCCTTAGGATCTTGCTTTACTACCAACAGTATGATGGCGATCATATACGTGAGAGTTGGGTAGTTTATATGCATATCCTTAATTATGGTCCCTAGTCGTGGGAGTTTCGAGACAGGGCATCGATACTCCGGAGTAGACTAGTGTATACAGTCGAGACCCCGACGAGGGGCGGTGGCCGGTCTCACAAGCCACTGGTGTCAGTTGGATCACCAAAGATGTATACAGGTGCTCATTGGGTTATGAGTACACCGGACTGGACTCGCCGGGAATCTGCTAGTTAGTACTATACCTATCGTCAGATAGCAGTTCCCTGGTGACATGTGTACAGGTTAGTTCATCGACCTGAGGTCGTCATTTGTCTCGTGTGAGTTCCCACTGTGCTTTGATTTCTACCCTACCACGGCTCAAAGGAGTCGTGCAAACAGGTAGCTTTTGGGTACAGTCCCGAGCCATATGGAGGCACGTGAGCGGATCGGCAGAGGATTCGTCTCTCCCGGTATTGGGGGCGAGGTCGTGCTGTGTCTAGGAGAGCCATTACACAAAGTCCATGGCCATGGAAGGAGATTTACTGGTAGGTACTCCAGTAGTATCTCAGGGTGTTATTGGGCTACACTCCGACACGACTTATACTGCTTCTGGGGGTCTGACGTTACTAGCCCCCTAGGCGGATATGCGATACTCATTGACGAATGGACCGGACTGTATATACATTGTCACTGTTAGGCACAGTAGGGTTTCTGGATGAGTTAGCTCATCGGCTTCCCTTGAGTACGCTCATCAGCCTCCCTTGAGGTCAGTCCATAGGCAGCCGTTACGCATAGCTAGTGCCGCTGACGGTTTGTGGTTAAACCCACTGCCAGGGTACTGACGAGTCATTAGAGTCCCCCACAGACAGTTTCCCAAGTTCGGGCGAAACATTGTAGAGGCCGTATGGTTTTATGGCAGGGTTCGGAAAATGCATGTGCGTTTACGCACGTGTTATTTTTCGGGCAGATGATACTGGTCGGCTTTGGTTTAAGCTGGATCCGAGTATTATATTGAGTAGGTATAATATCTTTGTCTCAGTTGCATTTGTATTCGGTCGTATTACAAATGCGGGTATATTTAGACAGTTTCGGGGTTGTCCTGAAATTCGTTTCAGGATCACTTTTGGAAGTTGCCAGTTTCCAGTTTTCTATCAGCCGTCTTTTAACATTCGGTTAAAGACGGATTTATCTTTTCTTGGATGAGAGTGAGTCATGCTTCTAGAAGGTTCTAGAAGGTTCTAGATTTGGTGAGGTGTCTTGTGACTCATGCTTTGATTTTAACCATTTCTTATTTTCCTTAAGATATTATTTTGTGTTCACATTATGATATTTACTTAAGGTTACCCCCCCTCTCCTACGATCACCTCCCTCTTTGCTATAAGACGCCGGCCCCTCTCTCTCTCCTCACACTCTCACTCACTTGATGTTTCATTTTGTGAAAAAGATATGATAGATTTTGGGGTGTATGGAATTTCACAGTTCATTTCATTCCATCACCCGATTCCCTCGGCAACTTCATTAACCGTCCGTCCATAGCTTTGGACGGAAAGAGACAAAGTCATCTACTCATTCTCTACATCAATCTTGGTCGTCTCTTCTAGCAAACTTGACGACCGAGTTGCCTCAAGACAGAGGCGGGAGCCCGTTTAAAGAATCAGTGATGTGGTGCCACCTGGACGAGCAGATCGGAGATCGAAGAGATCGGAGCAGCCGCAACGGAGCTTGGGATGATGGTTAAAGAACGAAGGACTCGGATCATTCGGTATAACCTTTCTATACTCTTTACAGTTTGTTAGTTTAGCAATAATGGCAGATCCGGGTTAAAGTATACGTTAGCGCTAGATAAAAAGTTTTTGTTCCGCATTTGGCGTCTGTAGACTGCCGGGGCGCTAGCGTAGACTTACAGTTTAATGTAACCTTAACCATGACCTAGCCTTTTTTACAAAAAACCCTCACACAATATCTAATTTCCACAATTAATTAAACTTTCCATAAAACCCCTCACACTATATCATACTACATAATGAAGCTAAAATTTTCACTAAAACCCTTCTTAATAACTAATGTTACAAATTAAATATTCAAATTAATTAATTTCACACACTACTTATGAAAGGTCCCATTTGTTTCAATAAAATTTTAAATTAACATTTTAAATTAATTTATTATCTAAAATATTTTAAAATGTTACAATATTCCCCCCTTAAGAAAATTCGGTCGCCGGATTTAAAACTTAAGTACACGTACCATCAAATGATATGGGAATTTCTTTCGTATGTCATCCTCAGCCTCCCAAGTGACCTCCTCGCTATTTGTCCCTCGCCAAAGGAACTTTACGGATGGAAGTACCCTTGATCTCAGCTTCTTTACCTGCCGGTCCAGAATAGCTACCGGCTGCTCAGTATAGGAATTTATCCTGCTCAAGCTATAAAGACTGATGCCGGATGGCATGAGAAGGATCGTGAAGATACTTGCGAAGTATAGACACATGGAACACTGGATGTACATCGGGAAAACTTGGTAGAAGTGCTAACCGATAAGCTACAGCACCCACCCTTTCCAGAATCTCAAAGGGTCCGACATACCTGGGACTGAGCTTTCCCTTTTTCCTGAAACACATCACACCCTTCATTGGAATGACATGGAGGAACATATGGTCTCCCACATTAAACTCAAGTCTGCGACGACGTCGATCAGCATATGATTTCTGCCTGCTTTTGGCCGGTCTCATCCTCTCTCGTATCAACTGGATCTTTTCTGTAGTCTCCTGCACTAGCTACGGTCCCAAAATGCTGCTCTCGCTGAGGTCTGTCCAACAAACGGGCGATCGACACTTCCTCCCATACAAAGCTTCGAAGGGTGCCATCTGAATCGTCTCTTGAAAACTGTTATTGTAAGAGAATTCAATCAAGGGCAAGTGACGATCCCAACTGCCCCAGAAATCTAAACTGCAGGCTCGGAGCATATCCTCAAGAGTTTCTATGGTCCGCTCGGACTGACCGTCGGTCTGCGGGTGGAAAGCTGTACTAAAACTCAATCAGGTGCCTAGAGACTCATGAAGTTTCTGCCATAATCGGCTAGTGAACTGTATGCCCCTATCGTAGACAATGCAAGTCAGAACTCCATGCAATCACATAATCTCTTCGACGTAGATCTGAGCATACTGCACATATCCATAAGTAGTCTTCATCGGAAGAAAATGAGCTGCCTTCGTCAATCGATCAACAATCACCCAGATGGAATCATACCCTCTACTGGATCTAGGAAGACCCACCACGAAATCCATAGAGATCTGCTCCTATTTCCACTCCGGAATGGGTAAGGGCTGTAACTCTCCTGCAGGACTCTGGTGCTCGGCCTTGACTTGCTGATAAGTCAAGCATCTCGAAACAAAATCCGTGACATCCCTCTTCATCCCTTCCTACCGGTAGATATCTCTTAAATCACGATGCATCTTGGTGGAACCCGGATGAATACCATATGCTGACCGATGTGCCTCCTCTAAGATCTAGCGTCTCAGCACCTCAGAATCTGGCAAACAAAGACGAGTCCCAAACCTTAACACTCCATGATCATCGATCACAAACTCAGAATCTCTACCTTGTCTAACCTGCTCTATGATCCCGGACAAGCGAGCATCGGCGGGCTGTGCCTCTTGGATACGATCAAGTAACTATGGACGGTTGCGGATATGAGCAAGTTGTCCTCCGGTCGACGTAAATTCAAACTGTACTTGGCTGTCACATAGAACCTGCCAATCTGTGGAAGACTGCCTCTGCACTGTGCTCAAATAAGATAAGTTACCTCCTGGCCTCCGACTCAAGGCATCTGCCACCACATTCGCCATGCCCGGATGATAGAGAATCTCACAGTCTTAGTCATTTACAAGCTCCATCCAACGACGCTGCCTCAAGTTCACATCCCGCTGCTGAAATATATACTTCAAGCTCTTGTGGTCTGTGAATATCTGGCACGACTCCCCGTATAAGTAATGCCTCCAAATCTTGAGTGAGAAGACCACCACGGCCATCTCTAAGTCCTGAGTGGGATAGTTCTGCTCGTACTTCTTCAACTATCGAGAATCATAAGCGACGACTCTGCCATGCTGCATCAACGCACAGCCTAAACCCACTCGAGAGGCGTCACAATAGACAACAAACCCACCTTACCCAAAAGGTCGAGATAAGACTGGTGTAGTCGTCAAGCGAGTCTTCAACTGCTGGAAACTCTGCTCGCATGCATCTATCCAAAGAAATGGAACTTCCTTCATGGTCAACCCAGTCAGCGATGCAGCGATACGAGAAAAATCCTGCATAAAACGTCGGTAGTAACCGGGCAAACCCAAGAAGCACCGAATCTCCGTAACTGATACTGGTCTGGGCCAGTGGTGTACTGCCTCGATCATTTTTAGGTCCACACGTATAGCAACTCCCGTAACTACGTGACCTAAGAAATCCACACTATCCAGCCAGAAAGCACACTTGGAGAATTTAGCGAACAACTGGTGTTCGCTCAAAATCTGCAATGTAATTCTCAAGTGCTGCTCATGCTCCTCTCGACTACGGGAGTATATAAGAATATCGTCAATGAATACAATAATGAACTGATCAAGAAACGGCCTGAAAATGCGGTTCATCATATCCATGAAAGCTGCTGGGGTATTAGTGAGCCCGAACGACATCACCAAAAACTCATAATGCCCGTACCGTATGCGAAAAGTAGTCTTCGGAATGTCATCCTTCCGAACTCTCTATTGGTGGTATCCTGACCACAAATCGATCTTCGAGAAATAGCCAGCTCCCTGCAGCTGATCTTATAAGTCATCAATACAAGGTAATGGATACCTATTTCGCACCGTAACTCGATTCAGCTGCCTGTAGTCGATGCACAATATAATGCCACTGTCCTTCTTCTTGACGAACAAGACAGGAGCTCCTCACGGCGATACACTCGGACGAACGAGCCCCATATCCCGCAACTCTTGCAATTGACCTTTGAGCTCCTTTAACTCCGTCGGGGCCATCCGATAAGGCGGTATAGAAATAGGCCCCGCACCCGGAATCAAGTCAATGTAAAATTCGATATTGCGATCAGGCAGCAATCCTGATAACTCAGCAGGGAGCACATCAGGAAATTCTCGTACGATCGGAACCTGATCCAATAGGACCTTAGCGGCTCCTACGTCCTGAACAAATGCTAAGAACCCATGACAACACTTCTTCAAGAGTCGTCCCGAATAAAGACCAGAAATCAGGTTGCCAGGCTTTATTCTGCAGTCGCCCAGCATAACAAAAATCGGTTCGCCTGGTAAACAAAATCTGACCGCCTTCCCCCAACAATCAACGTAAGCATGACAAGCAGCCAGCCAATCCATACCAAGAAATATATCAAAATCTAGCATATCCAGGAGAATAAAATCGACTAACGAATCCCTATCACCAATACGTACTGAACATGACCTGAATTCGTGTCGGGCTACAAAAGAATCTCCCACTGGAGTAATCGCAACAAGTGGTAATTCTAACAACGACGACTCTCTCCCCAATGAAAGTGCAAAGTGTGCAGACACATAAGAGTGTGTAGAACCGGGATTAAATAAAATGTGTGCATCTAAAGAACATACTGAAAGAGTACATGTTACAACTGCATTGGATGCCTGGGCATCCTATGGAGTCAAGGAAAAAACTCGAGCCTAGCCCCTACTAACATCCTGACGTCCTCTCCCTTGGTCTCGTCGTCCTCTCTGAAAACGCTCGGCAAAACCCCGACCTCACGGTACAACGGCCTGGCGCATAGTACCAACTGGTGGAGGAAGTAGTGCCATCGGAGTAGAAGGTGGATGGGGTAAAGCAGTCTGCAGAACAACAGTACCTCCATGGTGTCTATACTCTCTATCCAAATGCCCTAGAAGTCCGCAACTAAAACATGTAAACGGGGGCCTTTGCTCCATAGGATACGAACTGAACATCTGGCTCTGAGCCCAGCCTCGACCAACACTGTGGCCTAGAGTGTGTCTGCCTCCACCTCTCTAAAACTGTCTGGTAACTGACCCAATAGGTCTTGTCCTCTTTGGCTTCGGAACAATCGCTGTCTCGTTCAGACGCTCTTCTACTCGCATTGCTGCGTCCATGGCCTGGGTATAAGTATCAAAATGCTGGGAGCCTATAGCAAGGAATAGCTGTGTTTCCAAACTCCTCACAAACCTCTTCACCCGGAGCTCCTCCGTAGGAACTAAGTATGGAGCATAGCGTGATAGTTGGGTGAACTGCAAAGCATACCCTACCACCTGCATATCTGTAAATTTTCGTAACGCCTCGAAACTGCTGCCTTTGGCATCTCTTACGCTTTGGGGAAGAAATCTTGCAAGGAACACCTCAGAAAACTCTGTCCATGACATCGGAGGAAGACCAGTGGCTCGCCTTCTCTCCATCGACTCACACCATGCCTGTGCAAGTCCCTCCAATCGAAAACTGGTCAGCTCTACCGACCTCGCATCAGAACATCTCAATGACCTGCCGATCCTTGCCATCCTATCAAGAAAGGACTGAAGATCCTATGCTGCGTCGGTCCCTATAAACACCGGAGGTCTCAACCTCATAAACTCTGGAATTGATACCTCCATCACCCTCGAGTCTACAAGTGCGACAGTTTGCATGGGCTGTACATCAGGCTCTGCAATCTTCGGTGCCTGATACTGTCTCTGAACACGGCGGGCCTCAGTCAACTGTCCAACCATCTGCTGTAAGCCCAACATGCCCTCCTCTATCCTAGTCAGTCTATTAGGAGGAGGAGGATCAACATGCTCATGTACCGCCGGAATGTCTGGTGCGTCAGTCGCAGTCACAGGCGGATTCATCCTCGCTGCATCCTGGCTGCGGCTCGCCAAGCTCGCGTAGCCATAGCAACTGGAATAAGAAACGAGAGTTGATAAGGCGTAGGAATAGGAACAGCAATAATAGGGAGTCAAAGGAAGGATTAAGCAGGAAATACATCCTAAGGTTACTTAGGCTGAGTATCGTAGCATAAATATGCCGCGGAACATATGTACGATACTCTACTCGTCTTAAATCACCTACTCCATCAAACCAAAGGTCAACCTACATAACGAAATTTTAAGCCTACTAACTTCAATTCACTACTCGGTTCCGTAAGGTTAATCCTAAGCTCTGATACCAACTTTTTCATGACCGGAAATTCGGATGTGACCGGCACTTAGATTGTATGATATCTAAAGATGTCGACAGAATCTGAGTAAGCCAAAAACCAAGAACAAAAACCCTTTTTGCGAAATTTAGATATTTTTAGTTCTTAAGTAAAAGGATGAGGTAGTATGTCGAATGTTTTTAAGAAATGAAATCTAAACAACTGATTTTTTTTAACATTTAAAATGTTCGACAACACCTATTTATTAATCATTAATAAAAGCAGTTATAAAGTGTTTAAATAAGTTGCATCTCTAGTTGGGAGCAAAACAACGCCAAACGACGGAAATCAACACGCAATAATAATACGACGCTTCAAGTAAAGAATTTCATGCATACATAGAGAAAGCATAAATTAACACAACTAGACGATCTCACTCAATCGAATTTAAAACATATACAGACATATCTCGTTCTAAGTCAAATATACAGGGTTGGAAATTATACCTATCTAGAAGATCAACTGAAAGTTTCCTTCAAAGATGTACAAGCCCAATTTATCCTAGCTTGATGGTAGAGGTAATGAATCCTTAGCATTTAGCTTTTCTTCTCTTCTCTCTTTTTCTTTGGTGTGTTCTAAGATTTTTCTTTTCTAAGCTAGTTAATTAGTTTCAACTTGATATATATCAACTAAACCATTTAGAACAATATATGAATAAGGGATGATAAGGCAAGTAGGATGTGTCACCATGAAAGATGGTGATGTTTTCCTGCAAGGAGGAGGTGTGGCTATTAAGTTGAACCTAAGGTGTGGTGTCTAGGAGGTTTAATGTAACCTTAACCATGACCTAGCCCTATTTACAAAAAACCCTCACACAATATATAATTTCCACAATTAATTAAACTTTCCATAAAACCCCTCACGCTATATCATACTACATAATGAAGCTAAAATTTTCACTAAAACCCTTCTTAATAACTAATGTTACAAACTAAATATTCAAATTAATTAATTTCACACACTACTTATGAAAGGTCCCATTTTGTTTCAATAAAATTTTAAATTAACATTTTTAATTAACTAACTAAATTAATTTATTATCTAAAATATTTCAAAATGTTTCACGGAGATTGTACTAAGGTACGATAGGGCAGGGCAGCGGTTCCACATGTTACCTTACCACCTTCTTCACCTCAGAGAGCATTGCCTCTTACGCCTGTTCTTGCTCCTGTCAAGACTTATGCTCAGAGAGGTCATGGCCGTGGTCATTTTGTTCAGAGAGGACGGGGTGGCAGAGGCGGAAGACAGCCAGTTGCCGGTAGAGGGCAGGCTCGGGTATTTGCTTTGACTCATCAGGACACGCAGGCATCGAATGCAGTCGTGTCAGGTACTCTTTCTGTATGTTCTTTTGATATGCATGTCTTATTTGATCCTTGGTTTACTCACTCATATGTTTACACACACTTCATGCCGAGGTTGGGCCGCGAGCCGTCTTTACTTGATAAGCCACTTATCGTGATTACTCCTGTTGGAGAGGCTTTTGCTGCGCGACATGTGTTTCGCTCGTGTGTCATTCGTATTAGAGATAGAGATTCGTCCGTCAACTTGATCCTTCTTGATATGTTGGACTTCAACGTTCTCCTTGTTATGGACTGGATAGCTACTTGTTACGCGTCCGTGGACTACCGTGAGAAGGCAGTCCGGTTTTGTTTTCTGGGTGAGTCGGTTCTTGTTGTCCAGGGGGACCGTAGTGCCGCCCCTCACAGTTTGATTTCCGCCCTTTGGGCTAGTCGGCTTTTGAGGAGAGGATGTCAGGGATTCTTCAGTTTTATTCATGATACCGGTGCCACAATAGATTCTTTGGACCAGGTTCCTGTTGTGAGTGAGTTTCCCGACGTATTTCCCGATGAGTTACCTGGGTTGCCGCAAGAGCGCGATATTGAGTTTTGTATTGATTTGATCCCTGGCATGGGGCCTATTTATATATCGCCTTATCGGATGTCCCCGGCGGGCTTAAGGAGCTCAAGGATCAGTTGTAAGGGTTGCTTGATAGGAGACTTGTGCGTCCGAGTGTTTCGCCATTGGGAGCTCCTGTTCTGTTCATCAAGAAGGACGGCAGTTTGAGGTTGTGCATTGATTATCGTCAGTTGAACCGAGTTACGGTGCGGAATAGGTATCAATTACCTAGCATTGATGATTTGTTTGATCAGCTCCAAGGTGCGGGACATTTTTCCAAGATTGATTTGAGATCGGGTAAACATCAGTTACGGGTTCGGGATGATGACATTCCGAAGACTGCTTTTCGTACGCGCTACGGGCATTATAAGTTTTTGGTGATGTCGTTCAGACTCACGAATGCCCCAGAAGTGTTCATGGATTTTATTAACCGGATTTTCAAGCCTTTCCTCGACCAGTTCGTTATTATGTTTGTTGATGATATTCCGGTCTATTCCAAAAGACGAGAGGAGAATCAGCAGCACTCGAGGATTGCTATGCAGATCTTAAGAGAGCACCGGCTGTTTGCTAAATTCTCGAAGTGTTCATTCTGGCTTGATAGTGTTGACTTCATGGGTTATGTAGTTACGGGAGACAGTATTCGTGTGAACCTGAAGAAGATCGAGGCTGTACAGCTTTGGCCCAGACCTGTATCGGTGACTGAGGTCCGCAGCTTCTTGGGCTTAGCTGGTTATTACCGCCGATTCGTGCAGGATTTCTCGAGTATTGCTGCACTGCTGACCAGACTAACCCGGAAAGGGGTTCCTTTTCGTTAGACTTAGCCATACGAACAGAGTTTTAAGCAGTTGAAGACTCGGTTGACCATTGCACCAGTTTTATCTTTGCCTTCTGGATCGGGCGGCTATGTCGTTTACTGTGATGCTTCTCGAGTGGGGCTCGGTTGTGTATTGATGCAGCATGATAGATTTATCGCTTACGCTTCTCGACAGCTGAAGAAGCACAAGCAGAACTATCCCACTTATGATCTTGAGATGGCTGCCGTGGTCTTTCCGCTTAAGATTTGGAGACACTACTTATACGGAGAGTCGTGTCAGATCTTCACGGACCAAAAGAGCTTGAAGTTCATCTTCTAGCAGCGGGATCTGAATCTGAGACAGCGCCGTTAGATGGAGCTCGTGAAGGATTATGACTGTAAGATCCTTTATCACCCGGGAAAGGTGAATGTGGTAGCTGATACTTTGAGTCGTAGGCCTGGAGGTAGCTTGTCCCAGTTGAGCACAGTTCAGAGACAGTCTTCTGCAGATTGGCAGATGTTGTGCGACAGTAGAGCGCAGTTCGAGTTCACTTCCACTGGTGGACAGCTTGCTCGTGTTTATGACCGTCCACTCCTACTTGATCGTATCCGTGAGGCGCAGCCCGACGATGCCCGTTTGTCTAAAAATTTTGAGCATGTTCAGCACGATAGAGTGTCGGAGTTATTGATTGATGACCAGGGTGTGCTACGTTTTAGGACTCGTTTGTGTGTACCAGATACCGAGGGGCTGAGATACGAGATCCTAGGGCAGGCACATCAGTTGGCTTTCATTGTTCATCCCGATTCCACCAAGATGTATCGTGACTTGAGAGATGTCTACTGGTGGGAAGGCATGAAAAGCGATGTTTCAGACTTTGTTTCGAGGTGCCTGACTTGTCAGCATGTCAAGGCTGAGTATCAGAGACCGGCCAGACAGTTGTAGCCTTTACCCATTTCGGAGTGGAAATGGCAGTAGATCTCTATGGATTTCTTCGTGGGTCTACCCAGGTCCAGTCGAGGGTATGACTCCATTTGGTTGATTGTTGACCGGTTGACGAAAGTGGCCCACTTCCTTCCAATGAAAACCACTTTCGGTTATCTCAGTATGCTCAGTTATACGTTGATGAGATTGTGCGTTTGTACGGCGTTCCTACATGCATCGTATCCGACAGGGGCACCCAGTTTACCAGCCGTATTTGGCAGAAACATCATGAAGCTTTGGGTGC
Organism: Agapanthus africanus; assembly: GCA_030015575.1. Taxonomy (NCBI): domain Eukaryota; kingdom Viridiplantae; phylum Streptophyta; class Magnoliopsida; order Asparagales; family Amaryllidaceae; genus Agapanthus; species Agapanthus africanus. The sequence goes on from CM057344.1 coordinate 284,638,028, forward strand.
CCGGTTGAGTTTTAGCACCGCTTTCCTTCCGCAGACCGATTGTCAGTCAGAGCGGACTATACAGACTCTTAAGGATATGCTTCGTGCGTGCGTGCTCGATTTTGGTGGAAGTTAGGACCGACACTTGCCCTTGATAGAGTTCTCCTACAACAACAGCTTTTAGGAGAAATTCAGATGGCACCTTTTGAAGCCTTGTATGGTAGGAAGTGTTGATCGCCAGTCTATTGGACCGAACTCAACGAGAGCTGGATTTTGGGACCACAGCTAGTCCATGAGACTACGGAGAAGATCCAGTTGATCTAGGACAGGATGAGAGCAGCCCAGTGCAGTCAGAAGTCTTATGCCGACCGTCGTCGTCGCAGACTTGAGTTTGCAGTGGGTGATCATGTATTCCTACGGATTTCTCCGATGAAAGGCGTGATGAGATTTGGGAAGAAGGGGAAGCTCAGTCCGAGATTTGTGGGTCATTTTGAGATCCTTGAGCGAGTTAGTACTGTTGCCTATCGTTTGGCACTTCCGCCCAGTTTTTCGGATGTTCACCTCGTATTTCATGTTTCGATGCTTTGCAAGTACCTTCATGACCTATCCCATATGATTTAGCACCAGACCGTTCATCTTGAGCGTGATCTTTCTTTCACCGTGCAGCCGGTGGTCATTCTGGATCGGCAGGTGAAGAAACTAAGGTCAAAGGTATTACCGTATATCAAGGTTCTTTGGCATGGCCCGAATAGCGAAGAGGTCACATGGGAAGCCGAGGGGGAGACGCGGATGAAATTTCCTCATCTCTTTGAAGGTACGCATAGTAAGATTTTTAAATTCGGGGACCGAATTTCTTTAAGGGGGGAAGATTGTAACACTTTAGAATGCGGTTAGTATTAATTAAGCGATAATACGGGTTTTATAATGAAATTTAACTAATAATTTTTTTAAACATATTTTATTTAATTAATTAATATTTTATTTAATTATTTTTTTACGTGGGCACACGTGTGCATGTTGAATTAGGGTTAAGAAGGTGTTAACCATGTTTTATTAGCCATGGCACACGTAACCATTCCTTTTAGCATGTCATGTTATATATTAAACAATTATATCTATTTTGTTTTAAGGTTAAATGGGGTTAAATGCGGATAAATGGAAGAGAAGAGAATGGTTGAATTCTTGAGGAGTTTTGGGGGGATGGTTGCCATTAATGGCATTATAAGAGAGAGAGTGTGAGTGTAATGCATACACTCACCTCACACACTCACATACACTCACCTCATAACACATATACACTCAATTTCCTCACAATACCTCTCATTCTCACCTCACTCTCTCAATTATTGTTCCCAACTCAGTTGTTCTCTCCTCCTTCACAACACTTCAAGTTCTCCACTTGATATATATATTTGCATCACAATCCTAAGCTTAACCTTCATCAACCTCACTAAAACCTTCATTAATCTTTCTTATGATGACTTGGAGCTCGGAAAGCTAGGGTTTTTCCCAAGTTTTGGTGAGGTAGTGATCTTTACACCCTTATTAGGCTCTAATGAAGTTTGTATGCTTATTAGTTTCAGTTTTAAACACTAAAGTTATGGTTTTGTGCAAATATCGTATTTTTGTGTATGCTTTGGGGTCTCTGTGATCTTCTATCACTAAGTTAGTCTACTGTAAAATCGAGCAATATAGTCATATAGTATTAGAAGCTCTGAGTGTAGGGTTACTAAGCACACTAACAAGGCTCTACAAGGCATCGACCATGCGAAAATTAAAATTTTATGTGCCGAACAACACTAAGCAAGATCGTATACTAGAGATTAGGCGAATCAAATAGCAAGTAAACAACTTTACTTCTAAGGGTATGCGAAATAGAACCTTTGTAGATCGCTCCTTCACTTCTTTATCTCCTTGTTGAAGTCCTTTCGCTGCGATCGTGGTTCTCCCGGGCTCTTGCATGGCTTCACGAGGCGAAAGAACGTCCTTGCTTGAAGTCTTCGAGGCCGAAGATGATCTATGTCGAGGGGATGCCAACTCAAGCTTCTACTTCACTAACTTGAGAATTAGTGAAGCAAACACCCTAAACTAAAGTGCTAGTCTAGTAGAGGATGGAGAAATAGGAAGTGAGTTCTCTTTAGAATTTTGTTTCTCACAATCTATCTCACTTTGGATCAAACCCTACCAAGCTTTTCTTTTGAACTCAAGAAAGAAGAAGATGAACAAAAGAAAAGAGATGAGGATAATGATCAAGTGTGTGAGCTAACCATGGTGAGTGAGTATCATATACTAACTCTTGTAGAGACATTACCATGGCTAAGTGTTAAGGTTAGGTTAAAACCCAAAGTAAAAACAAATTTAGTGGACTTTAGTCAATGCATCCACAAGATTCCACAAGCTTCATGCATTTTCTAATTTACCACTAATTTTGTATTTACTTTTAAATGTTAAAACCCAACATAACAAATAGCATGGTGTATGTCTCATACACCCAAGTCAAGTGTATCATCAACCATGATACAATAAAAGAAAACACAATTTTAATATATATTATATATACATTAAAGTTGTGCTCATGTGAGAAAAACCCTAAAGTGAACAAGTGTTAGTAAATGTAAACTATTATATCTAATATACAATTATACACTTAATTATTAAATCAACACTTGACTAAATAATTCGGTCATATCTCATATAACCGACTAACATTCATCGTATCGACTTATCGAATCAACACTTGATTCGATAACCCGGTCATATCATATATAACCGACCGATACAAAAAGTCGTGAGAATAGAATACGGTATCATATACACGCATTATTCTCGGTCGCGCACATATCACATATGCGCTACTATTTCGTTTTTCCAGAGCCAGTAAAACCTCTATGTAGGACTCTAAAGACTCGTCAATACGCCGGCAGTAGGTGATGATCACATCACGCACCCACAAGCCGTCAGCGGTACTAGCTGGACGTAACGGCTACTCGGGTATTGAGCGATCAGAAGATCAGCAAGCAAGCCCGCTGCAACTCCTGTAAAAGCCTGCCGGTAACACCTCCCGTACAGTCCGGTCTCCTCATCTGATATGTCGCATATCATGTCTAGGGGTGGTAAACGTCAGACCCCAAAAACCGATAAGTCGTGCCGATGTGAGGCTCATAACGGGTCGAGAAACTATTGGTAACACTTACCAGTAAATCTCTAAATCAGCCCCGGCCAGGGACTTCCCTGTTACGGCCAATCGAGCACAGCACAACATCAACCCCCAATACCGGCAGAGACGAAACCCCTCCTATCGCTCATTGCCTCCATGTGACTCGGGACTGTACCCAAAAATCACCATTTTGCACGCCCTCATGGACGTGGTAAGGTGGAAATCAAAGCACAGTGGGAATCACACAAGACTCTATGACGATCTCGGGTCTACAGACTAACCTGCATAAGTGTCACCAGAGAACTGCCATATGACGTGAGGTATAATACCATCTGGGAGTTCTCGGCGAGTCCGTCCAGTGTACCCAGTCTCCACTGAGCACCCGTATACCATCTCTGATGTCAAACACCAATGGATATGGGATCATCCATCGCCCATCTCATGGGTCGAGAAGGGTATACGCTAGTCTACTCTGGTATATCGATGCCCCGTCTCGATACACCCATGACTAGGGACCTTGAAGGATGTACTTATGGACTACCATGTCCCCACTAGTATTATCCGCATCATAGTACAGGTAGTTAAGTACACATCCTAAGGGCTTTACCAACATGTAACTATAAGACAGTATCAAGAGACAAGTATACATGTTAAGATAAAGAGCAACCAGATAGCATACTATCATATCGAGCAAGAAAGTCCTCTCTATATATGTCCAAGCATCCAATATAATATACATCATCTGTACAATAATGGCCTCTAGTGCATACACACAACTAACACTGAGTGTGCACCTAAAACACAGACCCCACCCATCCTAGTCGGCCCGTCGAGAATGATGGAATGGCGGATACCACCGGGATTTTGGGGTCCTGGGGAGTTGTGTTTTTTATGGTAGGTGTCTGTAGGTTATCCTTGTTGTTTAGTTCTGTTTGATTTTTCTATATTGTTTATAGGAAAAATCTGGAATCACTTTGCTAGTTTCTAGTGTTTTGACAATGCGCGATAGGATATCCGACACGGTTTTTGTACTTCAAGTAGCTTGCTGCACTTGCATGGGTTTAGGATGTCGCTACAGACGTTCGCCATTAAGCTAAAACTTAGTAGCTAGTGGGAGTCGGGTTATTTGTTGCCGTTGTATTCGTGTGTTATCGCTAGTTGCTAATTTCACTTGATGTTTGTGTGATATTAGGATCGATTGCGAGGACTTCGGGCACTGCAACAAAAGGGAAGGAGGTGGTTGGATTCACCTAGCTTGAGATTGTGGTGAATAGATTTAACATCTATGGGTGAATCTCCCGTATGGCGCAAAGCATCGAGGGCTGCATTCAGTGATATAAACCTATGTTGTTAGTATATACATTGATTGTGCATGAACATCATCTTGCACATCCCATTACTTGTTGTACATTGACACTGTATTGATTGGACACTAGACCATTACTAACCGTTCATGTTGCACGAGCATTGAATTGTATGCTACACACACCGTTAGAAATTGCCATGACACGCACACTATAGAAATTACCATGGATAATATATATTGCATCGCCTATGTTATCATTAATAGTTAGATAGTAATTCTTGTACTATCGCACATATGAATTGCACCATACATGTTTCCGTACTACATACATTTCTATAGTTACCCAATGACTTCAGAAGATGTTGCATTTCTTTGTTTTTTTGTAGATTTGGGAAACCGCAAGATGCCTTTGAAAACTTGATAATTTAAAAGAGCGGTTTTCCTTTGATATGCTCACATTACTGTTCTGTATTTGCATATCTCGTATTTCATGGAAATATGCATTGATTTACTGATTTCATGAGATTTCTAGATTTGAGAACCGCGGTTATATTTAAAAAGGGAAAATACAATATATTGCTTGAAAAATGTGGTTTCTCTTTATGTGATATTTCGAGGTGTACAACATGGGTTTTCTCGATTCTAAAATATGAGTATAACCGATTCAAGGAGCGGTAGGCACCATCTGTGTGTACATGGTGGACCCAGTGAGGTACCCCGAGGCAAGAAGACTCGTATAGATAGGCGGTGAGCCCGACGGAGGGAGTACTACTTACCGGTGATTGTATAGAACTCGACGGATGTCCGGAGGATAAAGTTTTGGAGTTTTGAGATGAGATATATATGAGGGCCGATCTGAGTATGCGGCACCTGAGATATGAGTATTTGCGTGTCGATGCTGGACATAGATTTCATGATGTTTCGAGTGTCGATGTTGGACACTCAGGTTTCATGATGTGACGAATATGAGGGCCGATCAGTGTGACGGCGCCTGAGATATTGGGATTTGGGGTGTCATTGATGGACACAGGTTTTCCATGATTATGATTCATGCTTGAGGTTTTATATGTTGTCCCATACTCAGGAATTATTTGACATGCACTGTTTCATGTAGTTGTTATATCCTGGCACTATACCTTGATCATGATTTTACTGCATATTCGTACCGCTCTATTTATGCCATCAGATTGCATTTTTCAGATTATCGCTTTTCATGCATACTTGCGATTATCTGTATGGTGTTATTCACTATTCACGAGTTGGCAACTCACCCCCGTTGTGCCACAGTATTTTGTAGGTCTGACCCTCATTGTACTTGCGGCAGGACTTCTCGTTTCATCTACTTCTGCAGATACCGCTGCTGTTGGTCGTGATTTTGGATAGGTGGGTGGTTTTGTGGGTATTCGTATGATCTCATTGTATATCTTATTGTATCTAGAACTCTCAATCCACCACTTTCATGTATATGACGTAGGGACAAGTTTGTGAGGATCGGTGTTGTATTATTTTGTGACTCTGGGTGTCGAGCTCATATGAGCCGGCTATTTTATTTATGTTACACACACATGTAAGTGCACGGCGGCGCCCTGGCCGTCAATCCGACGGCCAAATGCGGAAGCGGTGATAAACTTTAATTTTTACTGAACTGGCAAACCGCCGCACACTAAAACCCGGATCGAACCACTAACTAGTCCTAGCTATCTACAAGAAAGGGAATAGAGATATACCGACGATCCAAGTCCTCCGGTCTTCTCGTCATTGTCCCGATCTCCCGCGGAAGCTCCGGTCTCCACCTCGTCGTCAGAAGTGCACCACATCGCCTACTTCTTTTACGGGCTCCCACCTCAATGCCGAGGCAACTCGGGCACGAAGCCGGCTACTCGACGTGCCCAAGGTTCGCTGTAGAATATGTAGTCCTCAAGTCTCACTTTGGGGTTGTAGGAATTGCCATTGGTGGAGGGATTGAACTTGGAGCTTTTGAGATTGATCTTGTGGGGATTTTGCAATATGAAATGAACCAAAATCCCACACACAAGAATTTGGACAGCCCACTAGGAGCTTGGCCGGCCAATACAAGTGAGGGGAGGGTGAGAATGAGAGTTGTGTTGTAGCAAAGATAATGGGAGCCATCTCATAATCCAAAAGGGAGAGAGAGAGAAGGCAATCATATGGAAAAGGAAATGATCACTCAAACAAAACAACACTCCACCAACCTCACCCCTCATCATCATCAACAACCATGATGACATCCAAAGTCAAGCAATCATGAAAAAGGAAAGTCAAGTGATGGTGCTCATCATGAAAACCATCATGATGCAACAAGATGCAAAGAACCCCCTCCACTAACACTTATTTGCAACAATGCAAATAAGCCCTCCTCCACCAATCTTCGGCCAATGAACGGAACAATGGAAATTGGCCGAAACGGAAAGCAAACTGGCAACTCCAGAAAACTGGTCCCGTAATAAATTACAGGAAAACCCCGATACTGTGCATACACACCCGCATTTGTATTCCGACCGAAATACAAATGCAATGAGACAAAATCTACACTGTACTATACTAGGATCCGGCTTAAACCAAAGCCGGCAAGTAATATCCGTTCGATCCTGATCCGTGCAATACCGCATGTATCTGATCGAACCCTGCCATATATCCATACGGCCACTAGTAAAAACTGTCCGATCCTGATCCGTGCAATACCGCACGTATCTGATCGGACCTTACCATATCTCCATACGGCCTCTACAACCTTTCGCCCGAAAGCTGAGTAACTGAATGTGGGGGACTCTAAAGACTCATCAACACCTTGGTTGTGGATTTAACCACTAGCACGTTAGAGGTATAAGCCAATACATAACGGGCTACCAGGTATTGACCAAAAGGGACGTCTGTGAGCGAACTCAGCCTGACTCCCTACTGAGCCTGTCAGTGACAATATCCGTACAGTCCGGTCCGTTCGTCTATGAGCATCGCATGGCGGGCCTAGGGGGTTGGTAAAAGTCAGACCCCCAAAAGCGGTACAAGTCGTGTCGGAGTGTAGCCCAGAACACCATGAGATACTACTGGAATACCTACCAGTAAATCTCCTTGCCTCGACCGAGGGCTTCGTGTAATGGCTCTCATAGACACAGCACGACCTCACCCCCAATACCGGGAGAGACGAACCCCTGAAGATACGCTCACTGCCTCCATGTGGCTCGGGACTGTACCCAACTAAAACCTGTTTGCACGACTCCTTTGAGCCATGGTAGGGTAGTAATCAAAGTACAGTGGGAACTCACACGAGACAAATGACGATCCCCAGGTCGATGAACTAACCTGTACACATGTCACCAGGGAACTGCCATCTGACGTCTAGTATATGACCAACTGGCATGTTCCCGGCGAGTCCTGTCCGGTGTACTCATAACCCAATGAGCACCTGTATACATCTTAGGTGATCCAACTGACACCAGTGGCTTGTGAAACCGGCCACCGCCCCTCGTCGGGGTCTCGACTGTATACACTAGTCTACTCTGGAGTATCGATGCCCTGTCTCGAAACTCACACGACTAGGGACCATTTAAGGATATGCTTATAGACCCCCAGCTCCCACTTATATGATCGCCCTGATACTGCTGGTGGTCAAGCAAGAATCCTAGGGGCTCTATCAACGTGTAATAGCGACGTGTCAGGTCACCTAAAACAGTACACGATGATAAAGGTAAACCAGATAGCATACTATCATCTCGAGTAAGAATGTCCTACCGGGATAGGTCCTCCATCAATCATTGCAATCACGTACCTGTGACCTAATAATTGACTCTGAGGGCACTATCTCTAACAATCTCCCACTTGCACTCAAGGCTAATTATTGCGATGTCGCATACTCACAGCCCGTGTGATACCGAACAGCCAACTCCTGTACTAGTCAGTCTCACAAAGTCCGTTTGCGAAACTATTGCGTTCGAGGAATAGCCTTAGTGATTGGATCCGCTTTGTTGTATCTTTCTATGTCTCTCCATATCTCAAGTTCGCGGAGAAAGCCATCTCCCGAAAAGAGTAATACCTGTCTTAGAATATGTCTGGATGTCTGATGGGACCTAGCTCATAAATGAACTCCAAATCCAAACTTCTTAGACTGTATCGTCAACTGAACTTAATCAGTATCCTGCGCCATGCCTCCCTCAGTATTGCCTTAGACCACCTGTCCAAAATACTGCCCCTCATCAGAAGGAAAAACTATAACTCTGACAACCTCCTTGTTGTCCAGGTCACCTTGGAAGCCTGGAATGATAACTGTCTCCCGAATGAGGCTGTCGTTATCATATCCCTAGAGCATCCACTTGTGTTCTAGAACTGCTTCCGACTGTTTCTCCAGGATTGGATCAATGTCAACTTATTGCATTTAGTGCAAGAACAACATCTGGTGTGGTACTTGACATCTCATGATTGACTCAATTGCCTGAGCAAGTGATCTGCCAATCATGCACATCCCTCTCCCCTTTAGTCTGTAAGACACCTTTAGAGAGGGTGACTCCATCTTCTGCAGGTAGACTACCGTGCATGGAGTCGTCCATTCTAAATACCCTTAGAATGCTGTCTAAGTACCCTGATTGGGAGACTACCCAAATCTAGATCTAAAACCATAGATCTAGTAACCAGAATGTCTGATATAATGTCCAAGTCCCATGTGGAGAAACCACTGTGTGACGACCAAAGTATAACCGATTGTAGTAAAGGAATTTTACTTTCTACTCTGTGTATGTCATCCAAATACCAGGATATCACACCCTACTACCTTCTCAACAGATCCATCCCCTATTCTGATGAAGTCAAACCTATGACTGTCACGTCAGAAATAGATGATCTATCTCCGCTACTGGTGCTTCAGTCTGTAAATAGACATAAGCTACCTGTCCACCAATGCTTCCGCTGCTCCCACTGACTACGACAACCCTCTGGAAGAGTCATATACACGTACACTTCTGAAGCGAGTTCAGAACGACGCTATACTCATCCTCCTGCCGGGTCTCACAGTCTGGAACAACAGCAATGGCAAGTGTGGGTAAACAAGAACTTCTCTGTCACCGTCCTTGAGGCTACCGGAGTACCTCTCGGGTGCCTGAAGTTACCCACCTTATCTGCGGAGTGGCTAATGGAATGTCAATCCAGATTGAATCTTTAGGTTCCTTATCAAATCTTCAGTAATCGTTTGTGGTTCTGGAATCACTTCCAGTTCTACCATACTCCCACTACTGTTTTCTGAAAAAATCCATTTTTATTAAAACTGTGGCGAGTCTAGAACAATATTGCTATTGTTCATCCAGATGGTAGAAAGTCAACCCGCGTCATAGCCTGGGTCAACCCACAAACAGCCATTACAGAAACGTGCCTTGAGTTGTCCAGTGTCTGGTTTTAAGCATAAGCCGGACAACTCCCCGTACCTTAACATCGTTAAGATATGAACTGTTCTATATCCCATATAGGACCAGAGGCACTGATTTAATTGAACCAGATTCAAATCATGCAACTGTCTCCAGTGCATGTCAACTAAATGGAAGGAGGTCGATCAGCGTTACTCAACTTAGGAATGCTTCCAATTATGAGTAACCTGAAAAAGAAGCAAGTTCTCTTAGTCATTACTATCAACTTAATACCGTACACAAGTATCTACATCTTCGATCTCTTTGAAGAATCCCGATACTTGCTACATTTGGTTATCTACTCTATTCAAATACCTATAACTTCTCAAAATTCGGATCCTGTGTTTCCACGAAACACCTGTCTAAAAACTAGAGAAGTCATAAGTAAACCGAATATAGTACGAGGACCTACCCCTCTGTCCTGATGGACCCTGGACAACATACAATACTCTGTATAAGTCCCTTGAGTCTGATAACTCATTCACTGTGTGTCGTAGGTTGAAAACTGTACTTATGGTTAAGAAAAATTACACCGCTGTTTAATACTCCTTACCTAACCATCCACTGATATAGGTAAATGTCGTAGACATAATTTCAGAAAGGTATATCTCACTCTATGAAAATAGACGTACAGATATATCAATTTGAAATTGGTGCATAACAGCGGATATTCAAAACCAAATATTTGCCAACCGGCAAACAGCCCAGGTGATTTCCTCAAATATCACCGATTACAACGAATCCCGATATAATGAGGATAATCACCCAATTCCCAATAACTTACTCCCACTCATCATCTGTAAAACCATACAGATGTGAGAATCATACCTGGTAAATACATACCCTGGAGCAAGTGCCTAATCGGGAAATCAGTTTTCCTTTAACATTACACAGTGAAACTGAAACATTGAAATGTTTCGTTGGGGTATCCTGGTATTCCTAGTAATGCCTCTTCCAGGTTCACGACTGTAACCGTATAATTCTTTGCCACCTCTCCAAATCCCTTCTTATGTCTTTAGTCTTTACCTTCTGTACACCCCTTTAGGCCAAATGGTTTTCTTCCTTCCCTACCGTTCGGCACCAGCCTATGGTTTGGAAGAAGACTATCCAATAAGCATAATGGGTGTACTGTCCCAATCCTAGGAACACTCGCAATGAGAGAGGGTGAAGATAAAAGACAACCGAATAAACCTTATTCTTATTTCTCCTGGACCAGAATCCATCCCCGAACTGGAACAAGTTCCTTTCGAGTTCGTATATAACCATACGATGGAGTATCCAAATAAACTGTGGATCTTCGTAGTGATACGGAGTGTCCTGGAGAAATACAAAGGTGATTTAGGATTGACGAAGGAATACTTGGCTTGGTCGTGAATATCTGTTGCAATTTACTTTGCCCTCTTACTAATCCCTTGCTTTGTCTTAACCTAATACCTTCTGCACACCATCGTTATGCTAATTGGTTTTCTTCATTCCCTACCGGTCGGCACCTGCCTATGGTTTGGAAGAAGACTATCCAATTTGCGTAATAGGTGTACTATCTCCTAAACCAAGGAGTGCTCGCAACTTGAGAGAAGGTAAAAAGGAAAAGACAACTGAATAGTCCTATCCGTTTCCTCCAGAACCTGAAACCATCCTCGAATAAATTCTTTCGAGTTCGTATCTAACCATACGATGGTTTTGTCCAATGGAAGTGGACGTTCGTAGTAAAACGGGGTGTCCTGGAGAAAAGGGTAAAAGTAGGAGTGGCAATGAGGTTTGCAACTCTGACAATCCAAAAGCCAGTGTTAAGAAGGTTCGGTTAATTTGGTCTCTGAGTCATAGTCTTAGGGTCTGGTCATTGGTCGCTGCCAAAGAGAGAGAGAAAAGAAATACTCAGCGTGCACTCTAACCTAGATCAGAATGGTTACCAATTTATCTAATCAGGAAACCTCCCACTGTACCTCAAATTCTCCTCCAAACCTAAAAGAAGAATTAGTCGGGAACACCCGAGGAGTAAACTAACTCATCAGTGGGAATCGGGATCCAACTATCATCGCATGATAACGTGACGGAATCCGCTCACGTCATCACACTCCAGAAGGTATGCGCGTATCTGGCAAGTTTCAGTTCTTTTGAAACTCCCGATGTGATTTCTGCCCCATGCTCTTATGACCTTGACTTTGGCCAACATATCATAAGTCACATGTCAAGTTCTACCCGTCATTCTCCAGGTTAATTTGATTCCACCCGTACCTACCCTTGACTTTGGCCAAAATGGCAGTACGACTGTCCCAAACCAACGCATCTATCTATGCTGCATATGAATACCCCAATAGCTACCAAACACTGTGCCTTGACTTTGGCCAACATACACAGCTTGAATACTATTGACCACCCATATGAAACGACGGAGGGCTACGAATGGTTTCTGGCGAAAACCTTTAACGTAAAGAACTTGATATCGTTGAAGGAACTGATAGCTTTTTGAAAATATAGTGACGAAAACCGTTGCTAAAGAGGTCACTCCCGGTGAAGGGATCTCGGCTCTTTCCCCGTAGAATGGGGTGCAGGATATTCCAAATGAATACCACGATGCAAAGCAAAAGTAATCGGCTATAGTGAAGTTAATGCCCTGACGCAAACTTCTGTCTAAGGGGTCACTCCCGGTGAAGGGATCTCGGCCCTTGCCTCGTCGACTGAGGAGCAGGATATTCCAACTGAATACCACGATGCAAAACAAAAGTGAACGTCCTTGCAATAACAGCTTTTTGAAAAGTGTTCCAATAACATCAAATTAGGTTTGTTTTTAACTTGCATTGATCCGAATCAATGCAGTCCCATCAATTGATCACACCAAAAAAGAACGAAAATATACTGATGTGCGTATATGCCATTCGCATTCGCCACTGGGTCCCGTTAGGTTAGCTAACTAACGACAGAGCGGGGACTGGACTAGCGCGGATGCAAAACATATACAACATCTACTAATATATATACCAATATATTATATTTCGCTCAAGGCGTGAATAAAATGCAACATCACAGAAATGTACAGCATCACAGAAACAATACAGATATCTGGGATCCCCGGGTTTCACAGAGCCGCTGAAACCCGACGTTCCCCTGGTCGTGTGGATAGCCTGTGCAATGAAATCCTAGACCCCTACGGGCGCGGCAAGTCACCCGCCAAAACCTGAAGCGAGGCAGCCCCCTTCAGCACCGTGAATGGACCACCCAGCACTTCACGGAATCCGGTAACTTGGGCACCCCTCCTGTGTCAACCTATACCCCCTACGAGTGCGGCGAATAGCCCGCCAATCCTAGAGTGAAGCCCCCTCCGTCCCAATGCCATGAGATGCGGGCTTGTTGCCCTCTAGAACCCGGCTGTCTGTGCACCCCTCCGCGGGGCAATCCTAGTACAGAAAGTAAAATATATATACAACGGGTACATCGACCGCAACCTGGCCGTGCCCCAAAATAATAATACAAACAGGCAGTGACGGCGGTCCACATGTCGGACGCTCGCCCCGCAATATCAAATGTACATAATACAACCACAACTGTACTAGCATTGCATCCAGGCTATCCCCCACGACCGATCCGCAACATCACAGCAAAAACAGAACATCAACGTGAAAGTCACGTTCGCAAATCCGTCTAACCGGGCTATAGCAGTTAGACCGGATTTACCGATCGAGTGACATTCACGGTCGCAGATATAATGTAAATACTGTGAAATAATGTGTTTAAAATATCCGATCAATCAAAAATTAACAAGTGGGCCCCCAAGCAATACTGTAGCACTCACAGAAATTCTGGGCCCAATTTTAATATTCCAAAACCCCTAAAATCTCCCTAGAAGCCCACTGTAAAAAACCCAACCCACTGATTCCTCCATACTGCGGCGGAACCGCAGCCACAAGTGGGTTTTGGCCGCGGTTCCGCGCTATGGTTAGAAGATCAGTGCCTCGAATTTGTACAGTAGTTTTACAATTTCAAGTACATCAATATTTTACAACCTGAAAAATTTTTGGGGACTGAAAAAATTCAACAGAAAACTGATGTGAAGCAATACGGGTTTTGGAACATTCGATCGATCGGAACTGAAAAACACATTACACAAAGCTAGACTATGTTAATGGCGAGGCTCTGATACCATTGTAAGTGCACGGCGGCGCCCCGGCCGTCAATCCGATGGCCAAATGCGGAAGCGGTGATAAACTTTAATTTTTACTGAACTGGCAAACCGCCGCGCACTAAAACCCGGATCGAACCACTAACTAGTCCTAGCTATCTACAAGAAAGGGAATAGAGATATACCGACGATCCAAGTCCTCCGGTCTTCTCGTCATTGTCCCGATCTCCCGCGGAAGCTCCGGTCTCCACCTCGTCGTCGGAAGTGCACCACATCGCCTACTTCTTTTACGGGCTCCCACCTCAATGCCGAGGCAACTCGGGCACGAAGCCGGCTACTCGACGTGCCCAAGGTTCGCTGTAGAATATGTAGTCCTCAAGTCTCACTTTGGGGTTGTAGGAATTGCCATTGGTGGAGGGATTGAACTTGGAGCTTTTGAGATTGATCTTGTGGGGATTTTGCAATATGAAATGAACCAAAATCCCTCACACAAGAATTTGGACAGCCCACTAGGAGCTTGGCCGGCCAATACAAGTGAGGGGAGGGTGAGAATGAGAGTTGTGTTGTAGCAAAGATAATGGGAGCCATCTCATAATCCAAAAGGGAGAGAGAGAAGGCAATCATATGGAAAAGGAAATGATCACTCAAACAAAACAACACTCCACCAACCTCACCCCTCATCATCATCAACAACCATGATGACATCCAAAGTCAAGCAATCATGAAAAAGGAAAGTCAAGTGATGGTGCTCATCATGAAAACCATCATGATGCAACAAGATGCAAAGAACCCCCTCCACTAACACTTATTTGCAACAATGCAAATAAGCCCTCCTCCACCAATCTTCGGCCAATGAACGGAACAATGGAAATTGGCCGAAACGGAAAGCAAACTGGCAACTCCAGAAAACTGGTCCCGTAATAAATTACAGGAAAACCCCGATACTGTGCATACACACCCGCATTTGTATTCCGACCGAAATACAAATGCAATGAGACAAAATCTACACTGTACTATACTAGGATCCGGCTTAAACCAAAGCCGGCTAGTAATATCCATTCGATCCTGATCCGTGCAATACCGCACGTATCTGATCGAACCCTGCCATATATCCATACGGCCACTAGTACAAACTGTCCGATCCTGATCCGTGCAATACCGCACGTATCTGATCGGACCTTGCCATATCTCCATACGGCCTCTACAACCTTTCGCCCGAAAGCTGAGTAACTGAATGTGGGGGACTCTAAAGACTCATCAACACCTTGGTTGTGGATTTAACCACTAGCACGTTAGAGGTATAAGCCAATACATAACGGGCTACCAGGTATTGACCAAAAAGGACGTCTGTGAGCGAACTCAGCCTGACTCCCTACTGAGCCTGTCAGTGACAATATCCGTACAGTCCGGTCCGTTCGTCTATAAGCATCGCATGGCGGGCCTAGGGGGTTGGTAAAAGTCAGACCCCCATAAGCGGTACAAGTCGTGTCGGAGTGTAGCCCAGAACACCCTGAGATACTACTGGAATACCTACCAGTAAATCTCCTTACCTCGGCCGAGGGCTTCGTGTAATGGCTCTCCTAGACACGGCACGACCTCACCCCCAATACCGGGAGAGACGAACCCCTGAAGATACGCTCACTGCCTCCATGTGGCTCGGGACTGTACCCAACTAAAACCTGTTTGCACGACTCCTTTGAGCTGTGGTAGGGTAGTAATCAAAGTACAGTGGGAACTCACACGAGACAAATGACGATCCCCAGGTCGATGAACTAACCTGTACACATGTCACCAGGGAACTGCCATCTGACGTCTGATATATGACCAACTGGCATATTCCCGGCGAGTCCTGTCCGGTGTACTCATAACCCAATGAGCACCTGTATACATCTTAGGTGATCCAACTGACACCAGTGGCTTGTGAGACCGGCCACCGCCCCTCGTCAGGGTCTCGACTGTATACACTAGTCTACTCTGGAGTATCGATGCCCTGTCTCGAAACTCACACGACTAGGGACCATTTAAGGATATGCTTATAGACCCCCAGCTCCCACTTATATGATCGCCCTCATACTGCTGGTGGTCAAGCAAGAATCCTAGGGGCTCTATCAACGTGTAATAGCGACGTGTCAGGTCACCTAAAACAGTACACGATGATAAAGGTAAACCAGATAGCATACTATCATCTCGAGTAAGAATGTCCTACCGGGATAGGTCCTCCATCAATCATTGCAATCACGTACCTGTGACCTAATAATTGACTCTGAGGGCACTATCTCCAACAACACACACACACACACACACACATACTTGTTGTAGGTGTGTTCCTCCATTTGGCGTGAGTTGCTCCCGTTTGGGATGCTTTATATTCATTCTATATTTGTACCCGTTTGTGACTAGTTTTTACAAAGGAGATGCTGCCGAAATTTCTAAGAAACTTAATTAAATTGAAATTTTTAGATGACATAACAAATGTTTAAATGTTTTACTATTCTATCTTTTCATGGTTTAGATTTCTGGGTTTTTCAGCTTACTTGAATTACGTTACGCCTTTAGACGTTGCGTGATTTAAGTGCTGGCCGCGTTCCTAAATTGGGTCATGACAGATTGTGCCACTGCCAAATGCCTCACATTATTTTCGATGGATAACGTCCATCTGAAGCAGAATGAGAAGATGGATGTTCAATCCATCTTTCTCCATACAAAGGAGTTGTATGGAGAGCAATCTCGTACCATGCGCTACGAGGCATCTAGAAAGTTGTTTGAGATGAGGATGGTTGCTGGCACATCGGTAGGTGATCATGTATTGAAGATGATAGCTCTTATTGAAGAACTTGAGGGCTTCATATGGACAATGGAGAACAAACTGTATATTGATATTGTTCTACAGTCTATCCCCCTGCATTTGCTCCATTCATAATAAACTTCATTATGCATAGCATGGAGAAGTGAATTCCTGAACTTCTCAATATGTTGAGAAGTGAAGAGAGCACGCTCAAGGCGAAGACTCCCTCTCTGATTGTTGGGCAATCTTCTTCTTCCGTCCCAAAAGTCAAGGCTAAGGGATGGAATAAGAAGAAACCTACCAAACCGAGAGGTGGAGTCAAAGAGGCAAAAGGGAGAGACAAATCCAGGGCTGAGGAGTAAGGAAAAGGGGAATGTTTCTACTGAAAAAGGTCGGGACACTGGAAGCGAAATTGTGTTGATTCTCTTGCTGATCTCAAGAAGAAAAAGCATGGTGATGCTTTCGCTTCAGGTGTGTTCATGAGAAACTGTTTTTCTATAAACTCTCCTTCCTGAGGATTAGATACTAGTTTGGGTTCTCACATCTGCAATTGTATGCAGCGGTTGAGAAATAGCGAAGTTTTGAAGACTGGTGATCACACTCTCCGGGTTGGAAATGGTTCCAATGTACATGCAGTATCAGTGGGAGAGTATCACCTGGGGTTGCCATCAAGATGTATATTAGTTTTGAACCAGTGTTATTATGTACCATGTATGCTATGTAATATAATATTTGTTTCTTTGTTGGAAAATGAAGGATATGATTTTGCGCCGCAGAATAATGTTATGAACATTAACCTACATCAAAAGTTGATTGGGTATGGTATACTAAATAATGGGATATACGTTCTAAATCAACACACAGTTTTCAACATACAACACACTAATAAAAGAAAATTTTCGGATATAAATGAAGCTTTTCTTTTACGTTGTAGACTTGGTCATATTAACGAAACAAGACTAAACAACCTACATAAAGATGGACATTTAAATCCCATTGAATATAAATATAATGTGACTTATCAATCTTGTATCAAGGGTAAAATGACCAAAACTCTATTTGTTGGACACGGAGAAAGAGCTACTGAACTCTTAGGCCTTATACATAATGATGTATGCGGACCAATGTCTACACATGCCAGAGACGGTTTTTCTTACTTCATATCTTTTACTGATGATATCTCAAGATTCGGACACATGTTCTTAATAAAGAATAAGTCTGAAGCTTTCAAGAAATTCAAAGAGTACAAACATGAAGTAGAAAAGAAAATCGAATTGAGCATCAAGAAACTTCAATCAGATCAAGGTGGAGAGTACTTAAGCACAGAGTTTTCGGAATTCCTAAAGGAGAATGTGATTCTCTCTCAGCTCACTCCCCCTTACACACCACAGCACAACGATGTGTCAGAACGGTGGAATCGTACCCTATTAGATATGGTGCGATCCATGATGAGTGATGCTGAGTTACAACTCTCCTTTTCTGGTGTGCATTGGAGACTGTAGCATATCTTTTGAACAGGGTGTTAGATATGTATGCCCCAGAGGCCAGTATTGTATATGTATATATATGGATGCTAGGGATATGTATGTACAGGACAATCTTGCTAAGTTTTTATAGTATATTATTTCAGTTGTCTTTATCTGATATGTGTATTTGTTTTTATTGATGCTATATCCAGCTCGCACATATCGATAAAGACATGATACGGTAGTATACTATTATGGTTTGTATTTATCTTAACATGGCATATGTTATACTCGTTATTACATATTGCAGTTATATGTTGATAAAACCCGTAGGATCTTTCTTGACTACCTGCGTTGTGATGGTGATCATACTTGTGGGATCAGGGTAGTCCATAAGCACATTCTTAAATGGTCCCTACTTGCCTGAGTATCGAGACTGGGCATTGATACTCCACAGTTCACTAGTGTATATGTTTCTAGCCTCGTTAGGGGATGGTTGGTCCCGCAGCCATTGGTTTTATGCACCTAAGATCGTATACAGGTGCTCACTGGGTGTGAGTTCACTGGACAGACTCACCGAGAACTTCCAGATGGTACTATACCTATCGTCAGATGGATGTTCTCAGGTGACATGTATACAGGTTAGTCTTCGGACTTGAGATCGGCATTTGTCTCATGTGAGTTCCTACTGGGCTTTGATAACTACCCTACCACGGCTCTACTGAGTCGTGCAAACAGGTTTTGGTTGGGTATAGCCCCAAGCCATATGAAGGCAGTGAGCGATTGTTGGGGATTTGTCTCTACCGGTATTGGGAGTTGATATCACACTGTGATCGATTGGTCAGGACCATAAGACCTTAGCCAAGGCAGTTGGGATTTACTGATAGGTTGATCAGTACTTTCCCGGATTGGTTTTGATCCACATCAGCATGAATTATCGGTTTATTAGGGTCTGATATATACCACCCCTATACCCGGTATGCGATACTCTTAGACGAAGAGACCGGAGTGTACGGAGGTTGTCACGGTTAGGCTCAGTAGGAGTTCGGACGAATTTGCTCGTTGGCTTTCCTTTTCGACAGGTACCTGGGTAGCCGTTACGTACAGTTAGTGCCGGTGACGTGCTTGTGGTTAAACCCACTGCCAGCGTACTGTTGAGTCTTTAGAGTCACACATAGAAGGTTTCCCTGCTTCGGGCGAAATGATGTAGAAGCCGTATGGTTTTACGGCAGGGTTCGATCATCTACGTACACTTTTGCACGTATGATGTTCGGGCGGATAATACTAGCGGGCTTTGGTTTAAGCGGAATCCTAGTATTATATTCTTGGATTTTTTTCTCTTTGTATTCGTATTTTTTGGAATACGGATACGGGTATGTATATACAGTGAGGGGCATTCTTGTAATTGTACAAGATGCTTCTAGAAGAAGACACCTCATTATTTAGACTTACCATTTTCGTTAACGGATTAATTAGGTGGAGAAATGAGGTGTGCATTTTCCTTAAATGAAACATGGCTAGCTTGATGACTCATGTTATGACTCATGGTTTACTATTCTTCCATGGTTGATATTTTGTGGAGATATTTTTGCTTGCATTATTATCTCATTGAATTAGCCATTCTTCATTTGCTCAAGCTCACTCTAAACTCTCATCTTCTCCTTACTCTCTTCTTCTAATGCTAACCCTAATTGTCTCATAAGTTAAGAAACCTAGGGTTAGTGAGACAAAGCATTCCATAATCACTCTCTACACAATCTAGTCTACCTATATTAGCCAGCTAAGTATTCTAGTTATCTCAATTAGGTGGTAGGAGCTCTTAGTAGGTACTCTCGGGTGGATCATCATTTACATGAGGAGGCAGAAGTTCAAGCTTGATCCATACTTTCATTGAGGAGCTTAAGCAGAGGATCAAAGACCAGAAGGACTTGGTTTCTTTGGGTATACTTTCTCTCATAATTGATAGAACCCTATTTTGCTAGTTAGGTTTATGGTAAAGATCTGGGTTTAGTGTTATTCTAGCGCCAAGTTTCGTATTGTTCTAACAATTTTGTTCCGCATTTGGCAATAGGAGACGGCCGGGGCGCTAGCGTAACCCTTCATGTTATCAGACAACCCATATAACCTATACTAGCCAGTTCCAACGTGTTTAAGATATCGATCGACTGATTTTTTAAAAAATGAGAATCAAAAATCACACTTTCTGTCGAATTTTTAAAGTGGTCTAAAAATCATTTTCTGGATATTAATAATCCATGCACAAATTTCGATCAACTGATGAAATTTTAAATCACGATCTTTACATACGACCATAGAACCGCCACAGAAAATTCCTTTTCGCGGCTGTTCCGCCACCGTATTGACGTATCTGTGTATCATTTTTCTTTTGGTATTTCTCTGTGATGACTTGTGATTTTTGAGATGTTTATTTTTTTGGGCCCAGATCTTTTTTCAGTACTGGATTAGAACTTGGGGACCACTTGGAAAAGTTTAGTCGATCGAAATTTTAAAATACATATTTTTCTATCAGTACTTAATTTAGCATCTGCGGCCATTAATGTCATTTTATCGGTAAACCCGTATAATTGCTATATGTCCTTTTAGACGGGTTTGTGGACATGACATTCACATTGATGTTCTGTGATTGTGCTGTATTATGCTTGGACTGTCGTGGTGGATAGCCAGTGGTGCAATGATTTAGTACAATTTATATTCTTTTGTACATTTGTTTTTGCGGGGCGAGCGTCCGACATGTGGACTGCCATTACTGCCTGTTGTACATTATTTGATTGGGCCACGACTGGGTTGAGGTCAATGTCACCATTTGTATATATTATTTTCTTTTTCTGTACTAGGATTACCCCACGGTGGAGTGCACGAATAGCCGGGTTCTAGAAGGCAACAAGCCTGCATCTCATGGCGTCGAGATGGAGGGGGCTTCAATCTAGAATTGGCAGGCTACTCGTCGCACTAGTAGAGGGTATAATTTGACCCACGAAGGGGCGCCCAAGTTACTGGATTTCATGAAGTGCTGGGTGGCCCATTCACTTTGTCGAAGGGGGCTGCCTCACTTCTGGTATTGGCTGGTAACTTGCCGCACTCGTAGGTGTCCAGGTTTTTATTGCACTGGCTATCCACACAATCGGGAATGTCGGGTTTTATTTGCGGCTCAAATGAAACCCGGGGCTACAAGATAATCCACCATTCTGTATTGTTGGCTGAGACTCTCAGATGTTGCTTATTATCATGCCTGGGACGAATGTTATATATATTTATATATATACTAGTAGATGTTGTATATGTTTTGCACCCGCGTTAGTCCAGCCACTGCTCTGTCGTTAGTTATGTAACCTAACAGGTGATAACGGGCCCCGTGGTGAATGCGGATGGAATATACGTACATTGATTTTCGTTCTTTTCTGGTGTGATAGGATTAATTGATGGGACCGCATTAATTTTGATTAATGCAAGAAAATAAGCCTAAAAAATGTTGTTGGAACAAATTTCGAAAAACTACAGTTATATTCTTTCGCTTTGCATAGTGGTATTCGACTGTGAATATCCAGCACCTCATTCCACGAGGCAAGAGACGAGAACCCTTCACAGGGAGTGACCTCTTGAGAAAAAGTTTATACTGTAGATTACTCGATTTTTTCAAAACCAGAAGTTTTCAAAAGCGGAGCCTAAACCACTCATTTTCAAAAACTGCTCAGGTTCCTTCAACGATATCAAGTTCATTAAGTTAACTTGTTTTTTTCCAAAAACTCATCCGTAGCCTTCCGTCATTTCTTTCAAGTGTTGATTAGTATTCGTGCTGCGTATGTTGACTGTGTCAAGGCGTAGTGCACGGTAGCTGAGAAATACCTGTTTGTTGCATATTCTGCGATTGGTTAGGACAGTTGTATGACCATTTTGACTGTGCCAAGGGTGATGCAGGTGGGTCTAATGCAATCCAGGACAATGACGGGTTGAACTTGACTAGAGAATTATGACATATTTACAGTGTCAAGGTCATAAGCCGTTAGCGGCAAAAACCTCATCGGGAGTTTTAAACATACAGGAAACTTGCAGATTTAGCATACCTTCGGAAGTGTGGTGACTACAGTAGATTCCATCAAGGTTATCACACAATGATAGTTGAATCCCGATCCCTAGTTGGGTTACGGAAGTGCCCCAGCCATCAACCGTGACCAAATGCAGAACAAAAATTTTATAAATGGGCGCTACCACAACCCGCTTACCGGATCTTCCCTTAACCTTAAACTAGCAAGCAAATAAAGAGGAGTTAGATGGTTATACCAAACGGATCATGTCCTTCGGCCTTCCATCTTACTCCTTAGCTCCTGATCGAACGCTTTTGGCGTGTCGGATGTTCAAAGTTCTAAAGTTATAACCGCGATCAGGACGGTGTCGCTTCGCAGCTAGCCGGTTGAGCACGGGTCGATCCACAGGGAGATGGTTATATGTCCGTTCTTGTCTTAGACGAGTCAATAAAGAATGTGTATATGTTTGTTCAATTCTAACCTATGTGTTATATGCAAGAATAAAATTGTTAAGAAAAAGATACGAAAGTGTAAGCTAAAGAAATTCGCACTCAAAACCTTTGAGCCGAGTCTTAACCAATTGAAGCTAGAGCAATCGGCAACAACGTGGATTAGGGGTACTTAAGCACGGTATTCGTGGAATCCGGCTTATTGACCCTTGTCCGTCCGTTCTTGTCTCTTGCTTTCGCCTCCGGCCAAACCGAACGCAACCGGTCGCGGTTAGGAATCACCGTTACCTTGGTAGGGTAGGCTGCCTTACGGAGCGCTTGCGTAACGTTTGGGCGGAGTTCAAAGGAAAATAACGGGAAAAGGAAATGAGGAAAGAAACCTTAACTTACAATATTGTATTTATTCTTAACAACAACATATTACAACCATTCACAAAACGAACCAAAAAGAGCAAAAGAAAAGATAAATAAAGAAAAGAAAAGATTACAAACAGGTAATTAAAAGTGCATGGAATTTATGTGCATGAAAGTAAAGCAATGTAATAAAAAGCAAGAAAGAAATAAGTAAGAAAATAACAATAAGAACCATAGAACCAAATACACGACATGGGTTCAATAACCAAATCTTTAACTTGTAAGCTTACTTAAGAGGTTGCAAGATCAAAAAAAGGCAAAGAACTCATGGAGAATGAAGCACAAAAGAGAGAACAAAATGATACAACCCCTTGAGATAAGCTTAAACTTCTAAGCTCACTTAAGTGGTTGCAAGATCAAGTTATGGTAGAGAGCTCAAGGGGGAAGCTAAGCAAAAAGAATGATACAAAATAACCCTCATCTTCATTTAACATCCACTCAAAAGCTCTCACAACAATTTAATGGAGGGAAGATGAAGAAGAAGAAGAAGAAAACTAAAACTAACAAAAAGAGAGCATGAAAAGAACACCAATGGCTTGGCAAGTTCTGGGCAATTTATAGGCAGGAAACAGAGAACCTAGGGCAATATTCTGACCCTACATGATATTACCAAACTGCCCTCCAAAAATCATCAATTGAAGAGTCTATACGGCCGCGGTTCCGCGGCCTAAGCAAGCTTATGCCGCGGAACCGTGGCCATAAAGAGGAATTGGTGCCTCGTTTTTTGTGGTATTCCCTAGTTCTCTGTACTCTTCAGTGTGGTATATGTTGTTTCTCAGAATCTCTTCACAATTCTTCCAGAATTTCAGTAGATCAAAAGGTGATGTGATGTGGATCTTTTGCCATGATTTCTTCGAGCTCCGTGTATATATGATGAATCTTGTATTGGCATTGAGTTTTGTGCATTAAAATGACATCAATTTGCCATTTTGTCCCTTAAACTGGTGTGCGGCAACATACGGATAGAGAGCGGAGAACCGTGTTTTATCTGTGGTTGGCAGTAATCCAGAATTTGTCGTACTATTCCATGAATTTCACTGTTTAGAGCTGAGAACCAGTGTCCTGCATTTAACTAGCAAACACGGCTCAAGAGTACCTACCGATAAACAAACGAGCGTAAGAATGGGCGGTATAAAATACAATATTCTGGTATGAATAAATACCCCTAAACTTAACATTTGCTCGTCCCGAGCAAAGCCAATTTATTCACAAAAATTCCTAACCTCACTTTCGCAGGGAATGCGATTGCACTGAGCATGTGCAACAAGCCGTTAAACCTCTAGGTGTCCCTAGTATGAGGAGTGTTTTCTCTTGAGGGTTTTCAACGGATACTATCCACAAAATCCGGTCAAGCTAGTTTTACAAAATAACTATGATTCAAACCCTAAAGTTTTGTTTCAGAAAATAACAATTCTATTATCCTAAGTCTAGACTATCGAACCTTTATTTTTCACACCTCGCTTCTTATTTAACTTAAGATTTTATATGTCTTTACGTGCAGTGCAAATAGTGTCGTTAGGTTCCAGAAGGATCGATTAAAGTCATCATGTCACACAATAAATCCCAGATAACAATTTTAAAAGGATCACGTATGTTTTATAAAGAGTTAAGCATTTTTCAAGTTTCGTTTTCCAGTAAGGTTTCAACTTCAGAATTTCTATCTTCCTTAACAGGAAACTAGGTCTTATTTTTCACTCCACCTTTTTCTTGTTTTCATTCATACACACCTCTGTGAACGTGCAATAGTTTTTATCATAGAATAAAACCTTTATATCTCCGCTAGAAATATTTTTTTATAAAAACCTGTCTTTTGTCAAGGTTATTCTCACACAAAGAACCGTTAGGAATTTTAACTCGGAGAGAACACTTGCTTGACTTTGTTTTAATCTGGACTTTCTAGGCTTCTTAACGAGCTTTGGGCCAATGCACCCAAACCAGTTGGCTTTAGGGCATTAGGTGTAGAAACACCCCAGCGGACTTAATTACTCAAGTTACCTAGGCCCAAAAACAAAAGACAATTTAGCGTAAAAATCATGATGATTCAATGCGAACGGAGATATAACCGGCGGTTCAATTATTTTTTTGGATACAAGACGTGTTTAGTGGGTTTGGTGTGTAATCATTCCAATCAAGTTCCAGATGGGTTATTTTTCAGACTTAGTTCCAATTAAGGCATCAATAACATTCCTTCATATTCACTTCACTTCATAAACTATTCTTGATATTACTTATTTCAGAACAAACCTATTTGATCCTCAGAAAATCATTTATCCATTTAAAAGTTTTTAGATACAAAAGACTTGTCATCTCACGACACGTGTAGTGTGATGTAAAGACGTATATCAGCTTTAGTTAACTTTAAAGGAGAGTTATCTTTCAGGTTTTCAAAATCTAAAAATAAGATTTAGTTATTCTTATCTTATCAAACAAAACCGTCGAAATGTTGAATCAGAGTTCTCCCACTAGCTAACTTGACAGAAAAGTTTTTATGTTTTTAGAAAATTTTCTGATTTTTATGGATTTTATGGATTTTAATATGCAAATACAAAATATACATATGATTGCGAAGGTTAGAAATGCGTACCGAGCGTACCCCCAAACTTAAACTGGACAGTGCCCTCACTGTCAGGCTACACCAAGAGGGTCAAAATTGTCAGCGCTATCCCTAAAACAAATTATATACAAAACAAAAATATATACACAAAAAGGGTCCCCCCCAAACATAAGTGAAACCGTGTTTCCACTGTTAAGTGTTGAAGTTCAGGATTAGGGGGGAAAGAGAATAGTATCAATCTATACAAGGCCTTACACAGACCAAAAGTTAAAACCAACCATTCAAAGATTTTATCGTTATAAAGCGACGGTTGGTGAAAGAATAGAGTGTAGAGAAAAGAAATAAGAAACACGCGAGACCGTGTGGGGATAGAAGTGGCGTCCGGCCTTGGTGGAAGAGAAGAATGACAGATGGGAGAAAGAAGTGGAATACGAACTTGAGGGTGGAAATGGAGCGAATAAATTATCACAATTTGTGATGACCGTTGTGTAAAAAGCGATTGTGCTAATCTATTAACCCGTCGAGAAATGGGGTCAAATCCCTCAAGATTCGTGAGAAACCATGGGTACGCCGAACTTGGTAAACCAGACACTAGAAGTGAAAATGATACGGTTTCTTGCAATGTCGGAACGATGGAAAGGATGGAGGTAGGTGATTGAGGAAGGTTATCGGTTAAAGGTTCAGCAGGGTGTACACAGTCAATGAAAGGAACAGGATGAATTGGAAAATCCGACTCATCAATTAAAACTGGTTCATCCTCAAAAATATCCTCAATAGTCTCCTCAAAGTTAAGCACATCCATGCGTTTATCCTCATAATCCAGACGCATATAGGGTTCGGGAAAAACATTTAATGACTCGGGATGATGAATTGGAGAGAAAAACTCAGCTAAATCTACGGGTTCATCATCCAAAATATTCCCAGCGTCAATATCCTCAATCAAGTGAAAATCTATATTCTCAGATACCTCAACAAAAGCATGGATATCAATGAATTCAGGTTCTAAGATGGAGGTGTAGAGGTCAAAAGGGTTGGGTGCGGTTTCACTCGAAAGGGACCCTTCACAATCGGGCAAATCAAACACTACAAGGTCACACAACCCATTATCTGTTCTATCGTCAATTGATAAATCATTTGGGACACTCGATAGACTTTCAAAACAGGAGTTGTGGGATTCAAGTTGAAACGGGTAGGTTTGATTTGGAAGGGTATATGGCTCACTCTCTCTGCTCAAATTCTCAACCTGTCCAACCGCCTCTTCATACATTGGAAAATATGGAGCTAGTTGAAAACTAGCTACCGGGTCACTAGGTTGTATGAGGGCAGCCATGGACGCATTCAAATCCATCATCTGTTGGCCCTAAAATCTTCCAAAGACTGTTCCAGAATAGACATAGGTTGTGAAGGGGTTTCAGTGAAAGATTCAAAGTTGTTTTGGTACTGGAAACTCCCAAATGACGGTTCAGAAACAATGTCTAGGGAAGGCGCAAAAGTTGGGTAGGATTGGTAGGAATTGAATGGCTGGATAGGGGTAGGATCAACATTTGGATACGGAGGTGAATGGAATTGTTGATCCCAAGAATTTGAAGTGGTGAAAGGAGTGAAAGATCGGCTATGAGATTGTTCAATATGTTCAGCGATGGACAAAGGACGACATGCAAAAGGGGTATCAACATAAGCGGGTGCGGGAGGTTGAAAAGGTTGATACAAAGTGGAATGCGGAGGGCAAGTGTTTATCCTAGACGCGTCTATGCGATCTTTCAATGACATTTTGGGCATGGAGGGGTCGTTCGTTGTTCGGCCAAAGCAAGAACCGTAAGAAGTAATGTCTGGTTGTGGGTACCAAAGTTCAGCAAGAGTTTTGCGATGTGGGGTACCCATGATATGAAGAGAGAAAGAAAGAAAGGCAGAGAAAAGGAGGGGAAAAAGAATGTGATTTTTTTAATTAATTTTTTAGTTAGCTATTAACAAAAGATTGAAATATACATACAAAAAGAATCTGGACCAAAAACAATCACGACACAAAAATACCACACACCTAATCGTTCTAGGGTTCACCTAGGTCAACTAGACCTGCTCCAGAACTTGATTGTCGAAGTAAAACTGTGTCGAGAAACGGGCTCAAGATACACTGATCACGAGGCCAGGTAAGTGCAGAGATAAGGGGAGATTTTCCGACGCTTTCACGAAGGTCCTTAATTAAATAACCCTTTCTCTTTTGGCGGTTTCGCCGTTAACACTTTCCTAGACACCCCGTAAACATTGTACTGTTAAGCGAGGTTCTAAACACAGTTAACTTGTCCTAGTGAGCGCGAAGTCCTTAAGGCTTAAAGTCTAGATTCTTTTAAAGTTTGTGCGGGTAAACGTTATGCTCAAGTTCGTGATTTGTGGGCCACGGAAAAGGTGCAGAAATCCTTTACCGTATGTTGTGGGGTTCGCTTGCCCTTAAGTCCGTATTAATGTATGCAATGCACAATTCAATAAAAATTCTATAAAGAATCAAACAGTCGTTTTTTAGTTTAAGCACGGCACTGCAACAAATACGGGTTAGTCAATTTTTTTTTCGGCGTTTGGTAGCGACTTGCAAAGAATCCTGCAAAGATATTATAGTGGATGCGTCGGATTTGAGAAGAAGGTGTTTAAGAAATACGTACCGTTAAGTTTTTGGGTTAGGAAACCCCCGTTGAATCAATTCCGGTAAGCTTGAAAAAGTTCGCTTGCGCGGGTCAAACTACCCGAATCTTTGGCACTGTACTTCGTAATCACCTTAATCTTGAACGTACACTTTGCTCCCCACAATCGCAGTTTGCAAATTTTAAAAATTCTGCAGAAAATACAGTATAGTGGAATTCACAGAGACGATAAAAGAAAAGAAAAAAGGGTGGAGAAAAAAAAATTGGGCACAGAGGCCTCAATGGGACCGCGGAACCGCCGCGCAAGGCACCTTCTGACCGCGGTTCCGCTGTCAAAATGTTGACTTGGGGATTTTTCTTTGGTCAACGAACTCCACTTCTTCTCGTCTCCAATATAAAAACCTCTGTTTTCTTTTTGGATTATTGAACTTTCTCCAGATTAGCCTGCACACTTGCTCACAAAAATTATCAAAAATAACAAAAAGATTTTTTTTATTAATTATATATATATATATACACAAAAAGAATATTAACCCGAATAACAAGAAAGAAAATACGTTACCGTCTCCCCGGCAACGGCGCCATTTGATCGAACGCTTTTGGCGTGTTGGATGTTCAAAGTTCTAAAGTTATAACCGTGATCAAGACGGTGTCGCTTCGCAACTAGCCGGTTGAGCACGGGTCGATCCACAGGGAGATGGTTGTATGTCTGTTCTTGTCTTAGACGAGTCAATAAAGAATGTGTATATGTTTGTTCAATTCTAACCTATGTGTTATATGCAAGTATAAAGTTGTTAAGAAAAAGATACGAAAGTGTAAGCTAAAGAAATCCGCACTCAAAACCTTTGAGCCGCGTCTTGACCAATTGAAGCTAGAGCAATCGGCAACAACGTGGATTAGGGTACTTAAGCACGGTATTCGTGGAATCCGGCTTATTGGCCCTTGTCCGTCCGTTCTTGTCTCTTGCTTTCGCCTCCGGCCAAACCGAACGCAACCGGTCGCGGTTAGGAATCACCGTTACCTTGGTAGGGTAGGGTACCTAACGGAGCGCTTGCGTAACGTTTGGGCGGAGTTCAAAGGAAAATAACGGGAAAAGGAAATGAGGAAAGAAACCTTAACTTACAATATTGTATTTATTCTTAACAACAACATATTACAACCATTCACAAAACGAACCAAAAAGAGCAAAAGAAAAGATAAACAAAGAAAAGAAAAGATTACAAACAAGTAATTAAAAGTGCATGGAATTTATGTGCATGAAAGTAAAGCAAGGTAATAAAAAGCAAGAAAGAAATAAGCAAGGAAATAACAATAAGAACCATAGAACCAAATACACGACATGGGTTCAATAACCAAATCTTAAACTTGCAAGCTCACTTAAGAGGTTGCAAGATCAAGAAAAAGCAAAGAACTCATGGAGAATGAAGCACAAAAGAGAGAACAAAATGATACAACCCCTTGAGATCAATGACCAAAGCTTAAACTTCCAAGCTCACTTAAGAGGTTGCAAGATCAAGTTAAGGTAGAGAGCTCAAGGGGGAAGCTAAGCATAAAGAATGATACAAAATAACCCTCATCTTCATATAACATCCACTCAAAAGCTCTCAGAACAATTTAATGGAGGGAAGATGAAAAAGAAGAAGAAGAAGAAGAAGAAGAAAACTAAAACTAACAAAAAGAGAGCATGAAAAGATCACCAATGGCTTGGCAAGTTCTGGGCAATTTATAGGCAGGAAAAAGAGAACCTTGGGCAACATTCTGACCCTACATGATATTACCAAACAGCCCCCCAAAAATCATCAATTGAAGAGTCTATACGGCCGCGGTTCCGCGGCCTAAGCGCGCTTATGCCGCGGAACCGTGGCCATAAAGAGGAATTGGTGCCTCGTTTTTTATGGTATTCCCTAGTTCTCTGTACTCTTCAGTGTGGTATATGTTGTTTCTCAGAATCTCTTCATAATTCTTCCAGAATTTCAGTAGATCAAAAGGTGATGTGATGTGGATCTTTTGCCATGATTTCCTCGAGCTCCGCGTAGATATGATGGATCTTGTATTGGCATTGAGTTTTGTGCATTAAAATGACATCAATTAGCCATTTTGTCCCTTAAACTGGTGTGCGGCAACATACGGATAGAGAGCGGAGACCCGTGTTTTATCTGTGGTTGGCAGTAATCCAGAATTTGTCGTACTATTCCTTGAATTTCACTGTTTAGAGCTGAGAACCAGTATCCTGCATTTAACTAGCAAACACGGCTCAAGAGTACCTACCGATAAACAAACGAGCGTAAGAATGGGCGGTATAAAATACAATATTCTGGTATGAACAGCTCCTTGAGGCATGCTCGAACAAAGTTGGCCGCCGGTCTCCCTTCGTCGAAGACGATCCACCCGGGGGACGTAGTAATGGCTCTAGCTTCACATCAAGGATGCAAGTGAAGCAACTAGGGTTTCTAGGTTGCTAATCAAGAAATCCTTGGATGTAGTGAGTGTTCTAAAGTGTTTGGCTATCTCATCTCAGCTCCTCTCTTGATTCTCAACACAAGAGAGGGTTGAGAGGAGGTGATAGATGAAGGTGGAGGAAGCCATGAAACTCAAGAGAGGAGTGAAGCATAAATGGTGAGGGAGACCTCAAAACTCAAGTGAAGAAAATAATGAACCATCCTTAGAGAGTGAAAAACTAATGCTTGGTTTTGTAAAACAATTCTTTTCAATTTTAGAATGGCACCATACTTGAATAGTATGCACAAATGAATTAACATTTCATTTTTGTATACTATACAAGCATGGCCCTCACCATACTTCCCTCAAATCATTGCTACCTCATTTATCCATTTAAATAAATGGTCAAACTAAAATGAGGTGTGCACCTTCTAGAATGTTATCTGTAAAAAATACGGATTACATTCTACTGTATATACATACATGTATTCGTACCGAAATACGCATACCCAAAGAGATAGAATAACATAAAGAACATAATATTAGAATATACATATTGAAATATATATATGTAAATAATTAAATCAATACCTGATTTAATAATCCGGCTCAAATCCGAGCCGGCTTGTATTATCAACTGTCCAATCGAAAATCCAGGTACATAGTACAATCAATCGATCGGAACACTGCACGTATCTAATACGGCTACTATATCATTTCGCCAGAAACAAAGAAACCCTCTGTGTGGGACTCTAAAGACTCGTCAATACGCTGTCATTGGGTTTAACTACAAGCACGTTAGCGGCACTAGCTGTACGTAACGGCAACCCAGGTATTGAGCGAAAGGAAGGCCGATGAGCAAGCTCATCCAAACCCCTATTGATCCTATCCATGACAATCTCCATACAGTCCGGTCTGTTTGTCTAAGAGTATTTCATATCGAGTCTACGGGGGTAGGTAAAGTTAGACCCCTTATAACGCGATATTTCATGTCTCAATGAAGCCAATCACCCAATGAGAAACTACTGATCCAAATAAGTAATTCTCGTCCACCATGGCCGAGGATTTCTAGTGTTGGCCAACCGTACAAAACGCGACATCAATCCCCAATACCTGGAGAGACGAATCCCCGACGATCCGCTCATTGCCTCCATGTGGCTCGGGACTGTACCCAACTAAAACCTGTTTGCACGACTCCTTTAAGCCGTTGTAGGGTAGTAATCAAAGAACAATGGGAACTCACACGAGACAAATGACAATCTCAGGTCGACAGACTAAGCTGTACTCATGTCACCTATGAACTGCTATCTAATAATAGGTATAGTACCAACTAGCATGTTCCCGGCGAGTCCGTCCAGTGTACTCATAATCCAATGATCACCTGTATACTATCTTAAGTGACTAACTGACACCAATGGCTTGTGAGACTCGCCACCACCCCTCGTCGGGGTTTCGATAAGTACACACTAGTCTACTCTGGAGTATCGATACCCGGTCTAGATACTCCCACGACTAAGGACATTTAAGGATGTGCTTATAAACCACCCAACTCCCAGTTATATGATCGCCATCATAATGCTGGTAGTGAAGCAAGAATCCTATGGGCTCTATCATCATGTAATAGTGATCTGTAATGCCACCTAATGCTGTACATAAAGATAGAGACAAACCAGATAGCATACTATCATCTCGAGTAAGACTGTTCTACCGGTATAGGTCATCTCTCAATCATCACAATCGCATGCCTGCGATTCAATAATTAACTTAAGGGCACTATAGCCAACAATCTCCCACTTGCACTTAAGGCTAATTATTGCGGTGTCGCATACTCACAGCCTGTGTGATACCGAACACCCAACTTCTCTACTAATCAATCTCACAAAGCCCGTTTGTGAAACTATTGCGTTAGAGAAATAGTCACAGTGAGTGGATCCGCTCTAATGTTTCTTTCTTTATCTCTTTGTATCTCAATTTCGCGGAGAATGACTATCTCCCGAAATGAACGATACCTGTCTAAGAGTTTGTCTGGATGTCTGATGGGACTCAGTTCACTAATGAACTCCAAATCCAACAAACCTCTTAGACTGTATCATCCTCTGAATTTAACCAGTATCTTGCGCCATGCCTTCCTCAGTATCCACTTGGACCATACTGTTCAACATACTGAAAGAAAGAAAACTATAACTCTGACAGTCACTCTGTCATCCAGCTCACCTTGGAAGCCTAAAATGATAACTGCCTCCTGAAGGAGGCTGTCGTTACCATATACCAAGAACATTCACTTATGTTCATAACTGCTTCCCAACGTTTCTCCAGGATTGGATTAATATATATATACGCTTATTGGAGCTAGTGCAAAAGCAATATCTGGTCTGGTACTTGACATGTCATGATTAACTCAATTGCCTAAGCATGTGATATGTCTATCATGCAAATCCCTCTCCTCATCAGTCGAGAAGACATCTCTTTAGAGAGGGTGACTCCATCACCTGCAGGTACACCACCATGCCGGGAGTCGTCCATTCTAAAACACTTTAGAATAGTGTCAAAGTACCCAAATTGGGACACTTCCCAAATCTAGATCTAAAACCATAGATCTAGTAATCAGAAAACCTGATATTATATCTATATCCTATGTGGAGAAACAATTTTGTGACAACAACAATATAACCAATCGTAGTATAGGAAGATCTCTTCCTACTTAGTGTATGTCATCCAAATACCAGGACATCACTCCCTACTACCTTCTAACCAGATCCATCTGTTATTCTGACGAATTCAAACTCTTTGATTGTCACATGAAAAATAGATGATCTATCTCCGCTATACATGTTTTAGTCTAGAAATAGACATAAGCTACCTGTCCACTATGCTTCCGCTGCTCCCACTGACTACAGCAACCCTCTGGCAGAGTCATATACATGTGCGCTTCTAAAGCTAATTTAGAATGACGTTATAATCATCCTCCTGCCAGATCTTATAGTCTAGAACAGCAGTAGTGACAAGTTTGGGTAAACAAAAACTCCCTGTCACCGTCTCTGAGGTGACCGAAGTACCTATCGGGTGCCTGAGGTTACTTACCAAATCTGCGGAGTAGATAATGGATTGTCGAATCCAATTGAATCTTTTGGTTCTACTAAATTTTCATAATCGTTTGTGCTTCTGGAATAACTTACAATTCTATCATACTCCCATTAATGTTTTCTGAAAAAGAATCCATTTTACTAAAACTGGTGGCGAGTCAAGAACAATATATCTATTGATCTTCCAAATGGAAGAATGTTATCCTCCGTCAAAGCCCGGGATAACCCACAAACTGCCATTACTGAAACGTGGCTTGAGTTTATCCAGAGTCTGGTTTTAAGCATAAACCAGACAACTCCATGTACCTTAACATCGTTAAGATATGAGTCCATTCTATATCCACTATAGAGACAAAGGCACTAATTTAGTTGGAACCAGATTCAAATCATGCAGCTGCTTCAAGTGCATATTAACTAAATGGAAGGAGGCCAAGCAGCATTACTCATTTGGGAGTGCATCCACACATGAGTAACCTGAAAGAGAAGCAAGTTGTCAAAAACTATTACTTACGACGGAATACCTAGTATAAGTATCTACATCTTCGATCACCTTGAAGAATCCTGATACCTCGCAACAAATGGTTCTTTACTTTATTCTTATACCTATAAATTCTCAAAATTTGGACCCTGTATTACTACAAAATACTTGTCTAAAACTAGAGAAGTCATGAGTAAACAGAATATAGTACGAGTACCAACCCTTTTGTCCTAATGGACAGTGGACAGCATACAATACTCTGTATAAGTCCACTGAGCCTAATAACTCAAACCTTGTGCGTCGTAGGTTGAAAACTGTGTTATGGTTAAGAAAAATTACACCGCTGTTGAATGCTCCTTACCTAACCATCAACTGATATAAATAAATTTCATAGACATAATTCCAAAAGATTATATCTGACTTTATAAAATAAACGTACAGATATATCAGTTTGAAAACGGTGCATAACAATAGATATTCGAAACTAAATATTTGTCGTCAGGCAAAAACCAGGTGATTTCCTCAAATATCACCAATTACAACTGTAAGGTTCTTAGTCACTAGAACAAGGTTCTAAAGGGCATTAAACATGCCGTATTTTAAATTTACAAGTGCCAAACAACCTAAGCAAGGATCTTTACTAGAGAATTAGGGTTATAAACAACAAGTAAACAACTTTACTACTAAGTGAGAGGGATTACTGTAGGGTTCCTAGGCACTCTAGTGAAGTCTCACAAGTGATCAAACACGCAAATTTCTAAAAATTACGGTGCCGAGAAAACCTAGAACGGATCGTTAACTAGATATTTAGGCAAAGCAAGCAAGTAAACGGAAATGTATCTAAAGGAAAGTGACTACAACCTTTGTAGATCCGGTCCACCACTTCCCAAGCTCCACGATGATCTCCCTCCGCTGTCCAAATCGAACTCACGACTCTAGCATTGGCATCATCGAAGAATGGGCGGGCTTGATCGTCGGTCCGATGCCGAAGATGATCTACGTCGAAGCATCACAAGAACAAGCTCCAACTTCACCAAGCTTTGAAAACTTATGAAGTAAACACCCTATACAACATGGCAAGAGGTAGAGGATGAAGAAATAGGAAGTGGGTAAACTTTAGATTTGGATTTCTCACACTTTTCCATCAATCACCATTGATGGTCAAGCTTTCTCTTTCTTGCTCAAGATGAAGAAGAAGAAGAAAAGATATGATAAGTTAATTAAAAATAGAAAAGAAAATACAATACTTATCATATCTTCAACCATGGTTTAGTGTAGAGACTTAACTTAGGTTAGATGAGTTGTTAGGGTTAGGCATGAGACAAGAATGGTGACTAAGTCAATGCTTCATGAATCTTCAACTAAAAACAAAAATAGCCACCATTCATTTCTCTTTTTCTTTTCAAATGAAATAAATAAAAAGATAAATGAATAAGCAAATGAAATGATACCCTAACCACTAACTAACCATGGTTCAATACTTTACACAAAACCAAGAAAGAATGCATCATCAAACATGATACAATCATGTGCACAAAAATATATCACATATACAATGTGCAATACAAGTGAGTAAATCCATTTAAAGTGAACCAATACTAGTTAATGCAAAGTAATATATCAAATATATAATTATACATTAAATTATTAAATCAACACTTGATTCAATGATCCGGTCATGTCGCATATAACCGGCCAGTATCCAACGTATCGGCTTATCGAATCAATCCTTGATTCGATAACTAGGTTATATCGCATATAACTAATCGATACATTCATCGCGAGAATAGAATACGGTATTACATACACGCATTATTCTCGGTCCCGCACATATCTCATATGCGCTCCTATTTCGTTTCGCTTGTGCCAGGAAATCTCTGTGTAGGACTCTAAAGACTCGTCAATACGCCGGCAGCAGATGTTGATCATATCAAACACCCACAAGCCGCAAGCGGTCTGCTAAACGTAACGGCCACCCGGGTATTGAGCGATCAGAAGATCGACGAGCAAGCCCGCTCACACTCCTATGAATCCAACCAGTAACACTTACCGTACAGTCCGGTCTGTTCGTCTGATATGTCGCATATCTCGCCTAGGGGTGGTAAACGTCAGACCCCAGTAGCTTGATAAGTCATGCCGACGTGAGGTCCATAACATTCGTGAAACTACTGATAACACTTACCAGTAGGTCACTGCAACCCTGGCCAGGGATTTCCTGTTATGGCCAGTCGAGCATAGCACAACATCAACCCCCAATACCGGGAGAGACGAATCCCCTCCTATCGCTCATTGCCTCCATGTGAATCGGGACTGTACCCAAAAACCACCTGTTTGCACGACTCAGTAGAGCCGTGGTAGGGTGGAAATCAAAGCACAGTGGGAGACACACAAGACTCTATGACGATCTCGGGTCAACAGACTAAGCTGTACCAGTGTCACCAGAGAACTGCCATCTGACGTGAGGTATAATACCATCTGGGAGTTCTCGGCGAGTCCGTTCAGTGTACCCAGTCTCTACTGAGCACCCGCATACCATCTTCGATGTCAAACACCAATGGATATGGGATCATCCATCGCCCATCACATGGGTCGAGAAGATATACGCTAGTCTACTCTGGAATATCGATGCCCCGTCTCGATATTCCCACGACTAAGAACAATGAAGGATGTACTCATTGACTACCCAGGCCCCACTAGTATGATCTACATCATAGTCCTGGAAGTCGAGTACACATCCTAAGGGCTTTATCAACATGTAATCAGAGAGACAGAAAGTACACATGTTAAGATAAAGTGCAACCAGATAGCGTACTATCATGTCGAGCAAGAAAGTCCTTCCTATATATGTCCCAGCATCCACTACAATATACATCCAATGTACAGTAATGGCCTCTAGGGCATACATATAACTAACAATCTCCCACTTGCACTAGGGCCATCTGTAGCAGTGGTTGCAGTATCACATACTCAACCATCCCCTAAAAGTCTCTCTTTGGGAAAAAGGCCTTCGTGAGTGGATCCGCCGTGTTGTCCTCTGAGTCTTCTCTCCTAACTTCGATCACCCTGGAGATCAACTATCTCCACGATCAGGTGATGCTGCCTCAGAATTTGTCTGGGTCACTGATGGGACCAGGGTTCCAGGGCCAAAGCCACACTTCCATTGTCATACAATGGCAGGAACCTAGTTCATCTTATGAACCAATATACACCCAAACTTCCTCTTTGGTAGTATCTTCAATAGCGATGTTACCAGCCTTTATCGTCTAGTTTGCCACGGTATCTAGCTTGGAACTCTTCCAACATACCGTCCCTTTACTGAGGGTAAAGACAGTGCCTGTGACTGACATTCAGTCATCTTTATCACCCTGGAACACTTCCAGTGGTTCTCCCCAGGATCGATTGATACAATCTCACTATACCTAGTGAGAACCCTAATATCCCTTTAGATCTATTTCATAGGTCCAATTCTCAGGATTTAGGAGGTGTCATCTTTATCCTATTTGGAGAATCCTTGTGATAATAGGAGATTGATCGATCGTAGTATAGGAAACTCTTTTCCTATCAAGAGTATGTTGTCTTTGTACAATACGAAGATGACCACCTTACTCTCTACTACCCTTTTGTATATACAAGGTTCGTCTACCATTTTGATGAAGTCAAACACTTTGACTATTACATCAAAACAGACGTTCCAACTCCGCGATGCCTGCTTCATTATGTAAAGCAACTTGCACACGTTTCCGCTGCTCCCACTGTTTACGAAGACCTCTGGCTGTGTTCTTATAGACATTCTCTTCTAAATCAGTATTTAGAAAAGCAGTCATGGCACCCAACCGCCAGATATCGTAGTCATGGTATGTAGCCGTGGTAAGTAGGATCTGGATAGACTTAAGCATAGCTACTGGAAAAAGGTTTCATCATTATCTACGCCTGGTCGATGACGAAAACCTTTAACAAGTCTAGCTTTTGAAAGTCTCAACTCTTCCATCTACACCAAGTAATCTTCTCAAGATATACTTGCTCCTGATGGGGATTTAACCCTTCAGATATAGCAGCTAAAGTCCATACTTTGCTGGTGTACATGGATTCCATCTCAGACCGCTAAGCATCCAGCCATTCTTACAGAGTCCCTACTCTCGATGGCCTGCTCGAAACTAGTTGGGTCATCATCTCATGATGCAATCCTAGCTCCCACTGTCATCGAGAAACCGAGGTATCTCTCAGGTGGGTGAGGAACCCTACTAGATCGGCGGAGAGGCTGAGGTTCGTCGGAAACTATTGAATCCTTTGGTTCTGTCAAATCATTAGCAGTTTTGTACAGCTGGAACCTTTCCAGTTCTACAGAACAGATCTTGCCTCGATCTTGTCCGGATTTTTCTTTTGACATAGGTCGGACAATCCCAAATCTTAACTTACTTAAGAGATAGGATCTTCCCATACCATATCTCATATGGAGTGGTAGGCATTGAATTGATTCAAACCTAATTCAATTGGTATGCAGCTTCTCAAGTGCATAACCCCCAAAAAGGAAATAGGTAACTCAGTAGTACTCATCATAGAGCACACCTTATCATATAGGGTGTGATTGCTCCGCCCCGATATACCATCGTGCTATGGTTTATACGGAGGAGTAATGCTGAGAGAGAATCTCATTTTCTTTTAGAATAGTCCAGGAATGCTACGCACAAGTATTCTCCTCCCTGATCTCATCATAGGATATAATACTTATACCCGTATTTTGGTTCTCTACTTCCTGCTTATATTCTGTGAATACCTCAAAAGGTTCGGACTTATATTTCAACAGGAATATATGACTGAATCTTGAGAGATTATCAGAGAATATAATGAAGTATAAAGAACCAGTCCTGGCATGTGTAGACAGGAGACCTTACATACATCATCATGTATCAGTCCTAAGAGTTTACCAACTTTTCCTCTGTTTCCAGTAAACAGAGCTGGTGTCATTATATCATTGTGACATGACTGGCAAGTTTCACAAGATGTAAATTCAAACTGATGTAACTTCAGCTAGTCGGGTCGCATTGATATGACCTAGTCTACAATACCTCAAGAAGAATTCATTCATTTCTGAACTCTTCCTCTTGTGTGTGTTCTGTATACGAGGAACTGTAGTTTGATTTAGAACGTCAATGCTTTTAGATAACGTGCCTGAACCGATCAACTTTTGATATAGGAAATGTTCAAAACATTATCCATCAATACAAAATTATATCCTTTCTTTACTAATAAAGAGACTGATATGATTTTGTATATCAAGTTCGGTATTTAATAGCATTTTTTCAGAATCAATGTATTCGTAATACAGGGTGACAGTGACCAACAGACTTGGCTGCAACACTTGCCCCCTTTTTCTGCCTCATGAAACTTATCACCCGTTCTCAGTTTTTCTACCTTTTTGTAGCCCTATGTAACATATTACATATCTGGGATCCTGATCCGGTATCATATACCCAGGATGCAGAGGATACTGAGAAACAGTTCTTTGTAATGAACACACCCGAAGGAGATGCATCTCATGCACTTTCTTCGTTTGGGCGGCATGGGAATCCTGGCATTCCCCTATTTCCTGCTCTGTCTTATAACAATTATAAGTTGGAGCGGGACCAACGTTCCCCAGCTCAGTATAACAAGCGGGTTCGGTCAATACATCCATATCATTATCTTGATTAAGGCGTGATATGGTCGCTACCTGGAGAGAGAGAGAAGAAAACACTCAGCGTGCGCTCTTGCAAGATCAGATTGGTTATATATTTTATCTAATCAGGATGGCTCCCACTTTTTTTATCAAATCTTCCTTCAAACCCTAAAAGGAAAGACTAGCCGGGATTAATTACACTCTACAAGTTCGCCAATCTTTCAGCCAGGCCAGTGTCGGTACTTTGAGGGAGGTTCCCCGTGCTTTCGCACGGACCTAATTACAGTAAACCTCGTTTTCCCAGAGGCGTAACCCCGTTGACACCTTTCTAGACACCTACTTGATCGGCTAATTGTAAAGTGCAAAACTCTCCCAGGAGTAACAATTACTCGCAGTGGGTATCGGGATCCAACTATCACATTGAAGGTATGCAATCTCATTGCAAATTTCAACACTTGAAACTCCCGATAAAGGTTTTTACCTCTAGCACCTATGACCTTAACTATGGTCAACAAATCATAAGTACTAGTCAAGTTCTACCCGTCATTTCGTGATTAATTAGACCTACCCACATGACCCTTAACTAAGGTCAACAAAGTCACGCGACTGTCCTAACTAATCGCATCGTATGCGGTGTAGGAAGACATCACTTAGCTACCGTACACTGTGCCTTGACTATGGTCAACAAACACAGCACGAATACTAAGTACTCTACTTCCTAAAATGACGGAGGGTTGCGGCTGGTTTTTGTGAAAACATTTAACGCTTTGAACTTGATCTCGTTGCGGAATCAAATGGTTTTTAAATGGAATGTTTTTGAGGCTTTTCTAGTTTTGCTAAAGGGGTCACTCCCGGTGAAGGGATCGTCGGCCCTTTCCTCGTCGAATGAGGTGCGGGATATATCATATATATCGCTGTGCAAAGCAGAAACTATAGAAGCGATCAAAAGACAAACCGAGGGTTGTAGCATCTGCCAGTTATTGCTAAAGGAGTCACTCCCGGTGAAGGGATCTCGGTCCTTTCCTTATCGAATAAGGTGCAGGATGTTCTATAATGAACATCGCGATGCAAAGCAAGAACTGTAGCTACCTGTTCTATTTTGAAATTCGATTCCACAACATCAATTAGGTTTATTTTCTTTCATTAATCTCATTAATGAATATCCCATCATTTAAGTCCACCTAACCATCACAGATAAATATAACGTACGCTTATGCCATCCGCATTCGCCTCGATGTCCCGTCTGCACCGTTAGGTTAGGTAACTAACGCCAGAGCGAGGCAGGGCTAGCGCGGGTGTAAAACATAAGCAACTTCTATATAATATATCATATATACTATATATAATACCTGTCACAGAACATCACATGATCACAGATAAATCACAGCAGAAGAAACATATGAAATATTGGATATACTAGGACGTCCGTGTTTTCAATACGAGCCAGTACGAAACACGGATTCCATGGTCGTGATGAATAGCCAAGCCCACACCCCTAGACCCCTACGAGAGCGGCAAGCAACCCTACCAATTCTAGGGTTAGGAGACCCGGACTCGACTCCTCGAGTTGGTCTCCCACTGGACCCCAGAACCCGGTTACTTGTGCTCCCCTCCTTGGGTCTATCCTAATGCGGAAAAGTAAATAATATACATCAACGGTGACAACTTCCGCAACCTGGAAGTGCCCCAATAAAAGAATATTACATACAAGTTTTTACATGAATGAAAATGAAAAAACACTCATCTCACATAAAAACCCCCGGCTATTCAAACACGACGATCCAATATAACATATCCAGCAACACATAACATCACATGTCATCAACGTAAGTAAATATGCGCATCCCAATTGTCGTTGACATATAGCAACGAAACCGGCGACATCACATATTACACTTACGGTCACAGAAAAGAAAGTGTAAAACTACAACAGTTGGAATCCGCAACCTCCTCAGACATCGCATGCCTGACCAAATGAATTACTTAGACATCGCATGCCTAACAATTATAAACCCCGCATTTTAGTCTCAAAATCGAAAACACTTTTCAATATCAAGTCGGGCAATTCAACAGGATTCCCGACATTCTGATCGAATACTCGTCGCAAACTTTAGTAGACGGCCGCAGCCCCGACGCCGTCGACAAAGTGCACCAAGGCGGAACACCGCTGCCGCGAGCACCCGAACGGATGCTTTCGGCGAAGGGATTCTCCTACAGTCACTTGGTCGGGGCTATGGAGTGAGGCTGTCTATTAAGTTTACCCGGCGAGTATCCGCGTACGTTACGTGATTGCGACGGACTTTTGATCACATCAAAATTCCGTAACAACCGATCAAGTGAGACTAAACTGCCACGTTTATAATATTCATTCCGTTATCTCATAACTATTTGTGAATTCCAATTATTGTATCACATTCCGGATAAATAGAAAATGCTAAACTTTTCGATCGAACAATCGAACACCCAAGTTTTCCCGATACAGCTCAACACATGAAATAAGTCTAACAACATTCAGTTCGTGCCTCAGTACCAACGGTCCTGCCGTAGAAGGGTCAAGCCAACGCCTCACATGTGGCACGCCGTACTGCCCCAAACCCGAAGGTTCAAAGGGCAGTTCAAGACGGTCACATAATCGAGTTAAGGTTTGTTGTCTTCTAGAGGGTCCATCGCGTTACTTGCACTACTTAGAACGTCGTTAAACTACGGAAAAATCCAACAATTGGAAATTTCCCGGCAGGGGAAAAAGTGGGTATTTATTTCCGGTCGAACTTTTTAACATATTCTAAAAATACCCGGAAAAGCACACCGACAAAAATTAGACAGTCCGATCGAATACACCGAGTCCCCAATACAACCCAGAAAATAAAACTCTGGAATAAATATTAAAATATTCCCAGGAAAACCAGCACCAGAAAACAAGAATTACTGTGCAAAGTTTGAAGTCCAATCATGTCACGTGACCGCGGAACCGCCGCAGAAGCCAAGCTTCTGCCGCGGTTCCGCCGCGTAATAGAGGTATCAATGAAAAATTTTTGCATCGTAATTCTTATAATTCCCTGCTGGATTTTCTGCATTTTTTTAATTTCGAAAAAACCACATTTTACAGAAATGTCCAGAGAGCATTTTCAAGTCGGGGTTTTGTGTTCGTTCGGACTTCTAACTCCGTCAGGACTTCGCCTAAGGCTCTCGCTAGGCTCTGATACCACTGTAGGGTTCCTAGGCACTCTAGTGAAGTCTCACAAGTGATC
The DNA here is from genome assembly GCA_030015575.1 of Agapanthus africanus. Classification (NCBI taxonomy): domain Eukaryota; kingdom Viridiplantae; phylum Streptophyta; class Magnoliopsida; order Asparagales; family Amaryllidaceae; genus Agapanthus; species Agapanthus africanus. The sequence goes on from CM057344.1 coordinate 284,681,243, forward strand.
AAACACGCAAATTTCTAAAAATTACGGTGCCGAGAAAACCTAGAACGGATCGTTAACTAGATATTTAGGCAAAGCAAGCAAGTAAACGGAAATGTATCTAAAGGAAAGTGACTACAACCTTTGTAGATCCGGTCCACCACTTCCCAAGCTCCACGATGATCTCCCTCCGCTGTCCAAATCGAACTCACGACTCTAGCATTGGCATCATCGAAGAATGGGCGGGCTTGATCGTCGGTCCGATGCCGAAGATGATCTACGTCGAAGCATCACAAGAACAAGCTCCAACTTCACCAAGCTTTGAAAACTTGTGAAGTAAACACCCTATACAACTTGGCAAGAGGTAGAGGATGAAGAAATAGGAAGTGGGTAAACTTTAGATTTGGATTTCTCACACTTTTCCATCAATCACCATTGATGGTCAAGCTTTCTCTTTCTTGCTCAAGATGAAGAAGAAGAAGAAAAGATATGATAAGTTAATTAAAAATAGAAAAGAAATTACAATACTTATCATATCTTCAACCATGGTTTAGTGTAGAGACTTAACTTAGGTTAGATGAGTGGTTAGGGTTAGGCATGAGACAAGAATGGTGACTAAGTCAATGCTTCATGAATCTTCAACTAAAAACAAAAATAGCCTGTTCATATCAGAATATTGCATTTTATACCGCCCATTCTTATGCTCGTGTGTTTATAGGTAGGTGCTTGTAATCCGTGTTTGTTACATATTTGCAGGATACAGGTTCTCGGTTCTAAAACGGTGAAATTCATGGAAAACACGACAAAATCCGGGTTCCTGCCAACCACTGAGAAAACACGGTCTCCGCTCGTCATCCGTATGTTGCCAGATACCAGTTTAGGAAGACAAAATATCAAATCAATGTCACCTTCATGCACAAGGCTCAATGGCAACAACAAGTTCCAAGAAATCTACGCGGAGCTCGAGGCAATCATGATAAATGCATCCACAAAAGTCCACCTTTCCTCAACAGAAATTCTGGAAGAAATGTGAATGTATTTTAAGAAAATATATGTACCACACTGAAGGGGACAGCGGACCAGGGCCGTACTGAAAAGCCCATGCCCTAACTCCATCATAGGGCCACGGATCCGCGGCCAATAGGGGGTATTGGCGGCGGATCCGCGGCCGTACGGGCGCCGCAGCTTGTCAACTTTTGTGGGTATTTTGATCTTTTCACATGGGTCCAGTTTGTTGCCCTAGATTTCATTTTCCCTGCGTATAAATATAGCAGAACTGAGCTCAACCAAGGGTCATTCTTTTGTTCCTCTTTCTTTTGTAGTTTTAGTTCTTTTTCTTCTTCTTCTTCATTCTTTTTCCATGAAAATTGTAGTGAGAGCTTTTTGAGTGGGAGATTAATGAAGATGAGGGTTTTGTATCATTCTCTTGTGTTTCTTCTTCCCCTTGAGATTCTTGCTTTCTCTTGATCATTCAACCTCTTTATTGAGCTTGAATGGTTAAGGGTTAGTTATTGATCTCAAGGGTTGTATTCTGTCATGGAATTAGCACTTCATTTCACATGCGTTCTCTACCCTTCCCTTGATCTTGCAACCTCTTCATTGAGCTTGCAAGTTTAAGGGTTGGCTATTGATCACATACTTGTCTTGAGTCCTAGTTTCGTGTTCTTTTTATCGCTTTTTATTACTTGCAATTTATATTCATGCACTTTAATTACTTGTTTGTAATCTTTTCTTTTCTTTGTTCTTTTCTTTTTGTTCTCTCTTTTTGGTTCTTTCTTGTGAATGAATGTAATTATCTTTGTTAAGAGAAAAATACGGTATTCTAAGTTAATGTTTCTTTGCCCATTTCCTTTTCCCGTATTTTCCATTGAACTCCGCCCAAACCATACGCAAGCGCTCCGTTAGGCACCGTACCCTGACAAGGTAACGGTGATTCCTAACCGCGACCGGTTGCGTTCGGTTTGGCCGGAGGCGAAAGCAAGAGACAAGAACGGAAGGAAAAGGGTAAATAAGCCGTATTCCACGAATACCGCGCTTAAATTCCCTAATCCACGTTGTTGCCGATTGCTTAGCTTCAATTGGTCAAGATTCGGCTCAAAGGTTTTGAGTACGGATTTCTTTAGCTTATAATCTCGTATCTTTTCGTAACAACTTTATACTTGCAAATAAACACATAGGATAGAATCGAACAAACATATACAACATTCTTTATTGACTCGTCTAAGACAAGAAGGTAAAATACCACCATCTCCCTGTAGACCGACCCGTGCTCAACCGGCTAGCTGCATAGCGACACCGTCTTGATTGTGGTTAACTTTAATTCTTCCAATCAAATGGCGCCGTTGCCGGGGACACGGTAGCGTATTTTCTTTCTTGTTATTCGGGTTAATATTCTTTTTGTATATAAAAAAAAAAAAATCTTTTTGTTATTTTTGATAATTTTTTTGTGGGCAAGTGTGCAGCTATTTGCGTATTTGCAAACTGCGACTGTGGGGAGCAAAGTGTGCATTCAAGGCAAAGGTGATTACGAAGTACAGTGCCGAAGATCCGGGTAGTTTGACCCGCGCAAGCGAACCTTTCAAGCTTACCGGATTTGATTCAACGGGGGTTTCCTAACCCAAAACTTAACGGTACGTACTTTACTAACACCTTCTTCTCAAATCCGACGCTTCCAATATACTATTCTTTGCAGGATTCTTTGCAAGTTCGCTAGCAAACGCTAAAAAAAATTGACTAACCCGTATTTGTTGCAGCGCCGCGCTTAAACTAAAAAACGATTGTTTGATTCTTTATAGAATTTTTGAATTGCGCATTGCATACATTAATACGGATTTAAGGGCAAGCGAACCCCACAATATACGGTAAAGGATTTCATCACCTTTTCCGTGGCCCACAAATCACGAACTTGAGCATAACGATTACCCGCACAAATTTTAAAAGAAACTAGACTTTAAGTCTTAAGGACTTCGCGCTCACTAGGAGAAGTTAACTGTGTTTAGAACCTTGCTTAACGGTATATTGTTTACGGGGTGTCTAGGAAAGTGTTAACGGCGAAACCGCCAAAAGAGAAAGGGTTATTTAATTAAGGAACTTCGCGAAAGCGTTGGAAAACCTCCCCTTATCTCTGCACTTACCTGGCCTCGTGATCAGTGTATCTTGAGCCTGTTTCTCGACACAAGTTTTACTTCGCCAATCAAGTTCTGGAGCAGGTCTAGTTGACCTAGGTGAACCCTAGAACGATTAGGGGTGTAGTATTTTCGTGTCGTGATTGTTTTTGTCAATATTTTTTTTGTGTGTATATTTCATTCTTTTGTTAATATATTTCTATAAAAAATATATTTCTATAAAAAAAAAAAAACACATTTTTTCCCCTCCTTTTCTCTTCCTTTCTTTCCTTTTCTCATCATATCATGGGTACCCCACCTCGCAAAACTCTTGCCGAACTTTGGTACCCACAACCAGACATTACATCTTACGGTTCTTGCTTTGGCCGAATTTCGAACGATCCATCCATGCCAAAAATTTCTTTGAAAGATCGGATAGACGCGTCTAGGACGAACAACTGGACCCCGCAATCCACTTCGTATCAACCGTTTCAAACATTCACACCTTCTTGCGTTGATACCCCTTTTGAAAATCTAGTTGTAACCCCACGACCTATGTCTATTGCTGAACGTATTGAACAATCTCGTAGCCGATCTTTCACTCCTTTCACCACTACAAATTCTTGGGATCAACAATTCCATTCACCTTCTTATCCCAATGTTGATCCCACTCCTGTCCAGCCATTCAATTCCTACCAATCCTACCCTACTTTTGCACCTTCCCTAGACATTGCTTCAGAACAGCCTTTTGGGAGTTTTCAGTATCCAAACAACTTTGAATCTTTTACTGAAACCCCTTCACAACCAATGTCTAGTCTAGAACAGTCGTTGGAAGACTTTAGGGTAGCGTCAAGACAACAGCTGATGGATTTGAATGCGTCCATGGCCGCCCTCATACAACCTAGTGACCCGGTAGCTAGTTTTCAACTAGCTCGAAATTTTCCAATGTATGAAGAGGCGGTAGGACAGGCTGTGAATTTGAGTGGAGAGAGTGAGATGTATACCCTTCCACATCAAACCTACCCGTTTCAACTTGACTCCCACAACTCTGATTTTGAATGTCTATCTAGTGTTCCACATGATTTATCAATTGAAGATAGAATGATGAATGAGTTGTGCGACTTCGTAGTGTTTGATTTGCCCGATTGTGAAGGGTCCCTTCCAAGTGAAACCGATCCTAATCCTTTTGACCTCTACACCTCCATCTTAGAACCTGAATTGATTGAAATCCATGCTTTTGATGAGGTGTCTGAGAAAATTGACTTTCACTTGATTAAGGATATTGACGCTGGGAATATTTTGGATGATGAACCCATAGATTTGGCTGAGTTTTTCTCTTCAAATCATCATCCCGAGTCATTAAATGTTTTTCCCGAACTTCATATGCGTCTTGATATTGATGATGAAGGCATGGATGAGCTTAACATTGAGGAGAATTCTGAGGATAGTTTTGAGGATGAACCAGTTATAATTGATGAGTCGGATTTTCCAATTCATCCTATCCCTTCCACTGACTGTGTACACCCTCCTGCACCTTTAACCAATAACCTTCCTCAACCACTTCCCTCCACCCTTTCCATCATTCCGACCATGCAAGAAACCGTCTCCCTTTCATTTCGTATGTCTGGTTTACCAAGTTCGGCGTACCCATGGTTTCTCTCGAATCTTGAGGGATTTTACCCCATTTCTCGACGGGTAAATATATTAGCACAATCGCTTTTCACACATCGGTCATCATAAATTGTGCTAATCTATTTACTCCATTTGCACCCTCAAGATCGTATTCCACTTCTTTTTCCCTTCCGCCATTCTTCTTCCTCTCATATACCGAGACCATATCCCGCTTCTCTCCGCATATGGTCTCGCGTATTCTCCATCTCTTTTCTCTACGCCTTCTTCCACCAACCTGTACATTATAGCGATAAAATCTTTGAATGGTTGGTGTTAACTTTTGGCCTGTGTAAGGCCTTGTATAGCTTGATACTGTTTTCTTTCCCCCCTAATCCTGAATTTCAACGCTTAACAGTGGAAACACTGTTTTACTTAAGTTTGGGGGGGACACCTTTTTTTGTATATATTTTTGGTTTTCCTTGTTGTTTATAATTTGTTTTTAGGGAGCGCCGGCAATTTTGACCCTCTTGGTATAGCCTGACAGTGAGGGCACTGTCAAGTTTAAGTTTGGGGGTGTGCTCGGTAAGCTTTCTTCCTTCGCATTCATTTGTATATTTTGCATTTGCATACCTTATTAAAAACCCACAAAAATCAAAAAATTTCTAAAAACATAAAAACTTTTCTGTCAAGTTAGCTAGTGGGCGGACTCTGATTCAACATTTCGACGGTTTTGTTTGATAAAATAAGAATAACTAAATCTTATGTTTAGATTTTGAAAACCTGAAAAATAACTCTCCTTTGAAGTTAACTATCGCTGATATACGTCTTTACATCACACTACACGTGTTGTGAGTCTTGGAAATTAGATGACAAGTCTTTTATGTTTAAAAACTTTTAAATAAGATAAATGATTTTCTGAGGATCAAATAGGTTTGTTCTGAAATAAGTAATATATCAAGAATAGTTTATGAAGTGAGTGAATATGAAGGAATGTTATTGATGCCTTAATTGGAACTAAGTCTGAAAAATAACCCATCTGAAACTTGATTGGAATGATTACACACCGAACCCACTAAACACGTCTTTTATCCAAAAAATAATTGAACTACCGGTTATATCTCCGTTCGTATTGAATCATCATGATTTTCACGCCAAACTGTCTTTTGTTTTTGGACCTAGGTAACTTGAGTAATTAAGTCCGCTGGAGTGTTTCTACACCTAATGCCCTAAAACCAACTGGTTTGGGTGCATTGGCCCAAAGCTCGCTAAGAAGCCTAGAAAGCCCAGATTAAAACAAAATCAAGCAAGTGTTCCCTCCGAGTTAAAATTCCTAACGGTTCTTTGTGTGAGAATAATCTTGATAAAAGACAGGCTTTCATAAAAAATTTAGCGGAGATATGAAGGTTTTACTCCATGATAAAGACTATTGCACGTTCACAGAGGTGTGTATGAAATGAAAACAAGAAAAAGGTGGAGTGAAGAATAAGACCTAGTTTCCTGTTAGGGAAGATAGAAATTCTGAAGTTGAAACTTTACTGGAAAACGAAACTTGAAAAATGCTTAACTCTTTATAAAACTTATGTGATCCTCTTAAAATAGTTATCTGGGCTTTATTGTGTGACATAATGACTTTATTCGACCTTTCGGGAACTTAACGACACTATTTGCACTGCACGTAAAGACATATAAAATCTGTAGTTAAATAAGAAGCGAGGTGTGAAAAATAAAGGTTCGATAGTCTAGACTTAGGATAATAGAATTGTTATTTTCTGAAACAAAACTTTAGGGGTTTGAATCTTAGTTATTTTACAAAACTAGCTTGACAGGATTTTGTGGGCAGTATCCGCTGAAAACCCTCAGGAGACAACACTCCTCCTACTAGGGACACCTAGAGGTTTAACGGCTTGTTGCACATGCTCAGTGCAATCGCGTTCCCTACGAAAGTGCGGTTATCATTTTATTTTTGTGAATAATTGGTTTTGCTCGGGACGAGCAAAAGTTAAGTTTGGGGGTATTTGTTCATATCAGAATATTGCATTTTATACCGTCCATTCTTATGCTCGTGTGTTTATAGGTAGGTGCTTGTAATCCGTGTTTGTTACATATTTGCAGGATACAGGTTCTCGGTTCTAAAACGGTGAAATTCATGGAAAACACGACAAAATCCGGGTTCCTGCCAACCACTGAGAAAACACGGTCTCCGCTCGTCATCCGTATGTTGCCAGATACCAGTTTAGGAAGACAAAATGTCAAATCAATGTCACCTTCATGCACAAGGCTCAATGGCAACAACAAGTTCCAAGAAATCTACGCAGAGCTCGAGGCAATCATGACAAATGCATCCACAAAAGTCCACCTTTCCTCAATAGAAATTCTGGAAGAAATGTGAATGTATTTTAAGAAAATATATGTACCACACTGAAGGGGACAGCAGACCAGGGCCGTACTGAAAAGCCCATGCCCTAACTCCATCATAGGGCCGCGGATCCGCGGCCAATAGGGGGTATTGGCGGCGGATCCGCGGCCGTACGGGCGCCGCAGCTTGTCAACTTTTGTGGGTATTTTGGTCTTTTCACATGGGTCCAGTTTGTTACCCTAGATTTCATTTTCCCTGCCTATAAATACAGCAGAACTGTGCTCAACCAAGGGTCATTCTTTTGTTCCTCTTTCTTTTGTAGTTTTAGTTCTTTTTCTTCTTCTTCTTCATTCTTTTTCCATGAAAATTGTAGTGAGAGCTTTTTGAGTGGGAGATTAATGAAGATGAGGGTTTTGTATCATTCTCTTGTGTTTCTTCTTCCCCTTGAGATTCTTGCTTTCTCTTGATCATTCAACCTCTTTATTGAGCTTGAATGGTTAAGGGTTAGTTATTGATCTCAAGGGTTGTATTCTTTCATGGAATTAGCACTTCATTTCACATGCGTTCTCTACCCTTCCCTTGATCTTGCAACCTCTTCATTGAGCTTGCAAGTTTAAGGGTTGGCTATTGATCACATGCTTGTCTTGAGTCCTAGTTTCGTGTTCTTTTTATCGCTTTTTATTACTTGCAATTTATATTCATGCACTTTAATTACTTGTTTGTAAACTTTTCTTTTCTTTGTTCTTTTCTTTTTGTTCTCTCTTTTTGGTTCTTTCTTGTGAATGAATGTAATTATCTTTGTTAAGAGAAAAATACGGTATTCTAAGTTAATGTTTCTTTGCCCATTTCCTTTTCCCGTATTTTCCATTAAACTCCGCCCAAACCATACGCAAGCGCTCCGTTAGGCACCGTACCCTGACAAGGTAACGGTGATTCCTAACCGCGACCGGTTGCGTTCGGTTTGGCCGGAGGCGAAAGCAAGAGACAAGAACGGAAGGACAAGGGTAAATAAGCCGTATTCCACGAATACCGCGCTTAAATCCCCTAATCCACGTTGTTGCCGATTGCTTAGCTTCAATTGGTCAAGATTCGGCTCAAAGGTTTTGAGTACGGATTTCTTTAGCTTATAATCTCGTATCTTTTCTTAACAACTTTATACTTGCAAATAAACACATAGGATAGAATCGAACAAACATATACAACATTCTTTATTGACTCGTCTAAGACAAGAAGGTAAAATACCACCATCTCCCTGTGGACCGACCCGTGCTCAACCGGCTAGCTGCATAGCGACACCGTCTTGATTGCGGTTAACTTTAATTCTTCCAATCATAGCCACCATTCATTTCCCTTTTTCTTTTCAAATGAAATAAATAAAAAGATAAATGAATAAGCAAATGAAATGATACCCTAACCACAAACTAACCATGGTTCAATACTTTACACAAAACCAAGAAAGAATGTATCATCAAACATGATACAATCATGTGCACAAAAATATATCACATATACAATGTGCAATACAAGTGAGTAAATCCATTTAAAGTGAACCAATACTAGTTAATGCAAAGTAATATATCAAATATATAATTATACATTAAATCATTAAATCAACACTTGATTCAATGATCCGGTCATGTCGCATATAACCGGCCAGTATCCAACGTATCGGCTTATCGAATCAATCCTTGATTCGATAACTAGCTTATATCGCATATAACTAATCGATACATTCATCGCAAGAATAGAATACGGTATCACATACATGCATTATTCTCGGTCCCGCACATATCTCATATGCGCTCCTATTTCGTTTCGCTTGAGCCAGGAAACCTCTGTGTAGGACTCTAAAGACTCGTCAATACGCCGGCAGCAGATGTTGATCATATCAAACACACACAAGCCGCAAGCGGTCTGCTAAACGTAACGACCACCCGGGTATTAAGCGATCAGAAGATCGACGAGCAAGCCCGCTCACACTCTTGTGAATCCAACCAGTAACACTTACCGTACAGTCCGGTCTGTTCGTCTGATATGTCGCATATCACGCCTAGGGGTGGTAAACGTCAGACCCCAGTAGCTTGATAAGTCATGCCGACGTGAGGTCCATAACATTCGTGAAACTACTGATAACACTTACCAGTAGGTCACTGAAACCCTGGCCAGGGATTTTCTGTTATGGCCAGTCGAGCATAGCACAACATCAACCCCCAATACCGGGAGAGACGAATCCCCTCCTATCGCTCATTGCCTCCATGTGAATCGGGACTGTACCCAAAAACCACCTGTTTGCACGACTCAGTAGAGCCGTGGTAGGGTGGAAATCAAAGCACAGTGGGAGACACACAAGACTCTATGACGATCTCGGGTCAACAGACTAAGCTGTACCAGTGTCACCAGAGAACTGCCATCTGACGTGAGGTATAATACCATCTGGGAGTTCTCGGCGAGTCCGTTCAGTGTACCCAGTCTCCACTGAGCACCCGCATACCATCTTCGATGTCAAACACCAATGGATATGGGATCATCCATCACCCATCACATGGGTCGAGAAGATATACGCTAGTCTACTCTGGAATATCGATGCCCCGTCTCGATATTCCCACGACTAGGAACAATGAAGGATGTACTCATTGACTACCCAGGCCCCACTAGTATGATCTACATCATAGTCCTGGAAGTCGAGTACACATCCTAAGGGCTTTATCAACATGTAATCAGAGAGACAGAAAGTACACATGTTAAGATAAAGTGCAACCAGATAGCGTACAATCATGTCGAGCAAGAAAGTCCTTCCTATATATGTCCCAGCATCCACTACAATATACATCCAATGTACAGTAATGGCCTCTAGGGTATACATATAACTAACAATTACAACCTTTGTAGTCCGTTCCTTCACTTCATAAGCTCCGAGTTGATGTCCATTCGCTGCGATCATCAAGTTCCCGGACTCTCGAGAGGCTCCATGAGGTGATTGATGCATGTTGCTTGAAGTATTCGAAATCCAAGACGATCTACCTTGAGGAAACACAGACTCAAGCTCTGACTTCACTAATGAGGTATTAGTGAGGTAAACACCCTAATCTAAGTTGCTAGACTAGAAGAGGATGATGAAGTAGGAATTTTGCTCTCTTTTGTTTTCTGATTCTCACTTTAAATTCATCACAAAAAGAAAAGCCAAAATACTTTTGTGAGAGGAAGAAGAAGAATTGTGATGAATAAATTGTAGTTGAGGTTAGAAATGCAACCAAGAGTTAAGTATGACATGCTTAACCCTTATAGAGAATAAAACATAGGCTAGGCTTAAAAGGTTAGGTTAAGAAATATCTAGAAAATATCTAAAGAGTGGACTTTAGTGAAACAAGAAAATATCTTAACAAATTATCCACAATTTAGAATTAACTAAAATAAATCATAAACCCTAAACTTAACGCTAGCATGGTTTAATCTCATAAACCCTAGTTGCATTTGTAACCTTGCATGATACAATATTATATATCATATATATAATATTTAATGTAACAAAAAAAATAATACAATTAACATATATCACATATATATCAATGTATCATCAAGTGAGAAATAGAATCATTTAAGTGAGCTTATATTAGTTAATGTAATGTAATATATCACATATTTAATTATACATTAAATTATTAAATCAACACTTGATTTAATAATCCGGCTATTTTACATATAACCGACTTATATAATATGTATCATTTTAACGAATCAACCCTTGATCCGATAACCCGGCTATATCACATATACCCGGCCGATATCACATATCGCGAGAATCGAATACGGTATCACATACACGTATTATTCTCGGTCCCGCAAATATCACATATGTGCTCCTACTCCGTTTTGCCTGAGCCAGGAAACCTCTGTGTAGGACTCTAAAGAATCGTCAATACGCCGGCAGTAGGTGATGATCATATCAAACATCCACAAGTTGCAAGCGGTCAGCTAAACATAACAGCCACCGGGTATTGAGCGATCAGAAGGTCAACAAGCGAGCCTGCACACACTCCTGCGAATCCATTCAGCAACACTAACGAACAGTCAGGTCTCTTTTTCTGATATGTCGCATATCCAGTCTAGGGGTGGTAAACGTCAGACCCCAGTAACCGATAAGTTGTGTCGATGTGAGGCTCATAACGGGTCGAGAAACTACTGATAACACTTACCAGTAGGTCTCCAAATCAGCCCTGGCCCGGGACTTCCAGTTATAGCCAATCGAACACAGCGCAACATCAACCCCTAATACCGGGAGAGACGAAACCCTCCTATCGCTCATTGCCTCCATCGGTTCGGGACTATACCTAAAAGACACCGTTTTGCACGTTCCCATGAACGTGGTAAGGTGGAAATCAAAGTACAAGAGGAATCACACAAGACTCTATGACGATCTCGGGTCTACAGACAAACCTGTACCAGTGTTACCGGAGAACTGCTATCTGAAGATAGGTATAATACCATCTAGGAGTTCTCGGCAAGTCCATTCAGTGTACTCAGTCTTCACTGAGCACTCGTACACCACCTTTGTTGTCAAACACCGATGGATATAGGATCAACCATCGCCTATCATATGGGTCAAGATGTGTATACACTAGTCTACTATGGAGTATTGATACCCTGTCTCGATACACCCTCGAATAGGAACAGTTATAGGATGTACTCTTGGACTACTCTGGCCCCACTAGCATGATCTGCATCATAGTCCTAGTAGTCGAGTACATATCCTAAGGGCTTCATCAACATGTGAGAGCAAGACAGTAAACAAATACAAGTCAACATGTTAAGACAAAATGAAACCAGATAGCATACTATCATGTTGAGCAAGAAAGTCCTCTCTATATATATCCAAGTATTCGCTATAATATACATCATATGTACAACAATGGCCTCTAGGGCATATACATAACTAACAATCTCCCACATGCACTAAGGCCAGCTGTTGTAGTATCTCATACCCAACATCCCGAAAAGTCTCTCAAATTGTATCTGGGGTATGGCATTTTTGAGTGGATCCGCAGTGTTGTCCTTCGCGTCAACTCTTCTGACCTTGATCTCTCGGCGATCAACTATCTCCCGGATCAGGTAATACCGCCTCAGAATATGCCTGGATCCCTGATAGGACCTGGGTTCCTTGGCCAAATCCACAGCTCCATTGTTATCACAATACAAAGGTAGTGGATGCTCAATGGACGGAACAACACCAATTTCAGTTATGAACTTCTTCATCCAGACAGCCTCTTTGGCAGCATTGTTGGCGGTGATGTACTCAGCCTCCATCATCGAGTCTGCTACGGTTTCTTGCTTGGAACTCTTCCAACAAACCGCCCCTCCAGTTAGGGTAAAGACAAATCCCGAGTGTGACTTAGAGTCGTCCTTATCACTTTGGAAGCTCAAATCGGTAAAAGACTCCACCTGGAGTTCATCATTACCATACACCAAGAACATCTTATTAGTACTTCTCAAGTACAAGAGAATGTTCTTCACAGCTGTCCAGTGACTCTCTCCTGTATCTACTTGATACCTACTCACTACACTTAGTGAGTATGCTACATCGGGTCTGTTACATAGCATCGCATACATGATAGAGCCTACTGTAGAAGTATAGAGTATCCCTTACATGCGAGCTCTTTCTAAATCAGTCTCAGAGGACATCTAATTGGAGAGAGTGAGTCCAGAGATTGTGGGTAAATTCCCACGCTTGGATTCTTCCATAATAAACCTCTTTAGTTTGTTGTCAATGTACATGGATTGGGACAATCCTAATATCCGTTTAGATCTATCTCTATAAATCTTAATCCCCAAAATGCAGGAGGTATCACCTAGATCTTTCACTGAGAATCTATGTGATAAGAAGAGCTTGACCGAGTGCAGCATAGGAACATCATTTCCTATCAAGAGTATGTCATCTACATACAATACGAGGAAGACAACCTTACTCTCTGCAACCTTCTTATAAATACAAGGTTAATCTATGTTTTTGATGAAGTAAAACTCTTTGACTACAACATCAAAACAGATGTTCCAACTCCGCGATGCTTGCTTTAATCGTTAGATGGATTTAAGCAGCTTGCACACCTTTCCGCTGCTCCCACTGTCTACGAAGCCCTCTGGCTGAGTCATGTACACGCATTCCTCTAAATCACCATTTAGATAGGCGGTCTTAACATCCATTTGCCATATTTCATAATCATGGTATGATGCAATGGCAAGTAGGATCCGGATGGACTTAGGCATAGCCACTGGAGAAAAGGTTCCGTCAAACCCATACCTGGTCATTGACGAAAACCATTTGCAACAAGTCTAGCTTTGAAAGTCTCAACTTTTCCATCAACATCAAGTTTCTTCTTAAAGATCCATTTGCTCCCAATGGATTTTACCCCTTTAGAAGCAACTTCTAAAGTCCATACTTTGTTGGTGTACATGGATTCCGTCTCAGATCGCATTGCATCCAGCAACCTCACAGAGTCCCCACTCGTGATGGCCTGCTCGAAGCTAGTCGGGTCATCTTCTTCCTTGATGCAATCCTCGCTCCCACCATCGATGAGAAAACTGTAATATCTCTCTGGTGGATGAGGAACCCTACTAGATCGGTGGAGCGGCTGAGGTTTATCGGGAACTACTGAATCCTCTGGTTACATCAAATCTTTTGTCGTAGATTTTATAGCTGGAATTTCTTCCAGTTCTACCTCCTCGCTACTAATTTCCTTTGCAAGAATTTTCTAAAATGGTAGCATGTCGAGAAATAAACACATTTTGTTCATCAGTGTGGTAAAAGATATACCCTTGTTAGTTTTTGGGATATCCTACAAACTTGCACAGGACAGACCTTTCCTCGAGTTTGTCCAGATTGTGCCTTTTGATATAGGCCGGACAACCCCATATCTTAACATAATTAAGAGATGGCCTCTTCCCCTTCCATATCTCATATGGAGTGGTAGACACTAATTTGGTCAGAACCATTTTCAATAGGTGTATGGCTGCCTCAAGCGCATACCCCCAAAAGGAAATAGGCAACTCAGCAGTGCTCATCATAGAGCGCACCATATCTAATTGGGTGCGATTCCTCCGTTCCGATACACCGTTGTACTGTGGTGTATAAGTAGAAGTAAGCTGAGAGAGAATCTCATTCTCTTTTAGATAGTCCAGGAACTCATCGCTCAAGTATTCTCCTCCTCAATCCGATCGAAGGATTTAAATTCTTTTACCCGTTTGGTTCTCCACTTCATTCTTATATTCTTTGAATTTCTCAAAATCTTCAGACTTGTGCTTCAACAGGAACATATGTCCGTATCTTGAGAGATCGTCAGTGAATGTAATGAAGTACGGGGAACCATTCCTGGCATGTGTTGACATAGGACCATATACATCACTATGTATCAGTCCCAAGAGTTCCGTAACTCTTTCTCCGTGTCCACTAAACGGAGTTTTGGTCATCTTTCCTTTGAGACATGACTGGCAAGTATCATATGATGAAAATTCGAATGGTCTCAAATATCCATCCTTATGTAACTTAGCTAGTCTTGTCGCATTGATTTGACCTAGTCTACAATGCCACAAGAAGGATTCGTTCATTTCTGAACTCTTCCTCTTGTGTGTGTTATGTTCATTAAGAACTGTAGTTTGATTTAGAACGTATATGCCATATTTAACGAGCCTGACCCAATCAACTTTTGATTCAGGAAGATGTTCATAACATTATCCTATACTACAAAATTATATCCTTCTTTACTTAATAAAGAAACTGATATAAGATTGCATATCAGGGTCAGAATGTAATAGCATTCATTCAGAATCAATGTATTACCATTTGGTAACACAAGGTGATATTCGCCAACTACTTTGGCTGCAACATTTGCACCATTCCTAACTCTTATGGAATGATCACCCTCTCCCAGTTCTCTACCTTTCCGAAGCCATTGTAACATATTACATATGTGGGGTCCCAATCCGGTATCTAATACCCAGGGCGTAGATTGAACTGAGAAACAGTTCTCGATAACAAACACACCCGAAGAAGATGCATCAACATGCTTATTCTTCGTTTGGGCGGCGTGAGAATCTGGATATATCACTATTACCTGCTCAGTCTTATAACATTTATAAGAAAGAACGAGACCAACGTTCCCCTGCTGAGTATAATAAGCGGGTTCGGTCAATACATCCATATTATTATCTTGATTAAGGCCTGACATGGTCGCTACCTGGAGAGAGAGAAGAAAACAATTTAGCGTGCACTCTTGCAAGATTAGATTGGTTATTATCTTATCTAATTAGGATGGCTCACACTGCTTTTATCAAATCTTCCTTCAAACCCTAAAAGGTAAGACTAGCCGGAATTAATTACACTTTACAAGTTCGCCAATCTTTTAGCCAGGTTAGTGTTGGTACTTTGAAAGAGGTTCCCCATGCTTTCGCACGGACCTAATTAAAATAAACCTCATTTTTCCAGAGGCATAACCCCGTTAACACCTTTCTAGACACCTACTTGATCGGCTAATTGCCATGAGTAAAACTCTCCCAGGTGTAACTCTTACTCGCAGTGGGTATCGGGATCCAACTATCTCATAGAAGGTATGCAATCTCATTGCAAATTTCAACACTTGAAATTCCCGATAATACTTTTGCCCCTAACATGCTATGACCTGGGTGAAAGCCAACAAACCATAGTCCGCTAGTCAAGTTCATCCCGTATATTTCGTGATTGAATTAAACCCACCCACACGACCCTTGACGAAAGCCATCAAAGCCGTACGACTACCCTAATCCAATCTCATCTTATGTTACAGATAAGCACTAGTTAGCTACCGCACACTATGCCTTGACGAAAACCAACAAACCTAGCACAAATACTAAGTAGGACTTATCTGAAATGACGGAGGGCTACGCAGGTTTTTCAGAAAACCATGAGCGTAATGAATTTGATATTGTTGTAGAAACAAGTGATTTTGAAAAGGTGTGTTTCTAAGGCTTTTTCTAGTTTTCCTAAAGGGGTCACTCCCGGTGAAGGGATCTTGGCTCTTTCCTTATCGAATAAGGTTCTGGATATTCTACAAGGAATACCACAATGCAAAGAAAGAACAATAGAAGCAATCAAAAACAAAATCGAGTGATTTGTAGCGTCTACTTGTTTCGCTAAAGAGGTCACTCCCGGTGAAGGGATCTCGGCTCTTTCCTTATCGAATAAGGTGCTGGATATTCTACAAGGAATACCACTATGCAAAGCAAGAACTATAGAAGCAATCAAAAACAAAACCGAATGAGTTGTAGCATCTACTAGTTTCACTAAAGAGGTCACTCCCGGTGAAGGGATCTCGGCTCTTTCCATATCGAATAAGGTGATGGATATTCTACAAGGAATACCGCTATGCAAAGTAAAAACTAGAGCTACCCTTTTTATAAATTTGATTCTACAACATCTTTTAGGTTTCTTTTTCTTTCATTAATCTCATTAATGAATCCCTTCATTTATGCTTCCTAAGCATCACAGAAGAAACGAAAATACAACGTACGCTTATCCCATCCGCATTAGCCACAGTGTCCCGTTATGCACCGTTAGGTTACTTAACTAACGGCATACCGGGACGGGACTAGCACGGGTGCAAAACATAAGCAACGCCTTTTATATATCATATATGCAATAATAAAGCATTCGTCTCACGCATATCAGCAGCAGAAGATAACATATGAAATATTGGATATACTAGGAGGTCCGTGTTTTATTGAGCCTGTATAAAACATGGATTCCACGGTCGCGATGAATACCCAAAACCACATCCCTAGACCCCTACGAGAGTGGCAAACAACCCTACCAATTCTAGGGTTAGGAGACCCGATCTCGACTCCTCGAGATGGCCTCCCACTAGACCCTAGAACCCGGTTACTTGTGCTCTCCTCCTTGGGTCTATCCTAATGCTGAAAAGTAAATAATATACAATGGTGACATCATCCTCAACCAAGAAGTGCCCCAATAAAATAATATTACATACATCGAATTTTACATGAATGAAAATAAAAACCCTCATCTCACATAAAACCCCCGGCTATTCAAATCACGACGATCCAATATAACATACCTCAGCAACACATAATTTCGCATGTCATCAACGTAAGTAAATATGCATATCCAAATTGTCGTTGATGTATAGTAACAAAACCGGCGACACACCACATATTACACTTAATGCCGCAGAAAAGAAAATGAAAAACTATAACACTTGGAATCGTAACTGCCCTTAGAAAACATAAACCCGGGATATCACATATCCACGATTTCATGCCTAACAATGTAAAGATCTCATTTAGGTCTCACCCATGAAAACACTTTTTCAAAATAAGTCGGATAATTCAACAAGATTTCCGATTACATCCGAGACCGAAATGTTAGATTTACACGCAACAAACAAATTTATAGATTCCAATTATTGTATCTCATTACAGAAAGCTAGACGACGTTAAAAAATTTGATCGAAACAACGAATTCCTAAAATTCATAGAAATCTCAACACTTGAGCACTGTTAAAATTAACCAGAGGCACACCACATCACCTATGGACCTACAACTGAGGGGCCCGACCCAAGCCTCTTAAGTGGCGCCGCGGATCCGCCGCCAAAACCTTGTTTTAGCCAAGGATCCGTGGTCACTTAGACGAGTTAGTGTTTCGTTCTTCAGGTGTGTCCATAGAATTCCCTGCATGATTTTCTGAATATTTTTAACCTGAAAAATTTCAACTTTTTGAAAAATTTCCAGAGAGGGGGTATAATTTGGGTTTTCGGGGTTCGATCGGACTTTTAACTTCGCCTACGCAACGCCTAATGCTCTAGCTAGGCTCCGATACCACTGTAAGGTTCTTAGGCACTAGAAAAAGGTTCTACAAAGCATCAAACATGCCGTATTTTAAATTTTCAAGTGCTAAACAACCGAAGCAAGGATCTTTACTAGAGAATTAGGGTTATAGACAACAAGTAAACAACTTTACTGCTAAGTGAGAGGAATTACAACCTTTGTAGTCCGTTCCTTCGCTTCATAAGCTCCGAGTTGAGGTCCCTTCACTGTGATCATCAAGTTCCCGGACTCTCGAGGGGCTCCATGAGGTGAATGATGCATGTTGCTTGAAGTCTTCGAAATCCAAGACGATCTAACTTGAGGAAACACAAACCCAAGCTCTCACCTCACTAATGAGGTATTAGTGAAGCAAACACCCTAATTTAAGTGGCTAGACTATATGAGGATGATGAAGTAGGAATTTTGCTCTCTTTTGTTTTTCTAATTTTCACTTTAAATTCATCACAAAAAGGAAAGCTATAAAGCTTTTGTGAGAGGAAGAAGAAGAAGAAGAATTGTGATGAATGAATTGTAGTTGAGGTTAGAAATGCAACCAAGGATTAAGCGTGGCATGCTTAACCCTTGTAGGGAATAAAGCATAGGCTAGGGTTAAAAGGTTAGGTTAAGAACTATCTAGAAAATATCTAAAGAGTGGACTTTAGTCAACAATAGAAAATAACTTAACTAATTATCCACAATTTAGAATTAACTAAAATAAATCATAAACCCTAAACCTAACCCTAGAATGGTTTAATCTCATAAACCCTAGTTGCATTTGTAACCTTGCATGCTACAATATTATATATCACATATATAATATTTAATGTCACAAAAGAAAAGGATACAATTAACATATATCACTTGTATATCAATGTATTATCAAGTGAAAATAGAATCATTTAAGTGAGCTTATATTAGTTAATGTAATGTAATATAACACATAAAATTATACATTAAATTATTAAATCAACACTTGATTTAATAATCCGGCAATTTTACATATAACGGACTAATATAATATATATCATTTTATCGAATCAACCCTTGATCCGATAATCCGGCTATATGACATATACCGGACCGATATCACATATCGCGAGAATCGAATACGGTATCACATGCACGTATTATTCTTGGTCCCGCACATATCACATATGTGCTCCTACTCTGTTTTTCCTGAGCCAGGAAACTTCTGTGCAGGACTCTAAAGAATCGTCAATACGCCGGCAGTAGGTGATGATCATATCAAACACCCACAAGCTGCAAGCAGTCAGCTAAACATAACAGCCACCCGGGTATTGAGCGACCAGAAAATAAACAAGCGAGCTTGCACACCCTTGTGTGAATCCATTCAGTAACACTACCGTACAGTCCGGTCTCTTCATCTGATATATCGCATATCCAGTCTAGGGGTGGTAAACGTCAGACCGCAGTAACCGATAAGTCGTGTCGATGTGAGGCTCATAACGGGTCGAGAAACTACTGATAACACTTACCGGTAGGTCTCCATATCATCCCTGGCCAGGGACTTCCGGTTATAGCCAATCAAACACAGCACAACATCAACCTCCAATACTGGAAGGGACGAAACCAATCCTATTGCTCATTGCCTCCATGTGATTCGGGACTGTACCCAAAAGCCACCGTTTTAGGTACAGTGGTAAGGTGGAAATCAAATCACAGTGGGAATCATACAAGACTCTATGACGATCTCGGGTCTACAGACTAACCTGTACTAGTGTCACCAGAGAACTGCTATCTGACGACAGGTATACTACCATCTAGTAGTTCTCCGCAAGTGCGTTCAGTGTACCCAGTCTTCACTGAGCACCCGTACACCATCTTTTATGTCAAACACCGATGGATATGGGATCATCCATCGCCTATCACATAGGTCAAGATACGTATACGCTAGTCTACTCTGGAGTATCGATGCCCTGTCTCGATACACCCTTGACTAGGAACAGTTATAGGATGTACTCTTGGACTACCCTGGCCCTACTAGTATGATCTGCATCATAGTCCTAGTAGTCGAGTACATATCCTAAGGGCTTTATCAACATGTGAGAGTAAGACAGTAAACCAATACAAGTCAACATGGTAAGATAAAGTGAAACCAGATAGCATACTATCATGTTGAGCAAGAATGTTCCCTCTATATATATCCAAGAATCCACTATAATATACATCATATCTATAACAATGGCCTCTAGTGTTAGTTATATGTATGCCCTAGAGGCCATTACTATACATAGGATGTATATTGTAGTGGATGCTTGGACATATATAGGGAGGACATTCTTGCTCGACATGATAGTATGCTACCTGGTTGCTCTTTATCTTAACATGTACACTGATTGTCTCTCTGTTACATGTTGGTAAAGCCCTGAGCATGTATACTTGACTACCTGGACTATGATGCGGATTATACTAGTAGGGACATGGTAGTCCATAAGTACATCCTTCAAGGTCCCTAGTCATGGGTGTATCGAGATAGGGCATCGTTATACCAGAGTAGACTAGCATATATCTTCTCGACCCATACAGATGGGCGATGGATTATCCCATATCCATTGGTGTTTGACATCAGAGATGATATACGGGTGCTCAGTGGAGACTGGGTACACTGGACGAACTCGCCGAAAACTCCCAGATGGTATTATACCTTACGTCAGATGGCAGTTCTCTGGTGACACAAGTACAGAGTAGTCTGTTGACCCGAGATTGTCATAGAGTCATGTGTGGTTCCCACTGTGCTTTGATTTCCACCTTACCACGTCCAAGAGGGCATGCAAAATGGTGGTTTTTGGGTACAGTCCCGAATCACATGGAGGTAATGAGCGATAGGAGCGGATTCGTCTCTCCCGGTATAGGGAGTTGATGTTGCACTGTGTTCGAGATTTACTGGTAAGTGTTACTAGTAGTTTCTCGAACTGTTATAGACCTCATATCGACACGACTTATTGAGCTATTGGGGACTGGCGTTTACCACCCCTAGGCGAGATATGCGACATATCAGACGATCAGACCGGACTGTGCGGTAAGTGTTACTGGTTGGATTCACAGGAGTGTGATCGGGCTTGCTCGTCGATCTTCTGATTGCTCAATACCCGGGTGGCCGTTACGTTTAGCAGACCGCTTGCGGCTTGTAGGTGTTTGATATGATCATCACCTGCTGCCGACGTATTGACGATTCTTTAGAGTCCTACACAGAGGTTTCCTGGCTCAAGCTAAACGAAATAGGAGCGCATATGAGATATGTACGGGACCGAGAATAATGCGTGTATGTGATACCGTATTCTATTCTCGTGATGAATGTATCGAATTGTTGTATGCGATATAACCTAGTTATCGAATCGAGGATTGATTCGATAAGTCGATACATTGGATATTAGTCGGTCATATACGATATGACCGGATGATTAAATCAAGTGTTGATTTAATGTATAATTATATATTTGATATATTACTTTACATTAACTAGTATTGGTTCACTTAAGATAGATTTTCTCACTTGATGTGCACATTGTATATATGATATAGTTTTGTGCACTAGTTTGTATCATGTTTGATGATACATGTAAACTTGTGTGTGTATGATTAAACCATGGTTATCTTAATGGTTAGGGTTTGGATTTACTTATATATTTATTTTTATTAATTCCTTTTAAGGCAAGAATAAAATGATGGCTAGTTTTTGTTTCTTTCATGAAACTTCATGAAGCTTTGAAGCTTTGACCATTTTGTCTCTTAGCCTTAACCTAACCATTAAACCTAACCTTAGTTTATACTCTACACCTAACTATGGTTGCTATATGATAAGATAATTCCTTTTATTCTTATCATAATTCTTTTCTTCTTCTTCTTCTTCTTCAACAATGAAGAAAAACTTGCTACCATTAATGGCAACTTGAGAAAAAGAGTGAGAAATCCAATTCTAAAGTGAACCAACTTCCTATTTCTTCATCCTCTACCACTTGCCAAGTAGTATAGGGTGTTTTCTTCACAAGTTTCTTGACTTGGTGAAGTTGGAGGTTGATCTTGTGTTGCCTCGACGTAGATCATCTTCGGCATCGAAGTCGACGACCTAGCCCGATCATTTCTTCGATGAAACCACCGCGAGAGTCCGGGATCCGATGTGTACAGCGGAGGGACTTCATCACGGAGCTATGGAGGTGAAGGACCGGATCTACAAAGGTTGTATTTCCGTTCACTTATTAGTTAAGTTGTTAACTAGTTGCTTGTTTCGCCTAAAACTATAGTCAACGATCGCATTAGGGTTTCTCGGCACCGAAATTTTTTGAATTTGGCATGGTTGATGCCTTGTGAGACCTCCTTAGAGTGCCTAGGAACCTTATAGTGGTATCAGAGCCTAGCTAGAGCATCAGGCGAAGTGTAGACGATGTTAGAATTCCGATCGAACCCCGAAACCCTAAAAATGACCCCTCTCTGTACAGTTTTACAAAACTGGGTTTTTTCCAGATTAAAAATGCTTAAAAAATTCAGCAGGAAATTCTAAGAATTACGGTGCCAAAATGACCAAGAGATACGGCTAAAGCGCGGCGGAACCGAGGCAGAAGCTTCGCTTCTGCGGCGGTTCCGCGGCCAAATGATAAGGTTAGACTTCGATTTTTGCACAGTAATTTGTCTCTTCAGGTGCTCAGTTTTCTGGGAATTTAATTTGCACTCAAGAGTTGAGTTTTCTGGGGTGTTTTGGAGCTTCGATGATTCGATCGGAAATTTCAAACTTTGTCTATGAGTTTTTCCGGATACTTTAGAATATGTTAAAAAGTTCGACTGGATATAAATACCCACTTTTTCCCCTGCCGGGAAAATTCCAATTGTTGGATTTTTCCGTAGTTTAATGACGTTCCAAGTAGTGCAAGTAACGCGATGGTCCCTCTAGAAGACAACAAAGCTTAACTCGATTATGTGACCGTCTTGAATTGCCCTTTGAACCTTAGGGTTTGGGGCAGTACGGCGTGCCACATGTGAGGCGTTGGCTTGACCCTTCTACGGCTGGACCGTTGGTACTCAGGCACGAAGTGAATGTTTTTAAACTTATTTCATGTGTTGAGCTGTTTCGGGAAAACTTGGGTGTTCGATTGTTCGATCGGAAATTTTGATATTTTCTATTTATCCGGAATGTGATATAATAATTGGAATTCACAAGTAGTTATGAGATAACTAATATGAATGTTATAAACATAGCAGTTTAGTCTCACTTGATCGGTTGCCACGGAATTTTGATGTGATCAAAAGTCCGTCGCAATCACGTAGCGTACGCGGATACTCGCCGGATAAACTTAATAGACAGCTACACCCCATAGCCTCGACCAAGTGACTGTAGGAAAACCCCGTCGCCAAAAAACATCCGTTTGGGTGCTCGCGGCAGCGGTGTTCCGCCTTAGTGCACTTCGTCGACGGTATAAGGTGTGCGGCCGTCTACTAAAGTTTGCGACGAGCATTCGATCAGAATGTCGGGAATCCTGTTGAATTGCTCGACTTGATATTGAAAAGTGTTTTCGATATAGAGACTAAAATGCGGGGTTTATAATTGTTAGGCATGCGATGTCTATGGAATTCATTTGGTTAGGCATGTGATGTCTAAAGGGGTTGCGGATTCCAACTGTTGTTGTTTTACACTTTCTTTTCTGTGACCGTAAGTGTAAAACATGATATCGCCGGTTTCGTTGCTATATGTCAACGACAATTGGGATGGGCATATTTACTTACGTTGATGACATGTGATGTTATGTGTTGCTGGATATGTTATATTGGATCGTCGTGTTTGAATAGCCGGGGTTTCTTTTTTATGTGAGATGAGTGTTTTTCATTTTCATTCATGTAAAAAATTGTATGTAATATTCTTTTATTGGGGCACTTCCAGGTTGCGGAAGATGTCACCCATTGTATATTATTTTCTTTTCCGCACTAGGATAGACCCAAGGAGGGTAGCACAAGTGACCGGGTTCTAGGGTCCAGTGGGAGACAAACTCGAGGAGTCGAGTCCGGGTCTCCTAACCCTATAATTGGTAGGGTTGCTTGCCACTCTCGTAAGGGTCTAGGGGTGTGGGTTTGGCTATTCATCACGACCGTGGAATCCGTGTTTTATACTGGCTCGTATTGAAAACACGGACGTCCTAGTATATCCAATATTTCACATGATATTTTCTGCTGCGTTATCTGTGATGTGATCATTTGATATGTTCTGTGATGGATACTGTATATAGTATATATGATATATTATATAGACGTTACTTATGTTTTACACCCACGCTAGCCCTGCCCCGCTCTGCCGTTAGTCACCTAACCTAACGGTGCACGAGGGGACATCGAGGCGAATGCGGATGGCATAAGTGTACGTCGTATTTATCTGCGATGTTTAGCTAACTTAAATGATGGGACTTCATTAATGAGATTAATGAAATAAAAGAAACCTAAGATGTTGTGGAATCGAATTTCAAAAATAAAACAGGTAGCTATAGTTCTTGCTTTGCACAGCGGTATATGTGATATATCCTGCACCTTATTCGATGAGGAAAGGGCCGACGATCCCTTCACCGGGAGTGACCTCTTTAGCAATAACTGGCAGATGCTACACACTCGGTTTGTCTTTTGATAGCTTCTATAGTTTCTGCTTTTCACAGTGATATATATGATATATCCCGCACCTTATTCGATGAGGAAAGGGCCGACGATCCCTTCACCTGGAGTGACCCCTTTAGCAAAACTAGAAAAGCCTCGAAAACACTCCATTTCAAAATCATTTGATTCTACAACGATATCAAGTTCATTGCGCAATAGGTTTTTAGAAAAACCTGTCGTAGCCCTCCGTCATTTCAGATAAGTACTAGTTAGTATTCTTGCTACGTTTGTTAACTATGTTAAGGCGTAGTGTGCGGTAGCTAATTAGTGCTTATCTGCATAAGCATATGATGCGATTGGATTAGGGTAGTCGTGCGACTTTGTTAATTATGTTAAGGGTCGTGCGGGTGGGTTTAATTCAATCGGGAAATGACGGGTTGAACTTGACTAGCACTTATGATTTGTTGACTATGTTAAGGTCATATAGCTGCTAGGGGCAAAATATTATCGGGAATTTCAAGTGTTGAAATTTGCAATGAGATTGCATACCTTCTATGAGATAGTTGGATCCCGATACCCACTGCGAGTAATTGTTACTCCTGGGAGAGTTTTACGCATTACAATTAGCCGATCATGTAGGTGTCTAGAAAGGTGTCAACGGGGTTACGCCTCTGGGAAAAAGAGGTTTACATTAATTAGGTTCGTGCGAAAGCACGGGGGACCTCCCTCAAAGTACTGACACTGGCCTGGCTGAAAGATTGGCGAACTTGTAGTGTGTAATTAATCCCGGCTAGTCTTTCCTTTTAGGGCTTGAAGGAAGATTTGGTAAAAAACAGTGGGAGCCATCCTTATTAGATAAAATAATAACCAATCTGATCTTGCAAGAGCGCACGCTGAGTGTTTTCTTCTCTCTCTCCAGGTAGTGACCATATCCACCTTAATCAAGATAATAATACGGATGTATTGACCGAACCCACTTGTTATACTGAGCTGGGGAACGTTGGTTCCGCTCCAACTTATAATTATTATAAAGACAGAGCAGGAAATTGGGGAATACCAGATTTCCTGTGCCGCCCAAACGAAGAAAGTGCAAGCTGATGCATCATCTTCGGGTTTGTTCATTACAAGAGAACTGTTTCTCAGTATCCTTTACGTCCTGGGCATGTGATACCGGATCAGGATCCCGCATATGTAATCTATTACATGGGCTACAGAGAGGTAGAGAACTGAGGACGGGTGATAAGTTTTATGAGACAGAAAACGGGGCAAGTGTTGCAGCCAAGTTTGTTGGTCACTGTCACCCTGTATTACCAATACATTGATTCTGAACGAATGTTGTTAGATACCGAACCTGATATACAAAATCATATCAGTCTCTTTATTAGTAAAGAAATGATAAAATTTTGTATTGTTGGATAATGTTTTAAACATTTCCTATATCAAAAGTCGATCGGTTCAGGCACGTTGTCTAAAAGCATCGATGTTCTAAATCAAACTACAGTTCTTTAGTATACGGAACACACACAAGAGGAAGAGTTCAGAAATGAACGAATACTTCTTGAGGCATTGTAGACTAGGTCATATCAATGCGACCCGACTAGCTGAAGTTACATGTAGATGCATATTTAAATCAGTTTGAATTTACATCTTGTGAAACTTGCCAGTCATGTCACAAAGATATAATGACACCAGCTCTGTTTATTTGAAACAGAGAAAGAGTTAGTGAACTCTTGGGATGATACATGTTGATGTATAAAGGTCCCCTGTCTACACATGCCAAGACCAGTTCTTTGTACTTCATTACATTCTCTGATGATCTCTCAAGATTCCGACATATGTTCCTGTTAAAACACAAGTCCGAACCTTTTAAGATATTCACAGAATATAAGTTAGAAGTAGAGAACCAAAATGAGGGTATAAGTATTATGTCCTTCGATGCGATCAGGGAGGAGAATACTTAAGCACGGAATTCCTGGACTATTCTAAAGGAGAATGAGATTCTCTCTCAGCATTACTCCGTATACACCATAGCACGATGGTATATCGGGGTGGAGCAATTGCACCCTATTCGATATGGTGCACTTTATGATGAGTACTACTGAGTTACCTGTTTCCTTTTGGGAGTTATGCGCTTGAGAAGCTGCATACCTATTAAATAGGGTTCGAATCAGATCACAGCCTACCGCTCCATATGAGATATGGTATGGGAAGAGCCCATGTCTTAAGCTAGTTAAGATTTGGGGTTGTCTGGCCTATGTCTAAAAGCAAAATCCGGAAAAGCTCGAGGCAAGGTCAGTTATGTAGAACTGGAAAGGTTCCAGCTATGCAAACTACAGCAGATGATTGGGTACAAACAAAGGATTCAGTAGATACCAACGAACCTCAGCTTCTCCGTCGATCTAGTAGGGTTTCTCAACCACCTGAGAGATACTTTAGTTTCTCTATGACAGTGGGAGCGAGGATTGCATCATGAGATGATGACCCAACTAGCTTCGAGTTGGCCATCAAGAGTGGGACTCTGTGAGAATGGCTGGATGCTTGATCTGAGATGGAATCCTTATACACCAACAAAGTATGGACTTTGGTTGCTATATCTGGAGGGTTAAATCCCCATCAGGAGCAAGTATATCTTGAGAAGATTACTTGGTGTAGATAGAAAAGTTGAGACTTTCAAAGCTAGACTTGTTAAAGGTTTTCGTCATCAACCAGGCGTGGATAATGATGAAACCTTTTCTGGGGCCTATGTTTAAGTCCATCCAGATCCTACTTGCTACGGCTACATACCATGACTACGATATCTGGTGGTTGGGTGTCATGACAGCTTTTCTAAATGATGTTTTAGAAAAGGGCGTCTATAAGTACACAGCCAGAGGGCTTCGTAAACAGTGGGAGCAGCGGAAACGTGTACAAGATGCTTTATAGGATAAAGCAGGCATCGCGGAGTTGGAACATCTGTTTTGATGTAGTAGTCAAATAGTTTGACATCATCAAAATGGTAGATGAACCTTGTATATACAATAAGGTAGTAGGGAGTATGGTGGCGATCCTCGTAGAGTACGTGGATGACATACTCTTCATAAGAAAGAAGTTTCCTATGCTGCGCTCGGTCAATCTCCGCTTATCACAATGATTCTCCATATAGGATCAAAGTGATACCTACTAAATCCTGGGTTTTGGATCTATGAGATAGATCTAAATGGATGTTAGGATTCTCACTAGTTGAAGTGAGATGGTATCAATTGATCCAGGGGAGAATCACTGGAAAAGTTCCAGAGTGATAAGGACGACCGAATGTCAGTCACAGGCATTGTCTTTACCTCAGTAAAGGGACGGTATGTTGGAAGAGTTCCAAGCTAGATACCGTGGCATACTAGACGATTATAGGCAAGATACATCGCTACTTAAGATGCTACCAAAGAGGCAGTCTGGGTGTATAGTGGTTCATGAGATGAACTTAGTTCCTCCCATTGTGTGACAATGGAGTTGTGGCTTATGCCAAGGAACGTCCGTCCCATCAGTGATCCAGACATATTCTAAGGCAGTATCACCTGATCATGGAGATGGTTGATCTCCATGGTGATCGAGGTTAGGAGAGTAGACTCAGAGGACAACACGGCGGATCCACTCACAAAGGCCTTTTCCCAGAGAGAGACTTTTATGGGATGGTTGAGTATGAGATACTACAACCACTGCTATCAGATGGCCCTAGTGCAAGTGGGAGAATGTTAGTTATATGTATGCCCTTGAGGCCATTACTATACATAGGATGTATATTGTAGTGGATGCTTGGACATATATAGGGAGGACTTTCTTGCTCGACATGATAGTATGCTATCTGGTTGCTCTTTACCTTAACATGTACACTGATTGTCCTTCTGTTACATGTGGGTAAAGCCCTTAGCATGTGTACTTGACTACCTGGACTATGATGCGGATCATACTAGTGGGGACATGGTAGTCCATAAGTACATCCTTCAAGGTCCCTAGTCGTGGGTGTATCGAGACAGGGCATCGATATACCAGAGTAGACTAGCGTATATCTTCTCGACCCATACAGATGGGCGATGGATGATCCCATATCCATTGGTGTTTGAAATCAGAGATGATATACGGGTGCTCAGTGGAGACTGGGTACACTGGACGGACTCGCCGAGAACTCCCAGATGGTATTATACCTTACGTCAGATGGCAGTTCTCTGGTGACACTGGTACAGAGTAGTCTGTTGACCCAAGATCGTTATAATGTCTTTTCTGGTTCCCACTGTGCTTTGATTTCCACCATACCACGTCCAAGAGGGCGTGCAAAACGGTGGTTTTTGGGTACAGTCCCGAATCACATGGAGGCAATGAGCGATAGGAGGGGATTCGTCTCTCCCGGTATAGGGAGTTGATGTTGCACCGTGTTCGATTGGCTATAACCGGAAATCCCTGGCCAGGGTTGCTGAGATTTACTGGTAAGTGTTACCAGTAGTTTCTCGAACTGTTATAGACCTCATATCGACACAACTTATCAAGCTATTGGGGTCTGACGTTTACCACCCCTAGGCGAGATATGCGACATATCAGACATCAGACCGGACTGTGCGGTAAGTGTTACTGGTTGGATTCACAGGAGTGTGATCGGGCTTACTCGTCGATCTTCTGATCGCTCAATACCCGGGTGGCCGTTACGTTTAGCAGACCGCTTGCGGCTTGTGGGTGTTTGATATGATCATCACCTGCTGCCGGCGTATTGACGAGTCTTTAGAGTCCTACACAGAGGTTTCCTGGCTCAAGCGAAACGAAATAGGAGCGCATATGAGATATGTGCGAGACCGAGAATAATGCGTGTATGTGATACAGTATTCTATTCTCGTGATGAATGTATCGAATGGTTGTATGCGATATAACCTAGTTATCGAATCGAGGATTGATTCGATAAGTCGATACATTGGATATTAGTCGGTCATATACGATATGACCGGATTGTTAAATCAAGTGTTGATTTAATGATTTAATGTATAATTATATATTTGATATATTACTTTACATTAACTAGAATTGGTTCACTTAAGATAGATTTTCTCACTTGATGTGCACATTGTATATATGATATAGTTTTGTGCACTAGTTTGTATCATGTTTGATGATACATGTAAACTTGTGTGTGTATGATTAAACCATGGTTATCTTAATGGTTAGGGTTTGGATTTACTTATATATTTATTTTTATTAATTCCTTTTAAGGAAAGAATAAAATGGTGGCTAGTTTTTGTTTCTTTCATGAAACTTCATGAAGCCTTGACCATTTTGTCTCTTAGCCTTAACCTAACCATTAAACCTAACCTTAGTTTATTCTCTACACCTAACTATGGTTGCTATATGATAAGATAATTCTTTTTATTCTTATCATAATTCTTTTCTTCTTCAACTATGAAGAAAAACTTGCTACCATTAATGGCAATTTGAGAAAAAGAGTGAGAAATCCAATTCTAAAGAGAACCCACTTCCTATTTCTTCATCCTTTACCACCTGCCAAGTAGTATAGGATGTTTTCTTCACAAGTTTCTTGACTTGGTGAAGTTGGAGGTTGATCTTGTGTTGCCTCGACGTAGATCATCTTCGGCATCGAAGTCGACGACCTAGCCCGATCATTTCTTCGATGAAACCACCGCGAGAGTCCGGGATCCAATGGGTACAGCGGAAGGACTTCATCACGGAGCTATGGAGATGGAGGACCGGATCTACAAAGGTTGTATTTCCGTTCACTTATTAGTTAAGTTGTTAACTAGTTGCTTGTTTCGCCTAAAACTATAGTCAACGATCGCATTAGGGTTTCTCGGCACCGGAAAGTTTTGAATTTGGCATGTTTGATGCCTTGTGAGACCTCCTTAGAGTGCCTAGGAACCCTACATCTAGGGCATATACATAACTAACAACAACGAATTCCGATATAATGAGGATATAATCACCCAATTTCCAATATCTTACTCCCACTCAGCATCTGTAACGCCATACAGATCTGAAACAAATCTGGTGTACCCTCGAGTTAGAATGTAATTGGGAAAACTGTTCTCGATTAACACCGCACAGTGGAACTAAAACATGAAAATGTTTCGAAGGGTTATCCATGTTAGTGATATGTATGCCCTAGAGGCCATTACTGTACATACGATGTATATTGTAGTGGGTGCTTAGACATATATATGGAGGACTTTCTTGCTCGACATGATAGTATGCTATTTGGTTGCTCTTTATCTTAAAATGTACTCTGATTGTCTCTATATTACATGTTGATAAAGCCCTTAGGATGAGTACTTGACTACCAGGTCTATGATGCAGACAATACTAATGGGGACAGTGTAGTCGCTAAGTACATCCTTCAAATGTTCCTAGTCGTAGGTGTATCGAGATAGGGCATCAATATACCACAGTAGACTAGCGTATAGCTTCTTGACCCAAGTAGATGGACGATGGATTATCCCATATCCATTGGTGTTTGACATCAGAGATAGTATACGGGTGCTCAGTGGAGACTGGGTACACTGAACGGACTCGCCGAGAACTCCCAAATGGTATTATACCTAACGTCAGATGGCAGTTCTCTGGTGACACTGGTACAGGTTAGTCTGTAGACCCGAGATCATCATAGATTCTTGTGTGATTCCTACTGTGCTTTGATTTCCACCTTACCACGTTCAAGAGAACGTGCAAAATGGTGGCTTTTGGGTACAGTCCTGAGTCACATGGAGGCAATGAGCAATAGGAGGGGTTTCGTCTCTCCCGGTATTGGGAGATGATGTTGCGATGTGCTCGATTGGCTATAACAGGAAGTCCCTGGCTAGGGCTGCTTTAGGGTTATACTGGTAAGTGTTATCAGTAGTTTCTCGACCCGTTATGAGCCTCATATCAACATGACTTATCGAGTTACTGGGGTCTGACGTTTACCACCGCTAAACGAGATATGCGACATATCAGACGAAGATACCGGGCTGTACGGTAGTGTTACTGATTGGATTCGCAGGAGTACGAGAAGGCTTGCTTGTTGATTTTCTGATCGCTCAATACCCGGGTGGCCGTTACGTTTAGCAGACCGCTTGCATCTTGTGGGTGATTAATATGATCATCACCTACTGCCAGCGTATTGACGAGTCTTTAGAGTCCTACACAGGGGTTTCCTAGCTCAAGCCAAACGGAGTAGGAGCACATATGTGATATGTGCCAGACCGAGATTGTTACGATATAAGATACTATATTCTATTCTCGCGAATTGTGACATTGGTCGGTTATATGCGATATAGCCGGGTTATCGGATCAAGTGTTGATTCGATAAGTTGTAACACATGATATTAGTCGGTTATATGTGATATAACCGGATTGTTAAATCAAGAGTTGTTTTGATAATCTAATGTACAATTATATATTAGATATATTACATTACAATAACAATTATTAGATCACTTATGATTCTTTTCTCACTTGTTTGTGCATGTGTATTGATCAGTCGAAAATACTGCATTTTTAACACGCCAATTTCCCTATCTTTTGCATTCATCTAAAGGTGTTCAGTATTCATATTGCACATATTAAGAAAACACCTGTATAATACTGAATTACCTGTACTGTATATTAAAACCGGCATTTTTAGGGAAATTGACTGTTTGTCATGGCATCGCATCATTCTTGTATAGCGCAACTCTTGTCTCGAGAAATTGTGCAGGAAATTGTGGGAACAAAGCCAAAATTGGGAAAAGAGCTGATAAAAAATACACGAACTCCAAGATTTGAGATCTGGTAGTAATACAGAAAGCCAAATAAAATTCAACATATCAGGAAAATGCCCAAATGTCAGCCCAAACAAGTAACAGAATTTCCAAGCCCCAAGGCTTCAGACGAGCCGCGGATCCGCGGCCGGAGCCGGCTTGCGCCGCGGATCCGCGGCGGCTTGATGGCGCCAGCGCTCCCAATTTTCCCACGTGCCTATTTGTAATGGTACAAGCTTCCAGAAGACTCCCGATTCTCCACGTGGCTTCATCTAGAAAGCTCGGCCTAATAAACTATTTCTATAAGGCTCTCTTTAACAAACTTTTGGAGGGAAATTTGAAATTTGAAATCCTAGATCTAGGGTTTTGAGGTTTATAAAAAGGAGCCTAGATCTAGGGTTGAGGGAGTTCAAGAAATTATCCATCATCTTCCACCCACAAGTTCAGTGACACGACTTGTGCCTCAAAACCCTAACCCTAATTCCAATTCCAAAATGAAGATCAAGATCCCGAATACCATTCAAGCCAGATGCCTTCGATCCTTTAGAAAGTGATGCCGGACTTCATCGGAGATAGAGATCAAAGGAGATCCGCGACTCAAGGAGCCGAGCGAAGCCGAAATCGACGATCTAGTTCCTTCCTTTTGTAAATTCAAGAGAGTTGTAACGAAATTTGTCGATAAATAAAGGTGAAATTCCTATATCTTGCTTATCTTTTAATTCAAGCATTATGATTCGATCTCAATTTGTGATTGAGTTTGTTATTATGATGTTTGAGTAAAACTCCGCTCGTGTAGGAGTTGTGACGATCGATAGATGATGATGATTTAGACACTTTTACAATTCTTAAATCCTATAATGTTTGTAAATTCGTATGAATCAAATGATCGATGACCTAGTTTCGAGATGATGCTTTCTTGATTGTGTTCACTCGAAACTAGGGAACAACGATTGATCATTTGATTAACTAGAAGCTAGAATTTGAATGAGATTCATCGAAAGGACAAAGGATGAGATGATAAATCCCTAATTTCTTCGCAAGATCCTTAACCCTCGATAAATTTTCATCGATCTAGTATCAATTCGTTAATGGATAAGAATGAGTAATCATTAGATCTCATCACATCTATAGATCCGATCTACTCCTACGAGCCACACTTCGAATCTTGATTGTTGGTTTGGAAATCATCACACATCTCAATTCTTGATTTTAATGTTTTTTTTGATCTAGATTTTTTTCTAATTCTTAATATTCAATTTTACAAATCATGAATTGTTTCTTTTCTTTTCTTTAAATTTTCGACTCATCTAATTCGAAAATTGAACGGATCTCACTTTTCCTGTGGACGATCCGCACTTACTAACACGCTACATTCGACACCATTATTGATTGCGGTCAAAATATTTTTGGTTGTGATTTCTACACAAATTTCTAAATACCGACACAACGAGAAACTCATATCAATCAAATGGCGCCGTTGCCGGGGATCGTGTGCTAATTTGTTCATTTTTTGAAATTTGAGTTGAAAGATTTATTCCATCATAATTTTGAGATCAAAATTCACGCAAAACACTAAACGATTTGTTGTGGTTTGTTGCAAGGAAATCTGGAGCTTGCTGTGCAATTGGAAAATTATTTGGAGAATTCCAGAGGACTCAGGGGGTGAACAGAAGCCTTCTGTGAAATTTTTATGCAGGGATCACACTGAACCACCGCGATTCCGCGGCGTAAGAGCCTCATTGCGGCGGTTCCGCGGCATCCTCAAGGCTTCGCTGCACGAAAAATTGCTCTGTAAGATCCTGACTTTCTTATCTCCTTCCTCATCTGCTCCAATTAACAATTTGCTGCAGGCTTCTTTGCAAAAATCGCAGCGCCGCAAAAAGCAAAATAAATTGTGCGTGTTTTTGATTTTTGTGGTTGTTTGCATATTAATACGGACATTAAGGGGCATGGCTAAATCCAGATTAGGTGGGGAGTTCATTACCCTTCCTAAGCCCCAAAAATCACAAACTTGCATCCGCATTACCCACATTAACTAAAAAATATCTAGAGATGACTCTAAGGACCGTCGCGCTCACTTAGGACAGAAGAAGGACGTGGATAATTCATTGCTTATCCGCGTTTCTTTTGTGGTGTCTAAGGAAAGTGTGTCGAAGGCTAGTGGTTACTTAATTAGGCCCACTACTTACGTAGTGGAGAACCTCCCACTTACCTGGCACTTCCTTGTCCACAGGAGAGACAAAGAGGCAGTGGAGGATTTATCCCGCGACTTGTATTTTGGCAGTTAGGAGCGGTCAAGAGCTTTGACCAAGGCGACCAATAGAATTTGGGTTTTGCTTGTTGCATTTGTTGTGATTGCATCATTTTTTCAAAAATCCGTATATTTTCAAAACAAACACCGCATTCATCATTTCCCTTAATTATAAGTCACGCTGCCACTTGTACTAACCCTTTTTAGTGAAAGATAGGCTGGACACGGGATTCTAGTGCCCGTTTAGTCCGCGTTCCCCCGATCGACGCCGAAGTCGGTATTTCTACATTTACCTCTTCTTTACCCACCACCACACCCACATCGATGGATCCGTCTCTATCGAACTTCTTTACCACTACTCTGCCGCCGTCCGTTGGTGCGCAGAATCCACCTCGCATCTCTCTCCAAGAGAGGTGCTATCCTATTCGAGATCCCCTTTCCACCCGTCTTTCCATTCCACCAGCCAACGGGGACAATTTTGAAATAAAACCCCATTACATCAACCTTCTACCAAAATTTCACGGTCTCGAGTCTGAAGACGCATATGCCTTTATCACCAAATTTGAAAATGTATGCGCAATGATGGGTACTTCACAGCTTTCTGTGGATGCTATGCGTCTTCGTCTTCTCCCATTTACCTTGTGTGATATAGACGAGAAGTGGCTGTATAACACTACCGCACATTCCATTTCAAACTGGGGAGAATTCGTCAAAGCATTCCTTTAGAAATTCTACCCACATCAAAAGACAGCTCGAGTCTGTAGCGAAATATATCAATTTACCCAGCTTCCAAATGAACCATTTTTAAAATGTCTTGAACGCTTCAAGGATCTGTTAGTCCAATGTCCACATCACAGAATCCCTAGATGGGATCTGTGCAGAATCATATATGAGGGCATTACTCCTAACACACGACAGACCCTTGAATCCATGTGTCAAGGCAACATCATGACCAAAGATGATGGGGAAGCATGGAAATTTCTAGAAGACTTCGCTGAAAAATCTTTATAGTGGGCGGGTGTGAGTCAATCGTCTAGGGATGGCAATGATATTTCCATAGGAGTTAGAGCTGACATTTCGGCAATGCAAAAGAAACTCGAGACTATGGAAAACAAATTTTTAGCCGCCCTAAGTCAAATATCACTCTCCAAAACTGTATGTGGCTGTTGTTCTGATCATTCTCATTTGACGGAAGAATGTCCAATAAATTCTCCGTTTCAAGGTCATGAGCATATCATTTTGCTTACCAACAAAGACCTAGAAACGATCCATTTTCTTCCACATATAATCAGTGTAGGAGGAATCACCCTAACTTTGCTTGGAACTAATCACAATCTCAAAATACGGTTCCAAACCAACACAATTTCCAAAGGGTCCCTCCACCACAACAGCAACCACCACTTCAATTGAGTCAGCACCCCTACCAATCACAAAACTTCCAAAATCCGGCCAACACTTTTGCACCACATGAAAACTCTTTGCAATTGACTGGTACAGATAAAACCTCTGCACTAGCACAAGCCTTGGATACTTTCATGAAACAATCCATCCAAGGGACGGCAAGTTTGCAGTCTTCCGTCGAGAATGTGATGAATATCATTGTCTCTCAAAATGATAATATCAAATCAATGGAATAACAAATTGCACTATTAAAAACCGAAATGAGTGCGAGAGAGAAAGGGAAACTTCCAGCTCAACCTTTACCCAATCCTGGCTATTCACATCACGTGAATGCAATCACGTTGAGATCTGGAAAAGTGCTTGACAATCACGTTGGGGAAGAGATTGATGTCACTGAAAGATCTATCAATAATACCTCGGCTGAGACCTTTCCTTCCACTTCTACTTCTAATTCTAACCCAAGTTCTTCTACCCCATCACCTTCTTGCGAGCCTATTCTTCGTTTTCCCAAAGGCTCGCCACCTCAGCCCATCTCTTCTAGTCTACCACCGACGATCCCCACTTCTATTGTGGGATCGGTTCCACACACACTTCCTTCTCCTCTGATGGACCCTGCGCTTATTGCTAAACCACCTTATCCTAATCAGTTAAGGGGTAAAAAATCGAGTCTACATATGGAGAAAATTATGGAAATGTTCAAACAGGATAACATCAACATCCCTCTCCTAGATGCTATTCAACAAGTCCCCGCTTATGCGAAAATTCTTAAGGACCTGTGCACTAGGAAGAGGAAGACTCAAGTGCCAAAGAAGGTCTTCATGTCTATTAACATTAGCACTGCTTTTATCCCACAGCTTCCAAAGAAACGTAAGGACCCAGGATGTCCTACGATATCGATTTCTATTGGGGGTAAAAACATCAACCGTGCTCTTTTAGACATTGGCGCAAGTGTTAACCTACTTCCATATTCTGTCTATGAGCAGCTAGGGATTGGAGACTTGAAACCAGCTCACTGCACTCCCCAAATGGCAGACCGTTCGATCACCAAACCTAGGGGTGAACTAGAGGATGTGTTAATAAAGGTCGGGGAATTTGTATTCCCTGTAGACTTCATTGTTCTCGATACACAACCTGTAACAAACCCTCAGAGTAAAATTCCGGTGATTTTGGGTCGACCATTCCTTGCCACTTCCAATGCTGTCATTAACTGTAGAAATGGTTCAATGAACTTATCATTTGGAAATATGACCATTGAACTGAACATCTACAAAATTGGAAGTCAGCCATCAGAACCCTCTGCTCATATCCTTGATGTGTGCTCTGTCCACGAGATTACTCCTGAAAGTTGCGGAGTTGAGGAACTTTGCTTTGAAGATCTCGACGACACTACTACTTCACTGTTTGATCTTGCACACTATCTTAGTGAGGAAACCATTTCCACGCTTGAGTCCGATACTCCTGACTCATCACCTTCCGAGTCTGTATCTTTTACAGGCTATGAGCTTCTTTGTGAATCCGAAAATCAGTCGATGATCCCACCTTCTATTTCTCCGCCAGCATTAGATCTCAAAAACTTTTACCTTCTCATCTTAAATATGCATATTTAGGTGAGAATGAGTCTTTACCGGTTATCATATCCGCTTCTCTAGCATCAGAGCAAGAGAATGCACTTTTGTCGGTATTGAGATCTAATAGGGAGGCGTTTGGTTGGACCATGGCGGACATCAAAGGGATTAGTCCCTTGATTGTAGAACATCATATACATGTGATGGATGATGCCAGACCAACCCGAGAACCACAGAGACGGTTGAACCCCGTCATGAAGGAAGCGGTGATGAAAGAGATCGTCAAATGCCTTGATAATGGTATCATTTACCCAATCTCCGATAGCCAATGGGTGAGTCCAATACATATCGTCCCTAAGAAGTCTGGTATCACTGTTATTACCAATGAGGCAAATGAGTTGATTCAGACACGCGCCCAAACTGGGTGGCGTGTATGTATTGATTACAGAAAACTCAATGCCGCCACGAGGAAAGACCACTTTCCTCTACCTTTCATTGATCAGATGCTGGAACTCTTAGCTGGACGTGAGTATTATTGCTTTATGGACAGATACTCTGGCTACAATCAGGTCCCCATAGCCAAAAAGGATCAAGATAAAACCACTTTTACTTGTCATTTTGGTACCTTTGCTTATAAACGCATGCCCTTTGGGTTATGCAATGCTCCCGCTACCTTTCAGCGGTGTATGATGGGGATATTATCTGGCATGGTCGAGAATTTTTTGGAGATTTTCACGGACGATTTCTCGATTTTTGGAGACTCTTTTTCTAACTGCCTAACGAATCTTGACGCAGTTCTTACTCGTTGCGAAGAGAAGAACTTAACCTTGAATTGGGAAAAATGCCATTTCATGGTCTAAGAGGGAATTGTGCTTGGACATGTTATTTCACGAAAAGACATTAAGGTTGACAGAGCTAAGATAGATGTCATTCAAAATCTTCCTCATCCCAAAAGCGTCAAGGATATTCGATCATTTCTTGGTCATGCGGGCTTTTATAGGAGATTCATTAAGGATTTTAGCAAAATTGCTAGACCCTTAACTCTTCTCTTGGGCAAGGATACGACCTTCCAGTTTGACTCGGATTGTTAGGCAACATTCGACTCACTCAAACACTCCCTCACTACAGCCCCCGTTCTATCGTCTCCAAATTGGGACTACCCTTTTGAGCTTATGTGTGATTCATCAGATTTTGCAGTTGGGGCAGTCTTAGGACAGCACATTGAAAACATGCCACACGTGATCTATTATGCAAGTAAAACCATGTATTTGCATTAGAAAAATTCAGGCCTTACTTGATTGGCTCACCAATAGTTGTGTACACTGACCACTCCGCCTTAAAACATCTTCTGGCGAAAAAGGATGCTAAAGGTAGGCTAATACGTTGGATCCTTCTATTATAAGAATTTGATCTTGATATCAAAGATAAGAAAGGATGTGAAAATGTTGTAGCCGACCATCTTCCACGCATCTCTTCTTCACCTGTGACCCTACCGATCAATGATTCTTTTCCGGACGAACAACTCTTGAACGTATCCGATGAATCTTGGTTCAGGGATATTATGAACTATCTTGCCACAGGACTGATACCGAGCGATTGGTCAAAACATGACAAATATCGTTTTCTATCCCAAGTAAAACACTTTTACTGGGATGAACCATATCTGTTTAAGTATTGTCCTGACCAGATCATTCGCCGGTGTGTCCCGAATGAGGAGTTCAAGAGTGTTCTATCTTTTAGTCATGATCAGGCCTGCGGGAGTCACTTCGGTCCTAAAAAGACGGCGGAGAAGGTTTTGCAATGCGGTTTTTATTGTCCGACCTTGTTCAAGGACGCATTTGATTATTGCAAAAGCTGTACACAGTGTCAACACACGGGTAGGATTTCCCAGAGAAATGAGATGCCACAGCAACCTATCTTAGTGGTTGAAATTTTCGATATTTGGGGCATTGACTTTATGGGTCCCTTTCCCAACTCCTTTGGGAATTTGTACATACTGCTTGCGGTTGATTATGTCTCGAAGTGGGTTGAGGCCATTCCATGTCGCACTAATGACAAAACGGTTGTCATAAATTTCTTAAAAGAAAACATCTTTTCGCGATTTGGACACCCACGCGCTATCATTAGCGATAACGGGACATATTTCTGCAACAGGTCTTTCGAGACTCTGATGCGGAAATACGCAATCAACCACAGACTTTCTACACCCTATCATCCCCAAACGAGCGAGCAGGCTGAGATTTGGAATAGACAGGTCAAACAAATCCTAGAGAAGACTGTTGCTAAGAATAGAAAAGATTGGTCGACCAAACTGACGAATGCTCTTTGGGCATTCCGAACTGCATTTAAAACTAATCTAAGGATGTCTCCATATAGGTTAGTGTTTGGGAAGGCTTGTCACTTGCCGGTCGAGATTGAGCATAAAGTATTGTGGGCTATTAAGGAAATCAACTTTGAGTTAAACCAAGCTGCAACTTTCGGAAGCTGCAATTAAATGAGCTAAGCGAACACCGCGATGAAGCTTATGATAACGCTGTAATTGTAAAGAATAGGACTAAGGTATTTCACGATAAAACCATTTTGAGGAAAACATTTATACCTGGTCAACAAGTCCTACTTTATGATTCACGACTACACCTTCACGCGAGTAAGTTACGATCTCGGTGGAAGGGACCTTTTGTTGTGCTGTTTGTATACCCGCACGGGGCAGTAGAGGTAGAAAATGTTAAAAACGGCACATTTTTCCAAGTGAATGGACATAGACTAAAGCCGTATTTTTCCACTGACGCCGCGGAAGAGCTCATGTTCTTACAGGAGCCATTTTATCTTGATTAAAATCCCTTCATCTCACCTCCATGTCCTGTATATTACTGCATCATCTTTTTAAATGGAGGTGAGTGAAAAGAATAAGTTTGGGGGATGATCTTCACTTATATATTTTGCCCCCACTAATAAATTCCTCCCAGGGTTACAGGTTTTGTAGATATAGTGGTTGGCAACAGTGAGGACACTGTTGAAAACAAGTTTGGGGGAGGTTTGTGCTTATTTTTGCATCATTTGCATATCATTTGCATAAGCACAAAACATTTCTTTACAAACCTAAAAAAATTTAAAATTTTTCAAAACCCAAAAAAAATTTTAAAAAATTTCAAAATTTCAAAATATTTAATATTTAACATTTTTGTACATAAATAAGGTAATAAAAGATTAGATAGTGAAAAATTACATCCAAAAGATTGGAAAAATTTAAGAAAACCAAGAAAATTAGAAGTTTTCTTATACGAACTAGTAATAAGTAGTTATGAGCCGTTGTCCCAAGGGTTAGTAAGATGAAGGAAGTCACTACTCTGAGGATAAAAATAAGTCTCAAAAATAGTTCCTATTCTGGAAGCCAAACATTTTGCACGTTGATACCCTGCTATTCGCACTTACACACGTCTTGAAGCCCGGGATAGTAAAGGATACCTTGAAATGCTCTTGTCTAAAAGCCAAAGTATGAAGGAAATAAAAAAATGAATAAAATATAAAATTGTGAGAAAAATAAACATTGGTTTTTTTATCGCCAAGGCAGCAATAAAAAAATATAGTGAGGGTGCCTCTTCACCTAGTGCCCTAAGGCCAACTAGTCTGGGAGTCACTGCTAAGCCTTAGGTGGTGCAAGACGAGGATAATACACCAAATAAGCAAGCACATGAGTAATCGGTCGGTTAGTATCTCAAGAAGTATTAACGGTCACATGAAAGTGTGTGAGCAATCCTAAATATTCATTAATTAAAAAGTACTAAGGTGGATGGACAAGAGTACGATAGCTTGAATTGAATTCTCCGGGTGGAGGGATGTTTATTACACACACGTACGGTGATATGATCGATGTTTGGAAGAAAGATAGAAATGAAGAATAGGACGATGTTTTATTGAGGGAGGACGTGATTTCTGACATTTTTTCATGACTATTAAGATAGGGCTCATGACAACTGAAAAGCTGGCTTAGTTGGAAACCCTAATTTTCAAGGCTTTTCTTTTACAATTCTCTTCTTTAAATGTAATATTCATGATATTCCTTTTATTATTGGATTTTGTGTGTGTAATCTACTGAAAACCCTCAGGAGACAACACTCCTCCTACTAGGGACACCTAGAGGTTTAAAGGCTTGTTGCACGTGCTCAGTGCAATTGTGTTGCCTACGAAAGTGTGCTAGTTAGTTTTTCTCTTTCTTTATTTTATCCTTCTCTTTTTAATAAAACAGTTCGCTCGAGACGATCGAAAATAAGTTTGGGGGAATTTGATTAGTCGAAAATACTGCATTTTTAACACGGCAATTTCCCTATCTTTTGCATTCATCTAGAGGTGTTCAGTATTCAAATTGCACATATTAGCAAAACACCTGTATAATACTGAATTACCTGTACTGTATATTAAAACCGGCATTTTTAGGGAAATTGACTGTTTATCATGGCATCGCATCATTCTTGTATAGCGCAACTCTTGTCTCGATAAATTGTGCAGGAAATTGCAGGAACAAAGCCAAAATTAGGAAAAGAGCTGATAAAAAATACACCAACTCCAAGATTTGAGATCTGGTATTAATACAGAAAGCCAAATAAAATTCAACAAATCAGGAAAAGGCCCAAATGTCAGCCCAAACAAGTAACAGAATTTCCAAGCCCCAAGGCTTCAGACGAGCCGCGGATCCGCGGCGGCTTGATGGCGCCAGCGCTCCCAATTTTCCCATGTGTCTATTTGTAACGGTACAAGCTTTCAGAAGACTCCCGATTCTCCACGTGGCTTCATCTAGAAGGCTCGGCCTAACAAACTGTTTCTAGAAGGCTCTCTTTAACAAACTTTTGGAGGGAAATTTGAAATCCTAGATCTAGGGTTTTGAGGTCTATAAAAAAGGGCCTAGATCTAGGGTTGAGTGAGTTCAAGAAATTATCCATCATCTTCCACCCACAAGTTGAGTGACACGACTTGTGCCTCAAAACCCTAACCCTAATTCCATTTCCAAAATCAAGATCAAGATCCCGAGTACCATTCAAGTGAGATGCCTTCGATCCTTTAGAATGCGACGCCGGACTTCATCGGAGCAAGAGATCAAACGAGATCCGCGACTCAAGGAGCCGGGCGAAGCCGAAATCAACGATCTAGTTCCTTCTTTTTGTAAATTCAAGAGAGTTGTAACGAAATTTGTCGATAAATAAAGGTGAAATTTCCATATCTTGCTTATCTTTTAATTCAAGCATTATGATTCGATCTCAATTTGTGATTGTGTTTGCTATTATGATGTTTGAGTAAAACTCCGCTCGTGTAGGAGTTGTGACGATCGATAGATGATGATGATTTAGACACTTTTATAATTCTTAAATCCTATAATGTTTGTAAATTCTTGTGAATCAAATGATCGATGACCTAGTTTCGAGATGATGCTTTCTTGATTGTGTTCACTCGAAACTAGGGAACAACGATTGATCATTTGATTAACTAGAAGCTAGAATTTGAATGAGATTCATCGAAAGGACAAAGGATGAGATGAGGAATCCCTAATTTCTTCGCAAGATCCTTAACCCTCGATAAATTTTCATCGATCTAGTATCAATTCGTTAATGGATAAGAATGAGTAATCTTTAGATCTCATCACATCTATAGATCCGATCTACTCCTACGAGCCACACTTCGAATCTTGATTGTTGATTTGGAAATCATCACACATCTCAATTGTTGATTTTAATGTTTTCTTAGATCTAGATTTTTTCTAATTCTTGATATGCAATTTTACAAATCATGAATTGTTTCTTTTCTTTTCTTTAAATTTTCGACTCATCTAATTCGAAAATTGAATGGATCTCACTTTCCCTGTGGACGATCCGCACTTACTAACGCGCTACATCTGACACCGTTATTGATTGCGGTCAAAATATTTTTGGTTGTGATTTCTACACAAATTTCTAAATACCGACACAACGAGAAACTCATATCAATCATGTATATATGTGATATATATTTGTGTACATATCATTGTGTCATGCTTGATGATACATGCAACTTGGGTGTGTGTGACTTACACCATGCTAGGGATAATACTAGGGTTTTTATTTTATTTTGGTAATTACAAAATGGTTATAATTTGTCATGACACAAAGCTTGTAGAAGCTTGTATTGTGCATTGACTTAGTCTACTCTTTTGTTTTGCTATAAATATTTTATTAACCCAACCCATTACCCTAACCATGGAAAACTCTCTACAAAGGTTAAGTATATGATGCTTAACTCACCCATGGTTTCCATTATCCATTTGGATTAATTCATGAGATATTTTCTTCTTCTTCCTCCTCTCAAGCTTTCTAGCTTTAATGGAGATGAGAGAAAATATGTTAGAAAATGATTTCTAAAATGAGCAAAATTCCTACTTCATCATCCTCTACTACTTGCCATTTAGTATAGGGTGTTTGCTTCACTAATTTCATAATTAGTGAAGAAATAGCTTGGGTTAGTGTCTCCTCGACGTAGATCATCTTCGGCCTCGAAGACATCGAAGTAAGCTAGTTCGTTTCTTCATGGGAGCCTCTCTAAAGTTTAGAGTTCACGATCGCAGCGAAGGGACTAATACACGGAGAAATTGAAGTGAAGGACCGGCCTACAAAGGTTGTATTCCTTGCTCACTTCTTATTGCAAAGTGTTTGCTTTTCATATTCCGTCCATTTCTAGTTTACGATTCTTTGTTAGGGTTAGCTAAAACGGTAAAAATTTGAATTTGGTATGGACGATACCTCCCGAAACCTTTCTGCCGTCTTAGATAACCCTGCAGTGGTATCAGAG
The DNA here is from genome assembly GCA_030015575.1 of Agapanthus africanus. Lineage (NCBI taxonomy): Eukaryota > Viridiplantae > Streptophyta > Magnoliopsida > Asparagales > Amaryllidaceae > Agapanthus > Agapanthus africanus. Next base: position 284,725,496 of record CM057344.1, read on the forward strand.
CCATGCTAGAAATTAATATGGATTTTGTTAAGATTACGAAACTGAAATACTCCGAAACTTGCATCGCCAAAATCTGCTTGCTGTCGATTTAAAATGTTGTCAAAATTTTTTTTAAACAGGTACAGAGTGCTATATATGATATAATATGAACACTGACAAAATTCCATGGATTTCTGAGACAAAGTGGCCGGCCCCATACATGGTCATCTTGGCCAAATTCCGAGGTCACCCCCTGATTTTTTGCCTGTATTCCAGTGACTGGGTTTTGGTGTTTCAGGTGTTATTTGTTTTTGCTAATTTTGCATGTGATGTAATCTTACACTATAAACAATTCGGAGTGTTTCGTATTCGTAGTTTTAACAATGTTTCGGGTTATTCACATATTGTCTAGGCGAAGTTAAAAAGTTCGATCGAATGTCAAAAACCCATTTTTCCATGTTTAATGCATTCGGAAAAACAAGCAAGTAATCCTATGAACCCTCTAGAAGAATGAAACCCTAACTCGACTTTTTTGGATCGCGGAACCGCGGTCAAACCCTAGGGTTTGCCACAGTTCTGTGGCGACATGAGTGAGACTTAAGTTTGCCCTTCTACGGCTGGTGCATAGGTACTGTGGCATATTCTGGGTATTACTAAAATTGTGCTCAAGTGTTGAGCTGTCGGGAAATTGTGAGACTTTGATGAATCGATCGAAATGTTTAACGACGTCCGGATATTATGTGATGGGATACAATACTTAGAATCAAAACTAATTTGAATTTTATAAATCTAGCAGTATAGTCTCATTTGATCGGTTGCCACAGGATTTTGATGTGATCAAAAGTCCTTCGCAATCACGTAGCGTACGCGGATACTCGCCGGGTAACATTATTAGATTGCCACGCCCCATAGCCCCGACCAAGTGACGGTAGGAGAACCCCGTCGCCAAAAGCATCCGTTCGGGTGCTCACGGTAGCGGTGTTCCTCCTTAGTGCACTTCGCCGACGGCATCGGGGAGTGCGGGCGTCTACTCAAGTTTTCGACGAGCATTCGTTGAGGAACACCGCTACCGCGAGCACCCAAACGGATGCTTTTGGCGACGGGGTTCTCCTACAGTCACTTGGTCGGGGCTATGGGGCGTGGCTATCTAATAATGTAACCCGGCGAGTATCCGCGTATGCTACGTGATTGCGAAGGACTTTTGATCACATCAAAATCCCGAGGCAACCGATCAAATGAGACTATACTGCTAGATTTATAAAATTCAAATTAGTTTTGATTCTAAAGTTTTCGACGAGCATTATGTGATGGGATACAATACTTAGAATCAAAACTAATTTGAATTTTATAAATCTATCAGAATAGTCTCATTTGATCGGTTGCCACGGGATTTTGATTTGATCAAAAGTCCTTCGCTATCTCGGATACTCGCCGGGTAACATTATTAGATAGCCACGCCCCATAGCCCCGACCAAGTGACTGTAGGAGAACCCCGTCGCCAAAAGCATCCGTTCGGGTGCTCGCGGTAGCGGTGTTCCTCCTTAGTGCACTTCGTCGACGGCATCGGGGAGTGCGGACGTCTACTAAAGTTTTCGACGAGCATTCGATGTCACGACCGACCCCCAATACAGAAAGTATTGTCTGCTCTGGCCGAAACCGCACGGTCTTGTCCTTCGGGGCAAACTGGACCCGGCCAGGGGCCACTTCCCAGGAGGTCACCCATCCCAGGACTTCCCTGGCCCGAGCACGCTTAAATATGGAGTTCTCAAACTCCTGTAGTGCCAGTTCACTTAAAAGGCGCCTCTGAATTAAAGAGTGGTATAATTCCATTTATAGTACAGATCTGTCCTCTTTCGGAATGTATTCTGAAAATTCCCCATTGTTTTATAGTGGGTCCCCATGCCTATCTTTTATATATGGGTATACCGGATAATACCTGGGGTATTACATTCTCCCCCACTTAGAAAAATGGTCCGTCCTCAAACCACAGACCTACTATTGAGGAACCAGCACTGATACCATTCTGTCACGACCCACCCCCAATACAGAGAGTATTGTCCGCTCTGGCCGAAACCGGACGGTTTTGTCCTTCGGGACGAACTGGACCCGGCCATGGGACACTTCCCAGGAGGTCATCCATCCCAGCACTTCCCTAGCCCGAGCACGCGTAACTACGGAGTTCTCAAACTCCTGTAGAGCCAGTTCACTTAAAAGGCGGCTCTGTATTAAAGAGTGGTATCATTCCATTAATAGTACAGATCTGTCCTCTTTCGGAATGTATTCTGAAAATTCCCCATTGTTTTATAGTGAGTCCCCTTGCCTATCTGGTATATATGGGTATACTGGATAATACATGGGGTATTACATTCTCCCCCACTTAGAAAAATGGTTCGTCCTCGAACCACAGACCTACTATTGAGGAACCAGCTCTGATACCATTCTATCACGACCCACCCCCAATACAGAGAGTATTGTCCACTCTGGCCGAAACCGGACGGTTTTGTCCTTCGGGGCGAACTGGACCCGACCAGGGGTCATTTCCCAGGAGGTCACCCATCCCAGGACTTCCCTGGCCCGAGCATGCTTAACTACAGTGTTCTCAAACTCCTGTAGTGCTAGTTCACTTAAAAGGCGGATCTGTATTAAAGAGTGGTATCATTCCATTTATAGTACAGATCTGTCATTTTTCGGAATGTATTCCGAAAATTCCCCATTATTTTATAGTGGGTCCCTATGCTTATCTTGTATATTTGGGTATACCGGATAATACCTGGGGTATTACATTCGATCAAGATGTCGGGAATCTTGTTGAATTTCCCGACTAGATATTGAAATGTGTTTTCGAGATCGAGACTAAAATACGGGATTTATAATTGTTAGGCATGCGATGTCTAAGGAATTCATTTGGTTAGGCATGCGATGTCCAAGGTAGTTGCGGATTCCAACTGTTGTAGTTTTTCACTTTCTTTTCTGCGACCGTAAGTGTAATATGTGATGTATCGCCGGTTTCGTTGCTATATGCCAACGAAAATTAGGATACGCATATTTACTTACGTTGATGACATGTGATGTTATGTGTTGCTGTGATAGGTTATATTGGATCGTCGTATTTTGAATAGCCAGGGTTTTTTTTAAGATGAGAGTTTTTCATTTTCATTCTCATTCATGTAAAATTCATTGTATGTAATATTTTTTTATTGGGGCACTTCAGGGTTGTGGATGATGTTACCATTGTATATTAATTACTTTTCCGCATTAGGATAGACCCAAGGCAGGGAGCACAAGTAACCGGGTTCTAGGGTCCAGTGGGAGACCATCTCGAAGAGTCGAGACCGGGTCTCCTAACTCTACAATTGGCAGGGTTGCTTGCCTCTCTCGTAGGGGTCTAGGGGTGTGGGATTGGCTATTCATCACGACTGTGGAATCCGTGTTTTATACAGGCTTAAAATAATACCTGGAAATCCTAGTATATCCAATATTTCATATATTGTTTTCTGCTGCGATATCTATGATGTGATCATTTGATATATTGATGAGATGAATACGGGATATAGAATATATCATATATTATATATACGTTGCTTATGTTTTACACCCACACTAGCACTACCCCGATCTGCCGTTAGTTACCTAACCTAACGGTGCACGAGGGGACATCGAAGCGAATGCGGATGGCATAAGAGTACATTGTATTTATCTGTGATGTTTAGATAACTTAAAAAGATTGGACTTCATTAATGAGATTAATGAAATAAAAGAAACCTAAAGATATTGTAGAAACTTGTCTCGAAAACTGGTAGCTCTAGTTCTTGCTTTGCATAGTGGTCTTTGTGAAATATCCTACACCTTATTCGATAAGGAAAGAGCCGAGATCCCTTAACCGGGAGTGACCTCTTTAGCAAAAATAGTAAAAGCCTAAAAAACACTCCTTTTTCAAAATCACTCGATTCTATAACGATATCAAGTTCATTACGCTCATGGTTTTCTTAAAAACCTGTGTAGCCCTCCGTCATTTCAGATAAGTACTTCATAGTATTCGTGCTACGTTTATTGGCTTTCGTCAAGGCATAGTGTGCGGTAGCTATTTATGCTTATCTGCATAAGCATATGATGCGTTTGAGTTAGGTTAGTCGTGCGACTTTGTTGGCTTTCGTCAAGGGTCGTGCGGGTGGGTTTATTTCAATCAGGAAATGACGGGTTGAACTTGACTAGCAGCCTATGGTTTATTGGCTTTCGTCAAGGTCCTAGGATGCTTGGGGTAAAATATTATCGGGAATTTCAAGTGTTGAAATATGCAATGAGATTGCATACTTTCTATGAGTTAGTTGGATCCCGATACCTACTGTGAGTAAGAGTTACTCCTGGGAAAATTTTACACATTACAATTAGCCGATCAAGTAGGTGTTTAGAAAGGTGTCAACGGGGTTACGCCTCAGGGAAAAGGAGATTTATTTTAATTAGGTCCTTGCGAAAACACGGGGTGTTGGATATAGTACCCTCAGAGTCAATTATTGGATCGCAGGCACGCGATTGCATTGATTGAGGGAGGACCTATACCGGTAAGACAGTCTTTCTCGAGAGGTTTGTATACTATCTGGTTTGCCTTTATCATCGTGTACATGCTTTAGGTGACATTGTAGTTCACTATTGCACGTTGATAGAGAAGAGTATGCTACCATGGTTTTTCTTTATCATCGTGTACTGCTTTAGGTGACCTTACAGGTCGCTATTGCACGCTGATAGAGCCCTTAGGATTCTTGCTTGACGACCAGCAGTATGATGGCGATCATATACGTGGGAGCTGGGGTCTATAAGCACATCCTTAAAGGTCCCTAGTCGTGGGAGTTTCGAGACTGGGCATCGATACTCCATTAGTAGACTAGTGTATACAGTCGAGACCCCGACGAGTGGCGGTGGCCACTCTCACAAGCCATTGTTGTCAGTTGGTTCACCTAACATGTATACAGGTGCTCATTTGGTTATGAGTACACCGGACAGGACTCACCGGGAACAAGCTAGTAGGTATTATACCTAGCGTCAGATAGCAGTTCCCTGGTGATATGTGTACAGGTTAGTTCATCGACCTGAGATCGTCATTTGTCTCGTGTGTTTCCCACTGTGCTTTGATTACTACTCTACCACGGCTCAAAGGAGCCGTGCAAACAGGTTTTAGTTGGGTACAATCCTGAGCCACATGGAGGCAGTGAGCGGATCGGCAGGGGTTCGTCTCTCCCGGTATTGGGGGTGAGGTCGCGCTGTGTCTAGGTGAGCCATTACACGAAGTCCTTGGCCAAGGCAGGAGATTTACTGGTAGGTATTCCAGTAATATCTTAGGATGTTTTGTGCTACACTCCGGCACGAATTGTGCCGCTTTTGGGAGTCTTACTTTTTGTAACGTTTTAAAAATAATTAAATAAATAATTAAATGAATAAAATTGTTTAAGTGAATTTTATGATTTTCGGCAAAGTAAAATGTATTTTTCGTAAAACCTAACCGTGATTGTTTTTCATTATAATTTCAAAAATACCTATTTTAATTATGTAATTACTAGTAAATGGTGTTTATTTAGCCACTTATAAATTTTTAGTTTAATTAAATATTTTTCCTAAACTAATTATTTTAAATATTAACATAAGCTTTATTTTTAAACTAAATTAGTGTAAATTACAAATTTGAATGATTTTAATTTGTAAAAGTGAGCCATGACATATTATAATTTAGTGAGTATCATGTAAAATTCATTTGCAAATTTTTCCAATTTTCTAGAGTTTTCTTGAGTTGCTATAGTAAAGAATTAAAAGAAAATTTAATAAAAGCATGAAAGACATAATGATATGATATTTTGATGGAACTTTCTACATCTTTCTTCCCTTTTCTCATTCTCCACCCCCTTCTCCTAATTGTGGCCGGCCTCAACAACCCCATGGCAGCCCCCCCCCCCATTTCCCACTTCATTTTTATTCAAAATTCATCAAAAATACTTCAAAAATTCAATTAAAATTCCACAAAATCATATTTATTTCATACCCTTTATTCCTTGCTCATTTTTACATGGATTTTGGAGATGGAAAGCATGCATTTTTGAGGCTCATTTTCATGTTTGGACTTGAGGTTGTGAAGGTATAAATCTATCTCTTTTGTTTTATTTCCATTAGATGTTTCTTTTAAAGCATAAATAGTTTTATTAGATTAATTCTATGTTCAATTTTTAAAATTTAAGTTAGGGTTTGTAAATTCAAGTTATGATTTTTATTAATTAATTAGGGTTATAATAACTAGTCTACCATTTTTAGAAGTGGAAAAATCTTGCATGGTTATTATATAATAATTTGTGTATTCAAATTGATTTTATAATGTTATTTAGCTAACTAGTTTTTATAAAATGTATGTGGATAAGATAAAATTCCAATTAAGGTTGTTATCATTAGATTGTAGTTTTAGTGAGAATCTTAGCATGTTAATGGAAAGAAAAACTTAGTTTGATCACTAGTTTCTTGTGATAATTGGAAAAATACTAATAAAAGGCTATTTTTGTAAACTAGATTTTGGGAAATTCCTAAATAAATGAGATTAAAAATATAATTATGGTTTCATCATATCATTATCATCATGAATTGTAGTTTAGTACATTAATTCATGCAACATCATGTTTTGTGGTGGAATTGTGGTATTTTGCTTGAAAAATGTTGAAAATTGTTAAAGGTTGCAAACTAGAAATTTCAAATTAATACAAATTTGTGTAATAAAAATGTAGTAATGATTTGTATAGTCTAGTTATGCTATTTAATGAGTTTTATAACCATTGGTTTCATCTAAATGTCAAGTTTTGAGGAAAAACGGTAAATTGGCATTTTCGGTTTTTACGAAATTGGACGGTTTGATGGATTTTAGGGTTTCGATGGATTTAATCATGTTTTATAATATAAGTAATGTGTTTTAAAACTACGAGTTATTTGTTAATGTTTATCTCGATCCATCGGAGTTTGTACGCCGATATCGAGCGAAATTTGGTTCTTTTGCGTGGACGGGACATAAGTTTTAACCTATGCTTGTTCCTTGCGTCGTTTTGAATTTTGTATGTGGTTCAGTTTACGATGCTATTTATATGTTTGCGTTTAGGTACCCCTCACGTGGACTGCGGGCGATGAAGAGGAGGATGGCGACACCGTCTTCGGCAGACATGGACCAGGTGAGTAGATGTATATCTACGGGGGGGAAGTCGGGTGGATGGCGTTTAGTACCCCCGCAACGTAGAATAGGAATAGTACTTATTGACATTAGGAAACCAGATGTGACCATAGATTCTTAATGAGTAGGACCCTAGTAATGACCCTAGGCTGGACTAGACTGATTTAGGAAAACCATACCAGAAGATGAATACCTTGGAAGAGGTTCGTAGGTTTCAGGTAGGAACACACACGCACACACTGAAACTTGACATGGTGTATACGTGCATGTGTATATATATATATAGGATGAGGTATAGGTATATATATATACAACACGTATATGGGATACATTGATGTGATATGATATCCGAGGTATGATGAAATAGTGTAACTGGGCTTGATGCCGTGATTCTTGGCTATACAGTCGTATTAAGTGTTAGCGGATCATTAGAGAATGAGATAATGAACATGTATACTTAAATTATAATGGGTGGTGATGATATTTAGGTACATGGGACTCTAAAATAGTACCCGGACTGTAACTTGTGATTGATCACGATATGGGATATGTATGACTTGATTACGACATCATATAGGTGTGACCTGATGTCGATATCATAGAGGTGTGACTTGAGGACGATATGATACATATGACATGATATTTCTGAGGATAAACTAATGATGCTTATTATGATGGCAATGATATATGATTGATGTATGCGATCACAGTTTAGCACCTTGATCATGAGATGTGTTGATGATGACATTATACTAATAATGAGACACCTAGGAGATACTTCACCCGTACCCTGATATTGGGATGCCGTACGATGGATTTTACCGTACGAGACATAAATATGATGATTGATCCGCACTCTTGATTCGAGGAAGCCGTACTACGTACGTGACGCTATTGAGGCCGGATCGCCGACTATTAGAGATATTGATTCAGACCTTAGGTAGACTCTTGTTTGTTATTGACTAGTTTCTTAGGTTTTGTTCCTTAGGAGGTTAGATGGACACTAGGTTAGGTTCGAGTCATATAGTGGTAGTGGTAATGGTATATTAAATGAGTAGATAACACACATCTGTCTTTACTTTCACACTGGAATCATAATGACGCATGTTCTTACATATGTTGCTATAATCAGTATAAACCTTACCTGTTAGGACACTAGCACCATTACCGATGATGCGCATATTCCACGCACACTTATTTGCCGGCTCACACACATCATCATCGCTAATTGCTATGTCACGTACACTTTAGATTATATTATCTTTTATTGATAGAATCAGTTAACAACTTGACCGATATAATATTGTGATTACTCTCTGCTGTTAGTATAGACATGATAATTATTACTTAGACATTCATGCATTCATATTTTCATGTTATCATGCAGTATTATGGGCATATGCCGACACTTATCATATACTTACTCATGTTTTTGAGATTTGGGTTTCTATGAGATTTCTGGATTTTTGGGGAAAACCGCAAAAATATATATATAAAAAAAACTTCTCTCTCTCTCCTCCTCTCTTTTTAAAAAAAGATGCGGTTTACTCATGATGTATGTGTCGTCCACCATGTGATTTCATATTTTCTGTTGGATTTCGAGACCCGATTCGAGGAGTGGATGAACCGTCTCGGGTACATGGTGGGCCCGGTATGGTACCCCGGGGCAAGAAGATCGAGTTGTAGACGATGAGCCTGGCAGGGGAAGGCTACCTACCGGTGATGTCTGGCGCGGCGGATATCCGGAGGATACCGACCGTTGTCGTGAGATTTAGTGATATGGGCCGATCCGGACTGATGGAGCCCGAGGTATTGAGACTATGAGACTTGAGATTTACATGTTTGTGTCGATACTTGACACGGATTTCCATGGATTTCATTATTGAGATTTCCGATTCCTATACACATTTTACTATGATAACAATTAAAGATTTCTTATACAGATATATCTGGATTTCAGGATTGATTGTTTTATATTCATGGTGCATGCATATCCATTCATATGACATAGTACTATATGAGACACTGACACGAGCACGGAGTATCTGCACTTACACGTAGTATTACCCTGCTATTACTAGATGATTGAGACTTAGTAGTGTATTATTATGACCTAGGATAGCGTCGTGCATTCGATTTATTTTTGTAGATGTCTTCTACTCACGAGTTGGCAACTCACCCCTATTGTGCCGAATTTTATTACAGGTTCGATGTACAGGTTTCCCTGGCAGCTTGTTGGCACATCTATTCTTTCAGGGTGATTTGCACTGTAGGTTGGTTCACTTGTATCCGAACCACCATTGTACTTTTATTTTTTCATTTGTATCTAGTAAGCTCCATCAACCATACTTGTATTACTTGATAAGTTTATTGGACCAGTCATTTATTTTGACCTTAGAGTCGCGCATGTATTATTCTGATTTGGTGGTTTTGTTTTCTTTGAGTTTTGAGTCTCGCCCTTTGGCGTTGTATATTATTGTGCTTGTTGTGGTTGTTTCCGCCTGTTGGCGTTGATGCTAGCTCCCGTTTGGGGATGCTTTTTATTGTTTATGTATATTATACTTGTTGTACCCATTTGGGGGCCAGTTTTTATAGAGGAGACTCTGCCGAAATTTTTGAGAAAAATTTGCTGATGCTTTTAAACTTGTTTTCTTTTTATTCTTCTTCTTCTTTTATGGTTTAGATTTCTGGGCTTCGGCTTACTTAGGTTACGTGGCGCCTCTTGACGCTTCGTAATCTAAGTGTTGGTCACGTTCCGTACTTTCGGGTCGTGACAAAGTTGGTATCAGAGCGCTAGGTTTAACCTTGTATAAGTCTAGGTGACCCTTGGTTGATGGAGTAGGCGATTTAGGTAGAGTAACGTACCGTGGGTATGGTCCGCGGCATACTTACGATACGCTACTCTGCTTAAGGAGCCCTAGGATGTACATTGTTTGCACCGTATTTCATTCGTTCCTTTGATCTATCTTCATCGATGTCGGAGGGTGATTCTGTTACCATGGGCGCACTGGCAGAGGGAGCTGCGGCTCGAATGCGATAACCATTAGAGTATTGGTTATTCTTGCGGATTGAAGCATTTTTTAGCGTGCGGACGAAGGGTATTCACATGCCGTCCGGATGAAGTTAAAGGGTTCAAACGATTATCAGAAAACCATTTTCCCAAGTTTAAAGTATTCGGAAGAACATGCAGGTATTTCGATGGACCCTCTAGAAGAATGAAACCCTAACTCGACATAATGACCACGAGAACGCCCTTGAACCTTAGGGTTTACGGCAGTTCCGCGGTGCCATTAGTAAGGCTTGGGTTTGCCCTTCTACGGCTGGATCATCGATGCTGGGGTATGTACCGGATATTTTTAAGCTGTACTTGAGTGTTGAGCTCTCGGGGAATTATGGGATTTTGATGGATCGATCGAAAAGTTTAATGTAGTCCGGATATCAAGTGAAGGGATCGACTACGTGGGAGACTCTAGATATAAGTATTGCCGTTAGTAGCACAGTCAGCACAGCTACGAAGAGACGAGTTTGAAGCAGCCGACATCCGAGGAAAGAGGCGCATATTGACGATAGTGTTTACGATTGTGATTTGGTGATTTGAATTTCACATTTCTGTTATTGGATTTTGGTATTTCTTATGTGTACTTTCATTATATTCTATTTGTGTTTTATATATCTATTGTATTGATGTTGTTTAGTATACACCCAGTACACTTGATTTGGTTTTATATATTTTGAGATTTTTGATTTGATTTCATGCATATGGGTTACACATGATTTTGATATATGTTTCGACCTAGTTTTCATGCATTTGTACTGTGATTTCGATTTTTATAATTGATGTATGTTTCCATGCACCATGTGCACTTGATTAGGATTCTTGCGCATACTTGGCGTACTTGATGCGATTTTGTGCACACCAGATGCACTAAATCGGGGTTTTGTGCAGATTAGATGCACCTGATATTGAGTCGTGCACACCCGTTGCACTTGACAGATATTTTTGGTGCACTCCTGTTGCACTAAATTTTGTTTTTGGGTGTTGTCGTGGTATCTGTATTTGGTATCGATTTCAGTGCGCACCGGACGCACATGGTATTTTATTGATGTGATTGGGATTGATTTCAGTTTGAGCAGTGTTTTTTTTTATAATCATTACTATTTGATTTAGTAACCAGGCGGGACGTGTTTGTTAAATAAAAGGTATATATTTATATAGCTATTTTTTAAAAATAAACGTGCGCTACTTATGCCATGACACGTGCATTGCACGGCGATTTTCAAAAGGGGTTTTTGCATATTTCTTTATCCAGATATTTGGAAGGTTTACTATGATGCGCACTATATATATAAGTTGTAGATTGATGTATATTATGTTGGTTTTCATATTGAGTTTTGATATTTTATTCTCGTCATAACTCCGATGATTACGTTATGCTTGACGGAGTTGATTTTTGTTATGTATTGATGATTTCGGAACCCCGACGATTTGAGTGTTTTGTTAAATGTTTTAGTATTTGGAAGGGAAGTTTTAATTTAAATTCGATGACCGAATTTCTTAAAGGGAGGGAAGATTGTAACGTTTTAAAAATAATTAAATAAATAATTAAATGAATAAAATTGTTTAAGTGAATTTTATGATTTTCGGCAAAGTAAAATGTATTTTTCGTAAAACCTAACCGTGATTGTTTTTCATTATAATTTCAAAAATACCTATTTTAATTATGTAATTACTAGTAAATGGTGTTTATTTAGCCACTTATAAATTTTTAGTTTAATTAAATATTTTTCCTAAACTAATTATTTTAAATATTAACATAAGCTTTATTTTTAAACTAAATTAGTGTAAATTACAAATTTGAATGGTTTTAATTTGTAAAAGTGAGCCATGACATATTATAATTTAGTGAGTATCATGTAAAATTCATTTGCAAATTTTTCCAATTTTCTAGAGTTTTCTTGAGTTGCTATACTAAAGAATTAAAAGAAAATTTAATAAAAGCATGAAAAGACATAATGATATGATATTTTGGTGGAACTTTCTACATCTTTCTTCACTTTTCTCATTCTCCACCCCCTTCTCCTAATTGTGGCCGGCCTCAACAACCCCATGGCAGCCCCCCCATTTCCCACTTCATTTTTATTCAAAATTCATCAAAAATACTTCCAAAATTCAATTAAAATTCCACAAAATCATATTTATTTCATACCCTTTATTTGTAGCACCTTGAAAAGTCGTTTTGGTGTTTTCCTGAAAATCGGTGAAAATTCGGTATTTTCTGTAAACCGTCTTTTTTTGTTATTTTACAGTTTAGGACTAATTATACCTAAACTGGATAGGAAATTGCTTGTTTTTAGTAGCTAATGAGTTACTTATGAAATTCTGGTCGTTTAAAAATTTTCCCTAATTTTTTCAATTTTTAATATTATTTTAAGCCGGTAAGAAAATACATTAATTTAGCGATAAATACAAATTTTTCTGGGCTAATTTTAATCTTTAAAATTATGTTAATTAAAATCTAGTTGTAACATAAATTTTTAGTATTTTATTTTGATTTTTAACTAATTTTTATTATAGAAAACGAAATTTATTGAATTTAACCTTAAACTTGCAATTTTAGACTTGTAGGGGGTCTTTTTGCATAAAATTTCTTTTGTAAAACCCCTCTCTCTCTTCCCTCAGCCCTAGGCCGGCCCATTTCCGGCAACCCAAGAAAAAAAAAGTGCTTGCCTCTTTGACTTCATTTTTATGTAGAAAAGAGGTGTTTTTTTAAAGGATTTTGGATTTTTTTATTAGGTATGGGTCTTTACTTGTTTGGTGTGGGTTGACCATGACTTTCCCACACCCCACACCACTTCCCCACTCTCTCCTCAGCTCAGAAATCCTGCACCAACAGCCCCAAATATTTTCCCCATTTCTTCTTCTCTTTTGCTTCATTTTCATCTCAAAAATTCAACAAAATCCACAATTTCCTTCACAAATTCAACACAAAACCATATTCCATCTCTTCTCCAACCTAATTTGGTTCAAATCAAGGAGAAAGGAGGTGTCTTGGGAGGCTTGAGCAAGCTTAGGATTGATCTTTTGAGGTATAATTTCTAATCAAATGGTTAAATTGTAGCTTAAGTGTGCTAAACTAGAACCTTGAAATTTGTTTAGTGTTAAATTTAGTGTTAGTTTCTAATCTATTTTTTTTAAGAGAGTAGTTTGTTTAAACTAGGTTTTTTTTTGCACCATTGATTAGTTTATTAAGTTATCTTGTTATCTAGTTTTATACAAACCTAAATTGAGAGATTACTTTGCTTAAGTGGGCATCGATATGTGTTAATTTATGTTGTTCAAGTGTGAAATTGGATTTAATTGGTGGTTATGAAAATCAAGAAAGGGTTTTTTATGGAGAAATATGATTTGAAGCATTGTAATGTGTTATAATTAAAGTGATTGTGGTTAACTAGTTATGCGGTTACATGTTATGCTAGGTTGTAATCCTTTTTGTCGCATAACGGCGATGTTGCGTCGTTTTTTTTTTAGAATGTTTGTGCTTACTAGTTTTGTGATAAAAGTTTGTGATAAATTATTTTTGATGTCTTGATGACATTTTTAGTGCATCCTATGACTTTTAGGATGTGTGAGTGCGGATGTTTGTGTGTTCGAGTTTTAGTTTTTCCGGGCGACCAAATCGACGTTTTAGTTAGTTTTGCGATTTTCGCGTGTGTTCCGCGCACCTTGTGCACGTTGTACCTAGCTTGTGAACGTTGGTATCTTCATTTGGGTTTGCGTCGTTCTTGATATGTAACCTTATGTTTGGGATTGATGTAATTCCAGGTTCGGTCGCGGAGACGTCAGACGCGGCACGAAAGGGGAAAGCGGTGATTGGACGTGACTAGCTAGGGATTCCGGTGAGTAGATGTAACATCTACGGGGGACTATCGTTGGATGGCGCAAGTCGCCCGATAGTTTTAGTAACTTAAAAGATTCTTAGTAATGTTAGTAATTAGGTGTGTAATACTTGTATGATTATTTGCTACATTCATGCCTTATATTGACATACATATGCGAAACCATTTTATAGGACACCTGCACCATTGCCAGGGTTTTTATATGCAGCACGAGCACTATTCATGCTTACACACACGCCCTGGTAATTGCCATGCCACCACACTAGATAACCTATAATTTGAAACCTTTTACTAATTGATGCTTAAACCTGTGCTATTGCCTTTAATTCCTTAAAAATGAAATCGTAGGATTGCTATTCATATGCATGTACCTCATCATATTATTTGTTCATGCCTAGTCTATTAATCATGCAGCGTAGCTTAATTATTGATACCATATGCATTCATCACCATTGACATATGCACTTATGAGGATTTCTTGAGATTTTATGATATTTCTGGATTTCGGGGGAAAGCCGCAAAATTTCTAAACTTATTATATTTTCAAAATATGTAAATTGCGGTTTTCTAGTGATGTAAGTGTCGTCCACCATGAGTTTGCTGTGGTTTTCGAGATCCGTGTCGAGGAGTGGAGGAACCGTCACGGGTACATGGTGGGCCCGGTATGGTACCCCGGGGCAAGATGAATGTGGTGTTGACGTTGAGCCTGGCAGGGGACGGATTACCTACCGGTGACTGTTTGGCACGGCGGATATCCAGAGGATACCGACCGTGGCCGCGAGATGATGAGATTTTGATATTGAGCTGGGTCAGCCGGATGGCTGAGGCCAGAGATACTATGACATGGATATATGAGATTTGTGATAGTTTTGAGGTGTCGTTGCTGGACACAGATTCTTGTTGATTCTATTGGTATTGTGCTGGTATTTCAAAAGAGATTCCTAAAGGAAAAACATGATTCTTATACTTACACATTCATATCATGAGTTGATTCGCATTGCATTCATACCTGGTAGTATATTCATATTGCATACATACCTGTTATTATGTCCTGCCTTACCTGTATTTGAGATGCTAGGATGCTTGTGTGCATGCATTCGATAGCCTGTGTAGATGTTATTTATTACTCACGAGTTGGCAACTCACCCCCGTTGTGCCACAGCCTTTTTCAGGTCCGCTCCGTCAGTACAGTAGCGGCGGGCGCACTTGCTTCTTTTGCCTGGACTCGAGCTTTTGCTCTTAGGTGGGTTATATTATTATTTTTGCACCACCTTGTATATTCTTTGTATCTAGTGTACTGCATCTACTGTTTCTACCAGTATTGTTGTATATTGACCTAGAGAGGAGACTGTGAGATTTGTGGACTTTTTATGCTGTATTTTGGGGTCGAGCTCACTTGAGTCGACATACTGTTTTTCTCATGCTTCTTTATGATTATTTTGCATGTTGTTGTTTTATATTGCGTGGGATTTGTGACCGCCTTGTGGCGAAGAGCTAGCTCCCGCTTGGGGATTTCTTAATTGTTGGATTTATATATATTCTTGTTGTACCCATTTTGGGGGCCAGTATTTACAAAGGAGACTCTGCCGAAATTTTCGGAAAAATTGCTATTGTTCTAAAAAGGTTTTATATGACTTATTTGATAAACTCGCTTTCAATTGATTGGGTTTTCTTCACTCTTTTGCTTATTTGGTTTTGGTTTCTGGGCTTTGGCTTACTTATTTTACGGACGTCTTGAGACGTTTCGTAAACTTAAGTGCCAGTCACGTTCCGTACCCTGCGGGTCATGACATTATTCCTTGCTCATTTTTACATGGATTTTGGAGATGGAAAGCATGCATTTTTGAGGCTCATTTTCATGTTTGGACTTGAGGTTGTGAAGGTATAAATCTATCTCTTTTGTTTTATTTCCATTAGATGTTTCTTTTAAAGCATAAATAGTTTTATTAGATTAATTCTATGTTCAATTTTTAAAATTTAAGTTAGGGTTTGTAAATTCAAGTTATGATTTTTATTAATTAATTAGGGTTATAATAACTACTCTACCATTTTTAGAAGTGGAAAAATCTTGCATGGTTATTATATAATAATTTGTGTATTCAAATTGATTTAATAATGTTATTTAGCTAACTAGTTTTTATAAAATGTATTTGTGGATAAAATAAAATTCCAATTAAGGTTGTTATCATTAGATTGTAGTTTTAGTGAGAATCTTAGCATGTTAATGGAAAGAAAAACTTAGTTTGATCACTAGTTTCTTGTGATAATTGGAAAAATACTAATAAAAGGCTATTTTTGTAAACTAGATTTTGGGAAATTCCTAAATAAATGAGATTAAAAATATAATTATGGTTTCATCATATCATTATCATCATGAATTGTAGTTTAGTACATTAATTCATGCAACATCATGTTTTGTGGTGGAATTGTGGTATTTTGCTTGAAAAATGTTGAAAATTGTTAAAGGTTGCAAACTAGAAATTTCAAATTAATACAAATTTGTGTAATAAAAATGTAGTAATGTTTTGTATAGTCTAGTTATGCTATTTAATGAGTTTTATGACCATTGGTTTCATCTAAATGTCAAGTTTTGATGAAAAACGGTAAATTGGCATTTTCGGTTTTTACGAAATTGGACGGTTTGATGGATTTTAGGGTTTCGATGGATTTAATCATGTTTTATAATATAAGTAATGTGTTTTAAAACTACGAGTTATTTGTTGATGTTTATCTCGATCCATCGGAGTTTGTACGCCGATATCGAGCGGAATTTGGTTCTTTTGCGTGGACGGGACATAGGTTTTAACCTATGCTTGTTCCTTGCGTCGTTTTGACTATTGTATGTGATTCAGTTTACGATGCTATTTATATGTTTGCGTTTAGGTACCCCTCACGTGGACTGCGGGCGATGAAGAGGAGGATGGCGACACCGTCTTCGGTAGACATGGACCAGGTGAGTAGATGTATATCTACGGGGGGGAAGTCGGGTGGATGGCGTTTAGTACCCCCGCAACGTAGAATAGGAATAGTACTTATTGATATTAGGAAACCAGATGTGACCATAGATTCTTAATGAGTAGGACCCTAGTAATGACCCTAGGCTGGACTAAACTGATTTAGGAAAACCATACCAGAAGATGAATACCTTGGAAGAGGTTCGTAGGTTTCAGGTAGGAACACACACGCACACACTGAAACTCGACATGGTGTATACGTGCATGTGTATATATATATATAGGATGAGGTATAGGTATATATATATACAACACGTATATGGGATACATTGATGTGATATGATATCCGAGGTATGATGAAACAGTGTAACTGGGCTTGATGCCGTGATTCTTGGCTATACAGTCGTATTAAGTGTTAGCGGATCATTAGAGAATGAGATAATGAACATGTATACTTAAATTATAATGGGTGGTGATGATATTTAGGTACATGGGACTCTAAAATAGTACCCGGACTGTAACTTGTGATTGATCACGATATGGGATATGCATGACTTGATTACGACATCATATAGGTGTGACCTGATGTCGATATCATAGAGGTGTGACTTGAGGACGATATGATACATATGACATGATATTTCTGAGGATAAACTAATGATGCTTATTATGATGGCAATGATATATGATTGATGTATGCGATCACAGTTTAGCACCTTGATCATGAGATGTGTTGATGATGACATTATACTAATGATGAGACACCTAGGAGATACTTCACCCGTACCCTGATATTGGGATGCCGTACGATGGATTTTACCGTACGAGACATAAATATGATGATTGATCCGCACTCTTGATTCGAGGAAGCCGTACTACGTACGTGACGCTATTGAGGCCGGATCGCCGACTATTAGAGATATTGATTCAGACCTTAGGTAGACTCTTGTTTGTTATTGACTAGTTTCTTAGGTTTTGTTCCTTAGGAGGTTAGATGGACACTAGGTTAGGTTCGAGTCATATAGTGGTAGTGGTAATGGTATATTAAATGAGTAGATAACACACATCTGTCTTTACTTTCACACTGGAATCATAATGACGCATGTTCTTACATATGTTGCTATAATCAGTATAAACCTTACCTGTTAGGACACTAGCACCATTACCGATGATGCGCATATTCCACGCACACTTATTTGCTGGCTCACACACATCATCATCGGTAATTGCTATGTCACGTACACTTTAGATTATATTATCTTTTATTGATAGAATCAGTTAACAACTTGACCGATATAATATTGTGATTACTCTCTGATGTCAGTATAGACATGATAATTATTACTTAGACATTCATGCATTCATGTTTTCATGTTATCATGCAGTATTATGGGCATATGCCGACACTTATCATATACTTACTCATGATTTTGAGATTTGGGTTTCTATGAGATTTCTGGATTTTTGGGGAAAACCGCAAGAATATATAAAAAAAAACTTCTCTCTCTCCTCCTCTCTTTTTAAAATAAGATGCGGTTTTCTCATGATGTATGTGTCGTCCACCATGAGATTTCATGTTTTCTGTTGGATTTCGAGACCCGATTCGAGGAGTGGATGAACCGTCTCGGGTACATGGTGGGCCCGGTATGGTACCCCGGGGCAAGAAGATCGAGTTGTAGACGATGAGCCTAGTAGGGGAAGGCTACCTACCAGTGATGTCTGGCGCGGCGGATATCCGGAGGATACCGACCGTTGTCGTGAGATTTAGTGATATGGGCCGATCCGGACTGACGGAGCCCGAGGTATTGAGACTATGAGACTTGAGATTTACATGTTTGTGTCGATGCTTGACATGGATTTCCATGGATTTCATTATTGAGATTTCAGATTCCTATACACATTTTACTATGATAACAGTTAAAGATTTCTTATACAGATATATCTGGATTTCAGGATTGATTGTTTTATATTCATGGTGCATGCATATCAATTCATATGACATAGTATTATATGAGGCACTGACACGAGCACGGAGTATCTGCACTTACACGTAGTATTACCCTACTATTACTAGATGATTGGGACTTAGTAGTGTATTATTATGACCTAGGATAGCGTCGTGCATTCGATTTCTTTTTGTAGATGTCTTCTACTCACGAGTTGGCAAGTCACCCCCATTGTGCCAAACTTTATTACAGGTTCGATGTACAGGTTTCCCTGGCAGCTTCCTGGCATATCTATTCTTTCAGGGTGATTTGCACGGTAGGTTGGTTCACTTGTATCCGAACCACCATTGTACTTTTATTCTTTCATTTGTATCTAGTAAGCTCCATCAACCATACTTGTATTACTTGATAAGTTTATTGGACCAGTCATTTATTTTGACCTTAGAGTCGCGCATGTATTATTCTGATTTGGTGGTTTTGTTTTCTTTGAGTTTTGAGCCTCGCCCTTTGGCGTTGTATATTATTGTGCTTGTTGTGGTTGTTTCCGCCTGTTGGCGTTGATGCTAGCTCCCGTTTGGGGATGCTTTTTATTGTTTATGTATATTATACTTGTTGTACCCATTTGGGGGCCAGTTTTTATAGAGGAGACTTTGCCGAAATTTTTGAGAAAAATTTGCTGATGCTTTTAAACTTGTTTTCTTTTTCTTCTTCTTCTTCTTTTATGGTTTAGATTTCTGGGCTTCGGCTTACTTAGGTTACGTGGCGCCTCTTGACGCTTCGTAATCTAAGTGCCGGTCACGTTCCGTACTTTCGGGTCGTGACACTTTTACCAACCCCCTAGGCCCGCAATGCGATGCTCATAGACGAACGGACCGGACTGTACGGATATTGTCACTGACAGGCTCAGTAGAGTGTCAGGATGAGTTCGCTCATCGACCTCCCTTTTGGTCAATACCCGGTAGCCCGTTACATATGGCTAATACCTCTGACGTGCTAGTGGTTAAATGTACAGCCAAAGTATTGACGAGTCTTTAGAGTCCCCCATAGACTGTTTCTCAAGTTTCGGGCGAAACCTTGTAAAGGCCGTGTGATATATGGCAGGGTCCGATCATATACGTGCAGTAGTGCACGGATAATGATCGGGCGGATCATACTAATGGGCTTTGGTTTAAGCCGGATCCTAGTATTAGATTTGTTGTATTACTTTAGTCTCATCGCATTCGCATTCAGTCGAAATGCGGATGCTGGTATGTATATACAGGTGAGGGGTATTCATGTAATCCGTCACGAGTTTACTTTAGATATTGCCGTATCTTTTTATTGTTGTAAACATTTGGGTTAATGTTTACAAATGGAAATTATGAGCTAGAAACTATCATTTTGTGCATTAAATGATAGATGTACTTCATAGGTGAGTCATGGTATCATTTCTTGTGCAAATATCACTTTATGTGATTGATTAGAGTGGTGAAATGAGAGGAGGAGAGAGGAAGGGAAGCCATGTGATGGTTGTGAGCTCTCATATTATTCCTCTCTCACTCTCATTTTATCATACAACCAAAAAAAGGAAAAAAAGACCTCTTCTTCTTCTTCTTTCTCTAGCTCATTATCTCCATCAATGGCAACACCTCTAACCTCCATCCAAATCAATGGATGCAAGATACAAAGTGATCACAAACATTCTTTACAACACCTTGGACACGTCGGTTAGCACACTTCGTGCCCGAGTTGCTTCGGATGAAGTGGGAGCCCGTAAAAAGGATCGATGATGTGGTGCCCTTTCCGATGAGGAGATCGAGACCGGTGATGCCGCGAGGAGCTTGGGATGGTGACCAAAGATCGAAGGACACGAATCGATCGGTATAGCCTTTCTATCCCTTCTCTAGATAGCTAGTTGTAGGTCAATGGTTCGATCCGGGTTTTAAGCAAACGGTAGCACCGGTTTCTAGATTAGAAAAATTTTCGTTTCCGCATTTTGGCCTCGAAAAGACGGCCGGGGCGCTACCGTAGTCTTACATAGTATCAGAGCCACGCCATTAAACTTTACTAGCTTGCTCTAACGTGTTTAGAATTTCGATCGAACGAAATTTTCAAAAACTGCATTTCCAAGTCATCAGTTTCTGTTGAATTTTTCCTGTGGTCAAAAGATTATTCTCTGTGCTGCAGAAAAACAGGCAGGGTTTTTTAAGAGAACTGAGAAAATTTGGTTGGCTGATTTCACTGTAGCACGGTGGATCCGCGGCCGTACCCACGTTTTAGCCGCGGATCCGCCGCAGTACTGTAGCCACAGTGCATGAAATTTTCTGAGGTCGTCTATGACTTGGAAATGTGGTTTTAGGTATTTTTTGTTTGGGCCCAGATTTGTCTGAGTAATGGGAATTGTGCTTGGGGCACACTTCTGAAAATTTTTGTCGATTGAAAATTTTAAACATGTTACTTCACAGTATTTACATTATATCTGCGACCGTGAATGTCATTTGATCGGTAAATCCTGTCTAATTGCTATAGTTCTTTTAGACGGATTTGCAAACGTGACATTCACGTTGATGTTCTGTGTTGTGCTGTGATGTTGCGGATTTGTCGTGGTGGATAGCCCGGATGCAATGGTAGTACAGTTTGGTTGTATTTGTACATTTAATATTGCGGGGCGAGCGTCCGACATGTGGACTGCCGTCACTGCCTGTTTGTATATTATTCTTTTGGGGCATGACCGGGCTGAGGTCGATGTACCCGTTGTATATATATTTTTACTTTCTGTACTAGGATTACCCCGCGGAGGGGTGCACGGGTAGCCGGGTTCTAGAAGGCAACGAGCCCACATCTCATGGCTTTGAGACGTAGGGGCTTCACTCTAGAATTGGCGGGCTATTCGCCGCACTCGTATGGGGTACAGGTTGACCCAAGGAAGGGTGCTCAAGTTACCGGATTCCGTGAAGTGCTGGGTGGTCCATTCACATTATTGAAGGGGACTGCCTCGCTTCAGGTTTTGGCGGGTAACTTGCCGCGCCCGTAGGGGTCTAGGATTTCATTGTATAGGCTATCCACACGACCAGGGGAACGTCTGGTTTCAGTAGCGGCTCTATGAAACCCGGGGATCCCAGATTATCTGTATTTTTTTGTGATGCTTATTACTTTTCTGTGATATTGCATTTTATCACGCCTTGAGCGATTATTATATATTGATATATATACTAGTAGATGTTGTATATGTTTTACACCCGCGCTAGTCCAGTCCCCGCTCTGTCGTTAGTTAAGTAACCTAACGGGTGATGACGGGACCCAGTGGCGAATGCTGATGGCATATACGTACATCATATTTTCGTTCTTTTGTGGTGTGATTAATTGATGGGACTGCAATTATTCGGATCAATGCAAGCTAAACAAACCTAATTCTGATGTTGTTGGAACATTTTTCAAAAAAAAGAGCTGTTATTGCAAAGACGTTCTCTTTTGTTTTGCACAGTGGTATTCGGTTATGAATATCCAACACCTCAGTCGACGAGGCAAGGGCCGAGATCCCTTCACCGGGAGTGACCCCTTGGACAGAAGTTTACGTCAGGGCAATAACTTCACTATAGTCGATTACTTTTTTCTTTGCATCGTGGTATTCAGTTGGAATATCCTGCACCTCATTCTATGGGAAAAGATCCGAGATCCCTTCACCGGGAGTGACCTCTTTAGCAAAGGTTTTCGTCACTATATTTTTTATAAAAAGCTATCCGGTTCCTTCAACGATATCAAGTTCATTACGTTAAAGGTTTTTCGACAAAAAACCATTCATAGCCCTCCGTCATTTCAGAAAGGTAGCATTTATATTCATGCTATGTTTGTTGGCCTTGGTCATGGCATAGTGAATGGTAGCTGCTTGTTACTTTTCTGCTGCATAGATAGATGTGTTGGTTTGGGACAGTTGTATAGCCTTGTTGGCCTTCGTCAAGGGCTTGTACGGGTGGGTTCAAATTAACCTGGACAATGACGGGTAGAACTTGACATGTGACTTATGATTTGTTGACCTTCGTCAAGGTCATAAAAGCATGGGGTAAAACTCACATCGGGAGTTTCTAAAGAAACTGAAACTTTCCAGATATGCGCATACCTTCTGGAGTGTGATAACGTGAGTGGATTCCATTACATTATCATGCGATGATAGTTGGATCCCGATTCCCACTGATGAGTTGGTTTACTCCTCGGGTGATCCCGACTAATTCTTCTTTCAGGTTTGGAGGAGAATTTGAGTTTACAGTGGGAGGTTTCCTGATTAGATAAAGTGATAACCATTCTGATCTAGGTTAGAGTGCACACAGAGTGTTTCTTTTCTCTCTCTCTTTGGCAGCGACCATGACCCGACACTTGACTATGACTCAGTTACCAAGTTAACTGAACCTTCTTATAACACTGGCTTTTGGATTGTCAGAGTTGCATACCTCATTGCCACTCCTACTTTTACCCTTTTCTCCAGAACACCCCGTATTACTACGAACATCCACTTCCATTGGATAAAACCATCGTATGGTTATATAAGAACTCGAAGGAACTTGTTCCAAATTCGAGGGTGGTTTCCGGTTTTGGTGAAAACGAATAGGACTATTCAGTTGTCTTTTCCTTTTACCTTCTCTCAGGTTGCGAGTGCTCCTTGGATTAGGACAGTACACCTATTACGCTAATTGGATAGTCTTCTTCCAAACCATAGGCAGGTGCCGAACGGTAGGGAATGAAGAAAACCAATTAGCCTAACGATGGTGTAAAAAAGGTAATAAGTTAAGACAAATAAAGGGATTAGTAAGAGGGCAAAGTAAACTGCGACTACTATTCACGACCAAACCAAGTATTTCATCGCCACTCGTACTTCACCTTTGTATTTTTCTGGAACACCCCGTATCACTACGAAGATCCACAGTTATTTGGATGCTCCATCGTATTGTTATATACGAACTCGAAGGAACTTGTTCGAGTTCGGGGATGGATTCTGGTTCAGGAAAAATATGAATAAGGTTTTATTCAGTTGTCTTTTATCTTCACCTTCTCTTGGGTTGCGAGTACTCCTAGGATTTGGAGAGTACACCCATTATGCTTATTGGATAGTCTTCTTCCAAACCATAGGCTGGTGCCGAACGGTAGGGAAGGAAGAAAACCATTTGGCCTAAAGGGGTGTATAGAAGTTAATGACTAAAGACGTATAAAGGGATTTGGTGAGATGGCAAAGAAATATACGGTTACAGTTGTGAATCTGATAATGGAAGAGGCATTACTAAGATTACCCGGATACCCCTTCGAAACATTAACATGTTTCAGTTTCACTGTATTGTTAAAAGAAAACTGATTTCCTAATTAGTCCTTGCTCCAGGGTACGTATTTACCTGGTTTGATTCTCACATCTGTATGGTTTTACAGATGATGAGTGGGAGTAAGTTATTGGGAATTGGGTGATCATCCTCATCATATCGGGATTCATTGTAATTGGTGATATTTGAGGAAATCGCCTGGGTTGTTTGCCGGACGGCAAATATTTGGTTTTGAATATCCGTTGTTATGCACCAATTTCAAATTGATATATCTGTACGTTTATTTTTATAAAGTGAGATATAACTTTTTGAGATTATGTCTATGACATTTACCTATATCAATGGATGGTTAGGTAAGGAGCATTAAACAGCGGTGTAATTCTTCTTAACCAAAAGTACAGTTTTCAACCTACGACACACAGGGAATGAGTTATTAGACTCAGAGGGCATATACAGAGTATTGTATGTTGTCCAGTGTCCATGAGGACAGAGGGGTTGGTACTCGTACTATATTCTGTTTACTTGTGACTTCTCTAGTTCTTAGATATGTGTTTCGTAGAAATGCAAGGTCTAAGTTTTGAGAAGTTATAAGTATAAGAATAAAGTAGAGAACCATGCATTGCAAGTATCGGGATTCTTCAAGGTGATCGAAGATATAGATACTTGTTTATGGTATTCAGTTGATAGTAATTATTAAGAGAACTTGCTTCTCTTTCAGGTTACTCATAATTGGAAGCACTCCTAAGTTGAATAATGCTGATCGGCCTCTTTCCATTTAGTTGATATTCACTGGAGACAGCTGCATGATTTGAATCTGGTTCCAATTAAATCAGTGCCTATATTTCTATATTGGATATAGAATATTTCATATCTTAACATTGTTAAGGTACGAGGAGTTGTCCGTCTTATGCTTAAAACCAGACTCTGGATAACTTAAGGCACGTTTCAGTAATGGCTGTTTGTGGGTTGACCCGGGCAATGACGAGGGTTGACTTTCTACCATCTGGAAGATTAATAGTGATATTGTTCTTGACTCGCCACAATTTTAGTAAAATGGACTTTTTCGGAAAAACAGTAGTGGGAGTATGGTAGAACTGGAAGTGATTCCAGAACCGCAAACGATTACTGAAAATTTGATAAGAACCTAAAGATTCAATCTGGTTTGACATTCCATTGGCCACTCCGCAGATATGGTGGGTAACCTCAGGCACCCGAGAGGTACTTCGGTAGCCTCAAGGACGGTGACAGGGAGGTTCTTGTTTACCCAGACTTTCTATTGCTGTTGTTCCAGACTGTGAGACCCGACAGGAGGATGAATATAGCGTCGTTCTAAATTATCTTTAGAAGTGCACGTGTATATAACTCTGCCAGAGGGTTGTCGTAATCAGTGGGAGCAGTGGAACCATAGTGGGTAAGTAGCTTATGTCTATTTATAGACTAAAACGGATATAGCGGAGATAGATCATCCATTTCTGATGTGACAGTCATAGGTTTGTCTTCATCAGAATAGGGGATGGATCTGTTAAGAAGGTAGTAGGGTGTGATGTCCTGGTATTTGGACGACATACACAGAGTAGGAAGTGAAATTCCTATACTAGGATCGGTTATACTTTGGTTGTCATAATGTGGTTTCTCCACATAGGACTTGGATATTATATCAGAAATTCTGGTTACTAGATCTATGGTTTTAGATCTAGATTCGGGTAGTTTCCCAATCTGGGTACTTAACAGTATTCTAAAAGCTTTTAGAATGGACGACTCCTGGCACGGTAGTGTACCTGCAGGTGATGGAGTCACCCTCTCTAAAGGTGTCTTACAGACTAAAGGGGAGAGGGATGTGTATGATTGGCAGATCAATCGCTTAGGCAATTGAGTCAATCATGAGATATCAAGTACCACACCAGATATTGTTTTTGCACAAGATGCAGTAAGTTGATATTAATCCTATCCTGGAGAGACATTCGGAAGCAGTTTTTGAACATAAGTGGATGTTCTAGGGATATGATAACGACAGCCTCTTTCCGGAGACGTTTATCATTCCAGGCTTCCTATGTGGCCTGGATGATAGAGTGGCTGTCAGAGTTATAGTTTTCCCTCTGACGAGGGGCCGTATGTTGGACAGGTGGTCCAAGCGGATACTGAGGGAGGAATGGCGCAGGATACTGATTGGTTTTAGTTGACGATACAGTCTAAGAAGTTTTGATTTGGAGTTCATTTATGAACTAGGTCCCATCAGATATCCATACATATTCTAAGACAGGTATTGCTCATTTCGGGAGATGGCTTTCTCTGCGAACTTGAGATAAAGAGAGACATAGAAAGAAACATCAGGGTGGATCCACTGGCTGAGGCTATTTCTCGAACGCAATAGTGTCGCAAATGAGCTTTGTGAGACTGATTAGTAGAGGAGTTTGGTGTTCGGTATCACACGGGCTGTGTGTATGCGACATCGCAATAATTAGCCTTGAGTGCAAGTGGGAGATTATTGGATATAGTGCCCTCAGTGTCAATTATTGGATCGTAGGCACGTGATGGCAATGATTGAGGGAGTACCTATACCGGTAGGGCAGTCTTACTCGAGAGGTTTGTATACTATCTGGTTTGCCTTTATCATTGTATACATGCTTTAGGTGACATTGTAGTTCACTATTGCACGTTGATAGAGAATAGTATGCTACCATGGTTTGTCTTTATCATCGTGTACTGCTTTAG
Source organism: Agapanthus africanus (assembly GCA_030015575.1). NCBI lineage: Eukaryota > Viridiplantae > Streptophyta > Magnoliopsida > Asparagales > Amaryllidaceae > Agapanthus > Agapanthus africanus. The sequence continues at coordinate 284,752,455 of CM057344.1, forward strand.
ATGACCTTACAGGTCGCTATTGCACGCTGATAGAGCCCTTAGGATTCTTGCTTGACGACCAGTAGTATGATGGCGATCATATACGTGGGAGCTGAGGTCTATAAGCACATCCTTTAAAGGTCCCTAGTCGTGGGAGTTTCAAGACTGGACATCGATACTCAATTAGTAGACTAGTGTATACAATCGAAACCCCGAAGAGGGGCGGTGGCCGGTCTCACAAGCCATTGGTGTCAGTTGGTTCACCTAAGATGTATACAGGTGCTCATTGGGTTATGAGTACACCGGACAGGACTCGCCGGGAACATGCTAGTTTGTATTATACCTAGCGTCAGATAGCAGTTCCCAGGTGACATGTGTACAGGTTAGTTCATCGACCTGAGATCATCATTTGTCTCGTGTGAGTTCCCACTGTGCTTTGATTACTACCCAACCACGGCTCAAAGGAGTCCTGCAAACAGGTTTTGGTTGGGTACAGTCCCGAGCCACATGGAGGCAGTGAGCGGATCGGCAGCGGTTCGTCTCTCCCGGTATTAGGGGTGAGGTCACGCTGTGTCTAGGAGAGCCATTACACGAAGTCCTTGGCCAAGGCAGTAGATTTACTGATAGGTGTTCCAGTAGTATCTCAGGGTGTTCTGGGCTACACTCCGACACGACTTGTACCGCTTTTGGGGGTCTGACTTTTACCAACCCCCTAGGCCCGCCAAGCGATGCTCATAGACGAATGGACCGGACTGTACGGATATTGTCACTGACAGGCTCAGTAGGGTATCAGGATGAGTTCGCTCATCGACCTCCCTTTTGGTCAATACCTGGTAGCCCGTTACGTATGGCTAATACCTCTGACGTGCTAGTGATTAAATCCATAGACAAAGTATTGATGAGTCTTCAGAGTCCCCCACAGACTGTTTCTCAAGTTTCGGGCAAAACGTTGTAGAGGCCGTATAATATATGGCAGGGTCCGATCATATACGTGCAGTAGTGCACGGATAATGATCGGGTGGATCATACTAGTGGGCTTTGGTTTAAGCCGTGTCCTAGTATTAGATTTGTTGGATTACTTTAGTCTCATCGCATTCGCATTCAGTCGGAATGCGGATGCAGGTATGTATATACAGGTGAGGGGTATCCTTGTGATCCGTCACGAGTTTACTTTTGATATTGCCGTATCTTTTTATTGTTGTAAACATTTGGGTTAATATTTACAAATGGAAATTATGAGCTAGAAACCATCATTTTGTGCATTAAATGATACATGTACTTCATAGGTGAGTCATGGTATCATTTCTTGTGCAAATATCACTTTATGTGATTGATTAGAGTGATGAAATGGGAGGAGGAGAGAGGAAGGGCAGCCATGTGATGGTTGTGAGCTCTCATATTATTCCTCTCTCACTCTCATTTTATCATACAACAAAAAAAAGGAAAAAAAGACCTCTTCTTCTTCTTCTTCCTCTAGCTCATTATCTCCATCAATGGAAACACCTCTAACCTCCATCCAAATCAATGGATGCAAGAGACAAAGTGATCACAAACATTCTCTACAACACCTTGGACACGTCGGCTAGCACACTTCATGCCCGAGTTGCTTCGGATGAAGCGGCAGCCCGTAAAAAGGATGGATGATGTGGTGCCCTTTCCGACGCGGAGATCGAGAGCGGAGATGCCGCGAGGAGCTTGGGATGGTGACCAAAGACCGAAGGACACGGATCAATCGGTATAGCTTTTCTATCATTTCTCTAGATAGCTAGTTGTAGGTTAATGGTTCGATCCGGGTTTTAAGCATACGATAGCGCCGGTTTCTAGTTTAGAAAAATTTTCGTTTCCGCATTTTGACCTCAGAAAGACGGCCGGGGCGCTACCATAGTCTTACACGGGGAACCTCCCTTAAAGTACCGACACTGGCCTGGATGAAAGATTGGCGAACTTGTAAGGTGTAATTAATCCCGGCTAGTCTTTCCATTTAGGGTTCGAAGAAAGATTTGACTAAAACAGTAGGAGCCATCCTGATTAAATATATTAATAACCAAATCTTGAAAGAGCATACGCTGAGTGTTTTCTTCTCTCTCTCTCCAGGTAGACACCATGTCACGCCTTAATCAAGACAATAATAAGGATGCACTGACCGAACCCGCTTGTTATGCTGAGCTGGGGAACGTTGGTCCCGCTCCAACATATAATTGTTATAAGACCGAGCAGAAAATAGGGGATTACCGGAATTCCCGTGCCGCCCAAACGAAGAAAGTTCATGATGTTGGATCTTTTTCGGGCGATTTCATTACCGAGAACTGTTTCTCAGTATCCTTCACATCTTGGATATGAGATACCGGATTAGGATCCCATATATGTAATCTGTTACATATGCTACAGATAGGCAGAGAACTGAGAATGGGTAATAAGTTTAAAGTGTTAGAAACGGTGCAATTGTTGTATCCAAGTATGTTGGCAGTTATCACCCTATATTACCAAATACATTGATTCTGAACGAATGTTATTATATACCGAACCTGATATACAATATCATATCAGTCTCTTTATTTAGTAAAGGAGGATATAATTTTGTATTGTTGGATAATGTTTTGAACATTTCCTATATGAAGACTTGATCGGTTCAGGCACGTTATCTAAAAGAATATACGTTCTAAATCAAACTACAGCTCTTAACATACAAAACACATACAAGAGGAAGAGTTCAGAATTGAACGAATCCTTCTTGAGGCATTATAGACTAGGTCATATCAATGCGGCCCGACTAGCTGAAGTAATATTAAAATGCATATTTAAATCAGTTTGAATTTACATCTTATGAAACTTGCCAGCCATGTCACAAAGATAAGATGACCATAGCTCCGTTTAATGGAAACAGAGAAAGAGTTACTGAACTCTTGGGATTGATACATGATTATGTATGAAGTCCCCAGTCTATATATGCCAGGACCAGTTCTTTGTACTTCATTAAATTCACTGATGATCTCTCTAGATTCGCACATGTGTTCCTGTTGAAACACAAGTCTGAACCATTTGAGAAATTCATAGAATATAAGTTAGGAGTAGAGAACCAAAACGGGTATAAGTATTATGCCCTTTGATATGATCAGGGAGGAGAATACTTGAGCATGGAGTTCCTGGGCTATTGTAAAGGAGAATGAGATTATCTCTCAGCATTACTCCTCTGAATACACCACAGCATGTCGGTATATCAGGGCAGAGCAATCGCACCCTATGTGATATGGTGTGCTCTATGATGAATACAATTGAGTTGCCTATTTCCTTTTAGGGTTAAGCACTTGTGAAGTTGCATACTTATTGAATAGGGTTCCAATCAAATCAGGTGCCTACCACTCCATATGCGATATAGTATGGGAAGAGCCCATCTCTTAAGGATGTTAAGATTTGGGGTTGTCCGGCCTATGCCAAAAGCAAAATCCGGACAAGCTCGAGGCAAGGTCTGTTCTGTAGAAGTTTGTTAGATATCCCAAGCATTCGCAAGGGAATATCTTCTACCACACTGAAGAGCAAAAGGTGTTTGTTTCTCAGCATACCACCTTTGGGAAGGGGAATTTCTTGTGAAGAAATTAGTGGTTAAGAGGTAGAACAGGAAGGAGTTCCAGCTATACAAACTGCAGCTGATTATTTAGTAGAACCGAAGGATTCAATAGCTCCCAACGAACCTCAGCCTCTCCGCCGATCTAGTAGGGTTCCTCACCCGCCTGAGAGATACTTCGGTTTTCTTTATGACAGTGGGAGCGAGGATGGCATCATGAAATGGTGACCTAACTAGTTTCGAGCAGGCCATCAAGAGTGGGGACTCTGTGAGAATGGCTGGATGCTAAGCGATCTGAGATGGAATCCATATACACCAACAAAGTTTGGACTTTGATTGCTTTGTCTGAAAGGTTAAATCCCCATCAGGAGCAAGTATATCTTGAGAAGATTACTTGGTGTACATGGAAAACTTGAGACTTTCAAAGCAAAGGCTTGTTGCAAAAAGTTCTCGTCATCGACCAGATATGGATAATGATGAAACCTTTTCTAGTCCCTATGCTTAAGTCCATCCAGATACTACTTGCCATTGCTTCATACTATGACCACGATATCTGGCAGTTGGGTGTCATGACTGTTTTTATAAATGGTGATTTAGAATAGAGCGTCTATAAGTACACAGCCAAAGGGCTTCGTAGACAGTGGGAGCAGCGGAAACGTGTGCAAGTTGCTTTATGGGATAAAACAGGTATCGCGGAGTTAGAACATCTGTTTTGATGTGGTAGTAAAAGCGTTTGACTTCATCAAAATGGTAGATGAACCTATTATATACAAAAAGGTAATAGGGAGTATGGTGGTGATCCTCATATTGTACGAGGATGACATACTCTTTATAGGGAAGGTGTTTCCTATGCTACACTCGGTCAATCTCCTCTTATCATAAAGATTCTCCATATAGGATCAAAGGTGATACCTCCTAAATCCTGGGTTTTGGATCTATGAGATAGATCTAAATGGATGTTAGGATTCTCACTAGGTGCAGTGAGATGGTATCAATCGATCTAGGGAGAATCACTGGATACCTTCCAGGATGGTAAGATCGACTTAATGTCAGTCACAGGCATTGTCTTTACCCACTGAGGAGGGACGGTATGTTGGAAGAGTTCCAAGCTAGATACCGTGGCATACTAGACGATAAAGGCTTGATACATTGCTACCAAGGATGCTACCAAAGAGGCAGTCTTGATATATATAAGTTCATGAGATGAACTTCGTTCCCACCATTGTGTGACAATGGAGTTGTGGCTTAGGCCTAAGAACCACCGTCCTAGCTATGATCCAGACATATTCTTAGGCAGTATCACCTGATCATGGAGATGGTTGATCAGCAGGGAGATCGAGGTTAGGAGAGTAGACACAGAGGACAACAGCGCGGATCCACTCATAAAGGCCTATTTCCCAGTAGAGATTTTTATTGGATGGTTGAGTATGAGATACTATAACCACTTCTGATTGTTGAGTATAAGATACTACAACAGATGACCCTTGTCGAAGTGGCAGATTGTTAGTGATATGTATGCCCTAGAGGCCATTACTGTACATACAATGTATATTGTAGTGGGTGCTTGGACATATATATGTTGGACTTTCTTGCTCGACATGATAGTATGCTATCTGGTTGCTCTTTATCTTAACATGTACTCTGATTATCTCTATGATACATGTTCAGTCGATAAAACTGCATATTTGTAGTACATTTTTCCTACCATTTTTATGTTAAAAAAGGACTTTAATATGATATATTATACATATGAGGGTTTATATGTAAAAACATTATTTTCCATGTGTTAATATATTTTTATTATCATTTGGTAGGAAAATGTATGGAAATAAAATTATTGATCTAATCCTAGTATAACAAAGTCTACTAAAATCTTATTTGAGTTGTTGTGCAGAATATTTCCAAGTTGTTATGAAGAAATCAATTTGTTGAAGAAAACTTGCCAAATTAAGTGAAGCTAACTTGGAGACCAAGTCTGGCAGCAACCACGAGAAGATTTCAAAGATGCAAAGGTTCCAGAGAAGTACACATGTCACAAAGAACAAAGCCCTGAAAATTGATGGAGGGATGAGATTAAATGGCCGCGGATCCGCGGCCTTAACCACCTTGTGCCGCGGATCCGCGGCAAGATTGAGGGATCAATTGCTATGATTTTTTGGCATGAATCTCTGACATATTTTACCAAGTTTCCAACTGAAATATTCTGGCTTTGCACTATAAAAGAGCACCGAGAGCCTCTTGGAAAAGCTATCAAGCCGAAGAGATCACGAAGTCCAAGACGGCTCACGCATCCAGGCTGATCATCAACTGTTCATCTACCTCCTTGGAAGAGATCGAGAAGCAAACTAGTCTTTGTAATCATTTTCTAAGGAATCAAAGTCTAGATTGTTCAAGTTGATTAATAAAGGTAGTTGTTTTATTTAATTCTTTTGCATTTTACATTATGTTTTCCCTCTCTTTCTTTTCATCTTCTTCTCCCAACATGCGCGAGTAATTCTCCGCTTGTTAGGGTTCGTAGGATTAGGGTAGGCTAATGGATGATGAAAATAACTAAACCCTTTTTAAGTCCTATAAAGTTTAGGAACTTTATCAAAAGAATCATTAACATCCTAATCGGGCGCGCTAGCAATTCTTTGCTAGTTCCGACCACGATTAGAGATTAGATTAATGATTGTTTTAGTAAAGGCTAGATATGAACGGAGTTCCGTGTCGAGATAAGGGTTAAGAGTGGGATTCCTTTTCCCTCCAGAAACCCTAATCTACACGCATCGCCGTCGTTCTAGTTCTAAATCTATTAATGGATAAAAAGGGTAACTTTTAATTAATCGTCCATAACTACTAAATCCTAACGAACCCTACAAGCCCTATTATTATATTATTTAAATCTTTAAAATAATCTAGATCTATATTTTACATTCTTGTTTAACGTAGATCTAGAAACCATTCCACAAAATTCTTTCTTCCTCCTCTCTTTTTCAACACATCTAAAGTAAGAATAAAAGATTCAACGTTTCCCAGAGGACGACCCGTACTCATCTCGGTCTAGCTACGTGCGACACCGTTATTGATTGCGGTAAACAAACACAAATTTTCGTAGCAATCAAATGGCGCCGTTGCCGGGGATACGTGCGTAATTTTTTATTTTTACTATTTGTGTTGAATTCTTAGACGAGCCATATCATTATTAAAACAAAACTACAAATTGCATATTTAACGATTTGTGCGTGGATTTTTGCAAGGAGATCTGGAGTCACAGAATTGAGGAAAACAGGAAACAGAGACATTTTTAGAGATCCAGAGGAGCAAAGGAGATCACAGAAAAATTTTCAGCAAGCGATCCATCCACCTCGCGGCGGAACCGCGGCACAAAGGTGCCTCCTGCGGCGGAAACGCGGCTTCTTGGAGGGATTAGGGCTACAGAACTCTCTGGTAAGATTCCCAACTCCTTCTCTCTCTCCTCAAATCCAATAAAATCTATTTTCTGCAGGATTCTTTGCAAAATTGTGCCGCTCAAAAATCTTTTTGCAAAAGTTTTGTAATTGGTTTTGTTTTGCATATTTAATACGGACTTTAAGGGGAAAAGACCAAATCAAGATTAGGTGGGGATTTTATCACCCTTCCTAAGCCCCACAAATCACAAACCGAGCATATAGATCAACCCTTCATTAATTTAAAAAATATCTAGACCAGACTCTAAGGACTGTCGCGCTCAATAAGGACAGAGGAAGGTCGTGGGTAATCTATCGTTTATCCGCATTACTTTTGTAGTGCCTAGGCAAGTGTGACAAAGGCTAGTGGTTTTTAATTAAGCCCACTGTTGTGGTGGTTCCTTCCCACTTACCTGGCACTTACCTCGCTACAAGGGTAGTACGGAGGCGGTAGAGGATTTATCCTGCGGCTTGTTCTTTGGAAGTCTAGGAGCGGTCTAGAGACTGGACCTAGGTGACCTTAGTTCTAGGGTTGCTTGTGCATCTTAGGGAGATTTGTCTTGAGTCCCATATTTTTCAAAACAAACCAATTTTAAATCACACACACGCTGCCACTTGCACTAAACCCGCTTAGTGCATGCTCGGCTGGACACGGGAACCTAGTGCCCGTCTTGTCCGCGTTCCTGCTATCGACGCCGAAGTCGGTACTTCTTCATCTTCTTTTCCCCCACCACACACCACATCAACCGTGATGGACGGCACTCCATCTAATTATAACACCACGCTGCCACCGCCCGCAGGTGAGCAGAATCCACCGTGCATCTCTCTCCAAGAGAGATGCTATCCTATTCGTGGTCCTCTTCCTACTTGTCTATCTCTTCCACCTCCTAACGGGGATAATTTCGAAATTAAACCCCACTACATCAACCTGCTGCCCAAATTTCACGGGCTTGAGTCGGAAGACGCGTACGTTTTCATCACCAAATTCGAAAACGTATGCGCAATGATGGGTACTTCACAATTGACCTTAGATGCTATGCGCTTACGTCTTCTCCCATCCACACTGTGCGACTTGGCAGAAAAATGGCTTTATAATACTGCCGCACACTCTATCGCTAATTGGGATGAATTCGTCGTAGCATTTCTTAAAAAGTTTTACCCAAATCATAAGACTGCACATATTAGGAGCGAGATCAACCAATTCACCCAGCTTCCCAATGAACCATTTTGGAAGTGCTTTGAACGTTTCAAAGATCTGCTTGTCCAATGCCCCCATCACGGAATACAAAGATGGGATTTATGTCGAATTATATATGAGGGCATTAATCCAGCGACAAAGCAGATGCTTGAAACAATGTGTCAATGCAATTTCATGTCTAAAGATGACGGTGAAGCATGGAAATATCTGGAAGATCTCGCTGAACACACGTTGCAGTGGGAAAGCGTAAGACCACCTTCAACTAAGGGAGGTATTCACCAGCTCGATATTTCTATCGCAGTAAAAGCCGAAATGGCAGCAATTCAGAAGAAACTCGATGCTATTGAAAACAAGTTCTCATCATTCCCCCTAAATCAGGTCACGCTTCCTAAGACCGTCTGTGGTTGCTGTTCGGATCCTTCACACTTAACGGAAGAATGTCCTATGAATGCATCGTTTCAAGCTAATGCTGCTTTTCCGCAGCGACCTAGAAACGACCCTTATTCTTCCACATACAATCAAGGATGGAGGAATCATCCTAACTTTGCTTGGAATCAAAACCAACAAAGTAATTATCAAAGTCCTCCTCCACAGCAACCACAACCACAGAATCAGCCCCCCTTTCAGTCACAAAATTTCCAAAATCCGGCCAACATTTCTATACCACAAGTGGCCGGTACTGACAACTCACTTGCACAAACTTTGGATATGTTCATGAAACAATCCATGCAAAATTCGGCTGAGATAAGGTCTTCTATTGATACCCTAACGAAAAACTCCTCCTCCCATGGTGAGAGTATCAAATCAATAGAAAACAAAATCGCACAGTTAAATACCGCAATGAGTGTGAGAGAGAAAGAGAAACTCCCATCTCAACCCATACCTAATCCTGCCCACTCACAAAGTTATAATATGAGTGCTGTTACCACGTTGAGATCGGGAAAAGTGCTGAATGACCGAGTGGGTGAGCAGTGTGATGATAGTGATACCAATGATACCCCAGCTTCTTCTTCTTCCCCTAATTCGTCTAGTCTCCCACCTTCACCCGAGCCTATTCTCCGTTTTCCCCAAGGCTCGAACCCTTCGCCCATTTCGCCAAATCTATCTAAGTCGATTCCCACTCCGGTTTTGGGATCGAATCCATCCCCACAGTCTTCTCCACAAACGTTGGACCCAAAACTTATTGATCAAGCACCTTATCCAAACAGGTTGAGGGGAAACAGACCAAGTCCACAAATGGAGAAGATTGTGGAAATTTTTAAGCAAGTTAACATAAACATTCCTCTCCTAGATGCTATTCAACAAGTTCCGTCATATGCGAAAATCTTAAAGGACTTGTGCACTAGGAAGCGAAAAGTTCAAGTACCTAAAAAAGTTTTCCTTGCGAGTAATGTGAGCACAGCTTTTACACAACAACTTCCCAAGAAACGAAAGGACCCCGGAAGTCCTACAATTTCTATTTCCATTGGGGTAAAAATATCAATCGTGCTCTACTCGATCTTGGTGCTAGTGTTAACTTGCTTCCGTATTCTGTGTATGAGCAATTAGGGATCGGAGAGTTAAAACCTGCGCATTGCACTCTTCAGATGGCCGATCGATCTATCACCCAACCAAGGGGTGAGCTAGAGGATGTGTTAATCAAAGTCGGGGAATTCATATTCCCTGTGGACTTTATCGTTATAGATACACAACCTGTAGCAAACCCACGCAATCAAATCCCGGTGATACTCGGTCGACCCTTTTTGGCCACTTCCAACGCAGTAATTAATTGTAGAAACGGCTCTATGACCCTATCTTTTGGAAAGAAGTCAATTGAGCTTAACATTTACAAGTTGGGAAGTGAACCCTCCGAACCCTATGCTCATGTGTGTTCTATCGAATTAATGGATGTCGACAGCAGCGAATTTGATCAACCTCATGATACAGACTCTTTTCATATGTTGTTGTTTGACCCAACCATTTACTCTTCCACCGAGTTGTCCGGGTCAACATCTAATGAGGAACCTTATATTGAGTATGACGATCACCCCATTTTTTCTGATGACATTATTTTTCGGGGTATCGATGAAAGCTTTGAGGAAATTTTCGCTGATGAACTCGCATTTTTACAAGACACGGGTGTTGAGATGAATCAATTCCAAGATGAAGAAATTGGACCTCCACCCCCTCTTTTGGACAATCATAATAATGCGAGTAATCCATCATCACTATCACTGTGCCGTCTCTCCAAATTGAGACGCAATCCTTTTCCATTACACCTCTTGTCACCTCCCCACTTCTTCACGTCAATAGGTGACATGTTCTTCCACCAACCTTGGTGCTTCATCGATAAAATTTTTGAATGGTTGGTGTTGACCTTCGGTCTTTGCAAAGCTTGGCATTGACCAATAACCTTGACCCCCTCATGTGATTTTAACAGATTAAAATTGTTTAACTCAAGTTTGGGGGCTGGTATATTTTGGCTCTTGAAATAAAATGATTTTTACAAAATTGTGAGCCTAAATTAAGTTTTGGGGAGGATTTTCACTTTCATATATTCTTGCCCCATTAATAATTTCCTCCCGAGTCTATAGGTTTTTTGAGCTTAACGGATGACATCAGTGAGGACACTGCTGTAAACAGGTTTGGGGGAGGTTTGTGCTTATTTACACATCAATTTGCATCATATTTTTCATAAGCACAACATTTTCAAAAATTTAAAAAAAAAAATTAACAAAAGAGTAGAAAGTGAAAAATTACATCCAAAAGATAGGAATAGTTTAAGAAAACCAAGAAAATTAGAAGTTTTCTTAAACGAACTGGTAATGAGTAGTTATGAGCTGTTGTCCCAAGGGTTAGTGAAATGAAGGAAGTCACTAATCTGAGGATAAAAATAAGTCTGAAAAATAGTTTCTATTCTGGAAGCCAAGCATTTGAATGTTGATACCCTACTATATGCACTTACACACGTCTTGAAACTCGGGATAGTAGAGGATACCTTGAAATGCTCTTGTCTAAAAGCCAAAGTATGAAGGAAATGAAAAAAAAATGAAGAAAATATAAATGGTGAAAAGAAAAATGAACACTGGTTTTGTATCGCCAAGGCAGCAATAAAAAAATATAGCGAGGGTGCCTCTTCACCTAGTGCCCTAAGGCCAACTGGTCTGGGAGTCACTGCTAAGCCTTAGGTGGTGCAAGACGAGGAAAATACTATCACCAAATCAGCAAGCACTTGAGTAATCGGTCGGTTAGTACCTCAAGAAGTATTAACGGTCGCATGAAAATGTGTGAGCAAAATATTCATCAAATTAAAAAGTACTGAGGTAGATGGACAAGAGTATGATAGCTTGAATTGAATTCTCCGAGTGTAGGGATGTTCTTTACACACACGTGGGGTTATATGATCAATGTTTGGATAAAAGGTAGGAATGAAGAATAAAGACGATGTTTTATTGAGGGATGACGTGATTTCTAACATTTTTTCATGACTATTAAGATAGGGCTCATGACAACTGAAAGGCTAGTATAGTTGGAAACTCTTCTTTTCAAAGTATTTCTTTTATGGTTCTTATCTTTATATGTAAATTTGATCATCTTTCTTTTGTTATAAGATTTTGTGGGTGTAATCCGCTGAAAACCCTCAGGAGACAACACTCCTCCTACTAGGGACACCTAGAGATTTAACGGCTTGTTGCACGTGCTCAGTGCAATCGTGTCTGCCTACGAAAGTGTGCTTAGTTTTCTCCTTTCTTTTTCTCCTCTCAAATAAACTAGTTTGCTCGGGACGATCAAAAATAAGATTGGGGGTATTTGTTCAGTCGATAAAACTGCATATTTTTAGTACATTTTCCCTACCATTTTTATATTAAAAAAGGACTTTAATATGATATATTATACATATGAGGGTTTATATGTAAAAACATTATTTTCCATGTGTTAATATATTTTTATTATCATTTGGTAGGAAAATATATGCAAATAAAAGTATTGATCTAATCCTAGTAGAACAAAGTCTACTAAAATCTTATTTGAGTTGTTGTGCAGAATATTTCCAAGTTGTTATGAAGAAATCAATTTGTTGAAGAAAACTTGCCAAATTAAGAGAAGCAAACTTGGAGACCAAGTCTGGCAGCAACCACGAGAAGATTTCAAAGATGCAAAGGTTCCAGAGAAGTACACATGTCACAAAGAACAAAGCCCTGAAAATTGATGGAGGGATGAGATTAAATGGCCGCGGATCCGCGGCCTTAACCACCTTGTGCCGTGGATCCGCGGCAAGATTGAGGGATCAATTGCTACGATTTTTTGGCATGAATCTCTGACATATTTTACCAAGTTTCCAACTGAAATATTCTGGCTTTGCACTATAATAGAGCACCGAGAGACTCTTGGAAAAGCTATCAAGCCGAAGAGATCATGAAGTCCAAGACGGCTCACGCATCCAGGCTGATCATCAACTGTTCATCTACCTCCTTGGAAGAGATCGAGAAGCAAACTAGTCTTTGTAATCATTTTCTAAGGAATCAAAGTGTAGATTGTTCAAGTTGATTAATAAAGGTAGTTGTTTTATTTAATTCTTTTGCATTTTACATTATGTTTTCCCTCTCTTTCTTTTCATCTTCTTCTCCCAACATGCGCGAGTAATTCTCCGCTTGTTAGGGTTCGTAGGATTAGGGTAGGCTAATGGATGATGAAAATAACCAAACCCTTTTTAAGTCCTATAAAGTTTAGGAACTTTATCAAAAGAATCATTAACATCCTAATCGGGCGCGCTAGCAATTCTTTGCTAGTTCCGACCACGATTAGAGATTAGATTAATGATTGTTTTGGTAAAGGCTGGATATGAACGGAGTTCCGTGTCGAGATAAGGGTTAAGAGTGGGATTCCTTTTCCCTCCAGAAACCCTAATCTACACGCATCGCCGTCGTTCTAGTTCTAAATCTATTAATGGATAAAAAGGGTAACTTTTAATTAATCGTCCATAACTACTAAATCCTAACGAACCCTACAAGCCCTATTATTATATTATTTAAATCTTTAAAATAATCTAGATCTATATTTTACATTCTTGTTTAACGTAGATCTAGAAACCATTCCACAAAATTCTTTCTTCCTCCTCTCTTTTTCAACACATCTAAAGTAAGAATAAAAGATTCAACGTTTCCTAGAGGACGACCCGTACTCATCTCGGTCTAGCTACGTGCGACACCGTTATTGATTGTGGTAAACAAACACAAATTTTCGTAGCAATCAATACATATTGATAAAGCCCTTAAGATGAGTACTTGACTACCACGACTATGATGCAGATCATACTAGTGGGGACAGTGTCGTCGCTAACTACATCCTTCAAATGTTCCTAGTCGTAGGTGTATCGAGACAGGGCATCGATATACCAGTGTAGACTTGCGTATAGCTTCTCGACCTATGTAAATGGGAGATGGATTATCCCATATCCATTGGTGTTTGACATCATAGACAGTATAAGGGTGCTCAGTGGAGACTGGGTACACTGAATGGACTCGCCGAGAACTCGAATATTGTATTATACCTAACGTCAGATGGCAGTTCTCTAGAGACACTGGTACAGGTTAGTCTATAGACCCAAGATCGTCATAGAGTCTTGTATGATTCCCACTGTGCTTTTATTTCCACCTTACCACGTTCAAGAGATCGTGCAAAACGGTGGCTTTTGCGTACAGTCCCGAGTCACATGGAGGCAATGAAGGATAGGAGGGGTTTCGTCTCTCCCGGTATTGGGAGTTGATGTTGCGCTGTGCTCAATTAGCTATAACAGGAATTCCCTGTCCAGGGCTGCTTTAGAGATATACTGGTAAGTGTTATCAGTAGTTTCTCGACCCGCTATGAGCCTCATATCGACACGACTTATCGAGTTACTGGGGTCTGACGTTTACCACCCCTTGACGAGATATGCGACATATCAGACGAAGAGACCGGACTGTATGGTAGTGTTATTGATTGGATTCCCAGGAATACGAGTAGGCTTGCTTGTTGGTCTTCTTATCACTCAATACCAGGGTGGACATTACGTTTACCAGACCGCTTGCGGCTTATGGGTGTTTGATACGATCATCACCTATTGCCGGCGTATTGACGAGTCTTTAGAGTCCTACACAGGGGGTTTCCTGGCTCAAGCGAAATGGAGTAGGAGCACATATGTGATATGTGCGGGACCGAGATTGATACGATATGAGATACCGTATTCTATTCTCGCGAATTGTGACATTGTTTAGTTATATGCGATATAGCCGGGTTATCGGATCAAGTGATGATTCGATAAGTTGTTACACATGATATTAGTCGGTTATATATGGTATAGCCGGATTATTAAATCAAGAGTTGATTTGACAATCTAATGTATAATTATATATTAGATATATTACATTACATTAACTAATATTAGCTCACTTATGATTCTTTTCTCACTTGTTTGTGCATGTGTATATATGTGATTTATATTTCTGTACATATCATTGTGGCATGCTTGATGATACATGCTACTTGGGTGTGTGTGTGACTTACACCATGCTAGGGATAATACTAGGTTTTTATTTTATTTTGGTAATTACAAAATGGTTAGAATTTGTCATGACACAAAGCTTATAGAAGCTTGTATTGTACATTGACATAGTCTACTCTTTTGTTTTGCCATAAATATTTTATTAACCCAACCCATTACCCTAACCATTGTAAACTCTCTACAAAGGTTAAGTATATGATGCTTAACTCACCCATGGTTTCCATTATCCATTTGGATTAATTCTTGAGATATTTTCTTCTTCTTCTTCCTCTCAAGCTATATAGCTTTAATGGAGATGAGAGAAAATATGTGAGAAAATTTGTTCTAAAATGAGCAAAATTCCTACTTCATCATCCTCTACTACATGCCATTTAGTATAGGGTGTTTGCTTCACTAATTTGATAATTAGTGAAGAAATAGCTTGGGTTAGTGTCTCCTCGACGTAGATCATTTTTGGCCTAGAAGACATCGAAGCAAGCATGCTCGTTTCTTCATGGGAGCCTATCTAGAGTCCGGAGTTCACGATTTTAGCGAAGGGACTACTGCACGGAGCTATTGAAGTGAGGGACCGGTCAACAAAGGTTGTATTCTTTGCTCACTTCTTATTGCAAAGTGTTTGCATTTCATATTCCATCAATTCTAGTTTACGGTTCTTTGTTAGGGTTAGCTAAAATGGCAAAAATTTGAATTTGGCATGGACGATACCTCCCAAAACCTTTCTGTCATCTTAGGTAACCCTGCAATCCAAGTATTCTTAGTAATGCCTCTTCCACTCTCCAGATTCATGACTGTAACCGTATATTTCGTCGCCCTCACTCTAATCCTTTTATATATCTTTAGTTCTTACTTTCTGTACACCACACTTAGGCTAATTGGTTTTCTTCCTTCCCTACCTTTCGGCACCCGCCTAAGGTTTGGAAGAAGACTATCCAATAAGCGTAATAGGTGTACCCTCCTAATCCTAGGAGCCCTCACAACCTGAGAGAAGGTAAAGATAAAAGACAACCGAATAATCATATTCTATTTCTCCAGAACCGGAAACCTTCCTCGAACTGGAACAAGTTCCATCGAGTTCGTATGTAACTATACGATGGCATATCCAATAAATGTGGATCTTCGTAGTGATACGGATTATTCCGGAGAAATACAAAGGTGAAGTAGGAGTGGCGATGATATACGCCGCTTCATCGTGAATGATAGCAGCCGCAATTTCCTTTGGCCTCTTTCTAATCACTTTATATGTCTTTACTTATTACCTTTTGTACACCGCACTCAGGATAATTGGTTTTCTTCATTCCCTACCTTTCGGCACCAGCCTGAGGTTTGGAAGAAGACTATCCAATAAGCACAATAGGTGTGCTCTCCAAATACCCGGAGCTCTCGCAACCTAAGAGAAGGTAAAGGGATAAGACAACTAAATAATCATATTCTATTTCTCCGGAATCGGAAACCATCCTTGAAATGGAACAAGTTTCATCGAGTTTGTATGTAACTATACGATGTTATATCCTACAAATATGGATGTTCGTAGTCATACGGAATGTTTCGAAGAAAATCAAAGGGTAAAAGTAAGAGCGGCTATGAGATATGCGAGTATGACAATCGAAAAGCCAAAATGTTTTAAGAATGTTTGGTTAACATGATTCATGAGTTGTAGTCTAGGGTCGGGTCATGGTCGCTGCCAATGAGAGAGAGAAAAGAAACTCTCAGTGTGCACTCTAACCTAGATCAGAATGGTTAATTATTTTATCTAATCAGGATGGCTCCTACTGTTTCCTCGAATTCTCCTTCAAACCCAAAAAGGAGAATTAGTTAGGATCATCATAAATCACCCGATGTGTAACACCTACTCATCAGTGGGAATCGGGATCTAACTATCATCGCATGATAACTTGATGGAAGCCATTCAAGTCACCACACTCCAGAAGGTATGCTCATGCCCGGCAAGTTTCCAGTATGTTTGAAACTCCCGATGTGGTTTTCACCCCTAGGACCCAAGTGACCTTGACGAATAATCAACAAATCAAAAGGTCCTAGTCAAGTCAACCTGTCATTATCTTGATTGCATTAAACCCACCCGCACGACCCTTGACAAATGATCAATAAAGTCGTACGACTGTCCTAACCAATACATATGTCATGAGACCGAAAAGCATTACAGAGCTACCGCGCACTACGTCTCGGCGAATAGCAACGAAAAATGTAGCACGAATACTAAGCAATACTAATCTGAAATGACGGAGGGCTACGGCTGGTTTTTGGAGAAAAACCTGTAACGTAATGAACTTGATATCGTTGATGGAACCGGGTGGTTTTTACAAATATATAATGGCGTAAACTTTTGATAAAGAGGTCACTCCCTGTGAAGGGATCTCGGGTCTTTTCTCATCGAATGAGGTGCAGGATATTCCGAACTGAATACTACGATGCAAAGCAAAAGGAAACGACTATTGCCAAGTTATTACGATGATGTAAACTTTTTCCTAAGGGATCACTCCCGATGAAGGGATCTTGGCCCTTGCCTCATCGAATGAGGTGCAGGATATTCCCAATCGAATATCACTATGCAACGCAAAAGGAAACGTCCTGTAATAACTGTTTTTGAAAATTTGGTTCTAACAACATCAAATAGGTTTATTTATCTTGCATTGATCAGAATCAACGCAATCGCATAAATTAATCCATATCACACCAAAGGAACGAAAATAAAATGTACATAAATGCCATCCGCATTCACCACTAGATCCCGTCATCACCCGTTAGGTTACTTAACTAACGATAGAGTAGGGACTGGACTAGAGCGGGTGCAAAACATATACAACATCTAATTGTATATATATAATCAATCGTCCTAGGCATGATATAAAGCAACATCTCAGAATCACAACAAGCAACACAGAGTGTGGATGATCTTGGATCCCCGGGTTTCCATTGAGCCGTAAACGAAACCTGACATTCCCTGTCGTATGGATAGCATATGCAATGAAAACCTAGACACCTACGAGCGCGGCAAGTTACCCGCCAATCCCAGAAGCGAGGCAACCCCAATCATCAAAGTGAGTGGGCCACCCAGCACTTCACGGAATCCGATAACTTGGACACCCCTTCGTGGATCAAACTATACCCCCTACGAGTGCGGCGAATAGCCCTCAATTTCTACTGTAAGGTCCCCTCCGTCTCAACGCCATGACATGCGGACCCATTGCCCTCTAGAACCTGGCTATTCATGCACTCTACCTTGGGGTAATCCTAGTACAGAAAAAAAAAATAATATGTACAAGGATGACATCGACCTTAACCTGATCGTGCCCGAAGAAAATAATATACAAGCTAGCAAAGACGGCAGTCCACAAGTCGGACGCTCATCCCGCAATATCAAATTTACAAATGAAACTAAACTGTACTACCATTGCACCACTAGCTATCCACCACGACGATCCAACCAAAACCATGGCACAACAAAGAACATCAACATGAATGTTACGTTCGCAAACCCGTCTAAAAGAGCATATAACAATTAGACGAGTTATACCAATCGAATGACATTCACGGTCGCAGATAGTAATGCATGTACTGTAAACACGCAATTAAAATTTCGATCAACTAAATCTTTCCAAATTGTCCCCAAATGCAAAACAAGCACTCAGACAAATCTGGGCCAAAACCATATATACAAAAAATAAAATTTCTATGAACTAAAGCCCCAAACAAATTTGGGGCACTGTAGCCCAAAAAGCGCGGCGTAACCACCGCAAAATATGCCATTTTGCTTAGGTTCCACTGCGGAAATTTGGAGTTAGGTTCCCAAATTATTTAAGTAGCTCTAGTTTTGCCTGCACATATTTTTAAGATACCCAAAAAAATTTTCTGAACAACTTTGAAATTCGACGGCAAGCACCAAAAATGAAAATTTTATTCGGAAAAATTTGTCGATCGATATTCTAACGTTGTGCAAACAAGATAGTATGGGGTTAAAGGGTTGGCTCTGATACCATGTTGAATTATGGAAGCACCCCGGCCATCAAACCGTGACCAAATGCGGAATAAAATTTTTATAAACTGGCGCTACCACAACCTGCTTCCCGGATCTACCCTTAACCCAAAACTAGCAAAAAAATAAAGAGGAGATAGATGGTTATACCAAACAGATCATGTCCTTAGGTCTTCCATCTTCCTCCTTAGCTCCTTGAGGCTTGCTCGAACAAACTTGGCCGCCGGTCTCCCTTCATCGAAGATGATCCACCCGACGGATGTAGTAATGTCTCTAGCTTCACATCAAGGATGCAAGTGAAGCAACTAGGGTTTCTAGATTGCTAATCTAGAAAGCCTAGAATGTAGTGAGTGTTCTAAAGTGTTTGGCTATCTCATCTCACCTCCTCTCATGATTCTCAACACATGAGAGGGTTGAGAGGAGATGATAGATGAAAGTAGAGGAAGGCATGAAACTCAAGAGAGGAGAGAAGCACAAATGGTGAGGGAGAGCTCAAAACTCAAGTGAAGAAAATAATGAACAATCCTTAGAGAGAGAAAAACCAATGCTTGGTTTTGTAAAACAATTCTTTTCAATTTTAGAATGGCACAATACTTGAATAGTATGCACAAATGAATTAACAATTCATTTGTGCACACTATGCAAGCATGACACTCACCATACTCCCCTCAAATCATTGCCACCTCATTTATCCATTTAAATAAATTGTCAAACTAAAATGAGGTGTCCACATTCTAGAATGTTATATGTAAAAAATATGGATTACATTCTACAGCATATACATACATGTATTCGTACCGAAATACGAATAGCCAAAGAGATAGAATAACACAAAGAATATAATAGTAGAATATACATATCGAAATATATATATGTAAATTGTTAAATTAATACCTGATTTAATAATCCGGCTCAAATCCGAGCCGGCTAGTATTATCAACTGTCCAATCGAATGTCCGGGTATATAGTACAATAAATCGATCGGAACCCTGCACGTATCCAATACGTCTACTACATCATTTCACCAGAACCAGGAAAACCCTCTGTGTGGGTCTTTAAAGACTCGTCAATACGTTGGCGATGGGTTTAACCACAAGCACGTCAGCGGCACTAGCAGTACATAATGGCTACACAGGAATTGAGCGAAAGGAAGCCCGACGAGCAAGCTCTTCCAAACCCCTACTGAGCCTGTCCATGAAAATCTCCATACAGTCCTGTCTGATCGTCTAAGAGTATTGCATATCGAGTCTAGGGGGATGGATAAAGTCAGACCCTAATAACGAGATATTTCGTGTCGGTATGAAGCCCATCACCCAATGAGAAACTACTGATCAAAATCAGTAATTCTCGTCCACCTCGGCCGAGGATTTCTGGTGATGGCCACCCATGAACAACATGACATCAACCCCCAATACAGGGAGAGACGAATCCCCGACGATCCGCTCACTGCCTCCATGTGGCTTGGGACTGTACCCAACTAAAGCCTGTTTGCATGACTCCTTTGAGCAGTGGTAGGGCAGTAATCAAAGCTCAGTGGGAGCTCACAAAAGACAAATGACGATCTCAGGTCGACAGACAAAGCTGTACTCAAGTCACCTGGGAATTGCAATCTGACAATAGGTATAATACCAACTAGCATGTTCTCGGCAAGTCCGTCCAGTGTACTCATAACCCAATGTGCACCTGTATACTATCTTAGGTGACTAACTGACACCAATGGTTTGTGAGACCGGCCACTGCCCCTCGTCGGGGTCTCGATAAGTACACACTAGTCTACTTTGGAGTATCGATACCCGGTCTCGATACTCCCAGGACTAGGGACATTTAAGATGTGCTTATAACCACCCAGCTCCAACTTATATGATCGCCATCATAATGCTGGTAGTCAAGAAAGAATCCTATGGGCTCTATTAACATGTAATAGTGATCTGCAATGCCACCTAATGTTGTACATGATGATAGAGACAAACCAGATAGCATACTATCATCTCGAGTAAGACTGTTCTACCGGTATAGGTATTCCCTCAATCATCACAATCGCGTGCCTGCGATTCAATAATTGACTTGAGGGCACTATAGCCAACATCCCACTGATGAGTAGGATTACTCTCGGGATATTATTTCACTCAACAATTAATGCTATAAACCAAGTAGGTGTCTAGAACGGTGTCAGCGGGGATACGCCTCCAGGGAAAAGAGGTTATATAATTAAAGAACTTCGCGAAAGCGATGGAAAACCTCGCTCGAAGTACCAACACTAGCCTGGCTGAACGGTTAAGCAAGTATTGTGACGTGCGATTAATCCTAACTGGTTCTTATTTTATGGTTTGAAGAAGAATTTGATGAAACAGTGGGATCCATCCTGGTTAAGTAAAATAATAACCAATCTAATCTTGCAAGAGCGCACGCTAAGTGTTTCTTTTCCCTTTCTCTAGGTAGCAACCATTTCATACCCAAATCAAGATAATAAAATGTATCGCTTGACCGATCCGAATTCTTATTCGGGGATGGGGAACGTCGGATCGGCTCTAAACTATGACAGCAGTCATGAGTATGAGCAAGGAAAAGAGGAAAGCAGGAATTCCTTGATGACCTCATCGAAGAAGAAGCATACTATTGCATCTCCTTTAGGTGTTTATGTAGTTGAGAACTGCTTTTCGGTCAGTCCTACCTCCCGGGTACTAGATACCGGATCAGGATCTCATATCTGTAATTTACTACAGGGACTGAGAAAAAGTAGGATGGTTGGACCTGGTGATATGTCCCTCAGAGTAGGGAACGGAGCACAAGTTAATGCTGTAGCCGTCAGTGAATATCACCTGGTGTTGCCAAATGGCAATACTATGATTTTGAACAATTACTACTATATATCTTCCATGGTTTGTAACATCAAATCAGTTTCTTTACTTGATAAAGATGGATATAACTTTGTTCTTGATAGAAATATCATGAACATCTACCTTGATAAGGTATTGGTTGCAAAAGGTACACTGTGTAATGGTATCTATGTTCTAAATCAGAACACAATTCTCATTGTAAAAAACGCACGCAAAAGGAAGAGTTCAGATACGAACGAATCCTACTTGTGGCATTGTAGACTTGGTCAAATCAGAGAGAAAAGACTAAGTAAGTTGCATAAAGATGGACTCTTGAATATGTTCGAATTTTCACCTCCTGAAACTTGTCAGTCTTGTCTCAAAGGAAAGATGACCAAATCTCCGTTCACCGGACACGGAGAAAGAGCAGCAGAGCTCTTAGGACTCATACACAGTGATGTGTGTGGTCCGATGTCTATACATACAAGGGGTGGGTTCTTGTACTTCAGCACATTCACTGACGATCTCTCTAGATTCGGGTATATGTATCTTATGAAACACAAATATGAATCTTTTGAGAAATTCAAAGAATATAAGAACGAAGTAGAGTACCAGATCAGCAAAATTATTAAGTTCCTCCGATCTGATAGAAGAGGAGAGTACTTGAGTACGGAATTTCGAGATTTTCTAAAAGAGAATGCTATTCTCTATCAGCTTACTCCTCCGTATACACCACAGCATAACGGTGTATCGGAGCAGAGGAACTGTACACTATTGGATATGGTTCGCCCCATGATGTGTAGTGCTGAGTTACCTCTTTCATTCTGGGGATATACGCTTCAGACAGCGGCACATCTTTTGAATCAATTCTATCTAAATCCATGCCTAAAACTCCGTATGAAATATGGAGTTGTAAGAGTTTGTAATCTTAAACGTTTTAAGATTTGGAGTTGCCCCGCTTATGTCAAAAAGCAGAACCCAGAAAAACTTGAGGCATTATCAGGCATTTGGTGAGGAGCTACGGTCCAGTGGTTGACAAGAAATGTCACCATCCAAGCAGAGAGCGAAGCCAGAAGAACCTCTCGGGAAGTTTGATCTAGATTGTGTAGGTTTGTAGGGTACCCAAAGGATTCTAATGGGTATCTATTCTACCATGCAGAGGAACAAAGGATTATTGTATCTCGGAATGCCACCTTTCTGGAATGGCAGTTTTTTGCAAAAGAAACAGGTGAGAGCATGGTAGAACTGGATGAAGTTCCAGAAACACAAACTATAACTGAAGATTTAGTGGAACCGCTAGATTCAGTTGTCCCGGATGAACCTTAGCCACTTCGCAAATCTAGTAGGATTTCTCATCCGCCCGAGTGATACTACGGTTTTCTCATAGACGGGGATCGAGAGGATTGCATCTTTAAAGAAGATGATCCTAGTAGTTTCAGACAGGCCATTATCAGTAGGGACTCTGATAAGTGGTTGGATGCTATGCAATCCGAAATAGAGTCCATGTCAACCAATAAAGTGTGGACCTTGGAAATTGCTCCACCTGGGGTAAAACTCGTTGGATGCAAATGGATCTACAAAAAGAAATTTGGTTTAGATGGGCAGGTGGAAACCTATAAGGCTAGACTCGTTGCAAAAGGTTTTCATCAAAGACCAGGTGTGGACTATGACGAAACCTTTTCTCCAGTGGCTATGCTCAAATCCATTCGGATTCTACTTGCGATTACTGCCTTCCATGATTATAAGATCTAGCAGATGGACGTAAAAACGTCTTTTCTAAACGGAAGTACGTTTATATGGATCAGCCAAAAGGTTTTTTAGACAGTGGAAGCAGCTGGAAGGTGTGAAATTTGCTCAAATCCATTTGTGGATTGAAACAAGCATCCCGGAGCTAGAACATCTGTTTTGATGAGACGGTCAAGGACTTTGACTTCATCAAGAACGAAGATGAGCCATGTATATATAAGAAGGTTGTTGGAGGAATTGTCATATTCCTAGTCTTGTACGTTGAAGTCATTCTTTTGATAGGAAATGACATTGCTATGCTACAATCGGTCAAGCTGTTCTTGTCATAAAGGATCTCGATGAAGGACCTGGGTGATGCCTTGTACATTCTGGGGATCAAGATCTACAGAGATAGATCCAAGAGATTACTGGGACTTTCACAGTCCAGGTACATAGAGACCGTACTAAAGAGATTTAGTATGGAAGATTCTAAGCGCGGTAATATCCGTATTGCACGGAATCACCCTCTCCAAGGAGATGTCTCCCAAGACTGACAACGAGAGGGTTTGCATAAGCACTATACCCTACGCTTAGGCGGTAGGATCTATAATGTATGCGATACTATGTACAAGACCAAATGTAGCTTACACGCTAAGCATGATGAACCGGTATCAGTCGAACCGAGATGAGGATCATTGGACGGCTGTGAAGAGAATTCTCAAATACCTGGGAAGGACTTAGGAGATGTTCTTAGTCTACAGTAATGGAGATCTCAGGGTCGAATCCTTTACCGATTCCAGCTTTCAGAGTGACAAGGATGACAGCAAGTCTGTCTCGGGTTTTGTGGTTACCCTCAATGGAGGGGCGGTGTGTTGGAGGAGTTCCAAAGAGGACATCGTCACAGACTCGACGAAGGAGGCTGAATAGATTGCTGCAAGCGATGCCACAAAAGAGGCGGTCTGGATGAAGAAGTTCATATCTGAACTTCAGGTAGATCCATCCATTATTGATCCGATACCTGTGTATTGTGATAACAATGGGGCTATAGCTTTAGCGAAGGAACCACGGTCCCATCAGAAATCCAGACACATTTTAAGGTCGTATCACCTGATCAAAGAGATCATAGATTGCCAGAAGATCGAGGCCTGGAGAGTGGATACAAAAGAAAACATGGTGGATCCATTTACAAAGTCTCTCCCTCAAGCGCAGTTCGAGCGACGTTTTAAGATGTTCGGTATGCGGTACGCCAGCAGCTGGCCTTAGTGAAGATGTTGGGTATTCGGTACGCCAATTACCGGCCTTTAGTGCAAGTGGGAGATTGTTGGATATGTATGCCCTAGAGGCCAGTATTGTATATATATACATATGGATGCTAGGGATATGTATGTACAGGAAAATCTTGCTATGTTTTTATAGTATATTATTTCAGTTGTCTTTAGCTGATATGTGTATTTGTTTTTATTGATTCTATATCTAGCTTGCACATATTGATAAAGACATGATACAGTAGTATACTATTATGGTTTTTTTTTATCTTAACATGGCATATGTTATACTCGTTATTAAATATTGCGGTTACATGTTGATAAAGCCTGTAGGATCCTGCTTGACTACCTGTGTTGTGATAGCGATCATACTTATGGGAGCAAGATAGTCCATAAGCACATCCTTAAATGGTCCCTAGTCATGTGGGTATCGAGACTGGGCATTGATACTCCAGAGTAGACTAGTGTATATGTTTCTAGCCCCGTTGGGGGATGGTTGGTCCCACAGCCATTGGTCTGATGCACCTAAGATCGTATACAGGTGCTCACTGGGTGTGAGTATACTGGACGGACTTGCCGAGAACTTCTAGATGGTACTATACCTATCGTCAGATAGAAGTTCTCAGGTGACATGTGTATAGGTTGGTCTTCAGACCTGAGATCGGCATTTTCATCGTGTGAGTTCCCACTGGGCTTTGATCACTACCCTATCACGGCTCTACTGAGTCGTGCAAATAGGTTTTGGTTGGGTACAGTCCCGAGCCACATGGTGGCAGTGAGCGATTGTTGTGGATTCGTCTCTCCCGGTATTGGGAGTTGATATCGCACTGTGATTGATTGGTCAGGACTATAATACCTTGGCCAATACAGTTGGGATTTACTGATAGGCTGATCAATAGTTTCCCGGATTGGTCCTGAGCCATATCAGCACGAATTATCGGGTTATTAGGGTCTGACGTATACCACCCCATGTACCCGGTATGCGATACTCTTAGACGAAGAGACCGGACTGTACGAAGATTGTCATGGCTAGGCTCAGTAGGACTTCAGACGAGTTTGCTCGTCGGCCTTCCTTTTCGACAGGTACCTGGGTAGCCGTTACGTATTGCTAGTGCCGCTGACGTGCTTGTGGTTAAACCGACTGCCGGCAAACTGTTGAGTCTTTAGAGTCCCACATAGAAGGTTTCCCTGCTTCGGGCGAAACGATATAGAGGCTGTGTGGTTTTACGGTAGGGTTCGATCACATACGTACACTTGTGCACATATGATGTTTGGGCGGATAATACTAGCGGGCTTTGGTTTAAGCCAGATCCTAATACTATATTCTTGGATTTTTTATCTCTTCGTATTCGCATTTTTCGGAATACGGATATGGGTATGTATATAAAGTGAGGGGCATTCTTGTAATTGTACAAGATGCTTCTAGAAGAAGACACCTCATTAATTAGATTTACCATTTTTGTTAATGGATTAATGAGGTTGAGAAATGAGGTATGCATTTTCATTAAATGAAACATGGCTAGCTTGATGACTCATGTTATGACTCATGGTTTACTATTCTTCCATGGTTGATATTTTGTGGAGATATTTTCTCTTGCATTATTATCTCATTGAATTATCCATTCTTCATTTGCTCAAGCTCACTCTACGCTCTCATCTTCTCCTTGCTCTCTTCTTCTAACACTAACCCTAATTGTCTCATGAGTTGAGAAACCTAGGGTTAGTGAGACAAAGCATGCCATAATTACTCTCTACACACTCTAGTCTACTTAGATTAGCAAGATAAGTATTCTACTTACCTCAATTAGGAGGTAGGAGCTCTTAATAGACACTCTCGGGTGGATCTTCATTTACGCGAGGAGGCCGAAGTTCAAGCATGATCCATACTTCCATCGAGGAGCTTAAGGAGAGGATCAATGAGCCGAAGGACTTGGTTTATTTAAGTATACTGTCTACCATAGTAGATAGAACCCTAATTTTCTAGTTATGTTTATGATAAAGATCCGGGTTTAGTGTTATTCTAGCGTCAAGTTTTGTATTGTTATAAAAATTTTGTTCCGCATTTCGCCACTGGAGGTGGCCGGGGCGCTAGCATAACCCTTCACAGGGTTCCAACCAAGACCGTGTCTACCATTCCATATGAGATATGGTATTTGAAGAGACCATCTCTTAAATGAGTTAGGATATAGGGTTTTCCGGCTTTTGTCAAAAAGCAGAATCCAGACAAACTCGAGACACGATTGTGTTTGTTTCACAACATACCACATTTTTAGAAAATGAATTTTTTTTCAAATAATACTGATGGCAATGAGGTAGAACTAGAAGAAGTTCAAGAGACAAGTTACAAATGACGACTTGGTTGAACCTGATGTTGCAATAGATTCTTATGAACCTCGGCCATCATGTAGATGTAGTAGGACTTCTCGCCCACTGGAGAGATACTACGGTTTCCTTATTGATGGTGACATAGAAGATTGCATCATGGATGATGATGACCTTACTAGTTTTCAGCAAGCTATCACGAGTGGTGACTCTATGAAGTAGGTGGATGCCATGAGATCCGAAATGGAGTCTATGTACACCAACAAAGTACGGACTTTGGAAGTTTTACCCTCTGGAGTAAAACCCGTAGGGTGCAAATGGATCTTTAAGAGAAAGATTGGTGTAGATGGGCAGGTGGAGACCTATAAGGTAAGGTTTGTAGCGAAATGATTTCGTCAAAGGCCACGACTGGACTATGACGAAACATTCTCTCCTGTAGCCATGCTTAAATCCATTCGGATCCTACTTGCTATTGCAGCTCACTACGACTATGAAATCTGGCAGATGGACGTTAAAATTGCCTTTCTAAATGGTGATTTAGAAAAATGCGTTTATATGGATCAGCTAGAGAGCTTCGTTGATAGTGGGAGCAGCGGGAAAGCATGTAGGTTGCTTAAAACCATTTATGGATAAAAGCAAGAATCACGGAGTTGGAACATTGTTCACACCATAATATTGTATTATTATATTCCCCATTCTTATTCTTTTTATAAATAAACAGGTGCTTTTGACGCATGTCTGCTACATATTACAGGTTACAGGTTCTTGGAGCGAAAACAGTGAAAAAGACAAAAGACGACACAAAAAAGGGACTTTTGACCAACAAATAGAAGGATCTTAATCAAGCCTACACAAAAGATCAGTACAAAGCAACGCAAGGTCCAAGATTACAAAGCAAACGGTTAAAAGTCCACTACAATTGTTCACTGGAGATCTGGAAGAAATAGAGAAGCCAAATTGAATAAAGATCCAAAGAAATAAAAAGCCCAAGAAGCCCAGAATCAGTTCCAAAATTTCCAGACATAAAATTTTACCAAAGCTTGGAAGTCTACTATGACTAGGTCTTCCTAAGGATATTTTGGTAAATATAGACATGCGAATCAATTGTAACCTACGGTTTCTATCTTCTATAAATAGAAGCCCAAATCATAGTATTCTTTTCATGCCTCCCTTCATTAATAAATTTCAGCATTCTTTTGGAGAGCATCATTTTTTGTAAGTTCTTTATTTTCTGCCCTAGGTTAATTTTCCATTCTTGTCTTAGATAAATTTAATTTCTTGCCCTAGTTAATCTTTTATTCTCTGCCCTAGATAAATGTATTTTAATTCCCTAATCAG
Source organism: Agapanthus africanus (assembly GCA_030015575.1). Lineage (NCBI taxonomy): Eukaryota > Viridiplantae > Streptophyta > Magnoliopsida > Asparagales > Amaryllidaceae > Agapanthus > Agapanthus africanus. The sequence goes on from CM057344.1 coordinate 284,780,599, forward strand.
TGAGTAGTCGCCTCGCTTGTTAGGGTTAGATCTGGGGAAGGTTTGAGAGACGAAGATCTCTCATCCCCTTTCTTGCCCATTATATATTTTCATAGAACTCTATGCATACCTTCTTATTCCGCTCCCTACGGCACTCTACCCACGAGATAGCGGTGATACCGTAGTCTGAAGGCCCGGATTTTAAGGTTTTCCATGGAGGTTAGGGTAAAGATTAAAAAAGAAAGGACAAGGATCTAGAGAAGAACAATCTTCCCAATCATCCTAATCCCTTTTATTAATATTTACCATAACACCTAATTAGATCTTCATATGGGTATAGAAAGCGGTGACATTTATAGACTTTCCAAACTTAACCTAGACCTAACCCTAGCAAGACTTAGATATAGATTAATTAGGTTTTTAGATTTAATAATCAATCCGAACACCCTTCGGAATTAACTCGTTAGCGCGATTAGGAGATTCACAACATCCCTGTAGACCGACCTGTACTCACCGGCTAGCTTCATGTGACGCTGTTCTTGATTGCGGTTATGGATAGTTTTTGAGATCAATCAAATGGCGCCGTTGCCGGGGATGGCGTGTCATTTCCTTTTTGCAATTTCGGGTTAATCTTAATAAAAAAATCATAAAAATCTGAAAAATCCAAAAAATATAAAAATATATCATCTGTTATTTTTGGAAAGGGTACTTTGTTGTTTGAATTTTGCAGGATCTACAATCAAGTTCGGATCTGGAAATCTCCAGAGATCAAAACAGCAAATAGACGATCCTATCAACAGAAGATTGCTACAACAGAGGAACAGAAAAAATTTAGAGGACCGAGTCTACAAGAAGAAACGCAGCGATCTGGTGAGCGCAAAAAAAAAACCGCCGAAGGCACCAACACGCGGCGGATCCGCGGTCGGAGGCGGCACTTCGCGGCGGTTCCGCGGTGGTGGCGACAGATCGGTTGCCAGAAAAAAAGGCAGAAGCGCGGTATAAAAAAAAAACAGTTCCTCCACTGCAAATCTCTGTGAGTTTTCTCTCTCCTTCTCTGCAAATCTTCGATATATCTTTTGTTAAATCTCCTGCAGGATTCTTTGCGCTTAAAAAAAAATCTTTTCCTTTCCAAATAACAAATCTTATGCAGGATTCATTGCGCTATGCTTAAAATAATAATTGATTGCAAGTGATCTTTTCTGATTTGCATATCCTCAATCTTTTTGCTAAAAATATCTTTCCAAATAAAGAGCAAGAGAAATAAGGAAAATTTTAATTAAAAAACTTGCAAACTTTGAAATTCACAAAAAAAAAAGATTTGATTGCAAATGATTTACTGTTTTGCATATCTTTAATCGGACTTTAAGGGCTTTTGACCAATTCAGATTGGGTGGGGATTTCATCACCCTTCCCAGGACCCCAGAAATCATATAAAGCATTTGCATTGACCAATCTTTAATTAAAAAATATTAGACTCAGCCCTAAGGACGTCGCGCTCAATAGGACAGAGGACTAATTATAGGCAACGCCCGTTTATCCTAACCTGACTTTGTGGTGACTAGGCAAGTGTGTCAAGGCTAGTAGTTTTTAATTTGGCCCACTACTGTGGTTCCTTCCCACATACCTGGCACTTACCTAGCCGCAATTGGCGGTGAAGAGGCGGTTTGAGGTCCTATCTGTAGCCCTTTGGAACAGTTAGGAGCTATCTAGCTGACCTAGGTGGCCCTAGATCTAGGTCTGATTGTGCATTTCTGGTTGATTACATTTGTGTCTAAGCCCTTTATCGAAATTTTTTTCTGCAAACAGTCTTAAATAAAGAGAAAAAGAAAAAAAAAAGGAAAATTTTTATAGAAACTTGCAAAAATTTTGGCCTCAAATAGATCCTTGCACCACAAACTTTCTTTCTTTCCCCTTTCTTCTAACATCGGTACCCCATATAATAAATCATTAGCCGAACATTGGTATCCTGAACCTAATCTTGCGTCGTACGTCAATTTGTTCGGTCAATTTAAAGACGATCCTTCCTTGCCTAAAAAATCTTTGAAAGATCAAATAGAGGCGTCTAGGAGAAACAGTTTGACTTTTGAACCCACTTTGTATCAACCAAGTCAACCTTTACCACCTCCATATGTTGATACCACTTTATCAAGTCCTTCTGTATCTCCTAAACCGATGTCCATTGCTGAGCATATTGCTCAATCTCGCAGTCGATCTTTCGCCCCTCTCCACTCATCTAGTTCTAGGGATCCGCACGATTATTCACCTATTTATCCACATGTTGACCCTACCCCTGTCCAACCACCCACTTCCTATCAGTCCTACCCGACCTTCCCACTTTCACTAGACACTATTTCTACACAGCCTGTTGGGAGTTTTGCATATCCACACCATTTTGAATCTTTTACCGAAACCCCCTCACCACCTAATTCTGGGTTGGAAGAGTCGTTGGAGGCATATATCGCAGCAACAAACAAAATGACTAGGAATGTGGAAGCGTCCGTGGCCGCCCTTATGCAACCTAGTGAAACGGTAGCTAGTTTCCCGCTAGCTTCAAATTTTTCAATGTATAAGGAGGCGGTTGGACAGAGTGAGAATGAGAGAGGATTTCCAAATCAAACCTACCCTTACCCAATTGAAGCCCACAACTCCAGATTTCCATCGAATGTCCTAAATGATTCACAAGTTCAAAATAAAAATGAGTTGTGTGATTTTGTAGTGTTTGATTTGCCAAATTGTGAGGAACCCCTTTGGAGTGAAACCGCACCTAATCCTTTCGATCTTTACACCTCCTATCTAGAACCTAAATCGATAGATATCCATGCTTTTTATGAGGTGTCTAAGGAAATTGATTTTCACTTGATTGAGGATATAGACGTCGGGAATATTTCGGATGATTAACCTGTCGATTTAATCGAGATTTTATGTTCAAATCATCATCCCGAGTTATTAAAGGTTTCTCCCGAATCTAATATGCGTCTTGAATTTGATGATAATGGCATGGATGAGTTGAATTTTGAGGAAAATTATAAGGATAATATTGAGGAGAGTTTTGAGGATAATATTGAGGTTGAACCATTTTTGTTTAATGTGTCGGGTTTTCCAATTCAGCCTCCTGAACCTTTGACTGTTATATCACCCTCCCTACTTCCTATCGTTCCGACCGAACAAGTGACCGTTACGCTTTCATCTCCTATACCAAATTCGGCGTACCCATGTTTTCTTGCGAATCTTGAGGGATTTGACCCCATTTCCCGACGGGTTGATAGGTTAGCGCAATCGCTTATAACATATCGGTCATCACATATTGCGCTAATTTATTCACTCGATTTACACCCTCAAGATCGCGCGACCCTTCTTTCTCCTTTCCGCCATTCTTCTCCCACACCGAGACCCTATTCTACCATTCTTCTTTCCGCACGGTCTCGCGTGTTTCTCATTTCTTTCATCATACCCCATTCTTATACCAACTCGACCATTACCACGATAAGATTTTTGAATGGTTGGTGCTAACCTTTGGCTTGTGTAAGGCCAAGCTTAAGTTTGGGGGGAATCTTGTTGTAAATATGTATATATATTTTTTTGTTTTCTTTTTCTCTAAAAAAAAAATTTCAAAACATTAAAAAACTATAAAAATTTTATAAATAAATAAACAGGGGAGTGCCGGAAATTTTAACCCTCTTGGTGTAGCATGACAGTGAGGATATTGTCCAGTTTCAGTTTGGGAGTATGCTCGGTAAGTCTTCTTCCTTCGCATTCATTTGTACATATTTTTGCAATTGCATATTTATTTAAAAACCAATAAAAATTGAAAAATTTCAAAAATTATAAAAATTATAGTATTCAATTTTGGCCATATTTGACTTGAGTTTGACAAATAGGTTAACCGGCTAGGAAAAACTAGATTTTAAACTTAGTAAATTAAAAACCCTAAAAATAATCTTCCTTAAAGTTTAACGGTAGAATGTATATGTCTTTGTAGTTTATTTAGAAATAGGCAAATTTTGAGTTCACGTTTTGGGCTAAGTCGAAACGAAGGAAAAGTATTGATGTTCTTATTAGAGTATAAGTTTGAAAAATAATTCCTAGCTTAAGTCTAGATTCTGAAAATGTATACCCTAAAAAATGCACAATCACGCACCTTGAAACTTGGAATAGTAGAAGAGACCTTGAAATGCTCTTGTCTAAAGTCCTTAGTACAATGAAAATAAAAGAAAAAAAAGTGAATAAAGAAAAAACAAATGGACACTGGTTTTTGTGATTACTTAAGGCTGTAAAAATAAAAAAATATTTAGCGAGGGTGCTTCATCACCTAGTGCCTTAGACCAACTAGTTTGGGAATCACTGCTAAAGCCTTAGTAGTTGCAAGACTAGGAATTACGCTTTAATGTGCAAACACATCTTGTAATCGGTTGTTGGTACCTCAAGAAGTATTAACGGTCGCATGAAGGATGTGTAAGCAAAATTCATTTAAAAAATTCACCAATTAAGAAGTGCTTTGGACAACGGACAAGGGTATGATTGCTTGATTTGAATTTCTAAGTGGAGGGATGATTTATACACACACGTAGGGGTATGTGATTAGGATTTAGATGAGAGAAATGGATGAAAAATAGAACTTGTATATTTAGTAGAGTTGATAAAAATTCCTGAGTGGAGATGAAACCCTAGAAGGAAAACTTAAGAAATGCCGAAAGCTAAGTAGGTCTGCAGAACATATATAATCTTATGTTAAATGATGAGGAAGTGTGAAGAATATGGGTGGATAATTTATGAGTCGACGATAATAGAATTCCTTGTTGGAAAACTTAATTGGAGAACAAAAGTCGAAAAGCCAAATTGATAGGATTTTGTGGGTAGTATCCGCTGAAAACCCTCAGGAGACAACACTCCTCCTACTAGGGACACCTAGAGGTTTAATGGCTTGTTGCACGAGCTCAGTGCAATCGCGTTTCCCTGCGAAAGTGCGGTTAGGTTTTTGTAAAGAATAAAAAATCAGTTTGCTCGAGGACGAGCAAAAAGTTAAGTTTGGGGGTATTTGTTCACACCATAATATTGTATTATTATATTCCCCATACTTATTCTTTTTATAAATAAACAGGTTCTTTTGACGCATGTCTGCTACATATTACAGGTTACAGGTTCTTGGAGCGAAAACAGTGAAAAAGACAAAAGACGACACAAAAAAGGGACTTTTGACCAACAAATAGAAGGATCTTAATCAAGCCTACACAAAAGATCGGTATAAGGCAACGCAAGGTCCAAGATTACAAACCAAACGGTTAAAAGTCCACTACAATTGTTCACTGGAGATCTGGAAGAAATAGAGAAGCCAAATTGAATAAAGATCCAAAGAAATAAAAAGCCCAAGAAGCCCAGAATCAGTTCCAAAATTTCCAGACATAGAATTTTACCAAAGCTTGGAAGTCTACTTTGACTAAGTCTTCCTAAGGATATTTTGGTAAATATAGACATGCGAATCAATTGTAACCTAGGGTTTCTATCTCCTATAAATAGAAGCCCAAATCATTGTATTCTTTTCATGCCTCCCTTCATTAATAAATTTCAGCATTCTTTTGGAGAGCATCATTTTTTGTAAGTTCTTTATTTTCTGCCCTAGGTTAATTTTCTATTCTTGCCTTAAATAAATTTAATTTCTTGCCCTAGTTAATCTTTTATTCTCTGCCCTAGATAAATGTATTTTAATTCCCTAATGAGTGAGTAGTCTCCTCGCTTGTTAGGGTTAGATCTAGGGAAGATTTGAGAGACGAAAATCTTTCATCCCCTTTCTTGCCCATCATATATTTTCATAGAACTCCATGCATACCTTCTTATTCCGCTCCCTACGGCACTCTACCCACGAGATAGCGGTGATACCGTAGTCTAAAGGCCCGGATTTTAAGTTTTTCCATGGAGGTTAGGGTAAAGATTAAAAAAGGAAGGACAAGGATCTAGAGGAAGAACAATCTTCCCAATCATCCTAATCCCTTTTATTAATATTTACCATAACACCTAATTAGATCTTCATATGGGTATAGAAAGCGGTGAGATTTATAGACTTTCCAAACTTAACCTAGACCTAACCCTAGCAAGACTTAGATATAGATTAATTAGGTTTTTAGATTTAATAATCAATCCGAACACCCTTCGGAATTAACTCGTTAGCGCGATTAGGAGATTCACAACATCCCTGTGGACCGACCCGTACTCACCGGCTAGCTTCATGCGACGCCATTCTTGATTGCGGTTTTAGATAGTTTTTGAGATCAATCAAACATCTGTTTTGATGATACAATCAAAGAGTTTGATTTCGTCAAAAATGCAGATGAGCCTTGTATTTATAAGAAAATTGTAGGGAGTACTGTCACATTCCTCGCATTGTATGTGGATGACATTTTCCTGATAGGAAATAACATTCCTTTGCTAAAATCGGTCAAAATATTCTTATCACAATGGTTCTCCATGAAGGACTTGGATAATGCCTCATAGATTTTGGGCATTAAGATCTATAGAGATAGATCTAAAAGGTTATTGGGATTGTCCCAATTAAGGTTCATTAACACCATCCTAAAGAGGTTTAGCATGGAAGATTCCAAGCGAGGTGCATTGCCCGCTTGTCACGGAATCACTCTCTCCAAGGACTTTTGCCCAGGGTCTGATGAAGAGAGAGCTCGCATGAGCATTATACCCTAGGCTTCAGCCGTGGGATCTATAATGTATGCGATATTATGTACTCGCCCTGATGTATCTTATGTATTGGGTGAAGTAAGCAGGTATCAATCCAACCCATGGGAGAAACACTAGATAGCTGTGAAGAACATTCTTAAGTACTTACGAAGGACTAAAGAAATGTACTTTGTGTATGGTAATGGGGATCTCTAGATGGAGGCCTTTCTTAGTAGATGATGCACACCCTCACAACACTTGTGAGGAGGCGAAAGTGGCAAATAATAATTTTCTTGCATGCAACACCTACTTTAAACCTAGATCTTGTGCTAAACCATAACTAGAAACTCTATCTAGAGATCTTATCTACTATGATAGTGGGTTAAACCTTTAGAATTGGTCCTTCGGGTCTTCATTTGGATGCGACTCCCAGGCTCCTTGGATGCTTGTAATGTCCTCGATCTCCGGTCACCTTAAGACTGTCACGTCCCGAAAGTACGGAACATGAACGGCACTTAAACTACGACACGTCTCGAGGCGTATGTAATCTAAGTAAGCCGAAAACCCAGAAATCCAAACCAAGAAAAGTAGTAGGGTAAAGGAAAACCAATTTAAATCAACTAGTTTTAATAGCATAAGCCGAATTATGCGTTTTTTTTAAAACATCAAATATTTACTGAAAATTTCGGCAGAGTCTCCTTTGTAAATACTGGCGTCCAAACGGGATACAATATGAATAGTATACGAAATCAATAAAGGGCATCCCCAAGCGGGAGCTAGCTCTTCGTCAATCGACAGTCACAACCACACAAGCAATATAATATACAACGCCATGGGAGAGGATCAAAACTCAGAAGGAAACTCAAACAACAAGAAATCCACAGAAATATAACGCGCGACTCTAAGGTCGAAAGAATAACATCACTGGTCTCTATCTCAAAAATAAATAAATGTTTGGTTGATGGAACTTCTAGATACAACTGAATAATAATATACAATGTATGTTGATGGGTACGATACAAATAAACCCACCTACTAGCAAGTCACCCGAAAGAAGCAGTGCTAGCAAAGCCGTAAAGAAACCTGTACGGCAAAACCTGCAAGAAACTGTGGCACAACGGGGGTGAGTTGCCAACTCGTGAGTAAAAAAACATCTACGAATAGAAATCGCATGAACAACGCAATCCTAGGTCATACGATCATAATATATCCTCAAATATAACCAGCAGCCTAAACAATGGGTAGGGTAAATATCTAACCCAAGTGTAATCCCATATGCCCGTGTCAGTGTCTCAGGTAGCAATATATCATATGGATGATGTATGAATGCATGAAAACAGAATACATGTACTAAAGAAACTGCTTTAATAATTTAGTGAGCTTTCTTTTGTATTTTTAAAATGGGTTATCATAAATGAAATCAACATAAACAGTGTCTAGCATCGACACAAAACATAAATCTCAATGTCTAATAATCTCAGGCTCCGGCTATCCGGACTGGCCTGTATCATCAAATCTCAGTACCTCAATATCTTGAAATCTCAATGTCTCAATCTCAATATCTAGGACGCCGTCAGTCCAGACCAGCCCCTACCATCCATCTCAAGACCACGACGGTATCCTCCGGATATCCGACGCGTCGGGTAAAATCACCGGTCGGTAGTGCTCCCCAGCCAGGCTCAACGCCATCATCTGCGATCCTCTTGCCCCGGGGTACCGCACCGGGTCCACCATATACCTGAAACGGTTCCTCCACTCCTCGAACTCGGGTCTCGAAATCCATCAACAAACTCATGGTGGACGACTCATACATCATGGGAAAACCGCACTTTTTATTTTAAAGAGAGAAAAGAAGTTTATATAAGTTTTGCGGTTTCCCCCCAAATCCAGAAAATCTCATGGAAATCCGAATCCAAATCCTCAATAGGATGTAAACAGTGAATATAGACATAACAATGAATAATAACATAAATGAAGTAACAAGTAATAACTGCAATGTATAATCTAGCATATAAGGCAAGTACATTAATATCATGTCTAAATTATTAGCTAACAACCTATGTCGATGCAATAGTATTTCTAAAGTGTACGTGGCATGGCAATTACCGATGAAGATGTGTGTGAGCCGGCAAGTAAGTGTACGTGGTACATACGCAGCATCGGTAATGGTGCTGGTGTCCTAACAACATGATATCAACAATGCAAATAGGAATCACAATATAAGTATGCGGTGCGGAGCGAACAGCAATAATGAGCGGGAGCTAAATACTAAACACAACGATAACTAATCTGCAGTTAAAGTCATATGAGTCATACAGCTACACTAAACTATAGGGCTGAGCTAACAGGCTAACTGAAGGTAAGCAAACCGTCTAACATCTAGGTTGTTACATATATGTACATATATATTAGTCGGTGATCCCGCCTCGATAACATCACATCCGATATCATATCTATAATCAAATATTCCCAAGTCAAGGGTGCGGATCAAACATCAATATAAAGCTCGTACGTAAATCCGTCGTACGGCATCCCAAATCGGGGTACGGGTCAATATCACATTCATCAATTTATTCACCTGGTATCCTCTTTATCAAGATCATAATCCGAGTACTGATCTATGTCTAGTACAATACTATTATCATCAATATAATCATGATCTGACTACTTATCGACAGTCTCGAACAAACCGATATCATCAGCACATATCATCATCAAGGGGTATACATCGCCCAATACGGCCTATTATTAATATCCTAACATATCATATCTCATGTCACGATCACATGTCGACCATTTTATTTATATCACTATTCACATGGTAACGTCATCTGAAATCCGCTATAGTATCATGACGTATCTCAAATACGAATTTTACCATATCACTGATCTTATGATCTCAAATCACATCTCATCGACTCATCTCAAATCCCAATTACTATCCTCAAATCCAGTATGTGAACACATAGTCCCATACCCATGTGAACACATAAATATAATCCCAAGTATGCACAAATGAAAGAAGAATGTATGCAAGTATGAGTGTGTGTGTATGTGTGGTGCAACCACTACTCTAGGGTTTCGCAACACTAAACTAATCCAATCACACCTAAAATCCATCTATGTCATCAATGACATCAAAAAATATATATAATCAATACATGTGTGTATACGTATTCATATACATCACCATGAACTGCAGGGGTGCTATACGCCATCCACCCGACTTCACCCTATAGATATAAATCTACTCACCTGGTCCTCGCTCGCCGGTGCCGACGTCGCCACGCGCTTGCTTGTCGTCTCGAAGTCCACATGGGGTACCAACAAATCATAACGCATCGTATCGCATTAAAATCTGACTCATGACCAAAACGACACACGAATCCCACATTGGTCAAAACCTATGGTTGCTTTCATAAATCAACCCAAGAACCCTCGACGTCGGCGTAAAAACGCTAAACCATCGAGAAAAAAAACCCAAGCACACTCATTTGCACATTCACAAGCACTAATTATAATATAAAATAGGTTAAAATTCACAAAACCTCAAACTCAGTTTAAAAGCAATTTTCCGAAAATCTAGCAAGCAAAATTACCCGTTTTAGTATAAAACTCGACGTTTAAATAAATCTAGCAGCCGCAATATCCACCCAATGTCATAACCAAGTCATATAAACCATTCCAATAATTTATTCTCATCAAAATATATATTTACAAAACCTAGTTAACAAAATTAGCACAATTTTCCATTTTAGCTCAAAACTTGGTGTTTTAATCAACTTACCAATTTTAACGATTCCAAATGCCAAAATGCTCATTAAATAACATAATCAGGTCATACAAATAACTTTCATAAATTAAACTCATCGATTTGTATAAATTCCAAATTCCTAGTTTGCAAAAATACCGATTTTAACTCTTTTTAAAGCAAAATTCACAATTCATCAATTAAGATTGGTTTTGCATATACTAAAGTATTAAACCACAATTTATAATGTTAATAATGTCATGAAACCTTAATTAGATTTTAAATTCTCATTTTTGAATTAAATTCTAAAAACCTAGTTTACTAGAAATCTTAATTACTACAATTTACATGCAACAATTAGTAATATAGCAAGTAGCTTAGCTTTAGCATTCCTAAAATTGTTAAACTACACCTTGCAAACCTTTACACATGATAAAAACCCTAACTTACTCTCAATTCCCTTTTCTCTAAATTTCAAACTTGAAATTTAGAACCCTAATAAAACACATAATCGCTAGATTCAAGTAATAAAACAATAGCTTAAGTAAAATGCTAAGATTATACCTCACTTAATTAGAGATCTAGCATGAAAATCTTGGCCACCAATTTGCTCTTTTCACCACAATCCATGCTAGAATAGGCCAAAAATAAATGGGTAGAGATTGGATTTTGATTTTGCGAGGTTTTACTTTGATTTTTGATGAATTTGTGAGGAATTTTTTTGAAGAGAATGAGGGGAGAAACAAAGGGGAGGGCTGCTGAAATTGGACTGCAGAAATGGGGAAAGAGAGAGAGAGAGAGTGGGTGTAGGTGCATGTGGAATTGTCAAAGTCAACCCAATAACTATACCTCTTTACTTTTATTCTTTTTTTACCCTTTAAGCTTTAACTTCATTCCCAAATTGGAGTGTGAGGTGGAGGGGGGCAGCATAGGATTGGCCCAGATCTGTTGGGGATGGGTGTGGGTTTTATTTGGGTGAGAAAAATTGATAAATGTTATACCCCACTTCCATTTACACTAATTTCACCAAAAAAATGCCCTTTTTCTTCAATAATTTCTAACACCGCTTGGCAGTTTCATTTTGTTTCAAAAATAATTTGTTAAAATTTTGCTTAATGTGTTATGATGCACAAAATTTGTTTCAACTCATTACAATTTATAATTTTCCCTAATTTAATGTATTAGTGACGGCTTAAAATAATATTAAAATAATTTATTTCGGAAATTTTTCCAGAAAATTGGAAATTTTACCAATGGCTCAATAAATACCAAATACTAGCAATTACATAGTTAGAATATGTATATTTAATTTTATAATAAAGATATTTGTATTTTGACTTTTTACAGAAAACCCCCTTATTTTACCGATTTTCCGAAATTTCACCGAAACGATTTTAAAAACGTTACAATCTTCCCCCCTTAAAGAAATTCGGTCCCCGAATTTAAATTAAAACTTCCCCCAAAAACTAAAACATTTAAGCAAAACCATCAAGTCATCGGGGCTCCGAAATTATAAATACATAAAAACAAATCGTAGCGCAATGCATGCGTATGAGTAATGAGCAGATAACTCAAAATCGAAACTCCGTCAAGCATCTCGCAATCATCGGAGTCAAGGTAAAGACATGAATGCCAAATCCCAAGAAAAACCAATATGGTATAACTCAGAACTATACATGTAAATATCTAAAGGAAGTGCATGCCAAATCCTTTAAAGTCGCCGTGCAATGCACACAACACTGCACAGTGGCGGACGTCTATCGCAAGAAAATAACTATATACGTATATATCTTTTGTTTAATAAGTACGTTCCGCCGTTTTTAAAACAATTTAGAAGGGTTTCCTTGTTTAAAACGTTTCGTGTCCTATCAGACACGTAGGTAAATACTTAGACTATAGCTCGCTTTTTGGAAATCCCCTTCAATAACTATCAATGCATGCAAAATATATTCGGGTACTGTCCTCTGACTAGTCATGCTCAGTACAAAAACTCATAGCAATCATCTTAAAAACGTGCTGCTCCATAAGAAATCAATCCCAAAATATGCATATGAATACTATACGCGTCTGGTGCGCACGGAAATCAAAATCCATGAATGTGCCATACAGGCGCACAGAAACAATATCTAAGTGCATCGGGTGTGCACGAAACATCTGTCAAGGGCAACAGGTGTGCCCGACAGCAAAAACAGGTGCACCTGACATGCACGAAGAATCTCGATTTAGTGCATCTGGTGTGCACTAAAATCGCGTCTCAAAACATGCGCTCAACATGCGCGAGAATCCAAATCCGGTGCATCCATCATGCATGAAATCATGAAATCCAATATCAAGCGCCGAACATGCGCAAAATCCAATCAGGTCCACAAGGTGCACAAAACAAATATCGAACATCACAATCGAAATCGATGTCCAGTGCATCTAAGTGCACAAAATACGAATCACTGCACTGCAAGCATATGTGAACTATACCGAGAGCAAAAACAAAATTATGTGCGTACATATGCACAAAATCAACTCAACTGTATGAAACCCATAAAATCATAAGCATGAGAAACCAAGGCACGAAAACGATATCAAGTGCAACAACTGTGCAAAAATCGTAAATACTCAATAGGTGCAACCATGGTGCATGAAAACAAATATCATGAAACTCAATCATCAAAATCAGTCATGCGAATAGATCGCCCAAAATACCGAAATAAAGTATGGCGGAATAGTCCCACTGAAGCACATCCTCCAAGAATCTCTGGCCAACAGTCGTGGTCACCCAAAGCATGTCTCATCGACGATCATGAACTCTGGCCTGCTGGGGTACGTAACATGACCACCTCTGGGTCCAAGTCTTCTCATAATTTACTCTAGAAAGGCCCTATCGAGGTCTCTCCCAAATCTTGTCTCTGCCGAACTGTCCGGAAGTCATTGTCCTTTACTATATCTGTTTCTTGTTCCGAAACAGCTACATACTCATCGCGACTCCTTCTGGAAGGTTTATCCAAGTACAATGCCTCGGCATGCGTATCGCATCTCTGATGTCGGCGGAGTGGAACGTCGTCTCATCAAGACCTTGTATGAACCGCTTACTCTACTTTTTAATAATGTCGACTGCTTCGGACTCGTCTCGTCGTGGCTGCTTGGACTGAGCTCCAATGGCTATCTTCGTATCTGGAGTCTCCCAAGAATGCATCTCACCACCTAGCATCCGAATGAAGTCGAACCATCCGATCGATTTGTCAAAACCTCATAATCCCCTAAGAGCTCAACATCTTAGGTACAGTTTAACAGTATCGAGTACATACCACAGCATCGATGGTCCAGCCGTAGAAGGGCAAACCCAAGCCTTACTAATGGCGTCGCGGAACTGCCGCAAACCCTAAGGTTCAAAGGCTTTCACACGGTCATTAAGTCGAGTTAGGGTTTCATTCTTCTAGAGGGTCCATAGAATTGCCTGCATGTCTTTCCGAATACTTTAAACTTGGAATAATAGGTTTCTGACGTTCGATCACCTCTGTCGACTCTCAACGTCTCCGCGTGAAGTCGTCTCTAGCTGGAATCAATCTATCTGATGACCTCGCATCGGGGTAGCGAACGATCCACATGTCCTAGTCATTCATCCTCGGTGACTAGCGACCTTCTATCATCTCTTAGTACAACTCGTACCGTAATAGTTCCAATATCTGGGGCGATATCTCGTCGTTCGCAGCAGCAACTGGCTCATTCGTCTGCACGCCGAACATTGCCTCTATCATCATGAATACGCCATACATCAACGACCATCAAAATTTGGTTGGCCTCTGTCGGTGGCCCAATCCTCTGGTGCTGATCTGCACGTCCGAGTAATCTCATACAGCGATCCATCAAATGCTCAAGGCGTGAAAACACAATAAAAAGACACATCTCTGCAATCGTGTGTCGCCGGAATCACGCCCTGGTCAGTCCTCGTTCGTGACGAGCTCGTGCTGACCGCAACTCTAGCCGTAGCTCTTCCTGCCCGTAATCGTGGCAGCAAAACAATAACTGATACCGATGAGGCTAGATCAGGAATGAATATAATACTGAGCAATGAAATGTACATCCTAAGTCTTCTTAAGCGGAGTAGCATATCGTAAATATGTCGCGGAACATACGTACGGTACATAACTCTACTCAAGCTACCTATTCCATTAACCAAGGGTGATCCTATGCTCCGAAGGTAAAACCTAACGCTCTGATACCAATTTTGTCACGTCCCGCAAGTACGGAACATGACGGGCACTTAAACTATGACACGTCTCGAGGCGTACGTAATCTAAGTAAGCCGAAACCCAGAAATCCAAACCAAGAAAGTAGTAGAGTGAAGGAAAACCAATTTAAATCAAGTAGTTTTAATAGCATAAGCCGAATTATGCATTTTTTTTAAAACATCAAATATTTACTGAAAATTTCGGCAGAGTCTCCTTTGTAAATACTGGCCCCCAAACGGGATACAACATGAATAGTATACAAAATCAATAAAGGGCATCCCCAAGCGGGAGCTAGCTCTTCGTCAATCGACGGTCACAACCACACAAGCAATATAATATACAACGCCAAGGGCGAGCATCAAAACTCAAAAAGAAACTCAAACAACAAGATATCCACAGAAATATAACGCGCAACTCTAAGGTCGAAAGAATAACATCACTGGTCTCTATCTCAAAAATAAATACATGTTTGGTTGATGGAACTTCTAGACACAACTGAATAATAATATACAATGTATAATGATGGGTACGATACAAATAAACCCACCTACTAGCAAGTCACCCGAAAGAAGCAGTGCCAGCAAAGCCGTAAAGAAACCTTTACGGCAAAACCAGCAAGAAACTGTGGCACAACGGGGGTGAGTTGCCAACTCGTAAGTAGAAAAACAACTACGAACAGAAATCTCATGAACAACGCAATCCTAGGTCATACGATCATAATATATCCTCAAATATAAACAGCAGCCTAAACAATGGCTAGGGTAAATATCTAACCCAAGTGTAATCCCATATGCCCGTGTCAGCGCCTCGGGTAGCAATATATCATATGGATGATGTATGAATGCATGAAAACAGAATACATGTACAAAAGAAACTGCTTTCATAATTTAGTAAGATTTCCTTTGTATTTTTAAAATGAGGTATCATAAATGAAATCAACATAAACAGTGTCTAGCATCGACACAAAACATAAATCTCAATGTCTCAAAATCTCTGGCTCCGGCTATCTGGACTGGCCTGTATCATAAAATCTCAGTACCTCAATATCTCGAAATCTCAATGTCTCAATCTCAATATCTAGGGCGCCGTCAGTCTAGACCGGCCCCTACCATCCATCTCAAGACCACGACGGTATTCTCCGGATATCCGATGCGTCGGGTAAAATCACCGGTTGGTAGTGCTCGCCAGCCAGGCTCAACGCCATCATCTGGGATCCTCTTGCCCCGGGGTACCGGACCGGGTCCACCATGTACCCGAAACGGTTCCTCCACTCCTCGAACTCGGGTCTCGAAATCCATCAGCAAACTCATGGTGGACGACTCATACATCATGGGAAACTGCACTTTTTATTTTAAAGAGAGAAAAGAAGTTTATATAAATTTTGCGGTTTTCCCCCAAATCCAGAAAATCTCATGGAAATCCGAATCCAAATCCTCAATAGCACGTAAACAGTGAATATAAGCATAACAATGAATAATAACATGCATGAAGTAACAAGTAATAACTGCAATGTATAATCTAGCATATAAGGCAAGTACATTAATATCATGTCCAAATTATTAGCTAATAACCTATGTCAATGCAATAGTATTTCTAAAGTGTACGTGGCATGGCATTTACAGATGAAGATGTGTGTTAGCCGGCAAGTAAGTGTACGTGGTACATACGCATCACCGGTAACGGTGCTGGTGTCCTAACAGCATGATATCAACAATGCAAATAGGAATCACAATATAAGTATGCGGTGCGGAGCGAACAGCAATAATGAGAGGGAGCTAAATACTAAACACAACGATAACTAATCTGCAGTTAAAGTCATATGAGTCATACAGCTACACTAAACTATAGGGCTGAGCTAACAGGCTAACTGAAGATAAGGAAACCGCCTAACATCTGAGTCGATACATATATGTACATATATATTAGTCGGTGGTCCCGCCTTGATAACATCACATCCGATACCATATTTATAATCAAATATTCCCAAGTCAAGGATGCGGATCAAACATCAATATAAAGCTCGTACGTAAATCCGTCGTACGGCATCCCAAATCGGGGTACGGGTCAATATCACATTCATCAAATTATTCACCTGGTATCCTCTTTATCAAGATCATAATCCGAGTACTGATCTATATCTAGTACAATACTACTATCATCAATATAATCATGATCTGACTACTGATCGACAGTCTCGAACAAACCGATATCATCAGCACATATCATCATCAAGGGGTATACATCGCCCAATACGGCCTAGTATCAATATCCTAGCATATCATATCTCCTATCACGATCACATGTCGACCATTTTATTTATATCACTATTCACATGGTAACGTCGTCTAAAATCCGCTATAGTATCATGACGTATCTCAAATACGAATTTTACCATATCATCGATCTTATGATCTCAAATCACATCTCATCGACTCACCTCAAATCCTAATTACTATCCTCAAATCCAGTATGTGAACACATAGTCCCATACCCATGTGAACACATAAATATAATCCCAAGTATGCACATATGAATGAAGAATGCATGCAAGTATGGGTGTTTGTGTGTATGTATGGTGCAACCACTACTCTAGGATTTCGCAACACTAAACTAATCCAATGACACCTAAAATCCATCTATGTCATCAAACAATATATATAATCAGTACATGTGTGTATACGTATTCGTATACATCACGACGAACTGCGGGGGTGCTATACGCCATCCACCCGACTTCACCCCGTAGATATAAATCTACTCACCTGGTCCTCGCTCGCCGGTGCGGACGTCGCTACGCACTTGCTTGTCGTCTCGAAGTCCACATGGGGTACCTACATATCATAACGCACCGTATCGCATTAAAATCTGACTCATGACCAAAACGACACACGAATCCCACATAGGTCAAAACCAATGGTTGCTTTCATAAATCAACCCAAGAACCCTCGACGTCGGCGTACTAACGCCAAACCATCGAGAAAAACCCAAAAACACTCATTTTCACATTAACAAGCACTAATTATAATATAAAATTGGTTAAAATTCACAAAAACCTCAAACTCACTTTAAAAGCTATTTTTCCGAAAATCTAGCAAGCAAAATTACCCGTTTTAGGACAAAACTCGACGTTTAAATAAATTTAGCGGCCGCAATATCCACCCAATGTCATAACCAAGTCATATAAACCATTCCAATAATTTATTCTCATCAAAATATATATATTTACAAAACCTAGTTAACAAAATTAGCACAATTTTCCATTTTAGCTCAAAACTTGGTGTTTTAATCAACTTACCAATTTAAACCATTCCAAAGGCCAAAATGCTCATTAAATAACATAATCAGGTCATACAAATCACTTTCATAAATTAAACTCATCAATTTGTATAAATTCCAAATTCCTAGTTTGCAAAAATACCGATTTTAACTCTTTTTAAAGCAAAATTCACAATTCATCAATTAAGATTGGTTTTGCATATACTAAAGTATTAAACCACAGTTTATAATGTTAATAATGTCATGAAACCTTAATTAGATTTTAAATTCTCATTTTTGAATTAAATTCTAAAAACCTAGTTTACTAGAAATCTTAATTACTACAATTTACATTCAACAATTAGTAATATAGCAAGTAGCTTAGCTTCAGCATACCTAAAAATGTTAAACTACACCTTGCAAACCTTTACACATGATAAAAACCCTAACTTACTCTCAATTCCCTTTTCTTTAAATTTCAAACTTGAAATTTAGAACCCTAATAAAACATATAATGGCTAGATTTAAGTAATAAAACAATAGCTTAAGTAAAATGCTAAGATTATACCTCACTTAATTAGAGATCTAGCATGAAAATCATGGCCTCCAATTTTCTCTATTTTCACCACAATCCATGCTAGAATAGGCCAAAAAGAAAAGGGTGGAGATTGGATTTTGATTTTGTGAGGTTTTAATTTGATTTTTGATGAATTTGTGAGGATTTTTTTTGAAGAGAATGAGGGGAGAAACAAAGGGGAGGGCTGCTGAAATTGGACTGCAGAAATGGGGATAGAGAGAGAGAAAGAGTGGGTGTGGGTGCATGTGGAATTGTCACAGTCAACCCAATAGCCATACCTCTTTACCTTTATTCTTTTTTTACCCTTTAAGCTTTAACTTCATTCCCAAATTGGAGTGTGAGGTGGAGGGGGGCAGCATAGGATCGGCCCAGATCTGTTGGAGATGGGTGTGGGTTTTGTTTGGGTGAGAAAAATTGATAAATGTTATACCCTACTTCCATTTACACTAATTTCACCAAAAAAGCCATTTTTCTTCAATAATTTCTAACACCGTTTGGCAGTTTCATTTTATTTCAAAAACAATATGTTAAAATTTTGTTTAATGTGTTATGATGCACAAAATTTATTTCAACTCATTCCAATTTGTAATTTTCCCTAATTAAATGTATTAGTGACGGCTTACAATAATATTAAAATAATTTATTTCGGAAATTTTTTCAGAAAATTAGAAATTTTACCAGTGGCTCAATAAATACCAAATACTAGTAATTATATTGCTAGAATATGTATATTTAATTTTATAATAAAGATATTTGTATTTTCACTTTTTACAGAAAACCCCCTTATTTTACCGATTTTCCGAAATTTCACCGAAACGATTTTCAAAATGTTACAAAGACATAGATGATCAACCCGAGTGCTATGGAACAAGCTTCACACTCTTCCCAAGCGTTAACTAAGATATCAAGGGTGCCAGAAGTGATCACTTAGATGATGTAGAGATCAAGTAGTGGATTACTTTTTGTTAGTTATATGTATGCCCTAAAAGCTATTACTGTACATAAGATGTGTATTGTAATGGATGCTTGGACATATATATGGAGGACTTTCTTGCTCTACATGATAGTATGCTATATGGTTGCTCTTTATCTTAACATGTACGCTGATTGTCTCTATGTTACATGTTGATAAAGCACTTAGGATGAGTACTTGACTACCAGGACTATGATGCAGATCATACTAGTGGGGACAGTATAGTCGCTAAGTACATCCTTCAAATGTTCCTAGTCGAGGGTGTATCGAGACAGGGCATCGATATACCAGAGTAGACTAGCGTATAGTTTCTCAACCCATGTAGATGGGCGATGGATGATCCCATATCCATTGGTGTTTGACATCAGAGACAGTATACGGGTGCTCAATGGAGACTGGATACACTGAACGGACTCGCCGAGAACTCCCAGATGGTATTATACCTAACGTCAGTTGGCAGTTCATTGGTGACACTGGTACAGGTTAGTATGTAGACCCGAGTTCGTCATAGAGTCTTGTGTGATTCCCACTGTTCTTTGATTTCCACCTTACCACTTTCAAGAGAACGTGCAAAACGGTGGCTTTTGGGTACAGTCCCGAGTCACATGGAGGCAATGAGCGATAGGAGGGGTTTCGTCTCTCCCGGTATTTGGAGTTGATGTTGCGCTGTGGTCGATTGGGTATAACAGGAAGTCCTTGGCCAAGGATGCTTCAGAGATATACTGGTAAGTGTTATCAGTAGTTTCGCGACCTGTTATGAGCCTCATATCAACATGACTTATCGAGTTACTGGGGTCTGACGTTTACCACCCCTAGACGAGATATGCGACATATCAGACGAAGAGACCGGACTGTACGGTATTGTTACTGATTGGATTCGCAGGAGTGTGAGCAGGCTTGCTTGTGGATCTTCTGATCACTCAATACCCGGGTGGCCGTTACGTTTAGCAGAACGCCTGTGGCTTGTAGGTGTTTGATTTGATCATCACCTACTGTCGGCGTATTGACGAGTCTTTAGAGTCCTGCACAGGGGTTTCCTGGCTCATGCGAAACGGAGTAGGAGCACATATGTGATATGTGCGGAACCGAGATTGACACGATAAGAGATACCGTATTCTATTCTCGCGATTTGAGATATCGATCGGTTATATATGATATAGCCGGGTTATCGGATGAAGTGTTGATTCGATAAGTTGATTCATATGATATTAGTCGGTTATAGGTGTTATAGCCGGATTATTAAATCAAGAGTTGATTTGATAATCTAATGTATAATTACATATTTGATATATTACATTACATTAACTAGTATTAGCTTACTTATGATTTCTTTTCTCACTTTGGATTCAATGATGTATATGTTATATATGTTTAATGTATCAAGCTAGGTTACAAATGAAACTAGGGTTATTGAGGGTTAAACCATGCTAGGGTTAAGATTAGGGTTTTATATTTATCATTAAGTTATTCGAAATTGTGTATTTTATCATGGTTGATATTTGTTGAAAGCTTGTAGAAGCTTGTAAACATCTTTGACTTTGTCCACTCTTTTGTCCAGCTTAGGATATTTATTTAATCCAACCCTTTAACCCATGGCCATGGTTAACTCTCTACAAGGGTTAAGCATGACATGCTTAACCTTTGGTTGCTTTTTTAACCTCAACAATAATTCATTCTCTCTTGATAATTCTTTATCTTCTTCATGAGCTCAAAGAGAAAAGGGTTTTCTAGGGTTTGAGTTTGTGATGAAAACTTGTGAGAATGTGAAATCTAAAGTGAGCCCACTTCCTACTTCATCATCCTCTACTACTTTCCATTTAGTATATGGTGTTTGCTTTACTAATTTCAAAATTAGTGAAGAGATAGCTTGGGTTAGTATCTCCTCGACGTAGATCATCTACGGCCTCAAAGACATCGAAGCAAGCATGTTCGTTTCTTCATAGGAGCCTCTCTAGAGTCCGGAGTTCACGATCGCTGCGAAGGGACTACTACACGGAGCTATTGATGTGAAGGACCGGTCTACAATGGTTGTATTCCTTGCTCACTTAGAATGTAAAGTGTTTACATATGTTATTCCGTCGATTTCTAGTATACGATTCTTAGTTAGGGTTAGCTAATACGGCAAAAATTTGAATTTAGCATGGACGATGCCTCCCGAAACCTTCCTCTCGTCTTAGGTAACCCTGTAGTGGTATCCGAGACATGCTAGAAATTTAGACGGATTTTGTTACGATTACGAAACGGAAATACTCCGAAACTTGAAACCAAAAAATGAAGTTTCTGTCGATTTTAAAAGTTGTTCAAAAATTTTTTTAAACAAGTATAGAATGATGTATGAGATATATCAAGAACACTTTGAAAATTTCAAGGTGTTTCAGGATTTTTTGGCCGGCCACCTACCCCCGTTCTCGGCCAAAACCAAGCCCCCCTGAAAACTTTTGTGTGTTCCAGTAACTTGGTTTTGGTGTTTCAGGTGTTGTTTGTTTTTGCTAATTTTGCATGTGATGTGAACTTACACTAAAAGAAATTCGGAGTGTTTCGTATTCGTAGTTTTAACAATGTTTCAGGTTATTCACATATTGTCTAGGCGAAGTTAAAAAGTTCGATCGAATGTCAAAAACCCATTTTTCCAAGTTTAACGTATTCGGAAAAACATGCAAGTATGTCTATGAACCCTCTAGAAGAATGAAACCCTAACTTGACATTTTTGGATCGCAGAACCGCGATCATTCCCTAGGGTTTGTCGTAGTTCCATGGTGACATAAGTGAGGCTTGGGTTTGCCCATCTACGGCCGGTGCATAGGTACTGTGGCATATTCATAGTATTATTAAAACTGTGCTCAAGTGTTGAGCAGTCGGGAAATTGTGGGACTTTAATGAATCGATTGAAAAGTTTAACGTCGTCCGGATATTAAGTGATGGGATACACTATTTGGAATCCACAAGTAGTTATGAGATAACTAGTTTGAATGTTATAAATCTAGCAATTTAGTTCCATTTGATCGGTTGCCAAGAGATTTTGATGTATCAAAAGTCCGTCGCAATCACGTAGTGCACGCGGTGTAGGGTTTCCTTATCACCTCATATAGTGTTTGGAAGCATCACACATGACACAATTTAAATTTTAAGAGGTGCTAACAAACTCAACTAGGAATCGAACTAGAAATATTGAGTAACAACTAACAGTATCACATACAAAAGTTAATCTATCACTAAGTGGAGAGACTACAACCTTTGTAGACCTCCTAGGGTGACTCCTTGGATCTCCTAGAGTTTGGAACGGCTCGCTTGAACACTTCCGAGTCCACGACGATCCACCCGAAGTCATTTGCTCAAAGCTTGTTGCTTCACTTGGTCTTTCAAATCCGTGGAGAAAACACCCTACACAAAAGAGCTAGGGATGTGTAGGATGATGAAGTGGTTTATGTTCTCACTTAAAAACCCTATCCTTTTCTTTTCCTCACACTAAGCAAATCTCAAAAGAGCTTGAAGAAGGAGGAAGGTGATGATGGCAAAGCTTTTTCAAGATAATGATAATTCTTTTGTTTTAAAAATAAACCAAAAGGATATATATGTGAGACACTCTCACAACAAACCATGGTTAATATAAATATCTAGATATTTTGTGATGAGTTAAAGAACAAAGGAAATTAACCAAGGGTTTAGTCAAAGGTCAAACAAAGAAGAGTGTGGAAACTATGAGTCATTTGGAATGAATGAGTCATTAGTTAATTTCCTTTTTATTTTATCTTAAAACAAAAATCTATATATTAATATGAACCATGTGAGTATTGCATTGACATCTTCAATATATCAACAACCATGATACATATGCATGCATGTATGTAAGCATTCACATCAACATGTGTATGTCTATACATATATGCATACATCTAAAAGAAAAGGGTTTAATAAAAGTGAGCTAAAAGTCATTATTAAATCAACATTTAATTTAATAAACCGGTCATATCATATGCGACCTGACCAATAGAAAATACCCGATTAACATACGGTATCTCATACACGCATTTAATCGAGCTCCTGCGCATATCTCATATGCACACCACATCATTTTTCCTGAGCTAGGAAACATCTTTGTGGGACTCTAAGACTCGTCAATACGCCGGTAGTAGGTGATGATCACAACAAACACTTACAAGCCGCAAGTGGTCAGCTAAATGTAATGGCCACCGGGGTATTGAGCGATCAGAAGAAGAACAAACGAACCTGTCCAAACAACCGTCAATCCAACTGGCAACACTTACCGTAAAGTCCGGTCTCTTCATTAGATATGCTACATATCGAGTCTAGGGATGGAATCGTCGACCCCAATAACTCAATAATTCTTGCCGGTATATGGTCTACAGCAGATCGAGAAACTACTCATAATACTTATCAGTAATATCTCAGCAGCCTTGGCCAGGGAGTTCCTGTTATAGCCAATCGTGCACAGCGCAACATTAACCCCCAATACCGGGATAGACGAAACCCCTCCTATCGCTCATTGCCTCCATGTGCCTCGGGACTGTACCCAAAATCCACCCGTTTGTACGACTCAATAGAGCCGTAGTAGGGTGGAGATCAAAGTACAGTGGGAGGACACACAAGACTCTATGGCAATCTCGGGTCTACAGACTAACTTGTACCAGTGTCACCTGAGAACTGCTATCCGACGTATGATATAATACCACATAGGAGTTCTCAGTGAGTCCGTTCAGTGTACCCTGTCTCATTGAGCACCCGTATACAATCTTTGGTGTCACCACACCAGATGGATATGGGATCATCCGTCGCCCATCATATGGAACAAGAATGATATACGCTAGTCTACACTGTAATATCGATGCCCTGTCTCGATATACCTACGACTAGGAACATTTCAAGGATATGCTTATAAACCAAAGGTGTCCCACTAGTATGATCCACATCATAATCCAAGTAGTCAAGCCTATATCCTTAGGGCTTTTTCAACATGTATCAAATGAATAAAAACGTGATGAGGTGAACATATGATAAAGAGAAACCAGTTAGCATACTATAATGTCGAGCGAGACTGTCCTCTAAATATATATATATATAGACACACACACACACACACACACACACAAACACACATCTGTACATACACTATCATATAATGGCCTCTAGGACATACATATATTCAACAATCTCCAACTTGCACTAAGGCCAATTATTGGCATATCTCATACCCAACATCTCAAAAAGTCGCTCATGCTGCGGCTGAGGGATGGCCTTGGTGAATGGATCCGCAGTGTTATCCTTTGTATATACTCTCTTAATCTCGATCTCGTGCTGATCTACTATCTCCAGGATCACATGATATCGCCTCAGGATGTGTCTGGACTTCTGATGGGACCTGGGCTATTTGGCCAATGCCATAGCCCAATTATTGTCACAATACAAAGGTATTGGATCAATAATGGTTGGAACTACTCCTAGCTCCGAGATGAACTTCCTCATCCAGACGGCTTCCTTGGCAGCATCATTTGCAGCAATGTACTCAGCTTCCATCGTTGAGTCTGCAACGATATCCTCTTTGGAACTCATCCAACTTACCGTCCCTCCATTGAGGGTAAATGCAAACCCTGAGATAGACTTGCTGTCATCCTTGTCACTCTGGAAGCTCGAATCGGTAAAGGCCTCCATTTGGAGATCCCCGTTACCATACACCAAGAACAATTCTTTAGTCCTTCGCAAGTACTTAAGAATGTTCTTCATAGCAGTCAAGTGATTCTCGCCTGGGTTTGACTGATACCTGCTTACTACACTAAGTGCATAAGCTATATCAGGGCGTGTACACAACATCGCATACATTATCGATCCTACTGCCGAAGCATAGTGAATAATACTCATGCGAGCTCTCTCTTTATCAGACTTTGGGCAATCGTTCTTGGAGAGAGTGACTCCGTGGCAAGCGGGTAAGGCACCCCGCTTGGAGCCTTCCATACTAAAGCTCTTTAGGATGGTGTTGATGTACTTGGTTTGGGACAATCCCAATAACCGTTTCGATCTATCCCTATAGATCCGTATGCCCAATATGTACGTGGCATCACCTAGGTCCTTCATGGAGAACCTATGTAATAAGAATGATTTGACCAACTGTAGCATAGGAATATCATTTCCTATCAGAAGAATGTCATCAATGTACAATACAAGGAATGCAACAGTTCTCCCTACAGTCTTCTTATAAACACAAGGTTCATCTGGATTTTTGATAAAATCAAAATCTTTGATAACATCATCAAAACAGATGTTCCAACTCCGTGATGCCTGTTTTAATCTATAAATGGATTTAAGAAATTTACATGCTTTCCTGCTGCTCCTATTGTCAATGAATCCCTCTGGCTGATCCATATAAACGCATTCATTTAAATCACCATTTAGAAATGCAGTTTTAACGTCCATCTGCCAGATTTCGTAGTCGTAGTTAGCAGCAATAGCAAGTAGGATCCAAATGGATTTAAGCATGGCTACCGGAGAGAAAGTCTCGTCATAGTCCAAACCTGGTCTTTGACGAAAGCCTTTCGCTACCAACCTTGCCTTATAGGTCTCTACCTGTCCATCTACACCGATCTTTCTTTTAAAGATCCATTTGCAGCCTATAGGTTTTATCCCAGAGGGTACATCCTCTAAAGTCCATACTTTGTTGGTGTACATGGACTCCATTTCGGATCTCATAGTATTCAGCCACTTCACAGAGTCACCACTCATGATAGCTTGCTGAAAATTGGCAGGGTCATCATCATCCATGATGTAATCTTCTCTATCACCATCAATAAGAAAACCGTAGTATCTCTCCGGTGGGCGAGAAGTCCTACCAGATCTACGGTGTGGCTGGGGTTCATTAGATCCTGTTACAAGATCAGGTTCAGCCAAGTCGTCATTTGTAACTTGTTTTCCTAGAACCTCTTCTAGATCTATCACATTGCCATCAGCATCATTTGGAAAAATCTCATTTTCTAAAAATGTGGCATACTGAGAAACAAACACCTTTTGTTCCTCTTTGTGGTAGAAAAGATACCCAAACGAATGTTTTGGATATCCCACAAATATACATTTGACCGATCGTGTCTCAAGTTTGTCTGGATTCTGCTTTTTAACAAAAGCCGGACAACCCCAAATCTTAACTTGTTTAAGAGATGGTCTCTTCCCATGCCATATCTCATATGGAGTGGTAGACACGGTCTTGGTTGGAACTTTGTTTAGCAGAAAATCTGCAGTTTCCAATGCATGCCCCTAAAAGGAGAGGGGTAACTCGGAATCACTCATCATGGATCATACCATATCTAATAGGGTACAATTCCGCTGCTCTGACACACCATTGTGCTGTTGTGTGTAAGGGGGAGTGAGCTGAGAGAGAATCCTATTCTCTTTTAGGAAGTCCAAGAACTCAGTACTTAAGTACTCTCCACCTCGATCTGATCGAAATATCTTGATTCTCATTCCTGTTTGGTTTTCTACTTCAAGTTTGTACTCCTTGAATTTCTCGAAAGCTTCAGACTTATGCTTTATCAAAAACACATGACTAAATCTTGAGAAATCATCAGTAAAAGTTATGAAGTAAGAAAAACCTCCTATTGCATGTGTAGACATTGGCCCACATACATCACTATGTATGAGGCCTAGGAGCTCAGTAGCTCTTTCTCCGTGTCCAGTAAACGGAGTTTTGTTCATCATACCTTTGATACAAGACTGGCAATTTACATAAGATTTATACTCAAAAGAATTTAAATATCCATATGAAACTTGTTTAGTCTTGTTTCATTAATATGACCAAGTCTACAATGCCAAAGAAAAGCTTCATTTATATCTGAAAATTTTCTTTTACATGTGTGTTGAATGTTGAAAACTGTGTGTTGATTAAGGACGTATATCCCGTTATTAAGTGTACCATAACCAATCAACTCTTGATTAAGTCTAATATTCATAACATTGTGTTGCACATCAAAATGATATCCTTCGTTGTCTAACAAAAAAATGGATATAATATAACAAAGCATACTTGGCACAAAATAACATGGGTTCAAAACCAATATACAACCCGACGGCAACCCTAGGTGATACACTCCCACTGAAACTGCATTTACATTGGAACCATTTTCAACCTAGAGAGTATGATCACCTGTCTTCAAACCTCTGCTATTTCTCAACGCCTGCACAGAATTGCAAATATGAGATCCCCACCTGGTATCTAATACCCAGGTACCAGAGTTAATAGAAAAACAGTTTTCAATTACGAACACAACTGAATCTGAAGCATCACCATGCTTCTTCTTGAGTTCAAGGTACTCAGTACAGTTCCGCTTCCAGTGTCTCGTCTTCTTACAGTGGAAACATTCTCCTTTCCCCGATTCCCCAACCTTGGACTTGCTTAACCTTTTTGACTCCACCCTTAGGTCTGGTGGGTTTCTTCTTCATCTTTCTTTTGGCCTTAACCTTCATGCGAGAGGAGGAAGATGGCCCAATACTCAAAACAGGAGTCTTCACTGACTTCAGCGTGCTCTCTGCACTCCTTAACATATTAAGGAGTTCAGGTAGTTCCTTCTCCATGTTGTGCATGTTGAAGTTAACTATAAATTGAGCAAAGGTGGAGGGGAGAGACTACAGAATAATATCCGTATATTGCTCATTGTCCATTGTCCACCCAAGGTCCTCAAGCTCTTCTATGAGAGCTATCATCTTCAGAACATGGTCTCCTACTGGTGTGCTAGGGGCCATTCGAATCTGAAACAGCTTTCTAGATGCTTCGTATCGTAATACGCGAGATTGCTCTCCATACAACTCTTTTGTATGGAGGAATATGGCTTGGACGTCCATATTCTCGTGCTGCTTCTGATGTGTGTTATCCATCGACAGATGCGCGAGGCATTTGGTCATAGCATAGTGAGCGTCCCATGTCTTGCGGATTTTCTTATCCGCAACTGAAGGTTTAGGACCTGGGATTGGCGGGGTAGGAGCTGATCAGTCGAAAATAATGCATTTTTAACACGGCAATTTCCTTATCTATTGCATTCATTTAGAGGTGTTCGGTATTCATAATGCACATATTAGCAAAACACCTGTAAAATACTGAATTACCTGTACTAAATACTAAAACCGGCAATTTTTAGGGAAATTGACTGTTCATCATGGCATCGCATCATTCTTATGTAGCGCAACACTTGTTTCGAAGTCTGTGCAGGAAATTCCAGGAGAAAGGCCAAAATTGTCAAAATTGCTGATAAAAAAATATGCCAACTCAAAGATCTGAGATCTGGCAATGATCTAGAAGGAATTTTAGGAATCAACATATCATGCAGTACACCTGAAGTCAGTACAAGAATTATCAGAGAAGTTGAAGCACTTCGGCTCCTATTGGATCGCGGATCCGCGGCCGGAGCCTGCCTGCGCCGCGGATCCGCGGTGGAGAGGCCACGTCATCAGCACTGCTTCAGCTCAGATCTCTCTTCTCAGCCTCAGAGCTCCTTTAAGCCACTGTAATTTCCAGATAAATCTAGAAGCTTCTGCCAGATTAGAAAGGGCTCTTTGTGCAAACTAATGATGTCCTAGCTTCCAAAGCAAACTTCTCCTTAACTACCTTAAGAGCCTAGAACCTTCTCCCCAACCTCCTAGCTTAAGGTGGAAGCTAAACCCTAACTAACTAGTTTTAGAGGCTTCTACCTAACTAACTAGCTTACAACGGAAGCTAACCTAATCCATGCTTCTTAAGGAAGCTAATCATTCCTAAGCCTATAAAAGGGATCCTAGGTTTCACTTCTAAAGGTTGTTCAACAATTCTCACCACACGTTGAGTGACACAACTTGTGCCTCAAAACCCGAACCCTAATCCAATCAAAAAGCCAAAAGTTCAAGAACACCGAGTTCAATCGAAGCAAGAATCTTTCAAAGCCTTTAGAAGAGAAGCCGGACTTCATCGGAGCAAGTGATCCAAGCCGATCCGCGATACAAGGAGCTGAAGCGACACCAAATTCGACGATCTAGTTCCTTCCTTTTGTAAATTTCAAGAGAGTTGTAACGAACTTGTCGATAAATAAAGGTGAAATTCTTTTATCTTGCTTTCTTTAAATTCAAGCATTATGATTCAATTTAGATTCTTGAATGTGTTCTTTGTGATGATGCTTGAGTAAACTCCGCTCGTGGAGGAGTGGAAAAAATCAGTAGATAATGAAGTTGACGAATCTTTAAACATTTTCTTAAGTCCTATAACGTTTGTAAATTCTTGAAAATCGAATGATCGATGATCTAGTTTCGATGCGAAATGCTTTCTTGATTATTTTCGCACGGAACTAGAGATCAACGATCGATCATTTGATTTCCTAGAAGCTATCTTGTGAATGAGATTCATCGAAAAGACAAAGGATAAGATGAGGAAACCCTAATTCTTTGCAAGATCCTTAATACTTGATAAATCGTCATCGATCTAGCATCAATTCGTTAATGGATAAGAAAAGGTAATTGGTAATCTTCTTCACGTCTATAGATTTAATCGACTCCTACGAGCTTCACTTCAATTCTTGAAACTTAAATCGATTGGAATTCTATCAATTCTTGATTCTTGATTTTTAATGCTTTCTTGATTCTTGATTAGATCTAGCTGATTCTTGAAATTCATTGATATAAATCTTGAATTGTTTTCTTTTCTTTTCTATTAAATTTTCAATTCAATCAAAACAAATATGAACGAATCTCACAATCCCTGTGGACGATCCGCACTTACTACTGTAAGTGCACGGCAGCGCCCCGGCCGTCAATCCGACACCGGAATGCGGAAACGATGCTTAACTTTAATTTTTCAAACTGGCACCACCGCGCACTATAAACCCGGATCGTGCCATTAACTAGTCCTAGCTAACTACAAGATGGGGAAGGGAGATATACCGAGCGATCCGTGTCCTCCGGCCTTCTCGCCGTCGTCCCGATCTCCCGCGGAATGTCCGGTCTCCACCTCCTCGCCGGAAGGGCACCACGTCGCCTGCTTCTTTTACGGGTTCCCACCTCTATACCGAGGCAACTCGGGCACGAAGTTGACGAGTCTACGTGCCTAAGGTTTGCTGTAGAATCGTATAGAGAACTATGTGTCTCATGGGGTTCATGGAGGTTGCCTTTTGGTAGAGGAAATGAAGTATATATTTTGTGGAGGAACTTGGGGATTTTTGCAAGCATGAGAGAGCAAAAATCCCCCATCAAAAACATGGACAACCTCTAACTCTTCATGGCCGGCCATGGTGAATGGGGAGAGTGAGAATGAGAGTGAGGTGAATGTATCAAGGAGCCACACTCATAATGCAAGAGATAAAAGGTCATGATAAAAAGCAATGATTATCAACCAAGATCCTCATTGAACTAACACTCATCACAAAACAAAGTCCAACCATCATGAACCATCATGAAGTCAAGAAGTCAAGCTGGGTCAAAGAATGGTGCACTATCATGATACAATAATAAGCAATGACCACCCTCCGCAAATGCTTATTTGCACTAATGCAAATAAGCCCTCCTCCACCAATCTTCGGCCATTGAAAGATACAAATGAAAATGGCCGAAACGGAAAGCAAACTGGCAACTCCAAAAAACTGGTCCCGTAATAAATAACAGGAAAACCCCGATACTGTGTATACACACCCGCATCTGTATTCCGACCGAATACAAATGCAATGAGACAAAATCTACACTGTACAATACTAGAATCCGGCTTAAACCAAAGCCCGCTAGTATTAACCGTCCGATCCTGATACGTGCAATACCGCACGTATCTGATCGGACCCTGCCATATCTCCATACGGCCTCTACAGCGTTTCGCCCGAAAACTTGAGCAACTGAATGTAGGGAACTCTAAAGACTCGTCAACACCTTGGTTGTGGATTTAACCACTAGCACGTCAGAGGTATAAGCCAATACGTGACGGGCTACCAGGTATTGACCAAAAGGGACATCGATGAGCGAACTCATACTGACACCCTACTGAGCCTGTCAGTGACAATATCCGTACTGTCCGGTCCGTTCGTCTATGATCATCGCATGGCGGGCCTAGGGGGTTGGTAAAGTCAGACCCCCAAAAGCGGTACAAGCCTTGTCGGAGTGTAGCCCAGAACACCCTGAGATACTACTGGAATACCTACCAGTAAATCTCCTGCCTCGGCCGAGGGCTTTGTGTAATGGCTCTCCTAGACACAGCACGACCTCACCCCCAATACCGGGAGAGACGAACCCCTGAAGATCCGCTCACTGCCTCCATGTGGCTCGGGACTGTACCCAACTAAAACCTGTTTGCACATCTCCTTTGAGCGTGGTAGAGTAGTAATCAAAGTACAGTGGGAACTCACACGAGACAAATGACGATCCCCAGGTCGATGAACTAACCTGTACACATGTCACCAGGGAACTGCTATCTGACGTCAGGTATAAGACCAACTAGCATGTTCCCGGCGAGTCCTGTCTTGTGTACTCATAACCCAATGAGCACCTGTATACATCTTAGGTGATCCAACTGACACCAATGGCTTGTGAGACCGGACACCGCCCCTCGTCGGGGTCTCAACTGTATACACTAGTCTACTCTGGAGTATCGATGCCCTGTCTCGAAACTCCCACGACTAGGGACCATTTAAGGATGTGCTTATAGACTACCAGCTCTCACGTATATGATCGCCCTCATACTACTGGTAGTCAAGCTAAAATCCTAGGGGCTCTATCAACATGTAATAGCGACCTGTCTGGTCACCTAAAGCAGTACACGATGATAAAGATAAACCAGATAGCATACTATCATCTCGAGTAAGACTGTCTCCAACAATCTCCCACTTGCACTCAAGGCTAATTATTGCGATGTCGCATACTCACAGCCCATATGATACCGAACACCCAACTCCTCTACTTGTCAGTCTCACAAAATTCGTTTGCGAAACTATTGCGTTCGAGGAATAGCCTCAGTGAGTGGATCCGCTTTGAAGTTTCTTTCTTTGTTTCTCTATATCTCATGTTCGCGGAGAAAACCCATCTCCCGAAATGAGCAATACCTGTCTTAGAATGTGTCTGGATGTCTGATGGGACCTAGCTCATAAATGAACTCCAAATCCAAACTTCTTAGACTGTATCGTCAACTGAACTTAATCAGTATCCTGCGCCATGCCTCCCTCAGTATTGCCTTGGATCACCAGCCCAAAATACTGCCCCTCATCAGAAGGAAAACTATAACTCTGACAACCTCCTTGTCATCCATGTCACCTTGGAAGCCTGGAATGATAACTTTCTCCCGAATGAGGCTGTCGTTATCATATCCCTAGAACATCCACTTATGTTCTAAAACTGCTTCCGACTGTTTCTCCAGGATTGGATCAATATCAACTTATTGCATCTACCGCAAAATCAACATCTGGTGTGGTATTTGACATCTCATGATTGACTCAATTGCCTAAGCAAGTGATCTGCCAATCATGCACATCCCTCTCTACTTTAGTCTGTAAGACACCTTTAGAGAGGGTGACTCCATTATCTGCAGGTACACTACCGTGCCAGGAGTGATCCATTCTGAATACTCTTAGAATGCTGTCTAAGTACCCTGATTGGGAAACCACCCAAATCTAGATCTATAGATCTAGTAACCAGAATGTCAGATATAATATCCAAGTCCTATGTGGAGAAACCACTGTGTGACGACCAAAGTATAACCCATCGTAGTATAGGAATATCACTTCCTACTCTGTGTATGTCATCCAAATACCATGACATCACACCCTAGTACCTTCTCAATAGATCCATCCCCTATTCTGATGAAGTCAAACCTATGACTGTCACATCAGAAATAAATGATCTTTTTCCGCTACATCTGCTTTAGTCTATAAATAGACATAAGCCACTTGTCCACCAATGCTTCCGCTGCTCCCACTGACCACGACAACCCTCTTGCAGAGTCATATAGACGTACACTTCTAAAACTAGTTTAGAACGACGCTATACTCATCCTCCTGCCGGGTCTCACGGTCTGGAACAACAGCAATGGCAAGTCTGGGTAAACAAGAACTTCCCTGTCACCGTCCTTGAGGCTACCGGAGTACCTCTCGGGTGCCTGAAGTTACCCACCTTATCTGCGGAGTGGCCAATGAAATGTCAAACCAGATTGAATCTTTAGGTTCCTATCAAATCTTCAGTAATCGTTTGTGGTTCTGGAATCACTTCCAGTTCTACCATACTCCCACTACCGTTTTCTGAAAAAATCCATTTTTTTAAATTAAAACTGTGGCGAGTCTAGAACAATATCACTATTGATCTTCCAGATGGTAGAAAGCCAACCCGCGTCATAGCCTGGGTCAACCCACAAACAGCCATTACAGAAACGTGCCTTGAGTTATCCAGAGTCTGGTTTTAATCATTAGACGGACAACTCCCTGTACCTTAACATCGTTAAGATATGAACTGTTCTATATCCAATACGGAAACAGAGGCACTGATTTAATTGAACCAGATTCAAATCATGCAACTGTCTCCAGTGCATGTCAACTAAATGGAAGGAGGTCGATCAGCGTTACTCAACTTAGGAATGCTTCCAATTATGAGTAACCTGAAAGAGAAGCAAGTTCTCTTAGTCATTACTATCAACTGAATACCATACACAAGTATCTACATTTTCGATCACTTTGAAGAATCCCGATACTTGCAATACCTGGTTCTCTACTTTATTCAAATACCTATAACTTCTCAAAACTTAGACCCTGCGTTTCCACGAAACACCTGTCTAAAAACTAGAGAAGTCATAAGTAAACCGAATATAGTACGAGGACCGACTCCTCTGTCCTGATGGATCCTGGACAACATACAATACTCTGTATAAGTCCCTTGAGTCTGATAACTCATTCACTGTGTGTCGTAGGTTGAAAACTGTACTTATGGTTAAGAAGAATTACACCGTTGTTTAATGCTCCTTATCTAACCATCCACTGATTTAGGTAAATGTCACAGACATAATTTCAGAAAGGTATATCTCACTCTATGAAAATAGACGTACAGATATATCAATTTGAAATTGGTGCATAACAGCGGATATTCAAAACCAAATATTTGCCGCCCGGCAAACAACCCTGGTGACTTCCTCAAATATCACCGATAACAACGAATCCCGATATAATAAGGATGATCACCCAATTCCCACTAACCTACTCCCACTCATCATCTGTAAAACCCTACAGATGTGAGAATCATACCTGGTAAATACATACCCTGGAGTAAGGACTAATTGGGAAATCAGTTTTCTTTAACAGTACACAGTGAAACTGAAACATTGAAATGTTTCGATGGGGTATTCCGGTATTCCTAGTAATGCCTCTTCCAGATTCACGACTGTAACCGTATAATTCTTTGCCACCTTTCCAAATCCCTTTATATGTCTTTAGTCATTACCTTCTGTACACCCCTTTAGGCCAAATGGTTTTCTTCCTTCCCTACCGTTCGACACCAGCCTATGGTTTGGAAGAAGACTATCCAATAAGCATAATGGGTGTACTGTACTAATCCTAGGAGCACTCGCCATGTGAGAGAAGGTGAAGATTAAAGACAACTGAATAAATCTTATTCCTATTTCTCCTGAACCAGAATCCATCCGTGAACTGGAACAAGTTCCTTTCGAGTTCGTATATAACCATACGATGGAGTATCCAATAAACTGTGGATCTTCATAGTGATACGGAGTGTCCTGGAGAAATACAAAGGTGAAGTGGGAATGGTAATGAAATACTTGATTTGGTCGTGAATAGCAGTCGCAATTTACTTTGCCCTCCTTCTAATCCCTTTCTTTGCCTTTACATAATACCTTCTGTACACCGTTTAGGCTAATTAGTTTTCTTCATTCCCTACCGGTCGGCACCTGCCTATGGTTTGGAAGAAGACTATCCAATTTGCGTAATAGGTGTACTATCTCCTAAACTAAGGAGTACTCGAAACTTGAGAGAAGGTAAAAAGGAAAAGACAACTGAATAGTCCTATTCGTTTTCTCCAGAACCGGAAACCATCCTCGAATAAATTCCTTCGATTTCGTATATAACCATACGATGGTTTTGTCCAATGGAAGTGGACGTTCGTAGTAATATGGGTTGTTCTGGAGAAAAGGGTAAAAGTAGGCGTGGCAATAAGGTCTGCAACTCTGACAATCCAAAAGCCAGTGTTAAAAAGGTTCGGTTAATTTTGGTCTCTGAGTCATAGTCTTAGGGTCGGGTCAATGGTCGCTGCAAAAGAGAGAGAGAGAAAAGAAACACTCAGCGTGCACTCTAACCTAGATCAGAATGGTTACCAATTTATCTAATCTGGAATCCTCCCACTGTACCGTCAAATTCTCCTCCAAACCTAAAAGAAGAATTAGTCGGGATCACCCGAGGAGTAAACCAACTCATTAGTGGGAATCAGGATCCAACTATCATCGCATGATAACGTGACGGAATCCGCTCACGTCATCACACTCCAGAAGGTATGCGCATATCTGGCAAATTTCAGTTTCTTTAGAAACTCTCGATGTGATTTTTGCCCCATGCTCTTATGACCTTGACTTTGGCCAACATATCATAAGTCACATGTCAAGTTCTACCCGTCATTCTTCAGGTTAATTTGAGCCCACCCGTACATACCCTTGACTTTGGCCAAAATAGTAGTACGACTGCCCCAAACCAACGCATCTATCTATGCTGCATATGAATACCCCAATAGCTACCAATCACTGTGCCTTGACTTTGGCCAACATACACAGCTTGAATACTATTGACCACCCATATGAAACGACGGAGGGCTACGAATGGTTTCTGGCGAAAACCATTAACGTAATGAACTTGATATCGTTGAAGGAACGGATAGCTTTTAAAAAATATAGTGACGAAAACCATTGATAAAGAGGTCACTCCCGGTGAAGGGATCTCGGCTCTTTCCCCGTAGAATGAGGTGCAGGATATTCCAACTGAATACCACGATGCAAAGCAAAAGTAATCGGCTATAGTGAAGTTATTACCCTGACGCAAACTTCTGTCCAAAGGGTCACTCCCGGTGAAGGGATCTCGGCCCTTGCCTCGTCGACTGAGGAACAGGATATTCCAACTTAATACCACGATGCAAAACAAAAGTGAACGTCCTTGCAATAACAGCTTTTTTTTGAAAAGTGTTCCAACAACATCAGATTAGGTTTGTTTTTAACTTGCATTGATTCGAATCAACGCAGTCCCATCAACTGATCACACCACGAAGAACAAAAATATACTGATGTACGTATATGCCATCCGCATTCGCCACTGGGTCCCGTCATTACCCGTTAGGTTAGCTAACTAACGACAGAGCGGGGACTGGACTAGCGCGGATGCAAAACATATACAACATCTACTAATATATATATATCAATATATAATTTTCGCTCAAGGCGTGATAAAATGCAACATCACAGAAATGTACAGCATCACAGAACAATATAGATATCTTGGACCCCCGGGTTTCACAGAGCCGCTGAAACCGATGTTCCCCTGGTCGTGTGGATAGCCTGTGCAATGAAATCCTAGACCCCTACGGGCGCGGCAAGTTACCCGCCAAAACCTGAAGCGAGGCAGCCCCCTTCAGCACCGTGAACGGACCACTCAGCACTTCACGGAATCCGGTAACTTGGGCACCCCTCCTGGGTCAACCTATACCCCCTACGAGTGCGGCGAATAGCCCGCCAATTCCAGAGTGAAGCCCCCTCCGTCTTAATGCCATGAGATGCGGGCTCGTTGCCCTCTAGAACCCGGCTATCCGTGCACCCCTCCACGGGGCAATCCTAGTACAGAAAGTAAAATATACATACAACGGGTACATCAACCGCAACCTGGTCGTGCCCCAAAAGAATAATACAAACGGGCAGTGACGGCAGTCCACATGTCGGACGCTCGCCCCGCAATATCAAATGTACATAATACAACAAAAAAATGTACTAGCATTGCATCCAGGCTATCCCCCACGACCAATCCGCAACATCACAGCATAACACAGAACATCAACGTGAAAGTCACGTTCACAAATCCGTCTAACCGGGCTATAGCAGTTAGACAGGATTTACCGATCAAGTGACATTCACGGTCACAGATATAATGTAAATACTGTGAACTAATGTGTTTAAAATATCCGATCGATCAAATTTTACCAAGTGGGCCCCCAAGCACTACTGTAGCACATGAAGAAATCTGGGCCCAAAAATAAATATTCCAAAACCCCTATTTTCAGCCCAAATGCCCACTAGAAAAAATTGGCACAATGATAACACAGAACCGCCGCGGAACCGCGGCCAGAAGGGGGTTTTGGCCGCGGTTCCGCGGTCTTCTTGTTGAATCATGTTGTCGAATTTTTACAGTAGGCTTAGAAGTCTATACGCATACTTCTGCAACACACTGAAAAATTTTTGGAGCACAAAAAATTTTAACATAGAACTGATGTATGAGAAAACGCGGATTTTGGAATATTTGTTCGATCGGAAGTGTAAACACCTTAGACCAAGCTAGACTAGGTTAATGGCGAGGCTCTGATACCACTGTAAGTGCACGGCGGCGCCTCGGCCGTCAATCCGACGCCGGAATGCGGAAGAGATGCTTAACTTTAATTTTTCAAACCGGCACCACCGTGCACTATAAACCCGGATCGTGCCATTAACTAGTTCTAACTAACTACAAGATGGGGAAGAGAGATATACCGAGCGATCCTTGTCCTCCGGCCTTCTCGCCGTCATCCCGATCTCCCGCGGAATGTCCGGTCTCCACCTCCTCGCTGGAAAGGCACCACGTCGCCTGCTTCTTTTACGGGCTCCCACCTCTATACCGATGCAACTCGGGCACGAAGTTGGCGAGCCGACGTGCCCAAGGTTTGCTGTAGAATCTTGTAGAGAACTATGTGTCTGATAGGGTTCATGGAGGTAGCCTTTTGGTAGAGGAAATGAAGTATATATTTTGTGGAGGAACTTGGAGATTTTTGCAAGCAGGAGAGAGCAAAAATCCCCCATCAAAAACATGGACAGCCCCTAACTCTTCATGGCCAGCCATGGTAGAGTGAGAATGAGAGTGAGGTGAATGTATCAAGGAGCCACACTCATAATGCAAGAGATAAAAGGTCATGATAAAAAGCAATGATCATCAACCAAGATCCTCACTCAACCAACACTCATCACAAAACAAAGTCCAACCATCATGAACCATCATGAAGTCAAGAAGTCAAGCAAGGTCAAAGGATGGTGCACTATCATGATACAATAATAAGCAATGACCACCCTCCACAAATGCTTATTTGCACTAATGGAAATAAGCCCTCCTCCACCAATCTTCGGCCATTGAAAGATACAAATGAAAATGGCCGAAACGGAAAGCAAACTGGCAACTCCAAAAAACTGGTCCCGTAATAAATTACAGGAAAACCCCGATACTGTGTATACACACCCGCATCTGTATTCCTACCG
Source organism: Agapanthus africanus (assembly GCA_030015575.1). Taxonomy (NCBI): domain Eukaryota; kingdom Viridiplantae; phylum Streptophyta; class Magnoliopsida; order Asparagales; family Amaryllidaceae; genus Agapanthus; species Agapanthus africanus. The sequence goes on from CM057344.1 coordinate 284,819,479, forward strand.
AATACAAATGCAATGAGACAAAATCTACACCGTACAATACTAGGATCCGGCTTAAACCAAAGCCCGCTAGTATTAACCGTCCGATCCTGATACGTGCAATACCGCACGTATCTGATCGAACCCTGCCATATCTCCATACGGCCTCTACAGCGTTTCGCCTGAAAACTTGAGCAACTGAATGTGGGGGACTCTAAAGACTCGTCAACACCTTGGTTGTGGATTTAACCACTAGCACGTTAGAGGTATAAGCCAATACGTGACGGGCTACCAGGTATTGACCAAAAGGGACGTCGATGAGCGAACTCATACTGACACCCTACTGAGCCTTTCAGTGACAATATCCGTACAGTCCGGTCCGCTCGTCTATGAGCATCGCATGGCGGGGCTAGGGGGTTTGTAAAGTCAGACCCCCAAAAGCGGTACAAGTCGTGTCGGAGTGTAGCCCAGAACACCCTGAGATATTACTGGAATACCTACCAGTAAATCTCCTGCCTCGGCCGAGGGCTTTGTGTAATGGCTCTCCTAGACACAGCACGACCTCACCCCCAATACCGGGAGAGACGAACCCGTGAAGATCCGCTCACTGACTCCATGTGGCTCGGGACTGTAGCCAACTAAAACCTGTTTGCACGTCTCCTTTGAGCGTGGTAGGGTAGTAATCAAAGTACAGTGGGAACTCACACGAGACAAATGACGATCCCCAGGTCGATGAACTAACCTGTACTCATGTCACCAGGGAACTACTATCTGACGTCAGGTATAAGACCAACTAGCATGTTCCCGGCGAGTCCTGTCCGGTGTACTCATAACCCAATGAGCACCTGTATACATCTTAGGTGATCCAACTAACACCAATGGCTTGTGAGACCGGCCACCGCCCCTCGTCGGGGTCTTGACTGTATATACTAGTCTACTCTGGAGTATCGATGCCCTATCTCGAAACTCCTACTACTAGGGACCTTTTAAGGATGTGGTTATAGACTACCAGCTTTCACGTATATGATCGCCCTCATACTGCTGGTAGTCAAGCAAAAATGCTAGGGGCTCTATCAACGTGTAATAGCGACCTGTCTGGTCACCTAAAGCAGTACACGAAGATAAATATAAACCAGATAGCATACTATCATCTCGATTAAGACTGTCTTACTGGGATAGGTCCTCCCTCAATCATTGCAATCAAGTGCCTGTGATCCAATAATTGACTCTGAGGGCACTATCTCCAGCAACTAACGCGCTACATTCGACACCGTTATTGATTGCGGTCAAATAATTTTTTGTTGTGATTTCTTTACAATTTTCATACTACACAATCCGAAATCGTATCAATCAAATGGCGCCGTTGCCGGGGATCGTGCGCTAATTCGTTCTTTATTAGTTGAAAGATTTATTCCATTACAATTTTGAGATCAAAATTCGCGCAAACTCTAAACGTGTTGTTGTGATTTGTTGCGAGGTAATCTGGAAGCTGTGGAGGAAGTGAAATTTTTTTCAGAATATTGCAGAGGACTCAGGGAGTTAACAGAAGCTCTCTGTAAATTTTCTGTGCAGAGATCCCCTGAAGGCACCGCGATTCCGCGGCATAAGCTTGCATCCGCGGCGGATCCGCCGCGTGCCGACGTCATCCCTGCACCAAGATTTCTCTGTAAACTTCTTACTTTATTATCTCCTTCCTCATCTGCTCCAATTAACAATTTTCTACAGGCTTCTTTGCAAAAATCACAGCGCCGCAAAAAGCAATAAAAATTGTGTGTGTTTTTGATTTTTGGTTGTTTGCATATTAATACGGAAATTAAGGGGCAAAGACCAAATCCAGATTAGGTGGGGAGTTCATTACCCTTCCTAAGCCCGAAAAATCACAAACTTGCATCCGCATTTACCCTCATTAACTAAAAAATATCTAGAGATGACTCTAAGGACCGTCGCGCTCCCTTAGGACAGAAGAAGGCCGTGGGTAATTCATTGCTTTTCTGCGTTTCTTTTGTGGTGTCTAAGACAAGTGTGTCTAAGGGTAGTGGTTATTAATTAGGCCCACTACTTACGTAGTGGAGTACCTTCCCACTTACCTGGCACTTACCTGGCCACAAGGGAGACAAAGAGGCAGTGGGGGATTTATCCTGTGACTTGTCTTTTGGCAGTTAGGAGCGGTCTAGAGCTTTGACCTAGGCGACCAATAGAATTAGGCTTTTGCTTGTTGCATTTGTTGTGATCGCATCATTTTTTTCAAAAAATTCGTATATTTTCAAAGCAAACACCGCATTCATCATTTCCCCTAATTATAAGTCACGCTGCAACTTGTACTATCCCTTTCTAATGCAAAATAGGATGGACACGGGATTCTAGTGCCCGTTTAGTCCGTGTCCTCCCGATCGACTCCGAAGTCGGTATTTCTACATTTACTTCTTCTCCCCCCACTACCACACCCACATCGATGGATCCGTCTCCATCGAATTTCTTTACCACTAATCTGCCGCCGTCAGTAGGTGCGCAGAATCCACCCCGCATCTCTCTCCAAGAGAGGTGCTGTCCTATGCGAGGCCCTCTTTCGACCTACTTATCCATACCACCAGCCAACGGGGATAATTTTGAGATTAAACCCCAATACATCAACCTTCTACCCAAATATCACGGTCTCAAGACTAAAGACGCATGTCTTTATTACCAAATTCGAAAATGTATACGCAATGATGGGTACGTCACAACTTTCAGTGGATACTATGCGTCTACGTCTTCTTCCATTTACTTTGTGCGATATAGCCGAGAAGTGGCTGTATAACACTACCGCACATTCCATTACGAATTGGGAAGAATTCGTTGCAGCATTCCTTAACAAATTCTACCCTAATCACAAGACAGCTCGAGTCCATAGCGAAATAAATCAATTCACCCAGCTTCCAAATGAACCATTTTCAAAATATCTTGACCGCTTCAAGGATCTGTTGGTTTAATGCCCACATCACGGAATCCCTAGATGGGAACTGTGCCGAATCATATATGAGAGCAGTAACCCTAACACTAAACAGAACCTTAAAAACATGTGTCAAGGAAATTTTATGACCAAAGACGACGGGGAAGCTTGGAAATACTTAGAAGATTTCGCTGAAAAATCTTTACAGTGGGAGAGTCCATCGTTTAGGAGTGGCAATAACCAATCGGATGTTTCTATAGGAGTTAGAGCTGAAATTTCAGCTTTACACAAGAAATTCGACGCTATGCAAAACAAATTTTTAGCTGCCGCCCTTAATCAAATGTCACTCTCCAAAACTGTATGTGGATGCTGTTCTGATCCTTCTCATTTGACGGAAGAATGTCCATTGACTTCTCCGTTTCAAGGTCAAGAGCATACTAATGCCGCATTTCAAAGACCTAGAAACGATCCATTTTCTTCCACATATAATCAGGGTTGGAGGAATCATCCTAATTTTGCTTGGAACCAATCACAAAATCAAAACACGGTTCCAAACCAAAACAATTTTCAAAGGGCTCTTCCACCATAACAGCAACCATTTCATCTGACTCAACACCCCTACCAATCACAAAATTTTCAAGATCCATTCAACACACATGCACCGTATAATCTTGCACAGTTGACTGGTACTGATCTCTCTGCTTCACTCGAACGGACTTTTGAAACGTACATGAAATGAATGTCGGCAGAAGTTAAGTCTTCCCTTGATAAATTTGAGAAAAACTCTGACCTCCAAGCTCAGAGTTTAAAATTGATGGAAGCTGAAATTGCACGACTTAAATCCGAAATGAGTGCGAGAGAAAAAGGGAAACTTCCGTCTCAACCCCAACCGAATCCTGGACATTACAATGTAAATGCCGTAACAACGTTGAGATTAGGAAGAGTGCTGAATAACAATGTTGGGGAAGAAATTGATGATATTGAAAATCCGATCAATAACACCCCGGCTGAGACCTTTCCTCACACAAACACTTCTACTTCTGATCCTTGTTCTTCGACCCCACCACCTTCTCACGAGCCTATTCTCCATTTCCCTCTAGGCTCGACACCTCAGCGACCCTCTTCTAGTTCTCCACAGACGATCCCCACTCCTCTTTTGGGATCACGTCTACCCCCACTTCCTTCTCCTAAGATGGACCCTGCGCTTATTGCTAAAGCTCCTTATCCTAATCGGTTAAGGGGTAACAAATCGAGTCCATATATGGAGAAAATTATGGAAATGTTCAAACAGGTTAACATCAACATCCCTCTCCTAGATGCTATTCAACAAGTCCCCGCTTATGCGAAAATTCTTAAAGACTTGTGCACTAGGAAGACGAAGACTCAAGTGCCAAAAAAGGTCTTCATGTCTAATAATATTAGCACTGCTTTTATCTCACAGATACCAAAGAAACGTAAGGACCCAGGATGTCCTACGATATCGCTTTCTATTGGGGGTAAAAACATAAACCGTGCTCTTTTAGACCTTGGCGCAAGTGTTAACCTACTTCCATATTCTGTTTATGAGCAGTTAGGGATTGGAGAGTTGAAACCAACTCACTGCACTCTCCAAATGGCAGACCGTTCGATCACCAAACCTAGGGGTGAACTAGAGGATGTGTTGATAAAAGTCAGGGAATTTGTATTCCCTGTAGACTTCATTGTTCTCGATACACAACCTGTAGCAAACCCCCGGAGCCAAATTCCGGTGATTTTGGGTTGACCATTCCTTGCCACTTCCAATGCTGTCATTAACTGTAGAAACGGTTCAATGAACTTATCATTTGGAAATATGACCATTGAACTGAACATCTACAAAGTTGGAAGTCAGCCATCAGAACCTTCTGCTCATATCCTTGATGTGTGCTCTGTCCATGAGATTGCTCCCGAAAGTAGCGGTGTTGATGAACTTTGCTTTACAGATCTCGACGACACTACCACATCACTGTTTGACCTTGCACATGATCTTAGTGAGGACACCTTTCCCACGCTTGAGTCCGACACTCCTTACTTATCACCACCCGAGTATGTATCCTTCACAGGCTATGAGCTTCTTTGTGACTCCGAAAATCAGTCGATGATCCCACCTTCTATAATTTCTCCGCCAGCATTTGATCTCAAACTTTTACCTTCTCATCTTAAATATGCATATTTAGGTGAGAATGAGTCTTTACCAGTTATCTTATCCGCTTCTTTAGCATCAGAGCAAGAGAATGCACTTTTGACGGTATTGAGATCTAATAGGGAGGCGTTTGGTTGGACCATAGCGGACATCAAAGGGATTAGTCCCTTGATTGTAGAGCATCATATACCTGTGATGGATGATGCCAGACCAACCCGAGAACCACAGAGACGGTTGAACCCCGTCATGAAGGATGCGGTGAAGAAAGAGGTCGTCAAATCCCTTGACAATGGTATTATTTACCCAATCTCCGATAGCCAATAGGTGAGTCCAATACATGTCGTCCCTAAGAAATCTGGCATCACTGTTATTACCAATGAGGCAAATGAGTTGATTCAGACACGCACCCAAACCGGGTGGCGTGTATATATCGATTACAGAAAACTTAATGCCGCCACGAGGAAAGACCACTTTCCTATACCTTTCATTGATCAGATGCTGGAACGCTTAGCTGGACGTGGGTATTATTGCTTTATGGACGGATACTCTGGCTATAATCAGGTCCCTATTGCCAAAAAGGATCAAGATAAAACCACATTTACTTGTCCTTTTGGTACCTTTGCTTATAGACGCATGCCCTTTGGGTTATGCAATGCTCCCGCTACCTTTTAGCGGTGTATGATGGGGATATTCTCTGATATGGTCGAGAATTTTTTGGAGATTTTCATGGACGATTTCTCGATTTTTGGAGACTCTTTTTCTGACTGCCTATCGAATCTTGACGCGGTTCTTACTCGTTGCAAAGAGAAGAACTTAACCTTGAATTGGGTAAAATGCCATTTCATGGTCTAAGAGGGAATTGTGCTTGGACATGTTATTTCACGAAAAGGCATTGAGATTGACAGAGCTAAGATAGATGTCATTCAAAACCTTCCTCATCCCAAAAGCGTCAAGGATATTCGATCATTTCTTGGCCATGCGGGCTTTTACAGGAGATTCATTAAGGATTTTAGCAAAATTGCAAGACCTTTAACACTTCTCTTGGCCAAGGATACGACCTTCCACTTAGACTCTGATTGTGAGGCAGCATTCGACTCACTTAAACACTCCCTCACTACAGCCCCCATTCTATCGTTTCCAAATTGGGACTACCCATTTGAGCTTATGTGTGATGCATCAGATTTTGCAGTCGGTGCGGTCTTAGGACAACACATTGAAAAGATGCCACACGTGATCTATTACGCAAGTAAGATCCTAAATGATGCTCAAATTAACTATACAACTACCTAAAAAGAACTTTTGGCGGTTGTATTTGCATTAGAAAAATTCAGGCCTTACTTGATTGGCTCACCAATAGTTGTGTACACTGACCACTCCGCCTTGAAACATCTTTTGGCGAAGAAAAATGCAAAAGGTGGGCTAATACGTTGGATCCTTCTATTACAAGAATTTGATCTTGTTATCAAAGATAAGAAAGGATGTGAAAACGTTGTAGCCGACCATCTTTCACGCATCTCTTCTTCACCTGTGACCCTACCGATCAATGATTCTTTTCCAGACGAACAACTCTTGAACGTATCTGAGGAACCTTGGTTCAGGGATATTGTGAACTATCTTGCCACGGGACTAATACCCAGCGATTGGTCAAAACAGGACAAACATCGTTTTCTATCCCAAGTAAAACACTTTTACTGGGATGAACCATATCTGTTTAAGTATTGTCCTGATCAGATCATTCGCCGATGTGTCCCGAATGAGGAGTTCAAGAGTGTTCTATCTTTTAGTCATGATCAGGCCTGTGGGGGTCACTTCGGTCCTAAAAAGACGGCGGAGAAGGTTTTGCAATGCGGTTTTTATTGGCCGACCTTGTTCAAGGACGCATTTGATTATTGCAAAATCTGTACACAGTGTCAACACACGGGTAGGATTTCCCGGAGAAATGAAATGCCTCAGCAACCCATCTTAGTGGTTGAAATTTTCGATGTTTGGGGCATTGACTTTATGGGTCCTTTTCCCAACTTCTTTGGGAATTTGTACATACTGCTTGCGGTTGATTACGTCTCAATGTTGGCTGAAGCCATTCCATGTCGCACTAATGACAAAAAGGTTGTCATTAAGTTCTTAAAAGAAAACATCTTTTCGCGATTTGGACACCCACGCGCTATTATTAGCGATAACGGGACACATTTCTGCAACAAGTCCTTCGAGACTTTGATGCGGAAATACGCAATCAACAACAGACTTTCTACACCCAATCATCCCCAAACGAGCGGGCAGGCTGAGATTTCGAATAGACAGATCAAACAAATCCTGGAGAAAACTGTTGTGAAGAATAAAAAAGATTGGTCGACCAAAATGACGGATGCTCTTTGGGCATTCCGAACTGCATTTAAAACCGATCTTGGGATGTCTCCATATAGGTTAGTGTTTGGGAAGGCATGTCACTAGCCAGTCGAGATTGAGCATAAAGCATTGTGGGCTATTAAGGAAATCAACTTTGACTTAAACCAAGCCGGCAACTTTCGGAAGGAGCAATTAAATGAGCTAAGAGAACTCCGCGATGAAGCTTATGATAACGCTGTAATCGTAAAGAATAGGACTAAGGTTTTTCACGATAAAAACATTTTGAGGAAAAACGTTTACACCTGGTCAACAAGTCCTTCTTTATGATTCACGACTACACCTTCACGCGGGTAAGCTTCGATCTCGGTGGAAGGAACCTTTTATTGTGCGGTCTGTATACCCGCACGGGGCAGTAGAGGTAGAAAATGTCAAAAACGGTACATTTTTCAAAGTTAATGGACATAGACTAAAGCCGTATTTTTCAACTGACCGCACGGAGGAGCTCCTGTTCTTACAGGAGCTATTTTATCTTAATTAAAATTCCTCCGTCTCACCTCCATTACTGCATCATCTTTTGAATGGAGATGAGTGAAAAGAATAAGTTTGGGGGAGGATCTTCACTTATATATTTTGCCCCCACTAATAAATTCCTCCCAGGCTTACAGGTTTTTGTAGGTATAGCGGTTGGCAACAGTGAGGACACTGTTGAAAACAAGTTTTGGGGGAGGTTTGTGCTTATTTTTGCATCATTTGCATATCATTTGCATAAGCACAAAACAATTCTTTAAAAACCTATAAAAATTTAAAAAATTTCAAAACCCATAAAAATTTAAAAATTTTCAAAAAAGATAAAATATATTTTTGTACATAAATAAGATAATAAAAGATTAGATAGTGAAAAATTACATCCATGAGATTGGAAAAATTTAAGAAAACCAAGAAAATTAGAAGTTTTCTTATACGAACTAGTAATAAGTAGTTATGAGCCGTTGTCCCAAGGGTTAGTAAGATGAAGGAAGTCACTAATCTGAGAATAAAAATAAGTCTGAAAAATAGTTCCTATTCTAGAAGCCAAACATTTTAAACGTTGATACCCTGCTATTCGCACTTGCACACGTCTTGAAGCCCGGGATAATAGAGGATACCTTGAAATGCTCTTGTCTTAAAGCCGATGTATGAAGGAAAAAAAATATATCTGAAGAAAATATAAAATGGTGAGAAAAATGAACACTGGTTTTGTTATCGCCAAGGCAGCAATAAAAAAATATAGCGAGGGTGCCTCTTCACCTAGTGCCCTAAGGCCAACTGGTCTGAGAGTCACTGTTACGCCTTAGATGGTGCAAGACGAAGAAAATACACCAAATAAGCAAGCACATGAGTAATCGGTCGGTTAGTACCTCAAGAAGTATTAACGGTCGCATAAAAGTGTGTGAGCAACCTTATCTAAATATTCATTAATTAAAAAGTACTGAGGTGGATGGACAAGAGTATGATAGCTTGAATTGAATTCTCCGGGTGTAGGGATGTTCTTTAAACACACGTAGGGTTATATGATCGATGTTTGGAAGAAAGATAGGAATGAAGAATAAGACGATGTTTTATTGAGGGAGGACGTGATTTCTGACATCTTTTCATGACTATTAAGATAGGGCTCATGACAACCGAAAAGTTAGCATAGTTGGAAACCCTAATTTTCAAGGCTTTTCTTTTACAATTCTTTTCTTTAAATGTAATATTCACGGTCTTCCTTTTATTATTGGATTTTGTGGGTGCAATCCGCTGAAAACCATCAGGAGACAACACTCTTCCTACTTGGGACACCTAGAGGTTTTTTAAGGCTTGTTGCACGTGCTCAGTGCAATTGTGTTGCCTACGAAATTGTTCTAGTTAGTTTTTCTTTTTCTTTATTTTCTTCTTCTCTTTTTAATAAAACAGTCCACTCGAGACGACCGAAAATAAGTTTGGGGGAATTTGATCAGTCGAAAATAATACATTTTTAACACGGCAATTTCCCTATCTTTTGCATTCATCTAGAGGTGTTCGATATTCATATTGCACATATTAGCAAAACACCTGTAAAATACTAAATTACCTGTACAATATACTAAAATCGGCAATTTTTAGGGAAATTGACTGTTTATCATGGCATCGCATCATTCTTGTGTAGCGCAACACTTGTTTCGAAGTCTGTGCAGGAAATTCCAGGAGAAAGGCCAAAATTGTCAAAATTGCTGATAAAAAACTACGCCAACTCAAAAATCTGAGATCTGGCAATGATCAAGAAGGAATTTTAGGAATCAACATATCATGCAGTACACCTGAAGTCAGTACAAGAATTATCAGAGAAGTTGAAGCACTTCGGCTCCTATTGGACCGCGGATCCACGGCCGGAGCCGGCTTGCGCCGCGGATCCGCGGTGGAGAGGCCACGTCATCAGCACTACTTCAGCTCAGATCTCTCTTCTCAGCTTCAGAGCTCCTTTAAGCCACTGCAATTTCCAGATAAATCTAGAAGCTTCAGCCAGATCTGAAAAGGCTCTTTGTGCAAACTAATGATGTCCTAGCTTCCAAAGCAAACTTCATCTTAACTACCTTAAGAGCCTAGAACCTTCTCCCTAACCTCCTACCTTAAGGTGGAAGCTAAACCCTAACTAACTTGTTCTAGAGGCTTCTACCTAACTAACTAGCTTACAAGGGAAGCTAACCTAATCCAAGCTTCTTAAGGAAGCTAATCATTCCTAAGCCTATAAAAGGGACCCTAGGTTTCACTTCTAAAGGTTGTTCAACAATTCTCACCACAAGTTGAGTGCCACAACTTGTGCCTCAAAACCCTAACCCTAATCCAATCAAAAAGCCAAAAGTTCAAGAACACCGAGTTCAATCGAAGCAAGAATCTTTCGAAGCCTTTAGAAGAGAAACCGGACTTCATCGGAGCAAGTGATCCAAGCCGATCCGCGACTCAAGGAGCCGAAGCGATGCCAAATTCGACGATCTAGTTCCTTCCTTTTGTAAATTTCAAGAGAGTTGTAACGAACTTGTCGAAAAATAAAGGTGAAATTCTTTTATCTTGCTTTCTTTAAATTCAAGCATTATGATTCACTTTAAATTCTTGAATGTGTTCTTTGTGATGATGCTTGAGTAAACTCCGCTCGTGGAGGAGTCGAAAAAATCAATAGATGATGAAGTTGACGAATCTTAAACATTTTCTTAAGTCCTATAACGTTTGTAAATTCTTGAAAATCGAATGATCGATGATCTAGTTTCGATGCGAAATGCTTTCTTGATTATTTTCGCACGGAACTAGAGATCAACGGTCGATCATTTGATTTCCTAGAAGCTATCTTGTGAATGAGATTCATCGAAAGGACAAAGGATAAGATGAGGAAACCCTAATTCTTCGCAAGATCCTTAATCCTCGATAAATCGTGATCGATCTAGCATCAATCGTTAATGGATAAGAAAAAGTAATTGCTAACCTTCTTCACGTCTATAGATTTAATCGACTCCAACGAGCTTCACTTCAATTCTTGAAACTTAAATCGATTGGAATTCTATCACTTCTTGATTCTTGATTTTTAATACTTTCTTGATTCTTGATTAGATCTAGTTGATTCTTGAAATTCATTGATATAAATCTTGTATCGTTTTCTTTTTTATTAAATTTTCAATTCAAACAAAACAAATACGAACGAATCTCACAATCCCTGTGAACGATCCGCACTTACTAACGCGCTACATTCGACACCGTTATTGATTGCGGTCAAATAATTTTTGGTTGTGATTTCTTTGCAATTTTCATACTACACAATCCGAAATCGTATCAATCAGGAGCCGTGAGGACATATGATACCTTATCATAAGTCAACGCAATGATGAGATTCCTCAGCCAGTCTTTATAATTGGTCACATTCAGTTTATTTTTATCTAGTAGAAGCTTGAGTCCTGTTATTGGTATCTGCCATTAAGAGAGAGAAAAGAATACATTCAGCGAAAGCTATTGCAAAGATCAGATTGGTTATTATCTTGTCTAATCGATGTCTCCCACCGTTTTTATCAAATTTTCTTTAAAACCTTTTAAAAAGAAAACTAGCCAGGATTCATTACATTGTACAACTTCGCTAACCGTTCAGCCAGGCCAGTGCCGGTACTTTGAGGGAGGTTCCCCGTGCTTTCTCACGGACCAAATTAAAATAAACCTCGTCTTCCCAGAGGCGTAGCTCCGTTTGACACCTTTCTTGACACCTAATGGGTTAGCTTGTTGTAAAGTGCAAAACTCTCCCGGGAGCAACTTTTGCTCACAGTGGGATCGGGATCCTATTATCATATAGAAGGTATGCAATCTCATTGCAAATTTCAACTTTTGAAATTCCCGATATTGTTTTTACCCCTAGTACTCATGACCTTAAATATGGTCAACATATCATAAGTACTAGTCAAGTTGTTCCCGTCATTTCGTTATTAACTAGACCCACCTACATGACCCTTAACTAAAGTCAACATAATCATATGAATGTCCTAACTAATCTGCATCATATGCAGTGTAGGAAGACATCACTTAGCTACCGTACACTGCGCCTTAACTAAAGTCAAAATACGCAGCATGAATACTAAGTACTCTACTTTCTAAAATGACGGAGGGCTGCGGATAGTTTTTAAGAAAACTTTTAACACTTTGAACTTGATATCGTTGTAGAATCCAATGGGTTTAAAAGGAGTGGGTTAAGCTCCGCACTTTGAAAACTTACTTTTTCATAAAAGGCCGAGTGTGTTTCAAATCCGATTCTACAACATCTTTTTAGGTTCATTTTTCTTTACATTAATCTCATTAATGTAGTCCCATCATTTAAGTCCTAAAGCCATCACAGAAAGAAACGAAAATATAACGTACGCTTATGCCACTCGCATTCGTCACGGTGTCTCGTTATGCACCATTAGGTTACTTAACTAACGGCATACCGGGACGGGGCTAGCGCGGGTGCAAAACATAAGCAACTTCTATTATATATCATATATATAATATTCCATTCGTCTCAGATATATTAAATGATCATATCACAGAATATAAGCAGCAAAAGCACATATAATATAGGATATCTAGGAGATCCGTATTTTGTATTTAGCCATCAATAGAAAATACGGATTCCACGGTCGCGATGAATAACCAAGCCCACACCCCTAGACCCCGACGAGAGCGGCAAGTGACCCTACTAATTCTGGAGTTTAGAAGACCCGGTCTCGACTCCTCGAGATGGCCTCTTACTGAACCCTAGAACCCGATCACTTGTGCCCCCCTTCTTGGGTCAATCCTAATGCGGAAAAGTAAATAATATACAACAATGGTGACATCATCCTCAACCCGGAAGTGCCCCAAATAAAAGAATATTACATACAATTGAATTTTACATGAATGAAAAGAAAACTCTCATCTCACATAAAACCCCCGACTATTCAATCACGTCAATCCTGCAAATCATATCTCAGCAACACATAATATCACATATCATCAACGTAAGTAAGTATGTGTACCCTCATTGTCGTTGATGTATAGTAACGAAACCGGCGATACACCTCATACTACACTTACAGTCACAGAGAAATAAAATGAAAAACTACAACAATTGGAATCGTAACTGCCCTTAGACAACACAAACCCGGAATATCACATATCCAAGATTTCATTCCTAACAATGTAAAGCTCGCATTTAGGTCTCACCCATGAAAACACCTTTTGAAAATAAGTCGGATAATTCAAAAAGATTTCCGATTACACCCGAGACCGAAATGCTAGATTTACACGCAACAAATAAATTTCTAGATTCCAATTATTGTATCACATTCACATAAACTAGGCGCAGTTAAAACATTCGATCGAATGATTGATCACACAAAGACTTCTCAGAAAGCTCAACACTTGAGCAGTTTTAAAAATTACCAGATACTGCTACAAGTACATACGGGCCAGCACAAGAAGGCACAGTCCAAGTCTCACCAACGGCGCCGCGGAACCGTCGCAAAATGACCATTTTGGCCGTGGTTCCGCAGTCGTATAGTCGAGTTAGAGCTTCGTTCTTCTTGTGGGCCCATAAAATACCCTGCATGATTTTCTGAGTATTTTTAATGTGAAAAAATCCACGTTTTTGAAAAACGCCCAGAGAGCACCCTTCGGGCGTCGTTTTTCGTTCGTTTGAGGTTTTTAACATCGTCTATGTTACTCTAAAGCTCTCGCTTGGCTCTGATAGCACCGTAGGGTTTCTTTAGCACCTCATATATGGTTTGGAATCATCACACATGCCATAATTTAAATTTTAAGAGGTGCTAAGAAAACTTAACTAGGAATCGAACTAGAAATATTGAGTAACAACTAATAGTATCACATACAAAAGTTAATCTATCACTAAGTGGAGAGACAACAACCTTTGTAGACCTCTTAGGGTAACTCCTTGGATCACCTAGAGTTTGGAACGGCTCGCTTGAACACTTCCGAGTCCACGACGATCCACCCGAAGTCTTTTGCTCAAAGCTTATTGCTTCGCTTGGTCATTCAAATCCGTGGAGCGAACACCCTACACAAAAGAGCTAAGGATGTGTAGGATGATGAAGTGCTTTATGTTTTCACTTAAAAACCCTCCCCTTTTCTTTTCCTCACTCTAAACAAATCTCAAAAGAGCTTGAAGAAATAGGAAGATTAAGATGGCAAAGCTTTTTCAAGATAATGATAATTCTTATGTTTTAAAAATAAAAGAAAATGATATATATGTGAGACACTCTCACAACAAAACATGGTTAATATAAATATCTAGATATTTTTTGATGAGTTAAAGAACAAAGGAAATAAACCAAGGGCTTAGTCAAAGGTCAAACAAAGAAGAGTGTGGAAACTATGAGTCATTTGGAAAGAATGAGTCATTAGTTAATTTTCTTTTTCTTTTATCTTAAAACAAAAATCTATATATTAATATGAACCATGTGAGTCTTGCATTACCAGCTTCAATATATCAACAACCATGATACATATGCATGCATATATGTATGCATTCACATCAATATGTGCATGTATATACATATATGCATACATCCAAAAGAAAAGGGTTTAATAAAAGTGAGCTAAAAGTAATTATTAAATCAACATTTGATTTAATAAACCGGTCATATCATATACGACCGACCAATAGAAAACACCCAATTAACATACGGTATCTCATACACGCATTTAATCGAGCTCCTAAGCATATCTCATATGCACACCACATCATTTTGCCTGAGCTAGGAAACTTCTATGTGGGACTCTAAGACTCGTAAATACGCCGGTAGTAGGTGATGATCACAACAAACACTTACAAGCCGCAAGCGGTCAGCTAAACGTAACGGCCACCGGGGTATTGAGCGATCAGAAGAAGAACAAGCGAACCAGTAAAAACTCCCGTCAATCCAACTGGCATAACTTACCCTACAGTCCGGTCTCTTCGTCAGATATGCTGCATATCGAGTCTAGGGATGGAATTGTCGACCACAATAACTCAATAATTCATGCCGGTATATGGTCTATAACAGATCGAGAAACTACTGATAACACTTATCAGTAATATCTCTGTCACGACCCGAAATAGCACGTAACTGGCCCTTGAATCATATGAAGCCTATAGGACCCCATCTAATTCAAGTAAGCCAAAAGCCCATAAATCTAAAACCATTTTAAGGAGTAAATAAAGAAAACTAGTTTTTAAGAAGTAAAGAAATCATGTCTTAAAAGCAAGGTTTTTAAATAAGTAAGCCTAGTATGCATTTTTTTAAAATCTTTAGTCTTTTCTGAAAATTTCGGCAGAGTTTCCTTGCTAAATACTGGCCCCGAACGGGGTACAACAAGAATAATATATGCACAATGATAAATGGCATCCCCAAACGGGAGATAGTTCTTCGTCAATCGACGATCACAACTACGCAAGCAGCATAATATACAACGCCGAAGGGCGAGGATCAAAACTCAAAAGGAAACTCAAAAACATCATGAAAACCATAATACTACAACGCGCGACTCTAAGGTCGAAATAACACACAACTGGTTTTCTAAGTTTGAAACAATATACAAGTTTGGTTGATGTAATTACTAGATACAGCTGGTTAAAATAAATACAAGGGTGGTCACGATGCGAGTGAACCCACCTATAAGAGCAATCACCCATAAAGGAAGCAGTGTGCCAGAAAAACCGCAATGAAATCTGTACGACAAAGCCTGCAAGAACTGTGGCACAACGGGGGTGAGTTGCCAACTGGGGAATAAAAAACATCACAGAGCAAAAATCGTATGTATGACACAATCCTAGGTCAATATGATCAATAATAATATATCCTCAATATGAATAAGTCTGAAGCATGAAAAGGTGGTCGGGGTAAACATCTATACATAAGTGTAATCCCATGTGCTCGTGTCAGTGCCTCAGGTAACAACATATCATAAATATGAGGTATGATCTATGTAATCAACATGAATCAATGTCAACTATATCATGAAGTCCATAAGTATGTGGATATCATCCAACTATGTAATCAATGTCTTTATGTATGTGGACCTCGTCCACGTGTCACCAAATGACATAAAACATCATGCATGTAAATATCGTAAAGTATATGCATGGAAGTATGAGGATATAAATCAACGTGTGTCCCTTGGGACACATCAAAATCATGGAACCTGAGTGTCGAGCATCGACACTCGAAAACATCATCAAACCTGTGCCCAGCATCAGCACGTAAATCCTCATATATCGGGCTCCGTCAGTCCGGATCGTCCCACGGGCTCTGTCAGTCCGGATCAGCCCGTATAATCTCTCGACTCCTGTCGGTACCCTCGAGATATCCGCCGAGCCCAAATACTATCACCGGTAGGTAGTAGTCCCTCTACCAGGCTCACCATCTATATACACAGCATCCCTTTCTTGGCCTGGGGTACCATATCGGGCCCCACCATGTACCCGCACACGGCCCACGGCGCCTGCTCGCATTGGGAATATACATATATCAGAACCGATAAAACTCATGGTGGGCGCACTAAAATATCATATCAAGGGTAACCGGGTTTTTAAAATAATACATACTCTCTTTTGAAATTACCACGGTTCCCAAATCCAGAAATATCACAGAAACAACATATCTCAATGCGTATAATCATAAAGCATGATGTATGCGACATATAAAGAAATGTATGCATATCAGGATATCATGCAACATAAATCAGTAATAAGCATATATCGAGGGAAGACCGCTCCTTTAAAATGAATCAGTTTTAAAATGTATCTTTCGGTTTCCAAATCTCCAAATCAAACCAGAATCGTCTATGTACGTGCAAATATGTATGCATGAAAGTAGGGGTGTACAATATATATGTACGCAAGTATGTCAAGCAAGGAGTCATATCTAGATGCAACAGTCCTATTGTGTAGTGACATAGCAATTATCGATGATGATGTGTGTGAGCCGGCAAGCAGGTGTACGTGGAACATACGCATCAACGATAATGGTGCTGGTGTCCTGACAGCATAGGTTTAATATAACAATAAACACATTTACGCATGCAATGCGATGCGAATAGCAAGAATATGCGGAAATTGAATAATGAACGCAACAGCGAAGAATCTACATCAATATATAAATGTCATACAGTTTTTCCATTTGAAAGAAGACGAATCGGGGTTTTAGAAAAATAAGGGCTACGGTGTTTTTAAGAAAAGATTCTTCTTTTGAAAATATCCGCAGAATCCCTTTGCCTGTCTTTAAAATACTCGCGATTCGTTAGTTTTGAAATAGGTATGACTCAGGTCTAGTCTAACATCTACTAAGTAAACTACAGATCTAGCTAACAAGCAAATCGAAAGGGTATGGAAACCACCTAAATCTGAGTCGATATATATATATATATATATATATATATATATATAATAGTCGGTGATCCCGCCTCAATAGTATCATATACGATACAATAAACCATATGACAACCTCGAGTCAAGAGTGCGGATCTATTATCAATATGAAGCTCATACGTAAATCCGTCATATGGCATCCCAAATTTGGATACGGGTCAAATATCACATTCATCTCATCAATTATCCGGTATCCTTATCATCATATCTTATGATCTGGGGTACTGATCTATGTCTAGTACAAACCGATACCATCTATATAGATATATGTGCGTGTATAAAATCAAGTCTAAAGGCCCGCTAAAATCTCACGTCGTATCCCATAATACGAACCGCATCAATATCACCGATCTCATGGCACCATGCCCAAACTCATCGAATCATCTCCAAATATCATCCACTATCCTCATCACCCAGGTATAAGTATAACAAGTAAGCATGTGTGTGCGAGTGGGTTTAAATCTGTTAGTTGTATGTATGCCCTAGAGGCCAGTATTGTACAGATGATGTATATTATATTGGATGCTTGGACATATATAGAGATGACTTTCTTGCTCGATATGATAGTATGCTATCTGGTTGCTCTTTATCTTAACATGTACACTTGTCTCTTTAAACTGTCTTATAGTTACATGTTGATAAAGCCCTTAGGATGTGTACTTGACTACCTGGACTATGATGCAGATCATACTAGTGGGGACATGGTAGTCCATAAGTACATCCTTCAAGGTCCCTAGTCGTGGGTGTATCGAAACAGGGCATCGATATACCAGTGTAGACTAGCGTATACGCTTCTCGACCCATGAGATGGGCAATGGATGATCCCATATCCATTGATGTTTGACATCAGAGATGGTATACGGGTGCTCAGTGGAGACTGGGTACACTGGACGGACTCGCCGAGAACTCCCAGATGGTATTATACCTCATGTCAGATGGCAGTTCTCAGGTGACACTTGTGCAGGTTAGTCTGTAGACCCGAGATCGTCATAGAGTCTTGTGTGATTCCTACTATGCTTTGATCTCCACCTTACCACGTCCATGAAGGCGTGCAAAACGGTGGTCTTTGGGTACAGTCCCGAGTCACATGGAGGCAATGAGCGATAGGAGGGGTTTCGTCTCTCCCGGCATTGGGGGTTGATGTTGCGCTGTGCTCGATTGGCCGTAACAGGGAAGTCCCTGGCCAGGGCTGATCAGAGATTTGCTGGTAAGTGTTACCAGTAGTTTCTCGACCCGTTACGAGCCTCACATCGGCACGACTTATCGGTTATTGGGGTCTGACGTTTACCACCCCTAGATTTGATATGCGACATATCAGACGAACAGACCGGACTGTATGGTAAGTGTTACTGGTTGGATTCACAGGAGTGTGAACAGGCTAGCTCGTCGATCTTCTGATCGTTCAATACCCGGATGGCCGTTACGTTTAGCAGACCGCTTGCGGCTTGTGGGTGCTTGATATGATCATCATCTGCTACCGGCGTATTGACGAGTCTTTAGAGTCCTACACAGAGGTTTCCTGGCTCAAGCGAAATGAAATAGGAGCGCATATGAGATATGTGCGGGAGCGAGAATAATGCGTGTATGTGATACCGTATTTCATTCTCGCGATGAATGTATCGATTGGTTATATGCGATATAACCTAGATATCGAATCAAGGATTGATTCGATAAGCCGATACATAGGATACTAGTCGGTTATATGTGATATGACCGGATCGTTAAATCAAGTGTTGACTTAATGATTTGATGTATAATTATATATTTGATATATTGCTTTGCATTAACTAGTATTGGTTCATTTTAAAAGGATTTTCTCACTTGATGCACATTGTATATGTGATATATTTTTTGTGCACTTGTTTGTATCATGTTTGATGATACTTGCTCACTTGGGTTTGTGTAAAGATTAAACCATGGTTATATGGATGGTTAGGGTTTTGATTATTTACTTGGTTATTTATTTATTTATTCATTTTGGATATTATTAAGTATGGTGGCTTATTTTGTTTCTATGTTGAAGCTTCTTGAAACTTTGACAAAGTCCACCATCCTTATCTCATCCTTAACCCTAACCATTCTAACTAACCTTAGTTTAATCTCTACACTTGACCATGGTTAGTATATGATAAGTATTCATATTAGTTTCTTTTTTAAATAAGAAACTTATCATATTCTTTCTTCTTCTTCTCCTTCTTCTTCTTCAAGAAAAACCTTGTCTTCAACAATGGCATCTTGAGCAAAAGTGTGAGAAATCCAATTCTAAAGTGAACCCACCTCCTATTTCTTCACCCTCTACCTCTTGCCAAGTTGTTTTGGGTGTTTTCTTCACAAGTTTCACAACTTGGTGAAGTCGGAGCTTGAACTTGTGAAACCTCGACGTAGATCATCTTCGGCACGAAGCCGACGACCTAGTCCGCCCAATTCTCCGATGAAGCCGACGTTTGAGTTCGGGATTCGAGATGGACAGTGAGAGGACGCCTACGTGGAGCTAAGGAAGTGGAGAACCGGATCTACAAAGGTTGTAGCCTTTCTCCTTTAGTTAAGATGTTAACTAGTTTCGTTTATCGCCTAAATTTCTAGTCAACGATCCGTATTAGGGTTTCTCGGCACCCATAAAATTTCAAATTGGCATGGTTGATGCCTTGTGAGACCTCTTGAGAGTGCCTAGGAACCCTACAGTGGTATCAAAGCCTAGCTAGAGCCTTAGGCGAAGTCTAGACGACGTTTGAAACCCGAATACACATCGAAACCCTAACACATCATGCTCTCTGGACTTTTTCTAAAAACTGGGTTTTTTCGAGATTAAAAATGCTTAAAAAATTCAGCAGGGAATTCTAAGAATTACGGTGCAAATTTTTTCCAATGAACAATACAATGTGCGGCGGAACCGCGGCAGAAGCATGGCTTCTGCGGCGGTTCCGCGGCCTAATGATGACGTCATCCCTCCTCATTTGCACAGTAATTCATCATTTCAGCAGCTGAGTTTTATGGGTATTTTTAATATTTATTTAAGAGTTGAACATTCTGGGGTGTTTTAGAGCTTCGATGTTTCGATCGGATTATCAAATTTCGTCTTTGTGTTTTTCCGGATGACTTTAGAATATGTTAAAAAGTTCGACCGGATATAAATACCCAACTTTTCCCCTGCCGGAAAAATATCCAAGTGTTGGATTTTTGTGTGGTTTAAGGACGTTCTAAGTAGTGCAAGTAATGCGATGGTCCCTCTAGAAGACAACAAACCTTAACTCGATTATGTGACCGTCTTGAACTGCCCTTTGAACCTTCGTGTTTGGGGCAGTACGGCGTGCCATATGTGATGCGTTGGCTTGACCCTTCTACGGCTGGACCGTTGGTACTGAGGCATGAAGTGAATGTCTTTGAACCTATTTCATGTGTTGAATGGTTTTGGGAAAACTTGGGTGTTCGAATGTTCGATCGGAAAGTTTAATATATTCTATTTATCCGGAATGGGATACAATAATTGGAATTCACAAACAGTTATGAGATAACTGAATGAATGTTATAAATCTAGCGGTTTAGTTTCATTTGATATTGAAAAGAGTTTTCGATAATGAGACTAAAATGCGGGGTTTATAACTGTTAGGCATGTGATGTCTAAGTATTTCATTTGTTTAGGCATGTGATGTCTAAAGAGTTTGCGGATTCCAACTGTTGTAGTTTTACACTTTCTTTTCTGTGACCGTAAGTGTAGTATGTTCATATCGCCGGTTTCGTTGCTATACGTCAACGACAATTGGGGTATGCATACTTACTTACGTTGATGACATGTGATGTTATGTGTTGCTGGATATGTTATATTGGATTGTCGTGTTTGAATAGCCGGGGGTTTTTATGTGAGATGAGTGTTTTTCATTTTCATTCATGTAAAAACTTGTATGTAATATTCTTTTATTGGGGCACTTCCAGGTTGCGGAAGTTGTCACCCTTTGTATATTATTTACTTTTCTGCACTAGGATAGACCCAAGGAGGGGAGTACAAGTAACCGGTTCTAGGGTCCAGTGGGAGACCAACTCGAGGAGTCGAGTCCGGGTCTCCTAACCCTAGAATTGGCAGGGTTGCTTGCCGCTCTCGTAGGGGTCTAGGGGTGTGGGATTGGCTATTCATCACGACCGTGGAATCTGTGTTTTATACTGGCTCCTATTGAAAACACGGACGTCCTAGTATATCCAATGTTTCATATGTTTCTTCTGCTGCGATATCTGTGATGTGATCATGTGATATTCTGTGATAGATACTTTATATAGTATATTTGATATATTATATAGACGTTACTTATGTTTTGCACCCGCACTAGCCCTGCCCTGCTCTGTCGTTAGTTACTTAACCTAACGGTGCACGAGGGGACATCGAGGCGAATGCGGATGGCATAAGTGTACGTCGTATTTATCTGTGATGTTTAGGTGACTTAAATGATGGGACTTCATTAATGTGATTAATGAAATAAAAGAAACCAGTTGATGTTGTAGAATCAAATTTTAAATAAAACAGGTAGCTACAGTTCTTGCTTTGCATAGCGGTATATATGATATACCCTGCACCTTATTCGATGAGGAAAGGACCGAGATCCCTTCACCGGGAGTGACTCCTTTAGCAATAACTGGCAGATGCTACATACTCGGTTTGTTTTTGATTGCTTCTATAGTTTCTGCTTTGCACAGTGATATATATGATATATCCCGCACCTCATTCGACGAGGAAAGGGCCGACGATCCCTTCACCGGGAGTGACCCCTTTAGCAAAACTAGAAAAGCCTCAAAATCACTCCATTTTAAAAACTTCATTTGATTCTACAATGATATCAAGTTCATTACGCAATAGGTTTTCAGAAAAACCTGTCGTAGCCCTCCGTCATTTCAGATAAGTACTAGTTAGTATTCGTGCTGCGGTTGTTTGGCATGCGTCAAGGCGTAGTGTACGGTAGCTAACTAGTGCTTATCTGCTAGCATACGATGCGATTGGATTAGGGTATTCGCACGGCGTTGTTTGGCATGCGTCAAGGGTCGTGCGGGTGGGTTTAATTCAATCAAGAAATGTACGGGTTGAACTTGACTAGCGGACTATGGGTTGTTTGGCATGCGTCAAGGTCATAGCACGCTAGGGGCAAAATATTATCGGGAATTTCAAGTGTTGAAATTTGCAATGAGATTGCATACCTTCTATGAGATAGTTGGATCCCGATACCCACTGCGAGTAAGAGTTACTCCTGGGAGAGTTTTACACATTGCAATTAGCCGATCAAGTAGGTGTCTAGAAAGGTGTTAACGAGGTTACGCCTCTAGGAAAATGAGGTTTACATTAATTAGGTTCGTGCGAAAGCACGGGGGACCTTCCTCAAAGTACCGACACTGGCCTGGCTGAAAGATTGGCGAACTTGTAGTGTGTAATTAATCCCGGCTAATCTTTCCTTTTAGGGTTTGAAGGAAGATTTGATAAAAAGCAGTGGGAGCCATCCTGATTAGATAAGATAATAACCAATCTGATCTTACACGAGCATACGCTAAAGTGTTTTCTTCTCTCTCTCTCCAGGTAGCGACCATTTCATGCCCTAATAAAGATAATAATATGGATGTATTGACCGAACCCGCATGTTATACTGTGCTGGGGAACGTTGGTTCCGTTCTTTCCTATAAGGGTTATAGGACTGAACAGGATATAGGGGAATACCAGGATTCCCATGCCACCCGATTGAAGAAAGTACATGTTGATGCATTTTCTTCGGGTGTGTTCGTTACAGAGAACTGTTTCTCCATTTGCCCTACGTCCTGGGTATTAGATACCGGATCAGGATCCCATATATGTAATCAGTTACATGGGCTTAGGAAAGGTAGAGAACTTGGAGAAGGTGATAAAGACATTAGAGTTGGAAATGGTGCAATTGTTGCAGCTAAGACTGTCGGGGAATATCACCTTGAATTACCAACTGGTAATACATTGGTTCTGAACGAATGCTATTACATGCCGAACCTGATATGCAACATTATATCGGTTCCTTTATTGAGTAAAGAGGGATATAATTTTGTATTACAGAATAATGTTATGAACATTTTCCGTAACCAAAAGTTGGTTGGATCAGGCACGTTGTGCAATGGCATTTATGTTCTAAACCAATCAACAGTTCTGAACATAACAAACACACACAAGAAGAAGAGTTCAGAACTGAACGAATCCTTCTTGTGGCATTATAGACCGGGTCACATCAATGTGACACGACTGGCTAAGTTGCATAAGGATGGATATTTAAATCCGTTTGAATTTTCATCTTATGACACTTGCCAGTCATGTCTCAAAGGCAAGATGACCAAAACTCCGTTTACGGGACACGGAGAAAGAGTTACCGAACTCTTGGGACTGATACATAGTGATGTATGCGGTCCCATGTCTACACATGCCAGGGATGGTTCTTCGTACTTCATTACATTCACTGACGATCTCTTTATATTCGAATATGTGTTCCTGATGAAACACAAATCAGAAGCTTTTGAGAAATTTAGAGAATATAAATAAGAAGTCGAGAACCAAACCAGAAAAAGTATTAAAACCCTACGATCTGATCGAGGAGGGGAATACTTGAGCAATGAATTCCTGGACTTCCTAAAAGAGAATGGGATTCTCTCTCAGCTGACTCCTCCATATACACCACAGCACAACGGTGTATCTGAACGGAGAAACCGCACCCTATTAGATATGGTGCGCTCAATGATGAGTACAGCTGAGTTACCTATTTCCTTCTGGGGATATGCGCTTGAGACAGCCATGGACCTATTGAATAGAGTTCCTACCAAATCAGTGCCTACCACTCCATATGAGATATGGAAAGGGAAGAGACCACATCTTAATTATATTAAGATATGGGGTTGTCCAGCCTATGTCAAAAGACAAAATCCGGACAAACTCGAGGCACGATCTGTCTTATGTAAGTTTGTAGGATATCCCAAAAATTCATAAGGGTATATCTTCTACCACCCCGAGGAACAAAAGGTGTTTGTTTCTCGACATGCCACTTTCTTAGAAAAAAGTTTTCTTATGAAACAGATAAGTGGCATTGAGGTAGAACTGGAAGAGGTTCCAGCGACACAGACTACAACAGAAGATTTGGTTGAACCAGAGGATTCAGTAGTTCCCGATGAACCCCAGCCACTCCGCCGATCTAGCTGGGTTTCTCGTCCACCTGAGAGATACTACGGTTTTCTCATGGATGGTGGGAGCGAGGATTGCATCATGGAGGATGATGACCCAACTAGCTTCGAGCAGGCCATCACGAGTAGGGACTCAGTGAAGTCGCTGGATGCTATGCGGTCCGAGATGGAATCCATGTACACCAACAAAGTATGGACTTTGGAAGTTGCTCCTGAAGGGGTGAAACCCATTGGGAGCAAGTGGATCTTCAAGAAGAAACTTGGTGTAGATGGGAAAGTGGAGACTTTCAAAACTAGACTTGTTGCAAAAGGTTTTCGCCAAAGACCAGGTGTGGACTATGACGAAACCTTTTCTCCAGTGGCAATGCTTAAATCCATTCGGATCATGCTTGCCATCGCTGCATATCATGATTAAGAAATCTGGCAAATGGATGTTAAGACCGCCTTTCTAAATGGTGATTTAGAAGAGTGCGTGTACATGACTCAGCCAGAGGGCTTCGTAGATAATGGGAGCAGCGGGAAGGTGTGCAAGCTGCTTAAATCCATTTATGGATTAAAGCAAGCATCGCGGAGTTGGAACATCTTCTTTGACGTCGTTATCAAAGAGTTTGATTTCGTCAAAAACCCAGATGAACCTTGTATCTACAAGAAGGTAGCAGAGAGTAAGGTTGTCATCCTGGTATTGTACGTGGACGACATACTCTTGATAGGAAATAATATTCCTATGCTGCAATCGGTCAAGCTCTTCTTATCACAAAGATTCTCAATGAAAGATCTTGGTGATGCCTCCTGCATATTGGGAATAAGGATCTATAGAGATAGATCCAAACGGATATTGGGATTGTCCCAATCCAGGTACATTGACACCATACTAAAGAGGTTTAGTATGGAAGAATCCAAGCGTGGGAACTTGCCCACGATCTCTGGAGTCACTCTCTCCAAAGAGATGTCTCCCAAGACTGATTTGGAGAGAGCTCGCATGCAAGGGATACCCTATGCTTCGGCTGTAGGCTCTATCATGTATGCGATGCTATGTACCAGACCCGATGTAGCATACTCACTAAGTGTAGTGAGCAGGTATCAAGCTGATCCTGGAGAGAGTCACTGGACAGCTGTGAAGAGCATTCTCAAGTACTTGCGAAGGACTAAAGAGATGCTCTTGGTGTATGGTAACGGAGAACTCCAAGTGGAGTCCTTTACCGATTCGAGCTTCCAGAGTGATAAGGACGACTCTAAGTCGCAGTCGGGCTTTGTCTTTACCCTTTACGGAGGGGCGGTTAGCTGGAAGAGTTCCAAGCAGGAAACCATGGCAGACTCGACGATGGAGGCTGAATACATCGCTGCCAACGATGCTGCCAAAGAGGCTGTCTGGATCAAGAAGTTCATTACTGAACTTGGAGTGGTTCCATCCATTGAGCATCCAATACCTTTGTATTGCGATAACAATGGAGCGGTGGCTTTGGCCAAGGAACCCAGGTCCCATCAGCGATCCAGGCATATTCTGAGGCGGTATCACCTGATCCGGGAGATAGTTGATCGCCGGGAGATCGAGGTCAGGAGAGTTGACACGAAGAACAACACGGCGGATCCACTCACGAAGGCCGTTCCCCAGATACAGTTTGAGAGACTCTTCGGGATGCTCGGTATGCGATACTACAGCAGCTGGCCCTAGTGCAAGTGGGAGATTGTTAGTTGTATGTATGACCTAGAGGCCAGTATTGTACAGATGATGTATATTATATTGGATGCTTGGACATATATAGAGATGACTTTCTTGCTCGATATGATAGTATGCTATCTGGTTGCTCTTTATCTTAACATGTACACTTGTCTCTTTAAACTGTCTTATAGTTACATGTTGATAAAGCCCTTAGGATGTGTACTTGACTACCTGGACTATGATGCAGATCATACTAGTGGGGACATGGTAGTCCATAAGTACATCCTTCAAGGTCCCTAGTCGTGGGTGTATCGAGACAGGGCATCGATATACTAGTGTAGACTAGCGTATACGCTTCTCGACCCATGAGATAGGCAATGGATGATCCCATATCCATTGGTGTTTGACATCAGAGATGGTATACGGGTGCTCAGTGGAGACTGGGTACACTGGACGGACTCGCCGAGAACTCCCAGATGGTATTATACCTCACGTCAGATGGCAGTTCTCAGGTGACACTTGTGCAGGTTAGTCTGTAGACCCGAGATCGTCATTGAGTCTGGTGTGATTCCCACTGTGCTTTGATCTCCACCTTACCACGTCCATGAAGGCGTGCAAAACGGTGGTCTTTGGGTACAGTCCCGAGTCACATGGAGGCAATGAGCGATAGGAGGGGTTTCGTCTCTCCCGGTATTGGGGGTTGATGTTGCGCTGTGCTCGATTGGCCGTAACAGGGAAGTCCCTGGCCAGGGCTGATCAGAGATTTGCTGGTAAGTGTTACCAGTAGTTTCTCGACCCGTTATGAGCCTCACATCGGCACGACTTATCGGTTATTGGGGTCTGACGTTTACCACCCCTAGATTTGATATGCGACATATCAGACGCAGACCGGACTGTACGGTAAGTGTTACTGGTTGGATTCACAGGAGTGTGAGCGGGCTAGCTCGTCGATCTTCTGATCGTTCAATACCCGGATGGCCGTTACGTTTAGCAGACCGCTTGCGGCTTGTGGGTGCTTGATATGATCATCATCTGCTACCGGCGTATTGACGAGTCTTTAGAGTCCTACACAGAGTTTCCTGGCTCAAGCGAAATGAAATAGGAGCGCATATGAGATATATGTGGGAGCGAGAATAATGCGTGTATGTGATACCGTATTTCATTCTCGCGATGAATGTATCGATTGGTTATATGCGATATAACCTAGATATCGAATCAAGGATTGATTCGATAAGCCGATACATAGGGTACTAGTCGGTTATATGTGATATGACCGGATCGTTAAATCAAGTGTTGATTTAATGATTTGATGTATAATTATATATTTGATATATTGCTTTGCATTAACTAGTATTGGTTCATTTTAAAAGGATTTTCTCACTTGATGCACATTGTATATGTGATATATTTTTTGTGCACTTGTTTGTATCATGTTTGATTATACTTGCTCACTTGGGTTTGTGTAAAGATTAAACCATGGTTATATGGATGGTTAGGGTTTTGATTATTTACTTAGTTATTTATTTATTTATTCATTTTGGATATTATTAAGTATGGTGGCTTATTTTGTTTCTATGTTGAAGCTTCTTGAAGCTTTGACAAAGTCCACCATCCCTATCTCATCCTTAACCCTAACCATTCTAACTAACCTTAGTTTAATCTCTACACTTGACCATGGTTAGTATATGATAAGTATTCATATTAGTTTCTTTTTTAAATAAGAAACTTATCATATTCTTTCTTCTTCTCCTTCTTCTTCTGGAAGAAAAACCTTGTCTTCAACAATGGCATCTTGAGCAAAAGTGTGAGAAATCCAATTCTAAAGTGAACCCACCTCCTATTTCTTCACCCTCTACCTCTTGCCAAGTTGTTTTGGGTGTTTTCTTCACAAGTTTCACAACTTGGTGAAGTCGGAGCTTGAACTTGTGAAACCTCGACGTAGATCATTTTCGGCACGAAGCCGACGACCTAGTCCGCCCAATTCTCCGATGAAGCCGACGTTTGAGTTCGAGATTCGAGATGGACAGCGAGAGGACGCCTACGTGGAGCTAAGGAAGTGGAGAACCGGATCTACAAAGGTTGTAGCCTTTCTCCTTTAGTTAAGATGTTAACTAGTTTCGTTTATCGCCTAAATTTCTAGTCAACGATCCGTATTAGGGTTTCTCGGCACCCATAAAATTTGAAATTGGCATGGTTGATGCCTTGTGAGACCTCTTGAGAGTGCCTAGGAACCCTACAAAATCTATTCTTGGGTTCGCAACTTGGAAACTATACTAGTTTACTTCTAAACCCTAATCTAACCATAGTACACCTAATCAAATCCGGAAAATCCATGTCACACATAAAGCTATCATATATATAGTATATATATAGTATACTAAATATCGAAATGCTGGGGTGCTATACGCCATCCACCCGACTTCCCCCGTAGATATAATCTACTCACTTTGCATCTTGTGTGTCGGTGTCGATGTCGCCATCATCTTCTTCATCGTATGAAATCCACGTGAAGGTACCTACATAGATAACATAATCGGAAATGCGTATTAAAACCACATCGGAAACCAAAATGACACGCTAAGGCCTATAGGTTAGAACCTATGGACTACTCTTTCAAAACCACCAAATAACACTTGATTTCGACGTACAAACGTCAGGTGATCGAATACGACACAAATCTCAAAAATCCAGAATGCAAAATACGGAAAACGAAACCCTGAATCAAAACAGCAACTCTTGTAAATGGTCCCAGATTTTACCCTATGTCAAATTAGTCAATTTTGCATATGCCAAGGGGCTAGTTTACAGGATATGGAGCTAGAGACCAAACACGAGCCCATTTCGACCTGGTCTTGCCGCAATTTGCGGCCATAAAAACTTTATTTGCAGCCTTAATTGGGATATAGGGGCTAGGGTTTCTGTGGGGGTCCTAGGCTGCCTGCTGGTGTCTCTGTCCTTGCAAAATAATTTTCAGATCATCCGGGTGTTAGCAGATTCCAATTTCCCTACACAATTCTCACAATTTCCGTATCTGTAGAATTCAAAGTTCGCAACCTGGGGTTTGTCTAAGGTTTTAATCCAAAATAACATCACCACAGGGGTTGTATAGTCTCTACTAACCTTAAGTACACTATCTCAATCAAGTTTCCCTCAAGCCCAAACTATAAATTTCCAAATCTCACTAAACATCACTACATCGGTTTTAAGTTAACCTGGATGCAAAAGCAATAAAAATATTAGGCTAATGGTTAAGAGAATACCTTATTCGGCAACTCAATAATTTTCTTGAGTTGCCCCAAGTGTCCAAAATGCAAGCTTTCTTGGTCCATGGTGTAGCTAGTGAGCTTGTGCATCTTTTTTGTGAAGTGGGGGTGGGGTTTTGGT
Organism: Agapanthus africanus; assembly: GCA_030015575.1. NCBI lineage: Eukaryota > Viridiplantae > Streptophyta > Magnoliopsida > Asparagales > Amaryllidaceae > Agapanthus > Agapanthus africanus. The sequence continues at coordinate 284,849,006 of CM057344.1, forward strand.
GTTGTTTTGATGATGTTTTGGGAGGATGAAGAGGAGGTGGAGATGAGGTGCAGCCATGAGCTGAAAAGGGAAGGAATAATGAGGATGATGGAAATGGCTAAGGCCAAAGAAACCCCTCTCACTCTATCTCTCTCTCATGCCGATACCTCACACAATGCACAATTATTTAATGATTTCCCTTTTTCTTTTCTTTTCTTTTCTCATTCTATTAATATTTGAATAGGAAACCCAAATGAAATAATGGTAGAAAATGCAAAAGTGTGAAAAAGACTTTGTGCATGCTATATGCACAAAACACGCTTAATCCGCGATTAGCGATTTTTAATCGCGATTAGCACTAAAATTGTGTCAAATAAATCATAAAAACATAAAATTTGCATAATTCACATGAAACACCCTCTTTTAGTAATTTCCATAATTTTCAAAAAAATTTCCCCAATTTATCGGTACTTAATTATACCGCCTTATTAAAATATTCAATATAATATTATTTAATTATAAAAATTACCAAAAATAATAAATTTTTTTTTTGAAATGTTACAATCTTTCCCTCTTAAAGAAATTCGGTCCCCGAATTTAAATTTAAACCCCTCAATACAAAAACATTTCAGTAAAAGACTAAGCCGCCGGGTTCCCGAAACCATCAATACATAAAACGCATCATAGCGCAATGCACGTGCATGATCAATGAGTAGATAACTCAAAATCAAAACTCCATCAAGGATCCCGCAATCATCGGAGTCATGGTGAAGACACAAATATCAAATCCAATACGAAACCCAATATGATATAAATCTGAACTATACATGTAAATATCAAATCTGTACATGTAAATATCTGGTGGAAATGCATGCCAAATCTTTCATGTTGCTGTGCGATGCGCGTATCGCGGCATAGAGACGGACGTCTATTGCTAGAAAATAACCATATATGTATATATCCTTTGTTTACTATGTGCGTCCCGCCGTTTTGAAAACAATTTAGAAGGGCTTCCTTATTTTAAACGTTTCGTGTCATATCAGACACGTAGGTAAATACTGAGACTACAGCTCCCTTTTTTGGAAATCCCTTCGATAACTATCAATGCATGCAGAATATATCCAGGTACCGTCCTCTAACTAGTCCTGCTCAGTACGAAAATAAATAGCAAATATCATATAAACGTACTACTCTATAAGAATAAATCCCAAAATGTGCATATGAATGCTATGTGCGTCTGGTGCACATGAAAATCAAAATCCATATATGTGCCATACATGTGCACCGAAAGAATATCTAGGTGCAACGGGTGTTCACGAAACATCTGTCATAAGCAACGTGTGTGCCTGACAGCAAAATCAGGTGCATCTGACATGCACGAAGAATCTCGATTTAGTGCATCTGGTGTGCACCAAAATCGCATCTCATAACATCCGCCCAACATGCACGAAAATGCAAATCAGGTGCATCCATCATACACGAAGAAAATCTAAATCATGTGCATCCAACATGCACGAAATCACGATATCCTATATCACAATCGAAATCGACGGTATACAATACAGCTCAATCCAAATCAGGTATACCGCGGTATGTAATCTTACAACCATATGCATCAGCATGCACAAATCAAATCAAAACACTTAAAGCGCATGAAAACTATGCCGAAAGCATAAGTCAAATCACATAGGCATGAAATCAAAATCAACATATCGAATGACATCAAACCGAAGTCAGGTGCAACTGTGGTGCATAAATATGTATCAATGCACTACTGGCATATATGAACTATACCGAGTGTAAAAATCAAATCGGGTGCATGCCATATGCACAAAATCAACCCAACTGTATAAAATCCATGAAGTCATAAGCATATGCAGCCGAGGCACAAAAAACGATATCAGGTGCAATAACTGTGCACAAATATGAATACCCAGTAAGTGCAACCACGGTGCATGTAAACAAATATCATGAAACTCAGTCATCAAGACTAAATCATGCGAATAGATCGCCCAAAATACAGAAATCCAAGGTGAAAGATTCGTGATAATCGAATCACCAAATCACAAATCATAAATACCGTCGTTGATATATCCTCCTTCATAGTCGAGAAGGTGTCGGTGCATCCAATACTAGCAGAGCAAGATATCTACTTGCCTCCTGTTCATGGTCTGGCGCCTGGTGCTTTTAGGCTCTTGTCTCTCACTGTGCATTGCTAGATATATAGCACCTCGGCTCAACGGCCCAATATGCAAACGATAACGGAAACAGTCCCGCTCTGGCACATCCCCTACAGATCACTGGCCAACTATCTAGTCGACGATGCCGAACTCTGGCCTGCTGGGTGTGCGCAATATGACCGCTCCTGGGTCCAAGTCTTCTGGTATAGTATTCCAGAAAGGTCCTGTCAAAGTCTCTCTTAAATCTCTTTTCTGCCAAATTGCCTGGAAGTCATCGTCCTTTACTAAACCTATTTCTTGTTCCGGAATGGCTGCATACTCATTACGACTCCTTCTAGAAGATATATCCATAATCAACGCCTCTACATGCGTATCACATCTCTGATGTCGGCGGAGTGGAATGTCATCTCATCAAGATCTCGTACGAACCTTTAACTCCATTTTTCTCTGCTGTCGACTGCTTCGGACTCGTCTCATCGTGGTTGCATGGACTGTGCTCTAACGGCTATACTCGTGTCTGGTGTCTGCCAAGAAATGCATCCCATCATATGATATCCGAAAGATGTCGAAACTTTTGATCGATTCGTCAAAACCTCATAATCCCACAAGAGCTCAACATCTTTGGTACAGTTTAATAGTATTGAGTACATACCACCGCATCGGTAGACCAGCCGTAGAAGGGTAAACCCAAGCCTCACTAATGGCGCCATGGAACTGCCGCAAACCCTAAGGTTCAAAGGCTTTCACACGGTCATTATGTCGAGTTAGGGTTTCATTCTTCTAGAGGGTCTATAGAATCTCTTGCATGTCTTTCTGAATACTTTAAACTTGGAATATAGGTTTCTGACATTCGATCGCCTCCATCGACTCTCAACGTACCTGCGTGAAGTCGTCTCTAGCTGGAATAAATCAATCTGATGACCTCGCATCGGGGTAAGCGAACAAACCACATATCCTAGTCATTCATCCTCGGGTGACTAGCGACCTTCTATCATATCTCAAGTATAAACTCGTGTTGTAACAGCTCCAAACATCTGGGGTGATATCTCGTCATTCGCAGCAACAGCCGGCCCATTCGTCTGCATGCTAAACAGTGCCTCAATCATCAATAATAATCGGTGCATCGACGGTCATCCCAATCTGGCTGGCCTATATCAGTGGCCCAATCCTCTGGTGCTGATCTGCACGTCCGAGTAATCTTGTAAAAGCGATCCATCAAACGCTAATGCCGCAAAAACACAATAACACGACGCCTTTCTATGAAAATCGTATCTCCCTGGAATCACGCCCTGGTCAGTCCTCGTCCGTGACGAGCTCATGCTAACACTTCTCTAGCCATAGCTCTCTCTGCTCGTGCAATCGTGGCAGCAAAAGCATAACCAATATCGATGAGAATAGATCATAGGAATGAATATAATATTGTGCAAGGAAATGTACATCCTAAGGCTCCTTAAGCGGAGTGGCGTATCGTAAGTATGCCGCGGAACATACATACGGTACGTCACTCTACTTAAGTCACCTACTCCATCAACCAAGATCAACCTACGCGACGAAAGTTCGGGTCTAATACCTCCTCGACCAAGTCTAAGTTCCGTAAGGTCAAGCCTAAATTCCATATATATATAAACGCTCTAGGCTCCGCATAGTCAAACATAGACTCGAACCAAGGTTAACCTAGCGCTCTGATACCAATTTTGTCACGACCCGAATTAGCACGTGACTGGCCCTTGAATCATATGAAGCCTATAGGACCCCATCTAATTCAAGTAAGCCAAAAGCCCAGAAATCTAAACCTATTTTAAGGAATAAATAAAGAAAACTAGTTTTTAAGAACTAAAGAAAACATGTTTTAAAAGCAAGGTTTTTAAATAAGTAAGCCGAGTATGCATTTTTTTTTAAAATCTCTAGTCTTTTCTGAAAATTTTGGCAGAGTTTTCTTTGTAAATACTGGCCCCGAACGGGGTACAACAGGAATAATATATGCATAATGATAAAAGGCATCCCCAAACGGGAGCTAGCTCTTCGTCAATCGACGGTCACAACCACGCAAGCAGTATAATATACAACGCCGAAGGGCGAGGATCAAAACTCAAAAGGAAACTCAAAAACATCAAGAAAAACATAATACTACAACGCGCGACTCTAAGCTCGAAATAATACACAACTGGTTTTCTAAGTCTGAAACAATATACAAGTTTGGTTGATGGAATTACTAGATACAGCTGGTTAAAATAAATACAAGGGTGTTTATGATACGAGTGAATCCACCTACCAGTGCAATCACCCAGAAAGGAAGTTGTGTTCCAGAAAAGCCACAATGAAACCTGTACGACAAAACCTGCAAGAACTGTGGCACAACGGGGGTGAGTTGCCAACTCGTGAAAAGAAAACATCACAGAGCAGAAATCGTATGTATGACACAATCCTAGGTCAATACGATCAATAATAATATATCCTCAATATGAATAAATCTGAAGCATGAAAATGTGGTCAGGGTAAACATCTATACATAAGTGTAATCCCATGTGCTCGTGTCAGTACCTCAGGTAACAACATATCATAAATATGAGGTATGATCAATGTAATCAACATAAATCAATGTCAACTATATCACGAAGTCCATAAGTATGTGGATATCATCCAATTATGTAATCAATATCTGTATGTATGTGGATCTCGTCCACGTGTCACCCAATGACATAAAACATCATTCATGTAAATATCATAAAGCATATGCATGGAAGTATGAGCATATAATTCAACGTGTATTTCTCGTGACACTTCAAAATCATGGAACCTGACTGCACAGCATCGACACTCGAAAACATCATGAAATCTGTTCCCAGCATCGGCACGTAAATCCTCATATATCGGGCTCCGTCAGTCCGGATCGGCCCACGGGCTGCGTCAGTCCGGATCGTCCCGTATCATCTCTCGACTCCGGTCGGTACCCTCCGGATATCCGCCGAGCCCAAATACAATCACCGGTAGGTAGTAGTCCCTCTTCCAGGCTCACCGTCTGTATATACAGCATCCCTTTCTTACCCGGGGTACCATACCGGTCCTCACCATGTATCCGCACACGGCACACGGCTCCTCCTCGCATGGGGTATATACATATATCAGAACCGATAAAACTCATGGTGGGCGTACTGAAATATCATACCAAGGGTAACCGGATTTTTAAAACAATACATACTCTCTTTTGAAATTACCACGGTTCCCAAATCCAGAAATATCATGAAAACAATATATCTCAATGCGTATAATCATAAAGTATGATGTATGCGAGATATAAACACTACTACAAATATGGGTTTCCCCTACGGATTTATCCGTAGGGGCAATCCACTGCCCCTACGGATATATACGTAGGACGAAAAAATACCCCGTAGGTGCAAAGGCCGCAGGTGCAAGTTGAGGCCCTGAACTTGCCCCTACGGGCAAAATATTGCCCCTACGGATTTCTGTGTAGGTCCTGTTGCCCCTACGGATTAAGCCGTAGGGTATAAGATTTTATATTATTTGCGGTATTTTTTAATATATTACTTGTACCTACGGACATATCCGTAGGTCCATGTACTACCCCCTACGGATATATGCGTAGGTACGTTTCCGTAGGGGCAAAATATCAGGAATCCTGATATTTTGCCCCTACGGATAACGCCGTAGGGGAGAGGCAGTGGCCTCTACGGATATGTCCGTAGGGGAATTCCCTACCCCCTGGCACTAAGATCATGAGGGAAATATCAGTTACTGCTGATATTTTGCCCCTACGGATAAAACCGTAGGTACACATGGTGCCCCTACGGATGAATCCGTAGGTACATATTGTCTGTATTTTTTTTTTTAAAATGGGCTGCTTGATTTTTTCCCGCCATGTGCACAATAATATATACATCAATCAAATCATATATTGCAGTATTCATAATCACATCTCACGCATATATATAATATACAAAAGAAACCCAAAAACTGAATATGATATAAATACAAACCAATATCAATATCGTTTCAAAATGTAGTACAATGTGTATGATATAAATAAATACATGTTTCAAAAAATAAGAACAAAAAATCTACCCTAGCTCGGTCCAGCTCCACCTCTGAATAACGATATAATAACGCGCGCCTGCTCCTCGGTCAATAAACTCTGCAATTCGGCGCGAGCGGGAGTCTGAGCGGCATGTGGAGCTGGCGATGTGGTCTGCGCAGCCGCCGTCGAGGTAGTCGCTTGCGGAGCCGCGGCTACGGGAGTCTGAGTGGGCGGTGGAGCTACAGGAGCTGTCTGCGGAACCGCAGCCGATGTAGTGGCTTGCGGAGCCGCAGCCGAAGGAGATGCATCTGGAGGCTCGGCCGATCTACCCTGTCGCGTCTGGACATAACGTGTGTAAGAAGCGTGTAAGAACTGTGTATTATTCGAATTCGTATCATTATTAAGTTATTTCGAAACCCTGTTTGGATATCTAGTTTGGAAAAGCGTTGTTTATTTTAATTACATATGTATGTATGATTAATCAAAACTAACTCTAAAATCAAATAAGCTCAAGCTACGTACTAATTATGGATATGTTGATATGTATAATATGACATGATATTTTACTATAAAATAGTATACATACCAGCATCTCCTTCAACTCCTGAACGGTGGCCCTCAAGCTATCCAGTTCCTGATGGACATGCCGGTCACTGGAGACGGAGGAAGTAACCGCCGGGGTGGAGTCTAACCTCATATGGGCCATGCTAGGGCCCAGTCCCCGGCCTCTCTCCCAACCTCCGTGGTGCCCTCCGTGTGCGGCGTCCAGAACTGGGGTCAGCAGCCTCGGATCGTTCTGTCCGGTAAAATCGATCCCCGAGGCCTGGGCCTGCTCAACCACCCGCTCCTACACCCACATTAAGCAATAAAGTATAAGTATAAAATTTAAACTTGAACCTTCCAAATCTAAAATTTCAAATTTGGGTAGAAAAAATATTAACACTTACGCAGTACTCCTGGGTAGCGACGTCGGGATATCGAAGCTCGGCCGTGGCGGGATCTGTCGAGGTGCCGTGGACGGCAAGATATGCGGACAACACGCTCGGTGTACCACCTGACGCCACGGTCCGAGATGTCTGCAATATTAGAAAGTAACTCTTAATATTAGAAATATTAGAGAATAACTCTTAATATTGCAGAATATTAGAGAATAACTCTTAATATTGCAGAATATTAGAGAATAACTCTTAATTTACCGATAACTCCATGGCTCGAGTAGTGTTCCTCGAGCCACCTGTGTAAGTGGGGCGACCCCTCTTCGCCGACTTCCTGTTCTCCGTATTCTGAGCGGCCTGTTTCTGCACAACGCATTAACATTTAGTTTTCTAATTAAGAAACACAAAGAAATAAATTATATCATAAATAATGAATTAAATTTAAAATACATACCTGTTTGCGTTGGGAGTCGAAATAAGCGCATAATAGAGGCCATGTCTCTACGTCGACTCTCGCAAACGCCGGAGTAGATAGGAGGGCCGCTCTCTCTGCCTTGGGGGTCGCCATCCACAGGGAGTAGCAGTCGGCCTTCAGCTCATTCCTGTTGTATCGGACCTTGGCCTGCATGTTCTTCATCAGGCCATTGTACAGAGCATGAAGGTCGAGCACCCTCCCCGGGTGATCAGGGTCGGCTACAGGCTGAAAATCATAATCCAACTGAAAATACAAAAAAAAACATTGTTATTAGATTGCAAGTGTTAATAATAAATATATTGGATAGATCAAATGAAAATATGTATTAATACATACCCGAGCCTGATCAAAGAAGAGGGCGAATGAGCGCTGGTGCTGCTCGCCCCACTCAACATGAAGTGGGTAGTTCTTCAAGATCCGGCTCTCGTCCCCCAAATACCGGCCGAACCTCTCGGCATGAGGACCGGTATAGCGATAGTCAAGGGTAAAAGGGGGAATGCTGCCTCCCCCCTAGCTCTATCAGGCCTCAGCCTATGGGACTGATTCGGGCCTCGAGTCCCCCTCTAGGGATGGAGAGGCCCTGCGTCTGCACGAAATATCAAGACAATCAATAATAAGACAAAGTTGTATTAAGAAATCAAGGTTAAACAAAAATTCAAGTGTGATATATACCTCCGGTGACTAGCGCACGAGCCTGGGCCCGAGCAGCAGCACGAGCCGGACGATAGTTCCTCCGGTGAGGAACAACTGGGGTCCCGGACCCGGACGCATCCCCTCCAACTATAAAATAAACATCGACGCTAAATTTCCATGAAGTTCATATTTATTCTATAGAGCATATGTAAAATGAATAAATATTTTAAATTTATTCATACTAACCTGCAGACGATGCGGAGGGTATGGAAGCGGCAGGAGTGGCCCCTGTGGAAGGTATGGACGCACCACCTATAATTAGACAATTAAAAATAGATTATATAAGCAATTGCAAAAAGAATTTGTAGATCAATAATATAACGTTCTAAATCAATATGCATGCACTATAGGATATATAAACTTACCCGCAGGTGCGGTGGTGTCACCACCTACAGCTAGACAATAATAAAAATTGTTAAGTAAGAGCAAAAGGAATGAGTGTATTTATGATATAGCATTCTAAATCAATATACATACACTATATGATATATAAACATACCTGGAGGAGCGGGGGTGGCCTCTGTCCCAGATGTGGACGCATCACCAACAACTAGACAATCAAACATTGACAATATAAGTAATTTTGACATAAACATGCATGAATATCTGTAATATTACATTCAAAATGGATATGCGTGCAGTATACCTGGAGGTGTGGCCAAATCAACACGGAAGGAGGCATCCGAAGGGGTCGCCGATCTGGGTGCAAGACCGGCCCTCTGAAGCTCCCTACGGAGCTCTCCGGGCGGCAGAACCGCTCTGCCCCTGCCTCTGCCTCTGCCGCGGCTGGAGCTCCTGCCGCCCCTCGCTGCTCCCGACATCGTCATCAAATCTAGATAAACGGTTCGTGGACGCATTAGACAATCATTAAAAGTATTGACTATATATGATCTAGAGCGTAAAATGTGAAGTAATAATATAACATTACTGATAACCTTTTTCGTTTCGTGGGCGCATCATACATATCTACTTGGATTTCATCGTCGATGTCATTTCTAACCCACGTAACTTCATGATCGGTCGAAGACAACCCGTCCTTCGAAACAGACGGTCGGAGCACTTTAAGCCTTCTCTCTTCTTCGTCCTCATCGCTGTCCTCGTATTCTGGGACATCGTAGACATCTCTAGGTTTCCATCGGCATACAACACTCCACCCCGGATGCTTCAAACACTGTGAGTAGTATACGTGGAATGCTTGGTTCGGAAAGATAAACGGATCGTCCTGACCGTAAAATCGAAGTGTGTTCACACTGGTCAATCCATATTCATCTTTCCAAGTCCCAAGACTGCTTCTCCACCTGTCCGTATCGGTTCGCGGATCGTACCAAGTACACTGGAATATATAAAAGGGTTCTGATCGTCCGGGATAGTGGATGCCGAGTATACAATTTAAGTACCCATAGTAAATCACACAGTCCGATCCTACCGTCGCAATCCCACTATTCTGAGTGGTTCTAGATGTTTCTATGTCCTTAACTTCGAATTTGTATCCAAGGACACCAAATCCTTTGTAATATGCAACCTCCATACTAGGAAATTGAGCTAAACATCTTGAATCACTCTCAAATGATGCAGACAAGTTCGGATCGTGGATCTAACAAAACAAATTTTACGACAAAATACATAACGACAAGTTTAGATTAAAACTGATAGCAATAAAATGTTATTCGAATAACTTACATGATCTGTGACCCAATCACAAAAATTATCCTGATGGTATTTTTCCAAATGTTCTTCGTTCCAATCAGGATGCCCCTCACGAGCCTCGTTAAAATGAGTTCTGTTTTCGACAAGTAATTGTGACATTAATATTATGTCATTTCATACACACACAAACACAAATATAACAATTAATCAAAAAGAACTTACTCTCTAATTTGTTCAAGATGTGCGCAATTAAGCAAGATAAACCGGTATATCTTATTGATAAACATAGTGTCTACCCTCTTATACTCGGCTCTACCATATGGCCCGTCTTGAATTCTTTGTGGTCGGTTAAGCCTTGTCTCAATATTCTCGTCCAGATAGCGGGAACAAAATGTGGTTGCTTCATCAAGAAGATAACCTTGCATGATAGAACCCTCTGGTCGATTTTTATTGCGTATATACTTCTTAAGAGTGTAGAGGTACCTAATGAGAATATGTTGAATAAATAAATACGGGCATACATGACACCAATAAATTTATAAATTGCGCGAAACGAAAAATTACACGTACCTCTCGACGGGATACATCCATCGATATTGTACTGGTCGGGCTAACTTCGCCTCAGTTGCAAGATGAACCGTCAAGTGTATTATGATATCGAAAAATGACGGTGGGAAAATACGCTCAAACTTGCAAAGTATCAACGCAATAGAATTTTCTAGTTTATCCAGCGTCGCAACCTCCAGTGTTTTAGCACACAACTCCTTGAAAAAACAACATAGGTCGTTGATTACTAGACCAACCGAGTCGGGGAGAGAAGTCCTGAGGGCTAATGGAAGAAGATGCTCCACGATAACATGGTGATCATGACTTTTCAGCCCATCGATCTTGCCCTTCACAATTTTTATTTTCTTGCTGAATGATCCTGAGAAACCTGTGGGCACTTTCAAATCATGCAACACCTGCAGGAATCTTTTCTTCTCCGGTTGTGACATATGATAAGCGGCATTGGGAAGTACAAACTTGCCCGGTTTACCCGCTACCGGTCTAGGGTGCAATTCACTTCTTATTCCCCACTCTTGTAGATCCATCCGAGCATTCATGTTTTCTTTCAATTTCCCGTCTATACTGTCCGATATTTAACAACCTTCGTATAGTTCTAGGTCACGACGAGCATCGCACGTATGTTAACCGATAGACGGGGACTAAGTGGCGCTTTTAGTTTCATATATGAGTATCGATGGGAATATGAAGGTTTCATATTATCATCAAGTATCATATATTGGTTTTAACCTGAATATCTCGAGTCGCTCTCTAATTATGCGTTTGTTGTGCATTCGTGTTGTATGTGTAACATGATTTTAAACCATCAAGATCAAGATTGATAGAACTGATCATCCTACATTGCAATAGCATTCATCAACCAAAAACTATTATTGCAATGGTATTCATCTATAACAATCAGCAATTAAAACTACAAATGTAGGATACTGATATCATAAAGCGTTATACGCAACATTGATGGAACTGATAAATAAAAAAACGAAACACAAACCGTATCCAGATTTAACAACTTTGATTATGTCATATACGCGGGCCGATATTTTCATATTAGCCAATAGGAAAAAATAGATTGCGGTCTGGATATGGCATATTGGCAGATGTTACCTATATGCATACATGCATGTTGTCTCCCTATTTTTTCATAAATCAAACCAACTACATACATCAAACTAGTCCATGCCACCAATCGGAAACTCCACTATGTTTTTGAATTATTATTTTTCCAAATAGCATTGAGCTCCTATTGACATTGTCCCATCCAACAAATTTGTTGTGCTTGCCTCGACCTTCATCTACCTTTCACATGGCATACACATTATATGAGTAATATAGTTATAAATTATGGTATTTTGTTGTCATCAATCCACCTAACCCTAACCCCAAGTTGCTTAATAATTCAAGCAATTCAACAGCATTTAGTACCAAATCACTAGCCTTCGGCAACAATACTCGTCCAAACTAAAAATTTAAATTTTGAGAAAAAAAAAATTCTTCGGAGGCATGATCCTCACAGTTCACTACAGTCAAGGTATGTTATAACATATGTACACTCTTCTCTAACTCGTACACAAGAATTCGTTAACTGGGGGATACTACAATTACAACCGTTCAATAATTATAAACATGTATAATCACACCTCCTACTTATGTACAAATAATGATAATGCGCCAATAAATTGATCATCACCTCACTTCTAAAATCCATGATGTACAATCCTGTAACAATCGAAAGTTTTGGCGAACGGCTATATCCTAAAACACCTGCATTTTGCTTAGAAATTCAGACAAAGGTTCTTTGCACTTGAATAAGCCACCGCATACACATTGTTCAGCCAAATGCACGACATTAACTTGTCTGCATCCAAGGCACACTAGGTCTTGCAGATGGAACAGCCTCTCCCTTAGCCGAACAATTTGAAGGAGAGCATTCTCCATTTCCTCAGGGTTGTATGGCTGCCCACATTGAGGAACACAACAATGCCGCTTGTAATCCAAAAGTGTAGTGTGACAACATAAATCAAGGTCACGATGGTCATTGAAATAACTACATAAATGGCCAATGTGTGAGAATGTGTATATGCATGCAACCCTCTTTCATTTTCTTGTTTTTTTCCAACTTCCCACCACTTAACCCTAACCCAGCCCTAGCCCCCGCCCCCATCCCCAGCCTAGCCCCAACCTAACCCTAAACCCAGTGCGGCCAGCTAAACCCCAACACCAACCCTAAGGCAAACCCTAACCCCAGCCCCACCCCACAACAGCCGAACCCCAACCCCAACCCTACCCCGACCCCGACTGCGACCGCGACCCCTGTCCAACCCCAACTCGCGCTCCATGAACCCTAAGCCCAAAATAATCCCAAAATTCTTTAATTTACCTCACCTGAACCCTAAGCCCAAAGTAATCCAAAGATTTACTCACCTGAACCGCTGCTGCGCTGGGGCTGGGGCGACGACCTGAACCGCGGTGGCGACGAGAGCTGAGGTGGCGACGAAACCGGCGGTGGCGACGAGGAGAACGACGTTGGCGACGACGGCGTGGCGAATTGGGGAATTTTTTCGTGCGCGATCGAGAGAGAGAGAAAGTGATCGAGCGTAGGCGATCGATCTGGGTTTTTGTTAAATCGATATTTACTTGCCCCTACGGATATACCCGTAGGTCCTTTGTTTGCGGCTCCGTAGGGGCAAACACCAAATTAAGAATTAATATTTTTATTCTTGGACGTCTGTGCCCGTAGGGGCAACATTTTAGCCCTACGGATTAATCCGTAGGGCCAAGTTAAATATGACCCTACGGATTCTAATATCCGTAGGGGCAACCCCCTATTTTACTAGTGAAAGAAATTTAAGCATATCAGGATATCATGCAACATAAATTAGTAATATGCACATATGGAGAGAAGACCGCTACATTAAAATGAATCAGTTTTAAAATGTATCTTGCAGTTCCCAAATATCAAAATCAAAACAGAATCGTCTATGTATGCGCAAATATGTAAGCATGCAAGTAGGGGTGTACAATATGTATGTACGCAAGTATGTCAAGCAAAGAGTCATATCCAGATGCAACAGTCCTACTGTGTAGTGACATAGCAATTATCGATAATGAAGTTTGTGAGCCGGCAAGCAGGTGTACGTGGAACATACGCATCATCGATAATGGTGCTGGTGTCCTTACAGAATGGGTTTAATATAACAATAAAAACATTTACACATGCAATGCGATGCGAATAGCAAGAATATGTGGAAATTGAATAATGAACGCAACAGCGAAGAATCTACATCAATATATAAATGTCATACAGTTTTTCTGTTAGAAAGAAGACGAATCGGGGTTTTTAGAAAAATAAGGGCTACGGTGTTTTAAAGAAAAGATGCGTCTATTGAAAATATCAGTAGAATCCCTTTGTCTGTCTTTAAAATACTCGCGATTCGTTAGTTTTGAAATAGGTATGACTCGGATCTAGTTTAACATCTACAAAGTAAACTACAGATCTAGTTAACAAGCAAATCGAAAGGGTATGGAAACCACCTAAATCTGAGTCGATATATATATATATATATATAATAGTCGGTGATCCAGCCTCAATAGTATCATATACAATACAATAAACCATATGACATCCTCGAGTCAAAAGTGTGGATCTATCACCAATATGAAGCTCGTACGTAAATCCGTCGTACGGTATCCCAAATCTGGGTACGGGTCAAATATCACATTCATCTCATCAATTATCCGGTATCCTTATCATCATATCTCATGACTTGGGGTACTGATCTAAGTCTAGTACAAACCGATACCATCTATATAGATATATGTGCGTGTATGAAAACACGCCTAAAGGCCCGCTAAAATCTCACGTCGTATCCCATAATACGAACCACATCAATATCACCGATCTCATGGCACCATGCCCAAACTCATCGACTCATCTCCTAATATCATCCACTATCCTCATCACCCAGGTATAAGTTTAACAACTAAGCATGTGTGTGTGTGTTGGTGTAAATCTATTCTAGGGTTCGCAAATAGGAAACTATATTAGTTTACTTCTAAACCATAATCTAACCATAGTACACCTAATCACATCCTGCATGTCACACATAAAGCTATCATATATATATTATATATAAAGTATACTAAATATCGAACTGCGGGGATGCTATACGCCATCCACCCAACTTCCTCCGCAGATATAATCAACTAACTTTGCATCTTGCGTGTTGGTGTCGATGTCGCCATCATCTTCTTCATCGTATGAAATCCATGTGAAGGTACCCACATAGATAACACAATCGGAAATGTGTATTAAAATCACATCAGAAACCAAAACGACACGCTAAGGCCTATAGGTTAGAACCTATGGAGTACGCTTCCAAAACCACCAAATAACACTCGATTTCGACGTACAAACGTCAAGTGATCGAATACGACACAAATCTCAAAAATCCAGAATGCTAAATACGCAAAACGAAACCCCGAATCAAAACAGCATCTTTTGTAAATGGTACCAGATTTTACACTAGGTCAAATTAGTCAATTTTGCATATGCCAAGGGTCTAGTTACAAGATATGGAGCTACAGACCTAAAACGAGCCCATTTGGACCAGGTCTGGCCATAATTTGTGACCAGAAAGGCTTTATTTGCGGCCTAAATTTGGATGTAGGGGCTAGGGTTTCAGTGGGGGGTCCTAGGTTGCCTGCTATTGTCTCTGTCCTTGCAAACTAATTTTCAGGTCACCCGGGTGTTAGCAGATTCCAATTTCCCTACACAATTCTCACAATTTCCATATCTGCAAAATTCAAAGTTCGCAACCTGGGGTTTTTCTAAGGTTTTAATCCAAAATAATATCACCACAGGGGTTGTATAGTCTCTACTAACCTTAATTACACTATCTCAATCAAGTTTCCCTCAAACCCTAACTTCAAATTTCCAAATCTCACTAAACATCACTATATCGGTTTAAGGTTAACATAGATGCAAAAGCAATATAAATACTAGGCTAATGGTTGAGAAAATACCTCATTTGGCAACTCAAGATTTTTCTTAGGTTGCCCCAAGTGTCCAAAATGCAAGCTTTCATGGTCCATGGTGTAGCTAGTGAGCTTGTGCATCTTTTTTGTGAAGTGGGGGTAGGGTTTTGGTGTTGTTTTGATGATGTTTTGGGAGGATGAAGAGGAAGTGGAGATGGGGTGCTGCCATGAGCTGAAAAGGGAAGGAATATGAGGATGATGGAAATGGCTAAGGCCAAAGAAACCCCTCTCACTCTCTCTCTCATGCCCATACCTCACACTATGCACAATTGTTTAATGATTTCCTCTTTTCTTTTCTTTTCTCATTCTATTAAAATTTGAATAGGAAACCCAAATGAAACCATGGTAGAAAATGCACAAGTGTGAAAAAGACTTTGTGCATGTTATGTGCAGAAAACACGCGTAATCCGCGATTAGCGATTTTTAATCGCGATTAGCACTAAAATAGTGTCAAATAAATCATAAAAACTTAAAATTTGCATAATTCACATGAAACACCCTCTTTTAGTAATTTCCATAATTTTCAAAAAAAATTCCCTAATTTATCGGTATTTAATTATACCGCCTTATTAAAATATTCAATATAATATTATTTAATTATAAAAATTACAAATAATAATATTTTATTTTTTTGAAATGTTACAATCTCAGCAGCCCTGATCAGGGATTTCCTGTTATAGCCAATTGTGCACAGCGCAACATTAACCCCCAATAACGGGAAAGACGAAACCCCTCCTATCGCTCATTGCCTTCATGTGCCTCGGGACTGTACCCAAAATCCACCCGTTTGTACGACTCAGTAGAGCCGTAGTAGGGTAGAGATCAAACTACAGTAGGAGGACACACAAGACTCTATGGCAATCTCGGATCTACAGACTAACCTGTACCAGTGTAACCTGAGAACTGCTATCCGATGTAAGATATAATACCACATAGGAGTTCTCGGTGAGTCCGTTCAGTGTACCCAGTCTCACTGAGCACCCGTAAACAATCTTTGGTGTCACCACACCAGATGGATATGGGATCATCCATCGCCCATCATATGGAACAAGAATGGTATACGCTAGTCTACACTGGATTATCGATGCCCTATCTCGATATACCTACGACTAAGAACATTTCAAGGATATGCTTATAAACCACAGGTGTCCCACTAGTATGATCCACATCATAATCCCAGTAGTCAAGCATATATCCTTAGGGTTTTATCAACATGTATCAAATGAATAAAAACATTATCAGGTGAACATATGATAAAGAGAAACCAGATAGCATACTATCATGTCGAGCAAGACTGTCCTCTAAATATATATATATATATATATATATATACATATACACACACACACATCATTACATAAACTATCATATAATGGCCTCTAGGGCATACATATATCCAACACGTGGATACTCGCCGGGTAAACTTAATAGATAGCCACGCCTCATAGCCCCGACCAAGTGACTGTAGGAGAACCCCATCGCCAAAAGCATCCGTTCGGGTGCTCGCGGCAGCGGTGTTCCTTCTTAGTGCACTTCGTCGACGGTATCGGGGGGTGCGGCCGTCTACTAAAGTTTCCGACGAGCATTCGATCAGGATGTCGGAAATCTTGTTGAATTTCCCGACTTGTTATTCAAAAGTGTTTACGGTATCGAGACTAAAATGCGCGGTTTATAATTGTCAGGCATGTGATGTTTAAGGAACTCATTTGGTTAGGCATGTGCTGTCTAAGGAGGTTGCGGATTCCAACTGTTGTAGTTTCTCACTTTCTTTTCTGCGATCGTAATTGTAATATGTGGTGTATCTCCGGTTTCATTGCTATGCGTCAACGACATTTGGGATACGCATATTTAGTTATGTTGATGACATGTGATGTTATGTGTTGCTGTTGATATGTTATATTGGATCGTCGTATTTGAATAGCCGGGTTTTTTTATATTAGATAAGAGTTTTTCATTTTCAATTTTGTAAAATTCATTGTATGTAATATTCTTTTATTGGGGCACTTCGAGGTTGAGGATGATGTCACCTTTGAATATTACTTACTTTTCCGCATTAGGATACCCAAGGTGGGGAGCATAAGTAACCGGGTTCTAAGGTCCAGAAGGGGACCATCTCGAGGAGTCGAGACCGGCTCTCCTAACTCTAGAATTCGTAGGGTTACTTGCCGCTCTCGTAAGGGTCTGGGGTGTGGGATTGGATATTCATCACGACCGTGGAATCCGTGTTTTATATAGGCTTAAAATAAAGCCCGTAAATCCTAGTATATCCAATATTTCATATGTTTTTATTCTGCTGTGATATTCTGTGATGTGATCATTGATTATATTCTGCGATGAATGCTTATATTATACATACATACATATATATACATATATATATATATATGATATATAATATATATTGTTGCTTTCGTTTCATATGTGATGCTTGGGAAGCATGATAAATGGGACATCATTAATGAGATTAATGAAATAAAAGAAACCTAAAAGATGTTGTAGAAACTTGCCTCGAAAACTGGTAGCTCTAGTTCTTGCTTTCCATAGCGGTATTCCTTGTAGAATATCCAGCACCTTATTCGATAAGGAAAGAGCCGAGATCCCTTCACCGGGAGTGACCTCTTTAGCGAAACTAGCAGATACTACAACCCTCGGTTTGTATTTTGATTGCTTTTATAGTTTTTGTTTTGCATAGTGGTATTTTTCAAATATCCTGCACCTTATTCGATAAGGAAAGAGCCGAGATCCCTTCACCCAGAGTGACCTTTTTAGTAAAACTAGTAAAAGCCTCAAAAACACTCCTTTTCAAAATCACTCGATTCTACAACGAGATTAAGTTCATTATGCAAAAGGTTTTCTCAAAAACCTGTAGTAGCCCTTCGTCATTTCAGATAAGTACTACTTAGTATTCGTGTTGCGGTAGTTTGGCATGCATCAAGGCGTAGTGTACGGTAGCTAACTAGTGCTTATCTGCAAGCATATGATGCGATTGGATTAGAATAGTCGTGCGACTTTGTTGACTATGTTAAGGGTCGTGTGGGTGGGTTTAATTCAATCAAGAAATATACGGGTTGAACTTGACTAGAACTTATGATTTATTGACTATGTTAAGGTCATATAGCTGCTAGGGGTAAAATATTATCGAGAATTTCAAGTGTTGAAATTTGCGATGAGATTGCATACCTTTTATGAGATAGTTGGATCCCGATACCCACTGCAAGTAAGAGTTACACCTGGGAGAGTTTTACACATTACAATTAGCCGATCAAGTTGGTGTCTAGAAAGGTGTCAACGGGGTTACGCCCATGGAAAAACGAGGTTTATTTTAATTAGGTCCATGCGAAAGCACGGGGAACCTCCCTCAAAGTACCGGCACTGGCCTAGCTGAAAGATTGGCGAACTTATAGGGTGTAATTAATCCCGGCTAGTCTTTCTTTTTATGGTTTGAAGGAAGATTTGACTAAAATAGTGGGAGCCATCCTGATTAGATAAATTAATAACCAATCTAATCTTGTAAGAGCATACGCAGAGTGTTTTCTTCTCTCTCTTTCAAGATAGAGACCATGTCACGCCTTAATCAAGATAATAATATGGATGTATTGACCGAACCCGTTTGTTATACTGAGCTGGGTAACATTGGTCCCGCTCCAACTTAAAATTGTTATAAGACCGAGCAGGAAATAGGGGATTACCAGAATTCCCGTGCCGCCCAAACGAAGAAAGTGCATGATGATGCGTCTTCTTCGGGTGTGTTCATTACAAAGAACTGTTTCTATGTTTTCTTTACATCCTGGGTTTGAGATACTGTAACGTTTTAGAAATCGTTTTGCGAATTTTTCCGTTTTAGAGCAAAATAGTCGGTATTTTCCGTTTTAACCCAATTTCGATCAAATTTCCATGGAAACTTATCGGCACCTTTTTTAGCTAAAATAAAGTTAGTGCACGAACTTTAGGGGTAAATGGGAGGTTTTGGTTCAGATAGAATTTTTCCCTAATTAAATATTATTTTAATTTTGTGTTGATTTGTGTGTATCATTTTTGGCCATTTCCTCATTCTTTCAATATTGGCCGAACCTTCTTGTGGGAGTGGGGATTTTCTTTTGTGATGAGTCATTGTTTAAAGTTTCTAGAATTTTTGAGTCATGGTTGTGGCTCATTCTTGTTCATTAATGTTTCTTTAATTCCTTTTGTTTTAAGCTATGAAGATAAGGTTGTGGATGTGGTCACCTTCTTCAATTCTTTGGCCCACCCCCTCCCTTTCTCTGTGTGTGACCGCCCCCCCATTCTTCAGAAATGAATTGTTTATATTAATTGATATGTGGCTTCAATTAATATAGTCATTCTCTCCACTTGATTTTTCTCATTTCCACATAGAACATTTTTGAGCCCCCATCATTATGGCCGAGCACACAATTTCAGCCCCCCTCTTCACTGGCCGAGCCCATTCATGGTGTATGGAAATTTATTCATGTAATTTCCATTGCTCATTTTCTTCACAACTCCAAAATTAAACTCATACCCGTTTTTCCTTAAGCCTAAACTAGCATGGATCTTCAAGAAAATGTTTCATTTTGGAGGATATAATTTGGTGTTAGTCACTTATTGGTGTTCTTAAGGAGGAATAAAAATTCTAACCCTAATCCTTATTTGTTGTGTTTAATCATTAAACTTGCTTATTTAGTGTTTATTATTGCTTAAAAATTCATGTTTTGCTAATTCATGATAATTAGTATAAATTGCAAGTTAGGATTTTGTATGGTTAAAGTGGTTAATCTTGAAGCTTAGATTTTGAAAAGTGAAGTATTTTGTGAAAATGATAATTGTTATTTTTCCTAATCGCCTATTAAGCTTAATCGCAAACTAGCTTTTTCTAACTCATTTTTGGGAAAGATTAAAAATATGAAATTGGTTTGGATAGCTTAGTTAAGCTTTTGTATGATGTTTGAAATCGCTAGAATTGTTAAATTTCTAGACTAGTGCTAAATTGAGAGAAAAAGATAAATACTGCTTACTAGATTTCGGTAACTTTTAAGCGTGGGTTTCTTTTGAAGTTGCGACGTTATTTATATTTAGACCACGTTTATTATTGTGTTTTGAATGCGCAATCGGGACGATCGGAATCTAGACTAGGTGTTTCGTAGTTTAGTGACCCTGGTTAGGGTTTTTGGCCAAAGTCGTGCATGACAGATGCGCTAAGTGCGCAGTGTAATTTTCTGGCTGTTTTCATTGCGTTTCGTTGTCTATTCGTCGATATAGGATATTTCGCTTTTGTGATATGTTTGTGAAATTATAGGTTCGCAGGCGGGGACTTCGGACGCTACGACAAACGGGAAAACAGGTGGTAGGCTTCACTTAGCCAGATGCGTTGGTGAGTAGATTTAAAATCTACAAGGGAATCGCCCGCATGGCGTTATGCGTCTGGGCTACATCAAATGATATGACCTTTAGTGTTTAGTATATGGACTCGTTTGTGCATGTGTTTTTCGTTGTATATCTCATTTACCTATTGTATTTGGACATAGTTTTAATGAGACACAACACTATTATTGACGGTTCATGTTACACGAGCACTTATTATATGCCACTCACACCGTCAATAATTTCCATGACACGCACAACACCTATACATATATAATATTGAATTGCTTAGGGACATTGAGACATGATCCTTATTTTCATTATGCATATAGAATATAGCATACCTGTATACCTACATGCTTACATATATGCCCTGACATGCTTACATGCTAGTTACCTATATAATTATATGATAGTGTACCTTTAGTGATAGGTATATACATATATGAGACATAGGTACATGTACATCTGGCATACATACATATACCTGGAGGGTATTATGGATAGGTATAGAGACATACCTTGCTACAGATACTTTTACATCATATATACTTACATATGGACACACATATCTTGCTATACCGACATGGTTACGCTTACCTTGTTATAGCTACATGTTCACCTGTATATGATGCTGCATCTGATTTCGGAGAAATCAGGAACCGCATGATATATTTAACAACTTGTTGCAGTTAAATAGCGGTTTTCCTTTATATGCTCATATTATTGTTTCATGTTTGCATATATTACATCCATGGATTTCATATGATGTCTCTGATATTTTTACTCCAATATATACAACAGTGGAATGGGACCCTGTTATATATGCCTTTATACCAATATTATTGGAATGGGACGCTAATATATGTGTATTGATTCATGCATTTATACTTATTCATTACTTGATGTTTTCTGGGTTTGAGGACTATGGTTGTTTCATGAAATTATGCAAGTATTCATATTCTTTACTTGATATTTAGATGCATCCACTTAGAGCTTTGTTTTAAACCGATACGGGATCGAGAGTGTCGATGTTGGGGCACTTAAGATTCGGAAGTCGTATATACCGATACGTGGAACACAAGTGCCGAGGTGAGACACTTGGGTTTTGAGGAACGAATAGAAATTGAGAAAGACCGATACGTGGATCACGGGTGTCGATACCGGACACTTACGATTCGAGGAACGAATGGATTTGAGTATTTCTGTGTCGATGCTTGACACTTTTTTCATGATGTTTTTGGGTGTCGATTTTGGACACTAACTTTATATGAAACTTACTGGATTCAGGATATATGAGATTCACCTGATATTGGATACAGGATATATGAGATTTATTTAATATTATACATTCAGGATTTGCGAGACTTATATGATATGAGAGCCAATTTGGGGGTTGATTTGAAGAATAGGGATTTGGATTGTCTTGATGGACTTTGGTCCTACCACGATGTCAGGATTCCGTGGAAATGACATGTTTCATTCCATAATCCACATTTATTGTTTATGCACTGCTTCTTGTATTAGTTGTACCTGCTAGAGTACCTTTCAAGACTGTTGCATATATACATTGTCATATCATCGCTTCATGTATTAGTTATACCTGATAGAGTACCTTACATGATTGTTGCATACAGATTGTCAAATTACTGCTTCATGTATTAGTGATACCTGCTAGTGTACCTTTCATGACTATTGCACACATATGACTTTTATTGCAATTAGTTGCTTATGTTAGATTCACGCTGTACGTGCATACTTGCGATTACTTGCATATATTATTTACTATTCACGAGTTGGAAACTCACCCCCGTTGTGCCACAGGGTTTTGCATGTTGTTTCCCCAGAGTATTCGAGGCAGGCTATTCATCTATCTTATCTTCTTTTGTTGCGGATACCGTATCAGCTCACAGTGTGCAGTTTGCTTAGATGGGTTTTGTGGTTATTCGTTGTTTTATTGTATATTCGTTGTATCCATGTACTCTCCATCTACCATGATCTTTTATGACTTAGAGACTTGATGTGAGGACGATATTATATATTTTGGGGACTTGGATGTCTTTTATGCAGTTTTACTTATATCGCCTTTTATTTCTTCGCTACGGCGTCGTATATCTGTTGTGGTGGTTGTTTTCTGCCATTGGGCATGGATTTGCTCCCGTTGGGGATGCTTTACTTTATATTTATATTGTACCCATTTTTGGGGTTGGTTTTTACAAAGGAGGTGCTGCCGAAATTTTCAAGAAAGTAAATTAGACTTAAAGAATTTATACTTGTGATTTTCAAATGTTTAAACAATGTTTCTTATCTTTTCTTGTCTTTTAATGGTTTAGATTTCTGGGTTTTGGCTTTCTTTTACTGCGTTATGCCTGTACACGTTGCGTAGTTTTAGGGCCGTCACGTGCCAAATTTCGGGTCGTGACAATGTTGGTATCAAAGCGCTAGGTTTTACCTTTCGGAGTGTAGGATGACCTTGGTATGATGGAGTGGGTACCTTAAGCAGAGTAACGTAGTGTGTGTATGTCCGCGGCATACTCATGATGCGGTACTCCGCCTATAGTGACATAAGTACTAATTGCTTGAAATTCCTTCCTTGATGATACATATCCTTGTGATTCGATTTCCGTGTTCATATCAAATCTTATTTCTATTTATAGCCTTTGCCGCTGATGATTATGGGGACTCAGAGTGGTGCAGCGAGGGCCGAGGTCAGAATTGACTCTGGTGGGATGAGGACTGACCACGATGGCATGCTCGTTGTACAAGAGCAGATAGATCCGCCTTCGACAGATCGTATCGATAGGCTTGTGGAAGAGATGCAGGATTTGTGCCAGACGATGAGGACTTTGATTGAGGCCAGTAGAGCGCAGCGACATGAGGTTGTCACCCCTGTTGCCCAGTTGTTCCTTGTGATCCGCACACAGCATGGTGTTACTTACACAGCACCAGTGGATGCAGCCATAGTGGACAAGGCACGTCTCCCAGAGACTTTGGGAGTTCCGAAACAGTGGAGGACTCGTACCGGTATACCAGCCCAGAGACAGAGGCGTAGTCGTCGAGACAGATTTCGTGACCGTCGTGGGAGTAGTAGAGGCTTGGGACGAGGAGAGTCGGTTAGCTAGATCAGTCGTTCATTGTGTTAATTTCTGTCAGCGATTCTTTTGTTGCACGACACGTATTTCAGTCGTGTGCCAATCAGATAGGAGATGGAGTTTTGTCCGTCAGTGTGATCCTTCTGGAGATGTTGGATTTGACGTTCTCCGGGGCACGGACTGGCTAGCTACGTGCTAGGCGTCTGTGGATTGCTGCGAGAAAACAGTCAGGTTTTGTTTTCCCGGCGAGTCAGTTCTTGTTGTGCAAGGGGACAGTGGTGCCGCCTCTCACAGCTTGAATTCAGCCTTTTCGCTAGTCGGCTTTTGAGGAGAAGATGTCGAGGATTCTTGGCATTCATTCGTGATATCGGAGCCACAGTGGGCTTGTTGGACCGGCTTTCCTTCGTGCAAGAGTTGTCCGACATTGTTCTAGATGAGCCGGCGAAGCTTAGGGAGCTTAAGGATTTTCTGCAGACTTTCTAGATAGGTGGGGCTTGTGTGTCTGAGTGTTTCGCATCGGGGAGCTCCTATTTCTTTTCATCAAGGAGAAAGACGGCAGTTTAAGGTTTTGTATTGATTGATCGTCAATTGAACCGGCTTATGGTGCGGATAGGTATCCCTTACCTTGCATTGACGATTTCTTCGATCAACTCCATAGCGCGAGACTTTTTCTAGGTTTGTTTGGGGTCGGGACATCATTGTTACGGGTTCAGAGTGATGACATTCCGAAGACTGTTTTATGCGTGCTACGGGCTTTATGTGTTTTGGTGTTGTCATTGGACTCACCAATGCCCTAGCAGCATTCGTGGATGTGATGAACCAGATTTCTTCAGGCCATTGCTTGACCAGTTTATTATTGTGTCATTGATGACATTCTGGTCTATTCCAATGTGTCATGAGGAACAAGAGCAGCACTTGAGGATTTGCTTTGCAGACATTTGGAGAGCCCCAGCTGTTTTCTAAATTCTCAGAGTGTTCCTTCATGCTTGTTTGTGTTGACTCCTAGGTCTTGTAGTCACGGGAGACGGTTTCGTATAGTCCCGAGGGAGATCGAGGCCGTACATTTTTGGCCTATACTTATATCAAGGACAGAGGTCCGAAGATTTTTGGGCTTAGCAGGTTTTTACCGCCGTTTCGTGCAGGATTGCTTGTGTTCGCTGCACCGTTCACTGGACTGACCAGAAAGGGGGTTCTTTCTTTGGACTGAGGCATGTGTGCGGAGTTTTCAGCAGTTGAAAACTCGGTTGACAACTGCACCAGTTCTTTCTTTGCTTTCTGGTACGGGCGACTTTGTTGTTTTACTATAATGTTTCGCGAGTGGGGCTCGATTGTGTACTGATGTGACATTATAAAGTTATCGCTTTTACTTCCCGACATCTGGAGGAAGTACGAGCAGGATATCCCACTCATGATCTGGAAATGGATACGGTGGTTTTGCGTTGGAGATTTGGAGACACTACTTGTTCGAGAGTTGTGTCAGATTTTCACGGACCACAAAAGCTTAATATATATCTTCCTGCAGAGGGTGTTGATTGTTGAGACAGTCTTCTGCAGATTTACAGTTCTTGTGCGATCATTGAGTATAGCTTATGTTCGCCTCTACTGAGGGGACATCTTGCTCATGTCCGCGCCCGACCACTTTTCCTTAATCGCTTTCGCGAGGCACTGCCGGCCAATGCTCGTTCGTCAAAGGTTCTTGAGCATACTTGGCTGGGTAATGATTCAGAGTCTTTGATTTGTGACAAGGGTGTGCTAAGTTTAGGGACATGTTTGTGTACCTAATACTATTGGGTAGAGACGTGATATCCTAGAGCAGGCACATCAGTCAACTCTCTGTACTCATTCAAGTTCCACCAGCATTTGACGTGACTTGTGAGATAGCTACGGGTGGGCAGGGATGTAAAGAGAAGTTTCGGATTTCGTTTCGAGGTGTCTGTTTTTGTGTGTGTTAAGGTTGATCATCTGAGACCGGATAGAGAGTTGCAACCTTTAACCGTTCCGAAGTGGGAATGGGAGCAGATCTCCACGAATTTCGTTATGGCGTCTACCCAGGTTTAGTCAGGGTGTGACTCCATTCGGATGCTAGTTGTCCGGTTATACTCAGGTTGCTCAGTTGTCCTTGGTTAAGTTTGTGCGATGCACGGAGTTCCTTCATGGGTCGTATCCAAATAGGGCACCCTATTCGCTTGACGTCTTGGGCAGGAACTTTAGGAAGCCTTGGGTACTGTTGAGCTTTAGCTCCGTTTTTCCATCCGCAGGATGATGGTTTTGTGAGAGCGGGCTATACCGACTCTGGAGAATATGCTTGTGCGTATGTATTAATTTTGTCGGCAGTTGGGATAGTCACTTGCCATTGTTAGGATTCTCCTTCGATAGATGTTATCAGGAGGCACTCCAATTGGCAACCTTTAAATTTTGTTTGTTAGGTGGTGTCGATCTTTAGTCTGTTTTTCTGACTCTGCGAGATTAGGATTTTCGGACCCCGGCTAGTCTAGAGACTTCGGAAATGATCTAGTTGGTTCAGGTCAGGATGATGACAGCCAGTGCAGACAGAGGTCTTATGTCGACCGTTGTGGTTGTAGACTTGAGTTCGCAGTGTGAGCTCATGAATTCCTACGGATTTTTCCGATGAATGAATTGTTGCGTTTTGGGAAGCTTATCCCAGAATTGTAGGTCCTTTTAAGATCCCTAAAGCGAGTTAGTTCCGTTGCCTTTGATTTGGCACTTCCGCCCAGATTATTGAGTGTTCACCCCGTATTTCTTGTGTCGGTACTTTGCAATTACCTTCATGACCTTTCTCACATGATTCGTCACCAGACCATTTGGCTGGGACGCGATTGTTTCTTTTACTGGCAGCCAATTGTGTTAATGGCTCGGCAGGTGGAGAAACTTCGGTCAAGGGTCTTGCCATTTGTGAAGGGTTTTCTTGGACGTAGCCGTATAGTGAGGTGCTCACTGGGAATGGTGCGAGCGAGATTTGGGTGTTCTGTAATCTACTCTTTTAAGGTACGCTTGGTAAAAATTTTTAATTCGGGGACGAATTTTTATAAGAGGGGGAGATTGTAACGTTTTAGAAATCGTTTTGCGAACTTTTCCGTTTTAGGGCAAAATAGTCGGTATTTTCTGTTTTTAACCCGATTTCGATCAAAATTCCGTAGAAACTTACCGGTACCTTTTTTAGCTAAAATAAAGCTAGTGCACGAACATTGTGGGTAAATGGGAGGTTTTGGTTCAGATAGAATTTTTCCCTAATTAAATATTATTTTAATTTTTGGTTGATTTGTGTGTATCATTTTTGGCCATTTCCTCATTCTTTCAATCTTGGCCGAACCTTCTTGTGGGAGTGGGGATTCTCTTTTGTGATGAGTCATTGTTTAAAGTTTCTAGAATTGTTGAGTCATGGTTGTGACTCATTCTTGTTCATTAATATTTCTTTAATTCCTTTTGTTTTAAGCTATGAAGATAAGGTTGTGGATGCGGTCACCTCCTTCAATTCTTTGGCTCACCCATTCCCTTTCTCTTTGTGTGGCCCCCCTTCTTTGGAAATGAATTGTTTATATTAATTGATATATGGCTTCAATTAATATAGTCATTCTCTCCACTTGATTTTTCTCATTTCCACAGAGAACATTTTTGAGCCCCAATCATTGTGGCCGAGCACACAATTTCAGCCCCCCTCATCACTGGCCGAGCCCATTCATGGTGTATGGAAATTTATTCATATAATTTACATTGCTCATTTTCTTCACAACTCCAAAATTAAACTCAGACCCGTTTTTCCTTAAGCCTAAACTAGCATGGATCTTAAAGATGAGGTTTTATTTTGGAGGATCAAATTTGGTGTTAGTCACTTATTGGTGTTCTTAAGGAGGTATAAAAATCCTAATTCTAATCCTTATTTATTGTGTTTAATCATTAAACTTTCTTATTTAGTGTTTATTATTGCTTAAAAATTCATGTTTTGCTAATTCATGATAATTAGTATAAATTGTATGTTAGGATTTTGTATGGTTAAAGTGGTTAATCTTGAAGCTTAGATTTGGAAAAGTGAAGTATTTTGTTAAAATGATAATTGTTATTTTTCCTAATCGCCTATTAAGCTTAATCGCAAACTAGCTTTTTCTAACTCATTGTAACATTTATAAAAAAAAAATATTATTTTTGGGAATTTTTATAATTTAATATTATTTTATTGAATATTTTAATATTTCGGCATAATTAAATACCGATAAATGGGAAAAATTTCGGAAAAATTATCGAAAATACTAAAAGAGAGTGTTTTTTGGAATTATGCCATTTTTAAGCTTTTATGATTAGTTTGACACTAATTTTGTGCTAATCGCGATTAGAAATCGCTAATCGGATTTTGGGAGTGTTTTGTGCAAAACATGCACATATCTTTTTTTGTCACACTTGTGTTACATTTTCTACCATGGTTGTTTTGGGTTTACTATTGATGTGAGAAAGGTTTTAAGAAAAGAAAAGGAAAAAGGATTTGGAATATAATATATAGGTATGGAGAGAGAGAGAGAGAGTAGGTGAGGGTGCTTGTGTTGGCCATTCTCTTCATTTCTTCCTCTCATTTCCTCTCCCCCTCTTCCTCTTCTCCTGCTGGTGTTGCCTCTGCCCTCTTCCTCCATCTCCAAGCCACAAAAGCACCTTGGAAAACAACTCCAAAACCCCACTCCCATTTCACTAAAATTGTGCACAAGCTCAATAGAAGCATTTTGGACCAAGAAAGCAAGGATTTTGGCCACTAGGGGCAATTCAAGAAAATTCTTGAGTTGCCAAATGAGGTATTTTCTGGACCATTTGCTTAGTTTTTGTATTACTTATACCCCCATGCTAGATTAGAACCGATATTGTGTGATTTGGTGGACTTGGGAAAAACCTATTTAGGGTTTATGGAAAATTGAGAGTTGTGTTGTGAAATTGAGCTCAGTAGAGGCTACACAAACACCCTAGTGCTTGAATTAAGACCCAAACCTGAGATTTGAAACCCGGAATACGGATTTAGAAACCGATATCGGAATATTTGTGGAATATGTGAAGGTTATATGAGATCTGCTATCACCCCGAGACTGTGAAAATATTTTTGGATTGACAGTGATACATGCAGGCACCCAGGAAGCTAACCCCAGAACCCTAGCCCCTACCTCCCCAACCAGGCCACAGATTTAATCTGTTTGGCCGCAATTTGCGGCCTAGGTCCCACCCATTTGTCTCGTTTTGGTTCTATAGCTCCTACATCTATAGACTAGACCCTGGGTATATACAAAATTGTCCAATTTGACCTAGGGTGAAATCTGGAGCCCTTTTCTTAAGTTGCTGTTTTTATTCATGTTTCCGTATTTCGTACTTTGAATTCTGGAATTGTGTATCTGTGTTTTACCTCGAATACATGGCGTTTATAGGACGATTTCGAGGATTGTTCGATGGTTTTAAAGGTGTACCAATAGGTTCTAACCTATAGGCCTTTAAGCGTGTCATTTAGTTTTCGTGTGTCATTTTAGTTTCGATTTTGTTTTAATGCGATGCGATACGTGTGATATGTAGGTACCCCACGGTGATCCGAGGCGATGAAGATGATGGTGGCGACATCGACACCGACACGCAGGATACAAGGTGAGTAGATTATATCGACGGGTGAAGTCGGGTGGATGGCGTATAGTACCCCCGCAGTTCGATGCTTAGTATAGTATATATATACTATATATGTATATTTATGATAGCTTATAGTGTTGTGGATAATTGAGATGTGTTAGGTGTACTATGGATAGATTAGGGTTAGAAGTAAATTAGTGTAGTTCCTAGTCGCGAACCCTAGAATAGGTTTACACCCACACGCGCACACATGCTTATTGCTATACTTATACCGTGATGATGAGGATAGTGGATGACATTGGAGATGAGTCGATGAGATTGGGCATAGTGCCATAAGATCGGTGATTTGATGTCATTCGTATTTGGGATACGACATGTGGTTTTTAGCGGGCCTTTAGACGTGTGTTTCACACACGCATTCATACTTATATAGATGGTATCGATTTGTACTAGACTTAGATCAGTACCCCAGATTATGTGATATGATGATAAGGATACCAGATAATTGATGAGATAAATGTGATATTGACCCGTACCCAGCTAGTGGGATGCCGTACGACGATTTACCGTACGAGCTTTATATTGATGTTAGATCCGCACTCATGACTCGAGGATGTCATATGATATACTGCATCGTACGTGATACTATTGAGGCGGGATCACCGACTATTATAATTATATTTATATATATATCGACTCAGATTTAGGTGGTTTCCATACCCCTCCTGATTAACTTGATAGTTAGATCTGTAGTTTGCATAGTAGATGTTAGACTAGACCCGAGTCATACCTATTTCAAAACCAACGAATCAGTAGTATTTTAAAGGACAGGCAAAGGGAATCTACGGATAATTTCAAAAGACGCGTCTTTTCTTAAAAACACCGTAGCCCTTATTTTACTAAATACCCCGATTCGTCTTATTTCAAATGGCATAACTACATGACATATACATATTGATGTAGATTCTTTACTGCTGCGTTGATTATTCGATTCCGCATATTCATGCTACTCGCATCGCATTGCATGTGTTTATTGCTATATTACAACCATGCTGTTAGGACACCAGCACCATTATCGATGATGCGTATGTTCCACGTACACTGCTTGCTGGCTCACACATTTCATCATCAATAATTGCCATGTCACTACACTGTAGTACTCTTGCATTCGGGATATGACCCTTGCATGGCATACTTATGTACATACCTATTGTACACCCATACGTGCATGCATACATATTCGCACATACATAGATGACTCTCGTTGGATTTGGAGATTTGGGAACCGCAAGATACCCTTTAAAACTGATTCATTTTAAAAGAGCGGTCTCCCTCAATGTGTGCATATTACTATTCCATATTGCATGATATACTGATATGCTTACATTTCTTTTACATGTCGCATACATCATGCTTTTGATTATACGCATTGAGATATGTTGTTTTCATGATATTTCTGGATTTGGGAACCGTGGATATTTCAAAAGAGAGTTTGTAATTGTTTTGAAACCCGGTTACCCTTGATATGATATTTCAGTGCGTCCACCATGTGTTTTCTCGGTGCTGAGAGTGACATGTGAAACCCGTTTCGAGGAGCGGACGAGGCCGATTGCGGGTACATGGTAGACCCGGTATGGTACCCCGGGGCGAGAACGGATCTGCAGTATAGCTAGACGGTGATCCTGGCAGAGGGACCACTACCTGCCGGTGATTGTATTTGAGCTCGGCGGATATCCGGAGGATACCGACCGGAGTTGAGAGATGATATGGGCCACCCCGGACTGACAGAGCCCGATATATGAGGATTTACATGCCGATGATAGGCACATGTTTCATGATGTTTTCGAGTGTCGATGCTTGAGACTCAGGTTCCATGATTTGATATGTCGCGAGCGACGCTTGTTGATTTTTATCCTCATATTTCCATGCATATGTTTTATGATATTTACATGCATGATGTTTATTGTCATTGGGTGATACGTGGGCGATTTCCACATACGTATATTGACATTGATGGCATTGATTATTTAGTTGGATGATATCCACATACTTATTGACTTCATGATAGAGTCGACATTGATCATACCTCATATTTATGATATGTTATTACCTGAAGCACTGGCATGAGCACTTGGCACTACATCCATGTATAGATGTTACATTGCCACCTTATCATGCTTCAGACTTATTCATTTGAGGTTTATACATATATCTGATTGTATTAACCTAGGATTGTGTCATACATACGATTTCTGCTCGGTGATGTTTCTATTCACGAGTAGGCAACTCACCCCCGTTGTGCCGCAGTTCTTGCAGGTTTTGCCGTACAGATTTCATTACGGCTTTTCTGGCACACTACTTCCTTTCTGGGTGATTGCATTGGTAGGTGGGTTCACTCGCATCGTGACCACCATTGTATTATTTTATTTAGTTGTATCTAGTAATTCTATCTACCAAAACTTGTATATTGTTTCAGACTTAGAAACCAGTTATGTATTATTTCGACCTTAGAGTCGCACGCGTTATGGTATTATGGTTTTCATGTTGATTTTGAGTTTCTTTTGAGTTTTTATCCTCGCCCTTCGGCGTTGTATATTATATTGCTTGTGTGGTTGTGACGGTCGATTGACGAAGAGCTAGCTCCCACTTGGGATGCCTTTTATCATTATGCATATATTATTCTTGTTGTACCCGATTTGGGGCCAGTATTTACAAAGGAAACTCTGCCGAAATTTTCAGAAAAGATATTGAGGATTTAAAATGCATATTCGGCTTATCTATTTTAAAAACCTTGTTTTAAAAACTTGTTTTCTTCACTTCTTAAAACTATTTCCTTTATTTATCACTTAAAAATGGTTTTAGATTTCTGGGCTTTGGCTTACTTGAATTAGATGGGGTCCTATAGACTTCATATGATTCAAGTGCCAGTCACGGGCTTTTTCGGGTCGTGACAAAGTTGGTATCAGAGTTCTAGGTTAACCTTGGTCCGAGTCTAAGTTTGACTATGTGGATCCTAGAGTGTTTATATATATACGGAACTTAGGCTTGACCTTACGGAACTTAGACTTAGTCGAGGGGGTATTATACCCGAACTTTCGTCGCATAGGATGATCCTTGGTTGATGGAGTAGGTAGCTTGAGTAGAGTGACGTACCATACGTATGTTCCACGGCATATTTACGATACGCTACTCCGCTTAAGAAACCTTAGGATGTACAATTCCTTGCACAGTATCATTTCATTCCTATGATCTATCATCATCGATACTGGTTATGATTTTGCTACCACGATTGCACGGGCGGAGAGAGCTACGGCTAGAGTTGCGTCAGCATGAGCTCGTTGCAGACGAGGACTGACCGGGGCATGAGTCCAGAGGCGTACGATTGCATATAGAGGCTTCGTTTTATTGTGTTTCGCGCCGTGAGCGTTTGACAGATCGCTTTTACGAGATTTCTCGGATGTGCCGATCGGTACCAGAGGATCAGGCTACTGCTAGAGGCCAGCCAGGATGTGATGACCATTGATGTATCTCTTATTCAGGATGATTGTGGTGCTGTTCAGCGTACAAACGAATGAGCCAGTTGTTGCTGCAAATGACGAGATATCGCCCAGATGTTGGAGCTACTACAGAATAAGTATATACTTAGAGATATGATGGATGGTCGCTAGTCACCCGAGGATGGACGACTAGGACATGTGGTTCGTTCGCTTACCCCGATGCGAGGTCATCAGATAGATTGATTCCAGCTAGAGACAACTTCACGCAGATTCGTTGAGAGTCGATAGAGACGATCGAATGTCAGGAAACCATATTCCAAGTTTAAAGTATTCGGAATGAGGTGCAAGCGATTCTATGGACCCTCTAGAAGAATGAAACCCTAACTCGACATAATGACCGTGTGAAAGCCTTTGCACCTTAGGGTTTGCGGCAGTTCCGCGGCGCCATTAGTGAGGCTTGGGTTTGCGCTTTTACGGCTGGACCACCGATGTTATGGTATGTACTCGATACTATTAAACTGTAACCAAGTTGTTGAGCTCTTGGGGGATTATGAGGTTTTGACAAATCGATCGGATGATTCGACGTCATTCGGATATCATGTGATGGGACAAATTACTTGGGAGACTCCAGATACGAGTATAGCCGTTGGAGCGCCGTCCATGCAGCCACGATGAGATGAGTCCGAATCAGTCGACATTGGAATAGAGTGAAGTAAATAGTTCGCACGAGATGACGTTCTACTCCGCTGACATCAGAGATGCGATACGCATGCAGAGGCGTTGGGATGCGACCAGTTTCCGAGGAAATGCTGTGCTGAGGACACAGATGACCAGAGAAGTGCCAGGACGGAATTGGCCCGTTAGCACACCTGACAGGGCCGATGAGCCGATTGATTGCGACATAGGTAATCCGCATAGAAGATAAGGACCCAGAGACAGAGGACGCCAGACCGTGAGTAAGAGGCAAGTAGATATCTTGCGCTGCTAGCATTGGATGCACCGACACCTTCTTGACTTTGAAGGAGGATATACCGACGATTGTATTTATGATTTGTGATTTTGTGATTCGATTATCACGTATCCGTCACTTTGGATTTCGGTATTTTGGACGATCTATTCGCATGATTTAGTCTTGATGACTGAGTTTCATGATATTTGTTTTCTTGCACCATGGTTGCACCTACTAGGTATTTGTATTTTGTGCATAGTTATTTCGCTTGAGGTATTAATTGTGATTTCATACCTATTTTATGCCGGTGATTTGATTTATACTTCCAGTATCGTTTTCATGCACTTTTAGTGTTTTGATTTGATTTGTGCACGCTGATGCACATGGTTGTGAGCTTATACACGCGGTATAACTTATTTGGATTGAGCTGTATTGTATACCGTCAATTTCGATTCTGATATTGATATTGATTTCATGCACTCCGTGCATTTGATTTGGATTTTCGCGCGTGATGAGCGCATGTTTTGAGATACGATTTTGGTGCACACCAGATGCACTAAATCGGGATTTCTTATGCATTTCAGATGCACCTGATTTCGCTGTCAGGCACACACGTTGCCTATGACAGATGTTGTGTGCACACCCGTTGCACCTAGATGTTGTTTTTGTGCACATGTATGGGACATATATGGATTTTGATTTCCGAGCGCACCAGAAGCACATGGTATTCTTATATACATTTTGAGATTGATTCCTTATGGAGCATTACGTTTCTATGATATTTGCTATTTGTTTTCATACTGAGCAGGACTAGTCAGGGGATAGTACCTGGATATATTTTGCATGCATTGATAGTTATCAAAGGGATTTCCAAAAAGAGAGCTATAGTCTCAGTATTTACCTACGTGTCTGATATGACACGACACGTTTAAAACAAGGAAAGCCTTCTAAATTGTTTTCAAAACGGCAGAACGTACATATTAAACAAAAGATATATACGTATATGGTTATTTTCTTATGATAGACGTCCGCCACTGTGCAGTGTTATGCGTATTGCACAGCGACATTAGAAGATTTTGCAAGTATTTACTTCAGCTATTTACATGTATAGTTCTGAATTATATCAAATTGGTTTTGCTTTCGATTGACATTCGTGTTTTTACCATGACTCCGATGATTGTGGGATGCATGATGGAGTTTTTCTTTTGAGTTATCTGCTCATTGTTCATGCGCATTGATTGCGCTATGATGCGTTTTACGTATTGATGATCTCGGAGCCCCGACGACTTGGATTTTTACTGAAATGTTTTAGTATTTGGGGGTTTAAATTTAAATTCGGGGACCGAATTTCCTTAAAGGGGCAAGATTGTAACATTTTAGAAAAAAATTAAATATTATTTTTAGGAGTTTTTATAATTTAATATTATTTTATTGAATATTTTAATATTTTGGTATAATTAAATACCGATAAATGGGAAAAATTTTGGAAAAATTATGGAAAATTCTAAAACAGAGTGTTTTATGGAATTATGCCATTTTTAAGTTTTTATGATTAGTTTGACACTAATTTTGTGCTCATCGCGATTATAAATCGCTAATCGGATTTTTGGGGTGTTTTGTGCAAAACAAGCACATATCGTTTTTTTTCCACACTTGTGTTACATTTTCTACCATGGTTGTTTTGGGTTTACTATTGATGTGAGAAAGGTTTTTACAAAAAGAAAAGGAAAAAGGATTTGGAATATAATATATAGGTATTGTGAGAAAGAGGGAGAGTAGGTGGGGGTGCTTGACTTGGTCATTCTCTTCATTTCTGCCTCTCATTTCCTCTCTCCCTCTTCCTCTTCTCCTGCTGCTGCCGCCTCTGCCCTCTTCCTCCATCTCCAAGACACAAAAACACCATGGAAAATAACTCCAAAACCCCACTCCCATTTCACTAAAATTGTGCATAAGCTCAAGAGAAGCATTTTAGACCAAGAAAGCAAGGATTTTGGCCACTAGGGGCAACTCAAGAAAATTCTTGAGTTGCCAAATAAGGTATTTTCTGGACAATTAGCTTAGTTTTTGTATTACTTATACCCCCCTACTAGATTAGAACCGATATTGTATGATTTGGTGGACTTGGGAAAAACCTAGTTAGGATTTATGGGAAATTGAGAGTTGTGTTGTGAAATTGAGCTCAGTAGAGGCTACACAAACACCTTAGTGCTTGAATTAAGACCCAAACCTGAGATTTGAAACCCGGAATACGGATTTAGAAACCAATATCGGAAGATTTGTGGAATCCGTGAAGGTTATATGAGATCTGCTATCACCCCGAGACTCTAAAAATATTTTTGGATTGACAGTGATACATGCAGGCACCCAGGAAGCTAACCCCTGAACCCTATCCCCTACCTCCCCAACTAGGCCACAGATTTAATCTGTTTGGCCTCAATTTGCGGCTTGGGTCACACCAGTGTGGCTCGTTTTGGTTCTGTAGCTCCTACATTTGTAGACTAGACCCTGGGTATATACAAAATTGTCCAATTTGACCTAGGGTGAAGTCTGGAACCCTTTTCTTAAGTTGCTGTTTTGATTTATGTTTCCATATTTCGTATTTTGAATTATTGAATTGTGTATCTGTGTTTTTATCTCGAATACTTGGCGTTTATATGACGATATCAAGGATTGTTCGATGGTTTTAAAGGCGTACCTATAGGTTCTAACCTATAGGCCTTTAAGCGTATCGTTAAGTTTTCGTGTGCCGTTTTAGTTTCGATTTTGTTTTAATGCGATGCGATACGTGTGATATGTAGGTACCCCACGGTGATCCGAGGAGATGAAGATGATGGTAGCGACATCGACACCGAGACGCAGGATACAAGGTGAGTAGATTATATCTACAGGGGAAGTCGGATGGATGGCGTATAGCACCCCCGCAGTTCGATGCTTAGTATAGTATATAATATATATATATATATATATATATATGATAGCTTATAGTGTCGCCGATAATTGATATGTGTTAGGTGTATTATGGATAGATTAGGGTTAGAAGAAAATTAGTGTAGTTCCTAGTCGCGAACCCTAGAATAGGTTTACATCCACATGCACACACATGCTTATTGCTATACTTATACCGTGATGATGTGGATAGTGGATGACATTGGAGATGAGTCGATGAGATTGGGCATAGTGCCATGTTATCGGTGATTTGATGTGATTCGTATTTGGGATACGACATGTGGTTTTTAGCGGGCCTTTGGACGTGTGTTTCACACATGCATTCATACTTATATAGATGGTATCGATTTGTACTAGACTTAGATCAGTACCCCAGATTATGTGATATGATGATAAGGATACCAGATAATTGATGAGATAAATGTGACATTGACCCGTACCCAGCTAATTCGATGCCGTACGACGATTTACCGTACGAGCTTTATATTAATGTTAGATCCGCACTCATGACTCAAGGATGTCATATGATATACTGCATCGTACGCGATACTATTGAGGCGGGATCACCGACTATTATAATTATATTTATATATATATCGACTCAGATTTAGGTGGTTTTCATACCCCTCCTGATTGACTTCATAGTTAGATCTGTAGTTTGCATAGTAGATGTTAGACTAGACCCGAGTCATACCTATTTAAAAACCAACGAATCGGGAGTATTTTAAAGGACAAGCAAAGGGAATCTACGGATAATTTCAAAAGTCGCATCTTTTCTTAAAAACACAGTAGCCCTTATTTTACTAAAAACCCCGATTCGTCTTATTTCAAATGGCATAACTGCATGACATATACATATTGATGTAGATTCTTCACTGCTGCGTTGATTATTCGATTCCGCATATTCATGCTACTCGCATCGCATTGCATGTGTTTATTGCTATATTACAACCTTGTTGTTAGGACACTAGCACCATTATAGATGATGCGTATATTCCACGTACACTGCTTGCCGGCTCACATACTTCATCATCGATAATTGCCATGTCACTACACTGTAGTACTGTTACATTCAGGATATGACCCTTGCATGGCATACTTATGTACATACCTATTGTACACCCTTACGTGCATACATACATATTCGCACATACAAAGATGACTCTCGTTGGATTTGGAGATTTGGGAACCGCAAGATACTCTTTAATACTGATTCATTTTAAAAGAGCAGTCTCCCTCAATCTGTGTATATTACTATTCCATATTGCATGATATACTGATATGCTTACATTTCTTTTACATGTCGCATACATCATGCTTTTGATTATGCGCATTGAGATATGTTGTTTCCATGATATTTCTGGATTTGGGAACCGTGGATATTTCAAAAAATAGTATGTAATTTTTTTAAAACCCGGTTACCCATGATATGATATTTCAGTGCGTCCACCATATGTTTTCTCGGTGCTGAGAGCGACATGTGAAACCCATTTCGAGGAGCGGACGAGGCCGATTACGGGTACATGGTGGACCCGGTATGGTACCCCGGGGCGAGAACGGATCTGCTGTGTAGCTAGACGGTGTGCCTGGCAGAGGGACCACTACCTACCAGTGATTGTATTTGAGCTCGGCGGATATCCGGAGGATACCGACCGAATTTGATAGATTATATGGGCCGCCCCGGACTGACGGAGCCCGATATATGAGGATTTACATGACGATGATAGGCACAGGTTTCATGATGTTATCGAGTGTCGATGCTTGACACTCAGGTTCCATGATTTGATATGTCGCGAGTGACGCATGTGTAAGTCCACGGTAGCACCCCGGCCGTCTAACAGACGCCAAATGCGGAACAAAAACTTTTTACAAACTGGCACTATCGCGAACCGTAACCCGGATCTGCCATTAAAGCTAAACTAACAAACTACAAAGTGGGTAGAAGAGTTATACCGAATGATCCGAGTCCTTCGGTCTTCAATCATCATCCCACGCTTGTTTGCGGCTGCTCCGATCTCCTGAATGTCCAATCTTCACGTCCAGGTGGCACCACGTCGACGGATCATTAAACGGGCTCCCGCCTCTGAACCGAGGCAACTCGGTCGTCAAGATTGCTAAAAGAGACGACCAAGATGAAGTAGAGAATGAGTAGAATACTTTGTCTAGTTACGTCCAAGGTTATGGACGAACGGTTAATGAAGTTGCCTTTTGGAATCGAGTGAAATGAGAAATGAGGCTTATCTAATTTCCATGAGTCCAAAACTATATCAGTCTTTTTCTAGCAACCATGATTCCTTACCAAAGGGTGGCCGGCCACATAAAAGGAGGAGAGGGGGTGAGTGTAGGAGAGGAGTGGTGACCACAAGCAAAAGATCAAGGAAAAATATCTTAGCACAAACAAAATGCATTAATGTAATGAATGACTCATCTAAACCTAGTCATCATATAATTAATGCTAATGAATGAGTCACCATCCTTGTCATCACTTCTAGAACCTTCTAGAAGCATGACTCACCCCCATGACTCACCCAAGATGAAAAGATAAATCCGCATTTAACCGAATGTTAAATACGGCTGATAGAAAACTGAAAACTGGCAACTTCCAAAAGTGATCCTGAAACGAATATCAGGATAACCCCGTATCAGTATAAACATACCCGCATTTGTATTACGACCGAATACAAATGCATCTGAGACAAAGATATTATATCTACACAGCATAATAGTCAAATCCGGCCTAAACAAAAGCCGACCAGTATTATCTGTCCGAAAAACGACACTTGCGAAAACGCACGTGCATTTTCCGAACCCTGCCATAAACCCATACGGCCTCTATAACGTTTCGCCTGAACTTGGAAAAGTGTCTGTGGGGGACTCTAATGACTCATCAACACACTGGCACTTGGTATAACCACTAGCACGTCAGAGGTACGAGCTGTACGTAACGGTTGCCTATGTATTGATTGGAAGGGAAGCTGACGAGCGAACTCATCTATAAACCCTACTGAGCCTAACAGTGACAATGTATATACAGTCCGGTCCGTTCGTCTAAAGAGTATCGCATATCGAGTCTAGAGGGTGGATAAAGTCAGACCCCTAATAACGCGATAAATCGTGTCGGCATGAAGCCCATCACCACCTGAGAAACTACTGATCCAAATCAGTAATTCTCCACTACCTCGGCCGAGGATTCCTAGTGATGGCCACCCGTGCACTGCGCAACATCAGCCCCCAATACCGGGAGAGACGAATCCCTGACGATCCGCTCACTTGCCACCAATGTGGCTCGGGACTGTACCCAACTAAAACCTGTTTGCACAACTCCTTTGAGCGTGGTAAGATAGTAATCTAAGCACAGTGGGAACTCACACGAGACAAATGACGATCTCAGGTCGATGAACTAACCTGTACACATGTCACCAGGGAATTGCTATCCGACGATATGTATAATACCAACTAGCAGATTCCCGGCGAGTCCTGTCCGGTGTACTCATAACCTAATGAGCACCTGTATACATCTTAGGTGAACCAACTTACACCAATGGCTTGTGAGACCGGCCATCGCCCCTCGTCGGAGTCTCGACTGTATACACTAGTCTACACTGGAGTATCGATGCCCTGTCTCGAAACTCCCACGACTAGGGACACATTAAGGATGAGCTTACAGACCACAGCTCCCACGTATATGATCGCCATCAAACTGCTCGTAGTTAAGCAAGAATCCTATGGGCTCTATCATCATGCAATAGTGAACTAAAGCATGTATATGATGATAAAGAAAAACCAGATAGCAAACTATCATCTCGAGCAAGACTGTCATATCGGTATAGGTCCTGCCTCAATCATTGCAATCATGTACCTGCGATCCAATAATTGACTTTGAGGGCACTATCTCCAACAATCTCCCACTTGCACTTAAGGCTAATTATTGCGATGTCGCATACTCACAGCCCGTGTGATACCGAATATGCAACTCCTCTACTAATCAGTTTCACAAATCTAGTTTGTAAAACTCTTGTGTTCGAGAAATAGCCTCAGTGAGTGGATCCGCCCTGATGTTTCTTTCTATGTCTCTCTTAATCTCAAGTTCACGGAGAAAGACATCTCCCGAATCGAGTAATACCTGTCTTAGAATATGTCTGAATATCTGATGGGACCTAGTTCATAAATGAAATCCAAATCCAAACTTCTTAGACTTTATCGATAACTGAACATAATCAGTATCCAGCACCATGCCTCCCACAGTATCCTCTTGGACCACCTGTCCATAATACTATCCCTCATTAGAGGGAAAACTATAATTCTGACAATCACTATATCATCCATGTCACTTTTGAAGCCAGGAATGATAACCGTCTCCCGAAGGAGGCTGCCGTCATCAAATCCATAGAACATGCACCTTATGTTCTAAAACCGCTTCCTCATGTTTCTTCAGGATTGGATTAATATAAACTTATCGCATTTAGTGCAAAAACAACATCTGGTGTGGTACTTGACATCTCACGATTGACTCAATTGCCTAAGCAAGTGATCTGCCAATCATGCACTTCCCTCTCTCCTTTAGTCTCTAAGACACCTTTAGAGAGGGTGACTCTATTACCTGCAGGTACACCACCATGCCAGGAGTCAACTATTCTAAAATACTATTAGAATACTGTCAAAGTACCAACATTGAGAAACTACCCAAATCTAGATCTAATACCATAGATCTAGTAACCAGCATGTCTGATATTATATCCATATCCTGTCTGGAGAAACAACTGTGGGACGACCACAGTACAACCGATCGTAGTATAGGAATTTTACTTCCTACTCTGTGTATGTCATCCAAATACCATGACATCACACCCTACTACCCTCTTAACAGATCCATCACCTATTCTGATGAAGTCAAAATCATGACTGTCTTATTAAAATTTAAATGATCTAATCTCCGCTATATCTGCTCAAGCCTATAAATAGACATAAGCTACTTGCCTACTATGCTTCCGCTGCTCCCACTGACTACGACAACCCTCTGGCAGAATAATACATACGTACACTTCTAAAGCTAGTTTAGAACGACGC
This sequence comes from Agapanthus africanus, assembly GCA_030015575.1. Classification (NCBI taxonomy): domain Eukaryota; kingdom Viridiplantae; phylum Streptophyta; class Magnoliopsida; order Asparagales; family Amaryllidaceae; genus Agapanthus; species Agapanthus africanus. The sequence goes on from CM057344.1 coordinate 284,891,059, forward strand.
TATACTTATCCTCCTGCCACGTCTCACAGTCTGGAACAACAACAGTGTCAAGTCTGGGTAAACAAGAACCTCCCTGTCACCGTCCTTGAGAGTACCGGAGTACCTCTCGGGTGTCTGAGGTTACCCACCATATCTGCGGCGTGGCTATTGGAATGTCAAAGCTGAATGAATATATAGGTCCTATTAAATTTTCAGTAATCGTTTGTCGTTCTGGAATCTCTTCCAGTTCTACCATACTCCCACTACTGTTTTCTCAAAAAATCCATTTTATTAAAACTGTGGCGAGTCATGAACAATATCACTATTGATCTATCAGATGGTAGAAATGTCAACCTTCGTCAAAGCCAGGGTCAACCCACAAACTGCCATTACAGAAACGTGCCTTGAGTTATCCAGTGTCTGGTTTTAAGCATAAGCTGGACAACTCCCCGTACCTTAACATCGTTAAGATAAGAACCATTCTATATCCAATATAGAAACATTGGCACTTATTTAATTGGAACCGATTCAAATCATGCAGCTATCTCCAGTGCATATCAACTTAATGGAGAGAGGCTAATCAGCATTACTCAACTTAGGAACGCATCCAATTATGAGTAACCTGAAAAGGGAAACAAGTTTCTCAAAACCATTACTATCATCTGGATACCAATCATAAGAATCTACATCTTCGATCTCTTTGAAGAATCCCGATACTTGCGATACCTGGTTCTCTACTTTATTCTTATACCCACAACTTCTCAAAAACTTAGACATTGTATTTCTACAAAACACTTGTCTAAAAACTAGAGAAGTCACAAGTAAACAGAATATAGTACGAGGACCTACCCCTTTGTCCTGACGGACACTGGACAACATACAATACTCTGTATAAGTCCGCTGAGTTGAATAACTCAAAACCTTGTGCGTCGTAGGTTGAAAACTTTACCCAGGCGATTTTCTCAAATATCACCAATTACAACGAATTCCGATATAATGAAAATGATCACCAAATTCCCAATAACTTACTCCCACTCATCATCTGTAAAACCATACAGATGTGAGAATCATACCTGGTAAATACATACCCTGGAGTAAGTATCTAATCGGGAAATCAGTTTTCGATTAACAATGCACTGAAACATGAAAATGTTTCGTAGGGGTATCCTGGTATTCCTAGTAATGCCTCTTCCATAATCCAATTCATGACTTTAACCGTATATTTCTTTGACATCTCTCCAAGTCCCTTTATTTGTCTTTATTCATTACCTTTTGTACACCATCGTTAGGCTAAATGGTTTTCTTCCTTCCCTACCGTTCGGCACCAGCCTATGGTTTGGAAGAAGACTATCCAGTAAGCATAATAGGTGTACCCTCCTAAACCAAGGAGTACTCGCAATTTGAGAGAAGGTGATGATAAAAGACATCTGAATAATACCTTATTCTATTTCTCCCGAACTGGGGAAAAAGCAAAGGTGAAATAAGAGTGGCAATGAAGTACGAGGTTTGGTCGTGAATTATAACATTCGAAATTTAATTTGCCCTCTTTCTAATCCCTTTATCTTGTCTTTACATATTACCTTCTGCACACCCTACTTAAGCTAATTGGTTTTCTTCATTTCCTACCTTTCGGCACCAGCCTATGGTTTAGAATAAGACTAACCAATAAGCGTAATAGGTGTACTCTCCTAAACTAAAGAGCCCTCGCAACCTGAGAGAAGGTGATAATAAAAGACAACTGAATAAACCAATTCAATTTCTCCTGAACCTGGATCCATCCTCGAAGAAGTCCCTCCGAGTTCGTATATAACCATACGATGGATCTATCCAATGGAAGTGGAAGTCCGTAGTAATACGGGGTGTTCTGAGAAATGCAAAGGGTAAAAGAAGGAGTGGCAATGACTTATGCAACTCAGACAATCCAAAAGCCAGTATTTTAAGAAGTTTCGGTCAACTTGGTCACTGAGTCATAGTCTAGGGTCGGTCAAAGGTCGCTGCCAAAGAGAGAGAGAGAAAAGAAACACTCTGCGTGCACTCTAACCAAGATCAGAATGGTTATCACTTTATCTAATCAGGAAACCTCCCACTGTAATCTCAAATTCTCCTCCAAACCTGAAAGAAGAATTAGTCAGGATCACCCGAAGAGTAAACCAACTCATCAGTGAGAATCAAGATCCAACTATCATCGCATGATAACTTGATGGAAGCCACTCAAGTTATCACACTCCAGAAGGTATGCGCATATCTGGCAAGTTTCAGTTTCTTTAGAAACTCCCGATGTTATTTTTTCCCCATGCTCTTATAACCTTGGCGTTAGGTCAAAATATCATAAGTCACATGTCAAGTTCTATCCGTCATTATCCAAATTAATTTGAACCCACCCGCACATGCCCTTGACGAAGGGCCAAGTATGACAGAACGACTGTCCCAAACCAACGCATATATCTATGCAACAAATGAATACCAAGCAGCTACCAATCATTATGCCTTGGCGTTAGGTCAAAATACATAGCTTGAATACTACTGACCATTCATAAGAAATGACGGAGGGCTACGGCTGGTTTTTGGCGAAAAACCTTTAACGTAATGAACTTGATTTCGTTGAAGGAAACTGATAGCTTTTTCAAAAAATATAGTGGCGAAAACTTTTTGCTAAAGAGGTCACTCCTGTTGAAGGGATCTCGGCTCTTTCCTCGTGGAATGAGGTGCAGGATATTCTAACTGAATACCGCGATGCAAAGCAACTTGTAATCGACTATATTGAAGTTATTACCCTGACGTAAACTTCTACCCAAGGGGTTACTCCCGGTGAAGGGATCTCGGCCCTTGACTCGTCGAATGAGGTGCGGGATATTCTGACTGAATATCGCTATGCATAACAAAAGGAAACATCTTTGTAATAACACTTTTTAAAATTTCTTCCAACAACATCAAATATATGTTTGTTTTATCCTTGCATTGATCAGAATTAATACAGTCCCATCAATCAATCACACCAGAAAAGAACGAAAATAAAATGTACGTATATGCCATCCGCATTCGCCACTGGGTCCCGTCATCACCCGTTAGGTTACTTAACTAACGACAGAGCGGGTGTAAAACATATACAACATCTAATAGTATATCTACCAATATACAATAATCGCTCCAGGAGTGATAATATGCAACATTACAGAAAAGTAATAAGTATCACAGAACAATACAGATAATCTGGGATCCCCGGGTTTCACAGAGCCGCTACTGAAACTCGACGTTCCCCTGGTCGTGTGGATAGCCTGTGCAATGAAACCTAGAGCTCTACGGGTGCGGCAAGTTACCCGCCAAAACCTGAAGCGAGGTAGTCCCCACAACATAGTGAATGGAACACCGGGCACTTCACGGAATCCGGTAAATTGAGCACCCCTCCTTGGGTCAACCTGTACCTCTACGAGTGCGGCGAATAGTCTGCCAATTCTAGAGTAAGGTCTCTTTGCCTCTCAAGTCCATGAGATACGGACCCGTCGCCCTCCAGAACCCGGCTATCCGTGCACTCCTTCGCGGGATAAACCTAGTACAGAAATAAAAATATGTACAACGGGTACATCGACCTCAACCTGGTCGTGCCCCAAAAGAATATTATACAACAGGCAGTGACGGCAGTTCACATGTTGGACGCTCGCCCCGCAATATCAAATGTACAAATAAATCCAAACTGCACTATCATTGCACCCTGCTATCCACCACGACATATCCGCAACATCACAGCACAACACAGAACAACAACGCGAATGTCACGTTCGCAAACCCGTCTAAAAGAACTATAGCAATCAGACGCGGTTTACCGATCAAATGACATTCTCGGTCGGAGATATAATGTAAATACTGCATACTAACAAATTTAAAATTTCAATCGACTAAATTTCCCGAAGTGGGCCCCACGTACTTCTGCTGTACAGTAACAAAATCTGGGCCCAAAAGAACAGTACCAGAAACCACAAATTAACATGTAGAAACAACAGAAGAAAGATGGTCCACTAAGTCACCAATACGGCAGCGATTCCGCGGTCAAAGCAAGGCTTTGACCGCGTTTCCGCGGCGGTTTGGTCGATTTAGTGGGTTGTTTTTCTTCTGGTTCCTTAGAAAAGCCTGCTTAATTTTCTGCAATATGTAAAATAATTTTTAGACACTGTTTAAAATCGACAGAAACTTTAACCCTGAAATTTGCGGTTTTCGAAAATCCGTTCGATCGATGTTTTAAACTTTTTAGCACAAGTTAGTATAGCTTAATGGTGAGGGTCTGATACCACTGTAAGTCCATGGTAGCGCCCCGGCCGTCTAACAGACGCTAAATGGGGAACAAAATCTATTTACAAACCGGCGCTATCGCGAACCGTAACCCGGATCTGCCATTAAAGCTAAACTAACAAACTACAAAGTGGGTAGAAGAGTTATACCGAACGATCCGAGTCCTTCGGTCTTCAACCATCATCCCACGCTTGTTGCGGCTGCTCCGATCTCCTGAATCTCCAATCTTCTCGTCCAGGTGGCACCACGTCGACGGATCTTTAAACGGGCTCTCGCCTCTGAACCGAGGCAACTCGGTCGTCAAGTTTGCTAAAAGAGACGACCAAGATGAAGTAGAGAATGAGTAGAACACTTTGTCTCGTTAGGTCCAAGGCTATGGACGAACGGTTAAAGAAGTTTCCTTTTGGAATCAGGTGAAATGAGAAATGAGGCTTATCTAATTTCCATGAGTCCAAAACTATATCAATCTTTTTCTAGCAACCATGATTCCTCACCAAAGGGTGGCCGGCCACTTAAAAGGAGGAGAGGGGGTGAGTGTAGGAGAGGAGTGGTGACCACAAGCAAAAGATCAATGAAAAATATCTTAGCACAAACAAAATGCATTAATGTAATGAGTGACTCATCTAAACCTAGTCATCATATAATTAATGCTAATGAATGAGTCACCATTCTTGTCATCACTTCTAGAACCTTCTAGAAGCATGACTTACCCTCATGACTCACCCAAGAAGAAAAGATAAATCCGCATTTAACCGAATGTTAAATACGGCTGATAGAAAACTGGAAACTGGCAATTTCCAAAAGTGATCCTGAAACGAATTTCAGGATAACCCCGTATCAGTATAAACATACCCGCATTTGTATTACGACCGAATACAAATGCATGCGAGACAAAGATATTATATCTACACAGCATAATACTCGAATCCGGCTTAAACCAAAGCCGACTAGTATTATCTGCCCGAAAAACGACACGTGCAAAAACGCACGTGCATTTTCCGAACCCTGCCAAAAACCAATACGGCCTCTACAATATTTCGCTCGAACTTGGGAAAGTGTCTGTGGGGGACTCTAATGACTCATCAACACACTGGCACTTGGTATAACCACTAGCACGTCAGAGGTACGAGCTGTACGTAACGGTTGCCTATGTATTGATTGGAAGGGAAGCTAACGAGCGAACTCATCTATAAACCCTACTGAGCCTAACAGTGACAATGTTCATACAGTCCGGTCCGTTCGTCTAAAGAGTATCGCATATCGAGTCTAGGGGGGTGGATAAAGTCAGACCCCTAATAACACGATAAATCGTGTCGGCATGAAGCCCATCACCACCTGAGAAACTATTGATCCAAATCAGTAATTCTCCACTACCTCGGCCGAGGATTCCTAGTGATGGCCACCCGTGCACTGCGCGACATCAACCCCTAATACCGGGAGAGACGAATCCCCGACGATCCTCTCACTTGCCTCCAATGTGGCTCGGGACTGTACCCAAATAAAACCCGTTTGCACAACTCCTTTGAGCGTGGTAGGGTAGTAATCTAAGCACAGTGGGAACTCACACGAGACAAATGACGATCTCAGGTCGATGAACTAACCTGTACACATGTCACTAGGGAATTGCTATCCGAGGATATGTATAATTCCAACTAGCAGATTCCCGGCGAGTCCTGTCCGGTGTACTCATAACCTAATGAGCACCTGTATACATTTTAGGTGAACCAACGAACACCAATGGCTTGTGAGACCGGCCATCGCTTCTCGTCGGGGTCTCGACTGTATACACTAGTCTACTCTGGAGTATCGATACCCTGTCTCGAAACTCCCACGACTAAGGACACATTAAGGATGTGCTTACAGACCCCAGCTGTAGCGTTTTGAAAATCGTTTCGGTGAAATTTCGGAAAATCGGTAAAATAAGGGGGTTTCTGTAAAAAGTCAAAATGCAAATATCTTATTATAAAAATTAAATATACATATTCTAGATATGTAATTGCTAGTATTTGGTGTTTATTGAGCCACTGGTGAAATTTCAAATTTTCTGGAAAAAAAAATTATTTTATTATTATTTTAAGCCGTCACTAATACATTTAATTAGGGAAAATTACAAATTGGAATGAGTTGAAAAAAATTTTGTGCATCATAAAACTTTAAATAAAATTTTATCATGTCGTTTTTGAAACGAAATCGTTTGCCAAAACAGTTTAGAAAATATCGAAGAAAAAGGGTTTTTTTCGGTGAAATTAGTGTAAATGGTTGTTTGGGGTATAACATTTATCTTTTTCCCCCACACCCACACCCACACTCACTCACCCCCATCCCCATGTGGCTGAATTCAGCAGCACCCCCCCCATTTCCCCACTCCATTCCACACAAAAAAGAAAAGAAAAGAAAAGAAAAAGGGAAATGAAAGAAAGTCAAAAGGGGGTGTAGACTTTGTCTTTTTCTCCCCATTTTTTCTCCACCTCCCTCTCTCTCCTCCCCCACTCCCTTTATGGCCGAAAATTCCTGCACAAACAGCCCTCTTTCTCCCCCCCATTGTTCCATCTCTTTTGCTTCAGAAAATTCATCATATACCCATCAAAAAAATCCCAAAATCAAAATCTAGTTCTTACCCATTTTAGTGTAGCCTTAGATGCATGGATCTTGGTGCAAGGATTTCATATTGGAGGTCTAGATTTCATGTTTGATCATGGATTTGTGCGGTATAAATTTTTGTGCCCCATGGTTGTTGTTGATTTGTTGCTTATATGATTTTGTTTATAAGTGTTAAATTGGTTGTTGTGGTTTGTGTGATGAAAATTCAAGAGAAGAACTTGAATGCAAGTTAGGGTTTTGTGAAATTGGTGTATGGTTGTGTAATGTGTTTAAGCTCTTATGACATGTTAAAACAAGTTAGTAGCTAGTTGTTAATTGTTAGTTTAAAAATTGTGATAATTACACTAATTTGCTATCTAGGTTTTTGGAAATGGTTAAATAATTGGGTTTAAAATTATAATTAGTTTTTTTATGACTTCATTAACATTATTAAGTGTTGTTTAATGTCTTTAGTTCATGAAAATCCTAGCTAAATTGTTGTTTGTGCATTTTTGCTAAAATGATTGAAATTTGGGTAAAATTGCAAACTAGTTTTTTTGAACGTATATAGTTTGATGAGATTAAATTGTGGTTATAGGTTATATGACTTATTTAAGTTATTTAATAAGTATTATGGCCGCTAGAATTGTTTAAACGTCGAGTTTTGTACTAAAACGGGTAATTTTCCTTGCTAGTTTTTCGGAAAAATGGCTTTTAAAGTGAATTTGGGGTTTTTGTGAGTTTTAACCTATTTTATATTAAAATTAGTGTTCGTGAATGTGCAAATGAGTGTATTTGGGTTTTTCTCGATGGTCTGGCGTTTGTACGCCGACGTCGAGGGTTTTTAGGTTGATTTGTGGAAGCAACCATAGGTTTTGACCTATGTGAGATTCGTGTGTCGTTTTGGTCATGAGTCGGATTTTAATGCGATACGATGCGTTGTGATATGTAGGTACCCCCATGTGGACTTCGAGACGGCAAGCAAGCGCGTGGCGACGTCGGCACCGGCGAGCGAGGACCAGGTGAGTAGATTTATATCTACGGGGAGAAGTCGGGTGGATGGCGTATAGCACTCCCGCAGTCCGTGGTGGTGTATACGGATGCGTATACACACCAACAATTATTATATGTTATTTGGGATTAATAACGATGTTTAGGATGGATATTGGTTTGTTGGATTATTTTAGTGTCGCGAACCCTAGGGTAGTGTTGCATTACACATACACACATACATACTTGCATACATTCCTATTTGTATGTGCTCATGGGATTCTTTATAGTTATGTGTTCATATGGGTATGGGACTATGTGTTCACATACTGATTTGAGGATGATACTTAGGATTGAGCTGAGTCGATGAGATTTGTTTGTGGTTGTGATATCGGTGATATGGCAGGATTCGTACTTGAGGTACGTCCTGGTGTTATAGCGGATCTTGGGGCGGCGATATGGGTGAATAGTGTTATAAATAAAATGGTCGACATGTGATCGTGATATGAGGCATGATATGCTAGGATATTGATATTAGGCCGTATCGGGCGATATATACCCCTTGATGATGATATGTGCTGACGATATCGGTTTGTATGAGATTGTCGATCAGTAGTCAGATCATGAGTATATTGAGAATATTAGTATTGTAGTAGACAAAGGTCAGTACCCTAGACTATGATCTTGGATAAAGAGGATACCAGAGGAATAGTGTGAGGAATATGATATTGACCCGTACCCAGATTTGGGGATGCCGTACGACGAATTTACGTACGAGCTATATCTTGATGATTGATCCGCACTCTTGACTTGGGATGTCTGATTATAGATATGGTATCGGATATGATATTATTGAGGCGGGATCACCGACTAATATATATACAGTTATGTATATGTATCGACTCAGATGTTAGGCGGTTTCCTTACCTGTAGTCTAGCTTGTAGCTTAGCCCTTTAGTTTAGTTAGTTGTTAGATTAGATTCGGTTCCTACCTATTTCAAAGCTTACGAATCGTGAGTATTTTAAAAGACAAGTCGAGGGATTCTACGGATATTTAAAAAAAAGCGTATCTTTTCTTGAAAACACCGTAGCCCCTATTTTCAAAACCCCACGATTTGTGTTATTTCAAAAGGCACCATTGTAGAACTTATATTAGGTTAAAGCAGATTAGTTATCGTTGCGTCTAGTATTCAGCCCCCGCTCATTATTGTTGTTTGCTCCGCATCACATGCTTATATTATGCTTCATATTCTACTGTTGATATCTTGTGGTTAGGATACCAGCACCATTACCGATGATGCGTATGTACCACGTAAACTTACTTGCCGGCTCACACACATCTTCATCGGTAATTGCCATGTCATGTACACCTTAGAAAATATTATTGCTTGACATAGCCTGTTAGCTAATAGTTTAGACATGATATTAGTGTACTTGCCTTATATGTTAGTTTAGACATTGTAGTTATTACTTGCTACTTCATGCATACTATTATTCATTGTTATGCCGCATTCATGGATTCTCATACATATATTCACTTTTTACGTGCTATTGAGGTTTTGGATTCGGATTTCCATGAGATTTTCTGGATTTGGGGAAAACCGCAAAACATATACAAACTTCTTCTTTCTCTTTTTAAATAAAAAGCGCGGTTTTTACCATGATGTATGAGTCGTCCACCATGAGTTTGCTGATGGATTTCGAGACCCGATTCGAGGAGTTGGATGAACCGTTTCGGGTACATGGTGGACCCGGTAAGGTACCCCGGGGCAAGAAGCTCGTGGTTATGACGATGACCCTGGCATGGGGAGACCACCTACCGGTGATTTTACCCGACGCGTTGGATATCCGGAGGATACCGTCGTGGTCTTGAGATGGATGGTAGGGACCGGTCTGGACTGACGGCGCCCTAGATATTGATATTGAGACATTGAGATTTCGAGATGTTGAGGTACTAAGATTTGATGATACAGGCCAGTCCGGATAGCCGGAGCCTGAGGTTTTGAGACATTGAGATTTATGTTTTGTGTCCATGCTAGACACTGTTGATGTTGATTTCATTTATGATACCTCATTTTAAAAATACAAAGGAAATCTCACTAATTTATGAAAACAGTTTCTTCATTTACATGTATTCTGTTTTTATGCATTCATACCTCATTCATATGATATATTGCTACCTGAGGCATTGACACGGGCACATGAGATCACACTCGGATTAGATATTACCCTAGCCATTGTTATAGGCTGCATGTTATTCATATATTTGAGGATATATTATGATCTTTGACCTAGGTTGCGTTATTTACGCGATTTCTGTGCGTAGATGTTTTTCTATTCACGAGTTGGCAACTCACCCCCGTTGTGCCCCAGTTTCTTGCACGTTTTCCGTACAGGTTTCATTACGGCTTGCGGGCATAGTTTCCTTCGGGTGATTTGCTAGTAGGTGGGTTTACTTATATCATACCCCCATTATATAACTTGTATATTATTACTCTGTTGTATCTAGAAGTTCCATCAACCAAACATGTATTTATTTCAGAGATAAAGACCAGTGATGTTATTCTTTCGACCTTAGAGTCGCGCGTTTTATTTCTGTGGTTTTCTTGTGGTTTTGAGTTTTGATCCTCGCCGTTGGCATTGTATATTATATTGCTTGTGTGGTTATGACCGTCAATTGACGAAGAGCTAGCTTCCGCTTGGGGATGCCTTTTATTGATTTCGTATACTATTCATGTTGTATCCCGTTTGGGAGCCAGTATTTACAAAGGAGACTCTGCCGAAATTTTCGGGAAATATTGATGTTTTTTTTAAAACCGCATAATTCGGCTTATGCTATTAAAACTACTTGTTTAAATTGGTTTTCCTTCACTCTACTATTTTTCTTGGTTTGCATTTCTGGGTTTTCGGCTTACTTGGATTACGTACGCCTCGAGACGTTTCGTAGTTTAAGTGCCGGTCATGTTCCATACTTTCGGGACGTGACAAAGTTAAAGCGTTAGGTTTTACCTTCGGAGCGTAGGATGATCCTTGGTTGTTGGAATAGGTGACTAAAGTAGAGTGACGTACCGTAGGTATGTTCCGCGGCATATTTACAATACGCTACTCCACTTAAGAAGCCTTAGGATGTACATTTCTTTGCTCAGTATTATATTCATTCCGATCTAGCCTCATCAGTACCAGTTATGGTTTTGCTGCCACGATTACGGGCAGGGAGAGCTACGGCTAGAGTTGCGGTCAACATGAGCTCGTCAAGAACGACGACTGACCAGGGCATGATTCCGACGACACACGATTGCAGAGATGTGTCTTTTCATTGTGTCTTCGCGCCACGAGCGTTTGATGGATCACTGTATGAGATTACTTGGACGTGCCGATCATCACTAGAGGATTGAGCTACTGACAGAGGCCAGTCAGATTTTGATGACCGTTGGTGTATTGCTTACTCATGATGATTGAGGCACTGTTCAGCGTGCAGACGAGTGAGCCAGTTGTTGCTGCGAGTGACGAGATATCGCCCCATATGTTGGAGCTATTGCGGGACGAGTTGTACTAATAGATGCTAGAAGGTCGCTAGTCACCTGATGATGAATGACTAGGACAGGTGGTTCGTTCGCCTACCCCGATGCGAGGTCATCAGATAGATTGATTCCAGCTAGAGACGACTTCACGCGGAGACGATGAGAGTTGACAGAGATGATCGAATGTCAGAAACCTATTATTCCAAGTTTAAAGTAGTCGGAAAGACATGCAGGCAATTCTATAGTCCCTCTAGAAGAATGAAACCCTAACTCGACTTAATCACCGTGTGAAAGCCTTGGAACCTTCGGGTTTGCGGCAGTTCTGCGGCGCCATTAGTGAGGCTTGGGTTTGCCCTTCTACGGCTGGACCACTGATGCTGTGGTATGTACTCGATACTATTAAACTGTGACCAAGATGTTGAGCTCTTGGGGGATTATGAGGTTTTGACGACTCGATCGGATGGCTCGACTTAATTCGGATGCTAGGTGGTGAGATGCATTCTTGGGAGACTCCAGATACGAGGATAGTCATTGGATCTCAGTCTATGCAGCCACGACGAGACGAGTCCAGAGCAGTCGACATTAGAAAAGTGGAGTAAGAGGTTCATACGAGATCTTGATGAAACGACGTTCCACTCCGCCGACATCAGAGATGCGATACGCATGCCGAGGCATTGTGCATGGATATACCTTCCAGAAGGAGTCGCGATGAGTATGCAGCCGTTCCCGAACAAGAAATAGATATAGTAAAGGACGATGACTTCCGGACGGTTCGGCAGAGACGAAATTTGGGAGAGATCTCGATAGGACCTTTCTGGAATGAATTACGAGAAGACTAGGACCCAGGAGTGGTCATGTTGCGCACACCGGCAGGCCAGAGTTCAGGATCGTCGACAAGATATGCTATGAGTGACCCCGACAGTTGGCCAGAGATTCTTGGAGGATGTTCTTGAGCGGGACTATTCCGCCATACTTGATTTTGGTATTTTGAGCGATATATTCGCATGATTTGGTTTTGATGATTGAGTTTCATGATATCATATTCATGCGCCATGGTAGCACCTACTGAGTATTTTTGATTTCTGCACAGTGTTGCACTTGATATCGTTTTCGTGCCTTGGTTTCTCATGTTTATGATTTTATGGGTTTCATACAGTTGAGTTGATTTTGTGCGCATGTACGCACACGATTTGGTTTTTGCACTCGGTATAGTTCATATATGCTTGCAATGCAGTGATACGCATTTTGTGCACTTAGATGCACTGGACTTCGATTTCGATTTTGATGTTCGATATTTGTTTTGTGCACTATGTGCACTTGATTGGATTTTTCGCATGTTCGGTGCTTGATATTGGATTTCATGACTTCGTGCATGATGGATGCACCTGATTTGGGGTTTTTTCGCGCATGTTGGGCGCATGTTATGAGATACGATTTTGGTGCACACCAGATGAACTAAATCGAGATTCTTCGTGCGTGTCAGACGCACCTGTCCTTGCTGTCAGGAACACACGTTGCCTATGACAGATGTTGTGTGCACAACCGATGCACTTAGATGTTGTTTCTGTGCGCTTGTATGGCACGTATATGGATTTTGATTTTCGTGTGCACCAGACGCACGTAGTATTCATATGCGTATTTTGGGATTGATTTAACCTATAGAGCAGTACGGAGCAGTACGTTTTTATGATATTTGCTATGTGTTTTCGTACTTGGCAGGACTAGCCAGAGGACAGTACCTGAATATATTTGGCATTCATTTCCTTCAAATATTTACATATATAGATTCGATATTTACATGTATAGTTTCGAGTTATGTCATATTGGTTTTGCTTTGGATTTGGAATTGGTGTCTTCCCCATGACTCCGATGATTGCGGGATGCTTGACGGAGTTTTGATTTGAGTTATATGCTCATTTTCATGCGCATGCGCTGCGCTACGATTTGTTTTATGTATTTACAATTTCGCAGCCCCGACGACTTGATGGTTTTGGTTTAGACGTTTTAGTATTTCGGGGGAGTTTTACTTTAAATTCGGGGACCGATTTTTTTTAAGGGGGGAAGATTGTAGCGTTTTGAAAATCGTTTCGGTGAAATTTCGGAAAATCGGTAAAATAAGGGGGTTTTCTGTAAAAAGTCAAAATGCAAATATCTTATTATAAAAATTAAATATACATATTCTAGATATGTAATTGCTGGTATTTGGTGTTTATTGTGCCACTGGTGAAATTTCAAATTTTCTGAAAAAAAAATTATTTTATTATTATTTTAAGTCGTCACTAATATATTTAATTAGGGAAAATTACAAATTTGAATGAGTTGAAACAAATTTTGTGCATCATAAAACTTTAAATAAAATTTTATCATGTGGTTTTTGAAACGAAATCGTTTGCCAAAACGGTTTAGAAAATATCGAAGAAAAATGCTTTTTTCAGTGAAATTAGTGTAAATGGTTGTTTGGGGTATAACATTTATCTTTTTCCCCCACACCCACACCCACACTCACTCACCCCCATCCCCATGTGGCTGAATTCAGCAGCACATCCCCCCCCATTTCCCCACTCCATTCCACACAAAAAAGAAAAGAAAAGAAAAGAAAAAGGGAAATGAAAGAAAGTCAAAAGGGGGTGTAGACTTTGTCTTTTTCTCCCCATTTTTTCTCCACCTCCCTCTCTCTCCTCCCCCACTCCCTTTATGGCCGAAAATTCCTGCACAAACAGCCCTCTTTCTCCCCCCCATTGTTCCATCTCTTTTGCTTCAAAAAATTCATCATATACCCATCAAAAAAATCCCAAAATCTAAATCTAGTTCTTACCCATTTTAGTGTAGCCTTAGATGCATGGATCTTGGTGCAAGGATTTCATTTTGGAGGTCTAGATTTCATGTTTGATCATGGATTTGTTAGGTATAAATTTTTGTGCACCATGGTTGTTGTTGATTAGTTGCTTATATGATTTTGTTTATAAGTGTTAAATTGGTTGTTGTGGTTTATGTGATGAAAATTCAAGAGAAGAACTTGAATGCAAGTTAGGGTTTTATGAAATTGGTGTATGGTTGTGTAATGTGTTTAAGCTCTTATGACATGTTAAAATAAGTTAGTAGCTAGTTGTTAATTGTTAGTTTAAAAATTGTGATAATTACACTAATTTGCTATCTAGGTTTTTGGAAATGGTTAAATAATTGGCTTTAAAATTATAATTAGTTTTTTTATGACTTAATTAACATTATTAAGTGTTGTTTAATGTCTTTAGTTCATGAAAATCCTGGCTAAATTGTTGTTTGTGCATTTTTGCTAAAATGGTTGAAATTTGGGTAAAATTGCAAACTAGTTTTTTTGAACGTATATAGTTTGATGAGATTAAAATGTGGTTATAGGTTATATGACTTATTTAAGTTATTTAATAAGTATTATGGCCGCTAGAATTGTTTAAACGTCGAGTTTTGTACGAAAACGGGTAATTTTGCTTGCTAGTTTTTCGGAAAAACGGCTTTTAAAGTGAATTTGTGGTTTTTGTGAGTTTTAACCTATTTTATATTAAAATTAGTGTTCGTGAATGTGCAAATGAGTGTATTTGGATTTTTCTCGATGGTCTGGCGTTTGTACGCCGACGTCGAGGGTTTTTGGATTGATTTGTGGAAGCAACCATAGGTTTTGACCTATGTGAGATTCGTGTGTCGTTTTGGTCATGAGTCGGATTTTAATGCGATACGATGCGTTGTGATATGTAGGTACCCCCATGTGGACTTCGAGACGGCAAGAAAGCGCGTGGCGACGTCGGCACCGGCGAGCGAGGACCAGGTGAGTAGATTTATATCTACGGGGAGAAGTCGGGTGGATGGCGTATAGCACCCCCACAGTCCGTGGTGGTGTATACGGATGCGTATACACACCAACAATTATTATATGTTATTCGGGATTAATAACGATGTTTAGGATGGATATTGGTTTGTTGGATTATTTTAGTGTCGCGGACCCTAGGGTAGTGTTGCATTACACATACACACATACATACTTGCATACATTCCTATTTATATGTGCTCATGGGATTCTTTATAGTTATGTGTTCACATGGGTATGGGACTATGTGTTCACATACGGATTTGAGGATGATACTTGGGATTGAGCTGAGTCGATGAGATTTGTTTGTGGTTGTGATATCGGTGATATGGCAGGATTCGTACTTGAGGTACGTCCTGGTGTTATAGCGGATCTTGGGGCGGCGATACAGGTGAATAGTGTTATAAATAAAATGGTCGACATGTGATCGTGATATGAGGCATGATATGCTAGGATATTGATATTAGGCCGTATCGGGCGATGTATACCCCTTGATGATGATATGTGCTGACGATATCGGTTTGTACGAGATTGTCGATCAGTAGTCAGATCATGAGTATATTGACGATATTAGTATTGTACTAGACATAGGTCAGTACCCTAGACTATGATCTTGGATAAAGAGGATACCAGAGGAATAGTGTGAGGAATATGATATTGACCCGTACCCAGATTTGGGGATGCCGTACGACGAATTTACGTACGAGCTATATCTTGATGATTGATCCGCACTCTTGACTTGGGATTTCTGATTATAGATATGGTATCGGATATGATATTATTGAAACGGGATCACCGACTAATATATATACAGTCATGTATATGTATCGACTCAGATGTTAGGCGGTTTCCTTACCTGTAGTCCAGCTTGTAGCTTAGCCCTTTAGTTCAGTTAGTTGTTAGATTAGATTCGGTTCCTACCTATTTCAAAGCTTACGAATCGTGCGTATTTTAAAAGACAAGTCAAGGGATTCTACGGATATTTCAAAAAAAAAACGTATCTTTTCTTAAAAACACCGTAGCCCCTATTTTCAAAACCCCACGATTTGTGTTATTTCAAAAGGCACCATTGTAGGACTTATATTAGGTTAAAGCAGATTAGTTATCGTTGCGTCTAGTATTCAGCTCCCGCTCATTATTGTTGTTTGCTCCGCATCACATGCTTATATTGTGCTTCATATTCTACTGTTGATATCTTGTGGTTAGGACACCAGCACCATTACCGATGATGCGTATGTACCACGTAAACTTACTTGCCGGCTCACACACATCTTCATCGGTAATTGCCATGTCATGTACACCTTAGAAAATATTATTGCTTGACATAGCCTGTTAGCTAATAGTTTAGACATGATATTACTGTACTTGCCTTATATGTTAGTTTAGACATTGTAGTTATTACCTGCTACTTCATGCATACTATTATTCATTGTTATGCCGCATTCATGGATTCTCATACATATATTCACTTTTTACGTGCTATTGAGGTTTTGGATTCGGATTTCTATGAGATTTTCTGGATTTGGGGAAAACCGCAAAACATATACAAACTTCTTCTTTCTCTTTTTAAATAAAAAACGCGGTTTTTCCCATGATGTATGAGTCGTCCACGATGAGTTTGCTGATGGATTTCGAGACCCGATTCGAGGAGTTGGATGAACCGTTTTGGGTACATGGTGGACCCGGTAAGGTACCCCGGGGCAAGAATCTCGTGTTGATGACGATGAGCCTGGCAGGGGGAGACTACCTACCGGTGATTTTACCCGACGCGTCGGATATCCGGATGATACCGTCGTGGTCTTGAGATGGATGGTAGGGGCCGGTCTGGATTGACGGCGCCCTAGATATTGAGATTGAGACATTGAGATTTCGAGATGTTGAGGTACTGTGATTTGATGATACAGGCCAGTCCGGATAGCCGGAGCCTGAGGTTTTGAGACATTGAGATTTATGTTTTGTGTCCATGCTAGACACTGTCGATGTTGATTTCATTTATGATACCTCATTTTAAAAATACAAAGGAAATCTCACTAATTTATGAAAACAGTTTCTTCATTTACATGTATTCTGTTTTCATGCATTCATACCTCATTCATATGATATATTGCTACCTGAGGCACTGACACGGGCACATGAGATCACACTCGGATTAGATATTACCCTAGCCATTGTTATAGGCTGCATGTTATTCATATATTTGAGGATATATTATGATCTTTGACCTAGGTTGCGTTATTTATGCGATTTCTGTGCATAGATGTTTTTCTATTCACGAGTTGGCAACTCACCCCCGTTGTGCCCCAGTTTCTTGCAGGTTTGCCGTACAGGTTTCATTACGGCTTGCGGGCATAGTTTCCTTCGGGTGATTTGCTAGTAGGTGGGTTTACTTGTATCGTACCCCCCATTATATAACTTGTATATTATTACTCTGTTGTATCTAGAAGTTCCATCAACCAAACATGTATTTATTTCAGAGACAGAGACCAGTGATGTTATTCTTTCAACCTTAGAGTCGCGCGTTTTATTTCTGTGGTTTTCTTGTGGTTTTGAGTTTTGATCCTCGCCGTTGGCGTTGTATATTATATTGCTTGTGTGGTTATGACCGTCAATTAACGAAGAGCTAGCTCCCGCTTGGGGATGCCTTTTATTGATTTCGTATACTATTCATGTTGTATCCCGTTTGGGAGCCAGTATTTACAAAGGAGACTCTGCCGAAATTTTCGGGAAATATTGATGTTTTTTTTAAAACCGCATAATTCGGCTTATGCTATTAAAACTACTTGTTTAAATTGGTTTTCCTTCACTCTACTACTTTTCTTAGTTTGAATTTCTGGGTTTTCGGCTTACTTGGATTACGTACGCCTCGAGACGTTTCGTAGTTTAAGTGCCGGTCATGTTCCATACTTTCAGGACGTGACACCAGCTCCAACGTATATGATCGCCATCATACTGCTGGTAGTCAAGCAAGAATCCTATGGGCTCTATCATCATGCAATAGTGAACTAAAACATGTATACGATGATAATGACAAACCATATAGCAAACTATCATCTCGAGCAAGACTGTCATATCGGTATAGGTCCTGCCTCAATCATTGATATCACGTACCTGCGATCCAATAATTGACTTTGAGGGCACTATCTCCAACAGCATGTTGATTTATATCCTCATATTTCCATGCATATGTTTTATGATATTTACATGCATGATGTTTATTGTCATTGGGTGACACATGGGCGATTTCCACATACGTATATTGACATTGATGGCATTGATTACCTAGTTGGATGATATCCACATACTTATTGACTTCATGATATAGTCGACATTGATCATACCTCATATTTACGATATGTTATTACCTAAGGCACTGGCACGAGTACTTGGCACTACATACATGTTTAGATGTTTCATTGCCACCTTATCATGCTCCAGGCTTATTCATTTGAGGTTTATATATATATCTGATCGTATTGACCTAGGATTGTGTCATACATATGATTTCTGCTCGGTGATGTTTTCTATTCACGAGTTGGCAACTCACCCCCGTTGTGCCGCAGTTCTTGCAGGTTTTGCCGTACAGGTTTCATTGCGGTTTTTCTGGCACATTGCTTCCTTTCTGGGTGATTGCATTGGTAGGTGGGTTCACTCGCATCGTGACCACCATTTTATTATTTTATTCAGTTGTATCTAGTAATGCCATCAACCAAAACTTATATATTGTTTCAGACTTAGTAACCTGTTATGTATTATTTCGACCATAGAGTCGCGCGCGTTGTGGTATTATAGTTTTCATGTTGATTTTTAGTTTCTTTTGAGTTTTGATCCTCGTCCTTCGGCGTTGTATATTATATTGCTTGTGTGGTTGTGACCGTCGATTGACGAAGAGCTAGCTCCAGCTTGGGGATGCCTTTTATCATTATGCATATATTATTCTTGTTGTACCCCGTTTAGGGCCAGTATTTACAAAGGAAACTCTGCCGAAATTTTCAGAAAAGATATTAAGGATTTAAAATGCATATTCGGGTTTCCTATTTTAAAAACCTTGTTTTAAAAACTTGTTTTCTTCACTTCATAAAACTATTTCCTTTATTTATCACTTAAAAATGGTTTTAAATTTCTGCGTTTTGGCTTACTTGGATTAGATGGGGTCCTATAGACTTCATATAATTCAAGTGCCAATCACGGGCTTTTTCGGGTCGTGACACTCATTTTTGGGAAAGATTAAAAATATGAAAGTGGTTTGGATAGCTTAATTAAGCTTTTGAATGATGTTTGAAATCGCTAGAATTGTTAAATTTCTAGAGTTGTGCTAAATTGAGGGAAAAGGATAAACACTGCTTACTAGATTTCGTTAACTTTTAGGCGTGGGTTTCTTTTGACGTTGCGACGTTATTTATATTGAGACCATGTTTATTATTGTGTTTTGAATGCGCGATCGGGACGATCGGAATCTAGACTAGGCGTTTCGTAGTTTAGCGACCCTAGTTAGGGTTTTTGGCCGATGTCGTGCGCGATAGATACGCTAAATGCGCAGTGTAATTTTCTGGCCGTTTTCATTGCGTTTCGTTGTCTTTTCGTCGATATATGATATTTCGCTTATGTGATATGTTTGTGAAATTTTAGGTTCGCAGGCGGGGACTTCGGACGCTAGGACAAAAGGGAAAACAGGTGGTAGGCTTCACTTAGCCAGGAGCGTTGGTGTGTAGATTTAATATCTACATGGGAATCGCCCGCATGGCGTTATGCGTCTGGGCTACATCAAATGATATGACCTTTAGTGTTTAGTATATGGACTTGTTCGTGCATGTGTTTTTCGTTGTATATCTTATTTACCTATTGTATTTGGATATAGTTTTAATGAGACACAACACTATTATTGACGGTTCATGTTAGACGAGCACTGATTATATGCCACTCACACCGTCAATAATTTTCATGACACGCACAACACCTATACATATGTGATATTGGATTTCTTAGGGACATTGAGACATGATCCTTATTTTCATTGTGCATATGACATATAGCATACCTGTATATCTACGTGCTTACACATATGCCCTGACATACTTACATGCTAGTTACATATATAATTATAGGATAGTGTACCTTTAGTGATAGGTATATACATATATGAGACATAGCTACATATACATCTGGCATACATACATATACCTGGAGGGTATTATGGATAGGTATAGAGACATACCTTGCTACAGATACTTTTACATCATACTTAATTACATATGGACACACATATCTTGCTATACTGACATGGTTACACTTACCTTGTTATAGCTACATGTTCACCTGTATATGATGTTGCATCTGATTTCGGAGAAATCAGGAACCGCATGATATATTTAATAACTTGTTGCAGTTAAATAGCGGTTTTCTTTTATATGCTCATATTATTGTTTCATATTTGCATATATTACATCCATGGATTTCATATGATGTCTCTGATACTTTTACTCCTGTATATATAACAGTGGAATGGGGACGCTGTTATATATGCCTTTACACTAATATTAGTGGAATGGGACACTAATATATGTGTATTGATTCATGCATTTATACTTATTCATTACTTGATGTTTTCTGGATTTGAGGACTGTGCTTGTTTCATGAAATTATGCAAGTATTCATATTCTTTACTTGATATTTGGATGCATCCACTCAGAGATTTGTTTTAAACCGATACGGGATCGAGAGTGTCGATGTTGGGGCACTTAAGATTCGGAGGACGTATATACCGATACGTGCAACACAAGTGTCGAGGTGAGACACTTGGGTTTCAAGGAACGTATAGAAATTGAGAAAGACCGATACGTGGATCACGGGTGTCGATACCGGACACTTACGAATCGAGGAACGTATGGATTTGAGTATTTCTGTGTCGATGCTTGACACTTGTTTCATGATGTTTTTGGGTGTCGATTTTGGACACTCACTTTATATGAAACTTACTGGATTCAGGATATATGAGATTCACTTGATATTGGATACAGGATATATGAGATTTATTTGATATTATACATTCAGGATTTGTGAGACTTACATGATATGAGAGCCAATTTGGGGGCTGATTTGAGGAATTGGGATTTGGATTGTCTTGATGGACTTTGGTCCTACCACGATTTCAGGATTCCGTGAAAATGATATGTTTCATTCCATACTCTACATTTATTGTTTATGCACCGCTTCATGTATTAGTTGTACGTGCTAGAGTACCTTTCATGACGGTTGCATATATACATTGTCATATCATCGCTTCATGTATTAGTTGTACCTGATAGAATACCTTACATGATTGTTGCATACATATTGTCATATTACTGCTTCATGTATTATTGATATTTGCTAGTGTACCTTTCATGACTATTGCGCACATATGACTTTTATTGCTATTAGTTGCTTATGTTAGATTTGCGTTGTACGTACATATTTACGATTACCTGCATATGTTATTTACTATTCACGAGTTGGCAACTCACCCTCGTTGTGCCACAGGGTTTTGCAGGTTGTTTCCCCAGAGTAGTCGAGGCAGGCTATTCATCTATCTTATCATCTTTTGCCGCGGATACCGCATCAGCTCACAGTGTGCAGTTTGCTTAGGTGGGTTTTATGGTTATTCGTTGTTTTATTATATATTCGTTGTATCCATGTACTCTCCATCTACCATGATCTTGTATGACTTAGAGACTTGATGTGAGGACGATATTGTATATTTTGGGGACTTGGATGTCTTTTATGTAGTTTACTTATATCGTCTTTTATTTCTTCGCTACGGCGTCGTATATCTGTTGGGGTGGTTGTTTTCCGCCGTTGGGCGTGGATTTGCTCCCGTTGGGGATGCTTTACTTTATATTTATATTGTACCCATTTTTGGGGTTAGTTTTTACAAAGGAGGTGCTGCCGAAATTTTCAAGAAAGTAAATTGGACTTAAAAAATTTATACTTGTGATTTTCAAAAGTTTAAACAATTTTTCTTATCTTTTCTTGCCTTTTAATGGTTTAGATTTCTGGGTTTTGGCTTTCTTTTACTGCGTTACGCCTGTAGACATTGCGTAGAATTAGGGCCGTCACGTGCCAAATTTCGGGTCTGTTACATGGGCTACAGATAGGTAGAGAACTCAGAATGGTTGATATGTTTCAAGAGTTGGGAATGGTGCAAGTGTTCCAGCCAAATATTTTGGCAGTTATCACCGTGTATTACCAAATACTTTGATTCTGAACGAATGTTATTAGATACTGAACCTGATATACAACATCATATCGGTCTTTTTATTAAGTAAAGAAGGATATAATTTTGTATTGTTGGATAATGTTTTGAACATTTCCTATATCAAGAGTTAATCGGTTCTGGCACGTTATCTAAAAGCATATAAGTTCTAAATCAACCCACAGTTCTTAACGTACAGAACACACACAAGAGGAAGTGTTCAGAAAAGCACGAATCCTTCTTGAGGCATTGTAGACTAGGTCATATCAATGCGACCCAACTAGCTAAGTTACATAGAGATGCATATTTAAATCAGTTTGAATTTACATGTGAAACTTACCAGTCATGTCTCAAAGATAAGATTACCATAGCTCCGTTTATTGGAAACAGAGAAAGAGTTAGTGAACTCTTAGGATTGATACATGAGGGTGTATGTAGGTCCCCTGTCTACACACTCAAGGACTGGTTCTTTTTGTACTTCATTACATTCACTGATGATCTCTCAAGATTCGGACATATGTTCCTGTTGAAACACAAGTCTAAATCTTTTGAGATATTCAAAGAATATAAGTCAGATGTAGAGAACTAAAATGGGTATAAGTATTATGTCTTTTGATGAGATCAGGGAGGAGAATACTTTAGCACAGAATTCCTGGACTATTCTAAAGGAGAATGAGATTCTCTCTCAACATTAATCTTCTGTATATACCACAGCACGTTGGTAT
This sequence comes from Agapanthus africanus, assembly GCA_030015575.1. Classification (NCBI taxonomy): domain Eukaryota; kingdom Viridiplantae; phylum Streptophyta; class Magnoliopsida; order Asparagales; family Amaryllidaceae; genus Agapanthus; species Agapanthus africanus. The sequence goes on from CM057344.1 coordinate 284,914,204, forward strand.
ATCGGGGCGGAGCAATTGCATCCTATGTGATATGGTGTGCTTTATGATGAGTACTGCTGAGTTGCCTATTTCTTTTTGCGAGTTATGCACTTGTGAAGCTGCATACCTATTAAATAGGGTTCCAACCAAATCAGGTGCCTACCACTCCATATGAGATATTGTATGGGAAGAGCCTATATCTTAAGGATGTTAAAATTTAGGGTTGTCCGGCCTATGTCTAAAAGCAAAATCCGGACAAGCTCGAGGCATGGTCAGTTCTGTGGAAGTTTGTTGGATATCCTAATCATTCGCAAGGGAATATCTTCTACCACATTGAGGAGAAAAAGGTGTTTTGTTTCTCAGCTTGCCACCATTGGGAAAGGGAATTTCTTGTGAAGAAATTAGTGGTCATGAGGTAGAACTGGAAGGAGTTCCAGCTATACAAACTGCAGCTGATGATTTGGTAGAACCGGAGTATTCAATAGCACCCGACGAACCTCAGCCTCTCCGCCGATCTGGTTGGGTTCCTCACCAACCTGAGAGATACTTCGGTTTTCTCTATGACAGTGGGAGCGAGGATTTCATCAGAAGATGATGACCCAACTAGTTTCGAGCAGGCCATCAGGAGTGGGGACTCTATGAGAATGGCTGGATGCTATGCGATCTGAGCTGGAATCTATATACACCAACAAAGTATGGACTTTGGTTGCTGTATTTGAAGGGTTAAATCCCCACCAGGCGCAATTATATCTTGAGAAGATTACTTTGTGTACATGGAAAAGTTGTGACTTTCAAAGCTAAGACTTGTTGCAAAAGGTTCTCGTCATCCACCAGGTGTGGATTATGATGAAACCTTCTCTAGTCCCTATACTTAAGTCCATCCAGATCCTACTTGCCATTGCTACATACCATAACTGCGTTATCTGGCGGTTGGGTGTCATGACTGCTTTTCTAAATAATGATTTAGAAGAGAGCGTCTATAAGTACACAGCCAGAGGGCTTCGTAGACAGTGGGAGCAGCGGAAACGTGTGCAAGTTGCCTTATAGGATGAAACAGGCATCGTGGAGTTCGAACATTTGTTTTGATATGATAGTCAAAGTTTTTGACTTCATCAAAATAGTAGATAAACCTTGTATATACAAAAAGGTAATAGGGAGTATGGTGGTGATCCTTGTATTGTATGTTGATGACATACTCTTGATAGGAAAAGAGTTTCCTATGCTATGCTCGGTCAATCTCGTCTTATCACATAGATTCTCCATATAGATTCAAAGGTGATACCTCCTTAATTCGGGGTTTTGGATCTATGAGATTGATCTAAATGGATGTTAGGATTCTCACTAGGTATAGTCAGATGGTATCAATCGATCCTGGGGAGAATCACTAGATACCATCCACGGTGGTAAAGACGACTGAATGTAAGTCACAGGCATTGTCTTTACCCTCAGTGGAAGGATGGTATGTTGGAAGAGTTCCAAGCTAGATGCCGTGGTAAACTAGACGATAAAGGCTGGATACATTGCTACCAAGGATGCTACCTAAGAGGTAGTCTTGATGTATATAAGTTCATGAGATAAACTTCGTTCCTACCATTGTGTGACAATGGAGTTGTGGCTTTGGCCTACGAACCCCTGTCCTATCAGTGATCCAGACATATTCTTAGGGAGTATCACCTGATCATGGAGATGGTTGATCTCTAGGGAGATCGAGGTTAGGAGAGTAGACTACAGAGGACAACATAGCGGATCCACTCACAAAGGCCTTTTCCTAAAAGAGACTTTTTTGGGATGGTTGAGTATGAGATACTTCAACCACTGCTGATTGTTGGGTATGAGATACTACAATAGATGACCCTAGTGCAAGTGGTAGATTGTTAGTTATATGTATGCCCTAGAAGCCATTACTGTACATAAGATGTATATTTTAGTGGATGATTGGAAATATATATGGAGGACTTTCTTGCTCGACATGATTGTATGCTATCTGGTTGCTCTTTATCTTAATATGTACGTTGATTGTCTCTATGTTACATGTTGATAAAGCCCTTAGGATGAGTACTTGACTACCAGGACTATGATGCAGATCATACTAGTGGGGACAGTGTAGTCGGTAAGTACATCCTTCAAATGTTCCTAGTCGAGGGTGTATCGAGACAGGGCATCGATATACCAGAGTAGACTAGCGTATAACTTCTATACCCATGTAGATGGGCGATGGATGATCCCATATCCATTGGTGTTTGACATCAGAGACAGTATACGGGTGCTCAGTGGAGTCTGGATACACTGAACGGACTCACCGAGAACTCCCAGATGGTATTATACCTAACGTCAGATGGCAGTTCTCTGGTGACACTGGAACAGGTTAGTCTGTTAACCCGAGATCGTCATAGAGTCTTGTGTGATTCCCACTGTGCTTTGATTTCCACCTTACTACGTTCAAGGGAACGTGCAAAACGGTGACTTTTAGGGACAGCCCCGAGTCACATGGAGGCAATGAGCGATAGGAGGGGTTTCGTCTCTCCCGGTATTGGGAGTTGATGTTGTGCTGTTCTCGATTGTCTATAACAGGAACTCCTTGGCCAAGGCTTCTTCAGAGATATATTGATAAGTGTTATCAGTAGTTTCTTGACCCGTTATGAGCCTCATATCGACACGACTTATCGAGTTTCTGCGGTCTGACGTTTACCACCCCAAGAAGAGATATGCGACATATCAGACGAAGTGACCGGACTGTACGGTAGTGTTACTGATTGGATTCGCAGGAGTGTGAGCAGGCCTGCTTGGTGGTCTTCTCATCGCTCAATACCCGTGTGGCCGTTACGCTTAGCAGACCGCTTGCGGCTTGTGGGTGTTTGATATGATCATCACCTACTGCCGACGGATTGACGAGTCTTTAGAGTCCTACACAGGGGTTTCCTGGCACAAGCGAAACGGAGTAGGAGCACAGATGTGATTTGTGCAGGACTGAGATTGATACGATATGAGATACTATATTCTATTCTCGCGATATATGATATCGGTTGGTTATATATGTTATAGCAGGATTATCAGATCAATTGTTGATTCGATAAGTTGATTCATGTGATATTAGTCGGTTATATGTGATATAGCCGGATTATTAAATCAAAAGTTGATTTTATAATCTAATGTATAAGTATATATTTGATATATTATATTACATTAACTAGTATTAGCTCACTTATGATTTCTTTTCTCACTTTGGATACATTAATGTATATGTGATATATGTTTAATGTATCAAGCTAGGTTACAAATGCAACTAGGTTAATGAGGGTTGAACCATGCTAGGGTTAAGATTAGGGTTTTGTATTTATCATTAAGTTATTCAAAATTGTGGATTTTATCATGGTTGATATTTGTTGAAAGCTTGTAGAAGCTTGTAGAAGCTTGTAGACATCTTTAACTTTGTCCACTCTTTTGTCTAGTTTAGGATATTTTTTTAACCCAACCCTTTAACCCATGACCATGGTTAACTATCTACAAGGGTTAAGCATAACATGCTTAACCCTTGGTTACATTTTTAACCTCAACAATAATTCATTCTCTTGATAATTCTTCATCTTCTTCATGAGCTCAAAGAGAAAAGTGTTTTCTAGGGTTTGAGTTTGTGATGAAAACTTGTGAGAATGTAAAATCTAAAGTGAGCCCACTTCCTACTTTATCATCCTCTACTAATTTCCATTTATTATAGGTTGCTTGCTTCACTAATTTCACAATTAGTGAAGAGATAGCTTGGGTTAGTGTCTCCTCGACGTAGATCATCTTCGGCCTCGAAGATATCGAAGCAAGCATGTTTGTTTCTTCATTGGAGCTTCTCTAGAGTCCGGAGTTCACGATCGCAGCGAAGGGACTACTACACGGAGCTATTGAAGTGAAGGAATGGTCTACAAAGATTGTATTCCTTGCTCACTTAGAATGTAAAGTGTTTACATATGTTATTCCGTCGATTTCTAGTATACGATTCTTAGTTAGGGTTAGCTAAAATGGCAAAAATCTGAATTTGGTATGGACGATGCTTCCCGAAACCTTGATGCCGTCTTAGGTAACCCTGTAGTGGTATCGGAGACATGCTTGAAATTTTGACGGATTTTGTTAGGATTACGAAACCGAAATACTCCGAAACTTGAAACCAAAAAATGAAGTTTCTGTCGTTTTTAAAAGTTGTTCAAAAGAGTTTTAAACAAGTACAGAATGATGTATAAAATATATCAAGAACACTGTGAAAATTTCAAGGGGTTTCAAGATATTTTGGCCGGCCACCTACCCCCTGATCTCGGCCAAAACCGAGCCCCCCTTGAAAATTTTTGTGTGTTCCAGTGACTTGGTTTTGGTGTTTTATGTGTTGTTTGTTTTTGCTAATTCTGCATGTGTTGTGAACTTACACTATAAGAAATTCGGAGTGTTTCGTATTCGTAGTTTTAACATTTTTTCGGGTTATTCACATATTTTCTAGGCGAAGTTAAAAAGTTCGATCGAATGTCAAAAACCCATTTTTCCAAGTTTAACGTATTCGAAAAAACATGCAAGTATGTCTATGAACCCTCTAGATGAATGAAACCATAACTCGAATTTTTTTTTATCGTGGAACCGCAATCGTACCCTAGGGTTTGTCGTAGTTCCGTGGCGACATGAGTGAGGCTTGGGTTTGCCCTTCTACGGCTGGTGCATAGGTACTGTGGCATATTCTGAGTATTATTAAAACTGTGCACAAGTGTTGAGCTGTTGGAAAATTGTGGGACTTTGATGAATCGATCAAAAAGTTTAACGTCTTCCGGATACTATGTGATGGGATACAATATTTGGAATCCGCAAGTAGTTATGAGATAACTAGTTTGAATGTTATAAATCTAGCAATTTATTCTCATTTGATCGGTTGCCACAGGATTTTGATGTGATCAAAAGTCCGTCGCAATCACGTAGTGTACGCGGATACTCGCCGGGTAAACTTAATAGATAGCCATGCCTCATAGCCTCGACCAAGTGATTGTAGAAGAACCCCGACTCCAAAAGCATCTGTTCGGGTGCTCGCGGCAGCGGTGTTCCGCCTTAGTGCACTTCGTCGACAGTATCGGGGGGTGCGGCCGTCTACTAAAGTTTCCGACAAGCATTCAATCAGGATGTCGGGAATCTTGTTGAATTGCCCGACTTGTTATTGAAAAGTGTTTTCGGTATCGAGACTAAAATGTGCGGTTTATAATTGTTAGGCATGTGATGTCTAAGGAATTCATTTGGTTAGGCATGTGATATCTAAGGAGGTTGCGTATTCCAACTGTTATAGTTTTTCACTTTCTTTTCTCCGACCGTAAGTGTAATATGTGGTGTATCGCCGGTTTCATTGCTATACGTCAACGACAAGTGGGATATGCATATTTAGTTACGTTGATGACATGTGATGTTATGTGTTGCTGTTGATATGTTATATTGAATCGACGTGTTTGAATAGCCGGGGGTTTTATATGAGATAAGAGTTTTTCATTTTCATTCATGTAAAATTCATTGTATGTAATATTCTTTTATTGGGGCACTTCCAGGTCGAGGATGATGTCACCATTGTATATTATTTACTTTTCCGCATTAGGATAGACCCAAGGCAGGGAGCACAAGTAACCGGGTTCTAGGGTCCAGTGGGAGACCATCTCGAGGAGTTGAGACCGGGTCTCCTAACTCTAGAATTGGTAGGGTTATTTGCCTCTCTCGTAGGGGTCTAGGGGTGTGGGATTGGCTATTCATCACGACCGTAGAATCCATGTTTTATACATGCTTAAAATAAAACCCGTAAATCCTAGTATATCCAATATTTCATATGTTTTTATTCTGCTGCGATATTCTGTCATGCGATCATTGATTATATTCTGAGACGAATGCTTATATTATATATATATATAAATATATATATATATATATTATATAATGTTGCTTTCGTTTCGTATGTGATGCTTGGGAAGCATGATAAATGGGACTTCATTAATGAGATTAATGAAATAAAAGAAACCTAAAAGATGTTGTATAAACTTGTCTCGAAAACTGGTAGCTCTAGTTCTTGCTTTGCATAGCGGTATTCCTTGTAGAATACCCAGCGCCTTATTCGATAAGGAAAGAGCCGAGATCCCATAACCGGGAGTGACCTCTTTAGCGAAAATAGCAGATGCTATAACCCTCGGTTTGTCTTTTGATTGGTTTTATAGTTTTTGTTTTGCATAGTGGTATTTGTGAAATATCCTGCACCTTATTCGATAAGGAAAGAGCCGAGATCCCTTCACCGGGAGTGACCTCTTAAGCAAAACTAGTAAAAGCCTCAAAAACACTCCTTTTCAAAATCACTCGATTCTACAACGAGATCAACATCATTACGGAAAAGGTTTTCTTAAAAACCTGTCGTAGCCCTCCGTCATTTCAAATAAGTACTACTTAGAATTCGTGCTGCGGTAGTTTGGCATGCGTCAAGGCGTAGTGTACGGTAGTTAACTTGTGCTTATCTGCAAGCATATGATGCGATTGGATTATTCTAGTGATGCGACTTTGTAGACTATGTTAAGGGTCGTGCGGGTGGGTTTAATTCAATCAACAAATGTACGGGTTGAACTTGACTAGTACTTATGATTTGTTGGCTATGTTAAGGTCATATAGCTGCTAGGGGAAAAATATTATCCGGAATTTCAAGTGTTGAAATTTGCGATGAGATTGCAAACATCCTATGAGATAGTTGGATCCCGATACCCACTGCGAGTAAGAGTTACTCCTGGGAGAGATTTACATATTATAATTAGCCGATCAAGTAGGTGTCTAGAAAGGTGTTAACAGGGTTACGCCCCTAGAAAAAACGAGGTTTATTTTAATTAGGTCCGTGCAAAAACACAGGGAACCTCCCTCAAAGTACTGGCACCGGCCTGGCTGAAAGATTGGCGAACTTGTAGGGTGTAATTAATCCTGGCTAGTCTTTCCTTTTATGGTTTGAAGGATGATTTGACTAAAACAGTGGGAGCCATCCTGATTAGATAAATTAATAACCAATCTAATCTTGTAAGAGCATACGCAGAGTGTTTTCTTCACTCTCTCTCCAGGTAGCGACCATGTCACGCCTTAACCAAGATAATAATATGGATGTATTGACCGAACCCGCTTGTTATACCGAGCTGGGGAACGTTGGTCTCGCTCCAACTTATAATTGTTATAAGACCGAGCAGGAAATAGGGGATTACCAGAATTCCCTTGCCGGCCAAACGACGAAAGTACATGATGACGCATCTTCTTCGGGTGTGTTCATTACAAAGAACTGTTTCTCAGTTTCCTTTACGTCCTGGGAATGAGATACCAGATCTGGATCCTACATATGTAATCTGTTACATTGGCTACAGATAGGTAGAGAACTGGGAATGGGTGATAAGTTTCAAGAGTTGGAAACTGTGTAAGTGTTGCAGCCAAGTATGTTGGCAGTTATCACCCTGTATTACCAAATACATTGATTCTGAACGAATGTTATTAAATACAGAACCCGATATACAACATCATATCAGTCTCTTTATTAAGTAAAGAAGGATATAGTTTTGTATTGTTGGATAATCTTTTGAACATTTCCTATATCAAGAGTTGATCGGTTCAGGCACGTTATCTAAAAGCATATACGTTCTAAATCAAACCACAGTTCTTAACGTACAGAACACACAAAAGAGGAAGAGATCAGAAAAGAACAAATCCTTCTTGAGGCATTGTAGAGTAGGTCTTATCAATGCGACCCGACTTGCTAAGTTATATAAAGATGCATATTTAAATCAGTTTGAATTTACATGTGAAACTTTCCAGTCTTGTCTCAAAGATAAGATGACCATAGCTCCATTTATTAGAAACAGAGAAAGAGTTAGTCAACTCTTGGGATTGATACATGATGATGTATGTAAGTCCCTTGTCTACACATGCCAGGACTGGTTCTTTTTGTACTTCATTATATTTACTGATGATCTCTCAAGATTCGGACATATGTTCCTATTGAAACACAAGTCTAAACCTTTTGAGATATTCAAAGAATATAAGTCAGAAGTAGAGAACCAAAACGGGTATAAGTATTATGTCCTTTCATGAGATCAGGGAGGAGAATACTTGAGCACGAAATTCATGGACTATTCTAAAGGAGAATGAGATTCTCTCTCAACATTACTCCTCCGTATACACCACAGCACGTTGGTATATCGGGGCAGAGCAATGGCACCCTATGTGATATGGTGTGCTCTATGATGAGTACTACTGAGTTGCCTATTTCTTTTTGGGAGCTATGCACTTGTGAAGCTGCATACCTATTGAATAGGGTTCCAACCAAATCATGTGCCTACCACTCTATATGAGATATGGTATGGGAAGAGCCCATTTGTTAAGGATGTTAAGATTTAGGGTTGTCCGGCCTATGTCTAAAAGCAAAATCCGGACAAGCTCGAGGCATGGTCAGTACTGTGGAAGTTTGTTGGATATCCCAAGTATTCGCAAGGGAATATCTTCTACTACACTGAGGAGCAAAAGGTGTTTTGTTTCTAAGCATGCCACCTTTGGGAAAGGGAATTTCTTGTGAAGACATTAGTGGTCATGAGGTAGAACTGGAAGGAGTTCCAACTATACAAACTGCTGCTGATGATTTGGTAGAACCGGAGGATTCAATAGCTCCCGACGAATCTCAGCCTCTCCGCCGATCTGGTAGGGTTCCTTACCCACCTGAGAGATACTTCGGTTTTCTCTATGATAGTGGGAGCGAGGATTGCATCAAGTGATGATGACCTAACTAGTTTCGAGCAGTCCATCAGGAGTGGGGAATCTTTGAGAATGGCTGGATGCTATGTGATCTGAGATGGAATCCATATACATCAACAAAGTATGGACTTTGTTTGCTATATCTGAAGGGTTAAATCCCCATCAGGAGCAAGTATATCTTGAGAAGATTACTTGGTGTACATGGAAATGTTGTGACTTTAAAAGCTAAGACTTGTTTCAAAAAGTTCTCGTCATCCACCAGGTGTGGATTATGATGAAACCTTCTCAAGTCCCTATGCTTAAGTCCATCCGGATCCTACTTTCCATTACTATATACCATAACTATGATATCTGGCGGTTGGGTATCATGACATCTTTTCTAAATAATGATTTAGAAGAGAGCGTCTATAAGTACACAGCCAGAAGGCTTCGTAGACAGTGGGAGCAGTGAAAACGTGTGCAAGTTGTTTTATGAGATAAAACAGGTATCGCGGAGTTGGAACATCTGTTTTAATGTGATAGTCAAACTGTTTGACTTCATCAAAATAGTAGATGAACCTTGTATATATAAAAAGGTAGTAAGGAGTATGGTGGTGATCCTCGTATTGTACGTGGATGACATACTCTTGATAGGAAAGGAGTTTCCTTTGCTACGCTCGGTCAATCTCCTCTTATCACATAGATTCTCCATATAGGATCAAAGGTGATACCTCCTAAATCCTAGGTTTTGGATCTATGAAATAGATCTAAATGGATGTTAGGATTCTCACTAGGTATAGTGATATGGTATCAATCGATCCTGGGGTGAACCACTGGATACCTTCCAGGGTAGTAAGGACGACTGAATGTCAGTCACAGGCAATGTGTTTACCTTAAGTGGAGGGACGGTATGTTAGAAGAGTTCCAAGCTAGATACCGTAGCAAACTAAACGATAAAGGCTTGATAAATTGCTACCATGGATGCTACCAAAGAGGTAGTCTGGATGTATATAAGTTCATGAGATGAACTTCGTTCCTACCATTGTGTGACACTGGAGTTGTGGCTTTGGCCTAGGAACCCCCGTCCCATCAGTGATGCAGACATATTCTTAGGCAGTATCACCTGATCATGGAGATGGTTGATCTCCACGGAGATCGAAGTTAGGAGAGTAGACTACAGAGGACAACATGGCGGATCAACTCACAAAGCCCTTTTCCCAAAAGAGACATTTATGGGAAGGTTGAATATGAGATACTTCAACTACTGTTGATTGTTGAGTATGAGATACTACAACAGATGGTCCTAGTGCAAGTGGGAGATTGTTAGTTATATGTATGCCCTAGAGTCCATTACTGTACATAAGATGTATATTGTAGTGGATGCTTGGACATATATATGGAGGACTTTCTTGCTCGACATGATAGTATGCAATCTGGTTGCTCTTTATCTTAACATGTATGCTGATTGTCTTTATGTTACATGTTGATAAAGCCCTTAGGATGAGGACTTGACTACCAGGACTATGATGCAGATCATACTAGTGGGGACAGTGAAGTCGCTAAGTACATCCTTCAAATGTTCCTAGTCGAGGGTGTATCGAGACAGGGCATCGATATACCAGAGTAGACTAGCGTATAGCTTCTCAACACATGTAGATAGGCGATGGATGATCCTATATCCATTGGTGTTTGACATCAGAGACAGTATACGAGTGCTCGGTGGAGACTGGATACACTGAACGGACTCGCCGAGAACTCCCAGATGGTATTATACCTAACGTCAAATGGCAGTTCTATGGTGACACTGGTACAGGTTAGTCTGTAGACCCGAGATCGTCATAGAGTATTGTGTGATTCCCACTGTGCTTTGATTTCCACCTTACCATGTTCAAGAGAATGCGCAAAACGGTGGCTTTTGGGTACAGTCCCGAGTCACATGGTGGCAATGAGCGATAGGAGGGGTTTCTTCTTTCCCAGTATTGAGAGTTGATGTTGCGCTGTGCTCGATTGGCTATAAAAGGATGTCCGTGGCCAAGGATGCTTCAGAGATATACTGGTAAGTGTTATCAGTAGTTTCTTGACCCGTTATGAACCTCATATGTACACGACTTATCGAGTTACTGGGGTCTGACGTTTACCACCCCTAGACGAGATATGCGACATATCAGACGAAGAAACCGGATTGTATGGTAGTGTTACTGATTGGATTCACAGGAGTGTGACCTGGCTTGCTTGTTGATCTTCTGATCGCTCAATATCCGGATGGACGTTACGTTTAGCAGACCGGTTGCGACTTCTGGGGGTTTGATATGATCATCACCTACTGCCGGCGTATTGACGAGTCTTTACAGCCCTACACAAGGGTTTCCTGGCTCAAGCGAAATGGAGTAGGAGCACATATGTGATATGTGCGAGACCGAGATTGAAACGAAATGAGATACCGTATTCTATTCTCACGATATGAGATATCGGTTGGTTATATATGATATAGTCGGGTTATCGGATCAAGTGTTGATTCGATAAGTTGATTCATACGATATTAGTCGGTTATAGGTGATATAGCCGGATTATTAAATCAAGAGTTGATAATCTAATGTATAATTATATATTTGATATATTACATTACATTAACTCGTATTATCTCACTTATGATTTCTTTTCTCGCTTTGGATACATTGATGTATATATGATATATGTTTAATGTATCAAGCTAGGTTACAAATACAACTAGGGTTATTGAGGGTTAAACCATGCTAGGGTTAAGATTAGGGTTTTAAATTTATCATTAAGTTATTCAAAATTGTGGATTTTATCATGGTTGATATTTGCTGAAAGCTTGTAGAAGCTTGTAAGCAACTTTGACTTTGTCCACACTTTTGTTTAGCTTAGTATATTTATTTAACCCAACCTTTTAACCTATGGCCATGGTTACCTCTCTACATGGGTTAAGTATGACATGCTTAACCTATGGTTGCATTTTTAACCTCAACAATAATTCATTCCCTTTGATAATTCTTCATCTTCTTCATGAGCTCAAAGAGAAAAGGGTTTTTTATGGTTTGAGTTTGTGTTGAAAACTTGTGAGAATGTGAAATCTAAAGTGAGCCCACTTCCTACTTCATCATCCTCTACTACTTGCCATTTAGTATAGGGTGTTTGCTTCACTAATTTCACAATTAGTGAAGAGATAGCTTGGATTAGTGTCTCCTCGATGTAGATTATCTTCGGCCACGAAGACATCGAAGCAAGCATGTTCGTTTCTTTATGGGAGCCTCTCTAGAGTCCGGAGTTCACGGTCGCAGCGAAGGGACTACTACACGGAGCTATTGAAGTGATGGACCGGTCTACAAAGGATATATTCCTTGCTCACTTAGAATGTAAAGTGCTTACAAATGTTATTCCGTCGATTTCTAGTATACGATTTTTAGTTAGGGTTAGCTAAAACGGCAAAAATTTGAATTTGGCATAGACGATGCCTCCCGAAACCTTCCTGCCGTCTTAGGTAACCCTACACTTTTAACCCTAAGCTTTTGATTCAAAACACATGTGAAGGATAAAGCTAAGAGGAGGAAGAAGGAGATAATGAGGATAGAGAATGTGTGAATGATGAATGAAAAATATCAAGAATAATGAAAAATATGGCTCATAGAAAATAATTGAGGCATGCAATATTTTTCTTAAAAAATAATGCACCATGCTTCAATAGTAATCCCAAATGAATAAAAAATGAAATAAGACATTCCTTCATCCATGCTTTGACTCTCTCCAAATTCCACCTCATAATTTCCTTTTTCATAAAAAGAAAACAATTTATGAGGTGTCCCATTCTAGAAGGTATTCTTATACAATTATAAGAATACCCCTCTACCGTATACCGTATAAGTATACTCGTATCCGAATTTCGAAAAATACGAATACAAATAATCCAATAATATAATACCGATATCTGGCTTAAACCAAAGCCTACCAGTATTATCGTTCCGATCATTATTCCTGTAGCCAGTACACGAATATGATCGAAACCCTGCCATAACAACTTACGTCCTCTACATCTTTTGCCTGAAACAGGGAACCCTCTGTGTGGGACTCTAAAAAGTCAACAGTACGCTAGCAGTGGATTTAACCACAAACACGTTAGCGGCATTAGCTATGCGTAACGGCTATCCAGGTACATGACGAAAAGGTGGACGACGAGCGAACCCATCATAACGCTAATGAGCCTGTAAGCAACACTTACCGTGCAGTCTGGTCTCTTAGTCTGATACGTCGCATATGAAGTCTAGTGGTGGTAAACGTCAGACCCTAGTAACTTGACAAGTCAGGCCGATGTATAGCTCATAACGGTTCGGGAAACTACTGATAACTCTTATTAGTAAATCTCGACAACCCTGGCAAGGGATTTGCTGTTATGGCCGATCAAGCATAGCGCGACATCAACTCCCAATACTGGGAGAGACGAAACCCCTCCTATCACTCACTCCCTCCATGAGACTCGGGAATGTACCCAAAATCCTCCTGTTTGCACGACTCAGTAGAGATCTGGTAGGGAGGAAATCAAAGCATAGTAGGAATCACACACGACTTTATGGCGATCTAGGGTCTACAGACTAACTTGTACATGTGTCACCAGAGAACTTCTATCTGACGATAGGTATATATCACAACAAGGAGTTCTCGGCGAGTCCTGTTCGGTGTACCCATTCTCCAATGAGTACATGTGCACAATGTTTGATGTCAAACAACAATGGTTATTGGATCAACCATCGCCCTCCAAGGGTTAAGAAACGTACACACTAGTCTACTATGGAATATCGATGCCCTTATCTCGATATTCCCACGACTAGGAACTATTGAAGGATATACTTTTGGACCACCCTAGCCCCACTAGTATGATCTCATCATAATCCTGGTAGTCAAGTACATATCGTAAGGGCTTCACCAACATGTGAGAGAAAGACAGGAAAGAATACCAGTCAACATGCTAAGATAAAGATAAACCAGATAGCATACTATCATTTCGAGCAAAGAATATTTCTGTACATATACATGCCTAGCATCCTATATAATATAGGCCTCTAGAGCATACATATCTAACAATCACCAACTTTCACTAAGGCCTGTAGTTGGTGCAATAGGTACATGCTGTCATCTCTATAGCCAGCTGCTGGCGTATCGCATGCCCAACATCTCGAAGAGTCTCTCGAATTGTACTTGAGGGATGGCCATGGTGAATGGATCTTTTGTATTGTCTTTCGTGTCTACTCTCCATACCTCGATCTCCTGGCGATCCACCATCTCCCTGAAGAGGTGATGCCGCCTCAAGATATGTCTGGATTTCTGATGGGACCGTGGTTCCTTTTCCAAAACCATGGCTCCATTGTTATCGCGGTACAAAGGTATTGGGTTTGCAATGGATGGAACCACCTGAAGTTCAGAAATGAACTTCAGATTGCCTCTTTTGCGGCATCATTAGCAGCAATATACTCAGCTTCCATCATGGAGTCAGCGACGCTATCTTGCTTGGAACTCTTCCAACATACCGCCCCTCCATTTAGGGTAAATACAAACCCCGAGATGGATTCACTGTCATCCTTATCACTTTGGCTGCGAGAGTCAGTAAAGGCCTCGATTTGGAGGTCTCCGTTACCATACACCAAGAACATTTCTTTAGTCCTTTGTAAGTACTTGAGAATGTTCTTCACAGCAGTCCAGTGTTACTCCCCATGATTGGATTGATACCTGCTTACTGCACTCAGTGCATAAGCTACATCTGGGCGAGTACATAACATCGCATACATTATAGATCCTGTAAGTCTATGGTAGCGCCCCGGCCGTCAATCCGAGGCCAAACGCGGAACAAAAACTTTTATAAACTGGCGCTAATGCAGACTTTTACCCGGACCATTCCATTAACCCTATACTAGCTAACTACAAAGAAGTTAAAATGGCTATATCGATCGATCCGTGTCCTTTGGTCTTTAGCCACCATCCTTAGCTCCTCGCGACATCTCCGATCAAGCTCGATCTTCGGTCTTCTCATCAAAGTGGCACCACATCAAGGAATCTTTTTACAGGCTCCCACTTCAAAACCGAAGCAAGTCGGACATGAAGTTTGCTAGCCGACATGTCCAAGGTGAAGTAGAGAATGTGCGTGATAACTTTGTCTCAATACATCCCTGGATTCTCAAATCATGAGAGGGATGGGTGGAGGTTGAAGAAGAAGCCATTAGAGGAAGATGTGAGCTCAAGAAAGAGAAACAAGTGAAGAAAATGACTTGTTGAATGTGTGAGATATTTTTGAGAGCAAATATTTATATCAAAACCAAAAGAATAATCCCATGCCCTCACATGGCAGCTCTCACTCTCTAAAAATATCCCCCACAATCATAATTAGGTCCAAAATCAATCCATGACTGTAACTTTTTGAAAATCGTTTAGGTGAAATTTCGGATAATCGGTAAAATAATTGTGTTAGTGTATATGCCCTAGAGGCCATTACTGTATCATACTAGTTTGTATATTATTTGATGGAAGCTTGGGATATTCACAGTTGTATAGACAATCTTGCTCGAAATGGTAGTATGCTACTTGGTTTGTTTCTATTTTAATGTGTGCATGTGTTTCTTTTAGCATATCGCCTATACACATTAGTGGAGCCCTTAGGATCTTTGCTTGATTACCAGCGTTGTGATGGTAGTCACACTAGTAGGGGCTGGGTAATCTACAAGCACATCCTTATATAGGTCCCTAGTCGTAGGATTATCGAGACGGGGCATCGATACTCCGGAGTAGACTAGCGTATGCGCTTCTCATCCCAGCATGGGAGACGGTCTGTCCCACAGCCGTCAGTACGTCGTACTTGAGATAGTTTGCGGGTGCTCGTTCAGTTATGAGTACACTGGACAGGACTCATCGGGAACTATTGGCTGGTACTATACCTATCGTCAGTTATCAGTTCCCAGGTGACATGAGTACAGCTTAGTCCGCGGACTTGACACTGTCACTTCGCCTCGAGTGTGTTCCAACTGTTCTTAGATTGCTATCCTACCATGGCTCAAATAAGTCGTGCAAACAGGTAGCAGTTGGGTGCAGTCCCGAAGCACTTGGAGGCAGTGACGATTAGACAGGATTCGTCTCTCCCGGTATTGGGGGCTGATATCGTGCTATGTCAAGGAGAGCCATTACACATAGTCATCCCTGGCCAGGGAAAGCGAGATATACTGGTAACGTTTCCAGTGTTATCTCAGGGTGTTCTGGGCTACACTTCAACACGACTTGTACCGCTAGTAGGGGAATGACGTTTACCGCCCCCTAGGCCCGACATGCGATATTCTCAGACGAACAGACCGGACTGTACGGAGATTGTCACATTCAGGCTCAGTAGGAGTTCGAATGGGTTCACCTCATCAGTCTTCTTATCGGCATCTAGCTAGGGACCGTTACGCACAGCTAGTACCATTTGCGGCCTGTGGTTAAACCCACTGCCAGCGTAGTGTCGAGTCTTTAGAGTCCCACACAGAGAGCTATTCGCCTTTGGGCAAAACAGAGTAGAGGTCGCATGGTTTTGCGACAGGGTTCGTTCACATCCGCGCACTTGTGCACGTTTGGTGTCCGGGCAGTTATTACTAGCGGACTTTGGTTTAAGACAGATCCTAGTATATGTTTTGGGATTGGTTTTATCTCTTTGTATTCATGTTCCTCGGAACACGGATGCAGGTGTGTATGCACAGTTGACAGAGGCAGATGCAGAGGATTCTCATTAGGGTTGTTGACTGTTGACTTTTTTTAAACCTTAATGAGTATAAGAAATATGATTAATAATAATATTAATTAAGTATGATTATGCCATGGTCAAGTTGAAAGTTTGACTTTTGTTGATTTGTTGACTTTGTTTACCGGTTGACTATTTTGGACTTGTTGACCATCATCATTTCATGGCTATGGCTTTTGTTTACTTGTTGTTCTTTACAAAATGCATTAAATGCATGAAATGATAATGGCCATTGAAACTAAGCATCACAATACTTAATTATTATTATTATCATGATTATTTTCTCTTTTGTGAGCATGGTTGTAAAAATTCAAGCTCATTTTATCATATTGACTCTCTCTCATCCAAACTCTCCATCTTCCTCTCTCTCAAGGCTCTCATGTCTCATGTGTTGAGAAGCATGAGCCATTGAGATAAAACCTTAAAAAAACTTCTCTACTCACTCTAGAGTACAAGGTCTAGCAAGCCAAGCACTTTAGTTCCCTCTCGGTTGAGGTAGGAGCTAAAGGTAGAAGCTTTCGGGTGGATCCTTCTTCGACAACAAGGAGACGACGAGGTGAAGCGGATCCAACTACTCCAAGGAGAAAGAAGAGAAGGAGTTCAAGACCTAGGTATAACCCCTAACATAGTAGTTAAACTTGTAGTTAGTTTGCTAGGTGTTTGTTTAGCAAAGATCCTATTCTAAAGTCCATGTTACCTTTACCGTAAAAATCCTTTTTTACAGTTTCCGCATCCCCGAAAGAACCGGGACGGGTAACGTGGACTTACAAACTGGTGTTTTCCGTAAAAAACTAGGAAATAATTATTTTTCCACATGAACTTAAATATACCTAATCTAGCTATGAAATTTCTAGTATTTTGTATTTAATTGGTCACCATTAAATTTCTAGTTTATTCAAATAATTTCTATAATTAATTATTTTTAATATTATTTTAAGTCTTCACTAATACATTTAATTGGTGATAATTACAAATCAGAATGGGTTAATACAAGTTTAGTGGCCATGACACATCTAAACACTTATTGTATCATGTTCTTTCAAAGAAAAATATTGGGTTGGTTCTAGTTTAATTTTATAGAAAAGTAAAAGGGAAATTTGAAATAGAATTAAATAAATAATAGAATTATGTTGTATGTCGTATTTTTGAGCTTGGAGAGGTTTGTCTTGACTTGGGAACCCCTGCCCACACCCACACAAACCCACACTCTAATTCTGGCCGAGCCCCATAGCTGCCACCACACCCACACACATCACACTTCTAGTTTTATTTGAAAAGAAATAAAAGGAAATGAATAAATAAAGAGGTATGGTGATAGATTACTTGAGGTAGACTTTTCCTTGACTTGAACACATTTCTCACTCTCACTCCTCACTCCCTCATCCTTGGCCGAGCCACCCATTACAGCAGCTCCCCCTCCCAAATCCCCATCTCATTATATATCAAAACTCTTGCAAAATGCCTCAAAATCAATACAAAAATCCCATAAAATCCAAATCCAATCTTTAACCATTATTCCTTGTTCAAAATTAGCATGGATCATGGATCTAGAAGCATTTTTGAAGCTAATTTCCAAGCTAGATCTCTAAAATTGGGAGGTATAATCTTAACCCTGTAGAGAATTTGTTGTTTAAATTGCTTTAATCTAGCATATTTAAATGTTAATTTGGTTCTAGTTGCTAACTTGAAAATTCAATATTTGGGTTTGGATCAAGTTAGGGTTTATGTCATTTGATCATGGTTTAATTGTGTAGTTTAACACTTTAAGTCATGTAAAATCTAACCAAGTACCTAGTTTGCTAATTGTTATTTATTAAAATTTTTAAAATTAGTTAATTTTCCAAACTATTTTTTTTGAATTAATACAAATTAGTGTGATAAAATTTTAGTAATGGTTTGTGTGACTCAGTTAAGATACCTAGTGAATATTGTGGCCACTAGTTTTGTTAAAACATCAAGTTTTGAAGTAAAATAGGTATTTGTCGCTTACTAGGTTTTTGGGTTAAATCGATTTTATTTAAGTTTGAGCTTTTGGTGAATTATAACCTATTTCATATTATATTTAGTATGTTGTGAATGCGCGATTAGTGCGATTGGGTTTTTGGTTTGGTGGTTTTCACGTATTGTGACCCTAGTGGTAGTTTGTGGCATTATCGCAGCGGGTTTCGTGCTCCATGTGTGTGCGCATCGAGTTAATGCGCGTGGTTGACTTGTAGTTTTAGTATCCGCGACTATTTATATTTATTCTCTTTTTTCCTAGTGTACATAGCTTGGATCGGTTGCAGATGCGTCTGACGTGGCGCGGAGAGGACAGAGCTGAAATCGGAGCAGATTAGCCGAGGCGTTCAGGTGAGTAGATATATATCTACTGGGGATGTCGGGTGGATGGCGTATAGCACCCCTGCAATTTCATAGCACTTGATGTGTTTTGATATATATATTTATATACATGTTGTTATGAGATGCGCATACTTAGCTAGTAATGCTTTAGGTGACTTTGGCTTAGTGCTAGCATATTGGATGATAGTGTCGTTAGTTATTCTCTTAGTCGCGAACCCTAGAATAAGGTTTTCATACACACACACGCATACCTTTTATTTTCTTGTGCGTATATGGGGACACACACACACACACATACATGTATGTGATTATGTGTATTATATACATACATGTATGTGATTATGTGTGTGTGTGTGTGTGTGTTTGTATACATATACACGGATGATGATGATGATAGTATATGATTTTTGGAGATGAGTCAATGTGATTGGGCTGGATGCCGAGAGATCGGTGATGTGAATTGGGTCATGTTATGAGATACGACGTATTATATTAGAGGATTTGTGGGCGATGTGTTTTCATACACACGCTGATATATATTGATGGTATCGGTATGTACTAGACTTAGATCAGTACCCTATTCCTGATACAGTGATAATGATACCATACGGATATTGATGTATATGTGATAGGCGACCCGTACCCCGATTTTGGAGTGCCGTACGATGGATTTACCGTACAAGATATAAATATGATGATTGATCCGCACTCAAGATTCGAGAATGTCGTATTATATTTTTATCGTATGTGACGCTATAGAAGTGGGATCACCGACGAATATATATATTTATCAACTCAGACTTAGGTGATTTTTCCTAACCCTTTGATTTTTCTCTTATCTTGTCATGTAGTTACTTAGTAGATGATAGACTGGGATCGAGTCATACTTATTTCCAAAACAAATGAATCATGAATAATTTAAAGAAAGGCCAAGGGGTACTACGGATATTTCGAAGGACGTATCTTTCTTAAAATCGTCGTAGCCCCCATTTTTCTAAACAACACGATTCGTGTTATTTCAAATGACAAACTGTATGACTCGTATATCGAATATAGATTTCTTATTGTTGCATTTATTATTCATTTCTGCATATTCATATTGTTATCATCGCATTGCATGCTTAATGTGTACTTTAGTGATTATGAAACCATGCTGTCAGGACACCAGAACCATTACCGATTATGCGTATGCTCCAAGTACACTTGCTTGCCGGCTCACTCACATCTTCATCGGAAATTGCCATGTCATGAACACATTAGAGCATTTTACCTTATTGATATCGCTTGTTAGTTGATAGTTCTGATATATCATTGCTGTGCTAGTTTAAATATTACATTCTTTACATATATACCTGTGCATGTTATTATATTCATTTGTCATGCAATATTATTAGGGCCTTTCCGGATTGCCGGAGCCCGGTATTTACTATTATTGACTCTTCATTTTGAGATTTCGGATTTCCCATGAGATTTCTGGATTTAAAGAAACTACAACATTTTATAAACTCATTTTTATTTCAAAAGATAAAAAGTGTGGTTTTTCTCGTGATATTATATGAGATACGTCCACCATGAGTTTTCTCGGCTCTTGAGCGATACCAAACACCCGATTCGAGGAGGAGGACGAACCATCTGTGGGTGCATAGTGGACCCCGTGCGGTACCTTGGGGGGAGATGGTCGCAGATGATGGCGCCGAGCCTGGCAGGGGAGTACCACAGACCGGTTATTTGTGACGCGGCGGATATCCGGAGGATACCGACGTAGTCCTGAGATTTGATGATTTGGGCCAGTCCGGATTTGCTGGAGCCCAGGGGCCAGTCCGCATAGCCTAAGCCCGAGATATTGAGACTTTGAGGTATTGAGACTATATGATATGGGCCAGTCTGGATAGCCGGAGCCCGAGATATTGGATATTTTGATTTATGTTTTGTGTCGATGCTTGACACGGATTTTATGTTGATTTCATTCATGATACATCGATTTATATATACAGAAATCTCACTAAATAAAGAAAATAGTTTTCTCATTCATGATGTATTCTGTGTTCATTTCGATGGATTCATACATCACATATATGCTATGTTGCTACCTGAGGCACGGACACGAGCACGTAGTATTACACTTATGTGTAGATGGTTCAGGAAATTATATTGAGGATATATTATTATCGTATGACCTAGGATTGAGTCATACATACGATTTCTGCTCGGTGATGTTTTCTACTCATGAGTTGGCAACTCACCCCCGTTATGCCACAGTTTCTTGCAGGTTTTGTTAGTTGTATGTATGCCCTAGAGGCCAGTACTGTACAGTTGATGTATATTATATTGGATGCTTGGGCATATAAAGAGAGGACTTTCTTGCTCGATATGATAGTATGCTATCTGGTTGCTCTTTATCTTAACATGTATACTTGTCTCTTTATACTGTCTGATGGCTACATGTTGATAAAGCCCTTAGGATGTGTACTTGACTACCTGGACTATGATGCGGATCATACTAGTGAGGGCATGGTAGTCCATAAGTACATCCTTCAAGGTCCCTAGTCGAGGGTGTATCGAGACAGGGCATCGATATACCAGAGTAGACTAGCATATACGCTTCTCGACCCATGAGATGGGCGATGGATGATCCCATATCCATTGGTGTTTGACATCAGAGATGGTATGCGGGTGCTCAGTGGAGACTGGGTACACTGGACGGACTCGCCGAGAACTCCCAGAAGGTATTATACCTTACGTCAGATGGCAGTTCTCTGGTGACACTTGTGTAGGTTAGTCTGTAAACCCGAGATAGTCATAGAGTCTTGTGTGATTCCAACTGTGCTTTGATTTCCACCTTACCATGTCCATGAGAGCGTGCAAAACGGTAGTTTTTGGGTACAGTCCCGAGTCATATGGAGGCAATGAGCGATAGGAGGGGTTTCGTCTCTCCCGGTATTGGGGGTTGATGTTGCGCTGTGCTCGATTGGCTATAACAGGGAATTCCCAGGCCAGGGCTGATTTAGAGATTTGCTGGTAAGTGTTACCAGTAGTTTCTCGACCCGTTATGAGCCTCACATCGGCATGACTTATCGGTTATTGGGGTCTGACGGTTACCACCCCTAGACTTGATATGCGACATATCAGACGAGGAGACCGGACTGTACGGGAAGTGTTACCGGCAGGCTTTTACAGGAGTTGGAGCGGGCGTGCTTGCTGATCTTCTGATCGCTCAATACCCGGGTAGCCGTTACGTCCAGCTAGTACCGCTGACGGCTTGTGGGTGCGTGATGTGATCATCACCTACTGCCGGCGTATTGACGAGTCTTTAGAGTCTTACATAGAGGTTTTTCTGGCTCAGACAAAACGAAATAGGAGCACGTATGTGATATCTGCAAGACCGAGAATAAATGCATGTATGTTATACCGTATTCTATTCTCGCGACTTCTTGTATCGGTCGGTTATATATGATATGACCGGGTTATCGAATCAAGTGGTGATTCGATAAGTCGATACGATGAATGTTAGTCGGTTATATGAGATATGACCGAATTATTAAGTCAAGTGTTGATTTAATAATTAAGTGTTCAATTGTATATTAGATATACTAATTTACATTTACTAACACTTGTTCACTTTAGGGTTTTTCTCACAAGAACACTTGAATATATATATATATATATGTGTGTGTGTGTGTGTGTGATATATATATTAAAAGTGTTTTCTTTTGTATCAAGGTTGATGATACACTATACATGGGTGTGCAAGAAATACACCATACTATTTTGGATGGTGGTTAATATTTATTTAAAGTAATTACAAATTAGTGAAGCTTATGTCATAAGCATGAAGCTTATAGAAGCTTTTGGATGCTTTGACAAAGTCCACTTAATTTGGTTTTCTTTAGATTTTTATTAAGCTAACCAACTTGACTTAGCCATGGTTATGTCCCACCATCAGTTAGTATATGATACTCACTCACCATGGTTAGCATTCTCACTTAATCATTATCCTCATTTTCTTTTCTTTAGTTCATCATCTTCTTCTTCATTGAGCAAGAGAAAAAGCTTGCTAAGGTCTTGAAAAAGTGAGATAGATTGTGAGAAACAAAAATCCAAAGAGAACCCACTTCCTATTTCTCCATCCTCTACTAGATTAGCACTTTAGTATAGGGTGTTTGCTTCACTAATTCTCTAGTTAGTGAAGTAGGAGCTTGAGTCGGAATTCGCTCGACGTAGATCATCTTCGGCCTCGGAGACTTCAAGTAAGGTCGCATCCTTCGCGTCGTGAAGCCATGAAAGAGCCCGGGAGAACTTTGATCGCAGCGAAGGGACATCAACAAGGAGCTAAAGGAGTGAAGGACCGATCTACAAAGGTTGTATTTCGTGCTCCCTTAGAAGTTAAAGTTGTTTACTTGCTTTTGATTTGCCTAAACTCTAGTATACGATCTTGCTTAGTGTTATTCGGCACATAAAAATTTAATTTTGGCATGGTCGATGCCTTGTAGAGCCTTGTTAGTGTGCCTAGTAACCCTACAGTGGTATCTGAGCCTAGCTAGAGCATTAGGCGATGTGTTAACAAAGTTAAAACTCCGAACGAACCCGAAAACGTCGAAATCAACCCCTCTCTGGACTTTTTTCAAAATCTGGGTTTTTTCAGAATTAAAAATACTTAAAAAATACAGCAGGTATTTCTATGAATTACGGCGCAAAAATGGTGACGTAATATGTACGGACCGCCGCGATTCCGCGGCAATAACCTGCTTGTGCCGCAGAACCGCGGCTGTACAGTGAGACTTTGACAGTTGGTTTGCACAGTAACTCTTGTATCTGATTGTTCTATTTTATGGGTATTTTTAAACTGACTCAAGTGTTGAGTATTTAGGGGTTCATTTTGTAACCATCGATTCGATCGGAGAATTTAATTTTGTTATGTTTTTCCAGATAATTTAGAAAGTACTAAAATGTTCGAACGAATGTCATTAACTCATTATTTCCCGGCACGAAAAACATTCAAGTGTTGAATTTTTCTCGGGTTTAGATCTTTCGGAAAAACGTGCACGTGACGCGATGGACCCTCTAGAAGACAACAAACCTTAACTCGATTATGTGACCGTCTTGAACTGCCCTTTGAACCTTAGGGTTTAGGGCAGTACGGCGTGCCACATGTGAGGCGTTGGCTTGACCCTTCTACGGCTGGACCGTTGCTACTGTAACGTATTCTAGAATTTTTTAACTCCGCTCAAATGTTGAGCTATTTAGGAAATCATGGGTATTTGATTATTCGATCGAAAAGTTTAATACTGTCTATTTATCTGGAATGTGATACAATATGTGGAATTCACACGGTTATGCATGAAATGCGAAATATGTGATATTTCAGATTTACGATGTCTAAAGAGATTGTGGATTCCAAATGTTGTAGTTTTACACTTTCTTTTCTGCGACCGTAAGTATAATATGTGATATCGCCGGTTTCGTTGCTATATGTCAACGACAATTGCGATGCGCATATTTACTTACATTGATGACATGTGGTGTTCTGTGTTGCTGGATATGTTATATTGGATCGTCGCGTTCTGAATAGCCGGGATTTTTTATGTGAGATGAGAGTTTTTATTTTCATTCATGTAAAATTTAAATGTATGTAATATTCTATTATTGGGGCACTTCCGGGTCGAGGTTGATGTCACCATTTGTATATTATTTACTTTTCCGCACTAGGATAGACCCAAGGAGGGGAGCATAAGCAACCGGGTTCTAGGGTCCAGTGGGAGACCAACTCGAGGAGTTGAGTCCGGCTCTCCTAACCCTAGAATTGGAAGGGTTGCTTGCCGCTCTCGTAGGGGTCTAGGGGTGTCGGTTTGGCTATTCATCGTGACCGTGGAATCCGTGTTTTATAGAGGCTCAAAATAAAACACGGACGTCCTAGTATATCTAATGTTTCATATGTTTCTTCTGCTGCGATATCTGTGATGTGATCATTTGATGTTATGTGATAAATATTGTATATAGTATATATGATATATTATATAGGCGTTATGTTTTACACCCATGCTAGCCCTGCCCTGCTCTGCCGTTAGTTACCTAACCTAACGGTGCACGAGGGGACATCGAGGCGAATGCGGATGGCATAAGTGTACGTCGTATTTATCTGTGATGTTTAGGTGACTTAAATGATGGGACTTCATTAATATGATTAATGAAAGAAAAGAAACCTAAAAGATGTTGTAGAATCAAATTTTCAAATAAAAAGGGTAGCTACAGTTTTGCTTTGCATAGCGGTATATATGATATATCCGGCACCTTATTCGATGCGGAAAGAGCCGAGATCCCTTCACCGGGAGTGACCTCTTTAGCAAAACTGGCAGATGCTACAATACTCGGTTTGACTTTTGACTGCTTTTGGAGTTTTGCTTTGCATAGCGATATATATGATATATCCTGCACCTTATTCGATGAGGAAAGAGCCGAGATCCCTTCACCTGGAGTGACCTCTTTAGCAAAACTAATAAAAGCCTCAAAATCACTCCATTTCAAAATTCACTGGATTCTACAACGATATCAAGTTCATTACGCAATAGGTTTTCAGAAAAACCTGTTGTAGCCCTCCGTCATTTCAGATAAGAACTATTTAGTATTTGTGCTGCGTTTGTTAGCCTTTGTCAAGGCGTAGTGTGCGGTATCTAAATGGTGCTTATCTGCTTATGCATATGATGCAGATTGTTTTAGGGTAGTCGTACGACGTTGTTGGCCTTCGTCAAGGGTCGTGCGGGTGGGTTTGATTCAATCAAGAAATGACGGGATGAACTTGACTAGCATCCTATGATTTGTTGGCCTTTGTCAAGGTCATAGGGGTTAGGGGCAAAATATTATCGGGAATTTCAAGTGTTGAAATTTGCAATGAGATAACATACCTTCTATGAGATAGTTGGATCCCGATTCCCACTGCGAGTAATTGTTACTCCTGGGAGTGTTTACACAGGACAATTAGCCGATCAAGTAGGTGTCTAGAAAGGTGTCAACGGGGTTACACCTTTGGGAAAACGAGGTTTACTTTAATTAGGTCCGTGCGAATGCACGGGAAACCTCCCTCAAAGTACCGACACT
Organism: Agapanthus africanus; assembly: GCA_030015575.1. Taxonomy (NCBI): domain Eukaryota; kingdom Viridiplantae; phylum Streptophyta; class Magnoliopsida; order Asparagales; family Amaryllidaceae; genus Agapanthus; species Agapanthus africanus. The sequence goes on from CM057344.1 coordinate 284,940,122, forward strand.
GGCCTGGCTGAATGATTGGCGAAGTTGTATGGTGTAATTAATCCCGGCTAGTCTTTCCTTTTAGGGTTTGAAGAAAGATTTGATAAAAACAGTGGGAGCCATCCTGATTAGATAAGATAAATAACCAATCTGATCTTGCAAGAGCATACGCTAAAGTGTTTTATTCTCTCTCTCTCCAGGTAGCGACCATATCATGCCTTAACAAAGATAATAGTATGGATGTATTGACTGAACCCGCATGTTATACTGTGCTGGGGAACGTTGGTTCCGTTCTTTCTTATAAAAGTCATAAGACTGAACAAGATATAGGGGAATACCAGGATTCTCATGCCACCCGAATGAAGAAAGTACATGTTGATGCATTTTCTTCGGGTGTGTTCGTTACAGAGAACTGTTTCTCCATTTCCTCTACGTCCTGGGTATAAGATACCGAGTCAGGATCCCATATATGTAATCAGTTACATGGGCTTAGGAAAGGTATTGAACTTGGAGAAGGTGATAAAGACATAAGGGTTAGAAATGGTGCAATTGTTGCAGCTAAAACCGTTGGGGAATATTGTAAGTGCACGGCGGCGCCCCGGCCGTCAAACCGACGGCCAAATGCTGAAGCGGTGATAAACTTTAATTTTGCGAACTTAGCAAAACCGGCACCACCGCGCACTAAACCCCGGATCGGGCCATTAAACTAGATCTATCAAAGTAACAAGATGGGGAAGAGAAATGAGATGAACCGAGTCCTCCGGTCTTCTTGTCGTCGTCCCGATCTCTCGAGGAAACTCCGGTCGTCGTCTCCTCGCCGGAAGGGCACCACATCGCCTGTATCTTTTACGGGCTCCCGCCTCTGTACCGAGGCAACTCGGGCACGAAGCTGGCAAGTCGACGTGCCCAAGATTTTCTATAGAATGTGGTGTAGATCATGCTAGTCTCATTTGGGGTTTGTAGTTGCCTTGATGGAGGAATGGAATTTTCAAGTGGAGCTAGAATGTGTGTAGCAAGGAAAAATGAGATGAACCAAATTATCCTCATCAAAATGAAACCCTCTCATTTTTCTCCCCTCTCTCCAAAAATATGGCCGGCCTCTAATTTGTGAGAATGGTGGAGGGAATCAACTAAGGGAGGTGAGTGTAGGTAAAGGTGGAGGGTGACCCCTTGCAAAAAGAAAAACCTCACATCAACTCCATAACAACATCTAATCCTTTCATATCAAATAAATGCACCATCATGGATGAAAAAGATGCTTATCCTATCATAATGAATACAATTGCAAGAAACCCCCTCCACAAATGTTATTTGCACAATTGCAAATAACCCCCTCCATCTGAAAAGTCCGGCCGGGAAAGAACAAAGCAAAACCGGCCGAAACGGAATGCAAAATGGCCACCTCAGAAAACTGGTCCCGTAATAAATTACAGGAAAACCCCGATACTGTGCATACACACCCGCATCTGTATTCCGACCGGATATAAATGCAATGAGACAAAATCTACACTGTATTATACTAGGATCCGGCTTAAACCAAAGCCCACTAGTAAAATCCGTTCGATCCTGATCCGTGCAATATCGCACGTATCTGATCGAACCGTGCCATATATCCATACGGCCTCCAGTACTAACCGTCGGATCCTGATCCGTGCAATACCGCACGTATCTGATCGGACCCTGCCATATCTCCATACGGCCTCTACAGCGTTTCGCCCGAAAGCTTGAGTAACTGAAAGTGTGGTGGACTCTAAAGACTCGTCCTGTGGATTTAACCACTAGCACGTCAGAGGTATAAGCCAATAAGTGACGGGCCACCAGCTATTGACTAAAAAGGGACGTCGATGAGCGAACTCATCCTGACACCCTACTGAGCCTGTCAGTGACAATATCCGTACAGTCCGGTCCGTTCGTCTATGAGCATCGCATGTCGGGCCTAGGGGGTGGGTAAAAGTCAGACCCCCAAAAGCGGTACAAGTCGTGTCGGAGTGTAGCCCAGAACACCCTGAGATATTACTGGTATACCTACCAGTAAATCTCCTGCCTTGGCCAAGGACTTCGTGTAATGGCTCTCCTAGACACAGCGCGACCTCACCCCCAATACCGGGAGAGACGAACCCCCGAAGATCCGCTCACTGCCTCCATGTGGCTCGGGACTGTACCCAACTAAAACCTGTTTGCACGACTCCTTTGAGCCATGGTAGGGTAGTAATCAAAGCACAGTGGGAACTCACACGAGACAAATGACGATCCCCAGGTCGATGAACTAAGCAGTACACATGTCACCTGGGAACTGCTATCTGACATGAGGTATAAGACCAACTAGCATATTCCCGGCGAGTCCTGTCCGGTGTACTCATAACCCAATGAGCACCTGTATACATCTTAGGTGAACCAACTGACACCAGTGGCCTGTGAGACCAGCCACCGCCCCTCGTCGGGGTCTCGACTGTATACACTAGTCTACTCTGGAGAATCGATGCCCTGTCTCGAAACTCCCTTGACTAGGGACCTTTTAAGGATGTGCTTATAGACTCCAGCTCTCACTTATATGATCGCCCTCATACTGTCGGCAGTCAAGCAAGAATCCTAGGGGCTCTATCAACGTGCAATAGCGACCTGTCAGGTCACTTAAAGCAGTACACGATGATAAAGATAAACCAGATAGCATACTATCATCTCGAGTAAGACTGTCGTCCCGGGATAGGTCCTCCCTCAATCATTGCAATCACGTGTCTGTGATCCAATAATTGACTCTGAAGGCACTATCTCCAACAATCTCCCACTTGCACTCAAGGCTAATTATTGTGATGTCGCATACTCACAGCCTGCGTGATACCGAACACCCAACTCCTCTACTAGTTAGTCTCACAAAGCCTGTTTGCGAAACTCTTACGATCGAGGAATAGCCTCAGTGAGTGGATCCGCCTGGATGTTTCTTTCTATATCTCTCTATATCTCAAGTTCGCGGAGAAAGCCATCTCCCGAAATGAGCAATACCTGTCTTAGAATGTCTGGATGTCTGATGGGACCTAGTTCATAAATGAACTCCAAATCCAAACTTCTTCGACTGTATCGTCAAATGAACTTAATCAGTATCCTGCGCCATGCCACCCTCAGTATTGCCTTGGACCACCTGTCCAAAATACTGCACCTCGTCAGAAGGAAAAACTATAACTCTGACAACCTCCTTGTCGTCCAGGTCACCTTGGAAGCCTGGAATGATAACCGTCTCCTAAAGGAGGCTGTCGTTATCATATCCCTAGAACATTCACTTATGTTCTAAAACTGCTTCCGACTGTTTCTCCCGGATTGGATTAATGTCAACTTATTGCATCTAGTGCAAGAATAACATCTGGTGTGGTACTTGACATCTCATGATTGACTCAATTGCCTAAGCAAGTGATCTGCCAATCATGCACATCCCTCTCCCCTTTAGTCTGTAAGACACCTTTAGAGAGGGTGACTCCGTCACCTGCAGGTACACTACTGTGCCTGGAGTCAACCATTCTAAATACTCATAGAATGCTGTCAAAGTACCCTGATTGGGAAACCACCCAAATCTGGATCTAAAACCATAGATCTAGTAACCAGTATGTCTGATATAATATCCAAGTCCTGTGTGGAGAAAGCACTGTGTGACGACCAAAGTAAAACCGACCGTAGTATAGGAGTTTCCTTTCCTACTTTGTGTATGTCATTCAAATACCATGACATCACACCCTACTACCTTCTCAACAGATCCATCCGCTATTCTGATGAAGTCAAACCTATGACTGTCACATCAGAAATTGATGATCTATCTCCTCTATATCTGCTTTAGTCTATAAATAGACATAAGCTACCTGTCCACCAATGCTTCCGTTGCTCCCACTGACTACGACAACCCTCTGGCAGAGTCATATACACGTACATTTCTAAAGCAAGTTTAGAACGACGCTATACTCATCCTCCCGCCGGGTCTCACAGTCTGGAACAACAGCAATGGCAAGTGTGGGTAAACAAGAACCTCCCTGCCACTGTCCTTGAGGCTACCGGAGTACCTCTCGGGTGCCTGAGGTTACCCACCTGATCTGCGGAGTGGCCAATGGAATGTCAAATCAGATTGAATCTTTAGGTTCCTTATCAAATCTTTAGTAATCGTTTGCGGTTCTGGAATCACTTCCAGTTCTACCATACTCCCACTACTGTTTTTGAAAAAATCCATTTTTAATAAAACTGTGGCGAGTCTAGAACAGTATTATTATTGATCTCCCAGATGGTAGAAAGTCAACCCTCGTCATAGCCTGGGTCAACCCACAAACAGCCATTACAGAAACGTGCCTTGAGTTATCCAGAGTCTGGTTTTAATCATAAGTCGGACAACTCCCCGTACCTTAACAATGTTAAGATATGAACTGTACTATATCCAATATAGAACCAGAGGCACTGATTTAATTGAACCAGATTCAAATCATGCAGCTATCTCCAGTGCATGTCAACTGAATGGAAGGAGGCCGATCAGCGTTACTCAACTTAGGAATGCTTCCAATTATGAATAACCTGAAAGAGAAGCAATTTCTCTTTATCATTACTATCAACTGAATACCATACACAAGTATCTACATCTTCGATCACTTTGAAGAAACCCGATACTTGCTACACCTGGTTCTCTACTCTATTCAAATACCTATAACTCCTCAAAACTTAGACCCTGTGTTTCTACGAAACACATGTCTAAGAACTAGAGAAGTTAAAAGTAAACAGAATATAGTATGAGGACCAACCCCTCTGTCCTAATGGACACCGGACAACATACAATACTATGTTTAAGTCCGCTGAGTCTAACAACTCTTTCACTGTGTGTCGTAGGTTGAAAACTGTACTTATGGTTAAGAAGAATTACACCGCTGTTTAATGCTTCTTACCTAACCATCCACTGATATAAGTAAATGTCATCGACATAATATCAAAAGGTATATCTCACTCTATGAAAATAGACGTACAGATATATCAATTTGAAATTGGTGCACAACAGCGGATATTCAAAACCAAACATTTGCCGACCGGCAAACAGCCCAGGTGATCTCCTCAAATATCATCGATTACAACGAATCCCGATATAATGAGGATGATCACTTTATTCCCAATAACTTACTCCCACTCATCATCTGTAAAACCATACAGATGTGAGAATCAAACCTGGTAAATACATACCCTGGAGCAAGTGTCTAATCGGGAAATCAGTTTTCTTTTAACAGTACACAGTTGAACTGAAACATTGAAATGTTTCGATGGGGTATCCTGGTATTCCTAGTAATGCCTCTACCATTATCCAGATTCACAACTATAACCGTATAATTCTTTGCCACCTCTCTAAATCCCTTTATATGTCTTTAGTCATTACCTTCTGCACACCCCTTTAGGCCAAATGGTTTTCTTCCTTTCCTACCGTTCGGCACCAGCCTATGGTTTGGAAGAAGACTATCCAATAAGCATAATGGGTGTACTGTCCTAGTCCTAGGAGCACTCGCAATGCGAGAGAAGGTGAAGATAAAAGACAACCGAATAAACCTTATTCCTATTTCTCCTGGACCAGAATCCATCCCCGAACTGGAACAAGTTCCTTTCGAGTTCGTATATAACCATACGATGGATTATCCAATAAACCGTGGATCTTCGTAGTGATACGGAGTGTCCTGGAGAAATACAAAGGTGATTTAGGATTGGCGAAGAAATACTTGGTTTGGTCGTGAATATCAGTCGCAATTTACTTTGCCCTCTTACTAATCCCTTGCTTTGTCTTAATCTTAATACCTTCTGCACACCGTTTAGGCTAATTGGTTTTCTTCATTCCCTACCGGTCGGCACCAACCTAAGGTTTGGAAGAAGACTATCCAATTTGCATAATAGGTGTACTATCTCCTAAACCAAGGAGTACTCACAACTTGAGAGAAGGTAAAAGGGAAAAGACAACTGAATAATCCTATCCGTTTTCTCCAGAACCGGAAACCATCCTCGAATTCCTTCGAGTTCGTATCTAACCATACGATGGTTTTGTCCAATGGAAGTGGACGTTCGTAGTAATACGGGGTGTCCTGGAGAAAAGGGTAAAAGTAGGAGTGGCAATGAGGTCTGCAACTCTGACAATCCAAAAGCCAGTGTAAAGAAGGTTCGGTTAACTTGGTCTCTGAGTCATAGTCTTAGGGTCGGGTCAATGGTCGCTGCCAAAGAGAGAGAGAAAAGAAACACTCAGCGTGCACTCTAACCTAGATCAGAATGGTTACCAATTTATCTAATCAGGAAACCTCCCACTGTACCTCAAATTCTCCTCCAAACCTGAAAGAAGAATTAGTCGGGGTCACCCGAGGAGTAAACCAACTCATCAGTGGGAATCGGGATCCAACTCTCATCGCATGATAAAATGACGGAATCCGCTCACGTTATCACACTCCAGAAGGTATGCGCATATCTGGCAAGTTTCAGTTCTTTTGAAACTCCCGATGTGGATTTCTACCCCATGCTCTTATGACATTGACTTTGGCCAACATATCATAAGTCACATGTCAAGTTCAACCCGTCATTCTCCATGTTAATTTGAGCCCACCCATACCTACCCTTGACTTTGGCCAAAATGGCAGTACGACTGTCCCAAACCAACGCATCTATCTATGCTGCAAATGAATACCCAACAGCTACCAAACACTGTGCCTTGACTTTGGCCAACATACACAGCTTGAATACTATTGACTATCCATATGAAACGACGGAGGGCTACGAATGGTTTCTGGCGAAAACCTTTAACGTAATGAACTTGATATCGTTGAAGGAACGGATAGCTTTTTAGAAAATATAGTGACGAAAACCTTTACTAAAGAGGTCACTCCCGGTGAAGGGATCTCGGCTCTTTCCCCGTAGAATGGGGTGCAGGATATTCCAAATGAATACCACGATGCAAAGCAAAAGTAATCGGCTATAGTGAAGTTAATGCCCTGACGCAAACTCCTGTCCAAGGGGTCACTCCCGGTGAAGGGATCTCGGCCCTTGCCTCGTCGACTGAGGAGCAGGATATTCCAAATGAATACCACGATGCAAAACAAAAGTGAACGTCCTTGCAATAACAGCTTTTTGAAAAGTATTCCAACAACATCAGAATAGGTTTGTTTTAACTTGCATTGATCCGAATCAACGCAGCCCCATCAATTGATCACACCACAAAGAACGAAAATATACTGATGTACGTATATGCCATCCGCATTCGCCACTGGGTCCCGTCATTACCCGTTAGGTTAGCTAACTAACGACAGAGCGGGGACTGGACTAGCGTGGATGTAAAACATATACAACATCTACTAATATATATACCAATATATATAGTATTTCGCTCAAGGCGTGAATAAAATGCAGCATCACAGAAATGTACAGCATCACAGAACAAAACAGATATCTGGGATCCCCGGGTTTCACAGAGCCACTACTGAAACCCGACGTTCCCCTGGTCGTGTGGATACCCTGTGCAATGAAAACCTAGACCCCTACGGGCGCGGCAAGTCACCCGCCAAAACCTGAAGCGAGGCAGCCCCCTTCAGCACCGTGAATGAACCACCCAGCACTTCACGGAATCCGGAAACTTAGGCACCCCTCCTGGGTCAACCTGTACCCCCTACGAGTGCGGCGAATAGCCCACCAATTCTAGAGTGAAGCCCCTTCCGTCCCAATGCCATGAGATGCGGGCTTGTTGCCTTCTAGAACCCGGCTATCCGTGCACCCCTCCGCGGGGTAACCCTAGAACAGAAAGTAAAATATACATGCAACGGGTACATCGACCGCAACCTGGTCGTGCCCCAAAGAATAATACAAATAGGCAGTGACGGCAGTCCACATGTCGGACGCTCGCCCCACAATATCAAATGTACATAATACAACAAAACTGTACTAGCATTGCATCCAGGCTATCCTCTACGACCGATCCGCAACATCACAGCAAAAACACAGAACATCAACATGAAAGTCACGTTCGCAAATCCGTCTAACCGGGCTATAGCAGTTAGACAGGATTTAACGATCAACTGACATTCACGGTCGCAGATATAATGTAAATACTGTGAAATAATGTGTTTAAAAAATCCGATCGATCAAAAATTTACAGGTGGGCCCCCAAGCAATACTGTAGCACTCACAGAAATTCTGGGCCCAATTTTAATATTCCAAAACCCCTGTTTTTAGCCCACAAGCCCACTGCAAAAAAACGATGACATGATCCCTCATTCCTGCGGTGGAACCGCGGCCTAAAGAGGGGTTATGGCCGCGGTTCCGCGGTCGTACGGATGGATCGTGTTGTCGAAATTTTCCAGTGTTCTTAGAACTCCCTGCACATCATTCTGAGACAACCTGAAAAATTTTTGGACTTCAAAAAATTTCGACAGAAAACTGATGTAAAGAAAAACGCGGGTTTTTGGAATTTTGGTCGATCGGAAATGTAAACACATCAAACAAAGCTAGACGAAGTTAATGGCGAGGCTCTGATACCACTGTAAGAGCACGGCGGAGCCCCGGCCGTCAAACCGACAGCCACATGCGGAAGCGGTGATAAACTTTAATTTTGCGAACTTAGCAAAACCGGCACCACCGCGCACTAAACCCCGGATCGGGCCATTAAACTAGATCTATCAAAGTAAAAAGATGAGGAAGAGAAATATACCGAGTGATCCGAGTCCTCCGGTCTTCTTGTCGTCGTCCCGATCTCTCGCGGAAACTCCGGTCGTCGCCTCCTCGCCGGAAGGGCACCACATCGCCTGTATCTTTTACGGGCTCCCGCCTCTGTACCGAGGCAACTCGGGCACGAAGCTGGCAAGTCGACGTGCCCAATATTTGCTATAGAATGTGGTGTAGATCATGCTAGTCTCATTTGGGGTTTGTAGTTGCCTTGATGGAGGAATGGAATTTTCAAGTGGAGCTAGAATGTGTGTAGCAAGGAAAAATGAGATGAACCAAATTATCCTCATCAAAATGAAACCCTCTCATTTTTCTCCCCTCTCTCCAAAAATGTGGCCGGCCTCTAATTTGTGAGAATGGTGGAGGGAATCAACCAAGGGAGGTGAGTGTAGGTAAAGGTGGAGAGTGACCCCTTGCAAAAAGGAAAACCTCACATCAACTCCATAACAACATCTAATCCTTTCATATCAAATAAATGCACCATCATGGATGAAAAAGATGCTTATCCTATCATAATGAATACAATTGCAAAAAAAAACCTCCACAAATGTTATTTGCACAATTGCAAATAACCCCCTCCATCTGAAAAGTCCGGCCGGGAAAGAACAAAGGAAAACCGGCCGGAACGGAATGCAAAATGGCAACCTCAGAAAACTGGTCCCGTAATAAATTACAGGAAAACCCCGATACTGTGCATACACACTCGCATCTGTATTCCGACCGGATACAAATGCAATGAGACAAAATCTACACAGTACTATACTAGGATCCGGCTTAAACCAAAGCCGGCTAGTAAAATCCGTTCGATCCTGATCCGTGCAATACCGCACGTATCTGATAGAACCGTGCCATATATCTATACGGCCTCCAGTACTAACCGTCCGATCCTGATCCGTGCAATACCGCACGTATCTGATCGGACCCTGCCATATCTCCATAGGGCCTCTACAGTGTTTCGCCCGAAAGCTTGAGTAACTGAAAGTGTGGTGGACTCTAAAGACTCGTCAATACAATAGCTGTGGATTTAACCACTAGCACGTCAGAGGTATAAGCCAATAAGTGACGGGCCACCAGCTATTGACTAAAAAGGGACGTCGATGAGCGAACTCATCCTGACACCCTACTGAGCCTGTCAGTGACAATATCCGTACAGTCCGGTCCGTTCGTCTATGAGCATCGCATGTCGGGCCTAGGGGGTGGGTAAAAGTCAGACCCCCAAAAGCGGTACAAGTCGTGTCGGAGTGTAGCCCAGAACACCCTGAGATACTACTGGAATACCTACCAGTAAATCTCCTGCCTTGGCCTAGGACTTCGTGTAATGGCTCTCCTAGACATAGCGCGACCTCACCCCCAATACCGGGAGAGACGAACCCCCGAAGATCCGCTCACTGCCTCCATGTGGCTCAGGACTGTACCCAACTAAAACCTGTTTGCACAACTCCTTTGAGCCGTGGTAGGGTAGTAATCAAAGCACAGTGGGAACTCACACGAGACAAATGACGATCCCCAGGTCGATGAACAAAGCTGTACACATGTCACCTGGGAACTGCTATCTGACATGAGGTATAAGACCAACTAGCATGTTCCCGGTGAGTCCTGTCCGGTGTACTCATAACCCAATGAGCACCTGTATACATCTTAGGTGAACCAACTGACACCAGTGGCCTGTGAGACCGGCCACCGCCCCTCGTCGGGGTCTCGACTGTATACACTAGTCTACTCTGGAGAATCGATGCCCTGTCTCGAAACTCCCACGACTAGGGACCTTTTAAGGATGTGCTTATAGACTCCAGCTCTCACTTATATGATCGCCCTCATACTGCCGGCAGTCAAGCAAGAATCCTAAGGGCTCTATCAACGTGCAATAGCAACCTGTCAGGTCACTTAAAGCAGTACACGATGATAAAGATAAACCAGATAGCATACTATCATCTCGAGTAAGACTGTCGTCCCGGGATAGGTCTTCCCTCAATCATTGCAATCACGTGCCTGTGATCCAATAATTGACTCTGAGGGCACTATCTCCAACAAATATCACCTTGTATTGTTATCTGGTAATACATTGATTCTGAACGAATGCTATTACATGCCGAACCTGATATGCAACATTATATCGGTTTCTTTGTTGAGTAAAGAGGGATATAATTTTGTATTACAGGATAATGTTATGAACATTTTCCTAAACCAAAAGTTGGTCGCATCAGGCACGATGTGCAATGGCATTTATGTTCTAAATCAATCAACAGTTCTGAGCATAACAAACACACATAAGAGGAAGAGTTCAGAACTGAACGAATCCTTCTTGTGGCATTGTAGACTGGGTCACATCAATGCGACACGACTCGCTAAGTTGCATAAGGATGGATATTTGAATCCGTTTGAATTTTCATCTTATGACACTTGTCAGTCATGTCTCAAAGGCAAGATGACCAAAACTCCGTTTACGGGACGCAGAGAAAGAGTTACTGAACTCTTGGGACTGATACATAGTGATGTATGCCGTCCCATGTCTACCCATGCCAGGGATGGTTCTTTGTACTTCATTACATTCACTGACGATCTCTCTAGATTCGGATATGTGTTCCTGATGAAACACAAATCAGAAGCTTTTGAGAAATTTAGAGAATATAAACAAGAAGTCAAGAACCAAACCGGAAAAAGTATTAAAATCATACGATCTGATCGAGGAGGTGAATACTTAAGCAATGAATTCCTGGACTTCCTAAAAGAGAATGGGATTCTCTCTCAGCTGACTCCTCCATATACACCACAGCACAACGGTGTATCAGAACGGAGGAACCGCACCCTATTAGATATGGTGCGCTCTATGATGAGCACAGCCGAGTTACCTATTTCCTTCTGGGGGTATGCGCTGGAGACAGCAGCATACCTATTGAATCAAGTTCCATCTAAATCTGTACCTACCACACCATATGAGATATGGAGTGGGAAGAGACCATGTCTTAAACGAGTTAAGATATGGGGTTGTCCGGCCTATGTCAAAAGGAAAAATCCGGACAAACTCGAGGCACGGTCAGTTTTATGCAAGTTTGTGGGATATCCCAAACATTCACATGGATATCTTTTCTACCATAGCGAGGAACAAAAGGTGTTTGTTTCTCGACATGCCACCTTTTTAGAAAAGGAATTTCTTGCAAAAGAAATTAGTGGCGACAAGGTAGAACTGGAAGAAATTCCGGCTACACAAACTCAAACTGAAGATTTAGTGGAACCGGAGGATTCAGTAGTTCCCAACGAACCTCAGCCTCTCCGCCGATCTAGTAGGGTTTCTCACCCACCTGAGAGATACTACGGTTTTCTCATGGATGGTGGGAGCGAGGATTGCATCATGGTTGATGATTACCCAACTAGCTTCGAGCAGGCCATCACGAGTGGGGACTCTGTGAAGTGGCTGGATGCAATGCGGTCCGAGATGGAATCCATGTACACCAACAAAGTATGGACTTTGGAAGTTGCTCCTGAAGGGGTAAAACCCATTGGGAGCAAGTGGATCTTCCAGAAAAAACTTGGTGTAGATGGGAAAGTGGAGAGTTTCAAAGCTAGACTTGTTGCAATGGGTTTTCGTCAAAGACCAGGTGTGGACTATGACGAAACCTTTTCTCTAGTAGCTATGCTTAAATCCATCCGGATCATGCTTGCCATCGCTGCTTATCATGACTACGAAATCTGGCAAATGGATGTTAAGACCGCCTTTCTAAACGGTGATTTAGAAGAGTGCTTGTACATGACTCAGCCAGAGGGCTTCGTAGATAGTGAGAGCAGCGGGAAGGTGTGCAAGCTGCTTAAATCCATTTATGGATTAAAGCAAGTATCGCGGAGTTGGAACATATGCTTTGACGTCGTTATCAAAGAGTTTGATTTCGTCAAAAACGTAGATGAACCTTGTATCTACAAGAAGGAGGCAGAGAGTAAGGTTGTCTTGCTCGTATTGTACGTGGACGACATACTCTTGATAGGAAATGACATTCCTATGCTGCAATCGGTCAAGCTCTTCTTATCACAAAGATTCTCAATGAAAGATCTTGGTGATGCCTCCTGCATATTGGGAATTAGGATTTATAGAGATAGATCTAAAAGGATATTGGGATTGTCCCAATCCAGGTACATTGACACCATACTAAAGAGGTTTAGTATGGATGAGTCCAAACGTGGGTTTTTACCCACGATCTCAGGGCTCACTCTCTCCAAAGAGATGTCTCCCAAGACTGATTTGGAGAGAGCTCGCATGCAAGGGATACCCTATGCTTCGGCAGTAGGCTCTATCATGTACGCGATGCTATGTACCAGACCCGATGTAGCATACTCACTAAGTATAGTGAGTAGGTATCAAGCTGATCCTGGAGAGAGTCACTGGACAGCTGTGAAGAGCATTCTCAAGTACTTACGAAGGACTAAAGAGATGCTCTTGGTGTATGGTAACGGAGAACTCTAAGTGGAGTCCTTTACCGATTCGAGCTTCCAGAGTGATAAGGACGACTCTAAGTCGCAGTCGGGATTTGTCTTTACCCTTTACGGAGGGGCGGTTTGCTGGAAGAGCTCCAAGCAGGAAACCGTGGTAGACTCGACGATGGAGGCTGAATACATCGCTGCCAACGATGCTGCCAAAGAGGCTGTCTGGATCAAGAAGTTCATTACTGAACTTGGAGTGGTTCCATCCATTGAGCATCCAATACCTTTGTATTGCGATAACAATGGAGCGGTGGCTTTGGCTAAGGAACGAAGGTCCCATCAGCGATCCAGGCATATTCTGAGGTGGTATCACCTGATCCGGGAGATAGTTGATCGCCGGGAGATCGAGGTCAGGAGGGTTGACACGAAGAACAACACAGCGGATCCATTCACGAAGGCCATTCCCCAGATACAGTTTGAGAGACTCTTCGGGATGCTCGGTATGCGATACTACAACGGCTGGCCTTAGTGCAAGTGGGAGATTGTTAGTTGTATGTATGCCCTAGAGGCCAGTATTGTACAGATGATGTATATTATATTGGATGCTTGGACATATATAGAGAGGACTTTCTTGCTCGATATGATAGTATGCTATCTGGTTGCTCTTTATCATAACATGTATACTTGTCTCTTTATACTGTCTGATGGCTACATGTTGATAAAGCCCTTAGGATGTGTACTTGACTACCTGGACTATGATGCGGATCATACTAGTAGGGACATGGTAATCCATAAGTACATCCTTCAAGGTCCCTAGTCGAGGGTGTATCGAGACAGGGCATCGATATACCAGAGTAGACTAGCGTATACGCTTCTCGACCCATGAGATGGGCGATGGATGATCCCATATCCATTGGTGTTTGACATCAGAGATGGTATGCGGGGGCTCAGTGGAGACTGGGTACACTGGACAGACTCGCCAAGAACTCCCAGATGGTATTATACCTTACGTCAGATGGCAGTTCTCTGGTGACACTTGTGCAGGTTAGTCTGTAGACCCGAGATCGTCATAGAGTCTTGTGTGATTCCTACTGTGCTTTGATTTCCACCTTGCCACGTCCATGAGGGCGTGCAAAACGGTGGTTTTTGGGTACAGTCCCGAGTCACATGGAGGCAATGAGTGATAAGTGGGGTTTCGTCTCTCCCGGTATTGGGGGTTGATGTTGCGCTGTGCTCGATTGGCTATAACAGGGAAGTCCATGGCCAGGACTGATTTAGAGATTTGATGGTAAGTGTTACCAGTAGTTTCTCGACCTGTTATGAGCCTCACATCGGCACGACTTATCGGTTATTGGGGTCTGACGTTTACCACCCCTAGACTTGATATGCGACATATCAGACGAGGAGACCGGACTGTACGGGAAGTGTTACCGGCATGCTTTTACAGGAGTTGGAGCGGGCTTGCTTGCTGATCTTCTGATCGCTTAATACCCGGGTAGCCGTTACGTCCAGCTAGTACCGCTGACGGCTTGTGGGCGCGTGATGTGATCATCACCTACTGCCGGCGTATTGACGAGTCTTTAGAGTCCTACATAGAGGTTTTTCTGGCTCAGACAAAACGAAATAGGAGCACGTATGTGATATGTCCAAGACCGAGAATAAATGCGTGTATGTGATACCGTATTCTATGCTCGCGACTTCTTGTATCGGTCGGTTATATATGATATGACCGGGTTATCGAATCAAGTGTTGATTCGATAAGTCGATACAATGAATGTTAGTCGGTTATATGAGATATGACCGAATTATTAAGTCAAGTGTTGATTTAATAATTAAGTGTATAATTGTATATTAAATATATTAATTTACATTAACTAACACTTGTTGACTTTAGGGTTTTTCTCACAAGAACACTTGATTATATATATATATGTGATATATATATTAAAAGTGTTTTCTTTTGTATCATGGTTGATGATACACTATACATGGGTGTGAAAGACATACACTATACTATTTTGGATGGTGGTTAATATTTATTTAAAGTAATTACAAATTAGTGAAGCTTATGTCATAAGCATGAAGCTTGTAGAAGTTTTTGGATGCTTTGACAAAGTCCACTTAATTTGTTTTTCTTTAGATTTTTATTAACCTAACCAACATGACTTAGCCATGGTTATGTCCCACCATGAGTTAGTATATGATACTCACTCACCATGGTTAGCATTCTTACTTAATCGTTATCCTCATTTTCTTTTCTTTAGTTCATCATCTTCTTCTTCATTGAGCAAGAGAAAAAATCTTTTTAGGGTTTAGAAAAAGTGAGATAGATTGTGAGAAACAAAAATCCAAAGAGAACCCACTTCCATTTCTCCATCCTCTACTAGATTAGCACTTTAGTATAGGGTGTTTGCTTCACTAATTCTCTAGTTAGTGAAGTAGGAGCTTGAGTCGGAATTCCCTCGACGTAGATCATCTTCGGCCTCGGAGACTTCAAGCAAGGTCGCATCCTTCGCGTCGTGAAGCCATGCAAGAGCCTGGGAGAATTTTGATCGCAGCGAAGGGACTTCAACAAGGGGCTAAAGGAGCGAAGGACCGATCTACAAAGGTTGTATTTCGTGTTCCCTTAGAAGTTAAAGTTGTTTACTTGCTTTTGATTCGCCTAAACTCTAGTATACGATCATGCTTAGTGTTATTCGGCACATAAAAATTTAATTTTGGCATGGTCGATGCCTTGTAGAGCCGTGTTAGTGTGCCTAGTAACCCTACAGGTTTTGCCGTACAGGTTTCATTGTGGTTTGCTGGCACACTGCTTCCTTCCGGGTGATTTCTTTGGAAAGCGGGTTCACTTGCATTGTGACCACCATCCTATTGTATTTATTTTGAGTTGTATCTAGTAAAATCCATCAACCAAACTTGTATTATTGGCAGTCTCAGAAGACCAGTGTTTATTCTTTCGACCTTAGAGTCGCGCTTGTATTATTATAGTTTTCTTGTGGTTTTTGGTTTTCTTCTGAGTTTTGATCCTCGCCCTTCGGCGTTGTATATTATATTACTTGCGTGGTTGTGACCGCCAATTGGCGAAGAGCTAGCTCCCGTTTGGGGATGCCTTTATTCATATTATTCATGTTGTACCCGTTTTGGGCCAGTATTTACAAAGGAAACTCTGCCAAAATTTTCAGAAAAGACTTGAAGTTTAAAAATGCATACTACGGCATTTTTTGTTAAACCAGTTGCTTTAAAACTAAACTTTTCCTTCTCTCTCTTTAAAAATGATTTAGATTTCTGGGCTTTTGGCTTACTTGAAGTAGATGGGGTCCTATAGACTTCATATGATTCAAGTGCAAGACACGCGTCATTTCGGGTCGTGACAAAGTTGGTATCAGAGCGCTAGGTTAACCTTGGTTCGAGTCTATGATTGACTATGCGGAGTCTAGGGCGTATATATATATTCGGAACCTAGGCTTGACCTTACGGAACTCAGAATTAATCGAGCGGGTGTTAGACCCGAACTTTTGTCGCATAGTTTGACCTTGGTTGATGGAGTATTTGACTTAAGTAGAGTGACGTACTGTGTGTATGTTCCGCGGCATACTTACGATATGCAACTCCGCTTAAGAAGCCTTAGGATGTATATTTCCTTGTACAGTATTATATTCATTCCTATAATCTATCCTCATCGATATCGGTTGGTTGTTTTGTTACCATGATTGCATAGGCAGAGAGAGCTGCGGCTAGAGTTGCGGTCAGTATGAGCTCGTCTTAGACGGGGACTGACCAGGGTGTAATTCCGTTGACACACGATTGTATAGATGTGTCGTTTTATTGTATTTTTCACGCCATGAGCGTTTGATGGATTGCTTTTGCAAAGATTTCTTGAAACGTGCAGATCAGCACCAGAGGATTGGGGCCACTGATAGAGACCGGCTAGAATGTGATGACGTCAATGCACCGTTATTCTTGATGATTGAGGCACTGCTTAGCGTGCGGACGAATGAGCCAGTTGTTGCTGCGAATGACAAGATATCGCATTAGATGTTTAAAGCTAATGCATCATGAATTTATACTTTGAGATATTATAGAAGATCGCTAGTCACCAAGGATGAATGACTAGGACATGCGGTTCGTTTGCAAACCCCGATGCGAGGTCATCAGATTGATTGATTCCAACTAGAGAAGACTTCACGCCGGTGCGTTGGGAGGCGAAAGAAAACGATCAAATGTCAGAAACCCATTTTTCCAAGTTTAAGGATTCGGAAAAACATGCAAAGTAATTCTGTGGACCCTCTAGAAGAATGAAACCCCAACTTGATATAATGACCATTAGAACGCCTTTGAACCTAAGGGATTGCGGCAGTTCCGCGGTGACATTAATGAGGCTTAGGTTTGCCCTTCTACGGTTGGTCCATAGGTACTGTGGCATATACTGGATATTATTTAACTGTACTCAAGAGTTGAGCTCTTGGGGGATTATGGAACTCTGACGAATCGATTGAAAAGGTCGACGTAGTTAAGATATCTTGTGATGGGATACATTGCTTAGGAGACTCCAGATATGAGTATAGCCGTTGGAGCGCAGTCCATACAGCTACGAAGAGACGAGTCCGAATCAGTCGACATTAGAGAAAAGTGGAGTAAGAGAGTCGTACGAGATTTCGATGAGATGGCGTTCCACTCCGTTGACATCAGAGATGTGATACTCATGGAGAAGGCGTTGTATATAGATATATCTTCCAGATGTAGTCGTGATGAGTATGCAGCCGTTCCGGAACAAGAAATAGATTTAGTAAAAGATGATAACTTCCGGGCACTTCGGCAGAAACAAGGTTTAGGGGAGACTCCGACAGAACCATTCCAGAATACTATATGAGAAGACTTGGACCCAGGATCGGTCATATTATGCACACCCAGTAGGCCAGAGTTCGGTATTGTCGACGAGAAATGTTATGAGTGACGTGATAACTGGCTAGAGATCTTTAGAGTATATGCCAGAGCAGGACTATTTCCGCCGTCTTTGATTTCGGTATTTTGGCCGATTTATTTGCATGATTGAGTTTTCGTGCACCACAGTTGCACTCGGTTTCGATTTGATATCATTCGAGATGTTGATTTTGATTTCATGACTATGGTATGCATGTGATTTGAATTGTGCTTTCGGCATAGTTTTCATGCACTTTTAGTATTTGGATTCGATTTCGTTCACGTTGATGCACGTAGTATTGAGATTATATACCACGGTATACCTGATTTGGATTGAGGTTTGTCGTATACGGTTGATTTAGATTATGATATTCGATATTTTTTTCGTTCTCCTTGTACACTTGAGTTGGATTTTGCGCATACTTGGCGTGTTTGATACTATTTTGGTGCATACCAGATGCACAAAATCAGGATTCTTCGTGCATATCAGATGCACCTAATATTGCTGTCAAGCACACTCGTTGCCCTTGGCAGGTGTTTTTGTGCACACCCGTTGCACTTGGAATTGTTTTCTGTGCACATGTATGGCATCTTCATTGATTTCGATTTCCGTGCGCACCAGACGCACGTGGAATTCTTGTGCACATTTTAGGATTGATTTCTTGTGGAGCAGTACGTTTTTATGATATTTACTATTTGTTTTAATACTGTGCAGGACTAGTCAGAGTACAGTACCTGAATATGTTTTCGCATGCATCGATAGTTATCAAAGGGATTTCCAAAAAAGAGATATAGTCTCAGTATTTACCTACGTATCCGAGATGACACGAAACTTTTACAAAGGGAACCCTTCTAAATTATTTTTGAAAACGGCGAGACGTGTATGTTAAACAATGGGTATATATATATAGTTATTTCCTTACAATAGACGTCCACCACTGTGCCGTAATATGCGTATTGCACAGTGATTGGAAAAGGGTTTGGCATGCATTTCTTTCAAATGTTTTAACGATGTATACATGTATAGTTTGATGTATATCATGTTGGTTTTCGTATTGGGCTTAGACACTGGTGTCTTCACCCTGACTCTGATGATTGCGTGATGCTTGACGGAGTTTTGATTTTGAGTTGTATACTCGTTTCTCATGCGCATGCATTGCGCTAAGATGTGTTTTAAGTATTGGTAATTTCAGAGCCCCGACGACTTGATTGTTTTGGTGAAATGATTTAGTATTTGGGGGAGTTTTAAATTTAAATTCGCGGACCGAATTTCTTTAAGGGAGGAAGATTGTAACATTTTGAAAATCGTTTATGTGAAATTTCGGATAATCGGTAAAATAATTGGTGTTTTCCTTAAAAAAGCAGGAAATAATTATTTTTCCACATGAACTTAAATATACCTATTCTAGCCGTGAAATTGCTAGTATTTGGTATTTAATTGGTCACTTGTAAATTTCAAGTTTATTCAAATATTTTCCATAATTAATTATTTTTAATATTATTTTAAGCCTTCACTAATACATTTAATTCGTGATAATTACAAATCAGAATGGGTTAATACAAGTTTAGTACACCATGACACATTTAAACACTTATTGTATCATGTTCTTTCAAAGAAAAATATTGGGTTTGTTCTAGTTTATTTGTATAGAAAAGAAAAAGGGAAATTTGAAATAGAATTATGTTGTATGTTGTATTTATGAGCTTGGTGAGATTTTTCTTGACTTGGGAACCCCAACCCACACCCACAAACCCACACTCCAATTATGGCCGAGCCCTATGGCTGCCCCCACACCCACACACCTTACACTTCTAGTTTAATTTGAAAAGCAATAAAAGGAAATGAATAAATAAAGAGGTATGGTGATAGATTATTTGAGGTACTTTTCCTTGACATGAACACATTTCTCACTCTCTCTCCTCACTCCCTCATCCTTAGCCGAGCCAACCATTCCAGCAGCTCCCCTTCCTAAATACCTATCTCATTACATATCAAAACTCTTGCAAAATGCCTCAAAATCAATACAAAAATCCCACAAACTCTAAATCCAATCTTTACCCATTATTCCTTATTGAAAATTAGCATGGATCATGGAGCTAGAAGACATTTTGGAAGCTAATTTCCAAGCCTGATCTCTAAAATTGGGAGATATAATCTTAACCCTATAGAGAATTTGTTGTTTAAATTACTTTAATCTAGCATTTTTAAGTGTTAATTTGGTTTCAGTTGCTAACTTGAAAATTCAAGATTTGGGTTTGAATCAAGTTAGGGTTTATGTCTTTTGATTATGGTTTAATTGTGTAGTTTAACACTTTAAGTCATGTAAAATCTTACCTAGTAGCTAGTTTTCTAATTGTTATTTTTTAAAAATTGTTAAAATTAGTTAATTTTGCAAACTAGTTTTTTTGAATTAATACAAATTAGTGTGATAAAATTTTAGTGATGGTTTATGTGACTTAGTTAAGATACCTAGTGAATATTGTGGGCACTGGTTTTGTTAAAACATCAAGTTTTGAAGTAAAACGAGTATTTGTCGCTTAATAAGTTTTTAAGTTAAATCGATTTCATTTAAGTTTGAGCTTTCGGTGCATTATACCTATTTCATATTATATTTAGTGTGTTGTCAACGCGCGATTAGTGCGGTTGGGTTTTTGGTTTGGTGGTTTTCACGTATTGTGACCCTAGATGTAGTTTTTGGCGTTGTCGCGGCGCGTTTCGTGCACCAAGTGTGTCCGCGTCGAGTTAATGCGTGTGGTTGCCTTGTAGTGTTAGTGTCCGTGACTATTTATATTTATTCTCTTATTTCCTTATGTACATTGCTAGGATCGGGTGCAAAGGCATCGGACGTGGCGCGGAGAGGACAGAGCTGAAATCGGAGAAGATTAGCCGAGGCGTCCAGGTGAGTAGATATATATCTACGGGGGAAGTCGGGTGGATGGCTTATAGTACCCCAGCAAGTTCGTAGCACTTGATACGTTTTGATATATATATTTATATACGTGTTGTTATAAGATGCGCATACTTAGCTAGTAATACTTTAGGTGACTTTGGGTTAGTGTTAGCGTACTGGATGATAGCGTCGTTAGTTATTTTCTTAGTCGCGAACCCTAGAATAAGTTTTTCATACACGCACACACACACGCATACATTTTATTTTCTTGTGCATATATGGATATATATATATATATATATATACACACACACACACACACAAACATGTATGTGATTACGTGTGTGTGTGTATGTGTATACGCGGATGATGAGGATAGTATATGATTTTTGGAGATGAGTCGATGTGATTGGGCTGTATGCCGTGAGATCGGTGATGTGAATTAGGCCGTGTTATGAGATACGATATATTATATTAGCGGATTGGTGGGCGATGTGTTTTCATACACACGCGGATATATGTTGATGGTATCGGTATGTACTAGACTTAGATCAGTACCCTGTTCCTGATATAGTGATAATGATACCATACGGATATTGATGTATATGTGATAGGCGACCCGTACTCCGATTTTGGGATGCCGTGCGATGGATTTACTGTACAAGATATAAATATGATGATTGATCCGCACTCATGATTCGAGGATGTCCTATTATATTTTTATCGTATGTGAAGCTATAGTGGCGGGATCACCAACTACTATATATATTTATCGACTCAGACTTAGGTGGTTTTTCCTAACCCTTTGATTTGTCTCTTAGCTTGTCCTGTAGTTACTTAGTAGATGATATACTGGGAACGAGTAATACTTATTTCCAAAACCAACGAATCGTGAATAATTTAAAGACAG
The DNA here is from genome assembly GCA_030015575.1 of Agapanthus africanus. Classification (NCBI taxonomy): domain Eukaryota; kingdom Viridiplantae; phylum Streptophyta; class Magnoliopsida; order Asparagales; family Amaryllidaceae; genus Agapanthus; species Agapanthus africanus. The sequence goes on from CM057344.1 coordinate 284,961,926, forward strand.
GCCAAGGGGTACTACGGATATTTCAAAGGACGTAACTTTCATAAAAACATCTTAGCCCCCATTTTTCTAAACATCAAGATTCGTGTTATTTCAAATGACAAACTATATGAATCGTATATCTAACGTAGATTTCTTATTTTTGCATTTACTATTCATTTCTGCATATTCATGTTGTTATCATCGCATTGCATGCTTAATGTGTACTTTAGTGATTATGGAACCATGCTGTCAGGACACCAGCACCATTACCGATGATGCGTATGCTCCACGTACACTTGCTTGCCCGCTCACACACATTATTATCGGAAATTGCCATGTCATGTAAACTTTAGAGAATATTAACTTATTGATATCGCTTGTTAGTTGATAGTTCTGATATATCACTGCTGTGCTAGTTTAAATATTGCATTCTTTACTTATATACCTGTGTATGTTATTATATTCATTTGTCATGCAATATTAATAGGGCCAGTCCGGATTGTCGGAGCCCGGTATTTACTATTATTGATTCTTCATTTTGAGATTTCGGATTTTCCATGAGATTTCTGGATTTGGAGAAACCGCAACATTTTATAAACCCATTTTTATTTCAAAAGATAAAAAGTGTGGTTTTCTCGTGATATGATATGAGATACGTCCACCGTGAGTTTTCTCGGCTCTTGTGCGATATCATACACCCGATTCGAGGAGGAGGAGGAACCGTCTGTGGGTGCATGGTGTACCCGGTGCGGTACCCCGGGGCAAGATGGTCACAGATGATGGCGTTGAGCCTGGCAGGGGAGCACTTGTTAGTTGTATGTATGCCCTAGAGGCCAGTATTGTACAGATGATGTATATTATATTGGACGCTTGGACATATATAGAGATGACTTTCTTGCTCGATATGATAGTATGCTATCTGGTTACTCTTTATCTTAACATGTACACTAGTCTCTTTATACTGTCTTATAGTTACATGTTGGTAAAGCCCTTAGGATTTGTACTTGACTGCCTGGACTATGATGCAGATCATACTAGTGGGGACATGGTAGTCCATAAGTACATCCTTCAAGGTCCCTAGTCGTGGGTGTATCGAGACGGGGCATCGATATACCAGAGTAGACTAGCGTATACGCTTCTCGACCCATATGATGGGCGATGGATGATCCCATATCCATTGGTGTTTGACATCAGAGATGGTATACGGGTGCTCAGTGGAGACTGAGTACACTGGACGGACTCACCGAGAACTCCCAGATGGTATTATACCTCACGTCAGATGGCAGTTCTCAGGTGTCACTTGTACAGGTTAGTCTGTAGACCTGAGATCGTCATAGAGTCTTGTGTGATTCCCACTGTGATTTGATCTCCACCTTACCACGTCCATGAGGGCGTGCAAAACGGTGGTCTTTGGGCACAGTCCCGAGTCACATGGAGCCAATGAGCGATAGGAGGGGTTTCGTCTCTCCCGGTATTGGGGGTTGATGTTGCGCTGTGCTCGATTGGCCGTAATAGGGAAGTCCCTGGCCAGGCCTGATCAGAGATTTGCTGGTAAGTGTTACCAGTAGTTTCTCGACCCGTTATGAGCCTCACATCAGCACGACTTATCGGTTATTGGGGTCTGACGTATACCACCCCTAGACTTGATATGCGACGTATCAGACGAACAGACCGGACTGCACGGTAAGTGTTACTGGTTGGATTCACAGGAGTGTGAGCGGGCTAGCTCGTCGATCTTCTGATCGCTCAATACCCGGGTGGCCGTTACGTTTAGCAGACCGCTTGCGGCTTGTGGGTGCTTGATATGATCATCATCTGCTACCGGCGTATTGACGAGTCTTTAGAGTCCTACACAGAGGTTTCCTGGCTCAAGCGAAACGAAATAGGAGCGCATATGAGATATGTGCAGGACCGAGAATAATGCGTGTATGTGATACCGCATTTCATTCTCGCGATATATGTTTCGATTCGTTATATTCGATATGACCTAGTTATCGAATCATTGATTCGATAAATCGATACATTGGATTCTAGTCGGTTATGTGCGACATGACCGAATCATTGAATCAAATGTTGATTTAATGATTTAATGCATAATTATATATTTGATATATTACTTTGCATTAGCTAGTATTGGTTCACTTTATATGGATTTTCTCACTCGATGTGCAAGAAGTATATATGATATACTTTTGTGCACTACTTTGTATCATGTTTGATGATACTTGATATTGTGGTTAAGTGTAAAGGGTTGAACCATGGTTAGGTGATGATTAGGGTTTTGGTTTTTCATTTATTTATTTGTTTATTTATTTGGAAAGGATTAAGTTAAGAATGGTGGCTTATTTTGGAGCTATGTTGAAGCTTCTTGAAGCTTTGACAAAGTCCACCATCCTTATCTCATCCTTAACCCTAACCACTCCAACTAACCTTGGTTTAATCTCTACACTTGACCATGGTCAAGATATGTTAAGTATTCATATTAGTTTCATTTTTAAAATAGAAGACTTATCAGTCTTTCTTCATCTTCTTCTTCTTCTTGAAAGAGAAAGCTTGATGCCATCAATGGCAACTTGATTTCTAAAGTGAGAAATCCAATTCTAAAGTGAACCCACCTCCTATTTCTTCACCCTCTACCTCTTGCCAAGTTGTTTTGGGTGTTTTCTTCATAAGTTTCACAACTTTGTGAAGTCGGAGCTTGAGCTTGTGCAACCTCGACGTAGATCGTCTTTGACACGAAGCCGACGACCTATTCCGCTCGTTTTCCTGATGAAACCGATGAACGAGTCTAGGATTCGAAAAGGACAGCGAGAGGATGCCTACGTGGAGCCAAGGAAGAGGATTACCGGATCTACAAAGGTTGTAGCATCTAACCTTTAGTTAATTTGTTAACTAGTTTATAGTTTCGCCTAGAAATCTAGCCGACGATCCGTAGTCTAGGGTTTCTCGGCACCATTTTTTTTTTGAAATTGGCATGTTTGATGCCTTGTGAGACCTCACTAGGGTGCCTAGGAACCTTTCAGTGGTATCAGAGCCTAGCCAGAGCCTTAGGCGAAGTCTAGACAGAGTTTGAAGTCCGAACGAACCCGAAACCCCAAAACCCATGAGCTCTCTGGACTTTTTCTAAAATCTGAGATTTTTCAATATTAAAAATATGCAGAAAAATAAGCAGGAAATTATAAGGGTTACTGTGAAATTCGTGAGCGTAATTCCACCAATCCAGCGCGGATCCGCGGCATGAGCTTGGCTCATGCGGCGGATCCGCGGTCGTACGGCCTAATTATTTAAAAGATTTTACACAGTAATCCTTAATTTCCAGTGGTGATTTTCCTGGGTATTTTTAATAATTATTCAAGATTTGAATTTTCTGGGGTTGCTTTGGGGTGTTTTAGAGCTTCGGTGTTTCGATCGGGGTATCAAATTTCGTCTTTGTGTTTTTCCGGATAATTTTCAGAATATGTTAAAAAGTTCGACCGGATATAAATACCCAATTTTTCCCCTGTCGGGAAATTTCCAAGTGTTGGATTTTTCCGTAGTTTAACGACGTTCTACGTAGTGCAAGTAACGCGATGGACCCTCTAGAAGACAACAAACCTTAACTCGATTATGTGACAGTCTTGAACTGCCCTTTGAACCTTCGGGTTTGGGGTAGTACGGCGTGCCACATGTGAGGCGTTGGCTTGACCCTTCTACGGCTGGACCGTCGGTACTGAGGCACGAACTGAATGTTGTTAGACTTATTTCATGTGTTGAGCTGTATCGGGAAAACTTGGGTATTCGACTGTTCGATCGGAAAGTTTAACATTTTCTGTTTATCTGGAAAATGATACCATAATTGGAATTCACAAGTAGTTATGAGATAACTTAATGAATGTTATAAATCTAGCAATTTAGTCCCATATGATATTGAAAAGAGTTTTCGATAATGAGACTAAAATGCGGGATTTATATCTGTTAGGCATGCGATGTCTAAAGTAGTTGCGGATTCCAACTGTTGTAGTTTTACACTTTCTTTTCTGTGACCGTAAGTGTAGTATGTTCATATCGCCGGTTTCGTTGCTATACGTCAACGACAATTGGGGTATGCATACTTACTTACGTTGATGACATGTGATGTTATGTGTTGCTGGATATGTTATATTGGATCGTCGTGTTCGAATAGCCGGGGGTTTTTATGTGAGATGAGTGTTTTTCATTTTCATTCATGTAAAAACTTGTATGTAATATTCTTTTATTTGGGGCACTTCCAGGTAGCGGAAGATGTCACCTTTTGTATATTATTTACTTTTCCGCATTAGGATAGACCCAAGGAGGGGAGCACAAGTAACCGGGTTCTGGGGTCCAGTGGGAGACCAACTCGAGGAGTCGAGTCCGGGTCTCCTAACCCTAGAATTGGCAGGGTTGCTTGCCGCTCTCGTAGGGGTCTAGGGGTGTGGGATTGGCTATTCATCACGACCGTGGAATCCGTGTTTTATACTGGCTCGTATTGAAAACACGGACGTCCTAATATATCCAATATTTCATATGTTTATTCTGCTGCGATATCTGTGATGTGTTTCTTTGATGGATATAGTATATAGTATATATGATATATTATATAGACGTTACTTATGTTTTACACCCACGCTTTCCCTGCCCTGCTCTGTCGTTAGTTACCTAACCTAACGGTGCACGAGGGGACATCGAGGCGAATGCGGATGGCATAAGTGTACGTCATATCTATCTGTGATGTTTAGGTATTTAAATGATGGGACTTCATTAATGTGATTAATGAAAGAAAAGAAACCTAAGATGTTGTAGAATCAAATTTTAAAACAAAACAGGTAGCTACAGTTCTTGCTTTGCATAGCGGTATATATGATATACCCTGCACCTTATTCGATGAGGAAAGGACCGAGATCCCTTCACCGGGAGTGACTCCTTTAGCAATAACTGGCAGATGCTACACACTCGGTTTGCTTTTGACTGCTTTTGGGTTTTTGCTTTGCACAGCGATATATATGATATATCCCGCACCTCATTCGACGAGGAAAGGGCCGACGATCCCTTCACCGGGAGTGACCCCTTTAGCAAGACTAGAAAAGCCTCAAAATCACTCCATTTCAAAACTCCATTTGATTCTACAACGATATCAAGTTCATTACGCAATAGGTTTTCAGAAAAACCTGTCGTAGCCCTCCGTCATTTCAGATAAGTACTATTTAGTATTCGTGCTGCGGTTGTTTGGCATGCGTCAAGGTGTAGTGTACGGTAGCTAACTAGTATTTATCTGCTTATGCATATGATGCAGATTGGATTAGGGTATTCGCACGGCGTTGTTTGGCATGCTTCAAGGGTCGTGCGGGTGGGTTTAATTCAATCAGGAAATGACAGGTTGAACTTGACTAGCGGACTATGGGTTGTTTGGCATGCGTCAAGGTCATAGCACGCTAGGGGCAAAAGATTATCGGGAATTTCAAGTGTTGAAATTTGCAATGAGATTGCATACCTTCTATGAGATAGTTAGATCCCGATACCCACTGCGAGTAAGAGTTACTCCTGGGAGAGTTTTACACATTGCAATTAGCTGATCAAGTAGGTGTCTAGAAAGGTGTCAACGGGGTTACGCCTCTGGGAAAACGAGGTTTACATTAATTAGGTTCATGCGAAAGCACGGGGGACCTCCCTCAAAGTACCGACACTGGCCTGGCTGAAAGATTAGCGAACTTGTAGTGTGTAATTAATCCCGGCTAGTCTTACCTTTTAGGGTTTGAAGGAAGATTTGATAAAAAGCAGTGGGAGCCATCCTGATTAGATAAGATAATAACCAATCTGATCTTGCACGAGCTTATGCTAAAGTGTTTTCTTCTCTCTCTCTCCAGGTAGCGACCATTTCATACCTTAATCAAGATAATAATATGGATGTATTGACCGAACCCGCTTGTTATACTGTGCTGGGGAATGTTGGTTCCATTCTTTCCTATAAGAGTTATAGGAATGAACAGGATATAGGGGAATACCAGGATTCCCATGCCACCCGAATGAAGAAAGTACATGTTGATGCATTTTCTTCGGGTGTGTTCGTTACTGAGAATTGTTTCTCCATTTGCTCCACGTCCTGGGTATTAGATACCGGGTCAGGATCCCATATATGTAATCAGTTACATGGGCTTAGGAAAGGTAGAGAACTTGGAGAAGGTGATAAAGACATTAGAGTTGGAAATGGTGCAATTGTTGCAGCTAAGACTGTCGGAGAATATCACCTTGCATTACCAACTGGTAATACATTGGTTCTGAACGAATGCTATTACATGCCGAACCTGATATGCAACATTATATCAGTTTCTTTACTGAGTAAAGAGGGATATAATTTTGTATTACAGGATAATGTTATGAACATTTTCCGTAACCAAAAGTTGGTTGGATCGGGCACGTTGTGCAATGGCATTTATATTCTAAACCAATCAACAGTTCTGAGCATAACAAACACACACAAGAGGAAGAGTTCTGAACTGAACGAATCCTTCTTGTGGCATTGTAGACTGGGTCACATTAATGCGACACGACTGGCTAAGTTGCATAAGGATGGATATTTAAATCCGTTTGAATTTTCATCCTATGACACTTGCCAGTCATGTCTCAAAGGCAAGATGACCAAAGCTCCGTTTACGGGACACGGAGAAAGAGTTACCGAACTCTTGGGACTGATACATAGTGATGTATGCGGTCCCATGTCTACACATGCCAGGGATGGTTCTTCATACTTCATTACATTCACTATGTATCGGTCCCATGTCTACACATGCCAGGGATGGTTCTTCATACTTCATTACATTCACTGACGATCTCTCTAGGTTCGGATATGTATTCCTGATGAAACACAAATCAGAAGCTTTTGAGAAATTTAGAGAATATAAACAAGAAGTCGAGAACCAAACCGGAAAAAGTATTAAAATCCTACGATCTGATCGAGGAGGAGAATACTTAAGCAATGAATTCCTGGAATTCCTAAAAGAGAATGGGATTCTCTCTCAGCTTACTCCTCCTTATACACCACAGCACAACGGTGTATCTGAATGGAGAAACCGCACCCTATTAGATATGGTGCGCTCAATGATGAGTACAGCTGAGTTACCTATTTCCTTCTGGGGATATGCGCTTGAGACAGCTATGGACCTATTGAATAGAGTTCCTACCAAATCAGTGCCTACCACTCCATATGAGATATGGAAAGGGAAGAGACCACATCTTAATTATATTAAGATATGGGGTTCTCCAGCCTATGTCAAAAGACAAAATCCGGACAAACTCGAGGCAAGATCTGTCTTATGTAAGTTTGTAAGATATCCCAAAAATTCACAAGGGTATACCTTCTACCACCCCGAGGAACAAAAGGTGTTTGTTTCTCGACATGCCACTTTCTTAGAAAAAAGTTTTCTTATGAAACAGATAAGTGGCATTGAGGTAGAACTGGAAGAGGTTCCAGCGACACAGACTACAACAGAAGATTTGGTTGAACCAGAGGATTCCGTAGTTCCCGATGAACCCCAGCCTCTCCGCCGATCTAGTAGGGTTTCTCGTCCACCTGAGAGATACTATGGTTTTCACATTGATGATGGCAGTGAGGATTGCATCATGGAGGATGATGACCCAACTAGCTTCGAGCAGGCCATCACGAGTGGGGACTCAGTGAAATGGCTGGATGCTATGCGGTCCGAGATGGATTCCATGTACACCAACAAAGTATGGACTTTGGAAGTTGCTCCTGAAGAGGGAAAAACCCATTGGGAGCAAGTGGATCTTCAAGAAAAAACTTGGTGTAGATGGGAAAGTGGAGACTTTCAAAGCTAGACTTGTAGCAAAGGGTTTTCGTCAAAGACCAGGTGTGGACTATGACGAGACCTTTTCTCCAGTGGCTATGCTTAAATCCATCCGGATCATGCTTGCCATCGCTGCATATCATGACTACGAAATCTGGCAAATGGATGTTAAGACCGCCTTTCTAAATGGTGATTTAGAAGAGTGCGTGTACATGACACAGCCAGAGGGCTTCGTAGACAGTGGGAGCAGCGGGAAGGTGTGCAAGCTGCTTAAATCCATTTATGGATTAAAGCAAGCATCGCGGAGTTGGAACATCTGCTTTGACGTCGTTATCAAAGAGTTTGATTTCGTCAAAAATCCAGATGAACCTTATCTACAAAAAGGTGGCAGAGAGTAAGCTTGTCTTCCTCGTATTGTACGCGGACGACATACTCTTGATAGGAAATGATATTCCTATGCTGCAATCGGTCAAGCTCTTTTTATCACAAAGATTCTCGATGAAAGATCTTGGTGATGCCTCCTGCATATTGGGAATTAGGATCTATAGAGATAGATCCAAACGGATTTTGGGATTGTCCCAATCCAGGTACATTGACACCATACTAAAGAGGTTTAGTATGGAAGAGTCCAAGCGTGGGAACTTGCCCACGATCTCTGGAGTCACTCTCTCCAAAGAGATGTCTCCCAAGACTGATTTGGAGAGAGCTCGCATGCAAGGGATACCCTATGCTTCGGCAGTAGGCTCTATCATGTATGCGATGCTATATACCAGACCCGATGTAGCATACTCACTAAGTGTAGTGAACAGGTATCAAGCTGATCCTGGAGAGAGTCACTGGACAGCTGTGAAGAGCATTCTCAAGTACTTGCGAAGGACTAGAGATATGTTCTTGTTGTATGGTAACGGAGAACTCCAAGTGGAGTCCTTTACCGTTTCGAGCTTCCAGAGTGATAAGGACGACTCTAAGTCGCAGTCGGGCTTTGTCTTTACCCTTTACGGAGGGGCGGCTAGCTGGAAGAGTTCCAAGCAGGAAACCGTGGCAGACTCGACGATGGAGGCTGAATACATCGCTGCCAACGATGCTGCCAAAGAGGCTGTCTGGATCAAGAAGTTCATTACTGAACTTGGTGTGGTTCCATCCATTGAGCATCCAATACCTTTGTATTGCGATAACAATGGAGCGGTGGCTTTGGCCAAGGAACCCAGGTCCCATCAGCGATCCAGGCATATTCTGGGGCGGTATCACCTGATCCGGGAGATAGTTGATCGCCGGGAGATCGAGGTCAGGAGGGTTGACACGAAGAACAACACCGCGGATCCACTCACGAAGGCCATTCCCCAGATACAGTTTGAGAGACTCTTTGGGATGCTCGGTATGCGATACTACAGCAGCTGGCCCTAGTGCAAGTGGGTGATTGTTAGTTATATGTATGCCCTAGAGGCCAGTATTGTACAGATGATGTATATTATATTGGATGCTTGGACATATATAGAGATGACTTTCTTGCTCGATATGATAGTATGCTATCTGGTTACTCTTTATCTTAACATGTACACTAGTCTCTTTATACTGTCTTATAGTTACATGTTGGTAAAGCCCTTAGGATTTGTACTTGACTGCCTGGACTATGATGAAGATCATACTAGTGGGGACATGGTAGTCCATAAGTACATCCTTCAAGGTCCCTAGTCATGGGTGTATCGAGACGGGGCATCGATATACCAGAGTAGACAAGCGTATACGCTTCTCGACCCATGTGATGGGCGATGGATGATCCCATATCCATTGGTGTTTGACATCAGAGATGGTATACGGGTGCTCAGTGGAGACTGAGTACACTGGACGGACTCGCCGAGAACTCCCAGATGGTATTATACCTCACGTCAGATGGCAGTTCTCAGGTGACACTTGTACAGGTTAGTCTGTAGACCCGAGATCGTCATAGAGTCTTGTGTGATTCCCACTGTGCTTTGATCTCCACCTTACCACGTCCATGAGGGCGTGCAAAACGGTGGTCTTTGGGCACAGTCCCGAGTCACATGGAGGCAATGAGCGATAGGAGGGGTTTCGTCTCTCCCGGTATTGGGGGTTGATGTTGCGCTGTGCTCTATTGGCCGTAATAGGGAAGTCCCTGGCCAGGGCTGATCAGAGATTTGCTGGTAAGTGTTACCAGTAGTTTCTCGACCCGTTATAAGCCTCACATCAGCACGACTTATCGGTTATTGGGGTCTGACGTATACCACCCCTAGACTTGATATGCGACGTATCAGACGAACAGACCGGACTGCACGGTAAGTGTTACTGGTTGGATTCACAGGAGTGTGAGCGGGCTATCTCGTCGATCTTCTGATCGCTCAATACCCGGGTGGCCGTTACATTTAGCAGACCGCTTGCGGCTTGTGGGTGCTTGATATGATCATCATCTGCTACCGGCGTATTGACGAGTCTTTAGAGTCCTACACAGAGGTTTCCTGGCTCAAGCGAAACGAAATAGGAGCGCATATGAGATATGTGCAGGACCGAGAATAATGCGTGTATGTGATACCGCATTTCATTCTCGCGATATATGTTTCGGTTCGTTATATTCGATATGACCTAGTTATCGAATCATTGATTCGATAAATCGATACATTGGATTCTAGTCGGTTATGTGCGACATGACCGAATCATTGAATCAAATGTTGATTTAATGATTTAATGCATAATTATATATTTGATATATTACTTTGCATTAGCTAGTATTGGTTCACTTTATATGGATTTTCTCACTCGATGTGCAAGAAGTATATATGATATACTTTTGTGCACTACTTTGTATCATGTTTGATGATACTTGATAATGTGGTTAAGTGTAAAGGGTTGAACCATGGTTAAGTGATGATTAGGGTTTTGGTTTTTCATTTATTTATTTGTTTATTTATTTGGAAAGGATTAAGTTAAAAATGGTGGCTTATTTTGGAGCTATGTTGAAGCTTCTTGAAGCTTTGACAAAGTCCACCATCCTTATCTCATCCTTAACCCTAACCACTCCAACTAACCTTGGTTTAATCTCTACACTTGACCATGGTCAAGATATGATAAGTATTCATATTAGTTTCATTTTTAAAATAGAAGACTTATCATTCTTTCTTCATCTTCTTCTTCTTCTTGAAAGAGAAAGCTTGATGCCATCAATGGCAACTTGATTTCTAAAGTGAGAAATCCAATTCTAAAGTGAACCCACCTCCTATTTCTTCACCCTCTACCTCTTACCAAGTTGTTTTGGGTGTTTTCTTCAAAAGTTTCACAACTTTGTGAAGTCGGAGCTTGAGCTTGTGCAACCTCGACGTAGATCGTCTTTGACACGAAGCCGATGACCTATTCCGCTCGTTTTCCCGATGAAACCGATGAACGAGTCTAGGATTCGAAAAGGACAGCGAGAGGATGCCTACGTGGAGCCAAGGAAGAGGATTACCGGATCTATAAAGGTTGTAGCATCTAACCTTTAGTTAATTTGTTAACCAGTTTATAGTTTCGCCTAGAAATCTAGCCGGCGATCCGTTAACTAGGGTTTCTCGGCACCATATTTTTGTAAAATGGCATGGTTGATGCCTTGTGAGACCTCTACTATGTGCCTAGGAACCCTACAGCACTACCGACCGGTTATTTATGACGCGGTGGATATCAGGAGGATACCGATATAGTCCTGAGATTTGATGAATTAGGCAAGTCCGGATTTGCCGGAGCCCAGGGGGAAGTCCGGATAGCTGGAGCCCGAGATATTGAGAATTTGAGGTATTGAGACTATATGATATGGGCCAGTCCGGATAGCCGGAGCCCTTGTTATTGGATATTTGGATTTATATTTTGTGTCAATGCTTGACACGGATTTTATGTTGATTTCATTGATGATACATCGATTTATATATACAGAAATCTCACTAAATAAAGAAAACGGTTTTCTCATTCATGATGTATTCTGTGTTCATTTAGATGCATTCATACATCAATATATGATATATTGCTACCTGAGACACTGTCATAAGCACGTGTTATTACACTTATGTGTAAATGGTTCAGGAAATTATAATGAGGATATATTATTATCGTATGACCTAGGATTGTGTCATACATTCAATTTCTGCTCGGTGATGTTTTCTACTCACGAGTTGGCAACTCACCTCCGTGGTGCCATAGTTTCTTGCAGGTTTTGCTGTATAGGTTTCATTGCGGTATGCTGGCACATTGCTTCCTCCGGGTGATTTCTTTGATTGGTGGGTTCACATGCATCGTGACCACTATTGTACTGTATTTATTTTCAGTTGTATCTAGTAAATTCCATCAACCAGACTTGTAGTATTGATTGACTCAGAAGGCCAGTGTTTATTCATTCGACCTTAGAGTCGCGCATGTATTATTATGGTTTTTTGGTGGTTTTTTGTTTTCTTCTGAGTTTTGATCCTCATCCTTCGGCGTTATATATTATATTGCTTGCATGGTTGTGACCACCAATTGGCGAAGAGCTAGATCCCTCTTGGGCATGCCTTTATTCATATTATTCATGTTGTACCCATTTGGGGCCAGTATTTAGAAAGGAAACTCTGCCGAAATTTTCAGAAAAGGCTTGATGTTTAAAATTGCATATTACGGCATTTTTTGTTAAACCAGTTGCTTTAAAACTAAACTTTTCCTTCTCTCTCTTTAAAAGTGGTTTAGATTTCTAGGCTTTCAGTTTTCTTGAATTAGATAGGGTCCTATAGACTTCATATGATTCAAGTGCAAGTCACGCGTCATTTCGGGTCATGACAAAGTTGGTATCAGAGCGCTAGGTTAATCTTGGTTGGATTCTATGTTTGATTATGCGGAGTCTAAGGCGTATATATATATTCGTAACATAGGCTTGACCTTACAGATTTAGACTTGGTCGAGAGGGTATTAGACCCAAACTTTCGTCGCATAGGTTGACCATGGTTGATGGAGTAGGTGACTTAAGTAGAGTGACGTACCGTGTGTATGTTCCGCGGCATACATACGATACGCTACTCCACTTAAGAAGCCTTAGGATGTACATTTCCTTGCACAGAATTATATTCATTCCTATGGTCTATCCTCAACGATATCGGTTGGTGGTTTTGTTACCACGATTGCATAGGCAGAGAGAGCTCCGGCTAGAGTTACGGTCAGCATGAGCTCGTCTTGGAAGGGGACTAACCAGGGCGTAATTCCGGTGACACACGATTGTATTAATGTGTCGTTTTATTGTGTTTTTTGCGCCATGAGTGTTTGTTGGATTGCTTTTGCAAAGATTTCTCAAAACGTGCAGATCAGCAACAGAAGATTGGGGCCACTGATAGAGGTCGACTAGAATGTGATGACCGTCAATGCACCGTTATTCTTGATGATTGAGGCACTGCTTAGCGTGCGGACGAATGAGCCAGTTGCTGCTGCGAATGACAAGATATTGCCCTAGATGTTTAAAGCTAATGCAAAACGAGTTTATACTTAGAGATATGATAGAAGATCGCTAGTCACCAAGGATGAATGACTAGGACATGTGGTTCGTTTGCACACCCCGATACGAGGTCATCAGATTGATTGATTCCAGCTAGAGAAGTCTTCACGCAGGTGCGTTGGTAGTCAAAAGAAAACGATCGAATGTCAGAAACCCATTATTCCAAGTTTAAGGTATTCGGAAAAACATGAAAGTAATTCTGTGGACCCTCTATAAGAATGAAACCCTAACTTGATATAATGACCATGGGAATGCCTTTGAACCTAAGGGTTTGCGGCAGTTCTGCGGTGCCATTAATGAGGCTTGGGTTTGCCCTTCTACGGTTGGTCCATAGGTACTGTGGCATATACTGGATATTATTTAGCTGTACTCAAAAGTTGAGCTCTTGGGGGATTATGGAACTCTGACGAATCGACCGAAAAGTTCGACGTAGTTCGGATATCATATGATGGGATACATTACTTGGGAGACTCCAGATATGAGTTTAGCCATTGGAGCGCAGTCCATACAGCTACGATGAGACGAGTACGAATCAGTCGACATTAGAGAAAAGTAGAGTAAGAGATTTGTACGAGATGATGTTCCACTCCGTTGACATCAGAGATGTGATACGCTTGCAGAGGCGTTGTATATAGATATATCTTCCAGAAGGAGTCGTGATGAGTGTGCAGCCGTTCTGGAATAAGAAATAGATTTAGTAAAATATGATAACTTCCGGGCACTTTGGCAGAAACGAGATTTAGGGGAGACTTCGATAGAACCTTTCTGGAATACTATACGAGCATACTTGGACCCAGGATCGGTCATATTACGCACAACTAGTAGGCCAGAGTTTGGCATCGTCGACGAGACATGTTATGAGTGACCATGATAGTTTTGCCAGAGATCTTTAGAGGATGTGCCAAAGCGGGACTATTTCCACCGTCTTTGATTTCGGTATTTTAGGCGATTTATTTGCATGATTGAGTTTTGTGCACCACAGTTGCACTCGGTTTCGATTTGATATCATTCGAGATGTTGATTTTGATTTCATGCTTATGGTATGCATGTAATTTGACTTATGCTTTCGGCATAGTTTTCTTGCACATTTAGTATTTGGATTCGATTTCGTGCATCCTGATGCATGTAGTTGTGAGATTATATACCACGGGATACCTGATTTGGATTGAGGTTTGTCGTATATCGTCGATTTCGATTATGATATTCGATATTGTTTTCATGCACCTTGTGCACTTTAGTTGGATTTTGCGCATACTTGGCACGTTTGATGCTATTTTGGTGCACACCAGATGCACTAAATCACGATTCTTCGTGCATATCAGATACACCTAATGTTGCTGTCAGGCACACTCGTTGCCTTTGGTAGGTGTTTTTGTGCACACCTATTGCACTTAGCGTTGGTTTCTGTGCACATGTATAGCACGATCATTGATTTCGATTTCCGTGCGCACCAGACGCACGTGGCATTCTTATGCACATTTTGGGATTGATTTCTTGTGGAGCTGTACGTTTTTAAGATATTTACTATTTGTTTTAGTACTGAGCAGGACTAGTCAGAGGACAGTACCTGAATATGTTTTCTATGCATTGATAATTATCGTAGGGATTTCCAAAAAAGAGCTATAGTCTCAATATTTACCTGCGTGTCCGAGATGACACGAAACATTTACAAAGGGAACCCTTCTAAATTATATTTCAAAACGGCGGGACGTGTATGTTAAATAAAGGGTATATATATATAGTTATTATCTTACGATAGACGTCCGCCACTGTGCCGTTATACGCATATTGCACAGAGATTGGAAAAGAGTTTGGCATGCATTTCTTTCAAATGTTTTAACGATGCATACATGTATAGTTTGATGTATATTATATTGGTTTTCGTATTGGGTTTTCACATTGGTGTCTTCACCCTGACTCCGATTATTGCATGATGCTTGACGGAGTTTTGATTTTGAGTTGTATACTCGTTTTTCATGCACATGTATTGCGCTAAGATGTGTTTTAAGTTTTGATGATTTCAGAGCCCCGACGACTTGATTATTTTGGTGAAATGATTTTGTATTTGGGGGAGTTTTAAATTTAAATTCGGGGACCGAATTTCCTTACGGGGGGTAGATTGTAACGTTTTGAAAATCATTTAGGTGAAATTTCGGATAATCGGTAAAATAACTAGTGTTTTCCGTAAAAAAACCAGGAAATAATTATTAAAAAAAAAAAAAAAAAAAAAACCAGGAAATAATTATTTTTCAAATGAACTTAAAAATACTTATTCTAGCCATGAAATTGCTAGTATTTGGTATTTAATTGATCACTTGTAAATTTCTAGTTTATTCAAATATTTTCCATAATTAATTATTTTTAATATTATTTTAAGCCTTCATTAATTCATTTAATTGGTGATAATTACAAATCAGAATGTGTTAATACAAGTTTAGTGCACCATGACACATCTAAACACTTATTGTATCATGTTCTTTCAAAGAAAAATGTTGGGTTGGTTCTAGTTTATTTATATAGAAAAGAAAAAGGGAAATTTGAAATAGAATTAAATAAATAATAGAATTATGTTGTATGTTGTATTTATGAGCATGGAGAAGTTTGTCTTGACTTGAGAACCCCTACCCACACCCATACAAACCCACACTCCAATTATGGCCGAGCCCCATGGCTTCCCTCACACCCACACACCTCACACTTCTAGTTTAATTTAAAAAGAAATAAAAGAAAATGAATAAATAAAGAGGTATGGTGATAGATTATTTGAGGTAGACTTTTCCTTGACTTGAACACAATGCTCATTCTCTCTCCTCACTCCCTCATCCTTGGCCGAGCAACCCATTCCAGCAGCTCCCCTTCCCAAATCCCCATCTCATTATATATCAAAACTCTTCCAAAATGCCTCAAAATCAATACAAAAATCCCATAAACTCCAAATCCAATCTTTACCCATTATTCCTTGTTCAAAATTAGCATGGATCATGGAGCTAGAAGACATTTTGGAAGCTAATTTCCAAGCTAGATCTCTAAAATTGGGAGGAATAATTTTAACACTATAGAGAATTTGTTGTTTAAATTGTTTTAATCAAGCATATTTAAGTGTTAATTTGGTTCTAGTTGCTGACTTGAAAATTCAAGATTTGGGTTTGGATCAAGTTAGGGTTTATGTCATTTGATCATGGTTTAATTGTGTAATTTAACACTTTAAGTCATACAAAATCTAACCTAGTCGCTAGTTTGCTAAATTTTAATTTTTTAAAATTGTAAAAATTGGTTAATTTTGCAAACTAGTTTTTTGGAATTAATACAAATTAGTGTGATAAAATTTTAGTGATGGTTTGTGTGACTTAATTAAGAAACCTAGTGAATATTGTGCCCACTAGTTTTGTTAAAACATCATGTTTTGAAGTAAAACGGGTATTTTTCGCTTACTAGGTTTTTGGGTTAAATCGATTTTATTTAAGTTTGAGCTTTTGGTGAATTATAACCTATTTCATATTGTATTTAGTGTGTTGTGAACGCGCGATTAGTGCGATTGGGTTTTTGGTTTGGTGGTTTTCACGTATTGTGACCCTAGTTGTAGTTTGTGGCGTTGTTGCGGTGCGTTTCGTGCACCAAGTGTGCGCGCGTCGAGTTAATGCCCGCGGTTGACTTGTAAAGTTAGTGTCCGTGACTATTTATATTTATTCTCTTATTTCCTTATGTACATTGCTAGGATCGGGTGCAGAGCCGTCGGATGTGGCGTGGAGAGGACAGAGCTGAAATCGGAGCAGATTAGCCGAAGCGTCCAGGTGAGTAAATATATATCTACGGGGGAAGTCGGGTGGATGGCGTATAGCACCTCCGCAAGTTCGTAGCACTTGATGCGTTTTGATATATATATTTATATACGTGTTGCTATGAGATGCACATACTTAGCTAGTAATGCTTTTGGTGACATTGGGTTAGTGTTAGCATATTGGATGATAGGGTTGTTAGTTATTTTCTTAGTCGCGAACCCTAGAATAATGTTTTCATACATGAACACACACGCATATATTTTATTTTCTTGTGCGTATATGCGGATATATATATATTCATATATGCATGTGATTACGTATATATATATATATGTGTGTGTGTGTGTGTGTGTGTGTGTGTATGTATGTATACATATAGGCGGATGATGAGGATATTATATGATTTTTTTGTTGGATATATATGCCCTGGAGGCCGTCATTGTATAGGATGCTAGGATTTGTATGTACAGGACAATCTTGCATAATATGATAGTACGCTATTTGGTTTGACTTTATCTGTTGATAAAGCCCATAGGGTGTTTTGCCTGACTATCGGCGTTGTGATGGCAGTCATACTTGTGGGAGCTGGATAGTCAATAGCCACAACCTTAGAAGTCCCTGGTCGCAGGAGTATCGAGACTGGGCATCGATACTCTAGAGTAGACTAGTGTATACATATCTAGACCCTGACCAAGAGCGATGGATTGGTCCCGCAGCCATTGGTGATGTGCACCTAAGATTGTATACAGATGCTCACTGGGTGTGAGTACACCGGACAGGACTCGTCGAGAACTGACTGGATAGCATTTATACCTAACGTCAGATAGCAGTTCTCAGGTGACATGTGTGCAGATAGTCCGTTGACTTAAGGTCATCATTTGTCTCGTGTGAGTTCTCACTGTGCTTTGATTACTAGCCTACCACGGTTCAAAGGAGTCATGCAATCAGGTTTTAGTTGGGCACAGTCCCGAGTCACGTGGAGGCAGTGAGCGACTGTTAGGGATTCGTCTCTCCCAGTATAGGGAGTTGATATCGCATAGTGATCGTTGGTCATTACCATAAGTCCCTGGCTAAGGCTGATTGAGAATTACTGATGGACTGATCAGTAGATCCTCGGATGGTCTTGAGCCTTGCCGGCACGACTTGTGCGGTTATTAGGGGTCTGACGTTCACCACCCCCATAGACCATACATGCGATACTCTTAGACGAACAGACCGGACTGTGTGGATATTGTCACGGACAGGCTCAGTAGGAGTTCGGATGGGTTTCCTCATTGGCCTTCTTATCGACATCTACCTGGGGACCATTACGTACAGCTAGTGCCGCTTGCGATTTGTGGTTAAACCCACTGCCAACGTAGTAATCGAGTCCTTAGAGTCCCACATAGAGATTTCCCAACTCCAGGCGAAACGATATAAAGGTCGTATGGTTTTACGACAAGGGTTCGGACGCATACGTGTTTAAATGCACGTACGACGTTCGGAAAGTTTTTACTAGCCGGTTTTGGTTTAAGCCAGATTCTAGTATCGGGTTATTGGATATATACAGTCTAAAGTTTTTCCGTGTTTTCACGGATAGGAGGGGCGTTCTCGTAATTTTGCGGGAAGCTTTTAGAAGCATGGTGACTTGGGGGTTTAGGTAGCATTTTCATTAAATGCAATTGTGACTCATTTTGTGTGATTCATCATATCATTAATGCATCATTAAATGCTTAATGACTCATATAGTGAATCACTCATATTGAATTAATGAAGCATGATGAATAATCATATTTATTCATTTATTTGATAATTCATTATGCTTCATATATATTCAAGTGAGAAGCAATTCCATGATCATTATCTTGTTCACCTTCTCTCTCCTCAAGCTCACTCTCTCTTCAAACTCTAATCCTACCACTCATGTGTTGAGATCAAGGATTAGAATAGACTAAACACTCCATAATCTAACTCTATATGATCTAATTTCCTTTGATTAGCAACTAGAGAAACTTAGTTACCTCAAGTTTGGAGGTGAAGCTTGGATTAGGGTTCTCGGGTGGATCATCTATCACTTAGAGGAGGCCGAGGAGGATGTAGAGTTCGAAAAGACGAAGGACACGATTCACTAGGTATAATCTCTTTACATAGTAGCTAAGAACTCCTATGGTTGTTTTTAATTATCGTTTATCAAAGAACTTCGGTTAGTCGATGCATGCTTAAAGAACAAGATCGTTTTTCATATTTCCGCCTCCCCGCAACTCGTGGGGTGTTGCACATCGACTTACAGTGGTATCAGAGCCTCACTTAACAATAATGAACTCATTTGCAAAGTCGTATGAATTTCGAACGCAAAACGAACCGGAAAATATATCGTATTCACATAGTTTCTGTCGATTTTAAATTGAGGTCCGAAAATTTTTCAGGGACCTCCAGAATAACCTACAGGGAAACCGAAGAACACTGGTGAAATTTGGGTGCATGAATCGGCCAACACACCGCGGAACCGCGGCCGATCCTACCGATCCGCCGCGGATCCGCGGCCGAGTTGAGCCCGATTCACCCCAAATCTCACCAGTAACTCTTCTGTGGATATTTTGTATTTTCTGGAATGTTTATTTTTTGCTCAGGTCTCAGGTTTACAGAGAAGTTTTGGAGCAGAATCTAATGGGTTTGATCGATCGAAATTATACGATGTTTGCTAGTTTGATTATATCTGTGAACTATATTATGTGTTCGTAAACCTCCCCTAACTGCTAATATGTCGGTTGGCAGGGGTTTGCACATATCTGTAATGTTTTAACTGTTTGTGATTATGAACTGTTTTGGTTTGTTGTGATGATTAGCCAGGGTTATGTGATGGGTTATTGTATTAATTCATTCGATGTAATTGTAATAAGTTGTAATATTATTTTGCGGGGCACATCCAGGTTGCGGTTGTAGCCACCGTTGTATTATTTCTTTTTACTGTTTTTTGCTCCTAGGATAGACCCAAGGTGGGGTGCACAAACTACCGGGTATTTCGAAGTGTTTAGTGGCCTACTCACGTTGTTGAGGGAGACCGCTTCACTTCGGGTACTTGGCGGGTGGTTTGCCGTACCCGTAGGGGTCTGAGATGGGGTAATGGCTATTCATCACAACTGTGTAATCCGTCTTTCGTTGCAAGCTCAAAAGAAATGCGGATTGCTTGTATATCCAATAAAGTTCATCTGTGATCTGGAATGCCTATTATTGCGTCTGACGAATGTACAATATCTATATATGATAGCTATTTAGACGTCACTTATGTTTTACACCCGCACTAGCTCAACCCCCGCTCTGCCGTTAGTTAAGTACCCTAACGTGTGATGACGGGACCCCGTGGTGAATGCGGATGGCATAAGAGGACGTTGTATTTTCGTTGTTATCTGTAATGATAGGTTAATGATGGGACGCATTATTATTAATGCAAAGAAAATAAAACCTAAACTGAATCGTTGGAACAATTTCAAAACCACTAGGTTTTCTTCAAAAAGCAAATTTTAAATGCGGAGCTTAAACCACTCTTTTTAAAAAGGGATATCTTGGTTCCTTCGATCATATCAAGTTCACTATGTTAACGGTTTTTTGCCAAAAACCAGCCGTAACCCTCCGTCGTTTCAAATAGACAGCACATCGTATTCATGCTATGGTTGTTGGCCTACGTCAAGGCATAGTGGATGGTAGCAGTGTGGTTTGCTTTTTTGTTGCATAGATAGATGCATTAGTATAGGACAGACGTACAGCCTTGTTGGCCTACGTCAAGGGCATATACGATGTACCTAAATTAATCAGGACAACGACGGGCAGAACTTGACTTGCGTCTTATGATTTGTTGGCCTACGTCAAGGTCATAAGAGCTTGGGGTAAAAATCATATCGGGAGTTTCAAACATAAAGGAAACTTGGAGATCTAGCATACCTTCTGGAGTGTGGTGACTAGAGTGGCTTCCATCTAGGGCATCATGCAATGATAGTTGGATCCCGATCCCACTGATGAATAGGATTACTCTCGGGAAATTTTCTCACTTAACAATCAATGCTATAAACCAAGTAGGTGTCCAGAAAGGTGTTAGAGGGGCTACGCCTCCAGGGAAAAGAGGTTATTTAATTAAGGAACTTCGCGAAAGCGTTGGAAAACCTCCCTCGAAGTACCAACACTGGCCTGGCTGAAAGGTTAAGCAAGTATTGTGAAGTTTGATTAAATCCTGACTAGTTCTTCTTTTAGGTTTTGAAGAAGGATTTGAGGAAACAGTGGGAGCCATCCTGTTTAGATAAACTAATAACCAATCTAAACTTGCAAGAAGCATATGCTGAGTGTTTTCTTTTCTCTCTCTCTGGCAGCTACCATGACAGGACTAAAACTATTACTTGAAAAAAATATACTGACCGGGCAGAACTATAAAGATTGGCTAAGGAACGTCAACATTGCTCTGACTTATGACAAATTAGCATATGTTTCCACCGATGTTCCTCCCCTTATCCTAGGACCTGATTCTTCAGTTGTGGACAAGGAAGTTCGCAAAACCTGGGATCTAGACTGTGAGCGAGCTAAGTATATCGTGCTGGCATCCATGAACAATGAACTCCAGAAACAGCACGACAGTATGAATATTATATCCATCTTTCTCCATGTCAAGGAATTGTATGGGGAGAACTCCCGTATCGCGAGGTACTAGACCTCAAGGAAACTCTTCCAGATGAGGTTATCTCCAGGATCGCCTGTAGGAGAGCACGTCCTCAAAATGATCAGCCTCATTGAGGAACTCGCAAACCTGGGATGCGTGCTAGAGAATGATTTGTATATTGACTTGATTTTGCAATTCCTTCCCCACACCTTTTCTCAGTTCGTGCTAAGCTTCAACATGCATGAAATGGAAGCTGATCTTCCAAAGCTCCTCAACATGTTGAGGGTAGCAGAGACCTCCTTGAAAAAGGAGAAGACCCCCGTTCTGTATGTTGGCCAATCATCCTCTTCTAAATCTAAAGTGAAAGCAAAAGGGAAGAAGAAGATGAAAGACACCAAAATGAAAGGCGGGGTCAAGAAGGTGCAGGGAACGAACAAGGCAGGAAGGGTGAAGGCAGATATAAACGAATGCTATTATTGTCACAAGTAAGGGCACTGGAAGAAGGACTGTATGGCCTTCAAAGCCAAGGACAAGAAGCAAGTTGTTGCTTCTGCTTCAGGTGTGTTCGTAATAGAAAATTGTCTTTCATTAAACTCTACATCAAGGGTACTTGATAGCGGTTCTGGTTCTCACATCTGTAATTCTTTGCAGGATCTGAGAAATAGTAGAGTACTGGGGACATATGATATGACTCTCCGGATGGGCAATGGAATGCATGTAGATGCTATTGCAATATGGGAATATCACCTAGGGTTGACTAGTGGGCACATTTTGGTGTTGTACAGCTGTTTTTGTATTCCCAGTATGCTGTGTAATATTATATCAGTATCTTTGTTATCTAATGAAGGATATAATTTTGCGCTTGAAAGAAATGTCATGAACATTCTCCTAAATCAACAACTGATTGGGTATGGCACACTGGAAAACGGCATATACATACTTAATGAACCTTGAATTTTCAATATTCAAAACACACTTAAAAGAAAGGCTCCAGATTCAAATCAAGCCTTCCTATGGCATTGTAGACTTGGTCATATAAACGAAACAAGGTTGACTAAGTTACATAAAGATGGATATCTAGATCCGTTTGAATATTCATCATATGCAACTTATCAATCATGTATTAAAGGAAAAATGACCAAATCTCCGTTCACCGGACACGGAGAAAGAGCCACAAAACTCTTGGGACTTGTACATAGTGATGTATGTGGTCCAATGTCTATACATGCGAGAAGCGGTCACTCCTACTTCATCACTTTTACTGATGACTTCTCTAGTTATGGACATGTGTTCTTAATGAAATATAAATCCGAGGCTTTTGAGAAGTTTAAGGAGTATAAAAATGAAGTAGAGAAACAAACTGGTAAAAGCATCAAGACACTTCGATCTGATCGAGGTGGAGAATACTTGAGTACCAGTTTCCTTGATTGCTTAAAAGAGAATGGAATTCTTTCTCATCTTACTCCGCCTTATACACCTCAGCATAATGGTGTATCAAAAAGGAGGAATTGCACGCTATTAGATATGGTGCATTCAATGATGAGTAGTGCTGAGTTGTCACTTTCCTTCTGGGGTTTTGCTCTAGAATCAGCAGCATACTTATTGAATAGAGTTCCAACTAAGTCTGTGCCTACCACTCCATATGAAATGTGGAGCGAGAAGAGACCATATCTCAAGTATATCAAGATATGAGGGTGTCCGGCATATGTTAAAAAGCATAGTCCGGACAAGCTCGAGGCACGATCGGTTTTGCGCAAGTTTGTAGGATACCCCAAACATTCAAGAGGGTACATGGTCTACCACACTGAAGAACAAAAGGTGTTTGTCCCTCGCCACATTGTCTTCTTAGAAAGCGAATTTCTTGCAAAAGAAATTAGTGGGAGCGTGGTAGAGCTGGAAGAAATTCCAGAACCTCAAACTGCTACCGAGGACATAGTGGAATCTCAGGTTTCAATAGAACCCGACGAACCAACGCCACTACGCAGATCTAGTAGGCTTTCTTATCCTCCTGAAAGATTGTATGGTTTTCTTCAAGATGGGGATCGAAAGGATTGCATCATCGATGATGATGAGCCTACTAGTTTTCAGCAGGCTATCACGAGTATTGACTCGGTGAAGTGGCTGGATGCTATGAGATCCGAAATGGAATCCATGTACACCAATAAAGTATGGACTTTAGAAGTTGCTCCTCCTGGGGTGAAACCAGTTGGATGCAAATGGATCTTCAAAAAGAAGATTGGTGCACTTGGACAAGTGGAAACCTACAAAGCTAGACTCGTTGCAAAAGGTTTTCGTCAAAGACTAGGATTGGACTATGATGAAACCTTTTCACCTGTAGTTATGCTTAAATCCATTCGGATCCTGCTTGCCATTGCTGCCTTCCATGACTAAGAAATCTGGCAGATGGACGTAAAAACAGCTTTTCTAAATGGACATTTAGAAGAGAGTGTTTACATGGATCAACAAGAAGGTTTCTTAGACAGTGGGAGCAGCGGAAGAGTGTGCAAGTTGCTTAAATCCATCTATGGATTAAAACAAGCATCGCGGAGTTGGAACATCTGCTTTGATGAGACAGTCAAAGAATTTGACTTTATCAAAAATGTAGGTGAACCATGTGTTTATAGGAAGATTGTAGAAGGAGCAGTAGTCTTCCTCATTTTGTACGTCGACGACATACTACTGATAGAGAATGATATCCCTATGCTACAATCAGTAAAGCTCTTCTTATCACAGAAATTCTCCATGAAATACTTGGGTGATGCAACCTACATTTTGGGCATTAAGATCTATCGTGATAGATCTAATAGAATGTTGGGACTTTCACATTCTAGATATATTGACACTATACTTAAGAGATTTAGTATGGAAGATTCCAAGTGCAGTAATATAGCCGCTTGTCATGGGATCACCCTCTCAAAAGAGATGTCTCCAAAGACTGATGAAGAGAGGGCTCGCATGGGCATTATACCCTACGCTTCGGCAGTAGGATCTATAATGTATGCGATGTTATGTACAAGACCAGATGTAGCTTACACACTTGGTGTGGTAAGAAGGTATCAGTCTGACCCAGGTGAGAAGCATTAGATAGCGGTAAAGAACATTCTCAAGTACCTGAGAAGGACTAAGGAGATGTTCTTGATTTACGGTAATGGGGACCTCCAGGTTGAGGCTTTTATCGACTCCGGATTCTAAAGTGACAAAGATGATTCTAAATCCATTTCGGCTTTTGTGTTTATCCTCAATGGAGGGGCGGTATGTTGGAGGAGTTCCAAACAGGATACCGTCGTAGACTCAACTATGGAGGCCGAGTATATAGCTGCTAGTGAAGCCGCAAAAGAGGCTGTCTGGATGAGGAAGTTCATCTCTGAACTTCAGGTAGTTTCGTCCATTACCAATCTAATACCTTTGTATTGTGATAATAATAGGGCTGTAGCATTAGCGAAGGAACCAAGGTCCCATCAGAAATCCAGGCATATCTTAAGGCGGTTTCACCTGATCAGGGAAATAGTGGATCGTCAGGAGATCGAGGTACGGAGAGTGGACACAAAAGACAACACGGCAGATCCATTCACCAAGGCCATCCCTCAAGTCCAGTTCGAAAGGTTGTTTGAGATGTTGGGCATGCGGTACGCCAGCAACTGGATTTGGTGCAGACAGTAGGTATTCATTGCACCAATTATAGGCCTTAGTGCAAGTGGGAGATTGTTCGGTATATATGCCCTAGAGGCCATCATTGTATAGGATGCTAGGGATATGTATGTACATGACAATCTTGCTTAATATGATAGTACGCTATTTGGTTTGACTTTATCTTAACATGTGATATATTTTACTTTGTATTTATAAACATGTTGATAAAGCCCATAGGGTGTTTTGCCTGACTACCGGCGTTGTGATGGCAGTCATACATGTTGGAGCTGGATTGTCAATAGGCACATCCTTAGAAGTCCCTGGTCACAGGAGTATCAATTCTAGGCATCGATACCCCACAGTAGACTAGTGTATACATATCTAGACCCTGACGAGGGGCGATGGATTAGTCCCGCAGCCATTGGTGATGTGCACCTAAGATTGTATACAGATGCTTACTGGGTGTGAGTACACCGGACAAGACTTGCCAAGAACTGACTGGATGGTATTTATACCTAACGTCAGATAGCAGTTCTCAGGTGACAAGTGTGCAGATTGTCCGTTGACTTATGGTCGTCATTTGTCTCGTGTGAGTTCCCACTGTGCTTTGATTACTACCCTACCACGGTTCAAAGGAGTCGTGCAAACAGGTTTTAGTTAGGCACAGTCCCGAGCCACGTGGAGGCAGTGAGGGACTGTTAGGGATTCGTCTCTCCCGGTATAGGGAGTTGATATCGCATAGTGATCGGTTGGTCATTACCATAAGTCTCTGGCCATGGCTGATTGAGAATTACTGATGGACTGATCAGTAGATTCTCTGATGGTCTTGAGCCATGTTGGCACAACTTGCACGGTTATTAGGGGTCTGACGTTCACCACCCCCTTAGACCATACATGCGATACTCTTATCGAACAGACCGGACTGCGCGGATATTATCACGGACAGGCTCAGTAGGAGTTCGGATGGATTTCCTCATCGGCCATCTTATCGACATCTACCTGGGGACCGTTACGTACAGCTAGTGCCGCTTGCGGTCTGTGGTTAAACCCTCTGCCAGCATAGTAGTCGAGTCTTTAGAGTCCCACATAGAGATTTACCAACTCCAGGCGAAATGATATAGAGGTCGTATGGTTTTACGACAAGGGTTCGGACGCATACGTGTTTAAACGCACGTACGACGTTCGGACAGTTTTTACTAGCCGGTTTTTGTTTAAGCCAGATTCTAGTATCGGGTTATTGGATTTATACAGTCTAAAGTTTTTCCGTGTTTTCACGGATAGAAGGGGCGTTCTCGTAATTTTGCGGAAGCTTTTAGAAGCTTGGTGACTTGGGGGTTTAGGTGGCATTTTCATTATATGCAATTGTGACTCATTTTGTATGATTCATCATATCATTAATGCATCATTAAATGCTTAATGACTCATATAGTGAATCACTCATATTGAATTAATGAAGCATGATGAATAATCATATTTATTCATTTATTTGATAATTCATTATGCTTCATATATATTCAAGTGAGAAGCAATTCCATGATCATTATCTTGTTCACCTTCTCTCTCCTCAAGCTCACTCTCTCTTCAAACTCTAATCCTACCACTCATGAGTTGAGATCAAGGATTAGAATATTCTAAACACTCCATAACCTAACTCTATATGATCTAAGTTCCTTTGATTAGCAACTAGAGAAACTTAGTTACCTCAAGTTTGGAGGTGAAGCTTGGATTAGGGTTCTCGGGTGGATCATCTATCTCTTAGAGGAGGCCGAGGAGGACGTAGAGATCGAAAAGATGAAGGACACGATTCACTAGGTATAATCTCTTTACATAGTAGCTAAGAACTCCTATGGTTGTTGTTAATTATCGTTTAGCAAAGATCTTCGGTTAGTCGATGTATGCTTAAAGAACAAGATCGTTTTTCATATTTCCGCCTCCCCGCAACTCGTGGGGTGTTGCACATCGACTTACATTTTGGAGATGATTCGATGTGATTGGGCTGGATGCCGTGAGATCGGTGATGTGAATTGGGTCGTGTTATGAGATACGACATATTATATTAGCGTATTGGTGTGCGATGTGTTTTCATACACACGCGGATATATTTTGATGGTATTGGTATGTACTAGACATAGATCAGTACCTTGTTCCTGATATAGTGATAATGATACCATACGGATATTGATGTATATGTGATAGGCGACCTGCACCCTGATTTTGGGATACCGTACGATGGATTTACCGTAAGAGATATAAATATGATGATTGATCCCCACTCATCATTCGAGGATGTCGTATTATATTTTTATCGTATGTGATGCTATAGAGGCGTGATCACCGACTACTATATATATTTATTGACTCAGACTTAGGTGGTTTTTCCTAACCCTTTGATTTGTCTCTTTGCTTGTTCTGTAGTTACTTAGTTGATGATAGACTGGGATCGAGTCATACTTATTTCCAAAACCCACGAATCGTGAATAATTTAAAGACTGGCCAAGGGGTACTACGAATATTTCAAAGGACGTATCTTTCTTAAAAACACCGTAGACCCCATTTTTCTAAACACCACGATTCATGTTATTTGAAATGACAAACTGTATGACTCGTATATCTAATGTAGATTTCTTATTGTTGCATTTACTATTCATTTCTGCATATTCATATTGTTATCATCGCATTGCATGCTTAATGTGTACTTTAGTGATTATGAAACCATACTGTTAGGACACCAACACCATTACCGATGATGTGTATGCTCCATGTACACTTGCTTGCCAGCTCACACACATCATCTTCTGAAATTGCCATGTCACGTACACTTTAGAGAAAATTAACTTATTGATATCGCTTGTTAGTTGATAGTTCTAACATATCATTGCTGTGCTAGTTTAAATATTGCATTCTTTACATATATACCTGTGCATGCTTTTATATTCATTTGTCATGCAATATTATTAGGGCCAGTCCGGATTGCCGGAGCCCGGTATTTATTATTATTGACTCTTCATTTTGAGATTTCGGATTTTCCATGAGATTTCTGGATTTGGAGAAACCACAACATTTTATAAACTCATTTTTATTTCAAAAGATAAAAAGTGTGGTTTTCTCGTGATATGATATGAGATATGTCCACCATGAGTTTTCTCGGCTCTTGAGCAATATCATACAATCGATTCGAGGAGGAGGAACCGTCTGTGGGTGAATGGTGGACCCGGTGCGGTATCCCAGGGCAAGATGGTTGTAGATGATGGCGTTGAGCCTGGCAGGGGAGCGCTACCGACCGGTTATTTATGACGCGGCGGATATCCGGAGGATACCGACGTAGTCGTGAGATTTGATGATTTGGACCAATCCGGATTTGCCGGAGCCCAGGGGCTAGTCCGGATAGCCGGAGCCCGAGATATTGAGACTTTAAGGTATTGAGACTATATGATATGGGCCAGTCCGGATAGCGGGAGCCCGTGATATTGGATATTTGGATTTATGTTTTGTGTCGATGCTTGACACTGATTTTATGTTGATTTCATGGATGATACATCGATTTATATATACAGAAATCTCACTCAATAAAGAAAATGGTTTTCTCATTCATGATGTATTCTGTGTTCATTTCGATGTATTCATACATCACATATATGATATGTTGCTACCTGAGGCACTGAAATGAGCACGTGGTATTACAGTTATGTGTAGATGGTTCAGGAAATTATATTGAGAATATATTATTATCGTATGACCTAGGATTGTGTCATACATGCGATTTCTGGTTGGTGATGTTTTCTACTCAGGAGTTGGCAACTCACCCCTATGGTGCCACAGTTTATTGCAGGTTTTGTCGTATAGGTTTCATTGAGGTTTGCTGGTGTTGGAGATAGTGCCCTCAGAGTCAATTATTAGGTCACAGGTACGTGATTGTAATGATTGAGAGAGGACCTATCCCGGTAGGACAGTCTTACTCGAGATGATAGTATGCTATCTGGTTTACCTTTATCATTGTGTACTGCTTTAGGTGACCTGACACGTCGCTATTACACGTTGATAGAGCCCCTAGGATTCTTGCTTGACCACCAGCAGTATGAGGACGATCATATAAGTGGGAGCTGGGGGTCTATAAGCTTATCCTTAAAAGGTCCCTAGTCGTGTGAGTTTCGAGACAGGGCATCGATACTCCATAGTAGACTAGTGTATACAGTCGAGACCCCGACGAGGGGCGGTGGCCGGTCTCACAAGCCACTGGTGTCAGTTGGATCACCTAAGATGTATACAGGTACTCATTGGGTTATGAGTACACCGGACAGGACTCGCTGGGAACATGCTAGTTGGTCATATACCAGACGTCAGATGGCAGTTCCCTGGTGACATGTGTGCAGGTTAGTTCATCGACCTGGGGATCGTCATTTGTCTCGTGTGAGTTCCCACTATACTTTGATTACTACCCTACCACGGCTCAAAGGAGTCGTCCAAACAGGTTTTAGTTGGGTACAGTCCCGAGCCACATGGAGGCAGTGAGCGTATCTTCAGGGGTTCGTCTCTCCCGGTATTGGGGGTGAGGTCGTGCTGTGTCTAGGAGAGCCATTACACAAAGTCTTTGGCCAAGGCAAGGAGATTTACTGGTAGGTATTCCAGTAGTATCTCAGGGTGTTCTGGGCTACACTCCGACACGACTTGTACCGCTTTTGGGGGTCTGATTTTTACCAACCCCCTAGGCCCGCCATGCGATACTCATAGACGAACGGACCGGACTGTACGGATATTGTCACTGACAGGCTCAGTAGGGTGTCAGGCTGAGTTCGCTTACGGACGTCCCCTTTAGTCAATACCTGGTAGACCGTTATGTATTGGCTTATACCTCTAACGTGCTAGTGGTTAAATCCACAACCAAGGTGTTGATGAGTCTTTAGAGTCCCCCACATTCAGTTACTCAGCTTTCGGGCGAAAGGTTGTAGAGGCCGTATAGAGATATGGCAGGGTCCGATCAGATACGTGCGGTATTGCACGGATCAGGATCGGACAGTTTGTACTATAGGCCGTATGGTTATATGGCAGGGTTCGATCAGATACGTACGGTATTGCACGGATCAGGATCGGACGGATATTACTAGCCGGCTTTGGTATAAGCCGGATCCTAGTATAGTACAGTGTAGATTTTGTCTCATTGCATTTGTATTTCGGTCGGATTACAAATGCGGGTGTGTATGCACAGTATCGGGGTTTTCCTGTAATTTATCACGGGACCAGTTTTCTGGAGTTGCCAGTTTGCTTTCCGTTTCGGCCGATTTCCATTGTTCCGTTCATTGGCCGAAGATTGGTGGAGGAGGGCTTATTTGCATTGTTGCAAATAAGTATTTGTGGAGGGGGTATTTGCTTATATTTGTATCATGATGGTTTCATGATGGAGCCTATCCCTTGACTTTTCTTATGTTCATGATTGCTTGACTTTGTTGATGGGTTATGATGATTGTTTTGGTGTGTTGGTTTTACTAGTAATCATTTCCACACATCATAACTCCACACTCTCTCTCTTGCATTATGATATACCCTCCCCTTGGCTTTTTCTCTCTCTTGCTCTTGCATTGTTTGGCCGGCCATATGGGAGGGGGGGGCTGTCCAAAATATTGAGGTGGGGAAATGTTGTTCATTTCATGCACCAAAGTTCTCCAAGCTCCTCCATATACTTCTTATTCAATCCCTCCACCAATGGCAACCTCCACTACCGCAAAAAGAGACACAAGTTCTACTACACATTCTACAGCAAATCTTGGGCACGTCGAGTAGCCGTCTTCGTGCCCGAGTTGCCTCGGCATTGAGGTGGGAGCCCGTAAAAGAAGTAGGCGATGTGGTGCACTTCCGGCGACGAGGAGGAGACGGGACATTCCGCAGGAGATCGGGACGATGACGAGAAGACCGGAGGACTTGGATCGTCGGTATATCTCTATTCCCATTCTTGTAGATAGCTAGGACTAATTAATGGTTCGATCCGGGTATTAGTGCGCGGCGGTTTTCCAGTTCAAGAAAAATTAAAGTTTATCACCGCTTCCGCATTTGGCCGTCGGATTGACGGCCGGGGCGCCGCCGTGCACTTACAGTGGTATCAGAGCCTCCCCATTAACTTAGTCTAGCTTTGTGTAATGTGTTTTTCAGTTCCGATCGATCGAAATGTCCAAAAACCCATATTTGCTCACGACAGTTTTCTGTTGAAATTTTTTGGTCCCCAAAAATTTTTCAGGTTGTATAAAAGTACTGTACAGGATGACATAAGACTTCTGGGAAAATTCGAGCCGTTGACTTTTCAGTCAGAGCGCGGAACCGCGGCCAATACCCACCTGGGACCGCGGTTCCGCCGCAGAATGAAAGGTTCAATGGGTCGGATTCTTCCAGTGGGCCTCTGGGCTTATTTTAGGGGTTTTGGAACATTAATTTTGGGCCCATAATTTCTTTAACTGCTACAGTATTATTTTGGGGCCCACTTGTTAAATTTTGATCGGTCGGATATTTTAAACACATTTTTCACAGTATTTACATTATATCTGCGACCGTGAATGTCACTCGATCGGTAAATCCGGTCTAACTGCTATAGCCCGGTTAGACGGATTTGCGAACGTGATATTCACGTTGATGTTCTATGTATTTGCTGTGATGTTGCTGATCGGTCGTGGGGATAGCCTGGTTGCAATGCTAGTACAGTTCTGTTGTATTATGTACATTTGATATTGCGGGGCGAGCGTCCGACATGTGGACTGCCGTCACTGCCTGTTTGTATTATTATATTGGGGCACGACCTGGTTGCGGTCGATGTACCCGGTGTATGTATATTTTACTTTCTGTACTAGGGTTACCCCGCGGAGGGGTGCACGGATAGCCGGGTTCTGGAGGGCAACAAGCCCGCATCTCATGGCATTGAGACGGAGGGGGCTTCACTCTAGGATTGGCGGGCCATTCGCCGCACTCGTAGGGGGTACAGGTTGACCCAGGAGGGGTGCCTAAGTTACCGGATTCCGTGAAGTGCTGGGTGGTCCATTCACGGCGCTGAAGGGGGCTGCCTCGCTTCAGGTTTTGGCGGGTGACTTGCCGCGCCCGTAGGGGTCTAGGTTCTCATTGCACAGGCTATCCACACGACCAGGGGAACGTCGGGTTTCAGCGGCTCTGTGAAACCCGGGGATCCCAGATATCTGTATTGTTTCTGTGATGCTGTTCATTCTCTGTGATGTTGCATTTTATTCACGCCTTGAGCGAATATAATATATTGGTATATATATTAGTAGATGTTGTATATGTTTTGCATCCGCGCTAGTCCAGTCCCCGCTCTGTCGTTAGTTAGCTAACCTAACGGGTAATGACGGGACCCAGTGGCGAATGCGGATGGCATATACGTACATCAGTATATTTTCGTTCTTTGTGGTGTGATCAATTGATGGGACTGCATTGATTCGGATCAATGCAAGTTAAAACAAACCTAATCTGATGTTGTTGGAACACTTTTCAAAAAGTTGTTATTGCAAGGACGCTCACTTTTGTTTTGCATCGCGGTATTCATTTAGAATATCCTGCTCCTCACTCGACGAGGCAAGGGCCGAGATCCCTTCACCGGGAGTGACCCCTTGGACAAAAAGTTTGCGTCAGGGCAATGACTTCACTATAGCCGATTACTTTAGCTTTGCACCGTGGTATTCAGTTGGAATATCCTGCACCCCATTCTACGGGGAAAGAGCCGAGATCCCTTCACCGGGAGTGACCTCTTTAGCGACGGTTTTCGTCACTATATTTTTAAAAAGCTATCCGTTCCTTCAACGATATCAAGTTCATTACGTTAAAGGTTTTCGCCAGAAACCATTCGTAGCCCTCCGTCGTTTCATATGGGTGGTCAATAGTATTCAAGCTGTGTATGTTGGCCAAAGTCAAGGCACAGTGATTGGTAGCTATTGGGTATTCATATGCAACATAGATAGATGCGTTGGTTTGGGACAGTCGTACTGCCATTTTGGCCAAAGTCAAGGGTAGGTACGGGTGGATTCAAATTAACCTGGAGAATGACGGGTAGAACTTGACATGTGACTTATGATATGTTGGCCAAAGTCAAGGTCATAAGAGCATGGGGCAGAAATCACATCGGGAGTTTCAAAAGAACTGAAACTTGCCAGATATGCGCATACCTTCTGGAGTGTGATGACGTGAGCGGATTCTGTCACGTTATCATGCGATGAGAGTTGGATCCCGATTCCCACTGATGAGTTAGTTTACTCCTCGGGTGACCCCGACTAATTCTTCTTTCAGGTTTGGAGGAGAATTTGAGGTACAGTGGGAGGTTTCCAGATTAGATAAATTGGTAACCATTCTGATCTAGGTTAGAGTGCACGCTGAGTGTTTCTTTTCTCTCTCTCTTTGGCAGCGACCATTGACCCGACCCTAAGACTATGACTCAGTGACCAAGTTGACCGAACCTTCTTAACACTGGCTTTTGGATTGTCAGAGTTGCAAACCTCATTGCCACTCCTACTTTTACCCTTTTCTCCAGGACATCCCGTTTTACTACGAACGTCCACTTCCATTGGACAAAACCATCGTATGGTTAGATACGAACTCGAAAGAATTTATTCGAGGATGGTTTCCGGTTCTGGAGAAAACGGATAGGATTATTCAGTTGTCTTTTCCTTTTACCCTCTCTCAGGTTACGAGTACTCCTTGGTTTAGGGGTAGTACACCTATTACGCAAATTGGATTGTCTTCTTCCAAACCTTAGGCTGGTGCCGACCGGTAGGGAATGAAGAAAACCAATTAACATAACGATGGTGTGCAGAAGGTATTAAGTTAAGACAAAGCAAGGGATTAGTAAGAGGGCAAAGTAAATTACAACAGATATTCATGACCAAACCAGGTATTTCTTCGCCAATCCTAAAATCACCTTTGTATTTCTCCAGGACACTCCGTATCACTACGAAGATCCACAGTTTATTTGGATACTCCATCGTATGGTTATATACGAACTCGAATGGAACTGGTTCCAGTTCGGGGATGGATTCTGGTTCAGGAGAAATAGGAATAAGGTTTATTCGGTTGTCTTTTATCTTCACCCTCTCTCATTGCGAGTGTTCCTGGGATTGGGACAGTACACCCATTATGCTTATTGGATAGTCTTCTTCCAAACCATAGGCTGGTGCCGAACGGTAGGGAAGGAAGAAAACCATTTGGCCTAAAAGGGTGTGCAGAAGGTAAAGACTAAAGACATATGAAGGGATTTGGAGAGGTGGCAAAGAACTATACGGTTACAGTCGTGAATCTGGAAGAGGCATTACTAGGAATACCAGAATACCCCATCGGAACATTTCAATGTTTCAGTTTCACTGTGTAATGTTAAAGGAAAACTGATTTCCCGATTAGATACTTACTCCAGGGTATGTATTTACCAGGTACGATTCTCACATCTGTATGGTTTTACAGATGATGAGTGGGAGTAAGTTATTGGGAATAGGGTGATCATCCTCATTATATCGGGATTCGTTGTAATCGGTGATATTTGAGGAGATCATCTGGGCTGTTTGTCGGTCGGCAAATATTTGGTTTTGAATATCCGCTGTTATGCACCAATTTCAAAATTGATATATCTGTACGTCTATTTTCATAGAGTGAGATATACCTTTCTGAAATTATGTCTGTGACATTTACCTATATCAGTGGATGGTTAGGTAAGGAGCATTAAACAGCGGTGTAATTCTTCTTAACCATAAGTACAGTTTTCAACCTACGACACACAGTGAATGAGTTATCAGACTCAAGGGACTTATACAAAGGATTGTATGTTGTCCAGGATCCATCAGGACAGAGGGCTTGATCCTCGTACTATATTCGGTTTACTTATGACTTCTCTAGTTTTTAGACAGGTGTTTCGCGGAAACACAGGGTCCAAATTTTGAGAAGTTATAGGTATTTGAATAGAGTAGAGAACCAGGTATAGCAAGTATCGGGATTCTTCAAAGAGATCGAAGATGTAGATACTTGTGTATGGTATTCAGTTGATAGTAATGATAAAGAGATCTTGCTTCTCTTTCAGGTTACTCATAATTGGAAGTATTCCTAAGTTGAGTAACGCTGATCGGCCTCCTTCCATTTAGTTGACATGCGCTGGGGACAGCTGCATGATTTGAATCTGGTTCAATTAAATCAGTGCCTCTGTTTCTATATTGGATATAGAACAGTTCATATCTTAACGATGTTAAGGTACGGGGAGTTGTCCGGTTTTTGATTAAAACCAGACACTGGACAACTCAAGGCACGTTTCTGTAATGGCTGTTTGTGGGTTGACCCAGGCTATGACGAGGGTTGACTTTCTACCATCTGGATGAACAATAGCGA
This sequence comes from Agapanthus africanus, assembly GCA_030015575.1. Classification (NCBI taxonomy): domain Eukaryota; kingdom Viridiplantae; phylum Streptophyta; class Magnoliopsida; order Asparagales; family Amaryllidaceae; genus Agapanthus; species Agapanthus africanus. The sequence goes on from CM057344.1 coordinate 284,997,578, forward strand.
TATTGTTCTAGACTCGCCACAGTTTTATTAAAGATGGATTTTTTCAGAAAACAGTAGTGGGAGTATGGTAGAACTGGAAGTGATTCCAGAACCACAAACGATTACTGAAGATTTGATAAGGAACCTAAAGATTCAATCTGGATTGACATTCCATTGGCCACTCCGCAGATAAGGTGGGTAACTTCAGGCACCCGAGAGGCACTACGGTAGCCTCAAGGACGGTGACAGGGAAGTTCTTGTTTACCCACAATTGCCATTGCTGTTGTTCCAGGTTACGAGACCCGGCGGGAGGATGAGTATAGCGTCGTTCTAAACCAGCTTTAGAAGTGTACGTCTATATGACTCTGCCAGAGGGTTGTCGTAGTCAGTGGGAGCAGCGGAAGCATTGGTGGACAGGTTGCTTATGTCTATTTATAGACTAGAGCAGATGTAGCGGAGATAGATCATCTATTACTGACGTGACAGTCATGGGTTTGACTTCATCAGAATAGGGGATGGATCTGTTGAGAAGGTAGTAGGGTGTGATATCCTGGTATTTGGATGATATACACAGAGTAGGAAAAGAAACTCCTACACTACGATCGGTTATACTTTGGTCGTCACACAGTTGTTTCTCCACAAAGGAAATGGATTTTATATCAGACATACTGGTTACTAGATCTATGGTCTTAGATCTAGATTTGGGTGGTTTCCCAATCAGGGTACTTGACAGCATTCTAAGAGTATTTAGGATGGACGACTCCTGGCACGGTAGTGTACCTGCAGGTAATGGAGTCACCCTCTCCAAAGGTGTCTTACAGACTAAAGGGGAGAGGGACGGGCATGATTGGCAGATCACTTGCTCAGGCAATTGAGTCAATCGTAAGATGTCAAGTACCACACCAGATGTTGTTCTTGCACTAGATGCAATAAGTTGACATTAATCCAATCTTGGAGAAACAATCGGAAGCAGTTTTAGAACATAAGTGGATGTTCTAGGGAGATGATAACGACAGCCTCATTCAGGAGACAGTTATCATTCCAGGCTTCCAAGGTGACATGGACGACAAGGAGGTTGTCAGAGTTATAGTTTTCCTTCTGATGAAGGGCAGTATTTTGGACAGGTGGTCCAAGGCAATACTGAGGGAGGCATGGCGCGCAGGATACTGATTAAGTTCAGTTGACGATACAGTCTAAGAAGTTTGGATTTGGAGTTCATTTATGAGCTAGGTCCCATCAGACATCCAGACATATTCTGAGACAGGTATTGCTCTTTTCGGGAGATGGCTTTCTCCGCGAACTTGAGATATAGAGAGACATAGAAAGAAACAACTAAGCGGATCCACTCACTGAGGCTATTCCTCGAACGCAATAGTTCCGCAAACGAGCTTTGTGAGACTGACTAGTAGAGGAGTTGGATGTTCGGTATCACACGGGCTGTGAGTATGCGACATCGCAATAATTAGCCTTGAGTGCAAGTAGGAGATTGTTGGAGATAGTGCCCTCAGAGTCAATTATTAGGTCACAGGTACGTGATTGTAATGATTGAGGGAGGACCTATCCCGGTAGGACAGTCTTACTCGAGATGATAGTATGCTATCTGGTTTACCTTTATCATCGTGTACTGTTTTAGGTGACCTGACACGTCGCTATTACACGTTGATAGAGCCCCTAGGATTCTTGCTTGACCACCAGCAGTATGAGGGCGATCATATAAGTGGGAGCTGGGGGTCTATAATCTTATCCTTAAAAGGTCCCTAGTCGTGTGAGTTTCGAGACAGGGCATCGATACTCCATAGTAGACTAGTGTATACAGTCGAGACCCCGACGAGGGCGGTGGCCGGTCTCACAAGCCACTGGTGTCAGTTGGATCACCTAAGATGTATACAGGTGCTCATTGGGTTATGAGTACACCGGACAGGACTCGCTGGGAACATGCTAGTTGGTCATATACCAGACGTCAGATGGCAGTTCCCTGGTGACATGTGTGCAGGTTAGTTCATCGACCTGGGGATCGTCATTTGTCTCGTGTGAGTTCCCACTGTACTTTGATTACTACCCTACCACGGCTCAAAGGAGTCGTGCAAAGAGGTTTTAGTTGGGTACAGTCCCGAGCCACATGGAGGCAGTGAGCGTATCTTCAGGGGTTCGTCTCTCCCGGTATTGGGGGTGAGGTCGTGCTGTGTCTAGGAGAGCCATTACACAAAGTCCTTGGCCAAGGTAAGGAGATTTACTGGTAGGTATTCCAGTAGTATCTCAGGGTGTTCTGGGCTACACTCCGACACGACTTGTACCGCTTTTGGGGGTCTGACTTTTACCAACCCCCTAGGCCCGCCATGCGATACTCATAGACGAACGGACCGGACTGTACGGATATTGTCACTGACAGGCTCAGTAGGGTGTCAGGCTGAGTTCGCTCACGGACGTCCCCTTTAGTCAATACCTGGTAGCCCGTTATGTATTGGCTTATACCTCTAACGTGCTAGTGGTTAAATCCACAACCAAGGTGTTGATGAGTCTTTAGAGTCCCCCACATTCAGTTACTCAGCTTTCGGGCGAAAGGTTGTAGAGGCCGTATGGAGATATGGCAGGGTCCGATCAGATACGTGTGGTATTGCACGGATCAGGATCGGACAGTTTGTACTATAGGCCGTATGGTTATATGGCAGGGTTCGATCAGATACGTGCGGTATTGCACGGATCAGGATCGGACGGATATTACTAGCCGGCTTTGGTATAAGCCGGATCCTAGTATAGTACAGTGTAGATTTTGTCTCATTGCATTTGTATTTCGGTCGGATTACAAATGCGGGTGTGTATGCACAGTATCGGGGTTTTCCTGTAATTTATCACGGGACCAGTTTTCTGGAGTTGCCAGTTTGCTTTCCGTTTCGGCCGATTTCCATTGTTCCGTTCATTGGCCGAAGATTGGTGGAGGAGGGCTTATTTGCATTGTTGCAAATAAGTATTTGTGGAGGGGGTATTTGCTTATATTTGTATCATGATGGTTTCATGATGGAGCCCATCCCTTGACTTTTCTTATGTTCATGATTGCTTGACTTTGTTGATGGGTTATGATGATTGTTTTGGTGTGTTGGTTTTACTAGTAATCATTTCCACACATCATAACTCCACACTCTCTCTCTTGCATTATGATATACCCTCCCCTTGGCTTTTTCTCTCTCTTGCTCTTGCATTGTTTGGCCGGCCATATAGGAGGGGGGGCTGTCCAAAATATTGAGGTGGGGAAATGTTGTTCATTTCATGCACCAAAGTTCTCCAAGCTCCTCCATATACTTCTTGTTCAATCCCTCCACCAATGGCAACCTCCACTACCCCAAAAAGAGACACAAGTTCTACTACACATTCTACAGCAAATCTTGGGCACGTCGAGTAGCCGGCTTCGTGCCCGAGTTGCCTCGGCATTGAGGTGGGAGCCCGTAAAAGAAGTAGGCGATGTGGTGCACTTCCGGCGACGAGGAGGAGACGGGACATTCCGCAGGAGATCGGGACGATGACGAGAAGACCGGAGGACTTGGATCGTCGGTATATCTCTATTCCCATTCTTGTAGATAGCTAGGACTAATTAATGGTTCGATCCGGGTATTGGTGCGCGGCGGTTTGCCAGTTCAAGAAGAATTAAAGTTTATCACCGCTTCCGCATTTGGCCGTCGGATTGACGGCCGGGGCGCCGCCGTGCACTTACAGGTGGCACATTGCTTCCTTCCGGGTGATTACTTTGGTAGGTATGTTCACTTGCATCGTGACCACCATTCTACTGTATTTATTTTCTGTTTTATCTAGTAAACTCCATCAACCAGACTTGTATTATTGATACACTCCGAAGACCAGTGTTTATTCTTTCGACCTTAGAATCAAGCTTGCATTATTATGGTTTTCTGGTGGTTTTTGGTATTCTTCTGAGTTTTGATCCTCGCCCTTCGGCGTTGTATATTATATTGCTTGCATGGTTGTGACCGCCAATTGGCGAACAGCTAGCTCCCGCTTGGGGATACCTTTATTCATATTATTCATGTTGTACCCGTTTGGGGCCAGTATTTTCAAAGGAAACTCTGCCGAAATTTTCAGAAAAGACTTGATGTTTTAAAAATGAATATTACGGCTTATTTTGTTAAACCAGTTGCTTTAAAACTAAACTTTTCCTTCTCTCTCTTTAAAATGGTTTAGATTTCTGGGCTTTTGGCTTACTTGAATTAGATGGGGTCCTATAGACTTCATATGATTCAAGTGCCAGTCACGCGTCATTTCGGGTAGTGACAATGTCATTATAAATGGTCACATGAACCAAGACCTTGGGTCACCATGTGCATGTGACATGAAATGATGCATATGGACAAAACATGCACTCATATGTTCCTCCACTAAACATTTAAACTAAATGTTTAGTTCAATAAAAAAGATATGGCATCAACTAAAGTAAACTCGTGACGGATCACAAGAATACCCCTCATCTGTATATACATACATGCATTCCGACTGAATACGAATGTATTGAGATGAAAGTAATCAAACAAATATAATACTAGGACACGGCTTAAACCAAAGCCCACTAGTATGATCCGTCCAATCATGATCCGTGCACAAGTGCACGTATATGATCGTACCCTGCCATAAAACCATACGGCCTCTATAACGTTCGCCTGAACTAGGGAAACTTTTTCTGGAGGACTCTAAAGACTCGTCAATACGCTGACAGTGGGTTTAACCACAAGCACGTCAGTGGTACTAGATGTACGTAACGGCTGGCCATGTATTGAGCAAAAGGGAAGCTGACGAGTGAAATCATCCTGAAGCCCTACTGAGCCTATCTGTGACAATCTCCTTACAGTACGGTCTGTTCGTCTATGAGTATCGCATATCAGGCCTAGGGGGATGGTAAGCGTCAGACCCCCAATAGCGGTATAAGTCGTGTCGGAGTGTAGCCCAGAACACCTTGATAAACTACTGGAATACCTACCAGTAAATCTCATCTGCCTTGGCCAAGGACTTTGTGTAAAGGCTCTCCAGACACAGCGCGACATCAACCACCAATACTGGGTGAGACGAATCCAATCTAACCGCCACTGCCTCCAAGTGCTTCAGGACTGCACCCAACTACTACCTATTTGCACGACTCCTTTGAGCCGTGGTAGGGTAGCAATCAATGAATAGTGGGAACACACTTGAGGCAATGTAGCAGTGTCAAGTCAATGGACTAAGCTGTACTCATGTCACCTGGGAACTGATACTGACGATAGGTATTGTACCAATCAGCAGTGCCCCTGCGAGTCCGTCCGGTGTACTCATAACCCAATGAGCACCTGTATACTATCTTAGGTGAACCAACTGACACCAATGGCTTGTGAGACCAGCCACCACCCCTCGTCAGGGTCTCGATCCGTATACACTAGTCTACTCATGGAGTATCGATGCTCAATCTCGAAACTCCCACGACTAGGGACACTTTAAGAATGTGCTTATAGACTGCCCAACACTCACGTATATGATCGCCATCATACTGCTAGTAGTCAAGCAAGAATACTATGGGCTCTATCATCGTGTAATAGTGATCTGTAATGTCACCTGAAGCATGTACACGATGATAAAGACAAACCAGATAGCATACTATCATCGCGAGTAAGACTGTTATACCGGTATAGGTCCTCCCTCAATCATTGCAATCACGTGCCAGCGATCCAATAATTGACTTTGAGGGTACTATATCCAACAATCTCCCACTTGAACTAAGGCTAATTATTGCGATGTCGCATACTCACAGCCCGTGTGATACCGAACACCCAACTCCTCTATTGATCAGTTTCATAAAGATCGTTTGTGAAATAATTGCGTTCAAGAAATAGCCTCAGCGAGGAGATCCGCTATGATGTTTCTTTCTATGTCTCTCTTAATCTCAAGTTCGCGGAGAAAGCCATCTCCTGAAATGAGAAATACATGTCTTAGAATATATCTGGATATCGGATGGGACCTAATTCAAAAATGAACTCCAAATCCAGTAAACTTCTTAGACTGTATCGTCAACTAAATTTAATCAATATCCTGTGCCATGCCTTCCTCAGTATCCGCTTGGACCACCTGTCAAAACTACTGCCCCTCATCAGAGGGAAAACTATAGATCCGACAATCACTCTGTCATCCAGGTCACCTTGGAAGCCGGGAATGATAATCGTCTCCCGAAGGAGGCTGCCGTTATCAAATCCCTAAAACATCTACTTATGTTCTAAAACTGCTTCCGAATGTTTCTCCAGGATTGGATTAATATATATAAATCCATCACAGCTAGTGCAAAAACAACATCTATTGTGGTACTTGACATCCCATGATCAACTCAACTGCCTATGCAAGTGATATGCCAATCATGCACATCCCTCTCCCCTTTAGTCTCTAAGACTCCTTTAGATAGGGTGACTCCATCACCTGCAGGTATACTACCGTGCCAAGAGTCTCCCATTCTAAAATGCCTTTAGAATACTATCTACGTACCCGAATTGGGAAACTACCCAAATCTAGATCTAAAACCATAAATCTAGCAACTAGAATGTCTGATATAATATCCATATCCTATGTGGAGAAACCTCTGTGTGACAACCACAGTATAACCGATCGTAGTATGGGAATTTCACTTCCTACAACGTGTATGTCATCCAAATACAAGGACATCACATCCTACTACCTTCTTAACAGATCCATCCCTTATTCTGATGAAGTCAAAAACTATGACTGTCACATCAAAAATAGATGATCTATCTCCGCTATATCTGCTTTAGTCTATAAATAGACACAAGCTACTTGTCTACTATGCTTCCACTGCTCCCACTGACTACGACAACCCTCTGGCAGAGTCATATACACGTATACTTCTAAATCAAGTTTAGAACGATGCTATACTCATCCCCTGTCGGGTCTCATAGTCTGGAACAACAGTAGTGTCAAGTCAGGGTAAACAAGAACCTCTCTGTCACCGTCTTTGGGAATACCGAAGTACCTCTCGGGCGCCTGAGGTTACCTACTATATCTGCAGAGTGGCTAATGGAATGTCAATCCTGATTGAATCTTAAGGTTCTTATAAAATTTTTAGTTATCGTTTGCGGTTCTGGAATCACTTCCAGTTCTACCGTACTCCCACTACTGTTTTATGAAAAAGTCCATTTGACTAAAACTGTGGCGAGTCAAGAACAATATCACTATTGATCATCCAGATGGTAGAAAGTTAACCCTCGTCATAGCCTAGGATAACCTACACGCTGCCATTACAAAAACGTGCCTTGAGTTATCCAGAGTCTGGTTTTAAGCATAAGCCGGACAACTCCAAATACCTTAACATCATTAAGATATGAACCATTTTATATACCATATAGAAATAGAGGCACTGATTTAATTGGAACCAGATTCAAATCATGCAGCTGTCTCCAGTGCATGCCATCCAAATGGAGAGAGGCCAATCAACATTGCTCAACTTAGGAGTGCATCCAGATATGAGTATCGTAAAAGAGAAGCAAGTTCACATAACCACCACTATCGACTGAATACCAAAAACAAGTATCTACATCTTCGATCACCTTGAAGAATTCTGATACATGCATTACATGGTTCTATACTTTATTCTTGTACCTATAACTTCTCAAAACTCGGACCTTGTATTTCTACGAAACACCTATCTTAATCTTGAGAAGTCACTAGTAAACAGAATATAGTACGAGGACCAACACTTTTGTCTTAATGGACACTGAACAACATACAATATTTTGTATAAGTCCACTGAGTTGAATAACTCAAACCCTGTGCGTCGTAGGTTGAAAACTGTACTATGATTGTGATGAATTACACCGCTGTTATATAGGTAAATGTCATGGACATAATTTCAAAAAAATTATATCCCACTTTATAAAATAAACGTACATATATAACAGTTTGAAATTGGTGCATATGAACAGATATTCAAAACCAAATATTTACCGTCCGGCAAAATTCCAGGTGATTTCCTCAAATATCACCAATTACAACGAGTTCCGATATAATGAGGATGATCACCTAATTCCCAAAAATATACTCCCACTCATCATCTGTAAAACCATACAGATGTGAGAATCATAACTGGTAAATACATACCCTGGAGTAAGGATCTGATTGGGAAATCAGTTTTCTATTAACAAGGCATAGTGAAACTGAAACATGAATATGTTTCGAAGGAGTATTTGGGTATTCCTAGTAATACCTCTTTCATTATCAGATTCATGACAGTAACCGTATATTTCTTTGTCATCTTTCTAAATCGCTTTACTTGTCTTTAATCATTACCTTCTGTACACCATCGTTAGGCTAAATGGTTTTCTTCCTTCTCTACCGTTCGGCACCGGCCTATGTTTTGGAAGAAGACTATACATTAAGAGTAATAGGTGTACTGTCCTAATCCTAGGAGGACTCGCAACCTGAGAGATGGTATAGATAAAACACAACTGAATAATCCTTATTCCTATTTCTCCTGAACCAGAATCCATCGTCGAACTGGAGCAAGTTCCTTCGAGTTCGTATATAACCATACGATGGATTTATCCAATGGAAGTTGATATTTGTAGTAATAGGGGTGTTCTGGAGAAATACAAAGGTGAATATGTGGTCTGGTCGTGAATGATAGAAGTCGCAATTTATTTTGCCCTCTTTCTAATCCCTTTATTTGTCTTTACTTATTACCTCCTGCACACCATACTTAGGCTAATTGGTTTTCTTCTTGCCCTACCTTTCGGCACCTGCCTATGGTTTGGAAGAAGACTGTCCAATAAGTGCAATAGGTGTACCCTCTCCTAATCATAGGAGCCCTCATAACTTAGGAGAAGGTAAAAGGAAAAGACAACTGAATAGTCCTATTCAATCTCTCCAGAAACAGAATCCATCCTCGAATCTGGAACAAGTTCCTTCTAGTTCGTATGTAACTATACGATGGATTTATCCAATGGAAGTGGATGTTCGTAGTGATACGGGGTGTTATGGAGAAAAGCAAAAGGTAAAAGAAGGAGTTGCAATGATATATGCAAATCTAAAAATCAAGAATCCAGTTTTTTAAGAAAGTTCGGTTAACTTGGTCACTGAGTCATAGTCTACGGTCGGGTCATGGTCGCTGCCAAAGAGAGAGAGAAAAGAAATAATCTGCATGCACTCTAACCTAGATCAGAATGGTTAATCACTTTATCTACTCAGGATGTTTCCCACTGTATCCTCAAATTCTCCTCCAAATCTTAAAGAAGAATTAGTTGGGATCACCCGAGGAGTAAACCAACTCATCAGTGGGAATCGGGATCCAACTATCATCGCATGATAACGTGATGGAATCCACTCACGTTATCACACTCCAGAAGGTATGCGCATGCCTGGCATGTTTCAGTTTCATTAGAAACTACCGATGTGATTTTTACCCTATGCTCTTATGATCTTGATGGAGGCCAACATATCATATCACATGTCAAGTTCTACCCGTCATTATCCAGGTTAATTTGAACCCACCTGTACTTACCCTTGACGAAGGCCAAAATAGTAGTATGACTTTCCCAAACCAACGCATCTATCTATGCAACAAAAAAGTAACAAATTGCTACCATACACTATGCCTTGACGAAGGCCAACATACATAGCATGAATACTAAGTGCTACCTGTCTGAAATGACGAAGGGCTACGAATGGTTTTTGGCGAAAAACCGTTAACGTAATGAACTTGATATCATTGAAGGAACCGTATAGCTTTCTACAAATATATAGTGACGAAAACCTTTGCTAAATAGGTCACTCCCGGTGAAGGGATCTCGGCTCTTTCCTCGTAGAATGAGGTGCAGGATATTCCAACTGAATACCGCGATGCAAAGCAAAAAGTAATCGACTATAGTGAAGTTATTACCCTGATGCAAACTTCTGTTCAAGGGGTCACTCCCAATGAAAAGATCTCGTCCCTTGCCTCGTCGAATGAGGTGCTGGATATTCATAACCGAATACCACTGTGCAAAACAAAAGAATACGTCCTTGTAATAACATCTTTTTGAAAATTGTTCCAAAAACATCGAATAGGTCTGTTTTCCTTTGCATTGATCAAAATCAATGCAGTCTCATCAATTAATCACACCAATAAAGAACGAAAATATGATGTAGAATATTCCATCCGCATTCACTACTGGGTCCCGTCATCACCCGTTAGGTTACTTAAGTAACGACAGAGCGAGGACCGGACTTGCACGGGTGTAAAACATATACAACATCTAATAGTATATATATCAATATATAATAATTGCTCCAGGCGTGATAAATGCAACATCACAGAAAAATAATAAGCATCACAGAACAATACAAATAATCTGGGAGCTCCGGGTTTCCTTTGAGCCGCAAGTGAAACCTGACGTTCCCCTGGTCGTGTGGATAGCTTATGCAATGAAAACCTAGACCCCTACGAGTGCAGCAAGTTACCTGCCAAAACCTGAAGTGAGGCAGCCCCCATTAGCAAAGTGAATAGACCATCCAGCACTTCACGGAATCCGGTGACTTGAGCATCCCTCCTTGGGTCAACCTGTACCCCCTACGAGTTCGGCGAATAGCCCACCAATTTTAGAGTGAAGCCCCCTCCGTCTTAAAGTCATGAGATGCGGGCCCGTTGCTTTCTATAACCCGGCTATCCGTGCTCTCCAACGCGGGAAATCCTAGTACAGAAAAGAAAATATGTACAACAGTGACAACGACCTCAACCCGGTCGTGCCCCAAAAGAATAATATATAAACAGTCAGTGACGGCAGTCCATATGTCGGACGCTCGCCCCGCGATACCAAGTGTACAAATAAAAGTAAACTGTATTAATATTGCATCCAAGCTATCCACCATGACAAATCCGAAACATCACAGCACAACACAGAACATCGACGTGAATGTCACGTTCGCAAACTCGTCTAAAAGGACATATAACAATTAGATGAATTATACCGTTCGAATGACATTCACGGCCCCAGATGGAAATGCATGTACTGTTAACTAACGTATTTAAAATTTCGATCGACAAAACTTCCCGAAGTGGGCCCCAAGTGCAAATCCAGCACTCAATAAATCTGGGCCAAAATAAAATATTCCATAAACCACAATTCCATATAAAAGACACCCAGAAGAAAAATGGTGCATTGTGTCCACCATTCCGCCATGCAACCGCGACAAACATGATGGTTTGGCCGCGGTTCCGCGGTGCGATTGTAGGAACGTGCTCTCAAATTTCTTCCAGGGTCTTAAAAACCCAGCACGATTTTCTGACATACTCAAAATAATTTTTAGGCAACTTTAAAAATTCGGCATAAACTTGAAGAATGGAATTGAGGTTTTACAAAATTCGGTCGATCGATATTTTAAACATGTTAGAACAAGCTAGTATGGGTTAATGGCGTAGCTCTGATACCATGTAAGTCTATGGTAGCGCTCCGGCTGTCAATCCGAGGCCAAACACGAAACAAAAACTTTTATAAACTGGCGCTAACGCAGACTTTTACCCGGATCGTTCCATTAACCCTATACTAGCTAACTACAAAGAAGTTAGAATGGCTATACCGATCGATCCGTGTCCTTCGGTCTTTAGCCACCTTCCTTAGCACCTCGCGGCATCTTCGATCAAGCTCGATCTCCGGTCTCCTCGTCCAAGTGGCACCACATCAAGGAATCATTTTACGGGCTCCTGCTTCAATACCGAAGCTACTCGTAGATGAAATTTGCTAGCCGACATGTCCAACGTGAAGTAGAGAATGTGTGTGATAACTTTGTCTCAATACACCCATGGATTCTCAACTCATGAGAAGGATGGCTAGAGGTTGAAAAAGAAGCCATTAGAGGAAGATGTGAGCTCAAGAAAGAGAAGCAAGTGAAGGAAATGACTTGTTGAATGTGTGAGATATTATTGAGAGCAAATATATATCAAAACTAAAAGAATAATCCCATGCCCTTACATGGCATCCCTCTCTCTTCAAAAATATCCCCCACAATCATAATTAACTCTAAAATCAATCCATGTCACAATAAATGGTCACATGAACTAAGACCATGAGTCACCATGTGCATGTGACATTAAATGATGCATATGGACAAAACTTGCACTCACATTTTCCTCCACTAAACATTTAAACTAAATCTTTAATACAATAAAAAAGATATGGTATCAACTAAAGTAAACTTGTGACGGATCACAAAAGTACCCCTCGTCTGTATATACATACCTGCATCCGTATTCCGACTGAATACGAATGCAATGAGATGAAAGTAATCCAACAAATCTAATACTAGGATCCGGCTTAAACCAAAGCCCACAAGTATAATCCGTCCAATCATGATCCGTGCACAAGTGCACGTATATGATCTAACCCTGCCATAAAACCATACGACCTCTACAACATTTCGCCCGAACTAGGGAAACATTCTGTGGGGGACTCTAAAGACTCGTCAATACGCTGGCAGTGGGTTTAACCACAAGCATGTCAGCTGGACTAGCTGTACGTAACGGCTGTCCATGTATTGAGCAAAAGGGAAGCTGACGAGCGAACTCATCCTGAAGCCCTACTGAGCCTATCTGTGACAATCTCCTTACAGTCTAGTCTGTCCGTCTATGAGTATCGCATATCGGGCCTAGGGGGATGGTAAACGTCAGACCCCCAATAGCGGTATAAGTCATGTCGGTGTGTAGCCCAGAACACCTTGAGAAACTACTGGAATACCAACCAGTAAATCTCACCTGCCTTGGCCAAGGACTTTGTGTAATGGCTCTCCAGACACAGCGCGACATCAACCCCCAATACCGGGAGAGACGAATCCTATCTAACCGCCACTGCCTCCAAGTGCTTCGGGACTGCACCCAACTACTACCTGTTTGCACGACTCCTTTAAGCTATGGTAGGGTAGCAATCAAAGAACAGTCGGAACACACTTGAGGCAATGTAGCAGTGTCAAGTCAACGGACTAATCTATACTCATGTCACCTGGGAACTGCTCCTGATGATAGGTATAGTACCAATCAGCAGTGCCCCTGCGAGTCTGTCCGGTGTACTCATAACCCAATGAGCTCCTGTATACTATCTTAAGTGAACCAACTGACACCAATGTCTTGTGAGACCAGCCACCGCCCCTTGTCGAGGTCTCGATCTGTATACACTAGTCTACTCATGGAGTATCGATGCCCAGTCTCGAAACTCCCATGACTAGGGACACTTAAGGATGTACTTATAGACTACCTAACTCTCACGTATATGATCGCCATCATACTGCTGGTAGTCAAGCAAGAATCCTATGGGCTCTATCAACGTGTAATAATGATCTGTAATGTCACTAGAAGCATGTACACGATGATAAAGACAAACCAGGTAGCATACTATCATCTCGAGTAAGACTGTTATACCGGTATAGGGCCTCCCTCAATCATTGCAATCACGTCCCTGCGATCCAATAATTGACTTTGAGGGCACTATATCTAATAGATCTTACGCCGAAGCGTAAGGTATAATGCTCATGCGAGCCTTCTCTTCATCAGTCTTTGGAGACATTTCTTTGGAGAGGATGATCCCATGACAAGCGGGTTAGTTACCTCGCTTGGAATCTTCCATACTAAAACTCTTTAGTACGGTGTCTATATACCTCAATTGGGAAAATCCCAATAGTCTCTTAGATCTATCTCTATAGATCCTAATTCCTAGAATACATGAGGAATCACCCAAGTCCTATATGGAGAACCTCTGTGATAAGAAAAGTTTGACCAATTGTAGCATAGGAAAATCATTTCCTATCAGGAGAATGTCATCCACGTACAATACGAGGAATGTGACCGTGCTCCCTACAACCTTCTTATAAATGCAAGGTCTATCGACATTTTTGATAAAATAAAACTCTTTGATTGTATCATCAAAGCAGATGTTCCAACTTCGTGTTTCCTGCTTTAATCCATAAATGGATTTAAGCAACCTGCATGCCTTTCCGCTGCTCCTACTGTCAATGAAGCCCTCTGGCTGATCCATAAAGACGCAATCATCTAAATCACCATTTAGATATACAGTTTTAACGTCCATCTGCCAGATTTCATAGTCGTAGTAAGCAACAACAGCAAGTAAGAGTCGAATGGATTTAAGCATTGCAACTGGAGAAAAGGTCTCGTCATAGTCCAATCCTGGTCTTTGACGGAATCCTTTTTCTACCAGCGTAGCTTTATAGGTCTCCACCTATCCATCCACACCAATCTTTCTCTAAAAGTCCACTTGCACCTTATAGGATTTACCCCAGAAGGTGCAACCTCGAAAGTCCATACTTTGTTGGTGTGCATTGATTCCATTTCGGATCGCATGGCATCCAGCCACTTTACTGTATCACTACTCGTGATAGCTTGCTGAAAACTAGTAGGGTCATCATCATTCATGATGCAATCTTCTCTATCACCATCAATTAGAAAACCGTAGTATCTATTAGGTGGGTGAGAAGTCCTACTAGATCTACGGAGTGGCTCTATTGAAAACTCAGGTTCAACCAAATCATCGGTATTTGTTTGTGGATCTGGAATTTCTTCCAGTTCTACCGCATTGCCAACAGAGCCATTTGTAAAAAATTCATTTTCTAAAAATGTGGCATACTGAGAAACAAACACTCTTTGTTCCTCTTTGTGGTAGAAAAGATATCCATACGAATGTTTTGGATATCCCAAAAATTACACAAAACCGATCTTGTCTCGATTTTGTCCGGATTATGCTTTTTCACATAAGCCGGACAACCCCATATCCTAACTTGTTTAAGTAATAGTCTCTTCCCATACTATATCTCATATGGAGTGGTAGACACGGTTTTGGTTGGAACCTTGTTTAATAGATATATTGCAGTCTCCAGTGCAGGCCCTCAGAATGATAGTGGTGTTAGTTATATGTATGCCCTAGAGGCCATTACTGTACATACGATGTATATTGTAATGGATGCTTGGACATATATAGGGAGGACTTTCTTACTCGACATGATAGTATGATATCTGGTTGTACTTTATCTTAACATGTACTCTGATTGTCTCTATGTTACATGTTGATAAAGCCCTTAGGATATGTACTTGACTACTGGGACTATGATGAGATCATACTAGTGGGGCCACGGTAGTCGGAGAGTACATCCTATAACTGTTCCTAGTCGAGGGTGTATCGAGACAGGGCATCGATACACCAGAGTAGACTAGCGTATACGCATCTTGACCCATATGACGGGCGATGAATGATCCCATATCCATTGGTGTTTGACATCAAGCATGGTGTACGGGTGCTCAGTGGAGTCTGGGTACACTGGACGGACTCGCCGAGAACTCCCAGATGGTATTATACCTCACGTCAGATGCTAGTTCTCCGGTGACACAGGTACAGAGTAGTCTGTTGACCCGAGATCGTCATAGAGTCTTGTGTGATTCCCACTGTGCTTTGATTTCCATCATACCACATCCAATAGGGCGTGCAAAAAGGTGGCTTTTGGATACAGTCCCGAATCACATGGAGGCAATGAGCGAGAGGAGGGGATTCGTCTCTCCCGGTATTGGGAGTTGATGTTGTGCTGTGTTTGATTGGCTATAACTGGAAATCCCTGGCCAGGGTTGCTGAGATTTACTAGTAAGTGTTATCAGTAGTTACTCGAACTGTTATAGACCTCATATCGACATGACTTATCAAGCTACTAGGGTTTGAAGTTTACCACCCCTAGGCGAGATATGCGACCTATCAGACGACGAGACCGGACTGTACGGGAGTGTTACTGATTAGATTCACAGGAGAATGTACAGGCTTGCTTGTTGATCTTCTGAGCGCTCAATACCTAGGTGGCTGTTACGTTTAGCGGACCGCTTGCAGCTTGTGGGTGTTTCATATGATCATCACCTACTGCCGGCGTATTGACGATTCTTTAGAGTCCTACACAGAGGTTTCTTGGCTTAGGCAAAACGGAGTAGGACCACATATGTGATATGTGCAGGACCGAGGATAATGCGATATGAGATACCGTATTATATTCTCGCGATTTTCGATATGAGCCGGATCATCGGATCATGTGTTGATTCGATGAATCGTTAAATAATATATTAGTCGGTTATATGCGATATAGCCGGATTGTCGGATCAACTGGTTATTCGATAATTTAATGTATAATAATATATATGATATATTGAATTACATTATCTAATATTAGCTCACTAAAAGATTCTTTTTCTCACTTGGGTAATACATTGATATATATGCGATATATGATAATTGTATTATTTTATTTTGTTACAATAAATTTTATATATGTGATATATAATATTGTAACATGATATGGTTATTAATGCAACATGTTTAGTGGAGATAAAACATGGTTAGGGTTTGATTAGGGTTAAGTTTTTGTAGAAGTTTCTAGAAGCTTTGATTTTTGTTTCTTGCAATGATATTTGTTATGATATTTTTGCAAGATATTTCCATAACTCAACCAAACCTTTAACCTTAGTCAAATCTCTACAAGGGTTAGTTTGACCATGGTTGCATTTCTAACCTTATCATAACTTTCATTACTCATCACAAAAGAATTAATCATTTTATTCATCTTCTTCTTCCTTCTTTCTTCATGGAAAAGCTTTCTAGGTTTTTCCTAAGTGATGAAAATGAGTGAGTAATTGAAAACAAATGAGAGCAAAAATCCTACTTCATCAACCTCATCTACCCTTGCCATTTATATGAGGGTGTTCACTTCATTTTGAGAGTGAGAGCTTTTGTTAATGAAAGTTCAAGGTACATCATCTTTGTTATCGAAGATCGGAAGCAAGCTTGAATCTTTCTCTTCGTAGAGCCACTCTAGAGTCCGTATGCACGATGATCGCAGCGAAGGGACCTCAACACGGAGCTTAAGAAGTGAAGGACCGGATCTACAAAGGTTGTAATTCCTCTAACTTAGTGTTAAAGTGTTTAACATGCTTGTTTTCGCTTAATCTCTAGTTTAAAGATCCGGCTTTAGGTTGTTCGGCACGGCTAAATTTTAATCGGGTATGGTTGATGCCTCGTAGACCCTAGTGCGTGTGCCTAGCAACCCTACAGTGGTATCAGAGCCAAGCTAAAACTTTAGGCGAAGTCTACATGAAATTTAAAGTCCGATCGAACCCGAAAACCCCGATATTTACCCCTTTCTGGATATTTTTCAAAAATGTTATTTTTTCTGCTTTAAAAATACTTAAAAAAATTAGCAGGGAATTCTAAAAATAACTCTAAAACACGTGCCCCCAATGCTCTCAAAGAGCCGCGGAACCGCGGAAAGAACATGCTTGCCGCCGCGGTTCCGCGGTCAAAAAGGTGATTTGGGGACACGTGTCTGTACATCATTATCCTTAGGTGTTTCTTCTTTTTTCTGGATATTTTTAATTTATACTCAAGAGTTGAGTTTTCTAGGTTGTATTGGGGACTCGTTGATTCAATCGGATAATTTAACTTCGTTTAATTTTTCCAGGATAATTTTTAGAAACTGTTAAAAAGTTCGAACGGATATCAATAACTCACTTTTTCTCCTGTCGGAAAATTTTCAAAAGTTGGATTTTTTCTCGAGTTTGAAACTTTCGGAAAATCGTGCAAGTAACACGGTGGACCCTCTAGAAGACAACAAAGCTTAACTCGATTATGTGACCGTCTTGAACTGCCTCTAAAACTTAGGGTTTGGGGCAGTACGGGGTTGTCACGTGTGAGGCGTTGGCTTGACCCTTCTACGGCTGGACCATTGGTACTGTTGCATGTGATGGATATTTTTTGAACTCCGCTCAAGTGTTGAGCTATTTGGGAAATCTTAGGTGTTTGTTTATTCGATCGGAAAGTTTAACACTGTCTATTTATCTGGAATGTGATACAATATATGGAATTCACAAGTAGTTATGAGATTGTTAGTGTATATGCCCTAGGGGCCATTATTGTATCATACTAGTTTGTATATTACTTAATGGAAGCTTGGGACATTCATATGTATATAACAGTCTTGCTAAACATGGTAGTATGCTGTGAGTATACATATTGATAGAGCTCTTAGGATCTTGCTTGACTACCGGCGTTGTGATGGCAGTCACACTAGTGGGGGCTGGGTAGTCTACAAGCACATCCTTATTCGGGTCCCTAGTCGTAGGATTATCGAGACAGGGCATCGATACTCCGGAGTAGACTAGTGTGTACGCTTCTCATCCAAGTTGGGGAGATGGTCTGTCCCACAGCCGTCAGTACGTCGTACTGGAGATAGTATGCAGGTGCTCGTTGGGTTACGGGTACACCGGACAGGACTCACAGGGAACTGTTGGTTGGTTTTATACCAGTCGTCAGTGAACAGTTCCCAGGTGACATGAGTACAGCATAGTCCACAGACTTGACAATGCTACTTCGCCTCGAGTGTGTCCCACTGTTCTTAGATTACTACCCTACCACGGCTCAAAGGAGTCGTGCAAACAGGTAGCAGTTGGGTGCAGTCCCGAGCACTTGGAGGCAGTGGCGGTTAGACAGGATTCGTCTCTCCCGGTATTGGGGGTTGATATCGCGCTGTGTCAGAGAGCCATTACGCAAAGTCCCTGGCCAGGGCAAGCGAGATTTGCTGGTAGGTTCCAGTAGTTTCTCAGGGTGTAATGGGCTTCGCTCCGACACGACTTATACCGCTATTAGGGGACTGACGCTTGCCGCCCCCTAGGCCCGATATGCGATAGTCTTAGACGAACGGACCGGACTGTACGGAGATTGTCACATCAGACTCCATAGGAGTTCGGATGGGTTTCCTCATCGGCCTTCTTATCGACATCTACCTGGGGACCGTTACGTACAGCTAGTGCCGCTTGCGGTCTGTGGTTAAACCCACTGCCAGTGTAGTAGTCGAGTCTCTAGAGTCCCACACAGAGAGTTTCCCTACTCCAGGCGAAACGATATAGAGGTCGTATGGTTTTACGACAAGGGTTCGGACGCATACGTGTGTTTACACACGTACGACTTTCGGACAGTTTTTACCAGTCGGCTTTGGTTTAAGCCAGTTACTGGTATCCGGTTATTGGATTTATACAGTCTAAAGTTTTTCCGTATTTTTGCGGAAAGGAGGGGCGTTCTCGTAATTGCGCGAGAAGCTTCTAGAAGGTGGTGACTAAGGAGGTTTAGGTGGCATATACAATGAATGTGATTAGTGAGTCATATGGATGATTCATCCATGTCATTAATGCTTCATACTTGCTTAATGACTCATGGAGATGAATCACCACAAGCTATTTATCAAGCATGGTTGTAAATTGTTTTATTTTCTTTTCTTGATAAAAGAAATGCTTCATATATATTATCATAACTCATTCTTCTCACTTCATTATTATCTTCACCTTCTCTCTCCTCAAGCTCCCCCTCTTCAAATCCTAATCCTCCCCTCTCATGTGTTGAGTACAAGGATTAGTTAGACTAATTAAACCATAACCCTCACTCTATATCACCTAGCTTCTTTGATTAGCACTTAAAGAAAGTTAGTTGCCTCAAGTTTAGAGGCTAAGCTTGGAGTAAAGCTCTCGGGTGGATCGTCTACTACTTCGAGAAGGCCGAGGAGGAGGTGGAGTTCGCAAAGACGAAGGACACAGTTCTTTAGGTATAATCCCTTTACATAGTAGTTGTTAACTTCTATGTTTGATGTTAGTTATCATTTAGCTTCGATTCATGCGGTTAGTCGATGTTTAAGCAAAGAACAAGATCGTTTTTCATATTTCCGCCTCCCCGGAAGTCGTGGGGTGTTGTACATCGACTTACAGTGGTATCAGAGCCTCGCTAAACAATAAATAACTTACTTGCAAATTTGTATGAATTTCGAACGGAAAAAACGAAACCGGAAAACCCCGAAATCACAAGTTTCTGTCGATTTTTAAATGAAGTCCAAAAATTTTTCAGGGATGTTCAGAAAGCTTAAAAAGACATAAGAAGAAGACCCAAGAAAATTGGGCCCCTGAATCGCCTAAAGCGCCGCGGAACCGCGGCGGATTCTACCGATCCGCCCCGATTCCGCCGCCGAGTTGGCGATTCAGGAACCCAATTTTCCTGTGTTGCTTCTCTGTGATATTTGGTATTTTCTGGAATATTTTATTTTTGCTCAGGTTTCAGATTTACAGAGAAGTATTGGAGCAAAATTAAAAGTGTTTAATCGATCGAAATTATACAGTATTTGCTTGATGGATTATATATGTGTTTGTATAATGTGTTCGTAAACCTCCCCTAACTGCTAGTATGTCGGTTGACAGGGGGTTGCACATTTCTGTAATGGTTTTTACTGTTTGTGGATATGAACTGTGTTGGACTGTTGTGATGTATAGCCGGGGTTATGTGATGGGTTATTATTTAATTCATTTGATGTAAATGTAATTTGTTGTAATATTATTTTGCGGGGCACATCCAGGTTGCGGTTGTAGCCACCGTTGTATTATTTCATTTTACTGTTTTTTGCTCCTAGGACAGACCCAAGGTGGGGTGCACAAACTGCCGGGCGGGTAGTTTGCCGTTCCCGTTGGGGTCTTGGGTGGGGTAATGGCTATTCATCACAACTGTGTAATCCTTCTTTTGTTGCAGGCTCAAAACAAACACGGATTGCTTGCAAATCCAATAAAGTTCATCTGTGATCTGGAATGCCTATTATTGCGTCTGACGAATGTACAATATCTATATATGATAGCTATTTATACATCACTTATGTTTTACACCCGCACTAGCCCAGCCCCCGCTCTGTCGTTAGTTAAGTAATCTAACGGGTGATGACGGGACCCCGTGGCGAATGCGGATGGCATAAGAGGACGTTGTATTTTTGTTGTTTTCTGCAATGATAGGTTAATGATGGGACGCATTATTTATAATGCAAAGAAAATAAACCAAAAGTTAATCGTTGGAACAATTTAAAAGAAACCACTCGGTTAATTTTAAAAACAGATATTTTTAAATGCGGAGCTTTAACCACTCCTTTTAAAAGCTATCAGGTTCCTTCGGTTATATCAAGTTCACTACGTTCACGGTTTCGCCAAAACCATTCGTAGCCCTCCGTCATTTCATTTGGGTATTCAGTAGTATTCAAGCTATGCATTTTGGCCAAAGTCAAGGCATAGTGTTTGGTAGCTGCTGGGTTTTCATTTGTTGCATAAGATAGATGAGTTAGTTTGGGACAATCGTATTATCATTTGACCAAAGTCAGGGGTATATACGGATGGGTTCAAATTGACAAGATAATGACGGGTAGAACTTGACATGTGACTTATGACATTTTGACCAAAGCCAAGGTCATAAGAGCATGGGGCAAAAACTTATATCGGGAATTTCTAAAGAAACAGAAATTTGCAAAGTGATGCATACCATTTGGAGTTTGATGAATGTTGGTAGCATTCCTTCAACATTATCATACGATGATATTTGGATCCCGATCCTACTGTGAGTATATGCTACTTATCAGGAGATTCGTCACTTAACAATCAATGCTATAAACCAAGTAGGTGTCCAGAAAGGTGTCAGCGGGGTTACGCCCCCAGAGAAAAGAGGTTATTTAATTAGGGAACTTCGCGAAAGCGTTGGAAAACCTCCCTCGAAGTATCGACACTAGCCTGACTGAACGGTTAAGCAAGAATTGTACAGTGAGAATAGTCCTTGCTAATTCTTCTTTTATGGTTTGAGGAAGGATTCGAGAAACAGTGGGAGCCATCCAGTTTAGATAAACTAAAAACCACTCTAAACTTGCAAGAGCATCATGCTAAAGAGTTTTCTTCTCTCTCTCCTAATTGCAGCGACCCTGAAAATGACTGGACTTAAGTTACTTTTAGAGAAAAATATACTAACAGGGCCAAACTATAAAGATTGGCTGCGGAATGTCAAAATGGCTTTGACCTATGACAAATTGGGGTACGTCCTCACCGCTACGGCACCTGCTGTCCCTGGTCCCAAATCCAGCAATGCGGATAAGGAAATCCGCAAAACCTGGGATTTAGATTGCGCGAAAGGCAAGTGCATCGTGCTTGCCTCAATGAACAATGAACATCAGAGGAGGCACGAGGATATGAACCTAGATGGCATATTTCTCCATATAAAGGAACTTTATGGAGAGCAATCTCGTATAGCAAGATACGAGACCTCTAAGAACTTGTTTCGAGCGAGGTTGGCTGTTGGGTCATCGGTAGGAGAACATGTCCTAAAGATGATCGGCTATATTGAAGAGCTCACAGACCTTGGGACGACTTTGGATAATGAGCTCTATACAGACCTTATTCTCCAGTCCCTTCCTCACACCTACGCCCAGTTTATCCTGAACTTCAACATTCAAAGAAAAGAAGTTGAACTTCCGGAACTCCTGAACATGTTAAGGAGTGCAGAGGGTACCTTGCAGAAGACAAGGGAAACACCCGCTATGTTTGTTAGCGGTACATCTTCTTCCGGGTCCAAGGCAAGGGCCAAAGGAAGGAAGAAGAAGGCCGCCACCAAACCTAGAGGAGGTGTTAGTAAGGTGGGAGGGAAGGGAAAGAAAAAGTTTGCGGTACCAGTAGTTGGCCAGGATGAGTGCTTCCATTGTCACAGGAAAGGGCACTTGAAGAAGGATTGCAAGGCGTGGAACGCCAAGAACCAGGAACCGAAGCAAGCTGTGGCTTCGACTTCAGGTGTGTTTGTAATTGAGAATTGTCTGTCGATCAACTCTACTTCCTGGGTATTGGATACCGGATCAGGATCTCATATTTGCAATTCATTGCAGGCACTGAGAAACCGTAGAGTGCTGAAGGAAGGTGATATGACCCTAAAGGTTGCTAACGGAGCTAGCGTGGGAGCTGCGTCCGTCGGGGATTATCACCTAGGATTGACGAGTGGGCACATTTTGGTTTTACATAACTGTTTTTTTGTACCAAGCTTAACGTGTAATATCATATCAGTTTCCTTATTATCAAATAAAGGTTATGATTTCATGTTTGTAAGAAATGTTGTTAACATCCACCTTAATCATGGTTTGATTGGGTCCGGTACACTAAATAACGGTATATATGTTTTAAACCAACTCCAAATTTTCAATGTCCAGAACACACTTAAAAGAAAGTCTCCAGATTTAAATAAAGCTTTCTTATGGCATTGTAGACTGGGTCACATCAATGAGAGAAGGTTGACTAAGTTGCATAGAGAAGGATATTTGGACTCGTTCGAATATCAAACTTATGACACTTCTCAATCTTGTCTCAAAGGAAAGATGACAAAAACTCCATTTACTGGACATGGAGTAAGAGCGAGCGAGCTCTTAGGACTCATACACAGCGATGTATGCGGTCCAATGTCTACACATGCAAGAGGTGGTTTTTCCTATTTCATTACATTCACGGATGATTACTCAAGATACGGATTCATTTATCTGATGAAACATAAATCCGAGGCTTTTGAGAAATTCCGAGAGTATAAGAATGAAGTAGAAAACCAAACCGGCAAAAATATCAAGACACTTAGATCTGATCGAGGTGGTGAATACTTGAGTGCCGAGTTCCTAGGTTACTTAAAAGAGAAAGGGATTCTCTCTCAGCTTACTCCTCCATACACTCCACAGCATAACGGTGTATCGGAGAGACGGAATCGAACCCTATTGGATATGGTACGATCCATGATGAGTAATGCTGAGTTACCGCGATCATTTTGGGGTTATGCGCTTGAATCAGCAGCATATCTTCTAAACAGGGCTCCTACCAAGACTGTGCCTACCACTCCATATCAGATATGGACTGGGAAGAAACCCCATCTTCAGCATATGAAGATTTGGGGATGTCCAGCTTTTGTTAAAAAGCAGCATGTAGACAAGCTCGAGGCACGATCAGTAAAATGTATGTTTGTGGGATATCCAAAGAACTCCAAGGGATATTATTTCTATTACGCAGAGGAACAAAAGGTTTTTGTTTCTCGTAATGCCCATTTTCTAGAACATCAGTTTTTAGAAAAGGAAATAAGTGGGAGCGAAATAGAACTGGAAGAAATTCCAGAACCACAAGCTGCTACTGAAAGTTTGGTAGAACCGGAAGTCCAAGAAGAACAGGACATTCCCGCACCCCTCCGCAGGAGTAGTAGGCCGTCTCATCCGCCTGAGAGATACTACGGTTTTCTCATAGATGGGGATAGAGAGGATTGCATCATAGGTGATGATGAACCTACTGACTTCCAGCAGGCCATCCAGAGCGGTGACTCGGTACGATGGCTAGATGCAATGCGGACCGAAATGGAGTCCATGTACACCAACAAAGTATGGACTTTGGACTTTGCTCCAGATGGGGTAAAACCCATAGGATGCAAATGGATCTTCAAGAAAAAGATTGGTGTAGATGGACAGGTGGAAACCTATAAGGCTAGACTTGTTGCAAAGGGTTTTCGTCAAAGACCTGGTTTGGACTATGACGAAACTTTTTCTCCAGTGGCAATGCTCAAATCCATTCGGGTCCTTCTTGCTATTGCTGCCTTCCATGATTATGAAATCTGGCAGATGGACGTAAAGACGGCTTTTCTGAATGGAAATTTAGAAGAATGCGTCTATATGGATCAGCCAGAGGGTTTCAATCAGAGTGGGAGCAGCGGGAAAGTATGCAAGCTGCTTAAGTCCATTTATGGACTAAAGCAGGCATCGCGGAGTTGGAACATCTGTTTTGATGAGACAGTCAAAGAATACGACTTTATCAAAAATCCAGATGAACCGTGCATATATAGTAAAGTTTTACCCAGAAGTGTCGTATTCCTCGTCTTGTACGTGGATGACATTCTATTGATAGGAAATGACATTCCTATGCTACAATCTGTCAAAGGATTCTTGTCACACAGGTTCTCCATGAAAGACCTGGGTGATGCCTCTTACATTCTGGGGATCCGGATCTATCGTGATAGATCCAAGAGGATGTTGGGACTTTCGCAGTCCAGGTATATCGACGCTGTACTGAAAAGATTCAGTATGGAAGATTCTAAGCGCGGTAATCTACCGGCTTGTCACGGAATCACCCTCTCCAAAGAGATGTCTCCCAAGACTGATTTGGAAAGGGAACGCATGTCTGTTATACCCTACGCTTCTGCGGTAGGCTCTATAATGTATGAGATGTTGTGCACCAGACCAGATGTAGCTTACGCACTGAGCGTGGTAAGCCGGTATCAGTCAGACCCAGGGGAGAAGCACTGGATAGCAGTAAAGAACATTCTCAAGTACCTGAGAAGGACTAAGGAGATGTTCTTGGTTTACGGCGGAAAAGACCTCAGGTTGGAGGCCTTTGCTGATTCCGGCTTCCACAGTGATAAGGTCGATTCCAAGTCCATGTCGGGTTGTGTCTTTACCCTCAATGGAGGGGCGGTGTGCTGGAAGAGCTCCAAGCAGGACACCGTTGCTGACTCGACGATGGAAGCGGAGTATATAGCTGCTTGCGATGCCGCAAAAGAAGCAGTCTGGATGAAGAAGTTCCTAACAGAACTTCAGGTGGTTCTTACCATAGTTGATCCAATACCTCTGTATTGCGACAACAACGGAGCTATAGCTTTAGCAAAGGAACCAAGGTCCCATCAGAAGTCCAGACACATCTTAAGGCGATATCACCTGATCAGGGAGATCATTGATCGTCAGGAGATCGAGGTACGGAGAGTTGCTTCTGAAGAGAACATTGCTGAACCATTCACGAAGGCCCTACCTCAGATTCAGTTCGAGAGGCTACTCGAGATCATCGGTCTTCGATATGCCAGTACATGGCCCTAGTGCAAGTGGGAGATTGTTAGTGTATATGCCCTAGGGGCCATTATTGTATCATACTAGTTTGTATATTACTTAATGGAAGCTTGGGATATTCACATGTATATAACAGTCTTGCTAAATATGGTAGAATGCTACTTGGTTTCTTCTATCTTAATATGTGAGTATACGTATTGATAGAGCTCTTAGGATCTTGCTTGACTACCGGCGTTGTGATGGCAGTCACACTAGTGGGGGCTGGGTAGTCTACAAGCACATCCTTATTCGGGTCCCTAGTCGTAGGATTATCGAGACAGGGCATCGATACTCCGGAGTAGACTAGTGTGTACGCTTCTCATCCCAGTTGGGGAGATGGTCTGTCCCACAGCCGTCAGTACGTCGTACTGGAGATAGTATGCAGGTGCTCGTTGGGTTACGGGTACACCGGACAGGACTCACAGGGAACTGTTGGTTGGTTTTATACCAGTCGTCAGTGAACAGTTCCCAGGTGACATGAGTACAGCATAGTCCGCAGACTTGACACTGCTACTTCGCCTCGAGTGTGTCCCACTGTTCTTAGATTACTACCCCACCACGGCTCAAAGGAGTCGTGCAAACAGGTAGCAGTTGGATGCAGTCCAGAGCACTTGGAGGCAGTGGCGGTTAGACAGGATTCGTCTCTCCCGGTATTGGGGTTTGATATCGCGCTGTGTCAGAGAGCCATTACGCAAAGTCCCTGGCCAGGGCAAGCGAGATTTGCTGGTAGGTTCCAGTAGTTTCTCAGGGTGTAATGGGCTTCGCTTCGACACGACTTATACCGCTATTAGGGGACTGACGCTTGCCGCCCCCTAGGCCCGATATGCGATAGTCTTAGACGAACTGACCGGACTGTACGGAGATTGTCACATCAGACTCAGTAGGAGTTCGGATGGGTTTCCTCATCGGCCTTCTTATCGACATCTACCTGGGGACCGTTACGTACATCTAGTGCCGCTTGCGGTCTGTGGTTAAACCCACTGCTAGTGTAGTAGTCGAGTCTCCAAAGTCCCACACAAAGAGTTTCCCTACTCCAGGCGAAACGATATAGAGGTCGTATGGTTTTACGACAAGGGTTCGGACGCATACGTGTGTTTACACACGTACGACTTTCGGACAGTTTTTACCAGTCGGCTTTGGTTTAAGCCAGTTACTGGTATCCGGTTATTGGATTTATACAGTCTAAAGTTTTTCCGTATTTTTGCGGAAAGGAGGGGCGTTCTCGTAATTGCGCGAGAAGCTTCTAGAAGGTGGTGACTAATGAGGTTTAGGTGGCATATACAATGAATGTGATTAGTGAGTCATATGGATGATTCATCCATGTCATTAATGCTTCATAATTGCTTAATGACTCATGGAGATGAATCACCACAAGATATTTATCAAGCATGGTTGTAAATTGTTTTATTTTCTTTTCTTGATAAAAGAAATGCTTGATATATATTATCATAACTCATTCTTCTCACTTCATTATTATCTTCACCTTCTCTCTCCTCAAGCTCTCCCTCTTCAAACCCTAATCCTCCCCTCTCATGTGTTGAGTACAAGGATTAGTTAGACTAATTAAACCATAACCCTCACTTTATATCACCTAGCTTCTTTGATTAACAATTAAAGAAAGTTAGTTGCCTCAAGTTTAGAGGCTAAGCTTGGAGTAAAGCTCTCGGGTGGATCGTCTACTACTTCGAGAAGGCCGAGGAGGAGGTGGAGTTCGCAAAGACGAAGGACACGGTTCTTTAGGTATAATCCCTTTACATAGTAGTTGTTAACTTCTATGTTTGATGTTAGTTATCGTTTAGCTTCGATTCATGCGGTTAGTCGATGTTTAAGCAAAGAACAAGATCGTTTTTCATATTTCTGCCTCTCCGCAAGTCGTGGGGTGTTGTACATCGACTTACAGAGATAACTAATTTGAATGTTATAAATCTAGCAGTTCAGTATCAATTGATCGGTTGCCACGGAATTTTGATGTGATCAAAAGTCCGTCGCAATCACGTAGCGTACGCGGATACTAGCCGGGTAAACTTAATAGAAAGCCACACCCTATAGCCCCGAATAAGTGACTGTAGGAGAACCCCGTCGCTAAAAGCATCCATTCGGGTGCTCGCGGCATCGGTGTTCCGCCTTATTGCACTTCGTCGACGGCATCCGGGGGTGCGGTTGTCTACTAAAGTTTGCGACGAGCATTCGATCAAGATGCCGGGAATCTTGTTGAATTACCCGACTTGATATTGAAAAGAGTTTTCGATATAGAGACTATAATGCGGGGTTTATAATTGTTAGGCATGCGATGTCTAAGGAATTCATTTGGTTAGGCATGCGATGTCTAAAGAGGTTGCGGATTCCAACTGTTGTAGTTTTACACTTTCTTTTCTGTGACCGTAAGCATAGTATGTGGTGTATCGCCAGCTTCGTTGCAATACATCAACGACAATCGGGATACGCATACTTGCTTACGTTGATGATATGCAATATTATGTGTTGCTGTGATATGTTATATTGGATCGTCGCGTTCTGAATAGCCGGGGGTTTTATGTGAGATGAGAGTTTTTCTTTTTCATTCATGTAAAATTCATTTGTATGTAATATTCTTTTATTGGGGCACTTCCGGGCTGAGGATGATGTCACCATTGTATATTATTTACTTTTTCGCATTAGGTAGACCCAAGGCAGGGAGCACAAGTAAACGGGTTCTAGGGTCCAGTGGGAGACCATCTCGAGGAGTCGAGACCGGGTTTCCTAACCCTAGAATTGGCAGTGTTGCTTGCCGCTCTCGTAGGGGTCTAGGGATATGGGTTTGGCTATTCATCGCGACCATGGAATCCGTGTTTTATACAGGCTCATATTAAAAACACGGACGTCCTAGTATATCCAATATTTCATATATGTTCTTCTGCTGCAATATTCTGTGATGAGATCATATTACTGCCTCAGACGAATGTTTATATTATATATATGAGATATATGTTATATTACAGATTTCGTTTCAAATGTGATGCTTGTGAAGCATAATAAAATGGGACTTCATTAATGAGATTAATGAAATAAAACAAACCTACAGATGTTGTAGAAACTTGTTTAAAAACTGGTAGCTCTAGTTATTGCTTTGCATAGCGGTGTTCCTTGTAGAACATCCAGCACCTTATTCGATAAGGAAAGAGCCGAGATCCCTTCACCGGGAGTGACCTCTTTAGTTAAACTAGCAAATGCTACAAACTCGGTTTGTCTTTTGATTGTTTCTATAGTTTTTGCTTTGCATAGTGATATTTATGAAATATCCTGCACCTTATTCGATGAGGAAAAGGCCGAGGATCCCTTCACCGGGAGTGACCGCTTTAGCAAAACTAGAAAAGCCTAAAAAACACTCCATTTAAAATCACTCGATTCTACAACGATATTAAGTTCATTACGCAAAAGGTTTTCTTAAAAACCTGTCGTAGCCCTCCGTCATTTCCGAAAAGTACTGCTTAGTATTCGTGCTGCGTTTGTTGACCTTAGCCAAAGCGTAGTGTGCGGTAGCTGATTAGTGCTTATCTGTATAAGCATATGATGCGATTGAGTTAGGGTAGTCATGCGACTTTGTTGACCTTAGCCAAGGGTCGTGCGGGTGGGTCTAATTCAATCGGGAAATGACGGGTTGAACTTGGTAAGCACTTATGATTTGTTGACCTTAGCCAAGGTCATAAGTTGCTAGGGGTAAAATGTTATTGGGAATTTCATGTGTTGAAATTTGCAATGTGATTGCATACCTTCTATGAGATAGTTGGATCCCGATACCCGTTGCGAGTAAGGGTTACTCCTGGAAGAGTTTTACACATTACAATTAGCCGATCAAGCAGGTGTCTAGGTGTCAAAGAGGTTACGCCCCTGGGAAAACGAGGTTTACTTTAATTAGGTCCGTGCGAAAGCACGGGAACCTCCATCAAAGTACCGGCACTGGCCTGGCCGAAAAATTGGCGAACTTGTAGGGTGTAATAAATCCCGGCTAGTCTTTCCTTTTAGGGTTTGAAGGAAGATTTGACTAAAATAGTGGGAGACATCCTGATTAGATATATTAGATAGCCAATCTAATCTTGTAAAAGCGCACGCTGAGTGTTTTCTTCTCTCTCTCTCCTGGTTACGACTATATCACGCCTTAGTCAAGATAATAATACGGATGTATTGACCGAACCCGCTTGTTATACTGAGCTAGGGAACGTTGGTCCCGCTCCAACTTATAATTGTTATAAGACTGAGCAGGAAATTGGGAAATACCAGATTTCCCGTGCCGCCCAAACGTAGAAAGTACATGCTGATGCATCTTCTTTTGGTGTGTTCTTTACAGAGAACTGTTTCTCAGTATCCTTTACGTCCTGGGTATTTGATACCGTATCAGGATCCCACATATGTAATTTTTTACATGGGCTACAGATAGGTAGAGAACTGAGAACGGGTGATAAGTTTCATGAGATAGAATTGGTGCAAGTGTTGCAGCCAAGTCTGTTGGTCACTTTCACCCTGTATTACCAGAATACATTGATTCTGAACGAATGTTATTAGATACCGAACTTGATATACAACATCATATCAGTCTCTTTATTAGTAAAGAAAGGATATAATTTTGTATTGTTGGATAATGTTTTGAACATTTCCTATATCAAGAGTTGATCGGTTCAGGCACGTTATCTAAAAGCATTGACGTTCTAAATCAAACTACAATTCTTAGTATACAGAACACATATAAGAGGAATAGTTCAGAAATGAACGAATCCTTCTTGAGGTTTTGTGGACTAGGTCATATCAATGCGACCCGACTAGCCAAGTTATATTTAGATGCATATTTAAATTAGTATGAATTTACATCTTATGAAACTTGCCGGTCATGTCACAAAGATAAGATGACCATAATTCTGTTTATTGGAAACAGAGAAAGAGTTAGTAAACTCTTGGGATTGATATATGTTGATGTATGAGGTCCCATGTCTACAAATGCCAGGACCGGTTCTTTATACTTCATTAGATTCACTGACGATCTCTCAAGATTCAGACATATGTTCCTGTTGAAACACAAGTCCGAACCTTTTGAGATATTCACAGAATATAAGTTAGAAGTAGAGAACCAAAACGGGTATAAGTATTATGTCCTTTGATGAGATCAAGGAGGAGAATACTTTAGCACGAGATTCCTGGACTATTCCAAAGGAGAATGAAATTCTCTCTCAGCATTACTCCTCCATATACATCATAGCACGATGGTGTATCGGGGCGGAGCAAGAACACCCTATGTTATATGGTGTGCTCTATGATGAGTACTACTGAGTTTCCTATTTTCCTTTTATTGAGTTATGCACTTGAGAAGCTGCACACCTATTGAATAGGGTTCCAATCAAATCAGTTGCCTACTAATTCATATATGATATGATAAGGGAAGAGCCCATCTCTTAAGGTAGTTAAGATTTAGGGTTGTCCAGCCTATGTCTAAAAGTATAATCCGGACAAGCTTGAGGCAAAGTCAGTTCTGTGGATGTTTGTTGGATATCCCAAGCATTAGCAAGGGAATATCCTCTACCTAACCGAGGAATAAAAGATGTTTTGTTTCTCAACAAGCCACCTTTATGAAAGAGTATTTCTTGTGACGAAATTAATGGTCATGAGGTAGAACTGGAAGGAGTTCCAGCTATACAAACTGCAGCAAATGATTTGGTAGAACCAAAGGATTTAATAGATTCCAACGAACCTCAGGCTCTCCGCCGATCTAGTAGGGTTCCTCACCCACCTGAGAGATACTTCAGTTTCTCTATGACAGTAGGAGCAAGGAATGCATTATAAGATGATGACCCAACTAGTTTAGAGCAGGCCATCAGGAGTGGGACTCTGTAAGAATGGCTGGATGCTTAGTGATCTGAGTTGGAATCCATATACACCAACAAAGTATAGACTTGGTTGCTTTATCTGAAGGGTTAAATCCCTATCAGGAGCAAGTATATCTTGAGAAGATTACTTGGTGTACATGGAAAAGTTGAGACTTTCAAAGCTATGCTTAAGTCCATCCAGATCCTACTTGCCACGGCTACATACCATGACTACGATATCTGGCGGTTGGGTGTCATGACTGCTTTTCTAAATGATGTTTTAGAAGAGAACGTCTGTAAGTACACAGCCAGAGGGCTTCGTAAACAGTGGGACCAGCGTAAACGTGTGCAAGATGTTTTATGTGATAAAGCAGGCATCGCGGAGTTGGAACGTCTGTTTTGATGTCGTAGTCAAAGAGTTTGACTTCATCAGAATGGTAGATGAACCTTGTATATACAAAAAGGTAGTAGAGAGTATGGTGGTGATCCTCGTTGAGTATGTGGATGACATACTCTTGATAGGGAAGGAGTTTCCTATGCTACGCTCGGTCAATCTCCGCTTATCACAAAGATTCTCCATATAGGATCAAAGTGATACCTACTAAATCCTGGTTTTATATCTATGAGATAGATCTAATTGGATGTTAGGATTCTCACTAGTTGTAGTGAGATGGTATCAATCGATCTTGGGGAGAATCACTGGAAAGGTTCCAGGGAGATAAGGACGACTGAATGTCACTCGCAGGCATTGTCCATACCCTCAGTGGAGGGACGGTATGTTGGAAGAGTTCCAGGGTACATACCGAGACATACTAGACGATTAAATGCAAGATATATTGTTACCAAGGATGGTACCAAAGAGGCAGTCTGGATATATATAAGTTCATGAGATGAACTTCGTTCCTACCATTGTGTGACAATGGAGTTGTGGTTTTAGCTAAGGAACAACCGTCCCATCAGAAATCCAGATATAATTCTTAGGCAATATCACCTGATCATGGAGATGGTTGATCTCCAGGGAGATTGAGGTTAGAAGAGTAGACACAGAGGACAACAGCGCGGATCCACTCACAAAGGCCTTTTTCCCAGTAGAGACTTTTATGGGATGGTTGAGTAACAGCTAATTGTTTGGTATGTGATACCACAGCAGATGGCCCTAGTGCAAGTGGGAGATTGTTAGTTAGATGTATGCCCTAGAGGCTATTACTGTACATACGATGTATATTGTAATGGATGCTTGGACATATATAGGGAGGACTTTCTTGCTCGACATGATAATATGCTATCTGGTTGTACTTTATCTTAACATGTACTCTGATTGTCTCTATGTTACATGTTGATAAAGCCCTTAAGATATGTACTAGAATACTGGGACTATGATGAGATCATACTAGTGGGGCAACGGCAGTCGGCGAGTATATCCTATAACTGTTCCTAGTCGAGGGTGTATCGAGACAGGGCATCGATACACCAGAGTAGACTAGCGTATACGCATCTTGACCTATATGATGGGCGATGGATGATCCCATAACCATAGGTGTTTGACATCAAGGATGGTGTACGGGTGCTCAGTGGAGACTGGGTACACTGGACGGACTCGCCGAGAACTCCCAGATGGTATTATACCTCACGTCAGATGGCAGTTCTCCGGTGACACTCGTACAGAGTAGTCTGTTGACCCGAGATCGTCATAGAGTCTTGTGTGATTCCCACTGTGCTTTGATTTCCATCATACAACGTCCAAGAGGGCGTGCAAAAAGGTGGCTTTTAGGTACAGTCCCGAATCACATGGAGGCAATGAGCGATAGGAAGGGATTCGTCTCTCCCGGTATAGGGAGTTGAAGTTGTGCTGTGTTCGATTGGCTATAACTGGAAATCTCTAGCCAGGGTTGCTGAGATTTACTGGTAAGTGTTATCAGTAGTTTCTCGAGCTGTTATAGACCTCATATCGACACGACTTATCAAGCTACTGGGGTCTGACGTTTCCACCCCTAGGAGAGATATACGATATATCAGATGACGAGACCGGACTGTACGGGAGTGTTACTGATTGGATTCACAGGAGAATGTACAGGCTAGCTTGTTGATCTTATAAGCGCTCAATACCTGGGTGGCTGTTACGTTTAGCTGACCGCTTGCAGCTTGTGGGTGTTTGATATGATCATCACCTACTGCCGACGTATTGACAATTCTTTAGAGTCCTACACAAAGGTTTCTTGGCTCCGGCAAAACGGAGTAGGACCACATATGTGATATGTGCAGGACCGAGGATAATGCGATATGAGATACCGTATTATATTTTCGCGATTTTTGATATGAGACGGATCATCGGATCAAGTGTTGATTAGATGAATCGGTAAATAATATATTAGTCGGTTATATGCGATATAGCCGGATTATCAGATCAAGTGTTGATTCGATAATTTATTGTATAATAATATATATGATATATTGAATTACATTATCTAATATTAGCTAACTAAAAGATTCTTTTTCTCACTCGGGTAATACATTGATATATATGCGATATATGTTAATTGTATTATTTTATTTTGTTACAATAAATATTATATGTGATATATAATATTGTAACATGATAAGGTTATTAATGCAACATATTTAGTGGAGATTAAATATGGTTAGGGTTTGATTAGGGTTAAGCTTTTCTAGAAGTTTCTAGAAGCTTTGATTTTTGTTTCTTGCAAAGATATTTGTTTTGATATTTTTGCAAGATATTTCCTTAACCCTACCAAACCTTTAACCTAATCAAATCTCTACAAGGGTTAGTTTGACCATGGTTGCATTTCTAACCTTATCATAACTTTCATTATTCATCACAAAAGAATTAATCATTTTATTCATCTTCTTCTTCCTTCTTTCTTCATGGAAAAGCTTTCTAGGTTTTTCCTAAGTGATGAAAATGAGTGAGTAATTGAAAACAAATGAGAGCAAAAATCCTACTTCATCATCCTCATCTACCTTTGCCATTTAGATGAGGATGTTCAATTCATTTTGAGAGTGAGAGCTTGTGTTAATGAAACTTCAAGGTAGATCATCTTTGTTATGGAAAATCGGAAGCAAGCTTGCATCTTTCTCTTCGTGGAGCCTTTCTAGAGTCCGTATGCATGATGATCGCAGCGAAGGGACTACACCACAGAGCTTAAGAAGTGAAGGACTGGATCTACAAAGGTTGTAATCCCTCTAACTTAGTGTTAAAGTGTTTAACATGCTTGTTTTCGCCTAATCTCTAATTTAAAGATCCGTCTTTGGGTTGTTCGGCACGGCTAAATTTTAAATCGGGCATGGTTGATGCCTCGTAGACCCTTGTGCGTATGCCTCGCAACACTACAAGTGGTAACTCAGCATCACTCATCATAGAACGTACCATATCTAATAGAGTACGATTTCTCCTCTCTGACACACCGTTGTGCTGTGGTGTGTACGGAGGAGTGAGCAGAGAGAGAATCCCATTCTCTTTTAGGAAATCAAGAAACTCCGTTCTTAGGTACTCACATCCTCGATCCGATCGAGGTTTCTTGATACTCAAGCCTGTTTGTTTTTCTACTTTAGATTTATACTCTTTGAATTTTTCGAAGGCTTCAGACTTATGTTTCAACAAAAACACGTGTTCGAGTCTTGAGAAATCATCAGTGAAAATTATGAAGTAGGAATAACCGCCTCAGGTATGTCTAGACATTGGTCCATATACATCACTATGTATGAGGCCTAAGAGTTCGGTAGCTCTTTCTCCGTGTCCAGTAAACGGAGTTATTTTCATTTTACCTTTGTTACAAGACTGGCAAGTCGCATAAGATTAATATTCGAACGGGTCTAAATATCCATCTTTATTTAGCTTGGTTAGTCTTGTTTCGTTAATATGACCAAGTCTACAATGCCAAATGAAAGCTTCACTTTTGTCTGAAATCTTTCTTTTGATTTTTTGTTGTATATTGAAAACTGTATGTTGATTTAGGATGTATATCCCGTTATTTAATGTACTATACCCAATCAACTCTTGATTAAGGTTGATGTTCATAACATTAGATTGTAACACAAAATTATATTCTTCATTGTCCAACAACGATAATGATATAATATTACATAATATCGAAGGTACAAAATAACATGGGTTCAAAACCAATATACAACCCGACGGCAAACCAATGTGATACTCTCCCACTGCTACAGCATGTATAGAGGAACCATTCTCAACTCGGAGAGTGTGATCACCTTTCTTCAAAAACTTGCTATTTCTTAGCCCCTGCACACAATTTCACATGTGAGATCCTGACCCGGTATCTAACACCCGGGAAGCAGAGTTAATTGAAAAACACTTTTCTATTACAAACACACCTGAAGTGGAAGCATCAGCATGCTTCTTCTTCTTAAGGTTGGCCAGGTATCGAACACAGTTTCTCTTCTAGTGCCCGGTCTTGTGGTAGTGGAATCATTCCCCTCTTCCTGTCACAGCAGCCCCTATCTTGTCCCTTCCCGGTGCCTTTTTCACTCCTCTCGGCTTGATGGGATTCTTCTTTTTCTTTCCCATGGCTTAGCTTTCGGGACGGAAGAGGAAGATGGCCCAGCAATTAGAGCGGAGGTTTTCGCTACTTTTAGCGTGCTCTCTGCACCCCTCAACATATTGAGGAGTTCAAGAAGTGGCTTCTCCAGATTGTGCATGTTGAAGTTCACTATGAACCGAACAAAAGCAAGGGGAAAGACTGTAGAACAATATCAATATACTGTTCATTCTCCATTGTGCATCCCAAATCCTCTAGTTCTTCGATAAGTCCTGTCATCTTCAATACGTGGTTACTTACAGACGTGCCAGCAGCCATCCGTATCTAAAACAACTTTCTAGATGCCTCGTAACGGAGAGTACGAGATTACTCCCCATACAACTCTTTTGTATGGAGAAACATGGATTGCACATCCATCTTCTCATGTTGCTTCTGATGTTCATTGTCCATCGAAGCAAGGACGAGGCATTTGGCTGTTCCGCAATCTATATCCTACGTCTTGCGGACTTTCTTATCCACAACTGAAGAATCAGGTCCTGGGAGAGGAGGAACTTTAGCTGTAAGGACGTAAGCGACCTTATCATAGGTCAGGGTAATATTTATGTTCCTCAGCCATTCTTTAAAATTCGGTCCAGTGAGTTTATTTTTGTCTAATAGAAGCTTAAGTCCCGTCATAGGTATCTGCCATTAGGAGAGAGAAAAGAAGACACTCAGCGATTGCTCTTATATGATTAGATTGGTTATTAATCTTATCTAATCGATGTCTCCTACTGTTTTTATCAAATTTTCCTTCAAAACATAAAAAGAAAATCAAAAAGGATTAATTGCAATCTACACGTTCGTTAACCGGTCGTCCAGGCCAGTGTCAGTACTCCGAGGGAGGTTCCCCATGCTTTCGCACGGACCTAGTTAAAATAAGCCTCATTTTCCCAGAAGCATAACCCCATTGACACATTTCTGGACACCTGCTGGATTAGCTAATTGTAAAGTGCAAAACTCTCCCGGGAGTAACTTTTACTCACAGTGGAATCGGGATCCAACTATTAAATAGAAGGTATGCAATCTCATTGAAAATTTCAACTCTTGAAATTCTCGATATGGTTTTTACCCCTAGTATCTTATGACCATAACTATGGTCAACAAATCATAAGCACTAGTCATGTTCTACCCGCCATTTCCTGATTGATTTAGACCCACCCATATGACCATTAACTATGGTCAACAAAGTCATACGAATGTCCTAATCGATCGCATCATATGCTTTGTAGGAAGACATTACTTACCTATCGTACACCACGTCTTACCTATGGTCAACTAACGTAGTACGAACACTAAGTACTTTGCTTCAAAAATGGCAGAGCTTACAGATGGTTTTAATGAAAACCTTTAACGTTTTGAACTTGATATCGTTGTAGAATCGATTGAAAGGAGTGGTTTAAGCTCCATTTATAAAAATCGAATGGTTTTGTTGGAGATGGTGCCCTTAGAGTCAATTATTGGATCACAGGCACGTGATTGCAACGATTGAGGGAGGACCTATCCCGGTAGGACAGTCTTACTCAAGATGATAGTATGCTATCTGGTTTATCTTTATCATCGTGTACTGCTTTAGGTGACCTGACAGGTCGCTATTACATGTTGATAGAGCCCCTAGGATTCTTGCTTGACTGCCAGCAGTATAAGGGCGATCATATACGTGGGAGCTGGTAGTCTATAAGAACATCCCTAAAAGGTCCCTAGTCGTGGGAGTTTCGATACAGGGCATCGATTCTCGAGAGTAGACTAGTGTATACAGTCGAGACCCCGACGAGGGGCGGTGGTCGGTCTCACATGCCAAAGGTGTCAGTTGGTTCACCTAAAATTTATACAGGTGCTCATTGGGTTATGAGTACACCGGACAGGACTCGCCGGAAACATGCTAGTTGGTCTTATACCTGACGTCAGATAGCAGTTCCCTGGTGACATATGTACAGGTTAGTTCATCGACCTGAGGATCGTCATTTTTCTCGTGTGAGTTCCCACTGTACTTTGATTACTACCCTACCACGCTCAAAGGAGACGTACAAACAGGTTTTAGTTGGGTACAGTCCCGAGCCACATGGAGGCAGTGAGCGGATCTTCATGGGTTCGTCTCTCCCGGTATTGGGGGTGAGGTCGCGCTGTGTCTAGGAGAGCCAGTACATGAAAGTCCTTGGCCAAGGCAGGAGATTTACTGGTAGGTATTGATTTATATGAAAATATAAGTTTACCGCAATCAGAAACGGCGTCGCTTTGCAGCTAGCCGGTAAGTACGGGTCGATCCACAGAGATGGGTAAATTTCTTTTATCTGTTTTAACGAGTTGATTCAAAGTGTCGTTTTGGTTGGTTTATAAAAATATAAGAAAACTGGATCTAATTAATCTAATTAAAAGTCTTGCTAGGGGTTAGGCTTAGGGGAAGTTTTGGAGATTAACGTTTTTCTTCACCGCTTTCAATGCCTTCTTTTTTTAGATCTATTAGATGTTACGGTAATTGTCAATAAAGTGGGTCCGAAACTTTTGGGAAGATGCTTCTTCCTCTAGATTCGCATCCTTCCTTTGTTGATAATTACCCTAACCCCCATGGAAAACACGCGCAACCGGCCCTTTATACTACGGTTCATCGTTACCTCGAGGGGTAGGATGCCGTAGGGAGCGGTTGTGCGTGCATGCATGGAGTTCTAACTCTTAAGTGAATGTGGCATTGAAATGGTGAGAGATCTCATCTCTCAACCCTTTTCCTAAGACTAACCCTAACAAGCGAGGAGATTACTCGCTCATTAGGGGATGAGAAAATATTTTAATTAAAAGAACAGAAATAAAATTACTTACTAATTCGATGGCTCCCTCCAAGAAGGAAGAACAGATCTGAATAAACTCCCGGAAAGTCTGAATTTTATTGATTGAAAAGCGGCATGAGTTTTACAGATCTGAGATTACAATTTATAGGAAAACATGAAAACTAGGGTTACAGACTCTCGCAGATGTGCAATTACAGATTTGCCCACGGAAAATCCCAACACCCGCACCGACGCACCGACACAAGAAAAATACACCGACACGGACTTTAAATGGCCGCGGAACCGCGGCATTAGTGGGCTTGGGCCGCGGTTCCGCGGCCCTTTGGTGAGATCATCTCACCAAACTTCCTTGGTTGGTTCATTATACATTGGGATTTATATTTCCATAGTTCTTTTCTCCCTTTGGCTTCTGGCCTTCTCCAGATCTTCAGTGAAACTTGTAGTGGTCTTTTAACTGTTTCTTTTGACATTTCGGACCATGCGTTGCCTTGTACACTTGTGAATTGTTCTTTGTCTTGGCTTGACTAGGGTCATTCTACTTGTTGGTCAAAAGTCCCTCTTTTTGTATCATCTTTTGTCTGTTTCACCGTTTTCGCTCCAAGAACCTATATCCTGTAATATGCAACAAACGTGCGTCAAGAGTACCTATTTATTTATACAATGAATGAAAATAGGGAGTACAATAATGCAATATTATAGTATGAAAAAATACCCCCAAACTTATCTTTTGCTCGTCCTCAGGCAAACTTATTTTTATTCACTAAAATCCTAACCGCATTTTCGCAGGGAAACGCGATTGCACTGAGCACGTGCAACAAGCCGTTAAACCTCTAGGTGTCCCTAGTAGGAGGAGTGTTGTCTCCTGAGGGTTTTCAGCGGATTACACCCACAAAATCCTATCAATCCGGCCTTTCGACTTTTGTTCTCCAATTAGGTTTTCTAACAAGGAATTCTATTATCTTTTGACTCGCAAATTATCCACCCACATTCTTCACACTTCCTCATCATCTAACTTAAGATTATATATGTTCTATAGAATTACTTAGCTTTCGGCATCTCCTAAGTTTTCCTTCTAGGGTTCCATCTCCACTTAGGAATTTCTATCAACCCTACTAAAGATACAAGTTTTATTCTTCATTCCTTTCTCTCATCTAAACTCTAATCACATATCCCCACGTGTGT
Source organism: Agapanthus africanus (assembly GCA_030015575.1). Classification (NCBI taxonomy): domain Eukaryota; kingdom Viridiplantae; phylum Streptophyta; class Magnoliopsida; order Asparagales; family Amaryllidaceae; genus Agapanthus; species Agapanthus africanus. Next base: position 285,037,655 of record CM057344.1, read on the forward strand.
GTAAATATCACCCCTACACTTGGAAATTCAAATCAAGCAATTGTACTCTCGTCCATTGTCCAAAGCACTTATTAATTAGTGAATTTTTTAAATGAAATTTGCTTACACATCCTTCATGCGACCGTTAATACTTCTTGAGGTATCAACGACCGATTACAAGATGCGTTTGCACTTTAAAGCGCACGTCCTAGTTTTGCAACACCTAAGGCTTTAGCAGTGACTCCCAAACCAGTTAGTCTAAGGCACTAGGTGATGAAGCACCCTCGCTAAATATTTTTCTATTTTTACAGCCTTAAGTAATCACAAAAACCTGTGTCCATTTTTTTCTTTATTCACCTTTTTTTTTCTTTTATTTTCATTGTACTAAGGACTTTAGACAAGAGCATTTCAAGGTCTCTTCTACTATTCCAAGTTTCAAGGTGTGTGATTATGCAATTTGTAGGGTATACATTTTCAGAATCTAGACTTAAACTAGGAACTATTTTTCAAACTTATACTCTAATAAGAATATATCAATACTCTTCTTTTGTTTCGACTTAGCCTAAGAAGTGAACCCAAAATTTGCCTATTTCTAAATAAACAACAAGGCATATATTTTCTACCGTTAAACTTTGAGGAATGTTATTTTTAGGGTTTTTTATTCACTAAGTCTAAGATCTAGTTGCTCCTAGCTAGTTAACCTATTTGTCAAACTCAAGTCAAATAGCCAAAATTGAATACTATTATTTTTTTAATTTTTGAAATTTTTTTTCAATTTTTATGGGTTTTCAAATAAATATGCAAATGCAAAAATATGTACAAATGAATGCGAAGGAAGAAGACGTACCGAGCATACCCCTAAACTTGAACTTGACAGTGTCCTCACTGTCATACTAAACCAAGAGGGTCAAAATACCGGCACTTCCCTGTTTATTTATTTATAATTTTTTTTTATTATTATTATTAAGAAAAACAAAAATATATACAGAAAGGCCCTCCCCCAAACTTCATTTAAACTATGTTAGACATTACTGCCAAACTTTGCATAGACCAAAAGTCAACACCAACCAGTTAAAAAAATTATCAGTAAAGAGTATTGGTTGGTGGAAGAATAAGTTGTGGCGGTCCAAAAAGAATTGGGGAAGATAGAAGTGGTGGTATGGAAAGTATGGAGGTGAATAGACAGGAGGTGGTGATGAATCAAAACGAGAATGCGAATGATCAGCAATCAGTGGAATATTGGCATTCTCGTAGCTTATTAAAAGAAATGGGAGTGGTTCAACTTCTAAAAGAGGAGGTTGACTAACCACAATATCCCCAAAATGTTCCTGTGGGTCCTCTATTGACTTGGCATCATCCATCAATTTCATATAATATTCAATTATAAGGGAACTGATCTCCTCGATGTCCGCCATAGTCCAACCGAAAACTTGCCGCCTATCTTGTAAGACTTTTAAAATAGCGTTCTCTTGCTCGAAAGCTAGAGAGGCCGATTGTAACGTTTTAAAAATAATTAAATGAATAATTAAATGAATAAAATTGTTTCAGTAAATTTTATGATTTTCGGTAAAGCAAAATGTATTTTCGTAAAACCAAACCGCAATTGTTTTAATTATAATTTCAAAAATACCTATTTTAATTATGAAATTACTAGTAAATAGTGTTTATTTAGCCACTTATAAATTTTTAGTTCAATTAAATATTTTTCCTAAATTAAATATTTTAAATATTAACATAAGCTTTATTTTTTACACTAAATTAGTGTAAATTACAAATTTGAATGGTTTTAATTTGTAAAAATGAGCCATGGTATATTAGAATCAAGTGTGTAATATGCAAAATCTTTTCCAAAATCTCTCCATGGTTCTAGAAATTTCTAGGAAAAGGGTTAAATTGAAAAAGTTAGATAATAAAGGGTTTAAGTGCAAAAAATGCATTATTTATGAACTTTCTACACAATACCACACATTTTTCTCTCTCTCCACCCTCCTCCCTCTCCATGGCCGGCCTCCCCTCCATGGGTAGCCCCAAAATTTTCCCCCCATCATTTTTGCATTAAAAATCATCAAAATTCATCAAAAATTCCAAAAATAAATCTGAAAAATCAACATTCAACCTCTACCATTTTCCTTTGACCTATTTAGCATGGATTTTAGAGATGGAAAGCATGCATTTTGGAGGCTTATTTCATGTTTGGGTTTCAAATTTTGGAGGTATAAATTTCCTTCTTTTGATTTATTGTTATTAGATGTTCATTTAAGCATAATTAGATTTAATGAATTAATTCTATGTTCAATTTTTTAAATTCAAGTTAGGGTTTGTAAATTCAAGTTATGATTTTTATTAAATAATTAGGGTTATAATAGTTAGTTTAACACTTTTAGAATTGGAAAATCATGCATGGTTGTTGTATAATAATTTGTTTATCCAAAATTGATTTAATTAAGCTATTTAGCTAACTAGGTTTTTATAAAATGTGTTTGTGGGTAATATAAAATTCCAATTAAAGTTGCTATCATTAGATTGTAGTTTTAGTGAGAATATTAGCATGTTAATGGAAAGAAAAACTTAGTTTGATCACTAGATTACTTTGATAATTGGAAAATAGTAATAAAATGCTATTATTTTGTAAACTAGATTTTGGAAATTTCTAAATAAAAGGGATTTAAATTATAATTATGGTTTCATTATATCATTATCATCATGAATTGTAATTTAAGACATTAATTCATGCAAAATCATGTTTTGTGGTGGAATTGTGGTATTTTGCTTGAAAAATGTTGAAAAATTGTTAAAGGTTTCAAACTAGAAATTTCAAATTAATACAAATTTGTGTAATAAAAATGTAGTAATGGTTTGTATAGTCTAGTTATGCTATATAATGAGTTTGATAACTATTGGTTTCATTTAAATGTCAAGTTTTGATGAAAAACGGTAAATTGGCAATTTCGGTTTTTTACGAAATTGGACGGTTTCGATGGATTTAATCATGTTTTATAATATAAGTAATGTGTTTTAAAACTACGAGTTATTTGTTAATGTTTGTCTCGATCCATCGGAGTTTGTACGCCGATATCGAGAGATATTTGGTGCTTTTGCGTGGATGAGACATAGGTTTTAACCTATGCTTGTTCCTTGCGTTGTTTTGACTTTTGTATGTGATTCAGTTTACGATGTTATTTATATGTTTGCGTTTAGGTACCCCTCACGTGGACTGCGGGCGATGAAGAGGAGGATGGAGACACTGTCTTCGGCAGACATGGACCAGGTGAGTAGATGTATATCTACGGGGGAAAGTCGGGTGGATGGCGTTTAGCACCCCCGCAACGTAGAATAGGAATGGTACTTATTGACATTAGGAAACCAGATGTGACCCTAGTAGGACCCTAGTATTGACCCTAGGCTGGACTAGACTGATTTAGGAAAACCATATTAGAGGATGAGTACCTTGGAAGAGATTCGTAGGTTTCAGATAGAAACACACCCACGCACACACTGAAACTCGACATGGGGTATACGTGTATGTGTATAAATATAGAACTAGGTATAGGTATATACATATATATACAACACGTATATGTGATTCATTGATGTGATATGATATCCGAGGTATGATGAAATAGTGTAACTGGGCTTGATGCCGTGATTCTTGGCTATACAGTCGTATTAAGTGTTAGCGGAACATTAGAGAATGAGATAATGAACATGTATATTTAAATTTTAAGGGGTAGTGATGATATTGAGGTACATGGGACTCTAAAATAGTATCCGGACTATAACTTGTGATTGATCACGATATGGGATATGTATGACTTGATTACGATATGATACATATGACATGATATTTCTGAGGATAAACTAATGATGCATATTATGAGGGCAATGATATATGATTGATGTAGGCGAATACAGTTTAGCACCTTGATCATGAGATGTGTTGGTAATGACATTATACGAATAATGAGACACCTAGGAGATACTTGACCCGTACCCCGATATTGGGATGCTGTACGATGGATTTTACCGTATGAGGCATAGATATGATGATTGATCCGCACTCTTGGTTCGAGGAAGCCGTACTTCATACGTGACGCTATTGAGGCTGGATCACCGACTATTAGAGATATTGATTCAGACCTTAGGTAGACTCTTGTTTCTTATTGACTAGTTTCTTAGGTTAAGTTCTTTAGGAGGTTAGATGGACACTAGTTTAGGTTCGATTCATATGGTGATAGTTTTACTCGTATGTCGCAGAGGGGTGGATACTGCACATCTGTTCATACATTCATACTGTAATCATCATGGTGCATGTTCTTACATATGTTGCTATAATCAGTATAAACCATACCTGTTAGGACACCAGCACCATTACCGATGATGCGCATATTCCACGCACACTTATTTGCCGGCCCACACACATCATCATCGGTAATTGCTGTCACGTACACTTTAGATCATATTGTCTTTTATTGATAGAATCAGTTAACAACTAGACCGATATAATATTGTGATTACTTTCTGATGTTAGTATAGACATGATATTTATCACTTAGACATTCATGCATTCATATTTTCATGTTATCATGCAGTATCATGGGCATATGCCGACACTTATCATATACTTACTCATGATTTTATGATTTGGATTACTATGAGATTTCTGGATTTTTGGGGAAAACCGCAAGAATATATAAAACTTCTCTCTCTCTCCTCTTCTCTTTTTAAAATAAGATGCGGTTTTCTCGTGATGTATGTGTCGTCCACCATGAGATTTCATGTTTTCTGTTGGATTTCGAGACCCGATTCGAGGAGTGGATGAACCGTCTCGGGTACATGGTGGGCCCGGTATGGTACCCCGGGGCAAGAAGATCGAGTTGTAGACGATGAGCCTGGCAGGGGAAGGCTACCTACCGGTGATGTCTGGCGCGGCGGATATCCGGAGGATACCGACCGTTGTCGTGAGATTTGATGATATGGGCCGATCCGGACAGACGGAGCCCGAGATATTGAGACTTGAGATTACATGTGTTGTGTCGATACTTGACACGGATTTCCATGGATTTCATTGTTGAGATTTCAGATGCTTATACACACTTTACTATGATAACAGCTAAAGAGTTCTTATACATATATATCTGGATTTCAGGATTTGTTACTTTACATTCATGGTGCATGCATTTCATTTCATATGACATAGGTTTATATGAGGCACTGACACGAACACGGAGTATCTGCACTTACCCGTAGTATTACCCTGCTATTACTAGATGTTTGGGATATAGTAGTGTATTATTATGACCTAGGATAGTGTCGTGCATTCGATTTCTTTTCGTAGATGTCTTCTACTCACGAGTTGGCAACTCACCCCCGTTGTGCCAAATTTTATTACAGGTTCGATGTACAGGTTTCCCTGGCAGCTTGCTGGCACATCTATTCTTTCAGGGTGATTTGCACGGTAGGTTGGTTCACTTGTATCCGAACCATCATTGTACTTTTATTCTTTCATTTGTATCTAGTAAGCTCCATCAACCATACTTGTATTACTTGATAAGTTTATTGGACCAGTCTTTTATTTCTACCTTAGAGTCGTGCATGTATTATTCTGATCTGGTGGTTTTGTTTTCTTTTGAGTTTTGAGTCTCGCCCTTTGGCGTTGTATATTATTGTGTTTGTTGTGGTTGTTTCCGCCTTCTGGCGTTGAGCTAGCACCCGTTTGGGGATGCTTTTTATTGTTTATTTATATTATACTTGTTGTACCCGTTTGGGGGCCAGTTTTTACAGAGGAGACTCTGCCGAAATTTTTGAGAAAATTTGCTGATGCTTTTAAACTTGTTTTCTTTTTCTTCTTCTTCTTCTTTTATGGTTTAGATTTCTGGGCTTCGGCTTACTTAGGTTACGTGGCGCCTCTAGACGCTTCGTAATCTAAGTGCCGGTCACGTTCCGTACTTTCGGGTCGTGACAAAGTTGGTATCAGAGCGCTAGGTTTAACCTTGTATAAGTCTAGGTGACCCTTGGTTGATGGAGTAGGCGATTTAGGTAGAGTAACGTACCGTGGGTATAGTCCGCGGCATACTTACGATACGCTACTCTGCTTAAGGAGCCCTAGGATTTATATTGTTTGCACCGTATTCCATTCGTTCTTTTGATCTATCTCCGTCAATGTTGGAGGGTGGTTTCTGTTAACCACGGGCACACTGGCAGAAGGAGCTGCGGCTCGAATGCGATAACCATTAGAGTATTGGTTATTCTTGAGGATTGAAGCATTGCTTAGCGTGCGGATAAAGGGTAAACACTTGCCGTCCGGATGAAGTTAAAGGGTTCGAACGATTATCAGAAAACCATTTTCCCAAGTTTAAGATATTCGGAAGAACATGCAGGTATTTCGATGGGCCCTCTAGAAGAATGAAACCCTAACTCGACATAATGACCACGAGAACGCCCTTGAACCTCAGGGTTTACGGCAGTTTCGCGGTGCCATTAGTGAGGCTTGGGTTTGCTCTTCTACGGCTGGATCATCGATGCTGGGGTATGTACCGGATATTTTTAAACTGTACTTGAGTGTTGAGCTCTCGGGGACTTATGGGATTTTGATGGATTGATCGAAAAGTTTAATGTAGTCCGGATATCATGTGAGGGGATCGACTACATGGGAGACTCTAGATATGAGTATTGCCGTTGGTAGCGCAGTCAGCACAGCTACGAAGAGACGAGTTCGAAGCAATCGACATCAGAGAAAAGAGGCGCACATTGACGATAGTGTTTACGATTGCGATTTGGTGATTTGAATTTCATCTTTTCGTTGATTGGATTTTGGTATTTTGAGGACCTTGTTCTATTATTGGTATTTCATGTGTGTACCTTCATTACATTCTAGTGTGTTTCATATATCGGTTGTATTGATGTTGCTTAGTATACACCCAGTACACTTGATTTGGTTTTATATATTTTGAGATTTTTTTCATTTGATTTCGTGCATATGGGTTACACATGATTTTGATATATGCTTCGACCTAGTTTTTATCCATTTTCGTATTGTGATTTCGATTCTGATATTCGATGTATGTTTTCGTGCACCATGTGCACCTGATTAGGATTCTTGCGCATACTTAGCGCACTTGATGCGATTTTGTGCACACCAGAGGCACTAAATCGGGGTTTTCTGCAGATTAGATGCACCTGATAGTGAGTTGTGCACGCCCGTTGCACTTGACAGATGTTTTGGTGCACACCTGTTGCACTTATTTTGTTTTTGTGTGTATTCATGGTATCTATATTTGGTTTCGATTTCAGTGCGCACCGGACGCACATGATATTTTATTGATGTGATTGGGATTAATTTCAGTTTAAGCAGTATGTTTCATAATCATTTGATTTAGTAACCAGGCGGGACGTGTATGTTAAATAAAAGATATATATATATAGCTATATTTTTTTAAATTAAATGTCTGCAACTTATGCCGTGACACGTGCATCACACGGCAATTTTCAAAAGGGGTTTTTGTATATTTCCTTATCCAGATATTTGGACGGCTTCACTATGATGCACACTATATATAAGTTATAAATTGATGTATAATATAATGGTTTTCATATTGGGTTTTGATATTTTATCTTCACCATAACTCTGATGATTGCGTTATGCTTGATGGAGTTGATTTTTGTTATATATTGATGATTTCGGAGTCCCGACGATTTGAGGGTTTTGCTAAATGTTTTAGTATTTGGAGGGGGAGTTTTAATTTAAATTCAGGGACCGAATTTCTTAAAGGGGGAAGATTGTAACGTTTTAAAAATAATTAAATAAATAATTAAATGAATAAAATTGTTTAAGTAAATTTTATGATTTTCGGTAAAGCAAAATGTATTTTTCGTAAAACCAAACCGCAATTGTTTTCATTATAATTTCAAAAATACCTATTTTAATTATGAAATTACTAGTAAATGGTGTTTATTTAGCCACTTATAAATTTTTAGTTCAATTAAATATTTTTCCTAAATTAAATATTTTAAATATTAACATAAGCTTTATTTTTTACACTAAATTAGTGTAAATTACAAATTTGAATGGTTTTAATTTGTAAAAATGAGCCATGGTATATTAGAATCAAGTGTGTAATATGCAAAATCTTTTCCAAAATCTCTCCATGGTTCTAGAAATTTCTAGGAAAAGGGTTAAATTGAAAAAGTTAGATAATAAAGGGTTTAAGTGCAAAAAATGCATTATTTATGAACTTTCTACACAATACCACACATTTTTCTCTCTCTCCACCCTCCTCCCTCTCCATGGCCGGCCTACCCTCTATGGGTAGCCCCAAAATTTTTCCCCCATCATTTTTGCATTAAAAATCATCAAAATTCAACAAAAATTCCAAAAATAAATCTCAAAAATCAACATTCAACCTCTACCATTTTCCTTTGACCTATTTAGCATGGTTTTTGGAGATGGAAAGCATGCATTTTGGAGGCTTATTTCATGTTTGGGTTTCATATTTTGGAGGTATAAATTTCCTTCTTTTGATTTATTGTTATTAGATGTTCATTTAAGCATAATTAGATTTAATGAATTAATTCTATGTTCAATTTTTTAAATTCAAGTTAGGGTTTGTAAATTCAAGTTATGATTTTTATTAAATAATTAAGGTTATAATAGTTAGTTTAACACTTTTAGAATTGGAAAATCATGCATGGTTGTTGTATAATAATTTGTTTATCCAAAATTGATTTAATTAAGCTATTTAGCTAACTAGGTTTTTATAAAATGTGTTTGTGGGTAATATAAAATTCCAATTAAAGTTGCTATCATTAGATTGTAGTTTTAGTGAGAATATTAGCATGTTAATGGAGAGAAAAACTTAGTTTGATCACTAGATTACTTTGATAATTGGAAAATAGTAATAAAATGCTATTATTTTGTAAACTAGATTTTGGAAATTTCTAAATAAAAGGGATTTAAATTATAATTATGGTTTCATTATATCATTATCATCATGAATTATAATTTAAGACATTAATTCATGCAAAATCATGTTTTGTGCTGGAATTGTGGTATTTTGCTTGAAAAATGTTGAAAAATTGTTAAAGGTTGCAAACTAGAAATTTCAAATTAATACAAATTTGTGTAATAAAAATGTAGTAATGGTTTGTATAGTCTAGTTATGCTATATAATGAGTTTTATAACTATTGGTTTCGTTTAAATGTCAAGTTTTGATGAAAAACGGTAAATTGGCAATTTCGGTTTTTTACGAAATTGGACGGTTTCGATGGATTTAATCATGTTTTATAATATAAGTAATGTGTTTTAAAACTATGAGTTATTTGTTAATGTTTGTCTCGATCCATCGGAGTTTGTACGCCGATATCGAGAGATATTTGGTGCTTTTGCGTGGATGAGACATAGGTTTTAACCTATGCTTGTTCCTTGCGTTGTTTTGACTTTTGTATGTGATTCAGTTTACGATGATATTTATATGTTTGCGTTTAGGTACCCCGCACGTGGACTGCGGGCGATGAAGAGGAGGATGGTGACATTGTCTTCAGCAGACATGGACCAGGTGAGTAGATGTATATCTACGGGGGAAAGTCGGGTGGATGGCGTTTAGCACCCCCGCAACGTAGAATAGGAATGGTACTTATTGACATTAGGAAACCAGATGTGACCCTAGTAGGACCCTAGTATTGACCCTAGGCTGGACTAGACTGATTTAGGAAAACCATATCAGAGGATGAGTACCTTGGAAGAGATTCATAGGTTTCAGATAGAAACACACCCACGCACACACTGAAACTCGACATGGGGTATACGTGTATGTGTATATATATAGAACTAGGTATAGGTATATACATATATATACAACACGTATATGTGATTCATTGATGTGATATGATATCCGAGGTATGATGAAATAGTGTAACTGGGCTTGATGCCGTGATTCTTGGTTATACAGTCGTATTAAGTGTTAGCGGATCATTAGAGAATGAGATAATGAAAATGTATATTTAAATTATAAGGGGTAGTGATGATATTGAGGTACATGGGAATCTAAAATAGTACCCGGACTATAACTTGTGATGGATCACGATATGGGATATGTATGACTTGATTACGATATGATACATATGACATGATATTTCTGAGGATAAACTAATGATGCATATTATGAGGGCAATGATATATGATTGATGTAGGCGATTACAGTTTAGCACCTTGATCATGAGATGTGTTGGTAATGACATTATACGAATAATGAGACACCTAGGAGATACTTGACCCGTACCCCGATATTGGGATGCTGTACGATGGATTTTACCGTATGAGGCATAGATATGATGATTGATCCGCACTCTTGGTTCGAGGAAGCCGTACTTCGTACGTGACGCTATTGAGGCTGGATCACCGCCAATTAGAGATATTGATTCAGACCTTAGGTAGACTCTTGTTTCTTATTGACTAGTTTCTTAGGTTAAGTTCTTTAGGAGGTTAGATGGACACTAGTTTAGGTTCGATTCATATGGTGATAGTTGTACTCGTATGTCGCAGAGGGGTGGATGCTGCACATCTGTTTATACATTCATACTGTAATCATCATGGTGCATGTTCTTACATATGTTGCTATAATCAGTATAAACCATACCTGTTAGGACACCGGCACCATTACCGATGATACGCATATTCCACGCACACTTATTTGCCGGCTCACACACATCATCATCGGTAATTGCTGTCACGTACACTTTAGATCATATTGTCTTTTATTGATAGAATCAGTTAACAACTAGACCGATATAATATTGTGATTACTTTCTGATGTTAGTATAGACATGATATTTATCACTTAGACATTCATGCATTCATATTTTCATGTTATCATGCAGTATCATGGGCATATGCCGACACTTATCATATACTTACTCATGATTTTAAGATTTGGATTTCTATGAGATTTCTGGATTTTTGGGGAAAACCGCAAGAATATATAAAACTTCTCTCTCTCTCCTCTTCTCTTTTTAAAATAAGATGTGGTTTTCTCGTGATGTATGTGTCGTCCACCATGAGATTTCATGTTTTCTGTTGGATTTCGAGACCCGATTCGAGGAGTGGATGAACCGTCTCGGGTACATGGTGGGCCCGGTATGGTACCCCGGGGCAAGAAGATCGAGTTGTAGACGATGAGCCTGGCAGGGGAAGGCTACCTACCGGTGATGTCTGGCGCGGCGGATATCCGGAGGATACCGACCGTTGTCGTGAGATTTGATGATATGGACCGATCCGGACAGACGGAGCCCGAGATATTGAGACTTGAGATTACATGTGTTGTGTCGATACTTGACACGGATTTCCATGGATTTCATTGTTGAGATTTCAGATGCTTATACACACTTTACTATGATAACAGCTAAAGAGTTCTTATACATATATATCTGGATTTCAGGATTTGTTACTTTACATTCATGGTGCATGCATTTCATTTCATATGACATAGTATTATATGAGGCACTGACACGAACACGGAGTATCTGCACTTACACGTAGTATTACCCTGCTATTACTAGATGTTTGGGATATAGTAGTGTATTATTATGACCTAGGATAGCGTTGTGCATTCGATTTCTTTTCGTAGATGTCTTCTACTCACAAGTTGGCAACTCACCCCCGTTGTGCCAAATTTTATTACAGGTTCGATGTACAGGTTTCCCTGGCAGCTTGCTGGCACATCTATTCTTTCAGGGTGATTTGCACGGTTGGTTGGTTCACTTGTATCCGAACCACCATTGTACTTTTATTCTTTCATTTGTATCTAGTAAGCTCCATCAACCATACTTGTATTACTTGATAAGTTTATTGGACCAGTCTTTTATTTCGACCTTAGAGTCGCGTATGTATTATTCTGATCTGGTGGTTTTGTTTTCTTTTGAGTTTTGAGCCTCGCCCTTTGGCGTTGTATATTATTGTGTTTGTTGTGGTTGTTTCCGCCTTCTGGCGTTGAGCTAGCACCCGTTTAGGGATGCTTTTTATTGTTTATTTATATTATACTTGTTGTACCCGTTTGGGGGCCAGTTTTTACAGAGGAGACTCCGCCGAAATTTTTGAGAAAATTTGCTGATGCTTTTAAACTTGTTTTCTTTTTCTTCTTCTTCTTCTTTTATGGTTTAGATTTCTGGGCTTCGGCTTACTTAGGTTACGTGGCGCCTCTAGACGCTTCGTAATCTAAGTGCCGGTCACGTTCCGTACTTTCGGGTCGTGACACCGATATGATAATGGGAAAGGTCTCATTCTCACCTATGTAAGCATATCTAAGGTGAGACGGCAAGGGCATGAGTTCGAGTTTCGGAGGCGAAAGAATCATTTCGGAATCTACCTCGAACTCAAAGGACTCCAACACAGGTTCGAAATCACTGCAAACAACCGATTCGGATGGCTAGACTAACCTATCCAAAAATTCAAACGACTCATATTCGGGATGTGAGTCGTCATCATCCAAAAAAGTGAAACATTCATAATCAACATCGGTTGTGTCAACGGTGGTAGGCTCAAGGAGGGACGCACTAGTGGCGTCAAAACTGTTTTCATTAAACAAGAATCTTTCAAGCTCGCAGTCCTCCTGCGTGATTTCGTGAATAGAGCAAACTTCTCGTGTACTAGTTTTAGGCACGGGGGGCAGACTTCCCATCTTATAAATATTGAACTCACTAGACATTTTCCCAAAGGATAGAGTCATGGAGCCATTGCGACAGTTTATTACAGAATTGGAAGTGGCCAAAAATGGTCGACCTAGGATCACCGGAATTTGGTTTCTTGGGTTAGCAACAGGTTGTGTATCCATAACAATAAAATCAACGGGGAATATGAACTCCCCTACTTTGATCAACACATCCTCTAGCTGACCCCGTGGATAGGTGATTGATCGATCAGCCATTTGGAGAGTGCAACGAGTGGGTTTCAACTCTCCAACCCCTAATTGTTCGTACACGGAGTAGGGAATCAGGTTAACACTAGACCCAAGATCTAAAAGTGCTCGATTAATTTTCTTATCCCCAATTGTGATTGAAATAGTAGGACAGCCGGGGTCCTTTCGTTTTTGGGGTAAGGCTTGATGGTGGTTAATAGCATTGCTCACTGCACTAGCCACTAGCACTTTCTTGGGTACTTGAGATGCCTTTCTCTTCGAGGTGCATAAGCCCTTTAAGATTTTCGCGTATGAAGGGACTTGTTGGATAGCATCCAAGAGAGGTATATTTATGCTAACCTGTTGAAATAATTCCACAATCTTCTCCACTTGTGCAGTTGGTTTATTGGGACTCAACCTGTTTGGAAATGGTGCATTTTGAAAATTTGTTGAGTCACATGTCTGTGGAGTAGAATGTGGAGTAGGAACGGATCCCGGTGTAGATGTGTTCGTGTTGTGAGAAATGGGTCCGTTCGAGCTGGAAGAAGTAGAGCCGTGTGAAGGGTGGAGAATAGGCTCTAAAGAAAAAGGTGAAGAAGAAAGTGAAGCAGGGGAAGGTGATGAAGGAGAAGGAGAAGAAGAAGAAGAAGAACCACCGGCGGGGATGTCATCAATAGTTCCCACATTATTTTGCAACACTCTTCCGGATCTCAACGTGGTCACCGCATTCACATTGTGATTGTGATATGCGTTTTGTGGGTGACCGGGATTTGGCAATGGTTGAGATGGAAGCTTTCCCTTTTCTCTCTCGCTCAACGCAGCAGTTAATTGTGCAATTTGTGCCTCAATAGATTTGATACTTTGATCGTGTGAGGCATTGTTATGCATCAAAGATTGAACATAATTTTCAAATCTTGCTGCGGATTCTGTAGATTGCTTGAGAAATGCATCTAGACTTTTTTCTAGCGAGACAACCTTATCATCATTTGGTTGAACCAAATTGTTCGTTTGATTTGTATAAGGCTGTTGTTGGAAAGGTTGCTGGTTTTGAGTTTGTAAGGGTGCTTGTTGTTGTTGTGGAGGAGGTCTTTGAAAATTATTGTTCCCTTAGACTTGTTGATTTTGGTTCCAAGCGAAATTCGGGTGACTCCTCCACCCCGGATTGTATGTCGAAGAGTACGGATCATTTCTTTGTCTTTGATGAAATGCAGCATTGACTTGATCCTGTCCTTGAATAGGTGCATTATAAGGACACTCTTCGGTTAGATGTGATGGATTAGAACAACAAGCACAAACAGTTCGTGTGGGTAGAGTAGGGGCAGGAGAAGACGATGAGATTTTGGTCTCAATGGCTTCTAACTTTTTCATAAGTGAGGCCATCTCGGCCTTCATAGCAATCGACATATCTATTTGATGTATGCCTGCCCTAGATTGACCAACAGAAGAAGATGCTGTGGTCTTGGTACTCTCCCACTGAATTGTTTGCTCACTAAGATCCAAGAAACTGCCATGCTTCGTCACTAGACTTGGAGAGAAAATGACCTTGACATATTGTTTCTAGCAACTGCTTCGTTGCTGCGTTCAATCCCTCGTATAATGTTTGGCAAAGTTGCCAACTTTCGATCCCATGATGAGGGCATTGAACAAGTAGGTCTTTAAATCTCTCGAAACACTTCCAAAATGGTTCGGAAGGAAGCTGTGAAAATTGTATAATCTCATTACGGATTCTAGCAGTTTTGTGATGAGGATAGAACTTTTTCAGAAAAGCTCTTACAAACTCGTCCCAATTTCTAATGGAATGAGATGCGGTGCTGTATAGCCACTTCTCGGCTAGGTCACATAAGGTAAAAGGAATGACCCTTAGTCTTATCGCGTCATCACTTAATTGGGTTGTTTTCATCATAGCACATACATTTTGGAATTTATTAATAAAAATATACGCATCTTCATATTCCAAACCATGAAATTTTGGCAGCATATTGATGAAATGTTGTTTTATTTCAAAATTATCCGCATTTGCCGGTGGGGGTGAAAGACATGTAGGTAAGGAAGTGCGGACGGGGTAGAAGAGATCCTGGAGAGCAACTCATGCGGGCGCTACAACAGGCGGAAGATTCAGGTTATTCGCACCTAACGGAGGTGGAATCATTCCCGTCGGTAAGGTATCGTTGGGGTCGTGTCCCGACATACCTTCGAAAGAAGAATTTAAAGGTGGAGGTAAGGAAATGGATGGAATGTCGACGAAGGGTTCGTCGAAGGGTTCGTCGGTCGGTACCAACGAAACACGGACTAATCGGGCGTTAGTATCCCTAGTCCAAAGTGACATACACTAAAAAAGTAGTGTAGTCAGAAAAAATAGGAAAACAGAATGTGGGGGTAAGATAACGTCAATGGATGAAAGTAGTGGAAGTGAGTTGCAAGGTTTCTTAGCGACAAGTTGCAAGTTTTGAAAAGATTTTTCTTTTTTTTATTTTTATTTGAGAGTTTTGCAAAAAAGGTTTTTGAAAAGAGACTCGTGACACAAATGTATCAACCACACATGCACAATCAGACCTAGATCTATGGTCACCTGGGTCTGCTAGACAGCTCCTAACTAGGGCTAGAAATAGGATCTCAAACCGCCTCTTCACGGACAAGTACGGCCAGGTAAGTGGGAAGGAACCACCAATACAGTGGGCCTAATTAATAACCACTAGCCTAGACACCGCAATGTCGGTTAGGATAAACGGCCGATGCCTATACTAGTCCTTTTCCTATTGAGGGCGATGCTTGGAGGGAGCCGTCAACCATTTGATTAGTATGAAAATATTAAGTTAACCGCAATCAGAAACGGCGTCGCTTTGCAGCTAGCCGGTGAGCACGGGTCGATCCACAGAGATGGGTAATTTCCTTTTTGTCTAATCACGAGTTGATTCCAAATGTTGTTTGGATTGATTAAATCTAAAACCTAGAGCTATCACTAAACTGAATTAATCTAAATTAAAGTCTTGCTATGGTTAGGTTTAGTGGAAGTTTGGAGATTAAAGGTTTCCTCACCGCTTTCATTGCCTTATTTTAGATCTATTAGATGTTACGGTAATTATCAATAAAGTGGATCCGAATCTTTTGGGAAGATGTTTCTTCCTCTAGATTCGTATCCTTCCTTTGTTGATAATTACCCTAACCCCTATGGAAAACACGCGCAACCGGCCCTTTATACTACGGTTCATCGTTACCTCGTGGGGTAGGATGCCGTAGGGAGAGGTTGTGCGTGCATGCATGGAGTTCTAACTCTTAGGTGTGGATGGCATGAAAGGGGTGAGAGATCTCATCTCTCAAACCTTTCCCTAAGGCTAACCCTAACAAGCGAGGAGACTACTCGCTCATTAGGGGATGATAAGACATACTAATTAAAAGAATTAAAACAAAGATATAAAATAACTTACTAGGTTGACGGCTCCCTCCAAGCAATATAGAACAGATCTGAATATTACTCCCAGCAATTCTGAATTTTATTGATTGAAAAGAGGCATCCGGTTTTACAATTTTTGATTACAATTTATAAGAAAACAGGGAAACTAGGGTTACAGACTCTCGCACATGTGAAAATACAGATTTTCCCACTGAAAATCCAAACACCCCACCGACGCACCGTCACAGAAAAACTCCACCGACACGGGCACTTAATGGCCGCGGAACCGCGGCATTGGTTGGCTTGGGCCGCGGTTCCGCGGCCCTTTGGTGAGCTTAGCTCACCAAACTTCTGGGACTCCTTATTAACTTCTTGGGCTTCCTATTTCCATATGTATTTTCTCTTTTGGGCTTCTTATTCTCCTCCAGATATTTCAGTGACTACTTGTAGCGATCTTTTAACCGTTTACTTGACTTTTTGGACCTTGCATTGTTCTTCGACTAGGCTTGACTAGGATCCGTCTACTTGTTGGTCAAAGGTCCCTTTTCTGCATCAGCTTTCGTCTTTTTCACTGTATTAGCATCCAAGCCCTGTATCCCGTAACATGCAACAAACGTGCGTCAAGAGTACCTGTTTACTTACAAAACGGATAAGAATAGGGGGATGAAAAATGCAATATTATGGTCTGAACAAATACCCCCAAACTTATCTTTTGCTCGTCTTCGAGCAAACTTATTATTTTTTATTCACTAAAATCCTAACCACACTTTCGCAGGGAAACGCGATTGCACTGAGCACGTGCAACAAGCCGTTAAACCTCTAGGTGTCCCTAGTAGGAAGAGTGTTGTCTCCTGAAGGTTTTCAGCGGATTACACCCACAAAATCCTATCAATTCGGCCTATTAACTTTATTTCTCCATTTAGGTTTTCTAACAAGGAATTCTATTATCATCGACCTGTAAATTATCCATCCATATTCTTCACACTTCCTCATCATCTAACTTAAGATTATATATGTTCTATAGATTTGCTTAGCTTTCAGCATCTCTTAAGTCTTCCTTCTAGGGTTTCATCTCCACTTAGGAATTTCTATCAACTCTATTAAAGATACAAGTTTTATCTTTCATTCCTTTCTCTCATCTAAACTCTAATCACATATCCCCACGTGTGTGTAAATGTCACCCCTACACTTGGAAATTCAAATCAAGCAATCGTACTCTCGTCCATTGTCCAAAGCACTTATTAATTCGTTAATTTTGAATTTCGCGTACACATCCTTCATGCGACTGTTAATACTTCTTGAGGTACTAACAACCGATTACAAGATGCGTTAGCACTTTAAAGCGTACTTCCTAGTTTTTGCAATACCCAAGGCTTTTAGCAGTGACTCCCAAACCAGTTGGTCTAAGGCACTAGGTGATGAAGCACCCTCGCTAACGATTTTTCTATTTTTACAGCCTTAAGTAATCACAAAAAACCAGTGTCCATTTTTTATCCTTTATCCACATTTTTTTTTCATTGTACTAAGGACTTTAGACAAGAGCATTTCAAGGTCTCTTCTACTATTCCAAGTTTCAAGGTGCATGATTGTGCAAATTGTAGGGTATACATTTTCAGAATTTAGACTTAAGATAGGAACTATTTTTCAAACTTATACTCTAATAAGAACATCAATACTCTTCCCTTGTTTCGACTTAGCCCAAGAAGTGAACCCAAAATTTGTCTATTTCTAAATAAACTACAAGGCATATACTTTCTACCGTTAAACTTTAAGAAAGGTTATTTTTAGGGTTTTTAATTTACTAAGTCTAAGATCTAGTTGTTCCTAGCCAGTTAACCTATCTGTCAAACTCAAATCAAATATGGCCAAAATTGAATACACTATTTTTATAATTTTTGAAATTTTTCAAATTTTTATGGGTTTTCAAATAAATATGCAAATGCAAAAATATGTACAAATGAATGCGAAGGAAAAAGACGTACCGAGCATACCCCCAAACTTAAACTTGACAGTGTCCTCACTGTCATGCTAAACCAAGAGGGTCAAAATATAGGCACTTCCCTGTTTATTTATTTATAATTTTTTTTTTATTGTTAAGAAAAACAAAAATATATACAAAAAGGCTCTCCCCAAAACTTCATTTAAACTATGTTAGACATTACTGCCAAACTTTGCATAGACCAAATGTCAATACCAACCAGTTGAAAAATTTATCAGTAAAGAGTATTGGTTGGTGGAAGAATAAGTTGTGGCGGTCCAAAAAGAATTGGGGAAGATAGAAGTGGTGGTATGGAAGGTATGGAGGTGAATAGACAGGAGGTGGTGATGAATCAAAATGAGAATGCGATTGATCAGGAATCGGTGGAATATTGGCATTCTCGTAGCTTCTTAAAAGAAATGGGGGTGGTTCAACTTCTAAAGGAGGAGGTTGACTAACCACAATATCCCCAAGATGTTCCTGTGGGTCCTCTATTGAATTGGCATCATCCATCAATTTCATATGATATTCAATTATAAGGGAACTGATTTCCTCGATGTCCTTAGGTCTGAGTCTAGTATTTTTTTAATTATTTATGGTCAATGCACATGCTTTAGGTGTTTTCTGGGGTCCTGGGAAAGGTGATGAAATCCCCACCCAATCTGAGTTTGGTCAATTAGCCCCTTAAATTCCGATTAAATTATGCAAAACAATAAAATTCACTTGCAATCAATTTTTTTAGCGCGGCGCTAAGAAACCTGCAGAAAATCTGTTATTTAGAAGGGGGAGAAAGTTTTTTTTTAGCGCAAAGAAATCCTGCAGAAAATTTTCACAGTGGATATATTGTAGGTTGCAGAGGGGAGAAGGAGAGATCAAACCATATAAAATAGATGC
This sequence comes from Agapanthus africanus, assembly GCA_030015575.1. Taxonomy (NCBI): domain Eukaryota; kingdom Viridiplantae; phylum Streptophyta; class Magnoliopsida; order Asparagales; family Amaryllidaceae; genus Agapanthus; species Agapanthus africanus. The sequence goes on from CM057344.1 coordinate 285,056,782, forward strand.
GCTGACGTGGCCAAGGCGCGGCGGAACCGCGGTGTGGGGCCTCCTTTTGCGGCGGAAACGCGGCGGGATGAGGAGAACAATGGCTCAAAAAATTTGTGTGGCTCTGTTGTGATCTTTCCCTTCTGTTCTGATATGATTTATTTTCTTTTGCCCTCTGTGAATTTTCAGATCCGCGATTCTTCGCTGTTCCTGCAAGATTCAAAAAATAAACCCTTCAAACAGATCAAAATTGATAAAATTCATTTTTTTATTTTCAGATTTTTATAATTTTTTTTTTTTTAAATTTTATCAACCCGAAATTACACAGAAAGAAATTTTACGCCATCGCCGGCAACGGCACCATTTGATTAGTATGAAAATATTAAGTTAACCGCAATCAGAAACGGCGTCGCTTTGCAGCTAGCCGGTGAGCACCGGTCGATCCACAGAGATGGGTAATTTCCTTTTTGTGTAATCACGAGTTGATTCCAAATGTTGTTTGGATTGATTAAATCTAAAACATAGAGCTATCACTAAACTGAATTAATCTAAATTAAAGTCTTGCTAGGGTTAGGTTTAGGGGAAGTTTGGAGATTAAAGGTTTCCTCACCGCTTTCATTGCCTTATTTTAGATCTATTAGATGTTACGGTAATTATCAATAAAGTGGATCCGAATCTTTTGGGAAGATGTTTCTTCCTCTAGATTCGTATCCTTCCTTTGTTGATAATTACCCTAACCCCTATGGAAAAAACGCGCAACCGGCCTTTTATACTACGGTTCATCGTTACCTCGTGGGGTAGGATGCCGTAGGGAGCGGTTGTGCGTGCATGCATGGAGTTCTAACTCTTAGGTGTGGATGGCATGAAAGGGGTGAGAGATCTCATCTCTCAAACCTTTCCCTAAGGCTAACCCTAACAAACGAGGAGACTACTCGCTCATTAGGGGATGATAAGACATACTAATTAAAAGAATTAAAACAAAGACATAAAATAACTTACTAGGTTGACGGCTCCCTCCAAGCAATATAGAACAGATCTGAATAATACTCCCAGCAATTCTGAATTTTATTGATTTAAAAGAGGCATCCGGTTTTACAATTTTTGATTACAATTTATAAGAAAACAGGGAAACTAGGGTTACAGACTCTCGCACATGTGAAAATACAGATTTGCCCACTGAAAATCCAAGCACCCGCACCGACGCACCGTCACAGAAAAACTCCACCGACACGGGCACTTAATGGCCGCGGAACCGCGGCATTGGTTGGCTTGGGCCGCGGTTCCGCGGCCCTTTGGTGAGCTTAGCTCACCAAACTTCTGGGACTCCTTATTAACTTCTTGGGCTTCCTATTTCCATATGTATTTTCTCTTTTGGGCTTCTTATTCTCCTCCAGATATTTCAGTGACTACTTGTAGCGATCTTTTAACCGTTTACTTGACTTTTTGGACCTTGCATTGTTCTTCGACTAGGCTTGACTAGGATCCGTCTACTTGTTGGTCAAAGGTCCCTTTTCTGCATCAGCTTTCGTCTTTTTCACTGTATTCGCATCCAAGCCCTGTATCCTGTAACATGCAACAAACGTGCGTCAAGATTACCTGTTTACTTACAAAACGGATAAGAATAGGGGGATGAAAAATGCAATATTATGGTCTGAACAGGTATTCCAGTAGTATCTCAGGGTGTTCTGGGCTACACTCCGACACGACTTGTACCGCTTTTAGGGGTCTGACTTTTACCAACCCCCTAGACCCGCCATGCGATGCTCATAGACGAACGGACCGGACTGTACGGATATTGTCACTGACAGGCTCAGTAGGGTGTCAGGATGAGTTCGCTCATCGACGTCTCTTTTGGTCAATACCTGGTAGCCCGTCACGTATAGGCTAATACCTCTGACGTGCTAGTGGTTAAATCCACAACCAAAGTATTGACGAGTCTTTAGAGTCCACCACAGATCAGTTTCTCAAGTTTCGGGCGAAACGCTGTAGAGGCCGTATGGAGATATGGCAGGGTTCGATCAGATACGTGCGGTATTGCACGGATCATGATCGGACGGTTAATACTAGCGGGCTTTGGCTTAAGCCGGATCCTAGTATAGTACAGTGTAGATTTTGTCTCGTTGCATTTGCATTTCGGTCGGAATACAAATGCGGGTATGTATATACAGTAGCGGGGTTTTCCTGTAATTTATTACGGGATCAGTTTTTTGGAGTTGCCGGTTTGTTTTCCGTTTCGGCCATATTTTTTTTTGTATCTTTCATTGGCTGAAAATTGGTGGAGGATGGCTTATTTGCATTTGTGCAAATAAGCATTTTGGAGGGTTGTCTTTGCTTATCTTTGTATCAAGGTAATTCCTCCACCATTTGACTTCTTCTTCTCATCATGGTTGTTGATGATTAGTTGATGGAGTATTGGTTTTGGTTATTGATCATTGCTTGACTTTGGAGTAATGATGGTGGTTGGTTGAGTGTGGGTTTGAGTGTGTGATCATTTCTTTTCATGATAACTTTTTTGATCTCACTCTCTTGCATTATTCTTGTGAGACTCTCCCTCATTCTCCCACTCTCTTCTCCTCATCACATGTGGCCGGCAAATTCTTAATGGGCTGTCCAAATTTTTGGGGATGGCTTTTAGTCTCATTTGCTAGCTAGAAATTCCCAAGCCATCAAGAAAATTCACATCTCATTCTCCACCACCAAATATGGCAACTTCAACCCCTACAGACACATGGCTTTCTACACTTCTTTCTATAGCAAATCTTTGGCACGTCGACTCACCAACTTTATGCCCGAGTTGCCTCGGTCCAGAGGTGGGAGCCCGTAAAAGAAGCCGGCGACGTGGTGCCCTTCCGGCTAGGAGATGAAGACCGGAGATTCCGCGAGGAGATCGGGACGACGATGAGAAGACCGAAGGACACGGATCGCTCGGTATATCTCTCTACCCTTTCTCTAGATAGCTAGGACTATGTTAATGGCCCGATCCGGGAATTTTGTGCACGGTGGTGCCGGTTTACAATTTCGTAAAAAGTTTCGTTCCGCATTCCGGCGTCGAATTGACGGCCGGGGCGCCGCCGTGCACTTACATGGTATCAAAGCCACGCCATTAACCTAGTCTAGCTTTGTCTAATGTGTTTACACTTTCGATCGAACAAAATTCCAAAAACCCGCGTTTACAATCGCATCAGTTTCTGTCGAAATTTTTTGGACTCCAAAATTTTTTCAGGTAGTTGCAGAATGATGTGCAGGGAAGTATAAGCCTCCTGTAAAAATTTGGTCGCGCAATCTCATTATCCCACCGCGGAACCGCGGCCAAACCCTTGCTTGGGACACGGTTCCACCGCTGTTTTAACTGTTCAGTGCACCAATTTTTTAAAGAGGCCTCCTGACTTGAAAATTGGGTTTTTGGAACATTCTTTTTGGGCCCAGATTTTCTTTATATGCTACAGTAGTGCTTTGGGGCCCACTTGGTAAATTTGATCGATCGGAAAATTTTAAACACATTAGTTCATAGTATTTACATTATATCTTCGACCGTGAATGTCACTTGATCGGTAAATCCTGTCTAACTGCTATAACCCGGTTAGACGGATTTGCGAACGTGACATTCATGTTGATGTTCTGTGATTTTGCTGTGATGTTGTGGATTGGTCGTGGGGGATAGCCTGGATGAAATGCTAGTACAGTTTTTGGTTGTATTATGTACATTTGATATTGTGGGGCGAGCATTCGATATGTGGACTGCCGTCACAGCCTGTCTGTATTTTATTCTTTTAGGGCACGACCAGGTTGAGGTCGATGTACCCGTTGTATGTATATTTTACTTTCTGTACTAGGATTGCCCCGCGGAGGGGTGCACGGGTAGCCGGGTTCTAGAGGGCAACGGGCCCGCATCTCATGGCATTGAGACGTAGGGGGCTTTACTCTAGAATTGGCGGGCTATTCGCTGCACTCGTAGGGGGTACAGGTTGTCCCAGGAGGGGTGCCCAAGTTACCGGATTCCGTGAAGTGCTGGGTAGTCCATTCACGTTGCTGAAGGGGGCTGCCTCGCTTCAGGTTTTGGCAGGTAGCTTGCCGCACCCATAGGGGTCTAGGATTTCATTGCACAGGCTATCCACACGACCAGGGGAACGTCGGGTTTCAGTAGCGGCTCTATGAAACCCGGGGATCCCAGATATCTGTATTGTTCTGTGATGCCGTACATTTCTGTGATGTTGCATTTTATCACGCCTTGAGTGAAATATTATATATTGATATATATACTAGTAGATATTGTATATGTTTTGCATCCGCGCTAGTCCAGTCCCCGCTCTGTCGTTAGTTAACTAACCTAACGGCTAATGACGGGACCCAGTGGCGAATGCGGATGGCATATACGTACGTCATTATTTTCGTTCTTTGTGGTGTGATCAATTGATAGGAATGCATTGATTCGGATCAATGCAAACTAAACAAACCTAATTGATGTTGTTGGAACAATTTTTCAAAAAAAGCTGTTATTGCTAGGACGTTCACTTTTGTTTTGCACATTGGTATTCAATTGGAATATCCTGCTCCTCAGTCGACGAGGCAAGGGCCGAGATCCCTTCACCGGGAGTGACCACTTGGACAGAAGTTTGCGTCAGGGCAATAAATTCATTATAGCCGATTACTTTTGCTTTGTATCGTGGTATTCAGTTGGAATATCCTGCACCTCATTCTACGGGGAAAGAGCCGAGATCCCTTCACCAGGAGTGACCTCTTTAGCAAACGTTTTCGCCGCTATATTTTTATAAAAGCTATCCAGTTCCTTCAACGATATCAAGTTCATTACGTTAAAGGTTTTCGCCAGAAACCATTCGTAGCCGTCCGTCGTTTCATATGGATAGTCAATAGTATTCAAGCTGTGTTTGTTGGCCATAGTCAAGGCACAGTGTTTGGTAGCTATTGGGTGTTCATATGCTGCATAGATAGATGCGTTGGTTTAGGACAGTCGTATAGCCTTGTTGGCCATAGTCAAGGGCTTGTACGGGTGGGTTCAAATCAACCTGGTCAATGACGGGTAGAACTTGACATGTGACTTATGATTTGTTGGCCTTAGTCAAGGTCATAAGAGCATGGGGCAAAAATCACGTCGGGAGTTTCTAAAGAAACTGAAACTTGCCAGATATGCGCATACCTTCTGGAGTGTGATAACGTGAGCGGATTCCGTCACGTTATCATGCGATGATGGTTGGATCCCGATTCCCACTGATGAGTTGGTTTACTCCTCGGGTGATCCCGACTAATTCTTCTTTCAGGTTTGGAGGAAAATTTGACGTTACAGTGGGAGGTTTCTAGATTAGATAAATTGGTAACCATTCTGATCTAGGTTAGAGTGCACGCAGAGTGTTTCTTTTCTCTCTCTCTTTGGCAGCGACCATTGACCCGACCCAAGACTATGACTTAGAGACCAAAATTGACCGAACCTTTTTAAACACTGGCTTTTGGATTGTCAGAGTTGCAAACCTCATTACCACTCCTACTTTTACCCTTTTCTCCAGGACACCCCATATTACTACGAACGTCCACTTCCATTGGACAAAACCATCGTATGGTTATATACGAACTCGAAGGAATTTATTCGAGGATGGTTTCTGGTTCTGGAGAAAACGAATAGGACTATTCAGTTGTCTTTTCCTTTTACCTTCTCTCAGGTTGCGAGTGCCCCTTAGATTAGGGGATAGTACACCTATTACGCAAATTGGATAGTCTTCTTCCAAACCATAGGAAGGTGCCGAACGGTAGGGAATGAAGAAAACCAATTAGCATAACGATGGTGTACAGAAGGTATTAAGTTAAGACCAAGAAAGGGATTAGAAGGAGGGCAAAGTAAATTGAGACTGCTATTCACGACCAAACCAAGTATTTCATTACCACTCCCACTTTACCTTTGTATTTCTCTAGGACACTCCGTATCACTACGAAGATCAACATTTTATTGGATACTCTATCGTATGGTTATATACGAAGTCGAAAGGAACTTGTTCCAGTTCGGGGATGGAATCTGGTTCAGGAGAAATAGGAATAAGGTTTATTTAGGTGTCTTTTATCTTCACCTTCTCTCGCGTTGCGAGTGCCCCTAGGATTGGGACAGTACACCCATTACGCTTATTGGATAGTTTTCTTCCAAACCATAGGCTGATGCCGAACGGTAGGGAAGGAAGAAAACCATTTGGCCTAAAGGGGTGTACAGAAGGTAATGACTAAAGACATATGAAGGGATGTGGAGAGATGGTATAGAATTATACGGTTAGAGTTGTGAATCTGATAATGGAAGAGGCATTACTAGGAATACCAGGATACCCCATTGAAACATTTTAATGTTTCAGTTTCACTGTGTACTGTTAAAAGAAAACTGATTTCCCAATTAGACACTTGATCCAGGGTATGTATTTACCAGGTATGAATCTCAGATATGTATGGTTTTACAGATGATGAGTGGGAGTAAGTTATTGGGAATTGGGTGATCATCCTCATTATATCGGGATTCGTTGTAATTGGTGATATTTGAGGAAGTCACCTGGGTTGTTTGCCGGACGGCGAATATTTGGTTTTGAATATCCGTTATAATGCACCAATTTCAAATTGATATATCTGTACGTCTATTTTTTAGAGTGAGATATACCTTTTTGAAATTATGTCGATGATATTTACCTATATCGGTTGATGGTTAGGTAAGGAGCATTAAACAACGGTGTAATTCTTCTTAACCATAAGTATAGTTTTCAACCTACGACACACAGGGAGTGAGTTATTAGACTCAAGGGACTCGTACAGAGTATTGTATATTGTCCAGTGTCCATCAGGACAGAGGGGATGGTCCTCGTACTATATTCAGTTTACTTATGACTTCTCTAGTTCTAGACAGGTGTTTCGTAGAAACACAAGGTCTAAGTTTTGAGAAGTTATAGGTATATGAATAAAGTAGAGAACCAGGTGTTGCAAGTATCGGGATTCTTCAAGGTGATCGAAGATTTAGATACTTGTGTATGGTATTCAGTTGATAGTAATGATTAAGAGAACTTGCTTCTCTTTCAGGTTACTCATAATTGGAAGCATTCCTAACTTGAGTAACGCTGATCGGCCTCCTTCCATTTAGTTGACATGCACTAGAGACAATTGCTTGATTTGAATCTGGTTCAATTAAATCAGTGCCTCTGTTTCTATATTGGATATAGAACAGTTCATTTCTTTACGATGTTAAGGTACGGGGAGTTATCCGGCTTATGCTTAAAACCAGACTCTGGATAACTCAAGGCGCGTTTCTGTAATGTATGTTTGTGGGTTGACCCAGGCTATGACGAGAGTTGACTTTCTACCATCTGGAAGATCAATAGCGATATTGTTCTAGACTCGCCACAGTTTTAATAAAATGGATTTTTTCAGAAAACAGTAATGGGAGTATGGTAGAACTGGAAGTGATTCCAGAACCGCAAACGATTACTGAAGATTTGAAAGGAACCTAAAGATTCAATCTGGTTTGACATTCCATTGGCCACTCCGCAGATACGGTGGGTTACCTCAGGCACCCGAGAGGTACTTAGGTAGCCTCAAGGACGGTGACAGGGAGGTTCTTGTTTACCCAGACTTTCCATTGCTGTTGTTCCAGACTATGAGACCCGGCAGGAGGATGAGTATAGCGTCGTTCTGAACAGGATTCAGAAGTGTACCTCTATATGACTCTGCCAGAGGGTTGTCGTAGTCAGTGGGAGCAGCGGAAGCATTGGTGGACAAGTGGCTTATGTCTATTTATAGACTAAAGCAGATATAGCGGAGATAGATCATCAATTTCTGATGTGACAGTCATAGGTTTGACTTTTTCAGAATAGGGGATGGATCTGTTAAGAAGGTAGTAGGGTGTGATGTCCTGGTATTTAGATGACATACACAGAGAAGGAAGTGATATTCCTATACTACGATTGGTTATACTTTGGTTGTCACACAGTGGTTTCTCCACATGGGACTTGGATATAATATCAAGACATTCTGGTTACTGGATCTATGGTTTTAGATCTGGATTTGGGTAGTTTCTCAATCAGGGTACTTAGACAGCATTCTAAGAGTATTTAGAATGGACGACTCCTGGCACGGTAGTGTACCTGCAGGTGATGGAGTCACCCTCTCTAAAGGTGTCTTATAGACTAAAGTGGAGAAGGATGTGCATGATTGGCAGATCACTTGCTTAGGCAATTGATTCAATCATGAGATGTCAAGAACCACACCCGATGTTGTTCTTGCAGTAGATGCAATAAGTTGACATTGATCCAGTCCTGGAGAAACAGTCGGAGGCAGTTTTAGAACATAAGTGGATGTTCTAGGGATATGATAACGACAGCCTCATTCGGGAGACAGTTATCATTCCAGGATTCCAAGGTGACTTGGACGACAGGGAGGTTGTCAGAGTTATAGTTTTCCTTCTGACGAGGGGCAGTATTTTGGACCGGTGGTCCAAAGAAATACTGAGGGAGGCATAGCGCAGGATGCTGATTAAGTTCAGTTGACGATACAGTCTAAGAAGTTTGGATTTGGAGTTCATTTATGAGCTAGGTCCCATCAGACATCCAGACACATTCTAAGACAGGTATTGCTCATTTCGGGAGATGGCTTTCTCCGCGAACTTGAGATATAGAGAGACATAGAAAGAAACATCAGAGCGGATCTACTTACTGAAGCTATTCCTCGAACGCAATAGTTTCGCAAACGATCTTTGTGAGACTGACAAGTAGAGGAGTTGGATGTTCGGTATCACACGGGCTGTGAGTATGCGACATCGCAATAATTAGACTTGAGTGCAAGTGGGAGATTGTTGGAGATAGTGCCCTCAGAGTCAATTATTGGATCACATGCACGTGATTGCAATGATTGAGGGAGGACCTATCCCGGTAGGACAGTCTTACTCAAGATGATAGTATGCTATCTGGTTTATCTTTATCATCGTGTACTGCTTTAGGTGACCTGACAGGTCGCTATTACACGTTGATAGAGCCCCTAGGATTCTTGCTTGACTGCCAGCAGTATGAGGGCAATCATATACGTGGGAGCTGGTAGTCTATAAGCACATCCTTAAAAGGTCCCTAGTCGTGGGAGTTTCGAGACAGGGCATCGATTCTCCAGAGTAGACTAGTGTATACATTCGAGACCCCGACGAGGGGCGGTGGCCGGTATCACAAGCCACTGGTGTCAGTTGGTTCACCTAAGATGTATGCAGGTGCTCATAGGGTTATGAGTACACCGGACAGGACTCGCCGGGAACATGCTAGTTGGTCTTATACCTGACGTCAGATAGCAGTTCCCTGGTGACATGTGTACAGGTTAGTTCATCGACCTGAGGATCGTCATTTGTCTCGTGTGAGTTCCCACTGTACTTTGATTACTACCCTACCACGCTCAAAGGAGACGTGCAAACAGGTTTTAGTTGGGTATAGTCCCGAGCCACATGGAGGCAGTGAGCGGATCTTCAGGGGTTCGTCTCTCCCGGTATTGGGGGTGAGGTCGCCCTGTGTCTAGGAGAGCCAGTACATGAAAGTCCATGGCCAAGGCAGGAGATTTACTGGTAGGTATTCCAGTAGTATCTCAGGGTGTTCTGAGCTACAGTCCGACACGACTTGTATCGCTTTTGGGTGTCTGACTTTTACCAACCCCCTAGGCCCGCCATGCGATGCTCATAGACGAACGGACCGGACTGTATGGATATTGTCACTGACAGGCTCAGTAGGGTGTCAGGATGAGTTCGCTCATCGACGTCCCTTTTGATCAATACCTGGTAACCCGTCACGTATAGGCTAATACCTCTGACGTGCTAGTGGTTAAATCCACAACCAAAGTATTAACGAGTCTTTAGAGTCCCCCACAGACCAGTTTCTCAAGTTTCGGGCGAAACGCTGTAGAGGCCGTATGGAGATATGGCAGGGTTCGATCAGATACGTGCGGTATTGCACGGATCATGATCGGACGGTTAATACTAGCGGGCTTTGGTTTAAGCCGGATCCTAGTATAGTACAGTGTAGATTTTGTCTCATTGCATTTGCATTTCGGTCGGAATACAAATGCGGGTATGTATATACAGTAGCGGGGTTTTCCTGTAATTTATTACGGGGTCAGTTTTTTAGAGTTGCCAGTTTGTTTTCCGTTTTGGCCATATATTTTTTTTTTGTATCTTTCATTGGCTGAAGATTGGTGGAGGAGGGCTTATTTGCATTTGTGCAAATAAGCATTTTAGAGGGTTGTCTTTCCTTGTCTTCGTATCATGATAATTCCTCCACCATTTGACTTCTTCTTCTTCTCATCATGGTTGTTGATAATTAGTTGATGGAGTATTAGTTTTGGTTGTTGATCATTGCTTGACTTTGGAGTAATGATGGTTGTTGGTTGAGTGTGGGTTTGAGTGTGTGATCATTTCTTTTGATGACAACTTTTTTGATCTCTCTCTCTTGCATTATTCTTGTGAGACTCTCCCTCATTCTCCCACTCTCTTCTCCTCATCACATGTGGCCGGCCAATTCTTCATGGGCTGTCCAAATTTTTGGGGATGGCTTTTAGTCTCATTTGCTTGCTAGAAATTCCCAAGCCAACAAGAAAATTCACATCTCATTCTCCACCACCATGTATGGCAACTTCAACCCCTAGAGACACATGGCTTTCTACACTTCTTTCTACAGCAAATCTTGGGCACGTCTACTCGCTAACTTTGTGCCCGGGTTGCCTCGGTCCAGAGGTGGGAGCCCGTAAAAGAAGCCGGCGACGTTGTGCCTTTCCGGCGAGGAGATGAAGACCGGAGATTCCGCGAGGAGATCGGGACGACGACGAGAAGACCGAAGTACACGGATCGCTCAGTATATCTCTCTACCCTTTCTCTAAATAGCTAGGACTATGTTAATGGGCCGATCCGGGAATTTTGTGCGCGGTGGTGCCTGTTTACAAGTTCGTAAAAAGTTTCGTTTCCGCTTTCCGGCGTCGGATTGACGGCCGGGGCGCCGCGGTGCACTTACAGGTTTTGTAGCATATTTCTAATTTTTCTAAAGATGTCATTCCCGGTGAAGGGAGCTCGGCTCTTTCCTCATCGAATGAGGTGCTGGATATTCATCAAGGAATACCACTGTGCAAAGCAAAAATTAGATCAACTATAAAAACAATTCGAGTGCTATGTAACATTTCATAGTTTCGCTAAAAGGGTCACTCCGGGTGAAGGGATCTCGGCCCTTTCTTCGTCGAATGAGGTGCTGGATATTCATCAAGGAATACCACTATGCAAAGCAAACTCTAGAGTTACCCTTTTTGAAAAAGTTTAATTCTACATATTTAGGTTCCTTTGCTTAACATTAATCACTTTAATGTTGTCCCCATCATTTACGTTTCCTAAATATCACAGAAAAGAAACGAAAAATAAAACGTACGCTTATGCCATCCGCATTCGCCATAGGGCCCCGTCATGCACCGTTAGGTTACTTAACTAACGGCAGGGCGAGGGCTGGACTAGCGTGAGTGAAAAACATAAGCAAAGTTTTTTGTATATCTCATATATAAATATAACCATTCATCGCACACAGTTATAAACATTCCAGATCACAGATGAATACATTGGATATATTAGGAATTCCGCATTTCATTTAAGCCCATAACGAAAGACGGATTCCACGGCTGTGATGAATAGCCAAACCCCCACCCTAGACCCCTACGGGTGTGGCAAACTAGCCGCCAAATTCCCGAAGTGGAGCAACCTCCCTCAATAAAATGAGTAGGCCACTCGGCACATCGAGAACCCGGTAGTTTGTGCACCCCACCTTGGGTCTATCCTAGGAGCAAAAATAGTAAAAAGAATAATACATCGGTGGCTACAAGCTCAACCCAGATGTGCCCCGCAAAATAATATTACATCGCTTTTACAAATTACATGAATGAAAGAAAAGAAAAACACTCTTCTCACACCCCCGGCTATTCATCTACGACAATCCAACATATTCATATGCACATACCATCACATGATATATCATATGTGCAACCACCACTAATCGTCATATAGCAATTAGAGGACGTTTCAATCACATATCAAAAAAAGTAAACCCAATTAGCCAAGCACTTAGAATTTCGATCGAGGATCCTAAACCGTGTCAACACTTGTCACATTCCAGTACACAAACAACTTTGTGTAGAATCCAGATCTCCCAGAAACCAAATTTCCTCATTCTAAACACAGTGCAGAAGAACGAGTTGACTCGGCCACGAACTCGGCCCGCAACGGTGGCCAAACACTAGTTTGGCCGCGGTTCCGCGGCATTCCTGGCGAGTTAGGGTCTCGTTTTTCAACAGTATGCTTAGAAAACCCTGCACGTATTTTTAAGACCTCTGAAATGATTTATTGAACACTTTAAAAAATCATTAGCGAGCAAGGCAGAAAACGTTTTTTCGGGAAAAAAATCTGCCGATCGAATTTCTAACCATTGGCTAACTATCTAGTTATAGTTTAGCTAGGCTCTAATACAATGTTAGTAGATATTGCACACCCTCACAACACTTGTGAGAAGGCGGAACTGACAAACAATAATTTTCTTCCATGCAACACCTACCTTAAACCTAGATTTTGTGCTAAACCATAACTAGAAACCCCTATCTTGAGATCTTATCTACTAAGATAGTGGGTTATACCTTTAGAATCAGTTATTCGGGTCTTTGTTTGGATGCGAATCCTAGGCTCCTTGGATGCTTGTAATGTACTCGATCTCCGGTCACCTCAAGACGTAGATGATCCACCCGAGAGCCATGGAACAAGCTTCAAACTCTTCTCAAGAGTTAACTAAGAGATCAAGTGTTCTAGAAGCGATCACTTAGATGATGTAGAGATCAAGTAGTGGATTACTTTTAACCCTAAGCTTTTGATTCATAACACATGTGAAGGATAAAGCTAATAGGAGGAAGAAGGAGATAATAAGGAGAGAGAATGTGAGAGTGTTGAATGAAAAATATCAAGCATGAAGAAAAGATATGGTTCATAGAAAATAATTGGGGCATGCAATATTTTTCTCAAAAAATAATGCACTATGCTTCAATAGTAATCCCAAATGAATAAAAAATGAAATAAGCCATTCCTTCATCCATATTTTGACTCTCTCCAAATTCCACCATATAATTTCCTTTTTCATAAAAAGAAAACCATTTATGATGTGTCCCCTTCTAGAAGGTATTCTTGTACAATTACAAGAATACCCCTCCACCGTATATAGTATAAGTATACCCGTATCCGAATTCTGAAAAATAAGAATACAAATAATCCAATAATATAATACCGGTATCCGGCTTAAACCAAAGCTTCCCAGTATTATCGTTCTGATCAATATTCCTGTAGCCAGTACACGAACATGATCGAAACCCTACCGTAACAACTTACGGCCTCTACATCTTTTGCCTGAACCAGAGAACCTACTGTATGGAAGTCTAAAGACTCGACAGTACACTGGTAGTGGGTTTAACCATAAGCACGTCAGCGACACTAGCTGTGTGTAACGGCTACCCAGGTACATGACGAAAAGGTGGCCGACGAGCGAACACATCATAACCCTAACGAGCCTGTAAGCAACACTAACCGTACAATCCGGTCTCTTCGTTTGATATGTCGCATGTGAAGTCAGGGGTGGTAAACGTTAGACCCCAGTAACTTGACAAGTCATGTCGATGTATGGCTCATAACGGTTCGAGAAACTACTGATAACTCTTATCAGTAAATCTCGACAACCCTCGACATGGATTTGTTGTTATAGCCGATCAAGCATAGCGCGACATCAAACCCTATACCGGGAGATACAAAACCCCTCCTATCGCTCACTGCCTCCATGTGACTCGGGACTGTACCTAAAATCCACCTGTTTGCACGACTCAGTTGAGCCGTGGTTGGGAGGAAATCAAAGCACAGTAGGAATCAAACAAGACTGTGTGGCGATCTTGGGTCTACAGACTAAACTGTACAAATGCCACCAGAAAACTGCTATCTGACGATAGGTATATATCATAACTTGGAGTTCTAGGCGAGTACTGTTCGGTGTACCCATTCTCCAATGAGCACCTGTGCACAATCTTTGATGTCAAACACCAATGGTTATGGGATCAACCATCGCCCTCCAAGGGTCAAGAAACGTACACACTAGTCTACTCTGGAATATCGATGCCCTTTTCTCGATATTCCCTCGACTAGGAACTGTTGAAGGATGTACTTTTGGACCACTCTGGCCCTACTAGTATGATCTCATCATAATCTTAGTGGTCAAGTACATATCTTACGGGCTTTACCAACATGTGAGAGAAAGACAGTAAAGAATACCAGTCAATATGTTAAGATAAAGATACACCAGATAACATACTATCATTTCGAGTAAAGATTGTTTCTGTACATACACATGCCTAGCATCCTATACAACACATGCCTCTATGGCATACATATCTAACAGCCTTTACCGATTCGAGCTTCTAGAGTGATAAGGATGACAATAAATTTATTTCAGGATTTGTATTTACCCTCAACGAAGGGGCAGTGTGTTAGAAGAGTTCCAAACAGGATACTGTTGCAGACTCTATAATGGAAGCTGAGTATATTGCTGCAAATGATGCAGCCAAGGAAGCCGTCTGGATACGGAAGTTCATCTCGGAGCTAGGAGTAGTTCCAACCATTATTGATCCAATACCATAGTATTGTGATAATAATGGGGCTATGGCATTGGCCAAAGAGCCCAGGTCCCATCATCGACCCAGACACATCCTGAGGCGATATCATCTGATTCGGAAGATAGTTGATCACCGCGAGATCGTGATTAGGAGAGTAGATACCGAGAATAACACCGCGGATCCACTCACCAAGGCCCTCTCACAGCCACAGCATGAGCGACTTTTTGAGATGTTGGGTATGAGATATGCTAATATGTGGCCTCAGTGCAAGTGGGAGATTGTTGGATATATGTATACCCTAGAGGCCATTATTTGATAGTGGATGTATATATATATATATATATATATATATATATATATATATATATATATTCAGAGGACTTTCTCGCTCGACATGATAGTATGCTATCTTGTTACTCTTTAACATAACATATTCACTTGATTGTGTATACTATTCATTTGGTACATGTTAATAAAGCCTTTGGGATATTCGCTTGACCATCATGATTATGATGCAGATCATACTAGTGGGGCATGACTGTTCTATAAGCGTATCCTTAAATGTTCCTAATCATGGGCGTATCGAGACGTGGCATGGATATTCCAGAGTAGACTAGCGTATACGTTTCTTGACCTATTTGATGGGCGATGGATGATCCCATATCCATTGGTGTTTAACATCAAAGATTCTATAAGGGTCCTCAGTGGAGACTGGGTACACTGAACGGACTCGCTGAGAACTCCTATACGGTTTTATGTCTATCGTCGGATAGCAGTTCTTAGGTGACACTTGTACAGGTAAGTCTGTAGACCCGAGATCGTCATAGAGTCTTGTGTGTTCTCCTACTGTGCTTTTATTTCCACCCTACCACGACTCTACTGAATAGTGCAAACAGGTGGTTTTTGGGTATAGTCCCGAGACACATGGAGGCAATGAGCGATAGGAGAGGTTTTGCCTCTCCCGGTATTGGGGGTTGATGTTGTGCTACGCATGATTGGCTATAACTGAAAGTGCCTGATCAAGGCTGATGAGATTTACTGATAAGTGTTATCAGTAGTTTCTCGATCAGTTATAACCCACACATAGGCATGACTAATTGAGTTATTAGGGTCGACAATACTATCCCTACTCTCGATATGCAACATATCTGATGAAGAGATTGGACTGTACGGTAAGAGTTGCCAGTTGGCTCTACGGGAGTCTGGACAAGTTCGCTTCTTGATCTTCTGTTCGCTCAATACCTGAGAGCCGTTACGTGTAGTGTAACATTTCAGAAAAATAAAATATTATTTTTGGGAATTTTTATAATTAAATAATAAATATTATGAATATTTTGATAATGCGGTATAATTAAATACTGATAAATTGGAAAATATTTGGAAAATTATAGAAATTACTGAAATGAGAGTGCTTTATGTGATTTAGGCAAATTATGAATTTTTATGATTAATTATATTCAATTTTAATGCTAATCGCGCTTAAATATCGCTAATCGTCCATTAAGCTAGTTTTGTGCATGTGGCATGCACCATGTCATATTTCACATTGTTACAATTTTCTACCATGGTTTCATTTGGGTTTCTATTGTTTTATAAAAGAAAAGAGAAGAGAAAAGATTAGAAAAGAAAAGAAAAAGAAAATGAATAAAGAAATCGGTGTGGGCATGAGAGAGAAAGATGTGAGGGGTCAAACCTTGGACCATAGCTTTGTTTCCTTCATTATTTCCACTTCATTTTTCCTCTCCTCACCTCACTTGGCTGCTGCCCTCTTCCTCCCCCATCTCTAAACCCTCACAACTCCGTGAAAAATTCATCAAAACTTCATCCCCACTTCACAAAAGACATGCACAAGTTTACTACAAACACTTTGGACCAAGAAAAATCGGATTTTGAAGACTTCGGGCAACTCAAGAATATTCTTGAGTTCCCAAATGAGATAATTTTGTCACCATTAGGGTTATTTTTCAATTCCTTAAGCATCCATACACGTTTAGTATCGATATTGTGTAGTTTGGCGAACTTTGAAAATTCCAAGTTAGGGATTAGGGTTTGCATTGATTCCAAAGGTGCAATTGAGATGTAGTTAGGGACTACGACCCCTGTAGGGATTCTATAGTAGGCTAAACCATAGAGTAAACCCCCAATTCCCAAACTTAGAAACCTCGATATCGTATTTTGTTAACTGTTGTGATGTGTTTTAGTGATCTGCTATGACCCGGGTGACCTGAAAAATATATTACGAAGACTGAGAGATGTGCAGGCAACCTAGAACCTATACCCAAATCCTGAGACCCCGACTCCAAGTTATGCCCACAAATTTACTCATTTTGGATGCAAATTGTGGCCTGGGTAGAGTGGAAATGATCTGTGTTTGGTCCGGGGCTTTATCTTCAGTAAACTAGACCCCTCCTATATGCAAAATTGGCTAATTTCACCTAGGGTAAAATCTGGGACCATTTTCATGAGTTGCTACCTTGTATTTCATGATATTTATGAATTGAAGTTTTGGTATTGGTGTTTTTATCAGTTGATTCACGTTTATATGTCGATCGTCGAGAGTTGCTGGTTATTCTTGCATGCGTAAATGATAGGTTTTAACCTATGTGTGATACTCGTGCCGATTTGGTTTTCGTGCGTGATTTTGGTTACGATATCTTGTGTATATATATGCAGGTACCGCCACATGGATTTCGAGATGCCGAGGAGAGCATAGCGTCATCGACACCAGCGAGCAAGGATCAAGGTGAGTAGATATATATCTACGGAGGAAGTAGGGTGGATGGCGTATAGCACCCCCGCAGTTCGAAGTGTAGTAAACGAATACGTGTATGTGTATGTGTATGTGTAAATGTTTTATAAGACTGGATGACTATCTAGATAGACATTAGGAGTTCATGGATAAATTTTAGTGTGATTGGATGATAGTGTCATAGTTAGTTGTAGTCACGAACCTTAGAGTAAAGAGTTGCATACACGCACACTTACACACTTGCTTACATTTTACTTCTTATGCGTATATGGGGATATGTATATATATATATACACAAACATAGGTATGGGACTATATATCTATATATATATATATACGTATACATATATATGGATGATAAGGATGGTATATGATATTTGGAGATGAGTCGATGAGATTGGGCATGGTGCCATGAGATCGGTGATATGACATGGTTCGTATTATGAGATACGACACGATATTATAGCGGGTCCTTAGGCGATGTGTTTCATACACACGCATATATATATGTAGATGGTATCAGTATGTACTAGACTTAGATCAGTACCCAGATAATGATATGATGATAAGGATACCAGATGAATAATGAGATAAATGTGATATTTGACCCGTACCCAGATTTGGGTTGCCGTATGATAGATTTATCGTACGGGCTATATTGATGATAGATCCGCACAATTGACTCGAGAATGTCATATTATATAGTGTATCGTATGGGATACTATTGAGGCGGGATCGCCGACTATTATATATATATATATATGTATATATATCGACTCAGACTTATGTGGTTTTCCTTACCCTATTCGATTTAACCTGTTAGTTTAGTTCTGTAGTTTACTTATAGATGTTAGACAAGATTTGAGTCATAAGAACTAACGAATCGTGAGTATTTTAAAGACAGGCCAAAGGATTCTACGGATATTTTAAAGGACGTACCTTTTCTTAAAAACACTGTAGCCCTATTTTCAAAACACCACGATTCGTATTATTTCAAAAGGAAAAACGGTATGACATATATATAGTAATGTAGATTCTTTATTGTTGCGTTATTAATCATGTTCCGCATATTATCGCTGCATTTGCTATTCATTTGCCATTTATTCTACTGTTCGCATTGCATTGCATGTCCATATGTAATATCGTGAGTAATGATGAAACCTGTTGTTAGGACACCAACACCATTACCGATAATGCATATGCTCCACGTACACTTCCTTGCCGGCTCACACACCTCTTCATCGGTAATTACTATGTCACGTACACTTTAGAGAACATTACTTCATTGACATAGCTTGCTAGCTGATAGTTCCTATATGTTATTGGTTTCATATGCTAGTTCATTATTGCATTCATTGCTTGATATTTCATGCATATTATATATTTCTTATCATGCAATATTATAACGGCCAGTCCGGATTGCCGGAGCCCAGTATTCATTATTATTGACCTTTCAGTTTGGATTTCAGATTTTCCATGAGATTTCTGGATTTGGAGAAACCGCAAGATTTTACAAACTCGTTATCATTTTTTAAAAGATAAAAGTGCGGTTTTCTCTTATTATGATTTGAAATATGTCCACCATGAGTTTTCTTGGCTCTTGAGCGATATCATACACCCGATTCGAGGAGGAAGGGGAACCGTCTGTGGGTGCATGGTGCACCCGGTGCGGTACAACGGGGCGAGAAGGTCGCAGATGATGGCGTTGAGCCTGAGACAGGGGAGCAATGCTGACCGGTGATTTTATTGTGACACGCCGGATATCCGGAGGAAACTGACATAGTCTTGAGATTTATGATACAGGCCAGTCCGGATAGCCGGAGCCTGAGATATTGAGATTTATGATACAGGCCAGTCTAGATAGCCAGAGCCTGAGATATTGAGATTTATGATACAGGTCAGTCCGGATAGCCGGATCCTGAGATTTGAAATATATTTTGTGTCGATGCTTGACACTGATTTCTGATGATTTTATTGATGATATGCAAACTTATAAATATAGAAATCTCATGTATGAGAAAACAGTTTTCTCATACATGATGCATTCTGTTTTCATTATAATGCATTCATACCTCATGTTTATGATATGTTACAACCTGAGGCACTGACACAAGCACTTGGTATTATACATATGTATAGATGTTTACCCATGCCATATTTAGATGCTTCAAACTATATCATATTGAGGATATTACTGATCGTATGACCTAAGATTGAGTCATACATTCGATTTTCTTCTCTTGATGTTTTCTACTCACGAGTTGGCAACACCCCCCCGTTGTGCCACAATTCTTGCAGGTTTTTGCCGTACAGGTTTCATTGCGGCTTTCTGGCACACTGCTTTCATTCCGGGTGATTGCTTTGGTAGATGGGTTCACTTGCATCGTGACCACCATTGTATATTTATTTATTCAGTTGTATCTAGTAAAACTCCATCAACCAGACTTATATATTTATCTGATAGACTTAGAAGACCAGTGTATATTCTTTCGACCTTAGAGTCGTGTGTAGTATTACTATAGTTTTCTTGATGATTTTGAGTTACCTTTTGAGTTTTGATCCACGCCCTTCAGCGTTGTATATTATATTGCTTGCATGGTTGTGACCGTCGATTGACGAAGAGCTAGCTCCCGCTTGGGGATGCCCTTATTCATATTATGCATGTTGTACCCTTTTGGGGCCAGTATTTACAAAGGAAACTCTGCCGAAATTTTCAGAGTAGACTTGATCTTTTAAAAATGCATACTTCGGCTTATGTTGTTAAACTAAACTTTTCTTTCCTTCTTATTTAAAATGGTTTAGATTTCTGCGATTTTTGGCTTACATGAATTAGATGGGGTCCTATAGACATCATATGATTCAAGTGCCAGTCACATGCCATTTCGGGTCGTGACAAAGTTGGTATCAGAGCGCTAGGTTAACCTTTGTTCGAGTCTATTTTGACTATGCGGAGCCTAGGGTGTTTGTATATATAAGGAATCTAGGCTTGACCTTACGAAACATAGACTTAGTCGAGGGGGTATTAGACTCGAACTTTCGTTGCATAGGTTGACCGTGGTTGATGAAGTAGGTGACTTAAGGAGAGTGACGTACCGTGTGTATGTTCCGCGGCATACTTACGATACGCTACTCCGCTTAAGAAGCCTTAGGATGTACATTTTCTTGCACAACATTATATTCATTCCTATGTTATATCCTCATCGATATTGGTTTATGGTTTTGCTGCCACGATTACACGGGCAGAGAGAGCTACGGCTAGAGTTGCGGTCAGCATGAGCTCGTCACAGACGAGGACTGACCAGGGCGTGATTGCAGGGACATACGATTTGCATAGATGCGTCGTTTTATTGTGTTTTCGCGCCATGAGCGTTTGATGGATCGCTTTTACAAGATTTCTCGGACGTTCAGATCAGCACCAGAGGATCGGGCTACTGCTAGAGGCCAGCCAGAATGTGATGACCGTCGATGCACCGATTATTTTGATGATTGAGGCACTGTTCAGCGTGCGGACAAAAGATTCAGCTGTTGCTGTGACTGGCGAGGTATCGCCCCAGATGTTTGAAGCTATTGCCGCACGAGTTGTACTTAGAGATATGATAGAAGATTGCTAGTAACCGAAGGAGGAATGACTAGGACATGTGTTTCGTTGCCTCCCCCGATGCGAGGTCATCAGATTGATTGATTCCAGCTTGAGACAACTTCATGCAGGTACGTTGAGGGTCGATAGAAGGCGATCGAATGTCAGAAACCCATGTTTCTAAGTTTAAAGTATTCGGAGAAACATGTAAGTAATTCCGTGGACTCTCTAGAAGAATGAAACCCTAACTCGACATAATGGCCATGGGAACGCTTTTGAACCTTAGGGTTGGCAGCAGTTCCGCCGTGCCATTAGTGAGGGTTGGGTTTGCCCCTCTACGGTTGGTCCATAGGTACTGTGGCATGTACTGGAATACTATTAAACTGTACTCAAGATGTTGAGCTCTTGGGGGATTATGGAACCTTGACAAATCTATCGAAAGATTCAACCTCATTCGGATATTATGTGGTGGGATACATTGCTTGGGAGACTCTAGATATGAGTATAGCCGTTGGAGCATAGTCCATGCAGCCATGAAGAGACGAGTCCGAAGAGGTTCGTATGAGATCTTGATGAGATGACGTTCTACTCCGCTGACACCAGAGATGTGATACGCATGCAGAGGCGTTGTACATGGATATATCTTTCAGAAGGAGTCATGATGAATATGCAGCCGTTCCGGGACAAGAAATATATTTAGAAAATGATGATAGCTTCTGGGAAGTTCGGCAGAAACGAGATTTCGAACAGACTTCGACAGAACCTTTCTGGGATACTATACGAGAAGACTTGGACCCAGGAGCAGTCATATTGTGTACACCCAGCAGGCCAGAGTTCAGCAT
Source organism: Agapanthus africanus (assembly GCA_030015575.1). NCBI lineage: Eukaryota > Viridiplantae > Streptophyta > Magnoliopsida > Asparagales > Amaryllidaceae > Agapanthus > Agapanthus africanus. The sequence continues at coordinate 285,078,596 of CM057344.1, forward strand.
CGTCGACGAGACTTGTTATAAGTGGCCATGACAGTTGGTCAAAGATCTTTATAGGATGTGCCAGAGCGGGACTGTTTCCGCCATCTTGATTTCGGTATTTTTGGACGATTTATTTACATGATTGAGATTTTGTGCACCACAGTTGCACATGACTTCGATTTGATGTCATTCGAGATGTTGATTTTGATTTCATGCGTATGGTATGCATGTGATTTGACTTATGCTTTCGGCATAGTTTTCATGCACTTTTAGTATTTTGTTTCGATTTTGTGCACGCTTATGCATATGATTGTAAGGTTATATACCACGGTATACCTGATTTGGATTTGGACTGAGATATGTTGTGTACCGTCGATTTCGATTATGATATTCGATATTTCTTTTCGTGCACCTTGTGCAATTGTGTTGGATTTTTGTGCAAATTTGGGCGCTTGATGCGATTTTGATGCACACCAGATGCACTAAATCGAGCTTCTTCGTGCATATCAGATGCACTTGATATTGCTGTCAGGCACACCCGTTGCCTTTGACAGGTGTTTCGTGCACACCCGCTGCACTTAGATTTTGTTTCTGTGCACATGTATAGCACATTCATGGATTTTGATTTCTGTGCGCACCAGACGCACGTGGAATTCTTATACACATTTGGGATTGATTCTTATGGAGCAGTAGGTTTTCATGATATTTACTACTTGGTAGAGTAGCTGAGGAGGACTAGTCCGATGATAGTACCTGAATATATTTTGCATGCATTGATAGTTATCGAAGGGATTTCCAAAAAGGAGCTATAGTCTCAGTATTTACCTACGTGTCCGGGATGACACAAAACATTTTTTAAAAGAACCCTTCAAAATTATTTTCAAACGGCGGGACGTACGTTGAACGAAAAACATATATATGTATATAGAATTATTTTCTTACTAATAGACGTTCGCCACTGTGCCGTGATACCCGCATCGTACAGCAACATGAAAGGTTTGGCATGCATTTCTTTCAGACGTTTTGACGATGTTTACATGTATAGTTTTGATGTATATCATGTTGGTTTTCGTATTGGATTTAGACATTGGTGTCTTCACCATAACTCCGATGATTGCGGGATGCTTGACGAAGTATTGATTTTGAGTCATATGCTCATTTTTCATACGCATGCATTGCGCTACGATGTGTTTTATGTATTTATGATTTCGAAGCCCCGACGACTTGGCCTTTTTACTGAAATGTTTTAGTATTTGAGAGGTTTAAAATTTATATTTGGTGATCGAATTTCTTTAAGGGGGGAAGACTGTAACATTTCAGAAAAATAAAATATTTTTTAAGGAATTTTTAAGATTAAATAATAAATATTATGAATATTTTGATAATGCGGTATAATTAAATACCGATAAATTAGAAAATATTTGGAAAATTATACAAATTACTGAAATGAGGGTGCTTTATATGATTTAGGCAAATTATGAATTTTTATGATTAATTATATTAAATTTTAATGCAAATCGCGATTAAATATCGCTAAATGTGCATTAAGCTGGTTTTGTGCTTATGGCATGCACCATGTCATATTTCACATTGTTACATTTTTCTAACATGGTTTCATTTGGGTTTCTATTGTTTTATAAAAGAAAAGAGAAGAGAAATAATTAGAAAAGAAAAGAAAAAGAAAATGAATAAAGAAATGGATATGGGCATGAGAGAGAGAAAGGTGAGGGGTCGAACCTTGGACCATGACTTTATTTCCTTCATTATTTCCACTTCATTTTTTCTCTCCTCACCTCACTTGGCTGCTGCCCTCTTCTTCCCCCATCTCTAAACCCTCACAACTCCTTGAAAAATTCATCAAAAGTTCATCCCCACTTCACAAAAGACATGCACAAGCTCACTACAAACATTTTGGAGCATGATAAATCGGATTTTGAAGACTTGTGGCAACTCAAGAATATATTCTTGAGTTGCCAAATGAGATAATTTCTGCACCATTAGGGTAGTTTTTCAATTCCATAAGCATCCATACACGTTTAGTATCGATATTGTGTAGTTTGGCGAACTTTGAAAATTCCAAGTTAGGGATTAGGGTTTGAATTGATTCCAAAGGTGCAATTGAGGTGTGGTTAGGGACTACGACCACTGTAAGGATTGTATGGTTGGCTAAACCAGAGAGTAAACCCATAATTCCCAAACTTAGAAACCCTGATATCGTATTTTCTTAACTGTTGTGATGTGTTTTAGTGATCTGCTGTAACCCGGGTGACCTGAAAAATTTGTAGCGAAGACTGAGAGATGTGCAGGCAACCTAGAACCTAAACCCAAAACCTGAGACCCCCACTCCAAGTTATGGCCGCAAATTTACTCATTTTGGCCGCAAATTGCGGCCTGGGTAGAGTGGAAATGATCCATGTTTGGTCCAGGGCATTATCTTCAGTAAACTAGACCCCTCCCATATGCAAAATTAGCTAATTTCACATAGGGTAAAATCTGGGACCATTTTCATGAGTTGCTGCCTTGTATTTCGTGATATTTATGAAATGATGTTTTGGTATTGGTGCTTTTATCGGTCGATTCATGTTTATACGTTAATCGACGAGAGTTGTTGGTTATTCTTACATGCGTAAACGATAAGTTTTAACCTATGTATGATACTCGTGCCGAATTCGGTTACGATATCTTATATGTATATATGTAGGTACCCCCACATGGATTTCTAGATGACGAGGAGAGCGTAACGTCATCGACTCCAGCGAGCAAGGATCAAGGTGAGTACTGTAGGGTTACTAGGCACACTAACAAGGCTCTACAAGGCATCGACCATGCCAAAATTAAATTTTTATATGCCGAATAACACTAAGCAAGATCGTATACTAGAGTTTAGGCGAATCAATTAGCAAGTAAACAACTTTACTCTAAAGGGAATACGAAATACAACCTTTGTAGATTGGTCCTTCACTTCTAAAGCTCCTAGATGAAGTCCCTTCACTGCGATCGTGGTTCTCCCGGACCCTTGCATGGCTTCACGAGGCGAAAGGTGCGACCTTGCTTGATGTCTCCGAGGCCGAAGATGATCTACGTCGGGGGAATTCCGACTCAAGCTCCTACTTCACTAACTAGAGAATTAGTGAAGCAAACACCCTATACTAAAGTGCTAATCTACTAGAGGATGGAGAAATAGGTAGTGGGTTCTCTTTGGATTTTTGTTTCTCACAATCTATCTCACTTTTTCAAAACCCTAGCAAGCTTTTTCACTTGCTCAATGAAGAAGAAGATGATCAACTAAAGAAAAGAAAATGAGGATAATGATTAAGTAAGAATGCTAACCATGGTGAGTGAGTATCATATACTAACTCATGGTGGGACATAACCATGGTTAAGTCAAGTTGGTTAGGTTAATAAAAATCTAAAGAAAAACAAATTAAGTGGACTTTGTCAAAGCATCCAAAAGCTTCTACAAGCTTCATGCTTATGACATAAGCTTCACTAATTTGTAATTACTTTAAATAAATATTAACCACAATCCAAAATAGTATGGTGTAGGTCTTGCACACCCATGTATAGTGTATCATCAACTATGATACAAAAGAAAACACTTTTAATATATATATCACATATATATATATATATATATATATATATATATATTCAAGTGTTCTTGAGAGAAAAACCCTAAAGTGAACAAGTGTTAGTAAATGTAAATTAGTATATCTAATATACAATTATACACTTAATTATTAAATCAACACTTGACTTTATAATTCGGTCATATCTCATATAACCGACTAACATTCATCGTATTGACATATCGAATCAACACTTGATTCGATAACCCGGACATATCATATATAACCGACAGATACAAGAAGTCGCGAGAATAGAATACGGTATCACATACACGCATTTATTCTCGGTCTTGCACATATCACATACGTGCTCCTATTTCATTTTGTCTGAGCCAGAAAAACCTCTATGTAGGACTCTAAAGACTCGTCAGTACGCCGGCAGTAGGTGATGATCACATCACGCACCCACAAGCCGTCAGCGGTACTGTCACGACCCGAAAGTACGGAACGTGACCGGCACTTAGATTACGAAACGTCTAGAGGCGCAACGTAACCTAAGTAAGCCGAAGCTCAGAAATCTAAACCATAAAAGAAGAAGAAGAAGTAAAAGAAACATGAAGGAAACAAGTCTAAAATCATCAGCAAATTTTCTCAAAAATTTCGGCAGAGTCTCCTCTATAAAAACTGGCCCCCAAACGGGTACAACAAGTATAATATACATAAACAGTAAAAAGCATCCCCAAACGGGAGCTAGTTCAACGCCAACAGGCGGAAACAACCACAACAAGCACAATAATATACAACGCCAAAGGGCGAGGCTCCAAACTCAAAAGAAAACAAAACCACCAGGTCAGAATAATACATTCGCGACTCTAAGGTCGAAATAAAAGACTGGCCCAATAAACTATCAAATAATACAAGTTTGGTTGATGGAGCTTTCTAGATACAAATGAAATAATAAAAATACAACGGAGGTTCAGATACAAATGAACCAACCTACCATGCAAATCACCCGAAATGAAAATGATGTGCCAGCAACTGCCAAGGGAAACCTATACATCGAACCTATAATAAAATTTGGCACAACGGGGGTGAGTTGCCAACTCGTGAGTAGAAGACATCTACGAAAAGAAATCGAATGCACGACGCTATCCTAGGTCATAATAATACACTATTATATCCCAATCATCTAGTAATAGCAGGGTAAAACTATGTGTAAATGCAGATACTCCGTGCTCGTGTCAGTGCCTCATATAATACTATACCATATGAATGGATATGCATGCACCACGAATACAAAATAATCAATCCTGAAATCCAGATATATCTGTATAAGAAATCTTTAACTGTTATTATAGTAAAATGTGTATAGGAATCTGAAATCTCAACAATAAAATCCATGGAAATCCGTGTCAAGCATCGACACAAACATGTAAATCTCAAGTCTCATAGTCTCAATACCTCGGGCTCCGTCAGTCCGGATCGGCCCATATCATCAAATCTCACGACAACGGTCGGTATCCTCCGGATATCCGCCGCGCCAGACATCACCGGTAGGTAGCCTACCCCTGCCAGGCTCATCGTCTACAACTCGATCTTCTTGCCCCGGGATACCATACCGGGCCCACCATGTACCCGAGACGGTTCATCCACTCCTCGAATCGGGTCTCGAAATCCAACAGAAAACATGAAATCTCATGGTGGACGACACATACATCACGAGAAAACCGCATCTTATTTTAAAAAGAGAAGAGGAGAGAGAGAGAGAGAACTTTTATATATTCTTGCGGTTTTCCCTAAAAATCCAGAAATCTCATAGAAATCCAAATCTTAAAATCATGAGTAAGTATATGATAAGTGTCGGCATATGCCGATGATACTGCATGATAACATGAAAATATGAATGCATGAATGTCTAAGTGATAAATATCATGTCTATACTAACATCAGAAAGTAATCACAATATTATCTCGGTCTAGTTGTTAACTGATTCTATCAATAAAAGATAATATGATCTAAAGTGTACGTGACATAGCAATTTCCGATGATGATGTGTGTGAGCCGGCAAATGAGTGTGTGTGGAATATGCACATCATCGGTAATGGTGCCGGTGTCCTAACAGGTAAAGTTTATACTGATTATAGCAATATATGTATGAACATGCAACATTATGATTACAGTGAAAAAGTAAAGAAGGATGTGTGTTATCCACTCATTTGATATACAAATACCACTACCACTATATGGCTCAAACCTAACCTAGTGTTCATCTAACCATCCTAAGGAAAACTAAACCTAAGAACTGGTCGATAGAAGTACACCTAACGCCTGAGTCCATATCTCTAATAGTCGGCGATCCTGCCTCAATAGCGTCACGTACATAGTACGACTTCCTCAAAACAAGAGTGCGGATCAATCATCATATCTATGCCTCGTACGGTAAAATCCATCGTACGTCATCCTAATATCGGGGTACGGGTCTAGTGTCTCCTAGGTGTCTCATCATTCGTATAATGTCATCATCAACACATCTCATGATCAAGGTGCTAAACTGTAATCGCATACATCAATCATATATCATTGCCATCATAATATGCATCATTAGTTTATCCTCAGAAATATCATGTCATATGTATCATATCGTCCTCAAGTCATACCTCTATGATATCGACATCAGGTTACACCTATATGATGTCGTAATCAAGTCATACATATATCATATCGTGATCAGTCACAAGTTACAGTTCAGGTACTATTTTAGAGTCCCATGTACCTCAATATCATCACCACCCATTATAATTTAAGTATACATGTTCATTATCTCATTCTCTAATGATTCGCTAACACTTAATACGACTGTATGGCCAAGAATCACGGCATCAAGCCCAGTTACACTGTTTCATCATATCTCGGATATCATATCACATCAATGTATCCCATATACGTGTTGTGTATATATATATATATATATATATACCTATACCTCGTCCTATATGTATATATACATGCACGTATACACCATGTCGAGTTTCAGTGTGTGCGTGTGTGTGTTTCTACCTGAAACCTACGAACCTCATCCAAGGTACTCAACCTCTGATATGGTTTTCCTAACTCAGTCTAGTCCAGCCTAGGGTCATTACTAGGGTCCTACTCATTAAGAGTCTAGGGTCACATTTGGTTTCCTAATGTCAATAAGTACTATTCCTATTCTACGTTGCGAGGGTGCTAAACACCATCCACCCGACTTCCCCCCGTAGATATGCATCTACTCACCTGGTCCATGTCTGCCGAAGACGGTGTCGCCATCCTCCTCTTCATCGCCCGCAGTCCGCGTGAGGGGTACCTAAATGCAAACATATAAATAACATCGTAAACTGAATCACATACAAAAGTCAAAACGACGCAAGGAACAAGCATAGGTTAAAACCTATGTCCCGTCCACGCAAAAGCACCAAATATCGCTCGATATCGGCGTACAAACTTCGATGGATCGAGATAACATCAACAAATAACTCGTAGTTTTAAAACACATTAATTATATTATAAAACATGATTAAATCCATCGAAACCCTAAAATCCATCAAACCGTCCAATTTCGTAAAACCCAAAAATGCCAATTTACCGTTTTTCATCAAAACTTGACATTTAAATGAAACCAATGATCATAAAACTCATTAAATAGCATAACTAGACTATACAAACCATTACTATATTTTTATTACAGAAATTTGTATTAATTTGAAATTTCTAGTTTGCAACCTTTAACAATTTTCAACATTTTTCAAGCAAAATACCACAATTCCACCACAAAACATGATTTTGCATGAATTAATGTATTAAACCACAATTTATGATGATAATGATTTAATGAAACCATAAATTATATTTTTAATCTCGTTTATTTAGGAATTTCTAAAATCTAGTTTACAAAATAGCAATTTTTTATCACAATTTATCAATTATCAATAGAAACTAGCAATCAATTTAAGTTTCTATTCCAGCAACAAGTTAATACCCTTATTAAGACCACAATCTAGTGTTACAAATATTAATTGAAATTTTATTTCACCAAAAATTATGTTTTATAGAAACCTAGTTAGCAAAATTACTAATTTAAACAATTTTAAATGAAAAATTTACAATTCAACAACCATGCAGGATTTTCCAATTCTAAAATTGTTAAACTAACTATTATAACCCTAATTATTTAATAAAAATCATAACTTGAATTTACAAACCCTAACTTGAATTTAAAAAATTGAACATAGAATTAATTCATTAAATCTAAACATGCTTAAAAGAAACATCTAATAACAAATAAACAAAAGAAGGAAAATTATACCTCCAAAATATGAAATCCAAACAAGAAAATGAGCCTCCAAAATGCATGCTTCCCATCTCCAAATTCCATATAAAAATGAGCAAGGAATAAAGGGTAGGAAATAAATAGGATTTTGTGGATTTTTAATTGAATTTTTAAAGGATTTTTGATGAATTTTGGAGCAAAATAAAATGAGGAAAATGGGGGATACCATAGGGGGTGAGGCCGTCCATTTTTGGAGGTGAGGGAGAGAAGGAAGAGAGTGACAAAAGTTGTGTAGAAGTCTCCACGAAAATATCACTTCATTATGTCTTTTCATGCATTTATTTATTTTATTTTATTTCTTTACTATAGCAACTCAAGAAAGCTCTAGAAAAATGGAAAAATTTGCAAATAAATTTTGCATGATACACACTAAATTCTAATATGCCATGGTTCATTTTTACAAATTAAAATCATTCAAATTTGTAGTTTACACTAATTTAGTGTAAAAATAAAGCTTATGTTAATATTTAAAATAATTAATTTAGGAAAAATATTTAATTTAACTAAAAATTTATAAGTGGCTAAATAAACACCATTTCCTAGTAATTACATAATTAAAATAGGTATTTTTGAAATTATAATGAAAAACAATCACGGTATAATTTTACGAAAAATACATTTTACTTTACCGAAATTCATAAAATTCACTTAAACAATTTTATTCATTTAATTATTTATTTAATTATTTTTAAAACGTTACAATCTTCCCCCCTTTAAGAAATTCGGTCCCCGAATTTAAATTAAAACTCCCCCTCCAAATACTAAAACATTTAGCAAAATATTCAAATCGTCGGGGCTCCGAAATCATCAATACATAACTAAAATCAACTCCGTCAAGCATAACGCAATCATCGGAGTTATGGCGAGAATAAAATATCAAAACCCAATATGAAAACCATCATAATATACATCAATCTATAACTTATATATAGTGCGCATCATAGTAAAATCGCCTAAACATCATAACAAAGAAGCATACAAAAACCCCTCTTGAAAATCGCCGTGCAATACACGTGTCACGGCATAAGTAGCGGATGTTTATTTTTTGAAAAATAGATATATATATATACATATTATTTAACATACACGTCCCTCCTGGTTACTAAATCAAATAATAATGATTCTGAAAACATACTGCTCAAACTGAAATCAATCCCAATCACATCAATAAAATATCATGTGCGTCTGGTGCGCACTAAAATCGAAACCAAATACAGATACCACGAATACACACAACAACAAAACTAAGTGCAACAGGTGTGCACCAAAAACATCTGTTAAGTGCAACGGGCGTGCACGACTCAATATCAGGTGCATCTAATCTGCACAAAACCCCGATTTAGTGCATCTGGTGTGCACAAAATCGCATCAAGTGCGCCAAGTATGCGCAAGAATCCTAATCAGGTGCACATGGTGCACGAAAACATACATCGAATACCAAAATCGAAATCACAGCACAAAAATGCATGAAAACTAGGTCGAAACATATGTCAAAATCAAGTGTAACCCCTATGCACGAAATCAAATAAAAAATCTTAAAATATATAAAACCAAATCAAGTGTACTGGGTGTGTACTAAACAACATCAATACAACTGATATATAAAACACAAATAGAACGAAATGAAGGTACACACATGAAATACCAATCGTAGAACAAAGTCCTCAAAATACCAAAATCCAATCAACGAAAATATGAAATTCAAATCACTAAATCACAATCGTAAACACTATCGTCAATGTCCGCCTCTTTCCTCTGATGTCGATTGCTTCGAACTCGTCTCTTCGTAGCTGTGCTGACTGTGCTACCCACGGCAATACTCATATCTAGAGTCTCCCACGTAATCGATCCCTTCACCAGATATCCGGACTACGTTAACTTTTCGATCGATCCATCAAAATCCCATAATTCCCCGAGAGCTCAACACTCAAGTACAGCTTTAAAATATCCGGTACATACCCCAGCATCGATGATCCAGCCGTAGAAGGGCAAACCCAAGTCTCACTAATGACACCGCTGAACTGCCGTAAACCCTAAGGTTCAAGGGCGTTCTCGTGGTCATTATGTCGAGTTAGGGTTTCATTCTTCTAGAGGGTCCATCGAAATACCTGCATGTTCTTCCGAATACTTTAAACTTGGGAAAATGGTTTTCTGATAATCGTTCGAACCCTTTAACTTCATCCGGACGGCATGTGAATACCCTTCGTCCGCACGCTAAGCAATGCTTCAATCCTCAAGAATAACCAATACTCTAATGGTTATCGCATTCGAGCCGCAGCTCCCTCTGCCAGTGTGCCCGTGGTAACAGAAACCACCCTCCAACATTGACGAAGATAGATCAAAAGAACGAATGGAATGCGGTGCAAACAATTGTACATCCTAAGGCTCCTTAAGCAGAGTAGCGTATCGTAAGTATGCCGCGGACCATACCCACGGTACGTTACTCTACCTAAATCGCCAACTCCATCAACCAAGGGTCACCTAGACTTATACAAGGTTAAACCTAGCGCTCTGATACCAACTTTGTCACGACCCGAAAGTACGGAACGTGACCGGCACTTAGATTACGAAACGTCTAGAGGCGCAACGTAACCTAAGTAAGCCGAAGCCCAGAAATCTAAACCATAAAAGAAGAAGAAGAAGTAAAAGAAACATGAAGGAAACAAGTTTAAAATCATCAGCAAATTTTCTCAAAAATTTCGGCAGAGTCTCCTCTATAAAAACTGGCCCCCAAACGGGTACAACAAGTATAATATACATAAACAGTAAAAAGCATCCCCAAACGGGAGCTAGTTCAACGCCAACAGGCAGAAACAACCACAACAAGCACAATAATATACAACGCCAAAGGGCGAGGCTCAAAACTCAAAAGAAAACAAAACCACCAGGTCAGAATAATACATGCGCGACTCTAAGGTCGAAATAAAAGACCGGCCCAATAAACTATCAAATAATACAAGTTTGGTTGATGGAGGTTTCTAGATACAAATGAAATAATAAAAATACAACGGCGGTTCAGATACAAATGAACCAACCTACCGTGCAAATCACCCGAAATGAAAATGATGTGCCAGCAACTGCCAAGGGAAACCTATACATCGAACCTGTAATAAAATTTGGCACAACGGGGGTGAGTTGCCAACTCGTGAGTAGAAGACATCTACGAAAAGAAATCGAATGCACGACGCTATCCTAGGTCATAATAATACACTATTATATCCCAATCATCTAGTAATAGCAGGGTAAAACTACGTGTAAATGCAGATACTCCGTGCTCGTGTCAGTGCCTCATATAATACTATACCATATGAATGGATATGCATGCACCATGAATATAAAATAATCAATCCTGAAATCTAGATATATCTGTATAAGAAATCTTTAACTGTTATTATAGTAAAATGTGTATAGGAATCTGAAATCTCAACAATAAAATCCATGGAAATCCATGTCAAGCATCGACACAAACATGTAAATCCCAAGTCTCATAGTCTCAATACCTCGGGCTCCGTCAGTCCGGATCGGCCCATATCATCAAATCTCACGACAACGGTCGGTATCCTCCGGATATCCGCCGTGCCAGACATCACCGGTAGGTAGCCTTCTCCTGCCAGTCTCATCGTCTACAACTCGATCTTCTTGCCCCGGGGTACCATACCGGGCCCACCATGTACCCGAGACGGTTTATCCACTCCTCGAATTGGGTCTCGAAATCCAACAGAAAACATGAAATCTCATGGTGGACGACACATACATCACGAGAAAACCGCATCTTATTTTAAAAAGAGAAGAGGAGAGAGAGAGAGAAAAGTTTTATATATTCTTGCGGTTTTCCCTAAAAATCCAGAAATCTCATAGAAATCCAAATCTTAAAATCATGAGTAAGTATATGATAAGTGTCGGCATATGCCCATGATACTGCATGATAACATGAAAATATGAATGCATGAATGTCTAAGTGATAAATATCATGTCTATACTAACATCAGAAAGTAATCACAATATTATATCGGTCTAGTTGTTAACTGATTCTATCAATAAAAGATAATATGATCTAAAGTGTACGTGACATAGCAATTACCGATGATGATGTGTGTGAGCCGGAAAATGAGTGTGCGTGGAATATGCACATCATCGGTAATGGTGCCGGTGTCCTAACAGGTAAAGTTTATACTGATTATAGCAATATATGTATGAACATGCAACATTATGATTACAGTGAAAAAGTAAAGACGGATGTGTGTTATCCACTCATTTGATATACAAATACCACTACCACTATATGGCTCAAACCTAACCTAGTGTTCATCTAACCCTCCTAAGGAAAACTAAACCTAAGAACTGGTCGATAGAAGTACACCTAACGCCTGAGTCCATATCTCTAATAGTCGGCGATCCTGCCTCAATAGCGCCACGTACATAGTACGACTTCCTCAAAACAAGATTGCGGATCAATCATAATATCTATGCCTCGTACGGTAAAATCCATCGTACGTCATCCCAATATCGGGGTACGGGTCTAGTGTCTCCTAGGTGTCTCATCATTCGTATAATGTCATCATCAACACATCTCATGATCAAGGTGCTAAACTGTAATCGCATACATCAATCATATATCATTGCCATCATAATATGCATCATTAGTTTATCCTCAGAAATATCATGTCATATGTATCATATCGTCCTCAAGTCACACCTCTATGATATCGACATCAGGTTACACCTATATGATGTCATAATCAAGTCATACATATATCATATCGTGATCAGTCACAAGTTACAGTTCGGGTACTATTTTAGAGTCCCATGTACCTCAATATCATCACCACCCATTATAATTTAAGTATACATGTTCATTATCTCATTCTCTAATGATTCGCTAACACTTAATACGACTGTATAGCCAAGAATCACGGCATCAAGCCCAGTTACACTGTTTCATCATATCTCGGATATCATATCACATCAATGTATCCCATATACGTGTTGTATATATATATATATATATATATATACCTCGTCCTATATGTATATATACATGCACGTATACACCATGTCGAGTTTCAGTGTGTGCGTGTGTGTGTTTCTACCTGAAACCTACGAACCTCTTCCAAGGTACTCATCCTCTGATATGGTTTTTCCTAAATAAGTCTAGTCCAGCCTAAGGTCATTACTAGGGTCCTACTCATTAAGAGTCTAGGGTCACATCTGGTTTCCTAATGTCAATAAGTACTATTCCTATTCTACGTTGCGGGGGTGCTAAACGCCATCCACCCGACTTCCCCCCGTAGATATGCATCTACTCACCTGGTCCATGTCTGCCGAAGACGGTGTCGCCATCCTCCTCTTCATCGCCCGCAGTCCGCGTGAGGGGTACCTAAACGGAAACATATAAATAACATCGTAAACTGAATCACATACAAAAGTCAAAACGACGCAAGGAACAAGCATAGGTTAAAACCTATGTCCCGTCCACGCAAAAGCACCAAATATCGCTCGATATCGGCGTACAAACTCCGATGGATCGAGATAACATCAACAAATAACTCGTAGTTTTAAAACACATTAATTATATTATAAAACATGATTAAATCCATCGAAACCCTAAAATCCATCAAACCGTCCAATTTCGTAAAACCCGAAAATGCCAATTTACCGTTTTTCATCAAAACTTGACATTTAAATGAAACCAATGGTCATAAAACTCATTAAATAGCATAACTAGACTATACAAACCATTACTATATTTTTATTACACAAATTTGTATTAATATGAAATTTCTAGTTTGCAACCTTTAACAATTTTCAACATTTTTCAAGCAAAATACCACAATTCCACCACAAAACGTGATTTTGCATGAATTAATGTATTAAACCACAATTCATGATGATAATGATTTAATGAAACCATAAATTATATTTTTAATCTCGTTTATTTAGGAATTTCTAAAATCTAGTTTACAAAATAGCAATTTTTTATCACAATTTATCAATTATCAATAGAAACTAGCAATCAATTTAAGTTTCCATTCCACCAACAAGTTAATACCCTTATTAAGATCAAAATCTAGTGTTACAAATATTAATTGAAATTTTATTTCACCAAAAATTATGTTTTATAGAAACCTAGTTAGCAAAATTACTAATTTAAACAATTTTAAATGAAAAATTTACAATTCAACAACCATGCAAGATTTTCCAATTATAAAAGTGTTAAACTAACTATTATAACCCTAATTATTTAATAAAAATCATAACTTGAATTTACAAACCCTAACTTGAATTTAAAAAATTGAACATAGAATTAATTCATTAAATCTAAACATGCTTAAAAGAAACATCTAATAACAAATAAACAAAAGAAGGAAAATTATACCTCCAAAATATGAAATCCAAACAAGAAAATGAGCCTCCAAAATGCATGCTTCCCATCTCCAAATTCCATATAAAAATGAGCAAGGAATAAAGGGTAGGAAATAAATAGGATTTTGTGGATTTTTAATTGAATTTTAAAAGGATTTTTGATGAATTTTGGAGCAAAATAAAATGAGGAAAATGGGGGCTACCATGGGGGGTGAGGCCGGCCAATTTTGGAGGTGAGGGAGAGAAGGAAGAGAGTGACAAAAGTTGTGTAGAAGTCTCCACCAAAATATCACTTCATTATGTCTTTTCATGCATTCATTTATTTTATTTTATTTCTTTACTATAGCAACTCAAGAAAGCTCTAGAAAAATGGAAAAATTTGCAAATAAATTTTGCATGATACACACTAAATTCTAATATGCCATGGTTCATTTTTACAAATTAAAATCATTCAAATTTGTAGTTTACACTAATTTAGTGTAAAAATAAAGCTTATGTTAATATTTAAAATAATTAATTTAGGAAAAATATTTAATTAAACTAAAAATTTATAAGTGGCTAAATAAACACCATTTACTAGTAATTACATAATTAAAATAGGTATTTTTGAAATTATAATGAAAAACAATCACGGTATAATTTTACGAAAAATACATTTTACTTTACCGAAATTCATAAAATTCACTTAAACAATTTTATTCATTTAATTATTTATTTAATTAATTTTAAAACGTTACAGGTACTAGCTGGACGTAACGGCTACCCGGGTATTGAGCGATCAGAAGATCAGCTAGCAAGCCCGCTCCAACTCCTGTAGAAGCCTGCCGGTAACACTTCTCGTACTGTCCGGTCTCCTCGTCTGATATGTCGCATATCAAGTCTAGGGGTGGTAAATGTCAGACCCTAATAACCGATAAGTCATGCCGATGAGAGACTCATAACGGGTCGAGAAACTACTGGTAACACTTACCAGCAAATCTCTAAATCAGCCCTGGCCAATACCGGGAGAAACGAAACCCCTCCTATCGCTCATTGCCTCCATGTGACTCGGGATTGTACCCAAAAACCACCGTTTTGCACGCCCTCATGGACGTGGTAAGTTAGGGTTCCTAGGCACACCCATGAGGTTCTACACCTTATCAACCATGCCAATTTCAAAAAATTCATGTGCCGAGAAACCCTAAGCTTAGATCGATGACTAGAGGTAAAGGCGAAAACGATATAAGTTAACAACTTAACTAAGAGTGAACGGAAAATACAACCTTTGTAGATCCGGTCCTCCACCTCCATAACTCCGTGACGATGTCCCTTCGCTGCGATCATCGGATCCCGAACTCTGGCGATGGTTTCGTCGGAGAAATGATCGGGCTAGGTCGTCGACTTCGATGCCGAAGATGATCTACGTCGAGGCAACTCAAGATCAAGCTCCAACTTCACCAAGTCATGAAACTTGTGAAGAAAACACCCTATACTACATGGGAAGTGGTAGAGGATGAAGAAATAGGAAGTGAGTTCACTTTAGAATTGGATTTCTCACTCTTTTTCTCAAGGCACCATTGAAGCTAGCAAGCTTTTATGAAGCTTGATGAAGATGAAGATAAAGAAAGAATAATAAGAATTATCTTAAAAAGAAAATCCAAGTCCTTCTTATCATAATGCAACCATGGGTGAGTTTTACAAGAGTAGAGAATAATCTAGGGTTTAGTTGAATGGTTAGGGTTAAGGAAAAACAAAGTGGTCAAAGCTTCATGAAGCTTTAAGGTAAAAAACAAAAGAAGCCACCAATTTGTTTCTTGCCTTAAAATAAATAAATAAAATAAATAATTAAGAAAAGATAACAAAACCCTAACCATTCACTTAAACATGGTTTAAAGTAAACAGACACCCAAGGTTGCATGTATCATCAAACATGATACAATCAAGTGCACAAAAATATATCACATATACAATGTGCACATCAAGTGAGAAAATCCATCTTAAGTGAACCAATATTAGTTAATGCAAAGTAATATATCAAATATATAATTATACATTAAATAATTAAATCAACACTTGATTTAATGATCCGGTCATACTGCATATAACCGACTAATATCAAGCGTATCAATGTATCGAATCAACACTTGATTCGGTAACCCGGCTATATCACATATAACCTGCCGATGATACAAATCGCGAGAATAGAATACAGTATCACATACTGGTATTATTCTCGGTCCCGCACATATCTCATATGCGCTCCTATTTTGTTTCGCTTGAGCCAGGAAACCTCTGTGTAGGACTCTAAAGACTCGTCAATACGCCGGCAGCAGGTAATGATCATATCAAACACCCACAAGACGCAAACGGTCTGCTAAACTAACGGCCACCCGGGTATTGAGCAATCAGAAGATCAACGAGCAAGCCCGCTCACACTCCTGTGAATCCCACCAGTAACACTTACAGTACAGTCCGGTCTCGTCGTCTGATATGTCGCATATCTCAACTAGGGGTGGTAAACGTCAGACCCCAATAGCTCGATAAGTCGTGTCGATATGAAGTCTATAACAGTTCGAGAAACTACTGGTAACACTTACCAGTAAATCTCAGCAACCCTGGCCAGGGATTTCCGGTTATAGCCAATCGAACACAGTGCAACATCAACTCTCTATACCGGGAGAGACGAAACCCCTCCTATCGCTCATTGCCTCCATGTGATTCGGGACTGTACCGAAAACCACCGTTTTGCACGCCCTCTTGGACGTGGTAAGGTGGAAATCAAAGCACTGTGGGAATCACACAAGGCTCTATGACGATCTCGGGTCTACAGACTAATCTGTACCAGTGTCACCAGAGAACTGCCATCTGACGTAATTTATAATACCATCTGGGAGTTCTCGGCGAGTCCGTCCAGTGTACCCAGTCTCCACTGAGCACCCGTATATCATCTCTGATGTCAAACACCAATGGATATGGGATCATCCATCGCCCATCTGTATGGGTCGAGAAGGTATATGCTAGTCTACTCTGGTATATCGATGCCCTGTCTCGATACACCCATGACTAGGGACCTTGAAGGATGTACTTATGGACTACCATGTCCCCATTAGTATGATCCGTATCATAGTCCAGGTAGTCAAGTACACATCCTAAGGGCTTTACCAACATGTAACAGAGAGACAATCAGTGTACACGTTAAGGTAAAGAGCAACCAGATAGCATACTATCATGTCGAGCAAGAAAGGCCTCCCTATATATGTCCAAGCATCCACTACAATATATATCCTATGTATTGTAATGGCCTCTAGGGCATACATATAACTAACAATCTCCCACTTGCACTAGGGCCATCTGATAGCAGTGGTTGTAGTATCTCATACTCAACCATCCCATAAAAGTCTATCTCTGGGAAAAGGCCTTTGTGAGTGGATCCTCCGTATTGACCTCTGAGTCTGTTCTCCTAACCTCGATCACCCTGGAGATCAATCATCTACATGATCAGGTGATACTGCCTTAGATTATGTCTGGATCACTGATGGGATAGGCATTCCTAGGTATATGCCACGACTCCATTGTCTCACAATGGGAGGAACGAAGTTCATCTCATGAACTAATATACACCCAGACAGCCTCTTTGGTAGCATCTTAAGTAGCGATGTATCCATCCTTAATCGTCTAGTATGCCACGGTATCTATCTTGGAACTCTTCCAACATATCGTCCCTTTACTGAGGGTAAAGACAATGCCTGTGACTGACATTCAGTCGTCTTTATCACCCTTGAACCCTTCCAGTGATTCTCCCCAGGATCGATTGATACCATCTCACTACATCTAGTGAGTATCCTAACATCCAATTACATCTATCTCATAGATGAAAACACAGGATTTAGGAGGTATCACTTTGATCCTATATGGAGAATCCTTGTGATAAGCGGAGATTGACCGAGCGTAGCATAGGAAACTCCTTCCTTATCAAGAGTATGTCATCCACATACTCTACGAGGATCACTACCATACTCCCTACTACCTTTTTGTATATATAAGGTTCATCTACCATTTTGATGATGTCAAACTGTTTGACTAACTCATCAAAACAGATGTTCCAACTCCGCGATGCCTGCTTCATCACATAAAACATCTTGCACACGTTTTCGCTGCTCCCACTGTCTACAAAGCCTTCTGACTGTGTTCTTATAGACTTTCTCTTCTAAAACATCATTTAGAAAAGCAGTCATGACACCCAACCGCCAGATATTGTAGTCATGGTATGTAGCCGTGGCAAGTAGGATCTGGATGGACTTAAGCATAGCTCCTTAGAAAAAGTTTCATCATGATCCATACCTAGTCAATGATGCAAATCTTTAACAAGTCTAGTTTTGAAAGTCTCAACTTTTCCATATACACCATGTAATCTTCTCAAGATATTCTTGCTCCTGATGGGGATTTAATCTTTCAGATAAAGCAACCAAAGTCCATACTTTGTTGGTGTATAAGGATTCCATCTCAGATCGCTAAGCATCCATCCATTCTTTTAGAGTCCCACTCCTGATGGCCAGCTTGAAACTAGTTGGGTCATCATCTCATGATGCAATCCTCGCTCCCGCTGTCATAGAGAAACCGCAGTAACTCTCAGGTGGGTGAGGAACCCTACTAGATCGGCGGAGAGGCTGAGGTTCGTTGGAAACAATTGAATCCTTTGGTTCTACCAAATCATCAGCTGCAGTTTGTATAGCTAGAACCTTTCCAGTTCTACATAACAGACCTTGCCTCGAGCTTGTCCGGATTTTGCTTTTAGACATAGCCCGGACAACCCCAAATCTTAACCAACTTAAGATATGGGCTCTTCCTTTATCATATCAAATATGAAGTGGTAGGCAATTGATTTGATTTGAACCCTAATCAATAGGTATGCAGCTTCTCAAGTGCATAACTCTTAGAAGGAAATAGGTAACTCAGTAGTACCCATCATAGAGCACACCTTATCACATAGGGTGCTATTGCTCCGCTCCGATATACCATCGTTCTATGGTGTATACGTAGGAGTAATGCAGAGAGAGAATCTCATTCTCCTTTAGAAAAGTCCAAAAATTCCGTGCTCAAGTATTCTCCTCCTTGATCACATCAAAGGACATAATACTTATACCCATTTTGGTTCTCTACTTCGAACTTATATTCTGTGAATATCTCAAAAGGTTCGGACTTGCGTTTCAACAGGAACATATGTCTGAATCTTGAGAGATTATCAGAGAATGTAATGAAATACAAAGAACCGGTCTTGGCATGTATAGACAGGGGACCTACATACATCAACATGTATCATCCCAAGAGTTCACTAACTCTTTCTCTGTTTCCAGTAAACAGAGCTATGGTCATCGTATCTTTGTGACATGACCGGCAAGTTCACAAGATGTAAATTCAAACTAGTTTAAATATGCATCTAAATGTAACTTCAGCCAGTCGGGTCGCATTGATATGACCTAGTCTATAATGCCTCAAGAAGGATTCGTTCATTTCTGAACTCTTCCTTTTGTGTGTGTTCTGTATACTAAGAACTGTAGTTTGATTTAGAACAACAATGCTTTTAGATAACGTGCCTGAACCGATCAACTTTTGATATAGGAAATGTTCAAAACATTATCCAACAATACAAAATTTTATCATTTCTTTAATAATAAAGAGACTGATATGATTTTGTATATCAGGTTCGGTATCTAATAACATTCGTTCAGAATCAATGTATTTAGAATACAGGGTGACAGTGACCAACAGACTTGGCTGCAACACTTGCACCGTTTTCTGTCTCATGAAACTTATCACCCATTCTCAGTTCTCTACCTTTCTGTAGCCCATGTAACAGATTACATATACGGGATCCTGATCCGGTATCACATACTCAGGACGTAAAGGATACTGAGAAACAGTTCTGTATAATGAACACACCCGAAGATGATGGATCAACATGCACTTTCTTCGTTTGGGCGGCACGGGAAATCTGGTGTTCCCCAATTTCCTGCTCTGTCTTATAACAATTATAAGTTGGAGCGGGACCAACGTTCCCCAGCTCAGTATAACAAGCAGGTTCGGTCAATATTCCGTATTATTATCTTGATTAAGGCGTGATATGGTCGCTACCTAGAGAGACAGAGAAGAAAACACTTAGCGTGCGCTCTTGCAAGAATAGATTGGTTATCATTTTATCTAATCAGGATGGCTCCCACTGTTTTTATCAAATCTTCCTTCAAACCCTAAAAGGAAAGACTAGCCGGGATTAATTACACACTACAAGTTCGCCAATCTTTCAGCAAGGCCAGTGTCAGTACTTTGAGGGAGGTCCCCCGTGCTTTCGCACGAACCTAACTACAGTAAACCTCGTTTTCCCAGAGGCGTAACCCCGTTGACACCTTTCTAGACACCTACTTGATCGGCTAATTGTAATGTGTAAAACTCACCCAGGAGTAACTCTTACTCGCAGGGGGTATCGGGATCCAACTATCTCATAGAAGGTATGCAATCTCATTGCAAATTTCAACACTTGAAATTCCCGATAATTTTGCCCCTAGCGTCCTATGACCTTGACGGAGGCAAAACTACCCATAGTCCGCTAGTCAAGTTCAACCCGTCATTTCCTGATTGAATTAAACCCATCCGCACGACCCTTGACGGAGGCCAAACAACGCCGTACGAATACCCTAATCCAATCGCATCATATGCTATCAGATAAGCACTAGTTAGCTACCGTACACCACGCCTTGACGGAGGCTAAACTACCGCAGCACGAATACTAACTAGTATTTATCTGAAATGACGTAGGGCTACGACAGGTTTTTTTTCTGAAAACCTATTGCTTAATGAACTTGATATCGTTGTAGAATCAAATGATTTTGAAATGGAGTGTTTTTGAGGTTTTTCTAGTTTTGCTAAAGGGGTCACTCCCGGTGAAGGGATCGTCGGCCCTTTCCTCGTCGAATGAGGTGCGGGATATATCATATATATCACTGTGCAAAGCAAAAACTATAGAAGCAATCAAAAGACAAACTGAGTGTGTAGCATCTGCCAGTTATTGCTAAAGGGGTCACTCCCGGTGAAGGGATCGTCGGCACTTTCCTTATCGAATAAGGTGCAGATATATCATATATACCGCTGTGCAAAGCAAGAACTGTAGCTACCTGTTTTATTTTTTGAAATTCGATTCCACAACATCTTTAGGTTTCTTTTACTTTCATTAATCTAATTAATGACTGTCCCATCATTTAAGTACCTAAACATCACAGATAAATACGACGTACACTTATGCCATCCGCATTCGCCTCGATGTCCCCTCGTGCACCGTTAGGTTAGGTAACTAATGACTGAGCGGGGCAGGGCTAGCACGAGTGCAAAACATAAGTAACGTCTATATAATATATCATATATACTATATACAGTATCTATCACAACATATCAAATGATCACATCACAGATATCGCAGCAGAAGAATCATATGAAACATTGGATATACTAGGACGTCCGTGTTTTCAATACGAGCCAGTATAAAACACGGATTCCACGGTCGCGATGAATAGCCAAACCCACACCCCTAGACCCCTACGAGAGCGGCAAGCAACCCTACCAATTCTAGAGTTAGGAGACCCGGACTCGACTCCTCGAGTTGGTCTCCCACTGGACTCCAGAACCCGGTTACTTGTGCCCTCCTCCTTGGGTCTATCCTAGTGCGAAAAAGTAAATAATATACAAATGGTGACATCATCTGCAACCTGGAAGTGCCCCAAATAAAAGAATATTACATACAAGTTTTTACATGAATGAAAATGAAAAACACTCATCTCACATAAAAAAAACCCGCTATTCAAACACGACGATCCAATATAACATATCCAGCAACACATAACTTCACATGTCATCAACGTAAGTAAATATGCCCATCCCAATTGTCGTTGACATATAGGAACGAAACCGGCGATATCACATATTACACTTACGGTCACAGAAAAGAAAGTGTAAAACTACAACAGTTGGAATCCGCAACCTCCATAGACATCTCATGCCTAATCAAATGAATTACTTAGACATCGCATGACTAACAATTATAAACCCTGCATTTTAGTCTCATTATCGAAAACTCTTTTCAATATCTAGTCAGGCAATTCAACAAGATTCCCGGCAGCCTGACCGAATGCTCGTCGTAAACTTTAGTAGACGGCCGCACCCCCGATGCCGTCGACGAAGTGCACTAAGGCGGAACACCGCTGCCGCGAGCACCCGAACGGATGCTTTCGGCGATGGGGTTCTCCTACAGTCACTTGGTCGGGGCTATGGGGTGTAGCTGTCTATTAAGTTTACCCGGCGAGTATCCGCGTAAGCTACGTGATTACGACGGACTTTTGATCGCATCAAAATTCCGTGGCAACCGATCAAGTGAGACTAAAGTGCTATGTTTATAACATTCATTCAGTTATCTCATAACTACTTGTGGATTCCAAATATTGTATCACATTCCAGATAAATAGAAAATGTTAAACTTTCCGATCGAACAATCAAACACCCAATGTTTCCCGAAACAGCTCAATACTTGAAATAAGTTCAAAAACATCCACTTCATGCCTCAGTACCAACGGTCCAGCCGTAGAAGGGTCAAGCCAACGCCTCACATGTGGCACGCCGTGCTGCCCCAAACCCTAAGGTTCAAAGGGCAGTTCAAGACGGTCACATAATCGAGTTAAGGTTTGTTGTCTTCTAGAGGGTCCATCGTGTTACTTGCACTACATAGAACATTCTTAAACTACGGAAAAATTCAACACTTGGAAATTTTCCGGCAGGGGAAAAAGTGGGTATTTATATCCGTTCGAACTTTTTAACAGTTTCTAAAATATCCGGAAAACACATAGACAAAATTTTGACAATCCGATCGAATCTACGAACTCCCAATACAACCCAGAAAACTCAACACTTGAGTAAAATTTAAAAATTCCCAGAAAATACAGCACTAACAGATAGGAATTAATGCGCAAAGAAAATGTCAAGATGCTCCTAAATGGCCGCGGAACCGCCGCCAATGCCAGGGTGGGGCCGCGGTTCCGCGGCGCTTTAGTCGAGTTGGGTGCACGTGCTTCACAGTAACTCCTAGAAATCCCTGCTGAATTTTTTGGCTATTTTTAATTTGGAAAAATCCACATTTTCAGAAAATGTACAGAGAGTGGTCTGCGTTAGGGTTTCGTGACTCGATCGGATTTCTAACATCATCTACACTTCGCCTAAAGCTCTAGCTAGGCTCTGATAACTGTAGGGTTCCTAGGCACACCCATGAGGTTCTACAACTGATCAACCATACCAATTTCAAAAAATTCATGTGCCAAGATACCCTAAACTTAGATCGATGACTAGAGGTAAAGGCGAAAACGATATAAGTTAACAACTTAAGTAAGAGTGAACGGAAAATACAACCTTTGTAGATCCGGTCCTCCACCTCCATAGCTCCGTGACGATGTCCCTTCGCTGCGATCATCGGATCCCGAACTCTGGCGATGGTTTCGTCGGAGAAATGATCGGGTTAGGTCGTCGACTTCGATGCCGAAGATGATCTACGTCGAGGCAACTCAAGATCAAGCTCCAACTTCACCAAGTCATGAAACTTGTGAAGAAAACACCCTAAACTACATGGCAAGTGGTAGAGGATGAAGAAATAGGAAGTGGGTTCACTTTAGAATTGGATTTCTCACTCTTTTTCTTAAGGCACCATTGAAGCTAGCAAGCTTTTATGAAGCTTGATGAAGATGAAGATAAAGAAAGAATAATAAGAATTATCTTAAAAAGAAAATCCAAGTCCTTCTTATCATAATGCAACCATGGGTGAGTTTTACAAGTGTAGAGAATAAACTAGGGTTTAGTTGAATGGTTAGGGTTAAGGAAAAACAAAGTGGTCAAAGCTTCATGAAGCTTCAAGGTAAAAAACAAAAGAAGCCACCAATTTGTTTCTTGACGTAAAATAAATAAATAAAATAAATAATTAAGAAAAGATAACAAAACCCTAACCATTCACTTAAACATGGTTTAAAGTAAACATACACCCAAGCCTGCATGTATCATCAAACATGATACAATCAAGCGCACAAAAATATATCACATATACAATGTGCACATCAAGTGAGAAAATCCATCTTAAGTGAATCAATATTAGTTAATGCAAAGTAATATATCAAATATATAATTATACATTAAATCATTAAATCAACACTTGATTTAATGATCCGGTCATACTGCATATAACCGACTAATATCAAGCGTATCAATGTATCGAATCAACACTTGATTCGGTAACCAGGCTATATCACATATAACCTGCCGATGATACAAATCGCGAGAATAGAATACAGTATCACATACTGGTATTATTCTCGGTCCCGCACATATCTCATATGCGCTCCTATTTCGTTTCGCTTGAGCCAGGAAACCTCTGTGTAGGACTCTAAAACCTCGTCAATACGCCGACAGCAGGTGATGATCATATCAAACACCCACAAGCCGCAAGCGGTCTGCTAAACGTAACGGCCACCCGGGTATTGAGCGATCAGAAGATCAACGAGCAAGCCCGCTCACACTCCTGTGAATCCAACCAGTAACACTTACTGTACAGTCCGGTCTCGTCGTCTGATATGTCGCATATCTCGCCTAGGGGTGGTAAACGTCAGATCCCAATAGCTCGATAAGTCATGTCGATATGAGGTCTATAACAGTTTGAGAAACTACTGGTAACACTTACCATTAAATCTCAGCAACCCTGGCCAGGGATTTCCAGTTATAGCCAATCGAACACAGTGCAACATCAACTCCCTATACTGGGAGAGACGAATCACCTCCTATCGCTCATTGCCTCCATGTGATTCGGGACTGTACCCGAAAACCACCGTTTTGCACGCCCTCTTGGACGTGGTAAGGTGAAAATCAAAGCACAGTGGGAATCACACAAGGCTCTATGATGATCTCGGGTCTACAGACTAATCTGTACCAGTGTCACCAGAGAACTGCCATCTGACGTAAGGTATAATACCATCTGGGATTTCTCGGCGAATCCGTCCAGTGTACCCAGTATCCACTGAGCACCCGTATATCATCTCTGATGTCAAACACCAATGGATATGGGATCATCCATCGCCCATCTGTATGGGTCGAGAAGGTATACGTTAGTCTACTCTGGTATATCGATGCCCTGTCTCGATACACCCACGACTAGGGACCTTGAAGGATATACTTATAGACTACCATGTCCCCACTAGTGTGATCCGCATCATAGTCCAGGTAGTCAAGTACACATCTTAAGGGCTTTACCAACATGTAACAGAGAGACAATCAGTGTACACGTTAAGGTAAAGGGCAACCAGATAGCATACTATCATGTCGAGCAAGAAAGTTCTCCCTATATATGTCCAAGCATCCAATACAATATACATCCTATGTATAGTAATAGCCTCTAGGGCATACATATAACTAACAGTAAGGTGGAATATCAAAGCACAGTGGGTATCACACAAGACTCTATAACGATCTCGAGTCTACAGACTAACCTGCACAAGTGTCACCAGTGAACTGCCATCTAACGTAAGGTATAATACCATCCGGGAGTTCTCGGCGAGTCCGTCCAGTGTACCCAGTCTCCACTGAGCACCCGTATACCATCTCTGATGTCAAACACCAATGGATATGGGATCACCCATCGCCCATCTCATGGGTCGAGAAGCATATACGCTAGTCTACACTGGTATATCGATGCCCCGTCTCGATACACCCACGACTAGAGACCTTGAAGGATGTACTTATGGACTACCATGTCCCCACTAGTATGATCCGCATCATAGTCCAGGTAGTCAAGTACACATCCTAAGGGCTTTACCAACATGTAACGATAAGACAGTATAAAGAGACAAGTATACATGTTAAAGTAAAGAGAAACCAGATAGCATACTATCATATCGAGCAAGAAAGTCCTCTCTATATATGTCCAAGCATCCAATATAATATACATCAACTGTACAATACTGGCCTCTAGGGCGTACATACAACTAACAATCTCCTACTTGCACTAGGGCCAGCTGCTGTAGTATCGCATACCGAGCATCCCGAAGAGTCTCTCAAACTGTATCTGGGGAATGGCCTTCGTGAGTGGATCCGTTGTGTTGTTCTTCATGTCAACCCTCCTGACCTCGATCTTCCGGCGATCAACTATCCTCCGGATCAGGTGATACCGCCTTAGAATATGCCTGGATCGCTGATGGGACCTGGGTTCCTTGCACAAAGCCACCGCTCCATTGTTATCGCAATACAAAGGTTGTTAGTTGTATGTATGCCCTAGAGGCCAGTATTGTACAGAAGATGTATATTATATTGGATGCTTGGACATATATAGAGATGACTTTCTTGCTCGATATGATAGTATGCTATCTGGTTGCTCTTTATCGTAACATGTACACTTGTCTCTTTAAACTGTCTTATAGTTACATGTTGGTAAAGCCCTTAGGATGTGTACTTGACTACCTGGACTATGATGTAGAACATACTAGTGGGGACATGGTAGTCCATAGGTACATCCTTCAAGGTCCCTAGTCGTGGGTGTATCGAGACGGGGCATCGATATACCAGTGTAGACTAGCGTATACGCTTCTCGACCCATGAGATGGGCCATGGATGATCCCATATCCATTGGTGTTTGACATCAGAGATGGTATACGGGTGCTCAGTAGAGACTGGATACACTGGACGGACTCGCCGAGAACTCCCAGATGGTATTATACCTCACGTCAGATGGCAGTTCTCAGGTGACACTTGTACAGGTTAGTCTGTAGACCCGAGATCGTCATAGAGTCTTGTGTGATTCCCACTGTGCTTTGATCTCCACCTTACCACGTCCATGAGGGCGTGCAAAATGGTGGTCTTTGGGTACAGTCCCGAGTCATATGGAGGCAATGAGCGATAGGAGGGGTTTCGTCTCTCCCGGTATTGGGGGTTGATGTTGCGTAGTGCTCGATTGGCCGTAACAGGGAAGTCCCTGGCCAGGGCTGATCAGAGATCTGCTGGTAAGTGTTACCAGAAGTTTCTCGACCCGTTATGAGCCTCATATCGGCACGACTTATCGGTTATTGGGGTCTGACGTTTACCACCCCTAGACTTGATATGCGACATATCAGACGAACAGACCGGACTGTACGGTAAGTGTTACTGGTTGGATTCACAGGAGTGTGAGCGGGCTAGCTTGTCGATCTTCTGATCGCTCAATACCTGGGTGGCCGTTACGTTTAGCAGACCGCTTGCGGCTTGTGGGTGTTTGATATGATCATCATCTGCTGCCGGCGTATTGACGAGTCTTTAGGGTCCTACACAGAGGTTTCCTGGCTCAAGCGAAACGAAATAGGAGCGCATATGAGATATGTGCGGGACCGAGAATAATGCGTGTATGTGATACCGTATTTCATTCTCGCGATTAATGTTTCGATTGGTTGTATGCGATATAACCTAGTTATCGAATCGAAGATTGATTCGATAAATCGATACATTGGATACTAGTCGGTTATGTGCGACATGACCGGATCATTGAATCAAGTGTTTATTTAATGATTTAATGTATAATTATATATTTGATATATTACTTTGCATTAACTAGTATTGGTTCACTTTAAAAGGATTTTCTCACTTGATGTTCACAAGTTGTATATGTGATATACTTTTGTGCACATGATTGTATCATGTTTGATGATGCATGTATTTTGGTTTTGTGTTAAGACTTATACCATGGTTGTGATAATGGTGAGGGTTTTGATTTATTTACTTATTTATTTATCCATTCTTTTTGAGAAATAGATAAAAGAAAACGAAATGGTTTCTTTTTGTCATGAAGCTTGTTGAAGCTTCATGAAGCTTTGACCAAGTGACCATTTTGTTTTCATGCTTAACCCTAACCATTCCCACTAACCATGGTCTATTCTCTACACCTAACCAAGGTTAGGATATGATAAGTATTCATTTTCTTTTCTATTTTAAACACACTTATCATATTCTATCTTCTTCTTCTTCATCATCTTCATGAAGAAAACCTTGCCTCCATCAATGGCACCTTGAGAAAAAGAGTGAGAAATCCAATTCTAAAGTGAACCCACCTCCTATTTCTTCACCCTCTACCTCTTGCCAAGTAGTATAGCGTGTTTTCTTCACAAGTTTCACAACTTGGTGAAGTTGGAGCTTGATCTTGTGTAACCTCGACGTAGATCATCTTCGGCATCGTAGCCGACGACTTGTTCGCTCATTTCTCCGATGAAGCCAATGCTAGAGTCCGAGATCCGACTAGGACAGCGAGAGGACATCTACGTGGAGCTAAGGAAGTGGAGAGCCGGATCTACAAAGGTTGTAGCTTCTCACTTTTAGTTAAGATGTTAACTAGCTTTTCTTTTCACCTAAAATTCTAGTTAACGATCCGTATTAGAGTTTCTCGGCACTCATAAAATTTAAAATTGGCATGGTTGATGCCTTGTGAGACCTCTTGAGAGTGACTAGGAACCCTACAGTGGTATCAGAGCCTAGCTAGAGCCTTAGGCGAAGTCTAGACGACGTTTGAAATCCGAACGAACATCGAAACCCATTTCCAAAATGCTCTCTGGAAATTTTCTGAAAATTTGGATTTTTGTCGATTAAAAATATGCAGAAAAATAAGCAGGGTCTTATTTGAATTACTATGAAAAACGAGGGTCTAAATCGATAAATCCACCGCGGAACCGCGGCACACGCTTGCCATGTGCGGCGGTTCCGCGGCCGTTCTGTCCCCTTGTCCAATGATTTTTGCACAGTAATTCATATAATTGAATGCTATATTTTCTGGGTATTTTTATTGTGGCTCTACAGATGAGTATTCTGGGGTTGTATTGGGAATCAAAGATTCGATCGTATTATCAAATTTTGGCTGTGTGTTTTTCCGGATAATTTAAGAATATGTTAAAAAGTTCGACCGCATATAAATACCCAACTTTTTCCCTGCCGGAAAATTTCCAAGTGTTGGATTTTTCTGTGGTTTAAAGACGTTCTGAGTAGTGCAAGTAACGCGATGGTCCCTCTAAAAGACAACAAACCTTAACTCGATTATGTGACCGTCTTGAACTGCCCTTTGAACTTTCGGGTTTGGGGCAGTACGGCGTGCCACATGTGAGGCGTTGGCTTGACCCTTCTACGGCTGGACCGTTGGTACTGAGGCATGAAGTGAATGTCTTTGAACTTATTTCATGTGTTGAACGGTTTCGGGAAAACTTGGGTGTTCGAATGTTCGATCGGAAAGTTTAATATTTTCTATTTGTCCGTAATGGGATACAATAATTGGAATTCACAAACAGTTATGAGATAACTGGAAGAATGTTATAAATCTAGCGGTTTAGTCTCACTTGATATTGAAAAGAGTTTTCGATAATGGGTCTAAAATGCGGGGTTTATAATTATTAGGCATGTGATGTCTAAGTATTTCATTTGATTAGGCATGCGATGTCTAAAGAGGTTGCGGATTCCAACTGTTGTAGTTTTACACTTTCTTTTCTGTGACCGTAAGTGTAATATGTGATATCGCCGGTTTCGTTGCTATATGTCAACGACAATTGGGATGCGCATATTTACTTACGTTGATGACATGCGTTGTTTTGTGTTGCTGGATATGTTATATTGGATTGTCGTGTTTGAATAGCCAGGGGTTTTTATGTGAGATGAGTGTTTTTCATTTTCTTTCATGTAAAAACTTGTATGCAATATTCTTTTATTTAGGGCACTTCCAGGTTGCGGAAGTTGTCACCTTTTGTATATTATTTACTTTTCCGCATTAGGATAGATCCAAGGAGGGGAGCACAAGTAACCGGGTTCTAGGGTCCAGTGGGAGACCATCTCGAGGAGTCGAGTCCGGGTCTCCTAACCCTAGAATTGGTAGGGTTGCTTGCCACTCTCGTAGGGGTCTAGGGGTGTGGGATTGGCTATTCATCACGACCGTGGAATCCGTGTTTTATACTGGCTCGTATTGAAAACACGGACGTCCTAGTATATCCAATGTTTCATATGTTTCTTCTGCTGCGATATCTGTGATGTGATCATGTGATGTTCTGTGATAGATACTTTATATAGTATATATGATATATTATATAGACGTTACTTATGTTTTGCACCCGCACTAGCCCTGCCCTGCTCTGTCGTTAGTTACGTAACCTAACGGTGCACGAGGGGACTTCGAGGCGAATGCGGATGTCATAAGTGTACGTCGTATTTATCTGTGATGTTTAGGTATTTAAATGATGGGACTTCATTAATGTGATTAATGAAATAAAAGAATTTGGAGAACTGGATTGCTTTTGGAGAATCGAATTTGGTAGCTACAGTTCTTGCTTTGCATAGCGGTATATATGATATACCCTGCACCTTATTCGATGAGGAAAGGACCGAGATCCCTTCACCGGGAGTGACTCCTTTAGCAATAACTGACAGACGCTACACACTCGGTTTGCTTTTGATTGCTTTT
This sequence comes from Agapanthus africanus, assembly GCA_030015575.1. Lineage (NCBI taxonomy): Eukaryota > Viridiplantae > Streptophyta > Magnoliopsida > Asparagales > Amaryllidaceae > Agapanthus > Agapanthus africanus. The sequence continues at coordinate 285,109,374 of CM057344.1, forward strand.
GGAGTTCTTCTTTGCACAGTGATATATATGATATATCCCGCAGCTCATTCGACGAGGAAAGGGCCGACGATCCCTTCACCGGGAGTGACCCCTTTAGCAAAACTAGAAAAGCCTCAAAATCACTCCATTTCAAGACTTCATTTTGATTCTACAACGATATCAAGTTCATTACGCTCATGGTTTTCAGAAAAACCTGCGTAGCCCTCCGTCATTTCAGATAAGTACTACTTAGTATTCATGCTGCGGTAGTTTGGCCTCCGTCAAGGCGTAGTGTACGGTAGCTAACTAGTGCTTATCTGCCAGTATATGATGCGATTGGATTAGGGTATTCGTACGTCGTAGTTTGGCCTCCGTCAAGGGTCGTACGGGTGGGTTTAATTCGATCAAGAAATGACGGGTTGAACTTGACTAGCGCCCTGTGGGTAGTTTGGCCTCCGTCAAGGTCACAGGACGCTAGGGGCAAAAGTATTATCGGGAATTTCAAGTGTTGAAATTTGCAATGAGATTGCATACCTTCTATGAGATAGTTGGATCCCTATACCCACTGCGAGTAAGAGTTACTCCTGGGAGAGTCTTACACATTGCAATTAGCTGAATGAGTAGGTGTCTAGAAAGGTGTCAACGGGGTTACGCCTCTGGGAAAACGAGGTTTACATTAATTAGGTTCGTGCGAAAGCACGGGGGACCTCCCTCAAAGTACCGACACTGGCCTGGCTGAAAGATTGGCGAACTTGTAGTGTGTAATTAATCCCGGCTAGTCTTTCCTTTTAGGGTTTGAAGGAAGATTTGATAAAAACCAGTGGGAGCCATCCTGATTAGATAAGATAATAATCAATCTGATCTTGCAAGAGCATACGCTAAAGTATTTTCTTCTCTCTCTCTCCAGGTAGCGACCATGTCATGCCCTAATAAAGATAATAATATGGATGTATTGACCGAACCCGCATGTTATACTGTGCAGGGGAACGTTGAACCCGTTCTATCTTATAAGTGTTATAAGAATGAACAGGAAACAGGAGAATATCTGGATTCTCACACCGCCCAAACGGAGAACATGCATGTTGATGCATCATCTTCGGGTGTGTTTGTCATTGAGAACTGTTTCTCAGTTCACCCTACGTCCTGGGTATTAGATACCGGATCAGGATCCCACATATGTAAGATGTTACATGGGCTGCGGAAAGGTAGAGAACTGGGAAAAGGTGATCATTCCGTTCAAGTTGGGAATGGGGCAAATGTTGCAGCCAAAGCAGTTGGCGAATATCACCTAGTATTACCAAGCGGTGATACACTGATTCTAAATGAATGCTATTATATACCGAACATGATGTGTAACATTATATCAGTTTCTTTATTAAGTAAAGAAGGATATAATTTTGTAGTAAAGGATAATGTTATGAACATAATCCTAGATCAAAAGTTGATTGCATCAGGCTCAATGTATAATGGCATATTCATTCTCAATCAAAATACAGTCCTCAATTTACAAAATACACACAAGAGGAAGAGTTCTGAACTGAACGAATCTTTCTTGTGGCATTGTAGACTGGGTCACATTAATGCGACACGACTAGCGAAGTTGCATAAAGATGGATATTTAAATTCGTTTGAATTTTCATCTTATGACACTTGCCAGTCATGTCTCAAAGGCAAGATGACCAAAACTCCGTTTACTGGACACGGAGAAAGAGTTACCGAACTCTTGGAACTAATACATAGTGATGTATGTGGTCCCATGTCTACACATGCCAGGGATGGTTCTTCGTACTTCATTACATTCACTGACGATCTCTTCAGATTCGGATATGTGTTCCTGATGAAACACAAGTCTGAAGCTTTTGAGAAATTCAGAGAATATAAGCAAGAAGTAGAGAACCAAACGAGCAAAAGTATTAAGATCCTTCGATCTGATCGAGGAGGAGAATACTTGAGCAATGAGTTCCAAGATTATCTAAAAGAGAATGGGATTCTCTCTCAGCTTACTCCACCATATACACCACAGCACAACGGTGTATCGGAACGATGGAATCGCACCCTATTAGATATGGTGCGTTCAATGATGAGTACAGCTGAGTTACCTATTTCCTTCTGTGGGTATGCGCTTGAGACAGCCATACACCTATTGAATATGGTTCCTACCAAATCAGTGCCTACCACTCCATATGAGATATGGAAAGGGAAGAGACCATCTCTTAAGTATGTTAAGATATGGGGTTGTCCAGCCTATGTCAAAAGACAAAATCCGGACAAAGTCGAGGCAAGATCAGTCTTATGTAAGTTTGTAGGATATCCCAAAAATTCACAAGGGTATATCTTCTACCACCCCGAGGAACAAAAGGTGTTTGTTTCTCGACATGCCACTTTCTTAGAAAAAGGTTTTGTTATGAAACTGATTAGTGGCATTGAGGTAGAACTGGAAGAGGTTCCAGCAACACAAACTATAACAGAGGACTTGGTAGAACCAGAGGATTCAGTAGTACCCGACGAACCCCAGCCTCTCCGCCGATCTAGTAGGGTTTCTCGTCCACCTGAGAGATACTACGGTTTTCTCATTGATGGTGGAAGCGAGGATTGCATCATGGAGGATGATGACCCAACTAGCTTCGAGCAGGCCATCACGAGTAGGGACTCAGTGAAATGGCTGGATGCTATACGGTCCGAGATGGAATCCATGTATACCAACAAAGTATGGACTTTGGATGTTGCTCCTGAAGGGGTAAAACCCATCGGGAGCAAGTGGATCTTCAAGAAAAAACTTGGTGTAGATGGGAAAGTGGAAACTTTCAAAGCTAGACTTGTTGCAAAGGGTTTTCGTCAAAGACCAGGTGTGGACTATGACGAAACCTTTTCTCCAGTGGCTATGCTTAAATCCATCCGGATCATACTTGCCATCGCTGCATATCATGATTACGAAATCTGGCAAATGGATGTTAAGACCGCCTTTCTAAATGGTGACTTAGAAGAGACCGTGTAACATGACTCAGCAAGAGGGCTTCGTAGACAGTGGGAGCAGCGGGAAGGTGTGCAAGCTGCTCAAATCCATTTATGGATTAAAGCAAGCATCGCGGAGTTGGAACATCTGCTTTGACGTCGTTATCAAAGAGTTTGATTTCGTCAAGAACCCAGATGAACCTTGTATCTACAAGAAAGTAGTAGAGAGTAAGGTTGTCTTCCTCGTATTGTACGTGGACGACATACTCTTGATAGGAAATGATATTCCTATGCTGCAATCAGCCAAGCTCTTCTTATCACAGAGATTCTCGATGAAAGATCTTAGTGATGCCTCCTGCATATTGGGAATTAGGATCTATAGAGATAGATCCAAACGGATATTGGGATTGTCCCAATCCAGGTACATTGACACCATACTAAAGAGGTTTAGTATGGAAGAATCCAAGCGTGGGAACTTGCCCACGATCTCTGGAGTCACTCTCTCCAAAGAGATGTCTCCCAAGACTGATTTGGAGAGAGCTCGCATGTAAGGGATACCCTATGCTTCGGCTGTAGGCTCTATCATGTACGCGATGCTATGTACCAGACCCGATGTAGCATACTCACTAAGTGTAGTGAGCAGGTATCAAGCTGATCCTGGAGAGAGTCACTGGATAGCTGTGAAGAGCATTCTCAAGTACTTACGAAGGACTAAAGAGATGCTCTTGGTGTATGGTAATGGAGAACTCCAAGTGGAGTCCTTTACCGATTCGAGCTTCCAGAGTGATAAGGACGACTCTAAGTCGCAGTTGGGATTTGTCTTTACCCTGTACGGAGGGGCGGTTAGCTGGAAGAGTTCCAAGCAGGAAACCATGGCAGACTCGACGATGGAGGCTGAATACATCGCTGCCAACGATGCTGCTAAAGAGGCTGTCTGGATCAAGAAGTTCATTACTGAACTTGGAGTGGTTCCATCCATTGAGCATCCAATACCTTTGTATTGCGATAACAATGGAGCGGTGGCTTTGGCCAAGGAACCTAGGTCCCATCAGCGATCCAGGCATATTCTGAGGCGGTATCACCTGATCCGGGAGATAGTTGATCGCCGGGAGATCGAGGTCAGGAGGGTTGACACGAAGAATAACACGGTGGATCCACTCACGAAGGCCATTCCCCAGATACAGTTTGAGAGACTCTTCGGGATGCTCGGTATGCGATACTACAGCAGCTGGCCCTAGTGCAAGTGGGAGATTGTTAGTTGTATGTATGCCCTAGAGGCCAGTATTGTACAGATGATGTATATTATATTGGATGCTTGGACATATATAGAGATGACTTTCTTGCTCGATATGATAGTATGCTATCTGGTTGCTCTTTATCTTAATATGTACACTTGTCTCTTTAAACTGTCTTATACTTACATGTTGGTAAAGCCCTTAGGATGTGTACTTGACTACCTGGACTATGATGTAGATCATACTAGTGGGGACATGGTAATCCATAGGTACATCCTTCAAGGTCCCTAGTCATGGGTGTATCGAGACGGGGCATCGATATACCAGTGTAGACTAGCGTATACGCTTCTCGACCCATGAGATGGGCGATGGATGATCCCATATCCATTGGTGTTTGACATCAGAGATGGTATACGGGTGCTCAGTGGAGACTGGGTACACTGGACGGACTCGCCGAGAACTCCCAGATGGTATTATACCTCACGTCAGATGGCAGTTCTCAGGTGACACTTGTACAGGTTAGTCTGTAGACCCGAGATCGTCATAGAGTCTTGTATGATTCCCACTGTGCTTTGATCTCCACCTTACCATGTCCATGAGGGCATGCAAAACGGTGGTCTTTGGGTACAGTCCCGAGTCATATGGAGGCAATAAGCTATAGGAGGGGTTTCGTCTCTCCCGGTATTGGGGGTTGATGTTGCGCAGTGCTCGATTGGCCGTAACAAGGAAGTCCCTGGCCAGGGCTGATAAGAGATCTACTGGTAAGTGTTACCAGTAATTTCTCGACCCGTTATAAGCCTCATATCGGCACGACTTATCGGTTATTGGGGTCTGACGTTTACCACCCCTAGACTTGATATGCGACATATCAGACGAACAGAAGTGACTGTACGGTAAGTGTTACTGGTTGGATTCACAGGAGTGTGAGCGGGCTAGCTCGTCGATCATCTGATCGCTCAATACCCGAGTGGCCGTTACGTTTAGCAGACCGCTTGCGGCTTGTGGGTTCTTGATATGATCATCATCTGCTGCCGGCGTATTGACGAGTCTTTAGGGTCCTACACAGAGGTTTCCTGGCTCAAGCGAAACGAAATAGGAGCTCATATGAGATATGTACGGGACCGAGAATAATGCGTGTATGTGATACCGTATTTCATTCTCGCGATTAATGTTTCGATTGGTTGTATGCGATATAACCTAGTTATCGAATCGAAGATTGATTCGATAAATCGATATATTGGATACTAGTCGGTTATGTGCGATATGACCGGATCGTTGAATCAAGTGTTGATTTAATGATTTAATGTATAATTATATATTTGATATATTACTTTGCATTAACTAGTATTGGTTCACTTTAAAAGGATTTTCTCACTTGATGTTCACAAGTTGTATATGTGATATACTTTTGTGCACATGATTGTATCATGTTTGATGATGCATGTATTTTGGTTTTGTGTTAAGACTTATACCATGGTTATGATAATGGTTAGGGTTTTGATTTATTCACTTATTTATTTATCCATTCTTTTTGAGAAATAGATAAAAGAAAACAAAATGGTTTCTTTTTGTCATGAAGCTTGTTGAAGCTTCATGAAGCTTTGACCAAGTGACCATTTTGTCTTCATGCTTAACCCTAACCATTCCCACTAACCATGGTCTATTCTCTACACCTAACCAAGGTTAGGATATGATAAGTATTCATTTTCTTTTCTATTTTAAACACACTTATCATATTCTATCTTCTTCTTCTTCCTCATCTTCATGAAGAAAACCTTGCCTCCATCAATGGCACCTTGAGAAAAAGAGTGAGAAATCCAATTCTAAAGTGAACCCACCTCCTATTTCTTCACCCTCTACCTCTTGCCAAGTAGTATAGGGTGTTTTCTTCACAAGTTTCACAACTTGGTGAAGTTGGAGCTTGATCTTGTGTAACCTCGACGTAGATCATCTTCGGCATCGTAGCCGACGACTTGTCCGCTCATTTCTCCGATGAAGCCGATGCTAGAATCCGAGATCCGACTAGGACAGCGAGAGGACGTCTACGTGGAGCTAAGGAAGTGGAGAACCGGATCTACAAAGGTTGTAGCTTCTCACTTTTAGTTAAGATGTTAACTAGCTTTTCTTTTCGCCTAAAATTCTAGTTAACGATCCGTATTAGAGTTTCTCGGCACACATAAAATTTGAAATTGGCATGGTTGATGCCTTGTGAGACCTCTTGAGAGTGCCTAGGAACCCTACAAAGGTATTGGATGCTCAATGGATGGAACCGCTCCAAGTTCAGTGATGAACTTCTTGATCCAGACAGCCTCTTTGGCAGCATCGTTGGCAGCGATGTATTCAGCCTCCATTGTCGAGTCTGCCACGGTTTCCTGCTTGGAACTCTTCCAGCTAACCGCCCCTCCGTAAAGGGTAAAGACAAATCCCAACTGCGACTTAGAGTCGTCCTTATCACTCTGGAAGCTCGAATAGGTAAAGGACTCCACTTGGAGTTCTCCATTACCATACACCAGGAGCATCTCTTTAGTCCTTCGTAAGTACTTGAGAATGCTCTTCACAGCTGTCCAGTGACTCTCTCCAGGATCTGCTTAATACCGACACACTACACTTAGTGAGTATGCTACATCGGGTCATGTACATAGCATCGCGTACATGATAGAGCCTACTGCCGAAGCATAGGGTATCCCTTGCATGCGAGCTCTCTCCAAATCAGTCTTGGGAGACATCTCTTTGGAGAGAGGGAGCCCTGAGATCGTGGGTAAAAACCCATGTTTGGACTCTTCCATACTAAACCTCTTTAGTATGGTGTCAATGTACCTGGATTGGGGCAATCCCAATATCCTTTTAGATCTATCTCTATAGATCATAATTCCCAATATGCAGGAGGCATCACCAAGATCTTTCATTGAGAATCTTTGTGATAAGAAGAGCTTCACTGATTGCAGCATAGGAATGTCATTTCCTATCAAAAGTATGTCGTCCACGTACAATACGAGGAAGACAACCTTACTCTCTGCCACCATCTTGTAGATACAAGGTTCATCTACGTTTTTGACGAAATCAAACTCTTTGATAACGACGTCAAAGCAGATGTTCCAACTCCGCGATGCTTGCTTCAATCCATAAATGGATTTAAGCAGCTTGCACACCTTCTCGCTGTTCCCACTATCTACGAAGCCCTCTGGCTGAGTCATGTACACACACTCTTCTAAATCACCGTTTAGAAAGGCGGTCTTAACATCCATTTACCAGATTTCGTAGTCATGATATGGAGCGATGGCAAGCATGATCCGGATGGATTTAAGCATAGCCACTGGAGAAAAGGTTTCGTCATAGTCCACACCCGGTCTTTAACGAAAACCTTTTGCAACAAGTCTAGCTTTGAAAGTCTCCACTTTTCCATCTACACCAAGTTTTTTCTTGAAGATCCACTTGCTCCCAATGGGTTTTACCCCTTCAGGAGCAACTTCCAAAGTCCACACTTTGTTGGTGTACATGGATTCCATCTCAGACCGCATTGAATCCAGCCATTTCAGTGAGTCCCCACTCGTGATGGCCTGCTCGAATCTAGTTAGGTCATCATCAACCATGATGCAATCCTCGCTCCCACCATCCATGAGAAAACCGTAGTATCTCTCAGGTGGGTGAGGAACCCTACTAGATCGGCGGAGAGGCTGAGGTTCGTTGGGAACTACCGAATCCTTTGGTTCCACTAAATCTTCAGTTGCAGTTTGTGTATCTGGAACCTCTTCCAGCTCTACCACTTTGCCACTAATTTCTTTTACAAGAAATTGCTTTTCTAAAAAGGTGGGATGTTGAGCAACAAACACTTTTTGTTCCTCACTGTGGTAGAAAAAATACCCTTATGAGATCTTTGGATATCCCACAAACTTGCAAAGAACTGACCGTGCCTCGAGTTTTTCCGGATTTTGTCTTTTGACAAAGGCCGGACAACCCCCCATCTTAACTCGTTTAAGATATGGTCTCTTCCCACTCCATATCTCATATGGTGTGTTAGGTACAGATTTAGATGGAACTTGATTCAATAGGTATGCTGCTGTCTCCAGCGCATACTCCTAGAAGGAAATAGGTAACTCAGCTGTGCTCATCATAGAGCGCACCATATCTAATAGGGTGCAGTTCCTCCGTTCAGATACACCGTTGTGCTGTGGTGTATATGGAGGAGTCAGCTGAGAGAGAATCCAATTCTTTTTTAGGATGTCCAGGAATTCATTGCTCAAGTATTCACCTCCTCGATCAGATCGTAGGATTTTAATACATTTTCCGGTTTGGTTCTCGACTTCTTGTTTATATTCTCTAAATTTTTCAAAAGCTTCTGATTTGTGTTTCATCAGGAACACATATCCGAATCTAGAGAGATCGTCAGTGAATGTAATGAAGTTCGAAGAACCATCCCTGGCATGTGTAGACATGGGACCGCATACATCACTATGTATCAGTCCCAAGAGTTTGGTAACTCTTTCTCCGTGTCCCATAAACGAAGTTTTGGTCATCTTGCCTTTGAGACATGACTGGCAAGTGTCATAAGATGAAAACTCAAACGGATTCAAATATCCATCCTTATGCAACTTAGCGAGTCGTGTCGCATTGGTGTGACCCAGTCTACAATGCCACAAGAAGGATTCGTTCAGTTCTGAACTCTTCCTCTTGTGTGTGTTTGTTATGCTCAGAACTGTTGATTGATTTAGAACATAAATGCCATTGCACATCGTGCCTGATCCGACCAACTTTTCGTTTAGGAAAATGTTCATAACATTATCCTGTAATACAAAATTATATCCCTCTTTACTCAACAAAGAAACCGATATAATGTTGCATATCAGGTTCGGCATGTAATAGCATTCGTTCAGAATCAATGTATTAGCAGTTGGCAATACAAGGTGATACTCCCCGACGGTTTTAGCTGCAACAATTGCACCATTTCCAACCCTTATGTCTTTATCACCTTCTTCAAGTTCTCTACCTTTCCTAAGCCTATGTAACTGATTACATATATGGGATCCTGACCCGGTATCTAATACCCAGGACGTAGAGGAAATGAAGAAACGGTTCTCTGTAACGAACACACCCGAAGAAAATGCATCAACATGTACTTTCTTCATTCGGGTGGCATGAGAATCCTGGTATTCTCCTATATCCTGTTCACTCTTATAACTCTTATAAGAAAGAACGGAACCAACGTTCCCCAGCATAGTATAACATGCGGGTTCGGTCAATACATCCATATTATTATCTTTATTAAGGCATAATATGGTCGCTACCTGGAGAGAAAGAGAAGAAAACACTTTAGCGTATGCTCTTGCAAGATCAGATTGGTTATTATCTTATCTAATCAGGATGGCTCCCACTGTTTTTTATCAAATCTTCTTTCAAACCCTAAAAGGAAAGACTAGCCGGGATTAATTACACCTTACAACTTCGCCAATCTTTCAGCCAGGCCAGTGTCGGTACTTTGAGGGAGATTCCCCGTGCTTTCGGACGGACCTAATTAAAGTAAACCTCGTTCTCCCAGAGGCGTAACCCTGTTGACACCTTTCTAGACACCTACTTGATCGGCTAATTGTCCTGTGTAAAACTCTCCCGGGAGTAACAATTACTCGCAGTGGGTATCGGGATCCAACTATCTCATAAAAGGTATGCAATCTCATTGCAAATTTCAATACTTGAAATTCCCGATAATATTTTGCCCCAAACGATCTATGACCTTGACAAGGTCAACAAACCATAGACCGTAAGCCAAGTTCAACCCATCATTTCTTGATTGAATTAAACCCACCCGCACGACCCTTGACAAGGTCAACAAGGTCGTATGACTACCCTAAAACAATCTGCATCATATGCATAAACAGATAAATACTGGTCAGCTACCGAACACTATGCCTTAACAAGGTCAACAAACGCAGCACGAATACTAAGCATGACTTATCTGAAATGACGGAGGGCTACGACAGGTTTTTCTGAAAACCTATTGCGTAATGAACTTGATATCATCGTAGAATCGCGTGAATTTTGAAATGGAGTGATTTTGAGGCTTTCATTAGTTTTGCTAAAGAGGTCACTCCCGGTGAAGGGATCTCGGCTCTTTCCTTATGGAATAAGGTGCAGGATATATCATATACATCACTATGCAAAGCAAAACTCCAAAAGAAGTCAAAAGTCAAACCGAGTGTTGTAGCATCTGCCAGTTTTGCTAAAGAGGTCACTCCCGGTGAAGGGATCTCGGCTCTTTCCCCATCGAATAAGGTACAGGCTATATCATATATACCGCTATGCAAAGCAAAACTGTAGCTACCCTTTTTATTTGAAAATTTGATTCTACAACATCTTTTAGGTTTCTTTTCGTTCATTAATCACATTAATGAAGTCCCATCATTTAAGTCACCTAAACATTACAGATAAATACAACGTACACTTATGCCATCCGCATTCGCCACGATGTCCCCTCGTGCACCGTTAGGTTAGGTAACTAACGGCAGAGCAGGGCAGGGCTAGCGCGGGTGTAAAACATAAGTAACGCCTATATAATATATCATATATACTATATACAGTATTTATCACAGAACATCAAATGATCACATCACAGATATAGCAGCAGAAGAAATATATGAAACATTGGATATACTATGACGTCCGTGTTTTATTTTGAGCCTCTATAAAACACGGATTCCACGGTCGCAATGAATAGCCAAACCCACACCCCTAGACCCCTACGAGAGCGGCAAGCAAACCTACCAATTCTAGAGTTAGGAGACCCGGACTCGACTCCTCGAGTTGGTCTCCCACTGGACTCCAGAACCCGGTTACTTGTTCTCTCCTCCTTGGGTCTATCCTAGTGCGGAAAATTAAATAATATACAAAAGGCGACATCAACCTCATCCCGGAAGTGCCCCAATAAAAGAATATTACATACAATTTATTTTACATGATTGAAAATAAAAACTCTCATCTCACATAAAACCCCCCGGCTATTCGGAACGCGACGATCCAATATAACATATCCAGCAACACATAACATCTCATGTCATCAACGTAAGTAAATATGCGCATCCCAATTGTCGTTGACATATAACAACGAAACCGGCGATATCACATATTACACTTACGGTCACAGAAAAGAAAGTGTAAAACTACAACATTTGGAATCCACAATCTTTTAAGACATCGTAAATCCGAAATATCACATATTTCGCATTTCATGCCAAACTGTGTGAATTCCACATATTGTATCACATTCCAGATAAATAGACAGTATTAAACTTTCTGATCGAATATTCAAATACTCAAGATTTCCATAATAGCTCAACTCTTGAGCAGAGTTCAAAGATTCCAGAATACGTCACAGTAGCAACGGTCCAGACGTAGAAGAGTCAAGCTAACGCCTCACATATGGCACGCCGTACTGCCCCAAACCCTAAGGTTCAAAGGGCAGTTCAAGACGGTCACATAATCGAGTTAAGGTTTGTTGTCTTCTAGAGGGTCCATCGCGTCACATGCACGTTTTTCCGAAAAATTCAAACCCGAGAAAAATTCAACACTTGAATGTTTTTCGTGCCGGGAAATTAAAGAGTTAATGATATCCGTTCGAACATTTTAATACTTTCTTAATTATCTGGAAAAACATAACAAAATTAAATTCTCCGATCGAATCGATGGTAACAAAATGAACCCCTAAATACTCAACACTTGAGTCAGTTTAAAAATACCCATAAAATAGAACAATCAGATACAAGAATTACTGTGCAAACCAACTGTCAAAGTCTCACTGTACGGCCGCGGTTCCGCAGCACAAGCATGGTATTGCCGCGGAACCGCGGCGGTCCGTACATATTACGTCACCATTTTTGCGCCGTAATTCTTAGAAATCCCTGATGTAATTTTTAAGTATTTTTACTTCTGAAAAAACCCAGATTTTGAAAAAAGTCCAGAGAGGGGTTGATTTCGACGTTGTCGGGTTCATTCGGAGTTTTAACTTCGTTAACACATCGCCTAATGCTCTAGCTAGGCTCTGATACCACTTTAGGGTTACTAGGCACACTAACAAGGCTCTACAAGGCATCGACCATGCCAAAATTAAATTTTTATGTGCCGAATAACACTAAGCAAGATCGTATACTAGAGTTTAGGCGAATCAATTAGCAAGTAAACAACTTTACTCTAAAGGGAATACGAAATACAACCTTTGTAGATCAGTCCTTCACTTCTAAAGCTCCTTGATGAAGTCCCTTCGCTACGATCGTGGTTATCCCGGACCCTTGCTTGGCTTCACGAGGCGAAAGGTGCGACCTTGCTTGAAGTCTCCGAGGCCGAAGATGATCTACGTCGAGGGAATTCTGACTCAAGCTCATACTTCACTAACTAGGGAACTAGTGAAGCAAACACCCTATACTAAAGTGCTAATCTAGTAGAGGATGGAGAAATAGGAAGTGGGTTCTCTTTGGATTTTTGTTTCTCATAATCTATCTCACTTTTTCAAAACCCTAGCAAGCTTTTTCTCTTGCTCAATGAAGAAGAAGATGATCAACTAAAGAAAAGAAAATGAGGATAATGATTAAGTGAGAATGCTAACCATGGTGAGTGAGTATCATATACTAACTCATGGTGGGACATAACCATGGCTAAGTAAAGTTGGTTAGGTTAATAAAAATCTAAAGAAAAACAAATTAAGTGGACTTTGTCAAAGCATCCAAAAGCTTCTACAAGCTTCATGCTTATGACATAAGCTTCACTAATTTGTAATTACTTTAAATAAATATTAACCACCATCCAAAATATTATGGTGTATGTCTTGAACACCCATGTATATTGTATCATCAACCATGATATAAAAGAAAACACTTTTAATATATATATCACGCATATATATATTCAAGTGTTCTTGTGAAAAAAACCCTAAAGTGAACAAGTGTTAGTAAATGTAAATTAGTATATCTAATATACAATTATACACTTAATTATTAAATCGACACTTGACTTAATAATTCGTTCATATCTTATATAGCCGACTAACATTCATCGTATAGACTTATCGAATCAACACTTGATTCGATAACCCGGTCATATCATATATAACCGACCGATACAAGAAGTCGCGAGAATAGAATACGGTATCACATACACGTATTTATTCTCGGTCTTGCACATATCACATACGTGCTCCTATTTCGTTTTGTCTGAACCAGAAAAACCTTTATGTAGGACTCTAAAGACTCGTCAATACGCCGCAAGTAGGTGATGATCACATCACGCACCCACAAGCCGTCAGCGGTACTAGCTGGACGCAACGGCTACCCGGGTATTGAGCGATCAGAAGATCGGCAAGCAATCCCGCTCCAACTCTTATAAAAGCCTGCTGGTAACACTTCCTACAGTCCGGTCTCCTCGTCTGATAGGTCGCATATCAAGTCTAGGGGTGGTAAACGTCAGACCCCAATAACCGATAAGTCATGCCGATGTGAGGCTCATAACGGGTCGAGAAACTTCTGGTAACACTTACCAGCAAATCTCTAAATCAGACCTGGCCAGGGACTTCCCTGTTATAGCCAATCGAGCACAGCGCAACATCAACCCCCAATACCGGGAGAGACGAAACCCCTCCTATCGCTCATTGCCTCCATGTGACTCGGGACTGTACCCAAAAACCACCATTTTGCACGCCCTCGTGGACGTGGTAAGGTGGAAATCAAAGCACGGTGTGAATCACACAAGACTCTATGACGATCTCGGATCTACAGACTAACCTGCACAAGTGTCACCAGAGAACTGCCATCTGACGTAAGGTATAATACCATCTGGGAGTTCTCGGCGAGTCCGTCCAGTGTACCCAGTCTCTACTGAGCACCCGTATACCATCTCTGATGTCAAACACCAATGGATATGGGATCATCCATCGCCCATCTCATGGGTCGAGAAGCATATACGCTAGTCTACACTGGTATATCGATGCCCCATCTCGATACACCCACGAATAGGGATCTTGAAAGATGTACTTATGGACTACCATGTCCCCACTAGTATGATCCGCATCATAGTCCAGTTAGTCAAGTACACATCCTAAGGGTTTTACCAACATGTAACGATAAGACAGTATAAAGAGACAAGTATACATGTTAAAGTAAAGAGAAACCAGATAGCATACTATCATATCGAGCAAGAAAGTCCTTTCTATATATGTCCAAGCATCCAATATAATATACATCATCTGTACAATATTGGCCTCTAGGGCATACATACAACTAACAGTAGATATATATCTACATGGGAAGTCAGGTGGATTGTGTATAGCACCCCCGCAGTTCGAAGTGTAGTGTACGAATACGTATATATTTATAAAATTTTTATGAGACTGGATGACTATCTAGATAGACTTTAGGTGTTCATGGATAAATTTTAGTGTAATTGGATGATAGTGTCGTAGTTAGTTGTAGTCGTGAACCTTAGAGTAAAGATTTGCATACACGCACACATACACACTTGCTTACATTTTTCTTCTTGTGCGTATATGGGGTTATGTATATATATATACACACAAAGGTATGGGACTGTGTGTGTGTGTGTGTGTGTATATACGTATACATGGATGATGAGGATGGTATATGATATTTGGAGATGAGTCGATGAGATTGGGTATGGTGCCATGAGATCGGTGATATGACGTCATTCGTATTATGGGATAATACAGGATATTATAGCGGGTCCTTAGGCGATGCGTTTCATACACACATATATATATATATTTAGATGGTATCAGTATGTAGTTGACTTAGATCAGTACCCAGATCATGATATGATGATAAGGATATCAGATGAATAATATGATAAATGTGATACTTGACCCGTACCCAGATTTGGGATGCCGTACGATGGATTTACCGTACGAGCCATATTGATGATACATCCGCACTCTTGACTCAAGGATATCATACTATATAGTGTATCGTATGGGATACTATTAAGGCGGGATTACCGACTATTATATATATATATATATATATATATATATATATATCGACTCATACTTAGGTGGTTTTCCTTAACCTTTTCGATTTAACCTGTTAATTCAGTCCTTAGTTTACTTGTAGATGTTAGACTAGACTCGAGTCATACCTATTTCAAAAATAACGAATCGTGAGTATTTTAAAGACAGACCAAGGGATTTTACTGATATTTTTAAGGACGCACCTTTTCTTAAAAACACCGTAGCCCTATTTTCAAAACACCATGATTCGTATTATTTCAAATGGCAAAACAGTATGACACATATATAGTAATGCAGATTGTTTATTGTTGCGTTATTATTCATGTTCCGCATATTATTGCTGCATTTGCTATTCATTTGCCATTTATTCTGATGTTCGCATTGCATTGCTTGTCCATATGTAATTTCGTGAGTAATGATGAAACCTGTTGTTAGGACACCAGCACCATTACCGATTATGCGTATACTCCACGTACACTTGCTTGCCGGCTCACACACATCTTCATCGGTAATTGCTAGGTCACGTACACTTTAGAGAACATTACTTCATTGACATAGCTTGCTGGCTAATAGTTCCTATATGTTATTGGTTTCATATGCTACTTCATTATTGCATTCATTGCTTGAAATTTCATGCATATTATATATTCATTGTCATGCAATATTATAAGGGCCAGTCCGGATTGCCGGAGCCCAGTATTCATTATTATTAACTTTTCATTTTGGATTTTGGATTTTCCATGAGATTTCTGGATTTGGAGAAACCGCAATATTTTATAAACTCATTATCATTTTTTAAAAGATAAAAGTGTGGTTTTCTCATATTAAGATTTGAGATATGTGCACCATGAGTTTTCTCGGCTCTTGAGCGATATCATACACCCGATTTGAGGAGGAGGAGGAACCGTCTGTGGGTGCAGGGTGGACCCGGTGCGGTACCCCGGGACGAGAAGGTCGCGGATTATGTAGACAAGGGAGCATTGCGGACCGGTGATTTTATTGTGACACGCCGGATATCCGGAGGATACCGACGTGGTCTTAAGATTTGATACAAGCCAGTCCGGATAGCCGGAGGCTAAGATATTGAGATTTATGATACAGGCCAGTCCAGATAGCCGGAGCCTGAGATATTGAGATTTATGATATAGGTCAGTCCGGATAGCCGGATCCTGAGATTTGAGATATATTTTGTGTCGATACTTGACACTGATTTCTGATGATTTCATTGATGATACGCAAACTTATAAATACACAAATCTTACTAAACTAAGAAAACGGTTTTCTCATACATAATGCATTCTGTTTTCATTATATTGCATTCATACCTTATGTTTATGATATGTTAATACTTGGGGCACTGACACGAGCACTTGGTATTTTACATATGTATAGATGTTTACCCATGCCATATTTAGATGCTTCAGACTATATCATATTGAGGATATTACTGATCGTATGACCTAGGATTGAGTCATACATTCGATTTTCTTCTCTGTGATGTTTTCTACTCACGAGTTGGCAACTCACCCTCATTGTGCCACAGTTCTTGCAGGTTTTTGCCGTACAGGTTTCATTGCGGCTTCCTGGCACACTGCTTTCATTCCGGGTGATTGCTTTGGTTGGTGGGTTCACTTGCAACGTGACTACCATTGTATATTTATTTATTCAGTTGTATCTAGTAAAACTCCATCAACCAGACTTTTATATTTATTTAATAGACTTAGAAGACCAGTGTATATTCTTTCGACCTTAGAGTCGCGCATTGTATTATTATGGTTTTCTTGATGATTTTGAGTTCCATTTTGAGTTTTGATCTTCGCCCTTTGACGTTGTATATTATATTGCTTGCGTGGTTTTGACCGTCGATTGACGAAGAGCTAGCTCCCGTTTGGGGATGGCCTTAATCATATTATGCATGTTGTACCCTTTTGGGGCCAGTATTTACAAAGGAAACTCTTCCAAAACTTTCAGAAAAGACTTGATGTTTTAAAAATGCATACTTCGGCTTACGTTGTTAAACTACTTTCTTTAAAACTAAAATTTTCCTTCCTTCTTCTTTAAAATAGTTTAGATTTCTGGGATTTTTGGCTTACTTGAATTAGATGGGGTCTTATAGACTTCATATGATTCAAGTGCCAGTCACGTGTCATTTCGGGTTGTGACATATAGCTAGTACCGCTGACGGTTTGTGGGTGTCTGATATGATCACTACCTACTGCTAGCGTATTGATGAGTTTTAGAGTCCCACAAAGGGGTATCTGAGCTCAGGCGAAACGATGTGGGGCGCATATGGAGATATGCACGGGAGCTTGATTAAATACATGTATATGATACCATATTTTCATCTGGCGTTTTCTATTGGTCGGGTCTATGTTATACGACCAGATTATTAAATCAAGTGTTGATTTAATATAATGTGACCATTAGCTCATTATTAAATCCTTTCTTTATTTGTAAGCATGTATGTATGTATGTTTAGATTGTTATGTATGCACAGATGCATGTATACATGTGTCATGGTTGATACATTGTAGATGGCCATACTAGGCTCACATGGAAACATTTTTGATATTTTAATTATTGAGTTAATGGAAATTTGGAATAAATACATGGTTGATATTTTGTTTCTACACACGACTTAAAATATCTTTGTAACCATGGTTTCATTTCTAATCCTCCACTAATTCAACTACTAAAAATATCTAGATATTTTCATGTCTTGGTTAAGAGTGAGTATGACTCTCTTTCTCTCTCATATCATTGTTATTCTTGTGCTTATCTTTCTTGTGCTCAACCTCTCCTTCTTCCTCCAAGCTCTTTACCATTTTCTAGTGAGAAAAGAGAAAGAAAAAGAAAGGTTTTTTAGTGATATTATTGCCCACTTCATCAATCTATACTATTCTAGCACACTTGTATAGGTTGTTTGAATCACTTCCACTTAGGTCAAGTGAAACAATGAGCTTGAGTAAAGGTACTACGTTGTGGATCATCGTGGACTTCGAAGGCTTCAAGCGGACGTGTTCAAACATCGAGTGGAACCAAGGAGTCAAGAACATTTACACAGAGCTAAACACAAGGAGGAGAGGTCAACAAAGATTGTATTTCTTTTCTCTTAGAGTTAAGAACTTACTTGTATATGATACTTGTTAGCTTTACGCCTAATCCTCTAGTTCGATTCTAGGTTTGGGTTGGTTAGCACCCTAGTTTTTTAAAAATTTCATACTTGATGCTTGTTAGAACCTAGTGAGGGTGCTAAGAAAACCCAGCAATCAAAGATGTAAATACTTTTGCTAGGTATTCCATTGATAGTAATTGTTTTGAGAACTTGTTTCTTTTTCAAGTTACTCATTTGTGGATGTACTCCTAGATGAGTAATGTTGATTGGCCTCTTTCCATTTGGTTGATATGAACTGGATACAAATGCATGATTTTTGAATCTGGTTCCAGTTAAATTAGTGCATTTGTTTCTATAGTGGATATAGAATGGATCATACATTAATGATGTTACGGTATATGGAGTTGTCCGTCTTATGCTTAAAACCAGAATCCGGATAAACTCAAGGCACGTTTCAGTAATGGCAGTTTGTGGGTTATCCCGAGCATTGATGAGAGTTAACATTCTACCATCAGGAAAATCAATTGTTATATTGTTCTTGACTCGCCACCAGTTTTTGTAAAATGGATTCTTTTCAGAAAACATAAGTGGGAGTATGGTAGAACTGGAAGCGATTTCAGAACAACAAATGATTACTGAAAATTTAGCAGAACTTAAAAATTAGATTGGATTGAACATTCCATTAGCCACTCCGCAGATTTGACGGGTAAGCTCAGGCACCCGAGAGGTACTTCGTTCATCTCAGAGACGGTGACAGGGAGGTTCTTGTTTATCCAAAATTGCCACTGCTACTGTTCTAGACAATGAGACCTGGTAGGAGAATCAGTATAACGTCGTTCTAAACCAGCTTTAGAAGTGCACGTGTATATGACTCTGCCGAAGGGTTGTTGTAGTTAGTGGGAGCAGCGGAAGCTTAGTGGGCAGGTAGTTTATGTCTATTTATAGACTAAAGTTGGTATAGAGGAGATAGATCATCTATTTTTGATGTGACAGTCATAAAGTTTGACTTCATCAGAATAAGAGATGAATCTGGTAAAAAGGTAGTAAGGAGTGATGTCCTGGTTTTTGGATGACATGCACTTGATAGGATGTGATCTTCCTATACTACGATCGATTGTCTATACTGTGGTTGTCACAAAGTGTTTCTCCACAAAGGATCTGGATAAAATATCAGGATTCTAGTCACTAGATATATGATTTTAGATCTAGATTTGGGAAGTGTCCCAATATGGGTACTTTGACAATATTCTAAAGGTGTTTTAGAATGATTGACTCCTGGCATGGTGGTGTACCTGCAGGTGGTGGAGTCATCCTCTCTAAAGGATGTCTTCTAGACTAAAGGGGAGAGGGATTTGCATGATTGGCATATCACTTGCTTAGGCAATTGAGTTAATCATGAGATGTCAAGTAGCACATCAGATATTGTTTTTGCACTAGCTACTATATATATATATTTATATATATATTAATCCAATCCTGGAGAAATGTTGGGAAGCAGTTATGAACATAAGTGGATGTTCTTGGTAATTGGTAACGACAGCCTCCTTCGCGAGGCGGTTATCAGTTCAGGCTTCCAAGGCGACCTGGATGACTATACATCACTAAAAACTGCATTTTAACACCGCTCATTCTTTATCTATTTTGCTATATATCGGTACTATTAACCAGTGTCTGCTCAGTAATACAGATTACCGTATCCATGATATAATACTGGAAACACACTCAAAATCACGGATATAATGTTTGTGAGCCAACACTACAACCGAAACTGGAAACCGACTGATATTTCATGAGTTTCTTTTTGCAACATGCATGTATACGCACTTTTTATCTAAATGGTCCAACATACAAGTGTGTACACAAGCTTGTTAGTTCTTGGACCTAGAGAGGGGGCTGCCCATGGCACGCACAAATGATGACTTGGTGCAAGTGGGCACTGTAGGGTTCCTAGGCACTCTCAAGAAGTCTCACAAGGCATCAACCATGCCAATTTCAAATTTTACAACTGCCGAGAAACTCTAATACGGATCGTTAACTAGATTTTTAGGCGAAAAGTTAAGCTAGTTAACATCTTAACTAAAAGTGAGAAGCTACAACCTTTGTAGATCCGGTTCTCCACTTGCTTAGCTCCACGTAGACATCCTCTCGCTGTCCTACTCGGATCTCGGACTCTAGCATCGGCTTCATCGGAGAAATGAGCGGATAAGTCGTCGGCTACGATGCCGAAGATGATCTACGTCGAGGTTACACAAGATCAAGCTCCAACTTCACCAAGTTGTGAAACTTGTGAAGAAAACACCCTATACTACTTGGCAAGAGGTAGAGGGTGAAGAAATAGGAGGTGGGTTCACTTTAGAATTGGATTTCTCACACTTTTGCTCAAGTTGCCATTGATGAAGACAAGCTTTCCTTCTTGATGAAGATGATGAAGAAGAAGAAAAGATGTGATAAGTATTGTGTAAATAGAAAATAAATGTGAATACTTATCATATACTAACTATGGTAAGGTGTTGAGAATAGATCATGGTTAGTTAGAATGGTTAGGGTTAAGTATGAAGACAAAATGGTAACAAAGTCAAACCTTCATGAAGCTTCAACTAAATCCGAATAATGCCACCATTTTCTTCATAATCTTTTCCAAAATGAATATCAAAATAAATGAGTAAGAAAAAGAAAACCCAAACCATTACACAACCATGGTTTAATCTTTACACAAAACACAAGTTAGCTTGCAACAACAAACATGATACAATTAAGTGCACACAAAAAATATATCACATATACAATGTGCACTACAAGTGAGAAAATCCCTTTAAAGTGAACCAATACTAGTTAATGCAAAGTAATATATCAAATATATAATTATACATTAAATCATTAAATCAACACTTGATTCAATGATCCGGTCATGTCGCACATAACCGACTAGTATCCAATGTATCGACTTATCGAATCAATCTTTGATTCGATAACTCGGTTATATCACATACAACCAATCGAAACATTCATCGCGAGAATGAAATGCGGTATCACATACACGCATCATTCTCGGTCCCGCACATATCTCATATGCGCCCCTATTTCGTTTCGCTTGAGCCAGGAAACCTCTGTGTAGGACTCTAAAGACTCGTTAATACGCCGGTAGCAGATGATGATCATATCAAGCACCCACAAGCCGCAAGCGGTCTGCTAAACGTAACGGCCATCGGGTATTGAGCGATCAGAAGATCGACGAGCTAGCCCGCTCACACTCCTGTGAATCCAACCAGTAACAATTACCGTATAGTCCGGTCTGTTCGTCTGATATGTCGCATATCAAGTCTAGGGGTGGTAAACGTTAGACCCCAATAACCGATAAGTCGTGCCGATGTGAGGCTCATAACGGGTCGAGAAACTACTGGTAACACTTACCAATAAATCTCTGATCAGCCTTGGCCAGGGACTTCCCTGTTACGGCCAATCGAGCACAGCGCAACATCAACCCCCCAATACCGGGAGAGACGAAACCCCTCCTATCGCTCATTGCCTCCATGTGACTCGGGACTGTACCCAAAGACCACCGTTTTGCATGCCCTCATGGTCGTGGTAAGGTGGAGATCAAAGCATAGTGGGAATCACACAAGACTCTATGACGATCTCGGGTCTACAGACTAACCTGCACAAGTTTCACCTGAGAACTGCCATCTGACGTGAGGTATAATACCATCTGGGAGTTCTCGGCGAGTCCGTCCAGTGTACCCAGTCTCCACTGAGCACCCGTATACCATCTCTGATGTCAAACACCAATGGATATGGGATGATCCATCGCCCATCTCATGGGTCGAGAAGCATATACGCTAGTCTACACTGGTATATCGATGCCCCGTCTCGATACACCCACGACTAGGGACCTTGAAGGATGTACCTATGGACTACCATGTCCCCACTAGTATGATCTGCATCATAGTCCAGGTAGTCAAGTACACATCCTAAGGGCTTTACCAACATGTAACTATAAGACAGTTTAAAGAGACAAGTGTACATGTTAAGATAAAGAGCAAACAGATAGCATACTATCATATCGAGCAAGAAAGTCATCTCTATATATGTCCAAGCATCCAATATAATATACATCATCTGTACAATACTGGCCTCTAGGGCATACATACAACTAACAATTTCCCACTTGCACTAGGGCCAGCTGCTGTAGTATCGCATACCGAGCATCCCGAAGAGTCTCTCAAACTGTATCTGGGGAATGGCCTTCGTGAGTGGATCCGCCGTGTTATTCTTCGTGTCAACCCTCCTGACCTTGATCTCCCGGCGATCAACTATCTCCCGGATCAGGTGTTACCGCCTCAGAATATGCCTGGATCGCTGATGGGACCTGGGTTCCTTGGCCAAAGCCACCGCTCCATTGTTATCGCAATACAAAGGTATTGGATGCTCAATGGATGGAACCACTCCAAGTTCAGTAATGAACTTCTTGATCCAGACAGCCTCTTTAGCAGCATCGTTGGCAGCGATGTATTCAGCCTCCATCATCGAGTCTGCCACGGTTTCCTGCTTGGAACTCTTCCAGCTAACCGCCCCTCCGTAAAGGGTAAAGACAAATCCCGACTGCGACTTAGAGTCGTCCTTATCACTCTGGAAGCTCGAATCGGTAAAGGACTCCACTTGGAGTTCTCCATTACCATACACCAAGAGCATCTCTTTAGTCCTTCGTAAGTACTTGAGAATGCTCTTCACAGCTGTCCAGTGACTCTCTCCAGGATCATCTTGATACCTGCTCACTATACTTAGTGAGTATGCTACATCGGGTCTGGTACATAGCATCGCATACATGATAGAGCCTACAGCTGAAGCATAGGGTATCCCTTGCATGCGAGCTCTCTCCAAATCAGTCTTGGGAGACATCTCTTTGGAGAGAGTGACTCCAGAAATCATGGGTAAATTCCCACGCTTGGATTCTTCCATACTAAACCTCTTTAGTATGGTGTCAATGTACCTGGATTGGGACAATCCCAAATCCGTTTGGATCTATCTCTATAGATCCTTATTCCCAATATGCAGGAGGCATCACCAAGATCTTTCATTGAGAATCTTTGTGATAAGAAGAGCTTGACCGATTGCAGCATAGGAATATCATTTCCTATCAAGAGTATGTCGTCCACGTACAATACGAGGAAGACAACCTTACTCTCTGCTACCTTCTTGTAGATACAAGGTTCATCTGGGTTTTTGACGAAATCAAACTCTTTGATAACGACGTCAAAGCAGATGTTCCAACTCCGCGATGCTTGCTTTAATCCATAAATGGATTTGAGCAACTTGCACACCTTCCCGCTGCTCCTACTGTCTACGAAGCCCTCTGGCTGAGTCATGTACACGCACTCTTCTAAATCACCATTTAGAAAGGCGGTCTTAACTTCCATTTGCCAGATTTCGTAGTCATGATATGCAGCGATGGCAAGCATGATCCGGATGGATTTAAGCATAGCTACTGGAGAAAAGGTTTCGTCATAGTCCACACCTGGTCTTTGACGAAAACCCTTTGCAACAAGTCTAGCTTTGAAAGTCTCCACTTTCCCATCTACACCATGTTTTTTCTTAAAGATCCATTTGCTCCCAATGGGTTTTACCCCTTCAGGAGCAACATCCAAAGTCCACACTTTGTTGGTGTACATGGATTCCATCTCGGACCGTATAGCATCCAGCCATTTCACTGAGTCCCTACTCGTGATGGCCTGCTCGAAGCTAGTTGGGTCATCATCCTCCATGATGCAATCCTCGCTCCCACCATCCATGAGAAAACCGTAGTATCTCTCAGGTGGGCGAGGAACCCTACTAGATCGGCGGAGAGGCTGAGGTTCATTGGGAGCTACTGAATCCTCTGGTTCCACTAAATCTTCTGTTGTGTTTTGTTCAGCTGGAACCTCTTCCAGTTCTACCTCAGAGCCACTAATCTCCTTTGCAAGAAATTCCTTTTCTAAAAAGGTGGCATGTTGAGCAACAAAAACTCTTTGTTCCTCACTGTGGTAGAAGATATACCCTCGCGAATGTTTGGGATATCCAACAAATTTGCACAAAATAGACCCTGCCTCGAGTTTGTCCGGTTTTTGTCTTTTGACATAGGCCGGGCAACCCCATATCTTAATAAAATTAAGATATGGTCTCTTCCCTTCCCATATCTCATATGGTGTGGTAGGCACAGATTTGGTGGGAACCCTATTCAGTTGGTATGCTGCTGTTTCCAGTGCATATCCCCAGAATGAAATAGGTAACTCAGCTGTGCTCATCATAGAGCGCACCATATCTAATAGGGTGCGGATCCTCCGTTCTGATACACCGTTGTGCTGTGGTGTATATGGAGGAGTCAGCTGAGAGAGAATCCCATTCTCTTTTAGGAAGTCCAGGAATTCATTGCTTAAGTATTCTCCTCCTCGATCAGATCGAAGGATTTTAATACTTTTTCCGGTTTGGTTCTCGACTTCCTTTTTATATTCTCTAAATTTCTCAAAAGCTTCTGATTTGTGTTTCATCAGGAACACATATCCGAATCTAGAGAGATCGTCAGTGAATGTAATAAAGTACGAAGAACCATCCCTGGCATGTGTAGACATGGGACCGCATACATCACTATGTATCAGTCCCAAGAGTTCGGTAACTCTTTCTCCGTGTCCCGTAAACGGAGTTTCGGTCATCTTGCCTTTGAGACATGACTGGCAAGTGTCATAAGATGAAAATTCAAACGGATTTAAATATCCATCTTTATGCAACTTAGCTAGTCGTGTCGCATTGATGTGACCCAGTCTACAATGCCACAAGAAGGATTCGTTCAGTTCTGAACTCTTCCTCTTATGTGTGTTTGTTATGCTCAGAACTGTTGATTGATATAGAACATAAATGCCATTGCACAACGTGCCTGATCCAACCAACTTTTGGTTACGGAAAATGTTCATAACATTATTCTGTAATACAAAATTATATCCTTCTTTAGTCAATAAAGAAACCGATATAATGTTGCATATCAGGTTCGGCATGTAATAGCATTTGTTCAGAACCAATGTATTACCAGTTGGTAATACAAGGTGATATTCCCCGACAGTCTTAGCTGCAACAATTGCACCATTTCCAACTCTAATGTCTTTATCACCTTCTCCAAGTTCTCTACCTTTCCTAAGCCCATGTAACTGATTACATATATGGGATCCTGACCCGGTATCTAATACCCAGGACGTAGAGCAAATGGAGAAACAGTTCTCTGTAATGAACACACCCGAAGAAAATGCATCATCATGTACTTTCTTCATTCGGGTGGCATGGGAATCCTGGTATTCCCCTATATCCTGTTCAGTTCTGTAACTCTTATAGGAAAGAACGGAACCAACGTTCCCCAGCACAGTATAACATGCGGGTTCGGTCAATACATCCATATTATTATCTTTATTAGGGCATGACATGGTCGCTACCTGGAGAGAGAGAGAAGAAAACACTTTAGCGTATGCTTTTGCAAGATCAGATTGGTTATTATCTTATCTAATCAGGATGGCTCCCACTGGTTTTTATCAAATCTTCTTCAAACCTTAAAAGGAAAGACTAGCTGGGATTAATTACACCCTACAACTTCGTCAATCTTTCAGCCAGGCCAGTGTCGGTACTTTGAGGGAGGTTCCCCGTGCTTTCGCACGGACCTAATTAAAGTAAACCTCGTTTTCCCAGAGGCGTAACCCCGTTGACACCTTTCTAGACACCTACTTGATCGGCTAATTGTAATGTGTAAAACTCTCCCAGGAGTAACTCTTACTCGCAGTGGGTATCGGGATCCAACTATCTCATAGAAGGAATGCAATCTCATTGCAAATTTCAACACTTGAAATTCCCGATAATATTCTGCCCCAAGCATCTTATGACCTTGACGGAGGTCAACAAACCACAGGGTGCAAGTCAAGTTCAACCCGTCATTTCTTGATTGAATCAAACCCATCCGCACGACCCTTGACGGAGGCCAACAAGGTCGTACGACTACCCTAATCCAATCTACATCACATGCATAAACAGATAAATACTAGTTAGCTACCGCACACTACGCCTTGACGGAGGTCAACAAACGTAGCACGAATACTAAGTAGGATTTATCTGAAATGACAGAGGGCTACGTCAGGTTTTTCTGAAACCTATTGCGTAATGAACTTGATATCATTGTAGAATCAAGTGAAGTTTTGAAATGGAGTGATTTCAAGGCTTTTCTAGTTTTGCTAAAGGGGTCACTCCCGGTGAAGGGATCGTCGGCCCTTTCCTCGTCGAATGAGGTGTGGGATATATCATATATATCGCTGTGCAAAGCAAAACTCCAAAAGCAATCAAAAGCAAACCGGGTGTGTAGCATCTGCCAGTTATTGCTAAAGGAGTCACTCCCGGTGAAGGGATCTCGGTCCTTTCCTCATCGAATAAGGTGCAGGGCATATCATATATACCGCTATGCAAAGCAAGAACTGTAGCTACCTGTTTTGTTTAAAATTTGATTCTACAACATCTTAGGTTTCTTTTCATTCATTAATCACATTAATGAAGTCCCATCATTTAAGTCACCTAAACATCACGGATAAATACGACGTACACTTATGCCATCCGCATTCGCCTCGATGTCCCCTCGTGCACCGTTAGGTTAGGTAACTAACGACAGAGCAGGGCAGGGCTAGTGCGGGTGCAAAACATAAGTAACGTCTATATAATATATCATATATACTATATAAAGTATCTATCACAGAACATCACATGATCACATCACAGATATCGCAGCAGAAAAAACATATGAAGCATTGGATATACTAGGACGTCCGTGTTTTTAATACGAGCCAGTATAAAACACGGATTCCACGGTTGTGATGAATAGCCAATCCTACACCCCTAGACCCCTACGAGAGCGGCAAGCAACCCTACCAATTCTAGGGTTAGGAGACCCGGACTCGACTCCTCGAGATGGTCTCCTACTGGACCCTAGAACCCGGTTACTTATGCTCCCCTTCTTGGGTCTATCCTAATGCGGAAAAGTAAATAATATACAACGGGTGACAGCTTCCGCAACCTGGAAGTGCCCCAATAAAAGAATATTACATACAAGTTTTTACATGAATGAAAATGAAAAACACTCATCTCACATAAAAACCCCCGGCTATTCAAACACGTCAATCCAATATAACATATCCAGCAACACATAACATCACATGTCATCAACGTAAGTAAATATGCGCATCCCAATTGTCGTTGGCATATAGCAACGAAACTGGCGATATCATATATTACACTTACGGTCACAGAAAAGAAAGTGTAAAACTACAACAGTTGGAATCCGCAACCTCATTAGATATCGCATGCCTAATCAAATGAAATACTTAGACATCACATGCCTAACAATTATAAACCCCGCATTTTAGTCCCATTATCGAAAACTCTTTTCAATATCAAGTGAGACTAAACCGCTAGATTTACAACAGTCATCCAGTTATCTTATAACTGTTTGTGAATTCCAATTATTGTATCCCATTCCGGATAAATAGAAGATATTAAACTTTCCGATCGAACATTCGAACACCCAAGTTTTCCCGAAACTGTTCAACACATGAAATAAGTTCAAATACATTCACTTCATGCCTCAGTACCAACGGTCCAGCCGTAGAAGGGTCAAGCCAACGCCTCACATATGGCACGTCGTACTGCCCCAAACCCGAAGGTTCAAAGGGCAGTTTAAGACGGTCACATAATCGAGTTAAGGTTTGTTGTCTTCTAGAGGGACCATCGCGTTACTTGCACTACTCAGAACGTCCTTAAACCACAGAAAAATCCAACACTTGGATATTTTCCGGTAGGGGAAAGATTGGGTATATACATCCGGTCGAACTTTTTAACATTTTCCAAAATATCCGGAAAGCCACATAAACAAAGTCTGATAATCCGATCGAATCAGCGAACTCCCAAAACACCCCAGAAAATTCAACTCTTGAATAAATATTAAAAATTCCTATAAAACTCAGCACTGTAAATTAGGAATTACTGTGCAAATTTGGAGGGCTGACGTCATCATGTCGCCGCGGAACCGCCGCAGAAGCTAGGCTTCTGCCGCTGTTCCGCCGCAGGTTGAAGGCATCATTTGTCCAATTTTGCACCGTAATTCTTATAACTTCCTGCTGAATTTTTTAAGCATTTTTAATATGGAAAAAACCCAGTTTTTAGAAAAAGTCCAGAGAGCAATTTGGTTTTAGGGTTTCGGTTTCGATCGGGTTTCAAACATCGTCTAAGCATCACCTAAGGCTCTAGCTAGGCTCTGATACCACTGTAGGGTTCCTAGGCACTCTCAAGAAGTCTTACAAGGCATCAACCATGCCAATTTCAAATTTTACAAGTGCCGAGAAACTCTAATACGGATCGTTAACTAGAATTTTAGGCGAAAAGTTAAGTTAGTTAACATCTTAACTAAAAGTGAGAAGCTACAACCTTTGTAGATCCGGTTCTCCACTTCCTTAGCTCCACGTAGACGTCCTCTTGCTATCCTAGTCGGATCTCGGACTCTAGCATCGGCTTCATCGGAGAAATAAGCGGACAAGTCGTCGGCTACGATGCCGAAGATGATCTACGTCGAGGTTACACAAGATCAAGCTCCAACTTCACCAAGTTGTGAAACTTGTGAAGAAAACACCCTATACTACTTGGCAAG
The DNA here is from genome assembly GCA_030015575.1 of Agapanthus africanus. Taxonomy (NCBI): domain Eukaryota; kingdom Viridiplantae; phylum Streptophyta; class Magnoliopsida; order Asparagales; family Amaryllidaceae; genus Agapanthus; species Agapanthus africanus. The sequence continues at coordinate 285,138,344 of CM057344.1, forward strand.
AGGTAGAGGGTGAAGAAATAGGAGGTGGGTTCACTTTAGAATTGGATTTCTCACACTTTTGCTCAAGATGCCATTGATGAAGACAAGCTTTCCTTCTTGATGAAGATGATGAAGAAGAAAAGATATGATAAGTATTGTGTAAATAGAAAATAAATGTGAATATTTATCATATACTAACTATGGTAAGGTGTAGAGAATAGATCATGGTTAGTTAGAATGGTTAGGGTTAATTATGAAGACAAAATGGTAACAAAGTCAAACCTTCATGAAGCTTCAACTAAATCCAAATAATGCCACCATTTTCTTCATAATCTTTTCCAAAATGAATATCAAAATAAATGAGTAAGAAAAAGAAAACCCTAACCATTACACAACCATGGTTTAATCTTTACACAAAACACAAGTTAGCTTGCTACATCAAACATGATACAATTAAGTGCACACAAAAAATATATCACATATACAATGTGCACTACAAGTGAGAAAATCCCTTTAAGGTGAACCAATACTAGTTAATGCAAAGTAATATATCAAATATATAATTATACATTAAATCATTAAATCAACACTTGATTCAATGATCCGGTCATGTCGCACATAACCGACTAGTATCCAATGTATCGACTTATCGAATCAATCTTTGATTCGATAACTAGGTTATATCACATACAACCAATCGAAACATTCATCGCGAGAATGAAATGCGGTATCACATACACGCATCATTCTCGGTCCCGCACATATCTCATATGCGCCCCTATTTCGTTTCGCTTGAGCCAGGAAACCTCAGTGTAGGACTCTAAAGACTCGTCAATACGCCGATAGCAGATGATGATCATATCAAGCACCCACATGCCGCAAGCGGTCTGCTAAATGTAACGGCCATCCGGGTATTGAGCGATCAGAAGATCGACGAGCTAGCCCGCTCACACTCCTGTGAATCCAACCAGTAACACTTACCGTACAGTCCGGTCTGTTCGTCTGATATGTCGCATATCAAGTCTAGGGGTGGTAAACGTCAGACCCCAATAACCGATAAGTCGTGCCGATGTGAGGCTCATAACGGGTCGAGAAACTACTGGTAACACTTACCAGCAAATCTCTGATCAGCCCTGGCCAGGGACTTCCCTGTTACGGCCAATCGAGCACAGCGCAACATCAACCCCCCAATACCGGGAGAGATGAAACCCCTCCTATCGCTCATTGCCTCCATGTGACTCAGGACTGTACCCAAATACAACCGTTTTGCATGCCCTCATGGACGTGGTAAGGTGGAGATCAAAGCACAGTGGGAATCACACAAGACTCTATGACGATCTCGGGTCTACAGACTAACCTGCACAAGTGTCACCTGAGAACTGCCATCTGACGTGAGGTATAATACCATCTGGGAGTTCTCGGCGAGTCCGTCCAGTGTACCCAGTCTCCACTGAGCACCCGTATACCATCTCCGATGTCAAACACCAATGGATATGGGATCATCCATCGCCTATCTCATGGGTCGAGAAGCGTATACGCTAGTCTACACTGGTATATCGATGCCCCGTCTCGATACACCTACGACTAGGGACCTTGAAGGATGTACCTATGGACTACCATGTCCCCACTAGTATGATCTGCATCATAGTCCAGGTAGTCAAGTACACATCCTAAGGGCTTTACCAACATGTAACTATAAGACAGTTTAAAGAGACAAGTGTACATGTTAAGATAAAGAGCAACCAGATAGCATACTATCATATCGAGCAAGAAAGTCATCTCTATATATGTCCAAGCATCCAATATAATATACATCATCTGTACAATACTGGCCTCTAGGGCATACATACAACTAACAGGCACATGAGAAATGATATGTGTTTAATGCAAAAAGATATTATGTGATTTAAAAAGCATCAAGTTCCCTCCAAGCTACTGAGTACAATCCAGGCCTCTATAAAGAAATCAAGCAGCACCAGTGGACTTGTCGAGAGAACATAAGACCACCACATCAACACGAGCCAAGATGCTCGGATTAAGCCCGGCGACATGCCCATAAAAACCGAGCTCGTCGGCCCCCCATGACCCAATGAGCCCTATTTTTCTACTGTCGTGTTATATATATGTATCCCCTAGAGGCCATTACTGTATATGTGATATACATTGTAATGGATGCTTGGACATATATACGTAAGACTTTCTTGCTCGACATGATAGTATGCTATCTGGTTACTCTTTATCTTAACATGTACACTGATTGTCTCCCTTTTACATGTTTGTAAAGCCCTTAGGATGCCTACTTGACTACCTAGATTATGATGGACATCATACTAGTGGGACAAAGGTAGTCTGTAAGTACATCCTTTAATGTCCATAGTCGTGGGTTTATCGAGACGGGGCATCGATATACCAGAGTAGACTAGCGTATATCTTCTCGACACATGTAGATGGGTGATGGATGATCCCATATCCATTGCTATTTGACATCAGACATGACATACAGGTACTCCGTGGAGACTGGGTACACTGTACGGACTCACCGAGAACTCCCAGATGGCAGTTCTCTGGTGACACTGGTACAGGTTAGTCTGTCGACCCGAGATCGTTATAGAGTCTTGTCTGATTCCCACTGTACTTTGATTTCCACCTTAACACGTTCAAGATAACGTGCAAAACGGTGGTTTTTGGTTACAGTCCCGAGTCACATGGAGGCAATGAGCGATAGGAGAGGATTCGTCTCTCCCGGTATTGGGAGTTGATGTTGCGATGTGCTCGATTGGCTATAACATGAAGTCCCTCGCCAGGGCTGTTTCAGAGATTTACTGGTAAGTGTTACTAGTAGTTTCTCGACCTGTTATGAGCCTCATATCGGCATGACTTATCGAGTTACTGGAGTCTGACTTTTACCACCCCTAGACGAGATATGCGACATATCAGACGAAGAGACCGGACTGTACGGTAAGTGTTACTGATTAGATTCGCAAGAGTATGAGCAGGATTTCTTGTTGATCTTCTGATCGCTCAATATCCGGGTGGCCGTTACATTTAGCACGCCTCTTGCGGCTTGTGGGCATTTGATATGATCATTACCTACTGCCGGCGTACTGACGAGTCTTTAGAGTCCTACACAGAGGTTTCCTGGCTCAGGCGAAACGGAGTAGAAGCACATATGATATATATGCTGGAACGAGATTAATACGTGTATGAGTTACTGTATTCTATTCTCGCGATTTATTCATATCGATCGGTTGTATGTGATATAGCCGAGTTATCGAATCAAGTGTTGATTCGATAAATTGATACACATGATATTAGTCGGTTATATGTGATATAGCTAGATTATTAATTCAAGTGTTTATTTGATAATCTAATATATAATTATATATTTGATATATTAATTTACATTAACTAGTATTAGCTCACTTAAGATTTCTTTTCCCACTTGCTTTGTGCATTAAGTGTATATGTGATATATACTTATGTACATAGTTTGTATCATGCTTGATAATACATGCAAATATGGGTGTGTGTATGACTTACACCATAATTAAGATAATGGTTAGGTTTTTTTATTTATTTTGTAATTCAAAATTGGTGGCATTTTATCATGGCATGACGCTTCATGAAGCTTAGTGATAACCATTGACTAAATCCACTTGTTTTGTTTTACTAAATATATTTATTAACCAAACCATTAGCTTAAACCATGGTTATGTCTCTACAATGGTTAGTATATGATACTAACTCACCCATGGTTGCATAACTCATTCTCATTATTCACCTTAGTTTATTTTCTTGAGTTCTTCTTCATCTCAACCCAAAAGCTTCCTAGGTTTTTGGTAAATGGTGAAAATGAGTGAGAAAATTAAATCTAAAGTGAGCCCACTTCCTACTTCATCATCCTATACACTTTCTTGGGTAGTAAAGGGTGTTCTCTTCACAAAGTTCTTGACCTAGTGAAGAGCTAGCTTGGGTTTGAGTCTCCTCGACGTAGATCATCTTCGGCCTCGAAGACATCGAGCAAGCTTGTTCATTTCTCCAAGGGAACCCATACTAGAGTTCGGGAGATCTTCGATTGTAGTGAAGGGACTACTACACGGAGCTTTAGAAGTGAAGGACCGGTCTACAAAGGTTGTATTCCGCATTCACTTAGTGTAATGGTTGATTACATGTTATATTGTCTTGTTACTCTAGTTTGATCCTAGGTTAGGATTGATTAGCACCTTAGAATTTTTAAATTTTGCATGGTAGTTGCTGTGAAAACCTAGTAGGGTGCTATGGAATCCCAACAGTGGTTTCCGCGCCGAGCTAGAGTATTTTACGGTGTTTGTTAGATTACGAAACCGAAACTACTCCGAAACTTGAAACACCTAATACTAGGTTCTGTCGATTTTTAAATGACCTCAAAAATTTTCTTAAACAAGTGCAGAATGTTGTATGGGATGCAACATGAACACCATGTAAATTCCATGCAGTCTGCTCAGTTTTTGGCTGAGATCATGGGTATGGTGGCCGGCCAATTTTTTTTTTTGTTTTGCTTGAAATTTGCAGGGTGTTCCAGAGACTTGGTTTTGATGTTTCAGGTGTTGTTTGTTTTTCTAATTTTTCATGTGATGTAATCATACACTACAAACAATTCGGAGTGTTTCGTATTCATAGTTTAACATTGTATTTTGGTTTTCACAAGTTATCTAGGCGAAGTTAAAAAGTTCGATCGAATGTCAAAAACCCATTTTTCTAAGTTTAACGTATTCGGAAAAATATGCAAGTAATTCTGTGGACCCTCTAGAAGAATGAAATCCTAACTCGACATAATGACCGTCGAACCGCTTTGAACCTTAGTGTTTGTGGCAGTTCTGTGGTGCCATTAATGAGGCTTGGGTTTGCCCTTCTACGGTTGGTCCATAGGTACTGTGGCATGTTTTGGGTATTATTAAAACTGTGCTGAAGTGTTGAGCTATCGGGAAATTGTGGGACTTTGATGAATCGATCGAAAAATTTAACGTCGTCCGGATATTTGTGATGAGACACAATAATTGGAATCTATCTAGTTGCATGCAATTTTAACATTTCGGTCTCGGACGGAATTGGGAATCTTGTTGAATTACCCGACTTCCTTTGAAAAGTGTTTTCATGGTTGAGACATAATTGTAAAATTTGCATTGTTAGGTATGAAATTGTAACGTTTTAGAAATCCTTTTGCGAATTTTCCGTTTTTAGGGTAAAATAGTCGGTATTTTCCGTTTTAACCCGATTGTGATCAAACTTCTGTATAGACTTGTCGGCACCTAGTTTAGATAGAATGAAGCTAGTGCGCGGGCTTTGGGTGTCAATGGGATGTTTTGGTTCACATAGAATTTTTTCCCTATTTAAATATTATTTTAATGCTTTATTTATGCACTATATTTGTGGTAATTACTTTTTGGCTTGGGTTAATTACTACTAATGAGAATCTATGCTAATCTAATCACTAGATATTTTTGTTAATCCATCTATCCAAATATCTAGATACTTTTTGAATTAAAATAAAAATTTTAAAAAGAAAACAGAAGAAAAGGTGGAAAAATTGCATTTAATGAAGCATTTAATGATTTTTGCTAGAATTTTCTTCACATTTACACAAAACACCCCCCCTTCTATGTGGCCAAGCCTCCTTTCCCCATTTCTGCCCTCTTTTTCTTTTCTCCATTTTCATCTCATTTTTCTTGAAATAAATCACCAAAAATCCAAATAAATTCATACAAACTCAAATATAATCATTTCTCTTCATTCTTGAACTCAAAACTAGGTTGGATCTTCATTCTAGTGAGCATTTTGGAGGCTAAAGTTTGGATTTCTTTCTTGTTTCAAGTGGTGTTCTAGTGAGGTATAAAAACCTAACCCTAATCCTTAATTGTTATGTTTAAATCATAAGCTAGCTATTTAATTGTTTAATTATATCTTTAAATTCATGTTTAATTCATTCATTATAATTTTAATGAAGTTCAAGTTAGGATTTAATTTGATGAAATGTTTAATTGTTATTTGAAGATTATAAAAACTTAACCAAGTTGCTAATTTGTTAAATGATATTTTCCTAATTGGATAATTAAGCTAATTAGCAAACTAATCTTTTACTAATCCTATTTGAGGGAAATCTAAATTTCTAGTAAAGGTTTAAATGGTTTAATCTTGCTAATTAGTGATGTTTGTAAATTCTAGTTTGGTAAAAAGTTGTAGTTTGGTGCTAAAATGATATATATTGCTTACTAGGTTTTTCTAAAACATATTTAGGCGAGTTTAAAATTATGGAAGTGGTTTGGATAACTTAGTTAAGGTGTTTTAAGATGTTTGATATCACTAGAATTGTATTAGCTTTATACTTGTGCAAAATATTACGATAAGTTGCTTACTAGGTTTCGGTGTATTTTTGACGTGGGTTCAGTTGGTCGTTGCGAGGTTATATCTATTATATTCTCGTATTTGATTGTGTTGTGTTTGCGCGATCGGTATGATCAGAGTCTAGACTTGGTAGTTGTGCCGCGTCGCGTTCCTAGATAGGGTCGTGCCGATGTCGTTCGTGTCTTTGTGTAGCTTTTGCTCTTGATTTGGTTTCGTAGTGTCGCTACGCGCGTTAGCCACTTGAAGAACACTTGAGAGTATGTTTGGAGTTAGTGCGTCGGTCAAACGTAGTTAGTACATGTTATTGGTCTATTGCTAATATTTACTTGTTATATTGTTATATGCTTCTAGGATCGTAGGCGGGGACTTCGGGCGCCGCGAAGAAGGGAAAGCGAGTTGTTGTCTTTACTTAGTCAGGATTGTTGTTGAGTAGATTTAACATCTACAGGGGGATCGCCTGCATGGCGTTATGCGTCTGGGCTAGATCAAATGACATGAATATTAGCTAGATGTATACGGATATTGATTGTGCAAGTATACCTTTGTTGCTTATCTCATTTCCATATGTATGGACTTAGTATTAATGAGACACAATACTATTATTGACGGTTCATGTTTCACGAGCACTAATTGTATGCTACACACGCACCGTCAATAATTTCCATGACACGCACAACACCTATACATATGTGATATTGTATTGTTTAGGGACATTTAGACATGATCCTTATTTTCCTTGGCACATATGATAGTAGCATACCTGTATACCTACATGCTTACATATATGCCTTGCTATGCACACATATTTACATGTACACCGTGCATACATATTTACATGTATACTCACTTACCTAGTTAGGGCTACACATACCTATGTGGTATTGTTTTGTCATTGACATGGGGTCATTGATTCTTATGCGTTGGCGCATATGATGGCTAGTATACCTTACCATGCCTACATGCTACCTATATACCCATATGGTATCGTACCATTAGTGACAGATATATACACATATGAGATATAGCTACATGTAAAGCTTATATACCTAATTACACATATACCTGGAGGGTATTACATCATTATTGATAGGTAGATACACATATACTGCTATATCGACATGGTTACGCATACCTGGCTATAGCTACATGTTCACCTTTATTTGATGTTGTATGGACTTGGAGGAAACTAGAAACCGCATGACATATATATTAACTTGTTGCAGTCAAATAGCGGTTTTTCCTTTATATACTCATATTACTGTTTCATGTTGCATATATTACATTCATGGATTTCATATGATGTTCTCTGATATTTTTACTCCTGTGTATATATAATAGTGGAATGGGACGCTGTTATATATGCCTATATACATATATTAGTAGAATGGGATGCTAATATATGTGTATTGATTCATGCATTTATACTTATTCATTACTTGATGTTTTCTTGATTTGAGGACCGTAGTAGTTTCATGAAATTATGCATTATTTGAAAAATCCTATTTCTCTTGACATGATATTTCAGCAGCCACCATGAGTTTTATCGGTTCTGATATATATACCCCATGCGAGGAGGCGTAGTAGGCCGTGTGAGGGTACATGGTGGGGCCCGGAGGTACCTCGGGACGAGAAAGGTTTTTCGATGGACCATGTCGATAAGGCCTGACAGGGGAACCATACCTACCGGTGACAGTACCTTTGACTCTACGGGTATTGTAGGGATACAGGCCGGGGTCATGTACGTATGGATACGTCGGATTTCGAATTTCAGAGCTAGGCACTTGAGTTTTCGGATAGCGTATGATACGTACCTATCAGGGGGCCATTCGTGGTGACAACACCTGATATTCCAGTATTTATGTGTCGATACTAGACACTTGTTTCATGATGTTTTTGGGTGTCGATGTTGGACACTCACTTTATATGAAACTTACTCGATACTGGATATTAGATATATGAGATATACTTGATACTGTACATTCAGGATATATGAGATTTACTAGACACTGTACATTCAAGATATATGAGGTTTACTTGATATTGTACGTTCAGGATATATGAGATGTACTTGATATTGTACATTCAGGATATATGAGACTTACAGGATATGAGAGCCAATTTGGGGGCTGATTTGAGAAAATTTGGGATTTAGATTGTCTTGATGGACATTGGTCCTGTCACGAGGTCAGGATTCCGTGAGAATGACATGTTTTATTCCATATTCCTCATTTATGTTATATGCATTGCTTCATGTATTAGTAGTACCTGATAGAGTACCTTTCATGACTATTGCATATACATATTGTCATATTATTGCTTCATGTATTAGTTGTACCTGCTAGAGTACCGTTTATGCATACATATGACCATTTATTGCTATCCGCTTGCATGTATTAGATTCGCGTTGTACGTGCATACTTGCGATTACCTGCATATGTTATTTACTATTCACGAGTTGGCAACTCACCCCCGTTGTGCCACAGTGTTTTGCAGGTAGTCCCTCAGTGCAGTCGCGGCAGGCTTTTCATCTTTCGTATCATCTTTTGCAGTGGATACCGCTTCGGCTGACTGCTTGTAGTTTTGCTATAGGTGGGTTTTGCGGTTATCCGATGTTGCTTATTTTATATTCGTTGTAACCTGTACTCTGCATCTACCACTTTCATGTGTATGACTTAGAGAGTTGGTGTGAGAATGATATTGTATATTTTGGTGACTTGGATGTCTTTTATGACGTTTAAGTTATATCGTCTTTTATTTCTTCGCTAAGGCGTCATATATCTATTGTGGTGGTTGTTTTCCGCCGTGGAGCGTGGATTTGCTCCCGTTGGGGATGCTTTACTTTATATTTATGTTCTACATATTTTTGGGGTTAGTTTTTACAAAGGAGGTGCTGCCAAAATTTTTATGAAAGTAAAGTTGGACTTTAAAGAATTTGGTTTGAGATTTCAAAAGTTTTGAAAATGCTATTATCACTTACTACTTTTGGTGGCTTAGATTACTCGGTTTTCGGCTTACTTAAATTGCGTTACGCCTATAGTCGTTGCGTAGTTTAAGAGCCGTCACGTGCCAATTTCAGGTCGTGACAAAAATCCAGAATATGTGATATTCCGGGTTTATTATGTCTAAGGGAAGTGCGGATTCCAATTGCTGTAGTTTTTTACTTTCTTTTCTGCGCCTGTAAGTGTAATATGTGGCGTATCGCCGGTTTCGTTGCTATATGTCAACGACAATTGGGATACACATATTTACTTACGTTGATGACATGTGATGTTATGTGTTGCTTGGATACGTTATATTGGATCGTCGTGTTTGAATAGCCGGGGTTTTTTTTATGTGAGATGAGAGTTTTTCATTTTCATTCATGTAAAATTAAATGTATGTAATATTCTTTTATTGGGGCACTTCCGGGTTGAGGATGATGTCACCATTGTATATTATTTACTTTTCCGCATTAGGATAGACCCAAGGAGGGGAGCACAAGTAACCGGGTTCTATAGTCCAGTGGGAGACCATCTCGAGGCGTCCAGTCCGGGTCTCCTAACTTTAGAATTGGTAGGGTTGCTTGCCGCTCTCGTAGGGGTCTAAGGATGTGGGTTTGGCTATTCATCACAACCGTGGAATCAGTGTTTTATACAGCCTTAATATAAAACCCGGAAATCCTAGTATATCAAATATTTCATATGTTGTTTTCTGCTGCGATATCTGTGATGTGATCATTTGATATGTTGAGATAGATACTGTATATAGTATATATGATATATTATATAAATGTTGCTTAGGTTTTACACCCGCGCTAGCCCTACCCCGCTCTGCCATTAGTTACCTAACCTAATGGTGCATGACGGGACATCGAGGCGAATGCGGATGGCATAAGCGTACGTTGTATTTATCTGTGATGCTTAGGTAACTTAAATTATGGGATTTCATTAATGAGAATAATGAAAAAAATATACCTAAAGATGTTGTAGAAACTTGTTTTATAAACCGGTAGCTCTATTTCTTGCTTTGCATAGCGGTATTGCTTGTAGAATATCCAACACCTTATTCGATAAAGAAAGAGCCTAGATCCCTTCACCGGGAGTGACCTCTTTAGCAAAACTAGCAGATGCTACAAACTCGGTTTGACTTTTGATTGCTTTTATAGTTTTTGCATTGCATAGTGGTATTTGTGAAATATCCCGCATCTCATTCGATGAGGAAAAAGAGTCGAGATCCCTTCACCGGGAGTGACCTCTTCAGCAAAACTAGTAAAAGCCTCAAAAATACTCCTTTTCAAAATCACTCGATTCTACAACGATATCAAGTTCATTATGCAAAAGGTTTTATTAAAAACCTTTCGTAGCCCTTCTTCATTTCAGATAAGTACTTTATAGTGTTCATGCTACGTTTGTTGGTTTTCGTCAAAGCGTAGTGTGTGGTAGTTATTTATGCTTATCTGCAAAAGAATATGATGCGATTGAGTTAGGGTAGTCGTGCGACTTTGTTGGCTTTCGTCAAGGATCGTGCGGGTGGGTTTAATTCAATTAAGAAATGTACGGGTTGAACTTGACTAACAGCCTATGCTTTGTTAGCTTTCGTCAAGGTCGTAGGATGCTAAGGGCAAAATATTATCGGGAATTTCAAGTGTTGAAATTTGCAATGAGATTACATACCTTTTATGAGATAGTTGGATCCCGATACCCACTGCGAGTAAGAGTTACTGCTGGGAGAGTTTTGCACTTTACAATTAGCCGATCAAGTAGGTGTCTAGAAAGGTGTCAACGGGGTTACGCCCCTAGGAAAACGAGTTATATTTTAATTCGGTCCGTGCGAAAGCACGGGGAACCTCCCTCAAAGTACCAACAATGGCCTGGCTGAAAGATTGGCGAAATTGTAAGGTGTAATTAATCCCGGCTAGTCTTTCCTTTTAGGGTATGGAGGAATATTTGATAAAAACAGTAGGAGCCATCTTGATTAGATAAAATATAAACCAATCTAATCTTGCAAGAGCATATGCTGAGTGTTTTCTTCTCTCTCTCTCCAGGTAGCGACTATGTCACGCCTTAATCAAGATAATAATACTAATGTATTGACCGAACCCGCTTGTTATACTGAGCTGGGGAACGTTGGTTCCGCTCCAACTTATAATTGTTATAAGACTGAGCAGGAAATAGGGGATTACCAGGATTCCCGTGCTGCCCAAACGTAGAAATTACATGATGATGCATCTTTTTCGGGTGTGCTCGTTACAAAGAACTGTTTCTCAGTATCCTCTACGTCCTCGGTATAAGATACCGGATCAGGATCCTATATATGTAATCTGTTACATGGGCTACAGATAGGTAGAGAAATGAGAATGGGTGATAAAGTTTCAAGAATTGGGAACAGTGCAATTGTTGCAGCCAACGTGTTTGCAGTTATCACCCTGTATTACAAAATACATTGATTCTGAATGAATGTTATTAGATTCCAAACCTGATATGTAACATTATATCAGTCTCTTATTTAGTATCGAAGGATATAATTTTGTATCGTTGGATAATGTTTTGAACATTTCCTATATCAAGAGTTCATCGGTTCAGGCACGTTATCTAAAGGAATATTCGTTCGAAATCAAACTACAGTTCTCAACATACAGAACACACACAAGAGGAAGAGTTCAGAAATGAACGAATCCTTCTTGAGGCAATGTATGCTAGGTCATATCAATGCGACCCGACTAGCTAAGTTACATTAAGATGCATATTTAAATCAGTTTGAATTTACATTTTGCGAAACTTGCCAGTCATGTCTCAAAGATAAAATGACCACAGCTCTGTTTATTGGAAACAAAGAAAGAGTTAATGAAATCTTGGGATTGATACATGATGATGTATGTAGGTCCCCTATCTACACATGCCAGGACCGGTTCTTTATACTTCATTACATTCACTGATGATCTCTCAAGATTCGGACATATGTTCATGTTGAAACACAAATCTGAAGCTTTTTAGAAATTTAATGAATATAAGTTAGAAGTAGAGAACCAAAACGGGTATAAGTATAATGTCCTTTGATGTGATCAGGGAGGAGAAAACTTGAGCACGGAATTCCTGGACAATTCTAAAGGAGAATGAGATTCTCTCTCAGCATTACTCCTCCGTATACACTACAGCACATCGGTATATCGGGGTGGAGCAATCGCACCCTATTAGATATGGTGCGCTCTATGATGAGTACTACTAAGTGTTAGTTATATGTATGCCCTAGAGGCCATTACTGTATATAGGATGTATATTGTAGTGGATGCTGGGACGTATATAGGGAGGACTTTCTTGCTCGACATGATGGTATGCTATCTGGTTGAACTTTACCTTAACGTGTATACTGATTGTCTCTCTGTTACATGTTGGTAAAGCCCTTAGGATCTGTACTTGACTACCTGGACTATGATGCAGATCATACTAATGGGGACATGGTAGTCCATAAGTACATCCTTCAAAGTCCCTAGTCGTGGGTGTATCGAGACGGGGCATCGATATACTAGAGTAGACTAGCGTATACCTTCTCGACCCATACAGATGGGCGATGGATGATCCCATATCCATTGGTGTTTGACATCAGATATGATATACGGGTGCTCAGTGGAGACTGGGTACACTGGACGGACTCGCCGAGAACTCCCAGATGGTATTATACCTCACGTCAGATGGCAGTTCTCGGGTGACACTGGTACAGAGTAGTCTGTTGACCCGAGATCGTCATAGAGTCTTGTGTGGTTCCCACTGTGCTTTGATTTCCATCTTACCATGTCCAAGAGGGCGTGCAAAACGGTGGTTTTTGGGTACAGTCCCGAGTCACATGGAGGCAATGAGCGATAGGAGGGGATTCATCTCTCCCGGTATAGGGAGTTGATGTTGCGCTGTGTTCGATTGGCTATAACAGGAAATCCCTGGCCAGGGTTGCTGAGATTTACTGGTAAGTGTTACTAGTAGTTTCTCGAATTGTTATAGACCTCATATCGACACGACTTATCGAGCTATTGGGGTCTGACGTTTACCACCCCTAGGCAGGATATGCGACATATTAGACGATCAGACCGGACTGTACGGTAGTGTTGCTGGTTGGATTCACTGGAGTGTGAGCGGGCTTGCTCGTCGATCTTCAGATCGCTCAATACCCGGGTGGCCGTTACGTTTAGCAGACCGCTAACGGCTTGTGGATGCTTGATATGATCATCATCTGCTGCCGGCGTATTGACGAGTCTTTAGAGTCCTACACAGAGGTTTCCTGGCTCAAGCAAAACGAAATAGGAGCGCATATGAGATATGTGCGGGACCGAGAATAATACCAGTATGTGATACTGTATTCGATTCTCGCGATATGTGACATTGATCGGTTATATGTGATATAGCCGGGTTATCGGATCAAGTGTTGATTCGATAAGTTGTTACTGTTGATACTAGTCGGTTGTGTGCGACATGACCGGATCATTGAATCAAGTGTTGATTTAATGATTTAATGCATAATTATATATTTGATATATTACTTTGCATTAACTAGTATTGGTTCACTTTAAATGGATTTTCTCACTTGGATTGTGCACATTGTATATGTGATATACATTTGTACATTTGATTGTATCATGTTTGATGATACATGATAGTTTAGTGTATGAATTAACCATGGTTGGTCAATGGTTAGGGTTTCTTTTGCTTCATTTATTCATTTATTTATCCATTTTGTTTATTTTAGCAAAAGAAAATAATGAAGAGATAATGGTGGCTTTCTTTGTTTGTTTCTGAACCTTCATGAAGGTTTGACCTAAGTCACCATTTTGTCTTCATGTCTTAACCCAACCATTCACTAACCCTTGTTAATTTTCTACACCTAACTATGGTTTGTTATGATAAGAATGGATAATTCTTTTCTTTTTGAATTAACTTATCTTATCATTATTCTTCTTCTTCTTCCTTGAACTTCAAGAAGAAAGCTTACCTCATCAATGGTGATTGATGAATTAGAGTGAGAAATCCAATTCTAAAGTTAACCCAACTCCTATTTCTTCATCCTCTACCTCTTGCCAAGTAGTAGAGTGTGTTTCCTTCACAAGTTTTAGGGCTTGGTGAAGGTGGAGCTTGATTTAGCGATGCCTCGACGTAGATCATCTTCGGCATGGACATCGACGACCTAGCTTGCCCATTCTCCGACGAAGCCTACACTTGAGCCCGGATTTGATTTGGACAGCGGAGAGGACCTCGTTGCGGAGCTATGGAAGTGGAGCACCGGATCTACAAAGGTTGTATTTCCGTATCTTGTAGTTAAGTGTTAACTAGTTAGCTTTTTCTCCTAGTTTTCTAGCAAACGATCCGTAGTCGGATCTCTCGGCACCGTTAAAATTTTAATTTGGCATGATCGATGCCTTGTGAGAACTCATTAGGGTGCCTAGGAACCCTACAGTAAGTTGCCTATTTTCTTTTTGGGAGTTATGCACTTGAGAAGTTGCATACCTATTGAATAGGGTTCCAGCCAAATCAGGTGCCTACCACTCCATATGTGATATTGTATGGGAAGAACCCATCTCTTAAGTAAGTTAGGATTTGGGGTTGTCTGGCCTATGTCAAAAGAAAAATCCGGACAAGCTCGCGGCAAGGTCAGTTCTGTTGTCATGACCCAAAATTGGCACGTGACGGCCCTAATACTACGCAACGTCTACAGACGTAAGGCAGTAAAAGAAAGCCAAAACCCAGAAATCTAAACCATCAAAAGTAATAAGAAATAATAGCATTTTCAAACCCTTTGAAATCTCAACCCAAATTCTTTAAAAGTCCAACTTATTTCCTTTAAAATTTTGACAGCACCTCCTTTGTAAAACAAGCCCCCAAAATGGATGCAACATAAATATAAAGTAAAGCATCCCCAACGGGAGAAAATCCACGCCAAAAGGCGGAAAACAGCCACCACAACAGATATACGACGCCGTAGCGAAGAAAGAGACTATATAAATAAAACTGCATAAAAACCTCCAAGTCACAAAATAATATACAATATCGTCCTCACATCAAGTCTCTAAGTCATACAAGATAATGGTAGATGGAGAGTACATGTTACAACGAATACACAACAAGCAACGTTGGATGAGCGGAAAACCTACCTAAGCAAAACTGCACACTGTCAGGCGAAGTGGTATCCGCAGCAAAGGTTACGATGGATGAAAATAGCCCTGCCTCTGACTATGCTGAGGAACACCTGCAAAACACTGTGGCACAACGGGGGTGAGTTGCCAACTCATGAATAGTAAAATAACATATGCAGGTAATCGCGAGTATGTACGTACAGCGCGAACCTAACATAAGCATCTAATAGCCATGAATGGTCATATGTAATGTAAAAATCATGAAAAGTACACTAACAGGTACAATTAATACATGAAACAATAATATGACGATATATATGTAACAGTCATGTAAGGTGCTGTATCAGGTACTACAAGTACATGAAGTAATGATATGACAATCGGTATGCAATAATCCTGCAATAATGATATGAAAAGGAATATATGCAACAGTCATGAAAGGTACTCTAACAGGTATAACTAACACATGAAGCAATGCATATAATTAAATATGAAGTATGGGATGAAACATGTCATTTCCATGGAATCCTGACATCGTGGTAGGATCAAAATCCATCAAGACAATCCAAATCCCAATTTCCTCAAATCAGCCCCCAAACTGGCTATCATATCAAGTAAGTCTCATATATCCTTAATGTACAACATCAAGTAAATCTCATATATCCCGAATGTACAATATCAAGTATATCTCGTATATCCCGAATGTACAACATCAAGTAAATCTCATATATCCCGAATGTACAATATCATGTATATCTCGTATATCCCGAATGTACAACATCAAGTAGATCTCACATATTCCGTATGTACAATATCAAGTATATCTCGTATATCCCGAAAGTACAACATCAAGTAGAACTCACATATGCCGTATGTACAAAGTCAAGTATATCTCGTATATCCTGTGTGTTTTCATGAATAAATATGACGAAGTATGTAAATCAATATGTACACATATATATTAGCATCCCACTCCACTAATATATATACTTAGGAGTAAAATATCATGAAAACAATGTGTCAAGCATCGACACAGAAAAGCTGATCTATCAAGCGCTGTCACCTAGACTGTCCCCCTGATAGGTATGTATCATACGCTATACCGAAAGCTCGAGTGTCTAGCTCTGACCCTCGCCTCTCGACATATCCATACGCACATGACTCCCGTCGGTATCCCCATGATAACTGCCGAGTCATTGGTAATGTCACCGGAAATATGGTTCCCCCACTAACTCATCTCCTCACTGAGATTCTTTCCCCGGGGTACCTCCGGGCCACACCATGTACCCCCACACAGCTCCCTCCGTTCCTCGCGTGGGGTATATATATATCCTAACCGATAAATCTCATGATGGCTGCTGAAATATCATATCAAGGGAAACCGGGTTTTTCAAATAATGCAAAATTTCATGAAACTACCACGGTCCCTAAATCCAGAGAACATCATGAAAAATCCATATCTCAATGCGAGAATCAATGAATATAATATACGCAACATGAAACTGAAATGCGAGCGTATAAAGGAAAGGCCGCTATTTAACTGCAACAAGTTAAAATATAAATTATGCGGTTCATAATTTCTCCAATTCTAAATGACATTAAATAAAGGTAAACATGTAGCTATAACTGATATATGTGTAAACATAAAGTTATAGCAAGATATAGACATCTACCTATCAGTAATGATGTAATATTACCCTCCCCCCAGGTATAAGTAAAGGATGTATACAAGATATACATGTAGCTATGTCATTATGTGTATGTACCAATCGCTAATGGTACAATACTCTATAGGTATACAGGTAACTATATATATCATATGCGATAAGAAATATGAATCAATGTAACAATGTCGATAACCAAACAACATCATATCTATAAGTGGGTTGTGCATGACATGGCTGTTATTGACGGTGTGTGTGTTATACAATCAGTGCTCATGCAACATGAGCCGTCAATAATAGTGCAGTGTTCTAAGGATACTAGTCCAAGCACAATAATTAACTAAGCAGTAGGGTAAATGCACAATTCTAAATATGACATAGAATATGCGACAAAATTAACATCTCTAGCCCAGACGCATAACGCCATGCGGGCGATTCCCCTGTAGATGTTAAATCTACTCACCAACGCTCCTGGCTAAGTGAAGCCAACCACTTGTTTTCCCCTTATAGCAGTGTCCGAAGTCCCCGCCTAAGAACCTACAACATTCAAACAATAAAGCAAGTATATATTAACAATAGACCCAAAACACGCACAAACTACATTTAACCGACGCAACAACACAAAACATACTCTCAAGCATTCGTATTGTGGCTAACGTGCGTAGCGACACGACGAAAACAACCTAAGAGCAAAAATCATACAAAGTGCACGATCCGTGTCGTATAACATATCGTGCGGACACAAAACACTAGATTATAGGAAAAAGATCCCAGATTTTTCATACTGCAATTACTAAAAAGGTAAACAGTACCAAACACCCCTAAACCACAGCAGACAACTACCCAAAAAACCAAACCCTAGCACCTCCCCCGATAGCTGGCGTCGCCGGAATTTTGCATTGAGTCGCCGGCCATGGCCAGTAGGGTGGTACTCGTGTCTCAGGTGGTGCTCCAGGGTCACTAGTACATCACTAAAAACTTGTTTGGCCAGAAACTAAAAATCTCAGATAACAGCAGATCACAAAGACTGAAAAAGGACATTTAAAAATACGATATTGCACAAATCGATATCTAACGTGTTCTAAACATTAACCAATGAGCTACCCATCATAAAAACTCTTAATTAACAGATTAGCGATTATACCTATCAAAGCTAGCTCCCATGATCCAAGCTTTTCTAGCTCCAAGATGCAAATTCAAGTCTTGGGGTATTTTATGATATATTTTAGGAATTTTAGGGATTTACTAGTTTTGAATTGTTGAAAAATGAAGAAGGAAAACTCAAAGGCAGAGGAAAGAGGAGGCTCGACCAATAATTGAGGAAGGTGAGGGAATTGTGTAGGGTTTTCTAGCTTTTCTCTGTAAGTCTACGGTAGCGCCTCGGCCGTTGATTCGAGGCCAAAATGCGGAAAACAAAACTTTTTCAAACTAGAAAATCGGCGCTATCGTATGCTTAAAACCCGGATCGAACCATTAACCTATAAACTAGCTATCTAGAGAAGGGATATAAAGCTATACCGAACGATCCATGTCCTTCGGTCTTCGGCAACCATCCCAAGCTCCTCGCGGCATCACTGATCTCCGGTCTCCTCGTCGGAAAGGCACCACATCAAGAAGTCTTTTTACTGGCTCCCACCTCTGAACCGAGGCAACTCGGACACGAAGGTTGCTAGCCGACATGTCCAAGATTGCTGTAGACTGAGTGTAGAACGGTTTGCCTCAAGGGTTAATAGAAGTTGCCACAATGGAGGTGGAGGAAAAATCTTTGGAGATGAACTAAAGAATTTTAGTGCAAAATAAGATGAATCATTTTTCCACACGCATGAGGGCTATCCCAATGTAGTGGCCGGCCATGATCAAAATGAAGAGAGAGAAAAAAGTGAGCCAAAAGCAAAAGCAAATTGGATGATAACAAGAAAAACAAGACACACTCAATATCCATCTCAATCCCATGTCATTAATTGCAAGCCATAATGATGCAAAAAGAATCAAGCCCATCTACAAAGATCAGGAACCCTCCACCAAAAAAATCCCCTTGCATTTAGCTAAATGCCACGTTGCAAGAAAACCCCTCTCCTCACAAAAATTCAGCCATGAAGGAACAAAGGAAAAATGGACGAAACGGAATGCAAACTGGCAACTTCAAAAAAGCGATCCCGTAATAAATTACAGGAAAACCCCGCGACTGTATATACATACCCGCATTTGTATTCCGATCGAATACAAATGCAGTGAGACAAAATCTACACTGTAAAATACTAGGATCCGGCTTAAACCAAAGCCCGCTAGTATTATCCGTCCGAACCATGACACGTGCATAAGTGCACGCGTACGTTCGAACCCTTCCATAAAACCATATGGCCTGTACAATGTTTCACCCGAAACTTGAGAAACTGTCTGTGGGGGACTCTAAAGACTCATCAATACTTTGGCTGTGGATTTAACCACTAGCACTTCAGAGGTACTAGCCGTACGTAACGGGCTACCAGGTATTGACCATAAGGGAGGTCGATAAGCGAACTCATCCTGACACCCTACTGAGTCTGTCAGTGAAAATATCCGTACAGTCCGGTCCGTTCGTCTATGAGCATCGCATGTCGGGCCTAGGGGGTTGGTAAAAGTCAGACCCCCAAAAGCGGTACAAGTCGTGTCGGAGTGTAGCCCAGAGCACCCTGAGATACTACTGGAATACCTATCAGTAAATCTCTTGCCCTGGCCAAGGACTTCGTGTAATGGCTCTCCTAGGCACAGCGTGACCTCACCCCTAATATCGGGAAAGACGAACCCCTGCTGAGCCACTCACTGCCTCCATGTGGCTTGGGACTATACCCAACTAAAACCTGTTTGCACGACTCATTTGAGCTGTGGTAGGGTAGTATTCAAAGTACAGTGGGAACTCACATGAGACAAATGACGATCTCAGGTCGATGAACTAACCTGTACACATGTCACCAGGGAACAGCTATCTGACGCTAGGTATAATACCAAATAGCATGTTCCCGGCGAGTCCTGTCCGGTGTACTCATAACCCAATGAGCACCTGTATACATCTTAGGTGAACCAACTGACACCAACGGCATGTGAGATCGGCCATCACCCCTCGTCAGGGTTTCGACTGTATACACTAGTCTACTAATGGAGTATCGATGCCCAGTCTCGAAACTCCCACGACTATGGACATTTTAAGGATGTGCTTATAGACCACATCTCCCACGTATATGATCGCCATCATACTGCTGGCCGTCAAGCAAGAATCCTAAGGGCTCTATCAACGTGCAATAGTAACCTGTAAAGTCACTTGAAGTAGTACACGATGATAAAGATAAACCAGATAGCATACTATCATCTTGAGTAAGACTGTCCTACCGGCATAGGTCCTCCCTCAATCATTGCAATCACGTGCCTGTGATCGAATAATTGACTTTGAGGGCACTATATCCAACAATCTCCCACTTGCACTCAAGGCTAATTATTGCGATGTCGCAAACTCACAGCCCATGTGATACCGAACACCCAATTCCTCTACTAATCAGTCTCACAAAGCCCGTTTGCGAAACTATTGCGTTCGAGGAATAGCCTCAGTGAGTGGATCCGCCCTGATGTTTCTTTCTATATCTCTCTTTATCTCAAGTTCGTGGAGAAAGCCATCTCCCGAAATGAGCAATACCTGTCTTAGAATATGTCTGGATATCTGGTGGGACCTAGTTCATAAATGAACTCCAAATCCAAACTTCTTAAACTGTATCGTCAACTGAAACCAATCAGTATCCTGCGCCATGTCTCCCTCAGTATCCGCTTGGACCATCTATCCAAAATACTGCCCCTCGTCAGAGGGAAAACTATAACTCTGACAGTCACTCTGTCATCCAGGTCACCTTAGAAGCCTGGAGTGATAACCGTCCCCGGAAAGAGGCTGTTGTCATGATATCCTTAGAACATCCACTTATGTTCTAAAACTGCTTCCGAATGTTTCTCCAGGATTGGATCAATATCAACTTATTGCATCTACTGCAAAAACAACATCGGGTGTGGTACTTGCCATCTCATGGTCAACTCAATTGCCTAAGCAAGTGATCTGCCGATCATGCACATCCCTCTCACCTTTCGTCTGTAAGACACCGTTAGAGAGGGTGACTCCATCACCTGCAGGTACACTACCATGCCAGGAGTCGTCCATTCTAAAACACCTTTAGAATGCTGTCTAAGTACCCAGATTGGGAAACTACCCAAATCTAGATCTAAAACAATAGATCTAGTAACCAGAATATCTGATATAATATCCATATCCTTTGTGGAGAAACCACCGTGTGACAACCAAAGTATAACCGATCGTAGTATAGGAATTTCACTTCCCACTCTGTGTATGTCATCCAAATACCAGGACATCACACCCTACTACCTTCTTAACAGATCCATCCCCTATTCTGATGAAGTCAAACCTATGACTGTCACATCAGAAATAGATGATCTATCTCCGCTATATCTGCTTTAGTCCATAAATAGACATAAGCTACCTGTCCACTATGCTTCCGCTGCTCCCACTGACTACAACAACCCTCTGGCAGAGTCATATACACGTATACTTCTAAAGCTAGTTTAGAACGATGCTATACTCATCCTCCTGCCTGGTCTCACAGTCTGGAACAACAGTAATGGCAAGTCTGGGTAAACAAGAACCTCCCTGTTACCGTCCTTGAGGCTACCGGAGTACCTCTCGAGTGCCTGAGGTTACCCACCATATCTGCGGAATGGCCAATAGAATGTCAAATCAGATTGAATGTTTAGGTTCTTATCAAATTTTCAGTAATCGTTTGCGGTTCAGGAATCACTTCTCGTTCTACCATACTCCCACTACTGTTTTCTAAAAAAAATCCATTTTACTAAAACTGTGGCGAGTCAAGAACAATATCACTATTGATCTTCCAAATGGTAGAAAATCAACCCTCGTCATAGCCCGGGTCAACCCACAAATAGCCATTACAGAAACGTGCCTTGAGTTATCCAGAGTCTGGTTTTAAGCATAAGCCGGACAACTCCCCGTACCTTAACAATGTTAAGATATGAACTATTCTATATCCAATATAGAAATAGAGGCACTGATTTAATTGGAACCAGATTCAAATCATGCAGCTGTCTCCAGTGCATGTCAACTAAATGGAAGCAAGTTCTCTTAATCATTACTATCAACTGAATACCATACACAAGTATCTACATCTTCGATCACCTTGAATAATCCCGATACTTGCAATACCTGGTTCTCTACTTTATTCTTATATCTAAAACTTCTCAAAGCTTAGACCTTGCATTTCTACGAAACACATGTCTGAGAATTAGAGAAGTCATAAGTAAATAGAATATTGTACGAGTACCAACCCCTCTTCCCTCATGGACACTGGACAACATACAATACTCTGTATAAGTCCCGTGAGTCTAATAACTCATTCCCTGTGTGTCGTAGGTTGAAAACTGTACTTATGGTTAAGAAGAATTACACCGCTGTTTAATGCTCCTTAACTAACCATCCACTGATATAGGTAAATGTCATAGACATAATTTCAAAAAGTTATATCTCACTTTATAAAAATAAACGTACAGATATATCAATTTGAAATTGGTGCATAACAACGGATATTCAAAACTAAATATTTGCCGTCCGGCAAACAACCCAGGCGATTTCCTCAAATATCACCAATTACAACAAATCCCGATATAATGAGGATAATCATCCAATTCCCAATAACTTACTCCCACTCATCATCTGTAAAACCATACAGATGTGACAATAAAACCTGGTAAATACATACACTGAAGCAAGGGCTAATTGGGAAATCAGTTTTCTTCTAACAGTACACGGTGAAACTGAAACATGTAAATGTTTCGAAGGGGTATTCGGGTATTCCTAGTAATGCCTCTTCCATTATCAGATTCACAACTGTAACCGTATATTTATTTGCCATCCCTCCAAATCCCTTTATAAGTCTTTATTCATTACCTTCTGTACACCCCTTTAGGCCAAATGGTTTTCTTCCTTCCCTACCGTTCGGCACTAGCCTATGGTTTGGAAGAAGACTATCCAATAAGCATAATGGGTGTACTCTCCTAGTCCTAGGAGTACTCGTAACCTGAGAGAAGGTGAAGATAAAAGACAACTGAATAAACCTTATACCTATTTCTCCTGAACCAGAATCCATCCCCGAACTGGAACCGGTCCTTTCGAGTTCGTATTTAACCATACGATGAAGTATCCAATAAACTGTGGATCTCCATAGTGATACAGAGTGTTCTAGAGAAATACAAAGGTGATGTAGGATTGGCGAAGAAATACTTGGTTTGGCCGTGAATAGGAGTCGCAATTTACTTTGCCATCTTACTAATCCCATTATTTATCTTTACTTAATACCTTCTGTACACCTTTTAGGCTAAATGGTTTTCTTCATTCCCTACCGCTCGGCACCCGCCGATGGTTAGGAAGAAGACTATCCAATTAGCGTAACAGGTGTACCGTCCTAATCCAAGGAACACTCGCAACCTGAGAGAAGGTAAAAGGAAAAGACAACTGAATAGTCCTATTCGTTTTCTCCAGAACCGGAACCATCCTCGAATCTGGAACAAGTTCCTTCGAGTTCGTATATAACCATACGATGGTTTTATCCAATGGAAGTGGATGTTCGTAGTAATACGAGGTGTTCTGGAGAAAAGGGTAAAAGTAGGAGTGGCAATGAGGTATGCAACTCGGACAATCCAAAAGCCAGCGTTTTAAGAAGGTTCGGTCAACTTGGTCACTGAGTCATAGTCAAGGGTCGGGTTATAGTCACTGCCAAAGAGAGAGAGAAAAGAAACACTCAGTGTGCACTTTAGCCTAGATCAGAATGGTTATCACTTTATCTAATCAGGAAACCTCCCACTTTAACCTCAAATTCTCCTCCAAAGCTGAAAGAAGAATTAGTCGGGATCACCCGAGGAGTAAACCAACTCATAAGTGGGAATCGGGATCCAACTACCATCGCATGATAATGTGATGGAATCCACTCACATTATCACACTCCAGAAGGTATGCGCATATCTGGCAAGTTTCAGTTTTTTAGAAACTCCCGATATGATTTTTACCCCATGCTCTTATGACCTTGACGAAGGTCAACAAATCATAAGTCACATGTCAAGTTCTACCCGTCATTATCCAAGTTAATTTGAACCCACCCGTACAAGCCCTTGACGAAGGCCAACAAGGCTATACTACTGTCCCAAACCAACGCATCTATCTATGACGCAGAAAGGTAACAAATAGATACCTTACACTATGCCTTGACGAAGGCCAACAAACATAGCATGAATACTGCAGGGTTCCTAGGCACTCTAGTGTCGTCTCCCAAGCCATCTACCATGGCAATTTCAAAAATTATGGTGCCTACAAACCCTAAAGTACGGATCGTTTGCTAGATGTCTAGGCGAACAAGAACTAGTTAACAGTTAACTAAGGGAATACGGAAATACAACCTTTGTAGATCCGGTGCTCCACCTCCACGGCTCCGCAACGAGGTCCTCTCCGCTGTCCAAATCAAATCTGGGCTCTAAGATCGGCTTCGTCGGAGAATGGGCAAGCTAGGTCGTCGATGTCCATGCCGAAGATGATCTACGTCGAGGCATCGATGAATCAAGCTCCACCTTCACCAAACCCTAAAATCTTGTGAAGGAAACACACTCTACTACTTGGCAAGAGGTAGAGGATGAAGAAATAGGAAGTGGGTTAACTTTAGAATTGGATTTCTCACTCATTTCCAACAATCACCATTGATGGACTTCAAGCTTCTTCACTTGAAGCATGAAGAAGAAGAAGAAAGATGATATGATAAGTTCAAAGAATAATGAAAAGAAAAACAATTCTTATCATAACTTGAACCCTAGTTAAGTGTAGAGAAAAGACCATGGTTAATGGAATGGTTAGGGTTAAGGATAAGAACAAAATGGTCACTAGGTCAAAGTCTTCAAGAAGCTTCAATATGAAACAAAAATAGCCACCATTTTCTTCTTATTCCTTTTCTAATTATTTCCAAAATAAATAAATAGATAAATAAATAATAAAAGGAAATAAAACCCTAATCATATTAATAACCATGGTTTATTCTTAACTTACACTTAAACAATCATGTATCATCAAACATGATACAAGCAAATGCACAAAAGTATATCGCATATACAATGCGCCCATCCGAGTGAGAAAATCCATCTTAAGTAAACCGATACTAGTTGATGCAAAGTAATATATCAAATATATAAATATGCATTAAATCATTAAATCAACACTTGATTCAATGACCCGGTTATGTCGCACACAACCGACTAGTATACAATATATCGGC
Source organism: Agapanthus africanus (assembly GCA_030015575.1). Classification (NCBI taxonomy): domain Eukaryota; kingdom Viridiplantae; phylum Streptophyta; class Magnoliopsida; order Asparagales; family Amaryllidaceae; genus Agapanthus; species Agapanthus africanus. Next base: position 285,163,819 of record CM057344.1, read on the forward strand.
TTATCGAATCAACGCTTGAATCGATAACTAGGTTATATCGCATACAACCATTCGATATATTTATCGCGAGAATAGAATACGGTATCACATACACGCATTATTCTCGGTCCCGCACATATCTCATATGCGCTCCTATTTCGTTTCGCTTGAGCCAGGAAACCTCTGTGTAGGACTCTAAAGACTCGTCAATACGCCGGCAGCAGGTGATGATCATATCAAACACCCACAAGCCGCAAGCGGTCTGCTAAACGTAACGGCCACCCGGGTATTGAGCGATCTGAAGATCGACGAGCAAGCCCGCTCACACTCCAGTGAATCCGACCAGTAACACTACCGTACAGTCCGGTCTGATCGTCTGATATGTCGCATATCTCGCCTAGGGGTGGTAAACGTCAGACCCCAATAGCTCAATAAGTCGTGTCGATATGAGGTCTATAACTGTTCGAGAAACTACTGGTAACACTTACCAGTAAATCTCAGCAACCCTGGCCAGGGATTTCCTGTTATAGCCAATCGAACACAGCGCAACATCAACCCCCTATACCGGGAGAGACGAATCCCCTCCTATCGCTCATTGCCTCCATGTGACTCGGGACTGTACCCAAAAACCACCGTTTTGCACGCCCTCTTGGACGTGGTAAGATGGAAATCAAAGCACAGTGGGAACCACACAAGACTCTATGACGATCTCGGGTCAACAGACTACTTTGTACCAGTGTCACCAGAGAACTGCCATCTGACGTGAGGTATAATACCATCTGGGAGTTCTCGGCGAGTCCGTCCAGTGTACCCAGTCTCTACTGAGCACCCGTATATCTCCTCTGATGTCAAACACCGATGGATATGGGATCATCCATCGCCCATCTGTATGGGTCGAGAAGGTACACGCTAGTCTACTCTGGTATATCGATGCCCCGTCTCGATACACCCACGACTAGGGACTTTGAAGGATGTACTTATGGACTACCATGTCCCCACTAGTATGATCCGCATCATAGTCTAGGTAGTCAAGTACAGATCCTAAGGGCTTTACCAACATGTAACAGAGAGACAGTCAGCATACACGTTAAGGTAAAGAGTAACCAGATAGCATACTATCATGTCGAGCAAGAAAGTCCTCCCTATATATGTCCCAGCATCCACTACAATATACATCCCATGTACAGTAATGGCCTCTAGGGCATACATATAACTAACAAATACTAAGTGCCTCCCGTCTGAAATGACGGAGGGCTACGAATGGATTTTGGCGAAAAACCTTTAACGTAATGAACTTGATATCGTTGAAGGAACCAGATAGCTTTTTATAAAAATATAGTGGCGAAAACTTTTGCTAAAGAGGTCGCTCCTGGTGAAGGGATCTCGGCCCTTTCCCCGTAGAATGAGGTGCAGAATATTCCAACTAAATACCACGATGCAAAGCAAAAAGTAATCGACTATAGTGAAGTTATTACCCTGACGCAAACTTCTGTCCAAGGGGTCACTCCCGATGAAGGGATCTCGGCCCTTGCCTCGTCGACTGAGTTGCTGGATATTCATAACCGAATACCACTGTGCAAAACAAAAGAGAACGCCCTTGCAATAACAACTTTTTTTGAAAAATGTTCCAACAACATCAAACTGGTTTTTTTAGCTTGCATTGATCCGAGTCAATGCAGTCCCATTAATTAATCACACCACAAAAGGACGAAAATACGATGTAAGCATATGCCATCAGCATTCGCCACTGGGTCCCGTCATCACCCATTAGGTTACTTAACTAACGACAGAGCGGGGACTGGACTAGCGCCGGTGTAAAACATATACAACATCTACTAGTACGTATATCAATATATAATATTCGCTCAAGGCGTGATAAAATGTAACATCACAGAAATGTAATAAGCATCACAGAACAATACAGATAATCTGGGATCCCCGGTATCATAGTGCCGCTACTGAAACCCGACGTTCCTCTGGTCGTGTGGATAGCCTGTGCAATGAAATCCTAGACCCCTACGGGCGCGGTAAGTTACCCGCCAAAACCTGAACTGAGGCAGCCCCCTTCAACAACGTGAATGGACTACCCAGCACTCCACGGAATCCGGTAACTTGAGCACCCCTCCTTGGGTCAACCTGTACCCCCTATGAGTGCGGCGAATAGCCCGCCAATTCTAGAGTGAAGCCCCTTCCGTCTCAAAGCCATGAGATGCGGGCCCGTTGCCCTCTAGAATCCGGCTATCCGTGCACCCCACCGCAGGATAATCCTAGTATAGAAAGTAAAATATACAACGGGTGCATCGAACTCAGCCCGGTCGTGCCTGATTTGAGTGATATTCTTGATGTGTATGGTTTTTAGAAAATTGTATATAGAAATCACAACCAAAAATATTTGACTGCAATCAATAATGGTGTCGGATGTAGCGCGTTAGTAAGTGCGGATCGTCCACAGGGAAAGTGAGATCCGTTCAATTCTTGAATTAGATGAGTTGAAAATTTAAGGCAAAGAAAAGAAAACAATTCATGATTTGTAATTTAAGATCAAGAGTAAGAAAAATCTAGATCTAAAAGAAACGTTAAAAACAAGAATTGAGAAGAGAGATAATTTCCAATCAACACTCAAGATTATAGGTATAGCTCATAGGAGTAGATCGGATCTATAGATGTGATGAGATCTAATGATTACTCATTCTTATCCATTAACGAATTGATACTAGATCGATGCAAATTCATCGAGGTTTAAGGATCTTGCGAGGAAATTAGGGATTCCGCAACTCATCCTTTGTCCTTTCGATAGATCGCATTCAAATTCTAGTTTCTAGTTAATCAAATGGTCAATAGTTGTTCCCTAGTTTCGAGTGAACACGATCAAGGAAGCATCATCTCGAAACTAGGTCATTAATCACTTGATTTGCTAGAATTTCAAAACATTATATGATTTAAGAATTGTAAGAATATCTAAATCATCATCATCTAAAGATCGTCACAACTCCTACACGAGCGGAGATTACTCAAACATCATGATCAGAAATATAATCACAAATTGAGATCTAATCATTATACTTGAATTAAAAGATAAGCAAGAATACAGAAAATTCACCTTTATTTATTGACAAATTTCGTTACAACTCTCTTGAATTTACAAAAGGTAGGAATTAGATCGTCGATTTCGGCTTCGCTCGGCTTCTTGAGTCGCGGATCGGCGTGGATCTCTTGCTCCGTTGAAAATCCGGCGTCGCTTATAAAGGTTGAAGGAATTCTTGCTTGAATTGATCTCGGGATCTTGATCTTAAGGTTGAATTGGAATTTTGACACAAGTTTTGTCACTAAACTTGTGGAGGGAAGAGGGAGAGATGAATGAATTTTTGAACCCATTTGCACCCTAGATCTAGGCTCCTTTTTAAAGACCTCTAGATCTAGAATTGAAATTTGAATTCCCCCCACAAGTTAGTTAACCAAATGATTTAAATTTCTCTCCAAAAAGTTAGTTAAGCCCAAAATTTGAATTTCCATCCAAGAGTTTGTTAAGCCGAGCCTTCTAGATGCGCCACGTGGAGCTTCTGGGGTCTTCTGGAAGCTTTGGCCGTTAGAAATAAGCATGTAATGAAATTTGGAGCCATGATCTCTTCATATGGCCGCGGATCCGCGGCGCCAAGGGGGTTTGGGCTGCGGATCCGCGGCCTTTTGGTGGCCTTGATTCTTCATTTTTGCATGGTAATTCTTGGGCTGAGTTTTGGGCCTCTTTCTGATTTGTGGAATTTTATTTGGATTTCTGTATCACTACCAGATCTTCAGTCTTTGAGTTGGCGTTTCTTTTATCGGATCTTTTCCCAATTTTGGGCTTTTGCTTCTGGAATTTCCTGTATTGGACCCCAGAAAAGAGTTGCGCAATACAAGGATGATGCGATGCCATGAAAACACACAATTTGTCTAAAAGTGCCAGTTTTAGTACACGGTACAAGTAATTCAGTATTTTACATGTGTTTTGCTAATATGTGCGATATGAATACCGGATACCTATACATGAATGAAAAAGGTAGGGAAATTGCCGTGTTGGAAATGCAGTATTTTCGACTAATCAAATTCCCCCAAACTTATTTTCAACAGTGTCCCCACTGTTGCCAACCGCTATATCTACAAAACCTGTAAGCCTGGGAGAAATTTATTAGTGGGGGCAAAATATATAAGTGAAGATCTTCCCCCAAACTTATTCTTTTCACTCACCTCCATTCAAAAAGATGATGTAGTAATATACAGGACATCGAGGTGAGACGGAGGAATTTTAATCAAGATAATCTGGCTCCTGTAAGAACATGAGCTCCTCCGTGGGGTTAGTGGAAAAATACGGCTTTAGTCTATGTCCATTCACTTTGAAAAATGTGCCGTTTTTAAAATTTTCTACCTCTACTGCCCCGTGCGGGTATACAGACCGCACAACAAAAGGTCCCTTCCACCGAGATCGAAGCTTACCCGCATGAAGGTGTAGTCGTGAATCATAAAGAAGGATTTGTTGACCTGGTGAAAATGTTTTCCTCAAAATGTTTTTATCGTGAAAAACCTTGGTCCTATTCTTTATGATTACAGCGTTATCATAAGCTTCATCGCGGAGTTCGCTTAGCTCTTTAAGTTGCAGCTTCCGAAAGTTGCAGGCTTGGTTTAGGTCAAAATTGATTTCCTTAATAGCCCACAATGCTTTATGCTCTATCTCGACGGGTAAATGACATGCCTTCCCAAACACTATCCTATATGGAGACATCCCTAGGTTGGTTTTAAATGCCGTTCAGAATGCCCAATGAGCATCCGTCAGTTTGGTTGACCAGTCTTTTCTATATTTTGCAACAGTCTTCTCCGGGATTAGTTTGATCTGACTATTTGAGATCTCAGCCTGCCCGCTCGTTTGGGGATGATAGGGTGTAGAAAGTCGGTGGTTGATTCCGTATTTTCGCATCAGAGTCTCGAAAGACCTATTGCAGAAATGTGTCCCGTTATCGCTAATAATAGCGCTTGGCTGTCCAAATTGCGAAAAGATGTTTTCTTTTAGGAACTTAATGACAACCTTTTTGTCATTAGTGCGACATGGAATGGCTTCAACCCACTTCGAGACGTAATCAACCGCCAGCAGTATGTACAAATTCCCAAAGGAGTTGGGAAAGGGACCCATAAAATCAATGCCCCAAACATCAAAAATTTCAACAACCAAGATGGGTTGCTGAGGCATTTCATTCCTCCGGGAGATTCTACCCGTGTACTGCCATTGTGTACAGGTTTTGCAATAGTCAAATGCGTCTTTGAATAAGGTCGGCCTATAAAATCCACATTGCAAAACCTTCTCCGCCGTCTTTTTAGGACTGAAGTGACCCCCACAGGCCTGATCATGACAAAAAGAAAGAACACTCTTGAACTCTTTTTTCGGGACACACCGGCGAATGATCTGATCTGGACAATACTTAAACAAATATGGATCATCCCAGTAAAAGTGTTTTACTTGGGATAAAAAACGGTATTTGTCCTGTTTTGACCAATCGCTGGGTATCAGTCCCGTGACATGATAGTTCACAATATCCCTGAACCATGGTTCATTGGATACGTTCAAGAGTTGTTCGTCGGGGAATGAGTCATTGATCGGCAAGGTCACAGGGGAAGAAGAGATGCGTGAAAGATGGTCGGCTACTACGTTTTCACATCCTTTCTTATCTTTGATAACAAGATCAAATTCTTGTAACAGAAGGATCCAACGTATTAGGCGACCTTTTGCATCTTTCTTCGCCAGGAGATGTTTCAAGGAGAAATGGTCTGTGTACACAATTATTAGAGTGCCGATTAAGTAAGGCCTGAATTTTTCTAATGTAAATACAACTGCCAAAAGTTCTTTTTCGGTAGTTGTATAATTGATTTGTGCATCATTCAGGGTCTTACTTGCATAGTATATCACGTGTGGCATCTTTTCAATGTGCTGTCCTAAGACTGCACCTACTGCAAAGTCAGATGCGTCACACATCAGCTCAAAGGGGCAGTCCCAATTTGGAGACGATAGAACGGGGGCTGAAGTGAGTGAGTGTTTAAGTGAGTCGAAAGCTGTCTCACAGTCCGAGTCAAAGTGGAAGGTCGTATCCTTGGCCAGGAGAAGAGTTAAAGGTCTAGCAATTTTGCTAAAGTCCTTAATGAATCACCTATAAAAGCCCGCATGGCCAAGGAAAGATCGAATATCTTTGACGCTTTTGGGATGAGGGAGGTTTTGAATGACATCTATCTTAGCTCTGTCAACCTCAATGCCTTTCTGTGAAATAACATGTCCAAGCACAATTCCCTCTTGGACCATGAAGTGGCATTTTTCCCAATTCAAGATTAAGTTCTTCTCTTCGCAACGAGTAAGAAATGCGTCAAGATTCGATAGGCAGTCGGAAAAAGAGTCTCCGAAAATCGAGAAATCGTCTATAAATATTTCCAGAAAATTCTCTACCATGTCGGAGAATATCCCCATCATACACCGCTGAAAGGTAGCAGGAGCATTGCACAACCCAAAGGGCATGCGTCTATAAGCAAAGGTACCGAAAGGACAAGTAAAAGTGGTTTTATCTTGATCCTTTTTGGCTATGGGGACCTGATTATAGCCAGAGTATCCGTCCATAAAGCAATAATATGCACGTCCAGCTAAGCGTTCCAGCATCTGATCAATGAAAGGTAGAGGAAAGTGATCTTTCCTCGTGGCGGTATTGAGTTTTCTGTAATCAATACATACGCGCCACCCAGTTTGGGCGCGTGTTTGAATCAACTCATTTGCCTCATTGGTAATAACAGTGATGCCGGATTTCTTAGGGACGACATGTATAGGACTCACCCATTGGCTATCGGAGATTGGGTATATGATACCACTATCAAGGCATTTGACGATCTCTTTCATCACCGCTTCCTTCATGACGGGGTTCAACCGTCTCTGTGGTTCTCGGGTTGGTCTGGCATCATCCATCAAGTGTATATGATGTTCGACAATCAAGGGACTAATCCCTTTGATGTCCTCCATGGTCCAACCAAACGCCTCCTTATTAGATCTCAATACCGATAAGAGTGCATTCTCTTGCTCTGATGCTAGAGAAGCGGAAATGATAACCGGTAAAGATTCATTCTCACCTAAATATGCATATTTAAGATGAGAAGGTAAAATTTTGAGATCTAATGATGGCGGAGAAATAATAGAAGGTGGGATTATCAGATGATTTTCGGAGTCACAAAGAAGCTCATAGCCTGTAAAAGATACAGACTCGGATGGTGATGAGTCAGAAGTGGCAGCCTCAAGCATGGAAATGGTGTTCTCACTAAGATCATGTGTCTGGTCAAACAGTGATGTGGTAATGTCGTCGAGATCTGTAAAGCAAAGTTCCTCAACTCGGCAACTTTCGGGAGCAATCTCGTGGACAGAGCACACATCAAGGATATGAGCAGAGGGTTCTGATGGCTGACTTCCAATTTTGTAGATGTTTAGTTCAATGGTCATATTTCCAAATGATAAGTTCATTGAACCATTTGTACAGTTGATGACAGCATTGGAAGTGGCAAGGAATGGTCGACCCAGAATCACCGGAATTTGGCTCCGGGGGTTCGCTACAGGCTGTGTATCGAGAACAATGAAGTCTACAGGGAATACGAATTCCCCGACCTTTATCAACAAATCCTCTAGTTCTCCCCGAGGTTTGGTGATTGAACGGTCTGCCATTTGGAGAGTGCAGTGAGCAGGTTTCAACTCTTCAATCCCTAGCTGCTCATAGACAGAGTATGGAAGTAGGTTAACACTTGCGCCAAGGTCTAAAAGAGCACGGCTGATGTTTTTACCCCCAATAGAAATCGATATCGTATGACATCCTGGGTCCTTACGTTTCTTTTGTAGATGGGGGATAAAAGCAGTGCTAATGTTATTGGACATGAAGACCTTCTTCGGCACTTGAGTCTTCCTCTTCCTAGTGCACAAGTCCTTGAGAATTTTCGCATAAGCGGGGACTTGTTGAATCGCATCTAGGAGAGGGATGTTGATGTTAACCTGCTTGAACATTTCCATAATTTTCTCCATATGAGGACTCGATTTGTTAGCCCTTAACCGGTTCGGGTAAGGTGCTTTAGCAATGAGCGCTGGATCCATCATAGGAGAAGGAAGAGGGGGTAGATAAGATCCCGAAAGAGGAGTGGGGATCGTCTGTGAAGAGCTAGAAGAGGTGGGCTGAGGTGGCGAGCCTAGAGGGAAATGGAGAATAGGCTCACGAGAAGGCGGTGGGATAGGAGAACAAGAATCAGACGTAGAAGTGTGTGTGTGAAGAAAGGTCTCAGCCGGGGTGTTGATAGGATTTTCAATATCATCAACTTCTTCTCCAACATGGTTATCCAGCACTCTCCCAGATCTCAACGTGGTGATTGCATTCACATCATATGAATAGCCAGGATTGGGCAAAGGTTGAGCTGGGAGTTTCCCTTTCTCTCTTGCACTCATTTCGGCCTTAAGTCGTGCAATCTTAGCTTCCATTGTTTTGATACTCTCAGCTTGGGACGCTGAGTTTTTCTTTATCTCACCAATGGAAGACCTAACCTCGGCCGACACTTCCATGAAATTTGACAGGAGTGATTTCATGGTTTGAGCGACTTGAGAGAACTCGTCAGAACAGGTCGAATGCATAGGATTAGACGGTGCATGAGTGTTGACCTGGTTTTGGAAATTTTGTGACTGGTAGGGGTGCTGAGTGAGTTGAAGTGGTTGCGGATGTGGTGGAGGGACCCGTTGGAATTGATTAGGGTTTGGAACCATGTTTTGGGATTGGTTCCAAGCAAAATTCGGGTGATTCCTCCAACCCTGATTATATGTGGAAGAAAAAGCGTCGTTTCCAGGTCTTTGAAATGCGGCATTGGTATGCTCGAGACCTCGAAACTGAGAGTTTAATGGACATTCTTCCGTCAAGTGAGAAGGATCAGAACAGCACCCACATACAGTTTTGGGCAGCGACATTGGGTTTAGGGAGGCTGCTAAGAATTTGTGTTCCATAGCATCGAGCTTCTTTTGCATTGCTGCCATCTCATCTCGAACACCTATGGACACGTCTATTTGGTGTACGCCACCCCTACTCGATGGCTGGGTTCCAGTCTCCTACTGTAAAGACTTTTCAGCGAACTCTTCTAAAAATTTCCATGCTTCCCCATCATCCTTGGTCATAATGGTGCCTTGACACATGTTTTCAAGGTTTTGTTTAGTGGTAGGGTTACTGCCCTCATATATGATTCGGCAAAGTTCCCATCTTGGGATGCCGTGATGTGGGCATTGAACCAAAAGATCCTTGAATCGTTCAAAGCATTTAGAAAATGGTTCAGCTGGAAGCTGGGAGAATTGATATAGTTCGCTACGGATTCGAGCTGTCTTTTGCATGGGGTAGAATTTCTTAAGGCATGCCACAACGAATTCTTCCCAATTCGTTATGGAATGTGCGGTGGTGTTATATAGCCACTTCTCGGCTAAATCGCACAAGGTAAATGGAAGAAGTCATAGACGTATGGCATCCACAGAAAGTTGTGATATACCCATCATTGCGCATACGTTTTCAAATTTGGTAATAAAAACGTAAGCGTCTTCAGTCTCGAGACCGTGGAATTTGGGTAGGAGGTTGATGTACTGGGGCTTAATCTCAAAGTTATCCCCGTTGGCTGGTGGAATGGATAAGCAGGTCGAGAGAGGACCTCGCAAAGGGTAGCACCTCTCTTGGAGAGAGATGCGGGAAGGATTCTGCGCACCAACGGACGGCGGCAGAGCAGCAGTAAAGAGGTTCGATAGAGACGGATCCATCGGTGTGGGTGTGGTGGTGGGTAAAAGAAAGGTAAATGGAGAAATACCGACTTCGGAGTCGATCGAGGGAACGCGGACAAGTCGGGCACTAGAATCCCGTGTCCAGCCTATCTTGCACTAAAAAGGGTTAGTACAAGTGGCAACGTGATTTATAATTAGGGGAAATGAAGTGAATGCGGTGTTTTTTTTGAAAAGTGATACGGATTTTTAAAATATGATGCGATCACAACAAATGCAACAAGCAACCCTAGAATTTATGGTCACCTAGGTCCAATCTCTAGACCGCTCCTAACTTCCAAAAGACAAGTCGCAGGATAAAATCCTCCACTGCCTATTTGTTTCTCCTGTGGCCAGGTAAGTGCCAGGTAAGTGGGAGGTACTCCACTACGTAAGTAGTGGGCCTAAGTAAGTAACCACTAGCCTTCGACACACTTTCCTTAGACACCACAAAAAGAAACGCGGATATGCAATGAATTACCCATGGCCTTCTTCTGTCCTAAGTGAGCGTGACGGTCCTTAGAGTCATCTCTAGATATTTTTTAATTAATGAGGGTAATGTGGATGCAGGTTTGTGATTTTTGGGGCCTAAGAAGGGTAATGAACTCCCCACTTAATCTGGATTTGGCCGTGCCCCTTAATGTCCGTATTAATTATACAAACAACCACAAAATCAAAAACAAGCACAATTTATTTTGCTTTTTGCGGCGCTGCGATTTTTGCAAAGAAGCCTGCAAAAAATTGTTAATTGGAGCAGATGAGGAAGGAGACAAGAAAGTTTTAGAGGACCTGAGAGAAATTTTGTATAGAGAATCTTTGAGAATGCCGCGGAGCCGCCGCAATTGGGCCCTTATGCCGCGGAAACGCGGTGCTACAGTGGGATCTCTGCACTGAATTTTTCCAGCAAGCTCCAGATCACTTCCTTAGTACTTTGGAATTCTTCAAATAATTTTCCAATTTCACAGCAAGCTCCAGATCTCCTTGCAATTAACCACAACAACACGTATTAGAATTTTGCGCGAGTTTTGATCTAAAAAAATATTGATGGAATAAACTTTTCAACACAAATTTCAAAAAAAATGAACAAATAGCGCACGATCCCCGGCAACGGCGCCATTTGATTTGAGTGATATTCTTGATGTGTATGGTTTTTAGAAAATTGTATATAGAAATCACAACAAAAAATATTTGACCGCAATCAATAACGGTGTCGGATGTAGCGCGTTAGTAAGTGCGGATCGTCCACAGGGAAAGTGAGATCCGTTCAATTCTTGAATTAGATGAGTTGAAAATTTAAGGCAAAGAAAAGAAAACAATTCATGATTTGTAATTGAAGATCAAGAGTAAGAAAAATCTATATCTAAAAGAAACGTTAGAAACAAGAATTTGAGAAGAGAGATAATTTCCAATCAACACTCAAGATTATAGGTATAGCTCGTAGGAGTAGATCGGATCTATAGATGTGATGAGATCTAATGATTACTCATTCTTATCCATTAACGAATTGATACTAGATCGATGCAAATCCATCGAGGTTTAAGGATCTTGCGAGGAAATTAGGGATTCCGCAACTCATCCTTTGTCCTTTCGATAGATCGCATTCAAATTCTAGTTTCTAGTTAATCAAATGGTCAATAGTTGTTTACTAGTTTGGAGTGAACACGATCAAGGAAGCATCATCTCGAAACTAGGTCATTAATCATTTGATTCGCTAGAATTTCAAAACATTATAGGATTTAAGAATTGTAAGAATATCTAAATCATCATCATCTAAAGATCGTCACAACTCCTACACGAGCGGAGATTACTCAAACATCATGATCACAAACACAATCACAAATTGAGATCTAATCATTATGCTTGAATTAAAAGATAAGCAAGAATATAGAAAATTCACTTTTATTTATCGACAAATTTCGTTACAACTCTCTTGAATTTACAAAAGGTAGGAACTAGATCGTCGATTTCGGCTTCGCTCGGCTCCTTGAGTCGCGGATCGGCGTGGATCTCTTGCTCCGTTGAAAATCCGGCGTCGCTTCTAAAGGTTGAAGGAATTCTTGCTTGAATTGATCTCGGGATCTTGATCTTGAGGTTGAATTGGAATTTTAACACAAGTTTTGTCACTAAACTTGTGGAGGGAAGTGGGAGAGATGAATGAATTTTTGAACCCATTTGTACCCTAGATCTAGGCTCCTTTTTATAGACCTCTAGATCTAGAATTGAAATTTGAATTCCCCCCACATGTTAGTTAACCAAATGATTTAAATTTCCCTCCAAAAAGTTAGTTAAGCCTAAAATTTGAATTTCCCTCCAAGAGTTTGTTAAGCCGAGCATTCTAGATGTGCCACGTGGAGCTTCTGGGGTCTTCTGGAAGCTTTGGCGGTTAGAAATAAGCATGTGATGAAATTTGGAGCCATGACCTCTTCATATAGCCATGGATCCGCGGCGCCAAGGGTGTTTGGGCCGCGGATCCGCGGCCCTTTGGTGGCCTTGATTCTTCATTTTTGCATGGTAATTCTTGGGCTGAGTTTTGTGCCTCTTTCTGATGTGTGGAATTTTATTTGGATTTCTGTATCACTACCAGATCTTCAGCCTTTGAGTTGGCGTTTCTTTTATCGGATCTTTTCCCAATTTTAGGCTTTTGCTTCTGGAATTTCCTGTATTAGACCCCAGACAAGAGTTGCGCAATACAAGGATGATGCGATGCCATGAAAACACACAATTTCCCTAAAAGTGCCAGTTTTAGTACACAGTACAAGTAATTCAGTATTGTACATGTGTTTTGCTAATATGTGCAATATGAATACCGGATACCTATACATGAATGAAAAAGGTAGGGAAATTGCCGTGTTAGAAATGCAGTATTTTCGACTAATCAGTGCCCCAAAAGAATAATAGACAAACAGGCAGCGACGGCAGTCCACATGTCGAACGCTCGCCCCGCAATATCAAATGTACATATAAAACCAAACTGTCCTGCCATTGCATCCAGGCTACCCACCATGACAAATCCGCAACATCACAGCACAACACAGAACCTCAACGTGAATGTCACGTTCGCAAATCCGTCTAAAAGAACTATAGTAATTAGACAGGATTTACCGAACAAATGACATTCACGGTCGCAGATATAATATAAATACTGTAAACTAACATGTTTAAAATTTTCGATCGACAAAAATTCCCGAAGTGGGCCCTAAGCACAATACCCAGTACTCAAAAAAATCTGGGCCCAAAATAAAATTACAAGAAACCCCTTTTTCAAGTCAGGAATCACTGTAGGAAAAATGGTCCAGAGACGTTACAGTTCGGCGGCGGAACCGCGGCCAAAAGGGGGTTACGGCCGTGGTTCCACGGCGCTAGAGTGACATCATGCAACCATTTTTCTTCAGTGTTCTCTAAAAACCCTGCCTGATTTTCTGCAACACACCAAATAATTTTTTGACAACAGAAAAATTTCGACAGAAACTGATGACTTGGAAACGCGGTTTTTGGAATTTTCGTCCGATCGAAGTTCTAAACACGCTAGAGCAAGCTAGAAAAGGTTAATAGCATGGCTCTGATACCATGTAAGTCTACGGTAGCGCCTCGGCCGTCGATCCGAAGCCAAAATGCGGAAAACAAAAATTTTTCAAACTAGAAAACCGGCGCTATCGTATGCTTAAAACCCGGATCGAACCATTAACCTATAAACTAGCTATCTAGAGAAGGGATAGAAAGCTCTACCGAGCGATCCGTGTCCTTCGGTCTTCGGCCACCATCCCAAGCTTCTCGCGGCATCACTGATCTCCGTTCTCCTCGTCGGAAGGGCACCACATCGAGAAGTCTTTTTACGGGCTCCCACCTCTGAACCATGGCAACTCGGACACGAAGTTTGCTAGCCGACGTGTCCAAGATTATTGTAGACTGAGTGTAGAACTGTTTGCCTCAAGGGTTAATCGAAGTTGCCACAATGGAGGTGGAGGAAAAATCTTTGGAGATGAACTAAAGAACTTTAGTGCAAAATGAGATGAATCATTTTTCCACACGCATGAGGGCTCTCCCAATGTAGTGGCCAGCCATGATCAAAATGAAGAGAGAAAAAAGTGAGCCAAAAGCAAAAGCAAATTGGATGATAACAAGAAAAACAAGTCACACTCAATATCCATCTCAATCCTATGTCATTAATTGCAAGCCATAATGATGCAAAAAGAATCAAGCCCATCTAGAAAGATCATGAACCCTCCACCACAAAAAACCCCTTGCATTTAGCTAAATGCCACTTTGCAAGAAAACCGCTCTCCTCACAAAAATTCAGCCATGAAGGAACAAAGGAAAAATGGCCGAAACGGAATGCAAACTGGCAACTTCAAAAAAGCGATCCCGTAAAAAATTATTGGAAAACCCCGCGACTGTATATACATACCCGCATTTGTATTCCGACCGAATACAAATGCAATGAGACAAAATCTATAATGTAAAATACTAGGATCCGGCTTAAACCAAAGCCTGCTAGTATTATCCGTCCGAACCATGACACGTGCAGAAGTGCACGCGTACGTTCGAACCCTGCCATAAAACCATATGGCCACTACAAAATTTCGCCCGAAACATAAGAAACTGTCTGTGGGGGACTCTAAAGACTCATTAATACTTTGGCTATGGAATTAACCACTAGCATGTCAGAGGTACTAGCCGTACGTAACGGGCTACCAGGTATTTACCATAAGGGAGGTTGATAAGTGAACTCATCCTGACACCCTACTGAGCCTGTCAGTGAAAATATCCGTACAGTCCATTCCGTTCGTTTATGAGCATCGCATGTCAGGCCTAGGGGTTGGCAAAAGTCAGACACCCAAAAGAGGTACAAGTCGTGTCAGAGTGTAGCCCAGAACACCCTGAGATACTACTGGAATACCTACCAGTAAATGTCCTGCCTTGGCCAAGGACTTAGTGTAATGGCTCTCCTAGACACAGCACGACCTCACCCCCAATACCGGGAGAGACGAACCCCTGTTGATCCGCTCACTGCCTCCATGTGGCTCGGGACTATACCCAACTAAAACCTGTTTGCACGACACTTTTGAGCCGTGGTAGGGTAGTAATCAAAGTATAGTGGGAACTCACACGAGACAAATGACGATCTCAGGTCGGTGAACTAACCTGTACACATGTCACCAGGGAACTGCTATCTGACGCTAGGTATAATACCAACTAGCATGTTCCCTGCGAGTCCTGTCCGGTGTACTCATAACCTAATGAGCACCTGTATACATCTTAGGTGAACCAACTGACACTAATGGCTTGTGAGACCGGCCATCGCCCCTCGTCGGGGTCTCGACTGTATACACTAGTCTACTAATGGAGTATCGATGCCTAGTCTCGAAACACCCACAACTAGGGACATTTTAAAAATGTGCTTATAGACACCAGCTCCCATGTATATGATCGCCATCATACTGCTGGCCGTCAAGCAAGAATCCTAAGGGCTCTATTAACGTGCAATAGTGACCTGTAAGGTCACCTGAAGAAGTACACGATGATAATGATAAACCAGATAGCATACTATCATCTTGAGTAAGACTGTCCTACCGACATAGGTCCTCCCTCAATCATTGCAATCACGTGCCTGTGATCCAATAATTGACTTTGAGGGCACTATATCCAACATTCTCATCAATAAATGCACTTTAATGCATTCACATGCACATTCATTCATGAAGCCACCTCATGCATTCTTTTCTTATCCTTTAAAAACTTTAAAACCCATGCACAAAAAATTTTTATATATTATAAGGAAAGTTTTGTTTTTCCCAACTTGATTTATTTGAAAAGATTCCAACTCAGGAGAAATTTCCCAAAATGTAAATACCACATTAAAATAATATTTAAATTGGGAAAAATTCAATTGAACCAAAAGGTCCCATATACCCCCAAAGCTTGCGCACTAGTTTTATTTTAGCTAAATTAGGTGCTGGCAAGTCTATATGGTCATTTGATCACAGTCGGGTTAAACAGAAAATACCGACAATTTTACCCTAAAACGGAAAAATTCGCATAACGATTTTCTAAAACGTTAAAATCTCCCCCTTTTAAAAATTCGTCCCCGAATTTAAAATTCTCACTAAGCGTACCTTCAAAGAAAAGATTACAAAGTCTCATATCTTGCTCACAGCCACCCAAGTGACTACCTCACTATATGGCTACGTCCATGAAAACTCTCCACAGATGGCAAGGCCCTTGACCGAAATTTCTTTACCTGCCGAGCCACTAACAGAAATGGCTGCCGGTGAACGAAAAGATCGCGTCAAAGATAATGGTCTGATGCAGAATCATGTGAGAAAGGTTATGAAGGTATTTGCAAAGTATCGACACAAGGAATATGGGGTGAAAACTCAATAATCTGGGTGGATGTGCCAATTTAAAGGCAAGGAAACTAACTCGCTAAAAGGATCTCAAAAGGACCTAAAATTCTGGTATAAGCTCTCTAAAACTCAACACGTCATTCATCAGAAAATCCGTAGGAATACGTGATCTCCCAATGCGAACCCAGGTCTACGACCACCAAGGTCGGCATAAGACCTCTGTCTGCACTGGGCTGTCATCATCCTGACCTGAACCAACTGGATCATCTCCGAAGTCTCTAGACTAGCTGGAGTCTAAAAATCCAATTTACGCAGAGCTATAAAAACAGACTGGAGATCGACACCACCTAACAAACAAACCTAAAGGTTGCCAATTGAAGTGTCTCCTGATAACTGCTATCGAAGCAGAACCCTAACAATGGTAAGTGACGATCCCAACTACCGACAACAATTAGTACGCACGCACAAGCATATCCTCTAGAGTCGGTATAGCCCGCTCTCACAAAACCATCATCCTGCGGATGGAAAGACGGAGCTAAAGCTCAACCAGTACCCAAGGCTTCTTGAAACTCCTGCCCAAGACGGCAAGCGAACACGGTGCCTCTATTTGATACAACACATGAAGGAACTCCGTGCAAACGCACCAACTAAATAAAGAATAACTGAGCAAACCGAGTATAACCGGACAACAAACACCCAAATGGAGTCACACCCTCTCTAAACCTGGGTAGACACTACAACGAATATTCAAGGAGATCTGCTACCATTCCCATTCCGGAAATGGTTAAAGGTCGTAACTCTCGAGCCGGTCTCAGATGCTCAACCAAAACACATAACAACAAGACAGACACCTCGAAACGAAATCCGAAACTCCACTCTTCATTCCTGCCCACCCGTAACTACCTCACGAGTCACGTCACACAATGGTGGAACTCGAATGAACACCGAAAGCTGACTGATGTGCCTGTTCTAGGATTTCGTGTCTCTGCCTATCAGCAACAGGTACACAAACGCATCCCCAAATGTAGCACATCTGGTCACAAATCAATGACTCCGAATCATTACCCAGCCGAGTATGCTCAAGTATCTCTGACGAACGAGCATCGGCGGGCAGTGCCTCGCGAAAGCGATTAAGGAAAGGTGGTCAGGCGCGGACATGACCAAGCTGTCCTCTCAGTAGAGGCGAACTTAAGCTGTACTCAACGATTGAACTAGAACTGTAAATCTGCAGAAGACTATCACAATAATCAGAATCCGCTGCAGGAAGATGTACATTAAGCTCTGGTGGTCCGTGAAAATCTAACACGACTCTCGAACAAGTAGTGTCTCCAAATCTCCAACGCAAGACTACCGCGGCCATCTCCTGATCATAAGTGGGATATCCTACTCGTACTTCCTCCAGATGTAGGGAAGCAAAAGCCATAACTCTATAGTGTCACCTCAGTACACAATCGAGCCCCACTCGCGAAACATTACAGTTAAACAACAAAGTCGCCTAAACCAGAAGCAAAGAAAGAACTGATGCAGTTGTTAATCGAGTCTTCTACTGCTGAAAAACACCTCACGCATGCCTCAGTCAAAAGAAAAGAAACCTCCTTTCTGGTAAGTTCAGTCAACGGTGCAGCACTACACTAACAATCCTGCAAGAAAAGGCGGTAAAAACCTGCTAAGCCCAAAAATCTGCGGACCTCCATCCGTACACAAGTCTGGGCCAAAGCTTTATGGTCTCGATCTTCCTCGAAACCATACGAAAACCGTCTCTCATAACTACAAGAACTAGGAGTCAACACAAACAAGCTTGAAGGAACACTTCGAGAATCTAGCAAACTGTTTGGGCTCTCCTAATGTCTGCAAAACAAATCCTCAAGTGTTACTCCTGTTCCTTAAGACACATTGAATAGACCAGAATGTCATCAATGACACAACAATAACTGGTCGAGGAACGGCCTGAAGAAATCTGGTTCATCACATCTACGAATGCTGCTAGGGCATTAGTGAGTCTAATGACACCACTAAAACACACAAAGCCCGTAGCACGCATAAGGCAGTCTTCGGAATGTCATTACTCCGAACCCGCAATAATGATGACCTGATCCCAAACAAACTTAGAAAATGTATCGCACTCCGAAGCTAATCGAAGTACTCTTCAATTCGAGGTAAAGGATACCTATCCGCACCGTAAGCCGGTTCAATTGACGATCAATCAATACACATCCTCAACTGCCGTCCTTCTCCTTGACGAACAGAAATAGGAACTCCTGAAAGCGAAACACTCAGACGCACAAGCCCCCCAACAAACAACTCTGCAGGTGATCCTTAAGCTCCTTAAGCTTCGCAGGCTCATCTGGAACGTCGGAAAACTCTCGCATGAAAGAAACCCGATCCAACAAACCCACTGTGGCTCCGGTATCATGAATGAACGCCAAGAATCCTCGAAATCCTCTCCTCAAAAGTCGACAAGCGAAAAAGGCTGAACTCAAGCTATGAGAGGCGGCACCACTGTCCCCCCTACACAACAAGAACGGACTTGCCGGGAAAACAAACCTGACTGTTTTCTCACGGTAGTACACAGACGCCTAGCACGTACCTAACCATTCCGTGCCTAAGAGAACGTCAAATCCAACATCTCTAGAAAGATCAAATGACGGACGAATCACTATCTTCTATCCGATTGGCACATAACTGAAATACGTGTTGCGCAACAAAAGAATCGCTGACAGAAATTAACACAACAAACGGCTAATCTACCTAACACGACTCTCCTCGCTCCAAACCTCGGCTACTCCCATGACGGTCACGAAAGCTGTCTCGACGACTAGGCCTCTGCCTCCGGGCTGGTACACCGATACGAGTCCTCCCCAGTTCGGGAACTCCCAAAGTCTCTGGAATACATGCCTCGTCAACTAGGGCTGCATCCAGCGGTGCTATGTAGGTGACGGAATACTGTGTGCTGATCACAAGGAACAACTGGGTAACAGGGATAACAACCTCCTATCGCTGCTCTCGAATAGCCTGAACCAAAGAACTCATCGTCTGGCACATGTCCTGTATCTCTGCCACAAGCCTAGCAATACTATCTGTCGAAGGTGGATCCGTCTGCTCTTGTGCAACGAGCGTGCAATCCTGGTCAGTCCTCATCCTACCCGAGTCAATTCTGACCTCGGCCCTCGCTGCATTTCTGTGAGTCCCCATAGTCGTCGGCGGCAAAGGCTATAAATAGAGATAGGATTCGATATGAACAGGGAAATCGAATCACAAGGATATGAATTATCAAGGAATGAATTTCAAGAAATTTGTACTTAGGTCACTTTAGGCGGAGTACCGCATCATGAGTATGCTGCAGACATACACACACTACGTTACTCTGCTTAAGCTACCTACACCATTATACCAAGGTCATCCTACACACCGAAAGGTAAAACCTAGAGCTCTGATACCAACTTTGTCACGACCCGAAATTGGCACGTGACGACCCTAATACAACGCAACGTCTACAGGCATAACGCAGTAAAAGAAAACCAAAACCCAGAAATCTAAACCATCAAAAGTAATAAGAAATAATAGCATTTTCAAACCTTTTGAAATCTCAACCCAAATCCTTTAAAAGTCCAACTTATTTCCTTTAAAATTTTGACAGCGCCTCCTTTGTAAAACAAGCCCCCAAAATGGGTACAACATAAATATAAAGTAAAGCATCCTCAACGGGAGCAAATCCAAGCCAAAAGGCGGAAAACAACCACCACAACAGATATACGACGCCGTAGCGAAGAAAGAGACTATATAAATAAAACTGCATAAAAACCTCCAAGTCACAAAATAATATACAATATCGTCCTCACATCAAGACTCTAAGTCATACAAGATAATGGTAGATGGAGAGTACATATTACAACGAATACACAACAAGCAACATTGGATAACCGCAAAACCTACCTAAGCAAAACTGCACACTGTCATGATAAGCGGTATCCGCAGCAAAGGTGATACGATGGATGAAAATATCCCTGCCTCTGACTATCCTGAGGAACACCTACAAAACACTGTGGCACAACGGGGGTGAGTTGCCAACACGTGAATATTAAATAACATATACAGGTAATCGCAAGTATATATGTACAGCGCGAATCTAACATAAGCATCTAATAGCTATGAATGGTCATATGTAATGCAAAAATCATGAAAAGTACACTAGCAGGTACAATTAATACATGAAACAATAATATGACGGTATTTATGTAACAGTCATGTAAGGTGCTCTGTCAGGTACTACAAGTACATGAAGTAATGATATGACAATCGGTATGCAATAATCCTGCAATAATGATATGGAAAGGTATATATGCAACAGTCATGAAAGGTACTCTAACAGGTACAACTAACACATGAAGCAGTGCATATAATTAAATATGAAGTATGGGATGAAACATGTCATTTCCACGGAATCCTGACATCGTGGTAGGATCACAATCCATCAAGACATTTCAAATCCCAATTTCCTCAAATCAGCCCCCAAATTGGCTATCATATCAAGTAAGTCTCGCATATCCTTAATGTACAACATCAAGTATATCTCATATATCCCGAATGTACAATATCAAGTATATCTCGTATATCCCGAATGTACAACATCAAGTAAATCTCATATATCCCGAATGTACAATATCAAGTATATCTCGTATATCACGAATGTACAATATCAAGTAGATCTCACATATCCCGTATGTACAATATCAAGTATATCTCGTATATCCCGAATGTACAATATCAAGTAGATCTCACATAACCCGTATGTACAATATCAAGTATATCTCGTATATCCTGTGTGTTTCCATGAATAAATATGGTGAAGTATGTAAATCAATATGCATACATATATATTAGCGTCCCACTCCACTAATATATATATACTTAGGAGTAAAATATCATGAAAACAATGTGTCAAGCATCGACATAGAAAGGTTGATATTTCCGGTGCTGTCACCAAGACTGCTCCCCTGATATATACGTATCATACGCTATACCGAAAGCTCGAGTGCCTAGCTCTAACCCTCGCCTCTTGATGTATCCATATGCACATGACTCCCGTCGGTATCCCCATGATAACCGCCGAGTCATTGGTAATGTCACCGGAAAGTATGGTTCCCCCACTAACTCATCTCCTCACTGAGATTCTTGCCCCGGGGTACCTCTGGGCCCCACCATGTACCCACACACGGCTCCCTCCATTCCTCGTGTAGGGTATATATATATCCGAACCGATAAATCTTATGGTGGCTGCTGAAATATCATATCAAGGGAAACCGGGTTTTTCAAATAATGCATAATTTCATGAAACTACCACGGTCCCCAAATCCAAAAAATATCATGAAAATCCATATCTCAATGCGAGAATCCATGAATATAATATACGTAACACGAAACTGAAATGCGAGCGTATAAAGGAAAGGCCGCTATTTAACTGCAACCAGTTAAAATATAAATTATGCGGTTCATAATTTCTCCAATTCTAAATGATATCAAATAAAGGTAAACAAGTAGCTATAACTGATATATGTGTAAACATAAAGATATAGCAAGATATAGACATCTACCTATCAGTAATGATGTAATATGCCCTTCCGGGTATGAGTAAAGGATGTATGCAAGATATACATGTAGCTATGTCATTATGTGTATGTACCTATCGCTAATGGTACAATACTCTATAGGTATACAGGTAACTATATATATCATATGCTATAAGAAATATGAATCAATGTCACAATGTCTCTAACAAAACAACATCATATCTATAAGTGGGTTGTGCGTGACATGGCAGTTATTGGTGGTGTGTGTGGCATACAATCAGTGCTCGTGCAAAATGAGCCGTCAATAATAGTGCAGTGTCCTAAGGATACTAGTCCAAGCACAACAATTAAGTAAGCAGTCGGGTAAATGCGCAATTCTAAATATGACATAGAATATGCGATAAAATTAACATCTCTAGCCCAGACACATAACGCAATGCAGGCGATTCCCCTGTAGATGTTAAATCTACTCAGCAATACTCCTGGCTAAGTGAAGCCAACCACTTGTTTTCCCCTTGTTGCAGTGTCCGAAGTCCCCGCCTGCGAACCTACAACATTCAAACAATAAAGAAAGTATATATTAATTATAGACCTAAAACACGCACAAACTACATTTAACCGACGCAACAACACAAAATATACTCTCAAGCGTTCGTATTGTGGCTAACTTGCGTAGCGACACAACGAAAACAACCTAAGAGCAAAAATCACACAAAGTGCACGATCCGTGTCGTATAACGTATCGTGTGGACACAAAACACTAGAATATAGGAAAACGATCCCAGATTTTTCATACTGCAATTACTAAAAAAGTAAACAGTACCAAACACCCCTAAACTACTGCAGACAACTACCCACAAAAAACCAAACCCTAGCACCTCCCCCCATAGCCGGCGTCGCCGGAATTTCGCCTTGAGTTGCCGGCCATGGCCGGTGGGGTGGTATTCATGTCTCAGGGGGTGCTCCAGGGTCACTAGTACATCACTAAAATCTTGTTTGGTCAAACACCAAAAATCTCAGATCACAACAGATCACAGAGACTCAAAAAGGACATTTAAAAATACGATATTGCACAAATCGATATCTAACGTATTCTAAACAATAACCAATGAGCTACCCATCATTAAAACTCTTAATTAACAGATTAGGGATTATACCTATCAAAGCTAGCTCCCAAGATCCAAGCTTTCCTAGCTCCAAGATGCTAATTCAAGACTTGGGGTATTTGGTGATATATTTTGGGGATTTTGGGGATTTACTAGTTTTGAATTGATGAAAAATGAAGAAGGAAAACTCAAAGGCAGAGGAAAGAGGAGGCTCGGCCAATAATTGAGGAAGGTAAGGGAATTATGTAGGGTTTTCTAGATTTTCTCATCAATAAATGCACTTTAATGCATTCACATGCACATTCATAGAATGTGCATGAAGCCACCTCATGCATTCTTTTCTTATCCTAAAAACTTTAAAACCTATGCACAACAAAAATCTAGATATTATAAGGAAAGTTTTGTTTTTCCCTGTAGGGTTACTAGGAACTCTCAACAAGGGTCTATAAGGCATCAAGCCTGCCCAATTTAAAATTTAGACGTGCCGAACAACCCAAACCAAGATCTTTAAACTAGATATTAGGCGAAACAAAGCATGTTAAACACTTTAACATCTAAGAGTTTGGGATTACAACCTTTGTAGTCCGGTCCATCACTTCTAAAGCTCCGTGTTGAGGTCCTTTCGCTGCGATCATCGAGTTTCCGGACTCTAGAGAGGCTCCACGAAGGGAATGCTGGAAACTTTTTCCGATCTTCGATAACTAAGATGATCTACCTTGAAGTTTCTTTAACACAAGCTCTCACTCACAAATGAATAGAACACCCTAATCTAAATGGCTTGGATAGATTAGGATGATGAAGTAGGAATTTAGCTCTCATTTGTTTTCTTAATCTCACTCAAAATCATACAAAAATATCTTTACAAAATATCTTTGCAAAAACAAAAGAAAACATTCTAGAAGCTTCTAGAAAAAATTAACCCAAATCAAACCTTAATCATGTTTAATCTCCACTAATCACGTTGCATTAATAACCCTAACAAGTTACAATATTATTTATCACATATACAGTATTTATTGTAACAAAATAAAATAATACAATTAACATATATCGCATATATATCAATGTATTACCCGAGTAAGAAAAAGAATCTTTTTGTGAGCTTATACTAGTTAATGTAATTTAATATATCAAATATGTAATTATACATTAAATTATCGAATCAACACTTGATCCGATAATCCGGCTATTTCATAAATAACCGACTAATATAATCTGTATCAGTTCATCGAATCAACACTTGATCCGATGACCTGGCTATATCACATATACCCGGCTGATATCTCATTTCACGAGAATCTAATACGGTATCACATACATGTATTGTTCTCGGTCCCACACATATCATATATGTGCTCCTACTCCATTTTGCCTGAGTCAAGAAACCTCTGTGTAGGACTCTAAAGAATCGTCAATACGCCGGCAGTAGGTGATGATCATATCAAACACCCACAAGCTGCAAGCGGTCAGCTAAATGTAACAGCCACCCAGGTATGGAGCGATCAGAAGATCAACAAGCAAGCCTGTACATTCTCCTGCGAATACAATCAGTAACACTCCCGTACAGTCCGGTCTCTTCGTCTGATATGTCGCATATCTCGCCTAGGGGTGGTAAACGTCAGACCCCAGTAGCTCGATAAGTCGTGTCGATATGAGGTCTATAACAGTTCGAGAAACTACTGATAACACTTACCAGTAAATCTCAGCAACCCTGGCCAGGGATTTCCAGTTATAGCCAATCGAACACAGTGCAACATCAACTCTCTATACCGGGAGAGACGAATCCCCTCCTATCGCTCATTGCCTCCATGTAATTCGGGACTGTACCCAAAAGCCACCATTTTGCACGCCCTCTTGGACATGGTATGATGGAAATCAAAGAACAGTGGGAATCACACAAGGCTCTATGACGATCTCGGGTCAACAGACTAACCTGTACCAGTGTCACCAGAGAACTGCCATCTGACGTGAGGTATAATACCATCTGGGAGTTCTCGGCGAGTCCGTCCAGTGTACCAAGTTCTACTGAGCACCCGTACACCATCCTTGATGTCAAACACCGATGGATATATGATCATCCATCGCCCATCATATGGGTCAAGATGCGTATACGCTAGTCTACTCTGGTGTATTGATGCCCTGTCTCGATGCACCCTCTACTAGGAACAGTTATAGAATGTACTCGTCGACTACAGTGGCCCCACTAGTACCATCTCATCATAGTGCCAGTAGTCGAGTACATATCCTAAGGGCTTTATCAATATGTAATATAGAGACAATCAGCGTACATGTTAAGATAAAGTACAACCAGATAGCATACTATCATGTCGAGCAAGAAAGTCCTCTCTATATATGTCCAAGCATCCATTACAATATACATCATATGTACAATAATGGCCTCTAGGGCATACATATAACTAACATTCCCAACTTGATTTATTTGAAAAGATTCCAATTCAGGAGAAATTTCCCAAAATGTAAATATCACATTAAAATAATATTTAAATTGGGAAAGATTCAATTGAACCAAAAAGTCCCATATACTCCCAAAGCTTTGCACTAGCTTTATTTTAGCTAAACTAGGTGCTGGTAAGTCTATATGGTCGTTTGATCACAGTCGGGTTAAAACAGAAAATACCGACAATTTTACCCTAAAACGGAAAAATTCGCATAACGATTTTCTAAAACGTTACATCTGTGGAAGATTGTAGTATATCCTAAGCATTCGCAAGGGAATATCTTCTAGAACACTGAGGAACAAAAGGTGTTTTGTTTCTCAGCATGCCACATTTTAGAAAGGGAATTTCTTGTGATGAAATTAGTGGTCATGTGGTAGAACTGGAAGGAGTTCCAGCTATACAAACTACAGCTGATAATTTGGTAGAACCGGATGATTCAATAGCTCCCAAAGAACCTCAGCCTCTCCGCCGATCTGGTAGGGTTCCTCATCCACCTGAAAGATACTTCGATTTTCTCTATGACAGTGGGAGCGAGAATTGCATCATGAGATGATGACCCAACTAGTTTCGAGCAAGCCATCAAGAGTGGGGACTCTGTAAGAATGGCTGGATGCTAAGTGATCTGAGATGGAATCCATATACACCAACAAAGTATGGACTTTGATTGCTATATCTAAAGGGTTAAATCCCCATCAGGAGCAATTATATCTTTAGAAGGTTACTTGGTGTACATGGAAAAGTTGAGACTTTCAAAGCTAGAGTAGTTGTAAAAGGTTTTCGTCATTGACCATGTGTGGATTATGATAAAACCTTTTTCTCCTGAAGCTATGCTTAAGTCCATCCGGATCCTACTTGCCATTGGTACATACCATGACTATGATATCTGGTGGTTAGGTGTCATGACTACTTTTCTAAATATTGATTTAGAAGAGAGCGTCTATTAGTTCACAGTCAGAGGACTTCGTAGATAGTGGGAGCAACGGAAATGTGTGCAACTTGCTTTACGGGTTAAAGCAGGCATCGCGGAGTAGGAACATCTGTTTTGATGTTGTAGTCAAAACGTTTGACTTCATCAAAATGGTAGATGAACCTTGTATATACAAAAAGCTAGTAGAGGGTATTATGGTTTTCCTCGTATTGTATGTGGATGATATACTCTTGATAGGAAAGGAGTTTCCTATGCTACGCTCGGTCAATCTCCTCTTATCTTAAGGATTCTCTATATAGGATCAAGGTGATACCTCCTAAATCCTGTGTTTTGGATCTATGAAATAGATCTAGGTGGATGTTAGGATTCTCACTAGGTGTAGTGAGATGGTATCAATCGATCCTGGGAGGAATCACTGGATAGCTTCCAGGGTGGTAAGGTCGATGTTCATATCAGAATTTTGCATTATTATATCGCCCATTCTTAATCACATTACATATAAATAGGTGCTTTTGATCCATGTCTGCTAAATAGTTGCAGGTTACAAGTTCTCAGATCGATACAGTGAAATTCATAAAATCGTCGCTACAAATGTGAGACTACGACCAACAATAGATGAATCCGTATGATGCCACCTACCAGTTCAAGAAATAAAAGAAAATCATTAGATAGTTCAATGCACAAAGCACAAGGGCAGGACAAGATTCAAGACTTCAACGTGAAGCTCACGGCGAAAGTCCACATCATTCTGCACTGTTGGAAATCTGGAAGAAAATAGAAGAGATTCTGTGGAACCAAGTAAAGAAAAACAGAAGGGAAAAGCAACATGAAGCAACCGTGAAAGATTGAGACCAAGATTCCACAATATGGCCACGGAACCGCGGCCAAACATGCCTTTCTGCCGCGGAACCGCGGCCATATAGTGCACGTGCATGTGTCGGTGTGTGTCGGTGTTTTGACCCGGCTTTCTTAGGGTAGTCTTGTAAATTCAAGTGTGGATCAGAATGTAACCTAGAGTATTTTTCTATCTATAAATAGGAAAGTTGAATGCCAAATGAAGGCATGCCTCTCTTTAGTTTTTACTCTTTTTAATTCTTAGATCTAGATTTTTAATTCCATTGTATTGCGTTATTGAGAGGATATCAATAAAGTAAGTTTTGTTTTTCAATCATGCATTCTTCTTTGCATATTTTAATTCCTGCAATTTTTATCTGTTCTTTATTTATCTGCAATTTAGTTTGTCTAATACAAAAAATATAAAAATGAATTTTATTGTCACCTTCTTAATGAGTGAGTAATTCCTCACTTGTTAGGGGTAGGATAGGGAAGGTTTGAGAGAAGGAAATCTCTCTCACTCCTTTCTTTGCCTATATAATATTAAAATACGGACTCTATTTAATTCAACCACACACCGCTCACTACGGCACCCTATCCTACATGATAGCGGTGATTCCCTAGTTAGACCGGTTGTGGTTGAATTAACCGGAGGTTAGGGTTAAGAGCCAAGAACGGACGGACAAGGACCAAAAGCAAGAAACTAAGTTTCTTCCCAGTCGTGCTAATCCCTGTTGTTGACTATTATCCTAACACCTAATTTCTTAACTAGGGCATTGAAAGAAGTGAGAAGAATCCTTATTTCGAACTAACATAATCCTAACCCTAGCAAGCCATTAAATCAATTTATTCTCATTCTTAAATCGTAAAACAAAACCTACAAAAGATAGGACTTAACTCGTTAGAACTTAAAGAAAATAACACCATTTCCCTGTGGATCGACCCGTACTCAACCGGCTAACTACCAAGCGACACCGTCTTGATTGCGGTTTTCTTAAATTTTTAAACGCGTACACGAAATATTCAAACAATCCGTCAACTGAATGTCAGTCGCAGGCATTGTCTTTACACTCAGTGGAGGGACGGTATGTTGGAAGAGTTCCTAGCTAGATACCATGGCAAACTAGAAGATAAAGGCTGGATATATCGCTACCTAAGATGCTACAAGAAAGGAAGTCTCGGTGCATATTAGTTCATGAGATGAACTTCGTTCCTACCATTGTGTATATTAGTTCAAACAATCAAATGGGGCCGTTGCCGGGGAAACGGTAGTTATTTCTTTTTGTAATTTCGGGTTAATTAAAAATATTGAAAAGTTATAAAAAATGAAAAAATAAAAATCCATTAAAAAATCATCTTGTTATTTTTGATTGGTTTTTGTGTTAATTGTGCCGGAAAAGAAGACGGACTGATTCAGATATGGAGCAAGCTCAGTGAACAAATCCAGAAACAGAGGATCTGAACAGGCATAGGAGAACAAAATCAGCACAGAGAAAATTTTTGAAGATCCAAACCTATTAAACCGCCATGGAAACGCAGCATAAGTAGGCATTTGACCGCGGTTCCGCGGTAAACTGCTGACGTCAGCAACCCATATTTCTCTGTAAGCATACCATTTCTTTCCTCCAACCCCCAGTACTCCACTGAAAAAAATTTCCTGCAGGTATTCTTCGCACAACAACTTGTTCTCTCTCTCCAATAAATCATTTTATGCAGGATTCTTTGCGCCGCAAATAAAAAGAAAAATTTTTTGGCAAGTGTTTTAGATTTTGTTTGTTCTGCTTTGCATATTTAAAACGGAATCTAAGGGGCTCTAAGACCAATTAAGATTGGGTGGGGATTTCATTACCCTTCCTAAGACCCCAAAAATCACTAAAAGCATATGCATCACCTTTAAGCTAATTAAAAAAATATCTAGACTCAGCCAATTAAGGACTGTCGCGCTCATTAGGACAGAGGAAGGTTGTGGGCATTCAGTCATTTATCTAAACCTGACTTTGTGGTGCCTAAGCTAGACAAGTGAGAAAGGCAACTTTAAAAGGCCCGTCTCACGGTGATTCATGAGCGGAACCCTCCTTTCTTCATTTGTACTTACCTGGCCACAATTGGCAGTGAAGAGGTGATTTGAGATATATCTCACAATTTGTCGCTTTGGACCAGCTAGGATCAGTCTAGTTGATTTAGGAGACCCTAGCTCTAGGTCTGATTGTGCATGTTTAAACTATGGTTGTTTGAAATTATGGCGTAGTTCCATACAAATTTTTGCAAAAACTCTTTATAAAAAAATTCAGAAAACAAAATTTTTACAAAAACTTGCCCTTTGTTGCTATAATCCTATTGCACCCACCTTTCATTCCCATTTCCCCATTGACATTTTCTTACCTTCACATTCTACGTTTTGAATACACTAAAACTCGTTTAGTGTATGTCCGGTTGGACTCAGGACACTAGCGCCAGCTTAGTCCGTGTTTCGTTAGTCGCTACCGACTACGCGATCGATTCCGAAGTCGAAACTCCCTCCACTTCTTTTTCATCCTTACCTTTACCGGCCAACTCCGACGTTGACCGGAATTCTGTCCATTCATCTTCATCTTCACATTCATCATCCTCTAAAGAGTTGTCAGGATTCAATCGTAACAACCCTTTACGTACCTCGGGACTGATTCCACCTCAACTAGGTGTGAATAACCCGCAACAAGCTCCTGTTGAAGCGCCACAGCGAATCGCGCTCTAGGATTGTTTCTATCCTACCCGTTCCGCCCTTCCTACTTGTCTTTCACTGCCGCCGGCAAATGGGGATAATTTCGATATTAAGCCCCACTTCATCAATATTTTGCCCAAATTTCACGAGCTGGAATCCGAAAATGCATATATCTTCATTAACAAATTCCATAATGTTTGTGCAATGATGAAGACCACCCAACTGTCCGACGATGCTATACGGCTATGAGTCAATCCTTTCCCTTTGTGTAACCTAGCTAAAAAGTGGCTGTATAGCACCGCATCACATTCTATAAACTGTTGGGAAGAGTTTGTTAAGGCATTTCTTAAAAAGTTTTACCCACATCACCAGACCGCGAGAATACGTAATGAAATTAACCAATTTTCCCAGCTTCCTTCCGATCCTTTTTAGAAGTGTTTCGAATGATTCAAAGGACTTCCTGTTCAGTGCCCTCATCACGGTATTGAGAGATGGCAACATTGCCAAATTTTATACGAAGGACTGAACCCAGCAACTAAGCAGTTGCTGGAAACCATTTATCAAGTTCACTTCCTAACAAAATCTGATAAGGAAGCTTGGCAATTTCTCGATGATCTTCCTGAACAAACACTTCAGTGGGAAAGCACTAGACAGACCACTTCGTCCACTTCATCTACTTCCTCCGGCCCGTCTAGGGCAGGCGTTCATCAACTTGATGTGTCAATTGCAATGAAAGCCGAAATGGCAGCAATTACACGAAAACTAGAAGCATTTTAGAGCAAATTCTCATCGCCTCCTACTGCCCCTACTTTACCCAATCGCACTATATGCGTTTGCTGTTCGGATCCATCCTATTTGACCGAAAAGTGTCCTTACAACCCACCTGCTCAAGGACAGGATCAAGTCAATACTGTCTTTCAGCAAAGACAATGAAATGATCCATACTCTTCAACGTACAATCCTGGTTGGAGGAACCACCTCAATTTTGCTTGGAATCAAAATCAACAACAATTCCAAGGAAAACAATTTCCAGAGGCCTCCTCCTCAACAACAAGCTCCTCAACAAACTCAATATCAGCAACCTTTCCAACCCCAACCTTATCAAAATCAAATGAACAATTTTGCACCCAACAATTCTTTTCCTCAAAACAATTTTTTTCCACCAAATAACGATAAGGTTTCCTCGTTAGAAAGATGTCTGGAGGCGTTTTTAAAATAGTCAACTCAATCCTCAGCCAACATCCAGTCTTCCATTCAGTCTTTGGTGCAACACACTGCGTCACACAGGCAAAGTATCAAAACCATTGAAGCCCAGATTGCACAACTGAATGCATCTTTAAGCGAGCGAGAGAAGGGGAAGCTTCCATCTCAACCACTGCCAAATCCTGGTCACCCACAAAATGCACCTGTTGCTCTTGAACAACAAAACCATAATGTGAGTGCCGTAACTACATTGATATCTGGAAGGATGTTGCACAACAATGTTGGCACTGATGATGACACCACAGCCACCGCTTCTTCTTCTTCTTCTTCATCTTCTTCGTCTTCAGAGCCTGTTCTCCATTCTTCACAAGGCTCTATTTCTTCTATTGCTCCGAATGGACCCACATCTCACTCCATGAAAACACCAACACTGGGATCCGTTCCAACTCCGCAATCTCGTCCACAAGCATTGGACTCAATAAATTTTCAAAATATTCCATTTCCAAACCTGTTGTGATCCAGTAAACAAAATCCACAAATGGAGAAGATTATGGAGTTATTTAAACAGGTTAGCATTAATATTCCCCTCTTGGATGCAATCCAACTAGTCCCTTCTTGCACTAAAATCTTGAAGGACTTGTGCACCATGAAGAGGAAATAACAAGTACCAAAGAAAGTGTTCTTAGCTAGTGCAGTGAGTGATGCTCTTACCTAACCTTTACCCAAAAAATAGAAGGACCCTGGCTGTCCTAAAATTTCAATAACTATTGGGGATAAGAACATCAACCGCGCACTTTTGGATCTTGGTGCCAGTGTTAACCTGCTTCCCTATTCGGTATATGAGCAATTAGGCGTTAGAGAGCTGAAACCTACGCATTGTACTCTCCAAATGGCCGACCGATCCATCACCTATCCTAGAGGTGGGTTAGAGAATGTGTTGATTAAAGTAGGGAACTTCAAATTCCCCGTTGATATTATTGTTCTAGATACACAGCTTGTAGCTAACCCCCGGAATCAAATTCCGGTGATACTCGGTCGACCATTCTTTTCAACTTCTAATGCGGTGATCAATTGTCGAAATGGTTCGATGAACCTATCTTTTGGAAACATGAAAATTGAACTCAACATTTTTAAGTTGGGGAATCAACCCTCCGAATCTAATGCTAATATACTTGATGTTTGCTCGATCCAAGAGATCACCCAGGAGGACTATGAGCTCAAGAAATTTCTGTTCGATCATAGCAAATTTGACGCCACTAGTGCGTTCCTCCTTGAATCTGATACTGTTTCACGCCCGATAATGACTATGAGTGTTTCACTTTCACGAACGATCTTGACCAATCACCACCCGAGTTTGAATCCTTTGAATTTTCGGATGAGTTAGCTGAACCATCCTATATGGTTGCTTACACTCATTTTGAACCTCTGTTGGAATCCTTTGAGTTTGAGACAATTTCACCGATTTTACATTCAATTGTTTCGCCTCCAACACTCGAACTCAAGCTATTGCCGTCTCACCTTAAATACGCTTACTTAGGTGAGAATGAGACCCTTCCTGTTATCATCTCGGCTTCTCTAGCCCCAGAGCAAAAGAAAGCCCTTTTGATGGTCTTGCAAGGAAATCAGGAAGCTTTTGGCTGGACTATGGCGGACATCAAGGGGATTAGTCCCCTAATTGTTGAACATCATATTCATATGATGGATGATGCCAAGCCAGCAAGGGATCTACAGAGACGACTCAACCCAGTCATAAAGGAGGGTGTTAAAAAGGAGATTATAAAATGTCTTGATAGTGGTATCATTTACCCTATCTCTGATAGCCAGTGGGTTAGCCCCATTCACGTCATCCCCAAGAAATCAGGCATAACGGTCATAACAAATGAGGCGAACGAGTTAATTCCTACTCGCACCCAAACTGGGTGGCGAGTATGCATAGATTATAGAAAACTCAACGCCGCGACACAGAAAGAGCACTTTCCATTACCTTTCATTGACCAAATAATAGAACGATTGGCAGGGCATGAATACTATTGCATTTTGGATGGCTACTCCGGTTATAATCAAATTCCCATCGCCGAAAAGGACCAAGACAAGACCACATTCACTTATCCTTTCGGTACGTTTGCTTACCGTCGCATGCCCTTTGGGTTATGCAATGCACCCGCTACTTTCCAGCGGTGTATGATGGGAACTTTTTCAGACATGGTAGAAAAATTCTTGGAGATTTTCATGGACGATTTCTCCATTTTCGGCGACTCCTTTGATGAGTGTTTCATACATCTCGACGCGGTCCTTACCCGGTGTAAGGATAAGAACCATACATTAAATTGGGAGAAGTGCCACTTCATGGTACGAGAAGGTATTGTCTTAGGACATATCATCTCGCAAAATGGCATAGAGTTAGATAAAGCTAAGATTGAAGTCATTTCCAATCTCCCTCCTCCCAAATGCGTCCGAGACATTCGAGCCTTCCTTGGCCATGCCAGTTTCTATAAACGGTTCATCAAGGATTTTAACAAGATTGCTAGACCCTTGACTCTTTTTTTGGCTAAGGACACTACATTTGATTTTGATTCGAGCTGTATGAAGGTGTTCGAGTCATTGAAAAACTCACTTACTTCTGCTCCCATTCTTTCATCTCCTGACTGGATGCATCCATTTGAAATTATGTGCGAGGCATCTGATTTAGCCATTGGTGCTGTCCTTAGACAGCAAATCAATAAGATGCCGCATGTGATTTATTACGCTAGCCGAACCTTGAACGAGGCCCATTTAAATTACACAACAACTGAGAAGGAAATCTTAACTGTTGTGTTTGCATTAGAAAAGTTCAGGACCGACTTAATCGGCTCTCCAGTCATCGTATACACTGACCATTCAGCTCTTCGCCATCTTTTTGCGAAGAAGGATGCTAAATCTCGGGTGATACTTTGGATCCTCTTACTACAAGAGTTTGACCTTGTCATCAAAGACAAAAGAGGATGCGAAAAGGTAGTCGCCGACCATCTTTCACGTCTCCCTTCTTCGCCGACGCTTCAATATCCTATAAAAGACGTTTTTCCAGATGAGCTGCTCTTGACCGTATCATGCGAACCTTGGTTCGTAGATATTGTGAATTATTTGGCCACCGGACTTATACCAAATGAATGGTCGAATCAGGAGGGACTCCGATTCCTATCCCAGGTAAAACATTTTTACTGGGATGAACCATATCTATTCAAATACTGTCCCGACCAAATTATTCGTCGGTGTGTCCCAGACAATGAATTTAAGAGCGTGTTGTCATTCTGCCACGATCAAGCGTGTGGCGGGCATTTTGGCCCTAAAAAGACAGCCGAAAAGATCTTGCATTGTGGCTTCTACTGGCCACAACTTTTTAAAGACGCACATGATTACTGCAAGACATGCTCTCGGTGCCAACACTTGGGCCGGATATCTAGGAGAAACGAAATGCCGCTCCAACCCATATTGGTTGTAAAATTTTTTGATGTTTGGGGGATTGATTTTATGGGACCGTTTCCCAATTCTTTTGGGAACGTGTATATTCTTCTTGCTGTTGATTATGTATCTAAATGGGTCGAGGTTGTGCTCAGCCGGACTAATGACAACAAGGTTGTTGTTAGATTTCTCAAAGAAAACATTTTCTCTCGGTTTGGGCACCCCCGCGCAATCATCAGCGACAATGGAACTCATTTCTGTAATAGGACTTTCGAGTCCTTAATGTGGAAATATTCCATTAATCACAAGCTATCAACCCCCTATCATCCCCAAACATGTGTGCAAGCCGAGATTTCAAATCGGAAAATTAAACAGATATTGGAGAAAACGGTTTCCAAAAACCGTAAGGATTGGTCTTCAAAACTTACTGATGCCCTTTGGGTATTTCGAACTGCCTATAAGACCGATCTTCGCATGTCTCCTTATAGGCTTGTTTATGGAAAGTCTTTCCACCTTCAAGTTGAAATTGTGCATCGTGCATTTTGGGCGATAAAAGAGTTGAATCTATCTCTAGGAGATACGGGCAGCCATAGAAAGCTGCAACTAAATGAATTAAGCGAGCTTCGCGATGAAGCTTACGAGAACGCGGTTGTCGTCAAAATCCGAATGAAGGTGTTTCACGATAAACAACTTATGCGCAAAACATTCAAACCTGGTCAACAGGTTTTACTTTATGACACTCGGTTACATTTCCATCTCGGCAAGCTCAGATCTGGATGGAAAGGGCCATTTTTGTTACGCACCGTATATCCGCATGGTGCGGTCAACTTAGAGAATCCAGAGAACGATTCACTTTTCAAAGTAAACGGACATAGACTTAAACTATTCCTCACCGCGGACCGTTCGGAGGAGCTCCTGCTGTTGCAGGAGCCAAATTACATTGATTGATCTTCCTCCATCTACCCCCAAATTTCGGTTATCCAGCCATAAACAGTGGAAACACTGTTTCAAATAAGTTTGGGGGTATAACACACTTGTAAAATAAAAAAAATAAAAATATAATAAAAAATCTCAAACATTTGGGGGTATTTTTGTAAATTTTCAGTTCTAATAAACAATAAAAAAAATTATTTACAAATAAATTTCTCTTTTTAAGATGTCATTTTTGCAAATAACCAAAACAACCCCTATAAAAAGAACCCGACCCCTCCTCTGCATTTACCCAACCATAAGTATTCCTCTTTAAAAAAACCCTAGCCGCTGCAGCTGCCAGAGAGGGAGATCCCAGCAACCCTCCGCGCAACCGCCGCCGATTGCAGCTTCCCGCCGTGCTTCCGCCGCTCTTTGTAGTCTTCTCCCTCTGAAAACTTCAGAGGAGGTTTGCTTTCTCTGATCTTCTCTGTTAAAGATTTTTAGAAATATTCTTCACTTCTCTGTGATGGCACCCACTTTGCAATTTGAAAGAGACCTTTCACAAATGTTTGCACACACGATCTATGGTAGTTATTTCGGTAATGAGATCCGAAGGCATGGGTGGAACTTTTTACTTTTTAACTATCCAAATTCCTCCGTGCTTCCAGATCTTGTCACCCGATTTTACGAATGCATGGAGGATGGTTGCCTCTCACAACACGGTTACATTAGGTTAATTTGGAGGGATAGGGAAATAATAATCGATAGGGACTTCATCCATGAAGTCACCTTAATACCTAGACTACATATCCATGACCAACCCCTACAATTCGAGGACAACCTACCCTTGATGGGTAATGATTGTTCAAGGGAGCCACGAAAAGGCATCCAGGCTAGAACCCTTTTTGCGAATGTCTTGGCTGTGTGCCGTTGGGCACAAAAAAATATTTTTGGTAGTTCGCACAATACGACATTTTTCACACTATCCCTTTATATAGTGCACAGTTTGATGACTAGAAACCCCAGTAGTTATGATATGTGTACTGTATTACTTCACTCAATAGGTGCGGGCAAGAGGGCTGCCAACTATCTATGCCCTATTTTGGTGACACAACTGTGCCGCCATTTCCTTCCTGTGGAGGAATTCGAATTTTATATGCAAGAAGGGATCCCCATTAGACCTCTTCTTGAGGGCGTATCCACGTCCTACACACGCTTAAATGATGTATGGTCGCGCACCGAGCCAGCCGAGGACATGCCCGCCAAGACACCCAGCTCCAGCTCGACCACGAGCGATGAAGAGCTTACCCCTGCTGCGCAAGCGCGCTTGATGCGAAGAACAAATTGGGGGGTAGAAAGGTTGATAGGGATGGTGACCAACCATGGTCAGCGAGTAACGGATTCGGAGCAGGGAATGACCACCATGCTGGCGAGAGAGAATGGTCCCGCTCATGATCACGGGGACGGCGAGGCTATGAGCAGTGAAGAAACTGCTTTCGATAAGTTTGGGGGTGGAGGTGGTTTGTAAATAGTTACCTTTGAATTGCATTTTTTTTAACATATTTGTTTTTTTCTTTCTTTACATATTTAATTCCGTATTGCATCTTTATAAAAAAAATATAAAAAAAGAAAAAAAGAAAAAAAATATATAAAAAAAATAAAATCAATAAAAATTTGAACATTTTTAAAATTTATAAAAATTGAAATGTTCAATTTTGGCCGTATTCGACTTAAGTTCAACATGACGGTTGAATAGTAGGAAAAAACTAGATCCTAAACTTAATAAATTAAAAACCCTAAAAATAGCCTTTCTTAAAGTTTAACTGTAGAAAATATATGTCCTTTTAATTTATTTAGAAATAGGCAAATTTTGAGATAAGTTCTTGGGCTATGTCAAAATAAGAGAAGAGTATTGAAATTTTTATTTGAAGTATAAGTCTGAAAAATAATTCTGAAGCTTAAGTCTAAATTCTGAAAATATATACCCTACAACTAGCACGTGCATGCACCTTGAAACTTTGGATAGTAGAGGATACCTTGAAATGCTCTTGTCTAAAAAGCTCAGTATGAAGGAAAATAAAATAAAATTATAAATGGTGAATAAAGAGACATAAAAAAATGAACACTAGTTTTGTAATTACTTAAGGCAGTATAAATAAAAAATATAGCGAGGGTGCTTTATCACCTATTGCCTTAGACCAACTGGTTTGGGAGTCACTGCTAAGCCTTAGGTATTACAAGAAGAGGAATTATGCCTAAATGTGCAAACACATTTTGCAATAAGTCGTTAGTACCTCAAGAAGTATTAACGGTCGCATGAAGAATGTGTAAGCAATTTCATCTAAAATTCACCAATTAAAAGTACTTTGGAAGATGGACCAGAGTATGTTAGCTTGAATTGAATTTTCAAGTGTAGGGCGGATAATCACACACATGTAGGGGGTATGTGATTGGGGTTTGAATGAGAGATAGGAACAAAAGATAGGCCTTATATCATCAATAAAGATGATAAAACTTCTTGAGCTGAGATTGAACCTTAGAAGGAAAATTCAAAAGATTCTGAAAGCTTAATAAATTTGCAGAACATATATGATCTTAAGTTAAATGAAAAGTGAGTGTGAAAAGTACGGTTTGATGATTTCTAAGTTGAAGATAATAGAATTTCTTACTAGAATACTGAATTGAAGAATGAGAGTCAACATGCCAAATTGATCGGATTTTGTGTGTAGTATCCCCTGAAAACCCTCAGGAGACAACACTCCTCCTACTAGGGACACCTAGAGTTTTAACGGCTTGTTGCACGAGCTCAGTGCAATCGCGTTCCCTGCGAAAGTGAGGTTAGGATTTTTCGAGAATAAAATTGGGTTTGCTCGGGACGAGCAAAAGATAAGTTTGGAGGTATTTGTTCATATCAGAATTTTGCATTATTATATCGCCCATTCGTAATCACATTAAATATAAATAGGTATTTTTGATCCATGTATGCTAAATAGTTGCAGGTTGCAGGTTCTTAGATCGTTACAGTGAAATTCATGAAAAAATCGCTACAAATGTGAGACTACGACCAACAATAGATGAATCCGTATGATGCCGCCTACCAGTTCAAGGAATAAATGAAAATCATTAGATAGTTCAATGCACAAAGCACAAGGGCAGCACAAGATTCAAGACTTCAACGCAAAGCTCACGGCAAAAGTCCACATCATTCTGCACTGTTGGAAATCTGGAAGACAATAGAAGAGATTCTGTGGAACCAAATAAAGAAAACAGAAGGAAAAAGCAACATAAAGCAACCCTGAAAGATTGAGACCAAGATTCCACAATATGGCCGCGGAACCGCGGACAAACATGCCTTTCTGCCGTGGAAGCGCGGCTATATGGTGCACGTGCATCTGTCGGTGGGTGTCGGTGCTTTGACCCGGCTTTCTTAGGGTAGTTTTGTAAATTCAAGTGTTGATCAGAATGTAACCTAAGGTTTTTTCTATCTATAAATAGGAAAGTTGAATGCCAAATGAAGGTATGCCTCTCTTTAGTTTTTACTCTTTTTAATTCTTAGATCTAGATTTTTAATTCCATTGTAATGCGTTGTTGAGAGGACATCAATAAAGTAAGTTTTCTATTTCAATCTTGCATTCGCCATTGCATATTTTAATTCCAGCAATTTTTATCTGGTCTTTATTTATCTGCAATTTAATTTGTCTAATACAAAAAATATAAAAATGAATTTTATTGTCACCTTCCTAATGAGTGAGTAATTCCTCACTTGTTAGGGGTAGGATAGGGAAGGTTTGAGAGAAGAAAATCTCTCTCAATCCTTTGTTTGCCCATATAATTTTAAAATACGGACTCTATTTAATTCAGCCATACACCGCTCACTACGGCACCCTATCCTATATGATAGCGGTGATTCCCTAGTTAGACCGGTTGTGGTTGAATTAACCGGAGGTTAGGGTTAAGAGCCAAGAACGGGCGGACAAGGACCAAAAGGAAGAAACTAAGTTTCTTCCCAGTCTTGCTAATCCCTGTTGTTGACTATTACCCTAACATATAATTTCTTAACTAGGGCATTGAAAGAAGTGAGAAGAATCCTTATTTCGAACAAACATAATCCTAACCTTAGCAAGCCTTTGAATCAATTTATTCTCATTCTTAGATCGTAAAACAAAACCTACCAAAGATAGGACTTAACTCGTTAGAACTTAAAGAAAAGAACACCATTTCCCTGTTGATGGACCCGTACTCAACCGGCTAGCTACCAAGCGACACCGTCTTGATTGCGGTATTCTTAAATTTTTAAACGCATACACGATAAATTCAAACAATCAGTCGACTGAATGTCAGTCACATGCATTGTCTTTACCCTCAGTGGAGGGACGGTATGTTGGAAGAGTTCCAAGCTTGATACCGTGGCAAACTAGACGATAAAGGCTGGATACATCGCTACTTAAGATGCTACCAAAGAGGAAGTCTGGGTGTATATTAGTTCATGAGATGAACTTCGTTCCTACCATTGTGTGACAATGGAGTTGTGGCTTAGGCCTAGGAACCCCCGTCCCATCAGTGATCTAGATATATTCTAAGGCAGTATCATATGATTATGGAGATGGTTGACCTCCAGGGGATCAAGGTTAGGAGAGAAGACTCAGAGGACAACACGGCGGATCCACTCACAAAGGCCTTTTTCTAGAGAGAGACTTTTATGGGATGGTTGAGTATGAGATACTACAACCACTTCTATATGATGGCCCTAGTGCAAGTGGGAAATTGTTAGTTATATGTACGCCCTAGAGGCCATTACTGTACATAAGATGTACATTGTAGTGGATGCTTTGACATATATAGGGAGGACTTTCTTGCTCGACATGATAGTATGCTATCTGGTTACTCTTTATCTTAACATGTACACTGATTGTCTCCCTTTTACATGTTGGTAAAGCCCTTAGGATGCGTACTTGACTACCTAGATTATTATGGAGATCATACTAGTAGGACAAAGGTAGTCTGTGAGTACATCCTTTAATGTCCCTAGTCGTGGGTGTATCGAGACGGGGCATCGATATACAAGAGTAGACTAGCGTATAGCTTCTCGACCCATGTAGATAGGCGATGGATGATCCCATATCCATTAGTATTTGACATCAGAGATGATAAACGGGTGCTCAGTAGAGACTGGGTGCACTGGACGGACTCGCTGAGAACTCCCAGATGGTATTAAACCTCACGTCTGATGGCAGTTCTCTAGTGACACTGGTACAGGTTAGACTGTCGACCCGAGATCGTCACAGAGTCTTGTGTGATTCCCACCGTGCTTTGATTTTCACCTTACGACATTCAAGAGAACGTGAAAAACGGTGGTTTTTGGGTACAGTCCCGAGTCACATGGAGGCAATGAACGATAGGAGGTGATTCGTCTCTCCCGGTATT
Source organism: Agapanthus africanus (assembly GCA_030015575.1). Classification (NCBI taxonomy): domain Eukaryota; kingdom Viridiplantae; phylum Streptophyta; class Magnoliopsida; order Asparagales; family Amaryllidaceae; genus Agapanthus; species Agapanthus africanus. The sequence goes on from CM057344.1 coordinate 285,204,525, forward strand.
GGGAGTTGATGTTGCGCTGTGCTCGATTGGCTATAACATGAGGTCCCTGGCCTGGGCTATTTCAGAGATTTACTGGTAAGTGTTACCAGTAGTTTCTTGACTTGTTATGAGCTTCACATCGGCATGAATTATCGAGTTACTGGGGTCTGACGTTTACCACCCCTAGACGAGATATGCGACATATCAGACGAAGAGACCTGACTATACGGTAAGTGTTATTGATTGGATTCGCAGGAGTATGAGCAGGCTTGCTTTTTGATCTTCTGATCGCTCAATACCCGGGTGGCCGTTACGTTTAGCACGCCTTTTGCACTTGTGGGTGTTTGATATGATCATCAGCTACTGATGGCCTATTGACGAGTCTTTAAAATCCTACACAGAGGTTACCTGGCTCAGGTGAAACGGAGTAGGAGCACATATGAGATATGTGCGGGAACGAGATTAATACGTGTGTGAGATACCATATTCTATTCTCGCGATTTATTCATATCAATCGGTTGTATGTGATATAGCCGGGTTATCGAATCAAATGTTGATTCGATAAATTGATACACATTATATTAGTCGGTTATATGTGATATAGCCGGATTATTAAATCAAGTGTTGATTTGATAATCTAATGTATAATTATATATTTGATATATTAATTTACATTAACTAGTATTAACTCACTTAAGATTTCTTTTCTCACTTGCTTTGTGCATTAAGTATATATGTTATATATACTTATGTACATAGTTTGTAACATGCTAGATGATACCTGCAAACATGGGTATGTGTATGACTTACACCATACTTAAGATAATGGTTAGGGTTTTTATTTATTTTTTAATTCAAAATTGGTAGCATTTTGTTATAGCATGAAGCTTCATGAAGCTTAGTGATAACCATTGACCAAGTCTACTTGTTTTGTTTTACTAAAGATATTTATTAACCAAACCATTAGCTTAAACCATGGTTATGTCTCTACAATGGTTAGTATATGATACTAACTCACCCATGGTTGCGTAACTCATTCTCATTATTCACCTTAGTTTATTTTCTTGAGTTCTTCTTCTTCTTCATCTCAACCCAAAAGCTTTCTATGTTTTTGGTAAATGGTGAAAATGAGTGAGAAAATAAAATTTAAAGTGAGCCCACTTTCTATTTCATCTTTCTATACACTTGCTTGGGTAGTAAAGGGTGTTCTCTTCACAGAGTTCTTGACCTAGTGGAAAGATAGCTTGGGTTTGAGTCTTCTAGACGTTGATCATCTTCGGCCTCGAATACTTTGAGCAAGCTTGTTCATTTCTCCAAGGGAACCCATACAAGAGTTCGGGAGATCTTCGATCGCAGCAAAGGGACTACTACACGGAGCTTTATGTAACATTTCAGAAAAGATAAAATATTATTTTTTGGAATTTTTATAATTAAATAATAATATATTGAATATTTTAATAAAGCAGTATAATTAAATAACGATAAATTGGGAAAAATTTGGAAAATTATAGAAATTACTGAAGAGAGGGTGATTTATGTGATTTATGTAAATTATAAGTTTTTATGATTTATTATACACTATTTTAATACTCATCGCGATTAAATATCGCTAATCGTGCATTAAAGGTGTTTTGTGCATATGACATGCACATGTCATTTTTAGCACTTGTTACATTTTTATCATGGCTTTTCTTCATATTCATGCAAGGTTGTTGATTTTAATTGAGAGAAGAATAGAAAAGAAAAAGAAAACAATAAAGAAAAGGGGTATGGACATGAGAGAAAGAGGGTAAGGGGTCAAACTATAGTCATGGCTCATCTTATCACTTCATCATCATCATCTTTTCTTCTTCTTCTTCCTCTCACATGGCAGAACCTTACACCCCTCCACTTCAAACCCTCAAAAACATCATCAAAAACCACACAAAAGTCCATCCCCACTTCACAAAAAACATGCACAAGCTCACAAGCTACACTTTGGACCAAGAAACTTTGCATTTTGGGCACCTGAGCAACTCAAGAAAATTCTTGAGTTGCCAAATGAGGTAATTCGTTCACATTAAGTGTAGTATTTAATTTGCCTTAGCTTTTCATGATTAAAACCGGTTTAGTGATGTTTTGTGAACTTTGAAATTTCCTAGAGAGGGTTGAAGAATTCTTGAGTTGTGGTTGTACAATTGAACTCTAGTGGTGACTTTAACTCCCCCCCCCATGGTGTTATAAACCCGAATCAAACACAAAGTAAACCTGAAAACCCAAAACTGAAACTATTCATGTCGGTTTGTGAACTATTAGGGTGTGCAGGGGAATCTGGGTTGATCCGGGGAATTTTTGAGTTAAGCAAACAATACCAGGGACCAAATTAGGGCACTACGAGACCACCCAAGCAAAACGAGACCCCAACTCCCCTGTAAAACCGAGCTCACCGGATTTTTGGCATGTGTGGTCGGCCAATCTGTGGATTTTTGTGCCCAGGTTTCTTCTGTACGTCATATACACCATATACATCACCTAAGTACTGTTTGTTTAGCCAAATTTCACTTGAACTAAAATCTGGGAGCACATTGGAATGATTTTTGCTTATGTTTTCCGTATTTTGAATGATAGATTTTGATATTTTTGTTTTATATCGGACGCTTGACGTTTGTACGTCGATATCGGGTGTTGTTTGGTTGTTTTGCGTGAGTTGACCATAGGTTTTAACCTATGAGTGTTTCGTGTGTCGTTTCGATTGCGGATTAGATTTTAATGCATTACGATGTGTTATGATGTATAGGTACCCCTACGAGGACTTCGAGACGACAAGCTAGCGCGTGGCGACGTCGGCAACGGCAAGCGAAGAGCAAGGTGAGTAGATTATATTTACGGCGGAAGTCGGGTGGATGGCGTATAGCACCCCCGCAGTTCGTATTGCAGTGTATGGATATATTCATATGTTTATTATGAGATTATGACTATCTAGATAGACTTTGGGAGTCATGGATAATTTTAGTATCATTGGATGATGGTGTCGCTAGTTAGTTTAGTCGCGATCCCTAGAATAAGGTTTACACCAACACGCACACACATGCTTATTTTGTTTTACTGGTGCGTATATGGGGATATGTATATATATATACACACACACACATAGGTATGGGACTATGTATATATATATATACGTATACCTACACATGGATCATGACGATTGTACATTGTATTTGGAGATGAGTCGATGAGATTGGGCATGGTGCTATGAGATCGGTGATCTGATGTGGTTCGTATTATGATATACGACATAAGATTTTAGAGGGCCTTTAGACGTGTGTTTCATACACGCATATACTTGCAGATGGTATCATTTTGTACTAGACTTAGATCAGTACCCCAGTTCATGAGATATGATGATAAGGATACCAGATAAATGATGAGATAAATGTGATATTCGACCCATACCCAGATTGGGATGCCGTACGATGGATTTACCATAAAAGCTTTTTATTGATGATAGATCCTCACTCTTGACTCGAGAATGTCATGTTGTATATTGTATTGTATGTGATACTATTGAGGCGGGATCACCGACTATTATATTTATATATATTGACTCAGACTTAGCTGTTTTTCCCTTACCCTTTCGGTTAGACTGTTCGTTTAGTCCTGTAGTTTACTTGATGTTAGACAAGACTCGAGTCATACCTATTTCAAAACTAATGAATCATGAGTATTTGAAAGACAGGCCAAGGGATTACACGGATATTTTCAAAAGACGCATCTTTTCTTAAAACACCGTAGCCCTTATTTTTTCTAAACACCACGGTTCGTGTTATTTCAAATGGCAAAACTGTATGACATATATATGTTGATGTAGATTCTTCACTGTTGTGTTTATTATTCATTTTCCGCATAATCTTGCTATTCGCATCACATTGCATGTTTAATTTGCTTATTGTTATATTAAACCCATGCTGTCAGGACACCAACACCATTATCGATGATGTGTATGTTCCATGTACACCTGCTAGCCGGCTTACACACTTCATCATCGATAATTGCCATGTCACTACACAGAAGGACTATTGTATCAGGATATGACCCCTTGCATGACATACTTGCGTACATACATATTGTACACTCATACTTGCGTACACACATATTGTACACCCATACTTACATACATACGTATTTGCACATACATAGATGATACTGTCTTGATTTTGGAGATTTGGGAACCGTAAGATATATTTTAAAACTGGATTCATTTTAAAAGAGCGGTTTTCCTTCGATATGTGCATATTACTGTTCCATGTTGCATGATATACGGATATGCTTACATTTTTGTTATATGTCGCATACATCATGCTATATGATTATACGCATTGAGATATGTTGTTTTCATGAGATTTCTGGATTTGGGAACTGTGGTTATTTCAAAAGAGAGTATATATTGTGTTAAAAACATGGTTACCCTTGATATGATATTTCAGTGCGTCAACTATGTGTTTTCTCGGTTTTGAGAGTCGCATGTGAAACCCAATTCGAGTAGCGGTAGGCACCGTCTGCGGGTACATGGTGGACCCGGTGAGGTACCCCGGGGCTGTTAGTTATATGTATGCCCTAGAGGCCATTGCTGTACATACGATGTATATTGTAGTGGATGCTTGGACATATATAGAGAGGACTTTCTTGCTCGACATGATAGTATGCTATCTGGTTGCTCTTTATCTTAACGTGTACTCTGATTGTCTTTATGTTACATGTTGATAAAGCCCTTAGGATGAGTACTTGACTACCAGGATTATGATGCAGATCATACTAGTGGGGACAATGTAGTCGCTAAGTACATCTTTCAAATGTTCTTAGTCCTAGGTGTATCGAGACAGGGCATCGATATATCAGAGTAGACTAGCGTATAGCTTCTCGACCCATGTAGTTGGGCGATAGATGATCCTATATCCATTGGTGTTTGACATCAGAGATAGTATACAGGTGCTCACTAGAAACTGGGTACATTGGACGGACTCGCCGAGAAATCCCAGATGGTGTTATAACTAATGTCAGATGGCAGTTCTCTGGTGACACTGGTACAGGTTAGTCTGTAGAACCGAGATCGTCATAGAGGTTTGTGTGATTTCCACTGTGCTTTGATTTTCAACATACCACTTTCAAGGGAACGTGCAAAACGGTGGATTTTGGGTACAGTCCAGAGTTACATGGAGGCAATGAGCGATAGGAGGGGTTTCTTCTCTCCCGGTATAGGGAGTTGATGTCGCGCTGTGCTCGATTGGCTATAACAGGAAGTCCATGGCCAAGGCTGCTTCAGAGATATACTGGTAAGTGTTATCAGTAGTTTCTCGACCCGTTATGAGCCTCGTATTGACACGACTTATCGATTTACTTGGTTCTGACATTTACCACCCCTAGACGAGATATGCGACATATTAGACGAAGAGACCGGACTGTACGGTAGTGTTACTGATTGGATTCGCAGGATTGTGAGCAGGCATGCTTGTTGATCTTCTGATCGCTCAATACACAGGTGGCCGTTACGTTTAGCAGACCGCTTGCGTCTTGTGGATGTTTGATATCATCATCACCTGCTGCCGGCGTATTGACGAGTCTTCAGAGTCCTTCACAGGGGTTTCCTGGCTCAAGCGAAATGGAGTAGGAGCACATATGTGATATATGCGGGACCGAGATTAATACGATATGTGATACCGAATTGTATTCTCGTGATTCGTGACATTGGTCGGTTATATGTGATATGGCCGGGTTATCGGATCAAGTGTTGATTCGATAAGTTGTTAAACTTGATATTAGTCGGTTATATGTGATATAGCCGGATTATTAAATCAAGAGTTGATTTAATGATTTAATGTATAATTATATATTAGATATATTACATTACATTAACTATTATTAGCTGACTTATGATTCTTTTCTCACTTGATGTACACATTGTATATATGTGATATAATTTTGTGTACATGTATCGTGTCATGGTTGATGATACATGCTAGATGGGTGTATGCGACTTATATCAACCTAGGGTTAAGTTAGGGTTTTTATTTTCTTAAGTGATTACAAAAGAAGAGCATTGACTTGGTCAATGTTGTCAAGCTTATATGAAGCTTGTAGAAACATTGACAAAGTCTTCTCTTTTGTCATTTCTTTAGATATTTCTTAACCCAACCATTAACCTTACACCTTGGTTAATTCTCTACATGAGTTAAGTATGATGACTTAACTCATCTATGGTTACATAATTCATTTGGATGAATTATTCATGTGTTCTTCTTCTTCTTCATCAAGCTCCATGAAAAGCTTTCTAGCTTTAATGGAGGTATGAGAAAAAGTGTGAGAATATCAATTCTAAAGTGAGCCCACTTCCTACTTAAATATCCTCTACTACTTGCCATTTAGTATAGGGTGTTCTCTTCACAAAGTTCATGACCGAGTGAAGGAATAGCTTGGGTTAGTGTCTCCTCGACGTAGATCATCTTCGGCCTCGAAGTCATCGAAGCACACACGTTCGTTTCTTCATGGAGCCTCTCTAGAGTCCGGAGATTACGATTGCAGCGAAGGGGACTTCTACACAGAGCTATTGAAGTGAAGGACCGGTCTACAAAGGTTGTATTCCTTGCTCTCTTTACTTATTGCAAATTGTTTGCATATGTTATTCCGTATATTTGTAGTTTACGATTCTAGTTAGGGTTAGCTAAAACGGAAATTTTTTGAATTTGGTATGGACGATGCCTCCCGAAACCTTGATGCCGTCTTAGGTAACCCTGCTGTGGCATCAGAGCTATGCTAGAAATTATTACGAATTTTGTTAAGATCACGAAACCGAAAAAACTCCGAAACATGAAACGCAAAAACCTGGTTTCTATAGATTTTAAATTGTTGTTAAAAATTTATTTAAATAAATGCAGAATGTTGTATGAGATACATCATGAACACTAACCAAAAATGGACCCCTCCCCTCGGAAAATAGCCGGCTACAAGGCTTCAAATTCTGGCCTGCTCGGATTTTCAATGGAGTTTGGGGTTAAGTTTTTGGTTGTGTTCCAGGTGCTGGGTTTTGGTGTTATTTTTGCAGATTTTGCATGTGATGTAATCTTACACTATAAGCAAGTCGGAGTGTTTCGTATTCGTAGTTTTAACATTGTTTCGGGTTGTTCACATATTGTCTAGGCGAAGTTAAAAAGTTTGATCGAATGTCCAAAACCCATTTTTCCAAGTTTAACATATTCGGAAAAATATACAAGTGATTCTGTGGACCTTCTAGAAGAACGTAAACCTTAATTCGATTATGTGGCCGTAAAAACCACAACTGAACCCTAGGCTTTGTGGTAGTTTAGCGTTGTCACATGTGAGGCGTTGGTTTGACCCTTCTACGGATGGTTCATTGGTACTGTGGCATCTTCTGGGTATTACTAAACTGTGCTCAAGCGTTGATCTGTCGGGAAATTGTGGGACTTTGATGAATCGATCGAAGAGTTTATCGTCGTCCGGATATTATTTGATGGGATACAATATTTGGAATCCACAAATATAGTTATGAGATAACTAGTTTGAATGTTATAAATCTATCCGTTTAGTCTCATTTGATCGGTTGCCACGGGATTTTAATGTGATCAAAAGTCCGTCGCAATCACGTAGCGTACGTGGATACTCGCCGGGTAAACTTAATAGATAGCCGCACTCCATAGCCCCGACCAAGTGACTGTAGGAGAACCCCGTCGCCAAAAGCAATCGTTCGGGTGCTCGCGGCAGCGGTGTTCCGCCTTAGTGCACTTCGTTGACGGTATCGGGGGGTGTGGCCGTCTACTAAAGTTTCCGACGAGCATTCGATCAGGATGTCGGGAATCTTGTTGAATTGCCCGACTTGTTATTGAAAAGTGTTTTCGGTATCGAGACTAAAATGCGGGGTTTATAATTGTTAGGCATGCGACGTCTAAGGAATTCATTTGGTTAGGCATGCGATGTCTAAGGTTGTTGTGGATTCCAACTGTTGTAGTTTTTCACTTTCTTTTCTGCGACCGTAAGTGTAATATGTGGTGTATTGCCGGTTTCGGTGCTATATGTCAACGGCAACTGGGGTACGCATATTTACTTACGTTGATGACATGTGATGTTATGTGTTGCTGGGATATGTTATATTGGATCGTCGTGTTTTGAATAGCCAGGGGTTTTATGTGAGATGAGAGTTTTTCTTTTTCATTCATGTAAAATTCATTGTATGCAATATTCTTTTATTGGGCCACTTCCGGGTTAAGGATGATGTCACCATTGTATATTATTTAATTTTCCGCATTAGGATAGACCCAAGGCGGGGAGCACAAGTAACCGGGTTCTAGGGTCCAGTGGGAGACCATCTCGAGGAGTCGAGACCGGGTCTCCTAACTTTAGAATTGGCAGGGTTGCTTGCCGCTCTCGTAGGGGTCTAGGGGTGTGGGATTGGCTATTCATCGCGACCGTGGAATCGGTGTTTTATACAGGCTTAATTTAAAACACGGAAATCCTAGTATATCCAATATTACATATGTTGTCTTCTGCTGCAATGTTCTGTGGTGAGATCATATTACTGTTCTGAGACGAATTCTTATATTATATATATATGATATATATTAATATTACTGCTTTCGTTTCATATCTGATGCTTGGGAAGCATAATAAATGGGACTTCATTAATGAGATTAATGAAATAAAAGAATCTTAAAGATATTGTTGAAACTTGTCTCAAAAACTGGTAGCTCTAGTTCTTGCTTTGCATAGCGGTATTCTTTGTAGAATATCCAGCACCTTATTCGATAAGGAAAGAGCCGAGATCACTTCACCGGGAGTGACCTCTTTAGCACAACTGGCAGATGCTACAACACTCGGTTTGTCTTTTGATTGTTTTTCTAGTTCTTGCTTTGCATAGTGATATATATGATATATCCTGCAACTTATTCGATAAGGAAAGAGCTGAGATCCCATCCCCGGGAGTGACCTCTTTAATAAAACTAGTAAAAATCTCAAAAGCACTCCTTTTCAAAATCACTCGATTCTACAACGATATCAAGTTCATTACGCAAAGGGTTTTCTTAAAAACCTATCGTATCCATCCGTCATTTCAGACAAGTCCTACTTAGTATTCGTGCTACGTTTGTTGACCTCCGTCAAGGCGTAGTGTGCGGTAGCTGACTTGTATTTATCTGCTTATGCATATGATGCAGATTGGATTAGGGTAGTCGTACGGCCTTGTTGACCTCCGTCAAGGGTCGTGCTGGTGGGTTTAATTAAATCAAGAAATGACGGGTTGAACTTGACTAGCAGCCTATGGTTTGTTGACCACCGTCAAGGTCATAGGACGCTAGGGGCAAAATATTATCGGGAATTTCAATTGCTGAAATTTGCTATGAGATTGCATACCTTCTATGAGATAGTTGGATCCTGATACACACTGCGAGTAAGAGTTACTCCTGGGAGAGTTTTGCACTTTACAATTAGCCGATCGAGCAAGTGTCCAGAATGGTGTCAATGGGGTTACGCCCCTGGGAAAACGAGGTTTATTTTATTTAAGTCCGTGCGAAAGCACGGGGAACCTCCCTCAAAGTATCGTTACTGGCATGGCAGATAGAATGGCGAAATTGTAGGGTGTAATTAATCCCGGCTAGTCTTTCCTTTTAGGGTTTGAAGAAAGATTTGATAAAACCAGTAGGAGCCATCCTGATTAGATAAAATAATAACCAATCTGATCTTGCAAAAGCATACGCTGAGTGTTTTTTCTCTCCCTCTCTCCAGGTAGCGACCATGTCACGTCTTAATCAGGATAATAATATGGATGTATTGACCGAACCTGCTTGTTATACTGTGCTGTGGAACGTTGGTCCCGCTCCCACTTATAATTGTTATAGGACCGACTAGGAAATAGGGGATTACCAGGATTCCCGTGCCGCCCAAACGAAGAAAGTGTATGTTGATACATCTTCTTCGAGTGTGTTCATTACAGAGAACTGTTTCTCAGTATCCTTTACTTCCTGGATATGAAATACCGGATCAGGATCCCACATATGTAATCTGTTACATGGGCTATTGAGAGGTAGAGAACTGAGAATGGGTGATAAGTTTCAAGAGTTGGAAACGGTGCAAGTCTTGCAGCTAAGTTATTGGCAGTTATCACCCTGTATTACAATATACATTGATTCTGAATGAATGTTATTAGATATCGAACCAAATATACAACATCATATCAGTCTCTTTATTTAGTAAAGAAGGATATAATTTTGTATTGTTGGATAATGTTTTGAACATTTCCTATATCAAGAGTTGATCGGATAAAGCACGTTATCTAAAAGCATATACGTTCTAAATCAAACTACTATTCTTAAAATACAGAACACACACAAGAGGAATAGTTCAGAAATGAACGAATTCTTCTTTAGGCATTGTAGACTAGGTCATATCAATGCGACCCGACTAGCTAAGTTACATTTAGATGCATATTTAAATCAGTTTGAATTTACATCTTTTGAAACTTGGCAGTCATGTCACAAAGATAAAATGACCATAGCTCTGTTTATTGGAAACAGAGAAAGAGTTAGATGAACTCTTGGGATTGATACATGATGAAGTATGTATGTCCCCTGTCTATACATGCCAGGAACGGTTCTTTGTTACTTCATTACATGCACTGATGATCTCTCAAGATTCGCACATGTTTTCCTGTTGAAACACAAGTCTGAAACTTTTGAGAAATTCAAAGAATATAAGTTAGAAGTAGAGAACCAAAAACGGGTATAAGTATTATGTCCTTTGATGTGATCATGGAGAAGAATACTTGAGCATGGAATTCCTGGACTATTCTAAAGGAGAATGAGATCCTCTCTCAGCACTACTCCTCCGTATACACCATAGCACGTCATTGTATCGGGGTGGAGCAATCACACCCTATGTGATATGGTGTGCTCTATGATGAGTACTTCTGAGTTGCCTATTTCCTTTTAGGGTTATGCACTTATGAAGCTGCAAACCTATTGAATTTGGTTCTAATTGTTAGTTATATGTATGCCCTAGAGGCTATTACTGTACATTTGATGTATATTGTAGTGGATGCTGGGACATATATAGGTAGGACTTTCTTGCTCGACATGATAGTACGCTATCTGGTTGCTCTTTATCTTAACATGTATAGTTTCAGTCTCTCTGTTACATGTTGATAAAGCCCTTAGGATGTGTACTCGACTTCCAGGACTATGATGCAGATCATACTAGTGGGGCCTGGGTAGTCCATGAGTACATCCTTCAATATTCCTAGTCGTGGGAATATCGAGACGGGGCATCGATATTCCGGAGTAGACTAGCGCATATCTTCTCGACCCATGTGATGGGCGATGGATGGTCCCATATCCATTGGTGTTTGACATCAGAGATGGTATGCGGGTGCTCAGTGGAGACTGGGTACACTGAACGGACTCTCCGAGAACTTCCAGATGGTATTATACCTCACGTCAGAAGGCAGTTCTCTGGTGACACTGCTACAGCTTAGTCTGTTGACCCGAGATCGTCATAGAGACTTGTGTGTCTCCCACTGTGCTTTGATTTTCACCCTACCACGGCTCTACTGAGTCGTGCAAACATGTGGTTTTTGGGTACAGTCCCGATTCACATGGACGCAATGAGCGATAGGAGGGGATTCGCCTCTCCCGGTATTGGGGGTTGATGTTGCGCTATGCACGACTGGGCATAACTGGAAATCCCTGGCCAGGGTTGCAGTGATCTACTAGTAAGTGTTATCAGTAGTTTCACACATGTTATGGACCTTACATTGGTTTGACTTATCGAGCTATTGGGGTCTGACATTTACCACCCCTAGGCGAGATATGCGACATATCAGACGAACAGACCGGACTGTACGGTAAGTGTTACTGGTTGGATTCACATGAGTGTGAGCGGGCTTGCTCGTCGATCTTCTGACACTCAATGCCCGGGTGGCCGTTACGTTTAGCAGACCGCTTGCGGCTTTTGGGTGTTTGATATGATCATCACCTGCTGCCGGCGTATTGACGAGTCTTTAGAGTCCTACACAGAGGTTTCCTGGCTCAAGCGAAACGAAATAGGAGCGCATATGAGATATGTGCGGGACCGAGAATAATGTGTGTATGTGATACCGTATTCTATTCTCACGATGAATGTGTTGAATGGTTGTATGCGATATAACGTAGTTATCGAATCGAAGATTGATTCGATAAGTCGATACATTGGATATTAGTCGGTCATATGCGATTTGACCGGATCGTTAAATCAAGTGTTGATTTAATGATTTAATGTATAATTATATATTATATATATTACTTTACATTAACTAGTATTTGTTCAATTAAGATGGATTTTCTCACTTGATGTGCACATTGTATATATGATATTGCTTTGTGCACTAGTTTGTATCATGTTTGATGATACATGCAAGCTTGGGTGTAGGTTTACATTAAACCATGTTTAAGTGATTGGTTAGGGTTTGATTTATTTACTTATTCATTTATTTGTTTTAGGGAAAGAAAAGATATGGTTGCTTATTTTGTTTGTTTCTTTGAAACTTCAAGAAACTTTAAACATTCTTGTTTCTTTCCTAAACCTAACCATTCACCTAACCTTGGTTTATTCTCTACACATAACCAAGGTTGCATTATGATAAGAATGAAAGGGATTTTCTTTTTTGGTATAATCCTTTTTATTCTTTCATCTTCATCATCTTCATCAAGCTTCAAAAAGCTTGCTAGCTTCAATGGTGAAATGAGAAAAAGAGTGAGAAATCCAATTCTAAAGTGAACCCACTTCCTATTTCTTCATCCTCTACCACTTGCCAAGTAGTATAGGGTGTTTTCTTCACAAGTTTCATGACTTGGTGAAGTTAGAGCTTGATCTTGAGTTGCCTCGACGTAGATCATCTTCGGCATCAAAGTCGACGACCTAGCCCGATCATTTCTCCGACGAATCCTTCGCCAGAGTCCGGATTCCGATAGGTACAGCGGAGGGACGTCATCACGGAGCTATGGAGGTGGAGGACCGAATCTACAAAGGTTGTATTTTCCGTTTACTCTTTGTTAAGTTGTTAACATATATTGTTTCGCCTATACCTCTAGTTACGATCTTGTTTAGGGTTACTTGGCACATAGGAAATTTTTGAATTGGGCATGTTTGATCTGATTGTGAGACCTCATTAGTGTGCCTAGGAACCCTACAGTGGTATCAGAGCCTAGCTAGAGCCTTAGGCGATGCGTAGACGGAGTTAGAAGTCCGATCGAACCGAAACCCTAATCTCAAATTGCTCTCTGTACATTTTTTTAAATCGGGGATTTTTGAGAATTAAAAATATGCAGAAAAATCAGCAGGAGTTTCTAAGAATTATGGTGAATCCCATACTCCTGATTCCATCAAAGCGCGATGGAACCGCGACATTAGCATGGCTAATGCGGCAGTTCCACGGCCACTTAGTCTCTTCTTTCATTTAATTTTACACAGTAATTCCTATTTTGTAGTGCTGGTTTTCCTGGGAATTTTTAATCTGAACTCAAGAGTTGAGTTTTCTGGGTTGTATTGGGAGTTCGGAGATTCGATCGGACTGTCTAATTTTGTCTGTGTTTTTTCCGGGTAATTTTAGAATATGATAAAAGTTCGACCAGATATAAATACCCACTTTTTCCCCTGCCGGGAAATTTCCAATTGTTGGACTTTTCCGTTATTTAATGACGTTCTAAGTAGTGCAAGTAACGCGATGGTCCCTCTAGAAGACAACAAACCTTAACTCGATTATGTGACCATCTTGAACTGCCCTTTGAACCCTATGGTTTGGGGCAGTACGGCGTGCCACATGTGTGGCGTTGGCTTGACCCTTCTACGGCTGGACCGTTGGTACTGAGGCACGAAATGAATGTTTTTGAACTTATTTCATGTGTTGAACTGTTTCGGGAAAACTTGGGTGTTCGATTGTTCGATTGTTCGATCGGAAAGTTTAACATTTTCTATTTACCCAGAATGTGATACAACATTTGGAATTCACAAGTAGTTATGAGATAACTGAATGAATGTTATAAACATAGCAGTTTAGTCTCACTTGATCGGTTGCCACAGAATTTTGATGTGATCAAAAGTCCGTCGCAATCACGTAGTATACGCGGATACTCGCCGGGTAAACTTAATAGACAGCCTTACCCCATAGCCCCGACCAAGTGACTGTAGGAGAACCCCGTCGCCGAAAGCATCCATTCGGGTGCTCGCGGCAGCGGTGTTTCGCCTTGGTGCACTTCGTCGACGGCGTCGGGGGTGCGGCCGCCTACTAAAGTTTGCGATGAGCATTCGATCAGGATATGGGGAATCTTGTTGAATTGCCCGACTTGATATTGAAAAGTGTTTTCGATCATGAGACTAAAATGCGGGGTTTATAACTGTTAAGCATGCGATGTCTAAGGAATTCATTTGGTTAGGCATGCGATGTCTAAAGAGGTTGCGGATTCCAACTGTTGTAGTTTTACACTTTCTTTTCTGTGACCGTAAGTGTAATATGTGATATCGCCAGTTTCGTTGCTATATGTCAACGACAATTGGGATGCGCATATTTACTTACGTTGATGACATGTGATGTTATGTGTTGCTGGATATGTTATATTGGATCGTCGTGTTCGAATAGCCGGGTTTTTTTTTATGTGAGATGAATTTTTTTCCTTTTTCATTCTTGTAAAAACTTGTATGTAATATTCTTTTATTGGGGCACTTCCAGGTTGCGGATGATGTCACCATTTGTATATTATTTACTTTTCCGCATTAGGATAGACCCAACTAGGGGAGCACAAGTAACCGGGTTCTAGGGTCCAGTGGGAGACCATCACGAAGAGTCGAGTCCGGGTCTCCTAACCCTAGAATTGGTAGGGTTGCTTGCCGCTCTCGTAGGGGTCTAGGGGTGTGGGATTGGCTATTCATCAAGACAGTGGAATCCGTGTTTTATACTGGCTCGTATTAAAAACACGGACGTCCTAGTATATCCAATGTTTCATATGATTCTTCTGCTGTGTTATCTGTGATGTGATCATGTGATTTGTTCAGATAGATATAGTATATAGTATATATGATATATTATACATACGTTGCTTATGTTTTACACTCGCGCTATCCCTGCCTCGCTCTGGCGTTAGTTACCTAACCTAACGGTGCAGACGGGACATCGAGGCGAATGCGGATGGCATAAGCGTACGTTATATTTATCTGTGATGTTTAGGTGGAGTTAAATGATGGGATATTCATTAATGAGATTAATGAAAGAAAATAAACCTAAAAGATGTTGTGGAATCGAATTTCAAAATAAAACAGGTAGCTACAGTTCTTGCTTTGCATCGCGGTGTTCCTTGTAGAACATCCTGCAACTTATTCGATGAGGAAAGGACCGAGATCCCTTCACCGGGAGTGACTCCTTTAGCAATAACTGGCAGATGCTACACACTCGGTTTGTCTTTTGATTGCTTCTATAGTTTCTGCTTTGCACAGTGATATATATGATATATCCCGCACCTCATTCGACGAGGAAAGGGCCGACGATCACTTCACCGGGAGTAACCCCTTTAGCAAAACTAGAAAAGCCTAAAAAACATTCCATTTAAAATCCATTTGATTCCGCCACGAGATCATGTTCAAAGCGTTAAAGGTTCTCATAAAAACCATTCGCAACCCTCCGTCATTTTAGGAAGTAGAGTACTTAGTATTCGTGCTGTGTTTGTTGACCATATTCAAGGCACAGTGTACGGTAGCTAAGTGATGTCTTCCTACACCGCATATGATACGATTAGTTAGGACAGTCGCGTGACTTTGTTGACCTTAGTTAAGGGTCATGTGGATGGGTCTAATTAATCACGAAATAA
Source organism: Agapanthus africanus (assembly GCA_030015575.1). Taxonomy (NCBI): domain Eukaryota; kingdom Viridiplantae; phylum Streptophyta; class Magnoliopsida; order Asparagales; family Amaryllidaceae; genus Agapanthus; species Agapanthus africanus. The sequence goes on from CM057344.1 coordinate 285,220,376, forward strand.
CAGGTAGAACTTGACTAGGACTTATGATTTGTTGACCATAGTTAAGGTCATAGGTGCTAGGGGTAAAAATCTTTATCGGGAGTTTCAAGTGTTGAAATTTGCAATGAGATTGCATACCTTCTATGTGATAGTTGGATCCCGATACCCACTGCGAGTAATTGTTACTCCTGGGAGAGTTTTGCACTTTACAATTAGCCGATCAAGTAGGTGTCTAGAAAGGTGTCAACGGGGTTAAGCCTCTGGGAAAACGAGGTTTACTGTAATTAGGTCCGTGCGAAAGCACGGGGAACTCCCTCAAAGTACCGACACTGGCCTGGCTGAAAGATTAGCGAACTTGTAGAGTGTAATTAATCCCGGCTAGTCCTTCCTTTTAGGGTTTGAAGGAAGATTTGTTAAAAACAGTGGGATCCATCCTGATTAGATAAAATATATAACCAATCTAATCTTGCAAGAGCGCACGCAGAGTGTTTTCTTCTCTCTCTCTCCAGGTAGCGACCATATCACGCCTTAATCAAGATAATAATATGGATGTATTGACCGTACCCGTTTGTTATACTGAGCTGGGGAACGTTGGTCCCGCTCCAACTTATAATTGTTATAAGACAGAGCAGGAAATAGGGAAATACCAGAATTCCTATGCCGCCCAAACGAAGAAAGTGCATATGATGCATCTCCTTTGGGTGTGTTCATTACAAAGAACTGTTTCTCAGTATCCTCTGCATCCTGGGTATTTGATACCGGATCAGGATCCCAGATATGTAATTTGTTACATAGGGCTACAAAAAGGTAGAAAACTGAGAACGGGTGATAAGTTTCATGAGACAGAAAACGGGGCAAGTGTTGCAGCCAAGCCTGTTGGTCACTGTCACCCTGTATTACAAATACATTGATTCTGAACAAATGCTATTAGATACCGAACCTGATATACAAAATCATATCAGTCTCATTATTAGTAAAGAAATGATAAAATTTTGTATTGATGGATAATGTTTTGAACATTTCCTATATCAAAAGTTGATCGGTTCAGGCACGTTATCTAAAAGTATTGACGTTCTAAATCAAACTACAGTTCCTAGTATACAGAACACACACAAGTGGAAGAGTTCAGAAATGAACAATTCCTTCTTGAGGTATTGTAGACTAGGTCATATCAATGCGACCCGACTGGCTGAAGTTACATTTAGATGTATATTTAAATCAGTTTGAATTTACATCTTATGAAAACTTGCCGGTCATGTCACAAAGATTAGATGACCATAGCTCTGTTTATTGGAAACAGAGAAAGTGTTAGTAAACTCTTGGGACTGATACATGATGATGTATGTAAGGTCCCCTGTCTAGACATGCCAGGACCGGTTCTTTGTACTTCATTATATTCTCTGATAATCTCTCAAGATTCGGTCATATGTTCCTGTTGAAACATAAGTCCGAAGCTTTTGAGGTATTCAGAAAATATAAGTTGGAAGTAGAGAACCAAAATACGGGTATAAGTATTATGTCCTTTGATGTGATCAGGGAAGAGAATACTTGTGCATAGAATTCCTGGGAATGAGATTCTCTCTCCGTACTACTCCTCTGAATACACCACAGCACAACGGTGTATCGGGGTGGAGCAATCGCACCATATTGGATATAGTGTGCTCTATGATGAGTAAAACTGAGTTACCTATTTCCTTTTGGGGTTGTGCACTTGAGAAGCTGCATATCTATTGAATAGGATTCAAATCAAATCAGTGCCGGCCACTCCATATAAGATATGATATGGGAAGAACCCATCTCTTAAGCAAGTTAAGATTTGGGATTGTCCGGCCTATGTCAAAAGCAAAATCCGGAAAAGATCGAGGCAAGGTCAGTTCTTTAGAACTGGAAAGGTTCCAGCTTTACAAAACTGCAGCTGATGATTTGACAGAACCAAAAGATTCAATAGTCCCCGACGAACCTCAGCCTCTCCGCCGATCTGGTAGGGTTCCTCACCCGCCTGAGAGATACTTCGATTTCTCGATGGCAGTGGGAGCGAGGAATGCATCATGAGATAATGACCCAACTAGATTCGAGCAGGTCATCGAGAGTAGGGACTCTGTAAGAATGGCTGGATGCTTAGCGATCTGAGATGGAATCCATGTACACCAACAAAGTATGGACTTTGGTTGCTATATCTGAAGGGTTAAATCCCCATCAGGAGCAAGTATATCTTGAGAAGATTACTTGGTGTAGATGGAAAAGTTGAGTCTTTCAAAGCTAGACTTGTTAAAGGTTTTCGTCATCGACCAGGCGTGGATAATGATGAAACCATTTCCAGGGACTATGCTTAAGTCCATCCAGATCCTACTTAACATTGCTACATACCATGACTATGATATCTGGTGGTTGGGTGCCATGACTACTTTTCTAAATAGTGATTTAGAAGAGAACGTCTATAAGAACACAGCCAGAGGGCTTCGTAAACAGTGGGAGCAGCGAAAAACGTGTGCAAGTTGCTTTACAGAATAAAGCAAGCATCGCGGAGTTGGAACGTCTGTTTTGATGTGGTAGTCAAACTGTTTGACTTCATCAAAACAATAGATGAACCTTGTATATACAAAACGGTGGTAGAAAGTAAGGTAATCATCCTCGTATTGTACGTGGACAACATACTCTTGATAGGAAAAGAGTTTCCTATACTATGATCGGTCGATCTCCTCTTATCACAAGGATTCTCCAATAGGATCAAAGTGATACCTCCTGAATCCTGGGGTTTGGATTTATGAGATAGATCTAAATGGATGTTAGGATTCTCACTAGTTATAGTGAGATGGTATCAGTTGATCCTGGGGAGAATCACTAGAAGGGTTCCAGGGTGATAAAGACGACTGAATGTCAGTCACAGGCATTGTCTATACCCTCAGTAAAGGGACGGTATGTTGGAAGAGTTCCAAGCTAGATACCGTGGCAAACTAGACGATAAAGGCTGGTAACATCGCTATTAAAGATACTACCAAAGAGGCAGTTTGGGTGTATATTGGTTCATAAGATGAAGTAGGTTCCCACCATTGTGTGACAATGGTAGTGTGGCTTTGGCCCAGGAACCCCGGTCCCATCAGTGACCCAGACATATTCTGAGGCAGCATCACCTGATCATGGAGATAGTTGATCTCCAGGGTGATCGAGGTTAGGAGAGTAGACTCAGAGGACAACACGGCGGATCCACTCACAAAGGCCTTTTCCCAAAGAGAGACTTTTAGGGGATGGTTGAGTATTAGATACTACAACTTCTGCCACAGATGGCCCTAGTGCAAGTGGGACATTGTTAGTTATATGTATGCCCTAGAGGCCATTACTGTACATTTGATGTATATTGTAGTGGATGCTGGGACATATATAGGTAGGACTTTCTTGCTCGACATGATAGTACGCTATCTGGTTGCTCTTTATCTTAACATGTATACTTTCAATCTCTCTGTTACATGTTGATAAAGCTCTTAGGATGTGTACTCGACTTCCTGGACTATGATGCAGATCATACTAGGGGGCCTGGGTAGTCCATGAGTACATCCTTCAATGTTCGTAGTCGTGGGAATATCGAGACGGGGCATCGATATTCCAGAGTAGACTAGCGCATATCTTCTCGACCCATGTGATAGGCGATGGATGATCCCATATCCATTGGTGTTTGACATCAGAGATGGTATGCGGGTGCTCAGTGGAGACTGGGTACACTGAACGGACTCGCCGAGAACTCCCAGATGGTATTATACCTCACGTCAGATGGCAGTTCTCTGGTGACACTGGTACAGCTTAGTCTGTTGACCCGAGATCGTTATAGAGACTTGTGTGTCTCCCACTGTGCTTTGATTTCCACCCTACCACGGCTCTACTGAGTCATGGAAACAGGTGGTTTTTGGGTACAGTCCCGATTCACATGGAGGCAATGAGCGATAGGAGGGGATTCGCCTCTCCCGGTATTGGGGGTTGATGTTGCGCTATGCACGACTGGCCATAACAAGAAATCCCTGGCCAGGGTTGCAGTGATCTACTGGTAAGTGTTATCAGTAGTTTCACACATGTTATGGACCTTACGTCGGCATGACTTATCGAGCTATTGGGGTCTGACGTTTACCACCCCTAGGCGAGATATGCGACATATCAGACGAACAGACCGGACTGTACGGTAAGTGTTACTGGTTGGATTCACAGGAGTGTGAGCGGGCTTGCTCGTCGATCTTCTGATCGCTCAATACCAGGGTGGCCGTTACATTTAGCAGACCGCTTGCGGCTTGTGGGTGTTTAATATGATCATCACCTGCTGCCGGCGTATTGACGAGTCTTTAGAGTCCTACACAGAGGTTTCCTGGCTCAAGCGAAACGAAATAGGAACGCATATGAGATATGTGCGGGACCGAGAATAATACGTATATGTGATACCGTATTCTATTCTCGCTATGAATGTGATGAATGGTTGTATGCGATATAACCTAGTTATCGAATCGAAGATTGATTCGATAAGTCGATACATTGGATATTAGTCGGTCATATGCGATATGACCGGATCGTTAAATCAAGTGTTGATTTAATGATTTAATGTATAATTATATATTTGAAATATTACTTTACATTAACTAGTATTTGTTCACTTAAGATGGATTTTCTCACTTGATGTGCACATTGTATATATGATATAGTTTTGTGCACTAGTTTGTATCATGTTTGATGATACATGCAAGCTTGGGTGTAGGTTTACTTTAAACCATGTTTAAGTGATTGGTTAGGGTTTGATTTATTTACTTATTCATTTATTTGTTTTAGGGAAAGAAAAGATATGGTTGCTTATTTTGTTTGTTTCTTTGAAACTTCAAGAAACTTTGACCATTCTTGTTTCTTTCCTAAACCTAACCATTCACCTAACCTTGGTTTATTCTCTACACTTAACCAAGGTTGCATTATGATAAGAATGAAAAGGATTTTCTTTTTTGGTATAATCCTTTTTATTCTTTCATCTTCAGCATCTTCATCAAGCTTCAAAAAGCTTGCTAGCTTCAATGGTGAAATGAGAAAAAGATTTAGAAATCCAATTCTAAAGTGAACCCACTTCCTATTTCTTCATCCTCTACCACTTGCCAAGTAGTATAGGGTGTTTTCTTCACAAGTTTCATGACTTGGTGAAATTGGAGCTTGATCTTGAGTTGCCTCGACGTAGATCATCTTCGGCATCGAAGTCGACGACCTAGCCCGATCATTTCTCCGACGAAACCTTCGCCAGAGTCTGGATTCCGATAGGTACAGCGGAGGGACGTTATCACGGAGCTATGGAGGTGGAGGACCGGATCTATAAAGGTTGTATTTTCCGTTTACTCTTTGTTAAGTTGTTAACATATATTGTTTCACCTATACCTCTAGTTACGATATTGCTTAGGGTTACTTGGCACATAGGAAATTTTTGAATTGGGCATGTTTGATCTGATTGTGAGACCTCATTAGTGTGCCTAGGAACCCTACACTAATCAAATCAGGTGCATGCCACTCCATATGTGATATGGTATGGGAAGAGCCCATTCTTAAGTATGTTAAGATTTAGGGTTGTCCGGCCTATGTTTAAAAGCAAAATCCGTACAAACTCGAGGTAAGGTCAGTTCTGTGGATGTTTGTTGGATATCCCAAGCATCCGCAAGGGAATATCTTCCACCACACTGAGAAACAAAAAGTGTTTTGTTTCTCAGCATGCCACCTTTTTAGAAAGGGAATTTCTTGTGAAGAAATTAGTAGTCATGAGGTTGAACTGGAAGGAGTTCCAGCTATACAAACTGCAGCTGATGATTTGGTAAACCCGGAGGATTCAATAGTACCCAACGAACTTCAGCCTCTCCGCCGATCTAGTAGGGTTCCTCACCCACATGGGAGATATTTCGGTTTCACTATGATAGTGGGAGTGAGGATTGCATCATGAGATGATGACCCAACTAGTCTCGAGCAGGCCATCAGGAGTGGGGACTCTGTTAGAATGGCTGGATGTTAAGCGATCTGAGATGGAATCCATATACACCAACAAAGTATGGACTTTGGTTGCTTTATCTGAAGGGTTAAATCCCCATCAGGAGCTAGAATATCTTGAGAAGATTACTTGGTGTAGATGGAAAAGTTGAGACTTTCAAAGCAAAGACTAGTTGTAAATGGATCTCGTCATTTACCAGGTGTAGATAATGATGAAATCTTTTCTAGTGCCTATGCTTAGTCCATCCGGATCCTACTTGCCATTGCTACATATCATGACTACGATATCTGGCGGTTGAGTGTCATGACTGCTTTTCTAAATAAGGATTTAGAAGAGAGCGTCTATAAGAACACAGCCAGAGGGCTTCGTAGACAGTGGGAGCAGCGGAAACGTGTGCAAGTTGCTTTATGGGATAAAACAGGCATTGCGGAGTTGGAACATCTGTTTTGATGTGGTAGTCAAAGAGTTTGATTTCATCAAAATGGAAGATGAACCTTGTATATATAAAAAGGTAGTAGGGAGTATGGTGATGATCCTCATATTGTAAGTGGATGACATACTCTTGATAGGAAAGGAGTTTCCTATGCTACGCTCGGTCAATCTCCTCTTATCACATGGATTCTCCATAGAGGATCAAGGTGATACCTCCTAAAATCCTGGGTTTTGGATCAACGAGATAGATCTAAGTGGATGTTAGGATTCTCACTAGGTGTAGTGATATGGTATCAATCGATCCTAGGGAGAATCACTGGATTGATTCCAGAGTGGCAAGATCGACTGAATGTCTGTCACAGGCATTGTCTTTGCCCTCAGTGGAGGGATGGTATATTGGAAGAGTTCCAAGCAAGATACTGTGGCATACTAGACAATAAAGGCTGGATACAATGCTACCAAGGATGCTACCAAAGAATTAATCTGGATGTATATTAGTTCATGAGATGAACTTCCTTCCTACCATTATGTGACAATGGAGTTGTGGCTTAAGGCCTAGGAACCCTCGTCCATCAGAGATCCAGACATATTCTTGGGCAGAATCACCTGATCATAGAGATGGATGATCTCCAGGGAGATCGAGGTTAGGAGAGTAGACACAGTGGACACCAGGGCGGATCCACTCAGAAAGGCCTATTCCCAGGAGAGACTTTTATGGGATGGTTGAGTATGGGATACTTCAACCGTTGTTGATTGTTGGGTATGGGATACTAAAACAGATGGCCCTAATGCAAGTGGGAGATTGTTAGTTATATGTATGCCCTAGAGGCCATTGCTATACATACGATGTATATTGTAGTGAATGCTTGGACATATATAGGGAGGACTTTCTTGCTCGACATGATAGTATGCTATCTGGTAGCTCTTTATCTTAACATGTACTCTGATTGTCTCTATGTTACATGTTGATAAAGCCCTTAGGATGAGTACTTGACTACCAGGATTATGATGCAAATCATACTAGTGGGGACAGTGTAGTCGTTAAGTACACCCTTCAAATGTTCCTAGTCGTAGGTGTATCGATACAGGACATCGATATACCAGAGCAGACTAGCATATAGCTTCTCGACCCATGTAGATGGGCGAAGGATGATCCAATATCCATTAGTGTTTGACATCAGAGATAGTATACGTGTGCTCAGTGGAGACTGGGTACAGTGGACGGACTCGTCGAGAACTCCCAGATGGTATTATACCTAACGTCAGATGGCAGTTCTCTGGTGACACTGGTACAGGTTAGTCTGTAGATCCGAGATCGTCATAGAGTCTTGTGTGATTCCTACTGTGCTTTGATTTCCACCTTACCATGTTCAAGAGAACGTGCAAAACGGTGGCTTTTGGGTACAGTCCCGAGTCATATGGAGGCAATGAGCGATAGGAGGAGTTTCGTCTCTCACGATATAGAGAGTTGATGTTGCGCTGTGCTAGATTGGCTATAACAGGAAGTCCTTAGCCAAGGCTGCTTCAGAGATATATTGATAAGTGTTATCAGTAGTTTATCGACCCGTTATGAGCCTCATATCGACACGACTTATCGAGTTATTGGGGTCTGACATTTACCACCCCTAGACGAGATATGCGACATATCAGACGAAGAGACCGGACTGTACGGTAGTATTACTGATTGGATTCGCAGGAGTGTGAGAAGGCTTGCTTGTTGATCTTCTGATCGTTCAATACTCGGGTGGTCGTTACGTTTAGCAGACCGCTTGCGGCATGTGGGTATTTGATATGATCATCACCTGCTGCCGACGTATTGACGAGTCTTTAGAGTCCTATACAGGGGTTTCCTGGCTCAAGCAAAACGGAGTAGGAGCACATATGTGATATGCGCGGGATTGAGATTAATACTATATGTGATACCCTATTGTATTCTCGCGATTCCTGACATTGGTTGGTTATATGTGATATGGCCAGGATATCGGATCAAGTGTTGATTCTGTTAGTGTATATGCCCTAGAGGCCATTACTGTATCATACTAGTTTGTATATTACTTAATGGAAGCTTGGGATATTCACAGTTGTATATACAATCTTGCTCGAAATGGTAGTATGCTACTTGGTTTGTCTCTGCTTTAATATGTGCATGTGTTTCTTTTAGCATATTGCTGGTATACATATTAGTAGAGCCCTTAGGATCTTTGCTTGATTACCAGCGTTGTGATGGCGCTCGCACTCGTGGGAGCTGGGTAATCTATAAGCACATCCTTATACAGGTCCCTGGTCGTTGGACTATCGAGACAGGGCATCGATACTCCGGAGTAGACTAGCGTATGCGCTTCTCATCCCAGTGTGGGAGACGGTCTGTCCCACAGCCGTTAGTACGTCGTACTTGGGATAGTATGCGGGTGCTCGTTAGGTTACGAGTACACTGGACAGGACTCGTCGGGAACTGTTGGTTGGTAATATACCTATCGTCAGTTATCAGTTCCCAGGTGACATGAGTACAGCTTAGTCCACTGACTTGACACTGTCACTTCGCCTCGAGTGTGTTCCCACTGCACTTTGATTACTATCCTACCACGGCTCAAAGGAGCTGTGCAAACAGGTAGTTTTTGGGTGCAGTCCCGAAGCACTTGGAGGCAGTGACGGTTAGACAGGATTCGTCTCTCCCGGTATTGGGGGTTGACATCGCGCTGTGTCCAGGAGAGCCATTACACGAGTAGTCCCTGGCCAGGGCAAGCGAGATATACTGGTAGGCTTCCAGTGTTATCTCAGGGTGTTCTGGGCTTCACTCCGACACGACTTGTACCGCTATTAGGGGACTGACGTTCACCGCCCCCCTAGGCCCGCCATGCGATGTATCAGACGAACAGACCGGACTGTACGGAGACTGTCACATACAGGCTCAGTAGGAGTGCAGATGGGGTTCACCTCGTCAGTCTTCTTATCGACATCTACCTGGGGACCGTTACGTACAGCTAGTGCCGCTTGCGGTCTGTGGTTAAACCCACTGCCAGCGTAGTGTCGAGTCTTTAGAGTCCCACACAGAGAGCTATTCGCCTTTAGGCAAAATGAGTAGAGGTCGCATGGTTTTGCGACAGGGTTCGTTCGCATCCGCGCACTTGTGCACGTTTGCTGTCCGGACAGTTTATACTAGCGGGCTTTGGTTTAAGCCGGATCCTAGTATATGATTTGAGATTGGTTTTTCTCATTGTGTTCGTGTTCCTCGGTTCACGAATGCGGGTGCGTATGCACGGTTGCTTGAGATTGAGGGAGAGGACCTTGTTTAGGGTTAATGACTATTGTCATTTTATTAACCCTATTGTTTTTGTGTGTATTATTGTTAATTAATAATTAGCTTAATTATTGTGCATGGTTGTTGTTGTTGACACTTTGACTTTGTTGACTTGTTGACCAAGTTGACAATTTGACCATGATCATTTCATTTGGAAGATGCTCTTTGATTCTTGCAATTTGCATTAATAATGAAATGATAATGGTCACCTCTTGATTAAACCATGACAATTTTCTTGCTAATTGATTAATTAAAATAACTCACACATATTAGTGAGAATGGCTCACTATTATTCTCATTCTCTCATTTTCTTTTCTCTCTCTTGCTCATCCTCTCCCTCAAGCTCTCTCCCTCTCATGTGTTGAGAAACAAAAAGCTTGAGAAAAACCCTCTCTTGATCTTCTCTACTCACTTCTAGGGTTCAAGTCTTAGCATTTCTTGCACTCTAGTTACTCCTAGCTTGGAGTTGAAGCTAAAGGTGGTGGCTTTCGGGTGGATCCTTCTTTGACGGGAGAAGACAAGCAAGGTGATCCTTTTCTACCATACCTAGGAGCAAGGAGAGAAGGACTAAAGACCAAAGGTATAACCTTTCTTCACTTAGCTACTTTGTAGTTAGGGTTAGCTAGTTTATGTTTAGCAAAGATCCTCACAAGCATAGTCCATGTTGCCTAAGTCATTAAAAATCCGATTTTTATTATGTTTTCCGCCTCCCCGTAAGCACCGGGGTGGGCAACACGGACTTACAGTGGTATCAGAGCCTAACTAAACTCAAACTAGCTAGGTAGTGAAGTGTAACGAAGTTTCGAAACCGAAAATCCAAAAACCGAACTTTTGAAAAACCCTAGTTTCTGTTGAAACTTTTTCTGCTCAAAATAGAAAACTTTATATTTGTAAATTCATCTCAGGGTTTTTTATGAACACCCATGAAAAACGACACAGAGATTCGTTCAAACCGCCGCCCTTCCGCCGCACGAGGTAGGCTCGTGCCGCGGAACCGCCGCGGTTTGATGTCCTCTCTGCATCGTTTTTCGTGCAGTGTCTGTATGTGTTGATTTTGGGATTTTTAGGATATATAATATATGCCCAGATTTTCCAGAACTAAAATTTACTTTTGGGGGCCTATAAATCCGTATTTTTCGGAACTTCACTACACTTTAACTACATCGGTTATATCTGTAATGCTTGCATGTATTGAACGTCGGCTAATCGCTATAAGACGATTAGTCGGGGTTATACATGATCTGTGATTGTTATTGGTTTGTGGATATGAATGGATTGGATTGTCGCGGGTGAATGGCCGGGGTGGATGTGAGATGAGCGTTGTTTTTCTTTCATTCATTTGTAACATGTAAATTGATGTAATAATATTCTTTGTATGGCCGCACAACCGGGTCGGGGTTGTAGCCGTCATTGTATAATTCTTTTTACTGTTTTTGCTCCTAGGATAGACCCATGGAGGGGGTGCACAAACTACCGGGTATCTCGAAGTGCCGAGTGGCCTACTCACGGTGGTGAGGGAGGTTGTTTCGCTTCGGGTGCTTGGCGGGTAGTTTGCCGCACCCGTAGGGGTCTTGGGTGGGGTATTGGCTATTCACCGCGACCGTGTAATCCGCTTTGCGTTGCAGGCTCGAACGCATTGCGGATTCCTAGTATATCCAATGTATTCATCTGTGATCTGTAATGTCTATCATTGCTATATATTTATATATAATAACTATTTAGGCGTTGCTTATGTTTTACAGCCGCGCTAGCCCAGCCCCCGCTCTGTCGTTAGTTAAGTAACCTAACGGGTGATGACGGGGCCCCGTGGCGAATGCGAATGGCATAAGCGTACGTCATATTTTGGTTGTTTTCTGCAATGGTAGGATTAAATGATGGGACGCATTAAAAGAACTAATGCAAGAAATAAACCAAGTAAAAGTCGATTGGAACACTTTGAAAACCACTCGGTTCTTTTCAAAACTAAACTTTTAAACGCGGAGCTTGAACCACTCCTTTTAAAAGCTATCTCATTCCATCGATTATATCAAGTTCACTACGTTCACGGTTTCGCCAAAACCATTCGTAGCCCTCCGTCATTCCACATGAATGGTCAAAAGTATTCAAGCTATGTATTTTGGCCAAAGTCAAGGCATAGTGATTGGTAGCGTTTGGGTATTCATGTGCAGCATAGATAGATGCGTTGATTTGGGACAGTCGTGCTGCCATTTTGGCCAAAGTCAAGGGTAGGTACGGGTGGGTCCAAATTAACCAGGAGAATGACGGGTAGAACTTGACATGTGACTTATGATATTTTGGCCAAAGTCAAGGTCATAAGAGCATGGGGCAAAAATCCACATCGGGAGTTTCATAAGTACTGAAACTTGCTAGATTTGCATACCATTTGGAGTGTGATGATTCTGGTAGGATTCCTTCGGTTTTATCACGCGATGATATTTGGATCCCGATTCTACTGTGAGTATATGCTACTCCTCGGGAAAACTCTCACTTAACGATCAATGCTATAAACCTAGTAGGTGCCTAGAAAGGTGTTAGCGGGGCTACGCCCACAGGGAAAAGAGGTTACTTAATTAAGGAACTTCGCGAAAGCGTTGGAAAACCTCCCTCGAAGTACCGACACTGGCCTGGCTGAACGGTTAAGCAAGTATTGTACGGTGAGAATGATCCCGACTAATCCTTTTCTTTACGGTTTGAGAAGGGATTCGAGAGACAGTGGGAGCCATCCAGTTTAGACAAACTAAAAACCACTCTAAACTTGCAAGAGCATCATGCTAAAGTGTTTCTTTTCTCTCTCCTAATTGCAGCGACCATTCAAGATGACCGGACTTAAGTTACTATTAGATAAAAACATATTGACAGGGCCAAACTACAAAGATTGGCTCAGGAATGTCAAGATGGCTATCACTTATGACAAGCTGGGGTATATACTTACCACCAAAGCTCCCCCTGTCCCAGGTCCCACCTCCAGCGTCGCGGATGTTGAAATCCGTAAGACATGGGAGATAGATTGCGCGAGGGCCAGATGCCTCGTACTAGCCTCGATGGACAATGACCATCAGAGGAGGCACGAGAATATGGACCTAGAGTCCATATTTCTCCATACAAAAGAACTGTATGGAGAGCAGTCTCGTATCGCAAGATACGAAGTGTCGAAGAAGCTCTTTTCGGCAAGGTTGGCCGTCGGATCATCGGTAGCGGACCACGTGCTTAAGATGATCGGCTACATAGAGGAGCTCGCGGACCTTGGGACCACGTTGGAGAATGAACTCTATACCGATTTGATTCTCCAGTCCCTTCCTTCCACTTACGCCCAGTTCATTCTTAACTTCAACATGCAAGGAAAGGAGGTTGAACTTGCCGAGCTTCTGAACATGTTGAGGACTGCTGAGGGCACCCTACAGATGGGTAGGGAGACATCCACTTTGTTTGTAGGAGGATCTTCCTCTTCTAGGTCCAGGGCGAAAGCCAAGGGCAAGAAGAAGAAAGCCCCCGCCAAACCAAGAGGCGGTGTCGGTAAAGTGGATACGAAGGGAAAGGGTAAAGCAACAAAGGTAGCGGGGAAGCTGGTGGGGAAGGAAGAATGCTTCTATTGTCACAAAAGTGGCCACTGGAAACAAGATTGCAAGGCTTGGAAAGCCAGAACACAGGATTTGAAGCGAGTTGCAGCTTCAGCTTCAGGTGTGTATGTTATTGAAAATTGTCTATCAATAAACTCTACATCCTGGGTATTGGATACCGGATCAGGATCTCATATCTGTAATTCTTTGCAGGCGTTGAGAAAGCGTAGAGTTTTGAAGGCAGGTGACATGACCCTCAGAGTTGCGAACGGTGCTAGCATGGATGCAGAGGCCGTGGGGGACTATCACCTGGGATTATCAGATGGACACTTTTTGGTTTTGCGTAGTTGTTATTATGTACCAAATGCAACCTGTAATATCATTTCTGTATCTTTATTATCTAAAGAAGGTTATGAATTTGCATTTGTAAGTAATGTAGTGAACATTCACCTTAATCAAGTTTTGATTGGGTCAGGTACATTAAACAACGGTATTTACGTTTTAAACCAACCACAGGTTTTCAATATCCAGAATACACACAAAAGAAAGTCTCCAGAAATTAATAAAACTTTCTTATGGCATTGTAGACTGGGTCACATCAACGAGAGAAGATTGACTAAGTTACATACTGAAGGATATTTAGATTCGTTCGAATATCAATCGTATGCAACTTGTCAATCCTGTCTCAAAGGAAAGATGACAAAGGCTCCGTTTTCTGGACACGGAGAAAGAGCGAGCGAGCTCTTGGGACTCGTACACAGCGACGTGTGCGGTCCAATGTCTACACATGCGCGAAGCGGTTTTTCTTACTTCATTACCTTTACGGATGATTTTTCAAGGTACGGTTATGTCTTCTTAATGAAACATAAATCCGAGGCTTTTGAAAAATTCCAGGAATATAAGAATGAAGTAGAAAAACAAACAGGCAAAAGTATCAAGATCCTAAGATCGGATCGAGGAGGAGAATACTTAAGTGCCGAATTCCTGAACTATTTAAAAGAGAATGGAATTCTCTCTCAGCTTACTCCTCCATACACTCCGCAACATAACGGTGTATCGGAGAGACGGAACCGAACCCTATTGGATATGGTACGGTCCATGATGAGTAACGCTGAGTTACCGCGATCTTTCTGGGGGTATGCGCTAGAAACAGCTGCATATCTTTTGAACCGTGTTCCCACTAAGACTGTGCCTACCACACCATATGAGTTATGGAGTGGGAAGAAACCCTATCTTAATCACATTAAGACATGGGGATGTCCAGCTTTTGTAAAAAAGCAGCATGCGGACAAGCTCGAGGCACGCTCAGTACAGTGCAAGTTTGTGGGATATCCAAAGAACTCCAAGGGATATTACTTCTATTGCGAAGAGGAACAAAAAGTCCTTGTTTCTCGCCATGCCCACTTTCTAGAACATCAGTTCATAGAAAAAGAAATAAGTGGGAGCGCAATAGAACTGGAAGAAATTCCAGAACCACAAACTATTACTGAAAGTTTAGTGGAACCAGAAAGTTCAAAAGAACAGGACATTCCTATGCCGCTCCGCAGGAGTAGTAGGCAGTCTCATCCGCCCGAGAGATACTACGGTTTTCTCATTGACGGGGATAGAGAAGACTGCATCCTGGATTGTGATGAGCCTACTAGCTTCCAGCAAGCCATTCAGAGCGTCGACTCGGTAAAATGGCTGGATGCAATGCGGACCGAAATGGAGTCCATGTACACCAACAAAGTATGGACGTTGGACATTGCTCCAGATGGGGTAAAACCCGTAGGATGCAAGTGGATCTTCAAAAGGAAGATTGGTGTAGATGGACAGGTTGAGACCTATAAAGCTAGACTGGTAGCAAAGGGTTTTCGTCAGCGACCTGGTTTGGACTATGACGAAACCTTTTCCCCAGTAGCTATGCTGAAATCCATTCGGATCCTTCTTGCCATCGCTGCTTTCCACGATTATGAGATTTGGCAGATGGACGTAAAGACAGCTTTTCTAAATGGTCATTTAGAGGAGTGTGTCTATATGGACCAGCCAGAGGGTTTCATTCAGGGTGGGAGCAGCGGAAAGGTGTGCAAGTTGCTCAAGTCCATTTATGGACTCAAGCAGGCATCGCGGAGTTGGAACATCTGTTTTGATGAGACGGTCAAAGAATTTGGCTTTATCAAAAATCCAGATGAACCATGCATCTATTGTAGATTTGTAGCGAGAACTGTAGTATTCCTCGTTTTATACGTGGATGACATTCTCTTAATAGGAAATGACATTCCTATGCTACAATCTGTCAAGGGGTTCTTGTCACACAGGTTCTCCATGAAAGACCTGGGTGATGCCTCCTACATTCTGGGTATCCGGATCTACCGTGACAGATCCAAGAGGATATTAGGACTCTCGCAGTCCAGGTACATCGACACCATAATGAAGAGATTCAGTATGGAAGATTCCAAGCGCGGTAATCTACCGGCTTGTCACGGGATCACCCTCTCCAAAGAGATGTCTCCCAAGACTGATTTGGAGAGGGATCGCATGTCTATTATACCCTACGCTTCTGCGGTAGGCTCTATAATGTATGCGATGTTATGTACCAGACCAGATGTGGCTTATGCACTGAGTGTGGTAAGCAGGTATCAGTCAAACCCAGGGGAGAAACATTGGATAGCAGTAAAGAACATTCTCAAGTACCTGAGAAGGACTAAGGAGATGTTCTTGGTGTATGGCGGAAAAGACCTGCAGATTGAGGCCTTTGCTGACTCCAGCTTCCAGAGTGACAAGGATGATTCCAAGTCCATGTCGGGTTTTGTCTTTACCCTCAATGGAGGGGCGGTGTGTTGGAAGAGCTCCAAACAGGAAACCGTTGCTGACTCGACTATGGAAGCGGAATACATCGCTGCATCTGATGCCGCAAAAGAAGCTGTCTGGATAAGGAAGTTCTTGAAAGAACTTCAGGTGGTTCCGTCCATTGTTGACCCAATACCTCTGTATTGCGACAACAACGGGGCTATAGCTTTAGCGAAGGAACCCAGGTCCCATCAGAAATCCAGACACATCTTAAGGCGGTATCACCTGATCAGGGAGATCGTAGATCGCCAGGAGATCGAGGTCCGGAGAGTTGCATCAGAGGATAACACAGCAGATCCATTCACGAAGGCCCTACCCCAGACTCAGTTCGAGCGGCTGATCGAGATGATAGGTCTTCGATACGCCAGTACATGGCCTTAGTGCAAGTGGGAGATTGTTAGTGTATATGCCCTAGAGGCCATTACTGTATCATACTAGTTTGTATATTACTTAATGGAAGCTTGGGATATTCACAGTTGTATATACAATCTTGCTCGAAATGGTAGTATGCTACTTGGTTTGTCTCTGCTTTAATATGTGCATGTGTTTCTTTTAGCATATTGCTGGTATACATATTAGTAGAGCCCTTAGGATCTTTGCTTGATTACCAGCGTTGTGATGGCGCTCGCACTCGTGGGAGCTGGGTAATCTATAAGCACATCCTTATACAGGTCCCTGGTCGTTGGACTATCGAGACAGGGCATCGATACTCCGGAGTAGACTAGCGTATGCGCTTCTCATCCCAGTGTGGGAGGCGGTCTGTCCCACAGCCGTTAGTACGTCGTACTTGGGATAGTATGCGGGTGCTCGTTAGGTTACGAGTACACTGGACAGGACTCGTCGGGAACTGTTGGTTGGTAATATACCTATCGTCAGTTATCAGTTCCCAGGTGACATGAGTACAGCTTAGTCCGCTGACTTGACACTGTCACTTCGCCTCGAGTGTGTTCCCACTGCACTTTGATTACTACCCTACCACGGCTCAAAGGAGCTGTGCAAACAGGTAGTTTTTGGGTGCAGTCCCGAAGCACTTGGAGGCAGTGACGGTTAGACAGGATTCGTCTCTCCCGGTATTGGGGGTTGACATCGCGCTGTGTCCAGGAGAGCCATTACACGAGTAGTCCCTGGCCAGGGCAAGCGAGATATACTGGTAGGCTTCCAGTGTTATCTCAGGGTGTTCTGGGCTTCACTCCGACACGACTTGTACCGCTATTAGGGGACTGACGTTCACCGCCCCCCTAGGCCCGCCATGCGATGTATCAGACGAACAGACCGGACTGTACGGAGACTGTCACATACAGGCTCAGTAGGAGTGCAGATGGGGTTCACCTCGTCAGTCTTCTTATCGACATCTACCTGGGGACCGTTACGTACAGCTAGTGCCGCTTGCGGTCTGTGGTTAAACCCACTGCCAGCGTAGTGTCGAGTCTTTAGAGTCCCACACAGAGAGCTATTCGCCTTTAGGCAAAATGAGTAGAGGTCGCATGGTTTTGCGACAGGGTTCGTTCGCATCCGCGCACTTGTGCACGTTTGCTGTCCGGACAGTTTATACTAGCGGGCTTTGGTTTAAGCCGGATCCTAGTATATGATTTGAGATTGGTTTTTCTCATTGTGTTCGTGTTCCTCGGTTCACGAATGCGGGTGCGTATGCACGGTTGCTTGAGATTGAGGGAGAGGACCTTGTTTAGGGTTAATGACTATTGTCATTTTATTAACCCTATTGTTTTTGTGTGTATTATTGTTAATTAATAATTAGCTTAATTATTGTGCATGGTTGTTGTTGTTGACACTTTGACTTTGTTGACTTGTTGACCAAGTTGACAATTTGACCATGATCATTTCATTTGGAAGATGCTCTTTGATTCTTGCAATTTGCATTAATAATGAAATGATAATGGTCACCTCTTGATTAAACCATGACAATTTTCTTGCTAATTGATTAATTAAAATAACTCACACATATTAGTGAGAATGGCTCACTATTATTCTCATTCTCTCATTTTCTTTTCTCTCTCTTGCTCATCCTCTCCCTCAAGCTCTCTCCCTCTCATGTGTTGAGAAACAAAAAGCTTGAGAAAAACCCTCTCTTGATCTTCTCTACTCACTTCTAGGGTTCAAGTCTTAGCATTTCTTGCACTCTAGTTACTCCTAGCTTGGAGTTGAAGCTAAAGGTGGTGGCTTTCGGGTGGATCCTTCTTTGACGGGAGAAGACAAGCAAGGTGATCCTTTTCTACCATACCTAGGAGCAAGGAGAGAAGGACTAAAGACCAAAGGTATAACCTTTCTTCACTTAGCTACTTTGTAGTTAGGGTTAGCTAGTTTATGTTTAGCAAAGATCCTCACAAGCATAGTCCATGTTGCCTAAGTCATTAAAAATCCGATTTTTATTATGTTTTCCGCCTCCCCGTAAGCACCGGGGTGGGCAACACGGACTTACAGATTCGATAAGTTGTTACACTTGATATTAGTCGGTTATATGCGATATAGATGGATTATTAAATCAAAAGTTGATTTAATGGTTTAATGTATAATTATATATTAAATATATTACATTAGATTAACTAGTATTAGCTCACTTATGATTCTTTTCTCACTTGATGTACACATTGTATATATGAGATATATTTTTGTGTACATGTATTGTGTCATGGTTGATGATACATGCTAGATGGGTGTATGAGACTTATATCAACCTAGGGTTAAGTTAGGGTTTTTATTTTCTTAAGTGATTACAAAAGAGCATTGACTTGGTCAATGTTGTCATGCTTATATGAAGCTTGTAGAAACATTGACAAAGTCTTCTCTTTTGTCATTTCTTTAGATATTTCTTAACCCAACCCTTAACCTTACACCTTGGTTAATTCTCTACATGAGTTAAGCATGGTGACTTAACTCAACCATGGTTACATATTTCATTTGGATGAATTATTCATATGTTTTTCTTCTTCTTCTTCAAGTTCTATGAAAAGCTTTCTATCTCTAATCGAGGTATGAGAAAAAGTGTGAGAAAATCAATTCTAAAGTGAGCCCACTTCCTACTTCATCATCCTCTACTACTTGCCATTTAGTATAGAGTGTTCTCTTCATAAAGTTCATGACCTAGTGAAGGAATAGCTTGGGTTAGTGTCTCCTCGACGTAGATCTTCTTCGGCCTCGAAGTCATCGAAGCAAGCACGTTCGTTTCTTCATGGAGACTCTCTAGAGTCCGGAGATTACGATCGCAGCGAAGGGGAATTCTACACGTAGCTATTGAAGTGAAGGACCGGTCAACAAAGGTTGTATTCCTTACTCTCTTTACTTATTGCAAAGTGTTTGCATATGTTATTCCATATATTTCTAGTTTACGATTCTAGTTAGGGTTAGCTAAAATGGCAAATTTTTGAATTTGGCATGGACGATACCTCCCGAAACCTTGATGCTGTCTTAGGTAACCCTGCAGGGGCAAGAAGACTCATATATGTCGGACGGTGAGCCTGGCAGGGGAGTACTACCTACCGGTGATAGTATTTGGACTCGGCGATTATCCGGACGATACCGACCAGAGTAGTGAGATGGATATGAGGGTCGACCAGGCTGTGCGGCGCCTAAGATATATGATGGATATAAGAGCCGACCAGGGTGTGCGGCGCGTGAGATATATGAGGATTTATGTGCTGATGCTGGGCACAGGTTTCATGATGTTTTTATGTGTCGATGCTGGACACTCAGGTTCCATGATTTTGATGTGTCGTGAGGGACACACGTTGATTTATATCCTCATACTTTCATGCATATGTTTTTATGACTTTTACATGCATGATATTGTTATGTCATTGGTTGACACGTGGACGAGATCCACATGCATACAGGCATTGATTACATAGTTGGATGATATCCACATACTTTTAGATTTCATGATATAGTTGACACTGATTTCATGATGATCACATTGATCACACCTCATGTTTATAATATGTTGCTACTTGAGGCACTGACACGAGCACTTAGTATTACACTTACGTATAGATGTTTACCCTTGCCACCTTATCATGTTTCAGACTTTATCATATTGAGGATATCTATTACTGATCGTATTGACCTAGGATTGAGTCATACATACGATTTCTGCTCTGTGATGTTTTCTACCCACGAGTTGGCAACTCATCCCCTTTGTGCCACAGTTCTTGCAGGTTATTGCAGTATAGGTTTCATTGCGGCTTTCTGGCAAACTGCTTCCATTCTGGGTGATTGCTTTGGTATGTGGGTTAACTGACATTGTGACCACACTTATATATTATTTTCAGTGTTGTATCTCGAAACTCCATCAACCAGACATGTATATTTATTTGACTTATAGACCAGTTGTATTATTCTTTCGACCTTAGAGTCGCGCGTTGTATTATTATGGATTTCATGTTGATTTGAGTTTCCTTTTGAGTTTTGATCCTCGCCCTTCGGCGTTGTATATTATATTGCTTGCATGGTTGTGACCGTCGACTGGCGAAGGGCTAGCTCCCGCTTGGGGTTGCCTTTTATCATTCATGTATATATTTATCATGTTGTACCCCGTTCGGGGCCAGTATTTACAAAGGAAACTCTGCCGAAATTTTCGAAAAAAACTTGATGTTTTAGAAAAGCATAATTCGGCTTATGCTAGTAAAACCGGTTCTTTAAAACCAGTTTTCCTTCATTTACTATTTAAAATAGTTTTAGATTTTTGGGCTTTTGGCTTAATTGAATTAGATGTGGTCCTATAGACTTCATACGATTCAAGTGCAAGTCACGTTCTATTTCGGGTCGTGACAAAGTTGGTATCAGAGCGCTCGGTTAACCTTGGTTCGAGTCTATGTTTGACTATGCGGAGCCTAGAGCGTTGTATATATTCGGAACTTAGGCTTGACCTTACGGAACTTAGACTTAGTCGAGGGGGTATTACACCCGAACATTCGTTGCATAGGTTGACCTTGGTTGATGGATTAGGTGACTTAAGGAGAGTGACGTACTGTGTGTATGTTCCGCAGCATACTTACGATACGCTACTCCGCTTAAGAAGCCTTAGGATGTACATTTCCTTGCACAACATTATATTCATTTATGATCTATCCTCATCGTTATCGGTTTTTGGTTTTGCTACCACGATTGTATGGGGCAGAGAGAGCTACGGCTAGAGTTGCGTCAGCATGAGCTCGTCGCAAACGAGGACTGACCAGGGCGTGATTCCAGGAATACACGATTACATAGAGGTGTCATTTTATTGTGTTTTTGCGCCAGGAGCATTTGATGGATCGCTTTTACGAGATTTCTCGGACGTACAGATCAGCACCAGAGGATCAGGCTGCTGCTAGAGGCCAACCAGAATGTGATGACCGTCGATGCACCGATTATTTGATGTTTGAGGCACTGTTCAGCGTGCGGACAAATGAGCCAGTTGCTGCTGCGAATGACGAGATATCGCCCCGGATGTTTGGAGCTATTGCCGCACGAGTTGTACTTAGAGATATGATAGAAGATCGCTAGTCACCAATGGAGGAAGGACTAGGACATGTGATTCGTTGCCTACCACGATGCGAGGTCATCAGATTGATTGATTCCAGCTAGAGACGACTTCATGTAGGTACGTCGGGAGTCGATAGAGACGATCGAATATCAGAAGCCCATTTTCCAAGTTTAAAGTATTCAGAGACAAATGCAAGTAATGCTATGGACCCTCTAGAAGAATGAAACCCTAACTCGATATAATGACCATGAGAACGCTTTGAAACCTTAGGGTTTATGGCAGTTCATCCGTGCCATTAGTGAGGCTTGGGTTTGCCCTTCTACGGTTGGTCCATAGGTGCTGTGGCATGTACTCGATATTATTAAACTGTACCCAAGATGTTGAGCTTTTGGGGAATTATGAGGTTTTGACGAATCGATCGAAAGGTTCGATTTCATTCGGATATAATGTGATGTGATGAATTGCTTGGGAGACTCCAGATACGAGTATAGCCGTTGGAGCACAGTCCATGCATCCATGAATAGGCAAGTCCGAAGCAGTCGACATTAGAGAAAAGTGGAGTAAGAGGTTCGTACGAGATCTTGATGAGATGATGTTCCACTCCGCCGACATCAGAGATGTGATACACATGCAGAGGCGTTGTTTATGGATATATCTTCCAGAAGGAGTCGCGATAAGTTTGCAGACATTCCGGAACAAGAAACAGATATAGTAAAGGGTGATGACCTCCGGGCAGTTCGGCAGAAACGGGATTTGGGAGAGACCTCGACAGGACCATTCTGGAATAATTAACGAGAAGACATGGACCCAGGAGCGGTCATATTACGCATGCCCAGCAGGCCAGAGTTCAGCACCGTCGACGAGACATGTTATCAGTGACCATGACAGTTGGCCAGAGATCTTTGGAGGATGTGCTAGAGCGGGACTATTTCCGCCATCTTTGATTTGATATTTTAGACGATTTATTTGCATGATTGAGATTTTGTGCACCACAGTTGCACTTGACTTCGATTTGATATCATTCGAGATGTTGATTTTGATGGTATGCATGTGATTTGACTTATGCTTTCGGCATAGTTTTCATGTACTTTCAGTATTTGGATTTGATTTTGTGCACGCTGATGCACATGGTTGTGAGATTTTGTATTACGGTATACCTGATTTGGATTTGGATTGAAATGTGTCGTATACCGTCGATTTCGATAGTGATACTCGATATTTGTTTTGTGAATCTTGTGCACCTGATTAGATTCTTGCGCATATTTGGCGTGCTTAGATTTGATTTTGCGCCTGTTCGGTGCTTGATATTGGATTTTATGATTTCGTGCATGTTGGATGCACATGATTTAGATTTTATTCGTGCATGATGGATGCACCTGTTTTTGATTTTCGCGCATGTTGGGCGCATATTATGAGATGCGATTTTGGTGCACACCAGATGCACAAAATCGGGATTCTCGGTGCATATCAGATGCACCTGATATTGTTGTCAGGCACACCCATTGCCTTTGACAGGTGTTTCGTGCACACCCGTTGCACTTAGATTTTGTTTCTATGCATATGTATGGAACATTCATGGATTTCGATTTCCATGCGCACCAGACGCACGTAGCATTCATGTGCACATTTTGGGATTGATTTCTTATGGAGCTGTACGTTTTTATGATATTTGCTATTTGTTTTCGTACTGAACAGGACTAGTCAGAGGACAGTACCTGGATATATTTTGCATGCATTGATAGTTATCGAAGGATTTCCAAAAGGGGTGCTATAGTCTCAGTATTTACCTACGTGTCTGATATGACATGAAACGTATAAAACAAGGAAACCCTTCTAAATTATTTTTAAAAACGGCGGGACGTACATATTAAACAAAGGATAAGTATATATATAGTTATTTTCTTACAATAGGCGTCCGCCACAGTGCCGCGATATGCGCATCGAACAGCAACATGAAAGGTTTGGCATGCATTTCTTTCAGATGTTTACATGTATAGTTTTGATATATATCATATTGGTTTTCGTATTGGATTTGACATTTGTGTCTTCACCATGACTTCGATGATTGCGAGATGCTTGACGGAGTTTTGATTTGGAGTTATCTGCTCATTGTTCATGCGCATGTATTGCGCTATGATCCGTCTTATGTATTGATGATTTCGGAGCCCCGACGACTTGGACTTTTTACTGAATGTTTTAGTATTTGAGGGGTTTAAATTTAAATTCGGGGACCGAATTTCTTTAAGGGGGAAGATTGTAACATTTCAGAAAAGCTCGGGTATCCAATCAATTAATCCTCCAAACCAACTATAAAATATTATTTTTGGGAATTTTTATAATTAAATAATAATATAATGATTATTTTAATAATGCGGTATAATTAAATACCGATAAATTGGGAAAATAATGCAAAATTATAGAAATTACTGAAGTGAGGGTGCCTTATGTGATTTACGCAAATTATAAGTTTTAATGATTTATTATACACTATTTTAATGCTAATAGCGATTAAATATCGCTAATCTTGCATTAAACGTGTTTTGTGCATATGAAATGCACATCTCATTTTTAGCACTTGTTACATTTTTATCATGGCTTTTCTTCATATTCATGCATGGTTGTTGATTTTAATTGAGAGAAGAATAGAAATGAGAAGAAAAGGGGTATGGGAATGAGAGAGAGAGGGTGAGGGGTCAAACTATAGTCATGGCTCATCTTATCACTTCATCATCTTCATTTTATCTTCTTCTTCTTCTTCTTCTTCCTCTCACATGGCAGCACTTTACTCCCCTCCACTTCAAACCCTCAAAAACTTTATCAAAAACCACACAAAAGTCCATCCCCAATTCACAAAAAACATGCACAAGTTCATAAGCTACACTTTGGACCAAGAAAGTTTGCATTTTGGGCACTTGTGCAATTCATGAAAACTCTTGAGTTGCCAAAAGAGGTAATTCTTTCACATTTAGTGTAGTATTTCATTTGACTTTGCCTCTTTTCAAGTATAAAACCGATTTAGTGATATTTTGTGAACTTTGAAGTTTCCTAGAGAGGATTGAAGAATTCTTGAGTTGTGGTTGTGCAATTGAACTCTAGTGGTGACCTTAAACCCCTCCAGGGTGTTATAAACCCAGATCAAACACAAAGTAAACCTGAAAACCCAAAACTGAAACTATTCATGTCGGTTTGTAAACTATTAGGGTGTGCAGGGGAATCAGGGTTGATCCGGGGAATTTTTGAGTTAAGCAAACAATACATGGGACCAAATTAGGGCACTACAAGACCACCCTAGCAAAACGACACCCCAACTCCCCTGTAAAACCGAGCTCACCGGGTTTTGGGCATGTATGGCCGGCCTATCTATGGATTTTGGTTCCCAGGTTTCTTCTGTAGGTCATATACACCCTATACATCGCCCCAGTACTATTTGTTTGGCCAAATTTCACATGAACTAAAATCTAGGAGCACATTGGTATGATTTTTGCTTATGTTTTCCATATTTTGAATGCTAGATTTTGATATTTGTGTTTTGTATCGGACACTTGACGTTTGTACGTCGATATCGGGTGTTGTTTGGTTGTTTTGCGTGAGTTGAACATAAGTTTTAACCTATGAGTGTTTCGTATGTCGTTTCGATTGCGGATTGGATTTTAATGCGTTAAGATGTGTTATGATGTATAGGTACCCCCACGAGGACTTTGAGACGACAAGAAAGCGCGTGGCAACATCGGCAATGGCAAGCGAAGAGCAAGGTGAGTAGATTATATCTACGAGGAAAGTCGGGTGGATGGCGTATAGCACCCCCGCAGTTCGTAGTGTAGTGTATGGATATATTCATATGTTTATTATGAGATTATGAGTATCTAGATAGAGTTTGGGAGTCATGGATAATTTTAGTATCATTGGATGATGGTGTCACTAGTTAGTTTAGTCGCGAGCCCTAGAATAAGGTTTACACCCATACGCACACACATGCTTACTTTGTTTTACTGGTGCGTATATGGGGATATGTATATATATATACACACACATAGGTATGGGACTATATATATATATATACGTATACCTACACTTGGATGATGACGATTGTACATGGTATTTAGAGATGAGTCGATGAGATTGGGCATGGTACCATGAGATCGGTGATATGCTGTGGTTCGTATTATGGGATATGACATGAGATTTTAGCGGGCCTTTAGACGTGTGTTTCATACACGCATATATTTGCAGATGGTATCAGTTTGTACTAGACTTATATCACTACCCCAGTTCATGAGATATGATGATAAGGATACCAGATAAATGATGAGATAAATATGATATTCGACCCGTACCCAGATTGGGATGTCGTACGATGGATTTACCGTACGAGCTTTTTATTGATTATAGATCTGCACTCTTGACTCGAGGATGTCATGTTGTATATTTTATCGTATATGATACTATTGAGCCGGGATCACCGACTATTATATTTGTATATATCGACTCAGACTTAGGTGGTTTTCCCTTAACCTTTCGGTTGGACTGTTCGTTTAGTCCTGTAGTTTACATGATGTTAGACAAGACTTGAGTCATACCTATTTCAAAACTAACGAATCGTTAGTATTTTAAAGATAGGCCAAGGGATTATACGGGTATTTTCAAAAGACGCATCTTTTCTTAAAACAACGTACCTTTTATTTTTTCTAAACACCACGATTCGTGTTATTTCAAATGGCAAAACTGTATGACATTTATATACTGATGTAGATTCTTCACTGCTATGTTTATTATTCATTTCCGCATATTCTTTCTATTGTCATCGCATTGCATGTTTAATGTGTTTATTGTTATATTAAACCCATGCAGTCAGGACACCAGCACCATTATCGATGATGCGTATGGTCCACGTATACCTGCTTGCCGGCTCACACACTTCATCATCGATAATTGCCATGTCACTACACAGTAGTACTGTTGCATCAGGATATGACCTCTTGCATGACATACTTTCGTACATACATATTATACACTCATACTTACGTATACACATACTGTACACCCATACTTGCGTACACACATATTGTACACCCATACTTGCATACATATGTATTTGCACATACATAGAAGATTCTGGCTTGATTTTGGAGAATTGGGAACCGCATGATATATTTTAAAACTGGATTCATTTTAAAAGAGCGATTTTCCCTCGATATGTGCATATTACTGTTCCATGTTGCATGATATACAGATATGCTTACATTTCTCTTATATGTCGCATACATCATGCTATAAGATTATACGCTTTGAGATATATTGTTTTCATGAGATTTCTGGATTTGGGAACCGTGGTTATTTCAAAAGAGAGTATGTATTGTTTTAGAAACCCGGTTATCCTTGATATGATATTTCAGTGTGTCCACCATGTGTTTTCTCGGTTCTGAGAGTGGCATGTGAAACCCGATTCGAGGAGCATTAGGCACCGTCCGCGGGTACATGGTGGACCCGGTGAGGTACCCCGGGGCAAGAAGACTCGTATATGTTGGACGGTGAGCCTGGCAGAGGAGTACTACGTACCGGTGATAGTATTTATACTCGGCAGTTATCCGGAGGATACCGACCGGAGTAGTGAGATGGATATGAGGGCCGACCAGGGTGTGCGGCACCTAAGATATTTGATGGATATGAGGTCCGACCAGGATGTGCTGCGCCTGAGATATATGAGGATTTATGTGCCGATGCTGGGCACAGGTTTCATGATATTTTCGAGTGCCGATGCTGGACACTCAGGTTCCATGATTTTGATGTGTCGCGAGGGACACACGTTGATTTATATCCTCATACTTTCATGCATATGCTTTTATGACTTTTACATGCATGATATTGTTATGTCATTGGTTGACACGTGGACGAGATCCATATGCATACAGGTATTGATTACATGGTTGGATGTTATCCACATACTTTTAGACTTCATGTTATAGTTGGCACTGATTTCATGATGATCAGATTGATCACACCTCATGTTTATGATATGTTGCTACTTGAGGCACTGACACGAGCACTTGTTATTACACTTACGTATAGATGTTTACTCTTGCCACCTTATCATGCTTCAGAATTTATCATATTGAGGATATATATTACTGATCGTATTGACCTAGGATCGAGTCATACATACGATTTCTGCTCTATGATGTTTTCTACTCACGAGTTGGCAACTCACCCCCGTTATGCCACAGTTCTTACAGGTTTTTTCCGTACAGGTTTATTGCGGCTTTCTGGCACACTTCTTCCATTCTGGGTGATTGCTTTGGTAGGTGGGTTCACTCGCATCGTGACCACCCTTGTATATTATTTTCATTGTTGTATCTAGAAACTCCATCAACTAGAAATGTATATTTATTTGACTTAGAGACCAGTTGTATTATTCTTTCGACCTTAGAGTCGCGCGTTGTATTATTATAGTTTTCATGTTGATTTGAGTTTCCTTTTGAGTTTTGACCCTCGCCCTTCGGCGTTGTATATTATATTTCTTGCGTGATTGTGACCGTCGATTGAAGAAGAACTATCTCCCGGTTGGGGATGCCTTTTATCATTCATGTATATATTTATCATGTGGTACCCCGTTCGGGGCCAGTATTTACAAAGGAAACTCTGCCGAAACTTTCGGAAAAGACTTGATGTTTTAAAAACGCATAATTCGGCTTATGCTACTAAAACCACTTCTTTAAAACCAGTTTTCCTTCATTTACTATTTAAAATGGTTTTTGATTTCTGCGCTTTTGTCTTACTTGAATTAGATGTGGTCCTATAGACTTCATACGATTCAAGTGCCAGTCACGTGATATTTCGGGTCGTGCCACTTTAGAAGTGAAGGACCGGTCTACAACGATTGTATTCCTCATCCACTTAGTGTAATGGTTGATTACATGTTATATTGTCTAGTTACTCTAGCTTGATCCTAGCTTAGGATTGATTAGCATCTTAGAATTTTTAAATTTGGCATAGTAGTTGCAGTGAAAACCTAGTAGGGTGCTAAGGAATCCCAACATGTCGATCCCTTGCAGCCACATCAACTTATTTTTATTGCTTGTTTATTCTTCTTTTGTGCCTATAAAAGCAGATCAGTGAGCAACGGATGAGGGGTCCACGATTTTCCATTATTCTTCACACTAGAACTCATACTCTTTTTGTTTTCTTTTTGTTCTTGTACATAGCTTAGTTTCCCTTGAGCTCTTTGCCTTTTCTTGATCTTGCAACCTCTTCATTGAACTTGCAAGTTTAATATTTGGTTATTGAACTCAACGTTGTATCACATGGACATAATAAAACTTTCTTTTGCACTTTGGGTCCTTAGTATTTCTTACATGCTTTACTTACTTGCATTTTCATTCTTTCTCTTTACTTACTTGCAATTTAATTACCATGCCATTTACTTACTTGTATTGCTTTTCTATTCTTTTCTTTTATCTTTTCTTTTGCTCATTCTTTTTGTTGTTTTGTTGGTTTGTGAATAATGGTATTGTTAGGAAATACAATGGTATTGTAAGTTAAGGTTTTCGTTTGTCTTTTCCTTCGCTCGATATTTTCCTTTGAACTCCGTCCAAACCTTACGCAAACGCTCCGTTTGGCACCCTACCCTACCAAGGTATCGGTGATTCCTAACCGCGACCGGTTGCGTTCGGTTTCTTCGGAGGCGAAAGTGAAGCGACAAGAACGGACGGACAAGGGTCAATAAGCCGGATTTCATAAATACCATACTTAAGCACTCTAATCCACATTGTTGCCGATTGATCTTGCTTCAATCGGTCAAGCTCAACATAAAGGATTGTGTACAGATCTACAAGCTTACACTAACTTATTTTTTCCTAACAAGCTCATAATTGTGCATATATACACTTTGGTTAGACACGAACATTCCCGCCCTCGCATTAACTCGTGATAACAAGAACGAAAAATGATCCGTCTCCCTGCGGACG
This sequence comes from Agapanthus africanus, assembly GCA_030015575.1. Classification (NCBI taxonomy): domain Eukaryota; kingdom Viridiplantae; phylum Streptophyta; class Magnoliopsida; order Asparagales; family Amaryllidaceae; genus Agapanthus; species Agapanthus africanus. The sequence continues at coordinate 285,249,894 of CM057344.1, forward strand.
ACCCGTGCCCATCACAGCTAGCTACATACGACACCATCCTTGATCGTGGTTAAACTTAATAGAACTTAAAATATGACACGCCAAAATCTTGTCGATCAAATTGCGTCGTTGCCTGGGAGACGATAACGTTTTTAATTCTCGTTATTTCGGGTTAATCTCTGTACATCTTGTTTATATAACTAACACCATTCTTAAAAACAAAATCAAAAATTAAAAAAATTCAAAAACCGACAAAAATTAACTTTCCTAACATTTTGTTCTCTGGATTTTTGACCTGTAATCACTCTGGATCTAAACTGAAAAGATAAACAAAACCATTATGACACTAGTAGAACACTTAGATACCAAAAGAAAATTGGAGCCTATCTTCCCCAAGGAGCCTGGCGACACCCCTAGAAATTCCGGCGCCGCCGGCCCAAGAGCCTCCTTTTGCTCCAAAAACTTCTTCTGTACTCCAGTGTTCTAATATTGTCGCAATTTCATCGCTTTTTTTTATATAATTTTTGGTGTACAGGTGTTTGGGCATTTATATTGCTTTTTCGCACTAATAATCTGTTTTCCGACATTTTCAGATTTTTACGGATTTTTGAACTGCGATCATGTGAAGCAAAGTGTACATTCAAAGTTAAGGTAATTGCGAAGTACAGTGCCAAAGATTCGGGTAGTTTGACCAGCACAAGCGAACTTTTCAAGCTACTTGGATTCACTTCAACGGTGGTTTCTTAACCCAAAAACTTATCGGTACGTATTTTTCTAACAACTTCTTCTCAAATCTGACGCATCCAATATTCTATCTTTGCAGGATTCTTTGCAACTTCGCTGTAAAATGCTAAAATTGACTAACCTAAATTTGTTGTTGTACCGTGCTTAAACATAAAAATCGATTTTTTTAGGTTTTTAACATCCTTTTCATTGATTTGCGCATTGCATCCATTAATACGGACTTAAGGGCAAGCAAACCCCACAACATACGGTAAAGGATTTCATCACCTTTTCCGTGGCCCACAAATCACGAAATTGAGCATAACGTTTACCCGCACAAATTTTAAAAGAAACTAGACTTTAAGCCTTTAAGGACTTCGCGCTCATTAGGAGAAGTTAACTGTGTTTAGAAGACCGCTTAACGGTATATCGTTCACGGGGTGTCTAGGAAAGTGTTCACGGAGAAACCACCAAAAGAGAAAGGGTTATCTATTTAAGGACCTTCACGAAAGAGTTGGAAAACCTCCCCTTATCTCTGCACTTACCTGGCCTCGTGATCAGTATATCTTGAGCCTATTTCTTGACACAGTTTTACTTCGACAATCAAGTTCTTGAGCAGGTCTAGTTGACCTAGGTGAACCCTAGACCGATTAGGTGTGTGGTATTGTGTCGTGATTGTTTTTTTCCTTTTCTTTTTGTGTGTATATTTCATTCTTTTGCTGATAACTAACAAAAAACCACATTCTTTTTCCTCTCCTTTTCCTTCTATTCATATCATGGGCACCCCACCTAGAAAAACTCTCGCCGAACTTTGGTACCCACAACCACACATTACTTCTTACGGTTCTTACTTTGGTCGAACTTCGAATGATCCATCCATGGCAAAAATATTTTTGAAAGATCGGATAGACGCGTCTAGGACAAACAATTGGACTCCGCAATCCACTTTGTATCAACTATTTCCACCTACCCCACCTTCTTACGTTGATACCCCTTTTGAGAGTCCTGTTATAACTCCAAGATCTATGTTTATTGCTCAATGTATTGAACAATCCCGTAGCCGATCTTTCACTCCTTTTTCCACTGCTAATTATTTTGATCAACAATTCCAACCACCTTCTTATCCGAATGTTGATCCTACTCATGTCCAACCATTCGATTCCTACCAGTACTACCCGAATTTTACACCATCACCTAGACTTTGCTTTTGGACAGCCTTTTGGGAGTTTCCAGTATCCAAACAACTTTGAATCTTTTACTGAAACCCCTTCACAACCCATGTCTAGTCTTTAACAGTCGTTGGAAGAATTTCGGGTAACGTCATGTCAATAGATAGTGGATTTGAATGCTTCCATGGCCGCCCTCATACAACCTAACGAACCGGTACCTAGTTTCCAACTAGCTCCATATTTTCCAATATATGATGAGGCGATAGGATAGATTGAGAATTTGAGTAGTGAGAGTGAGCAGTATACCCTTCCAAATCAGACCTACCCGTTGCAAATTAAATTCCTCAACTCCGGTTTTGAAAGTCTATCGAGTGCCCCAAATGATTCACCAATTGAAGATAGAATGATTAATGAGTTGTGCGACTTTGTAGTGTTTGATTTACCTGATTGTGTAGGGACCCTGTCGAGTGAAACCACACCAAATTCATTTGACTTCTACACCGCCATCTTAGAACCACAATTGATTGATATCCATGCTTTTGATGAGGTGTCTGAAATTTGGTTTTCACTTAATTGAGGATATGGACGCTGCGAATATTTTGGATGATGAACCCATAACTTTGGATGAGTTTTTCTCTCCAATTCATCATCCCGAGTCATTAATTGTTTTTCCCGAACTTCCTATGCATCTAGATATTGATGATAAATGAATGGATGAGCTAATTTTTGAGGAGAATTTTGAGGATAGTTTTGAGGATGAACCAGTTTTACTTGATGAGTCGGATTTTCTAATTCATCCTATCCCTTCCACGAACTGTGTACACCCTCCTCAACCATTAATTTTGACCCTTCCTCAATCACTTCCCTCTATCATCGTTCCGACCTGGCAAGACACCGTATCACTTTCATTTCCAGTGTCTGGTTTACCAAGTTCGGTCTACTCATGTTTTCTCACGAATCTTGAGAGATATGACCGCATTTCTCGACAGGTTGATAAATTAGTACAATCACTTTTTACACATCGGTCATTACAAATTGTAATAATCTATTCACTCTATTGCCACCCTCAAGTTCGTATTCCATTTCTTTTTCCCTTCTTCCATTCTTCTCCTCATATACCGAGACCGTATCCCATTTCTATCTGTAACATTTTAGAAATAATTAAATAATTAATTAAATAAATAAAATCATTTATGTGAATTTTATAATTTTCGGTAAAGTAAAACGTAGTTTTCATAAAACTAAATCGTAATTATTTTTCACTATAAATTTAAAAATACATATTTTAATTATGTTATTACTAGTAAATGGTGTTTACTTAGCCACTTATAAATTTTTAGTTTAATTAAATATTTTTCTTAAATTAATTATTTTAAATATTAACATAAGCTTTATTTTTACACTAAATTAGTGTAAATTACAAATTTGAATGGGTTTAATTAGAAAAAGTGAACCATTACATATTAGAATCAAGTGTGTTTCATGCAAAATTTATTTTCAAAATTTTATAATGGTTCTAGACCATTCTAGGTCAAATGGAGTGAAGAAAATAAAGAATTTTTAAATAAATACATGAAAAGACTTAATTGTGTGATATTTTTGTGAAACCTTCTACACTTTTCTTCACCTTTTCTCACTCTCCTCTCTTTTCCTCACCTCATAGCCAGCCTCATGACCATGGGCAGCCCCAAAATTTCCCCCCCATCATTTTTGTATTACAAATCATCAAAATTCATCAAAAATTCAATAAAAAACCCACAAAATCCTAATTAATTCCTTCCCTCAATTCTTTGCTCATCTTTACATGGATTTTGGAGATGGAAAGCATTCATTTTGGAGGCTTATTTTCATGTTTGGATTTCATGTTGTGGAGGTGTAAATCTTATTCTTTTGATTTATTGTTATTAGATGTTTCATTTAAGCATAATTAGATTTAATAAATAAATTCTATCTACAAGTTTTAAAATTCAAGTTAGGGTTTATAAAATTAATTTATGGTTTTTATTAATTAAGTAGGGTTATAATAACCAGTTTAATATTTTTAGAAGTGGAAAATCTTGTATGGATGATATATTGTAAATTGTTTATCCAAAATTGTTTAAATTAATCCATTTTGCAAACTAGATTTCGATATATTGTATATATTGGTGAGATAAAATTCCAATTAAGCGTTTGTAACACTAGATTGTGATTTTAATGAGGATATTAACTTGTTAGTGGAATGAAAAACTTAAATTGGTTAATAGTTTCTATTGATAATTGAAAAATACTAATAAAAATGTTATTTTTACTAACTAGATTTTGGAAATTCTTAAATAAATGAGGTTTAAAATATAAATTATGATTTCATTATATTATTATGATCATGAATTGTAGTTTAATGCATTAATTAATGCAAAATCCAGTTTAGATGTGATATTGTGAAATTTTCCTTAAAAGTATCGAAATCGGGCAAGTTTGCAAACTAGAATTTTCAAACTAATATAAATTAGGGTGTTAAAAATATAGTGATGGTTTATATAGTCTAGTTATGCTAATTAATGAATACTATGACCATTAGTTTCTTTTAAACATCAAGTTTTGAAGTAAAACGGTAAATTGGTGTTTTCAGGTTTTACGGAATCGGACGATTTGATCGATTTTTAGGGTTTCGATGAATTAGATCATGTTTTATATTATAAGTAATGAGTTTTATAACTATGAGTTGTTTGTTGATGCTTATCTCGATTAATCGGTGTTTGTACGCCGATATCGAGCGATATTTGGTTCTTTTGCATGAGCGAGACATAGGTTTTAACCTATGCGCGTTTCGTGCGTCATTTTGATGTTGTCCGTGATTCAGTTTATGATATTATATGTGTTTGCGTATAGGTACCCCTCACATGGACTGCGGGCGATGAAGAAGAGGATGGCGACACCATCTTCGGCAGACAAGGACCAGGTGAGTAGATGTATATCTGCGGGGGGAAGTCGGGTGGATGACGTTTAGCAACCCCGCAAACGTAGAATAGTGATAGTACTTTTTGTCATTAGGAAGCCAGATGTGACCTTAGAATTTCGGTGAGTAGGACCCTAGTAGTGACCTTAGGTTGGACTGGATTGATTTAGAAAGACCTTACCCGAGGATGAATATCTTGGAGGAGATTCGTAGGTTTCAGGTAGATACACACACGCACACACCGAGACTCGACGTGGTGTATACGTGTATGTGTATATATATAGGACTAGGTGTAGGTATATATATATATATATACACACACACAACACGTATATGTGATACAAGGATGTGATATGATACACGGAGATGAAACAATATAACTGGGCTTGATGCCGTGATTCTTGGCTTTACGGTCGTGTTATGATGTTAGCGGATCATTAGGAAATAAGATAATGAGTAGGTATACATAAATAATAAAGGGTGGTGATGATATTGAAGTATATGGGACTCTAAAATAGAACCCGGATCATAACCTGTGCCTGAAATTCTGATATAATATCATATAGGTGTGACTTGATTACGACATCATATAGGTGTGACGTGATTACGATATGATCTAAGTGTGACTTAATCATAATCTGATACATATGAAATGATATTTCTGAGGATAAATTAACGATGTATATTTATGCTGACAATGATATATGATTGATGTATGCCATTACAGTATAGCACCTTGATCTTGACATGTGTTGATGATGATATTATACGAATGATGAGACACGTAGGTGATATTTGACCCGTACCCCGATATTGGGATGCCGTACGAGGCATAGATATGATGATTGATCCGCACTCTTGACTCGAGAAAGCCGTACTACGTACGTGACGCTATTGAGGCTGGATCGCCGACTATTAGAGATATGGATTCAGACCTTAGGTGGACTCTTATTTCTTATTGACTAGTTTCTTAGGTTTAGTTTCTTAGGAGGTTAGATGGACACTAGTTTAGGCTCGAGTCATATAGTTGTAGTTATACTTGTATATCACAGATGAGTGCTTAATACACATCCGTCTTTACATTCATACCGTAATCATAATGGTGCATGTTCATTAATATGTTTCTATAATCAGAATAAAACTTTGCCTGTTAGGACACCAGCACCATTACCGATGATGCGCATATTCCACGCACACTTATTTGCCGGCTCACACACATCATCATAGGTAATTGCTATGTCACGTACACTTTAGATCATATTATCTTTTATTGATACAATCAGCTAACAGCTAGATCGATATAATATTGTGATTACTGTCTGGTGTTAGTATAGACATGGTATTTATTACTTAGACATTTCTTGCATTCGCATTTTCATGTTATCATGCAGTATTATGGGGCATATGCCGACACTTATCATATACTTACTCATGATTTTGGGATTTTGGATTTCTATAAGATTTCTGGATTTTTGGGGAAAATCGCAAGAATATATAAAAACTTTTCTCTCTCTCCTCCTCTCTTTTTAAAACATAAGATGCGGTGTTCTCGTGATTTATGTGTCGTCCACCATGAGATTTCATGTTTTCTGTTGGATTTCGAGACCCGATTCGAAGAGTGGATGAACCGTCTCGGGTACATGGTGGGCCCGTATGGTACCCCGGGGCAAGAAGATCGAGTTGTAGACGATGAGCCTGGCAGGGGAGGACTACCTACCGGTGATATCTGGCGCGGCGGATATCCGGAGAATACCGACCGTTGTCGTGAGATTTGATGATATGGGTTGATCCGGACTGACGGAGGCCGAGATATTGAGACTTGAGATTTACATGTTTTGTGTCGATGCTTGACACGGATTTCCATGGATTTCATCGTTGATATTTCAGATTTCTTATACAGATATATCTAGATTTCAGGATTGGTTATTTCACATTCATGGTGCATGCATACTCATTCACATGACATAGTTCTATATGAAGCACTGAAACGAGCACGGAGCATTTGCACTTACACGTAGCTTATTATCCTGCCTTTACTTGATGACTAGTAGTATATTAGTATATTATTATGACCTAGGACAGCATCGTGCATTCGATTTCTTTTCGCAGATATCTTCTACTCACGAGTTGGCAACTCACCCCCGTTGTGCCAAATTTTATTACAGGTTCGATGTACAGGTTTTATTGGCAGCTTGCTGGCACATCTTTTCACTCGGGGTGATTTGCACGGTAGTTTGGTTCACTTGTATCTGGAACGCCATTGTACTTTTATTATTTCATTTGTATCTAGAAAGATCCATCAACCAAACTTGTATTACTTGATAGTTTACTGATCAGTTGTTTATTTCGACCTTAGAACCGCGTTTGTATTATTATGATATTTAGTGGTTTTGTTTTCTTTTGAGTTTTGAGTCTCGCCCTTTGGCGTTGTATACTATTATGCATTGATGTGGTTGTTTCCGCCTTTTAGCGTAGAGCTAGCTCCCGTTTGGGGATTCTTTTTATTGTTTGTATATATATTATTCTTCTTTGTACCCGTTTGGAGCCAGATTTTACAAAGGAGACTCTGCCGAAATTTTTGAGAAAATTGGATGTTGCTTTTAAACTTGTTTTCTACATGTTATCCTTTACTTCTTCTTCTTTTTATGGTTTAGATTTCTGGGCTTCGGCTTACTTAGGTTACGTTGCGCCTCTAGACGCTTTGTAATCTAAGTGCCGGTCACGTTCCGTACTTTCGGGTCGTGACACTATCTCCATACGGTCTCGCGTATTCTCCATTTCTTTCCTCTCCGCATTCTTTCACCAGCCCAGGCGTATCCCAATAAGATTTTTGGTGCTAACTTTTGGCCTGTGAAGGCCTTGTATAGATTGATACTGTTCTCTCCCCACCAATCCTGAATTTCACCGCTTAAACAGTGGCAACACTGTTTCACTTAAGTTTGGGGGGGGCCTTTTTGTGTATATATATTTTTTTGGTTTGCGTTTTCTTTTATGTATATAAAAAGAAAAAAAATAGGGGAGCGCCGACAATTTTGACGCTTTTGGTGTAGCCTGACAGTGAGGGCACTGTCAAGTTTAAGTGTGGGGTGTGATCAGTCGAAAATATTGCATATTTTAACCGGCAATTTCCTCATCATTTACATTCATATAGAAGTGTACGGTATTCATAATTCACATATTAGCAAATCGGTCGCAAAATATCAGATTACATGTATTCGACCTTAAAACCGGCATTTCTAGGGAAATTGACTGCATTTCATCACATGGCATATTTTCTATATCTTGCAACCCGTGTTTCGAAGTCTGTGCAGGAAAAGAAGCTTGCTCGATCAATACATCGCTCGAAAGATACGTCAAATCACTAAATTCAAATCTGGTATCATTACAAAGGAGCAATTGAAATTCAACATATCAAAGGAAGATACAAACATCAGCCAAAGGTCACACCAGAAGACCCAGAGCCCAAGCACACCAACAAGCCGCGGATCAGCGGCATGGGCTTGGTAATGCCGCGGATCCGCGGTGGGCCCAAGGGTTCAGATCCTCATTTTTGGTGCAAAATTCCTGTATCAGCTCCTACAGTTCAGAAATGTACTCCAACTTCCAGAAGACTCCAGAGAGTTCTACCAGATCAGCAAACACCTTGAGCTTCACTAAACTAGCCTAATCATTCTAGAAGTTTCCCCAAACCCTAGCTTAAACCCTAAGCTAAAGTCTAACAAACTCCTTCTAGAAACTCCTCAACAAACTTTTGGAGGGAAAGGGAAATTCAAACTTAAACCTAGGGTTTGGGAGCTCTATAAATAAGACCCTAGGCTCATTATCCCCACATTATTCAACCTTGGGAATTATTCATCCAATTAGTGAATCTATCCCTTTCTTCATCTCCCTCTTCCTCAAGTTTAGTGAGAGAGCTTGTAGGAAACCCTAACCCTAATTCCAATTGAAATCAAGAATTCCGAGTACCCATTAAGCAAGAAGCCCTACAACCTGTAGGAGCGGAGCCGATCTTCAACAGAGCAAGCGATCCGAGCCGATCCACGACTCATGAAGCCGAGCGACGCCCGATCAACAATCTAGATTCTTCTTCTTGTAGTTTTTGAAGCGAATGTAATCAAAATTGTTGAGATAAATAAAGGTGATATTCTTTTATCTTGTTTTCTTTAAATTCCGCATCATGATATCTTTACAATTTGTGAATCTTTTCTGTGTGGTGATGTGTGAATAAAACTCCGCTCGTCGAGGAGTCGAGACGGTTAATAGAATGATGATGTAACATAGCTTTAATCGATTCTTGATTCCTATGATGGTTTGTAAATCCTAGCAAGTTCAAGAACCGACAACCCATTTCGTTACGATACTTTCTTGAAAGATATCGCTCGAAATTGGGGAGTTAGGATCGTTTCTTGAAATTGTTAGAGGCTAGAATGTGAATGATATCGACAACAGAACAAGGGATAAGATGAAACCCTAGTTTATGAGAAAACCCTAACTCTTGTCGATCATCATCGATCTAGTATCAATCCTTCGAAGGACAAGAATACGAAATCTTTAGATTACATCACGTCTATAGACCCGATCGATTCCTACGAGCCTCTTTAGATTCTTGACTGTTGATTGGAAATATTATCAAAACACCGATTCTTGATTGTTTATAGTTTCTTGATTCTTGAATAAAGAATAGTGACACTCGAATACAAATCATTCTTGAATCATGTTTTCTTTTATTGTTGCTTAACTTTTCATTTCAAACGTATCAAAAATACAAATGAATCGTGCAATCCCTGTAGACGATCCGCACTCACTATAAACTACATCCGACACCGTAGTTTGATTGCGGTCAAAATATTTTTTGGTTGTGATTTCTTTACAATTTTCTACAAACACAACGGAAAAATTCTATCAATCAAAATGGCGCCGTTGCCGGGGATCGCGCTAATTCATTTGCATTTTTAGTTTGAAGTGAAAGAATTATTACATTTTACATTTTGAAATCAAAATTCGTACAAACTCTTATACGTGTGTTGTGAATTGATTGCAAGGTGATCTGGAGCATTCTGTGCTGTGAAAAAATTATTTGGAAAATACCAGAAAACAGAGGGAAGTAACAGAAAGCAACTGTTGAAATTCTGTACAGTGATCTCACTGTTGGAGCGCGTTTCCGCGGCCTGAACCCAGTACATGCGGCGGATCCGCGGCTAGGTTGGGGGTTCTCTGCATAATTTTCAGTGCAGGTACTTTCTTGCTCTATCCCCTCTCCTCTTTTAGCTCCAATTAACCCTTTTCTGCAGGATTCTTTGCAAATAATCGCAGCGCCGCAAAAGAAAAATTAAAATTGTGTGTGATTTTTGATTTCTTGGTTGTTTGCATTCTAATACGGAAATTTAAGGGGCACGGCCAAATCCAAATTAGGTGGGGATTTCATTAACCTTCCTAGGCCCCGAAAATCGCAAAACTTGCATCCGCATTACCCTCATTAACTAAAAGAAATCTAGAGAAGACTCTAAGGACTGTCGCGCTCAATTAGGACAAGAGAAGGTCGTGGGTAATTCATTGCTTATCCGCGTTTTCTTGTGGTGCCTAAGGCGAGTGTGTCTAAGGCTAGTGGTTTTTAATTAGGCCCACTACTTACGTAGTGGAGTACCTTCCCACTTACCTGGCACTCACCCGGCCACAGGGGGACAAAGAGGCAGTGGAGGATTCTATCCTGCGACTTGTCTTTTGGCAGTTAGGAGCGGTCTAGAGCCGGACCTAGGTGACCACTAGATTCTAGGGTTGTGTGCTGCATTTGTTGTGTTGCATCATTTTTTCAAAAATCCGTCCCTTTTTCAAAAGCAAACACCGCATTTATTCATTTACCCCTAATTATAAGTCAACGCTGCCACTTGTACTAACCCTTTTTAGTGCAAGATAGGCTGGACACGGGATTCTAGTGCCCGTTTAGTCCGCGTACCCTTTATCGACTCCGAAGTCGATATTTCTCCATTTACCTTTTCTTTACCTACTACCACACCCACACCGATGGATCCGAATCCATCAAACTTCTTTGACCCTAATCTGCCGCCGTCCGTTGGTGCGCAGAATCCACCCCGCATCTCTCTCCAGGAGAGGTGCTATCCACTTAGAGGTCCTCTTTCGACCTGCTTATCCACACCACCAGCCAATGGGGATAACTTTGAGATTAAGCCCCAGTATATCAATCTTTTACCCAAATTCCACGGACTCGAGACTGAGGACGCTTACGTTTTCATTACCAAATTTGAAAACGTGTGCGCAATGATGGGTACGTCACAACTTTCAGTGGATGCGATGCGTCTACGACTTCTCCCATTTACCTTGTGCGATATAGCCGAGAAGTGGCTATACAACACTACCGCACATTCTATTACGAATTGGGGAGAGTTCGTCGCTGCATTCCTTAAGAAATTTTACCCAATACAAAAGACAGCTCGAATCCGTAGCGAACTGAATCAATTTGCCCAGCTCCCTGCTGAACCATTTTCAAAATGCTTTGAATGTTTCAAGGATCTATTGGTTCAGTGTCCTCAGCACGGCATCCCGAGATGGGAGCTTTGCCGAATCATATATGAGGGCAGTAACCCTAATACTAAACAGAGCCTTGAAAACATGTGTCAAGGTACCTTCATGTCTAAGGATGATGGGGAAGCTTGGCGATATTTAGAAGAGTTCGCTGAAAAGTCTTTACAGTGGGAAAGTCCATCATTTAGGAGTGGCAACAACCAATCAGATGTTTCCATAGGAGTTAGAGCTGACATTTCAGCTATACAAAAGAAACTCGAGATTATGGAAAACAAATTTTTAGCCGCCTCCCTTAATCAAATGTCACTTTCTAAAACTGTATGTAGCTGCTGTTCTGATCCGTCTCACTTGACGGAAGAATGTCCGTTTCAAGGTCGTGAGCATACCAATGCCACATTTCTAAGACCGAGAAACGATCCTTTTTCTTCCACATATAATCAGGGATGGAGGAATCACCCCAATTTTTCTTGGAACCAATCACAATCACAAAACACGGTTCCAAACCAAAACAATTTTCAAAGGGTCCCTCCACCACAACAGCAGCCACAACATCAATTAAGTCAGCACCCCTTTCAAGCACATAATCTTCAAAATCAGGTCAACACACCTGCACTGTCTAGTCCTTTACAGTTGACCGAAACTGATGAATCCTCTTCTTTTGCACAATACATGAATTTGGTCTTGAGAAATATCATGCAAGTTTCGGCTGAAATGAAATCTTCCGTCGATGACATGAAGAGAAACTCTGCGTCCCAAAGCGAGAGTATTAAATCGATGGAAGAAGAAATTGCACGATTAAAAGCCGAAATTAGTGCAAGAGAAAAAGGGAAACTTCCAGCTCAACCCGTACCCAAACCTGGCTATTCACATCACGTGAATTCAATCACCACGTTGAGATCTGGAAGAGTGCTTGACAATCATGTTGGGGAAGAAGTTGATGATACTGATAATCCTATTAACACCCCGGCTGAGACCTTTCCACACACACACACTTCTGACCCTACTTCTTCTACCCCACCACCCTCTTCCGAGCCTATTCTCCATTTCCCAAAAGGCTCGCCACTACAGCCCACCTCTTTTACCCCTCCACGGACGATTCCCACTTCTATACTGGGATCGGTTCCACACACACTTCCTTCTCCTATGATGGACCCAGCGCTTATTGCTAAAGCACCTTACCCTAATCGGTTAAGGGCTAACAAACCAAGTCCACAAATGGAGAAGATCACTGAGATGTTCAAACAGGTTAACATCAATATCCCTCTTCTAGATGCTATCCAACAAGTACCTGCATACGCAAAAGTTCTTAAAGACTTTTGCACTAGAAAGAGGAAGAAACAAATGCCCAAGAAGATATTCATGGCAAAGACAGTAGACACAGCTTTCCCCCAGCAATTACCGAGGAAACGTAAGGATCCTGGCTATCCTATGATTTCCATCTCTATTGGGGAGAAACACATTAACCGTGCTCTACTAGATCTTGGGGCAAGTGTTAACCTGCTTCCTTTCTCAGTTTATGAACAGTTAGGGATCGGAGAGTTGAAACCATCTCCTTGCACTCTCCAGATGGCTGACCGATCAATCACCAGACCTAGGGGTGAACTAGAGGATGTGTTGATAAAAATTGGGGAATTTATTTTCCCTGTGGACTTTATTGTAATTGATACACAGCCTGTAGTGAACTCACGGAATCAAATTCCGGTGATTTTAGGTCGCCCCTTTTTGGCCACTTCCAATGCTATCATCAATTGTCGTAACGGTTCCATGACCCTATCCTTCGGAAACAGGACAATTGAGATGAACATTTATAAGTTAGGAAGTGTACCCTCCGAACTTACTGTTCAGGTCTGTTCTGTCGACTTAATGGATATCGACAGCAGCGAATTTGATGATCCTCCTGATATCGATCTTGACTCTTTTCATACGTTATTGTTTGACCCAACTATGTATAATACACATACGGACTCTTTCACCGAGATGTCCGGGTCTGCAATTAACACCGATTATGAAATGCTTTTAGAGTCTGAAGATCACCCCGCACCTTGTGATGACATTATTCTTCGGGGTATAGATGAAACTTTTGAGGAGATCTTCGCTGATGAACTCGCATTTCTGAATAACACGGGTGTTGAGATGAATCAGGTTCCATTCACTGAAATTGAACCTCCACCCCTTCTTCTGAAATGTAAGAAGAATGCGAGTAATCCATCACATACACTGCATCGTCTCTCCAAAATGAGACGCACATACATTCTCTTCCACCATTTACCTTTTCCCCACTTTTTCTTCCACCAACCCGAGCACTGCATTGATAAATTTTTTGAATGGTTGGTGTTAACCTTCGGTCTTTGCAAAGCTTGGCATTGACCAATGATTTTTGACCCCCACTTGTGATTTTCAAAGTTTAACATTGCATAATTCAAGTTTGGGGGGGTGTAATTTTTTCTGGCTCCTGAAAAGAAAATTTTTACAAAATTTTGAGCCAAAAATAAGTTTGGGGGAGGATCTTCACTTAAATATTTTGCCCCCACTAATAAATTCCTCCCAAGCTTACAGGTTTTTCGAGATTTAGCAGAAGGCAACAGCGAGGACACTGTTGAAAACAAGTTTGGGGGAGGTTTGTGCTTATTTGCGCATCATTTGCATCATACTTTGCATAAGCACAAAACATTTTTTTCGAAAACCTATAAAAATTTAAAATTTTTCAAAAAGATAAAAACATATTTTTGTACATAAATAAGATAATAAAAGTTTAGATAGTGAAAAATTACATCCATGAGATTAGAAAAATTTAAGAAAACCAAGAAAATTAGAAGTTTTCTTATACGAACTAGTAATAAGTAGTTATGAGCCGTTGTCCCAAGGGTTAGTAAGATGAAGGAAGTCATTAATCTGAGGATAAAAATAAGTCTGAAAAATAGTTTCTATTCTGGAAGCCAAACATTTTGAACGTTGATACCCTGCTATTCGCACTTACACACGTCTTAAAGCCTGGGATAGTAGAGGATACCTTGAAATGCTCTTGTCTTAAAGCCAAAAGTATGAAAGAAATAAAAAAGAAAAAAAAATGAATAAAAAAATATAAAGTGGTGAGAAAAATGGACACTGGTTTTGTTATCACCGAAGGCAAGAAAAATGTATAGCAAGGGTGCTTCTTCACCTAGTGCCCTAAGGCCAACTGGTCTGGGAGTCACTGCTATGCCTGAGGTGGTGCAAGACGAGGAAAATACACCAAATAAGCAAGCACATGAGTAATCGGTCGGTTAGTACCTCAAGAAGTATTAACGGTCGCATGAAAGTGTGTGAGAAATTTCGTCTAAATATTCATTGATTAAAAAGTACTGAGGCTGAAGGGCAAGAGTATGATAGCTTGAATTGAATTCTCCGGGTGTAGGGATGTCCTTTACACACACGCAGGGTGATATGATCGATGTTTGGAAGAAAGATAGGAATGAAGAATAAGACGATGTTTTATTGAGGGAGGACGTGATTTCTAACATCTTTTCATGACCATTAAGATAGGGCTCATGACAACCGAAAAGCTAGCTTAGTTGGAAACCCTAATTTTCAAAGCTTTTCTTTTACGATTCTTTTTCTTTAAATGTAATATTCATGATCTTTCTTTTATTATTGGATTTTGTGGGTGCAATCCGCTGAAAACCCTCAGGAGACAACACTCCTCCTACTAGGGACACCTAGAGGTTTAAAGGCTTGTTGCACGTGCTCAGTGCAATCGTGTTGCCTACGAAAGTGTGCTAGTTATTTTTTCTCTTTCTTTATTTTCTCCTTCTCTTTTTCTTTTTAATAAAACATTCGCTCGAGACGATCGAAATTAAGTTTGGGGGTATTTGATCAGTCGAAAATATTGCATATTTTAACCGGCAATTTCCTCATCATTTACATTCATATAGAAGTGTACGGTATTCATAATTCACAAATTAGCAAATCGGTCGCAAAATATCAGATTACATGTATTCGACCTTAAAACCGGCATTTCTAGGAAAATTGACTGCATTTCATCACATGGCATATTTTCTATATCTTGCAACCCGTGTTTCGAAGTCTGTGCAGGAAAAGAAGCTTGCTCGATCATTACATCGCTCGAAAGATACGTAAAATCACTAAATTCAAATCTGGTATCATTACAAAGGAGCAATTGAAATTCAACATATCAAAGGAAGCTACAAACATCAGCCAAAGGTCACACCAGAAGACCCAGAGCCCAAGCACACCAACAAGCCGCGGATCAGCGGCATGGGCTTGGTAATGCCGCGGATCCGCGGTGGGCCCAAGGGTTCAGATCCTCATTTTTGGTGCAAAATTCCTGTATCAGCTCCTACAGTTCAGAAATGTACTCCAACTTCCAGAAGACTCCAGAGATTTCTACCAGAACAGCAAACACCTTGAGCTTCACTAAACTAGCCTAATCATTCTAGAACTTTCCCCAAACCCTAGCTTAAACCCTAAGCTAAAGTCTAACAAACTCCTTCTAGAAACTCCTCAACAAACTTTTGGAGGGAAAGGGAAATTCAAACTTAAACCTAGGGTTTGGGAGCTCTATAAATAAGACCCTAGGCTCATTATTCCCACATTATTCAACCTTGGGAATTATTCATCCAATTAGTGAATCTATCCCTTTCTTCATCTCCCTCTTCCTCAAGTTTAGTGAGAGAGCTTGTAGGAAACCCTAACCCTAATTCCAATTGAAATCAAGAATTCCGAGTACCCATTAAGCAAGAAGCCCTACAACCTTTAGGAGCGGAGCCGATCTTCAACAGAGCAAGCGATCCGAGCCGATCCACGACTCATAAAGCCGAGCGACGCCCGATCAACAATCTAGATTCTTCTTCTTGTAGTTCTTGAAGCGAATGTAATCAAAATTGTTGAGATAAATACAGGTGATATTCTTTTATCTTGTTTTCTTTAAATTCCGCATCATGATATCTTTACAATTTGTGAATCTTTTCTGTGTGGTGATGTGTGAATAAAACTCCACTCGTCGAGGAGTCGAGACGGTTAATAGAATGATGATGTAACATAGCTTTAATCGATTCTTGATTCCTACGATGGTTTGTAAACCCTAGCAAGTTCAAGAACCGACAACCCATTTCGTTACGATACTTTCTTGAATGATATCGCTCGAAATTGGGGAGTTAGGATCGTTTCTTGAAATTGTTAGAGGCTAGAATGTGAATGATATCGACAACAGAACAAGGGATAAGATGAAACCCTAGTTTCACGAGAAAACCCTAACTGTTGTCGATCATCATCGATCTAGTATCAATCCTTCGAAGGACAAGAATACGAAATCTTTAGATTACATCACGTCTATAGACCCGATCGATTCCTACGAGCCTCTTTAGATTCTTGACTGTTGATTGGAAATATTATCAAAACACCGATTCTTGATTGTTTATAGTTTCTTGATTCTTGAATAAAGAATAGTGACACTCGAATACAAATCATTCTTGAATCATGTTTTCTTTTATTGTTGCTTAACTTTTCATTTCAAACGTATCAAAAATACAAATGAATCGTGCAATCCCTGTGGACGATCCGCACTCACTACAAACTACATCCGACACCGTAGTTTGATTGCGGTCAAAATATTTTTTGGTTGTGATTTCTTTACAATTTTCTACAAACACAACGGAAAAATTCTATCAATCAGGGTGTGTTCGGTAAGCTTTCTTCCTTCGCATTCATTTGTATGTTTTGCATTTGCATACTTACTTAAAATCCATAAAAATTCAAAAAAAAATTCCAAAAATAAAAAAAAATTGTCGTCAAATTAGCTAGTAGGGTAACTTAGACTTTTATTCCGAAAATTTAGTTGATACGTTAGAAATAACTAAATCCTAGGCTTAGGAATTGAAAGGTCTAAAAATAACCCTCCTTCTGTTTAACCTTGGTAATTATATGCCTTTACAGTTTTTTTTATATAGAAGTAGGTAATCATAAGTTCAGTTCTTCAGTTAAGTCTGTAGGGTTCCTAGGCATCCTAATGAGGTCTCACAAGGCATCAACCATGCCAATTTCAAAAAATCTAGGTGCCGAGAAACCCGACTACGGATCGTTTGCTAGAAAACTAGGCGAAAAGTAAACTAGTTAACAATTAACTAATGTGAAACGGAAATACAACCTTTGTAGATCCGGTCCTCCACCTCCACGGCTCCGAGATGAGGTCCACTCCGCTGTCCAAATCAAATCCGGGCTCTAGCGTCGACTTCATCGGAGAACGAGCGGGCAAGGTCGTCGGCTTCGTGCCGAAGATGATCTACGTCGAGGCATCGCTAGATCAAGCTCCACCTTCACCAAGCCATGATAACTTATGAAGGAAACACACTCTACTACTTGGCAAGAGGTAGAGGATGAATAAATAGGAAGTGGGTTCAATTTAGAATTGGATTTCTCACTCTTTATCATCAATCACCATTGATGACCTCAAGGTTTTCTTCTTGAGTTCAAGGAAGAAGAAGAAGAAAAGATATGATAAGTTGAATAAATATTGAAAAAGAAAATCAATACTTATCATAACATGAACCATGGTCAAGTGTAGAGATTAAACTACGGTTAATAGAGTGGTTAGGGTTAAGCATGAGACAAAATGGTTACTTAGGTCAAAGCTTCATGAAGTTTCAACTAGAATACAAAACAAGCCACCATTTTCCTTTATGCTATTCATTTTTCCAAAAAGAATAAATGAACAAATAAATGAATAAGTAAAAACCCTAATCATCCACTTAACCATAGTTTAATACTTTACACTTAACCAAAAAGCATGTATCATCAAACATGATACAATCATGTGCACAAAATCATATCGCATATGCAATGCGTACACCCGAGTGAGAAAATCCATTTAAAGTGAACCGATACTAGTTAATGCAAAGTAATATATCAAATATATATTTATGCATCAAATAATTAAATCAACACTTGATTCAATGATCCGGTCATGTCGCACACAACCGACTAGTATACAATGTATCGACTTATCGAATCAATCCTTGATTCGATAACTAGGTTATATCGCATACAACCATTCGACACATTCATCGCGAGAATGGAATACGGTATTACATACACGCATTATTCCCGGTCCCGCACATATCTCATATGCGCTCCTATTTCGTTTCGCTTGAACCAGGAAACCTCTGTGTAGGACTCTAAAGACTCGTCAATACGCCGGCAGCAGGTGATGATCATATCAAGCACCCACAAGCCGCAAGCGGTCTGCTGAACGTAACGGCCACCCGGGTATTGAGCGATCTGAAGATCGACGAGCAAGCCCGCTCACACACCAGTGAATCCAACCAGTAACACTACCGTACAGTCCGGTCAGATCGTCTGATATGTCGCATATCTCGCCTAGGGGTGGTAAACGTCAGACCCCAATAGCTCGATAAGTCGTGTCGATATGAGGTCTATAACTGTTCGAGAAACTACTGGTAACACTTACCAGTAAATCTCAGCAACCCGGGCCAGGGATTTCCTGTTATAGCCAATCGAACACAGCGCAACATCAACTCCCTATACCGGGAGAGACGAATCCCCTCCTATCGCTCATTGCCTCCATGTGACTCGGGACTGTACCCAAAAACCACCGTTTTGCATGCCCTCTTGGACGTGGTAAGATGGAAATCAAAGCACAGTGGGAATCACACAAGACTCTATGACGATCTCGGGTCAACAGACTACTCTGTACCAGTGTCACCAGAGAACTGCCATCTGACGTGAGGTATAATACCATCTGGGAGTTCTCGGCGAGTCCGTCCAGTGTACCCAGTCTCTACTGAGCACCCGTATATCATCTCCGATGTCAAACACCAATGGATATAGGATCATCCATCGCCCATCTGTATGGGTCGAGAAGGTACACGCTAGTCTACTCTGGTATATCGATGCCCCGTCTCGATACACCCACGACTAGGGACTTTGAAGGATGTACTTATGGACTACCATGTCCCCACTAGTATGATCCGCATCATAGTCCAGGTAGTCAAGTACACATCCTAAGGGCTTTACCAACATGTAACAGAGAGACAAACAGTATACACGTTAAGGTAAAGATCAACCAGATAGCATACTATCATGTCGAGCAAGAAAGTCCTCCCTATATATGTCCCAGCATCCACTACAATATACATCCTATGTACTGTAATGGCCTCTAGGGCATACATATAACTAACAATCTCCCACTTGCACTAGGGCCATCTGTAGCAGTGGTTGAAGTATCTCATACTCAACCATCCCATAAAAGTCTCTCTCTGGGAACAGGCCTTTATGAGTGGATCCGCTGTGTTGTCCTCTGAGTCTACTCTCCTAACCTCGATCTCCCTGGAGATCAACCATCTCCATGATCAAGTGATACTGCCTTAGAATATGTCTGGATCACTGATGGGACCGGCGTTCCTCGGCATAAGCCACAACTCCATTGTCTCACAATGGTAGGAACGTAGTTCATCTCATGAAACAATATACACCCAAACAGCCTCTTCGGTAGCATCTTAAGTAGCGATGTATCCTGCCTTTATCGTCTAGTATGTCACGGTATCTAGCTTGGAACTCTTCCAACATACTATCCCTTTACTGAGGGTAAAGACAATGCCTGCGACTGACATTCAGTCGTCATTATCACCCTGGAACCCTTCCAGTGATTCTCCCCAGGATCGATTGATACCATCTCACTACAACTAGTGAGAATCCTAACATCCATTTAAATCTATCTCATAGATCCAAAACTCAGGATTTAGGAGGTATCATTTTGATCCTATATAGATAATCATAGTGATAAGCGGAGATTGCTCGAGCGTAGCATAGGAAACTCCTTCCCTATCAAGAGTATGTCATCCACGTACTCTACGAGGATCACCACCATACTCCCTACTACCTTTTTGTTTATACAAGGTTCATCTACCATTTTGATGATGTCAAACTCTTTGACAAATCCATTAAAACAGATGTTCCAACTCCGCGATGCCTGCTTTATCCTATAAAGCATCTTGCACACGTTTCCGCGGCTCCCACTGTTTATGAGGCCCTCTGGCTGTATACTTATAGACGCATTCTTCCAAATCATCATTTAGAAAAGCAGTCAAGACACCCAACCACCAGATATCGTAGTCATGGTATGTAGCCGAGGCAAGTAGGATCTGGATGGACTTAAGCATAGCTACTTGAAAAGGTTTCATCATAATACACGCCTGGTCGATGACGAAAACCTTTAACAAGTCTTGCTTTGAAAGTCTCAACTTTTCCATATACACCAAGTAATCTTCTCAAGATATACTTGCTCCTGATGGGGATTTAACCCTTCAGATATAGCAACCAAAGTCCATACTTTGTTGGTGCATAAGGATTCCATCTCAGATCGCTAAGCATCTAGCCATTCTTACAGAGTCTTACTCTCGATGGCCTGCTCGAAACTAGTTAGGTCATCATCTCATGATGCAATCCTCACTCCCACTGTCATAGAGAAACCGACTTAAGGTATGGGCTCTTCCCTTTCCATATCACATATGAAGCGGTAGGCAACTGATTTGATTGGAACCCTATTCAATAGGTATGCAGCTTCTCAAGTGCATAACTCCCAAAAGGAAATAGGTAACTCAGTAGCACTCATCATAGAGCACACCTTATCATATAGGGTGTTATTGCTCCGCCCCGATATACCATCGTGCTATGGTGTATATGGAGGAGTAATGCTGAGAGAGAATCCCATTCTCCTTTAGAATAGTCCAGGAATTTCGTGCTCAAGTATTCTACTCCTTGATCTCAACAAAAGACATAATACTTATACCCGTATTGGTTCTCTACTTCTAACTAATATTCTGTGAATATCTCAAAAGGTTCTGACTTGTGTTTCAACAGGAACATATATCTGAATCTTGAGAGATTATCAGAGAATGTAATGAAGTACAAAGAACCAGTCCTGGCATTTGTAGACTGGGGACCTACATACATCAACATGTATCATCCCAAGAGTTTACATAACTCTTTCTCTGTTTCCAATAAACAGAGCTGGTGTCATTATATCTTTGTGACATGACTGGCAAGTTTCACAAGATGTAAATTCAATCTGATTTAAATATGCATCTATATGTAACTTCAGCCAGTCGGGTCGCATTGATATGACCAAGTCTACAATACCTCAAGAAGGATCCGTTCATTTCTGAACTGTTCCTCTTGTGTGTGTTCCATATACTAAGAACTGTAGTTTGATTTAGAACGTCAATGCTTTTAGATAACGTGCCTGAACCGATCAACTTTTGATATAGGAAATGTTCAAAACATTATCCAACTATACAAAATTTTATCATTTCTTTACTAATAAAGAGACTGATATGATTTTGTATATCAGGTTCGGTATCTAATAACATTCGTTCAGAATCAATGTATTGGTAATATAGGGTGACAGTGACCGACAGACTTGGCTGCAACTCTTGCCCCGTTTTCTGCCTCATGAAACTTATCACCCGTTCTCAGTTCTCTACCTATCTGTAGCCCTATGTAACAGATTACATATCTGGGATCTGTTAGTGTATATGCCCTAGAGGCCATTACTGTATCATACTAGTATGTATATTACTTAATGGAAGCTTGGGATATTCACCTTGTATTGACAATCTTGCTCTAAATAGTAGTATGCTACTTGGTTTGTTTCTACTTCAATGTGTACATGTGTTTATTTTTGTATATCGCCTATACACATTAGTAGAGCCCTTAGGATCTTTGCTTGATTACCAGCGATGTGATGGCCGTCACACTAGTGGGGCTGGGTAATCTATAAGCACATCCTTATGCAGGTCTCTGGTCGCAGGACTATCGAGACAGGGCATCGATACTCCGGAGTAGACCAGCGCATGCGCTTCTCATCCCAGTGTGGGAGACGGTCTGTCCCACAGCCGTCAGTACGTCGTACTTGAGATAGTATGCGGGTGCTCGTTAGGTTACGGGTACACTGGACAGGACTCGTCGGGAACTGACTAGTTGGTATTATACCTATCGTCAGTTATCAGTTCCCAGGTGACATGAGTACAGCTTAGTCCGCTGACTTGACACTGTCACTTCGCCTCGAGTGTGTTCCCACTGTACTTTGATCACTACCCTACCACGGCTCAAAGGAGTCGTGCAAACAGGTAGTGGTTGGGTGCAGTCCCGAAGCACTTGGAGGCAGTGACGGTTAGACAGGATTCGTCTCTCCCGGTATTGGGGGTTGACATCGCGCTGTGTCTAGGAGAGCCATTACACGAGTAGTCCCTGGCCAGGGCAAACGAGATATACTGGTAGGTTTCCAGTGTTATCTCAGGGTGTTTTGGGCTACGCTCCGGCACGACTTGTACCGCTATTGGGGGACTGACGTTTACCGCCCCCTAGGCCTGCCATGCGATGTATCAGACGAACAGACCGGACTGTACGGAGAATGTCACACTCAGGCTCAGTAGGAGTTCAGATGGGTTTCGCCTCGTCGGTCTTCTTGTCGGCATCTACCTGGGGACCGTTACGCACAGCTAGTGCCGCTTGCGGTCTGTGGTTAAACCCACTGCCAGCGTAGTGTCGAGTCTTTAGAGTCCCACACAGAAAGCTTTTCGCCTTTAGGCAAAAGAGTAGAGGTCGCATGGTATTGCGACAGGTCGCATGGTTTTGCGACAGGGTTCGGTCACATCCGTGCACTTGTGCACGTACAGTGTCCGGACAGTTTACACTAGCGGGCTTTGGTTTAAGCCAGATCCTAGTGTACCTTATGGGATTGGATTTATCCAGTTTGCATTCGTGTTCCTCGGAACGCGGATGCGGGTGTGTATGCACAGTTGACAGGGAGGCAGAGGCAGCGGATTCTCATTAGGGTTGTTGACAGTTGACCGTTGACTATTTGACTTTATGCTCAACCCTAATGAGAATATGATATGTGATTAACTATTATATTAATTAAGTATTATGGTGATATGGTTGTTGACTTGTTGACTTTTGTTGACTTGTTGACTTTGTTGACTTGTTGACTTTTGTTGACTTGTTGACCAGTTGACTAGGCTTGACTAGTTGACCATCATGATAACCATAGCCATCATTTCATGGCAAAGACTTTTGTTTACTTGCTCATTTGTGTAAAATGAGTGCATGAAATGATATGGTTGTGGTTGCTTCTAACCATCACATAAGACTTTTTTTGATATGATGAGTTATGATCACTTTGGATTATGAGAGGGTGAAAGACAAAAGAGAGCCTCATTCTTTCTTGCTCATTCTCTCTCTTGTTCTTGAGCTCTCCTCTTGCTCTCACCCTCAACCTCTTGCTCCCTCTCTTGATCTATGGTTCTCTTGTCTCATGAGTTGAGAATCAAGAACCATAGATAAAATCCCATTCTATTTCTTCTCTACTCATTCTAGTTCACTAGGTTTAGCAAACCAAGTGAACTAGTTTCTTCAAAGAACGAAGAAGGAGCTAAAGGTTGGAGCTTTCAGGTGGATCTATCTTCGGCGTACGGAGACGACGAGAAGAAGCCATCGGACCACCATCGGAGCTTTGAAGACGAAGGAGTTCAAGACAAGCAAGGTATAACCCCCTAACCGAGTAGCTAAAACTCATAGTTAGGATGTTAGATAGATGTTTAACCAAGATCCGGGTTTTAGGTCCATGTTACCATCTTTAAGAAAATCGTTTTTTACCAAATTCCGCATTCCTGAAAGTACCGGGAGAGGTAGCATGGACTTACAGTGGTATCAGAGCCTAGTTAAACTCTATCTAACATGTTAGCAAGTAACTAGAAGATCGATCAAAGAAAAAGTCCCGAAAACAAAACCCCAAATTTTCAACTTTCTGTCGATTTCAAAAGTACTGGAAAAACTTTTTGGAACACACCTAAAATCGACTCAGGCTTTTTTAAAGAATCTGCAAAATTTTGGGCCCCTGACTCGATCAAAGCGCCGCGTTTCCGCGGCGGGAGCACGCTCCCGCCGCGGAAACGCGTCCGAGTTGACTCGGTCAGGAGTTTTATTTTTTGCAGTTTTCTCTTGGGGGTATTTTGGGATTTTTAGCATATATATTTTCAACCCAGATTTTCCAGAACGAAAATTTCATTTTGGAGTCCCGAAAATCCGTATTTTTTGATCGAACTTCTAAAAGACTTAAGCTAACGGGTTTTCTGTAATGTGATATTTGTATTGAACGTCTACTAATCGCTATATGTAGATTAGTGGGGGTTATACAAATCTGTGATCTGTAATGTGCTGGAATGTGTATATGAATATGTTGGATTGTCGCGGGTGAATAGCCGGGGGTTGTGAGACGAGAGTTTTCTTTTCTTTCAATTCATGTAAATTTGTAAATTGATGTAATAATTATTTGTATGGCCGCACAACCGGGTCGGGGTTGTAGCCGTCATTGTATAATTTCTTTTTACTGTTTTTGCTCCTAGGATAGACCCATGGAGGGGTGCACAAACTACCGGGTATGCCGAAGTGTCGAGTGGCCTACTCATGGAGATGAGGGAGGTTGCTACGCTTCGGGTACTTGGAGGGTAGTTTGCCGCACCCGTAGGGGTCTTGGGTGGGGTATTGGCTATTCACCGCGACCGTGTAATCTGTTTTTGTTACATGCTCGTACAAATTACAGATTCCTAGTATATCCAATGTATTTATCTGTGATCTGAAATGTTTATCATTGCAGTATATCTATATATGATATTATTTAGGCGTTGCTTATGTTTTACAGACGCGCTAGCCCAGCCCCCGCTCTGTCGTTAGTTAAGTAACCTAACGGGTAATGACGGGGCCCCGTGGCGAATGCGAATGGCATAAGCGTACGTCATATTTTGGTTGTTTTCTGCAATGGTAGGATTAATTGATGGGACGCATTAAAAGAACTAATGCAAGAATATCACGCATTAAAAGAACTAATGCAAGAAAATAAACCAAGTATAAGTCGTTGGAACACTTTCGAAAAACCACTCGGTTCTTTTCAAAAACAAAATTTTAAAATGCGGAGTTTGAGCCACTCCATTTAAAAGCTATCTCGTTCCATCGACTAAATCAAGTTCACTACGTTCACGGTTTCGCCAAAACCATTCGTAGCCCTCCGTCGTTTCATATGAATATTCAACAGTATTCAAGCTGTGTTTGTTGGCCTTAGTCAAGGCACAGTGATTGGTAGCTGGTGGACATTCATATGTTGCATAGATAGATGCGTTGGTTTGGGACAGTCGTATTACCTTGTTGGCCTTAGTCAAAGGTATATACGGATGGGTTCAAATTAACCTGGACAACGACGGGTAGAACTTGACATGTGACTTATGATTTGTTGGCCTTAGTCAAGGTCATAAGAGCATGGGGCAAAAATCCACATCGGGAGTTTCATAAGTACTGAAACTTGCTAGATTTGCATACCATTTAGAGTGTGATGATTCTGGTAGGATTCCTTCAGTTTCGTCACGCGATGATATTTGGATCCCGATCCTACTGTGAGATATGCTACTCCTCGGGAATTTTCTCACTTAACGATCAATGCTATAAACCTAGTAGGTGCCTAGAAAGGTGTTAGCGGGGCTACGCCCCCAGGGAAAAGAGGTTCTCTAATTAAGGAACTTCGCGAAAGCGTTGGAAAACCTCCCTCGAAGTACCGACACCGGCCTGGCTGAACGGTTAAGCAAGTATTGTACGGTGGGATTGATCCTGACTAATTCTTCCTTTATGGTTTGAGGAGGGATTCGAGAAACAGTGGGAGCCATCCTGTTTAGACAAACTAAAAACCACTCTAAACTTACAAGAGCATCATGCTGAGTGTTTCTTCTTCTCTCTCTTAATTGCAGCGACCCTGTGACCACGCCTAGGTTACATCTAGATAAAAACATGACTGAACCTGACTGTTATGACTGGCAAAGGTCTGTCCAGATGTCCATTGCCCATGACAAGCTGGGACACCTCTTAACTAATCATAACCCTGCTGTCTCAGGTCCTGTTTCCCCTGTCACGGATGTTCACATCCGCAGGACATCGGAAAAGGATTGTGCGAAAGCCAAGTGCCTCGTGTTAGTCTCAGTTGATGGTACAAACCAGAGGCAGCACGAGAAGATGGACTCAGTTTCTATCTTCCTCCATAACAAAGTTTTATATGGAGAGCAATCTAGTATCGCAAGATATGAGACCTCGAACGAATTGCTTCAAGCGAGGTTGGCAGTCGGGTCATCTGTAAGGGGCAACGTCCTTACAGAGACCAGCTATATTGAGCTCACGGACCTGGAGACCACGTTGGAGAATGGGTCAAGTACTGACCTAATTCTACAGTCCCTGCCCTCTGCTTATACCCTGAAAGAAACCAGGGAAGAAAAAGGAAAAACAAGGGCAAAAGTTTCAGGACTGGATATAGTAAAAGAGGGACGTTCCTATTGTAACGGGAATGAACTATGGTAGAAAGATTGCAGGGCTTGTAAAGCCAGTAGCCAGAATTCGAATCATGTTGTGGCTTCGGCTTCGAGTGTGTTTGTAATTGAGAACTGTTTGTCAGTTAACCCTACTTCCTGGGTATTGGATACCGGATCAGGATCTCATATCTGTAATTCGTTACAGGGTCTGAGAAACCGTAGGGTTATCAGGAAAGGTGATATGACTCTCAGGGTTGCTAACGGAATGAGCATGGATGCTGTATCCGTAGGGGAATATCACCTAGGACTGACAACTGGGCAGATATTGATTTTGCGTGACTGTTTGTATGTACCAGGTGCGACTTGCAATATCATATCTGTATCCTTACTTTCTAAGGAAGGATATGATTTTGCTTTTGTAAGCGATGTAGTAAACATCCACCTAAATCAAGCACTGATTGGGTCAGGTACATTAAATAACGGTATATACGTATTGAATCAAGCTCAGATATTCAGTGTCCAGAACACACTTAAAAGAAAGTCTCCAGAATTAAATCAGGCTTTCTTATGGCATTGTAGACTGGGTCACATCAATGAGACACGGTTGACTAAGTTACATAAAGAAGGATACTTGGATCCGTTCGAGTACCAGTCTTATGCCACTTGTGAATCTTGTCTCATGGGAAAGATGACAAAGACTCCGTTCACTGGACACGGAGTAAGAGCAAGCGAGCTCTTGGGACTTATACACAGTGACGTGTGTGGTCCAATGTCTACACATGCGCGAAGCGGTTATTCATACTTCATTACTTTCACAGATGATTTCTCTAGGTATGGACATGTCTTCTTAATGAAGCACAAATCCGAGGCCTTTGAGAAATTCCGGGAATATAAGAATGAAGTAGAAAAACAAACAGGCAAAAGTATCAAGATCCTAAGATCGGATCGAGGTGGTGAATACTTGAGTGCCGAGTTTCTGGACTACTTAAAAGAGAATGGAATTCTCTCTCAGCGTACTCCTCCATACACACCACAACACAACGGTGTATCGGAAAGAAGGAATCGAACCCTATTAGATATGGTTCGTTCCATGATGAGTAAGGCTGAGTTGCCGCGATCTTTCTGGGGTTATGCACTGGAAACAGCTGCACATCTCTTGAACCAAGTTCCTACTAAGACAGTGCCTACCACACCATATCAGATGTGGAGTGGGAAGAAACCCTGTCTTAAATCCTTTAAGACATGGGGATGTCCGGCTTTTGTAAAAAAGCAGCATGCGGACAAGCTCGAGGCACGCTCAGTACAGTGCAAGTTTGTGGGATACCCAAAGAACTCCAAGGGGTATCTTTTCTATTACGCAGAGGAGCAAAAAGTCCTTGTTTCTCGTCATGCCCGCTTCTTAGAAACTGAGTTTTTAGAAAATCAGATAAGTGGGAGCGCAATAGAACTGGAAGAAATTCCAGAACCGCAAGCTATTACTGAAACCTTAGTAGAACCAGAAGGTTCAGGGGAACCGGACATTCCTACGCCGCTCCGCAGAAGTAGTAGGCAGTCTCATCCGCCCGAGAGATACTACGGTTTTCTCATAGACGGGGATAGAGAGGATTGCATCATAGATTATGATGAGCCTACTAGCTTCCAGCAAGCCATTCAGAGCGGTGACTCGGTAAAATGGCTGGATGCAATGCGGACCGAGATGGAGTCCATGTACACCAACAAAGTTTGGACTTTGGACTTTGCTCCAGAAGGGGTAAAACCCGTAGGCTGCAAATGGATCTTCAGAAAGAAGATTGGTGTAGATGGGCAGGTTGAAACCTATAAAGCTAGGCTCGTTGCAAAGGGTTTTCGTCAAAGACCTGGTTTGGACTATGACGAGACTTTTTCTCCGGTAGCCATGCTTAAATCCATTCGGATCCTTCTTGCCATTGCTGCCTTCCACGATTATGAGATCTGGCAGATGGACGTTAAGACGGCTTTTCTAAATGGAAATTTGGAATAGTGCGTCTATATGGATCAGCCAGAGGGATTCAATCAGAGTGGGAGCAGCGGTAAAGTGTGCAAATTGCTCAAGTCCATCTATGGACTTAAGCAGGCATCGCGGAGTTGGAACATCTGCTTTGATGATACTGTCAAAGAATTCGACTTTGTCAAAAACCCAGATGAACAATGCATTTACAGTAAGATTGTAGGGAGAAATGTGGTATTCCTCGTCTTGTACGTCGATGACATTCTCCTAATAGGAAATGATATTCCTATGCTACAGTCAGTCAAAGGATTCTTGTCACAGAGGTTCTCCATGAAGGACCTGGGCGATGCCAACTACATTCTGGGGATCCAGATCTATCGTGATAGATCTAAAAGGATGTTGGGACTTTCACAGTCAAGGTACATCGACACCATACTGAAACGATTCAGTATGGAAGATTCCAAGCGCGGTAATCTACCGGCTTGTCACGGAATCACCCTCTCCAAAGAGATGTCTCCCAAGACTGATTTGGAAAGGGCTCGCATGTCATCAATACCCTACGCATCTGCGGTAGGCTCTATTATGTATGCGATGTTATGTACCAGACCAGATGTAGCATACGCATTGAGCGTTGTAAGCCGGTATCAGTCGGACCCAGGGGAGAAACACTGGATAGCAGTAAAGAACATTCTCAAGTACCTGAGAAGGACTAAGGAGATGTTTTTGGTGTATGGCGGAAAAGACCTCCAGATTGAGGCCTTTGCTGACTCCAGCTTCCAGAGTGACAAGGATGACTCCAAGTCCATGTCGGGTTATGTCTTTACCCTCAATGGAGGGGCGGTTTGCTGGAAGAGTTCCAAGCAGGAAACCGTTGCTGACTCAACCATGGAAGCGGAGTACATAGCTGCTTGCGATGCTGCAAAGGAAGCTGTCTGGATGAAGAAGTTCCTCACGGAACTTCAGGTGGTTCCTACCAGTGTTGATCCAATACCGCTGTATTGTGACAACAACGGCGCTATAGCTTTAGCGAAGGAACCCAGGTCCCATCAGAAGTCCAGGCACATTTTGAGGCGGTTCCACCTGATCAGGGAGATCATTGATCGCCGGGAGATCGAGGTAAAGAGAGTAAAATCAGAAGATAACACTGCAGATCCATTCACCAAGGCCTTGTCCCAGACTCAGTTCGAGCGGCTGATCGAGATGATAGGTCTTCGATACGCCAGTACATGGCCTTAGTGCAAGTGGGAGATTGTTAGTGTATATGCCCTAGAGGCCATTACTGTATCATACTAGTATGTATATTACTTAATGGAAGCTTGGGATATTCACCTTGTATTGACAATCTTGCTCTAAATAGTAGTATGCTACTTGGTTTGTTTCTACTTCAATGTGTACATGTGTTTATTTTTGTATATCGCCTATACACATTAGTAGAGCCCTTAGGATCTTTGCTTGATTACCAGCGATGTGATGGCCGTCACACTAGTGGGGCTGGGTAATCTATAAGCACATCCTTATGCAGGTCCCTGGTCGCAGGACTATCGAGACAGGGCATCGATACTCCGGAGTAGACCAGCGCATGCGCTTCTCATCCCAGTGTGGGAGACGGTCTGTCCCACAGCCGTCAGTACGTCGTACTTGAGATAGTATGCGGGTGCTCGTTAGGTTACGGGTACACTGGACAGGACTCGTCGGGAACTGACTAGTTGGTATTATACCTATCGTCAGTTATCAGTTCCCAGGTGACATGAGTACAGCTTAGTCCGCTGACTTGACACTGTCACTTCGCCTCGAGTGTGTTCCCACTGTACTTTGATCACTACCCTACCACGGCTCAAAGGAGTCGTGCAAACAGGTAGTGGTTGGGTGCAGTCCCGAAGCACTTGGAGGCAGTGACGGTTAGACAGGATTCGTCTCTCCCGGTATTGGGGGTTGACATCGCGCTGTGTCTAGGAGAGCCATTACACGAGTAGTCCCTGGCCAGGGCAAACGAGATATACTGGTAGGTTTCCAGTGTTATCTCAGGGTGTTTTGGGCTACGCTCCGGCACGACTTGTACCGCTATTGGGGGACTGACGTTTACCGCCCCCTAGGCCCGCCATGTGATGTATCAGACGAACTGACCGGACTGTACGGAGAATGTCACACTCAGGCTCAGTAGGAGTTCAGATGGGTTTCGCCTCGTCGGTCTTCTTGTCGGCATTACCTGGGGACCGTTACGTACAGCTAGTGCCGCTTGCGGTCTGTGGTTAAACCCACTGCCAGCGTAGTGTCGAGTCTTTAGAGTCCCACACAGAAAGCTTTTCGCCTTTAGGCAAAAGAGTAGAGGTCGCATGGTATTGCGACAGGTCGCATGGTTTTGCGACAGGGTTCGGTCACATCCGTGCACTTGTGCACGTACAGTGTCCGGACAGTTTACACTAGCGGGCTTTGGTTTAAGCCAGATCCTAGTGTACCTTATGGGATTGGATTTATCCAGTTTGCATTCGTGTTCCTCGGAACGCGGATGCGGGTGTGTATGCACAGTTGACAGGGAGGCAGAGGCAGCGGATTCTCATTAGGGTTGTTGACAGTTGACCGTTGACTATTTGACTTTATGCTCAACCCTAATAAGAATATGATATGTGATTAACTATTATATTAATTAAGTATTATGGTGATATGGTTGTTGACTTGTTGACTTTTGTTGACTTGTTGACTTTGTTGACTTGTTGACTTTTGTTGACTTGTTGACCAGTTGACTAGGCTTGACTAGTTGACCATCATGATAACCATAGCCATCATTTCATGGCAAAGACTTTTGTTTACTTGCTCATTTGTGTAAAATGAGTGCATGAAATGATATGGTTGTGGTTGCTTCTAACCATCACATAAGACTTTTTTTGATATGATGAGTTATGATCACATTGGATTATGAGAGGGTGAAAGACAAAAGAGAGCCTCATTCTTTCATGCTCATTCTCTCTCTTGTTCTTGAGCTCTCCTCTTGCTCTCACCCTCAACCTCTTGCTCCCTCTCTTGATCTATGGTTCTCTTGTCTCATGAGTTGAGAATCAAGAACCATAGATAAAATCCCATTCTATTTCTTCTCTACTCATTGTAGTTCACTAGGTTTAGCAAACCAAGTGAACTAGTTTCTTCAAAGAACGAAGAAGGAGCTAAAGGTTGGAGCTTTCAGGTGGATCTATCTTCGGCGTACGGAGACGACGAGAAGAAGCCATCGGACCACCATCGGAGCTTTGAAGACGAAGGGGTTCAAGACAAGCAAGGTATAACCCCCTAACCGAGTAGCTAAAACTCATAGTTAGGATGTTAGATAGATGTTTAACCAAGATCCGGGTTTTAGGTCCATGTTACCATCTTTAAGAAAATCGTTTTTTACCAAATTCCGCATTCCCGAAAGTACCGGGAGAGGTAGCATGGACTTACAGGATCCTGATCCGGTATCATATACCCAGGACGTAAAGGATACTGAGAAACAGTTCTGTATAATGAACACACCCGAAGATGATGCATCATCATGCACTCTCTTCGTTTGGGCGACACGGGAAATCTAGTATTCCCCAATTTCCTGCTCGGTCTTATAACAATTATAAGTTGGAGCGGGACCAACGTTCCCCAGCTCAGTATAACAAGCGGGTTCGGTCAATAATCCATATTATTATCTTGATTAAGGCGTGATATGGTCGCTACCTGGAGAGAGAGAGAAGAAAACAGTCAGCGTGCGCACTTGCAAGAATAGATTGGTTATTATTTTATCTAATCAGGATGGCTCCCACTGCTTTTTATCAAATCTTCCTTCAAACCCTAAAAGGAAAGACTAGCTGGGATTAATTACACACTACAAGTTCGCCAATCTTTCAGCCAGGCCAGTGTCGGTACTTTGAGGGAGGTCCCCCGTGCTTTCGCACGAACCTAATTAATGTAAACCTCGTTTTCCCAGAGGCGTAACCTCGTTAACACCTTTCTAGACACCTACTTGATCGGCTAATTGTAATGTATAAAACTCTCCCAGGAGTAACACTTACTCGCAGCGGGTATCGGGATCCAACTATCTTATAGAAGGTATGCAATCTCATTGCAAATTTCAACACTTGAAATTCCCGATAATATTTTTGCCCCTAGCGTCCTATGACCTTGACGGAGGTCAACAAACCATAGGCTACTAGTCAAGTTCAACCCGTCATTTCTTGATCGAATTAAACCCACCCGCACGACCGTTGACGGAGGTCAACAAGGCCGCACGACTACCCTAACTCAATCTGCATCATATGCATAAGCAGATAAATAGTGGTTAGCTACCGCACACTGCGCCTTGACGGAGGCCAACAAACGCAGCACGAATACTAAACAGCACATATCTGAAATGACGGAGGGCTACGACAGGTTTTTATGAAAACCTATTGCGTAATGAACTTGATATTGTTGTAGGATCGAATGAATTTTGAAATGGAGTGATTTTGAGGCTTTTCTTGTTTTGCTAAAGGAGTCACTCCCGGTGAAGGGATCGTCGGTCCTTTCCTCGTCGAATGAGGTGCGAGATATATCATATATATCACAGTGCAAAGCAAAAACTCTTAAAAGCAATCAAAAGACAAACCGAGTGTGTAGCATCTGCCAGTTATTGCTAAAGGAGTCACTCCCGGTAAAGGGATCTCGGTCCTTTCCTCATCGAATAAGGTGCAGGATATATCGCATATACCGCTGTGCAAAGCAAGAACTGTAGCTACCTGTTTTATTTTGAAATTCGATTCTACAACATCTTAGGTTTCTTTTATTTCATTAATCACATTAATGAAGTCCCATCATTTAAGTACCTAAACATCACAGATAAATACGACGTACACTTATGCCATCCGCATTCGCCTCGATGTCCCCTCGTGCACCGTTAGGTTAGGTAACTAACGGCAGAGCGGGGCAGGGCTAGCGCAGGTGTAAAACATAAGTAACGTCTATATAATATATCATATATACTATATAATGTATCTATCATCAGAACATCACATGATCACATCACAGATATCGCAGCAGAAGAATCATATGAAATATTGGATATACTAGGACGTCCGTGTTTTCATTACGAGCCAGTATAAAACACGGATTCCACGGTCGTGATGAATAGCCAAACCCACACCCCTAGACCCCTACGAGAGCGGCAAGCAACCCTGCCAATTCTAGAGTTAGGAGACCCGGACTCGACTCCTCGAGTTGGTCTCCCACTGGACTCCAGAACCCGGTTACATGTGCCCTCCTCCTTGGGTCTATCCTAGTGCGGAAAAGTAAATAATATACAAACGGTGACAACTCCCGCAACCTGGAAGCGCCCCAATAAAAGAATATTACATACAAGTTTTTACATGAATGAAAATGAAAAACACTCATCTCACATAAAAACCCCCGGCTATTCAAACACGACGATCCAATATAACATATCCAGCAACACATAACATCACATGTCATCAACGTAAGTAAATATGCGCATCCCAATTGTCGTTGACATATAGCAACGAAACCGGCGATATCACATATTACACTTACGGTCACAGAAAAGAAAGTGTAATACTACAACAGTTGGAATCCGCAACCACCTCAGACATCGCATGCCTGACCAAATGAATTCCTCAGACATCGCATGCCTAACAATTATAAACCCCGCATTTTAGTCTCATTATCGAAAACACTTTTCAATATCAAGTTGGGTAATTCAACAAGATTCCCGACATCCTGATCGAATGCTCGTCGCAAACTTCAGTAGACGGCCGCACCCCCGATACCGTCGACGAAGTGCACCAAGGCGGAACACCGCTGCCGCGAGCACCCGAACGGATGCTTTCGGCGACGGGGTTCTCCTACAGTCACTTGGTCGGGGCAATGAAGTGAGGCTGTCTATTAAGTTTACCCGGCGAGTATCCGCGTACGCTACGTGATTGCGACGGACTTTTGATCACATCAAAATTCCGTGGCAACCGATCAAGTGAGACTAAACTGCTAGATTTACAACATTCATTCAGTTATCTCATAACATTTTTGTGAATTCCAATTATTGTATCCCATTCCAGATAAACAGAAAATGTTAAACTTTTCGATCGAACAGTCAAACACCCAAGTTTTCCCGATACAGCTCAATACATGAAATAAGTCTAACAACATTCCGTTCGTGCCCCAGTACCAACGGTCCAGCCGTAGAAGGGTCAAGCCAACGCCTCACATGTGGCACGCCGTACTGCCCCAAACCCGATGGTTCAAAGGGCAGTTCAAGACGGTCACATAATCGAGTTAAGGTTTGTTGTCTTCTAGAGGGTCCATCGAGTTACTTGCACTACTTAGAACGTCGTTAAACTACGGAAAAATCCAACACTTGGAAATTTCCCGACAGGGGAAAAGTTGGGTATTTATATCCGGTCGAACCTTTTTAACATATTCTAAAATTTATCCGGAAAGCCACACAGACAAAATTTGATACTCCGATCGAATATACGAAGTCCCAACACTACCCCAGAAAATTCAACTCTTGAATAAATACTAAAAATTTCCAGAAGACTCAGCATTACAAAACATGAATTACTGTGCAAGTCACGTGGTGTAACTCAATACAGTGGCCGCGGAACCGCCGCGACTCCCATGGTGGGGGCCGCGGTTCCGCGCCTCTGTAGTCGAGTTACTTTCACGTGCTTCACAGTAACTCATGCAATTACCTGCTGAATTTTTTGGTAAGTTTTAATCTGGAAAAATCCACGTTTTCATAAAAAGTACAGAGAGCAATTTGTATTGGGGTTTCGGGTTCGTTCGGAATTCAAATTCCGTCTAGACTTCGCCTAAGGCTCTAGCTAGGCTCTGATACCACTGTAGGGTTTCTAGGCATCCTAATGAGGTCTCACAAGGCATCAACCATGCCAATTTCAAAAAATCTAGGTGCCGAGAAACCCGACTACGGATCGTTTGCTAGAAAACTAGGCGAAAAGTAAACTAGTTAACA
Organism: Agapanthus africanus; assembly: GCA_030015575.1. Taxonomy (NCBI): domain Eukaryota; kingdom Viridiplantae; phylum Streptophyta; class Magnoliopsida; order Asparagales; family Amaryllidaceae; genus Agapanthus; species Agapanthus africanus. Next base: position 285,285,544 of record CM057344.1, read on the forward strand.
ATTAACTAATGGGAAACGGAAATACAACCTTTGTAGATCCGGTCCTCCACCTCCACGGCTCCGAGATGAGGTCCTCTCCGCTGTCCAAATCAAATCCGGGCTCTAGCGTCGACTTCATCGGAGAACGAGCGGGCAAGGTCGTCGGCTTCGTGCCGAAGATGATCTACGTCGAGGCATCGCTAGATCAAGCTCCACCTTCACCAAGCCATGATAACTTATGAAGGAAACACACTCTACTACTTGGCAAGAGGTAGAAGATGAAGAAATAGGAAGTGGGTTCAATTTAGAATTGGATTTCTCACTCTTTATCATCAATCACCATTGATGACCTCAAGGTTTTCTTCTTGAGTTCAAGGAAGAAGAAGAAGAAAAGATATGATAAGTTGAATAAATATTGAAAAAGAAAATCAATACTTATCATAACATGAACCATGGTCAAGTGTAGAGATTAAACTACGGTTAATAGAGTGGTTAGGGTTAAGCATGAGACAAAATGGTTACTTAGGTCAAAGCTTCATGAAGCTTCAACTAGAATACAAAACAAGCCACCATTTTCCTTTATGCTATTCATTTTTCCAAAAAGAATAAATGAACAAATAAATGAATAAGTAAAAACCCTAATCATCCACTTAACCATAGTTTAATACTTTACACTTAACCAAAAAGCATGTATCATCAAACATGATACAATCATGTGCACAAAATCATATCGCATATGCAATGCGTACACCCGAGTGAGAAAATCCATTTAAAGTGAACCGATACTAGTTAATGCAAAGTAATATATCAAATATATAATTATGCATCAAATAATTAAATCAACACTTGATTCAACGATCCGGTCATGTCGCACACAACCGACTACTATACAATGTATCGACTTATCGAATCAATCCTTGATTCGATAACTAGGTTATATCGCATACAACCATTCGACACATTCATCGCGAGAATGGAATACGGTATCACATACACGCATTATTCTCGGTCCCGTACATATCTCATATGCGCTCCTATTTCGTTTCGCTTGAACCAGGAAACCTCTGTGTAGGACTCTAAAGACTCGTCAATACGCCGGCAGCAGGTGATGATCATATCGAGCACCCACAAGCCGCAAGCGGTCTGATGAACGTAACGGCCACCCGGGTATTGAGCAATCTGAAGATCGACGAGCAAGCCCGCTCACACTTCCAGTGAATCCAACCAGCAACACTACCGTACAGTCCGGTCTGATCGTCTGATATGTCGCTTATCTCGCCTAGGGGTGGTAAACGTCAGACCCCAATAGCTCGATAAGTCGTGTCGATATGAGGTCTATAACTGTTCGAGAAACTACTGGTAACACTTACCAGTAAATCTTAGCAACCCTGGCCAGGGATTTCCTGTTATAGCCAATCGAACACAGCGCAACATCAACTCCCTATACCGGGAGAGACGAATCCCCTCCTATCGCTCATTGCCTCCATGTGACTCGGGACTGTACCCAAAAACCACCGTTTTGCACGCCCTCTTGGACGTGGTAAGATGGAAATCAAAGCACAGTGGGAATCACACAAGACTCTATGACGATCTCGGGTCAACAGACTACTCTGTACCAGTGTCACCAGAGAACTGCCATCTGACGTGAGGTATAATACCATCTGGGAGTTCTCGGCGAGTCCGTCCAGTGTACCCAGTCTCTACTGAGCACCCGTATATCATCTCCGATGTCAAACACCAATGGATATAGGATCATCCATCGCCCATCTGTATGGGTCGAGAAGGTACACGCTAGTCTACTCTGGTATATCGATGCCCCGTCTCGATACACCCACGACTAGGGACTTTGAAGGATGTACTTATGGACTACCATGTCCCCACTAGTATGATCCGCATCATAGTCCAGGTAGTCAAGTACACATCCTAAGGGCTTTACCAACATGTAACAGAGAGACAAACAGTATACACGTTAAGGTAAAGATCAACCAGATAGTATACTATCATGTCGAGCAAGAAAGTCCTCCCTATATATGTCCCAGCATCCACTACAATATACATCCTATGTACAGTAATGGCCTCTAGGGCATACATATAACTAACAATCTCCCACTTGCACTAGGGCCATCTGTAGCAGTGGTTGAAGTATCTCATACTCAACCATCCCATAAAAGTCTCTCTCTGGGAACAGGCCTTTGTGAGTGGATCCGCTGTGTTGTCCTCTGAGTCTACTCTCCTAACCTCGATCTCCCTGGAGATCAACCATCTCCATGATCAAGTGATACTGCCTTAGAATATGTCTGGATCACTGATGGGACCGGCGTTCCTCGGCATAAGCCACAACTCCATTGTCTCACAATGGTAGGAACGTAGATCATCTCATGAACCAATATACACCCAAACAGCCTCTTCGGTAGCATCTTAAGTAGCGATGTATCCTGCCTTTATCGTCTAGTATGTCACGGTATCTAGCTTGGAACTCTTCCAACATACCATCCCTTTACTGAGGGTAAAGACAATGCCTGCGACTGACATTCAGTCGTCATTATCACCCTGGAACCCTTCCAGTGATTCTCCCCAGGATCGATTGATACCATCTCACTACAACTAGTGAGAATCCTAACATCCATTTAAATCTATCTCATAGATCCAAAACTCAGGATTTAGGAGGTATCATTTTGATCCTATATAGATAATCATAGTGATAAGCGGAGATTGCTCGAGCGTAGCATAGGAAACTCCTTCCCTATCAAGAGTATGTCATCCACGTACTCTACGAGGATCACCACCATACTCCCTACTACCTTTTTGTTTATACAAGGTTCATCTACCATTTTGATGATGTCAAACTCTTTGACAAATCCATCAAAACAGATGTTCCAACTCCGCGATGCCTGCTTTATCCTATAAAGCATCTTGCACACGTTTCCGCGGCTCCCACTGTTTACGAGGCCCTCTGGCTGTGTACTTATAGACGCTTTCTTCCAAATCATCATTTAGAAAAGCAGTCAAGACACCCAACCACCAGATATCGTAGTCATGGTATGTAGCCGAGGCAAGTAGGATCTGGATGGACTTAAGCATAGCTACTTGAAAAGGTTTCATCATAATCCACGCCTGGTCGATGACGAAAACCTTTAACAAGTCTAGCTTTGAAAGTCTCAACTTTTCCATCTACACCAAGTAATCTTCTCAAGATATACTTGCTCCTGATGGGGATTTAACCCTTCAGATATAGCAACCAAAGTCCATACTTTGTTGGTGCATAAGGATTCCATCTCAGATCGCTAAGCATCCAGCCATTCTTACAGAGTCTTACTCTCGATGGCCTGCTCGAAACTAGTTGGGTCATCATCTCATGATGCAATCCTCGCTCCCACTGTCATAGAGAAACCGAAGTATCTCTCAGGTGGGTGAGGAACCCTACTAGATCGGCGGAGAGGCCGAGGTTCGTTGGTATCTACTGAATCCCTTGGTTCTATCAAATCATCTGTTGTAGTTTGTATAGCCGGAACTTTTCCAGTTTTACATAACAAACCTTGCCTCGAGCTTGTCCGGATTTTGCTTTTAGACATAGGCCAGACAACCCCAAATCTTAACCAACTTAAGATATGGGCTCTTCCCTTTCCATATCACATATGAAGCGGTAGGCAACTGATTTGATTGGAACCCTATTCAATAGGTATGCAGCTTCTCAAGTGCATAACTCCCAAAAGGAAATAGGTAACTCAGTAGCACTCATCATAGAGCACACCTTATCATATAGGGTGTTATTGCTCCGCCCCGATATACCATCGTGCTATGGTGTATATGGAGGAGTAATGCTGAGAGAGAATCCCATTCTCCTTTAGAATAGTCCAGGAATTTCGTGCTCAAGTATTCTACTCCTTGATCTCATCAAAGGACATAATACTTATACCCGTATTGGTTCTCTACTTCTAACTTATATTCTGTGAATATCTCAAAAGGTTCTGACTTGTGTTTCAACAGGAACATATATCTGAATCTTGAGAGATTATCAGAGAATGTAATGAAGTACAAAGAACCAGTCCTGGCATTTGTAGACTGGGGACCTACATACATCAACATGTATCATCCCAAGAGTTTACATAACTCTTTCTCTGTTTCCAATAAACAGAGCTGGTGTCATTATATCTTTGTGACATGACTGGCAAGTTTCATAAGATGTAAATTCAATCTGATTTAAATATGCATCTATATGTAACTTCAGCCAGTCGGGTCCCATTGATATGACCTAGTCTACAATACCTCAAGAAGGATCCGTTCATTTCTGAACTATTCCTCTTGTGTGTGTTCCATATACTAAGAACTGTAGTTTGATTTAGAACGTCAATGCTTTTAGATAACGTGCCTGAACCGATCAACTTTTGATATAGGAAATGTTCAAAACATTATCCAACTATACAAAATTTTATCATTTCTTTACTAATAAAGAGACTGATATGATTTTGTATATCAGGTTCGGTATCTAATAACATTCGTTCAGAATCAATGTATTGGTAATACAGGGTGACAGTGACCGACAGACTTGGCTGCAACTCTTGTCCCGTTTTCTACCTCATGAAACTTATCACCCGTTCTCAGTTCTCTACCTATCTGTAGCCCTATGTAACAGATTACATATCTGGGATCCTGATCCGGTATCATATACCCAGGACGTAAAGGATACTGAGAAACAGTTCTGTATAATGAACACACCCGAAGATGATGCATCATCATGCACTCTCTTCGTTTGGGCGACACGGGAAATCTAGTATTCCCCAATTTCCTGCTCGGTCTTATAACAATTATAAGTTGGAGCGGGACTAACGTTCCCCAGCTCAGTATAACAAGCGGGTTCGGTCAATAATCCGTATTATTATCTTGATTAAGGCGTGATATGGTCGCTACCTGGAGAGAGAGAGATGAAAACACTCAGCGTGCGCTCTTGCAAGAATAGATTGGTTATTATTTTATCTAATCAGGATGGCTCCCACTGCTTTTTATCAAATCTTCCTTCAAACCCTAAAAGGAAAGACTAGCTGGGATTAATTACACACTAAAAGTTCGCCAATCTTTCAGCCAGGCCAGTGTCGGTACTTTGAGGGAGGTCCCCCGTGCTTTCGCACGAACCTAATTAATGTAAACCTCGTTTTCCCAGAGGCGTAACCTCATTAACACCTTTCTAGACACCTACTTGATCGGCTAATTGTAATGTATAAAACTCTCCCAGGAGTAACACTTACTCGCAGCGGGTATCGGGATCCAACTATCTCATAGAAGGTATGCAATCTCATTGCAAATTTCAACACTTGAAATTCCCGATAATATTTTTGCCCCTAGCGTCCTATGACCTTGACGGAGGTCAACAAACCATAGGCTACTAGTCAAGTTCAACCCGTCATTTCTTGATCGAATTAAACCCACCCGCACGACCATTGACGGAGGTCAACAAGGCCGCACGACTACCCTAACTCAATCTGCATCATATGCATAAGCAGATAAATAGTGGTTAGCTACCGCACACCGCGCCTTGACGGAGGCCAACAAACGCAGCACGAATACTAAACAGCACTTATCTGAAATGACGGAGGGCTACGACAGGTTTTTATGAAAACCTATTGCGTAATGAACTTGATATTGTTGTAGGATCGAATGAATTTTGAAATGGAGTGCTTTTGAGGCTTTTCTTGTTTTGCTAAGGAGTCACTCCCGGTGAAGGGATCGTCGGTCCTTTCCTCGTCGAATGAGGTGCGGGATATATCATATATATCACTGTGCAAAGCAAAAACTCTTAAAAGCAATCAAAAGACAAACCGAGTGTGTAGCATCTGCCAGTTATTGCTAAAGGAGTCACTCCCGGTAAAGGGATCTCGATCCTTTCCTCATCGAATAAGGTGCAGGATATATCGCATATACCGCTGTGCAAAGCAAGAACTGTAGCTACCTGTTTTATTTTGAAATTCGATTCTACAACATCTTAGGTTTCTTTTATTTCATTAATCACATTAATGAAGTCCCATCATTTAAGTACCTAAACATCACAGATAAATACGACGTACACTTATGCCATCCGCATTCGCCTCGATGTCCCCTCGTGCACCGTTAGGTTAGGTAACTAACGGCAGAGCGGGGCAGGGCTAGCGCAGGTGTAAAACATAAGTAACGTCTATATAATATATCATATATACTATATAATATATCTATCATCAGAACATCACATGATCACATCACAGATATCGCAGCAGAAGAATCATATGAAATATTGGATATACTAGGACGTCCGTGTTTTCATTACGAGCCAGTATAAAACACGGATTCCACGGTCGTGATGAAAAGCCAAACCCACACCCCTAGACCCCTACGAGAGCGGCAAGCAACCCTGCCAATTCTAGAGTTAGGAGACCCGAACTCGACTCCTCGAGTTGGTCTCCCACTGGACTCCAGAACCCGGTTACATGTGCCCTCCTCCTTGGGTCTATCCTAGTGCGGAAAAGTAAATAATATACAAACGGTGACAACTCCCGCAACCTGGAAGCGCCCCAATAAAAGAATATTACATACAAGTTTTTACATGAATGAAAATGAAAAACACTCATCTCACATAAAAAACCCCGGCTATTCAAACACGACGATCCAATATAACATATCCAGCAACACATAACATCACATGTCATCAACGTAAGTAAATATGCGCATCCCAATTGTCGTTGACATATAGCAACGAAACCGGCGATATCACATATTACACTTACGGTCACAGAAAAGAAAGTGTAAAACTACAACAGTTGGAATCCGCAACCACCTCAGACATCGCATGCCTGACCAAATGAATTCCTCAGACATCGCATGCCTAACAATTATAAACCCCGCATTTTAGTCTCATTATCGAAAACACTTTTCAATATCAAGTCGGGTAATTCAACAAGATTCCCGACATCCTGATCGAATGCTCGTCGCAAACTTCAGTAGACGGCCGCACCCCCGATACCGTCGACGAAGTGCACCAAGGCGGAACACCGCTGCCGCGAGCACCCGAACGGATGCTTTCGGCGACGGGGTTCTCCTACAGTCACTTGGTCGGGGCAATGAAGTGAGGCTGTCTATTAAGTTTACCCGGCGAGTATCCGCGTACGCTACGTGATTGCGACGGACTTTTGATCACATCAAAATTCCGTGGCAACCGATCAAGTGAGACTAAACTGCTAGATTTACAACATTCATTCAGTTATCTCATAACATTTTTGTGAATTCCAATTATTGTATCCCATTCCAGATAAACAGAAAATGTTAAACTTTTCGATCGAACAGTCAAACACCCAAGTTTTCCCGATACAGCTCAATACATGAAATAAGTCTAACAACATTCCGTTCGTGCCCCAGTACCAACGGTCCAGCCGTAGAAGGGTCAAGCCAACGCCTCACATGTGGCACGCCGTACTGCCCCAAACCCGAAGGTTCAAAGGGCAGTTCAAGACGGTCACATAATCGAGTTAAGGTTTGTTGTCTTCTAGAGGGTCCATCGAGTTACTTGCACTACTTAGAACGTCGTTAAACTACGGAAAAATCCAACACTTGGAAATTTCCCGACAGGGGAAAAGTTGGGTATTTATATCCGGTCGAACCTTTTTAACATATTCTAAAATTTATCCGGAAAGCCACACAGACAAAATTTGATACTCCGATCGAATATAAGAAGTCCCAACACTACCCCAGAAAATTCAACTCTTGAATAAATACTAAAAATTTCCAGAAGACTCAGCATTACAAAACATGAATTACTGTGCAAGTCACGTGGTGTAACTCAACACAGTGGCCGCGGAACCGCCGCGACTCCCATGGTGGGGGCCGCGGTTCTGCGCCTCTGTAGTCGAGTTACTTTCACGTGCTTCACAGTAACTCATGCAATTACCTGCTGAATTTTTTGGTAATTTTTAATCTGGAAAAATCCACGTTTTCAGAAAAAGTACAGAGAGCAATTTGTATTGGGGTTTCGGGTTCGTTCGGAATTCAAATTCCGTCTAGACTTCGCCTAAGGCTCTAACAAGGCTCTGATACCGCTGTAGGGTTCCTAGGCATCCTAATGAGGTCTCACAAGGCATCAACCATGCCAATTTCAAAAAATCTAGGTGCCGAGAAACCCGACTACGGATCGTTTGCTAGAAAACTAGGCGAAAAGTAAACTAGTTAACAATTAACTAATGGGAAACGGAAATACAACCTTTGTAGATCCGGTCCTCCACCTCCACGGCTCCGAGATGAGGTCCTCTCCGCTGTCCAAATCAAATCCGGGCTCTAGCGTCGACTTCATCGGAGAACGAGCGGGCAAGGTCGTCGGCTTCGTGCCGAAGATGATCTACGTCGAGGCATCGCTAGATCAAGCTCCACCTTCACCAAGCCATGATAACTTGTGAAGGAAACACACTCTACTACTTGGCAAGAGGTAGAGGATGAAGAAATAAGAAGTGGGTTCAATTTAGAATTGGATTTCTCACTCTTTATCATCAATCACCATTGATGACCTCAAGGTTTTCTTCTTGAGTTCAAGGAAGAAGAAGAAGAAAAGATATGATAAGTTGAATAAATATTGAAAAAGAAAATCAATACTTATCATAACATGAACCATGGTCAAGTGTAGAGATTAAACTACGGTTAATAGAGTGGTTAGGGTTAAGCATGAAACAAAATGGTTACTTAGGTCAAAGCTTCATGAAGTTTCAACTAGAATACAAAACAAGCCACCATTTTCCTTTATGCTATTCATTTTTCCAAAAAGAATAAATGAACAAATAAATGAATAAGTAAAAACCCTAATCATCCACTTAACCATAGTTTAATACTTTACACTTAACCAAAAAGCATGTATCATCAAACATGATACAATCATGTGCACAAAATCATATCGCATATGCAATGCGTACACCCGAGTGAGAAAATCCATTTAAAGTGAACCGATACTAGTTAATGCAAAGTAATATATCAAATATATAATTATGCATCAAATAATTAAATCAACACTTGATTCAACGATCCGGTCATGTCGCACACAACCGACTAGTATACAATGTATCGACTTATCGAATCAATCCTTGATTCGATAACTAGGTTATATCGCATACAACCATTCGACACATTCATCGCGAGAATGGAATACGGTATCACATACACGCATTATTCTCGGTCCCGCACATATCTCATATGCGCTCCTATTTCGTTTCGCTTGAACCAGGAAACCTCTGTGTAGGACTCTAAAGACTCGTCAATACGCCGGCAGCAGGTGATGATCATATCAAGCACCCACAAGCCGCAAGCGGTCTGCTGAACGTAACGGCCACCCGGGTATTGAGCGATCTGAAGATCGACGAGCAAGCCCGCTCACAATCCAGTGAATCCAACCAGTAACACTACCGTACAGTCCGGTCTGATCGTCTGATATGTCGCATATCTCGCCTAGGGGTGGTAAACGTCAGACCCCAATAGCTCGATAAGTCGTGTCGATATGAGGTCTATAACTGTTCGAGAAACTACTGGTAACACTTACAAGTAAATCTCAGCAACCCTGGCCAGGGATTTCCTGTTATAGCCAATCGAACACAGCGCAACATCAACTCCCTATACCGGGAGAGACGAATCCCCTCCTATCGCTCATTGCCTCCATGTGACTCGGGACTGTACCCAAAAACCACCGTTTTGCATGCCCTCTTGGACGTGGTAAGATGGAAATCAAAGCACAGTGGGAACCACACAAGACTCTATGACGATCTCGGGTCAACAGACTACTCTGTACCAGTGTCACCAGAGAACTGCCATCTGACGTGAGGTATAATACCATCTGGGAGTTCTCGGCGAGTCCGTCTAGTGTACCCAGTCTCTACTGAGCACCCGTATATCATCTCCGATGTCAAACACCAATGGATATAGGATCATCCATCGCCCATCTGTATGGGTCGAGAAGGTACACGCTAGTCTACTCTGGTATATCGATGCCCCGTCTCGATACACCCACGACTAGGGACTTTGAAGGATGTACTTATGGACTACCATGTCCCCACTAGTATGATCCGCATCATAGTCCAGGTAGTCAAGTACACATCCTAAGGGCTTTACCAACATGTAACAGAGAGACAAACAGTATACACGTTAAGGTAAAGATCAACCAGATAGCATACTATCATGTCGAGGAAGAAAGTCCTCCCTATATATGTCTCAGCATCCACTACAATATACATCCTATGTACAGTAATGGCCTCTAGGGCATACATATAACTAACAAAGTCGAGATGAAGGGAAATTATTGAAGCTTTACTGAAGAATATGTCTGAAAAATAGTTTCTATTCTTAAGTCCAAATTTAGAAAGTATATACTTTACAAACTGCACATACACGACCTTGAAACTTGGGGTAGTAGATGATACCTAGAATACACTTTCCTGAAAATCTAGAATGAAAGAAAAAACGGTATTTAAAGCTAACCACCAAAAGGGTATCATAAAAAAAATATATTCGTTCTTGAAAATGAAAATAAAGAAAAAAAGAAGAAAAAATAAATAAAGTCAAGACCAGGAAACTGCTATTTACGCTTTAAACTCACACATTCAGTAATCGGCTGTTATTGCCTCAAGAAGCATTAATAGTCGCATGAAAGGTGTGTGAGCAAAACAGTACATCATTAATGAAAAGAAGAAGTATTAGGCATTAGGGAAAGTGTACTATAGCTTGAATTGAATTCTTAAGTGTAGGGGTGAAATTATACGCACACGTAGGGGTATACAATCGATATTTGGAGAAAAGATATGAATGAAAAATAAGACTTATGTTTTCCTTAAAAATGATAAAAATCCCTGATTGGAAACCACACTTTATAAGGAAAACTCAAGAGAAACTGAGATCTTTCAAAACTGTAAAACGTATAGGATCTGAGGCTGAATAAATTGAGGCGTGAAACATAAGGGTTGAATATTTCTAACTTAGGATGATAGAATTTCTAACCTAGATACTAAACTGTAGGAGTAGAATGGATTTTAATTTATGAAACTAGCTTGATGGGATTTTGTGGGTGTAATCCGCTGAAAACCCTCAAGAGACAACACTCCTCATACTAGGGACACCTAGAGATTTAACGGCTTATTGCACGAGCTCAGTGCAATCGCGTTCCCTGCGAAAGTGAGGATATGATTTATTTTCTTCTCGAGACAAGCAAAAGATAAGTTTGGGAGTATTTGTTCATCACTAAAAAGTACATTTTAATACCGCTCATTAATTATCTATTTTGCTATATATCGGTACTATTAGCCAGTGTCTGCTCGGTAATACAGATTACAAGTATCCGTGATATAATACTGGAAACACACTCAAAATCATGTATATAACGTTTGTGAGCCGACACTGCAATCGAAAATGGAAACCGACCGATATTTTATGAATTTCTTTTTGCAACATGCATGTGTACATACTTTTTATCTAAATGGTCCAACACATACAAGTGTGTATACTAGCTTGTTGGTTCTTGGATCTAGAGAGGGGGGCTGCCCCTGGCACACACAAATGATGACTTGGTGCAAGTAGGCACATGAGAAGTGATGTGTGTTTAACGCAAAAAGGTATGATGTGATTTAAAAAGCATCAAGTTCCCTCAAAGCTATTGAGTACAATCCAGGCCTCTATTGAGAAATCAAGCAGAGCCAGTGGACTTTTCGAGAGAACACAAGACCACCACATCATCACGAGCTAAGATTTTCGGATTAAACCCGGAGACATGCCCATAAAAATCAAGCTCGCCGGCCCCGCTTAACCCAATGAGCACCATTTTTCTACTGTCGATCCTTTGCAATCACATCAACTTATTTTTATCGTTTGTTTATTATTCTTTTGTGCTTATAAAAGCAGATCAGTGATCAATGGATGAGGGGTCCATGATTTTCCATTATTCTTTACACTAGAACTCATACTCTTTTTGTTTTCTTTTTATTCTTGTACATAGCTTAGTTTCCCATGAGCTCTTTGCCTTCTCTTGATCTTTTAACCTCTTCATTGAGCTTGCAAGTTTAAGATTTGGTTAGTGAACTCAAGGTTGTATCACTTGGACATAAAAAAACATTCTTTTGCACTTTGGGTTCATAGTATTTCATACTTGCTTTACTTACTTGCATTTTCATTCTTGTTCTTTACTTACTTGAAATTTAATTACCATGCAATTTACTTACTTGTATTGCTTTTCTATTCTTTTCTTTTATCTTTTCTTTTATCTTTTCTTTTGCTCTTTCTTTTTGTTGTTTTGTTGGTTTGTGAATAATGGTGTTGTTAGGAAATAGAATGGTATTGTAAGTTATGAGTTTCGTTTCTCGTTTCCTTCACTTGATATTTTCCTTTGAATTCTGTCCAAACCTTACGCAAGCGCTCCGTTAGGCACCCTACCCTACCAAGGTATCGATGATTCCTAACCGCGACCGGTTGCGCTCGGTTTCGCCGGAGGCGAAAGTCAAGCGACAAGAACGGACGGACAAGGGTCAATAAGACGGATTTCATAAATACCATGCTTAAGTACCCTAATTCACGTTGTTGCCGATTGCACTAGCATCAATTGGTCAAGCTTGGCACAAAAGATTGAGTACGAATCCACTAGCTTACACTAACCTATCTTTTCCTAACAAGCTTATAATTGTGCATATATACGCTTAGGTTAGACACAAACACTCCCGCCCTCGCCTTAACTCGTGATAACAAGAACGAAAAACGATCCGTCTCCCTGCGGACGACCCATGCTCATCACAGCTCGCTACACACGACGCCGTCTTTGATCGCGGTTAAACATAATAGAACTTAAAATACGACACACCAAAATCTTGTCGATCAATGACAGAGTGGCTGTCGGAGTTATAGTTTTCCTTCTTTTGAGGGATAGTATGTTGGATAGGTAGTCCAAGCGGATACTTAAGAAGGCATGGCGCTGGATACTGATTAAATTCAGAGAATGATACAGTCTAAGGTGTTTGTTGGATTTGGAGTTAATATGTGAACTGGGTCCCTTCAGGTATCCAAAAAAATTCTAAGACAGGTATTGTTCATTTTGGGAGATAGTGTTTCTCCGTGAAATTGAGTTATAGAGAGATATAAAAAGAACATTGGAGCGGATCCACTCACTAAGGCTATTTTTCGAATGCAATAGTTTCTCAAACAAGCTTTGAGAGTCTAACTAGTAGAGAAGTTGGGTGTTCGGTATCACACGGGCTGTGAGTATGCGACATCGCAATAATTATCCTTAAGTGAAAGTGGGAGATTGTTGACTATAGTGCTCTCAAATCAATTATTGAAACGCAGGCACGCGATTGCGATGATTGAGAGAGGACCTATACGGTTAGAATAATCTTAATCAAGATGATAGTATGCTATCTAGTTTGTCTTTATCATCATGTATATGCTTTATATGGTACTACACATCACTATTACATGTTGATAGAGCCCATGGGATTCCTTTTGACTACCAACTTTATGATGTCAATCATATACGTGAGAGCTAGGTGGTCTATACGCATATCCTTAAATGTCCCTAGTCGTGGGAGTACAAAGACTTGGTATCGATACTCTAGAGTAGACTAGTGTATACTGATCGAGACCCAGACGAGGGGCGGTGGCCAGGTTTTATAAGCCATTGGTGTAAGTTTGTTCATCTAAGATAGTATACATGTGTTCATTAGGTTATGAGTACATTAGACGGACTCGCCGCGAATATGCTAGTTGGTATTATACCTATTGTCAGATCGCAGTTCCCAGGTGTCATGTGTACAGATTAGTCGGTCGATCTGAGATCGTCATTTGTCTCGAGTGAGTTCTCATTGTGCTTTGATTACTACTCTACCACGGCTTAAAGGAGTCGTGCAAACAAGTTTTAGTTGGGTACAGTCCCAAACCACATCGAGGCAGTGAAGGGATCGTCGGGGATTCGTCTCTCCCGATATTAGGGGTTGATGTCGCGTTGTGCACGGGTGGCCATCACCGGAAATCCTTGATCAAGTTAGTCGAGAATTACTGATTTGGATCAGTAGTTTCTCAGGTTGTGTGGGCTTCATACCGACACGAAATATCACGTTATTTGGGGTCTGATTTTATTCACCCCCTAGACACGATATGTGATACTTTTAGACGAACATACTATACTGTACGGAGATTGTCACGGACAAGCTCAGTAGAGGTCAGGATGAGTGTGCTCGTCGGCCGTCCTTTCGCTCAATACCTGGGTACCCATTATGTACAGCTAGTACCGCTGACGTGCTTGTGCTTAAGCCCATTGCCGCCGTATTGACAAGTTTTTAGAATCCCACATAGAGGGTTTCCCTGCTTCGGGCAAAACGATGTAGAGGCAGTATAGTTTTACGGCAGGGTTTGTGTTTGTTGTATGTATGCCCTAAAGGCCATTATTGTACATTTGATGTATATTATAGTGGATGTTGGGACATATGCAGGGAGGACTTTCTTGTTTGACATGATAGTATGCTATCTGGTTGCTCTTTATCTTAACATGTACACTAATATAGTCTCTCTGTGACATTTTGGTAATGCCCTTAGGATGAGTACTTGATTACCGGGACTATGATGCTGATCATACTAGTAGGGCCAGGGTAATCCGTAAGTACATCCTCAATTGTTTCTAGTCGTGGAAGTATCGAGAAGGGGCATCGATATTCCAGAGTAGACTAGTGTGTACGATTCTTGACCCTTTATGGGGCGATGGTTGATCACACAACCATTGGTGTTCAACATCAGAGAGTGTGCACAGGTGCTCAGTGAAGACTGGGTACACTGAACAGGACTCGCCGAGAAATCATAGATGGTATTATAGCTCACATAATATTGCAGTTCTCTGGTGATACTGGTACAGGTTATTCTGTCGACCCGAGATCGTCATAGAGTCTTGTGTGATTCCCACTGTGCTTTGATTTCTACCTTACCACATTCAAGAGAACATGCAAAAACGGTGGTTTTTTGGTACAGTTCCGAGTCACATGGAGGCAATGAGCGATAGGAGGGGATTTCGTCTCTCCCGGTATTGGGGATTGATGTTGCGCTATGCTCGATTGGCTATAACAGGAAGTCCCTGCCCAGGGCTGTTATGAGATTTACTGGTAAGTGTTACCAGTAGTTTCATGACCCGTTATGAGCCTCACATTGGCACGACTTATCTGGCTATTGGGGTCTGACGTTTATGACCCCCAGGCTCGATATGCGACATATCAGACGAAGAGACCGGACTGTACGGTAGTGTTACTTATTGGATTAACAGGAGTATGTGCAGGCATGCTTGATGATTTTCTGATCGCTCAATCCCCGGGTCGCCGTTACGTCTAGCACACCGCTGACGGCTTGTGGGTGACTGATATGATAATCACCTACTGCCGCCGTATTGACGAGTCTTTAGAGTCCTACACAGAGGTTTCCTGGCTGAGGCGAAACGAAGTAGGAGCATATATGTGATATGTGTGGGACCGAGATTAATATGTGTATGTGATACCGTATTCTATTCTCGCGATAGATGATACCGGTCTGTTATATATGATATAGCCGGGTTATCGAATCAAGTGTTCATTCGATAAGTTGATATTTGATATTTGTCGATTATATGTGATATAGCCAGATTTTTAAATCAAGTGTTTATTTA
Source organism: Agapanthus africanus (assembly GCA_030015575.1). Classification (NCBI taxonomy): domain Eukaryota; kingdom Viridiplantae; phylum Streptophyta; class Magnoliopsida; order Asparagales; family Amaryllidaceae; genus Agapanthus; species Agapanthus africanus. The sequence continues at coordinate 285,301,172 of CM057344.1, forward strand.
ATAATTTAATGTATATTTATATATTTGATATATTAATTTACATTAATAAATATTAGCTCACTTAAGCATTTCCTTTTCTCACTTGTGCACACTTAATATATATGTGATATATATTATTGTGACATGCATGTTGCTACATGCAACATGGGTGTATGAGACTCACACCATGCTTATAATAATGTAGGGTTTTTCTTAATTAAAGTATATCAAAATTAGATGCAAATTAGTCATGGTTGAGCTTGGTGGAAGCTTGTAGAACCATTGACTTGGTCTACTAATTTTGTTTCACATTAGATATTTATTAACCCAACCATTATCGAATCAAGTCTCTACATGAGTTAATATATGATACTAACTCACCCATGGTTGCTATTCTCACCTCATGAGTTTCATTCTCTTCTCCACTTCATCTTCTTCTTCGTCTCCTTCAAGCTCTCTAGGTTTTGAGGAGGTGAAGAAAATTAGTGAGAAAATAAATTCTAAAGTGAGCAAAATTCCTACTTCATCATCCTTTACTAGACTAGCGATTTAGTTTAGGGTGCTTGTTTCACTAATTCCCAATTAGTGAAGAGGTAGCTTGAGTTGGTGTCTCCTCGACGTAGATCATCTTTGGCATCGAAGACTTCATGGAAGTTTATTCTTTTCATCTTATGGAGCCAATTTTGAGTCTGCGAGATCACTACTTGGAGCGAAGGAACTACTACACGGTGCTATTGAAGTGAAGGACCAGTCTACAATAGTTGTATTCCCATTCACTTAGTGTAAAGTGTTTACATTTCATGTTTATGCCTATTGCTTTAGTCAAAATTCCTTGTGTCGGGTTCGTTAGCTCGCTGTTTTTTGATTGAACAGCATGTCTAATGTCGTCTGTGACCCCTCGGGCGTGCTACGGAACCCTACAGTGATATCAGAGCCAAGCTAAAGCATTAGGCAATGTCTAGGCGAAGTTAGTAGTTCGATCTTACCCCGAAAACCCAACACATACCACTGTCTGGAAATTTTTCAAAATGTTGGAATTTTTCATGTTAAAAATATTTAGAAAATTAAGCAGGGTTTTCTTTGGACCCACCTGAAGAATGAAACCCTAACTCGTCTAAGTGAACGTGGAACCGCGGCCAAAACATGGTTTTGGCGACGGTTCTGCAGCGCCACTTGAGAGGCTTGGGCTGGGCTTTCAGCTCTAGGTCCGTAGGTACTAGTGCGTGGTTCTAGGTATTTCTAACACTACTCAAGTGTTGAGCTCTCTGGGAAATTTTAGGAATTCGTTGATTCGATCGAATTGTTTATCGTCTAGCTATTTGTTGAATGTCATACAATATTTGGAATCTACAATAGTCAGTTTGGTGAAAACCGGTTTAAATTTTAAAAATCTAGCAATTTAGTCTCATTTGATCGGTTGCCACGGAATTTTGATGTGGATCAAAAGTCGGTCGGAATCATGCACTGTACGCGGATACTCGCCGAGTAACATTACTAGATAGCTACGCCCCATAGCCCCGACCAAGTGACTGTAGGAGAACCCCATTGCCAAAAGCATCCGTTCGGGTGCTCGCGGCCACGGTGTTCCGCCTAAATGCACTTCATCGACGGCATCGGGGGTGCAGCCGTCTACTAAAGTTTCCGACGAGCATTCGATTCGGATGTCGGGAATCTTGTTGAATTGCCCGACTTGTTATTGAAAAGTGCTTTCACTAACGAGACTAAAATGCGGGGTTTATAATTGTTAGGCATGAAATTCGGAATACGAGATATTCCGGGTTTATGATGTCTAAGGAATTCATTTGGTTAGGCATGAAATCCGAAGTATGAGATACCTTGGGTTTATGATGTCTAAGGATGTTGCAGATTCCAACTGTTGTAGTTTTTCACTTTCTTTTCTGCGACCGTAACTGTAGTATGTGGGGTATCGCCGGTTTTGTTGCTATACGTCAACGACAATTGGGATACGAATATTTACTTACGTTGATGACATGTGATGTTATGTGTTGCTGTGATATGTGATATTGGATCATCGTGTTTGAATAGCCGAGGGTTTTATGTCAGATGAGAGTTTTTCATTTTCATTCATGTAAAATTCAATCTATGTAATATTATTTTATTCGGGCAATTCCGGGTTGAGTATGATGTCACCATTGTTGTATAATATTTACTTTTCCGCATTAGGATAGACCCAAGGTAGGGAGCACAAGTAACCAGGTTCAAGCGTCCAGTGGGTGACAATCTCGAGGAGTCAAGACCGGGTCTCCTAACCATAGAGTTGGCAGGTTCCTTGCCGCTCTCGTAGGGGTCTAGGGATGTGGGATTGACTATAAATCACGAACATGGAATCTATGTTTTTTACTGGCAAGATTTAAAACACGGTAATCCTAGTATATCCATGTCACGACCCGAAAATATTAGCTCGTTATCGGCACTAAAATCATGCAACGTCTATAGGCATAACGTAACTTAAGTAAGCTGAAGCCCAGAAATATAAACCCTTCGAAAGAAGTAAGTAATGAACCTTGATAGAACATTTGGAAACCTTAAGCAAAAATCCTTAACCTTATTTTTAGTTTCTTTTTTTTTTGTTTTCTTAAAAATTTTGGCAGCACCTACTTTGTAAAAACTAGCCCCGAAACGGGTACAACATAGAATATAAAGAAAGCATCCCCAAACGGGAGCAATTCACGCCCAACGGAGGAAGCAACCACCACAAGCATAAATATGAATACGACGCCCAACGGCGAAGATCAACACGAAGGAAAATGAAAAGCAAGACATCAAACCCACCAAGCGAACATATAATCCATCGCTCTAAGTCTCGCAACTACAAGTCTTGCTAAGTCTTACAACATATACAGACACTAGTTTCTGATTGATGGAGTTGACTGGATACAATAGGAATAATAATAAGTCAAGAGGGGTACGATCCAACATGTACCACCTACCAAAGCAAGTCACCCGAATGCAAGCTGTGTACCAGCGATGCCGCTACTGATCCATGCGGTCAACCTGCAAGAACTGTGGTACAACGGAGGTGAGTTGCCAACTCGTGAGTAGAAAACATCATCAGGTAGAAATCGAAATAAACAACGATTCCTAGGTCAACTATATCATAAAGGTAATACTATGATATCTAGAGTGATCGTATCGGCATATGTGCCAACAACATAAACAAAGCCTATCAGCAAGTGGATCTCATCCAACCATATAATCAATGGCTGTATGCATGTGGATCTCATCTACGCGTCAACCAATGACACAACAACATCATGCATGTAAATATCATGAAAGCATATGCTGGTAAATATGAGGATATAAATCAATGTGTGCCCCTTGCGACACATTAAAATCATGGAACCTGAGTGTCCAATATTGACACTCGAAACATCAGGAAACCCGTGTCCATCTTCGACACGTAAATCCTCATATCTCAGGCACCGTATCATTAGATCGGTCCTCAAATCTGTAAGTCTCATGGAACCTGGGCGTCCAATATCGACACTCGCAACGTCATCAAGCCATAGGCTCCGTCTGCGGGATCAGCCTGTGGGCTCCGGCAGTACGAATCGGCCTATCTCATCTTATAGCTCCGGTTGGTATCCTCCAGATATCCGCCGAGTCAAAATACTATCACCGGTAAGCAGTGCACCTTCCCGGCCAGGCTCATCGGCTAAATCCATTGACATACCTTTCTTGCCCCGGGGTACCATACCGGGTGCACCATGTACCCGCAAACGGCCTCGTCCACTCCACGCCTCGGGTTTCACATATCAATCTCAGAACCGAGAAAACACATGGTAGACACACTGAAATATCATATTAAGAGAAACCGGGTTTTTAAAACAATACATACATCCTTTGAAACATAACCACGGTTCTCAAATCCAGAATCTCATGAAAACAACATATCTGAACGCGTATAATCATAAAGCATGATGTATGTGACATATAACAGAATGTAAGTATATCCGTATATCATACAACATGAAACAGTGATATGAACATAGCAAGTATATCATGCAACATAGTATAGTGATGTGAGCATAGCAAGTATATCATGCGACATAGCATAGCAAGTATATCATGGCATGATGTAGCAATTCTACTGTGTAGTGACATAGCAATTATCGATGATGAAGGTGTGTGAGCCGGCAAATCTGTGTAGGTGTAACATAGGCATTATCGATAATGATGTAGGTGTACTAGCACATGTATATGCAATGCAATGTGAATATCAAGAGAGTAGCATAAGGTACATCGTAAGCGAAACGCAAAAAGGTATACATATCTACAATATATTCGAGTCGGTGAATCTATCAATCGGCATCCAGCGTCACAACATCATGTATGGTATAATCTATCGTATGGCATATCACTCAAGATTCACAACATTATATATGTCTATATACCAATATCCCAGGTCACATCCGTATCAATCTCATATCATGGACCGACAAAGGTATCAACTATGTCATATCGACTCGCATCCATATAACGACATATCACACTAAGTGATCATATCACATCGTATACTCGTTCTCTTTCAATTCATACCTATCATAATTCACTTCTCGTTTCATACTCTCATAAGTCACTATGTTCATTCGTGTCAACTTTTATCATATTATCGTTAGTAAATACTATAATCATGTCCGTCGCATATCATTTATCAGGATATAATAATCAAACGATCATCCATATCAATGTTTGCGGGGGTGCTATACGCCATCCACCCGACTTCCCGCATAGATATAAATCTACTCACCTGCTAAACTCCTTGCTTAGCCGTAGTCGATACGCTTCATCATCTCGGAATCCACGCGAATGTACCTACAATCAATATGAAATCGTGAAGCTATTAACATCAAATTCTGAAATCCAAATACGGCACGCAGTGCGCTCATAAGTTAGAACCTATAGCCTATGCATGCAAAACAACCTAATAACCCTCGTCGTTGATGTACAAGCATCCAACGACCAAATACAATATCAAAACCAAGAATCCCAATACCGGAAAACATATCTAAAACCCTAACTAGGGTCACTATTCATGAAAACCGCCAATCGTACCAATCGCTCATTTACAACACTATATATATCGTAGAAAATAATATATATATATATATAACATCACAACGTCCATTAGAAACCCACGCTGAATTTTACCGAAAACTTAATAAGTATCTTTTAAACATTTTCGCTCAAAACTAGAAATTTTAACAATTCTAGCGATCACAATCATCACATAGTATCTTGATTAAGCCACCCAAACCTTTACTACAATTTTCATCTCACCCATATAAGATTTAGTAAAAATTAGCTTGTAGTTAGCTTAATTAGATAATTAGGAAAAATATCAATTTACAATCTCACAACTAGGTAAAATTTTCCAAGTCTATACTACTCATTTAACCAATACAAATAATCAAAACCCTAACTTGATTTTCATAACCTTTTTATGTATTTCTAAACTTGCTAAATAAAGCCATAACTAAACATCTAATAAACTAGATTAAGGTATTTAATCAACAACTAAAGGTTAGGGTTAAGATTTATACCTCACAAACTTGATTCTCAAACTTGCAAATACACATCTAAAATAGCCTCCAAAATATTAACTTTCTTCTTGATCTAAGCTAGATTAAGCTAAAGAATAATGTGTATGGATTTGTATTTGAGTTTGTGGGATTATTTGATAATTTTTGGTGAATTTTAGAATCTTTTAGAAGTGAAAATAGGGTGGGAAAAGAATGGGGCAGCAAGGGGAGGGGTCGGCCAAATGAGGGGAAAATGGGGTTTGTGTGGAAGTGTGTGGAAGAAATTCTAGGTTAAACCACATTAAAGCTTAATTAATACACATTACTTTATGCCTCATCTTAACTTTTTAATTAAAACTTAACTACACCATCAAAATATCTAGATATTCTCCCAAGGTATTTTGGAAACAAGACAAAAGCTTAAACTTGTGATTAAGTTATCATAGATACACATTAGCATAATTAATCCAATCCAAATTGTAATTACCACTAATTAAGTATATAATTAAAAACTTTTAATAATATTTTAATTAAGGAAAATATTTAAGTGAACCAAAATTTTCAAGTGACCACTAAATACCGCAAACTAGCAACTTCCTAGTTAAACTAGGTGCAGTTAACTTTATACTGAAAAAAGATCACTTCTAGGTTTTTTGACGGAAAAACCCAACCTATTTACCGATTAACGGAAAATTCGCCTAAACGATTTCAGAAACATTACAATCCAATATTTCATATGTTGTTTTCCGCTACTAATATCTGTGATATGATCACTTCTAAGACGAATGGTATATTATATATGTGATATATAATAAACGTTGCTTATGTTTTGCATCCGCGCTAGTCCCGCCCCGCTATGAAGTTAGTTATGTAACTTGACGGTGCATAACGGGACACTGTGGCGAATGCGGATGTCAAAAGCGTACGTTATATTTTCGTTTCTTATCTGTGATGCTTAGGAAACATAAATGATGGGACTTCATTAATATGATTAATGAAAAGAAAAGAAACCTAATGATGTTTTGGAATCAAATTTCAAAAAGGGTAGCTCATGTTTTTGCATTGCAAAGTCGTATTGTGTCACGACCCAATTGTGGCCCATGACTGGCACTTAAAACACGTGACATCTGAAGACGTCAACGCGGTTCAAGTAAGCCGAAACCCGGAATCTAAACCTTTTTTGAAAATATTGGAGGTGAGGTTTAAATAATCATCCGATAAAATCAATTTAAAATAACATCTAGATTAAACTAAGTATGTTGAAAAGCATTTATAACGTTTTGAAAGTTGACATCACCTCCTTTACATTTTTATAAAAACCGGATACAATATAATAATAAAATAGTATCCCAACAGAAGCTAGTCTCCACGTCCAAACGATGGAGCAACCAACAATCTAAATCAGAAATCGACTACAAAGATTACGACATCACCACATGTATACTTTAAGTCTTGCTTGTAGGTTCATAATATACTACTTCTAAGTTGATGGAGTTTTCACTAGATACAAGAATATATGAATAAGCAAGAGTGAGTATGATACAATAATAACCCACTTACCAATCAATCCTCGAAATGAATGTATGCCCAAGCCGCTGATAATCCAAGCGGTAAAACCTTCAAGAAACTGTGGCACAACGGGGATGAGTTGCCAACTCAATGAATAAAAGTACATCTAAAGGTAAAAATCGAAGTGTATGACGATACTTAGGTCATAAGTATAGTCATATCATAATCTGTAACAATATACTATATGATATGCATATGTGCAATACTAACTATCATGCAATCCCAAGAATAATATCTCAATGTCATATGAGTCAAAGTCATGAATTCTATAGTTCATGTTGGAATCGCTTTTTGTATATGAATGTCTGTACAAAATATATACATGTACTGTCCTCCGGATCAGTCCTAGTGGAATTCACTAACAATATCCAACTGTGTAACTCATGATAATGCTCATATCAATACATACATAGATGTCCAGCATCGACATTGAAATTCGAAATCTCTCGTGTCTATCATCGACATGTAAATACAGATATCGTCGACGCCACCTCAACAGATGATCGCCAACCGATATCATGGCTACGATCAGTATCCCCGGGAATATCCACCGTGCCCAATCGAACCCTGGTCAGCATCCCCTGGATATCTGCCGTGCTCGTTTCTATTTCCGGTCAGTATCCCTTGGATATCTGCCGTGCTCATTTCTATCTCCGGAATCGAGTTACCTCGTTTTGCTCCACCCCTAGAATGTTGCTATCCTGCCACTCTGTCTCGACCAGGTCCACCATGTATCCCACTATATGCCCACCAACTCAGTCTGGATAGCTTATAAATCAGTAACCGTATGACCCCTAACTCGGTTCAGAATGAAATCAGAAAACACAAATCTCATGGTGGACGTTCAACTCATCATATCAAAATATCAGGTAAGGAATAAGAATACTTGCATAGATTTATTTATGACATATTATATATATACATATATAACAGTGTCTCATACCACCGATATATATCATCAGGAGTAAAATATCTAGAAAATCCATAAGAATAAAATACAGAATCTATAGTACTAATATTCGTAATTTACAACGGAAAAAGAAAAGACTACGTAATTATGTCACATAATTATATATTTCAATTCTACTGTGTCATGGTACTACTAATGATGTGTACTGTAGCATACGCGTATGTGCTCATGCAACATGGAAACCATTAGTATTTGTGCAAGTGTTCTACGGTGTAACAACCTAATTATTTTAATACATATATAACAGCATGGTTCTGCAGTGACATGGCAGTACCAATGAGGTGTAGTGTAACATACATTTACATGCTTGTACAGCATAGTACTCATTGGTAGTTGTGTAGTGTTCTATCAGCATGTGCATAACACAGAAACATATAATATATCTAATATAATGTAAACCTGTAAAGTAATCTAAACGTACTTATTGTAATTACTTGCTATGAGCTATACCATTTTCTTTGGAAATGATCGAAATGTTAAGTTTGAAATAAGAAAGCTGCCCTAAATTTAAAATAGATATCCGTTTTAGAAACTGGCACGCATCCTTGTATTTTATTTAGAATACAAACGAATCGTAGTTTTTAAAAAAATATAGCTCACACAAATATTATATCCTAAAACAGAATATAACCTAACTCTACGAGTCAAAAGATAAATTGGTCGTTATTCGGCATAGAAAGTTCATCATTTTCCAATACGTATAAATCCTTGTATTATATCTCATTATATCATTGTATCTGTATCATCTCAAGTCTAGCATGATCCCTCGTACAAATCCATCAAATCATATCCATATCATATCACTTTATCTGTATCATCACAAGTATGGCATGATCCCCCGTACAAATCCATCAAACCATATCCATATCGTATCACTGTATCTCATCTATAACTATGCATGAAACTGTATGAAATTGAAGAACATACTAGATGCGATACTATATAAATATCTTGAATAAATACTAAACTAACTAGATATCATAATACTATTTGTAAGGTTGCGGGGGTGCTATACGCCATACACCCGACTTCCAAAATAGATGTAAATCTACTCACCAACTTAAAAGCTCGCTGAATCCATGCTGCTACATCGCCCACTGTGTCTTGGAATCCTCGAATCGTACCAATATTCATATTTAAATCGCATAGGAGTAAATATCATATCGAAAACCAAAACAACAAACTAAACGCCCGTAGGTTAGAACCTACAACACACTTAACCCAAAATGACAACAAAATTCTGTCGTTAACGTATAAACGTCAATATTTCAGCGGCAACATCGAAATACAAAAAACTCCGTATCGTAAATATCTGAATTTTGATAAAACCTTTTCTAAAACTTTCCCAGATTTTACCGTGTACATATTTAAACAACACAAACAATACAAAGACTTGTAAAATACCAACTCAAAGCTACATCAGAAAAACCAACACCAATTGCCTAGGTAAGGCTGGCGTCGCCGGAATTTTAGAGTGGGTCGCCGGATTTTATGGTGAGTATGGGGCTCAGATTTTCAATGTAATTTTCTAGTTTGCTCATTATACTTTTGGACTTGTTAGTTTTTCTAGTGATTATTCGTATTAGTTCCATATTACCTTATAGTGAACTAGATAACACAAAAACCTAGTTTATGATACGGCACAAACTAAACATGCTACGTATCGTATATAGAATTTTACCCAATCTGATACTAGCTTACAGATTTAATCTACTGAATAATTAACTTATTTAAACAATAGCAAACACATTAATACACACCCATAGACCTACCCTAAAAATCATATAAGCCAACTCTCCAAGAAATCCGGCGAGATCGGATTTATTGTGTTGGTCGCTGGCGAAAATCCGAGCACTGGGCTCGTCTTCCTATAGGTTATTCTATGTCCAGATTACAATATAATGACACTGTTTGGTTAAGTTAATTTCCATTTAAACTATAGCAGATTCAAACAGAGGCTAAACTTATTAAAATACGATATTACGATATTCGACTTCTAATGTAAAACAGTATCAGAACCAAAATCATATAGGGTTCAAGGATTATACCTACCGCAAAATTACTGGAAAATCTTCCTCTAAGATGTATAAGCTCAAGGTCCTAGCTAGAGGGTGATGGTGAAGCCTTAGCACTTGTTCTTCTTCTCTTCTCTCTTTTCTTATTTTCTTTTGTGTGTTCTAATGTTTTCTTTCTCTTCCCTTTTCTTTAATCTTCTGATCTGATGAACTGAACAATGGGGTAAGCTAAGAAAAAGAGTAAGGGTTTGTTGTAGAGAAAGGACGAGGTGGAATGTGCAAGGTGGTGGTGTAAAGGGAAGGAGGAGGAGATGTCACACTTGATGTGATGTGGGGTTTCATGCAAGGAGAAGGTGTCTTTATGATAATATGATACACCAAGGGTACAAGTTAACCCTAACCACGTCCTGCACCATTTTACACATAAACCATCACCAATTTCATATTCCCACAATTTACTAATCTTTTCACAAACCCCCTATCATCTATGTTATAATATAAACACCCTTTTTCTTAAAATGAAGCTAAATTATTTATTAAAACCCTTGAAATTTACAAATGTTATAAATTTAAATTTAAATTTAAATTTGTTTCAGATACTACCTATGAAAATGTCCTATTTGGTTTTAATAACTTTTTTTTAAAAACACATTTTATTACTTAATCACTTAAATTTATTTATATTCTAAAATTTTCAAAATGTTACAATATTCTCCCTTAAGAAAATTCGGCCCCCGAATTAAAATTAAACACCTTTCTTGAAACATTTTCTTAACCCAATTAACTTATTTTAAAGTAATTTCCTAGGGTCCAATTTTAAAACATAATTCTTGCTCAATATAACAAGACTCCAAAGTTCCATATGAGCTAAAATGCATCACAACGCAACAATGTGCGTGAAAACTCAAAAGATATAATCTGTCATAACTGTAACTCTAGCATTTACTATGAGAATTACTCCAGTTATAACAAAAATTTTGCCAAATATGAAAACCATTGTGTATTCTAAGTGCACAAAATCAATGCCATGATCGCAGTGCAATATCACTACACACGACCAAGCGAAAATATAAAATTCAACTCTATCACATATCCTATCAAGTGCAAAGCACGAAAACAAAATCAACTTTAATGGGTTTACACGTAACTCTCAAACCACACTTCACGTTGTGCATTAAAACAAAATAGCGTTAAGTGCAATAGGCGTGCACGAAAAGATATCCACCCCATCCACTGTGCATGGAATGAAATTATATAAAATAATACTAAATGCATCGGGGTCCACAAAATCAAATCCAAGTGCATCAGGGTGCACAATTTAAATCTCAAGTGCATCGAGATGCACAAAACTAAAATCAAATGCATCAGAGTGCACAAAATCAAACGGCAACTAGTGTGCACGAAATCAAACCAATTATAATTAGAATATATATATAAATTCATAACCATGTGCATCTGATGTGCACGGAAAATCAGTGTACTGCATCCGGTGTACACATCACTCCAATCGAGGGCAATCACCTCGCACTAAAATCTCAATAAGTGCACCTGGTGTGCACAAAGCATAAGTCAAAGTGAAATTACTGTACATAGAAATCTCATCAAGTGCACCTGGTGTGTACAGAATATAATTTAATCCTCAAATCCTTAAAATACAAAAATCACGGACATCGAGATGTCCTTTTTCCAACGTTTGAAAATGAATGTTTTAGAGTACAAAAATGTAAATCGAACTTAATGGACATCGAAGTATATTCTCTTCAATGTCAGAAGGTGTTTATACCACCGGAATTGGCATAGAAAGAATTACTACTTGTCGTCTTCCACGTTCTAATGTTCTCTGTCTCTGAATTCAGGTTCTTCTTGCGGACCTCTAATACCATAGCTTATTTATGCAATCGTCCGGTGAGGAACAACGATACCATTTGTCTTATTACGGAAAAATCCCTTCACACCTTCTTGACCAGTAGCCCAATCTTTAATTACGTAACATGTTTGATAATGGAAATCTCTGTCCTCTGCTTGTGCGCTAACAACTAATTCTAGTCCAATCTTATTTATTATAAACATCTGGAAGAGAATCCGTTGAGTCTTCTGCTAAAAACATTGATACAGCCTGCCCGGAACTAATACTCATTACTGAATCCACTTTTTCATTTAGTAACCACCGTCATTCCTTTTTTATTTCTTCCTGAAAGTGTAGTCGTACGCGTCATCAAATCTTCAATATTAACTGTGAAGAACAACAGTCTACTAAAACTCCGCACCATTTTCTTGTTCCATAAATTCCCTATATCAATCACTTAAGGAGCATATCTGCATAGTCACGCAAATTGCAAGTCATGCCTAGTTATGACCAACTCGGAACCTTACAACTCGAAAACATGAATCCGTTATCTCTGTTACTCTATAGAGGAATCTGGCAAATCTCATCTTTGAAGACTCATCTCAATTTGTTGGAGGAAAAACTTACTGCGCGATCTCCTTCTTGAACGACTTGTATCTGGTCTAAGCAAGATCCATCGGAAGAAGCAATTCAATTTCACCTACCTAGTATTAGAGCGCCACAACTGATTAAAGTTCTAACCTTCCTACATCTGAACGGCTATGAATCCTACTGATCTATCTATACTGGTAACATCGTCAACTTTTAACTTTACAAACTTTGGAAGCAAATTCTCTATAATCTCAGCAAGATTGGTACCGCTGCCTAAACAGTACAAAACACCATGATCTTCGGAGAGGGGAAAACTGTAAGTGCACGGCGGCGCCCCGGCCGTCGGAACGAGGCCAAAATGCGGAAACGATACTTTTACAAAACTTTTGAAACCGGCACCACCGCGCACTAATGTCCCGGATCGGGCCATTAACCTACTCCTAGCTAAGTAGCGAAGGGGTAGAGAGATATACCGAACGATCCGTGTCCTTCGGTCTTCTCGTCATCTTCCCGATCTCCCTGCGGAATCTCCGGTCTTCATCTCCTCCTCGGAAGGGCACCACATCGCCGGGTTCTTTTATGGGCTCCCACCTCTGGACCGAGGCAACTCGGGCACGAAGTTGGCGAATCGACGTGTCCAAGAATTGCTGTAGAATAAGTGTAGTGCTCTATGTCTCTTTAGGGTAAAGGAAGTGGCCATTTTTAGTGGAGGTATGAGTTGTGGAATTTTGTGATGAACTAGAGAATTTTTCCATGCCAAATGAGAGCAAAATGCTTTCCATAAATTCTTTAGACATCCCCACTAGTTGTGGCCGGCCCTTGCATGGTGAAGGGAGTGAGAGAAAAGTCAAGGGGGAGCTTTCATCCAAGCAAGAGAAAAAGGTGATGATGAGGAATAATTATCACAAGAAAATCTCACTCAAAAACCCATCACTCCCATCACAAAAGCCAAGCAATGATGAACCATCATGAACCAAGAAGTCAATGTATGGTGGAACCATCATGAAGCAACAATTTGCAAGAAACACCCTCCACAATGCTAATTTGCACATTTGCAAATAAGCCCTCCTCCACCAATTTTCAGCCAAGGAAAGAACAAAAGAAAAATGGCCGAAACGAAAAGCAAACTGGCAACTCCAAAAAACTGATCCCGTAATAAATTACAGGAAAACCCCGCAACTGTATATACATACCCACATTTTTATTCTGACCGAATACAAATGCAATGAGACAAAATTTACACTGTACAATACTAGGATCCGGCTTAAACCAAAGCCCGCTAGTATTATCCGTCCGATCATGATCCGTGCAATACCGCACGTATCTGATAGAACCCTGCCATATTTTCATACGGCCTCTACAGCGTTTCGCCCGAAACTTGAGAAACGGTCTGTGGGGGACTCTAAAGACTCATCAACACTTTGGTTGTGGACTTAACCACTAGCACGTCAGAGATATTAGCCATACGTAACGGGCTACCAGGTATTGACCAAAAGGGACGTCGATGAGCGAACTCATCCTGACACCCTACTGAGCCTGTCAGTGACAATATCCGTACAGTCCGGTCCGTTCTTCTAAGAGCATCGCATGGCGGGCCTAGGTGGTTGGTAAAAGTCAGACCCCCAAAAGCGGTACAAGTCGTGTCGGAGTATAGCCCAGAACACCCTGAGATACTACTGGAATACCTACCAGTAAATCTCCTGCCTTGGCCAAGGACTTCGTGTAATGGCTCTCCTATACACCGCGCGGCCTCACCCCCAATACCGGGAGAGACGAACCCCTGAAGATCCGCTCACTGCCACCATGTGGCTCGGGACTGTACCCAACTAAAACCTGTTTGCACGTCTCCTTTGAGCGTGGTAGGGTAGTAATCAAAGTACAGTGGGAACTCACACGAGAAAAATGACGATTCTCAGGTCGATGAACTAACCTGCACACATGTCACCAGGGAACTGCCATCTGACTTCTGGTATAAGACCAACTAGCATGTTCCTGGCGAGTCCTGTCCGGTGTATTCATAACCCAATGAGCACCTGTATACATCTTAGGTGAACCAACTGACACCAGTGGCTTGTGAGACCGGCCACCGCCCCTCGTCGGGGTCTCGACTGTTTACACTAGTCTACTCTGGAGTATCGATGCCCTGTCTCAAAAACTTTCACGACTAGGGACCTTTTAAGGATGTGCTTAATGACCCCAGCTCCCACGTATATGATCGCCCTCATACTGCTGGCAGTCAAGCAAAAATCCTAGGGGCTCTATCAACGTGTAATAGTGACCTTAAGGTCACCTAAAGCTGTACACGATGATAAAGATAAACCAGATAGCATACTATCATCTTGAGTAAGACTGTCCTATTGGCATAGGTCCTCCCTCAATCATTGCAATCATGTGCCTGTGATCCAATAATTGACTCTGAGGCCACTATCTCCAACAATCTCCTACTTGCTCTCAAGTCTAATTATTGCGATGTCGCATATTCACAGCCTGTGTGATACCGAACACCCAACTCCTTTACTAATCAGTCTCACAAAACCCGTTTGCGAAACTAACGCGTTCGAGGAATAGCCTCGGTGAGTGGATCCGCTCTAATGTATCTTTCTATGTCTCTCTTAATCTCAAGTTCGCGGAGAAACCCATCTCCCGAAATGAGCAATACCTGTCTTAGAATATGTCTGGATGTCTGATGGGACCTTGTTCATAAATGAACTCCAAATCCAAACTTCTCAGACTGTATCGTCAACTGAACTTAATCAGTATCCTGCGCCATGCCTCACTCAGCATCCGCTTGGACCACCTGTCCAAAATACTGCCCCCTTTGTCAGAGGGAAAACTATAACTCTGACAGTCACTCTGTCATCCAGGTCACCTTGGAAGCCTGGAATGATAACTGTCTCACGAATGAGGCTGTCGTTATCATATCCCTAGAACATCCACTTATGTTCTAAAACTGCTTCCGATCATTTCTCCAGGATTGGATTAATATCAACTTATCGCATCTACTGTAAAAACAACATCTGGTGTGGTGCGTGACATCTCATGTTTGACTCAATTGCCTAAGCAAGTGATGTGCCAATCATGCACAGCCCTCTCCCCTTTAGTCTGTAAGACACCTTTAGAGAGGGTGACTCCATCACCTGCAGGTATACTACCGTGCCAGGAGTCGTCCATTCTAAATACCTTTAGAATGCTGTCTAAGTACCCTGATTGGGACACTTCCCAAATGTAGATCTAAAAACATAGATCCAGTAACCAGAATGTCTGATATAATATCCAAGTCCCTTTATGGAGAAACCACTGTGCGACAACCAAAGTATAACCGATCGTAGTATAGGAATTTCACTTCCTACTCTGTGTATGTCATCCAGATACCGGGACATCACACCCTACTACCTTCTTAACAGATCTATTTCCTATTCTGATGAAGTCAAACCTATGACTGTCACATCAGAAATAGATGATCTACCTCCGCTATATCTGTTTTAGTTTATAAATAGACACAAGCTACCTGTCCACCAATGCTTCCGCTGCTCCCACTGACTACGACAACCCTCTGGCAGAATAATATACACGTCCGCTTCTAAAGCCAGTTTAGAACGACGCTATACTTATCCTTCTGCCGGGTCTAACAGTATGGAACAACAGCAATGGCAAGTCTGGGAAAACAAGAACCTCCCTGTCACCGTCTTTGAGCATACCGAAGTACTTTTCGAGTGCTTGAGGTTACCCACCATATCTGCGGAGTGGCCAATGGAATGTCAAACCTGATTGAATCTTTAGGTTCTTATCAAATTTTTAGTAATCGTTTGCGGTTCTGAAATCACTTCCAGTTCTACCATACTCCCACTACTGTTTTCTGAAAAAATCCATTTCTTTTAAAACTGTGGCGAGTCTAGAACAATATCACTATTGATCTTCCAGATGGTAGAAAGTCAACCCTCGTCATAGCCTGGGTCAACCCACAAACAGCCATTACAGAAACGTACCTTGAGTTATCCAGAGTCTGGTTTTAAGCATAAGCTGGACAACTCCCCGTACCTTAACAATGTCAAGATATGAACTGTTCTATATCCAATATAGAAACAGAGGCACTGATTTAATTGAACCAGATTCAAATCATGCAGCAGTCTCCAGTGCATGTGAACTAAATGGAAAGAGGCCGTTCAGCGTTACTCAACTTAGGAGTGCTTCCAATTATGAGTAACCTGAAAGAGAAACAAGTTCTCTTAAACATTACTATCAACTGAATACCATACACAAGTATATACATCTTCGATCACCTTGAAGAATCCCGATACTTGCAACACCTGGTTCTCTACTTTATTCTTATTCCTGAAACTTCTTAAAACTTGGGCCTTGTGTTTCTACGAAACACTCGTCTAAGAACTAGAGAAGTCACAAGTAAACAGAATGTAGTACGGGCACCAACCTCTCTGTCCTAATGGACACTGGATAATATACAATACTCTGTATAAGTCCCCTGAGTTGAATAACTCAAACCTTGTGCGTCGTAGGTTGAAAACTGTACTTATGGTTAAGAAGAATTACACTGCTGTTTAATGGTCCTTATCTAATCATCCACTGATATAAGTAAATGTCATCGACATAATTTTAAAAAGTTATATCTCACTTCATAAAATTGAACTTTCAGATATATCAATTTGAAATTGGTGCATAACAACGGATATTCAAAAGCAAATATTTGCCGTCCGGCAAATAGCCCAGGCGATTTCCTCAAATATCACCAATTACAACGAATTCTGATGTAATGAGGATGATCACCTAATTCCCAATAACTTACTCCCTCTCATCATCTGTAAAACCATACAGATGTGAGAATCATATCTGGTAAATACATACCCTAGAGCAAGGGCTAATTGGGAAATCATTTTTCTTTTAACAGTACACAGTAAAACTGAAACATTAAAATGTTTCGATG
This sequence comes from Agapanthus africanus, assembly GCA_030015575.1. NCBI lineage: Eukaryota > Viridiplantae > Streptophyta > Magnoliopsida > Asparagales > Amaryllidaceae > Agapanthus > Agapanthus africanus. The sequence goes on from CM057344.1 coordinate 285,318,624, forward strand.
GGTTATCCGGGTATTCCTAGTAATGCCTCTTCCATTATCCAGATTCACAACTGTAACCGTATATTTCTATGCCATCTCTCCACATCCCTTCATATGTCTTTAGTCATTACCTTCTGCACACCCCTTTAGGCCAAATGGTTTTCTTCCTTCCCTACCGTTCGGCACCAGCCTATAGTTTGGAAGAAGACTATCCAATAAGCATAATGGGTGTACTGTCCGAATCCTAGGGGCACTCGCAATGCGGGAGAAGGTGAAGATAGAAGACACCTGAATTAAACCTTATTCCTATTTCTCCTGAACCAGAATCCATCCCCGAACTGGAACAAGTTCCTATCGAGTTCGTATATAACTATACGATGGAATATCTAATAAACTGTGGATCTTCATAGTGATACGGAGTGTTCTGGAGAAATACAAAGGTGAAGTGGGAGTGGTAATGAAATACTTGGTTTGGTCGTGAATAGCAGTCGCAATTTACTTTGCCCTCTTGCTAATCCCTTTATTTGTCTTATCTTAATACCTTCTATACTCCACACTTAGGCTAATCGGCTTTCTTCATTCCCTACCGTTCGGCACCAGCCTAAGGTTTGGAAGAAGACTATCCATTAGGCGTAATGGGTGTACTATCCTCTAATCCAAGGAGCACTCGCAACCTGAGAGAAGGTAAAAGGAAAAAACAACTGAATAGTCTTATTCATTTTCTCCAGAACCGGAAACCATCCTCAAATCTGGAACAAGTTCCTTCGAGTTCGTATATAACCATACGATGGTTTTATCTAATGGAAGTGGGCGTTCGTAGTAATACGGGGTGTCCTGGAGAAAAGGGTAAAAGTAGGAGTGGCAATGAGGTACGCAACTCTGACAATCCAAAAGCCAGTGTTTAAGAAGGTTCGGTCAACTTGGTCACTGAGTCATAGTCTAGGGTCGGGTCATGATCGCTGCCTAAGAGAGAGAGAAAAGAAACACTCAGCATACACTCTAACCTAAATCAGAATGGTTATCAATTTATCTAATCAGGAAACCTCCCACTGTACCGTCAAATTCTCCTCCAAACCTGAAAGAAGAATTTGTCGGGATCACCCGAGGAGTAAACCAACTCATCAGTGGGAATCGGGATCCAACTATTATCGCATGCTAACGTGATGGAATCCACTCACGCTATCACACTCCAGAAGGTATGCGCATATCTGGCAAGTTTCAGTTTCTTTAGAAACTCCCGATGTGATTTTTGCCCCATGCTATTATGACCTTGGCGTGAGGTCAAAATGTCATAAGTCACATGTAAAGTTCTACACATCATTATACAGGTTAATTTTAACCCATCCGTACCTACCCTTGACGTAGGCCAAAATGGCAGTAAGACTGTCTCAAACCAACGCATTCTATCTATGCAACAGATAAATATCCGGTAGCTACCAATCACTATGCCTTGGCGTGAGGTCAAAATACATAGCTTGAATACTACCGAATATTTAACTGAAATGATGGAGGGCTACGAATGGTTTCTAGCGAAAACCTTTAACATAATGAACTTGATATTGTTGAAGAAACTGGATAGCTTTATAAAAATATAGTGGCGAAAACCTTTACTAAAGAGGTCACTCCCGGTGAAGAGATCTCGGCTCTTTCCCCGTAGAATGAGGTGCAGGATATTCCGACTGAATACCACGATGCAAAGCAAAAGTAATCGGCTATAGTGAAGTTATTGCCCTGACGCAAACTTCTATCGAAGGGGTCACTCCCGGTGAAGGGATCTCGGCCCTTGCCTCGTCGACTGAGGTGCTGGATATTCATAACCGAATACCACTGTGCAAAACAAAAGAGAACGCCCTTGCAATAACAGCTTTTTAAAAAAAAAAGTTCCAACAACATCAGAATAGGTTTTTTTAGCTTGCATTTATCCGAATCAATGCAGTCCCATCAATTGATCACACCAATAAAGAACGAAAATAATGATGTACGTATATGCCATCCGCATTCGCCACTGGGTCCCGTCATTTCCCGTTAGGTTACTTAACTAATGACAGAGCGGGGACTGGACTAGCGCGGATGCAAAACATATACAACATCTACTAGTATATATATCAAAATATAATATTCGCTCAAGGCGTGATAAAATGCAACATCACAGAAATGTAATAAGTATCACAGAACAATACAGATATCTGGGATCCCCGGGTTTCATAGAGTCGATACTGAAATCCGACGTTCCCCTGGTTGTGTGGATAGCCTGTGCAATGAAATCCTAGAACCCTACGAGCGCTGCAAGTTACCAGCCAAAACCTGAAGCAAGGCAGCCCCCTTCAACAACATGAATGGACCACCCAGCACTTCACGGAATCCGGTAACTTGGGCACCTATCCTTGGGTCAACCTGTACCCCCTACGAGTGCGGTGAATAGCCTGCCAATTCTAAAGAAAATCCCCCTCCGTCTCAATGCCATGAGATGCGGGCCTGTTGCCCTCTAGAACCCGGCTATCCGTGCACCCCTCCGCAGGGTAATCCTAGTACAGAATGTAAAATATACACACAACGGGTACATCGACCTCAGCCCGGTCGTGCCCCAAAAGAATAATATACAAACAGGCAGTAACGACAGTCCACATGTGGACGCTCGTCCCGCAATATCAAATGCACATATAAAACAAAACTGTACTACCATTGCATTAAGGCTATCCACCACGACCAATCCGCAACATCACAGCAAAACACAGAACATCAACGTGAATGTCGCGTTCGCAAATCCGTCTAAAAGGGCTATAGCAGTTAGACAGGATTTACCGATCAAGTGACATTCACGGTCGCAGATATAATGTAAATACTGTGAACTAACATGTTTAAAATTTTCGATCGATCAAATTTACTGAAGTGGGCCCCAAGCACTACTGTAGCACTCAAAGAAAATCTGGGCCCAAACAGAATATTCCAAAACCCCCATTTTCAACCAAGAAAGCAACTGCAGAAATTTGGTACGGCTCTGACACTTTCTTGACGCGGAACCGCGGCCAAAACAGGGGTTTGGCCGCGGTTCCGCGGTCCTACTGAAGCATTACTGTACCAAGTTTTTGCAGAAGCTTTAAAAATGCCTGCACGATTTTCTGCAATGTACCAAATATTTTTTCGACCCAAAAACAAATCGACAGAAAACTGATGCACTTGAAATCGGGTTTTCGGAAAATCCGTTCGATCAAAATTGTAAACACGTTAGAGCAAGCTAGACTAGGTTAATGGCATGGCTCTGATACCAGTGTAAGTGTACGGCGGCGCCCCGATCGTCGGAACGAGGCCAAAATGCGGAAACGATACTTTTACAAAACTTTTGAAACCGGCACCACCGCACACTAAAGTCCCGGATCGGGCCATTAACCTACTCCAAGCTAAGTAGAGAAGGGGTAGAGAGATATACCGGACGATCCGTGTCCTTCGGTCTTCTTGTTGTCGTCGCGATCTCCCCGCGGAATCTCCGGTCTTCATCTCCTCGTCGGAAGGTCACCACATCGCCGGGTTCTTTTACGGGCTCCCACCTCTGGACCGAGGCAACTCGGGCACGAAGTTGGCGAGTCGACGTGTCCAAGAATTGTTGTAGAATAAGTGTAGTGCTCTATGTCTCTTTGGGGTAAAGGAAGTTGCCATTTTTAGTGGAGGTATGAGTTGTGGAATTTTGTGATGAACTAGAGAATTTTTCCAAGCCAAATGAGAGCAAAATGCTCTCCATAAATTTTTTGGACTGCCCCACTAGTTGTGGCCGGCCCTTGCATGGTGAAGGGAGTGAGAGAAAAGTCAAGGGGGGAGCTTTCATCCAAGCAAGAGAAAAAGGTGATGATGAGGAATAATTATCACAACAAAATCTCACTCAAAAACCCATCACTCTCATCACAAAAGCCAAGCAATGATGAACCATCATGAACCAAGAAGTCAATGTATGGTGGAACCATCATGAAGCAACAATTTGCAAGAAACACCCTCCACAATACTAATTTGCACATTTGCAAATAAGCCCTCCTCCACCAATTTTCAGCCAAGGAAAGAACAAAGGAAAAATGGCCGAAACGAAAAGCAAACTGGAAACTCCAAAAAACTGATCCCGTAATAAATTACAGGAAAACCCCGCGACTGTATATACATACCCGCATTTGTATTCCGACCGAATACAAATGCAATGAGACAAAATCTACACTGTACAATACTAGGATCCGGCTTAAACCAAAGCCCGCTAGTATTATCCGTCCGATCATGATCCGTGCAATACCGCACGTATCTGATCGAACCATGCCATATCTCCATACGGCCTCTACAGCGTTTCTCCCGAAACTTGAGAAACGGTCTGTGGGGGACTCTAAAGACTCGTCAACACTTTGGTTGTGGATTTAACCACTAGCACGTCAGAGATATTAGCCATACGTAATGGCTACAAGGTTTTGACCAAAAGGGACGTCGATGAGCGAACTCATCCTGACACCCTACTGAGCCTGTCAGTGACAATATCCGTACAGTCCGGTCCGTTCATCTATGAGCATCGCTTGGCGGGCCTAGGGGGTTGGTAAAAGTCAGACCCCCAAAAGTGGTACAAGTCGTGTCGGAGTGTAGCCCCAGAACACCCTGAGATACTACTGGAATACCTACCAGTAAATCTCCTGCCTTGGCCAAGGACTTCGTGTAATGGCTCTCCTAGACACAGCGCGACCTCACCCCCAATACCGGGAAAGACGAACCCCTGAAGATCCGCTCACTGCCTCCATGTGGCTCAGGACTATACCTAACTAAAACCTGTTTGCATGTCTCCTTTGAGCGTGGTAGGGTAGTAATCAAAGTACAGTGGGAACTCACACGAGACAAATGACGATTTTTAGGTCGATGAACTAACCTGCACACATGTCACCAGGGAACTGCCTTCTGACGTCTGGTATAAGACCAACTAGCATGTTCCAGGCGAGTCCTGTCCGGTGTACTCATAACCCAATGAGCACCTGTATACATCTTAGGTGAACCAACTGACACCAGTGGCTTGTGAGACTGGCCACCGCCCCTCGTCGGGGTCTCGACTGTATACACTAGTCTACTCTGGAGTATCGATGCCCTGTCTCGAAAACTCCCACGACTAGGGACCTTTTAAGGATGTGCTTATAGACCCCAACTCCCACGTATATGATCGCCTTCATACTGCTGGCAGTCAAGCAAGAATCCTAGGGGCTCTATCAACGTGTAATAGCGACCTGTAAGGTCACCTAAAGTAGTACACGATGATAACGATAAACCAGATAGCATACTATCATCTTGAGTAAGACTGTCCTATCGGCATAGGTCCTCCCTCAATCATTGCAATCACGTGCCCGTGATCCAATAATTGACTCTGAGGGCACTATCTCCAACAAAAATATCATGTCTCAAGTCCGACTGATCTCTAGCAATGACTCCACCATCTGGTGCAGATCCCGAAGAGACTCGCTTCACTATCAGAACTCGATCAATTAGAAATAAACGATGTGTCTCTATATCATCGGAAATTCACCCCGGTCGATCCTTGTCCCAGACAAGTCTGCTCTGACTGTATTTCTAACTGTAGCCCTCTCAGCCCTCATAAACATGGTGATCGAAACAATCTATCATGCACTGACGAAGATAGATCAACGGAAGAAATAGAAGGAAGATCTCAAGATATAAATCCTAAGGTAAGTTAGGCGGAGTATCATATCGTAAATATGCCGCGGAATATATGTACGGTACATCACTCTACTTAGTACCAACTCCATTAACAAAGGTCATCCTATATAAAGAAAGTTCGGGTATAAGACCTCCAAAGTCAAGTCTAAGTCCTATAAGACCAAGCCCAGGTAATAAAATGTATTCCCAGACTCCGTATAGTCAACCTAAACTCGAAAAAATGTTAAACCAAATGCTCTGATATCAACTTGTCATGACTCAATTGTGGCCTGTGACCGGCACTTAAAACAAGTGACATCTGAAGACGTCAACGCGGTTCAAGTAAGCCGAAACCCGGAATCTAAAGCTTTTTTGAAAATATTGGAGGTGAGGTTTAAATAATTATCCAATAAAATCAATTTAGAATAACATCAAGATTAAACTAAGTATGGTGAAAAGCATTTATGACGTTTTGAAACTTGACATCGGCTCCTTTACATTTTTTTTAAACACCGGATACAATATAATAATAAAATAGCATCCCAACGGAAGCTGGTCTCCACGTCCAAACGATGGAGCAACCAACAATCAAAATCAGAAATCGACTCCAATGAGTACGACATCACCACACATATACTCTAAATCTTGCTTCTAAGTCCATAATATTCCACTTATAAGTTGATGGAGTTTCCACTAGATACAAGAATATATGAATAAGCAAGAATGAGTATGATACAATAATAACCCACTTACCAATCAATCCTCGAAACGAATGTATGCCCAAGCCGCTCATAATCCAAGCGGTAAAAACTGCAAGAAACTGTGGCACAACGGGGATGAGTAACCAACTCAATGAATAAAAGTACATCTAAAGCTAGAAATCGAAATGCATGATGATACTTAGGTCATAAGTATAGTCCTATCATAATCTGTAACAATATACTATATGTTATGCATATGTGCAATACTAACTATCATGCAATCCCAAGTATAATATCTCAATGTCATATGATTCAAAGTCAAGAATTCTATAGTTCATGTTGGAATCCCTTTCGTATATGAATGTTTGTACAAAATATATGCAGGTACTGTCCTCCGGATCAGTCCTAGTGGAATCCACTAATAATACCTAACTGTGTACCTCATGATAATGCTCATATCAATACATACATAGATGTCCAGAATCGACATCGAAATCCGAAATCTCTCGTGTCTATCATCGACACGTAAATAAAGATATCGTCGACACCACCTCAATAGATGATCGCCAACCGATATCCTGGCTATGATCAGTATCCCCTGGATATCCGCCGTGCCCAATTGAACCCCGGTCAGTATCCCCTGGGTATCTGTCGTGCTCGTTTCTATTTCTGGTTAGTATCCCCTTGATATCTACCGTGCTCATTTCTATCTCCGGAATCGAGTTAGCTCGTTAGACTCTCCGCCTAGATTGCGGATATCCGGCCCTTCGGTCTCGACCGGGTCCACCATATATCCCACTGTATACCCACCAACTCAGTCTGGATAGCTTGTAAATCCGTAACAGTATGACCCCCAACTCAGTTCGGAATGAAATCAGAAAACACAAATCTCATGGTGGACGTTTAACTCATCATATCATAATATCAGGTAAGGAATAAGAATACTTGCATAGATTTATTGATGACATTATATATATATACACACACAGACATAAATAACAGTGTCCCATACCACCGATATATATCATCAGGAGTAAAATATCCAGAAAATCCATAAGAATCTATAGTACTAATATTCGTAATTTACAAAGGAATAAGAAAATACTACATAATTATGTCACATAATTATAGATTTCAATTCTACTGTGTCATGTTACTACTAATGATGTGTAGTGTAGCATACCCGTCTGTACTCGTGCAATATGGCAATGATTAGTATTTGTGCAAGTGTTCTACGGTGTAACAACCTAATTATTTTTATACATATATAATAGCATGGTTCTACAGTGACATGGCAGTAGCAATGAGGTGTAGTGTATCATACATTCACGTGCTTGTGCAGCATAGTACTTATTAGTAGTTTTGCAGTGTTCTATCAGAGTGTGTGTAATGCAGAATCATATAATATAGATAATATAATGTAAACCTGTAAATTAATCTAAACTGTAACATCTCAAAAAAAATTAATAATAAAATATTATTTTTGGGAATTTTTATAATTTAATATTAATATTTATTGAATATTTTAATATTTTAGTATTATTAAATACAAATAAATGGTAAAAAATTTAGAAAAATTATGGAAAATTCTAAAATAAGATAATTTATAGAATTATGCCATTTTATAGTTTTAATGATTAATTATATGCTAATTTAGTGCTAATCGCGATAAAAAATCGCTAATTGGATTTTTGGCTTCTTTGTGCAAAAATGTGCACATATCATTTTCCACACTTGTTAAACTTGTGTTACTTTTCTATTGCCATGGTTGTTCTTTTGGGTTCACTATTTGAGTGAGAGGAAAAGAAAAGGGAAAAGGAAATGGAATGATGATGAGAGAGAGAGGGGGTAGGTATAGGTCAACTTTTCTCTTTTGAAGCCATGCCCCCATCATTTCTTCACCCTCATTTCTCTCTCCCCTCTCATGGAGCTGCTGCTGCTCCTGCCCTTCCTTCTTCTTCCTCCTCTTAAAGACCTCCACAACACAATGAAATCAACCCCGAAACCCCATTCCCACTTCACAAAACATGCTCCCAAGCTCACTAGCTACACTTGGATCCTAGCAAGATTTGATTTGGAGGACTTTGAGCAACTCAAGAAAATTCTTGAGTTGCCAAAGAAGGTAATTTCTGCACCCTCAAGTAGTATTTCAATTTCCTTGTGCATCAATTCTAGTTTCATATCGATATTGTGTCGTTTTGTAGACTTTGGAGAATTCAAGTTCAGGTTTGGGTCCAAATTTGTATCACACAAGGGGTTCTAAGGTCAAAACAAGCCTCAATTTCACCTTTGATTTCAGATCTCACCCAAACCCTAACTTGAATTCTCCAAAGTCTACAAAACGACACAATATCGATATGAAACTAGAATTGATTGGACAGTGAGATGTGCAGATACTCTATAAATTATAAAAATTCCCAGAATACGGATTTAGCAAATCGATATCGGGGGAAAACTGAAAATCTGGAGTTGTAATTAGGAATCTGCTATCACCCCGAGACCCCTAAAATAAAATTGATTGGACAGTGAGATGTGCAGATACTCTAGAACCACCATACAAAGCCCTAGCCCCCACCTCCTCTTCCAGGCCGCAGATTTAATCTGTTTGGCCGCAATTTGCGGCCTGGGTCCCACCATTTTGTGTCGTGTTTGTTCTGTAGCTCCTACATGTATATTTTAGGCCCCTGGCATGTATAGATTTGTCTAATTTGACCTAGGGTAAAATCTGGAGCATTTTTCCTTAGTTGCTGTTTTGGATTTGTGTTTCCGTATTCCGTATATTCAATTCTGAATTTGCGTATTTCGTTTTACCTCGACTATTTGGCGTTTATACGACGATATCGAGGATTGATTGATGGTTTTGAAGGCGTGCCCGTAGGTTCTAACCAATAGGCCCTTTATCGTATCGTTCCGGGTTTCGTGTGCCGTTTTAGATTTGATTGGGTTTTAATGCGCCTATACGATATTTTGATATGTAGGTACCCCATGAAGACTTCGGGACGACAAGCAAACGCGTGGTGACGTCGGCAATGAAGACGCAAGGTGGGTAGATTATATCTACAGGGGGAAGTCGGGTGGATGGCGTATAGCACCCCCGCAGTCCGTAGTTGATAGATTATATATATTATATAGGATAGTTATAGTATGACATGGTTATTTTGTTAGGGGTATTATGGATAGTTTAGGGTTAGAAGTTAACTAGTGTAGTTCATAGCCGCGGACCCTAGAATAGATTTACACCTACACGTACACCCTTGCATATTCATTATACTTGCACTGTGTTTGATGATATTGGACGACATTGGAGATGAGTCGATGATATTGGGCATTATGCCGCGAGATCGGTGATTTGATATGATTCGTATTTGGATACGACATGTGATTCTTGCGGGCTTTGGATGTGTGTTTACCCCGCATTCATACTTTATAGATGGTATAGATTTGTACTAGACTTAGATCAGTACCCCAGATTATGTGATATGATGATAATGATACCTGATATTTGATGAGAGGAATGTGATATTTACCCGTACCCAGCTATTGGGATGCCGTACGACGATTTACCGTACGAGCTTTATATTGATGATAGATCCGCACTCATGACTTGAGGATGTCATATGATATACTGTATCGTACGCGATACTACTGAGGCGGGATCACTGACTACTATATATATATATATCGACTCAGATTTAGGTGGTTTCCATACCTCTCCCGATTGACCTGATACTTAGATCAGTAGTTTGCATAGTAGAGGTTAGGCTAGACCCGAGTCATGCCTATTTCAAAAACTACAAATCAGGAATATCATAAAGACAAATAAAGGGATTCTACAGATACTTTAAAGAGGTGTATCTTTTCTTAAAAACACTGTAGCCCTTATTTTACTAAAAACCCTGATTCGTCTTACTTCAAATGGCATAATCGCATGACATATACATATTGATGTAGACACTTCACTATAGCGTTGTTTTATTTGATTCCGCATTTTCAGTACTATTCACATTGCAATTTATGGGTTATTGCTATATTACCATCATGCTGTTAGGACACCAGCACCATTATCGATGATGCGTATGTTCCACGTACACTTGCTTGCCGGCTCACACACTTCATCATCGATAATTGCCATGTCACTACACTGTAGTACTGTTGCATTCAGGATACGACCATTGCATGGCATACTTGTATACATAATCATTGTACACTTATATTTGTACACATACTTGTTTGCACATACACAGATCATATTTCTAGATTTGGGAACCGCAAGATACTCTTTAAAACTGATTCATTTTAAAAGAGCGGCTTCCCCAATATGTGCATATCACTATTCCATGTTGCATGATATATCGATATTGTCACGACCCGAAAGTACGGAACATGACCGGCACTTAGACTACGAATGTCTCGAGGCGTACGTACTCTAAGTAAGCCGAACTCAGAAATCTAAACCATGAAAAGTAGTAGAGAGTAGGAAGAACCATATCAAACCAACCTGTATGCAACAAATATACAACGCCTAAAGGCGAGGATAACAAAAGAAAGGAAACTCCAACCAGCATGAAATCCATAGAAATGTAACACGCGACTCTTAGGTCGAGGAATAAACATCACTAGTCTCTATCTCAAATAAGTACATGTTTGGTTGATGGAACTTCTAGATACAACTAAAATACAATATACATTGTATAATGATGGGTACGATACAATAACCCACCTACTAGCAGATAGCAAGTCACCCGAAAAATAAACCATGCCCGCAAATCCGTAATGGAACCTGTACGGAAACACCTGCAAGAACTGGGGCACAACGGGGATGAGTTGCCAACTCGTGAGTTGAAAAAGATCTACGAACAGAAAATCGCATGTTTCACGCAATCCTAGGTCATACGATCATGATATAATCCTCAAATATATAACCAGCAATCTCTAACCATGGCTAGTGTAAATATCTAACCCAAGTGTAATCCCATGTGCCTATGTCAGTGCACCAGGTGACAATATATCATATGAATTATGTATGAATGCATGAAACAGAATGCATGTACTAAAGAAAACTGCTTTCATAAATTTGTGAGATTTCTGTATTTTTAAAATGAGGTATCATAATGAAATTAGCATACAACAGTGCCTAGCATCGGCACAAAACATAAATCTCAATATCTCGATATCTCTGTATCACAACCTCTGTACCTCAATATCTCAAATCCCAATGTCTCAATCATAATATCCAGGGCGCCGTCAGTCCAGATCGGCCCCTACCATCCATCTCATGACTACGACGGTATCCTCCGGATATCCGACGTGTCGGGTAATATCACCGGTCGGTAGTGCTCCCCTGCCAGGCTCAACGCCATCTCCTGCGATCTTCTTACCCCGGGGTACCGCACCGGGCCCACCATGTACCCGAAACGGTTCCTCCACTCCACGAATCAGGTCTCGAAATCCATCAGCAAACTCACGGTGGACGACTCTGTAAGTGCACGGCGGCGCCCCGGCCGTCAAACCGACGGCTAAATGCGGAAGCGGTGATAAACTTTGATTTTGCGAACTTTGCAAACCGGCACCCCCGCGCACTAAACCCCGGATCGGGCCATTAAACTTGTCCTAGCTAACTAACAAGATAGGGAAGAGATATACCGAGTGATCCGAGTCCTCCGGTCTTCTCGTCGTCGTCCCGATCTCCTGCGGAAACTCCGGTCGTCGCCTCCTTGCCGGAAGGGCACCACATCGTCTGTATCTTTTACGGGCTCCCACCTCAATACCGAGGCTACTCGGGCGCGAAGCTGGCGAGTCGACGCGTCCAAGATTTGCTATAAAAAGTGTAGTGTAGAGCTTATGTCTCATTTGGGGTTTGTTGCCTTTGTAGATGATGGAGGAATCAAGATAAGAAAAATGGTGCTTGCATTTTTCTAGCATGAAAAGAGATGAACAAATTTTCCCTCTTGAAAATGATCCTCTCTTCTTCTTCTCTCAAGTATGAAAAACTTCTCATCTTAGAAAATGGTGGAGGAAAGAATATGAAGCATGAAGGGAGGTGATGGTAGGAGCACAAGTGGTGACCACAACCAAACATTATCATAACAAATTCACATCTACCTCTAATCACCTCAAATCACCAAAAAGCAAGTGATGATGATAGAAAAGAATGGTATCAAAAGATGCTTTCATAATTAATACATTTGCAAGAAACCCCTCCACAATGTGTTATTTGCAAACTTGCAAATAACACCCTCCATCGGAAAAGTCCGGCCGGGAAAGAACAAAGGAAAACCGGCCGGAACGGAATGCAAACTGGCAACTCCAGAAAACTGGTCCCGTAATAAATTACAGGAAAACCCCGATACTGTGCATACACACCCGCATCTGTATTCCGTCCGGATACAAAAGCAATGAGATAAAACTACACTGTACTATACTAGGATCCGGCTTAAACCAAAGCCGGTTAGTAATATCCGTCCGATCCTGATCCGTACAATACCGCACGTATCTGATCGAACCCTGCCATATATCTATACGGCCTCTAGTACAAACCGTCCGATCCTGATCCGTGCAATACCGCACGTATCTGATCGGACCCTGCCATATCTCCATACGGCCTGTACAGCGTTTCGCCCGAAAGCTGAGTAACTGAAAGTGTGGTGGACTCTAAAGACTCGTCAATACTATGGTTGTGGATTTAACCACTAGCACGTCAGAGGTATAAGCCAATACGTAACGGGCCACCAGCTATTGACTAAAAGGGACGTCGTTGAGCGAACTCATCCTGACACCCTACTGAGCCTGTCAGTTACAATATCCGTACAGTCCGGTCCGTTCGTCTATGAGCATCGCATGTCGGGCCTAGGGGGTTGGTAAAAAGTCAGACCCCCAAAAGCGGTACAAGTCGTGTCGGAGTGTAGCCCAGAACACCCTGAGATACTACTGGAATACCTACCAGTAAATCTCCTGCCTTGGCCAAGGACTTCGTGTAATGGCTTCCTACACACAGCGCGACCTCACCCCCAATACCGGGAGAGACAAACCCCCGAAGATCCGCTCACTGCCTCCATGTGGCTCGGGACTGTACCCAACTAAAACCTGTTTGCACGACTCCTTTGAGCCGTGGTAGGGTAGTAATCAAAGCACAGTGGGAACTCACACGAGACAAATGACGATCCCCAGGTCGATGAACTAACCTGTACACATGTCACCTGGGAACTGCTATCTGACGTCAGGTATAAGACCAACTAGCATGTTCCCGGCGAGTCCTGTCCGGTGTACTCATAACCCAATGAGCACCTGTATACATCTTAGGTGAACCAACAGACACCAGTGGCTTGTGAGACCGGCCACCGCCCCTCGTCGGGGTCTCGACTGTATACACTAGTCTACTCTGGAGAATCGATGCCCTGTCTCGAAACTCCCACGACTAGGGACCTTTTAAGGATGTGCTTACAGACCCCAGCTCCCACTTATATGATCGCCCTCATACTGCTGGTGGTCAAGCAAGAATCCTAGGGGCTCTATCAACGTGCAATAGTGACCTTTCAGGTCACCTAAAGCAGTACACGATGATAAAGATAAACCAGATAGCATACTATCATCTCGAGTAAGACTGTTGTACCGGGATAGGTCCTCCCTCAATCATTGCAATCACGTGCCTGTGATCCAATAATTGACTCTGATGGCACTATTTCCAACAATCTCCCACTTGCACTCAAGGCTAATTATTGCGATGTCGCATACTCACAGCCCGTGTGATACCGAACACCCAACTCCTCTACAAGTCAGTCTCACAAAGCTCGTTTGCGGGACTATTGCGTTCGAGGAATAGCCTCAGCGAGTGGATCCGCTCTGAAGTTTCTTTCTATGTCTCTCTCTATATCTCAAGTTCGCGGAGAAAGCCATCTCCCGAAATGAGCAATACCTGTCTTAGAGTGTCTGGATGTCTGATGGGACCGAGCTCATAAATGAACTCCAAATCCAAACTTCTTAGACTGTATCGTCAACTGAACTTAATCAGTATCCTGTGCCATGCCACCCTCAGTATTTCCTTGGATCACCTGTCCAGAATATTGCCCCTCGTCAAGGAAAACTATAACTCTGACAACCTCCTTGTCGTCCATGTCACCTTGGAATCCTGGAATGATAACTGTCTCCCAAATGAGGCTGTCGTTATCATATCCCTAGAACATCCACTTATGTTCTAAAACTGCTTCCGACTGTTTCTCCAGGATTGGATCAATGTCAACTTATTGCATCTTGTGCAAGAATAACATCTGGTGTGGTACTTGACATCTCATGATTGACTCAATTGCCTAAGCAAGTGATCTGCCAATCATGCACATCCCTCTCTACTTTAGTCTATAAGACACCTTTAGAGAGGGTGACTCCATTACCTGCAGGTACAATACCATGCCAGGAGTCGTCCATTTTGAATACTCTTAGAATGCTGTCAAAGTACCCTGATTGGGAAACCACCCAAATCTAGATCTAAAACCATAGATCTAGTAACCAGTATGTCTGATATAATGTCCAAGTCCCATGTGGAGAAACCACTGTGTGACGACCAAAATATAACCGATCGTAGTATAGGAATATCACTTCCTACTACCTTCTCAACAGATCCATCCCCTATTCTGATGACGTCAAATCTATGACTGTCACATCAGAAACAGATGATCCATCTCCGCTATATCTGCTTTAGTCTATAAATAGACATAAGCCTGATGTCTACCAATGCTTCCGCTGCTCCCACTGATTACGACAACCCTCTTGCAGAGTCATATAGACGTATACTTCTAAAGCTAGTTTAGAACGACGCTATACTCATCCTCCTGCCGGGTCTCGCGGCCTGGAACAACAACAATAGCAAGTGTGGGTAAACAAGAACTTCCCTGTCACCGTCCTTGAGGCTACCGGAGTACCTCTCGGGTGCCTGAAGTTACCCACCTTATCTGCGGAGTAGCCAATGGAATGTCAAATCAGATTGAATCTTTAGGTTCCTTATCAAATCTTCAGTAATCGTTTGCGGTTCTGGAATCGCTTCCAGTTCTACCATACTCCCACTACTATTTTCTGAAAAAATCCATTTTTATTAAAACTGTGGCGAGTCAAGAACAATATCACTATTGATCTTTCTTATGGTAGAAAGTCAACCCTCGTCATAGCCTGGGTCAACCCACAAACAGCCATTACAGAAACGTGCCTTGAGTTATCCAGAGTCTGGTTTTAATCATAAGCCGGACAACTCCCCGTACCTTAACAATGTTAAGATATGAACTGTACTATATCCAATATAGAACCAGAGGCACTGATTTAATTTAACCAGATTCAAAACATGCAGCTGTCTCCAGTGCATGTCAACTAAATGGAGAGAGGCCGATCAGCGTTACTCAACTTAGGAATGCTTCCAATTATGAGTAACCTGAAAAAGAAGCAAGTTCTCTTTATCATTACTATCAACTGAATACCATACACAAGTATCTACATCTTCGATCACTTTGAAGAATCCCGATACTTGCTACACCTGGTTCTCTACTCTATTCAAATACCTATAACTCTTCAAAACTTAGACCCTGTGTTTCTACGAAACACACGTCTAAGAACTAGAGAAGTTAAAAGTAAACAGAATATAGTATGAGGACCAACCCCTTTGTCCTAATGGACACTGGACAACATACAATACTCTGTATAAGTCCGCTGAGTCTAACAACTCTTTCACTGTGTGTCGCAGGTTGAAAACTGTACTTATGGTTAAGAAGAATTACACCGCTGTTTAATGCTCCTTACCTAACCATCTACTGATATAGGTAAATGTCATCGACATAATATCAAAAGGTATATCTCACTCTATGAAAATAGACGTACAGATATATCAATTTGAAATTGGTGCACAACAGCGGATATTCAAAACCAAATATTCGCCGACCGGCAAACAGCCTAGGTGATTTCCTCAAATATCACCGATTACAACGAATCCCGATATAATGAGGATGATCACCCTATTCCCAATAACTTACTCCCACTCATCATCTGTAAAACCATACAGATGTGAGAATCAAACCTGGTAAATACATACCCTGGAGCAAGTGTCTAATCGGGGAATCAGTATTCTTTTAACAGTACACAGTTGAACTGAAACATTGAAATGTTTCGATGGGGTATCCTGGTATTCCTAGTAATGCCTCTACCATTATCCAGATTCACAACTATAACCGTATAATTCTTTGCCACCTCTCCAAATCCCTTTATATGTCTTTAGTCATTACCTTCTGCACACCCCTTTAGGCCAATTGGTTTTCTTCCTTCCCTACCGTTCGGCACCAGCCTATGGTTTGGAAGAAGACTATCCAATAAGCATAATGGGTGTACTGTACTAATCCTAGGAATACTCGCAATGCGAGAGAAGGTGAAGATAAAAGACAACTGAATAAACCTTATTCCTATTTCTCCTGGACCAGAATCCATCCCCGAACTGGAACAAGTTCCTTTCGAGTTCGTATATCACCATACGATGGAGTATCCAATAAACTGTGGATCTTCGTAGTGATACGGAGTGTCCTAGAGAAATACAAAGGTGATGTGGGAGTGGTAATGAAATACTTGGTTTGGTCGTGAATATCAGTCGCAATTTACTTTGCCCTCTTACTAATCCCTTGCTTTGTCTTAATCTTAATACCTTATGCACACCGTTTAGGCTAATTGGTTTTCTTCATTCCCTACCGGTCGGCACCAGCCTAAGGTTTGGAAGAAGACTATCCAATTTGCGTAATAGGTGTACTATCTCCTAAACTAAGGAGTACTCATAACTTGAGAGAAGGCAAAAAGGAAAAGACAACTGAATAATCCTATCCGTTTTCTCCAGAACCGAAAACCATCCTCGAATTCCTTCGAGTTCGTATCTAACCATACGATGGTTTTGTCCAATGGAAGTGGACGTTCGTAGTAATACTGGGTGTCCTGGAGAAAAAGGTAAAAGTAAGAGTGGCAATGAGGTCTGCAACTCTGACAATCCAAAAGCCAGTGTTAAGAAGGTTCGGTCAACTTGGTCACTGAGTCATAGTCTTAGGGTCGGGTCAAATGGTCGCTGCCAGAGAGAGAGAAAAGAAACACTCAGCGTGCACTCTAACCTAGATCAGAATGGTTACCAATTTATCTAATCTGGAAACCTCCCACTGTACCTCAAATTCTCCTCCAAACCTGAAAGAAGAATTAGTCGGGGTCACCCAAGGAGTAAACCAACTCATCAGTGGGAATCGGGATCCAACTATCATCGCATGATAACGTGACGGAATCCGCTCACGGTATCACACTCCAGAAGGTATGCGCATATCTGGCAAGTTTCAGTTCTTTTGAAACTCCCGATGTGATTTTTACCCCATGCTCTTATGACCTTGACTTTGGCCACCAAATCATAAGTCACATGTCAAGTTCTACCCGTCATTCTCCAGGTTGATTTGAATCCACCCGTACATACCCTTGACTTTGGCCAATAAGGCAGTACGACTGTTCCAAACCAACGCATCTATCTATGCTGCATATGAATAACCAACAGCTACCAAACATTGTGCCTTGAATTTGGCCAACAAACACAGCTTGAATACTATTGACTACCCATATGAAACGACGGAGGGCTACGAATGGTTTCTGGCGAAAACCGTTAACGTAATGAACTTGATATCGTTGAAGGAACGGATAGCTTTTTAGAAAATATAGTGACGAAAACCTTTATTAAAGAGGTCACTCCCGGTGAAGGGATCTCTGCTCTTTCCCCGTAGAATGGGGTGCAGGATATTCCAAATGAATACCACGGTGCAAAGCAAAAGTAATCGGCTATAGTGAAGTTAATGCCCTGACGCAAACTTCTGTCCAAGGGGTCACTCCCGGTGAAGGGATCTCGGCCCTTGCCTCGTCGACTGAGGAGCAGGATATTCCAAATGAATACCGCGATGCAAAACAAAAGTGAACGTCCTTGCAATAACAGCTTTTTGAAAAGTGTTCCAACAACATCAGATTAGGTTTGTTTAACTTGCATTGATCCGAATCAACGCAGTCCCATCAATTGATCACACCACAAAGAACGAAAATATACTGACGTACGTATATGCCATCCGCATTCGCCACTGGGTCCCGTCATCACCCGTTAGGTCAGCTTACTAACGGCAGAGCGGGGACTGGACTAGCGCGGATGAAAAACATATACAACATCTACTAATATATATACCAATATATAGTATTTCGCTCAAGGCGTGAATAAAATGCAACATCACAGAAATGTACAGCATCACAGAACAAAACAGATATCTGGGATCCCCGGGTTTCACAGAGCCACTACTGAAACCCGACGTTCCCCTGGTCGTGTGGATAGCCTGTGCAATGAAATCCTAGACCCCTACGGGCGCGGCAAGTCACCCGCCAAAACCTGAAGTGAGGCAGCCCCCTTCAGCGCCGTGAATGGACCACCCAGCACTTCACGGAATCCGGTAACTTGGGCACCCCTCCTGGGTCAACCTGTACCCTCTACGAGTGCGGCGAATAGCCCGCCAATTCCAGACTGAAGCCCCCTCCGTCTCAATGCCCTGAGATGTGGGCCCGTTGCCCTCTAGAACCCGGCTATCCGTGCACCCCTCCGCGGGGTAATCCTAGTACAGAAAGTAAAATATACATACAACGGGTACATCGACCGCAACCAGGTCGTGCCCCAAAAAAATAATACAAACAGACAATGACGGCAGTCCACATGTCGGACGCTCGCCCTGCAATATCAAATGTACATAATACAACAAAACTGTACTAGCATTGCATCCAGGCTATCCCCCACGACCGATCCGCAACATCACAGCAAAACACAGAACATCAACGTGAAAGTCACGTTCGCAAATCCGTCTAACCGGGCTATAGCAGTTAGACCGGATTTACAGATCGAGTGACATTCACGGTCGCAGATATAATGTAAATACTGTGAAAAATGTATTTAAAATATCCGATCGATCAAAAATTAACAAGTGGGCCCCCAAGCAATACTGTAGCACTCACAGAAAATCTGGGCCCAATTTTAATATTCCAAAACCCCTAAAAATAACCCAGAAGCCCACTGGAAAAATACGACGCAGTGAAGACACCAATGTGCGGCGGAACCGCGGCCCAATGGGAGGTTTGGCCGCGGTTCCGCGCTTAGGTGGTCGACTGAATGTGTCTAATTTTCCCAGTAGTCTTAGAATTTCCAGTACATTAGTTTTTTACAACCTGAAAAATTTTTGGGCTTAAAAAATTTTCAACAGAAAACTGAAGTTAACAAAATACGAGTTTTGGAACATTTGATCGATCGGAAATGCAAAACACATCAAACGAAGCTAGACGAAGTTAATGGCGAGGCTCTGATACCACTGTAAGTGCACGGCGGCGCCCCGGCCGTCAAACCGACGGCCAAATGCGGAAGCGGTGATAAACTTTGATTTTGCGAACTTTGCAAACCGGCACCCCCGCGCACTAAACCCCGGATCGGGCCATTAAACTTGTCCTAGCTAACTAACAAGATAGGGAAGAGATATACCGAGTGATCCGAGTCCTCCGGTATTCTCGTCGTCGTCCCGATCTCCTGCGGAAACTCCGGTCGTCGCCTCCTTGCCGGAAGGGCACCACATCGTCTGTATCTTTTACGGGCTCCCACCTCAATACCGAGGCAACTCGGGCCCGAAGCTGGCGAGTCGACGTGTCCAAGATTTGCTGTAGAAAGTGTAGTGTAGAGCTTATGTCTCATTTGGGGTTTGTTGCCTTTGTAGATGATGGAGGAATCAAGATAAGAAAAATGGTGCTTGCATTTTTCTAGCATGAAAAGAGATGAACAAATTTTCCCTCTTGAAAATGATCCTCTCTTCTTCTTCTCTCAAGTATGAAAAACTTCTCATCTTAGAAAATGGTGGAGGAAAGAATATGAAGCATGAAGGGAGGTGATGGTAGGAGCACAAGTGGTGACCACAACCAAACATTATCATAACAAATTCACATCAACCTCTAATCACCTCAAATCACCAAAAAGCAAGTGATGATGATAGAAAAGAATGGTATCAAAAGATGCTTTCATAATTAATACATTTGCAAGAAACCCCTCCACAATGTGTTATTTGCAAACTTGCAAATAACACCCTCCATCGGAAAAGTCCGGCCGGGAAAGAACAAAGGAAAACCGGCCGGAACGGAATGCAAACTGGCAACTCCAGAAAACTGGTCCCGTAATAAATTACAGGAAAACCCCGATACTGTGCATACACACCCGCATCTGTATTCCGTCCGGATACAAATGCAATGAGACAAAACTACACTGTACTATACTAGGATCCGGCTTAAACCAAAGCCGGTTAGTAATATCCGTCCGATCCTGATCCGTACAATACCGCACGTATCTGATCGAACCCTGCCATATATCTATATGGCCTCTAGTACAAACCGTCCGATCCTGATCCGTGCAATACCGCACGTATCTGATCGGACCCTGCCATATCTCCATACGGCCTCTACAGCGTTTCGCCCGAAAGCTGAGTAACTGAAAGTGTGGTGGACTCTAAAGACTCGTCAATACTATGGTTGTGGATTTAACCACTAGCACGTCAGAGGTATAAGCCAATACGTAACGGGCCACCAGCTATTGACTAAAAGGGACGTCGATGAGCGAACTCATCCTGACACCCTACTGAGCCTGTCAGTGACAATATCCGTACAGTCCGGTCCGTTCGTCTATGAGCATCGCATGTCGGGCCTAGGGGGTTGGTAAAAAGTCAGACCCCCAAAAGCGGTACAAGTCGTGTCGGAGTGTAGCCCAGAACACCCTGAGATACTACTGGAATACCTACCAGTAAATCTCCTGCCTTGGCCAAGGACTTCGTCTAATGGCTCTCCTAGACACAGCGCGACCTCACCCCCAATACCGGGAGAGACAAACCCCCGAAGATCCGCTCACTGCCTCCATGTGGCTCGGGACTGTACCCAACTAAAACCTGTTTGCACGACTCCTTTGAGCCGTGGTAGGGTAGTAATCAAAGCACAGTGGGAACTCAAACGAGACAAATGACGATCCCCAGGTCGATGAACTAACCTGTACACATGTCACCTGGGAACTGCTATCTGACGTCTGGTATAAGACCAACTAGCATGTTCCCGGCGAGTCCTGTCCGGTGTGCTCTTAACCCAATGAGCACATGTATACATCTTAGGTGAACCAACAGACACCAGTGGCTTGTGAGGCCGGCCACCGCCCCTCGTCGGGGTCTCGACTGTATACACTAGTCTACTCTGGAGAATCGATGCCCTGTCTCGAAACTCCCACGACTAGGGACCTTTTAAGGATGTGCTTACAGACCCCAGCTCCCACTTATATGATCGCCCTCATACTGCTGGTGGTCAAGCAAGAATCCTAGGGGCTCTATCAACGTGCAATAGTGACCTTTCAGGTCACCTAAAGCAGTACACGATGATAAAGATAAACCAGATAACATACTATCATCTCGAGTAAGACTGTCGTACCGGGATAGGTCCTCCCTCAATCATTGCAATCACGTGCCTGTGATCCAATAATTGACTCTGAGGGCACTATTTCCAACAGACTCATACATCATGGAAAAACCGCATTTATTTAAAAAGAGAGAAAGCAGTTTATATATATTTTGCGGTTTTCCTCCAAATCTAGAAAATCTCATGGAAACCCGAATCCAATCATCAATAGCATGAAAAATCATGAATATATGCATGAGAATCCATGAATGCGGCATATAATATACAACAGTATGCATGATGTGACAAGCAGTAGCTACAATATCAAGCTGGCATATAAGGCAGATGCACTAATATCATGTCACTACTTGCTAACAAGCTAAATCAGGAAATAATATTCTCTAAGTGTACGTGACATGGCAATTACCGATGAAGATGTGTGTGCGTTGGCAAATAAGTGTACGTGGTACATATGCATCATCGGTAATGCTGCTGGTGTCCTAGCAGCAGGATATTAATAATAGAATATGAATCACAACAATATGCGATGCAGAGCAACAATAATAATATGCGGTAGCTGAAATACTGAACACCATGATCACTAGACTGCATCTAATATCATAAAAGTCACATGGCTACACCACTACAAGGCTGAGCTAAAGCTAACAGTAGGTAAGGGAAACCGCATAACCTCCGAGTCGGTATATATAAATATATATATATATATATATATATATATACATATAGTCGGTGATCCCGCCTCGATAATATTACATCCGATAACATATCTCTATAATCGGTTATTCCCAAGTCAAGTGGGCGGATCAAACATCAAAATATAACTCGTACGTAAATCCGTCGTACGGCATCCCCAAATCTGGGTACGGGTCAATATCACATTCGTCATATCATTCCTCAAGTATTTGTTGGATATATGTGTGCCTTAGAGGCCATTATGTGATAGTCGATGTATCTATACATGTATATATATTCAGTTTGCATTCTTGCTCGACATGATAGTATGCTATCTGGTTCTTCTTTATCTGACATGTTGATTTGATCATGCTTTTATTCATTCATACATGCTGATAAAGCCCTGAGGATATCGGCTTGACTACTCTGATTATGATGGAGATCATACTAGTGGGACATCTGTAGTCTATAAGCATATCCTGGAACGTCCCTAGTCGTAGGTATATCGAGACGGGGCATTGATATACCAGAGTAGACTAGCGTATATGATACTAGACCCATACGATGGGCGATGGATGTTCCCACATTCATCGATGTTTGACATCAAGATCATATACGGGTGCTCAGTGGTGACTGGGTACACTGGACGGACTCACCGAGAACTCCTATATGGAATTATATCTATCGTCGGATAGCAGTTCTCAGGTGACACTGGTACAGGTTAGTCTGTAGACCCGAGATCGTCATAGAGCCTTGTGTGTTCTCCCACTGTACTTTGATTACTACCCTACCACGGCTCTACTGAGTCGTGCAAACAGGTGGCCGTTGGGTACAGTCCTGAGACACACGAAGGCGATGAGCGATAGGAGGGGTTTCGACTCTCCCGGTATTGGGAGTTGATGCTGTGCTGTGCCCGACTGGTTATAACAGCAAGTCCCTGGCCAGGGCTGTTGAGATTTGCTGATAAGTGTTATCAGTAGTTTCTCGATCTGTTATAAACCATTCACCGGCACGACTTATTGAGTTATTGGGGTCGACGTGATTATCCCTAGGCTCGATATGCAGCATATCTGACGAAGAGACCGGACTGTACGGTAGTGTTGCCGGATGGCTCGACGGGAGTTGTAGCAGGTTCGCTTGTTGTCTTCTGATCGCTCAATACCCGGGTGGCCATTACGTTTAGCTGACCGCTTGCGGCTTGAGGGTACTTGATATGATCATTACCCTCTGCCGGCGTATTGACGAGTCTTAGAGTCCCACAAAGGAGTTACCCAGTCCAGGCGAAACGTTGTGGTCCGCGTATGCGATATGCGCATGCACCCGATTGAAATGTGCGTATATGATACCGAACATTAATCGGGTGAACTGCTTTTGGTGGGGTCATATGAGATATGACCGGATTGATAAATTAAGTGTTGATTTATCATCTAACTATTAGTTTTCTCACTTGAAACCTTTCTAGGGTTTGATGGATGTATGCATGCATGCATGTGTTTCTTTCTTCCTTTCTAGTTTCATGCACATGTAGATGTGCATACATGTATACATACATACACCCATCCATCATGGTTGATTGCATATGGAAATGATGGCAATATAAGACTCACACCATAGATTAAATAATGGATTATTATTTACTTTTGGTTTTAAAGTAAAATGAAAAAGAAAAGGATAATCATTCTTGATTCTACACTCTTCTTCTAACCTAACCTATCTCAACTACCACTAACCTATGGTTATCCTTCTCTTTATCATTTAAAACCCAAGTTAAACTAACTATCCATCATTTAATCATGGTTGAAGTAAAGAAGGAAATAAATATATATAGTGATATATATTTCTTTTTCTTCTTAACTCAAGGTTATCTTTTTACACCTCTTGTTTATACTAGCCACCATCTTCATCCTCCATCTTTTCCTCTCTAGTCTTTTCTAGTGAGTTAAATACAACTAAAGAAAGGTTTTTGAAGTGAGATTCCAAACCACAACATCATTCTACTCAAGTCTAGCCAACTTGATTAGAGTGTTTCCTTCGGTTTTCCAAAGTAGCGAGCTTGGACGGAGTACTCCATGGTGGATCGTCGTGGACGCAAGGGAACTTCAAGAGGACCTCGATTCAACACCCAAGACACCAAGGAGTCTAGCAAAGGGGAGCTACAAAGGTTGTAGCCTTCAAACCCTAATCTTTACTAGCTTAATGTTTTATAACCCTAATTTTCTAGGATCGATCCCTTTGCATGTTAGTTTAGCACCATAAAAATTAAAACTTTGGGTCATGTGATGCTTCAAAACTCTTCATAGGGTGCTAAACAAACCTTTCATTGGTATCAGAGCAGACCTAGAACATTAGGCGACGTTTTTACGAAGTGAAAACCCCGATCGGACAAAAATACGGTATTTTAGGGTGCTCTCTGGAAATTTTCTAAAATTTGACATTTTTCAGAATTAAAAATATGTAAAAAATACGGTACAAAAATTTTCCAGTGAACAGTGATTCTCGCCACGGAAACGCGGCCTAAGCTTGCTTAGGCCGCGGTTCCGCGGCCAAGTATATGAATTGATGGATACTTTTTGTACAGTAATTCATGAATCTGCTTGTATAAAATTTTGGATATTTTTAATCTGTATTTGGTTTTGAAAAATTCTGGAGATGGTGTTGGACTCGTCAATTCGATCGGGACTTTCATTTCGTAGCTTTTTCGGGTAAATTAGAAAGTATTGAAGTGTTTGAACGAGTATCATTTACTCACTATTCACGGGGTTTAAATACTTTGGAGATACGTGCAAGTCTTTTTACGGTGGTCCCTCTAGAACACAACAAACCTTAACTCGATTATGTGACCGTGTCGAACTGCCCTTTGAACCCTAGGGTTTGGAGCAGTACGGCGTGCGACATGTGAGGCGTTGGCTTGACCCTTCTACGGCTGGACCGCTACTACTGTGTCACACTCCGGATTTTTGAACCCTGCTCAAGTGTTGAGCTTTAGTGAATCTTGGGTATTTGATCATTCGTTCGAAAACTTTAATACTGTCTGTTTGTCTGGAATGTGATACAATATGTGGAATTCATATAGTTTAGGCATGAAATACGAAATATGTGATATTTCGCATTTATGATGTCTAAAGAGAATCTGGATTCCAAATATTGTAGTTTTACACTTTCTTTTCTGTGACCGTAAGTGTAGTATGTTCGATATCGCCGGTTTCGTTGCTATACATCAACGACAATCGGGGTACGCATACTTACTTACGTTGATGATATGTGATATTATATGTTGCTGAGATATGATGTGCAGGATTGTCGCGATCGAATAGCCGGGGGGGTTTTGTGAGATGAGAGTTTTATATTTTCATTCATGTAAATTCAAATGTAATGTAATATTCTTTTATTTGGGGCACTTCCAGGTTGCGGTTGTGTCACCAGTGTTGTATATTATTTACTTTTCCGCATTAGGATGGACCCAAGGAGGGGAGCACAGGTGACCGGGTTCTGGGGTTCAGTGGGAGGCCATCTCGAGGAGTCGAGACCGGGTCTCCTAAACTCCAGGATTGGTAGGGTCACTTGCCGCTCTCGTAGGGGTCCAGGGTGTGGGCTTGGCTATTCATCGTGACTGTGGAATCCGTATTTTCTATTCTGGCTAAATACTAAATACGGACGTCCTAGGATATCCCACGTTATATCTATGTTTCTGCTGCCTGTGTTATGTGATATCTGAGACGAATGACATATTATATATATGATATATAGTAGACGTTGCTTATGTTTTACACCCGCGCTAGTCCCGTCCCGGTATGCCGTTAGTTAAGTAACCTAACGGTGCATAACGGAACATTGCGGCGAATGCGGATGGCATGAGCGTACGTGTTATTTTCGTTTCTTTTCTGTGATTGGCTTAAGGACTTAAATGATGGGATTACATTAATGTGATTAATATAAAGAAAATAAACCTAAAAAGATGTTGTAGAATCGTATTTAAAAACTACTCGGCTATTTATGAAAAAGCTACATTTCAAAACTGCGGAGCTTAAGCCACTCCTTTTGAAAACTGTTTGATTCTACAACGATATCAAGTTCAAAGCGTTAAAGATTTTCTTAAAAATCATTCGCAACCCTCCGTCATTTTAGGAAGTAGAGTACTTAGTATTCGTGCTATGTTTGTTGACTTTAGTTAAGGCGTAGTGTACGGTAGCTAAGTGATGTCTTCCTACACTGCATATGATGCAGATTAATTAGGACATTCATGCGACTTTGTTGACCATAGTTAAGGGTCATATGGGTGGGTCTAATTGATTAAGAAATGACGGGTAGAACTTGACTGGTACTTATGATTTGTTGACCATAGTTAAGGTCATAAGTACTAGGGGTAAAAATTACATCGGGAATTTCAAGTGTTGAAATTTGCAATGAGATTGCATACCTTCCATGTGATGGTTGGATTCCGATCCAACTGTGGGCAATAGTTGCTCCTAGGAGAGTTTTACAGTTTACAATTAGCTAACTCATTAGGTGTCTAGAAAGGTGTTAACGGGGCTCCGCCTCTGGGAAAACGAGATTTACTCTAATTAGGTCCGTGCGAAAGCACGGGGAACCTCCCTCAAAGTACCGACACTGGCCTGGCTGAACGGTTAGTGAAGTTGTAGACTGTAATTAATCCTGGCTAGTTTTTCTTTTTAAGGTTTGAAAGAAGACTTGATAAAGAGCAGTGGGAAACATCGATTAGACAAGATAATAAACCAATCTAATCGGTGCAAGAGCTTTCGCTGAGTGTATTCTTTTCTCTCTCTTAATGGCAGATACCAATGACTGGACTTAAGCTTCTACTAGATAAAAACAAACTGAATGGGACCAACTATAAAGACTGTCTAAGGAATCTGAAGATCGCCTTGACTTATGATAAAGTATCATATGTCCTCACGGATTCAGCCCCGCCCGTCCCAGGTCCAAAATCCTCAGTTGCGGACATTGAAGTCCGCAAGACATGGGACGCTGACTGTGCCACGGCAAAATGCCTCGCGCTTGCATCGATGGACAACACACATCAAAAGCAGCACAAGGACATAGACATTCACGGAATACTGCTCCATACAAAGGAGTTGTATGGGGAGCAATCCCGCGTATTACGATACGAAGCATCAAAGAAACTGTTTCAGATGCGAATGGCCCCTGGCACACCAGTAGGAGAACATGTTTTGAAGATGATAGCTCTTATAGAAGAGCTTGAGGACCTTGGATGGATAATGGACAATGAACAATATATAGATATTATTCTGCAGTCCCTCCCCTCCACCTTTGCTCAGTTCATAGTGAACTTTAACATGCATGGCATGGAGAAGGAACTCCCTGAACTCCTTAATATGTTAAGGAGTGCAGAGAGCACTATGAAGTCAGCAAAGACTCCCGTTATGACCATTGGACAGTCTTCTTTTTCTCGCCCGGAAGCTAAGGACAAGGGAAAGAAAAAGAAGAAACCCACTAATCCTAAGGGCGGAGTTAAAAAGGTGAAGGGAAAGGGAAAGTCCACAGCTGGAGACTCGGAGAAAGGCTAGTGTTTTCATTGCCACAAGACAGGACATTGGAAGCGCAATTGCACGGAGTACCTAAGTCTCAAGAAGAAGCATGGTGATGCTTCTGCTTCAGGTGCGTTTGTGACTGAAAACTGTTTTTCTATAAACTCTGCTTCCTGGGTATTGGATACCGGTTCAGGTTCTCACATTTGCAATTCTATGCAGGGGCTGAGAAATAGCAAGGTTTTGAGGACAGGTGACCATACTCTCCGTGTTGGAAATGGTTCCAATGTACATACAGTCGCAGTGTGAGAGTATCACTTGGGGTTGCCATCTGGATGTATTTTGATTTTGAATCCATGTTATTTTGTACCAAGTATGCTATGTAATATAATATCCGTTTCTTTTTTGGACAATGAAGGGTATAATTTTGTGTTGCAGAACAATATTATGAACATTCACCTAAATCAAATGTTGGTTGGGTATGGTACGCTTAATAACGTAATATATGTCCTAAATCAACACACAGTTTTCAGTATACAACACACCAATAAAAGAAAACTTTCAGAATTAAATGAAGCTTTTCTTTGGCATTGTAGACTTGGTCATATTAACGAAACAAGACTAAACAGGTTACACAAAGATGGATATTTAAACTCTTTTGAATATAAATCTTATGCGACTTGCCAGTCTTGTATCAAGGGTAAAATGATCAAAACTCCGTTTACCGGACACGGAGAAAGAGCTACCCAGCTGCTTGGCCTCATACATAGTGATATATGTGGGCCAATGTCTACACAGGCTAGAGGTGGTTTTTCATACTTCATTACATTCACCGACGATTTCTCAAGATTCGGTCATGTATTTTTATTAAAGCACAAGTCCGACGCTTTCGAGAAATTCGTTGAATATAAACAAGAAGTAGAAAAACAAACCGGCTTGAGTATTAAGATGCTTCGATCAGATCGAGGTGGAGAGTATCTCAGTACAGAATTTGCAAACTTCCTAAAAGAGAATGGGATTCTTTCTCAGCTCACTCCTCCTTACACACCACAGCACAACAGTGTGTCAGAACGACGGAATAGGACCCTATTAGATATGGTCCAGTCCATGATGAGTGACGCTGAGTTACCGGTCTCATTTTGGGGGCATGCATTGGAGACTGCAGCGTTTCTGCTAAACAGGGTTCCAACCAAAGCCGTGTCTACCACGCCATATGAAATATGGAATAGGAAGAGACCATCTCTTAAGAGAATTAAGATTTGGGGTTGCCCGGCCTATGTTAGAAAGCAGAATCCGGACAAACTCGAGACACGGTCAGTCATGTGTAACTTTGTGGGATATCCAAAGAATTCTTATGGATATCTGTTTTACCACAAAGAGGAACAAAAGGTGTTTGTTTCTCAGTATGCCACATTCTTGGAAAAAGAGTTTTTCACAGATAAAGATGATGGCAAGGTAGTAGATCTGGAAGAGGTTCTGTAGACACAAACTACAAATGACGATTTGGTTGAACCGGCTGTTGCAACAGAAACTGAAGAACCTCGGCCACTCCGTAGATCTGGTAGGACTTCTCGCCCACCGGAGAGGTACTACGGTTTCCTCATTGATGGTAACAGAGAAGATTGCATCATGGATGATGATGATCCTACCAGTTTTCAGCAAGCTATCACGAGTGGTGACTCTGTGAAGTGGCTGGATGCCATGAGATCCGAAATGGAGTCTATGTACACCAACAAAGTATGGACTTTGGACGTTGTACCCCCTAGGGTAAAACCTGTAGGGTGCAAATGGATCTTTAAAAGAAAGATTGGTGTGGATGGGCAGGTAGAGACCTATAAGGCAAGACTTGTGGCGAAAGGTTTTCGTCAGAGACCAGGTTTGGACTATGACGAAACTTTTTCGCCCGTAGCCATGCTTAAATCCATTCGGATCCTACTTGCTATTGCTGCTCACTACGACTATGAAATCTGGCAGATGGACGTTAAAACAGCATTTCTAAATGGAGATTTAGAAGAATGCGTTTATATGGATCAGCCAGAGGGCTTCATTGACAGTGGGAGCAGCGAGAAAGCATGTAGATTGCTTAAATCCATATATGGGTTAAAGCAAGCATCTCGGAGTTGGAACATCTGTTTCGATGATGTTATCAAAGAGTTTGATTTCATCAAAAATCCAGATGAACCTTGTGTTTATAAGAAGGCTGTAGGAAGAGCTGTCACATTCCTCGTATTATACGTGGATGATATTCTTCTGATAGGAAATGATATTCCTATGCTACAGTCGGTCAAATCATTCTTATCACTAAGGTTCTCCATGAAGGACCTGGGTGATGCCACATACATCCTGGGCATAAGGATCTATAGGGATAGATCCAAAAAATTATTGGGATTGTCCCAAACCAGGTACATCAACACCATCCTAAAGAGGTTTAGTATGGAAGACTCCAAGCGGGGTGCCTTACCCGCTTGCCATGGAGTCACTCTCTCCAAGGATTCTTGTCCAAAGACCGATGAAGAGAGAGCTCGCATGAGCATTATACCTTATGCTTCGGCAGTAGGATCTATAATGTATGCGATGTTATGTACACGCCCAGATGTAGCTTATGCACTTAGTGTTGTAAGCAGGTATCAATCCAACCTAGGGGAGAACCACTGGACAGCTGTGAAGAACATTCTAAAGTACTTACGAAGGACTAAAGAATTGTTCTTGGTGTATGGTAATACAGATCTCCAAATGGAGGCCTTTACCGATTCGAGCTTCCAGAGCGATAAGGATGACAGCAAATCTATCTCAGGGTTTGTATTTACCATCAATGGAGGGGCGGTAAGTTGGAAGAGTTCCAAACAAGATACCGTTGCAGACTCTACGATGGAAGCTGAGTACATTGCTGCAAATGATGCCGCCAAGGAAGCCGTCTGGATGAAGAAGTTCGTCTCGGAGCTAGGAGTAGTTCCAACCATTATTGATACAATACCTTTGTATTGTGACAATAATGGGGCGATGGCGTTAGCCAAGGAGCCCAGATCCCATCAGCGGTCCAGACATATCCTGAGGCGCTTTCATTTGATCCGGGAGATTGTAGATCGCCGCGAGATCGAGATTAAGAGAGTAGATACAAAGAACAACGCCGCGGATCCACTCACCAAGGCCCTCCCTCAGCCACAGCATGAGCGACTTTTTGAGATGTTGGGTATGAGATACGCCAATAACTGGCCTTAGTGCAAGTGGGAGATTGTTGGATATATGTGTGCCCTAGAGGCCATTATGTGATAGTCGATGTATCTATACATGTATATATATTCAGTTTGCATTCTTGCTCGACATGATAGTATGCTATCTGGTTCTTCTTTATCTGACATGTTGATTTGATCATGCTTTTATTCATTCGTACATGCTGATAAAGCCCTGAGGATATCGGCTTGACTACTCTGATTATGATGGAGATCATACTAGTGGGACATCTGTAGTCTATAAGCATATCCTGGAACGTCCCTAGTCGTAGGTATATCGAGACGGGGAATTGATATACCAGAGTAGACTAGCGTATATGATACTAGACCCATACGATGGGCGATGGATGTTCCCACATTCATCGATGTTTGACATCAAGATCATATACGGGTGCTCAGTGGTGACTGGGTACACTGGACGGACTCACCGAGAACACCTATATGGAATTATATCTATCGTCGGATAGCAGTTCTCAGGTGACACTGGTACAGGTTAGTCTGTAGACCCGAGATCGTCATAGAGCCTTGTGTGTTCTCCCACTGTACTTTGATTACCACCCTACCACGGCTCTACTGAGTCGTGCAAACAGGTGGCCGTTGGGTACAGTCCCGAGACACACGAAGGCGATGAGCGATAGGAGGGGTTTCGACTCTCCCGGTATTGGGAGTTGATGCTGTTCTGTTCCCGACTGGTTATTACAGCAAGTCCCTGGCCAGGGCTGCTGAGATTTGATGATAAGTGTTATCAGTAGTTTCTCGATCTGTTATAGACCATTCACCGGCACGACTTATTGAGTTATTGGGGTCGACGTGACCATCCCTAGGCTCGATATGTAGCATATCTGACGAAGAGACCGGACTGTACGGTAGTGTTGCCGGATGGCTCGACGGGAGTTGTAGCAGGTTCGCTTGTTGTCTTCTGATCGCTCAATACCCGGGTGGCCGTTACGTTTAGCTGACCGCTTGCGGCTTGAGGGTACTTGATATGATCATTACCCTCTGCCGGCGTATTGACGAGTCTTAGAGTCCCACAAAGGAGTTACCCAGTCCAGGCGAAACGTTGTGGTGCGCGTATGCGATATGCGCATGCACCCGATTGAAATGTGCGTATATGATACCGAACATTGATCGGGTGAACTGCTTTTGGTGGGGTCATATGAGAAATGACCGGATTGATAAATTAAGTGTTGATTTATCATCTAACCATTAGTTTTCTCACTTGAAACCTTTCTAGGGTTTGATGGATGTATGCATGCATGCATGTGTTTCTTTCTTCCTTTCTAGTTTCATGCACATGTAGATGTGAATACAGGTATACATACATACACCCATCCATCATGGTTGATTGCATATGGAAATGGTGGCAATATAAGACTCACACCATAGATTAAATAATGGATTATTATTTAATTTTGGTTTTAAAGTAAAATGAAAAAGAAATGGATAATCATTCTTGATTTTACACTCTTCTTCTAACCTAACCTATCTCAACTACCACTAACCTATGGTTATCCTTCTCTTTATCATTTAAAACCCAAGTTAAACTAACTATCCATCATTTAATCATGGTTGAAGTTAAGAAGGAAATAAATATATATAGTGATATATATTTCTTTTTCTTCTTAACTCAAGGTTATCTTTTTACACCTCTTGTTTAAACTAGCCACCATCTTCATCCTCCTTCATCTTTTCCTCTCTAGTATTTTCTAGTGAGTTAAATACAACTAAAGAAAGGTTTTTGAAGTGAGATTCCAAACCACAACATCATTCTACTCAAGTCTAGCCAACTTGATTAGAGTGTTTCCTTCGGTTTTCCAAAGTAGCGAGCTTGGACGGAGTACTCCGTGGTGGATCGTCGTGGACGCAAGGGAACTTCAAGAGGACCTCGATTCAACACCCAAGACACCAAGGAGTGTAGCAAAGGGGAGCTACAAAGGTTGTAGCCTTCAAACCCTAATCTTTACTAGCTTAATGTTTTATAACCCTAATTTTCTAGGATCGATCCCTTTGCATGTTAGTTTAGCACCATAAAAATTAAAACTTTGGGTCATGTGATGCTTCAAAACTCTTCATAGGGTGCTAAACAAACCTTTCAGTATTCTCTTCATCAAATATCATAATCTGGGGCACTGACCTACGTCTCGTACTACGCTAACATCATCACTATAATGAAGATCTAACTACTAATCGACAGTCTAGTATAAATCGATATTATCATCATAAATCATCACAAAGAGTATACATCGCCCAAGGCGGCCTATCATAAGTATCCTGTCATATCATATCATATCATATCTCATAACATAATCACATGTCGATCACTTAATCTATATGTCTCCATTCCTATGGCATCATCATCCCCAAAATCCTCTAAATCATCAAACGTATCTCAAGTAAGAATTTTACCGTATCACCGATATCATGATCTCAGATCAACTCTCATCGACTCGTTTAAATCCCATGTATCATCCTCAAATCCGTATGTGAACACATAATCCCAAACCCATGTGACCACATATCTATATAGAATCCCATAATCACATATGAAATCAGAATGTATGCAAGTTTGTATATGTGTATATGTATGTGTAGTGCACCCACTACCCTAAGGTTTCGTAACCTTACACCAATACAATATACCAATATCCATTTAAACATCCATAAATAATCCCAACAACAAGTAATAGATTGTTGGTATGTATACGCATCCGTATACATCACCACGGACTGCGTGGGTGCTATACGCCATCCACCCGACTTCTCCCCGTAGATATAAATCTACTCACCTTGTTTTATGCGTGCCGGTGCCGATGTCGCCATTTGCATCTCCAACGCTTCGATGCCACGTGGGGTACCTACAAGGATATCACGCGCTAAGACACATGAAAACCATGTCGGAAACAAAAATGGTGCACGCTACGCCCATAGGTAAAAACCTGTGGCCTCGCATGCAATCACAGCCAACAACCCTCTGCCGTTGGAGTTCAAACGCCACCCGACATAAACGAATCATCGAATACCAAATCAATGCTAAAACAAGTCGTAAATCATGCGCCAACT
Source organism: Agapanthus africanus (assembly GCA_030015575.1). Lineage (NCBI taxonomy): Eukaryota > Viridiplantae > Streptophyta > Magnoliopsida > Asparagales > Amaryllidaceae > Agapanthus > Agapanthus africanus. The sequence goes on from CM057344.1 coordinate 285,352,929, forward strand.
CAAGAAAATCAACCCAGATTCTACCCTAACCGGAATCAGACAAAACTAGACATTCCCAGAGTCAAGTCTACTGGGTATAAGGCTACAGAACCAAAATGAGCACCAGAACCCCTGCTTTGGCCACAAATTGCGGCCAGGGGAATGAGGTAGGGGCTAGGGTTTTGGGTATTGGTTCCTATTTGCCTGCATATCCTACTGCCAAGTCAAAATTATTTTAGGAGGTCCCGGTTGATAGCAGTTTCTAGAAAGGTCACAAAGTCGACAAAATCGCTAAAATACGCCAAGTCGAAACTTTCGGGTAACTAACTGGAAATCTGGGGTATTCTGTGGTTAACTGGTCTCAAACGCAGTTAATAAGGCTATACTAACATTCAAAACCAACACTTGGTTAAGTCTCACTCAAATTTGCCTAAACTTGCACTTATCACAATATAAACACTAAATTTCAGCTAACTACCCATAACTGAGCAAGAAAAGAGTTGGGTTGCGAGATTATACACTCAAGGGGGTCCTAGGATGAAGGAGAAAGGAAGAAGGAGGAAGGAGCTGTTGCTGCTTCTGGACTGCTTCTACTGCTGTGGTGTTGCTGTTGCAACTGATGATGAAGCTGTTTTCTGAGCTGAAGCTGCTGCTGTTGTTTTATTTTTGTGATGTTGGTGTAGCTGTAGCAGCAACAGTGGCTGTTGTTATTTTGTGTAGTGTTGTGGTATATGATGGTGTGGAGGTTGTTCTTGCTGCTGTTGCAGCAGCTACAAGCTGATGGGGTTGATGTTATGGTGTTGTTGCAGCAACTGCTGCTGTGGCTGAAGTTATTTTGTGGTTGGGGTTGTTGCAAATGATGGTGCTACTGCTGATGCAGCTGATGTCTGTTGGGTGGCTGGAATGTGCTGAAGTTGAAGTATTTGTGTTGGTGTTGTGTTGGTGTACTTTTGAATGATGTTGTTGCAGCTGATATTGATAAAAATTGGGGCTGAAGTTGTATTGGGGCTGATGTTGTTTGGGGCTGATGTTGTGTTGGCTGATGTTGTTTTAGCTGATGTTGTTGTAGGGTTCCTAGGCACACAATAGAGGTCTCACAAGGCATCAACCATGCCAATTTCAAATTTTATGAGTGCCGGGAAACCCTAATACGGAATCGTCGACTAGAGTTTAGGCGAAAAGATAAGCTAGTTAACATCTTAACTAAAAGTGAGAAGCTACAACCTTTGTAGATCCGGTTCTCCACTTCCTTAGCTCCATGTAGACGTCCTCTCGCTGTCCTAGTCGGATCTCGGACTCTAGCATCGGCTTCATCGGAGAAATGAGCGGACAAGTCGTCGGCTACGATGCCGAAGATGATCTACGTCGAGGTTACACAAGATCAAGCTCCAACTTCACCAAGTTGTGAAACTTGTGAAGAAAACACCCTATACTACTTGGCAAGAGGTAGAGGGTGAAGAAATAGGAGGTGGGTTCACTTTAGAATTGGATTTCTCACACTTTTGCTCAAGATGCCATAGATGAAGACAAGCTTTCCTTCTTGATGAAGATGATGATGAAGAAGAAAAGATATGATAAGTATTGTGTAAATAGAAAATAAATGTGAATACTTATCATATACTAACTATGGTAAGGTGTAGAGAATAGATCATGGTTAGTTAGAATGGTTAGGGTTAAGTATGAAGACAAAATGGTAACAAAGTCAAACCTTCATGAAGCTTCAACTAAATCCAAATAATGCAACCATTTTCTTCATAATCTTTTCCAAAATCAATAAATAAATAAATGAGTAAGAAAAAGAAAACCCTAACCATTACACAACCATGGTTAAATCTTTACACAAAACACAAGTTAGCTTGCAACATCAACATGATACAATTAAGTGCACACAAAAAATATATCACATATACAATGTGCGCTACAAGTGAGAAAATCCCTTTAAAGTGAACCAATACTAGTTAATACAAAGTAATATATCAAATATATAATTATACATTAAATCATTAAATCAACACTTGATTCAATGATCCGGTCATGTCGCACATAACCAAGTAGTATCCAATGTATCGACTTATCGAATCAATCTTTGATTCGATAACTAGGTTATATCATATACAACCAATCGAAACATTCATCGCGAGAATGAAATGCGGTATCACATACACGCATCATTCTCGGTCCCGCACATATCTCATATGCGCCCCTATTTCGTTTCGCTTGAGCCAGGAAACCTCTGTGTAGGACTCTAAAGACTCGTCAATACGCCGGTAGCAGATGATAATCATATCAAGCACCCACAAGCCGCAAGCGGTCTGCTAAACGTAACGGCCACCCGGGTATTGAGCGATCAGAAGATCGACGAGCTAGCCCGCTCACACTCCTGTGAATCCAACCAGCAACACTTACCGTACAGTCCGGTCTGTTCGTCAGATATAAAGTCTAGGGGTGGTAAACGTCAGACCCCAGTAACCGATAAGTCGTGCCGATGTGAGGCTCATAACGAGTCGAGAAACTACTGGTAACACTTACCAGCAAATCTCTGATCAGCCCTGGGCAGGGACTTCCCTGTTACAGCCAATCGAGCACAGTGCAACATCAACCCCCAATACCGGGAGAGACGAAACCCCTCCTATCGTTCATTGCCTCCATGTGACTCGGGACTGTACCCAAAGACCACCGTTTTGCATGCCCTCATGGACGTGGTAAGGTGGAGATCAAAGCACAGTGGGAATCACACAAGACTCTATGACGATCTCGGGTCTACAGACTAACCATTACAAGTGTCACCTGAGAACTGCCATCTGACGTGAGGTATAATACCATCTGGGAGTTCTCGGCGAGTCCGTCCAGTGTACCCAGTTTCCACTGAGCACCCGTATACCATCTCTGATGTCAAACACCAATGGATATTGGATCATCCATCGCCCATCTCATGGGTCGAGAGGCGTATACGCTAGTCTACACTGGTATATCGATGCCCCGTCTCGATACACCCACGACTAGGGACCTTGAAGGATGTACCTATGGACTACCATGTCCCAACTAGTATGATCTGCATCATAGTCCAGGTAGTCAAGTACACATCCTAAGGGCTTTATCAACATGTAACTATAAGACAGTTTAAAGAGACTAGTATACATGTTAAGATAAAGAGCAACCAGATAGCATACTATCTTATCGAGCAAGAAAGTCATCTCTATATATGTCCAAGCATCCAATATAATATACATCATCTGTTCAATACTGGCCTCTAGGGCATACATACAACTAACAATCTCCCACTTGCACTAGGGCCAGCTGCTGTAGTATCGCATACCGAGCATCCCGAAGAATCTCTCAAACTGTATCTGGGGAATGGCCTTCGTGAGTGGATCCGACGTGTTGTTCTTCGTGTCAACCCTCCTGACCTCGATCTCCCGGCGATCAACTATCTCCCGGATCAGGTGATACCGCCTCAGAATATGCCTGGATCGCTAATGGGACCTAGGTTCCTTGGCCAAAGCCACCGCTCCATTGTTATCGCAATACAAAGGTATTGGATGCTCAATGGATGGAACCACTCCAAGTTCAGTAATGAACTTCTTGATCCAGACAGCCTCTTTAGCAGCATCGTTGGCAGTAATGTATTCAGCCTCCATCGTCGAGTCTGCCACGGTTTCCTGCTTGGAACTCTTCCAGCTAACCGCCCCTCCGTAAAGGGTAAAGACAAATCCCGACTGCGACTTAGAGTCGTCCTTATCACTCTGGAAGCTCGAATCGGTAAAGGACTCCACTTGGAGTTCTCCGTTACCATACACAAAGAGCATCTCTTTAGTCCTTCGCAAGTACTTAAGAATGCTCTTCACATCTATCCAGTAACTCTCTCCAGGATCAGCTTGATACCTGCTCACTACACTTAGTGAGTATGCTACATCGGGTCTGGTACATAGCATCGCATACATGACAGAGCCTACAGCCGAAGCATAGGGTATCCCTTGCATGTGAGCTCTCTCCAAATCAGTCTTGGGAGACATCTCTTTGGAGAGAGTGACTCCAGAGATCGTGGGCAAGTTCCCACGCTTGGATTCTTCCATACTAAACCTCTTTAGTATGGTGTCAATGTACCTGGATTGGGACAATCCCAATATCCTTTTGGATCTATCTCTATAGATCCTAATTCCTAATATGCAGGAGGCATCACCAAGATCTTTCATTGAGAATCGTTGTCATAAGAAGAGCTTGACCGATTGCAGCATAGGAATATCATTTCCTATCAAGAGTATGTCGTCTATGTACAATACGAGGAAGACAACTTTTCTCTCTGCCACCTTCTTGTAAACACAAGGTTCATCTGGGTTTTTGACGAAATCAAACTCTTTGATAACGACGTCAAAGCAGATATTCCAACTCCGCGATGCTTGCTTTAATCCATAAATGGATTTAAGCAGCTTGCACACCTTTCCGCTGCTCCCACTGTCTACGAAGCCCTCCGGCTGAGTCATGTACACGCACTCTTCTAAATCACCGTTTAGAAAGGCGGTCTTAACATCCATTTGCCAGATTTCGTAGTCATGATACGCAGCGATGGCAAGCATGATCCGGATGGATTTAAGCATAGCCACTGGAGAAAAGGTTTCGTCATAGTCCACACCTGGTCTTTGACGAAAACCCTTTGCAACAAGTCTAGCTTTGAAAGTCTCCACTTTCCCATCTACACCATGTTTTTTCTTGATGATCCATTTGCTCCCAATGGGTTTTACCCCTTCAGGAGCAACATCCAAAGTCCACACTTTGTTGGTGTACATGGATTCCATCTCGGACAGCATAGCATCCAGCCATTTCACTGAGTCCCTACTCGTGATGGCCTGCTTGAAGCTAGTTGGGTCATCATCCTCCATGATGCAATCCTCGCTCCCACCATCCATGAGAAAACCGTAGTATCTCTCAGGTGGGCGAGGAACCCTACTAGATCGGCGGAGAGGCTGAGGTTCATTGGGAGCTACTGAATCCTCTGGTTCCACTAAATCTTCTGTTGTGTTTTGTTCAGATGGAACCTCTTCCAGTTCTACCTCAGAGCCACTAATCTCTTTTGCAAGAAATTCCTTTTCTAAAAAGGTGGCATGTTGAGCAACAAAAACTCTTTGTTCCTCACCGTGGTAGAAGATATACCCTCGCGAATGTTTGGGATATCCAACAAATTTGAACAAAACAGACCTTGCCTCGAGTTTGTCCGGTTTTTGTCTTTTGACATAGGCCGGGTGTTCATATCAGATTTTTGCATTTTCATACCGCCAAATTTTTATCAAATTGCATATCGGTAGATACTCTTGAGCCGTGTTTGCTAGTCAATTGCACGATACAGGTTCTCGGTTCTAAAACGGTGAAATTCATGGAAAACACGACAAAATCCGGGTTCCTGCCAACCACAGATAAAACACGGTCTCCGCTCTTCATCCGTATGTTGCCAGATACCAGTTTAGGAAGACAAAATGGCAAATCGATTGTCACCTTCATGCACAAGGCTCAATGGCAACAACAAGTTCCAAGAAATCTACACGGAGCTCGAGGCAATCATGCCAAATCTTGACAAAAAGTCCACATTTCCCTCAACAGAAATTCTGGAAAATTCGTGAAGAAATTATGAGAAAATACAGATATAAGAATAATGGGCACAGAGAACCAGGGAAGCACAAAAAAGAAGAGGGCCCAACTCCTCTAAAGGGCCGCGGATCCGCGGCCAATATGGGGTCTAGGCCGCAGATCCGCGGCCGTATAGTGGCGGCAGGAAAAACTTTTCCAGGAGTATTTTGGTATTTTCAGATGTGTTCTGGTGGTTGCCCTAGATTTCCATTCTCCAGCCTATAAATAGCCCAGAACTTTGAGAAGGAAAGGGTCCATTCTTGTATTTTCATTTTGCTAAGTTTAGTGTGTTTCTTCTTCCTCTTCTCACCTCTTCTCCATTGAAACTTGTAGTGAGCTTATGAGTGAAGAGTGATGAATAAAGAAGAACCATTTATTATCATGCTTGTCTCTTTATCTTGTTAATTGTTGTAATTTTAATTTGTTAAGTAGTTATTGTTATTTTCTTGTTGTTTCTTTCTTCTCTCTTTTTCTTTATCCTTAATACGACAATGATGCTTACGCTCGATCCTCGCCAAGGTGAGGTCGCAAATAGCTAGTCGTATTCTTCTAATCTCCTTCTTTCTATCTTCCTCTTTTGTTTTGTTTTATTTTTCCGTATCATGATGTGTGAGTAGTTCATACTTGTTAGGGTAGGATAAGGGAAGTTTGAGAGAAGGAAATCTCTCTCACTCTTTCCTTGCCCAACAGCTTAAATCGACTCCCGTTAATTGAACCACAATCCGCTCCTTACGGCACCCTATCCTACATGATAGCGGTGATTCCGTAGTGAGACCGGTTGTGGTTGAATTAACCGGAGGTTATGGCTAAGAGCCAAGAACGGACGGACAAGCACCAAAAGGAAGGACTTATGCGTTGGAAAGCCTAGCTTATAATCGCAAGTTCCTTCCTAGTCGTGCTAATCCCCGTTGTTGCCGATTACCGTAACACCGATATTAAGAGGGGCAACGAAAGATGTGGAGACTCCTAACTCAAACTAACCTAATCCTAACCCTAACAAGCTCTCTTTAAAACATCAACTTAACACTTAGATAATCACAAACAACTCTGAACTCTCGGACTTAACTCGTTAAAACACATAGAAAAACACTCCCATCTCCCTGCGGACGACCCGTACTCAACCGGCTAGCTACAAGCGAAACCGTCTTGATTGCGGTATTTAAACTAAAACTTGAACACGCAGAACCTCTGACAATCAAATGGCGCCGTTGTCGGGGAGACTGTAGTTTATTTCCTTGTGTAATTTCGGGTTAATTTGTGAATATAACCGAAAAACAAAACAAAAAAAAATATACTTTATAAAAAATCATCTTGTTATTTTTGATTAGCTTTTGTGCAAGTGTGCAGGAAAATACAAGGTTCGAGTTCAGTGGCCAAGACGTTGAAAATACGGAGTTCAAGTACAGTGCCAAAGACGTGGGAAGATAGACCCACATTTCGCGGCTACACCGCGACGGACAAAACGAAGCATCCGGTCTACTGAAAAATCTGGAGCAGTTGCAGTGAGCAAATCCAATTTCAGGACATTCAGACAACCAGAGGAGACACAGACCAGCATCTCCACAAAATTTCAAGGCCCAAGCCCACCATCTTGCCGCGGAACCGCGGCCTATGCACATGTTTGGCCGCGGAACCGCGGCCATTTAGTGGCTTCAGGGTCCCATATTCTCTGTAAGTGTTCCTCTCCTCTCTCCCACTCCTCTGAACTCCACTGAACTGTGTTTTCTGCAGATTTCTTTGTGCAAACTCTTCTCCACCTTCCAATAAACTGTTCTTGTGCAGGATTCTTTGCGCCGCAAAACAAAAAAATTGTTTGCAGTTGATTTGTTACTGCTTTGCATTTCTTTAATACGGACTTAAGGGGCTTGAAACCAATCCAGATTGGGTGGGGATTTCATCACCCTTCCCAGGACCCCAAAAATCACTAAAGCATATGCATTGTCCATTGTAAATTAAAAAAATACTAGACTTCAGCCCTAAGGACTTCGCGCTCATTAGGAGAAGATCAACCGTGTTTAGAACCTCGCTTAACGGTATATTGTTTACGGGATGTCTAGGAAAGTGTTAAAGGCGCAACCGCCGAAAGAGAAAGGGTTATTTAATTAAAGAACTTCGCGAAAGCATTGGACAACCTCCCCTTATCTCTGCACTTACCTAGCCTCATGATCAGTGTATTTTTAAGCCCGTTTCTTGGCACTGTTTAACTTCGACAATCAAGTTCAGGAGCAGGTCTAGTAGACCTAGGTTACCCTAGATCTAGGTGTGATTGTGCATATCTTGTTTGTGATTGCTTAAGCCGTATATCCGTACATATTTCTGTAAAAATCTTTCTAAAAAAAAGAAGAAAAAAATCAAAAACTTTTATAAAAACTTGCCATTTTGTCGCCAAATCCATTTTTCACCCACCACCCATCGCCTTTCTCAATTGACGTTTTCTTACCCTCACCTTCTCCGCTTTGACTATACTAAACTCATTTAGTGTATGTCCTCTTGGACTCGGGACACTAGCGCCCGTCTAGTCCGCGTTACGTTAGTCGCTACCGACTACGCGATCGACTCCGAAGTCGATACTCCGTCCACTCCTCTTTCGCCCCTTCCTTTGCCGGCCAACTCCGACGTTGACCGGAATTCTGTTCATACATCTTCACCTTCACCTTCACCAACCTCTTCTTCCGCGATGTCGGGATTTAATCCGAACATCTCTTTGACCACCCCTGGATTGGCTCCACCTCCTACGGAGACCAATATCCCACCACCACCGCCTGTTGTAGCGCCACAGCGAATCGCGCTCCAGGATCGTTTCTATCCCACCCGTTCTGCACTTCCCACCTGCCTTTCTCTTCCTCCGGCCAATGGGGACAACTTTGAAATTAAGCCCCACTTCATCAACATGCTTCCACGTTTTCATGGGCTTGAATCTGAAGATGCCTATATCTTCATCAATAAATTTCAAAACGTCTGTGCCATGATGAAAACCACCCAGCTGTCGGACGATGCTATACGTCTACGGGTCATTCCGTTCACTTTATGCGATCTCGCTGAAAAATGGCTGTATAGCACCGCTTCCCACTCAATCACCAGCTGGGACGAGTTTGTTAAAGCGTTCCTAAAAAAATTCTATCCGAATCATAAGACCGCAAGGATTCGAAATGAAATCAACCAATTCTCCCAGCTTCCTTCTGAACCCTTCTGGAAGTGCTTTGACCGATACAAAGACCTTCTTGTTCAGTGTCCTCACCATGGTATAGAGAAATGGCAACTTTGCCAAACCTTATATGAGGGACTGAACCCAGCAATGAAGCAGTTGTTGGAAACCATCTGTCAAGGCCACTTCCTATCGAAATCTGACGAGGAAGCGTGGCAGTTCTTTGACGACCTTGCGGAGCAAACGCTACAATGGGAGAGCACCAGACCGACTTCTTCTTCTTCTACCTCCACTTCTATCGGTCAGTCTAGGGTAGGAATCCACCAACTTGATGTCTCTATTGCGATGAAAGCTGAAATGGCTGCAATAACAAGAAAGCTTGAAGCGATAGAGAGCAAATTTTCTGCTCCTGCCCCTGTTCTCCCCCTTCGTACCATCTGCGCTTGTTGTTCCGATCCTTCCCACTTGACCGAAGAGTGTTCTTACAATCCACCCTCGCAAGGACAGGATCAGGTTAATGCTGCATTCCAGCAAAGACCAAGGAATGATCAATACTCTTCCACCTACAATCCCGGGTGGAGGAACCACCCCAATTTCGCCTGGAATCAGAATCAGAATCAATTCCAGGGCAACAATTTCCAAAGGGCCCCTCCGCCGCAACAACAAGCGCAACAACAAACTCAGAATCAGCAGCCCTTCCAACCCCAACCTTTCCAAAATCAGACGAACAACTTTGCACCCAACAATTCTTTTCCACCAAACAACTTTGTTCCGTCAAACAACGATATGGTTTCCTCGCTCGAGCGAAGTCTGGAGGCGTTTGTTAAACAATCGACTCAATCCACCGCCAACATCCAGTCTTCCATTCAATCCTTAGTGCAACACACTGCCGCACACGGGCAAAGCATCAAGACCATCGAGGCCCAGATTGCACAGCTGAACGCGGCCTTAAGCGAGCGAGAAAAGGGGAAGCTCCCGTCCCAGCCACTTCCAAATCCCGCTCACCCACATAATGCACATGTTGCTCTTGAACAACAAAACCATAATGTGAGTGCCGTGACCACACTGAGATCGGGGAGGATGCTGCAAAACAACATTGGCAAACGGATCAACAATGACACCCCGGCCGCTTCTTCTTCTTCTTCGTCTTCTGAGCCTATTCTCCGTTCTTCACAAGGCTCCCCTCCCTCTTCTTCTCTGAACGGACCCACTTCTCACTCCACGAAGACACCTATTCTGGGATCCGTTCCAACTCCACAATCTCCTCCTCCAGCATTAGACTCAACCAATTTTCAAAATGTTCCATTTCCAAACCGGTTGAGGTCTAATAAACAAAATCCTCAAATGGAGAATATTCTGGAGTTATTTAAGCAGGTTAACATTAACATTCCTCTTTTAGATGCTGTCCAACAAGTCCCGTCCTACGCGAAAATCTTAAAGACTTATGCACGAAAAAGAGGAAGTCTCAGGTACCCAAGAAAGTTTTCTTGGCTAGTGCTGTGAGTGATGCCCTTACCCAATCTTTACCACAAAAACGGAAGGACCCTGGCTGTCCTACGATTTCAATTACTATTGGGGATAAGAACATCAACCGCGCACTATTAGATCTTGGTGCCAGTGTTAACCTGCTTCCGTATTCAGTATACGAGCAATTAGGCGTCGGAGAGCTGAAACCCACGCACTGCACTCTCCAAATGGCCGACCGATCTATCACCCATCCTAGGGGTGAGCTAGAGGATGTGTTGATAAGAGTCGGGGACTTCATATTCCCCGTTGACTTCATTGTATTAGACACACAGCCTGTAGCTAACCCCCGGAATCAAATTCCGGTGATACTCGGTCGCCCATTTCTCGCAACCTCAAATGCTGTGATCAATTGTCGCAATGGTTCGATGAACCTCTCTTTTGGAAATATGACGATTGAACTCAACATTTTTAGGTTGGGGAATCAGCCCGCCGAACCTAATGCTCATATACTGGACGTCTGCTCTATCCAGGAGATCACCCCAGAAGAGTGTGAATTTGAGGAGTTTCTGTTTGATCACGATAATCTTGACGCCACTAGTGCGTTTCTCTTCGAACCTGCTGCTGTTTCTGCGCCCGACAACGACTACGAGTGTTTCACGTTTCCGAATGACCTTAGCCGTGCACAACCCGAGTTTGAATCCTTCGACTTTCCGGATGAGTTACCTGAACCATCCAACTCGGTTGCTTACACTCGCTTTGAACCTTTGCTGGAGTCCTTTGAGTTCGAGACCTTTGCACCAGTCTTGCCTTCCATCGTTTCACCTCCAACGCTCGAACTCAAGCCGTTGCCGTCTCACCTTAAGTATGCTTACTTAGGTGAGAACGAGACCCTCCCTGTCATCATCTCGGCTTCTCTAGCTCCCGAGCAAGAGAAAGCCCTTCTCGCGGTCTTGCACAGCAACAGGCAAGCTTTTGGCTGGTCCATGGCGGACATCAAGGGGATTAGTCCCCTGATCGTTGAGCATCATATTCATCTGATGGATGATGCCAAACCAGCCCGGGATCCACAAAGACGTCTCAATCCAGTCATGAAAGAGGCTGTGAAGAAGGAGATCGTAAAATGTCTAGATAGTGGTATCATTTACCCTATCTCTGATAGCCAGTGGGTTAGCCCCATTCATGTTGTCCCCAAGAAGTCGGGCATCACGGTCATCACTAACGAGGCGAACGAGTTAATCCCTACTCGCACCCAAACTGGGTGGCGAGTTTGCATTGATTACAGAAAACTCAACGCCGCAACGCGGAAAGACCACTTTCCGCTACCTTTCATTGACCAGATGCTTGAACGATTGGCCGGACACGAGTACTACTGCTTTCTTGATGGCTACTCCGGCTATAATCAAATTCCCATCGCCGAAAAAGACCAGGACAAGACCACTTTCACTTGTCCTTTCGGCACGTTTGCATATCGTCGCATGCCCTTTGGGTTATGCAATGCTCCCGCTACCTTCCAGCGGTGTATGATGGGAATTTTCTCAGACATGGTGGAAAAATTTCTGGAGATTTTCATGGATGACTTCTCCATCTTCGGCGATTCCTTCAACGAGTGTTTGCTGCATATTGACGCTGTCCTTACCCGATGTAAGGACAAGAATCTCACTTTGAACTGGGAGAAATGCCACTTCATGGTGCGCGAGGGTATTGTCTTAGGACATATCATCTCGCAAAATGGCATAGAGGTTGACAAAGCAAAGATTGAGGTCATTTCCAATCTGCCTCCTCCCCGATGCGTCAGAGATATCCGAGCCTTCCTTGGCCATGCCGGTTTCTATAGACGGTTTATCAAGGACTTTAGCAAGATTGCTAGGCCCTTGACTCTTTTGCTGGCCAAGGACACGCCATTCGACTTCAACTCGAGCTGTATGACTGCATTTGAGTCATTGAAACGCTCACTCACTTTTGCTCCCGTTCTTTCTTCACCTGACTGGACGCACCCATTTGAGATTATGTGCGATGCATCCGACTTTGCTATTGGTGTTGTCCTTGGACAACACATCAACAAGATGCCGCACGTAATCTATTACGCGAGCCGAACCCTGAACGACGCCCAACTTAACTATACAACAACTGAGAAGGAATTCTTAGCTGTTGTATTTGCTTTAGAAAAGTTCAGGCCCTACCTCATCGGCTCTCCAGTCATTGTCTACACTGACCATTCTGCTCTGCGCCATCTTTTTACGAAGAAAGATGCAAAATCTCGGTTAATCCGTTGGATCCTCTTGCTTCAAGAGTTTGACCTTGTCATTAAGGACAAGCGAGGATGTGAAAACGTGGTTGCCGACCATCTCTCACGACTTCCTTCTTCGCCTTCGCTTCCAATTCCGATCAACGACGTTTTCCCGGATGAACAGCTCTTGAAGGTATCGTGCGAACCCTGGTTCGCAGATATTGTGAACTATTTGGCCACAGGATTACTTCCGACTGAATGGTCGAGTCAGGACAGACTTCGCTTCTTATCCTAAGTAAAACACTTTTACTGGGACGAACCCTACTTGTTCAAGTACTGTCCCGACCAGATTATTCGTCGGTGTGTCCCTGATGAGGAATTCAAGAGTGTGCTGTCATTTTGCCACGATCAAGCGTGTGCCGGGCATTTTGGGCCCAGAAAGACAGCTGAGAAGATCTTGCAATGTGGTTTCTACTGGCCACGACTCTTCAAAGACGCTCATGACTATTGCAAGACTTGCTCCCGGTGCCAACACATGGGCCGGATATCCCGGAGGAACGAGATGCCGCTCCAACCGATCTTGGTTGTGGAGATTTTCGATGTTTGGGGGATAGATTTCATGGGGCCGTTTCCCAGCTCTTTTAGGAACTTGTACATCCTTCTAGCTGTTGATTACGTCTCTAAATGGGTCGAGGCTGTGCCGAGCCGGACTAACGACAACAAGGTTGTCGTTAGGTTCCTTAAAGAAAATATTTTCTCCCGGTTTGGCCACCCTCGAGCGATCATTAGCGACAATGGAAGTCATTTCTGCAATAGGACTTTCGAGGCCTTGATGCGGAAATATTCCATTAATCATAAGCTTTCTACGCCCTACCACCCCCAAACCTGCGGGCAGGCCGAAGTTTCAAATCGGCAAATCAAGCAGATACTGGAGAAGACGGTTTCCAAGAACCGTAAGGATTGGTCGCTGAAACTCACTGATGCCCTTTGGGCATTTCGAACCGCTTATAAGACCGACCTTGGCATGTCTCCCTATCGGCTTGTGTACGGAAAAGCCTGCCACCTACCTGTCGAAATAGAGCATCGTGCATTTTGGGCGATAAAGGAGCTGAATCTGTCTCTTGAGGATGCGGGCAGCCATCGGAAGCTGCAGTCGAACGAACTGAACGAGCTTAGGGATGAGGCTTATGATAACGCGGTTGTCGTTAAGAATCGAACGAAGGTGTTTCACGATAAACACCTTTTGCGCAAAACCTTCGTACCTGGTCAGCAGGTACTGCTTTACGACACCCGACTTCACTTCCATCCAGGAAAGCTCAGATCTCGCTGGAAAGGGCCGTATTTTGTGCGGAATGTGTATCCGCAGGGCGCTGTGGATTTGGAAAATCCAAAGGACGGTTCACTTTTCAAAGTAAACGGACACCGATGCAAACCATACTTTAGCGCCGAACCAACAGAGGAGCTCCTGTTCTTACAGGAGCCGGTTTACCCTCAATGATCTTCCTCTGCCTACCTCCAAACTGCGGTTACCCAGCCAAGAACAGTAGACACTGTTCCAAATAAGTTTGGGGGTATGTACAAACCATTTTGTATATATTTTTGTATATTCTTTTTCTTTTCTTTAAAAAAAAAAAAACACATAAAAATTTGTGTATCGGTAACCGACAATTTCGACCCTTCAAATGATCTCTTCATGCAACGACAGTGAGGACACTGTCCAGTTTAAGTTTGGGGGTACGCTCGGTACGCATTTCTTACCTTCGCATTCATATGTATATTTTGCATCTGCATATTTAAATCAATAAAATCCATAAAAAACTGAAAATTTTCTAAAAAATATAAATAAAATTTTTTGTCAAGTTAGCTTGTGGAAGAACTCTGATTCAACATTTCGACAGTTTTTGTTTGAAAAAAAATAGGAATGACTAAATCTTATGTTTAGATTTTGAAAACCTGAAAGAAAACTCTCCTTTGAAGTTAACTATAGCTGATATAAGTCTTTACATCACACTACACGTGTCGTGAATTTTGGGAATTAGATGACAAGTCTTTCATGTTTAAACTTTTAAACAGATAAATGATTTACTGAGGATCAAATAGGTTTGTTCTGAAATAAGTAATGACAAGAATAGTTTATGAAGTAAAGCGAATATGAAGGAATGTTATTGATGCCGTAATTGGAGCTAAGTCTGAAAAATAACCCATCTGAAACTTGATTGGAATGATTACACACCAAACCCACTAAACACGTCTTTTATCCAAAAAAATAATGGAACTGCCGGTTATATCTCCGTTCGTATTAAATCATCTGATTTTCACGTCAAACTGTCTTTTGTTTTTGGACCTAGGTAACTTGAGTAATTAAGTCCGCTGGGGTGTTTCTACCCCTAATGCCCTAAAATCAACTGGTTTGGGTGCATTGGCCCAAAGCTCGCTAAGAAGCCTAGAAAGTCCAGTTTAAAACAAAGTCAAGCAAGTGCTCTCTCCGAGTTAAAATTCCTAACGGTTCTTTGTGTGAGAATAATCTTGATAAAAGACAGGCTTTTATAAAAATTTTAACGGAGATATGAAGGTTTTACTCTATGATAAAGACTATTGCACGTTCACAGAGGTGTGTATGAAATGAAAACAAGAAAAAGGTGGAGTGAAAAATACGACTTAGTTTCCTGTTAAGGAAGATAGAAATTCTGAAGTTGAAACCTTACTGGAAAACGAAACTTGAAAAATGCGTAACTCTTTATAAAACTTATGTGATCCTTTTAAAATTGTTATCTGGGCTTTATTATGCGACATGATGACTTTAATCGATCCTTCTGGAACTTAACGACACTATTTGCACTGCACGTAAAGACATATAAAATCTGTAGTTAAATAAGAAGCGAGGTGTGAAAAATAAAGGTTCGATAGTCTAGACTTAGGATTATAGAATTGTTATTTTCTGATACAAAACTTTAGGGTTTGAATCTTAGTTATTTTACAAAACCAACTTGACCGGATTTTGTGGGTAGTATCCGCTGAAAACCCTCAGGAGACAACACTCCTCCTACTAGGGACACCTAGAGGTTTAACGGCTTGTTGCACATGCTCAGTGCAATCGCGTTCCCTGCGAATGTGAGGTTAGGAAATTTTTTGTGAATAAATTGGCTTTGCTCGGGACGAGCAAATGATAAGTTTGGGGGTATTTGTTCATATCAGATTTTTGCATTTTCATACCGCCCAATTTTTATCACATTGCATATCGGTAGATACTCTTGAGCCGTGTTTTCTAGTCAATTGCAGGATACAGGTTCTCGGTTCTAAAACGGTGAAATTCATGGAAAACACGACAAAATCCGGGTTCCTGCCAACCACAGATAAAACACGGTCTCCGCTTTTCATCCGTATGTTGCCAGATACCAGTTTAGGAAGACAAAATGGCAAATCGATTGTCACCTTCATGCACAAGGCTCAATGGCAATAACAAGTTCCAAGAAATCTACGCGGAGCTCGAGGCAATCATGCCAAATCTTGACAAAAAGTCCACCTTTCCCTCAACAGAAATTCTGGAAAATTCGTGAAGAAATTATGAGAAAATACAGATATAAGAATAATAGGCACAGAGAACCAGGGAAGCACAAAAAAGAAGAGGGCCCAACTCCTCTAAAGGGCCGCGGATCCGCGGCCAATAGGGGGTCTAGGCCGCGGATCCGCGGCCGTATAGTGGCGGCAGGCAAAACTTTTCCACGGGTATTTTGGTATTTTCAGATGTGTTCTGGTGGTTGCCCTAGATTTCCATTCTCCAGCCTATAAATAGCCCAGAACTTTGAGAAGGAAAGGGTCCATTCTTGTATTTTCATTTTGCTAAGTTTAGTGTGTTTCTTCTTCCTCTTCTCACCTCTTCTCCATTGAAACTTGTAGTGAGCTTATGAGTGAAGAGTGATGAATAAAGAAGAACCATTTATTATCATGCTTGTCTCTTTATCTTGTTAATTGTTGTAATTTTAATTTGTTAAGTAGTTATTGTTATTTTCTTGTTGTTTCTTTCTTCTCTCTTTTTCTTTATCCTTAATACGACAATGATGCTTACGCTCGATCCTCGCCAAGGTGAGGTCGCAAATAGCTAGTCGTATTCTTCTAATCTCCTTCTTTCTATCTTCCTCTTTTGTTTTGTTTTATTTTTCCGTATCATGATGTGTGAGTAGTTCATACTTGTTAGGGTAGGATAAGGGAAGTTTGAGAGAAGGAAATCTCTCACTCTTTCCTTGCCCAACAGCTTAAATCGACTCCCGTTAATTGAACCACAATCCGCTCCTTACGGCACCCTATCCTACATGATAGCGGTGATTCCGTAGTGAGACCGGTTGTGGTTGAATTAACCGGAGGTTATGGCTAAGAGCCAAGAACGGACGGACAAGCACCAAAAGGAAGGACTTATGCGTTGGAAAGCCTAGCTTATACTCGCAAGTTCCTTCCTAGTCGTGCTAATCCCCGTTGTTGCCGATTACCTTAACACCGATATTAAGAGGGGCAACGAAAGATGTAGAGACTCCTAACTCAAACTAACCTAATCCTAACCCTAACAAGCTCTCTTTAAAACATCAACTTAACACTTAGATAATCACAAACAACTCTGAACTCTCGGACTTAACTCGTTAAAACACATAGAAAAACACTCCCATCTCCCTGCGGACGACCCGTACTCAACCGGCTAGCTACAAGCGAAACCGTCTTGATTGCGGTATTTAAGCTAAAACTTGAACACGCAGAACCTCTGACAATCACCGGGCACCCCATATCTTAATAAAATTAAGATATGGTCTCTTCCTTCCCATATCTCATATGGTGTGGTAGGCACAGATTTGGTGGGAACCCTATTCAGTAGGTATGCCGCTGTTTCCAGTGCATATCCCCAGAAGGAAACAGGTAACTCAGCTATACTCATCATAGAGCCCACCATATCCAATAGGGTGCGGTTCCTCCGTTCTGATACACCGTTGTGCTGTGGTGTATATGGAGGAGTTAGCTGAGAGAGAATCCCATTCTCTTTTAGGAAGTCCAGGAATTCATTGCTCAAGTATTCACCTCCTCGATCAGATCGAAGGATTTTAATACTTTTTCCGGTTTGGTTCTCGACTTCTTGTTTATATTCTCTAAATTTCTCAAAAGCTTCTGATTTATGTTTCATCAGGAACACATATCCGAATCTAGAGAGATCGTCAGTGAATGTAATGAAGTACGAAGAACCATCCCTGGCATGTGTAGACATAGGACCGCATACATCACTATGTATCAGTCCCAAGAGTTCGGTAACTCTTTCTCCGTGTCCCGTAAACGGAGTTTTGGTCATCTTTCCTTTGAGACATGACTGGCAAGTGTCATAAGATGAAAATTCAAACGGATTTAAATATCCATCCTTATGCAACTTTGCTAGTCGTGTCGCATTGATGTGACCCAGTCTACAATGCCACAAGAAGGATTCGTTCAGATCAGAACTCTTCCTCTTGTGTGTGTTTGTTATGCTCAGAACTGTTGATTGATTTAGAACATAAATGCTATTGCACAACGTGCCTGATCCAACCAACTTTTGGTTACAGAAAATGTTCATAACATTATTCTGTAATACAAAATTATATCCTTCTTTAGTCAATAAACAAACCGATATAATGTTGCATATCAGGTTCGGCATGTAATAGCATTCGTTCAGAACCAATGTATTACCAGTTGGTAATACAAGGTGATATTCCCCGACAGTCTTAGCTGCAACAATTGCACCATTTCCAACTCTAATGTCTTTATCACCTTCTCCAAGTTCTCTACCTTTTCTAAGCCCATGTAACTGATTACATATATGGGATCCTGACCCGGTATCTAATACCCAGGACGTAGAGCAAATGGAGAAACAGTTCTCTGTAACGAACACACCCGAAGAAAATGCATCAACATGTACTTTCTTCATTCGGGTGGCATGGGAATCCTGGTATTCCCCTATATCCTGTTCAGTCCTATAACTCTTATAGGAAAGAACGGAACCAACGTTCCCCAGCACAGTATAACATGCGGGTTCGGTCAATACATCTATATTATTATCTTGATTAGGGCATGAAATGGTCGCTACATGGAGAGAGAGAGAAGAAAACACTTTAGCGTATGCTCGTGTAAGATCAGATTGGTTATTATCTTAGCTAATCAGGATGGCTCCCACTGTTTTTATCAAATCTTCCTTCAAACCCTAAAAGGAAAGACTAGCCGGGATTAATTACACCCTACAACTTCGCCAATCTTTCAGCCAGGCCAGTGTCGGTACTTTGAGGGAGGATCCCCGTGCTTTCGCACGGACCTAATTAAAGTAAATCTCGTTTTCCCAGAGGCGTAACCCCGTTGACACCTATCTAGACACCTACTTGATCGGCTAATTGTAATGTGTAAAACTCTCCCAAGAGTAACTCTTACTCGCAGTGGGTATCGGGATCCAACTATCTCATAGAAGGTATGCAATCTCATTGCAAATTTCAACACTTGAAATTCCCGATAATATTCTGCCCCAAGCATCCTATGACCTTGACGGAGGTCAACAAACCATAGGGTGCAAGTCAAGTTCAACCCGTCATTTCTTGATTGAATCAAACCCACCCGCACGACCCTTGACGGAGGCCAACAAGGTCGTACGACTACCCTAATCCAATCTGCATCACATGCATAAACAGATAAATACTAGTTAGCTACCGCACACTACGCCTTGATAGAGGTCAACAAACGTAGCACGAATACTAAGTAGGATTTATCTGAAATGTCGGAGGGCTACGTCAGGTTTTTCTGAAAACCTATTGCGTAATGAACTTGATATCGTTGTAGAATCAAGTGAAGTTTTGAAATGGAGTAATTTCGAGGCTTTTCTAGTTTTGCTAAAGGGGTCACTCCCGGTGAAGGGATCGTCGGCCCTTTCCTCGTCGAATGAGGTGCGGGATATATCATATATATCGCTGTGCAAAGCAAAACTCCAAAAGCAATCAAAAGCAAACCGGGTGTGTAGCATCTGCCAGTTATTGCTAAAGGAGTCACTCCCGGTGAAGGGATCTCGGTCCTTTCCTCATCGAATAAGGTGCAGGGCATATCATATATACCGCTATGCAAAGCAAGAACTGTAGCTACCTGTTTTGTTTAAAATTTGATTCTAAAACATCTTAGGTTTCTTTTCATTCATTAATCAAATTAATGAAGTCCCATCATTTAAGTCACCTAAACATCACAGATAAATACGACGTATACTTATGCCATCCGCATTCGCCTCGATGTCCCATCATGCACCGTTAGGTTAGGTAACTAACGACAGAGCAGGGCAGGGCTAGTGCGGGTGCAAAACATAAGTAACGTCTATATAATATATCATATATACTATATAAAGTATCTATCACAGAACATCACATGATCCCATCATAGATATCGCAGCAGAAAAAACATATGAAGCATTGGATATACTAGGACGTCCGTGTTTTTAATACGAGCCAGTATAAAACACGGATTCCACGGTCGTGATGAATAGCCAATCCCACACCCCTAGACCCCTACGAGAGCGGCAAGCAACCCTACCAATTCTAGGGTTAGGAGACCCGGACTCGACTCCTCGAGATGGTCTCCCACTGGACCCTAGAACCCGGTTACTTGTGCTCCCCTTCTTGGGTCTATCCTAATGCGGAAAAGTAAATAATATACAAAGGGTGACAGCTTCCGCAACCTGGAAGTGCCCCAATAAAAGAATATTACATACTGTAGGGTTCCTAGGCACTCTCAAGAGGTCTCACAAGGCATCAACCATACCAATTTCAAAAATTATGGGTGCCGAGAAACCCTAATACGGATCGTTGACTAGAAGTTTAGGCGATATGTGAATCTAGTTAACAACTTAACTAAAAGAAGAGAGCTACAACCTTTGTAGATCCAGTTATCCACTTCCTTAGCTCCATGTAGGTGTCCTCTCGCTGTCCATCTCGAATCCCGAACTCATACGTCGGCTTCATCGGAGATTTGGGCGGACTAGGTCGTCGGCTTCGTGCCGACGATGATCTACGTCGAAGTTGCACAAGTTCAAGCTCCAACTTCACCAAGTTGTGAAACTTGTGAAGAAAACACCCAAAACAACTTGGCAAGAGGTAGAGGGTGAAGAAATAGGAGGTGGGTTCACTTTAGAATTGGATTTCACTCACTTTTGCTCAAGTTGCCATTGATGGGCTTAAGCTTTTTATCTTGAAGAAGAAGATGAAGAAGAAGATAGAATATGATAAGTGTTGAGTTAAAATGAATAATAATTCAATACTTATCATAAGCTAACTATAGTTAAGTGTAGAGAATAGACCATGGTTACTTGGATGAGTTAGGGTTAAGCATGAAGACAAGAATGGTTACAAAAGTCAAAGCATCATGAATCTTCAACTTAAAACAAAGAAAGCCACCATTCTCATCATAATCCTTTTCAAATAAATAAATAAATGATTATGCAAAACCCTAATCAACGCTTAACCATGGTTTTAATTCTTTACACTTAACAAAATGATCAAGTATCATCAAACATGATACAAATATGTGCACAAAAGTATATCACATATACTTCTTGCACATCAAGTGAGAAAATCTATATAAAGTGAACCAATACTAGTTAATGCAATGCAATATATCAAATATATAATTATACATTAAATCATTAAATCAACATTTGATTCAATGATCCGGTCATGTCGCACATAACCGACTAGAATCCAATGTATCGATTTATCGAATCAATGATTCGATAACTAGGTCATATCGAATATAACCAATCGAAACATATATCGCGAGAATTAAATGCGGTATCACATACACGCATTATTCTCGGTCCTGCACATATCTCATATGCGCTCCTATTTCGTTTCGCTTGAGCCAGGAAACCTCTGTGTAGGACTCTAAAGACTCGTCAATACGCCGGTAGCAGATGATGATCATATCAAGCACCCACAAGCCGCAAGCGGTCTGCTAAACGTAACGGCCACCCGAGTATTGAGCGATCAGAAGATCGACGAGCTAGCCCGCTCACACTCCTGTGAATCCAACCAGTAACACTTACCGTACAGTCCGGTCTGTTCGTCTGATATGTCGCATATCAAGTCTAGGGGTGGTATACGTCAGACCCCAATAACCGATAGGTCGTGCCGATGTGAGGCTCATAACGGGTCGAGAAACTACTGGTAACACTTACCTGCAAATCACTGATCAGCCCTGGCCAGGGACTTCCCTGTTATGGCCAATCGAGTACAGCGCAACATCAACCCCCAATACCGGGAGAGACGAAACCCCTCCTATCGTTCATTGCCTCCATATGACTCGGGACTGTACCCAAAGACCACCGTTTTGCACGCCCTCATGGACGTGGTAAGGTGGAGATCAAAGCACAGTGGGAATCACACAAGACTCTATGACGATCTCGGGTCTACAGACTAACATGCACAAGTGTCACCTGAGAACTGCCATCTGACGTGAGGTATAATACCATCTCGGAGTTCTTGGCGAGTCCGTCCAGTGTACCCAGTCTCCACTGAGCACCCGTATACCATCTCTGATGTCAAACACCAATGGATATGGGATCATCCATCGCCCATCTCATGGGTCGAGAAGCATATACGCTAGTCTACTCTGGTATATCGATGCCCCGTCTCGATACACCCACGACTAGGGACCTTGAAGGATGTACTTATGGACTACCATGTCCCCACTAGTATGATCTGCATCATAGTCCAGGTAGTCAAGTACACATCCTAAGGGCTTTACCAACATGTAACTATAAGACAGTTTAAAGAGACTAGTGTACATGTTAAGATAAAGAGTAACCAGATAGTATACTATCATATCGAGCAAGAAAGTCATCTCTATATATGTCCAAGCATCCAATATAATATACATCATCTGTACAATACTGGCCTCTAGGGCATACATACAACTAACAATCTCCCACTTGTACTAGGGCCAGCTGCTGTAGTATCGCATACCGAGCATCCCGAAGAGTCTCTCAAACTGTATCTAGGGAATGGCCTTCGTGAGTGGATCCGCCGTGTTGTTCTTCGTGTCAACCCTCCTGACCTCGATCTCCCGTTGATCAACTATCTCTCGGATCAGGTGATACCGCCTCAGAATATGCCTGGATCGCTGATGGGACCTGGGTTCCTTGGCCAAAGCCACCGCTCCATTGTTATCACAATACAAAGGTATTGGATGCTCAATGGATGGAACCACTCCAAGTTCAGTAATGAACTTCTTGATCCAGAAAGCCTCTTTAGCAGCATCGTTGGCAGCGATGTATTCAGCCTCCATCGTCGAGTCTGCCACGGTTTCCTGCTTGGAACTCTTCCAGCTAATCGCCCCTCCGTAAAGGGTAAAGATAAAACCCAACTGCGACTTAGAGTCGTCCTTATCACTCTGGAAGCTCGAATCGATAAAGGACTCCACTTGGAGTTCTCCGTTACCATACACCAAGAGCATCTCTTTAGTCCTTCGTAAGTACTTGAGAATGCTCTTCACAGCTGTCCAGTGACTCTCTCCAGGATCAGCTTGATACCTGCTCACTACACTTAGTGAGTATGCTACATCGGGTCTGGTACATAGCATCGCATACATGATAGAGCCTACAGCCGAAGCATAGGGTATCCCTTGCATGCGAGCTCTCTCCAAATCAGTCTTGGGAGACATCTCTTTGGAGAGAGTGACTCCAGAGATCGTAGGCAAGTTCCCACGCTTGGATTCTTCCATACTAAACCTCTTTAGTATGGTGTCAATGTACCTGGATTAGGACAATCCCAAAATCCGTTTGGATCAATCTCTATAGATCCTAATTCTCAATATGCAGGAGGCATCACCAAGATCTTTCATTGAGAATCTTTGTGATAAGAAGAGCTTGACCGATTGCAGCATAGGAATATCATTTCCTATCAAGAGTATGTCGTCCACGTACAATACGAGGAAGACAACCTTACTCTCTGCCACCTTCTTGTAAATACAAGGTTCATCTGGGTTTTTGACGAAATCAAACTCTTTGATAACGACGTCAAAGCAGATGTTCTAACTCCGCGATGCTTGCTTTAATCCATAAATGGATTTAAGCAGCTTGCACACCTTCCCGCTGCTCCCACTGTCTATGAAGCCCTCTGGCTGAGTCATGTACACGCACTCTTCTAACTCACCATTTAGAAAGGCGGTCTTAACATCCATTTGCCAGATTTTGTAGTCATGATACGCAGTGATGGCAAGTATGATCCGGATGGATTTAAGCATAGCCACTGGAGAAAAGGTTTCGTCATAGTCCACACCTGGTCTTTGACGAAAACCCTTTGCTACAAGTCTAGCTTTGAAAGACTCCACTTTCCCATCTACACCAAGTTTTTTCTTGAAGATCCACTTGCTCCCAATGGGTTTTACCCCTTCAGGAGAAACTTCTAAAGTCCATACTTTGTTGGTGTACATGGATTCCATCTCGGACCGCATAGCATCCAGCCATTTCACTGAGTCCCCACTCGTGATGGCCTGCTCGAAGCTAGTTGGGTCATCATCCTCCATGATGCAATCCTCGCTTCCACCATCAATGAGAAAACCGTAGTATCTCTCAGGTGGACGAGAAACCCTACTAGATCGGCGGAGAGGCTGAGGTTCGTCGGGTACTACCGAATCTTCTGGTTCCACTAAATCTTCAGTTATAGTTTGTGTTTCTGGAACTTCTTCCAGTTCTACCTCAGAGCCACTAATCTCTTTTGCAAGAAATTCCTTTTCTAAAAAGGTTGCATGTTGAGCAATAAACACTTTTTGTTGTTCACTGTGGTAGAAAAGATATCCATTTGAATGTCTAGGATATCCCACAAACTTACATAGAACTGACCGTGCCTCGAGTTTGTCTCGATCTTGCCTTTTGACATAGGCCAGACAACCCCATATCTTAACTCGTTTAAGACATGGTCACTTCCCACTCCATATCTCATATGGTGTGGTAGGTACAGATTTAGTTGGAACATGATTCAATAGGTTTGCTGCTGTCTTAAGCGCATACCCCCAGAAGTAAATAGGTAACTCAGCTGTACTCATCATAGAGCGCACCATGTCTAATAGGGTGCGATTCCTCCGCTCCGATACACCGTTGTGCTGTGGTGTATAAGGAGGAGTAAGCTGAGAGAGAATCCCATTCTCTTTTAGATAATCTAGGAACTCATTGCTTAAGTATTCTCCTCCTCGATCAGATCGAAGGATCTTAATACTTTTGCCTGTTTGTTTTTCTACTTCGTGCTTATATTCTCTGAATTTCTCAAAAGCTTCAGACTTGTGTTTTATCAGGAACACATGTCCGAATCTAGAGAGATCGTCAGTGAATGTAATGAAGTAGGAAGAACCGTTCCTGGCATGCGTAGACATGGGACCGCATACATCACTATGTATCAGTCCTAAAAGTTCATTAACTCTTTCTCCGTGTCCACTAAACGGAGCTTTGGTCATTTTTCCTTTGAGAAATGAATGGCAAGTATCATAAGATGATAATTCAAAAGAATTCAAATAACCATCCTTATGTAACATAGCAAGTCGTGTCGCATTGATATGACCAAGTCTACAGTGCCACAAGAAGGATTCGTTCATTTCTGAGCTTTTCCTCTTATGTGTGTTTTGTATATTGAAGACTGTATTTTGATTGAGAATGAATATGCTATTATGTAGCGAGCCTGATGCAATCAACTTTTGATCTAGGAATATGTTCATAACATTATCCTTTACTACAAAATTATATCCTTCTTTACTTAATAAAGAAACTGATATAATGTGCAATGTTGCACATCATGTTCGGTATATAATAGCACTCATTCAGGACTAGTGTATCACCATTTGGTAATACCAGGTGATATATGCCAACTGCTTTGGCTGCAACATTTGCCCCATTCCCTACTTGAACGGAATGATCACCTTTTCCCATTTCTCTACCTTTTCGTAGCCCATGTAACTGCTTACATATATGGGATCCTGATCCGGTATCTAATACCCAGGACGTAGGGTGAACTGAGAAACAGTTCTCAATAACAAACACACCCGAAGAAGGTGCATCATCATGCACGTTCTCCGTTTGGGCGGCGTGAGAATCTAGATATTCTCCTGTTTCCTGTTCAGTCTTATAACTCTTATAAGAAAGAACGGGTCCAACGTTCCCCTGCACAGTATAACATGCGAGTTCAGTCAATACATCCTTATTATTATCTTCATTAGGGCATGAAATGGTCGCTACCTGGAGAGAGAGAGAAGAAAACACTTTAGCGTAAGCTCGTGCAAGATCAGATTGGTTATTATCTTATCTAATCAGGATGGCTCCCACTGATTTTTATCAAATCTTCCTTCAAACCCTAAAAGGAAAGATTAGTCGGGATTAATTACACACTACAAGTTCGCCAATCTTTCAGCCAGGCCAGTGTCGGTACTTTGAGGGAGGTCCCCCGTGCTTTCGCACGAACCTAATTAATGTAAACCTCATTTTCCCAGAGGCGTAATCTCGTTAACACCTTTCTAGACACCTACTTGATCGGCTAATTGTAATATGTAAAACTCTCCCAGGAGTAACTCTTACTCGCAGCGGGTATCGGGATCCAACTATCTCATAGAAGGTATGCAATCTTATTGCAAATTTCAACACTTGAAATTCCCGATAATATTTTGCCCCTAGTGTGCCATGACCTTGACAGAGGTCAACAAACCATAGTGCACTAATCAAGTTCAACCCGTCATTTCTTGATTGAATCAAACCCACTCGCACGACCCTTGACAGAGGTCAACAAGGTCGTATGAATACCCTAATCCAATCTGCATCATATGCATAAGCAGATAAATACTAGTTAGCTACCGCACACTACGCCTTGACAGAGGTCAACAAACGCAGCACGAATACTAAATAGTCTTTATCTGAAATGACGGAGAGCTACGACAGGTTTTTCTGAAAACCTATTGCGTAATGAACTTGATATCGTTGTAGAATCAAATGAAGTTTTGAAATGGAGTGATTTTGAGGCTTTTCTAGTTTTGCTAAAGGGGTCACTCCCGGTGAAGGGATCGTCGGCCCTTTCCTCGTCGAATGAGGTGCGGGATATATCATATATATCACTGTGCAAAGCAGAAACTATAGAAGCAATCAAAAGCAAACCGAATGTGTAGCATCTGCCAGTTATCGCTAAAGGAGTCACTCCCGGTGAAGGGATCTCGGTCCTTTCCTCATCGAATAAGGTGCAGGGCATATCATATATACCGCTATGCAAAGCAAGAACTGTAGCTACCTGTTTTATTTAAAATTTGATTCTACAACATCATTTGGTTTCTTTTCTTTCATTAATCACATTAATGAAGTCCCATCATTTAAATACCTAAACATCACAGATAAATATGACGTACACTTATGCCATCCGCATTCGCCTCGATGTCCCCTCGTGCATCGTTAGGTTAGGTAACTAACGACAGAGCAGGGCAGGGCTAGTGCGGGTGCAAAACATAAGTAACGTCTATATAATATATCATATATACTATATACTGTATCTATCACAGAACATCACATGATCACATCACAGATATCGCAGCAGAAGAAACATATGAAACATTAGATATACTAGGACGTTCGTGTTTTCAATACGAGCCAGTATAAAACACGGATTCCACGGTCGTGATGAATAGCTAATCCACCACCCCTAGACCCCTACGAGAGCGGCAAGCAACCCTGACAATTCTAGGGTTAGGAGACCCGGACTCGACTCATCGAGTTGGTCTCCCACTAGACCCCAGAACCCGGTTACTTGTGCTCCCCTCCTTGGGTCTATCCTAGTGCAGAAAAGTAAATAATATACAAAAGGTGACAGCTTCCGCAACCTGGAAGTGCCCCAAATAAAAGAATATTATATACAAGTTTTTACATGAATGAAAATGAAAAACACTCATCTCACATAAAAACCCCCGGCTATTCAAACACGACAATCCAATATAACATATCCAGCAACACATAACATCACATGCCATCAACGTAAGTAAACATGCGTATCCCAATTGTCGTTGACATATAGCAACGAAACCGGCGATATCACATATTACACTTACGGTCACAGAAAAGAAAGTGTAAAACTACAACAGTTGGAATCCGCAACCTCTTTAGACATCACATGCCTAATCAAATGAAATACTTAGACATCACATGCCTAACAGTTATAAACCCTGCATTTTAGTCCCATTATCGAAAACTCTTTTCAATATCAGATGAAACTAAACTGCTAGATTTATATCATTCATTTAGTTATCTCATAACTGTTTGTGAATTCCAATTATTGTATCCCATTCCGGATAAATAGAATATATTAAACTTTCCGATCGAACATTCGAACACCCAAGTTTTCCCGAAACCGTTCAACACATGAAATAGGTTCAAAGACATTCACTTCATGCCTCAGTACCAACGGTCCAGCCGTAGAAGGGTCAAGCCAACGCCTCACATGTGGCACGCCGTACTGCCCCAAACCCAAAGGTTCAAAGGGCAGTTCAAGATGGTCACATAATCGAGTTAAGGTTTGTTATCTTCTAGAGGGACCATCGCATTACTTGCACTACTCAGAACGTCTTTAAACCATAGAAAGATCCAACACTTGGAAATATTCCGGCAGGGGAAAAGTTGGGTATTTTCATCCGGTCGAACTTTTTAGCATATTCTTAAAATATCCGAAAAACACATAGAAGAAATTTGATAATCCGATCGAACTATCGAAGCTCCAAAATAACCCCAGAAAATGCAACTCTTGAATAAATTTTAAAAATTCCCAGGAAAACCAGCACTATCAATTAGGAGTTACTGTATAAAATATATTGAATAAGGAGGCAGTACGACCGCGTAACCGCCGCACGAGCCAAGCTCGTGCCGCGGAACCGCGGCGGTTTGATGGAGTTAGGCACACGAAATTCACAGTAACTCTAAAAATCACCTGCTGATTTTTCTGCATATTTTTAATATTGAAAAATCCCGATTTTTAAAAATTGGATAGAGAGCATTTTGTGAGTTAGGGTTTCGGTTCGTTCGGGTTTCAAACGTCGTCTAGACTTTGCCTAATGCTCTAGCTAGGCTCTGATAGCACTGTAGGGTTCCTAGGCATTCTCAAGAGATCTCACAAGGTATCAACCATGCCAATTTCAAAAATTATGGGTGCCGAGAAACCCTAATACGGATCGTTGACTAGAAGTTTAGGCGATATGTGAATCTAGTTAACAACTTAACTAAAAGAAGAGAGCTACAACCTTTTTAGATCAGGTTATCCACTTCCTTAGCTCCATGTAGGCATCCTCTCGCTGTCCATCTCGAATCCCGAACTCATACGTCGGCTTCATCGGAGATTTGGGCGGACTAGGTCGTCGGCTTCGTGCCGAAGATGATCTACGTCGAGGTTGCACAAGTTCAAGCTCCAACTTCACCAAGTTGTGAAACTTGTGAAGAAAATACCCAAAACAACTTGGCAAGAGGTAGAGGGTGAAGAAATAGGAGGTGGGTTCACTTTAGAATTGGATTTCACTCACTTTTGCTCAAGTTGCCATTGATGGGCTTAAGCTTTCTATCTTGAAGAAGAAGATGAAGAAAAAGATAGAATATGATAAGTGTTGAGTTAAAATGAATAATAATTCAATACTTATCATAAGCTAACTATAGTTAAGTGTAGAGAATAGACCATGGTTACTTGGATGGGTTAGGGTTAAGCATGAAGACAAGAATGGTTACAAAAGTCAAAGCTTCATGAAGGTTCAACTTAAAACAAAGAAAGCCACCATTCTCATCATAATCCTTTTCAAATAAATAAATATATAAATAAATGAATATGCAAAACCTTAATCAACACTTAACCATGGTTTTAATTCTTTACACTTAACAAAATGATCAAATATCATCAAACATGATACAAATATGTGCACAAAAGTATATCACATATACTTCTTGCACATCAAGTGAGAAAATCCATATAAAGTGAACCAATACTAGTTAATGCAATGCAATATATCAAATATATAATTATACATTAAATCATTAAATCAACATTCGATTCAATGATCCGGTCATGTCGCACATAACCGACTAGAATCCAATGTATCGATTTATCGAATCAATGATTCGATAACTAGGTCATATCGAATATAACCAATCGAAACATATATCACGAGAATTAAATGCGGTATCACATACAAACATTATTCTCGGTCCTGCACATATCTCATATGCGCTCCTATTTCGTTTCGCTTGAGCCAGGAAACCTCTGTGTAGGACTCTAAAGACTCGTCAATACGCCGGTAGCAGATGATGATCATATCAAGCACCCACAAGCCGCAAGCGGTCTGCTAAACGTAACGGCCACCCGGGTATTGAGCGATCAGAAGATCGACGAGCTAGCCTGCTCACACTCCTGTGAATCCAACCAGTAACACTTACCGTACAGTCCGGTCTGTTCGTCTGATATGCCGCATATCAAGTCTAGGGGTGGTATACGTCAGACCCCAATAACCGATAAGTCGTGCCGATGTGAGGCTCATAACGGGTCGAGAAACTACTGGTAACACTTACCAGCAAATCTCTGATCAGCCCTGGCCAGGGACTTCCCTGTTTCGGCCAATCGAGCACAGCGCAACATCAACCCCCAATACCGGGAGAGACGAAACCCCTCCTATCGCTCATTGCCTCGATATGACTCGGGACTGTACCCAAAGACCACCGTTTTGCACGCCCTCATAGACGTGGTAAGGTGGAGATCAAAGCAGTGTGGGAATCACACAAGACTCTATGACGATCTCGGGTCTACAGACTAACCTGCACAAGTGTCACCTGAGAACTGCCATCTGACGTGAGGTATAATACCATCTGGGAGTTCTCGGCAAGTCCGTCCAGTATACCCAGTCTCCACTGAGCACCCGTATACCATCTCTGATGTCAAACACCAATGGATATGGGATCATCCATCGCCCATCTCATGGGTCGAGAAGCATATACGCTAGTCTACTCTGGTATATCGATGCCCCGTCTCGATACACCCATGACTAGGGACCTTGAAGGATGTACTTATGGACTATCATGTCCCCACTAGTATGATCTGCATCATAGTCCAGGTAGTCAAGTACACATCCTAAGGGCTTTACCAACATGTAACTATAAGACAGTTTAAAGAGACTAGTGTACATGTTAAGATAAAGAGTAACCAGATAGCATACTATCATATCGAGCAAGAAAGTCATCTCTATATATGTCCAAGCATCCAATATAATATACATCATCTGTACAATACTGGCCTCTAGGGCATACATACAACTAACACATACAAGTTTTTACATGAATGAAAATGAAAAACACTCATCTCACATAAAAACCCCCGGCTATTCCAACACGACAATCCAATATAACATATCCAGCAACACATAACATCACATGTCATCAACGTAAGTAAATATGCGCATCCCAATTGTCGTTGACATATAGCAACGAAACCGGCGATATCACATATTACACTTACGGTCACAGAAAAGAAAGTGTAAAACTACAACAGTTGGAATCCGCAACCTCATTAGACATCGCATGCCTAATCAAATAAAATACTTAGACATCACATGCCTAACAAATATAAACCCCGCATTTTATTCCCATTATCGAAAACTCTTTTCAATATCAAGTGAGACTAAACCGCTAGATTTATAACAGTCATCCAGTTATCTCATAACTGTTTGTGAATTCCAAATATTGTATCCCATTCCGGATAAATAGAAAATATTAAACTTTCTGATCGAACATTCGAACACCTAAGTTTTCCCGAAACTGTTCAACACATGAAATAAGTTCAAAGACATTCACTTCATGCCTCAGTACCAACGGTCCAGCCGTAGAAGGGTCAAGCCAATGCCTCACATGTGGCACGTTGTACTGCCCCAAACCCGAAGGTTCAAAGGGCAGTTCAAGACGGTCACATAATCGAGTTAAGGTTTGTTGTCTTCTAGAGGGACCATCGCGTTACTTGCACTACTCAGAACGTCCTTAAACCACAGAAAAATCCAACACTTGGATATTTTCCGGCAGGGGAAAGATTGGGTATTTACATCCGGTCGATCTTTTTAACATATTCCAAAATATCCGGAAAGCCACATAGACAAAATCTGATAATCCGATCGAATCAGCGAACTCCCAAAACACCCCAGAAAATTCAACTCTTGAATAAATATTAAAAATTCCCATAAAACTCAGCACTGTAAATTAGGAATTACTGTGCAAATTTGGAGGGTTGACGTCATCATGTCGCCGCGGAACCGCCGCAGAAGCTAGGCTTCTGCCGCGGTTCCGCCGCAGGTTGGAGGCATCATTTGTCCAATTTTGCACCGTAAATCTTATAACTTCCTGCTCAATTTTTTAAGCATTTTTAATATGGAAAAAACCCAGTTTTTAGAAAAAGTCCAGAAAGCGATTTGGTTTTAGGGTTTCGGTTTCGATCGGGTTTTAAACATCGTCTAAGCATCGCCTAAGGCTCTAGCTAGGCTCTGATACCACTGTAGGTCAGGCAGCCACCCCATCCAATGGGGTCGCCGTGGCACCAACGGGTCCCTCAGCCGCTACTTTTTACGCATGCCCCCTCGCGAGGACTACAACCCGCCGGGACACCTTCCGGTCTCGGGACACGCTGGAGGTAAGAGCCTATGCTTCGCCACACTGTCACACAGTGAGAACCCCCATAGGTCGACATCCAATGCCTAGTAGCTCTGATACCACTATAGGGTTCCTAGGCACACAATAGAGGTCTCACAAGGCATCAACCATGCCAATTTCAAATTTTATGAGTGCCGAGAAACCCTAATACGGAATCGTCGACTAGAGTTTAGGCGAAAAGATAAGCTAGTTAACATCTTAACTAAAAGTGAGAGGCTACAACCTTTGTAGATCCGGTTCTCCACTTCCTTAGCTCCACGTAGACATCCTCTCGCTGTCCTAGTCAGATCTCGGACTCTAGCATCGGCTTCATCGGAGAAATGAGCGGACAAGTCGTCGGCTACGATGCCGAAGATGATCTACGTCGAGGTTACACAAGATCAAGCTCCAACTTCACTAAGTTGTGAAACTTGTGAAGAAAACACCCTATACTACTTGGCAAGAGGTAGAGGGTGAAGAAATAGGAGGTGGGTTAACTTTAGAATTGGATTTCTCACACTTTTGCTCAAGATGCCATTGATGAAGACAAGCTTTCCTTCTTGATGAAGATGATGATGAAGAAGAAAAGATATGATAAGTATTGTGTAAATAGAAAATAAATGTGAATACTTATCATATACTAACTATGGTAAGGTGTAGAGAATAGATCATGGTTAGTTAGAATGGTTAGGGTTAAGTATGAAGACAAAATGGTAACAAAGTCAAACCTTCATGAAGCTTCAACTAAATCCAAATAATGCCACCATTTTCTTCATAATCTTTTCCAAAATCAATAAATAAATAAATGAGTAAGAAAAAGAAAACCCTAACCATTACACAACCATGGTTTAATCTTTACACAAAACACAAGTTAGCTTGCAACATCAAACATGATACAATTAAGTGCACACAAAAAATATATCACATATACAATGTGCGCTACAAGTGAGAAAATCCATTTAAAGTGAACCAATACTAGTTAATGCAAAGTAATATATCAAATATATAATTATACATTAAATCATTAAATCAACACTTGATTTAATGATCCGGTCATGTCGCACATAACCGACTAGTATCCAATGTATCGACTTATCGAATCAATCTTTGATTCGATAACTAGGTTATATCACATACAACCAATCGAAACATTCATCACGAGAATGAAATGCGGTATCACATACAAGCATCATTCTCGGTCCTGCACATATCTCATATGCGCCCCTATTTCGTTTCGCTTGAGCCAGGAAACCTCTGTGTAGAACTCTAAAGACTCGTCATTACGCCGGTAGCAGATGATGATCATATCAAGCACCCACAAGCCGCAAGCGGTCTGCTAAACGTAACGGCCATCCGGGTATTGAGCGATCAGAAGATCGGCGAGCTAGCCCGCTCACACTCCTGTGAATCCAACCAGCAACACTTACCGTACAGTCCGGTCTGTTCGTTTGATATGTCGCATATCAAGTCTAGGGGTGGTAAACGTCAGACCCCAGTAACCGATAAGTCATGCCGATGTGAGGCTCATAACGGGTCGAGAAACTACTGGTAACACTTACCAGCAAATCTTTTATCAGCCCTGGCCAGGGACTTCCCTGTTACAGCCAATCGAGCACAGCACAACATCAACCCCCAATACCGGGAGAGACGAAACCCCTCCTATCGTTCATTGCCTCCATGTG
The DNA here is from genome assembly GCA_030015575.1 of Agapanthus africanus. Lineage (NCBI taxonomy): Eukaryota > Viridiplantae > Streptophyta > Magnoliopsida > Asparagales > Amaryllidaceae > Agapanthus > Agapanthus africanus. Next base: position 285,386,732 of record CM057344.1, read on the forward strand.
ACTCGGGACTGTACCCAAAGACCACCGTTTTGCACGCTCTCATGGACGTGGTAAGGTGGAGATCAAAGCACAGTGGGAATCACACGAGACTCTATGACGATCTCGGGTCTACAGACTAACCAGTACAAGTGTCACCTAAGAACTGCCATCTGACGTGAGGTATAATACCATCTGGGAGTTCTCGGCGAGTCCGTCCAGTGTACCCAGTCTCCACTGAGCATCCGTATACCATATCTGATGTCAAACACCAATGGATATGGGATCATCCATCGCCCATCTCATGGGTCGAGAGGCGTATACGCTAGTCTACACTGGTATATCGATGCCCCGTCTCGATACACCCGCGACTAGGGACCTTGAAGGATGTACCTATGGACTACCATGTCCCCACTAGTATGATCTGCATCATAGTCCAGGTAGTCAAGTACACATCCTAAGGGCTTTATCAACATGTAACTATAAGATAGTTTAAAGAGACTAGTATACATGTTAAGATAAAGAGCAACCAGATAGCATACTATCATATCGAGCAAGAAAGTCATCTCTATATATGTCCAAGCATCCAATATAATATACATCATCTGTACAATACTGGCCTCTATGGCATACATACAACTAACAGTTGTTTGGGGCAGTTGTTGTGTTGGCTGATGTGGTTTGGGGCTGATGCTGTTTTGGCTGATGCTGTTTTGGCTGAAGTTGTTTGGGGCTGATGTTGTGTTGGCTGATGGGTTTGGGGCTGATGTTGTGTTGGCTGATGTTGTTTTGGCTGATGTTGTTTGGGGCTGATGTTGTGTTGGCTGATGGGCTTGTTCTTGCTGTTGTTGCAGCATCAGATAGGGCTGTTTGAATGATGTTGTTGCTGATGATGTAGTAGTTTTGGTGGCTGATGTTGCTTCAGCTGAGGATACAATGGCTGAAATGCTGAGCTGATGCAGTTTCAGCAGCAGAGGCTGATGTTACTGCTGCTGAGGTAATGGGCTGCTGAAGGTGGCTGAAGTGGAAAGTTGGGGGCTGTTGTAGGGTGAAGGGACCCGATGTAGCTGCTGCTGGAGTGTGCTGATTCAAGGTTGGGGGCTGAAGTGTTGATAATGGGGGGGCTGAAGCTGTTACATCAGCTGCTGTTTGCAGCAGTTTGATGTGGCTGATGCTTTTGTTTGGCTGAGGTTGCTGCTGTGGCTGATGTAGGGTGTGTAGGTGTTGGGCTAAGGTGTTAGGAGCAGGTGTAGGGTTGGCTGAAATATTGCTTCAGCTGCTGGTGTTGGCTGATGTAGCAGCTGAAGTGTTGCTATAGGCTGAAGTTGTTGCATTTGGGGCTGATGTGTGAGAGGGGGTAAAAGAACACAAGGGATTATAGAATGGAATGGATCATGGCTCACTCTAACCACCTCTCTCTCTCTCTAAAAGTTGCTTGCTCAAGCCAACAAGGCTCCTCCTCTCTCACCTACCTATAAGTCAACCTTTACCCTAATCAACTTTAAACAAAACCACACCCTTAATTAAACTAATTATCTTAACCAAAAGGTTAATCTATCATGATCATGTACATGGTTCAACCCTAGGCTACCATGACCAAAACAAGAAACATGAGTAACAAGTGTAGAAAATGTCATGTGCACATTCTTGCACAAAAAGCCAAAAATCCAATTAGAGATTTTTAATCGCGATTAACACCGAAATAACATATAATCCATCATAAAAACTGTGAAATGGCATATTTCCACAAAATAACCTATTTTAGAATTTCCATAATTTTCTCCAGAATTTTCACCATTTATCGGTATTTAATTATACCGACTATTGAAATATTCATTAAAACTTAATATTAAATTCTGAAAATGCCCAAAAATAATATTCTATTTTTTTGAAATGTTACAGTCTTTCCCCCTTAAAGAAATTCGGTCCCCGAATTTAAATTTAAACCTCCAAATTCCAAAACATTTCAATAAAATGTCCAAATCAACGCGGCTCCGAAATCATCAATACATAAAAGGCATCATAGCGCAATACATGCGCATGAGCAACGAGCAGATAACTCGAAATCAAAACTCCGTCAAGCATCCCGCAATCATCGGAGTCAAGGTGAAACACAAATGCCAAATCCAAACAAAGCCGATATGCTATAAACCGGAACTATACGTGTAAATATATGAAGGAAATGCATGCCAAATTTCTTTAAAATCGATGTGCAATGCGCATAACACCGCACAATGGCGGACGTCTCTATAATAAAATAATCATATATGTATATATCTTTTGTTTAATATGCACGCTCCGCCGTTTTGAAAACAATTTAGAAGGGTTCCCTGTTTTTAAACGTTTCGTGTCGTATCAGACACGCATGTAAATAATGAGACTATAGCTCGCCTTTGGAAATCCCTTGAAATCTATCAGTGCATGCAAAATATATCCAGGCACTGTCATCTGATCAGTCCTGTTCAGTACGAAAATCAATCGCAATATCATAGAAATGTACTGCTTCATAAGAATCAATCCCAAAAATGCATACGAAAACCCTGTGCGTCCGGTGCGCACGAAAATCAAAATCCATACATGTGCCAAGCAGGTGCACAAAACAATATCAAGGTGCAACGGTTGTGCACACAACATCAGTCACAGGCACATGTGTGCCTGACCGCAAAATCAGGTGCATCTGACATGCACGAAAATCCCGATTTAGTGCATCTGGTGTGCACCAAATCGCATCTCGTAACAGGCGCCCAACATGCGCCAAAAATCCAAATCCGGTGCATCCATCATGCATGAAATCGTGAAATCCAATATCAAGTGTCGAACACGCGCAAAATCCAATCAGGTGCATAAAGTGCACAAAATAAATGTCGAGCATCACCCTCGAAATCGAAGTCCAGTGCATCCAAGTGCACAAAATGCTAATCTCCGCACTGCAAGCATATGTGAACTATACAGAGTGCAGGAACCAAATCGCGTGCGTGCATATGCACAAAATCAACTCAAATGTTTAAACCCCATAAATCACAAACATGTGAAACCAAGTCGCGAAAACGATATCAAGTGCAACAAATGTGCAAGATCGTAAATCCTCAATCATCAAAATCCAACCATGCGAATAAGTTACCCAAAACATCGAAATCAAGTATCGCGGAATAGTACCGCTCAAGCGCATCCTCCCAGAATCTCGGGCAAACTGTCGCGGTCACTAGTGGGACGTCTCGTCGATGATCATGAACTCTGGCCTGCTGGTGTGCGTAACAATGACCACTCCTAGGTCCAAGTCTTCTCTGTGGATTACAATCTCACGATCCATCGGCTCATCGGCCCTGTCAGGTGTGCTAACGGGGTCGATTCCATTCTAGCACTTCTCTGGTCATCTCTCGGTCAATCATCGCAACCACTCGTAAAGCAGCATGTCACTGGCGCCGGCCTCTGGCTTTTTGAGTGCACATCACATCTGATCTTGGGTGCAAATATCCTTGCAGCAGTGTCCTGGAAGGAATCCTGCTCAGGGTCTCTTCCAAGTCTCGTCTCTGCTTAACTGCCCGGAAGTCATCGTCCTTACTATATCTGCTTCTTGTTCTGGAATGGCTGCATACTCATAGCGACTCCATCTGGAAAGTATATCCAATATTATGCTTCGGCATGCGCATCGCATCTCTGATGTCGGCGGAGTGGAACATCATCTCATTTAGATCTGGTACGAGCCTCTTACTCCACTTTTCTCTAATGTCGGCTGCTTCGGACTCGTCTCGTCGTGGCTGCATGGACTGAGCTCCAATGGCTATCCTCGTATCTGGAGTCTCCTATGAAATCCATCTCCCCACCTAGCACCCGAATTAAGTCGAGCCATCCGATCGATTGTCAAAACCTCATAATCCCCTAAGAGCTCAACCTCTTGGGTACAGTATAATAGTATCGAGTACATACCACAGCATCGGTGGTCGAGCCGTAGAAGGGCAAACCCAAGCCTCACTAATGGCGCCGCAGAACTGCCGCAAACCCTAAGGTTCAAAGGCTTTTAAACGGTCATTAAGTCGAGTTAGGGTTTCATTCATCTAGAGGGTCCATAGAATTTCCTGCATGTCCTTCCGAATACTTTAAACTTGGAATAGTAGGTTTCTGACATTCGATCGTCTCTGTCGACTCTCAACGTCTCCGCGTGAAGTCGTCTCTAGCCGGAATCAATCTATCTGATGACCTCGGATCGGGGTAGTAAACGAACCACATGTCCTAGTCATTCATCCTTGGTGACTAGCGATTTTTTATCATCTCTTAGTACAACTCGTACCATAAAAGCTCCAATATCTGGGGCGATATCTCGTCGTTCGCAGCAACAACTGGCTCACTCGTCTGCACGTTGAGCAGTGCCTCAATCATCATGAATAATCCATACACCAACGGTCATCAAAATTTGGCTGGCCTCTGTCAGTGGCTCAATCCTCTGGTGCTGATCTGCACGTCCGAGTAATCTCATGCAGTGATCCATCTAACGCTCGTGGCGCAAAACACAATCAAGACACATCTCTGCAATCGTGTGTCACCGGTATCATGCCCTGGTCAGTCCTCGTTCGTAAGGAGCTCGTGCCGACCGCAGCTCTAGCCGTAGCTCTCCCTGCCCGTAATCATGGCAGCAAAACCATAACTGGTACCGATGAAGCTAGATCAGGAATGAATATGATACTGAACAAGGAAATGTACATCCTAAGGCTTCTTAAGTGGAGTGGCGTATCGTAAATTTGACGCGGAACATACTAACGGTACGTCACTCTACTTTAGTCACCTATTCCATCAACCAAGGGTCATCCTATACTCCGAAGGTAAAACCTAACGCTTTGATACCAATTTTGTCACAACCCGAAAGTACGGAACATGACCGGCACTTAGACTACGAACGTCTCGAGGCGTGCGTACTCTAAGTAAGCCGAACCCAGAATAAACCATGGAAAGTAGTAGAGAGTAGGAAGAACCATATCAAACCAACCTGTATGCAACAAATATACAACGCCTAAAGTCGAGGATCACAACAGAAAGGAAACTCCAACCAGCATGAAATCCATAGAAATGTAACACGCGGCTCTAAGGTCGAAGAATAAACATCACTGGTCTCTATCTCAAATAAGTACATGTTTGGTTGATGGAACTTCTAGATACAACTGAAATACAATATACAATGTATAATGATGGGTACGATACAATAACCCACCTACTAGCAGATAGCAAGTCACTCGAAAAAGAAACCGTGCCCGCAAAGCCTTAATGGAACCTGTACGGCAACACCTGCAAGAACTGGGGCAGAACGGGGGTGAGTTGCCAACTCGTGAGTAGAAAAAGATCTACGAACAGAAAATCGCATGTATGACGCAATCCTAGGTCATACGATCATGATATAATCCTCAAATATATAACCAGCAATCTCTAACCATTGCTAGTGTAAATATCTAACCCAAGTGTAATCCCATGTGCCTGTGTCAGTGCATCAGGTGACAATATATCATATGAATGATGTATGAATGCATGAAACTGAATGCATGTACTGAAGAAAACCGCTTTCATAAATTTGTGAGATTTCTGTATTTTTAAAATGAGGTATCATAATGAAATCAGCATACAACAGTGCCTAGCATCGGCACAAAACATAAATCTCAATATCTCGATATCTCTGTATCACAACCTCTGTACCTCAATATCCTAAATCCCAATGTCTCAATCATAATAACCAGGGCGCCGTCAGTCCAGATCGGCCCCTACCATCCATCTCATGACTACGACGGTATCCTCCGGATATTCGACGTGTCGGGTAATATCACCGGTCGGTAGTGCTCCCCTGCCAGGGTCAACGCCATCTCCTGCGATCTTCTTTCCCCGGGTACCGTACCGGGCCCACCATGTACCCGAAACGGTTCCTCCACTCCTCGAATCGGGTCTCTAAATCCATCAGCAAACTCACGGTGGACGACTCATACATCATGGTAAAACAGCTTTTATTTAAAAAGAGAGAAAGCAGTTTATATATGTTTTGCGGTTTTCCTCCAAATCCAGAAAATCTTATGGAAACCCGAATCCAATCATCAATAGCATGAAAAATCATGAATATATGCATGAGAATCCATGAATGCGGCATATAATATACAACAGTATGCATGATGTGACAAGCAGTAGCTACAATATCAAGCTGGTATATAAGGCAGATGCACTAATATCATGTCACTACTAGCTAACAAGCTAAATCAGGCAATAATATTCTCTAAGTGTACGTGACATGGCAATTACCGATGAAGATGTGTGTGCCTTGGCAAATAAGCGTACGTGGTACATATGCATCATCGGTAATGGTGCTGGTGTCCTAGCAGTAGGATATTAATAATAGAATATGAATCACAATAATATGCGATGCAGAGCAACAATAATAATATGCGGGAGATGAAATACTGAACACCATGATCTCTAGACTGCATCTAATGTTATAAAAGTCACATGGCTACACCACTACAAGGCTGAGCTAAAGCTAACAGTAGGTAAGGGAAACCGCCTAACCTCCGAGTCGGTACATATAAATATATATATATATACACACACACACACATATAGTCGGTGATCCCGCCTCGATAATATTACATCCGATAACATATCTCTATAATCGGTTATTCCAAAGTCAAGTGGGCGGATCAAACAACAAAATATAGCTCGTACGTAAATCCGTCGTACGGCATCCCCAAATCTGGGTACGAGTCAATATCACATTCGTCATATCATTCATCAAGTATTCTCTTTATCAAATATCATAATCTGGGGCACTGACCTACGTCTAGTACTACGCTAACATCATTACTATAATGAAGATCTAACTACTGATCGACAGTCTAGTATAAATCGATATTATCATCATAAATCATCACAAAGAGTATACATCGCCCAAGGCGGCCTATCATAAGTATCCTGTCATATCATATCATATCATATCTCATAACATAATCACATGTTGATCACTTAATCTATATGTCGCCATTCCTATGGCATCATCATCCCCAAAATCCTCTAAATCATCAAACGTATCTCAAGTAAGAATTTTACCGTATCACCGATATCATGATCTCAGATCAACTCTCATCGACTCGTTTAAATCCCGTGTATCATCCTCAAACCCGTATGTGAACACATAATCCCAAACCCATGTGACCATATATCTATATAGAATCCCATAATCACATATGAAATCAGAATGTATGCAAGTATGTATATGTGTGTATGCATGTGTAGTGCACCCACTACCCTAAGGTTTCGTAACCTTACATCAATCCAATATACCAATATCCATTTAAACATCAATAAATAATCCCAACAACAAGTAATAGATTGTTGGTGTGTATACGCATCCGTATACATCACCACGGACTGCGGGGGTGCTATACGCCATCCACCTGACTTCTCCCCGTAGATATAAATCTACTCACCTTGTTTTATGCGTGCCGGTGCCGATGTCGCCATTCGCAACTCCAACGCTTCGATGCCACGTGGGGTACCTACAAGGATATCACACGCTAAGACACATGAAAACCATGTCGGAAACAGAAATGGTGCACGCTACGCCCATAGGTAAAAACCTGTGGCCTCGCATGCAATCACAGCCAACAACCCTCTGCCGTTGGCGTTCAAACGCCACCCGACAGAAATGAATCATCGAATACCAAATCCATGCTAAAACGAGTCGTAAATCATGCGTCAACTCAAGAAAATCAACCCAGATTCTACCCTAACTGGAATCAGACAAAACTAGACATTCCCAGAGTCAAGTCTACAGGGTATAAGGCTACAGAACCAAAACGAGCACCAGAACCCCTGCTTTGGCCGCAAATTGCGGCCAGGGAGATTAAATCTGCGGCCAGGGGAATGAGGTAGGGGCTAGGGTTTTGGGTATTGGTTCCTATCTGCCTGCATATCCTACTGCTAAGTCAAAATTATTTTAGGAGGTCCCGGTTGATAGCAGTTTCTAGAATGGTCACAAAGTCGACAAAATCGCTAAAATACGCCAAGTCGAAACTTTCAAGTAACTAACTGGAAATCTGGGGTATTCTGGGGTTAACTGGTCTCAAACGCACTTAATAAGGCTATACTAACATTCAAAATCAACACTTGGTCAAGTCTCACTCAAATTTGCCTAAACTTGCACTAATCACAATATAAACACTAAATTTCAGCCAACTACCCATAACTGAGCAAGAAAAGAGTTGGGTTGCGAGATTATACCTCAAAGGGGTCCTAGGATGAAGGAGAAAGGAAGAAGGAGGAAGGAGCTGTTGCTGCTATTGGACTGCTTCTATTGCTGTGGTGTTGCTGTTGCAACTGATGCTGAAGCTGTTTTCTGGGCTGAAGCTGCTGCTATTGTTTTATTTTTGTGATGTTGGTGTAGCTGTAGCAGCAGCAGTGGCTGTTGTTATTTTGTGTAGTGTTGTGGCTGATGTTGTTGTTGTATATGATGGTGTGGAGGTTGTTCTTGCTGCTGTTGCAGCAGCTACTAGCTGATGGGGTTGATGTTATGGTGTTCTTGCAGCAACTGCTGCTGTGGCTGAAGTTATTTTGTGGTTAGGGTTATTGCTAATGATGGTGCGACTGCTGATGCAGCTGATGTCTGTTGGGTGGCTGGAATGTGCTGAAGTTGAAGTATTTATGTTGGTGTTGTGTTGGTGTACTTTTGAATGATGTTGTTGCAGCTGATATTGATAAAAATTCGGGCTGAAATTGTATTGGGGCTGATGTTGTTTGGGGCTAATGTTGTGTTGGCTGATGTTGTTTGGGGCTGATGTTGTGTTGGCTGATGTTGTTTTGGCTGATGTTGTTTGGGGCTGATGTTGTGTTGGGTTATGTGGTTTGGGGCTGATGTTGTGTTGGCTGATGTTATTTTGGCTGATGTTGTTTGGGTCTGATGTTGTGTTTGCTGATGGGCTTGGGGCTGATGTTGTGTTGGCTGATGTTGTTTTGGCTGATGTTGTTTGGGGCTGATGTTGTGTTGGCTGATGGGCTTGTTCTTGCTGTTGTTGCAGCATTAGATAGGGCTGTTTGAATGATGTTGTTGCTGATGATGTAGTAGTTTTGGTGGCTGATGTTGCTTCAGCTGAGAATACAATGGATGAAATGCTGAGCTGATGCAGTTTCAGCAGCAGAGGCTGATGTTACTGCTGCTGAGGTAATAGGCTGCTGAAGGTGGCTGAAGTGGAAAGTTGGGGGCTGTTGTAGGGTGAAGGGACCCGATGTAGCTGCTGCTGGAGTGTGCTGATGCAAGGTTGGGGGCTGAAGTGTTGATATTGGGGGGGCTGAAGCTGTTACATCAGCTGCTGTTTGCAGCGGTTTGATGTGGCTGATGCTTTTGTTTGGCTGAGGTTGCTGCTGTGGCTCATGTAGGGTGTGTAGGTGTTGGGATAAAGTGTTAAGAGCAGGTGTAGGGTTGGCTGAAATATTGCTTTAGCTGCTGGTGTTGGCTGATGTAGCAGCTGAAGTGTTGCTATGGGCTGAAGTTGTTGCATTTGGGGCTGATGTGTGAGAGGGGGTAAAAGAACACAAGGGATTATAGAATGGAATGGATCATAGCTCACTCTAACCACCTCTCTCTCTCTCTCTCTCTCAAAGTTGCTTGCTCAAGCCAACAAGGCTCCCCCTCTCTCACCTACCTATAAGTCAACCTTTACCCTAATGAACTTTAAACAAAACCACACCCTTAATTAAACTAATTATCTTAACCAAAAGGTTAATCTATCATGATCATGTACATGGTTCAACCCTAGGCTACCATGACCAAAACAAGAAACATGTGTAACAAGTGTAGAAAATGTCATGTGCACATTCTTGCACAAAAAGTCAAAAATCCAATTAGCGATTTTTAATCGCGATTAACACCGAAATAACATATAATCCATCATAAGAACGGTGAAATGGCATATTTCCACAAAATAACCTATTTTAGAATTTCCATAATTTTCTCCAGAATTTTCACCATTTATCGGTATTTAATTATACCGACTATTGAAATATTCATTAAAACTTAATATTAATTTCTGAAAATTCCTAAAAATAATTCTATTTTTTTGAAATGTTACAGATATGCTAACATTCTTTTATAAGTCGCATATATCGTGTTTTCTGATTATACGCATTGAGATGAGTTGTTTCCATGATATTTCTGGATTTGGGAACCGTGGCTATTTCAACTGAGAATATGTATTGTCTTTAAAAACCCGGTTTCGCTTGATATGATATTTCAGTGCGTCCACCATGTGTTTTCTCGGTTCTGAGAATGGCATATGAAACCCAATTCGAGGAGCGGTAGGCACCGTCTGTGGGTATATGGTGGACCAGGTAAGGTACCCCGGGGCAAGATGACTCGTATATGTTAGACGGTGAGCCTTGCAGGGGAGCACTACCTATTGGTGATAGTATTTGGACTCGGCGGTTATCGTGGGGATACCAACCGGAGTATGTACGTATGGATACGTCGGAATTCGAGGGTCGAAGCTGGGCACTCGGGTTTTCGAGATAGCGTATGATACGTACCTATCAGGGCCAGTCTTGGTGACAACGCCTGATAAACGAGGATTTACGTGCCAATGCTAGGCACAGGTTTCATGATGTTTTCTAGTGTCGATGCTAGGCACTCAGGTTCCATGATTTGATTATATCCTCATATTTCCATGCATATGCTTTACGATGTTTACGTGCACGATGCTTATTGTCATTGGGTGACAAGTGGACAGGATCCACACATATACAGACATTGATCACATACAGACTGGATTTACATTGATCATACTTCATTTGTATATATAACAGGGTATGGGGGCGCTGTTATATATACCCTTACACCAATATTAGTGGTATGGGACGCTAATATATGTGTATTGATATTCATTTAATACTTCATCATATTTACTTCATGCAGCATACCTTACATTCATGACATGTTATTACCTGAGGCACTGGCACGAGTACTTGGCACTACATACATGTTTAGATGATACACTACCGCCTTATCATGCTTCAGACTTACTTTTGAGGTTTATATTTATTGATCGTTTGACCTAGGATTATGTCATGCTTTCGGTTTCTGCTTGTAGATATTTTTTATTCACGGGTTGGCAACTCACCCCCGTTGTGCCACGGTTCTTGCAGGTGTTGCCGTACAGGTTCCATAGCGGCATTTCTGGCACACTGCCTTCCTTTGCGGATGATTTTCTTTGGTAGGTGGGTTCTTTTGCATCAAGAACCACCGCCGTACTTGTATTATTCATTGTATCTAGAATTCCATCAACCAAAACTTGTATATTGTTTCAGACTTAGACATTAGTGTTGTATTATTTCGACCTTAGAGTCGCGCTTAGTAGTATGACGGTTTTCATGCTTTTGGAGCTTTCTTTTTGAGTTTTGATCCTCGCCGTTCGGCGTTGTATATTAAATTGCTTGTGTGGTTGTGACCGTCGATTGACGAAGAGCTAGCTCCCGCTTGGGGATGCCTTTTATCATTGCATATATATTGTTATTCTTGTTGTACCCCGTTCGGGGCCAGTTTTTACAAAAGAAACTCTGCCGAAATTTTTAGATAGGACTTTACATTTTTAAAATGCATATTCGGCTTAGTTATTTAAAAACCTTGACTTCAAACATGTTTTCTTCACTTCTTTAAACCAGTTTTCTTATTTACTCTTAAAATGGTTTTAGATTTCTGGGCTTTTGGCTTACTTGGATAAGATGGAGTCCTATAGATTTCATATGGTTCAGGTGCCAGTCACGTGCTCTTTTCGGGTCGTGGCATAAACGTACTTATTATAATTACTTGCTATGAGCTATACCGTTTTCTTTAGAAATGATCGAAACGTTAAGTTTGAAATAAGGAAGCTGCTTTAGATTTAAAATAGATATCCATTTTAGAAACTGGCACGCATCCTGGTATTTTATTTAAAAGACAAACGAATCGTTGTTTTTAAAAGAATATAGCTCACACAATTATTACATTCTGAAACAGAATATAACCTAACTCTACGAGCCAAAGAATAAATTGGCCGTTTTTCGGCATACAAAGTTCATCATTTGCCAATATGTATAAATCCTTGTATTATATCTCATCATATCACAGTATCTGTATCATCTCAAGTCTAGCGTGATCCCTCATACAAATCCATCAAACCATATACATATCGTATCACTGTATTTGTATCATCACATGTATGGTATGATTGCTCGTACAGATCCATCAAACCATATCCATATCGTTTTACTGTATCTCATCTATAACTATGCATGAAACTGTATGAAATTGAAGAACATACTAGATGCGATACTATATAAACATCTTGAATAAATACTAAACTAGCCAGATATCATAATACTATTTGTAAGGTTCCGGGGGTGCTATACGCCATCCACCTGACTTCCCCAGTAGATGTAAATCTACTGACCAATTTAGAAGCTCGCTGAATCCATGCTGCTACATCGCCCACTCCGTCTCGAAATTCTCGAATCGTACCTATATTCGTATTTAAATCGCAAAGGGGTAAATATCATATCGAAAACCAAAACATCAAGCTAAATGCCCGTAGGTTAGAACCTACAACACACTTAACCCAAAATGACAAATAAATTATGTCGTTAACGTATAAACGTCAACGTTTCAGCTGCAACATCAAAATACGAAAACTCTGTATCGTAAATAGCTGAATTTTGATAAAACCATTTCTAAAACTTTACCAGATTTACTGTGTACATATTTAAACAACACAAACAATACAGAGACTTGTAAAATACCAACTTAAAGCAACAGCAGAAAAACCAACACCAATTGCATAGGTAAAGCCGACATCGCCGGAATTTTAGGGTGGGTCGCCGGATTTTATGGTGAGTTTGGGTCTCAGGTTTTCAATGTAATTTTCTAGTTTACTCATTATACTTTTGGTCCTGTTACTTTTTCAAGTGATTATTCGTATTAATTCCATAGTACCTTACAGTGAACTAGATAACACAAAAACCTAGTTTATGATACGGCACAAACTAATCATGCTACGTATCGTATATAGAATTTTACCCAATCTGATACTAGCTTACAGATTTAATCTACTGAATAATTAACTTATTTAAACAATACCAAACACATTAATCCACACCCATAGACCTATCCTAAAAACCACATAAGCCAACTCTCCAAGAAATTCGGCGAGATCGGATTTTGTGTGTTGGTCGCCGGCCAAAATCCAAGCGCTGGGGTTCGCCTTCCTATGGGTTATTCTATGTCCAGATTACAATATAATGGCACTGTTTGGTTAGGTTAATTTCTATCTAAACTATAGCAGATTCAAACAGTGGCTAACCTTATAAAAATACGATATTACGATATTTGATTTCTAATGTAAAACAGTTTCAGAACCAAAATAATACAGGGTTCAAGGATTATATCTACAGCAAGATCACTGGAAATGCTTCCTCTAAGATGCACAAGCTCAAGGTCCTAGCTAGAAGGTGATGGTGAAGCCTTAGCACTTGTTCTTCTTCTCTTCTCTCTTTTCTTATTTTCATTTGTATGTTCTAATGTTTTCTTTAATTTTCTAATCTTATGAACTGAACAATGGGGTAAGCTAAGGAAAAGAGTGAGGGTTTGTTGTCGAGAAAGGCGTAGGTGGAAAGTGTAAGGTGGTGGTGTAAAAGGAAGGAGGAGGAGGTGTCGCACTTGAAGTGAGGAGGGGTTTCATGCAAGGAGAAGGTGTCTTCATGATAATATGATACACCAAGGGTTCAAGTTAACCCTAACCAAGTCCTACACCATTTTACTCATAAACCTTCACCAATTTCATATTCCCACATTTTCCTAATCTTTTCACAAACCCCCCATCATCAATGTTATAATATAAACACCCTTTTTCTTAAATTAAAGCTAAATTATTTACTAAAACCCTTGAAATTTACTAATGTTATAAACTAAAATTTTAATTTTAATTTGTTTCATATACTACTTCTGAAAATGTCCTATTTGCTTTTAATAACATTTTTTTTGAAAACACATTTTATTATTTAATCACTTAAATTTATTTATATTCTAAAATTTTCAAAATGTTACATATTCCTTGTTGAATATCCAGCACCTTATTCGATAAGTAAAGAGCCGAGATCCCTTCACCAGGAGTGACCTCATTAGCGAAACTAGCACATGCTACAACCCACTTGGTTTAGTTTTTGATTGCTATTTTAGTTCTTGCTTTGCATAGTGGTATTCCTTGATTCATATCCAGCACCCTATTCGATAAAGAAAGAGCCGAGATCCCTTCACCGGGAGTGACCTCTTTAGCGAAACTTTTAAAAGCCTAAAAAACACTCCTTTTCAAAATCATTCAATTCTACAACGATATCAAGTTCATTACACAAAAGGTTTTCTTAAAAACCTGTCGTAGCCCTCTGTCATTTCAGATAAGGACTATTTACTATTCGTGCTTCGTTTGTTGACTTTGTCAAGGCGTAGTGTACGGTAGCTAATTAGTGCTTATCTGCTATAACATATGATGCGATTTGATTAGGGTAGTCGCTCGGCCTTGTTGACCTTGCAACGGTCATGCGGGTGGGTTTAATTCAATCATGAAATGTACGGGATGAACTTGACTTGCGATCTATGGTTTGTTGACCTTGTCAAGGTCATAGATTGCTAGGGGTAAAATATTATCAAGAATTTCAAGTGTTGAAATTTGCAATGAGATCGCATACCTTCTATGAGATGGTTGGATCCTGATACCCGCTGCGATTAATTGTTACTCCTGGGAGAGTTTTGCACTTTACAATTAGCTTACCCATTCGGGGTCTAGAAAGGTGTCAACAAGGTTACGCCTCTAGGAAAATGAGGTTTACTTTAATTAGGTCCGTACGAAAGCACGAGGAACCTCCCTCAAAGTACCGACACTTGCCTGGAAAAACTGTTAGCGAACTAGTAGGGTGTAATTAATCCCGGCTAGTTTTTCCTTTTAGGGTTTGAAGGAAGTCTTGATAAAAACAATGGGAGTTATCCTGATTAGATAAAATAAATAACCAATCTAAACTTGCAAGAGCATACGCAGATTGTTTTCTTCTCTCTCTCTCTTGATAGCGACCGTAAAATGCCTTAATCAAGATAATAAAATGCATGTGTTACCGAACCTACTTATTATTCGGAGCTGGGGAACGTTGATTCCACTCTATCTTATAATTGTTATGAGATCAAAGCAGGAAATAGGGTAATGTCAGGATTCCCATGCCACACGATTGAAGAAAGAGCATGTTGATTCATATTCTTCGGGTGTGTTCATTACCAAGAATAGTTTTTCCGTATACTCTACGTCCTGGGTATATGATACCGGATCAGGATCCCACATATGTATTCTGTTACATGGGCTACAAGGAGGTAGAGAACTGAGAACAGGTGATAGTGAAATTGTTGCGGCCAAGCCAGTTGGCAAATATTACCTTGTACTACCAAATGGTAACACATTGATTCTGAACGGATGCTATTACATACTGAACCTGATATACAACATTACATCAGTTTCTTCATTAAGTAAAAGAAGGACATAATTTTGTATTGCAGGATAATGTTGTGAACATTTTCCTGAATCAAGAGTTGATTAGATCAGGCACGTTATATAATGATATATACGTTCTAAATCAAACTACAGTTCTAAGCATGAAGTAGAGAACCAGATGGGTAAAGCATAGAATTCCTGGATTATCTAAAAGAGAATGAGATTCTCTCTCAGCTTACTCCTCCGGATACACAACAGCACAACGGTATATCGGGACCGAGGAATATCACCTTATGAGATATGGTGCAATACTGCTGAGTTGCTTATTTCCTTTTGGAGTTATGAACTTGAGAAGATGCATACCTATTGAATAGGGTTCCGACCAAATCAGAGCCTACCAGTCCATATGTGATATAGTGTGGGAAGAGACCGTGTCTTAAAGAAGTTAAGATATGGGGTTGTCCGGCCTATGTTGAATGGCAAAATCCGGATAAACTCGAGGCAAGGTCAGTTGTGTAAGTTTGATGGATATCCCAAACATTTGCGAAGGAATATCATCTACCAAACCGAGGAAAAAAGGTGTTTTGTTTCTCAACATACCACCTTTTTAGGAAAAGGAATTTCTTCAAAAACAAGTTTGTGGTCAAGAGGTAGAACTGGAAAGGTTCCAGTTATACAAACCACAACTGATGATTTACCGGAACTAATGGATTCAATAGTCTCTGATGAACCTCAGCCTCTCCACGAATCTGGTATGGTTCCTCATCCACCTGAGAGATACTACGGTTTTCTCAATGACAATGGGTGTGAGGATTGCATCATGGTAGATGATGACCCAACTAGATTCAGGCAGGCCTTCACGAGCGGTGACTCTATGAAATGGATGGATGCAATACGATCTAAGATGGAATCCATGTATACTAACAACTTGTGACTTTGCATGTTGCTCCTAAAGGGGTGAAACCCAACGGGAGCATGTGGATCTTTGAGAAAGATACTTGGTATACATGGAAAAGTTCAGACTTTCAAAGAAAATAGATTTGTCGCAAAAGGTTCTTGTCATATAACCAGGTGTGGATTGTGATGAAACATTTTCTCCAGTGGCTATGCTTAAGTCCATCTGGGTTGAAGGAGTCATCGCGGAGTTGAAACATCTGTTTTTATGTAGCGGTCAAAGAGTTTGACTTCGTCAAAAAGATAGACGAACCTTGTATATACAAGAAAGTTGTAGAGAATAAGTTTGTCTTCCTCGTATTGTACGTAGATGACATACTCTTGATAGGAAATAGGTTTCATATGCTACAGTCGGTCATGATCCTCTTATCACAAGGATTCTCCAGGGTAGATCTGGGTAATTCCTACTACATCTTTGGGATTAGGGTCTATAGAGATAGATCTAAGCGGATGTTGGGAGTGTCCTAAATCCAGGTACATTAACACCATCTAAAGGGGTTTATTATGGAAGATTCTATGTGCAGTGGTTCACCCACTAAGTAAGGGATCACTCTCTCCAAAACGATGTCTTTAAAGACTGATTTGGAGAGAGCTCGCATGCAAGGGATACCCTATGCCTCAGCAGTAGGCTCTATCATGTATGCGATATAATGTACCAATCCAGATATAGCTAACTCACTAGGTGTACTGATCAGGAATCAATCAGATGAGAATCACGGGACAGTTGTGAAGCACTAAAGAAGTGTTCTTGGTGTTTGGTAATGGTAAACTCTAGTGGGAGTCCATTACTAATTGGAGCTTCCAGAAGTGGTAAGGTTGACTAATAGTCAGTCTCGGGCATTGTCTTTTCCCTAAGAGGAGAGACGGTATGTTGGAACAATTCTAAGCTAGATACCGTGGCAAACTAGATGATAAAAGCTGTATACATTGCTACTAACGATGCTACCAAAGAGGCTGTTTAGATATTTCTTATTTATGAGATGAAGATCGTTCCTACCATTGTGGAGACAATGGAGTTGTGGCTTTGGCCTAGGAGCCCCGGTCCCATCAGTGATCCAGACATATTCTGAGGCAGTATCACCTGATCAGGGAGATGGTTGATCTCTAGGGGATCGAGGTCAGGAGAGTTGACGTGAAGGATAACACAGTAGATCTATTAGTTATATGTATGCCCTAGAGGCCATTACTGTACATGCGATGTATATTGTAGTGGATGCTTGGACATATATAGGGAGGACTTTCTTGCTCGACAAGATAGTATGCTATCTGGTTGCACTTTATTTTAACATGTTTACAAATACTGTTTTGTGATAACATGTTGATAAAGCCCTTAGGATGATTACTTGACTACCAGGATTATGATGCAGATCATACTAGTAGGGATAGGGTAGTCAATAAGTACATCCTTCAAATGTACCTAGTCGTTGGAGTATCGAGACAGGGCATCGGTACTCCAGAGTAGGCTAGCGTATGCTCTTCTTGACCCATATGATGGGCGATGGATGATCCCGCATCCATTTGTGTTTGACATCAGAGAAGGCATACGGGAGCTCAGTGGACACTGGGTACACTGGACGGACATGCCGAGAACTCCTAGATGTTATTATACCCATCGTCGGATAGCAGTTCTCTGGTGACACTGGTACAGGTTAGTCTGTAGACCCGAGATCGTCATAGAATCTTGTGTGATTCCTACTGTGCTTTGATTTCCACCATACCATGGTCAAGAGATCGTGCAAAAAGATGGTTTTTGGGGACAGTACCGAGTCACATGGAGGCAATGAGCGATAGGAAGGATTTCGTCTCTCCCTGTATTGGGAGTTGATGTTGCGCTACGCTCGATTGGCCATAACAGGAAATCTTTGGCAAGGGTTGCTGAGATTTACTGGTAAGTGTTATCAGTAGTTTCTCGAATCGTTATGGAACTTGCATCGGCATGACTTATCAGGCTATTGGGGTCTGACACTATACTACCCCCAGGCTGTGATATGCGACATATCAGACGAAGAGAACGGACTGTACGGTAGTGTTACTGATTGGATTCGCAGGAGAATGAGCAGGCTTGCTTGTTAATCATCTAATCGCTCAATACCTAGGTGGCCGTTACGTTTAGCAGACTGCTTGCGGCTTGCGGGTGTTTGATATGATCATCACCTACTGCCGGCGTATTGATGTGTCTTTAGAATCCTACACAGAGGTTTCCTGGTTTATCCGAAATGGAGTAGGAGCACATATGTGATGTTTACGGGACCGAGATTAATACGAGTATGTGATACCGTATTCTATTCTCGTGATATGTGATATCGGTCGGGTATATGCGATATAGCCAGATTATCGGATCAAGTGTTGATTCGATAAGTTGATTCATTAGATATTATTCGGTTATATGTAATATAACCGGATTATTAAATCAAAAGTTGATTTAATAATTTAATGTATAATTATATATTTGATATATTAAATTACATTGACTAATATTAGCTCACATAAGTTTTCTTTTCTCACTTTATGATACATTGATATATATGCGATATATGTTAAATGTATAGTTTCTTATTGCATAAAATATATATGTGATATATATTGTTGTGTCATACTTGGTTACACATGCAACATGTATGTATGAGACTCACACCATGCTAGGGTTAGGTGAGGGTTTTATTTGTTTTAAGTAATTCAAACACTTGGATAATGAGTCATCCTAGAAGCTTGGAGAAGCTTGTGGAAAACATTGACTTAGTCTACTTGTTTGTCTTGCTTAAAATATTTTTCAACTCAACCCTTAACTCATATCTATGGTTAAGTCTCTACAATGGTTAGTGGATGGCATACACAAACCATGGCTGCATTTCTAACCTCATGGATTCATTCATCTCTTCATCACTTCTTCTTCATCAAGAGAAAAAGCTTGCAAGCTTTTTCTAAGTGATGATGCCTTATGAGAAAAATTAATCTAATGTGAGCCCACTTCCTACTTCATCATCCTCTACTACTAGCCATTTAGTTTAGGGTGTTTGCTTCACTAATCTACACAATTAGTGAAGAGATAGCATGAGCTAGTGTCTTCTCGACGTAGATCATTTTCGGCCTCGAAGACTTCGAAGCAAGCTTTTTCGTTTCTTCATGGGTGCCTTTCTAGATTCCGGGGGTTCATGATCGCAGTGAAGGGACTACTACACGGAGCTATTAAAGTGATGGACCGGTCTACAAAGGATGTATTCCTTGTTCACTTAGATGTAAAGAGTTTACATATCATGTTTAACCCTAATTCTCTAGTTTAGATCTTGGTTAAGGTTTGTTTAGCACCCCAAAATTTTAAAGTAGCATGATTGTTGGTTTCCAAAACCTTGCTAAGGTGCTAAGCTAACCCTACAGTGGTATCAGAGTCAAGCTTGAGCATTAAGCGTTGTCTATACGAAGTTTAAAGTCCGATCAAAACCCTTAAAACCCGATTTGACCCTCTTTCTGGAAATTTTTTCAAAAGGTTGGATTTTTCCATGTTAAAAATACTCAGAAAATCATGCAAGGAATTATATGGACACACCTGAAGAACAAAACCCTAACTCGTCTAAGTGACCGTGGATCCGTGGCCACAACATGGTTTTGGCGGCGGATCCGCAGCGCCACTTGAGAGGCTTGGGTCGGACCCTTCAGCTGTTGGTCCGTAGGTGCTATGGTATGTCTCTGGGGGATGTGGGTTTGGCTATTGTCACGACCTGAAAGAGCACGTGACTGGCCCTTGAACCATATGAAGTCTATAGGACTCCATCTGATCCAAGTGAGCCAAAAGCCCAGAAATCTAAAACCATTTTAAGAGTAAGTAAGGAAAACTGGTTTAAAGAAGGGAAGGAAAACATGTTTGAAGTCAAGGTTTTTAAATAACTAAGCCGAATATGCATTTTTAAAATGTAAAATCTTTTCTAAAAATTTCGGCAAAGTTTCTTTTGTAAATACTGGCCCCGAATGGGGTACAACAAGAACAATATATATGCAATGATAAAAGGCATTCCCAAGCGGGAGCTAGCTCCTCGTCAATCGACGGTCACAAGCACATAAGCAATAATAATATACAACGCCGAATGGCGAGGGTCAAACCAAAAGAAACTCAATAACCATGAAAACCGTAATACTAGTAAGCGCGACTCTAAGGCCGAATAATACATCCCTAGTGTCTGAGTCTGAAACAATATACAAGTTTTTGTTGATGGAATTCTAGATACAATGAATAATACAAGTACAATGGTGGTTCTTGATGCAAAAGAACCCACCTACCCAAAGCAATTCACCCGCAAAGAAGCAGTGTGCCAAAAATGCCGCAATGGAACCTGTACGGCAAAACCTGCAAGAACTGTGGAACAACGGGGGTGAGTTACCAACTCGTGAATAGAAATATCTACAAGCAGAAACCGAATGCAAGACATAATCCTAGGTCAAAACGACCAGTAATATAAACCACAAGAGTACGTCTGAAGCATGATAAGGTGACAATGTAACATCTAACCATGTATGTAGTGCCAAGTACTCAGGTAATAACATGTCATCAGTATAAGGTATGTCTGCATGAAGTAAATATGAAGAAGTATCAAATGGATATCAATACACATATATTAGCGTCCCATTAAACTAATATTGGTGTAAGGGTATATATAACAGCGCCCTCATACCCTGTTATATATACAAATGAAGTATGATCAATGTAAATCCAATCCGTATGTGATCAAGTCTGTAAAAACGTGGAACCCGTCCACCCGTCACCCAATGACAATAAACGTGGAACCCGTCCACCCGTCACCCAATGACAATAAACATCATGTATGTAAATATGAGGATATAATAAAAGCCATGGAAATCATCATGAAACCTGTGCCTAGCATCGGCACGTAAATCCTCATCCATATGGGGTTCCGTCTGTGGTATCGGCCCTCGGCCCCCAGCAGTATGGGTCAGCCCATTTCCATCTCTCAACTCCGGTCGGTATCCTCCAGATATCCGCCGAGCTCAAATACAATCACCGGTAGGTAGTAGTCCCTCTGCCAGGCTCACCGTCTACTACACAGCGAAACCGTTCTTGCCCCGGGGTACCATACCGGGTCCACCATGTACCCGCAATCGGCCTCATCCGCCTCCTCGAATCGGGTTTCACATGTCGCTCTCAGCACCGAGAAAACACATGGTGGACGCACTGAAATATCATACCAAGGGTAACCGGGTTTTTAAAACAATTATATATTCTCTTTTGAAATACCCACGGTTCCCAAATCCAGAAATATCATTGAAACAACATATAGCAATGCGTATAATCAAAACATGATGTATGCGACATATAAAGAAAGGTAAGCATAACAATAAGTCATGCAACATGAATTAGTAATGTGCATATGTCGAGGGAAACCACTCCTTTAAAATGAATCAGTTTTGAAGAATATCTTGCGGTTCCCAAATCTCTAATCAAGTCAGAATCATCTATGTATGTGTACAGGTATACGTGTACAATATGCCATGCAAGAATCATATCATTAATGCAACAGTACTACAGTGTAGTGGTATGGCAATTATTGATGATGAAGTGTGTGAGCCGGCAAATAGTGTACGTGGAACATACGCATCATCGATAATGGTGACGGTGTCCTAACAGCATGATAATAATATAACAATAAACATTTGCAAAGCAATGTGAATAGCATGAATATGCGGAAATCAATAATCAACACCACAGTGAAGAATTTACTATGCAAACTACCGATCTAAGTATCAAGTCAATCGGGAGAGGTATGGAAACCACCTAAATCTGAGTCGATACATATATAGATATAATAGTCGGTGATCCCGCCTCAATAATATAGCGAACGATACAGTATATCGTAAGACATCCTCGAGTCATGAGTGCTGATCTATCATCAATATAGGCTCGTACGGTAAATCGTCGTACGGCATCCCAATAGCTGGGTACGAGTCAATATCACACTATCTCATCACATCTCAGGTATCACTATCATCATAACACATAATATGGGCTACTGATCTAAGTCTAGTACAACTGATACCATCAATATACTGCGTGTGCAAGCATACGTCCCAAGGCCTGCTAGAGATCACGTCTCGTATCCCAAATACGAATCACATCAAAACACCGATCTCGCGGCACAATGCCCAACATCATCGACTCATCTCCAATGTCATCCAATATCATCAACACAGTGCAAGTATAATGAATATGCAAGGGTGTGCGTGTAGGTGTAAATCTATTCTAGGGTTCGCGACTATGAACTACACTAGTTACTTCTAACCCTACACGATCCATATATAATGTATCAACTACGGACTGCGGGGGTGCTATACGCCATCCACCCGACTTCCCCCTGTAGATATAATCTACTCACCTTGCGTCTTCATTTGTCGACGTCTCCACGCGCTTTACTTGTCGTCCCGAAGTCTTCATGGGGTACCTACATGTCATAGTATCGTAAATGTGTATTAAAACCAAATCAAAGCTAACACGGCACACGAAACCCAAAACGATACGATAAGGGGCCTGTAGGTTAGAACCAATGGAAACGCCTTCAAAACCATCAACAAATCCTCGACATCGTCGTATAAACGCCAAATAGTCGAGGTAAAACACGGATACACAATTCCAGAATTAGAAATACGGAATACGGAAACACGAATCCAAAACAGCAACTTAGGAAATAGGCTCCGGATTTCACCCTAGATCAAATTAGACAAATCTATATATACCAGGGGTTTAAAATATACATGTAGGAGCTACAGAACAAACACGAGACAAAATGGTGGGACCCAGGCCGCAAATTGCGGCCAAACAGATTAAATTTACGGCCTGGAAAAGGAAGTGGGGGCTAGGGCTTTGTGTGGTAGTTCTAGGGTACCTGCACATGTCATTGTCCAATCAATTTTAATTTAGGATATCTCGGGTGATAGCAGATTCAATATACCCTTTACAGATTCCACAATTTCTCCGATATCGGTTTCTAAATCCGTATTTCGGGTTTCAACTCTTAGGTTAGGGTTTCAATTCAAGCACTAGGATGATATTATAACCTCTACTGATCTTAGTTTCACAATACAACACAAAATTCTTCACAACCCTAACTAGGTTTTTCCTCAAGTCACCAAAATCACACAATATCGGTTCAATCATAACATGGGGGTAAAGGAAATGCTAAAACTAAGTTAATGATCCAGAAAATATCTCATTTGGCAACTCAAGAATTTTCTTGAGTTGCCCCTAATGGCCAGAATCCTTGCTTCTTTAGTCCAATGTGTAGATCTTGAGCTTGTGCACACTTTTAATGAAATGAGAGTGGGGTTTTGGTGTAGTTTTAGAGGTGATTTGGGGCTTGAAGAGGGGAGGTCGGGTGAGGAGCAGGAGCAGCAGCAGCAACTTGAAGGAGAGGGAGAGAAATGAGTGAAGGGAATAAAGGAGATGGCTAAGTCCTTGGGTCAAAGGAGCCCATACCTCTCTCTCTCACCAACCCACATTCTTTATTCTTTCCTCTTTTCTTTTTCTTATTCTCTCAAAATCCTTCTTCCAAGAATAGTAAACCCAAAGTGAACCATGGCAAGAAAAATTCACAAGTGTGATAAAAATTATATGTGCATGTTTTGCAAAAAAAAGCTAAAAAACCGATTAGCGATTTTCAATCGCGATTAGCACTGAATTAGCATATAACTAATCACAAAAACTTAAAAATGGCATAATTCTATAAATTACCCTATTTTAGAATTTTCCATTATTTTTCTAAAATTTTTCCCATTTATTTGTATTCAATAATACCAAAATATTAAAATATTCAATAAAATAATATTAAATTATAAAAATTCCCAAAAAAAATATTTTTATTATTTCGAAATGTTACAATCTACCCCCCTTAAATAAATTCGGTCCCCGAATTTAAATTTAAACCCCCAATACTAAAACATTTCAGCAAAATCCTTTTTGTCGGGGTTCCGAAAACATCATTACGTAGCGAATATCATAAAAATGTACTGCTCTATAAGAAATCAATCCCCCAAAATGTATATAAGAACATCCTGTGCGTCTGGTGCGCACGGAATCAAAATCCATATATGTGTCATACAGGTGTACAAAACAACATCTAGGTGCAACTGGTGTGCACGAAACATCTGTCACAGGCAACGTGTGTGCCTGACAGCAAAAATCAGGTGCATGTGACATGCACGAAGAATCCCGATTTAGTGCATCTGGCGTGCACCAAAATCGTATATCAAAACACTAAAGGTGCATGAAAACTATGCTGGAAGTGTAAATCAAATCACTGCATAAGATAGGCGTGAAATCACAATCAATAGCTCAAATGTAATAACTTATGCGCAAAATATAAATATCCAGTAGGTGCATGAAACAATATCATGAAACTCGGTCATCAAAACTAAATCATGCAATAGAACGCCCAAAATACCAAAATTCCAAGATGACGGATACGTGATAATCGAATCACAAAATCACAAATCATAAATACCGTCGTCGGTAGTTCCTCCTTCAAGGTCGAGAAGGAGTCAGTGCATCCAATGCTAGCAGCGCAAGATATCTACTTGTCCCTTACTCACGGTCTGGCGTCCTCTATCTCTGGGTCCTTATCTTCTCTGCGGATTACCTATCTCGCAGTCAATCGGCTCATCGGCCCTGTCAGGCATGCTAACGGGGACGATTCCGTTCTGGCACTTCTCTGTTTATCTCTCGGTCAATCCTCACAACCACTCATAAAGTAGCATGTCACTGGCGTCGGCCTCTGGCTCTCTGAATGCCTATCACACATCTGATCCTGGGTGCAAACATCATTGCAGGAATGTCCTGGAAAGAATCCTGCTCAAGGTCTCTTTCGATCTTGCCTATGCCGAATTGTACGGAGGCTGGCTCTCTTGCTTAATCTCTTCTCACTCGATAGACATCTGTGTCCTAAGCACAACATTTTCACGGAAATTGGTCGTATCCCAATGCCTCTGTAAGCATATCAAGTCTCTAGTCTCGACGGGAAGTAATGATAGCTCGTCAGCGTCTCGCACGAACCTCTGGTTCCACCTGTCTCTATCGTCGTCCACTATGACGTCACGCCATGCTATCTACGCACTGCACTGTTCTCGGCCACGGTCAATCCGAAGTCTCTCGCACGGACTCGAAGCGCGTACTCTGTAGCTTCATCATTCTATAGAAGGTGTCTGGCCGAACAGGTCCTCGGGAACGCGTCCCAACCATTGGAGGAATACTCAATACTCGTCCGTCCTTGATCAATTCGCAACGCATCTGGGTAAGGTCCTTTATCCGAACCCGGTCAACTACCTCGTCGACGATGCCGAACTCTGGCCTGCTGGGTATGCACAATATGACCCCACTTGGGTCGTGGTCTTCTCGTATAGTATTCCAGAAAGGTCCTGTCATGGTTTCTCTCTCAAATCTCATTCCTGCCGGATTGCCCGGAAGTCATCATCCATTGCTGAAGCAAATTCTTATTCCGGAACGACTGCATACTTATCGCGCTTCTTTCTGGAAGATATATCCATATACAACGCTTCTGGGTGCGTATCATATCTCTGATGTCAGCGGAGTGGGACGTCACCTCGTCGAAATCTCTTGCGAACTCTTTTCTTCACTCTGCTTCAATGTCGACTGATTCAGACTCGTCTCATCGTGGCTGCATGGACTGTGCTCCAACGGCTATACCCGTATCTGGAGTCTCCCAAGCAATGCATCCCATCACATGATATCCGATTGATGTCGAAACATTCGATCGACTCGTTAGAACCTTATAATCCCCCAAGAGATCAACATCTTGAGTACAGTTTAATAGTATCGAGTACATGCCACAGCGTCCGTAGTCCAGCCGTAGAAGGGCAAACCCAAGCCTCACTAATGGCGCCGCGGAACAGCCGCAAACCCTAAGGTTCAAAGGCTTTCACACGGTCATTAAGTCGAGCTAGGGTTTTATTCTTCTAGAAGGTCCATAGAATCACCTGCATGTCTTTCCGTATACTTTAAACTTGGAAAATGGGCTCCTGACATTCGATCGTCTCCATCGACTCTCAACGAACCAGCGTGAAGTCGTCTCTAGCTGGAAACAATCTATCTGATAACCTCGCATCGGTAAACGAACGAACCACATGTCCTAGTCATTCATCCTCAGGTGACTAGCGACCATCCATCATATCTCTAATTATATGCTCATGCTGCAGTAGCTCCAACCATCTGGGCGATATCTCGTCATTTGCAGCAACAACTGGCTCATTCGCCTGTACGCCGAACAACGCCTCAATCCTCCAGGAAAGGCGATACATTGGCGGTCGTCTCTGAATCGGTCTGCTCTAGATCTGAGTAAGACTCTCCACACTGGAAATCTTCAACTCAACTGGGCCCGCTCCGGCGCATAAATCGGACGAATCACCTTCGTCTCTCAAATCGGGTAGACTAGCTATCATCTGTCTCATATCTGCCTGGAAGCTCCGGCAATCTCACTCGTAAGCTCCGGAAGCGACATCCCGTCAATCTCAGCAACAGCCAGTCCATCTGTCTGCACGGTAGGCGATATTATAATCTCTGAGGTATGTTGTACATCAACAGTCCTCTCTCAACTGGCAGTTCTAACAATGGCCCGATCATCCGGTGCAAGATCAAGCACTCGCCTCCACTAGAGGTCACAGTCACCAA
This sequence comes from Agapanthus africanus, assembly GCA_030015575.1. NCBI lineage: Eukaryota > Viridiplantae > Streptophyta > Magnoliopsida > Asparagales > Amaryllidaceae > Agapanthus > Agapanthus africanus. The sequence continues at coordinate 285,413,858 of CM057344.1, forward strand.
TACTAACTCGAGACGTTCCCATGTCACCAGAAAACACAATGGTCGGCCCTCGTACCAGACGAGCTCGCACTGACCGTAACCCTAGCAGCAGCCCAAACTGCGCTCAACCTGGCGACAGGAACCACAATCGAGTATCGAAGAGAGCAGATCAATGGCAAGAAAGAGAACAACAGATCCAGAGTGGATACATGATCATAAGAAGGAACAACATCAATAAAGGTATGATCATGAAACTAATAGAATCGGGGATCTCAAATGGATGTATAATCATGGATATGAAGAGAATAAATGATCTCGAAAATATGTACATCCTAAGGTTCCTTAAGCGGAGTGGCGTGTCGTAAGTATGCCGTGGAACATACCCACGGTACGTCACTCTACTTTAGTCACCTATTCCATCAACCAAGGGTCATCCTACGCGACGAAAGTTCGGGTCTAATACCCCCTCGACCAAGTCTAAGTTCCGTAAGGCCAAGCCTAAGTTCCGTATATATATAGACGCCCTAGGCTCCACATAGTCAAACTTAGACTCGAACCAAAGTCAACCTGGCGCTCTGAGACCAACTTTGTCACGACCCGAAAGAGCACGTGACTGGCCCTTGAACCATATGAAGTCTATAGGACTCCATCTGATCAAAGTAAGCCAAAAGCCCAGAAATCTAAAACCATTTTAAGAGTAAGTAAGGAAAAATGGTTTAAAGAAGTGAAGGAAAACATTTTTGAAGTCAAGATTTTTAAATAACTAAGCCCAATATGCATTTTTAAAATGTAAAGTCTTTTCTAAAAATTTCGGCAAAGTTTCTTTTGTAAATACTGGCCCCGAACGGGGTACAACAAGAACAATATATATGCAATGATAAAAGGCATCCCCAAGCGGGAGCTAGCTCTTCGTCAATCGACGGTCACAACCACACAAGCAATAATAATATACAACGCCGAATGGCGAGGCTCAAACCAAAAGAAACTCAAAAACCATGAAAACCGCAATACTACTAAGCGCGACTCTAAGGTCGAATAATACATCCCTAGTGTCTGAGTCTGAAAAAATATACAAGTTTTGGTTGATGGAATTCTAGATACAATGAATAATACAAGTACAATGGTGGTTCTTGATGCAAAAGAACCCACCTACCAAAAGCAATTCACCCGCAAGGAAGCAGTGTGCCAAAAATGCCGCAATGGAACCTGTACGGCAAAACCTGCACGGCAAAACCTGCAAGAACTGTGGCACAACGGGGGTGAGTTGCTAACTCGTCATTAGAAATATCTACAAGCAGAAACCGAATGCAAGACATAATCCTAGGTCAAAACGACCAGTAATATAAACCACAAGAGTACGTCTGAAGCATGAAAAGGTTGCAATGTAACATCTAACCATGTATGTAGTGCCAAGTACTCAGGTAGTAACATGTCATCAGTATAAGGTATGTCTGCATGAAGTAAATATGAAGAAGTATCAAATGGATATCAATACACATATATTAGCGTCCCATTCCACTAATATTGGTGTAAGGGTATATATAACAGCGCCCTCATACCCTGTTATATATACAAATGAAGTATGATCAATGTAAATCCAATCTGTATGTGATAAAGTCTGTAAAAACGTGTAACCCGTCCACCCTTCACCCAATGACAACAAACGTGGAACCCGTCCACCCGTCACCCAATGACAATAAACAACACGTATGTAAATATGAGGATATAATAAAAGCCATGGAAATCATCATGAAACCTGTGCCTAGCATCGGCACGTAAATCCTCATCCATATGGGGCTCCGTCTGTGGTATCGGCCCTTGGCCCCCGGCAGTACGGGTCAGCCCATGTCCATCTCTCAACTCCGGTCGGTATCCTCCAGATATCCGCCGAGCTCAAATACAATCACCGGTAGGTAGTAGTCCCTCTGCCAGGCTCACCGTCTACTACAGAGCGAAACCGTTCTTGCCCCGGGGTACCATACCGGGTCCACCATGTACCCGCAATCGGCCTAATCCGCCTCCTCGAATCGGGTTTCACATGTCGCTCTCAGCACCGAGAAAACACATGGTGGACGCACTGAAATATCATATCAAGGGTAACCGGGTTTTTAAAACAATTATATATTCTATTTTGAAATACCCACGGTTCCCAAATCCAGAAATATCATGGAAATAACATATCTCAATGCGTATAATCAAAACATGATGTATGCGACATGTAAAGAAAGGTAAGCATAACAATAAGTCATGCAATATGAATTAGTAATGTGCATATGTCGAGGGAAGTCGCTCCTCTAAAATGAAACAGTTTTGAAGAATATCCTGCGGTTCCCAAATCTCTAATCAAGTCAGAATCATCTATGTATGTGTACGGGTATACGTGTACAATATGCCATGAAAGAATCATATCATGAATGCAACTGTACTACAGTGTAGTGGCATGGCAATTATCGATGATGAAGTGTGTGAGCCGGCAAATAGTGTACGTGGAACATACGCATCATCGATAATGGTGCTGGTGTCCTAACAGCATGATAATAATATAACAATAAACATATGCAAAGCCATGTGAATAGCATGAATATGCGGAAATCAATAATCAACACCACAGTGAAGAATCTACTATACAAACTACCGATCTAAGTATCAAGTCAATCGGAAGAGGTATGGAAACCACCTAAATCTGATTCGATACATATATAGATATAATAGTCGGTGATCCCACCTCAATAATAAATAGAACGATACAGTATATCGTAAGACATTCTTGAGTCATGAGTGCGAATCTATCATCAATATAGGCTCGTACGGTAAATCGTCGTACGGCATCCCAATAGCTGGGTACGGGTCAATATCACACTATCTCATCACATCTCAGGTATCACTATCATCATGACACATAATCTGGGCTACTGATCTAAGTCTAGTACAACTGATACCATCAATATACTGCGTGTGCAAGCACACGTCCCAAGGCCCGCTAGAGATCATGTATCGTATCCCAAATACGATTCACATCAAAACACCGATCTCGCGGCAAAATGCCCAAGATCATCGACTCATCTCCAATGTCATCCAATATCATCAACACAGTTCAAGTATAATGAATATGCAAGGGTGTGCGTGTAGGTGTAAATCTATTCTAGGGTTCGCGACTACGAACTACACTAGTTACTTCTAACCCTACACGATCCATATATAATGTATCAACTACGGACTGCGGGGGTGCTATACGCCATCCACCAGACTTCCCCATGTAGATATAATCTACTCACCTTGCATCTTCATTTGTCGACGTCTCCACGCGCTTTACTTGTCGTCCCGAAGTCTTCATGGGGTACCTACATGTCATAGTATCGTAAATGTGTATTAAAACCAAATCAAAGCTAACACGGAACACGAAACCCAAAACGATATGATAAGGGGCCTATAGGTTAGAACCTATGGAAACGCTTTCAAAACCATCAACAAATCCTCGAAATCGTCGTATAAACGCCAAATAGTCGAGGTAAAACACGGATACACAATTCCAGAATTAGAAATACGGAATACGGAAATACGAATCCAAAACAGCAACTTAGGAAATAGGCTCCAGATTTCACCCTAGATCAAATTAGACAAATCTATATATACCAGGGATCTAAAATATACATGTAGGAGCTACAGAACAAACACGAGACAAAATGGTGGGACCCAGGCCGCAAATTGCGGCCAAACAGATTAAATCTGCGACCTGGAAAAGGAAGTGGGGGCTAGGGCTTTGTGTGGTTGTTCTAGGGTACCTGCACATGTCACTGTCCAATCAATTTTAATTTAGGATGTCTCAGGTGATAGCAGATTCAATATACCCTTCACAGATTCCACAATTTCTCCGATATCGGTTTCTGAATCCGTATTTCGGGTTTCAACTCTCAGGTTAGGGTCTCAATTCAAGCACTAGGATGATAGTATAACCTCTACTGAGCTTAGTTTCACAATACAACACAAAATTCTTCACAACCCTAACTAAGTTTTTCCTCAAGTCACCAAAATCACACAATATCGGTTCAATCATAACATGGGGGTAAAGGAAATGCTAAAACTAAGTTAATGATCCAGAAAATACCTCATTTGGCAACTCAAGAATTTTCTTGAGTTGCCCCTAGTGGCCAAAATCCTTGCTTCTTTAGTCCAATGTGTAGATCTTGAACTTGTGCACACTTTTAATGAAATGAGAGTGGGGTTTTGGTGTAGTTTTAGAGGTGATTTGGGGCTTGAGGAGGGAAGGTGGGGTGAGGAGCAGGTGCAGCAGCAGCAACTTGAAGGAGAGGGAGAGAAATGAGTGAAGGGAATAAAGGAGATGGCTAAGTCCTTGGGTGAAAGGAGCCCATACCTCTCTCTCTCACCAACCCTCATTCTTTATTCTTTCCTCTTTTCTTTTTCTTATTCTCTCAAAATCCTTCTCCCAAGAATAGTAAACCCAAAGTGAACCATGGCAAGAAAAATGCACAAGTGTGATAAAAATGATATGTGCATGTTTTGCACAAAAAAGCTAAAAAACCGATTAGCGATTTTTAATCGCGATTAGCACTGAATTGGCATATAACTAATCACAAAAACTTAAAAATGGCATAATTCTATAAATTACCCTATTTTAGAATTTTCCATAATTTTTCTAAAATTTATCCCATTTATTTGTATTTAATAATACCAAAATATTAAAATATTCAACAAAATAATATTAAATTATAAAAATTCCCAAAAATAATATTTTTATTGTTTCGAAATCTTACAGCTATTCATCACGAACGCGGAATCCGCGTTTTTACTGGCTTAAATAAAACACGGAATTCCTAGTATATCCAATATTTCATATGTGATTCTTCTGCTGCTGATATTCTTTGATGTGATCATTTGATATGTTCTGAGACGAATGCCTATATTATATATATGAGTTATAATAAATATTGTGGCTTTCGTTTCTTATATGATGCTTAGGAAGCATTACAGGTGGAACTTCATTAATGAGATTAATGAAAAGAAAAAGAAACCTAAATATGTTGTAGAAACTTGTTACAAAACTGGCAGCTCTAGTTCTTGCTTTGCATAGCGATATTCCTTGTAGAATATCTATCACCTTATTCGATAAGGAAAGAGCCGAGTTCCCTTCACCGGGAGTGACCTCTTTAGCGAAACTAGCAGATGCTACAACCCACTCGGTTTGTTTTTTTATTGCTTCCATAGTTCTTGCTTTGTATTGTGGTATTTGTAAAATATCCTGCACCTTATTCGATAAGGAAAGAGCGGAGATCCCTTCACCGGGAGTAACCTCTTTAGCAAAACTTGTAAAAGCCTAAAAACACTCCATTTCAAAATTCACTCGATTCTACAACGATATGAAGTTCTTTACGCTCATGGTTTTCTTAAAAACCTGCGTAGCCCTCCGTCATTTCAGATAAGTACTACTTAGTATTCATGCTGCGGTAGTTTGGCATGCGTCAAGACGTAGTGTATGGTAGCTAACTAGTGCTTATCTACTAGCAAATGATGTGATTAGATTAGGGTATTCGTACGACGTTGTTTGGCATGCGTCAAGGGTAGTGCGGGTGGGTTTAATTCATTCAAGAAATGTACGGGTTGAACTTGATTAGCGGACTATGGGTTGTTTGGCATGCGTTAAGGTCATAGGAGGCTAGGGGTAAATGTATTATCGGGAATTTCAAGTGTTGAAATTTTCAATGAGATTGCATACCTTCTATGAGATACTTGGATCCCGATACCCACTACGAGTAAGGGTTACTCCTGCGAGAGTTTTACACATGACAATTAGTCGATCAAGTTGGTGTCTAGAAAGGTGTTAATGCGGTTATGCCTCTGGAAAAATGAGGTTTATTTTAATTAGGTCCATGCGAAAGCACGAGGAACCTCCCTCAAAGTACCGACACTGGCCTGGCCGAAAGATTGGCGAACTTGTAGGGTGTAATTAATCCCGGCTAGTCTTACCTTTTAGGGGTTGAAGGTAGATTTGACTAAAACAGTGGGAGCCATCCTTATTAGATAAAATAATAACCAAATCTAATCTTGCAAGGGCGCACGCAGAGTTTTTTTCTTCTCTCTCTCTCCTGATAGCGATTATGTCACGCCTTAATCAAGATAATAATATAGTTGCATTGACTGAACCTGCTTATTATACTGTGCTGGGAACGTTGGTTCCGTTCTTTCTTATAATTGTTATAAGACTTAACATGAAATAGAGGAATATCCGGATTCCCATGTCACCCAATTCGAAGAAAGTGCATGTTGATGCATATTCTTCGTGTGTCCTTTTTACCGGGAACAATTTTTCAGCATCCTCTACGTCTTGGGTATGTGATACCGGATAAGGATCCCGCATATGTAATATATTACATGGGCTACAGAAAGGTATAGAACTGAGAATGGGTGATATGTCTCTATGTGTTAGAGAATGGTGCAATTGTTGCAGCCAAGTCTGTTGGAAGATATTACCATATATTACCAAATAGTAAATATATTGATTCTGAACAAATGTTATTACATACCGAACCTGATATACAACATTACATCATGTTCTTTACTGAGTTAAAGAAGGATATAATTCTATATTGAAGGATAATGTTGTGAACATTTTCCTGAATCAAGAGTTGATTCGATCAGGCACGTTATATAATAGCATATACATTCTAAATCAAAACACAGTTCAAAGTACATAGATTACAGAGAAGAGGAAGGTTCAAAAATGAACGAATCCTTCTTGAGGCATTATAGACTAGGTCATATCAATGCGACACGACCAGCTAATTTGGATTAGGATGAATATAAGAATCTGTTCGAATTTTCATCTTATGCTACTTGCTAGTCTTGTCTCAAAGATAAAATGACCAATACTCCGTTTACTGGAAACAAAGAAAGAGTTACTGAACTCTTAGGATGGATACATGATGATGTATAGAGTCCTATGTCTACAAATGCCAAGGTAGGTTCTTTTGATAACCAAACGGGTAGAAGTATTAAAGTCCTACGATGTGATAGAGGAGGCGAATACTTGCGTATGGAGTTCCTGGAGATTCTAAAAGGAGAATGTGATTCTCTCTCAGCTTACTCCTTCGGATACACCACAGCACAACGGTGTATCGGGGTGGAGGTATCGCACCCTATAAGATATGGCATGCTCTATGATGAGTACTGCTGAGTTACCTATTTCCTTTTAGGTGTTATGCACTTGGGAAACTGCATACCTATTGAATGGGGTTCCGTCCAAATCAGGGCCTGCCACTACATATGAGATATGGTGTGGGAAGAGACCATATCTTAAATGAGTTAAGATATGGGGTTGTCTGGCTTATGTTGAAAGGCAGAATCCGGACAAGCTAAAGGCAAGGTCCGTTCTGTACAAGTTTGTAAGGATATCCCAAACATTAGTAAGGGAATATCTTCTACCTAACTGAGGAGCAAAAGGTGTTTTGTTTCTCAGCATGCCACCTTTTTAGAAAAGGAATTTCTTTTGAAGAAATTTATGGTCATGAGGTAAAACTGGAAGGAGTTCCAGCTAGACAAACTAATAGCTGATGATTTGGTGAAACCAAAGGATTCAATAGTCTCCAACGAATCTCAGCCTCTCCGCGAGTCTGGCAGGGTTCCTTATCCACTTGAGAGATACTACGGTCTTTTCGGTAACAGTGGGAGTGAGGATTGCATCATGAGATGATGGCTCAAACAGGTTCAGGTAGCTGGAACGTCTGTTTTGATGTGATAGTCAAAGAGTTTGACTTCATCAAAATGGTAGATAAACCTTGTATATACAAGAAGGTTGTAGAGAGTAAGGTTATCTTCCACGTATTGTACGTAGATGACATACTCTTAATAAGAAATGGTTTCGTATGCTACAATCGCTCAAGCTCCTCTTATCGGAAGGATTCTCAGTATAAGATCTGGATGATACCTACTACATCTTGTGGATTATGATCTATGTGGATGTTGGGAGTGTCCCAAATCTAGGTACATAAACACAATACTCAAGGGGTTTAGTACGGATGATTCTAAGCGTGGTGGTTCGCCCACTTACTCTTGGATCACTATCTCCAAAAAGATGTCTCCCGACACTGATTTGAAGAGAGCTCGCGTGCAAATGATACCCTGTGTTTCGGCGGTAGGCTCTATCAGAGTGTGCGATGTTATGTACCACACCATATGCAGATGACACACTATGTGTAGTGATCAGGAATCAATCAGATCTTAGGACAATCACTGGACAGCTTTGGAGGACATTCTTAAGTACTTGAGAAGCAATAAAAGAAAGTTCTTGGTTCCAGCTACCCGAGTGATAAGCCCGACTAAGAGTCAGTCACAGGCATTGTCTTTACCCTCAGTGCAGGGATGGTATGTTAGAAGAGTTCCAAGCTAGATACCGTGACATACTAGATGATAAAGGCTTAATACATTGCTACCAATTATACTACCAAAGTGGCTGTCTGGACATTTCTTGTTCATGATATGAACAAGGATCCTACTATTGAGCGTCCAATAACTGTTATTGTGACAACAATGGAGTTGTGGCTATGGCCTAGGAACATTTGTCCCATCAGCGTTCCGGACATATTCTGAGGACAGTATCACCTGATCAGGGAGATAGCTGAACTCGAAGGGATCGAGGTTAGGAGAGTAGACTAGAAGGTTGACAAAGCGGATCCACTCACAAAGGCCTTACCTCTAAAGAGACTTCTCTACAATGCTTGTGTATGGGATACTACAACCACTACTATATTGTTGGGTATTGGATACTACAACAGATGGTCTTAGTGCAAGTGGGAGATTGTTAGTTATATGTATGCCCTAGAGGCCATTACTGTACATGCGATGTATATTGTTGTAGATGCTTGGACATATATAGGGAGGACTTTCTTGCTTGACATGATAGTATGGTGTCTGGTTGCACTTTATCTTAACATGTTAACAAATACTGTTTTGTGATAACATGTTGATAAAGCCCTTAGTATGATTACTTGACTACCAGGATTATGATGCAGATCATACTTGTGGGGACAGGGTAGTCTATAAGTAGATCCTTCAAATGTTCCTAGTCATGGGAATATCGAGACAGGGCATCGATACTCCAGAGTAGAATAGCGTATGCGCTTCTTGACCCATAAGATGGGCGATGGATGATCCCACATCCATTGGTATTTGACATCACAGAAGGCATACGGGTGCTTAGTGGAGACTGGGTACACTGGACGGACTCGCCGAGAACTTCTAGATGGTATTATACCTATCGTCGGATATCACTTCTCTGGTGACACTGGTACAGGTTAGTCTGTAGACCCGAGATTGTCATAGAGTCTTGTGTGTTTCCCGTTGTGTTTTGATTTCCACCATACCACGGTCAAGAGATAATGCAAAAAGGTGGTTTTTAGGTACAATCCCGAGTAACATGGAGGCAATAAGCGATAGGAAGGGTTTCATCTCTCCCGGTATTGGGAGTTAATATTGCGCTATGCTCGATTGGCCATAAAAGGAAATCCCTGACCAGGGTTGCTGAGATTTACTGGTAAGTGTTATCAGTAGTTTCTCGAACCGTTATGGACCTCGCATCTGCATGACTTATCAGGCTATTGGGGTCTGACACTATACCACCCCAGGCTGTGATATGCGACATATTGGACGAAGAGACCGGACTGTACGGTAGAGTTACTGATTGGATTCGTAGGAGAATGAGCAGGCTTGCTTGTTGATCTTTTGATCGCTCAATACCTGGGTGGCCGTTACGTTTAGCAAACCGTTTGTGGCTTATAGGTGTTTGATATGATCAACACCTACTGTTGGCGTATTGACGAGTCTTAAGAGTCCTACATAGAGGTTTCCTGGTTCATGCGAAATGGAGTAGGAGCATATATATGATGTGTGCGGGACCGAGATTAATACGAGTATGTGATACCGTATTCTATTCTCGTGATATGTGATATCGGTCGGGTATATGTGATATAGCTGGGTTATCGGATCAAGTGTTGATTCGATAAGTTCGTTCATAAGATATTAATCGGTTATATGTAATATAGCCGGATTATTAAATCAAGTGTTGATTTAATAATTTAATGTATAATTATATATTTGATATATAAAATTACAATGACTAATATTAGCTCACTTAAGATTTCTTTTCTCACTTTATGATACATTGATATATATGCGATATATGTTAAATGTATTGTTTTCTTTTTGTACAAAATATATATGTGATATATATTGTTGTGTCATACTAGGTTACACATGCAACATGTATGTATGAGACTCACACCATGCTAGGGTTAGGTTAGGGTTTTATTTGTTTTAAGTAATTCAAACACTTGGATAATGAGTCATCGTAGAAGCTTGGAGAAGCTTGTGGAAAACATTGACTTAGTCCACTTGTTTGTCCTGCTTAGGATATTTTTCAACCCAACCCTTAACTCATATCTATGGTTAAGTCTCTACAATGGTTAGTAGATGTTATACACAAACCATAGCTGCATTTCTAACCTCATGGATTCATTCATCTCTTCATCACTTCTTCTTCATCAAGAGAAAAAGCTTGCTAACTTTTTCTAAGTGATGATGCCTTATGAGAAAAAATTAATCTAAAGAGAGCCCACTTCCTGCTTCATCATCCCCTACTATTAGCCATTTAGTTTAGGGTGTTTGTTTCACTAATCTACACAATTAGTGAAGAGATGGCATGAGCTAGTCTCTCCTCGACGTAGATCATGTTCGGCCTCGAAGACTTCGAAGCAAGCTTGCTCGTTTCTTCATGGGAGCCTTTCTAGAGTCCGGGGGTTCGTGATCGCAGCGAACACTACTACAAATAAGGGTTGGCCCTACGGATTTATCCGTAGGAGCAAACCACTGCCCCTACCGATATATCCGTAGGGGCAAGAAAATACCCTGTAGGTGCAAACGCCCTAGGTGCAAGTAGCCTTGAACATGCCCCTACGGTCAAAAACTTGCCCCTACGGAGTAATGTGTAGGTCCAGTTGTCCCTACTGATTAGGCTGTAGGGACAAAAAATTTATTTAATTTATGTTTTTATAAAATAAATTATGTGTCCCTACGGACTTATCCGTAGGGCCAAATACTTGCCCTGACGGATAAGTGCGTAGGTATAAATCTGTAGGGACAAAATATCAGGTATCCTGATATTTTGTCCCTATGGATACCTGTGTAGGGGCATTTGTTTGGCCCTATGGATATATCCGTAGAGGCAAGCGTAACCCCTAATACTGAGATGATAGGGGCAAAATATCAGGTATCCAGATATTTTGCCCCTACGGATAAATCTGTAGGTACATTGTTGGGCCTTACGGATTAATCCGTAGGAGCAATGTTGGGCCCTACGGATTAATCCGTAGGTACATATTATCAGGTTTTTTTTAAAAAAAGGGCTGCCTTTTTCTCTCTCGCCCTGTGCACAATAATATATATACAACATATATAAAATTTATCATCATGCAGAACATATATCGCAGTATTCATAATCACATCTCACGCATAATATACAAAAGAAATCAACAAGCAGAATATGATATCAATATAAACACGCAAACACCACCAATATCAATATCGTCCAAAATATAGTACAATATGTATCATATAAATAAATACTTGTTTAAAATATAACAGAAAAAAGCTACCTTAGCTCGGTCCAGCTCTACCTCTGATAAACGCCATAATCTGGCGCGCCTGCTCCTCGGATATACCCTGAGTCAATAAATCATGCAATGCGGAGTGTGCGGGAGTCTGAGTGGGCTGTGGAGCTGTAGGAGTAGTTTGTGCGGCCGCCTCCGAGGTAGTGGCTTGCGGAGCCGCGGCTGCGGGAGTCTGAGCGGGCAGTGGAGCTATAGGAGCTGTCTGCGGAACCACAGCCGATGTAGTGGCTTGCGGAGCCGCAGCCGCAGGAGATGCATGTGGTGGCTCGGCCGATGTACCCTGTCGTGTCTGGACCTACGTGTGTAATAAGCGAGTAAGAACTGTGTATTATTCGAATTCGTAGCATTTTCAAGTTATTTCGAAACCCCAATCTATGTATACTTAGGGACTCAGGCCTCGTTTGGATATCTAGTTTAGAAAACCGTAGTTTATTTTAATTAGATATGTATGTATGATTAATCAAAGCTAAGTCTACAACCAAATAAGCTCAGGCTACGTACTAATATTAGATATGTTGCTATCTATAATATGACATAATATTTTATTATTAAGTAGTATACATACCAACATCTCCTTCAACTCCTGAACGGTGGCCTTCAAGCTCTCCAGTTCTTGCAGGAAACGTCGCTCACCAGAGACGGAGGAAGTAACCGCCGGGGTGGAGTCCAACCTCATATGGGCCCTGCCAGGGCCCAGTCCTCGGCCTCTCTCCCAACCCCCGTGGTGCCCTCCATGTGCGGCGTCCAGGATTGGGGTCAGCAGCATCGGATCATTCTGTCCAGTAAAATCGATCCGCGATGCCTCGGCCTGCTCAACTACCCGCTCCTACACCCACATTAACTAGTAAAATATAAGTATATCATTTAAATTTGAAACTTTCAAAACTAAAATTTCAAATAGGCGTTGAATAAATATTAACACTTATGCAATACTCCTGGATAGCGGCGTTGGGGTATCGATGCTCGCCCGTGGTGGGATCTGTCGAGCTGCCGTGGACGACAAGATATGCGGACAGCATGCTCGGTGTACCACCTTGCGCCAGGGTCTGAGCTCTCTGCAATATTAGAAAATAACTCTTAATATTAGATATATTAGAAAATAACTCTTAACATTGCATTATATCACAAAGGCCGGTCTATTGTAATTTACTGATAACTCCATGGCCTGAGTAATATTCCTCGAGCCACTTATAAAAGTGGGGCGACCCCTCTTCGCCGACTTCCTATTCTCTATATTTTGAGCGGCCTGTTTCTGTAAAACACATTCATATTTAGTTTTCTAATTAAGCAACAAAAAAAAATAAATTATACACTGAACAATGAATTACATTTAAAATACATACCTGTTTGCGTTAAGAGTCGAAATATTCGCATAATAGAGGCCATGTCTCTACGTCGACTCTCACAAAGGCCGGAGTAGATAGGATGGCCGCTCTCTCTGCCTCGGGGATCGCCATCCACAGGGAGTAGCAGTCGGTCTTCAGCTCATTCCTATTGTATCGGACCTTTTTCTGCATGTTCTTCATCAGGCCATTGTACAAAGCATGAAGATCGAGCACCCTCCCAGGGTGATCAGGGTCGGGTACAGGCTGAAAATCGTAATCCAACTGAAAATACAAAAAAAACATTATTATTAGATTGCAAGTGTTAATAATAAATATATTGGATAAATCAAATGAAAATATATATTAATACCCGAGCTTGATCCCAGAAGAGGGCGAATGAGCGCCGGTGTTGGTCGCCCCACTCAACGTGAAGTGGATAGTTCTTCACTAACCGGCTCTCATCCCCCATATACCGGCCGAACCTCTCGGCATGATCGCCGGTATAGCGATAATCAGGGGTAAAAAAGAGGGGGAATGCTGCCTCCCCCTAGCTCTGTCGGGCCTCAGCCTGTGGGACTGATTCGGGCCTCGAGCCCCCCTCTGGGGATGGGGAGGCCCTGCGTCTGCAAGAAATATCAAGACAATCAATATTAAGAAAAAGTTGTATTATGAAACTAGGGTTTAACGATATTTGAAGTGTAATATATACCTCCGATGACTAAAGCCCAAGCCTGGGCCCGGGCAGCAGCACGAGCGGGATGATAGTTCCCTCGGTGAGGAACAGCCGGTGTCCCGGATGCGGACGCATCCCTTACAACTAGAAAATAAACATTGACGCTAAATTTCCATGAAGTTCATATTTATTATTTAAAGGATATGTAAAATGAATAATTATTTTATATTTATTCATACTTACCTACAGATTGAGCGGAGGGTACGGAAGAGGCGGGAGTGGCCCCTGCGTCAGATGTGGACGCACCACTTATAATTAGACAATTAAAAATAGATTATATAAATAATTGCAAAAAGAATGTGTAGATCAATAATATAACATTCTAAATCAATATGCATGCGCTATACGATATATAAACATACCCGCATGTGCGGTGGTGGCCTCTGCCCGAGATGTGGAGGCACCACCTACAGCTAGACAATAAAAATTATGATTATCTAAGTAAGAGCAAAAGGAATGTGTGTATATTTATGATATAGCATTCTAAATCAATATACATGCACAATATGATATATAAACATACCTGGAGGTGCTGGAGTGGCCTCTGTCCCTGATGTGGACGCATCACCAACAGCTAGACAATCAAACCTTGACAATATAAGTAATTTTGACATGAACAGGCATGAAAATCTATAATATTACATTCAAAATGGATATGCGTGCAATACACCTTGAGGTGTGGCAAAGTCCACACGGAAGGAGGCATCCGAAGGGGTCTTCGATCGGGGTGCAAGACCGGACATCTGAAGCTCCCTACACAGCTCTCCGGGCATCAGAACCGCTCTGCCTCTGCCTCTGCCTGTGCCGCGGCTGGAGCTCCTGCTGCCCATCGCTGCTCCTGGCATCGTCATCAAATCTAGATAAACGGTTCGTGGACGCATTAGAATGTGAAGTAATAATATAACATTATTGATAACATTTTCGTTTCGTAGGCGCATTAGACACATCTACTTGGATTTCATCATTGATATCATTTCTAACCCACATAACTTCATGATCGGCCGAAAAAAACCCGTCTTTCGAAACAGATGGTCGGAGCACTCTAAGCCTTCTCTCTTCTTCATCCTCATCGTTGTCCTCGAATTCTGGGACATCGTAGACATCCCTGGATTTCCAACGGCATACGACACTCCATCCCAGATTCTTCAAACACTGTGAGTAATATACTTGGAACGCTTGGTTCGGAAAGATAAACGGATCTTCCTGACTGTAAAATCGATGTGTGTTCACACTGGTCAATCCATATTCATCTTTCCAAGTCCCAAGATTGCAACTCTACATATCCGTATCGGTTCGCGTATCGTACCAATTACACTGGAATATATAAAAGGGTTCTGATCGTCCGGGATAGTGAATGCCGAGTATACAATTTAAGTATCCATAATAAATCACACTGTCCGATCCTACCGTCGCAATCCAACTATTCTGAGTGCTTCTAGATGTTTCTATGTTCTTAACTTCGAATTTGTATCCAAGGACAACGAATCGTTTATAATATGCAACCTCCATACTAAGAAATTGAGATAAACACCTTGAATCACTCTCAAATGATAAAGACAAGTTCGGATCGTGGATCTAAAAAAAAAATTTTGGCGACAAATACATAACGATATAAGTTTAGATTAAAATTGATAGTAATAACATATTATTCGAATAACTTACATGATCTGTGACCCAATCGCAAAAATTATCCTGATGATATTTTTCCAATCGTTCATCGTTCCAATAAGGATGCCCTCACGTACCTCGTTAAAATGAATTCTCTTTTCGACAAATAAGGGTGACATTAATACTATATCATTTCATACACACACAAACACAAATATAACAATTAATCCAAAAAAACTTACTCTCTAATTTGTTCAAGACATGCGCAATTAAGCAAGATAAACCGGTATATCTTGTTAATAAACATAGTGTCTACCCTCTTATAATCGGCTTTACCATATGGCCCGTCTTGAATTCTTCGAGGCCGGTTAAGTCTCGTCTCAATGTTCTTGTCCAGATAGTGGGAACAAAATGTGGTTGCTTCATCAAGAAGATAACCTTGCATGATAGAACCCTCTGGTCGATTTCTATTGCGTAAATATACTTTTTAAGAGTGTAGAGTTACCTAAAGAAAATATGTTGAATAAATAAATACGGGCATACAGGACAACAATAATTTTAAAAATTGCGCGAAACGAAAAATTCCACGTACCACTCGACGGGATACATCCATCTATATTGTACCGGTCCGGCTAACTTAGCCTCAGTTGCAAGATGAACCGTCAGGTGTAATATGATATCGAAGAATGACGGTGGGAAAATACGCTCAAACATGCATAGTATCAACGCAATAGAATTTTCTAGTTTATCCAGCGTCACAATCTCCAGTGTTTTAGCACACAACTCTTTGAAAAAACAACATAGGTCGTTGATTACTAGACCAACCGATTCGGGGAGAGAAGTCCTGAGGGCTAATGGAAGAAGGTGCTCCACGATAACATGGTGATCATGACTTTTCAGCCCATCGATCTTGCCTTTCACAATTTTTATCTTCTTGCTGAATGATCTTGAGAAACATGTTGGAACTTTCAAATCATACAACACCTGCAGGAATCTTTTCTTCTCCGGTTGTGACATATGATAAGCGGCATTAGGAAGTGCAAACATGCCTGGTTTACCCGCTACCGGTCTAGGGTGCAATTCACTTCTTATTCCCCACTCCTGTAGATTCATCTGAGCATTCAGGTTGTATTTCGATTTCCCGTCTTTACAAAGAAGCAAGTTGAGTATGTGCTCTTATACTCCCTTCTTTATATACATGACGTCCAGACAATGACGCACTAAATTTTTTGACCGGTATGGAAGCTCGAAGAAAATGCTTAACTTGTTCCAAAATGGTGGTTTTACCTGGTTTGTCGGATCTACCCCGAAGGTCACATTATTGTAACCATCCCACTGAGCAGTCACGTCCTCTCCGGAAAATGGGGCTGGAGGTCCAAGAAGCTCCTGATGACCATCAAAGTGAACAGTGTCTAACCTGTATGGGTGGTCTAGAGGCAGGAAACGTCAATGGCCGCAATTACAAACCTTCCTGCTAAAATTCAAGAATTTCGATGTTGTGTGTTGATGGCAATGAGGACATGCTTTGTGACCATGTACGGACCAACCTGATAGCATTCCATACGCAGGAAAGTCATTAATTGTCCACATTAAAGCCGCACGCAGTATGAAGGTTGTATTTGTGTTTGCATCGTAAGTCTCTACACCATCAATGAATAAATATTTTAACTCCTCGATCAGAGGTCGGAGATAGACGTCGATATTATTTCCCGGTGAGTTTGGTCCGTCGATAAGAAGAGACATCATAAAGTATGATTGGTATATAGCCAACCAAGACGGGAGATTATAAATTATCATTACAACGGGCCATGTGCTGTGACTTCCAGCCATATAGTTGAATGGGCTGAAGCCATCACTAGCACGTCCAAGCCGGACATTGCGAGGATCGCTACTGAATATTGCGTGCCTCCTATCGAAATTCTTCCATGCCGGTGAATCTCTTGGATGGCTCAATTTTCCATCTTCACTTGGAGGAGCACGGTGATGCCAAATCATTGCCTCGGCTGTTTTCTTGCACCTGAATAGCCTCTGTAGCCTCTGTGTTATGGAAAAGTATGGTTCTATCTTGACAGGTATATCAGGCTTGTTATCAGAATCTTTCGTCTTATACCTGGCCTCTCCGCATGTTGGACACTCTTTCAAATTTGAATTCTCTTTCCGGTACAACACGTAATTTTTAGGACATGCTTGAATCTTCTCGCACTTCAGACACAAATCAGACATCATCTTCTGGGCTCCATAACAGCTGTCGGGCATGTTATTTCTCGGGGGCATAGAAACTTTCAAGAACGAAAGAAGCATTGTGAATGACTTGTTGCTCCATCTATTTAGGCACTTAATCTGGAAAAGTTGGACGAACCATGAGAGGGTGGAATACTTTGCATTCTCATAAATTAGTTTTTTAGCATTATTCATGAAATTTTCATATTTATCCGCACGCGGTGCTTGACCGGAAGGAATGTCATCTTCGGTACGAATAGATTCACCTAGGGCAGCCTCTACTATATCCTCTATTTCTTCTAATGGAAATAAATTACCGTCTTCTTCTTCTGCCGCATTACCGTCTTCTCCTTCTTCTTCTGCCGCGTTATCGTTTTCTCCTTCTTCTTCTGCCGCATTACTGTGTTCTTCTCCTTCCCCGTGATATTTCTAAGTTGTATAAAGTCTAGTAAAACTATATTTTATGATATGAAGCTCTGCCAATTCTACCATCTGCCTGTACTTATTCCCACATCTATCGCACGGGCAGAGAATCTTCTCTATCACGATCTTATTATGTGCGCGTGCAAATTCAATAAGAGCATCAACTCCTGGGACAAACATATGTTGCATACATTGTTGCCAATCCACATACATCCAGTCCTTAACTCTGACGTACTCATGAGCCATGTTAGACTGTGTAACATATAAATTGTAGGTTATGGTGACTATATTGAGAAATCTAATAACGGGATGGTTACTGACAAAGGAGAAAATCCTTGTATATGCTTTGTGTGTGCGTTCGTCGTTGAAAAGAATAAATTATCGAACGTATGTTAAACGATAGACGGGGACTAAGTGGCGCTTTGAGTTTCATATATGAGTTTCGATGAGAATATGAAAGTTTCATATTATCATCGAGTATCATATATTGGTTTTAACTTGAACATCTTGAATCACTCTCTAATAATGCGTTTGTTGTGTATTCTTGTTGTATGTGTATGTTTCGGCTGTCGGGGCTAAGGCTTCTATCCTATTAAGAATGTATAGAGCGAACACCCATTTGCTTGTGCTTTCAACCGTTTCGAGTAAATTTCGGTAGCACCTCCCCGCTGTTCTCCGAGCACACTGTAATAGAATAGATAATCATTTCAAAGCTGTGAAACAACGTTTAAATGAACATCTAATCTATCTTTGTACACGGAGAACCAGCGGAAAGGTACCGACGAAATATCTCGAAACGGATGAAAACACAAGTGCATGAAGGTGTTTGCTTTATACATTCCTAACTTGTCCACACGGGACAAATCTATCGGTTATCATACGATTGAATCTTCTCGTCACAAAGACTATACGACGGTTGTTAGTATCAAGCTATACTGTCCGATATTTAACAACTTTCATATAGTTTTATGTCACGACGAACATCGAACGTATGTTAACCGATAGACGGGGACTAAGTGGCGCTTTTAGTTTCATATATGAGTATCGATGAGAATATGAAAGTTTCATATTATCATCGAGTATCATATATTGGTTTTAACTTGAACATCTTGAATCACTCTCTAATGATGCGTTTGTTGTGTATTCCTGTTGTATGTGTGTGTTTCGGCTGTCGGGGGTAAGGCTTCTATCCCATTAAGAATGTATAGAGCGAACTCCCATTCGCTTGTGCTTTCAACCGTTTCGAGTAAATTTCGGCAGCACCACACCGCTGTTCTCCAAGTACACTGTAATAGAATAGATAATCATTTCAAAGCTGTGAAACAAAGTTTAAATGAACATCTAATCTATCTTTGTACAAGGAGAACCGGCGGAAAGGTACCGACGAAATATCTCGAAACGGATGAAAACACACGTGAATGAAGGTGTTTGCTTTATACATTCCGAACTTGTTCACACAGGACAAATCTATCGGTTATCATACGATTGAATCTTCTCATCACATAGACTATACGACAGTTGATAGTATCGAGCTATACCGTACGATATTTAACAACCTTCGTATAGTTCTATGTCATGACGAACATCGAACGTATTTTAACCGATAGACGGGGACTAAGTGGCGCTTTTAGTTTCATATATGAGTATCGATGAGAATATGAAAGTTTCATATTATCATCGAGTATCATATATTGGTTTTAACTTGAACATCTTGAATCACTCTCTAATGATGCGTTTGTTGTGTATTCTTATTGTATGTGTGTGTTTCGGCTATCGGGGGTAAGGCTTCTATCGGTTTTGATACGATTGAATCTTCTCGTCACATAGACTATATGAAGTATTTAAATAAAATATAAAGTAACTGATATAACATGATTTTAAACTTATGAAATAATACTATCTTAGTTATTTGCAAGTTGCAACTTGAGAATAAGATATATGAAGAATTGAGTATTAAAGAACTAAGATGCATCAGACTTGAGATTGAGATACATACCTTCAACATAGAAAAGAAATCAATAAACAAGATGAATATAACATAAATTCAAGTTGAAAGAATATATATCCTCCTTTCAAATGCAATTAAGTCTCGATGATGCTGAAGATGTTAACAGAAAAACAAAAATTAGGAGTCAGAATCAAGTCTCGAAACTAAAAAGAACAAGTTTAAGGGTCAACAGAGCCCCAAATTTTTTTTTAGGATTGTTGATTGATGAATACTTGTTTTTGGAATGTGAGAGGAATCACTATGATATAGAAAAACAGAGAAGTTCAAATTTTCTGTATTATAGAGCCTATGGTGGACTTCTCAAAAGAAAAATACATTGCTCAATCAACAGGCTTTACACAAATATGGGGGGATTTGTCTAATAAAATTTGGATTTTTGTTGAATCTACTGTTCAGGCTGATATTATGAAATCTTCAGATCAATGCCTTGCAATGAAAATTGTTTACAATAATACGTTTTGATGGAAAATTTTATATAACTGCTTTGGACATTATTCATTGTGATATTCAGGAAGTTGTTCAATACTTTTTCGGATATGGTTTAGTCCTAAAATCTGTGAATTCAACTGTTATTTAACTGATACCAAAAAAGAACCATTGTACTAGAATAACATATTTCAGACCTGTCAGCCTCTGCAACTTCTTGTACAAAATTTTCACAAAAATTCTGTCCAGCAGGATTGCAAGTATTCTACCAAACATTATCTCTAAAGAGCAGGGTGCTTTAGTTAAAAGGAGAGAAATTCCTGAAATTATTGCTTTAGCTCAGGAACTTAAGACGTTGCAGAAAAGTCAAGGGGGCATAATGTTATCCTCAAATTGGACATGGAGAAAGCTTTTGATAGAATGGAACGGGCTTTCATTTTCCAGGTTATGAAGTCTTTTGGCTTCTCAGAGCAGTTCATTGCCTTGGTTAGAGGATGCTTGGCAACACAACACTTCTCTATGTCCTATTCTTTTGATTGTCATGACCCTAAACCTAACCCCAGCCCCCGTCCCAGCCGAACCCCAACCCTAATCCTAACCCCAACCCAAACCCCAACCGCAACCCCGGCCGAACCCCAACCCCAACCGCAACCCCAGCCCCATCCCCAACCGCAACCCCAACCCTAACCCTAATACTAACCCCAACCGATGCCTAACCCTAACCATCATTGGTACCCAAACCCTGAACCCTAGCCCTAAAATAACCAAAAATTTGTTTAATTGAAGATTTAATTACTAACCTGTGCGGTGGAGGAGACAATCGATCGGTGGTCGACAATCGATGCAATCGTCGACGAGGAAGAACGGCGACGAGATCGGGAACGAGATCAGCGACGAAAGAGAGAGAACGGCGACGAGATCGGTGAGATCGGCGACGCGGCGACGAGATTTGGGGATTTTGGGAGTTTCGCGTGCGAAAGGAGATAATCAGCGTAGGGAAATTATGTGCCTTTTTTTATTAAATCCCTATTTAGATGCCCCTATGGATTAGTCCGTAGGTCCTTGGTTTGGGGCTCCGTAGGGGCAAATAACAAATTATGATTTAATATTTTTAAATTAAACGTCTGGGACCGTAGGGGCAACCGTCTGGCCCTACGGACTAATCCGTAGGGCCAAAATAAATCTGCCCCTACGGATTTATTATCCGTAGGGGCAACCCCCTATTTTAGTAGTGGAAGGGACCTCTACACGGAGCTATTAATGTGAAAGACCGGTCTATAAAGGTTGTATTCCTGGTTCACTTAGATGTAAAGAGTCTACATATCATGTTTAACCCTAATTCTCTAATTAAGATGTTGGTTAGGGTTTATTTAGTACCCCAAAATTTTAAAGTAGCATGATTGATACTTGCCAAAACCTTGCTAAGATACTTAGCTAACCCTATAAGATCCACTCACAAAGGCCTATCCCATGATAGACTTTTATGGGACATCGGGTATGAGATACTACAACAACTGGCCTTAGTGAAAGTGGGAGATTGTTAGTTGTATGTATGCCCTAGAGGCCGTTATTATACATTTAATGTATATTATAATGGATGCTGGGACATATATAGGAAGGACTTTCTTGCTCGAAATGATAGTATGTTATCTGGTTGCTCTTTATCTTCACATGTACACTTATATAGTCTCTCTGTGACATGTTGGTAAAGCTCATAGGATGTGTACTTGACTATCGGGACTATGATGCGGATCATACTAGTGGGGCCAGGGTAGTCCGTAAGTACATCCTCAATTGTTCCTAGTCATGGGAGTATCGAGACGGGGCATCGATATTCCAGAGTAGACTAGTGTGTACGATTCTTGACCCTGTATGGGTCGATGGTTGATCCCAGAACCATTGGTGTTTGACATCAGAGAGTATGTACAGGTGCTCAGTAGAGACTGGGTACACAGAACAGGACTCGCCGAGAACTCGAAAATGGTATTATACCTCACGTCAGATAGCATGTCATGACCCGATAGTACGGAACGTGACTGACACTTAAATTACAAACGTCTAGAGGCGTAACGTGATCTATGTAAGCCAAAGCCCAGAAATCTAAACCATTTAAAGAAAATATAGTGCAGGAAAACTTATTTAAAAGTTAACATATCAAATCACTTTGAAAGTCGTAGTATGCATTTTTAAAATCATCATGTTTTTCCAAATTTTTTTGCAGAGTTTCCTTTGTAAATACTGGCCCCAAACTGGTACAAACATGGATATACATAAGTAATGAATAAAGGCATCCCTAAGTGGGAGATAGCTCTTAGCCAAATTACGGAAACACCCATGCAAGCAATACAAATATGCAACGCCGAAGGCGAGGATCAAAACTCAGAAAGAAAACCAACATCCTCATAAAAACTAGAGAAAAATCATAATAATACAAGCGCGCGACTGTAAGGTCGAAAGAATAAACAACTCGTTTTCTAAGTCTATCACATAATACAAGTCTGGTTGATGGAGTTTACTAGATACAACTGAAATAAATAAAAAGTAAAACGGTGATCACGATACAAGTGAACCCACCTACCTAAGCAATCACCCAGAAAGAAGTGGTGTGCCAGAAAAGCCGCCGAGGAAACCTGTACGACAAAATCTGCAAGAAACTGTGGCACAACGGGGGTGAGTTGCCAACTCGTGAGTAGAAGATATCACCGAGCAGAAATCAAAAGTATGACTATCTCCAAGGTCATACAATAATTTCCTCATAATATACCCTGAAATATCTAATAGTGGCAAGGGTAATCATCGAAACATAAGTATAATAACAAGTGCTCGTGTCAGTGCCTTAGCTAGCAACATGTCACATATATGATGTACGAATGCATTAAGAATGAATGCAGAATACATCATGTATAAGAAAACTGTTTTCTTATTTCAGTAAGATTTTGGTGTAAAAACCGAAATATCATGAATGAAATCGACAGAAAATCCATGTCAAGCATCGACACAATATATATATATATATATATCCCAATATCTTAATGTCTCAATATCTCAATATCTCGGGCTCCGTTAGTTTGGATCGACCCATATCATCAAATCTCATGACTAAGTCGGTATCCTCCGGATATCCGCTGCGTCAAAAATAACTGGTCAGTAGTGCTCCCATGCCGGGCTCAATGCCATCATTTGCGACCCTCTAACCTCGAGGTACCGTACCGGGTCTACCATGCACCCGCAGACGGTTCCTCCTCCTCGAATCGAGTGTATTATACCACTCAAGAACCGAGAAAACTCATGGTGGACACCACACACCTCATATTACGAGAAAACCGCAAATTTCTATTTTTAGAAATGATAATGAGTTTATAAAATCCTTACGGTTTCTCCAAATCCAGAAATCTCATGGAAAATCCGAAATCAAAAATCGAGAGCCAATAAACAGTGAATTACCGGCATAAAGCCCCATAATACTGCATGACAAATGAATATACAGATGCATGGGTATTTAAGTAAAGAATGCAATATCTAAACTAATATAGTAATAATATATTGGAACTATCCGCTAGCAAGTTATATCAATGAAGTAATATTTTCTAAAGTGTATGTGGCATGGCAATTACCGATGATGATGTGTGTGAGCCGGCAAGTAAGTGTTCGTGGACATACGCATCATCATTAATGGTGCTGGTGTCCTAACAAACGAGATCATAATAGTTAAGGAAACACATGTACAAACATGCAATGCAATAGGAAGATGAATATAACGGAAAATGAATAGTAAACCCAACATTGAAGAATATGCATTTCTATATACGAGTCATACGGTTTTGGCATTTGAAAGAGCACGAATCATGGTTTTTAGAAAATTGGGGCTACAGTGCTTTTAAGAAAAGTTACGTCCTTTGAAAAATCCATAATATCTCTCGGGTTGTCTTTTGAAAATACCCACGATTCGTTAGTTTTTTGAAAATAGGTATGACTCGAGCCTGGTCTAACATCTTCCTAATCAACTAATAGACTAAACTAAGAAATTAGTTGATAGGGTAAGAAATCAACATAAATTCTGAGTCGATATACCATGTAGTCGGCGATCCAGCCTCATAGAGTCACGTACTGTATAATACATATCACGTCATCCTCGAGTCAAGAGTGAGGATCAATAATCATATGTATACCTCGTACGCTAAAATCCGTCATACGTCATCCCAAAATCGCGGGTACGGTTCAACTCTTATATATGCATCATCATTCATATGTCATCATCATCGAACGATGTCATGATCAGGGGTACTGTTCTAAAATCTTGTACATTCCAATATCATCAACACATATTATCGTATGTATGAATACGCATCGCCCAACGACCCTCTATAATATCGCGTCATATATCATATCATGACTCAATCACATATCCGACCTCACGGCATCGTGCCCGATCATATCGACTCACCTACAAGAATCATATATTATCCCCATCACCCGTGTATACGTATATGTATATACATATACACCCATAATCATGTTATATGTGTGCGCGCACGTATGTGTGTGTCAACCTTTACTCTAGGGTTTCGTGACTAAGAACTAAACTAAAAGCACTCTCTTCCAATTATGCTAAAACCAACCCATTGTCTCCTAAAGCCTTTCTTGCTAATTATTCATGTCTCACAATACACATATTTATATATATATAACATATTCGCATGCTATACTACGAAACTGCGGGGGTGCTACACGCCATCCACCCGATTTCCCCCGTAGATATACATCTACTCACCTTGATCCTTTCTTGCCGAAGTTGATGTCGCCATGCTCTTCATTGTTATCCGAAGTCTATGTGAAGGTGCCTACATATATAAACACATACTATTGTAAACAGAAATCGCGTAGGAAAACCAAAACGGCACACGAATCACACATAGGTTAAAACCTATGATCTACGCAAGCAAAAGAACCAAATAACCCTCGACATCGACGTACAAACGCCAATCGATCGAGATAAAACACCCATATCAGAACTTAAGTCATCAGCAATCATGAACCCAAAACAGAAACTCACAAAACTTGCTCCAGATTTTTGGTCAGGTGAATTGGGGATAAACAAGCAGTACAGTGGGGCAGTCCATGGGGTACATGAGCTACAGAACCAATTCTAACACCATCACCTACGATTTACATGGCGAGATCAACCAAATTTCCGGCCTGGCCTGTTTTCCTAGCTTGGTTTGGGTTCCTATTCTCAGGGTGGTCTTACAGTGCTCAATCAAGGTCAATAGAGTTGCTTGTTTTTCCTGTAAAGGTCTCAGGTCACTCTATATTTCCTGTAGGCATCACAAACCACAAAACCGACACGGAAAGTTTCTAACTCAAGTTTCATGGCCTAGGCTCTGGTTTGATCTAGGTTTTTAACACTAAGGGGGGTTGTAGTCACCAATTATACCTCAATTGCACCATCACAACTCAAGAATCCCTTAAATTTCATCTTGGAATTTTCCAAGGTCACTGAACCTCACTTAATCAATTCTAAATTAAATAGAAGCTAAAGGAAATCAATTACTACACCAATGGTGAAAGAAATATCTCATTTGGCAACTCAAGAATTTTCTTGAGTGCCCCAAGTGTTCAAAATCTCATCTTTCTTAGTCCACCGTGCTTGTAGTGAGCTTGTCCACAATTTTAATGAAGGGGATAAAAAGTTTTGATGTGGATTTAGGGGTGTTGTGAGGAGGTGGAGGGAGAGGGCATCCATGAAGGGGGAGAAGGAGAAGAAGAATGATGAAGATAGATTGAAGAAACAATGAGCCATGGTCCAAAGAACCCTCACCCTCTCTCACTCTCATTGCCCATACATCCTTGTCTCTTGGTCTCCCGCACTAAAAATTTCTCTAATTTAAAATCCCTTTTTCTTTTTCCTTTTTAA
Organism: Agapanthus africanus; assembly: GCA_030015575.1. Classification (NCBI taxonomy): domain Eukaryota; kingdom Viridiplantae; phylum Streptophyta; class Magnoliopsida; order Asparagales; family Amaryllidaceae; genus Agapanthus; species Agapanthus africanus. The sequence continues at coordinate 285,440,169 of CM057344.1, forward strand.
AAGAAGCACAAAACAAAAACCATACATAAAAGAAAAATGGAGAATTAAAGCCATGGTCAATAGAAATGTAACAAGTACTTTTACAATATGACATGGTGCATGCCATGTGCATAATCAACCTTAACGCATAATTAGTAATTATTAATTAAGTTTAGCCGTAAACTTGTATGAAATAAATTCTAAAATATCCAATTCGACTTAATACACTCAAAATCAATAATCATGTAGAATTTTCAATTATCTCCCGAATTATCGGTATATAGTTGTACCATATCATTAAAACTAATCTCCATACTTTAAATATTCATAATATTTATTACTTAAATTGTTTAACATCTCAAAAATAATATTTTATTTTTCTGAAATGTTACAGTCTTCCCCCTAAATAAATTCGGTCCCTGAATTTTAAATTTAATCCCCCTAAATACTATAACATTTCAGCAAAACAATCTAGTCGTCCGGGCTCCGAAATCATCAATACATAAAACACATCTTAGTATAATGCATGAACATGAAAACGAGTATATTACTCAAAATCCAAACTCCGTCAAGCATCACGCAATCATCGGAGTCATGGTGAAGATACCAATGTCAAAATCCAATACGAAAACCAACATGATATACATCAAAACTATAACATGTACATAGTACGCATCGTTGTAAAATCGTCAAAACATCTGAAAAGAAATGCATGCCAAACCTTTTTCAAGTCGCTGTGCGATGCGTGTATCACGGCACATGTAGAGGACATTTATTGTAAGAAAACTAACAATATATATATATATATATATCCTTTGTTTAACATACAAGTCTTGCCGTTTTGAAAATAATTTAGAAGGGTTTCCTTTGTAAAATGTTTCGTGTCATCTTGGACACATAGGAAAATATTAAGACTGTAGCTCCTTTTTGGAAAACCCTTCAGTATCCATCGATGCATGCAAAAATACCTAGGTACTGTTCTCAGAACAGTCCTGCTCGGTTACTAAACAAAATAGTAAATATTATAAAAACGTACTGCTGAAAGGAAATCATACTCAATAGTATAAGTAATAATGCCACATGCGTTTGGTGCACACAGAAATCGAAATCAATGAATGTGACATACATGTGCACAGAAATCAAAATCTAAGTGCAAAGGGTGTGCACGAAAACACCTGTCAAGGGCAATGGGTGTGTCTGACAACATCAGGTGTATCTGATATGCACGAAGAATCTTGATTTAGTGCATCTGGTGTGCACCAAAATCGCAACAAGCGCGCCGAGTATGCGCAAGATGCACGAAAATAAATATCGAATATCACAATCGAAATCGACGGTATACAACACACTTCAATCCAAATCAGGTATACCATCGTATATAATCTCACAACCATGTGCATCATCGTGCACAAAGTCGAATCAAAGTTCAAAAATGTGCATGAAAACTACACCGAAAGCACAAGTCAAATCACATACATACCATAGGCATGAAATCAAAATCAAACATTTCAAACGACATCAAATCGAAATCGAGTGCAACTGTGGTTCACGAAAACACAATCATGCAAATAAATCACCCAAAATACCAAAATCAAAAGTGACAGACATGTGATATTCGAATCACCAAATCGTAAATCGTAAACACTGTTGTCGATATGTTTTTCCTTCAAAGTCGAGAAGGTGTCGGTGCATCCAAATCTAGTAGGGCAAGATATCTACTTGCCTTCTGTTCATGGTCTGTCACCTTGAGCCCTTAGGCTCTCGTCTCTCACTGCGGATTGCCAGTTACATAAATCCTCGGCTCAACGGCCTAATATGGAATGATGACGAAAACAGTTCCGCTCTGGCATGTCTTCTAAAGATCTTTCGCCAATTATCATGGTCACTCATAACATGTCTTATCGATGATGCCGAACTCTGGCCAACTGGCTGTGTGTGGTACAACCGATCCTGGGTCCAAGTCTTCTCGTGAAGTATTCCAGAAAGATTCTGTCGAGGTCTCTCCCAAATCTCGTTTCGGCCGAACTGCCCGGAAGTTATTACCCTTTACTAAATCCATTTCTTGTTCCGGAACAGCTGCATACTCATTACGACTTCCTCTAAAAGATATATCCATATTCAATGCCTCTACATGCATATCACAACTCTGATGTCAATAGAGTGGAACGTCATCTTGTCAAAATCTCGTACGGACCTCTTACTCCATTTTTCTCTAACGTGGACTGATTCGGACTTGTTTCTTCGTAGCTGTATGAACTGCGCTACAAACGGCTATACTCGTATCTAGAGTCTCCCTTCCGAAACTACGAACTCGACAGCTCAACATTTTGTGGCAGGTATCAGGGCAACTACGTCCTCGGAAACTCTTCCAAATCGTCGGAGGAATACTTTTCATTCATCCATTATCTGTCGACTCTCAACGTGCCTGTGTGAAGTCTTCTCTAGATGAAATTAATCAATCTGATGAGCTCACATTGGGGTATGCAAACGAACCACATGTCCTAGTTATTGATCTAAGGGTGACTAGCGATCTTCTATCATATTCCTAAGTACAAACTCGTGCTGCTGTAGCTTCAAACATATGGGGCGACATCTTGTCAGTCACAGCAACAACTGGCTCATTGTCCGCATGCTAAACAATGCCTCAATCCTCAAGAATAGATGATACATTAACAGTCATCACATTCTAGGAGGCCTCTAGCAGTTGCTCAATCCTCTGGTGCATATATCAAACGCTCGCGCCAACGAGAAAACAAAGTAAAACGATATATCGAAACGCTCATGTCACCGGAAAACATCCTGGTCTGTCCTCGTCCATGACAAGCTCGTGCTAACCGCAACTCTAGCCGCAGCTCTCTCTGCTCGTGTAACCGTGGCAACAGAAACGACAATCCGACATCGATGAGGATAGATCGTAGGAATGTATAGAAATACAATGCATAAGAAATGTACATCCTGAGGCTTCTTATGCGGAGTAGCGTATCGTAAGTATGCCGTGGAACATATACACGGTACGTCACTCTACTTAAGTCACCTACTCCATCAACAAAGGTCAACCTACGCGACAAAAGTTCGGGTCTAATACCCCCTCGGCCAAGTCTAAGTTCCGTAAGGTCAAGCCTAGGTTTCGAATATATATATATATGCCCTAGACTCCACATAGTCAAACCTAGACTCGAAGCAAGGTTAAACCTAACGCTCTAATACCAAGTTTGTCGCGATCCGAAAGTACGGAACGTGACTGGCACTTAAATTACGAAACGTCTAGAGGCCTAACGTAATCTAAGTAAGCCAAAGCTCATAAATCTAAACCATTTAAAGAAAATAGAGTGCATGAAAAATTATTTAAAATTTAATATATAAAATCACTTTGAAAGTCGTAGTATGCCTTTTTAGAAACATCAAGTTTTTCCAAAAATTTCGGCAGAGTTTCCTTTGTAAATGCTGGCCCCAAACAGGTACAAACATGTATATACATAAGTAATGAATAAAGGCATCCCCAAGCGGGAGCTGGCTCTTCGCCAATTAGATTAAACACCTACGCAAACAATACAAATATACAACGCCAAAGACAAGGATCAAAACTCAGAAAGAAAACCAACATCCTCAAGAAAACCAGAGAAGAATCATAATAATACAAGCGCGCGACTCTAAGTTCGAAAGAATAAACAACTGGTTTTCTAAGTCTATCAAATAATACAAGTTTGGTTGATGGAGTTTACTAGATACAACTGGATATCCGCCACGTCAAAAATAAGCGGTCGGTAGTGCTCCCCTGCCGAGCTCAACGCCATCATCTGTGACCCTCTTTCCCCGAGGTACCGTGCCATGTCCACCATGCTCCCGTAGACGGTTCCTCCTCCTCTTCAAATCGGGTGTATGATACCGCTCATGAACCGAGAAAACTCATGGTGGACACTACACACCTCATATCACGAGAAAACCGCAAATTTATATTTTTAGAACTGATAATGAGTTTATAAAATCCTTGCGGTTTCTCCAAATCCAGAAATCTCATGGAAAATCCGAAATCCAAAATTGATAGTCAATAAACAGTGAATTACTGGCATAAAGCCCCATAATATTGAATGACAAATGAATATACATATACTTTGGTATCTAAGTAAAGAATGCAATATCTAAACTAGCATAGTAATGATATATTGGAAATATCTGTTAGCAAGTTATATCAATGAAGTAATATTCTCTAAAGTGTACGTGACATGGCAATTACCAATGATGATGTGTGAGAGCCGGCAAGCAAGTGTGTGTGGAACATACGCATCATCGGTAATGGTGTTGGTGTCCTAACGAACGAGATCATAATAGTTAAGAAAACACATGTATAAACATACAATGCAATGGGTACATGAATATAATGGAGAATGAATAGTAAACCCAACATTGAAGAATATGCATTTCTATATACGAGTCATACAGTTTTGGCATTTGAAAGAGCACGAATCTTGGTTTTTTGAAAATTTGGGCTACGGTGCTTTTAAGAAAAGTTACGTCCTTTGAAAAATCCTTAATATCCCTCGGGTTGTCTTTTGAAAATACTCACAATTCGTTAGTTTTTGAAAATAGGTATGACTCGAGCCTGGTCTAACATCTTCCTAATCAACTGAAAGACTAAACTATGGAATTAGTCGAAAGGGTAAGAAATCCACCTAAATTCCGAGTCGACATACCTAGTAGTCGGCGATCCAGCCTCATAGCATCACGTACTGTATAATACATAGCACGACATTCTTGAGTCAAGAGTGCAGATTAATCATCATATGTATACCTCGTACGGTAAAATTCATCGTACGGCATCCCAAAATCGAGGGTACGGTTCAACAATCATATATGCAGCATCATTCATATGTCATCATCTTCGAATGATGTCATGATCAGGGGTACTGTTGTAAAATCTCGTTCATTCCAATATCATCAACACATATTATCGTATGTATGAATATACATCGCCCAACGACCTACTATAATATCACGTCATATATCATATCATTACTCAATCACACATCCGACCTCACGGCATCAAGCCCGATTATATTGACTCACCTCCAAGTATCATATATTATCCTCATCACCCGTGTATACGTATATGTATATATATGTACCAATGCATCCTTCCCCCCACACACACAGATATACACACACATATAAACATATACACCCATAATCATGTCACGTGTGTGCATGTGTGTGTGTCAACCTTTAATCTAGGGTTTTGTGACTAAGAACTAAACTAAAAGCACTCTCTTCCAATTACGCTAAAACTAACCTACGGTCTCCTAAAGCCTTTCTTGCTAATTATTTACGTATCACAAAAGACATATTTATATATAGAACATATTCGCAGGCTACACTACGAAACTGCAGGGTCCTATACGCCATCCACCCGACTTCCCCCGTAGATATACATCTACTCACATCGATCCTTGCTTGCCAAAGTGGATATCGCCATGCTCTTCCTTGTTATCCGAAGTCCACGTGAAAGTGCCTACATATATAAACACATACTATTGTAAACAGAAATCGCGTACGAAAACAAAACGGCACACGAATCACACATAGGTTAAAACCTATGGTTTATTCATGCAAAAGAACCAAATAACCCTCGACATCGACGTACAAATGTCAATCGATCGAAATAAAACACCTATATCAGAACTTAAGTCATGAACAATCATGAACCTAAAGCAGAAACTCAGAAAACTTGCTCAAGGTTTCTGGTCAGGTGAATTGGGGATAAACAAGCAGTACAGTAGGGCAGTCTATAGGGTACGTGAGCTACAGAATAAATTCTAACACCATAACCCACGATTTACCCGGTGAGATCAACCAAATTTCTGGCCTGACCGGTTTTCTTGGCCTGGTTTAGGTTCGTATTCTCTGGGTGGTCTTATAGTGCTCAATCTAGGTCATTAGAGTTGCTTGTTTTTCCTTAAAGGTCTCAGGTCACTCCAGATTTCCAGTAGGCATCACAAACCACAAAAACCGACACGGAAAGTTTCTAACTCAAGTTTCATGGCCTAGGCTCTGGTTTGATCAAGGTTTTTAACACTAAGGGGTGTTGTAGTCACTTATCACACCAAATTGCACCATCACAACTCAAGAATCCCCTAAACTTCATATTAGAATTTTCCAAGATCACTAAACCTCACTTAATCAATTCTAAACTAAAATAGAAGCTAAAGGAAATCAATTACTACACTAATGGTGAAAGAAATACCTCATTTAGCAACTCAAGAATTTTCTTGAGTTGCCTCAAGTGCTCAAAATCTCATCTTGCTTAGTCCACCATACTTTTAGTGAGCTTGTGCACAATTTTAATGAAGAGGATAAAAGGTTTTGATGTGGATTTGGGGGTGTTGTGAGGAGGTAGAGGAGGTGGAGGGAGAGGGCAGCCATGAAGGGGGAGAAGGAGAAGAAGAATGATGAAGATAGAATGAAGAAACAATTAGCCATGGTCCAAAGACCCCTCACCCTCTCTCTCTCGCTCTCTAATTGCCCATACTTCCTTGTCTCTTGGTCTCCCACACGCAAAATATCTCTAATTTAAAATCCCTTTTTCTTTTTCTTTTTTAAAAGAAACACAAAACAAAAAACATACATAAAAAAATGGAGAATTAAAGCCACGGTCAATAGAAATGTAACAAATATTTTTATAATATGACACGGTGCATGTCATGTGCATAATCAAGCTTAATGCATAATTAGTAATTATTAATTATGTTTAGCCATAAACATGTATGAAATAAATTCTAAAATATCCAATTCGACTTAATACACTCAAAATCAATAATCATGTAGAATTTTCAATTATCTCCCGAATACCAGTCATTACGACGACTAGATTGCCCATACTCGTCGTAACTAGTATGCTATCCGGTTACTTTTATCTTAACTGGTATTCTTATCGTTAGTTATGTATATGCCCTAGAGGCTATTGTTGTATATATGATGTATATTATAGTAGATGCTTGGATATATATAGCGAGGACTTTCTTGCTCGATATGATAGTAGACTATCTGGTTGCTCTTTATCTTAACATGTTGACTTGTATTGGGTTACTGTTTTACTCTCACATGTTGATAAGGCCCTTAGTATATGTACTTGACTACTAGGACTATGATGCAAATCATACTGGTGGGGCCGAGGTAGTCCATAAGTACATCCTATAACAGTTCCTAGTCGAGGGTGTATCGAGACAGGGCATCGATACTCCAGAGTAGACAAGCGTATACGCATCATGAACCATATGATGGGCGATGGATGATCCCACATCCATTGGTGTGTGACATTAAAGATGGTATACGGGTGCTCAGTGGAGACTGGGTACAATGAATGGACTCACTGAGAACTCCATGTTGGTATTATACCTGTCGTCAGATAGCAGTTCTCTGGTGACACTGGTACATGTTAGTCTATAGACATGCTATCGTCATAGAGTCATGTGTGATTCCTACCGTGCTTTGATTTCCACCTTACCACGTTGATAAGAACGTGCAAAACGGTGGCTTTTGGGTACAATCCAGAATCACATGGAGGCAATGAGCGATAGGAGGGGTTTCGTCTCTCTCGGTATTGGGGGTTGATGTTGCGCTGTGTTCGATTGGCTATAACTAGAATTCCCTGGCCAGGCCTGATATGGAGATATACTGGTAAGTGATATCAGTAGTTTCTCGACCCGTTATGAGCCTCACATCGACACGACTTATCGGTTATTGGGTTCTGACGTTTACCACCCCTAAACTGGATATAGGATATATCATACGAAGAGACCGGACTTTACGGTAGTGTTACTGATTAGATTTTCAGGAGTTAGAGAAGACTTTCTTCTTGATCTTCTGATTGCTCAATACCCGGGTGGCCGTTACGTTTAGCTGACCGCTTGCAGCTTGTTGGTGTTTGTTGTGATCATCACCTATTGCCGGCGTATTGACGAGTCTTTAGAGTCCGACATACAGGTTCCCTGGCTCAGGAAAAACGGAGTAGGAGCATATATGTGATATGTGCGGGATCGAGATTGATACGAGTATGTGATACCGTATTCTATTCTCACGATATGTGATATCGGCCGGTTATATGTGATATAGCCGGGTTATCGGATCAAGTGTTGATTCGATGAAATAATATATATTATATATGTATGTATGTATGTATGTGTGTGTGTGTGTGTATTATATGCTCACTTAAATATTTATTATTCTTACTTATAATGCATTTAACATATATGTGATATATCTTTATTGTATTGTTTTCCTTTGTTACATAAATATTATATATGTGATATATAATATTGTGACATGCTAGATTATACATGCAACAAGTATGTATGAGAATTACACCATGCTACATATAATGTTTGGGTTTAAATTCTTACGTAATTCAAAAATGTGGAAATGAATCATGGTGGAAGCTTCATGAAGCTTGTTGATAACCATTGACAAAGTCCACCCTTTTTGTTTTGCTTAAGATATTTTCTAACCCAAGCATGACACATAGCCATGGTTAACTCTCTACAAAGGTTAAGTATTCACATATACTAACTAAGGGTTACATTTCTAACCTTATCTCATTCATTCATCTTTTTCTTCCTCATCTCATTTTTGCTCTCTAGATTTTGAGATCAAGAAGAAAAATAGTGAGAAATTAAATACTAAGTGAGCTAAATTCATACTTCATCATCCTCTTCTATACCAGTCATATAGATTAGTGTGTTAGCTTCACTAATTCCGTATTAGTGAAGAGTGTGCTTGAGTACGTGTTTCCTCGACGTAGATCATCACAGACTTTGAAGACTTCAAGTAAGGATGCATCGTACATCTTGTGGAGCCTCTCAAGAGTTTGAGAGCTTATGGATCGTAGCGAAGGGACCACTACTCGGAGCTTTTGAAGCGATGGAACGGACTTCAAAGGTTGTAATCCCTATCACTTAGATGTAAAGTTGTTTACATGCAAAGTTAACCCTAATTCTCTATTTCGATTACTTGGTTGGTTTGTTTAGCACCCCAAATTTTTTAATATAGCATGTTTGATGCTTGCCAAAACCTTGCTAAGGTGCTAGGCTAACCCTACAGTGGTATCATAATTACTAGACATTGGATGTCGACCTATGGGGGTTCTCACTGTGTGACAGTGTGGCGAATCATATGCTCTTACCCCAAGGTGTCCCGACACTGGAAGGTGTTCCGGTGGGTTGTAGTCCTCATGAGGGGGCATGCGTAAAAAGTAGCTGATGAGGGACCTGTAGGTGCCACGGCAACCCCATTGGATGGGGTGGCTGCCTTACTTTCAGTGGTATCTGAGCCAAGCTAGAGCATTAGGCGTTGTCTAGATAAAGTTAGAATTCCGATCGGACCCCGATAACCCGAAATGGACCCCCTCTCTAGAAATTTTCAAAAGGTTGGATTTTTGCATATTAAAAATATTCAGAAAATCATGCAGGGAATTCTATGGACACATCTGAAGAACGAAACCCTAACTCGTCAAAGTGATCGCGGATCCACGGCCAAAATATGGTTTTGGCGGCGGATCCGCGGCACCACTTGAGAGGCTTGGGTTGGGCCCTTCAGCTGTAGTTTCGTACAAACTGTGGTATGTCTCTGGTTAACTTTAACAATGCTCAAGTGTTGAGTTCTCTAGGAAATTTTGGGAATTCGTTGAATCGATCGAATTGTCTAATTTCGCCTAGCTATCTGTGATTGTGATACAATATGTGAAATTCATATAGTTAGGCATGAAATCCGTAATAAGTGATATTTCGGCTTTATGATATCTAAGGTAATTGTGGATTCCAAATGTTGTAGTTTTTCACTTTCTTTTATGCGACCGTAAGTGTAATATGTGGTGTATCGCCGATTTCGTTGCTATACATCAACGACAATTGGGATACACATATTTACTTACGTTGATGATATGTGATGTTATGTGTTGCAATGATATGTTATATTGGATCGTCGTGTTTTGAATAGCCGGGGTTTTTTTGTGAGATGGAGGTTTTTATTTTCATTCATGTAAAATTCATTGTATGTAATATTCTTTTATTGGGGCACTTTCGGGTTGAGAATGATGTCACCATTGTTTTAGATTATTTACTTTTCCGCATTAGGATAGACCCAATGCAGCGAGCACAAGTAACTGGGTTCTAGAGTCCAGTGGGAGACCAACTCGAGGAGTCGAGTCCGGGTCTCCTAACTCTAGAATTGGTAGGGTAGCCTGCCGCTCTCGTAGAGGTCTAGGGATGTGGGTTTGGCTATTCATCATGACCGTGCAATCCGCGTTTTTACTGGCTTAAATAAAACACGGAATTCCTAGTATATCCAATATTTCATATGTGATTCTTCTGCTGCTGATATTCTGTGATGTGATCATTTTATATGCGTGAAACGAATGCTTATACTATATATATATGATATATAAATATTATTGCTTTCGTTTCTTCTGTGATGCTTAGGAAGCATAAATGATGGGAATTCATTAATGAGATTAATGAAAAGAAAAGAAACCTAAAAGATGTTGTAGAATCAAATTTTCAAAAAGGGCAGCTCAAATTTTTGCTTTGCATAGCGGTATTCCTTGTAGAATGTCCATAACCTTATTCGATAAGGAAAGAGCTGATATCCCTTCACCGGGAGTGACCTCTTTAGCGAAACTAGCAGATGCTACAGCTCACTCGGTTATGTTTTTGATTGCTTCTATAGTTCTTTCTTTGCATAGAGGTATTCCTTGTAGAATATCCAGCACCTTATTCGATAAGGAAAGAGCCGAGATCCCTTCACTGGGAGTGACCTCTTTAGCGAAACTGGTAAACGCCTTAAAAACAGTCACGACCCGAAATTGGCACGTGACGGCCCTAATAATACGCAACGTCTACAAGTGTAACGTAGTAAAAGAAAGCCAAAACCCAGAAATCTAAACCATTAAAAGACAAGAAAAGATAAGAAACATTGTTTAAACCTAAAAAAAAATCTCAAGTACAAATTCTTTAAGTCCAATTTTCTTTCTTGAAAATTTCAGCAGCACCACCTTTATAAAAACCAACCCCAAAAATGGGTACAACATAAATATATTGTAAAGCATCCCCAACGGGAGCAAATCCACGCCCAAAGACGGAAAACAACCACCACAACAAATATATGACGCCGTAGCGAAGAAAAAGAAGACGTTAGAAAGGAAACTGTATAAAAGACTACAAATCCACAATTTATACAATATCTTCCTCACCAAGTCTCTAAGTCAACAACATAATAGTAGATGGAGAGTACAAGATACAATGAATATACAATACAAATACAGATAACCACCAAAACCCACCTGAACAAAACAGCACACTGTGAGCCGATGCGGTATCTGTAGCAAAAGATGATAGATGAATAGCCAGCCTCGACTACTCTGAGGAACACTCTTTAACACCTGTGGTACAACGGGGGTGAGTTGCCAACTCGTGAATAGTAAATAACATATGCAGGTAATCGCAGGAAAGTACGTACAGCATGAATCTAAGATATGCAATTTACAGTAATAACAGGTCATATGAATGTAGAATAATGGAAAGTACACTAACAAGTACAACCAATATATATAAAGCAATAATGATATGACACAGTATGCAATAATCATGCAATGGGGGTATGAGAATGTAAATGTGCAACACTCATGAAAGGTACACTAATAGGTACTCCTAATACATGAAACAGTGCACAATTAGATAAAGGTGAGGTATGGAGTGAAATATGTCATTTCCACGGAATCCTGACATCGTGGTAGGATCACAATCCATCAAGACGAATCAAATCCTAATTCCTCAAATCATCCCCCAAATTGGCTCTCATATCATCTAAGTATCGCATTCTCCTCAATTTCACAATATTAAGTATATCTCGTATATCCCGAATGTACAAAATAAAGTATATCTCACATATATCGAATGCACAACATCATGTATATATCACATATATCGAATGTACAACATCAAGTATATTTCACATATATCGAATGTACAACATCAAGTGGATCTTACATATCTCGTATGTACCATATCAAGTATATCTCACATATCTCGAATGTACAACAGCAAGTGGATCTCACATATCTTGTATGTACCGTATCAAGTATATCTCACATATCTTGAATGTACAACAGCAAGTGGATCTCACATATCTCGTATGTACCATATCAGGTATATCTCATGTTAGTGTATATGCCCTAGAGGCCATTACTGTATCATACTAGTTTGTATATTACTTAATGGAAGCTTGGGATATTCACCTTGTATATACAATCTTGCTCAATATAGTAGTATGCTACTAGGTTTGTTTCTACTTCAATGTGTACATATGTTTATTTTAGTATATCACCTATACACATTAGTGGAGCCCTTAGGATCTTTGCTTGATTACCAGCGTTGTGATGGCAGTCACACTAGTGGGGGCTGGGTAATCTATAAGCACATCCTTATGCAGGTCCCTAGTCGCAGGACTATCGAGACAGGGCATCGATACTCCGGAGTAGACTAGCGTATGCGCTTCTCATCCCATTGTGGGAGATGGTCTGTCCCACAGCCATCAGTACGTCGTACTTGAGATAGTATGCGGGTGCTCGTTTGGTTACGAGTACACTGGACAGGACTCGTCGGGAACTGACTGGTTGGTATTATACCTATCGTCAGTTATCAGTTCCCAGGTGACATGAGTACAGCTTAGTCCGCTAACTTGACACTGTCACTGCGCCTCGAGTGTGTTCCCACTGTACTTTGATTACTACCCTACCACGGCTCAAAGGAGTCGTGCAAACAGGTAGTAGTTGGGTGCAGTCCCGATGCACTTGGAGGCAGTGACGGTTAGACAGGATTCGTCTCTCCCGGTATTGGGGGTTGACATCGCGCTGTGTCTAGGGGAGCCATTACACCAGTAGTCCCTGGCCAGGGCAAGCGAGTTATACTGGTAGGCTTCCAGTGTTATCTCAGGGTGTTTTGGGCTTCACTCCGACACGACTTGTACCGCTATTAGGGGACTGACATTTACCGCCCCCTAGGCCCGCAATGCGGTGTATCAGACGAACAGACCGGACTGTACGGAGACTGTCACATTCAGGCTCACTAGGAGTTCAGATGGGTTTCACCTCGTCAGTCTTCTTGTCGGCATCTACCTGGGAACCGTTACGCACAGCTGGTGCCGCTTGCGGTCTGTGGTTAAACCCACTGCCAGCGTAGTGTCGAGTCTTTAAAGTCCCACACAGAAAGCTATTCGCCTTTAGCCAAAAGAGTAGAGGTCGCATGGTTTTGCGACAGGTTTCGGTCACATCCGTGCACTTGTCCACGTTTAGTGTCCGGACAGTTTACACTAGCGGGCTTTGGTTTAAGCCAGATCCTAGTGTACGTTTTGGAATTGGTTTTATCTCGTATGTATTCGTGTTCCTCGGAACGCGGATGCGGGTGTGTATGCACAGTTGACAGAGAGACAGAGGCAGAGGATTCTTATTAGGGTTGTTGACTGTTGACTGTTGACCATTGACTTTTTGATAAACCCTAATGAGAATATGATATATCATTAATAATAATATTAATTAAGTATTATGGTGACATGGTTGTTGAGGGGTTGACTTTGTTGACTTGTTGACTTTGTTGACCGGTTGACTAGGTTGGACTAGTTGACCATCATGATGACAATGGCTATCATTTCATGGCAAAGACTTTTTGCTTGCTTGTTCTCTTATGAAAAATGAGTGCATGAAATGATATGGCTATTGTAGCTTAAACCATCACATAATACTTGATTGCTATGATTTGTTATGATGGCTTTGGATTATGAGAGCCAAGAGAGAAAAGTCTTTCTCATTCTATCATTTTCATTCTCTCTCTTGTTCTTGAGCTCTCATCCTCTTCCTCTTGCTCTCCCTCTCTTTAGTCTATGGTTCACTTGTCTCATGTGTTGAGAACCAAGAACCATAGATAAAATCCCAACACACTCTCCTCTATTCACTCTAGTCCAAAGGTTTAGCAAACCGAGTGAACTAGTTTCTTCAAAGCTCGAAGAAGAAGCCAAAGGTAGAAGCTTTCGGGTGGATCGATCTTCGGCGTAAGGAGACGACGGGGTGAAGCCGATCCGGACAACCATCAAGTGTAGAAGACGAAGGAGTTCAAGAAACAAAGGTATAACCCCACCTAACCGAGTAGTTAACAACTCTTAGTTAGGATGTTAGGTAGAAAGTTTAACAAAGATCCGTTTAAGTCCATGTTACCGTCTTTAGAAAATTGTTTTTCACCAAATTCCGCAAGCCCGTAAGTACCGGGAGAGGTAGCATGGACTTACAGTGGTATCAGAGCCTAGTTAAACACTATCTAATATGTTAGCATAGTAACTAGAAATTCGATCGGAGAAAAAGTCATGAAATACACCCAAAAATCCAACTTGCTGTCGATTTTTTTAAGTCTGTAAAAATAATAAATCATGCTTTAAAAATCGACTCGGGTTTTCTTAAAGATACTGTAGAAAAACGATGCAAAGATTCCATCAAACCGCCGCGGAAACGCGGCAATAGCTTGCTATTGCCGCGGTTCCACGGCCATCTTGGCACTTCTCTGGATCGTCTTTGCTGCAGTATATTCAGTGGGGTATTTTGGGAATTTTGGTATATGTTTTTTCAGCCTAGATTTTCCAGAAAGAAAAATTTGTTTTTGGGGCTTTAAAAACCGTATTTTGATCGAGTTTCTAAAGACTTAAGCTGACGGGTATTTCTATGATGTGGTATTTGTATTGAACGTCTGCTAATCGCTATATGTCGATTAGTGGGGTTTATACAAATCTGTGATCTGTAATGTTGCTGGAATGTGTATATGAATTCATTGGATTGTCGCGGGTGAATAGCCAGGGGTTGTGAGATGAGAGTTTTCTTTTCTTTCAATTCATGTAAATTTGTAAATTGATGTAATATTATTTGTATGACCGCACAACCGGGTCGAGGTTGTAGCCGTCATTGTATAATTTCTTTTTACTGCTTTTGCTCCTAGGATAGACCCATGGAGAGGGTGCACAAACTACCGGGTATCTCGAAGTGCCGAGTGGCCTACTCACGGTGTTGAGGGAGGTTGCTCCACTTTGGGTACTTGGCGGGTAGTTTGCCGCACCCGTAGGGGTCTTGGGTGGGGTATTGGCTATTCACCGCGACCGTGTAATCTTCTTTTCGTTACAGGCTCGTACGAATTGCGGGTTCCTAGTATATCCAATGTGTTCATCTGTGATCTGAAATGGCTATCATTGCAATATATATATATGATATTATTTAGGCGTTGCTTATGTTTTACAGTCGTGCTAGCCCAGCCCCCGCTCTGTCGTTAGTTAAGTAACCTAACGGGAAATGATGGGGTCCCATGGCGAATGCGAATGGCATAGGCGTACGTCATATTTTGGTTGTTTTCTGCAATGGTAGGATTAAATGATGGGACGCATTAAAAGAACTAATGCAAGAAAAATACGCATTAAAAGAACTAATGCAAGAAAATAAACCAAGTAAAAGTCGTTGGAACACTTTCGAAAAACCACTCGGTTCTTTTGAAAACCAACTTTTAAATACGGAGCTTGATCCACTCCTTTTAAAAGCTATCTCGTTCCATTGATTATATCAAGTTCACTACGTTCACGGTTTCGCCAAAACCATTCGTAGCCCTCCGTCGTTTCACATGAATGGTCAATAGTATTCAAGCTATGTATGATGGCCAAAGTCAAGGCATATTGATTGGTAGCTATTGGGTACTCATGTGCAGCATAGATAGATGTGTTGGTTTGGGACAATCGTACAGCCATTTTGGCCAAAGTCAAGGGTAGGTACGGGTGGGTCCAAATTAACCTGGAGAATGACGGGTAGAACTTGACGTGTGACTTATGATATTTTGGCCAAAGTCAAGGTCATAAGAGCATGGAGCAAAAATCCACATCGGGAGTTTCATAAGTACTGAAACTTGCTAGCGCTGCATATCATTTGGAGTGTGATGATTCTGGTAGGATCCCTTCAGTTTTGTCACGCGATGATATTTGGATCCCGATCCTACTGTGAGTATATGCTACTCCTCGGGAAATTTCTCACTTAACGATCAATGCTATAAACTAAGTAGGTGTCTAGAAAGGTGTTAGCGGGGCTACGCCCACAGGGAAAAGAGGTTATTTAATTAAGGAACTTCGCGAAAGCGTTGGAAAACCTCCCTCGAAGTACCGACACTGGACTGGCTGAACAGTTAAGCAAGTATTGTGCGGTGAGATTGATCCCGACTAATTCTTCCATTTTGGTTTGAGGAGGGATTCGAGAGACAGTGGGAGCCATCCTGTTTAGACAAACTAAAAACCACTCTAAACTTGCAAGAGCATCATGCAGAGTGTTTCTTCTCTCTCTCCTAATTGCAGCGACCAATCGACATGACTGGACTTAAGTTACTTCTAGATAAAAACATACTGACAGGGCCAAACTACAAAGATTGGCTCAGGAATGTCAAGATGGCAATTACTTACGACAAGCTGGGGTATCTTCTTACCACCAAAGCTCCCCCTATCCCAGGTCCCAAAACCAGCGTCGCCGATAAGGAAATCCGTAAGACCTGGGAAATCGATTGCGCGAAGGCCAAGTGCCTCGTGCTTGCCTCTATGGACAATGAACATCAGAGGAGGCACGAGAATATGGACCTGGAATCCATATTTCTTCATACAAAAGAACTGTATGGAGAGCAGTCTCGTATCGCAAGATACAAAGTGTCGAAAAAGTTATTTTCGGCAAGATTGGTCGTCGGATCATCGGTAGCGGAACACGTGCTTAAGATGATTGGCTACATTGAGGAGCTCCCGGACCTTGGGACCATGTTGGAGAATGAGCTCTATACGGACTTGATTCTCCAGTCCCTTCCTTCCACTTACGCCCAGTTTATCCTGAACTTCAACTTACAAGAAAAGGAAGTTGAACTTTCAGAACTTCTCAACATGCTGAGGAGCGCAGAGGGCACCCTACAGAAAGGTAGGGAAACATCCACTTTGTTTGTAGGAGGATATTCTTCTTCTAGGTCCAAGGCGAAAGCCACTGGAAAGAAGAAAAAAAACCCCGCCAAACCAAGGGACTGTGTTAGTAAAGTGGATACGAAGGGAAAGGCAAAAGCAACTAAGAAAGTGTGGAAGCTTGTGGATAAGGAAGAATGCTTCTATTGTCATAAGAGTGGACACTGGAAGAAAGATTGCAGGGCTTGGAAGGCCAGAACACAGGATCTGAAGCAGGTTGCGGCTTCAGCTTCAGGTGTGTATGTTATTGAAAACTGTCTTTCAATAAACTCTACTTCCTGGGTATTGGATACTGGATCAGGATCTCATATCTGTAATTCTTTGCAGGCGTTGAGAAACCGTAGGTTTTTTAAGACAGGTGACATGACCCTCAAAGTTGCAAACGGAGCTAGCATGGATGCTAAGGCCGTGGGGGACTATCACCTGGGAATGTCAGATGGACATGTTTTGGTTTTACGTAATTGCTTTTTTGTACCCAACGCAACTTGTAATATCATTTCTGTATCTTTGGTTTCTAAAGAAGGTTATGAATTTGCATTTGTAAGTAATGTTGTAAACATTCACCTTAATCAAGTCTTGATTGGGTCAGGTACATTGAGCAATGGTATATACGTATTAAACCAACTACAGATTTTCAATGTCCAGAATACACACAAAAGAAAGTATCCGGAAGTAAATCGGACTTTCTTATGGCATTGTAGACTGGGTCACATCAATGAGAGAAGGTTGACGAAGTTACATACAGAAGGATATTTGGATCCGTTCGAATATCAATCATATGCCATTTGTCAATCCTGTCTCAAAGGAAAGATGACAAAGACTCCGTTCACTGGACACGGAGTAAGAGCGAGCGAGCTCTTGGGACTCGTACACAGCGACGTGTGCAGTCCAATGTCTACACATGCGCGAAGTGGTTATTCTTAGTTCATTACTTTTACGAATGACTTTTCAAGGTACGGTTATGTCTTCTTAATGAAACATAAATCCGAAGCCTTTGGAAAGTTCCAGGAATATAAGAATGAAGTAGAAAAACAAACCGGCAAAAGTATCAAGATTCTAAGATCGGATCGAGGTGGTGAATACTTGAGTGCCGAGTTCCTAGACTATTTAAAAGTGAACGGAATTCTCTCTCAGCTTACTCCTCCATACACTCCGCAACATAACGGTGTATCGAAGAGACAGAACCGAACCGTATTGGATATGGTACGGTCCATGATGAGTAACGCTGAGTTACCGCGATCATTCTGGGGGTATGCGATAGAATCAGCTGCATACCTTTTGAACCGAGTTCCCACTAAGACAGTGCCTACCACACCATATAAGATATGGTGTGGGAAGAGGCCCCATCATAATCACATTAAGACATGGGGAAGTCCAGCTTTTATCAAAAAGCAGCATGCAGACAAGCTCGAGGCACGCTCAGTACAGTGCAAGTTTGTGGGATATCCAAAGAACTCCAAGGGATATTTCTTCTACTGCGAAGAGGAACAAAAGGTTTTTGTTTCTCGACATGCCCACTTTCTAGAACACCAGTTCATGGAAAAGGAAATTAGTGGGAGCGCAGTAGAACTGGAAGAAATTCCAGAACCACAGACTATTACTGAAAGCTTAGTGGAACCAGAGGGTTCAAAAGAACAGGACATTCTTACGCCGCTCCGCAGGAGTAGTAGGCAGTCTCATCCGCCCGAGAGATACCATGGTTTTCTCATAGACGGGGATAGAGAGGATTGCATCATAGATTATGATGAGCCTACTAGCTTCCAGCAGGCCGTTCAGAGTGTTGACTCGGTAAAATGGCTGGATGCAATGCGGACCGAAATGGAGTCCATGTACACCAACAAAGTATGGATGTTGGACATTGCTCCAGACGGGGTAAAACCCGTAGGATGCAAGTGGATCTTCAAAAGGAAGATTGGTGTAGATGGACAGGTTGAGACCTATAAAGCTAGACTTGTTGCAAAGGGTTTTCGTCAAAGACCTGGTTTGGACTATGACGAAACCTTTTCTCCAGTGGCTATGCCGAAATCCATTCGGATCCTTCTTGCCATTGCTGCCTTCAACGATTATGAGATTTGGCAGATGGACGTAAAGACCGCTTTTCTAAATGGAAATTTAGAGGAGTGTGTCTATATGGACCAGCCAGAGGGTTTCATTCAGAGTGGGAGCAGCGGAAAGGTGTGCAAGTTGCTTAAGTCCATCTATGGACTAAAGCAGGCATCGCGGAGTTGGAACATCTTCTTTGATGAGACGGTCAAAGAATCTGGCTTTATCAAAAATCCAGATGAACCATGCATCTATAGTAGATTTGTATCAAGAACTGTCGTATTCCTCGTTTTATACGTGGATGACATTCTTCTGATAGGAAATGACATTCCTATGCTACAATCTGTCAAGGGGTTCTTGTCACACAGGTTCTCCATGAAAGTCCTGGGTGATGCCTCATACATCCTGGGGATCCGGATCCATCGTGATAGATCCAAAAGGATATTAGGACTGTCACAGTCCAGGTACATCGACACCATACTGAAAAGATTCAGTATGGAAGATTCCAAGCGCGGTAACCTGCCGGCTTGTCACGGGATCACCCTCTCTAAAGAGATGTCTCCCAAGATTGATTTGGAGAGGGACCGCATGTCTATTATACCCTACGCTTCTGCGGTAGGCTCTATAATGTATGCGATGTTGTGTACCAGACCGGATGTAGCTTATGCACTTAGTGTAGTAAGCCGGTATCAGTCAAACCCCGGGGAGAAACACTGGATAGCGGTTACCTGAGAAGGACAAAGGAGATGTTCTTGGTGTATGGCTGAAAAGACCTCCAGATCGAGGCCTTTGCTGACTCCAGCTTCCAGAGTGACAAGGATGATTTCAAGTCCATGTCGGGTTTTGTCTTTACTCTCAATAGAGGGGCGGTGTGTTGGAAGAGTTCCAAACAGGAAACCGTTGCAGATTCGACGATGGAAGCGGAATACATCGCTGCATCTGATGCCGCAAAAGAAGCCGTCTGGATGAGGAAGTTCTTGAAAGAACTTCAGGTGGTTCCGTCCATTGTTGATCCAATACCTCTGTATTGCGACAACAACGGGGCTATAGCTTTAGCGAAGGAACCCAGGTACCATCAGAAATCCAGACACATCTTGAGGCAGTATCACCTGATCAGGGAGATCGTGGATCGCCAGGAGATCGAGGTTTGGAAGGTTGCTTCAGAAGATAACACTGCAGATCCATTCACCAAGGCTTTTCCCCAGACTCAGTTCGAGCGGCTGATCGAGATGATAGGTCTTCGATACGCCAGTACATGGCCTTAGTGCAAGTGGGAGATTGTTAGTGTATATGCCCTATAGGCCATTACTGTATCATACTAGTTTGTATATTACTTAATGGAAGCTTGGGATATTCACCTTGTATATACAATCTTGCTCAATATAGTAGTATGCTACTTGGTTTGTTTCTACTTCAATGTGTACATGTGTTTATTTTAGTATATCACCTATACACATTAGTGGAGGCCTTAGGATCTTTGCTTGATTACCAGCGTTGTGATGGCAGTCACACTAGTGGGGGCTGGGTAATCTATAAGCACATCCTTATGCAGGTCCCTAGTCGCAGGACTATCGAGACAGGGCATCGATACTCCGGAGTAGACTAGCGTATGCGCTTCTCATCCCAGTGTGGGAGATGGTCTGTCCCACAGCAATCAGTACGTCGTACTTGAGATAGTATGCGGGTGCTCGTTAGGTTACGAGTACACTGGACAGGACTCGTCGGGAACTGACTGGTTGGTAATATACCTATCGTCAGTTATCAGTTCCCAGGTGACATGAGAACAGCTTAGTCCGCTGACTTGACACTGTCACTTCACCTCGAGTGTGTTCCCACTGTACTTTGATTACTACCCTACCATGGCTCAAAGGAGTCGTGCAAACAGGTAGTAGTTGGGTGCAGTCCCGAAGCACTTGGAGGCACTGACGGTTAGACAGGATTCGTCTCTTCCAGTATTGGGGGTTGACATCGCGCTGTGTCTAGGAGAGCCATTACACGAGTAGTCCCTGGCCAGGGCAAGCGAGATATACTGGTAGGCTTCAAGTGTAATCTCAGGGTGTTTTGGGCTTCACTCCGACACGACTTGTACCGCTTTTAGGGGACTGACGTTTACCGCCCCCTAGGCCCGCCATGCGATGTATCAGACGAACAGACCGGACTGTACGGAGACTGTCACATTCAGGCTCAGTAGGAGTTCAGATGGGTTTCACCTCGTCAGTCTTCTTGTCGGCATCTACCTGGGGACCGTTACGCACAGCTAGTGCCGCTTGCGGTCTGTGGTTAAACCCACTGCCAGCGTAGTGTCGAGTCTTTAGAGTCCCACACAGAAAGCTATTCGCCTTTAGCCAAAAGAGTAGAGGTCGCATGGTTTTGCGACAGGTCGCATGGTTTTGCGACAGGTTTCGGTCACATCCGTGCACTTATGCACGTTTAGTGTCCGGACAGTTTACACTAGCGGGCTTTGGTTTAAGCCAGATCCTAGTGTATGTTTTGGGATTGGTTTTATCTCGTATGTATTCGTGTTCCTCGGAACGCGGATGCGGGTGTGTATGGACAGTTGACAGAGAGACAGAGGCAGAGGATTCTCATTAGGGTTGTTGACTGTTGACTGTTGACCATTGACTTTTTGATAAACCCTAATGAGAATATGATATATCATTAACAATAATATTAATTAAGTATTATGGTGACATGGTTGTTGAGGTGTTGACTTTGTTGACCGGTTGACTAGGTTGGACTAGTTGACCATCATGATGACAATGGCTATCATTTCATGGCAAAGACTTTTTGCTTGCTTGTTCTCTTGTTAAAAATGAGTGCATGAAATGATATGGCTATTGTAGCTTAAACCATCACATAATACTTGATAGCTATGATTTGTTATGATGGCTTTGGATTATGAGAGCCAAGAGAGAAAAGTCTTTCTCATTCTATCATTTTCATTCTCTCTCTTGTTCTTGAGCTCTCATCCTCTTCCTCTTGCTCTCCCTCCTTTTAGTCTATGGTTCACTTGTCTCATGTGTTGAGAACCAAGAACCATAGATAAAATCCCAACACACTCTCCTCTACTCACTCTAGTTCACAAGGTTTAGCAAACCGAGTGAACTAGTTTCTTCAAAGCTCGAAGAAGAAGCCAAAGATAGAAGCTTTCAGGTGGATCGATCTTCGGCGCAAGGAGACGACGGGGTGAAGCCGATCCGGAAAACCATCATGTGTAGAAGACGAAGGAGTTCAAGAAACAAAGGTATAACCCCCCCCTAACCGAGTAGTTAACAACTCTTAGTTAGGATATTAGGTAGATAGTTTAACAAAGATCCGTTTGAGTCCATATTACCGCCTCTAGAAAATTGTTTTTCACCAAATTCAGCAAGCCCGTAAGTACCGGGAGAGGTAGCATGGACTTACATCTCACATATATCTCCAGTATCCAAATCTCAAATGAATCTCTTATATCCCGAATCAAATCTCGAGCAAAATTCTAACATCCTAAATATAATGGCATAAAAAATATGATGAGGTCAATACACATATATTAGCGTCCCATTCCACTAATATTGGTGTAAGGGTATATATAACAGCGGCTCAATCCCCTGTTATATATACAAATGAGTAATTGGAAATATCATGAAACCAACGTGCCAAGCATCGACACAGAAATGTTGATCCATCAGGTGCTGTCTCCATGACTGGCCCCCCTGATGGGTACGTATCATACGCTATCCCGAGAGCTCGAGTGCCTAGCTCTGACCCTCGCCTCTTGATGTATCCATATGCACATGACTCCCGTCGGTATCCACGCGATAGCCGATGAGTCATTGGTCCTGTCACCGGATGGTATGGTTCCCCTAAGCCTCATCGCCTAGCACCGCGAAATCGTTCTTGCTTCAGGGTACCCCCGGGCTCCACCATGTACCCACAGACGGTGCCTCCTCACTCCTCGAATCGGGCATATATCAGAACCGATAAATCTCATGGTGGCTGCGGAAATATCAATATCATGGAATCCGGGTCTTTCAAATAATGCATAATTTCATGAACTACCACGGTCCCCAAATCAAGAAAACATCATGAAAAATCCATATAACAATGCGAAAATCCATGAATATAATATGTGTGCCATATCTGAAATGCAAGCATATAAAGGAAAAACCGCTAATTAACTGCATCAAGTTAATACAAATATCATGCGGTTCCTATTTATCCACTTCTAAATAACGTCATGTGAAGGTAAACATGTAGCTAAAACCAGATGTATGTGAAATCAATAAGGTATAGCAAGATAATGTGTCTACCTATAAGCAATGATATAGTATACCCCTGGGTATAAGAACAGTATGTGCAAGGTATACCTGTAGCTATGACAGGGAGGGTGTATGTACCTATCACTAATGGTACAATACTCTATAGGAATACAGGTATGCTAAATGCCATATATGATAAGCAGTATGAATCAATGTCACAATGTCCCTAACCAAGCAATATAAGATCTATAAGTGGTTTGTGTGTGACATGGCAATTATTGACGGTGTGTGTAGCATATAATCAGTGCTCGTGCAACATGAATCGTCAATAATATGTACAGTGTCCTACCACTACTAGTCAAGGCACAACTACATTTAAGTAATAGGGTAAAGGCGCAATTCTAACAATAACGTAGAATATGCGACAAGTAATAAAATCTCTAGCCCAGACGCATAACGCCATGCGGGCGATTCCCCTGTAGATGTTAAATCTACTCACCAACGCTCCAAGCTAGGTGAAGCCTACCACCTTTTTTCCCCTTGTCGTAGCGTCCGAAGTCCCCGCTTGCGAACCTAAAATTTCACAAACACAACACATAAGCAAATATCCTGCATCGACGAAAAGTCAACGAAACGCGATGAAAACGCCCGGAAAATTACACTGCGCGCTTAGCGCATCTATCGCGCACGATACCGGCCAAAAACCCTAATTGGGGTCGCTAAACTATAAAACACCAAGACTGGACCCCGATCGTCCCGATCGCGCAACACAACACAAGAATTACGAGTAATACAATAGATATAATCTCGCAACGACCAATCGAACCCACGTCGGAAAAATCCCGAAATCTAGTAAGCAACCCTTCGCAAAATTCCGCACTAGTTTCAAGCTAATGCATATCTACTGATATCAAACAGCTTAAAATAGATTAACTAAGCTACCTAAACCATTCCTATATTTTTAACACTCGCTAATTATGTTTTAGCAAAAACCTAGTAAGCTAATTGCATAATTAAACAAAGTGATCATTAACAAAAATTAACATTTTCTACTTGGTTAATCTTCTCCAAAACAGAAATTAATACTTCAAAAGAACTCTAGACACATAAACAAAATTTAACCCTAACATAAATTTCTTAAACCAAAAATAAATGAATTAATCATAATATAAAAACTAAACTAAACACATAATTAGCTAACTAAACTAGCTAGAATAAGATTAAAGCAAATATAAAAGGATTAAGGTAAGAATTATATCTCCACAAGAACACAAAATGAAACTTAATCAAACATCTTAGCATCAAAAACCAAGCTTTAATGAAGATCCATGAAGGATTAGTGAGGGAAATGAAGGAAAAATGATTATATTTGAATTTGTATGAATTAAATTGGATTTTTCATGATTTATTTGATGAAAAATGAGTTGAAAATGGGTGGAAATGATGGAGGGCAGCAAGGGGAAGGGAAGGGCCGGCCAAGGGGAGAATGGGGGGATTTTTGGTGAAGTGTGTGGAATTTTCTAGCAAAAGAAAACAATTTATGCACATTTAATGCAAAAATGCCACCTTTTATTAATTTTCTTTTCTTTTTTAAAAAAATAATTCCCTTTGACCAAAAAAATATCTAGATATTTAAAAAGAAGGTTCTAAAATAATTTTAGTGATGATTCCTAAAAATTTTCATTTAGAAAAATTTTCCCGATTTACACGCATATTTTACCGGCTAAAATAATATTTTATTTGGGAAAAATTCTATCTGAACCAAATACCCCTAAAGTTCACGCACAAGCTTTATTTTAGCTAAACTAGGTGCCGGTAAGATTATACGGACGTTTGATCGAAATCGGGTTAAAACGGGAAAAAACGACAATTTTGCCCTAAAACGGAAAAATCCGCAAAACGATTTCTGAAACGTTACAATCTTCCCCCCTTAAAGAAATTCGGTCCCCGAATTAAAATTCATCTACGCGTACCTTCAAGAAGATGAGTACAAAACTCCCAATCTTGCTCGCAACCTCCCAAGTGATCACTTCACAAAACGGCTACGTCCAAGAAAAACCCTCCACAGATAGCAAGACTCTTGACCGAAGTTTCCCCACCTGCCGAACCATTTACACCAATGGCTGCCGGTGAACGAAAAGATCACGTCAAAACTAAATGGTCTAATGCTGAATCATGTGGGAAGTCATGAAGGTAATTGCAAAAATCAACACAAAGAATACGGGGTGAATAATCAAAATCTGGGCGGAAGTGCCAAATTAAAGGCAACGAACTAACTCGCTTAAAGGATCTCAAAAGGACCTAAAATTCTGGGATAAGCTTCCCAAAACTCAACACGTCATTCATCGGAAAAATCCGTAGGAATACATGATCTCCCCACTGCGAACTCAAGTTTACGACCAACATGGTCGACATAAGACCTCTGTCTGCACTGGGCTACTCATCCTGACCTGAACCAACTGGATCATCTCCGAAGTCTAGAGACTAGCTGAAGTC
The DNA here is from genome assembly GCA_030015575.1 of Agapanthus africanus. Taxonomy (NCBI): domain Eukaryota; kingdom Viridiplantae; phylum Streptophyta; class Magnoliopsida; order Asparagales; family Amaryllidaceae; genus Agapanthus; species Agapanthus africanus. Next base: position 285,465,974 of record CM057344.1, read on the forward strand.
CCAAAATCCTACTACGCAGAGTCAGAAAACAGATTGGTGATCGACACGACCTAACTAAACCTAAAGGTTGCCAATTGGAGTGTCTCCTGATAACAACTATCGAAGGAGAACCCTAACAATGGCTACCGACGATCCCCAACTACCGACAACAACTAACACAAACACACAACAAGACAAACACCTTGAAACGAAACCTGAAATTTCTCTTTACATTCCTGTCCACCCATAACTATCTCACAAGTCACGTCAATGTTGGCAGACCTGATTGAACATAGAGAATTGACTGATGTGCTTGCTCTAGGATTCCACGTTCCTACCCGGTAAAATCAGGTACACAAACGCATTCCTAACTTAGCACACCCTTGTCACAATCAAAGACTACGAATCATTACCCAGCCGAGTATACTCAAGTATCTCTAACGAACGAGCGTCGGCGGGCAGTGTCACAACCACACAAAATCGAGCCACTCTCGTGAAACATTACAGTTAAATCACAGAGTCGCCCGAACCAAAAGCAAGAACTGCTGCAGTTGCTAACTAAATCTCTAACTGCCAAAAACTCTATACACATGCCTCAGTCCAAAGAAAAGAAACCTCCATTTCGGTCATTCCAGTCAACGGTGCAGCAATACGCTAAAAATACTGCACGAAACGGTGGCAAAAACCTGCTAAGCCCAAAATCAGCGAACCACCGTCCTGCACACAAGTCTGGGCCTAAGCTGTACGGTCACGACCTCCCTCGGAACCATACGAAATTGTCTCCCATAACTATAAGACCTAGAAGTCAACATAAACAAGCCTGAAGGAACACTCCGAGAACCTAGCAAACAGCTGGGGCTCTACCAATGTCTGCGAAACAAATCCTCAAGTGCCGCTCCTGTTCCTCAAGGCACATTAGAAAAGACCAAAATGTCGTCAATAACACAACAAAACTGGTCGAAGAACGGCCTGAAGAAATCTGGTGCATCATATCCACGAATGCTGCTAGGGCATTGGCGAGTCCAAAGACACCATCAAAACACACAAAGCCATAGCACGCACAAGAGCAGTATTCGGAATGCCATCACTCTGAACCCGCAACGACGATGACCTGATCCCAACAACTTAGAAAAAGTCCCGCACTCTGGAGCTGATCGGAGAAATCGTCAATGCGAGGTAAATGATACTTATCCGCACCGTAAGCCGGTTCAATTGACGATCCATCAATCCACAACCGCACTCTGTCGTCTTTCTCCTTGACGAACAAAAAAAAATAGGAGCGCACAAAAGCGAAACACTCGGACACACAAACCTCCCTAACAACAAGTTTGCAGCAGATCCTTAAGCTCCCTAAGCTTCGCCAGCTTATCTGGAACGTCGGAAAACTCTTGTACGAAAGGAACCCGGTCCAACAATCCCACTGTGGCTCCGGTATCTCGAATAAACGCAAAGAATTCACGACATCTCCTCCAAAAGCTGACTAGCGAAAAAGGTTGAATTCAAGCTGTGAGAGGCGGCACAACTATCCACCTACACAACAAGAACTGACTCGCCGGGAAAACAATTTCTGACTGTTTCCTCACGGTAGTCCACAGACGCCTAACACGTAGCTAACCAATCCATGCCCAGGAGAACGTCAAATCCAACCTCTCTAGAAGGATCAAGTGATGGATGAATCTCATAACCGATTGGCATACGACTGAAATACGTGCCGCGCAACAAAAGAATCGCTGACAGAAGTTAACACAACAAACGGCTGATCTAGCTAACACGATCCTCGTCCCAACCACGGCACAAAGTGTGAAAACCAACAAGTACATCAAACGAACATGTGAATAAAGGATACCTGAAAACTCTGCATTGGACGCCTGAGCGTCCCGATGAGTAGAAGCAAACTCCTGTGTCTGCCTCTTACCCGCAGCTGTCAGAACCCTTCCTCTGCCAGACTGACCCCTCAGAGCAAACCTTCCGTGCCCACGACCTCTTAGAACACGACTCTGACGCGGTGCTAATGAACGGTCCCTGATGAAGTGATGAAGGCTCCCGCATCGAAAACATCCATACGACGGCTGCTGGCCCTCCAAGAGATGAGAGCTGAACGACTAACCTCGTCCTAAGCCTCTGCCACTCCCACGACGGTCACGAAATCTGTCTCGATGACTAGGCCTCTGTCCCTAGACTGGCACACCGGTACTGGTCCTACACTGTCCTGGAACTCGCAAAGTCTCTGGAGTACGTGTCTCGTCAACTAGGACTGCATCCACTGGTGCTATATAACTGACGGAAAGCTGTGTGCTGATCGCAAGGAACAACTGGGTAACAGAGGTGACAACCTCCTGTCGCTGCGCTCGAATGGTCTCCACCAAAGAACTCATCATCTGGCTCAAGTCCTGCATCTTTGCCATAAGCCTAGCGATACTATCTGTCGAAGGCGGATCCGTCTGCACCTGTGCAATAAGCGTGCCATCCTGGTCAGTCCTCGCTTTCAGCGAGTCAATACTGACCTCGGCCCTCGCTCCACCTCACTGAGTCCCCATAGTCGTCGTCGGCAAAGGTTATAAATAGGAATAGGATTCGATATGAACACGGAAATCGAATCACAAGGATATGAATCATCAAGGAAGGAATTTCAAGTAATTGTACTTAGGTCACATTAGACGGAGTACTGCATCGTGAGTATGCTGCAGACATACACACACTACGTTACTCTACTTAAGATACCAACTCCATCATATAAAGGTCATCCTACACTCCGTAAGGTAAAAACCTAGCGCTCTGATACCAACTTTGTCACGACCCGAAATTGGCACGTGACGGCCTTAATACAACGCAACGTCTACAAGCGTAACGTAGTAAAAGAAAGCCAAAACCCAGAAATCTAAACCATTAAAAGACAAGAAAAGATAAGAAACATTGTTTAAACCTAAAAAAAATCTCAAGTATAAATTCTTTAAGTCCAATTTTCTTTCTTGAAAATTTCGGCAGCACCTCCTTTATAAAAACCAACCCCAAAAATGGGTACAACATAAATATAATGTAAAGCATCCCCAACGGGAGCAAATCCACGCCCAAAGACGGAAAACAACCACCACAACAAATATATGACGCCGTAGCGAAGAAAAAGAAGACGATAGAAAGGAAACTGTATAAAAGACAACAAATCCACAATTTATACAATATCGTCCTCACCAAGTCTCTAAGTCAACAACATAATAGTAGATGGAGAGTACACGATACAACGAATATACAATACAAATACAGATAACCACCAAAACCCACCTGAACAAAACAACACACTGTGAGCCGATGCGGTATCTGTAGCAAAAGATGATAGATGAATAGCCAGTCTCGACTACTCTGAGAAACACTCTGTAACACCTGTGGCACAACGGGGGTGAGTTGCCAACTCATGAATAGTAAATAACATATGCAGGTAATCGCAGGAATGTACGTACAGCATGAATCTAAGATATGCAATTTACAGTAATAACAGTTCATATGAATGTAGAATAATGGAAAGTACACTATCAAGTACAACCAATATATATAAAGCAATAATGATATGACACAGTATGCAATAATCATGCAATAGAGGTATGAGAATGTAAATGTGCAACACTCATGAAAGGTACACTAACAGGTACTCCTAATACATGAAACAGTGCACAATTAGATAAAGGTGAGGTATGGAGTGAAATATGTCATTTCCACGGAATCCTGACATCGTGGTAGGATCACAATCCATCAAGACGAATCAAATCCCAATTCCTCAAATCAGCTCCCAAATTGGCTCTCATATCATCTAAGTATCGCATTCTCCTCAATTTCACAATATTAAGTATATCTCGTATATCCCGAATGTACAACATCAAGTATATCTCACATATATCGAATGTACAACATCATGTATATATCATATATATCGAATGTACAACATCAAGTATATATCACATATATCGAATGTACAAATCAAGTGGATCTCACATATCTCGTATGTACCATATCAAGTATATCTCACATATCTCGAATGTACAACAGCAAGTGGATCTCACATATCTCGTATGTACCATATCAAGTATATCTACATATCTCGAATGTACAACAGCAAGTGGATCTCACATATCTCGTATATACCATATCAGGTATATCTCACATATATCTCCAGTATCCAAATCTCAAATGAATCTCTTATATCCCGAATCAAATCTCCGGCAAAATTCTAACATCCTAAATATAATGGCATAATAAATATGATGAGGTCAATACACATATATTAGCGTCCCATTCCCCTAATATTGGTGTAAGGGTATATATAACAGCGGCTCAATCCCCTGTTATATACACAAATGAGTAATTGGAAATATCATGAAACCAATGTGCCAAGCATCGACACAGAAATGCTGATCTATCAGGTGCTGTCTCCATGACTGGCCCCCCTGATGGGTACGTATCATACGCTATCCCGAGAGCTCGAATGCCTAGCTCTAACCCTCGCCTCTCGACGTATCCATACGCACATGACTCCCATCGGTATCCACTCGATAGCCGATGAGTCATTGGTCCTGTCACCGGATGGTATGGTTCCCCTAAGCTTCATCGCCTAGCACCGCGAAATCGTTCTTGCTTCGGGGTACCTCCGGGCCACACCATGTACCCACAGACGGTGCCTCCTCACTCTTCGAATCGGGCATATATCAGAACCGATAAATCTCATGGTGGCTGTGGAAATATCAATATCAAGGAATCCGGGTCTTTCAAATAATGCATAATTTCATGAACTACAACGGTCCCCAAATCCAGAAAACATCATGAAAAATCCATATATCAATGCGAAAATCCTTGAATATAATATGTGCGCCATATCTGAAATGCAAGCATATAAAGGAAAAACCGCTAATTAACTGCTTCAAGTTAATACAAATATCATGCGGTTCCTATTTATCCACTTCTAAATAACGTCAAGTGAAGGTAAACATGTTGCTAAAACCAGATGTATGTGAAATCAATAAGGTATAGCAAGATAATGTGTCTACCTATAAGCAATGATATAGTATACCCCTATGTATAAGAACAGTATGTGCAAAGTATACCTGTAGCTATGACAGGGAGGGTGTATGTAACTATCACTAATGGTACAATACTCTATAGGAATACAGGTATGCTAAATGCCATATATGTTAAGCAGTATGAATCAATGTCACAATGTCCCTAACCAAGCAATATAACATCTATTAGTGGTTTGTGTGTGACATGGCAATTATTGACGGTGTGTGTAGCATATAATCAGTGCTCGTGCAACATGAATCATCAATAATATGTGCAGTGTCCTACTACTACTAGTCCAGGCACAACTAATTCTAAGTAATAGGGTAAAGGCGCAATTCTAACAATAACGTAGAATATGCGACAAGTAATAAAATCTCTAGCCCTGACGCATAACGCCATGCGGGCGATTCCCCTGTAGATGTTAAATTTACTCACCAACGCTCCAAGCTAGGTGAAGCCTACCACCTGTTTTCCCCTTGTCGTAGCGTCCGAAGTCCCCGCTTGCGAACCTAAAATTTCAAAAACACAACACATAAGCAAATATCCTGCATCGACGAAAAGACAACGAAACGCGATGAAAACGCCCAGAAAATTACACTGCGCGCTTAGCGCATCTATCGCGGACGATACCGGCCAAAAACCCTAATCGGGGTCGCTAAAGTACAAAACACCAAGACTGGACCCCGATCGTCCCGATCGCGCAACACAACACAAGAATTACGAGAAATACAATAGATATAATCTCGCAACGACCAATCGAACCCACGTCGGAAAAATCCCGAAATCTAGTAAGCAACCCATCGCAAAATTCCGCACTAGTTTCAAGCTAATGCTATCTAGCGATAACAAACACCTTAAAATAGATTAACTAAGCTACCTAAACCATTCCTATATTTTTAACACTCGCTAATTATGTTTTAGCAAAAACCTAGTAAGCTAATTGCATAATTAAACAAAGTGGTTATTAACAAAAATTAACATTTTCTATTAGGTTAATCTTCTCCAAAACACAAATTAACACTTCAAAAGAACTCTAAACACATAAACAAAATTTAACCCTAACATGAATTTCTTAAACCAAAAATAAATGAATTAATCATAATATATAAACTAAACTAAACACATAATTAGCTAGCTAAACTAGCTAGAATAAGATTAAAGCAAATATAAAAGGATTAAGGTAAGAATTATACCTCCCCAAGAACATAAAATGAAACTTAATCCAACATCTTAGCATCAAAAACCAAGCTTTAATGATGATCCATGAAGGATTAGCGAAGGAAATGAAGGAAAAATGATTATATTTGAATTTGTATGAATTAAATTGGATTTTTCATGATTTATTTGATGAAAAATGAGTTGAAAATGAGTGGAATTGATGGAGGGCAGCAAGGGCAAGGGAAGGGCCGGCCAAGGGGAGAATGGGGGGATTTTTGGTGAAGTGTGTGGAATTTTCTAGCAAAAGAAAACAATTAATGCACATTTAATGCAAAAATGCCACATTTTATTCATTTTCTTTTCTTTTTAAAAAAAATAATTCCCTTTAACCAAAAAAATATCTAGATATATAAAAAGATGGTTCTAAAATAATTTTAGTGATGATTCCCAAAAATTTTCATTTAGAAAAATTTTCCCGATTTACGCGCATATTTTACCGGCTAAAATAATATTTTATTTGGGAAAAATTCTATCTGAACAAAAACCTCCCAAATACCCCTAAAGTTTGCGCACAAGCTTTATTTTCGCTAAACTAGGTTCCGGTAAGCTTATACGGACGTTTGATAGAAATCGGGTTAAAACGGGGAAAACCGACAATTTTGCCCTAAAACGGAAAAATCGGCAAAACGATTTCTGAAACGTTACAAAAACACTCCTTTTCAAAATCATTCGTTTCTACAACGATATCAAGTTCATTACGCAAAAGGTTTTCAAAAAAACCTGTCATAGCCCTCCGTCATTTCAGATAATTATAAGTACTACTTAGTATTCGTGCTACGTTTGTTGACTATGTTAAGGTGTAGTGTGCGGTAGCTAATTTATGCTTATCTGCTAAAACATGAGATGTGATTGGATTAGGGTAGTCGTACGACTTTGTTGACTATGTTAAGCGTCGTGCGGGTGGGTTTAATTCAATCGGAAAATGACTGGTTGAACTTGGCTAGCGCTTATGATTAGTTGACTATATTAAGGTCATAAGTTACTACGGGTAAAAGTATCGGGAATTTCAAGAGTTGAAATTTGCAATGATATTGCATACCCTCTATGAGATAGTTGAATCCTGATACCCACTGCGAGTAAGGGTTACTCCTGGGAGAGCTTTGCAATTTACAATTAGCTAACCCATTAGGTGTCCAGAAAAGTGTTAATGGGGCTTTCCTTATGGGAAAATGAGGTTTACCTTAATTAGGTCCATGCGAAAGCACGGGGAACCTCCCTCAAATTACCGGCACTGGCCTGGCTAAATAGTTAGTGAAATTGTAGACTGGAATTAATCTCAGCTAGTCTTTCCTTTTTAAGGTTTCTTGAATGAAGATTTGAGTAAAACAGTGGGAGCCATCCTGATTAGATAAGATAATAACCAATCTAATCTTGCAAGAGCATACGCTAAAGTGTTTTCTTCTTTCTCCAGGTAGCAACCATGTCAGGCCTTAATCAAGCTAATAATATTGATATATTGACCGAACCCGCTTGTTATTCGTAGCAGGGGAACGTTGGTTCCGTTCTTTCTTATAATTTTTATAAAACAAAACAGGAGATAGGAGAATATCCGGATTCCCAGGCCACCCAAATGAAGAATAAGCATGCTGATGCATTTTCTTTAGGTGTGTTAGTTATCGAGAACTATTTCTCAGTTCACTCTACGTCTTGGGCATTAGATACCGGATCAGGATCCCACATATGCAATATATTTCATAGGCTAAGGAAAGATAGAGAACTGGGAATAGGTGATCATTCCGTAAGAGTGGAGAATGGTGCAAATGTTGTAGCCAAAGCAGTTGGCGAATATCACATTGCATTAACAAATGGTAATACATTGATTCTGAACGAATGCTATTACCTACCGAACCTGATATGCAATCTTATAACAGTTTCTTTATTAAGTAAAGAAGGATATAATTTTGTAATACAGGATGATGTTATGAACAACTTCGTAAATCAAAAGTTGATTGGATCAGGTTCGTTACATAATGGCATATATATTCTAAATCAAACCACAGTTCCTAATGTGCAAAACACAAACAAGAGGAAGAGTTCAGAAATGAACGAATCTTTCCTGTGGAATTGTAGACTAGGTCATATTAATGCGACACGACTAGCTAAGTTACATAAAGATGGATATTTTTTTGGATATAGTGCCTTTAGTGTCAATTATTTGATCACAGGCACGTGATTGCAATGATTGAGAGAGGACCTATGCAGGTAGGACAGTCTTACTCATGATGATAGTATGCTATTTGGTTTATCTTTATCATCGTGTACTGCTTTAGGTGACCTTATAGGTCGTTATTACACATTTATAGAGCCCTTAGGATTCTTGCTTGACTACCAGCAGTATGATGGCGATCATATAGGTGGGAGCTGGGGTCTGTAAGCACATCCTTAAAATGTCCCTAGTCGTGGGAGTTTCGAGATTGGGCATCGATACTCCATTAGTAGACTAGTGTATATAGTCGAGACACCGACGAGGGGCGGTGGACGGTCTCACAAGCCATTGGTGTCAGTTGGATAACCTAAGATGTATACAGGTGCTCATTGGGTTATGAGTACACCGGACAGGACTCGCCGGGAACATACTAGTTGGTATTATACCTGACGTCAGATAGCAGTTCCCTGGTGACATGTGTACAAGTTCGTTCATCGACCTGAGATCGTCATTTGTCTCGTGTGAGTTCCCACTGTGCTTTGATTACTACCCTACCATGGCTCAAAGGAGGCGTGCAAACAGGTTTAAGTTGGGTACAGTCCCGAGCCATATGGAGGCAGTGAGCGGATCGGCAGGAGTTTCGTCTCTCTCGGTACTGGCGGTGAGATCGAGCTGTGTCTAGGAGAGCCATTACACGAAGTCCTTGGCCAAGGCAGGAGATTTAATGGTAGGTATTCCAGAAGTATCTCAGGGTGTTCTGGGCTACACTCCGACACGACTTGTACCGCTTTTGGAGGTCTGACTTTTACCAACCCCCTAGGCCCGACATGCGATGCTCATAGACGAACGGACCGGACTGTACGGATACTGTCACTGTCAGGCTCAGTAGGGTGTCAGGATGAGTTCGCTCATCGACCTCCCTTTTGGTCAATACATGGTAGCCTGTTACGTACGTCTAGTACCTCTGACGTGCTAGTGGTTAAATCCACAGCCAAAGTATAGACGAGTCTTTAGAGTCCCCCACAGACAGTTTCTCAAGTTTCGGGCGAAAAGTTGTAGAGGTCGTATAGTATTATGGCAGGGTTCGATCATATACGTGCAGTAGTGCACGGGTCATGATCGGGCGGATCATACTAGTGGGCTTTTGTTTAAGCCGAATCCTAGTATTAGATTTGTTGGATTACTTTAGTCTCATCGCATTCGCATTCAGTCGGAATGCTGATGCAGGTATGTATATACAGGTGAGGGGTATCCTTGTGATCCATCACGAGTTTACTTTAGATGTTGCCGTATCTTTTTGTTGTTGTAAAAATTTGGGTTAATGTTTACAAATGGAAATAATGAGCTAGAAATCATGTTTTGGAGCATTAATTGCGACACATGCACAAGTGGTGACTCATGGTCTCTTTCTTTGTACATGTGTCATATTATGTGATTGATTTCTGGATGAAATGAAAGGGAGAGAGGGAAAGGGCAGCCATAATATGATGGTTAGCTCTTGCATTTCTTTCTTGCTCTCACTCTCATTATCATCACAACATATAAGAAAAAGAATAAAACTTCTTCTTCTTCCTCTTCTATCTGGAGCTCTCTATCTCTTCACTAATGGCATCCACTAAATCCTCAAGTGACAAAGTGATCACACACATTCTTTACTTCACCTTCGACACTTCGGCTAGCAAAATTCGTGTCCGAGTTGTTTTGGACGAAGCGGGAGCTCGTAAAAAGCCTCATTGATGTAGTGCCCTTCCGACGAGAAGACCGGAGATCGGAGATGCCGCGAGGAGCTTGGGTTGGTGGCCAAAGACCGAAGGACACTGATCGATCGGTATAGCTTTCTAACCCTTCTCTAGTTTGCTAGTTATATGTTAATGGTTCGATCCGGGATTAAAGTCTGTGATATTGCCAGTTTCTAGATCAGACAAAATTTTCGTTTCCGCATTTTCGGCCTCGGACAGACGGCCGGGGCGCTACCATAGACTTACATGGTATTAGAGCCACGCCATTAACCTTTACTAGCTTACTCTAACATGTTTAAAATATCGATCGAATGAAATTTTCCAAAACCGCATTTCCTTTTCTACAGTTTTTGTCGAAATTTTTTTGTGGTCTAAAAATTATTTTCAGTACGTCAGAAAATCAGGCAGGCTTTTTTAAGAACACTGTTGAAATTTGGCAAATTGATTCTACTGTAACACCGCGGAACCGCGGCCATACCCACGTTGTGGCCGCGGTTCGGCCGCAGTTAAGATGCTTCTCTGCACCATTTCTTCTACAGTGGTCTCTGAATTGGAATTGGGGTTTCTGGTATTTTTAGTTTTGGCCCAAATTATTTTGAGTACTGGGAATTGTACTTGGGGCCCACTTCGGGAAATTTCACCGATCAAATTTTTTTAAATATGTTAGTTTACAGTACTTATATTATATCTGCGACCGTGAATGTCATTTGATCGGTAAATCTTGTCTAATTTCTATAGATCTTTTAGACGGATTTGCGAACGTGACATTCACGTTGATGTTCTGTGTTGTGCTGTGATGTTGCGAATTTGTCGTGGTGGATAGCCTGGATGCAATGGTAGTACAGTTTGGTTATATTTGTACATTTGATATTGCGGGGCGAGCGTCCGATATGTGGACTGCCGTCACTGCCTGTTTGTATATTATTCTTTTAGGGCACGACCGGCTGAGGTCGATGCACCCGTTGTTTATATATTTTACTTTCTCTACTAGGATTACCCCGCGGTGGGGTGCACGGGTAGCCGGGTTCTCGAGGGCAACGGGCCCGAATCTCATGGCTTTGAGACGGAGGGGGCTTCACATTAGAATTGGCGGGCTATTCACCACACTCGTAAGGGATACAGGTTGACCCAAGGAGGGGTGCTCAAGTTACCGGATTCCGTGGAGTGCTGGGTGGTCCATTCACTTTGTTGAAAGGGGCTGCCTCGCTTCAAGTTTTGGCGGGTAACTTGCCGCGCCCGTAGGGGTCTAGGATTTAATTGCACAGGCTATCCACAAAACCAGGGGAATGTCGGGTTTCAGTAGCGGCTCTATGAAACCCGGGGATCCTAGATTATCTGTAATGTTCTGTGATGCTTATTACATTTCTGTGATATTGCATTTTATCACGCCTTGAGCGATTATTATATATTGATATATATACTAGTAGATGTTGTATATGTTTTACACCCGCGCTAGTCCAGTCCCCGCTCTGTCGTTAGTTAAGTAACCTAACGGGTGATGACGGGACCTAGTGGCGAATGCGGATGGCATATACGTACATCATATTTTCGTTCTTTTGTGGTGTGATTAATTGATGGGACTGCATTGATTCGGAACAATGCAAGATAAACAAAGCTATTCTGATGTTGTTGGAACATTTTTCAAAAAGCTGTTATTGTAAGGACGTTCTCTTTTGTTTTGCACAGTGGTATTCGGTTATGAATATCCAGCACCTCAGTCGACGAGGCAAGGGCCGAGATCCCTTCACCGGGAGTGACCCCTTGGACAGAAGTTTACGTCAGGGTAATAACTTCACTATAGCGAATTGCCTTTTTTCTTTGCATCATGGTATTCAACTGGAATATCTTGCACCTCATTCTATGGGGAAAGAGGCGAGATCACTTCACCGGGAGTGACCTCTTTAGCAAAGGTTTTCGCCACTATATTTTTATAAAAAGCTATTCGGTTCCTTCAACGATATCAAGTTCATTACGTTAAAGGTTTTTCGCAAAAAACCATTCGTAGCCCTCCGTCATTTCAGACGGGTAGCACTTAGTATTCATGCTATGTTTGTTGGCCTTGGTCAAGGCATAGTGTATGGTAGTTATTTGTTACTTTTCTGCAGCATAGATGGATGCGTTGGTTTGGGACAGTCGTACAGTCTTGTTGGCCCAAGTCAAGGGCTTGTACGGGTGGGTTCAAATTAACCTGGACAATGACGGATAGAACTTGACATGTGACTTATGATTTATTGGCCTTAGTCAAGGTCATAAGAGCATGGGGTAAAAATCACATCGGGAGTTTCTAAAGACACCGAAACTTGCCAGATATGCGCATACCTTCTGGAGTGTAATAACGTGAGTGGATTCCATCACGTTATCATGCGATGATAGTTGGATCCCGATTCCCACTGATGAGTTGGTTTACTCCTCGGGTGATCTCGACTAATTCTTCTTTCAGGTTTGGAGGAGAATTTGACGATACAGTGGGAGGTTTCCTGATTAGATAAATTGATAACCATTCTGATCTAGGTTAGAGTGCATGCTGAGTGTTTCTTTTCTCTCTCTCTTTGGAAGCAATCACGACCCAACCCTTGAATATAACTCAGTGACCAAATTAACCGAACTTTCTTAAAACACTGGCTTTTGGATTGTCAGAGTTGCATACCTCATTGCCACTCCTACGTTTATCCATTTATCCAGAACACCCCGTATTACTACGAACATCCACTTTCATTGGATAAAACCATCGTATGGTTATATACGAACTCGAAAGAACTTGTTCCATAATCGAGGATGGTTTCCGGTTCTAGAGAATATGAATAGGACTATTCAGTTGTCTTTTCCTTTTACCTTCTCTCAGGTTGCGAGTGCTCCTTGGATTAGGACGGTACATCTATTACGCTAATTGGATAGTCTTCATCCAAACCATTGGCAGGTGCCGAATGGTAGGGAACGAAGAAAACCAGTTAGCCTAAAAGGTGTACAGAAGGTATTAAGTAAAGACAAATAAAGGGATTAGTAAGAGGGCAAAGTAAATTGCGACTGCTATTCACGACCAAACCAAGTATTTCATCGCCACTCCTGCTTTACCTTTGTATTTCTCCGGAACACTCCGTATCACTACGAAGATCCTCAGTTTATTGGATACTCCATCGTATGGTTATATACGAACTCGAAAGGACTTGTTCCAGTTCGGGGATGGATTCTGGTTCAGGAGAAATAGGATTATGGTTTTATTCAGTTGTCTTTTATCTTTACCTTCTCTCGGGTTGCGAGTGCTCTTAGGATTAGGAGAGTACACCCATTACGTTTATTGGATAGTCTTCTTCCAAACCATAGGCTGGTGCCGAACGGTAGGGAAGGAAGAAAACCATTTAGCCTAAAGGTGGTGTACAGAAGGTAATCACTAAAGACATATAAAGGGATTTGGAGATGGCAAAGAAATATACGGTTACAGCTGTGAATCTGATAATGGAAGAGGCATTACTAGGAATACCCGGATACTCCTTCGAAGCATTTATATGTTTCAGTTTCTCTGTGTAATGTTAAAGGAAAACTGATTTCCTAATTAGCCTTTGCTCCAGGGTATGTATTTACCAGGTTTTATTCTCACGTCTATATGGTTTTAAAGATGATGAGTGGGAGTAAGTTATTGGGAATTGGGTGATCATCCTCATTATATCGGGATTCGTTGTAATTGGTGATATTTGAGGAAATCGCCTGGGTTGTTTGCCGGACGTCAAATATTTGATTTTGAATATCCATTGTTATGCACCAATTTCAAGTTGATATATCTGTACGTTTATTTTTATAAAGTGAGATATAAAATTTTGAAACTATGTCCATGACATTTACCTATATCAGTGGATGGTTAGGTAAGAAGCAATAAACAGCGGTGTAATTCTTCTTAGCCATAAGTACAGTTTTCAACCAACGACACATAGGGAATGAGTTATTAGACTCAGTGGACTTAAACAGAGTATTGTATGTTGTCCAGTGTCCATGAGGACAGAGGGGTTGGTACTCATAGTATATTCTGTTTACTTGTGACTTCTCTAGTTCTTAGACATGTGTTTCGTAGCAATGCAAGGTCTAAGTTTTGAGAAGTTATAGGTATATGAATAAAGTAGAGAACCAGGTATTGCAAATATCAGGATACTTCAAGGTGATCAAAGATATCTATACTTGTGTATGGTATTCTGTTAATAGTAATGATTAAGAGAACTTGCTTCTCTTTCAGGTAATTCATAATTGGATGCACTCCTAAGTTGAGTAATCCTGATCGGCCTCTCACCACTTAGTTGACATGCACTGGAGATAGCTGCATGATTTGAATCTAGTTCCAATTAAATCAGTGCCTCTGTTTCAATATTAGACATAGAATAGTTCATATATTAACAACGTTAAGGTACGGGGAGTTGTCCAGCTTATGCTTAAAACCAGACTCTGGATAACTCAAGGCACGTTTCTGTAATGGCTATTTGTGGGTTGACCCGGGCTATGACGAGGGTTGACTTTCTACCATCTGGAAGATCAATAGTGATATTGTTCTTGACTCGCCACAGTTTTGATAAAAATGGATTTTTCAGAAAACAGTAGTGGGAGTATGGTAGAACTGGAAGTGATTCCAGAACCGCAAACGATTACTGAAAATTTGATAAGATCTTAGAGATTCAATCTGGATTGACATTCCATTGGACACTCCGCAGATATGGGTGGTAACCTCAGGCACCCGAGAGGAACTTCGGTAGCCTCAATGACGGTGACAGGGAGGTTCTTGTTTACCTAGACTTGCCATTACTGTTGTTCCAGACTGTGAGACCCAGTAGGAGGATGAGTATAGCGTCGTTCTAAACTAGCTTTAGAAGTGTACGTGTATATGACTCTGCCAGAGGGTTGTCGTAGTCAGTAGGAGCAGCGGAAGCATAGTGGACAGGTTGCTTATGTCTATTTATGGACTAAAGCAGATATTGCGGAGATAGATCATCTGTTCTGATGTGACAGTCATAGGTTTGACTTCATCAGAATAGGGATGGATCTGTTAAGAAGGTAGTAGGGTATGATGTCCTGGTATTTGGATGACATACACAAAGTAAGAAGTGAAATTCCTATACTTTGGTTGTCACACAGTGGTTTCACCACATAAGATATGGATATTATATCAGATATTTTGGTTACTAGACCTATGATTTTAGATCTAGATTTGGGTAGTTTCACAATCTGGGTACTTAGACAGCATTCTAAAGGTGTTTTAGAATGGGCGACTCCTGGCATGGTAGTGTACGTGCAGGTGATCGAGTCACCCTCTCTAAAGGTGTCTTACAGACTAAAGGGGAGAGGGATATGCATGGTTGGCACATCACTTGCTTAGGCAATTGAGTCAATCATGAGATGTCAAATACCACACCAGATGTTGTTTTTGCACTAAATGCAATAAGTTGATATTAATCCTATCCTGGAGAAACGTTCGGAAGCAGTTTTAGAACATAAGTGGATGTTCTAGGGATATGATAACAGTAGCCTCTTTTAGGAGACAGTTATCATTCCAGGCTTCCAAGGTGACCTGGATGACAGAGTGGCTGTCAGAGTTATAGTTTTCCCTCTGACGAGCGGCAATATTTTGGACAGGTGGTCCAAGCCGATACTGAGGGAGGTGTGGCGCAGGATACTGATTAAGTTCAGTTAACGATACATTCTAAGAAGTTTTGATTTGGAGTTCATTTATGAACTAGGTCCCATCAGATATCCAGACATTTTCTAAGACAGGTATTGCTCATTTCGGGAGATGGCTTTCTCCGCGAACTTGAGATAAAGAGAGATATAGAAAGAAACATCAGGTCAGATCCACTCACTGAGGCTATTACTCGATCGCAATAGTTTCGCAAACGGGCTTTGTGAGACTGAATAGTAGAGGAGTTGGGTGTTCGGTATCACACGGGCTGTGAGTATGTGACATCGCAATAATTAGCCTTGAGTGCAAGTGGGAGATTGTTGGATATAGTGCCCTCAGAGTCAATTATTGGATCACAGGCACGTAATTGCAATGATTGAGGAAGGACCTATACCGGTAGGAAAGTCTTACTCAAGATGATAGTATTGTAAGTACACGGTAGCTCCCCGTCCGTCTAACAGACGCCAAACGCGGAACAAAAACTTTTTGACTGGCGCTATCGTCTACTATAACCCGGATCTTCCATTAAAGCTAAACTAACAAACTACAAAGTGGGTAGAAATGTTATACCGAACGATCCGAGTCCTTCGGTCTTCAACCATCATCCCACGCTTTGTTACGGCTGCTCCGATCTCCTGAATCTCCAGTCTCCTCGTCCAGGTGTCACCATGTCGATGGATCTTTAAACGGGCTCCCGCCACTGAACCGAGGCAACTCGGTCATCAAGTTGGCAAAAAGATATGACTAAGATGATGTAGAGAATGAGTAGAATACTTTGTCTCATTTCGTCCAAAGCCATGGACGAACGGTTAATGAAGTTGCCTTTTGAAACTGTGATGGAATAAAATGATCTATGAAATTTCCATACACTAAAACTATATCCTTTTTCCCAAATGAACAACCATCATGAATTGTGAAGAGGGGCCAGCCATTATCAAGAGGGGGGTGAGTGTAGGAGCAAGGGAGAGGGTGACCATAAGATTAATGAAGAGGATGAGTCATAAGACACCTTGCATTATCATTAAAGAAAACAATGAATCATCTTAAAACAATAAATGCAAACCAATGATCATTAACCTAGTCACCAACTCATTAAATGCAATAATGAGTCACTAATCCTAGTCACTACATCTAGAAGCTTCTACACTCACCCTCAAGAAAAGATAAATCCGTCTTTAACCGAATGTTTATGACGGGTGATAGAAAACTGTAAACTGGAAACTTCCAAAAGCGATCCCGAAACGAATTTCAGGATAACCCCGTAACAGTATAAACATACCCGCATTTGTATTACGACCGAATACAAATGCAACTGAGACAAAGATATTATATCTACACAGTATAATACTCGGATCCAGCTTAAACCAAAACCCACCAGTATTATCTGCCCGAAATATGACACGTGCGAAAACGCACGTGCATTTTCCGAACCCTGCCATAAAACCATATGGCCTCTACAACGTTTCGCCCGAACTTGGGAAACTGTCTGTGGGGGAATCTAATGACTCATCAACACACTGGCACTGGGTATAACCACTAGCACATCAGAGGTACTACCTGTACGTAACGGTTTCCTATGTATTGATTGGAAGGGAAGCTGACGAGCGAACTCATCCAGAAACCCTACTGAGCCTGACAGTGACAATATCTGTACAGTCCGGTCTGTTCGTCTAAAGAGTATGGCATATCGAGTTTAGGGGGTGGATAAAGTCAGACCCCTAATAACGCGATAATTCGTGTCGGTATGAAGCCCATCACCACCTGAGAAACTACTGATCCAAATCAGTAATTCTCCATTACCCCGGCCGAGAATTTCAGGTGATGGCCATCCGTGCACTGTGCGATATCAACCCCCAATACCGGGGAGAGACGAATCCCCGACGATCCGCTCACTGCCTCCATGTGGCTCGGGACTGTACCCAACTAAAACCTGTTTGCACGACTCCTTTGAGCCGTGGTAGGGTAGTAATCAAAGCACAGTGGGAACTCACACGAGATAAATGACGATCTCAGGTCGACAAACTAACCTGTACACATGTCACCAGGGAACTGCTATCTGACTGTAGGTATAATACCAACTAGCTTGTTCCCGGCGAGTCCGTCCAGTGTACTCATAACCCAATGAGCACCTGTATACTATCTTAGGTGAACAATTAACACCAATGGCTTGTGAGACCCGCCACCGCCCCCGTCAGGGTGTAGATAAGTATACACCAGTCTACTCTGGAGTATCGATGCCCTGTCTCGATACTCCCACGACTAGGGACATTTAAGGATGTGCTTATAGACCCCCAGCTTCCACGTATGTGATCGCCATCACAATGCTGGCAGTCAAGCAAGAATCCTATGGGATTTATTAGTATATGATGATAAAGACAAACCAGATAGCATACTATCATCTCGAGTAATACTGTTATATTGGTATAGGTCCTCCCTCAATCATTGCAATCACGTACCTACGATCCAATAATTGACTTCGAGGGCACTGTATCCAACAATCTCCCACTTGCACTTAAGGCTAATTATTGTGATGTTGCATACTCACAGCCCGTGTGATACTGAACATCCAACTCCTCTACTAATCAGTTTCACAAAGCTCGTTTGTAAAACTATTGTGTTCGAGAAATAGCCTCAGTAAGTGGATCCGCCCTGATGTTTCTTTCTATGTCTCTCTTAATCTCAAGTTCGCGGAGAAAACCATCTCCTGAATAGATTAATACCTGTCTTAGAATATGTCTGGATATCTGATGGGACCTAGTTCATAAATGAACTCTAATTCCAGACTTCTTAGACTGTATTGATAACTGAACCTAATCAGTATCCAGCACCATGCCACCCATAGTATCCTCTTGGACCACCTGTCCATAATACTGTCCCTCGTCAGAGAGAAAACTATAACTCTGACAATCACTCTGTCATCCATGTTACCTTTGAAGCGTGGAATGATAACAGTCTCCCGAAGGAGGCTGCCGTCATCAAATCCGTATAACATGCACTTATGTTCTAAAACTGCTTCCTTATGTTTCTTCAGGATTGGATTAATATAAACTTATCGCATCTAGGGCATAAACAACATCTGGTGTGGTACTTGACATCTCACGATTGACTTAATTGCCTAAGCAAGTGATCTGGCAATCAGGCACGTCGCTCTCTTTTTTAGGCTGTAAGACACCTTTGAGAGGGTGACTCCATCACCTGCAGGTACACCACCATGCCAGGAGTCATCTATTCTAAAATACCATTAGAATACTGTCAAAGTATCCAAATTGGGAAACTACCCAATTCTAGATCTAAAACCATAGATCTAGTAACCAGAATGTCAGATATTATATCCATATCCTTTGTGGAGAAACAACTGTGTGACGACGAAAGCACAATCGATCGTAGTATAGGAATTTTACTTCCTACTTTGTGTATGTCATCCAAATACCAGGACATCAAACCCTACTACCTTCTTAACAGATCCATCCCCTAATCTGATGACGGTAAACCCATGACGGTTACATAAAAAATAGATGATCTTATCTCCGCTATATTTGCTCAAGCCTATAAATAGACATAAGCTACTTGCCCACTATGCTTCCGCTGCTCCCACTGACTACGACAACCCTCTGGCAGAATAATATATACGTACGCTTCTAAAACTAGTTTAGAACGACGCTATACAAAGCCTCCTGCCGGGTCTCATAGCCTGGAACAACAGTAATGTCAAGTCTGGGTAAACAAGAACCTCCCTGTCACCGTCCTTGAGGCTACCGGAGTACCTCTCAGGTGTCTGAGGTTACCCACCATATCTGCGGAGTGGCTATTGGAATGTCAAACCTGATTGAATATATAGGTCCTATTAATTTTTCTGTAATCGTTTGCGGTTCTGGAATCCCTTCCAGTTCTACCATACTCCCACTACTGTTTTCTGAAAAAAATCCATTTTACCAAAACTGTGGCGAGTCAAGAACAATATCAGTATTGATCTTCCAGATGGTAGAAAATCAACCCTCGTCATAGCCAGGGTCAACCCACAAACTGCCATTACAGAAACGTGCCTTGAGTTATCCAGAGTCTGGTTTCAAGCATAAGCTGGACAACTCACCGTACCTTAACATCGTTAAGATATGAACCATTCTATATCCAATATAGAAACTTTGGCGCTTATTTAATTGGAACCAGATTCTAATCATGCAGCTGTCTCCAGTGCATATAAACTCAATGGAGAGAGGCTAATCAGCATTACTCAACTTAGGAATCCATCCAATTATGAGTAACCTGAAAGAGAAACAAGTTTCTCAAAATCATTACTATTAACTGAATACCAATTACAAGAATCTACATCTTCGATCTCTTTGAAGAATCCCGATACTTGCGACACCTGGTTCTCTACTTTATTCTTATACCAACAACTTCTCAAAACTTAGAACATGTATTTCTACGAAACACTTGTCAAAAAACTAGAGAACTCATAAGTAAACAGAACATAGTACGAGGACCAACCCCTTTGTCTTGATGGACACTGGACAACATATAATACTCTGTATAAGTCCGCTGAGTTGAATAACTCAAAACCTGTGCGTCGTAGGTCGAAAACTGTACCCAGGCGATTTCCTCAAATATCACCAGTTATAACGAATTCCGATATAATGAGGATGATCACCTAATTACCAATAACATACTCCCACTCATCATTTGTAAAACTATACAGATGTGAGAATCATACTTGGTAAATACATACCCTGGAGTATGTATCTATTCGGGAAATCAGTTTTCCTTTAACAATGCACTGAAACATGAAAATGTTTCGTAGGGGTATCCTGGTATTCTTAGTAATTCCTCTTCCATAATCCAATTCATGATTATAACCGTATATTTCTTTGCCTTCTCTCTAAATCCCTTTATTTGTCTTTATTCATTACCTTTTGTACACCATTGTTAGGCTAAGTGGTTTTCTTCCTTCCCTACCGTTCGGCACCAGCCTATGGTTTGGAAGAAGACTATCCAGTAAGCATAATAGGTGTACTCTCCTAAACCAAGGAGTACTCGCAATTTGAGAGAAGGTGATGATAAAAGACAACTGAATAATACCTTATTCTATTAAAGGTGAAATAGGAGTGGCGATGAAGTAAGTGGTTTAGTCGTGAATGATAGCAGTCGCAATTTACTTTGCCCTCTTTCTAATGTTTTTATTTTTTCTTTAGTTATTACCTTTTGTACACCCTACTTAGGCTAATTGGTTTTCTTCATTCCCTACCTTTCGGCACCTGCCTATGGTTTGGAATAAGACTATCCAATAAGCATAACAGGTGTACTCTCCTAAACGAAGAAGCTCTCGCAACCTGAGAGAAGGTGATAATAAAAGACAACTGAATAAACCAATTCTTTTTCTCCTAAACCAGGATCCATCCTCGAAGTAGTCCCTCCGAGTTCGTATATAACCATACAATGGATCTATCTAATGGAAGTGGATGTCCGTAGTAATACGGGGTTTTCTGAGAAATACAAAGGGTAAAAGAAGGAGCGGCAATGACTTATGCATCTAAGACAATCCAAAAGCCAATATTTTAAGAAGGTTCGGTCAACTTGGTCACTGAGTCATAGTCTAGGGTCCGTCAATAGTCACTGCCAAAAAGAGAGAGAAAAGAAACACTCTTCATGCACTTTTACCTAGATCAGAATTGTTATCACTTTATCTAATCAGGAAACCTCCCACTATACCGTCAAATTCTCCCCAAACCTGAAAGAAGAATCAATCGGGATCACCCGAAGAGTAAACCAACTCATCAGTGGCAATCGGGATCCAACTCTCATCGCATGATAATGTGACGGTATCCACTCACGTTATCACACTCCTGAAGGAATGCGCATGCCTGGCAAGTTTCAGTTTCTTTAGAAACTCCCGATGTGATTTTTGCCCTATGCTCTTACGACCTTGACGTAGGCCAACAAATCATAAGTCACATTTCAAGTTCTACCCGTCATTGTCCAGGTTAATTTGAAGCACCCGTACAAGCCCTTGACGTAGGCCAACAAGGCTATACGTCTGTCCCAAACCAACGCATCTATCTATGCAACAAATGAATACCCCAGCAGCTACCAAACACTATGACTTGTTGGACGGCATCTAAAAGAGGAATGTTAATGTTAACCTGCTTAAATAACTCCATAATTTTTTCCATTTGAGGATTTTGTTTATTAGACCTCAACCGGTTTGGAAATGGGACGTTTTTAAAATTGGTTGAGTCTAATGTTTGTGGAGGAGATTGTGAAGTTGGAACGGATCCCAGAACAGGTGTTTTCGTGGAGTGAGAAGTGGGTCAGTTCAGAGCAGAAGAAGAGGAAGGAGAGCCTGTTGAAGAGCAGAGAATAGGCTCAGAAGACGACGAAGCAGGAGAAGAAGAAGAAGAAGAAGAAGAAGAAGCAGCCGGGGTGTCATCGTTGATCCGTGTGCCAATGTTGTTTTGCAGCATCCTTCCCGATCTCAATGTGGTCACGACACTCACATTATGGTTCTGTTGTTCAAGAGCAACATGTACATTCTGTGGGTGACCGGGATTTGGGAGTGGCTGGGACGGGAGCTTCCCCTTTTCTCGCTCGCTTAAGGCCGCATTCAGTTGTGCAATCTGGGCCTCGATGGTCTTGAAGCTTTGCCCGTGAGCGGAAGTGTGTTGCACTAAGGACTGAATGGAAGACTGGATGTTGGCAGTTGATTGTGTCGATTGTTTAACGAACGCCTCCAGACTTCGTTCGAGCGAGGAAACCTTATCGTTGTTTGACGGAACAAAGTTGTTTGGTGGAAAAGAATTGTTGGGTGCAAAGTTGTTCGTCTGATTTTGAAAAGGTTGGGGTTGGAAGGGCTGCTGAAATTGATGTTGAGTTTGTTGTTGTGCTTGTTGTTGCGGCGGAGGGGGCCTTTGGAAATTGTTGCCTTGGAATTGATTCTGATTCTGATTCCAGGCGAAATTGGGGTGGTTCCTCCAACCGGGATTGTAGGTGGAAGAGTATGCATCATTCCTCGGTCTTTGCTGAAATGCAGCATTAACCTGATCCTGTCCTTGCGATGGTGGATTGTAAGGACACTCTTCGGTTAAGTGAGAAGGATCGGAACAACAAGCGCAGATGGTACGAAGGGGAAGAACAGGGGCAGGAGCAGGAGAAGAAAATTTGCTCTCTATGGCTTCAAGCTTTCTCGTTATTGCAGCCATTTCAGCTTTCATCGCAATAAAGACATCAAGTTGGTGAATTCCTACCCTAGACTGACCGGTAGACGTGGAGGTAGAAGAAGAAGAAGTCGGTCTGGTGCTCTCCCATTGTAGCGTTTGCTCCGCAAGGTTATCAAAGAATTGCCACGCTTCCTCGTCAGATTTCGATAGGAAGTGGCCCTGACAGATGGTTTCCAACAACTGCTTCGTTGCTGGGTTCAGGCCCTCGTATAAGGTTTGGCAAAGTTGCCATTTCTCCATACCGTGGTGAGGGCACTGGACAAGAAGGTCTTTGTACCGGTCAAAGCACTTCCAGAAGGGTTCAGAAGGAAGCTGAGAGAATTAGTTGATTTCATTGCGAATCCTTGCGGTTTTATGATTCGGATGGAACTTTTTTTGAAACGCTTTAACAAACTCATCCCAACTGGTTATGGAGTGGGAAGAGGTGCTATACAGCCATTTTTCAGCAAGATCGCATAAAGTGAACGGAATGACCCGTAGACGTATAGCATCGTCCAACAGTTGGGTAGTTTTCATCATGGCACAAACGTTTTGAAATTTATTGATGAAGATATAGGCATCTTCAGATTCAAGCCCATGAAATCGTGGAAGCATGTTGATGAAGTGGGGCTTAATTTCAAAATTATCCCCATTGGCCGGTGGAAGAGAAAGGCAGGTGGGAAGTGCAGAACGGGTGGGATAGAAACGATCCTGGAGAGCGATTCGCTACGGCGCTACAACAGGCGGTGGTGGTGGGTTATTGGTCTCCGTAGGAGGTGGAGCCAATCCAGGGGTAGTCAAAGAGATGTTCTGATTAAATCCTGACATCGCGGAAGAAGAGGTTGGTGATGGTGAAGGTGAAGATGTATGAACAGAATTCCGGTCAACGTCGGAGTTGGCCGGCAAAGGTAAAGGTGAAAGAAGAGTGGACGGAGTTTCGACGTCTGAGTCGATCGAGTAGTCGGTAGCGACTAACGTAACACGGACCAGGCGGGCGCTAGTGTCCCGAGTCCAAGCGGACATACACTAAACGAGTTTAGTATAGTCAATGCGGAGAAGGTGAGGGTAAGAAAGCGTCAATGGAGAAATACGAAGGGTGGTGGGTGAAAAATGGATTTGGCGACAAAGGGCAAGTTTTTATAAAAGTTTTTTATTTTTTCCTTTTTTGGTTTTTTTTTTTAGAAAGAGCTTTACAGAAATATGTACGGACTTACGGCTTTAAGCAATCACAAACAAGATATGCACAATCACACCTAGATCTAGGGTCACCTAGGTCTGCTAGACAGCTCCTAACTATTCCAGAGGGCTAGAAATAGGACCTCAAACCGCCTCTTCTCCGTCAAATGCGGCCAGATAAGTGGGAGGTTCTCCGTCAAATGCGGCCAGATAAGTGCCAGGTAAGTGGTCCAACGCTTTCGCGAAGTTCCTTAATTAAATAACCACTTGCCTTCGTCACACTTGCCTAGGCACCGCAAAAGTCAGATAGGATAAACGGCCGATGCCTGTAACTAGTCCACTGTCCTATTGAGCGCGAAGTCCTTACGGCAGAGTCTAGTATTTTTTAATTTAACAATGGTCAATGCATATGCTTTTTGTGATTTTTAGGGTCCTGGGAAGGGTGATGAAATCCCCACCTAATCTGAATTGGTTTCAAGCCCCTTAAGTTCGTATTAATGAATGCAAAGCGATAACAAATCAACTGCAAACAATTTTTATTTTTAGCGCGGCGCAAAGAATCCTGCACAAGAACAGTTTATTGGAAGGGGGAAGAGAATTTGCGTAAAGAATGCTGCAGAAAACACAGTTTATTGGAGTCCAGAGGAGTGGGAAAGAGAAAAGGAGGACTTACAGAGATTTTTGCACACTGACTCCACCAAGTGGCCGCGGTTCCGCGGCCTAAGCCAGCTTATGCCGCGGTTCCGCGGCGAGGTAGTGGAGTTGGGGCTCTGAAATTTTGGGGTGTGCTGTGGTGGTTGTCCTCTTCTTGTCTGAATTTGCTGAATCTTGATTTTCTCACTGTAGCTGCTCCAGATTTTTACATTAGACCGTTTGCTTCGTTTTGATCCGTCGCGGTGTAGCCGCGAAATGTGGGTCTATCTACCCACGTCTTTAGCACTGAACTTGAATTTCCAATATCCCACGTCTTTAGCAATGAACTCGAATTCCGTATTATCCTGCACACTTGTACAAAAACTAATCAAAAATAACAAAAAGATTATTTTTTTTTACAAAGTATATTTTTTGTTTTGTTTTTCGGTTATATTTGTATTCACAAGTTAACCCGAAATTACACAAAGAAATAAACTACCGTCTCCCTGGCAGCGGTGCCATTTGATTGGTAGGGATTCTGCGTGTTTAAGTTTAGTTAATTACCGCAATCAAAACGGTTTCGCTTGTAGCTAGCCGGTTGAGTACGGGTCGTCCGCAGGGAGATGGGAATCTTTTTCTATGTATTTTAATGAGTTAAGTCCAATTTTCCAGATTTGTTTGTGATTATCTAAGTACTAAAATGATATGTAAAGAGAGCTTGTTAGGGTTAGGATTAGGTTAGTTTGAGTTAGGAGTCGCTCACTTCTTTCGTTGCCACTCTTAATATTGGTGTTACGGTAATCGGCAACAACGGGGATTAGCAAGACTAGGAAGGAACTTGCGAGTATAAGCTAGGATTTTCAACGCTTAAGTTCTTCCTTTTGGTGCTTGTCCGTCCGTTCTTGGCTCTTAGCCATAACCTCCGGTTAATTCAACCACAACCGGTCTCACTACGGAATCACCGCTATCATGTAGGATAGGGTGCCGTAGGGAGCGGATTGTGGTTCAATTAACGGGAGTTGATTTAAGATGTTGGGCAAGGAAAGAGTGAGAGAGATTTCCTTCTCTCAAACTTCCCTTATCCTACCTTAACAAGTATGGAAACTACTCACACATCATAATGAAAAGAAAATAAAACAAAGAGGAAGATAGAAAGAAAGAG
This sequence comes from Agapanthus africanus, assembly GCA_030015575.1. Classification (NCBI taxonomy): domain Eukaryota; kingdom Viridiplantae; phylum Streptophyta; class Magnoliopsida; order Asparagales; family Amaryllidaceae; genus Agapanthus; species Agapanthus africanus. Next base: position 285,491,916 of record CM057344.1, read on the forward strand.
ATTAGAAGATAACAACTAGCTATTTGCGACCTCACCTTGGTAAGGATCAAGCGTAAGCATCATGGTTGTTTTAAGGATAAAGAAAAAGAGAAAGAAAGAAACAACAATAAATAACAACAACTACTTAACAAATCAAAATTACAAGCAATAATAAGAGAACAAGACAAGTATAATAACAAAAGGAACTTCTTTATTCATCATTCTTCACTCACAAAAGCTCACTACAAGTTTTTCAATGGAGAAGAGATGAGAAGAGGAAGCAGAACAAGTATTCTAAAACCTAGAAAAAAAATACAAGATTATCTATCCTTGGCTTCACAAGGTTCTGGACTATTTATTGGCAGGTAACAGAAATTCTAGGGCAACATTCTGAACCCATGTGAAAAGACCCAACTGCCCCTAAAAAATGGACTTCTGACGACTCTGTATGGCCGCGGTTCCGCGACCTAAGCTTGCTTAGGCCGCGGTTCCGCGGCCTACTTGGGGAATTGGGTCACCAATTTTGGTGGCTTCTCCTGGATAGTAGTGCCTTTCGGTATGGTATATGTTTTTTCTCATAATTTCTTCACGATTTTTCCAGAATTTCTGTTGAACAAAAGGTGATGTGATGTGGATCTTTTGTCATGATTTTCTCGAGCTCCGCGTTGATTTCTTGGATCTTGTGTTGCCATTGAGCCTTGTGCATGAAAACGACACCGATTTGCCATTTTGTCTTTTAAACTGGTGTGCAGCAACATACGGATAGAGAGCGGAGACCTATGTTTTATCTGTGGTTGGCAGGAACCCAGGTTTTGTCGTGTTTTTTCCATGAATTTCACCGTTTAGAGCCGAGAACCTGTATCCTGCAATTGACTAGCAAACACGGCTCAAGAGTACCTACCGATATGCAATGTGATAAAAATTGGGCGGTATGAAAATGCAAAAATCTGATATGAACAATCTCGTTGAAGGAACCTGATAGCTTTTTATAAAAATATAGTGGCGAAAACCTTTGCTAAAGAGGTGACTCCCGGTGAAGGGATCTCGGCTCTTTCTTCGTGCAATGAGGTGCAGGATATTCTAACTGAATACCGTGATACAAACCAACTTGTAATCGACTATAGTGAAGTTATTACCCTGACGCAAACTTCTGCCCAAGGGGTCATTCCCGGTGAAGGGATATCGGCCCTTGCCTCGTCGAATGAGGTGCAGGATATTCCAACCGAATACCGCTATGCATAACAAACGGAAACACCTTTGTAATAACACTTTTAAAATTGGTCCAACAACATTAAATATAGGTTTGTTTTATCCTTGCATTGATAAGAATCAATGCAGTCACATCAATTAAACACACCAGAAAAGAATGAAAATATAATGTATGTATAATCCATCCGCATTCGCCACTGGGTCCCGTCATCACCCGTTAGGTTACTTAACTAACGACAGAGCAGGGACTGGACTAGCACGGGTGTAAAACATATACACCATCTAATAGTATATATACCAATATACAGTAATCGCTCGAGGCGTGATAATATGCAACATCATATAAAAGTAATAAGCATCACAGAACAATACAGATAATCTGGGATTCTCGGGTTTCACATAGCCGCTACTGAAACCCGACGTTCCCCTGGTCGTGTGGATAGTCTGTGCAATGAAACCTAGACCCCTACAGGTGCGGCAAGTTACCCGCCAAAACCTGAAGCAAGGCAGCCCCCTACAGCACAGTGAATGGACCGCCCGGCACTTCACAGAATCTGGTAACTGTTGGAGATAGTGCCCTCAGAGTCAATTATTGGATCACAGGCACGTGATTGCAATGATTGAGGGAGGACCTGTCCCAGTAGGACGGTCTTACGCAAGATGATAGTATGCTATCTGGTTTATCTTTATCATCGTGTACTGCTTTAGGCGACCTTACGACTCGCTATTAAACGTTGATAGAGCCCCTAGGATTCTTGCTTGACTACCAGCAGTATGAGGGCGATCATATACGTGAGAGCTGGAGTCTATAAGCACATCCTTAAATGGTCCCTAGTCGTGGGAGTTTCGAGACTGGGCATCGATACTCCATTTGCAGACTAGTGTATACAGTCGAGACCCCGACGAGGGGCGGTGGCCGGTCTTACAAGCCACTGGTGTCAGTTGGTTCACTTAAGATGTATACAGGTGCTAATTGGGTTATGAGTACACCGGACAGGACTCGCCGGGAACCTGCTAGTTGGGATTATACCAGATGTCAGATAGCAGTTCCCTGGTGACATGTGTACAGATTAGTTCATCGACCTGAGATCGTCATTTGTCTCGTGTGAGTTCCCACTGTTCTTTGATTACTACCCTACCACGGCTCAAAGGAGTCATGCAAACAGGTTTTAGTTGGGTACAGTCCCGAGCCACATGGAGGCAGTGAGCAGATCTGCAGGGGTTCGTCTCTCCCGGTTTTGGGTGTGAGGTCGCGCTGTGTCTAGGAGAGCCATTATATAAAGCCCTCGGCCGAGGCAGGAGATTTACTGGTAAGTATTCCAGTAGTATCTCAGGGTATTCTGGGCTACACTCCGACACGACTTGTACCGCTCTTAGGGGTCTGACTTTTACCAACCCCCTAGGCCCGCCATGCGAAGCTCATAGACGAACGGACCGGACTCTACGGATATTGTCACTGACAGGCTCTGTAGGGTGTCAGGATGAGTTCGCTCATCGACGTCCCTTTTGGTCAATAGCTGGTAGCCCGTCACGTATGGCTAATATCTCTGACGTGCTGGTCGTTAAATCCATAGCCACAGTATTGACGAGTCTTTAGAGTCCACCACACACAGTTACTCAAGTTTCGGGCGAAACGCTGTAGAGGCGGTATGGAGATATGGCAGGGTTCGATCACATACGTGCGGTATTGCACGGATCGTGATCGGACAGATTTTTCTGGCCGGCTTTGGTTTAAGCCGGATCCTAATATTAGACAGTGTAGATTTTGTCTCTTTGCATTTGTGTTCAGTGGGAATACAAATGCGGGCATGTATATGCAGTCGCGGGGTTTTCCTGTAATTTATTACAGGATCAGTTTTCTGTAGTTGCCAGTTTGCTTTCCGTTCCGGCCAGTTTTCATTTGTTCCTTCCGGCCGGACTTTATGGTGGAGGGGGTTATTTGCAAGTTTGCAAATAACTCTTTGTGGAGGTGTTATTTGTGAAATGGGAGATTATGAAAGCATCTTTTGATACCATTCTTTTCTATCATCATTTCTTTCTTTATTGTGATTAGAATTTGATTTGATATTGTTATCATGGTTTTAGGTATGGTCACCTTTATTCTTCTCCTACACTCACCTCCCTCATGTATTATGTTTTCCCTCCACCATTTCTCCTTAAGGGGCCGGCCACACTTGAGGGGAGAGGATGAGAGAGATTTCATTTGGATGAGGGAAATTATTCATCTCTCATTTTTCTCATGCTTCACAAATACACCTTCCTCCTCTCCAAAGTTCACTCTCTTCTCCAACATCCATGGCAACTTCATAAACCCTAAAAGAGACAAGCTTCTACACTAGCCTACAGTACCCTTGGACGCGTCGGCTTGCCAACTTCACGCCCGAGTTGCCTCGGTCCAGAGGTGGGAGCCCGTAAAAGTATTCGGGTACGTGGTGCCCTTTTTCGATGAGGAGGTGACGGATGAGGATTCCGAGGGAGATCGGAGTGGAGACGAAGACTGGAGGACACGGATCGATCGGTATAGCTTCTACCTCATTCTCTTGATAGCTAGGATTAGGTTAATGGTTACGATCCGGGTTTTATTGTCCACGGTAGTGCCAGTTTAAAAGTTAAGAAAAATTTTGATTCCGCATTTTGGCCTGGAGTAGACGGCCGGGGCACTGCCGTGGCGCAACATGGTATCAGAGCCATGCCATTAACCTAGTTTAACTTGGTCTAGTGTGTTTAAAAGCTCGATCGAACTTTTATCCCAAAACCGCATTTTCATTCCATGAGCTTTCTGTCGAAATTTTTTTAGCTCCAAAAATTTTTCAGGTTGTTGCAGAATGATATACATGGAATTCTATGAACACTGTTAAAATTTGGTAGTCTGATCCCTCCATAAGACCGCGGAACCGCGGGCATAACCCCTATTTGGCCGCGGTTCCGCCGCAGTATTGAGTCTTCACTTCACCAATTTTTTGCAGTGGGCTTTTGGGCTGAAAATAGGGGTTTTGGTATATTCTTTTTGGGTCCAGAATTTCTTTATGTACTACAGTAATGCTTGGGGCCCACATGGTAAAATTTTGATCGATCGGATGTTTTAAACACATTAGTTCACAATATTTACATTATATCTGCGACCGTGAATGTCACTTGATCGGTAAATCCTGTCTAACTGCTATAGCCCGGTTAGACGGATTTGCGAACATGGCATTCACGTTGATGTTCTGTGTTTGTGCTGTGATGTTGCAGATTGGTCGTGGGGGATAGCCTGGATGCAATGTTAGTACAGTTTTGTTTTATATATACATTTGATATTGCGGGACGAGCGTCCGACATGTGGACTGCCGTCACTGCCTGTTTGTATTATTCTTTTGGGGCACGACCAGGTTGCGGTCGATGTACCCGTTGTATATATATTTTACTTTCTGTACTAGGATTACCCCGCGGTGGGGTGCACGGATAGCCGGGTTCTAGAGGGCAACGAGCCCGCATCTCATGGCATTGAGACGGAGGGGCCTTTACTCTAGAATTGGCGGGCTGTTCGCCGCAATCGTAGGGGGTACAGGTTGGCCCAAGGAGAGGTGCCCAAGTTACCGGATTCCGTGAAGTGCTGGGTGCTCCATTCACGTTGCTGAAGGGGGCTGCCTCGCTTCTGGTTTTGGCGGGTAACTTGCCGTGCCTGTAGGGGTCTAGGATTTTCATTGGACAGGCTATCCACATGACCAGGTGAACGTCGGGTTTCAGTAGCGGCTCTATGAAACCCGGGGATCCCAGATATCTGTACTGTTCTGTGATGCTGTACATTTCTGTGATGTAGCATTTTATCACGCCTTGAGCGAAAATTATATATTATATATATATTAGTAGATGTTGTATATGTTTTGCATCCGCGCTATTCCAGTCCCCGCTCTGTCGTTAGTTAAGTAACCTAACGGGTGATGACGGGACCCAGTGGCGAATGCGGATGGCATATACGTACATCATTATTTTCGTTCTTTTATGGTGTGATCAATTGATGGGACTGCGTTGATTCGGATCAATGCAAGATAAACAAACCTATTCTGATGTTGTTGGAACACTTTTTCAAAAAGCTGTTATTGCAAGGGCGTTCACTTTTGTTTTGCATCGTGGTATTCAGTTGGAATATTCTGCTCCTCAGTCGACGAGGCAAGGGCCGAGATCCCTTCACCGGGAGTGACCCCTTGGACAGAAATTTACGTCAGGGCAATAACTTCACTATAGCCGATTGCCTTTTCCTTTGCATCGTGGCATTCAGTTGGAATATCCTGCACCTCATTCTACGGGGAAAGAGCCGAGATCCCTTCACCGGGAGTGACCTCTTTAGCAAAGGTTTTCGTCACTATATTTTTATAAAAGGCTATGCAGTTCCTTCAACAATATCAAGTTCATTACGTTAAAGGTTTTCCACCAAAAACCAGCCGTAGCCCTCCGTCATTTCCAACGGGTATTATTTACTATTCGTGCTGCGTTTGTTGACTCCGTCAAGGCGTAGTGTACGGTAGCTAAGTGGTGCTTGTTTGTTGCATAAAAGGGATTGGTTAGGACAGTCGTGCGGCCTTGTTGACTCCGTCAAGGGCACGTATGGGTTGGTTTAATGCAATCCAGATAATGACGGGCTGAACTTGACTAGGACTCTTTGATTTGTTGACTCCGTCAAGGTCATTTGAGTCCTAGGGGTAGAAATCACATCGGAAGTTTCTAAAGAAACTGAAACTTGCCAGGCATGCGCATACCTTCTGGAGTGTGGTGACGTGAGTGGATTCCGTCACGTTATCATGCGATGATAGTTGGATCCCGATTCCCACTGATGAGTTGGTTTACTCCTCGGTTGATACCGACTAATTCTTCTTTCAAGTTTGGGGAAGAATTTGACGTTACAGTGGGAGGTTTCCGGATTAGATAAAGTGATAACCATTCTGATCTAGGTTAGAGTGCACGCTGAGTGTTTCTTTTCCCTCTCTCTCTTTGGCTGCGACCATTGACCGGACCCTACACTATGACTCAGTGATCATGCTAACCGAACCTTCTTATAAGACTGGCTTTTGGATTGTCAGAGTTGCAAACCTCATTGCCACTTCTACTTTTACCCTTTTCTCCAGGACACCCCATATTACTACGAACGTCCACTTCCATTGGACAAAACCATCATTTGGTTATATACGAACTCGAAGTTATTCGAGGATGGTTTCCGGTTCTGGAGAAAAAGAATAGGATTATTCAGTTGTCTTTTCCTTTTACCTTCTCTCAGGTTCCGAGTACTCCTTGGTTTAGGAGATAGTAAACCTATTATGCAAATTGGATAGTCTTCTTCCAAACCATAGGCAGGTGCCGACCGGTAGGGAATGAAGAAAACCAATTAGCCTAAACTGTGTACAGAAGGTATTAAGTTAAGACAAAGAAAGGGATTAGTAAGAGGGCAAAGTAAATTGCGACTGATATTCATGACCAAACCAAGTATTTCTTCGCTAATCCTAAATCACCTTTGTATTTCTCCAGGACACTCCGTATCACTACGAAGATCCCAAGTTTATTGGATACTCCATCGTATGGTTATATACGAACTCGAAAGGAACTTGTTCCAGTTCGGGGATGGATCCTGGTTCAGGAGAAATATGAATAAGGTTTATTCGGTTGTCTTTTATTTTTACCTTCTCTCGCATTGCGAGTGCTCCTAGGATTAGGACAGTACACCCATTATGCTTATTGGATAGACTTCTTCCAAACCGTAGGCTGGTGCCGAACGGTAGGGAAGGAAGAAAACCATTTGGCCTAAAGAGGTGTGCAGAAGGTAATGACTAAAGACATAAAAAGGGATTTGGAGAAGTGGCAAAAAAATATACGGTTACAGTTGTGAATCTGGATAATGAAAGAGGCCTTACTCAGAATACCGGGATACCCCATCGAAACATTTCAATGTTTCAGTTTCACTGTGTACTGTTAAAAGAAAACTGATTTCCCAATTAGACACTTGCTCCAGGGTATGTATTTACCAGGTAAGATTCTCACATCTGTATGGTTTTACAGATGATGAGTGGGAGTAAGTTATTGGGAATTAGGTGATTGTCCTCATTATATCGGGATTCGTTGTAATTAGTGATATTTGAGGAAGTCACCTGGGTTGTTTGCCGGACGGCAAATATTTGGTTTTGAATATCCGTTATTGTGCACCAATTTCAAATTGATATATCTGTACGTCTAATTTTATAGAGTGAGATATACCTTTTTGAAATTATGTCTATGACATTTACTTATATCAGTGGATGGTTAGGTAAGGAGCATTGAACAGCGGTGTAATTCTTCATAACCATAGTACAGTTTTCAACCAACGACACACAGTGAATGAGTTGTTAGACTCAGGGACTTATACAGAGTATTGTATATTGTCCAGTGTCCATGAGGACAGAGGGGTTGGTCCTCGTACTATATTCTGTTTACTTTTAACTTCTCTAGTTCTTAGACGTGTGTTTCGTAGAAACACAGGGTCTAAGTTTTGAGGAGTTATTGGTATAAGAATAGAGTAGAGAACCAGGTATTGCAAGTATCGGGATTCTTCAAGGTGATCGAAGATGTAGATACTTGTGTATGGTATTCAGTTGATAGTAATGAGAACTTGCTTCTCTTTCAGGTTACTCATAATTGGAAACATTCCTAAGTTGAGTAACGCTGATCGGCCTCCTTCCATTTAGTTGACATGCACTGGTGACAGCTGCATGATTTGAATCTGGTTCAATTAAAGTAGTGCCTCTGTTGGATATAGAACAGTTCATATCTTGACATTGTTAAGATACGGGGAGTTTTCCGGCTTATGCTTAAAACCAGACTCCGGATAACTCAAGGCACGTTTCTGTAATGGCTGTTTGTGGGTTGACCCAGGCTATGACGATGGTTGACTTTCTACCATCTGGAAGATCAATAATGATATTGTTCTTGACTCGCCACATTTTTAAAATAAATGGATTTTTTCAGAAAAACAGCAGTGGGAGTATGGTAGAACTGGAAGTGATTCCAGAACCGCAAACGATTACTGAAGATTTGATAAGAACCTAAAGATTCCATCTGATTTTACATTCCATTGGCCACTCCGCAGATATGGTGGGTAACCTCAGGCACCCGAGAGGTACTTCGGTATGCTCAAGGACGGTGACATGGAGGTTCTTGTTTACCCAGACTTGCCATTGCTGTTGTTCCAGACTGTGAGACCCGGCAGGAGGATGAGTATAGCGTCGTTCTAAACTAGCTTTAGAAGTGTACGTCTATATGACTCTGTCAGAGGGTTGTCGTAGTCAGTGGGAGCAACGGAAGCACAGTGGGCAAGAGGCTTATGTCTATTTATAGACTTAAGCAGATATAGCGGAGATAGATCATCTATTTCTGATGTGACAGTCATAGGTTTGACTTCATCAGAATAGGGGATGGATCTGTTAAGAAGGTAGTAGGGTGTGATGTCCTGGTATTAGGATGACATACAAACAGAGTAGGAAGTGATATTCCTATACTACGATCGGTTATTCTTTGGTTGTCACACAGTGGTTTCTCTACATAGGACTTGGATATTATATCAGACATTCTGGTTACTGGATCTATGGTTTTAGATCTAGATTTGGGTGGTTTCTCAATCTGGGTACTTTGACAGCATTCTATGAGTATTTAGAATGGTCGACTCCTGGCACGGTAGTGTACCTGCAGGTGATGGAGTCACCCTCTCTAAAGGTGTCTTACAGACTAAAGGTGAGAGGGATGTGCTTGATTGGAAGATCACTTGCTTAGGCAATTGAGTCAATCATGAGATGTCAAGTACCACACCAGATGTTGTTCTTGCAGGTGATGCAATAAGTTGATATTAATCCAATCCTGGAGAAACAATCGGAAGCTGCTCTAGAACATAAGTGGATGTTCTAGGGATATGATAACGGCAGTCTCCTTCGGGAGACAGTTATCATTCCAGGCTTCCAAGGTAACCTGGATGACAGAGTGGCTGTCAGAGTTATAGTTTTCCCTCTGACGAGGGGCAGTATTTTGGACAGGTGGTCCAGGTGGATACTGAGGGAAAGGCATGGCGCAGGATACTGATTAAGTTCAGTTGACGATACAGTCAAAGAAGTTTGGATTTGGAGTTCATTTATGAGCTAGGTCCCATCAGATATCCAGACACATTCTAAGACAGGTATTGCTCATTTTGGGAGATGGCTTTCTCCGCGAACTTGAGATAAAGAGAGACATAGAAAGAAACACCACAACGGATCCACTCACTGAGGCTATTCCTCGAATGCAATAGTTTCGCAAACGAGCTTTGTGAGACTGACTAGTTGAGGAGTTGGGTGTTCGGTATCACACGGGCTGTGAGTATGCGACATCGCAATAATTAGCCTTGAGTGCAAGTGGGAGATTGTTGGAGATAGTTCCCTCAGAGTCAATTATTGGATCACAGGCACGTGATTGCAATGATTGAGTGAGGACCTGTCCAAGGAGGACAGTCTTACTCAAGATGATAGTATGCTATCTGCTTTATCTTTATCATCGTATACTGCTTTAGGTGACCTTACGAGTTGCTATAGGGCCCCTAGGATTCTTGCTTGACTACCAGCAGTATGAGGGCGATCATATACGTGAGAGCTGGAGTCTATAAGCACATCCTTAAATGGTCCCTAGTCGTGCGAGTTTCGAGACTGGGCATCGATACTCCATTAGTAGACCAGTGTATACAGTCGAGACCCCGACAAGGGGCGGTGGCCGGTCTTACAAACCACTGATGTCAGTTGGTTCACCTAAGATGTATACAGGTGCTCATTGGGTTATGAGTACACCGGACAGGACTCGCCGGGAACCTGCTAGTTGGGATTATACCAGATGTCAGATAGCAGTTCCCTGGTGACATGTGTACAGGTTAGTTCACCGACCTGAGATCGTCATTTTTCTCGTGTGAGTTCCCACTATGCTTTGATTACTACCCTACCACGGCTCAAAGGAGTCGTGCAAACATGTTTTAGTTGGGTACAGTCCTGAGCCACATGGAGGCAGTGAGCGGATCTGCAGGGGTTCGTCTCTCCCGGTATTGGGGGTGAGGTCGCGCTATGTCTAGGAGAGCCATTACATAAAGCCCTCGGCCGAGGCAGGAGATTTACTGGTAAGTATTCCAGTAGTATCTCAGGGTGTTCTGGGCTACACTCCGACATGACTTGTACCGCTTTTGGGGGTCTGACTTTTACCAACCCCCTAGGCCCGCCATGCGATGCTCATAGACGAACGGACCGGACTGTACGGATATTGTCACTGACAGGCTCAACAGGGTGTCAGGAAGAGTTTGCTCATCGACGTCGCTTTTGGTCAATAGCTGGTAGCCCGTCACGTATGGCTAATATCTCTGACGTGCTGGTGGTTAAATCCACAGCCATAGTATTGACGAGTCTTTAGAGTCCACCACACACAGTTACTCAAGTTTCGGGCGAAACGCTGTAGAGGCCGTATGGAGATATGGCAGGGTTCGATCACATACGTGCGGTATTGCACGGATCAAGATCGGACGGATTTTACTGGCCGGCTTTGGTTTAAGCCGGATCCTAGTATTAGACAGTGTAGATTTTGTCTCTTTGCATTTGTGTTCAGTGGGAATACAAATACGGGCATATATATGCAGTCGCGGGGTTTTCCTGTAATTTATTACGGGATCAGTTTTCTGTAGTTGCCAGTTTGCTTTCCGTTCCGGCCAGTTTTCATTTGTTCCTTCCGGCCGGACTTTATGGTGGAGGGGGTTATTTGCAAGTTTGCAAATAACTCTTTGTCGAGGTGTTATTTGTGAAATGGGAAATTATGAAAGTATCTTTTGATACCATTCTTTTCTATCATCATTTCTTTCTTTATTGTGATTAGAATTTGATTTGATATTGTTATCATGGTTTTGGGTGTGGTCACCTTTATTCTTCTCCTATACTCACCTCCCTCATGTATTATGTTTTCCCTCCACCATTTCTCCTTAAGGGGCCGGCCACACTTGAGGGGAGAGGATGAGAGAGATTTCATTTGGATGAGGGAAATTATTCATCTCTCATTTTTCTCATGCTTCACAAATACACCTTCCTCCTCTCCAAAGTTCACTCTCTTCTCCAACATCCATGGCAACTTCATAAACCCCAAAAGAGACAAGCTTCTACACTAGCCTACAGTACCTTGGATGCGTCGGCTTGCAAACTTCGCGCCCGAGTTGCCTCGGTCCAGAGGTGGGAGCCCGTAAAAGTATTCGGCTACGTGGTGCCCTTTTTCGACGAGGAGGTGACGGACGAGGATTCCGCGGGAGATCGGAGTGGAGACGAAGACCGGAGGACACGGATCGCTCGGTATAGATTCTACCCCATTCTCTTGATAGCTAGGATTAGGTTAATGGTTACGATCCGGGTTTTATTGTCCGCGGTAGCGCCAGTTTAAAAGTTAAGAAAAATTTTGATTCCGCATTTTGCCCTCGAGTAGACGGCCCGGGCGCTGCCGTGGCGCAACAGTAACTTGAGCACCCCTCCTTGGGTCAACCTGTACCCCCTACGAGTGCGGCGAATAGTCAGCCAATTCTAGAGTGAGGCCCCTCTGCCTCTCAAAACCATGAGATACGGACCCGTTTCCCTCCAGAACCCGGCTATCCGTGCACTCTGTCGTGGGTAAACCTAGTACAGAAATAAAAAATATGTATAACGGGTACATCGACCTCAGCCCGGTCGGGCCCCAAAAAGAATATTATACAAATAGGCAGTGATGGCAGTCCACATGTTGGACGCTCGCCCCGCAATATCAAATGTATAAATAAATCCAAATTGCACTACCATTGCACACTGCTATCCACCATGACAAATCCGCAACATCACAGCACAACACAGAACATCAACTCGAATGTCACGTTCGCAAATCCGTCTAAAAGAACTATAGCAATTGACGCAATTTACCGCTCGAATGACATTCACGGTCGGAGATATAATATAAGTACTGTAAACAAACAAGTTTAAAATTTCGATCGACAAAACTTCCCGAAGTGGGCCCCACGTACATCTGGTGTATAGTAATAAACAATGTGCCCTAAAGAAATATTCCAGAAACCACAATTTACAATGAAGAACATACTGTAGAAAATTGGAGCATTGATCCCATAATCTCGCGGCGGATCCGCAGCCAAACCCTGGTTTGGGCTGCGGATCCGCGGACGTACGGTGGGATCACGTGATGAAATTTCACCAGGTTTCTTCAAAAATCTTGCACAATTTTCTGTGATATGCAAAATAATTTTTAGACCAGATTAAAAATCGACAGAAACTTTGAACAGAAAAATTGTAGTTTTTGAAATTCGGTTCGATCGATATTTTAAACGCGTTAGCACAAGTTAGTAAAGCTTAATGGCGAGGCTCTGATACCACAGTAAGTACACGGTAGCGCTCCGGCCGTCTAACAGACGCCAAATGTGGAACAAAAACTTTTTGACCGGCGCTATCGTATACTATAACCCGGATCAGCCATTAAAACTAAACTAACAAAGTACAAAGTGGGTAGAAATGTTATACCGAACGGTCCGAGTCCTTCGGTCTTCAACATCATCACACGCTTTGTTGCGGCTGCTCCGATCTCCTGAATCTCCAGTCTCCTCGTCCAGGTGGCACCATGTCGACGGATCTTTAAACGGGCTCCCACCTCTGAACCGAGGCAACTCGGTCATCAAGTTTGCTAAAAGAGATGACCAAGATGATGTAGAGAATGAGTAGAATACTTTGCCTCACATCGTCCAAAGCCATGGACGAACGGTTAATGAAGTTGCCTTTTGAAACTGTGATGGAATAAAATGAGCTATGAAATTTCCATACACTAAAACTATATCCTTTTTCCCAAATGAACAACCATCATGAATTGTGTAGAGGGGCCGGCCATTATCAAGAAGGGGGTGAGTGTAGGAGCAAGGGAGAGGGTGACTATAAGATTAATGAAGAGGATGAGTCACAAGATACCTTGCATTATCATTAAAGAAAACAATGAATCATCTTAACACAATAAATGCAAACCAATGATCATTAACCTTGTCACCAACTCATTAAATGCAATAATGAGTCACTAATCCTAGTCACTACATCTAAAAGCTTCTACACTCACCCTCAAGAAAAGATAAATCTGTCTTTAACCGAATGTTTAAGACGGGTGATAGAAAACATGAAACTGGCAACTTCCAAAAGCGATCCTGAAACGAATTTCAGGATAACCCCGTAACAGTATAAACATACCCGCATTTGTATTACGACCGAATACAAATGCAACTGAGACAAATATATTATATCTACACAGTATAATATTCAGATCCGGCTTAAACCAAAGCCCACCAGTATTATCTGCCCGAAATATGACACGTGCGAAAACGCACGTGCATTTTCCGAACCCTGCCATAAAACCATACGGCCTCTACAACGTTTCACCCGAACTTGGGAAACTGTCTTTGTGGGACTCTAATGACTCATCAACACACTGGCACTGGGTATAACCACTAGCACATCAGTGGTACTAGCTGTACGTAACGGTTGCCTATGTATTGATTGGATGGGAAGCTGACGAGCGAACTCATTCAGAAACCCTACTGAGCATGACAGTGACAATATCCGTACAGTCCGGTCCGTTCGTCTAAAGAGTATCGCATATCGAGTCTAGGGTGTGGATAAAGTCAGACCCCTAATAACTCCATAATTCATGTCGGTATGAAGCCCATCACCTCCTGAGAAACTACTGATCCAAATAAGTAATTCTCCATTACCCCGGCCGAGGATTTCAGGTGATGGCCATCCGTGCACTGTGCGACATCAACCCCTAATACCGGGAGAGACGAATCCGCGACGATCCGCTCACTGCCTCCATGTGGCTTGGGACTGTACCCAACTAAAACCTGTTTGCACGACTCCTTTGAGCCGTAGTAGGGTAGTAATCAAAGCACAGTGGGAACTCACACGAGACAAATGACGATCTCAAGTCGACAAACTAACCTGTACACATGTCACCAGGGAACTGCTATCTGACTGTTGGTATAATACCAACTAGCATGTTCCCGGCGAGTCCGTCCAGTGTACTCATAACCCAATAAGCACCTGTATACTATCTTAGGTGAACAACTAACACCAATGGCTTGTGAGACCGGCCACCGCCTCTCGTCAGGGTCTAGCTAAGTATACACTAGTCTACTCTGGAGTATCGATGCCCTGTCTCGATACTCCCACGACTAAGGACATTTAAGGATGTGCTTATAGACCCCCAGCTCCCACGTATGTGATCGCCATCATAATGCTGGCAGTCAAGCAAGAATCCTATGGGCTTTATCAATATATGATGATAAAGACAAACCAGATAGCATACTATCATCTCGAGTAAGACTGTTATATCGGTATAGGTCCTCCCTCAATCATTCCAATCACGTAACTGCGATCCAATAATTGACTTTGAGGGCACTATATCCAACAAGTATGCTATCTGGTTTATCTTTATCATCGTGTACTGCTTTAGGTGACCTTATAGATCGCTATTACACATTGATAGAGCCCTTAGGATTCTTTCTTGACTACCAGCAGTATGATGGCGATCATATACGTGGGAGCTGGGGTCTATAAGCACATACTTAAAAAGTCCCTAGTCGTGGGAGTTTCGAGACTGGGCATCGATACTCCATTACTAGACTAGTGTATACAGTCGAGACCCCGACGAGGGGCGGTGGCCGATCTCACAAGCCATTGGTGTCAGTTGGATCACCTAAGATGCATACAGGTGCACATTGGGTTATGAATACACCGTATAGGACTCGCCGGGAACATGCTAGTTGGTTTAATACCTGACGTCAGTTAGCAGTTCCCTGGTGACATGTGTACAGGTTAGTTCATAGACCTGAGATCGTCATTTGTCTCATGTGAGTTCCCACTGTGCTTTGATTACTACCCTACCACGGCTCAAAGGAGTCGTGCAAACAGGTTTTAGTTGGGTACAGTCCCGAGCCACATGGAGGCAATGAGCGGATCGACAGGGGTTTCGTCTCTCCCGGCAATGGAGGTGAGATCGCGCTGTGTCTAGGAGAGCCATTACACGAAGTCCTTGGCCAAGGCAGGAGATTTACTAGTAGGTATTCCAATAGTATCTCAGGGTGTTCTGGGCTACACTCCAACACGACTTGTACCGCTTTTGGGGGTCTGACTTTTACCAACCCCCTAGGCCCGACATGCGATGCTCATAGACGAACGGACCGGACTGTACGGATATTGTCACTGACAGGCTCAATAGGGTGTCAGGATGAGTTCGCTCATCGACCTCCCTTTTGGTCAATACCTGGTAGCCTGTTACGTACGGCTAGTACTTCTGACGTGCTAGTGGTTAAATCCACAGCCAAAGTATTGACGAGTCTTTAGAGTCGACAACAGACAGTTTCTCAAGTTTCGGGCGAAACGTTGTAGAGGTCGTATGGTATTATGGCAGGGTTCGATCATATACGTGCAGTAGTGCACGGATCATGATCGGGCGGATCATACTAGTGGGCTTTGGTTTAAGCCGGATTCTAGTATTAGATTTGTTGGATTACTTTAGTCTCAGCGCATTCGCATTCAGTCAGAATGCGGATGCAGGTATGTATATATAGGTGAGGGGTATCCTTGTGATCCGTCACGAGTTTACTTTAGATGTTGCCGTATCTTTTTGTTGTTGTAAACATTTGGGTTAATATTTACAAATGTAAATAATGAGTTAGAAATCATGATTTGGAGCATTAATTATGACACATGCACAAGTGGTGACTCATGGTCTCTTTCTTTGTGCATGTGTCATATTATGTGATTGATTTGTGGATGAAATGAGAGGGAGAGAGAGAAAGAGCAGCCATAATATGATGGTTAGCTCTTGCATTTCTTTCTTGCTCTCACTCTCATTATCATCACAACACATAAGAAAAAGAAAAAAAAACTTCTTCTTCTTCCTCTTCTTTCTTGGGCTCACTATCTCCTCACTAATGGCATCCACTAAATCCTCAAGAGACAATGTGATCACACACATTCTCTACTTCACCTTAGACACGTCGGCAAGCAAAATTCGTGTCCGAGTTTCTTCGGACGAAGCGGGAGCCCAAAAAAAGACTCATTGATTTGGTGCCCGTCCGACGAGAAGACCGGAGATCGGAGATGCCGCGAGGATCTTGGGTTGGTGGCCAAAGACCGAAGGACACGGATCGATCGGTATAGCTATCTAACCCTTCTCTAGTTTGCTAGTTATAGGTTAATGTTTCGATCCGGGATTAAAGTCTGCGATTGCGCCGGTTTCTAGTTTAGAAAATGTTTTCGTTTCCGCATTTTTTGTCTCGGAAAGACGACCGGGGCACTACCGTAGACTTACAAATTTGAATCCGTTTGAATTTTCATCTTATGATACTTTCCAGTCATGTCTCAAATGCCAGGAATGGTTCTTCATACTTCATTACATTCATGACGATCTCTCAAGCTACGGACATGTGTTCCTGTTGAAACACAAGTCAGAAGCTTTTGAGAAATTCAGAGAATATAAGCGCGAAGTCGAGAAACAAACGGGTAAAAGTATTAAGATCCTTCGATCTGATCGACAAGGAGAATACTTGAGCAATGAGTTCTTGGACTATCTAAAAGAGATGTGATTCTCTCTCACCTTACTCCTCCGTATACACCATATCACAACGGTGTATCGGAATGGAGGAATCGCGCCATATTAGATATGGTGCACTCTATGATGAGCACTGCTGAGTTACCTATTTCCTTTTAGGGTTATGCGCTTGAGACAACAGCATACCTATTGAATCAAGTTCCATCTAAATCTGTACCTACCACACCACATGAGATATGGAGTGGGAATAGACCATATCTTAAACGAGTGAAGATATGGGGTTGTTCGGCGTATGTCAAAAGGCAAAATCCGGACAAACTCGAGGCACGATCAGTTCTATGCAAGTTTAAGGGATATCTAAAGAATTCACAAGGATACATTTTCTACCATGCTGAGGAGCAAAAGGTGTTTGTTTCTCAATATGCCATCATTTTGGAAAAGGAATTTCTTGCAAAAGAAATTAGTGGCGAAGAGGTAGAGCTAGAAGAAATTCCAGCAGCACAAACTGCAACTGATGATTTATTGGAACCAGAGAATTCGATAGTTACAAACGAACCTCAGCCTCTCCGCCGATCTAGTAGGGTTCCACAACCACCAGAGAGATACTACGGTTTTCTCATTGATGGTGGGAGCGAGGACTACATCATGGAAGATGATGACCCAATTAGTTTCGAACAGGCCATCACGAGTGGGGACTCTATGAAATAGCTGGATGCAATGCAATCTGAGATAGAATCCATGTACACCAACAAAGTATGGACTTTGGAAGTTGCACCTGAAGAAGCAAAACCCATTGGGAGCAAATGGATCTTTAAGAAGAAACTTGGTTTAGATGGAAAAGTTGAGACTTTCAAAGTTAGACTTGTTGCAAAGGGTTTTCGTCAATGACCAGGTATGGATTATGACGAAACATTTTCTCCAGTGGCTATGCTTAAGTCCATCAAGATCTTACTTGCTATTGCTACGTACCATGACTACGAAATCTGGTAAATGGATGTTAATACCGCCTTTCTAAATGGTGATTTAGAGGAGAGCGTGTACATAACTCAG
Organism: Agapanthus africanus; assembly: GCA_030015575.1. Classification (NCBI taxonomy): domain Eukaryota; kingdom Viridiplantae; phylum Streptophyta; class Magnoliopsida; order Asparagales; family Amaryllidaceae; genus Agapanthus; species Agapanthus africanus. The sequence continues at coordinate 285,509,766 of CM057344.1, forward strand.
CCAGAGGGCTTCGTAGATAGTGGGAGCAGCGGAAAGGTATGCAAGCTGCTTAAATCCATCTACGGGTTAAAGCAGGCATCACGGAGTTGGAACATCTGTTTTGAAGTGGTAGTCAAAGAGTTTGACTTTATCAAGAACATAGATGAACATTGTATATACAAGAAGGTAGCAGAGAGTAAGGATGTCTTTCTCGTATTGTACGTGGATGACGTACCCTTGATAGGAAATGATGTTCCTATGCTGCACTCGGTCAAGCTCTTCTTATCACAAAGATTCTCAATGAAAGATCTATGTGATGCCTCCTGCATTTTGGGGATTAAGATCAATAGAGATTGATCTAGACGGATACTAGGATTGTCCCAATCCAGGTACATTGACACCATACTAAAAAGGTTTAGTATGGAAGAATCTAAGCGTGGGAACTTACCCACGATCTCTGGACTCACTCTCTCCAAAGAGATGTCTCCTAAGACTGATTTGGAGAGAGCTCGCATACAAGGGATACCCTATGCTTCGGCAATAGGCTTTATCATGTATGCGATGCTATGTACCAGACCCGATGTAGCATACTCACTAAATGTAGTGAGTAGGTATCAAGCATATCTTGGAGAGAATCACAGGAAAGCTGTGAAGAACATTCTTAAGTACTTGAGATGGACTAAATAGATGTTCTTGGTGTATAGTAACGGAGAACTCCAAGTGGAGTCCTTTACCGATTCGAGCTTCCAAAGTGATAAGAACGACTCCAAGTCGCACTCGGGCTTTGCCTTTACCCTCAATGGAGGGGCGGTGTGTTGGAAGAGTTCCAAACAGGAAACCATTGTGGACTCGACGAAGAGGCTGAATACATCGCTTCCAACGATGCTGCCAAAGAGGCTGTCTTGATAAAGAAGTTCATAACTGAACTTGGAGTGGTTCCGTCCATCGAACATCCAATACCTTTGTATTGTGATAACAATAGAGCTGTGGCTTTGGCCAAGGAACCCAGACCCCATCAGAGAACCTGGCATATTCTGGGGCGGTATCACGTGATCCGGTAGATAGTTGATCGCCGGGAGATCGAGGTCAGGAGAGTAGATACGAAGGATAACACTGTGGATCCATTCACGAAGGCCATTCCCCAGATACAATTTGAGAGACTCATCGGGATGTTGGGTATGAGATACTTCTACAGCTGGCCTTAGTGCAAGTGGGAGATTGTTAGTTATGTATATGCCCTAGAGGCCATTGTTGTACATATGATGTATGTTATAGTGGATGCTTGGATATACAGAGAGAGAAATTTCTTGCTCGATATGATAGTATGCTATCTGGTTGGTCTTTATCTTAACATGTTGACTTGTATTGGGTTACTGTCTTACTCTCACATGTTGATAAAGCCCTTAGGATATGTACTTGACTACTAGGACTATGATGCAGATCATACTGGTGGGGCAAGGGTAGTCCATAAGTACATCCTATAACTGTTCCTTGTCGAGGGTGTATCGAGACAGGGCATCGATACTCAAGAGTAGACTAGCATATATGCATCATGACCCATATGATGGGCGACGGATGATCCCACATGCATTGGTGTGTGAAATCAAAGATGGTATACGGGTGCTCAGTGGAGACTGGGTACACTGAACAGACTCGCTGAGAACTCCTTGTTGGTATTATACCTATCGTCAGATAGCAGTTCTCTGTTGACACTGGTACAGTTTAGTCTGTAGATCCAAGATCGTTATAGAGTCATGTGTAATTCCCACTGTGCTTTAATTTCCACCTTACCACGTTCATGAGAACGTGCAAAAGGGTGGCTTTTGGCTACAGTCCCGAATCACATGGAGGTAATGAGCGATAGGAGGGGTTTCGTCTCTCATGGTATTGGGGGTTGATGTTGCACTGTGTTCGATTGGCTATAACTGGAAGTCCCTGGCCATGGCTGATATGGAGATATACTGGTAAGTGTTATCAGTAGTTTCTCGACCCGTTATGAGCCTCACATCGACACGACTTATCGGTTACAGGGGTCTGACGTTTACCATCCCTAGACTGGATATGCGATATATCAGACGAAGAGATCGAACTGTACGGTAGTGTTACTGATTGGATTTACATGAGTTAGAGCAGACTTACCTGTTGATCTTCTGATCGCTCAATACCCGGGTGGCCGTTACGTTTAGCTGACCGCTTGCGGCTTATTGGTGTTTGATGTGATCATCACCTACTGCCGGCGTATTGACAAGTCTTCAGAGTCCTACATAGAGGCTTCCTGGCACAGGAAAAACGGAGTAGGAGCACATATGTGATATATGTGGGACCGACATTGATATGAGTATATGATACCGTATTCTATTATCACGATATGTGATATCGGCCGGTTATATGTGATATAGTCGGGTTATCGGATCAAGTGTTGATTCGATGAAATAATATATAATATATATATATATATATTATATGCTCACTTAAATATTTATTATTCTCACTTATGATTCATTTAACATATATGTGATATATTTTTATTGTATTGTTTTCTTTTGTTACATAAATATTATATATGTGATATATAATATTGTGACATGCTAGGTTATATATGCAACAAGGATGCATGAGAATTATACCATGCTACATATAATGTTTGGGTTTAAATTCTTAAGTAATTCAAAAATGTGGAATTGAGTCATAGTGGAAGCTTCATGAAGCTTGTTGATAACCATTGATAAAGCCCACCCTTTTTATTTTGCTTAAGATATTTTCTAACCCAACCATGACACATAGCCATGGTTAACTCTCTATAAGGGTTAGGTATTCACATATACTAACCGAGGGTTGCATTTCTAACCTTATCTCATTCATTCATCTTCTTTTTCCTCATCTCATTTTTGCTCTCTTGATTTTGAGATCAAGAAGAAAAATAGTGAGAAATTAAATACTAAAGTGAGCCAAATTCCTACTTCATCATCCTCTTCTATACTAGCCATATAGATTAGTATGTTAGCTTCACTAATTCCGTATTAGTGAAGAGTGAGCTTGAGTCCGTGTTTCTTCGACGTAGATCATCACAGACTTTGAAGTCTTCAAGCAAGGATGCATCGTACATCTTGTGGAACCTCTCAAGAGTTCGGGAGCTCATGGATCACATCGAAGAGACCACTACTCGGAGATTTTGAAGCTAAGGAATGGACTACAAAGGTTGTAATCCCTATCACTTAGATGTAAAGTTGTTTACATGTAAAGTTAACCCTAATTCTCTAGTTCGATTACTTGGTTGGTTTGTTCAGCACCCCAAATTTTTAAATATAGCATGTTTGATGGTTGCCAAAACCTTGCTAAGGTGCTAAGCTAACCCTACACTTATACTGTCTCTCTTACATGTTAATAACGTTGGATATATGTATGCCCTAGAGGCCATTATTTGTATAGTGGATGCTTGGACATGTATATATATATATATATGACTTTCTTGCTCGATATAATAGTATGCTATCTGGTTACACTTTATCTTAAAATGTTCACTTTTTTATTTTTACTGTTCATTTGATACATGTTGGTAAAGCCCTTAGGATATCAGCTTGACTACCATGACTATGATGAAAAACATACTAGTAGGGCATGCGTAGTCCAAAAGCATATCTTTAACTGTTCCTAGTCATGGGGATATCGAGACGAGGCATCGATATTCCAGAGTAGACTGGTTTATACGTTTCTTGACCCAGTTGGGGGCGATGGATGATCTCATATCCATTGGTGTTTGACATCAAAGATTTCATACATGTGCTCATTAGAGACTGAGTACACTAAACAGACTTGCCGAGAACTCCTATATGGTATTATATCTATCGTCGAATAGCAGTTCTCAGGTGACACTTATACAGATTAGTCTGTAGACCCGAGATTGTTATAGAGTCTTGGGTGTTTCCCACTATGCTTTGATTTCTAACCTACCACGGCTCTATTGGGGCATGCAAACAAGTGGCTTTTGGGTACAGTTCCGAGACACATGGAGGCAATGAGTGATAAGAGGGGTTTGGTCTCTCTCGATATTTGGAGTTGATGTTGTACAATGGGCGATTGGCTATAACAAGAAGTCTCTGGCCAGATGTGATGAGATTTACTAATAAGAGTTTTCAGTAGTTTCTCGACCTGTTATAGGCCACACAACGACATGACTTATCGAGTTATTAGGGTTCGACGATACCATCTTTAGACTCAATATGCAACAGATCAGACGAAGAGACCGGACTGTACGGTAAGTGTTGCCATTGGCTTTATCGGAGTTTGAACAAGTTCGCTTGTTGTTCTTCTATTCGTACAATACCTAGGTAGCTGTTTCGTGCAGCTAGTACCACTGACTGTTTGTGGGTATCTGATGAGTCTTAGAGTCCCACATAGGAGTTTCTGAGCTTAGACGAAACGATGTGGGGGTACATATGGAGATATGTGCAGTAGCTTGATTAAATATGAGTATGTAATACCGTATTTTAATCAAGAGATTTTGATTAGTCGGGTTATATGTGATATGATCGGATTAATAAATCAATTGTTGATTTAATAAAATGACTAATTACTCTTTTATAACTCCTTTCTTATATATATATATATGAAAGTATCATGGTTGATGATACATGCTACATGGGTGTTCTAGAATCATATTTGTAACGTGTTAGAAATCGTTATGCGAATTTTCCGTTAAAAGGTAAAATAGGCGGTGTTTTTTCGTAAAAACCCGGAAGTGATCATTTTTCAGTTTAGACTTAACTGCACCTAGTTTAACTTGGAAATTGCTAGTTTGCGGTTTTTAGTTGTCACATGGAAATTTTAGTTCACTTAAATATTTTTTCCTCATTAAAATATTATTTTAAACTTTTAATTATACATTTAATTAGTGGTAATTACATGTTTGATTGAGTTAATTATGCTAAACTGAATCTATGCTAATTTAATCACAAGATTAAGCTTTAAACCTTCTCTCCAAAATATCTAGATATTTGATGAATTAAAAGAAATTTTTTATATAAAATGATTAAGAGGTCGTATGGATGGGAGGGGCTTTAAATGAGCATTTATTGGTGTTTTACACTAGAAATTTCCACACAGTTTCCTAACCTCCTCATTTCTCTACCCTTGGTGTAGGGTTACTAGGCACTCTCACAAGGTTCTACAAGGCATCAACCATGCCCGATTTAAAATTTAGACATCCCGAACAACCCTAACCAAGATCTTTAAATTAGAGATTAGGCAAAACAAAGCAAGTAAACAACTTTACGTCTAAGAGTTTGGGATTACAACCTTTGTAGTCCGGTCCTTCACTTCTAAATCTCCGTGTTGAGGTCCCTTCACTACGATCATCGAGTACCCGGACTCTAGAGAGGCTCCACGAAGGGAAAGATGCAAGCTTGATTCCGATCATCGATAACAAAGATGATCTACCTTGAAGTTTCTTTAACACAAGCTCTCACTCACTAATGAAGTGAACACCGTAATCCAAATAGCTAGGATAGATTAGGATGATGAAGTAGGATTTTAGCTCTCATTTGTTTTCTTAATCTCACTCATTTTCAACACTAAGCAAAAAGCTAGAAAGCTTTTTCATCAAGAAAGAAGAAGAAGAATATCCAAAACCTTTTGTGATGAATAATGAATCCATGTATGGTTAGAAATGCAACAATGGGTTAAGTATGATAACATAACCCTTGTAGAGAATGAACCATGGTTAAAGGGTTGTGTTGGGTTAACTAAATATCTACAAAAATATCATAACAAATATCTTTGCTTAAAACAAAAGCAAAGCTTCTAGAAGCAACCAGAAAGAATTAACCCAAATCAATCCCTAACCATTTTTAATCTCCACTAATCATATTGCATTAGTGACCTTAACTTGTTACAATATTATATATCACATATATAATATATTTGTAACAAAATAAAATAATACAATTAACATATATCCCGTATATATCAACGTATTACCCGAGCGAGAAAAAGAATCTTTTAGTGAGCTTATACTAGTTAATGTAATATAATATATCAAATATATAATTATACATTAAATTATCGAATCAACACTAGATCCGATAATCCGGTTATTTCATAAATAACCGACTAATATAATCTGTATCAGTTCATCCAATCAACACTTGATCCGATGACCCGGCTATATCACATATACCCGGCCGATATCTCATATCGCGAGAATTTAATACGGTATCACATACACGTATTGTTCACTGTCCCACACATATCATATATGTGCTCCTACTCCGTTTTGCCTGAGTCAAGAAACTTCTGTGTAGGACTCTAAAGAATCGTCAATATGCCGTCAGTAGGTGATGATCATATCAAACACCCACAAGCTGCAAGCGGTCAGCTAAACATAACAGCCACCCAGGTATTGAGCGATCAGAAGATCAACAACCAAGCATGTACATTCTTCTGCGAATCCAATCAGTAATACTCCCGTACAGTCCGGTCTCTTCGTCTAATATGTCGCATATCTCGCATATGGGTGGAAAACGTCAGACCCCGGTAGCTTGATAAGTCGTGTCGTTATGAGGTCTATAATAGTTCAAGAAACTACTGATAACACTTACCAGTAAATCTCAGCAACCCTGGCCAGGGATTCCCAGTTATAGCCAATCGAACACAGCGTAACATCAACTCCTTATACCGGGAGAGACGAATCCCATCCTATCGCTCATTGCCTCTATGTGATTCGGGATTGTACCCAAAAGCCACCTTTTTGCCCGCCCTCTTTGACGTGGTATGATGGAAATCAAAGCACAGTGGGAATCACACAAGACTCTATGACGATCTCGGGTTTACAGACTAACCTGTACTAGTGTCACCAGAGAACCGCCATCTGACGTGAGGTATAGTACCATCTGGGAGTTCTCGGCCAGTCCATCCAGTGTACCAAGTCTCTACTGAGCACCCGTACACCATCCTTGATGTCAAACACCAATGGATATGGGATCATCCACCGCCCATCATTTGGGTCAAGATGCGTATACGCTAGTCTACTCTGGTGTATCAATGCCCAGTCTCGATACACCCTCGACTAGGAACAGTCATAGGTTGTACTCGTCGACTACCGTGGCCCCACTAGTATGATCTCATCATAGTCCAAGCAGTCGAGTACATATCCTACGGGCTTTATCAACATGTAACATAGAGACTATCATAGTACATGTTAAGATAAAGAGAAACCAGATAGCGTACTATCATGTCGAGCAAGAAACTCCTCCCTATATATGTCCAAGCATCCACTACAATATACATCGTATGTACAGTAATGGCCTCTAGGGTATACATAGAACTAACAATCTCCCACTTGCACTAGGGCCATCTGATGTGGTATCACATACCTAACAATTAGCTGTGGTTGAAGTATCTCATACTCAACCATCCCATAAAAGTCTTTACTGGGAAAAAGGCCATTGTGAGTGGATCCGCGCTGTTGTCCTCTGTGTCTACTCTCCTAACCTCGATCTCCCTGGAGATCAACCATCTCCATGATTAAGGTGATACTGCCAAAGAATTATATCTGGATTTTTGATGGGACGGGGGTTCCTTGGCCAAAGCCATAACTCCATTGTCACACAATGGTTGGAACGAAGTTCATCTCATGAACTTATATTTATATCCAGACTGCTTCTTTGGTAGCATCCTTGGTAACGATGTATCTTGCCTTTAATTGTCTAGTATGTCACGGTATCTAGATTGGAACTCTTCTAACATTTCGTCCCTCTACTGAGGGTAAATACAATGCCTGCGACTGACATTCAGCCGTCCTTATCACCCTGGAACCTTTCCAGTGATTCTCCCCAGGATCGATTGATACCATCTCACTACACCTAGTGAGAATCCTAACATCCATTTAGATCTATCTCATAGATATAAAACCTAGGATTTATGAGGTATCACTTTTATCCTATATGGAGAATCCTTGTGATAAGCGGAGATTGACCGAGCGTAGCATAGGAAACTCCTTTCCTATCAAGAGTATGTCATCCACGTACTCTACGAGGATCACCACCATACTCTCTACTATCTTTTTGTATATACAAGGTTCATCTACCATTTTGATGAAGTCAAACTCTTTGACTATCGCATCAAAACAGACGTTCCAACTTCGCGATGCCTGATTTATCCCATAAAACAACTTGCACACGTTTCCTCTGCTCCCACTGTTTATGAAGCCCTCTGGCTGTGTACTTATAGACGCTTTCTTCTAAATCATCATTTAGAAAAGCACTCATGACACCCAACCACCAGATATCGTAGTCATGGTATGTAGCAGTGGCAAGTAGGATCTGGATGGACTTAAGCATAGCTTTGAAAGTCTCAACTTTTCCATGTACACCAAGTAATCTTCTCAAGATATACTTGCTGCTGATGGGGATTTAACCATTCAGATAAAGTAACCAAAGTCCATACTTTGTTGGTGTATAAGGATTCCATCTCAGATCGCATTAGCATCTAGCCATTCCTATAGTGTCCCACTCTTGATGGCCTGCTCGAAACTAGTTAGGTCAACACCTCATGATGCAATCCTCGCTCTCACTGTCATAGAGAAAACCGATGTATCTCTCAGGTGGGTGAGGAACCCTACAAGATCGGCGGAGAGGCTGAGGTTCGTTAGAATCTATTGAATCCTTTGGTTCTACCAAATCATCTGCAGCAGTTTGTATAGCTGGAACTCTTTCCAGTTCAACCTCATGACCACTAATTTCTTCATAAGAAATTTCCATTTCACAAAGGTGTCATGCTGAGAAACAAAACATCTTTTGTTCCTCGATATGGTAGAAGATATTCCCTTGCGAATGCTTGGGATATCCAACAAACTTCCACAGGACTGACTTTGCCTCGAGTTTGTCCGGATTCTGCTTTTTAGACATTGGCCAGACAACCCCAAATCTTAATACACTTAAGAGATGGGCTCTTCGCATTCCATATCACATATGAAATGGTAGGCAACTGATTTGATTGGAACCCTATTCAATAGGTATGCAGCTTCTCAAGTGCATAACTCCCAAAAGGAAATATGAAACTCAGTTGTACTCATCATAGAGCACACCATATCATATAGGGTGCAATTGCTCTGTCCTAATTCACCGACGTGCTGTGGTGTATACGGAGGAGTAATGCTGAGAGAAAATCTCATTCTCCTTTAGAATAGTCCAGGAATCCCATGCTCAAGTATTCTCATCCCCGATCATATCAAAGGACATAATACTTATACCCATTTTGGTTCTCTACTTCTAACTCATATTCATTGAATTTCTCAAAAGGTTTAGACTTGTGTTTCAACATGAACATTTGTCCGAATCTTGAGAGATAAACAGTGAATGTAATGAAGTATAAAGAACCGGTCTTGGCATGTGTAGACTGGGGACCTCATACATCATCATGTATCAATCCCAAGAGTTCACTAACTCTTTCTCTGTTTCAAATAAACAGAGCTGTGGTCATCTTATCTTTGTGACATGACCGGCAAGTTTCATAAGATGTAAATTCAAACTACTTTAAATATGCATCTAAATGTAACTTAGGTAGTCGTGTCGCATTGATATGACCTAGTCTACAATACCTCAAGAAGGATTTGTTCATTTCTGAACTTTTCCTCTTGTGTGTGTTCTGTAGACTAAGAACTGTAGTTTCATTTAGAACGTCAATGCTTTTAGATAACGTGCCTGAACCGATCAACTTTTGATATAGAAAATGTTCAAAACATTATCCAACAATGCAAAATTATATCCTTCTTTACTAATAAAGAGACTAATATGATGTTGTACATCAGGTTCGGTATCTAATAACATTCATTCAGAATCAATGTATTTGTTAATACAGAGTGATAGTTACCAACAGACTTGGTTGCAACACTTGCACCGTTTCTATCTCATGAAACTTTTTCACCCGTTCTTAGTTTTCTACCTATCTTTAGCCTATGTAACAAATTACATTTGTGGGATCCTGATCCGGTATCATATACCCCGGACATAAAGGATATTGAGAAACAGTTTTGTGTAATGAACACACCCGAAGAAGATGCATCAGCATGCACTTTCTTCGTTTGGGCGGCACGGGAATTCTGGTAATCCCCAATTTCCTGCTCTGTCTTATAACATTTATAAGTTGGAGCGGGACCAACGTTTCTTTAGCGCAGTATAACAAGCGGATTCGGTCAATACATCTGTATTATTATCTTGATTAAGGCATGACATAGTCGCAACCAGGAGAGAGAGAAGAAATCACTCAGCGTATGCTCTTGCAAGATTAGATTGGTTTTTAATATATCTAATCCGGATGACTCCCACTGTTTTAGTCAAATCTTCCTTCAAACCCTAAAAGGAAAGACTAGCCGGGAATAATTACACGCTATAAGTTCGCCAATCGTTCAGCCAGGCCAGTGCCGGTACTTTGAGGGAGGTTCCCCATGCTTTCGCACGGACCTAATTAAAGTAAACCTCATTTTCCCAGGGGCGTAACCCCGTTAACACCTTTCTAGACACCTACTTGATCGGCTAATTGTAATGTGTAAAACTCTCCCAGGAGTAACTCTTACTCGCAGCGGGTATCGGGATCCAACTATCTCATAGAAGGTATGCAATCTCATTGCAAATTTCAACACTTGAAATTCCCAATAATATTTTGCCCCTATCAGCTATATGACCTTAACATGGTCAACAAATCATAAGTGCTAGTCAAGTTCAACCTGTTATTTCCCGATTGAATTAAACCCACCGGCATGACCCTTAACATGGTCATCAAAGTCGCACGACTACCTAATCCAATCGCATCATATGATTATACAGATAAGCACTATTCATCTACCGCACACTACGCCTTAACATTGTCAACAAACGTAGCACAAATACTAAGTAGTACTTATCTGAAATGGCGGAGGGCTACGAAAGGTTTTTAAGAAAACCTTTTGCGTAATGAACTTGATATCGTTGTAGAATCAAGTGATTTTTAAAAGGAATGTTTTTGAGGCCTTTTCTAGTTTTGCTAAAGAGGTCACTCCCGGTGAAGGGATCATCGGCTCTTTCCTCATCGAATAAAGTGCAGGATATTTCACAAATATCACTATGTAAAGCAAAAACTGTATAAGCAATCAAAAGACAAACCGTGTTTGTAGCATCTGCTAGTTTCGCTTAAGAGGTCACTCCCGGTGAAGGGATCTCGGCTCATTCCTTATCAAATAAGGTGCTGGATATTCTATAAGGAATACCGCTATGCAAAGCAAGAACTAGAGCTACTAGTTTTTAAGACAACTTTCTACAACATCTTTAGGATTCTTTTAGTTTCATTAATCTCATTAATGAAGTCCCATTTTATTATGCTTCACAAGCATCACATTTGAAACAAAATCAGCAATATAACATATATCTCATATATATAATATAAACATTCGTCTCAAGCAGTAATATGATCTCATCACAGAACATTGCAGCAGAAGATAACATATATGAAATATTGGATATAATAGGATTTCCGTGTTTTATGCGAGCCTATATACAACGCGGATTCCATGTCGCGATGAATAGCCAAACCCACATCCCTAGACCCCTATAAGAGCGACAAGTAACCCTGCCAGTTCTAGTGTTAGGAGACCCGATCTCGACTCCTCGAGATGGTCTCCTACTGGACCCTAGAACCCGGTTACTTGTGCTCCCCGCCTTGGGTCACCTAATGCGAAAAAGTAAATAATATACAATGGTGACATCATCCTCAGCCCGGAAGTGCCCCAATAAAAGAATATTACATACAATGAATTTTACATGAATGAAAATAAAAACTCACATCTCACATAAAACCCCCGGCTATTCAAAACGTGACGATCCAACATAACATATCACAGCAACACATAATATCACCTATCATCAACGTAAGCAAGTACGCGTATCCCGATTGTCGTTGATGTATAACAACGAAGCCGGTGATACACCACATACTACGCTTACGGTCACAGAAAAGAAAGTGTAAAACTACAACAGTTGGAATCCGCAACCGCCTTACACATCGCATGCCTAACCAAATGAATTCCTTAGACATCTCAGGCCTAATAATTATAAACCCCGCATTTTAGTCTCGATCTCGAAAACACTTTTCAATATCTAGTCGGGCAATTCAATAAGATTCCCAATATCCTGATCAAATGCGCGTCGCAAAGTTTAGTAGACGGCCGCACCCCCGATGCCGTCGACGAAGTGAACTAAGGCGGAACACCGCTGCCGCGAGCACCCGAACGGATGCTTTTGGCGACAGGGTTCTCCTACAGTCACTTTGTCGGGCTATGGGGCGTGGCTGTCTATTAAGTTTACACGGCGAGTATCCGCGTACGCTACATGATTGCGACGTACTTTTGATCACATCAAAATCCCGTGGCAACCGATCATATGAGACTGAAGTGCTAGATTTATAACATTCAAATTAGTTATCTCATAACTACTTGTGGATTCTAAATATTGTATCACATTCCAGATAAATAGACAATTTTAAATTTTCCGATCGAATGATCAAACACCCAAGATTTCCCAAATAGCTCAACAATTGAGCGGAGATTAAAAAAGGTATCCATCACATGCCACAGTACCAATGGTCCAGTCGTAGAAAGGTCAAACCAACGCCTCACATGTGGCAACGCCGTACTGCCCCAAACCCTAAGTTTTAGAGGCGGTTTAGACGGTCACATAATCGAATTAAGGTTTGTTATCTTCTAGAGGGTCCACCGCGTTACTTGCACAACTTAGAACGTTCTTAAACTACGGAAAAATCCAACACTTGGAAATTTTCCGGCATGGGAAAAAGTGAGTTATTGATATCCGGTCGAACTTTTTAACACGTTCTAAATAATCCGGACAAACACTTAAACGAAGTTAAACTTTCCGATCGAATCAACGAGTTCCCAATACATCCCAGAAAACTCAACACTTGAGTAAAATTAAAAATTCCCAGAAACAGGAAAAATTACCTACGGATATTACTGTTGAAAACCGATCCCATAATTCTACTGTTTCGCCGCAGAACCGCTGCGCAAGCAGGAGTATTGCAGCGGTTCCGCGGCGCAATAAAGGTATTTTGGGCTCGTTTTTTACAGTAACCCATAAAATCACCTGCTGAATTTTCTGAGTATTTTTAATACGAAAAAATCAACATTTATAAAAAATTTCCAGAAACTAGGTTTTATCGGGTATTCGGAGTTCGATCTGGCTTTAAACGTCGTCTATACTTCGCCTAAAGCTCTAGCATGGCTCTGATACCACTGTAGGGTTACTAGGCACTCTCACAAGGTTCTACAAGGTATCAACCATACCCGATTTAAAATTTAGACGTGCCGAACAACCATAACCAAGATCTTTAAACTAGAGATTAGGGGAAACAAAGCAAGTAAACAACTTTACTTATAAGAGTTTGGGATTACAACCTTTGTAGTCCAGTCCTTCACTTCTAAATCTCCGTCTTGAGGTCCCTTCGCTGCGATCATCGAGTATCCGGACTCTAGAGAGGCTCCATGAAGAGAAAGATGCAAGGTTGCTTCCGATCTTCGATAACAAAGAAGATCTACCTTGAAGTTTCTTTAACACAAGCTCCCACTCACTAATGAAGTGAACACCCTAATCCAAGTGGCTAGGATAGTTTAGGATGATGAAGTAGGATTTTAGCTCTCATTTGTTTTCTTAATCTCACTCATTTTCATCACCAAGCAAAAAGCTAGAAAGCTTTTTCATCAAGGAAGAAGAAGAAGAATATCCAAAACCTTTTGTGATGAATAATGAATCCATGTGTGGTTAGAAATGCAACCATGGTTTAAGTATGATAACTTAACCCATGTAGAGAATGAACCATGGCCAAAGGGTTGGGTTGGGTTAACTAAATATGTACAAAAATATCATAACAAATATCTTTGCTTAAAACAAAAGCAAAGCTTCTAGAAGCAACTAGAAAGAATTAACCCAAATCAATCCCTAACCATATTTAATCTCCACTAATCATGTTGCATTATTAAACTTAACTTGTTACAATATTATATATCACATATATAATATATTTTATAACAAAATAAAATAATACAATTAACATATATCGCATATATATCAATATATTACCCGAGCGAGAAAAAGAATGTTTTAGTGAGCTTATACTAGTTAATGTAATTTAATATATCAAATATATAATTATACATTAAATTATCGAATCAACACTTGATCCGGTAATCCGGTTATTTCATAAATAACCGACTAATATAATCTGTATCAGTTCATCGAATCAACACTTGATCCGATGACCCGGCTATATCACATATACCCGGCCGATATCTTATATCGCAAGAATTTAATACGGTATCACATACACGTAATGTTCTCGGTCCCGCACATATCATATATGTGCTCCTACTCCGTTTTGCCTGAGTCAAGAAATCTCTGTGTAGGACTCTAAAGAATCGTCAATACGCCGGCAGTAGGTGATGATCATATCAAACACCCACAAGCTGCAAGCGGTCAACTAAACGTAACAGCCATCCCGGTATTGAGCGATCAGAAGATCAACAAGCAAGCCTGTATATTCTCCTGCGAATCCAATCAGAAATACTCTCGTAAAGTCCGGTCTCTTCGTCTGATATGTCGCATATCTCGCCTAGGGGTGGAAAACGTCAGACCCCAGTACCTTGATAAGTCGTGTCAATATGAGGTCTATAAAAGTTCGAGAAACTACTGATAACACTTACCAGTAAATCTCAGCAACCCTGGCCAGGGATTTCCAGTTATAGTCAATCGAACACAGCGCAACATCAACTCCCTATATCGGGAGAGACAAATCCCCTCCTATCGCTCATTGCCTCCATATGATTCGGGACTGTACCTAAAAGCCACCTTTTTGCACGGCCTCTTAGACGTGGTATGATGGAAATCAAAGCACAGTAGGAATCACACAAGACTCTATGACAATCTCGAGTCTACTGACTAACCTGTACCAGTGTCACCAGATAACTGCCATCTGACGTGACGTATAATACCATCTGGGAGTTCTCGGCGAGTCCATCCAGTGTACCCAGTCTCTACTGAGCACCCATACACCATCCTTGATGTCAAACACCAATGGATATGGGATCATCCATCGCCTATCATATGGGTCAAGATGCGTATACGCTAGTTTACTCTGGTGTATCGATGCCCTGTCTCGATACACCCTCGACTAGGAACAGTTATAGGATGTACTCGTCGACTACCGTGGGCAAGAACGTAACATTGAGACTATTATAGTACATGTTAAGATAAAGAGCAACCAGATAGCGTACTAAGGGCTTTACCAACATGTAACATTGATTACATATCCTAAGGGCTTTACCAACTTGTAACATTGAGATTATCATAGTACATGTTAAGATAAAGAGCAACCAGATTGCGTACTATCATGTCGAGCAAGAAAGTCCTCCCTATATATGTCCAAGCATCCACTACAATATACATCGTATGTACAGTAATGGCCTCTAGGGCATACATATAACTAACACTTCGCCGAGCCCCCATTCCTGCCCTCTCTTTTCCTTTGCCCCATTTTCACTTCTTC
Organism: Agapanthus africanus; assembly: GCA_030015575.1. NCBI lineage: Eukaryota > Viridiplantae > Streptophyta > Magnoliopsida > Asparagales > Amaryllidaceae > Agapanthus > Agapanthus africanus. Next base: position 285,525,324 of record CM057344.1, read on the forward strand.
AAGCTCAAATAAATCATCAAAAATCAGCAAATAATCCCACACACTCACAAACAAATCCCTACCCATTATTCTTCAACCCCAAACAAGCTTGGATCTTCATGAATGTTATCATTTTGGAGACTAATTTGGAGTTTTGTTGCTAGTTTGTGAATCTAGTGGAGGTATAAAATCCAAACCCTATACATTAATTGTTATTTAAATCATTAAGCTAGCTTATTAGATATTTAATATAGCTTTAAATTGCATGATTAGAAATTCATGAAAGAGTTGTGAAGATCAATTTAGTGTTTGATTGGTTGAAATGGTTAATGGAGAAGTGCAGACTTGGAAAAACTTAACCTAATTGTGAGAATGTTATTTGTTATTTTTCGTAATCGTCTAATTAGCTTAATAGCAAACTAACTTTTACTAAATCTTATATTGGTGGGATTAAAATTGTAGTAAAGCTTTGCGTGACTTAGTTAAGCTACTTTGCGATGATTGTGATCGCTAGAATTGTTTAAACTACTAGACTTGAGCTAAAATGAGGAAAAGTTGCTTACTAGGTTTTCGGTTAAATTAGGCGTGGGTTTCAATTGACGTTGCGATGTTATATATATTATCTTCCATACTATATATTGTGTTGTGAATGCGCGATCGGTACGATCGGGGTCTAGGCTTGGTGGTTGCGTAGTTTAGTGATCCTAGTTAGGCTTGTGCCGATGTCGTACGTGTTTTGTGCACTAGGTGCACAGTGTGTTTATCTTATGGATGTTATCCTTGCGTTTCGTTGTCTTTGTGTTGGCGCAGGATATTTAGCCTTATGTATTGTGTTTGTGAAATTTTAGGATCGCAAGCGGGGACTTCGAACGCTGCGCAGAAAGGAAAGCAGGTGCTCGGATTTTCTTAGCTCGAGATCATCGGTGAGTAGATTTAACATCTACGGGGAAGTCGCCCGTATGGCGTTATGCGTCAGGGCCGGATATAATATTAGAGCTGCGTGTTTATAGGCATATGAGTTGATTGCGCTGAGCATCGTTGCATATTATTACCTGTTGTGCCTTAACTTGGTACCTATTGGACACTGCACCATTACTGACGGTTTATGTTGTACAAGCACAAAATTGTATGCGACACTCACATCGTTGGTAATTGACATGATACGCGCAACACAAACTCTGCTATATCTACTTGTACATCATGCATACATACTTACATGTGCACCCACATATCTTGCTATAGTTACATATACCCCTATGTGGTATTATATTGATATTGATATTGAGACGTTGATTATTGTGCTATTGCGCATTTACATACATGCTTATATGTAGATACACATACTCTGCAATGGCTACTTGTATATCATCCATACATACTTACATGTACACCCACATATCTTGCTATAGTTACATATACCCCTATGTGGTATTGTATTGACATTGATATTGAGACGTTGCTTATTGTGCTATTGCGCATATGAAATGCATCATACATACATGCTTATATGTAGATACACATACTCTGCTATAGCTACTTGTAAATCATGCATACAAACTTACATGTACACCCACATATCTTGCCATAGTTACATTTACCCCTATGTGGTATTGTATTGATATTGATACTGAGACGTTGATTATTGTGCTATTAAGCATATGAAATGCATCATACATACATGATTACATGTAGATACACATATCTTGCAATAGTTACATGTACACCTCATATGATACTGCACTTGATTTCGGAGGAATTGAGAACAGCATGATATATTTTAAAACTGGATTCTTTTAAAATAGTGGTTTTCACTTAATATGCTCATATTGCTGTTTTATGTTGCATATATCAGATTTCATGGATTTATGCCTTGAGATGTGGATTTCATGTGATTTATGGATTGGAGAACCGTGGGGATATTTCTAGATATTACGTATTGTTTTGAAAACCCGGTTTCTCTTGATATGATATTTCGATGTGTCCACCATGAGTTTTCTCGGTTCTAAGACTTGTGTTAGATACCCGATTCGAGGAGCGAGGGGGAACCATCTGCTGGTGCATGGTGGACCCGGTGAGGTACATCGGGGCAAGAAGACTCGTATTATTAGGCGGTGAGCCTGGCAGGGGAGCACTACCTACCGGTGATAGTATAGAAACCGACGGTTATCTGGAGGATACCGTGCAGGAGTTATGACATGAGATATAATGACGGCCGATCTGGGTATGTGGCACCTAAAAGATGAGTATTTACCTGTCGATGCTGGACACGAGTATTTTATGATGTTTTGAGTGTCGATGTTCGACACTCAGGCTTCCATGATTTTGTTATGTCGTTGATGGATACACGAGGTAGACATCCTCATATATATATACACACACACATACACACACACACACACACCAGGATATGTTCTCATGATGTTTCGAGTGTCGATGTTGGACACTCAGGTTCCATGAGATTTGCAGATTTAAGGGCCGATCAGAATGATGGCGCCTGAGGTATTAGGATTTGGGGTTTCGTAGATAGACACCAGGATTTTCTACGATGAAGATTCATTGTTGATATTATGTTTTATCCCATACTCAGCATTTATTTGATATGCAATGCTTCATGTATTTGTAGTACCTGATGGAGTACCTTGATCATGATTGTTGCATATCCTTATTTGCATACTTATGCTATCAGATTGCATGATTATCGCTGTTCGTGCATATTTGCGATTACAGTATGATGTTATTTACTATTCACGAGTTGAAAACTCACCCCCATTGTGCCACAGTGTTTTCAAGACCTACCCTCAGAGTAGCCGCGACAGGACTTCTTATTATCTCTACTTTTGCGGATACCGCTACGGTTGGTTGTGAGGCCTTTTGCTATAGGTGGGTTTGCGGTTATCCGATGTTGTTCATTATGTTTCATTTGTATCTAGTACTCTCCGTCTACCACTTCATGTATTTGACTTAGAGACGAGTTGTGAGGATTGGTGTTGTATTATTTTTGTGACTCTGTGTGCCATGCTCATGGGAGCCGGCCTTATTATAATGTTTTACCTCCTTATACTGTTTTCATTTATATTTCTTCGCTACGGCGTCGTATATATTCTTGTGGTGGTTGTTTCCGCAATTGGGCATGATTTTCTCCCGTTTGGGATGTTTTATTTATATTATATGTTGTACCCATTTTCGGGGATAGTTTTTACAGAGGAGGTGCTGCCGAAATTTTTAAGAATGTAAAACTTAAGTTTAAAGATTTTTACTTGAGATATCCGAAGGCTTTTAACTATGTTTTCTCCACTTATCCATTTTTTGGTGGTTTAGATTTCTGGATTTCGGCTTACTTAAATTGCATACTCCTGTTGACGTTACATGGTTTAAGTGCCGGTCACGTGCCTAAATTTGTGTCGTGACAAAGTTGGTATCAGAGCGATAAGTTTTACCTTTCGGAGTGTAGCATGACGTTGGTATGATGGAGTAGATAGCTTAAGCAGAGTGACATAGCTTGTGTATGTTCCGCGGCATAATTACTACACGGTACTCCGCCTAAGTGACCTTAGGACTTATTGATTGAAATTCCTTCCGTGATTATATACATCCTTGTGATTCAATTTCTGTTTCCTTATCGAAACCTGTTTCCATTTCCAGCCTTTATGCCGCCGAAGACTATGAAGGCACAGAGAGCTGCCGCGAGGGCTGAGGTCAGAGTTGACTCGTCCGATCCAAGGACTGACCAGGGAGGTACACACATCGTGTAGTAGCAGATTGATCCACCTTCGATAAACCATATTGCTATGTTAGGGGCCGGTATGCAGGATTTGCGCCAGATGATGGGGTCGTTAGTTGAGTCCATTTAAGTGCAGAGACAGGAGGTTGTTCCACCTGTTGCGGGGACCTCGATGGTGCCTACTGTTCCGGCAGTCGCAGCAGCAGCTACGGAGGTGATCACCGTATCGTTATCTGAGTTCATGAGGCTAAAGCCTCCGGTTTTCACAGGCACAGATACAGCTGAGGATCCACAGTCGTTTATCGGCCGGATAGGCAGGTTATGTCGTTCACTGAGATGCTCCAACGCGAGATGGGTAGAGTTCGCGAGTTTTCGCCTGGAGGGTCTGGCCCAGAAGTGGTGCGAGTCGTTAGAGAACGGCATAGACACACGTCTTGCTCCTGTGACCTGGGCTGAGTTCGTGACGGTGTTTCTCAACCGTTTTCTTTCGCAGAGCGTCAAGGATGCTCGAGTGCACAGTTTTAAGAGTCGTTACGCCAGACTCCGGGTTTGACGACGGCTGAGTGCGATGTGCAGTTTACCGAGCTGTCTGTGTATGCTTCGTATTTAGTAGCTACTGAGGAGATGCGGGTAAAGAGGTTCGTTCGAGGCTTGGTTACCCAGTTATTCTTCGCTATCAGCATTCAGCATTGTGACACGTATGCAGCAGTGGTGGACGCAGCCCTATTGGTTGAGAAGCGTCTTTCTGAGTATTCGGTCATTCCGGAACCGAAGAGGGTTCGCACTGATTTATCAGCACAGAGGCAGTATGGCAGAGGCCACGGTGGACTCTCTATAGGCCGTGCCGGTAGACGGAGCATGAGACATGGCTAGATGTATAATTTATACCCACAGGGTCAGCAGTCGTCGCCTTGATATTTTGGATGTGGCAGTCCTCATCACTGCATCAGAGATTGCCCTAAGATACGCCAAAGGGAGGCAGCGGTTCCACATGTTACCTTACTACCTTCACCTCAGAGAGCGTTGTCTCTTACGCCTGTTGTTGCTCCGCGTTAGACTCATGCTCAGAGTGGTCATGGTCGTGGAGGGTTTGTTCAGAGAGGACAGGATGGCAGAGACAGAGGACAGCCAGTTGCTGGTAGAGGGCAAGCTCGAGTGTTTTCGTTGACTCATCAGGACGTGCATGCGTCCAATGCAGTGGTTTCAGGTACTCTTTCTGTATGTTCTTTTGATGTACACGTTTTATTTGATCCGGTATCTACGCATTCGTATGTTTCTACGCAATTTGTGCCGAGGTTAGGCCGAGAGTCGTGTTTGCTAGGTTAGCCGCTTGTCGTGACTACTCCTGTTGGCGAGTCGTTTGTTGCACGACACGTGTTTCGATCGTGTGTCGTTCGTATAGGAAATAGAGATTTGTCCGTCGACTTGATCCTTCTTGAGATGTTGGACTTCGACGTTCTCCTGGGCATGGACTGGTTGTAAGTGCACGGCGGCGCCCCGGCCGTCAATCCGACTGCCAAATGCGGAAGCGGTGATAAACTTTAATTTTTCTTGAACTGGCAAACCGCCGCGCACTAATACCCGGATCGAACCATTAATTAGTCCTAGCTAACTACAAGAAAAGGGAATAGAGATATACCGACGATCCAAGTCCTCCGGTCTTCTCGTCATCGTCCCGATCTCCCGCGGAATGTCCCGTCTCCTCCTCGTCGCCGGAAGTGCACCACATCGCCTACTTCTTTTACGGGCTCCCACCTCAATGCCGAGGTAACTCGGGCACGAAGCCGGCTACTCGACGTGCCCAAGATTCGCTGTAGAATGTAGTGTACTAGTCTCATTTTGGGGTTGTAGGATGTGCCATTTTGATGGAGGAATGATACAAGAACAATATGGAGGAACTTGGGGATTTTTCTAACATCAAGAGAGCAAAAATCCCCACTACAAAAATGGGCAACCCCTCCTCCAAGCTTGGCCGGCCATGACTCGAAGGGGAGGAGAGAATGAGAGTGAAGAAAATGTATCAAAAGATAATCAACCTCATAATGCAAGAGAGAGAGAGAGAGGGAGAAAAACTATTATGCAAAAACATGATCACAAAGAAAAGTCCTCACTCAACAACCATACCCCTCAACATCATCAACAATCATGACTTTAAAAGTCAAGTCATGATGGAGTCAAAACAAGTCAATGATGGTGCACATCATGAAAGCCATCATGATACAACAAGATGCAAAGAACCCCCTCCACTAAAGCCTATTTGCAACAATGCAAATAAACCCTCCTCCACCAATCTTCGGCCAATGAACGGAACAATGGAAATTGGCCGAAACGGAAAGCAAACTGGCAACTCCAGAAAACTGGTCCCGTAATAAATTACAGGAAAACCCCGATACTGTGCATACACACCCGCATCTGTATTTCGACTGAAATACAAATGCAATGAGACAAAATCTACACTGTACTATACTAGGATCCGGCTTATACCAAAGCCGGCTAGTAATATCCGTTTGATCCTGATCCGTGCAATACCGCACGCATCTGATCGAACCCTGCCATATAACCATACGGCCTATAGTACAGACTGTCCGATCCTGATCCGTGCAATACTGCACGTATCTGATCGGACCTTGCCATATCTCCATACGGCCTCTACAACCTTTCGCCCGAAAGCTGAGTAACTGAATGTGGGGGACTCTAAAGACTCGTCAACACCTTGGTTGTGGATTTAACCACTAGCACGTCAGAGGTATAAGCCAATACGTAACGGGCTACCAGGTACTGACAAAAAGGGACGTCTGTGAGCGAACTCAGCCTGACACCCTACTGAGCCTGTCAGTGACAATATCCGTACAGTCCGGTCCGTTCGTCTATGAGCATCGCATGGCGGGCCTAGGGGGTTGGTAAAAGTCAGACCCCCAAAAGCGGTACAAGTCGTGTCGGAGTGTAGCCCAGAATACCTGAGATACTACTGGAATACCTACCAGTAAATCTCCTTGCCTCGGCCGAGGGCTTTGTGTAATGGCTCTCCTAGACACAGCACGACCTCACCCCCAATACCGGGAGAGACGAACCCCTGAAGATACGCTCACTGCCTCCATGTGGCTCTGGACTGTACCCAACTAAAACCTGTTTGCACGACTCCTATAAGCCGTGGTAGGGTAGTAATCAAAGTACAGAGGGAACTCACACGAGACAAATGACGATCGCCAGGTCGATGAACTAACCTGTACACATGTCACCAGGGAACTGCCATCTGACGTCTGGTATATGACCAACTAGCATGTTCCCGGCGAGTCCTGTCCGGTGTACTCATAACCCAATGAGCACCTGTATACATCTTAGGTGATCCAACTGACACCAGTGGCTTGTGTGACCGGCCACCGCCCCTCGTCGGGGTCTCGACTGTATACACTAGTCTACTCTGGAGTATCGATGCCCTGTCTCGAAACTCCCACGACTAGGGACCTTTTAAGGATGTGCTTATAGACTACCAGCTCCCACTTATATGATCGCCCTCATACTGCTGGTGGTCAAGCAAGAATCCTAGGGGCTCTATCAACATGTAATAGCGACCTTGTCAGGTCACCTAAAGCAGTACACGATGATAAAGGTAAACCAGATAGCATACTATCATCTCGAGTAAGACTGTCCTACCGGGATAGGTCCTCCATCAATCATTGCAATCACGTACCTGTGACCTAATAATTGACTCTGAGGGCACTATCTCCAACAATCTCCCACTTGCACTCAAGGCTAATTATTGCGATGTCGCATACTCACAGCCCGTGTGATACCGAACACCCAACTCCTCTACTAGTCAGTCTCACAAAGCTCGTTTGCGAAACTATTGCGTTCGAGGAATAGCCTCAGTGAGTGGATCCGCTTTGATGTTTCTTTCTATGTCTCTCTAAATCTCATGTTCGCGGAGAAAGCCATCTCCCGAAATGAGCAATACCTGTCTTAGAATGTGTCTGGATGTCTGATGGGACATAGCTCATAAATGAACTCCAAATCCAAACTTCTTAGACTGTATCGTCAACTGAACTTAATCAGTATCCTGCGCCATGCCACCCTCAGTATTGCCTTGGATCACCTGTCCAAAATACTGCCCCTCATCAGAAGGAAAAACTATAGCTCTGACAACCTCCTTGTCGTCCATCTCACGTTGGAAGCCTGGAATGATAACTGTTTCCCGAATGAGGCTATCGTTATCATATCCCTAGAACATCCACTTATGTTCTAAAACTGCTTCCGACCGTTTCTCCAGGATTGGATTAATGTAAACTTATTGCATCTAGTGCAAGAACAACATCTGGTGTGGTACCTGACATCTCATGATTGACTCAATTGCCTGAGCAAGTGATCTGCCAATCATGCACATCCCTCTCCACTTTAGTCTGTAAGACACCTTTAGAGAGGGTGACTCCATCATCTGCAGGTACACTACCGTGCATGGAGTCGTCCATTCTAAATACTCTTAGAATGCTGTCTAAGTACCCTGATTGGGAAACCACCCAAATCTAGATCTAAAACCATAGATCTAGTAACCAATATGTCTGATATAAAATCCATTTCCTTTGTGGAGAAACCACTGTGTGACGACCAAAGTATAACCAATCGTAGTATAGGAGTTTCCTTTCCTATTCTGTGTATGTCACCCAAATACCATGACATCACACCCTACTACCTTCTCAACAGATCCATCCCCTATTCTGATGAAGTCAAACTTATGACTGTCACGTCAGAAATAGATGATCTATCTTCGCTACTGGTGCTTCAGTCTATAAATAGACATAAGCTACCTGTCCACCAATGCTTCCGCTGCTCCCACTGACTACGACAACCCTCTGGAAGAGTCATATACACGTACACTTCTAAAGCTAGTTTAGAACGACGCTATACTCATCCTCCCGCCGGGTCTCGCAACCTGGAACAACAGCAATGGCAATTGTGGGTAAACAAGAACTTCCCTGTCACCGTCCTTGAGGCTACCGGAGTACCTCTCGGGTGTCTGAAGTTACCCACCGTATCTGCGGAGTGGCCAATGGAATGTCAAACCAGATTGAATCTTTAGGTTCCTTATCAAATCTTCAGTAATCGTTTGTGGTTCTAGAATCACTTCCAGTTCTACCATACTCCCACTACTGTTTTCTGTAAAAATCCATTTTTATTAAAACTGTGGCGAGTCTAGAACGATATTGCTATTGTTCATCCAGATGGTAGAAAATCAACCCGCGTCATAGCCTGGGTTAACCCACAAACAGCCATTACAGAAACGTGCCTTGAGTTGTCCAGTGTCTGGTTTTAATCATAAACCGGACAACTCCCCGTACCTTAACAACGTTAAGATATGAACTGTTCTATATCCAATATAGAAACAGAGGCACAGATTTAATTGAACCAGATTCAAATCATGCAGCTGTCTCCAGTGCATGTCAACTAAATGGAAGGAGGCCGATCAGCGTTACTCAACTTAGGAATGCTTCCAATTATGAGTAACCTGAAAGAGAAGCAATTTCTCTTAATCACTACTATCAACTGAATACCATATACAAGTATCTACATCTTCGATCATTTTGAAGAATCCCGATACTTGCTACACCTGGTTCTCTACTCTATTCAAATACCTATAACTTCTCCAAATTCGGACCCTGTGTTTCCACGAAACACCTGTCTAAAAACTAGAGAAGTCATAAGTAAACCGAATATAGTACGAGGACCAACCCCTCCGTCCTGATGGACCCTGGACATCATACAATACTCTGTACAAGTCCCTTGAGTCTGATAACTCACTCACTGTGTGTCGTAGGTTGAAAACTGTACTTATGGTTAAGAAGAATTACACCGCTGTTTAATGCTCCTAACCTAACCATCCACTGATATAGGTAAATGTCGTAGACATAATTTCAAAAAAAGTATATCTCACTCTATGAAAATAGACGTACAGATATATCAATTTGAAATTGGTGCATAACAGCGGATATTCAAAACCAAATATTTGCCGACCGGCAAACAGCCCAGGTGATTTCCTTAAATATCACCGATTACAACGAATCCCGATATAATGAGGATAATCACCCAATTCCCAATAACTTACTCCCACTCATCATCTGTAAAGCCATACAGATGTGAGAATCGTAACTGGTAAACACATACCCTGGAGTAAGTATCTAATCGGGAAATCAGTTTCCCTTTAACAGTACACAGTGAGACTGAAACATTGAAATGTTTCGATGGGGTATCCTGGTATTCCTAGTAATGCCTCTTCCATTATCAGATTCACAACTGTAACCGTATATTTCTTTGCCACCTCTCCAAATCCCTTCATATGTCTTTAGTCATTACCTTCTGCACACCCCTTACGCCAAATGGTTTTCTTCCTTCCCTACCGTTCGGCACCAGCCTATGGTTTGGAAGAAGACTATCCAATAAGCATAAAGGGTGTACTGTCCTAATCCTAGGAACACTCGCAATGCGAGAGAAGGTGAAGATAAAGGACACCTGAATAAACCTTATTCCTATTTCTCCTGAACCAGAATCCATCCCCGAACTGGAACAAGTTCCTTTCGAGTTCGTATATAACCATACGATGGAGTATCCAATAAACTGTGGATCTTCGTAGTGATACGGAGTGTCCTGGAGAAATACAAAGGTGATTTAGGATTGGCGAAGGAATACTTGGTTTGGTCGTGAATAGCAGTCGCAATTTACTTTGCCCTCTTACTAATCCCTTGCTTTGTCTTAACTTAATACCTTCTGCACACCATCGTTATGCTAATTGGTTTTCTTCATTCCCTACCGGTCTGCACCAGCCTAAAGTTTGGAAGAAGACAATGCAATTTGCGTAATAGGTGTACTACCCCTAAACCAAGGAGTACTCACAACTTGAGAGAAGGTAAAAGGAAAAGACAACTGAATAATCCTATCCGTTTTCTCCAGAACCTGAAACCATCCTCGAATAAATTCTTTCGAGTTCGTATCTAACCATACGATGGTTTTGTCCAATGGAAGTGGACGTTCGTAATAATACGGGGTGTCCTGGAGAAAAGGGTAAAAGTAGGAGTGGCAATGAGGTTTGCAACTCTGACAATCCAAAAGCCAGTGTTAAAGAAGGTTCGGTCAACTTGGTCACTGAGTCATAGTCTTAGGGTCGGGTTAATGGTCGCTGCCAAAGAGAGAGAGAAAAGAAACACTCAGTGTGCACTCTAACCTAGATCAGAATGGTTACCAATTTATCTAATCTGGAATCCTCCCACTGTACCTCAAATTCTCCTCCAAACCTGAAAGAAGAATTAGTCGGGGTCACCCGAGGAGTAAACTAACTCATCAGTGGGAATCGGGATCCAACTATCACCGCATGATAATGTGACGGAATCCGCTCACGCAATCACACTCCAGAAGGTATGCGCATATCTGGCAAGTTTCAGTTCTTTTGAAACTCCCGATGTGATTTCTGCCCCATGCTCTTATGACCTTGACTTTGGCCAACAAATCATAAGTCACATGTCAAGTTCTACCCGTCATTCTCCAGGTTGATTCGAATCCACCCGCACAAGCCCTTGACTTTGGCCAACAAGGCTATACGACTGTTCCAAACCAACGCATCTATCTATGCTGCATATGAATAACCAACAGCTACCAAACACTGTACCTTGACTTTGGCCAACAAACACAGCTTGAATACTATTGACTATCCATATGAAACGACGGAGGGCTACGAATGGTTTATGGCGAAAACCTTTAACATAATGAACTTGATATCGTCGAAGGAACGGATAGCTTTTTAGAAATATAGTGACGACAACTTCCGCTAAAGAGGTCACTCCCGGTGAAGGGATCTCGGCTCTTTCCCCGTAGAATGGGGTGCAGGATATTCCAACTGAATACCACGATGCAAAGCAAAAGTAATCGGCTATAGTGATGTTAATGCCCTGACGCAAACTTATTGTCCAAGGGGTCACTCCCGGTGAAGGGATCTCGGCCCTTGCCTCGTCGACTGAGGAGCAGGATATTCTAAATGAATACCGCGATGCAAAACAAAAGTGAACGTCCTTGCAATAACAGCTTTTTGAAAAGTGTTCCAACAACATCAGATTAGGTTTGTTTTAACTTGCATTGATCCGAATCAATGCAGTCCCATCAATTGATCACACCACAAAGAACGAAAATATACTGATGTACGTATATGCCATCCGCATTCGCCACTGGGTCCCGTCATTACCCGTTAGGTTAGCTAACTAACGACAGAGCGGGGAATGGACTAGCGCGGATGCAAAACATATACAACATCTACTAATATATATACCAATATATTATATTCGCTCAAGGGGTGAATAAAATGCAACATCACAGAGAATGAACAGCATCACAGAAACAATACAGATATCTGGGATCCCCGGGTTTCACAGGGCCACTGCTGAAACCCGGCGTTCCCCTGGTCGTGTGGATAGCCTGTGCAATGAAATCCTAGACCCCTACGGGCGCGGCAAGTCATCCGCCAAAACCTGAAGCGAGGCAGCCCCCTTCAGCACCGTGAATGGACCACCCGGCACTTCACGGAATCCGGTAACTTGGGCACCCCTCCTGGGTCAACCTGTACCCCCTACGAGTGCGGCGAATAGCCCGCCAATCCTAGAGTGAAGCCCCCTCCATCTCAATGCCATGAGATACGGGCTTGTTGCCCTCCAGAACCCGGCTATCCGTGCACCCCTCCGCGGGGCAATCCTAGTACAGAAAGTAAAATATACATACAACGGGTACATCGACCGCAACCTGGCCGTGCCCCAAAATAATAATACAAACAGGCAGTGACGGCAGTCCACATGTCGGACGCTCGCCCCGCAATATCAAATGTACATAATACAACCACAACTGTACTAGCATTGCATCCAGGCTATCCCCACGACCGATCCGCAACAACACAGCAAAAACAGAACATCAACGTGAAAGTCACGTTCGCAAATCCGTCTAACCGGGCTATAGCAGTTAGACCGGATTTACCGATCGAGTGACATTCACGGTCGCAGATATAATGTAAATACTGTGAAATAATGTGTTTAAATATCCGATCGATCAAACATTAACAAGTGGGCCCCAAAGTACTACTGTAGCAGATCAAGAAATTCTGGGCCTAATGTTATTTTTCCAAAACCCCTATTTTTAGCCCAGAAGCCCACTGGAGAAAATTGACAGAGTGATCTTATCATAGTGCGGCGGAACCGCGGCCCAAAGGGGGGTTTCGCCGCGGTTCCGCGCTCCAACTATGGAGTCACTTTGTCGAATTTCTACAGTGGCCTTATATTTTCCAGTACATCACTTTTCTGTAACCTGAAAAAAATTTCGACACCAAAAATTTCCAACAGAAAACTGATGTGATCAAAATGTGGTTTTTGGAATTTTGGTCGATCGGAAATGCAAAACACATTAAACCAAGCTAGACTAAGTTAATGGCGAGGCTCTGATACCAATGTAAGTGCACGGCGGCGCCCCGGCCGTCAATCCGACGACCAAATGCGGAAGCGGTGATAAACTTTAATTTTTCTTGAACTGGCAAACCGCCGCGCACTAATACCCGGATCGAACCATTAATTAATCCTAGCTAACTACAAGAAAAGGGAATAGAGATATACCGACGATCCAAGTCCTCCGGTCTTCTCGTCATCGTCCCGATCTCCCGCGGAATGTCCCGTCTCCTCCTCGTCGCCGGAAGTGCACCACATCGCCTACTTCTTGTACGGGCTCCCACCTCAATGCCGAGGCAACTCGGGCACGAAGCCGGCTACTCGACGTGCCCAAGATTCGCTGTAGAATGTAGTGTACTAGTCTCATTTTGGGGTTGTAGGATGTGCCATTTTGATGGAGGAATGATACAAGAACAATATGGAGGAACTTGGGGATTTTTCTAACATCAAGAGAGCAAAAATCCCCACTACAAAAATGGGCAACCCCTCCTCCAAGCTTGGCCGGCCATGACTCGAAGGGGAGGAGAGAATGAGAGTGAAGAAAATGTATCAAAAGATAATCAACCTCATAATGCAAGAGAGAGAGAGAGAGGGAGAAAAACTATCATGCAAAAACATGATCACAAAGAAAAGTCCTCACTCAACAACCATACCCCTCAACATCATCAACAATCATGACTTTAAAAGTCAAGTCATGATGGAGTCAAAACAAGTCAATGATGGTGCACATCATGAAAGCCATCATGATGCAACAAGATGCAAAGAACCCCCTCCACTAAAGCCTATTTGCAACAATGCAAATAAACCCTCCTCCACCAATCTTCGGCCAATGAACGGAACAATGGAAATTGGCCGAAACGGAAAGCAAACTGGCTACTCCAGAAAACTGGTCCCGTAATTAATTACAGGAAAACCCCGATACTGTGCATACACACCCGCATCTGTATTTCGACTGAAATACAAATGCAATGAGACAAAATCTACACTGTACTATACTAGGATCCGGCTTATACCAAAGCCGGATAGTAATATCCGTTTCATCCTGATCCGTGCAATACCGCACGCATCTGATCGAACCCTGCCATATAACCATACGGCCTATAGTACAGACTGTCCGATCCTGATCCGTGCAATACCGCACGTATCTGATCAGACCTTGCCATATCTCCATACGGCCTCTACAACCTTTCGCCCGAAAGCTGAGTAACTGAATGTGGGGGACTCTAAAGACTCGTCAACACCTTGGTTGTGGATTTAACCACTAGTGTTGGAGATAGTGCCCTCAGAGTCAATTATTAGGTCACAGGTACGTGATTGCAATGATTGATGGAGGACCTATCCCGGTAGGACAGTCTTACTCGAGATGATAGTATGCTATCTGGTTTACCTTTATCATCGTGTACTGTTTTAGGTGACCTGACACGTCGCTATTACACGTTGATAGAGCCCCTAGGATTCTTGCTTGACCACCAGCAGTATGAAGGCGATCATATAAGTGGGATCTGGGGGTCTACAAGCATATCCTTAAAAGGTCCCTAGTCGTGGGAGTTTCGAGACCGGGCATCGATACTCCATTAGTAGACTAGTGTATACAGTCGAGACCCCGACGAGGGGCGGTGGCCGGTTTCACAAGCCACTGGTGTCAGTTGGATCACCTAAGATGTATACAGGTGCTCATTGGGTTATGAGTACACCGGACAGGACTCGCCGGGAACATGCTAGTTGGTCATATACCAGACGTCAGATGGCAGTTCCCTGGTGACATGTGTCCAGGTTAGTTCATCGACCTGGGGATCGTCATTTGTCTCGTGTGAGTTCCCACTGTACTTTGATTTCTACCCTACCACGGCTCAAAGGAGTCGTGCAAACAGGTTTTAGTTGGGTACAGTCCCGAGCCACATGGAGGCAGTGAGCGTATCTTCAGGGGTTCGTCTCTCCCGGTATTGGGGGTGAGGTCGTGCTGTGTCTAGGAGAGCCATTACACAAAGTCCTTGGCCAAGGCAAGGAGATTTACTGGTAGGTATTCCAGTAGTATCTCAGGGTGTTCTGGGCTACACTCCGACACGACTTGTACCGCTTTTGGGGGTCTGACTTTTACCAACCCCCTAGGCCCGCCATGCGATACTCATAGACGAACGGACCGGACTGTACGGATATTGTCACTGACAGGCTCAGTAGGGTTGTCAGGCTGAGTTCACTCACAGACGTCCCTTTTAGTCAATACTTGGTAGCCCGTTACGTATTGGCATATACCTCTGACGTGCTAGTGGTTAAATCCACAACCGAGGTGTTGACGAGTCTTTAGAGTCCCCCACATTCAGTTACTCAGCTTTCGGGCGAAAGGTTGTAGAGGCCGTATGGAGATATGGCAAGGTCCGATCAGATACGTGCGGTATTGCACGGATCAGGATCGGACAGTTTGTACTATAGGCCGTATGGTTATATGGCAGGGTTCGATCAGATACGTGCGGTATTGTACGGATCAGGATTGAACGGATAATACTAGCCGGCTTTGGTATAAGCCGGATCTTAGTATAGTACAGTGTAGACTTTGTCTCATTGCATTTGTTTTTCGGTCGGAATACAAATGCGGGTGTGTATGCACAGTATCGGGGTTTTCCTGTAATTTATTACGGGACTAGTTTTTGGAGTTGCCAGTTTGTTTTCCGTTTCGGCCAATTTTCCTTTGATCGTTCATTGGCCGACGTTTGGTGGAGGAGGGTTTATTTGCATTGTTGCAAATAGGCTTTTTGTGGAGGGGGTCTTTTCTTATTATAGCATCATGATGGTTTTCATGATGTGCACCATCATTGACTTCTCCTTCTCATGATGGCTTGACTTTTAGTGGGCATAATGGTTGATGATGATGAGGGGTGAGGTTGGTTGAGTGTGGGTTTATTGTTGTGATCATTTCCTTTTTGGCATGATAGCCTTCTCTGTCTCTCCATTGTATTATTGGATGGCCACACTCTCATATACACTCTCTCACCCTCACATTCTCTCTCTTCCCTTTGTATGGCCGGCCAAAGCCATAGAGGGGCTGTCCAAAATGAGAGAGTGGGGTTTTTGGTTGATATCATGTTGCAAAACTCCTACTAATCCCTCCACAAAAGTTCATGTTTCATACCTCCACCAAAAGGCAATTCCACAACCCCAAAAGTGAGACACAAGCTCTACTATAGATTCTACAGTAAATCTTCGGCACGTCGAGTAGCCGGCTTCGTGCCCGAGTTGCCTCGGCATTGAGGTGGGAGCCCGTAAACAAAGTAGGCGATGTGGTGCACTTCCGGCGATGAGGAGGAGACGGGACTTTTCCGCAGGAGATCGGGACCATGACGAGAAGACCGGAGGACTTGGATCGTCGGTATATCTCTATTCCCTTTCTTGTAGATAGCTAGGACTAGTTAATGGTTCGATCCGGGTATTAGTGCGCGGCGATTTGCCAATTCAAGAAAATTAAAGTTATTCACCGCTTCCGCATTTGGCCGTCGGTTTGACGGCCGGGGCGCCGCCGTGCACTTACAGTGGTATCAGAGCCTCCCCATTAACTTAGTCTAGCTTTGTGTAATGTGTTTTTCAGTTCCGATCGATCGAAATGTTCAAAAACCCGTATTTGCCCACATCAGTTTTCTGTTGAAACTTTTTGGTCCCCAAAATTTTTTCAGGTTGTATAAAAGCACTGTACAGGAAGACTTAAGACGTCTAGAAAAATCTGACACCATGATCCTCTGGTTGGAGCGCGGAACAGCAGCCAAAACCTACTTGTGGCCGCGGTTCCGCCGCAGAGTAGAGGAGTCAGTGGGCCGGATCTTTTCAGTGGGCCTCTGGGATTATTTTTGGGGTTTTTGAACATTAAAATTGGGCCCATATTTTCTGTAACTGCTACAGTTTTGTTTTGGGGCCCACTTGTTAATATTCGATCGGTCGGATATTTTAAACACATTTTTCACAGTATTTACATTATATCTGCGACCGTGAATGTCACTCGATCGGTAAATCCTGTCTAGCTGCTATAGCCCGGTTAGACGGATTTGCGAACATGACATTCACGTTGATGTTCTATGTTTATGCTGTGTTGTTGCGGATCGGTCGTGGGGGATAGCCTGGATGCAATGCTAGTACTGTTTTGTTGTATTATGTACATTTGATATTGCGGGGCGAGCGTCCGACATGTGGACTGCTGTCACTGCCTGTTTGTATTATTCTTTTGGGGCACGACCTGGTTGCGGTCGATGTACCCGGTGTATGTATATTTTATTTTCTGTACTAGGATTGCCCCGCGGAGGGGTGCACGGATAGCCGGGTTCTGGAGGGCAACAAGCCCGCATCTCATGGCATTGAGACGGAGGGGGCTTCACTCTAGGATTGGCGGGCTATTTGCCGCACTCGTAGGGAGTACAGGTTGACCCAGGAAGGGTGCCCAAGTTACCGGATTCCGTGAAGTGCTGGGTGGTCCATTCACGTTGCTGAAGGGGGCTGCCTCGCTTCAGGTTTTGGCGGGTAACTTGCCGCGCCCGTCGGGGTCTAGGATTTCATTGCACAGGCTATCCACACGACCAGGGGAACGTCGGGTTTCAGCGGCTCTGTGAAACCCGGGGATCCCAGATATCTGTATTGTTTCTGTGATGCTGTACATTTCTGTGATGTTGCATTTTATTCACGCCTTGAGCGAATATAATATATTGGTATATATATTAGTAGATGTTGTATATGTTTTACATCCGCGCTAGTCCAGTCCCCGCTCTGTCGTTAGTTAGCTAACCTAACGGGTAATGACGGGACCCAGTGGCGAATGCGGATGGCATATACGTACATCAGTATATTTTCGTTCTTTTTGGTGTGATCAATTGATGGGACTGCGTTGATTCGGTTCAATGCAAGTTAAAAACAAACCTAATCTGATGTTGTTGGAACACTTTTCAAAAAGCTGTTATTGCAAGGACGTTCACTTTTGTTTTGCATCGCGGTATTCATTTAGAATATCCTGCTCCTCAGTCGACGAGGCAAGGGCCGAGATCCCTTCACCGGGAGTGACCCCTTGGACAAAAAGTTTACGTCAGGGCATTAACTTCACTATAGCCGATTACTTTTGCTTTGCACCGTGGTATTCATTTGGAATATCCTGCACCCCATTCTACGGGGAAAGAGCCGAGATCCCTTCACCGGGAGTGACCTCTTTAGCAACGGTTTTCGTCACTATATTTTCAAAAAGCTATCAGTTCCTTCAACGATATCAAGTTCTTTACGTTAAAGGTTTTCGCCAGAAACCATTCGTAGCCCTCCGTCGTTTCAGACGGGTAGCACGTAGTATTCATGCTATGTTTGTTGGCCTTCGTCAAGGCATAGTGTATGGTAGCTGCTTGTTGCCTTTCTGCAGCATAGATAGATGCGTTGGTTTGGGACAGTCGTATAGCCTTGTTGGCCTTCGTCAAGGGCTTGTGAGGGTGGGTTCAAATCAACCTGGAGAATGACGGGTAGAACTTGACATGTGACTTATGATTTGTTGGCCTTCGTCAAGGTCATAAGAGCATGGGGCAGAAATCACATCGGGAGTTTCAAAAGAACTGAAACTTGCCAGATATGCGCATACCTTCTGGAGTGTGATGACGTGAGCGGATTCCGTCACGTTGTCATGCGATGAGAGTTGGATCCCGATTCCCACTGATGAGTTAGTTTACTCCTCGGGTAACCCCGACTAATTCTTCTTTCAGGTTTGGAGGAGAATTTGAGGTACAGTGGGAGGTTTCCAGATTAGATAAATTGGTAACCATTCTGATCTAGGTTAGAGTGCACGCTGAGTGTTTCTTTTCTCTCTCTCTCTGGCAGCGACCATTTGACCCGACCCTAAGACTATGACTCAGTGACCAAGTTGACCGAACCTTCTTAAACACCGGCTTTTGGATTGTCAGAGTTGCAAACCTCATTGCCACTCCTACTTTTACCCTTTTCTCCAGGACACCCCGTTTTACTACGAACGTCCACTTCCATTGGACAAAACCATCGTATGGTTAGATACGAACTCGAAAGAATTTATTCGTGGATGGTTTCCGGTTCTGGAGAAAACGGATAGGATTATTCAGTTGTCTTTTCCTTTTACCTTCTCTCAGGTTACGAGTACTCCTTGGTTTAGGGGTAGTACACCTATTACGCAAATTGGATTGTCTTCTTCCAAACCTTAGGCTGGTGCCGACCGGTAGGGAATGAAGAAAACCAATTAGCATAACGATGGTGTGCAGAAGGTATTAAGTTAAGAAAAAGCAAGGGATTAGTAAGAGGGCAAAGTAAATTGCAACAGATATTCACGACCAAACCAAGTATTCCTTCGCCAATCCTAAAATCACCTTTGCATTTCTCCAGGACACTCCGTATCACTACGAAGATCCACAGTTTATTGGATACTCCATCGTATGGTTATATACGAACTCGAAAGGAACTTGTTCCAGTTCGGGGATGGATTCTGGTTCAGGAGAAATAGGAATAAGATTTATTCAGGTGTCTTTTATCTTCACCTTCTCTCGCATTGCGAGTGTTCCTAGGATCGGGACAGTACACCCATTATGCTTATTGGATAGTCTTCTTCCAAACCATAGGCTGGTGCCGAACGGTAGGGAAGGAAGAAAACCATTTGGCCTAAAGGGGTGTACAGAAGGTAATGACTAAAGACATATAAAGGGATTTGGAGAGGTGGCAAAGAATTACACGGTTACAGTTGTGAATCTGGATAATGGAAGATGCATTACTAGGAATACCAGGATACCCCATCGAAACATTTCAATGTTTCAGTTTCACTGTGTAATATTAAAAGAAAACTGATTTCCCGATTAGATACTTACTCCAGGGTATGTATTTACCAGGTTTGATTCTCACATCTGTATGGTTTTACAGATGCTGAGTGGGAGTAGGTTATTGGGAATTGGGTGATCATCCTCATTATATCGGGATTCGTTGTAATCGGTGATATTTGAGGAAATCAACTGGGTTGTTTGCCGGTCGGCAAATATTTGGTTTTGAATATCCGCTGTTATGCACCAATTTCAAATCGATATATCTGTACGTCTATTTTCATAGAGTGAGATATACCTTTGTGAAATTATGTCTACGACATTTACCTATATCAGTGGATGGTTAGGTAAGGAGCATTAAACAGCGGTGTAATTCTTCTTAACCATAAGTACAGTTTTCAACCTACGACACACAGTGAATGAGTTATCAAACTCAAGGGACTTATACAGAGTATTGTATGTTGTCCAGGGTCCATCAGGACAGAGGGGGTGGTCCTCGTACTATATTCGGTTTACTTATGACTTCTCTGGTTTTTAGACAGGTGTTTCGAGGAAACACAGGGTCCGAATTTTGAGAAGTTATGGGTATTTGAATAGAGTAGAGAACCAGGTGTAGCAAGTATCGGGATTCTTCAAAGCAATCGAAGATGTAGATACTTGTGTATGGTATTCAGTTGATAGTAATGATAAAGAGATCTTGCTTCTCTTTCAGGTTGCTCATAATTGGAAGCATTCCTAAATTGAGTAGCGCTGATCAGCCTTCTTCCATTTAGTTGACATGCACTGGAGACAGTTGCATGATTTGGATCTGGTTCAGTTAAATCAGTGCCTCTGGTCCTATATGGGATATAGAACAGTTCGTATCTTAACGTTGTTAAGGTACGGGGAGTTGTCCAGCTTATGATTAAAACCAGACTCTGGATAACTCAAGGCACGTTTCTGTAATGGCTGTTTGTGGGTTGACCCAGGCTATGACGAGGGTTGACTTTCTACCATCTGGATGAACAATAGCAGTATTGTTCTAGACTCGCCACAGTTTTATTAAAAATGGATTTTTTCAGAAAACAGTAGTGGGAGTATGGTAGAACCGGAAGTAATTCCAGAACCACAAACGATTACTAAAGATTTGATAAGGAACCTAAAGATTCAATCTGGATTGACATTCCATTGGCCACTCCGCAGATAAGGTGGGTAACTTCAGGCACCCGAGAGGTACTATAGTAGCCTCAAGGACGGTGACAGGGAAGTTCTTGTTTACCCACAATTACCATTGCTGTTGTTCCAGGCTGCGAGACCCGGCGGGAGGATGAGTATAGCGTCGTTCTAAACTAGTTTTAGAAGTGTACGTCTATATGACTCTGCCAGAGGGTTGTCGTAGTCAGTGGGAGCAGCGGAAGCATTGGTGGACAGGTAGCTTATGTCTATTTATATACTAAAGCAGATGTAGCGGAGATAGATCATCTATTTCTGACGTGACAGTCATGGGTTTGACTTCATCGGAATAGGGGATGGATCTGTTGAGAAGGTAGTAGGGTGTGATGTCCTGGTATCTGGATGACATACACAGAATAGGAAAAGAAACTCCTATACTACAATCGGTTATACTTTGGTCGTCACACAGTGGTTTCTCCACAAAGGAAATGGATTTTATATCTGACATACTGGTTACTAGATCTATGGTTTTAGATCTAGATTTGGGTGGTTTCCCAATCAGGGTACTTGACAGCATTCTAAGAGTATTTAGGATGGACGACTCCTGGCACGGTAGTGTACCTGCAGGTAATGGAGTCACCCTCTCCAAAGGTGTCTTACAGACTAAAGGGGAGAGGGACGTGCATGATTGGCAGATCACTTGCTCAGGCAATTGAGTCAATCGTGAGATGTCAAGTACCACACCAGATGTTGTTCTTGCACTAGATGCAATAAGTTGACATTAATCCAATCCTGGAGAAACAGTCGGAAGCAGTTTTAGAACATAAGTGGATGTTCTAGGGATATGATAACGACAGCCTCATTCAAGAGACAGTTATCATTCCAGGCTTCTAAGGTGACATGGACGACAAGGAGGTTGTCAGAGTTATAGTTTTCCTTCTGATGAGGGGCAGTATTTTGGACAGGTGGTCCAAGGCAATACTGAGGGAGGCATGGCGCGCAGGATACTGATTAAGTTCAGTTGACGATACAGTCTAAGAAGTTTGGATTTGGAGTTCATTTATGAGCTATGTCCCATCAGACATCCAGACACATTCTAAGACACGTATTGCTCATTTCGGGAGATGGGTTTCTCCGCGAACATAAGATATAGAGAGACATAGAAAGGAACATCAAAGCGGATCCACTCACTGAGGCTATTCCTCGAACGCAATAGTTTCGCAAACGAGCCTTGTGAGACTGACTGGTAGAGGAGTTGGGTGTTCGGTATCACACAGGCTGTGAGTATGCGACATCGCAATAATTAGCCTTGAGTGCAAGTGGGAGATTGTTGGAGATAGTGCCCTCAGAGTCAATTATTAGGTCACAGGTACGTGATTGCAATGATTGATGGAGGACCTATCCCGGTAGGACAGTCTTACTCAAGATGATAGTATGCTATCTGGTTTACCTTTATCATCGTGTAGTGTTTTAGGTGACCTGACACATCGCTATTACACGTTGATAGAGCCCCTAGGATTCTTGCTTGACCACCAGCAGTATGAGGGCGATCATATAAGTGGGAGCTGGGGGTCTACAAGCATATCCTTAAAAGGTCCCTAGTCGTGGGAGTTTCGAGACCGGGCATCGATACTCCATTAGTAGACTAGTGTATACAGTCGAGACCCCGAAGAGGGGTGGTGGCCGGTCTCACAAGCCACTGGTGTCAGTTGGATCACCTAAGATGTATACAGGTGCTCATTGGGTTATGAGTACACCAGACAGGACTCGCCGGGAACATGCTAGTTGGTCATATACCAGACGTCAGATGGCAGTTCCCTGGTGACATGTGTGCAGGTTAGTTCATCGACCTGGGGATCGTTATTTGTATCGTGCGAGTTCCCACTGTACTTTGATTTCTACCCTACCACGGCTCAAAGGAGTCGTGCAAACAGGTTTTAGTTGGGTACAGTCCCGAGCCACATGGAGGCAGTGAGCGTATCTTCAGGGGTTCGTCTCTCCCGGTATTGGGGGTGAGGTCGTGCTGTGTCTAGGAGAGCCATTACACAAAGTCCTTGGCCAAGGCAAGGAGATTTACTGGTTGGTATTCCAGTAGTATCTCAGGGTGTTCTGGGCTACACTCCGACACGACTTGTACCGCTTTTGGGGGTCTGACTTTTACCAACCCCCTAGGCCCGCCATGCGATACTCATAGACGAACGGACCGGACTGTACGGATATTGTCACTGACTGGCTCAGTAGGGTTGTCAGGCTGAGTTCACTCACAGACGTCCCTTTTAGTCAATACTTGGTAGCCCGTTACGTATTGGCTTATACCTCTGACGTGCTAGTGGTTAAATCCACAACCGAGGTGTTGACGAGTCTTTAGAGTCCCCCACATTCTGTTACTCAGCTTTCGGGCGAAAGGTTGTAAAGGCCGTATGGAGATATGGCAAGGTCCGATCAGATACGTGCGGTATTGCACGGATCAGGATCGGACAGTTTGTACTATAGGCCGTATGGTTATATGGCAGGGTTCGATCAGATACGTGCGGTATTGTACGGATCAGGATTGAACGGATAATACTAGCCGGCTTTGGTATAAGCCGGATCTTAGTATAGTACAGTGTAGACTTTGTCTCATTGCATTTGTTTTTCGGTCGGAATACAAATGCGGGTGTGTATGCACAGTATCGGGGTTTTCCTGTAATTTATTACGGGACCAGTTTTTGGAGTTGCCAGTTTGTTTTCCGTTTCGGCCAATTTTCCTTTGATCGTTCATTGGCCGACGTTTGGTGGAGGAGGGTTTATTTGCATTGTTGCAAATAGGCTTTTTGTGGAGGGGGTCTTTGCTTATTGTAGCATCATGATGGTTTTCATGATGTGCACCATCATTGACTTCTCCTTCTCATGATGGCTTGACTTTTAGTGGGCATAATGGTTGATGATGATGAGGGGTGAGGTTGGTTGAGTGTGGGTTTATTGTTGTGATCATTTCCTTTTTGGCATGATAGCCTTCTCTCTCTCTCCATTGTATTATTGGATGGCCACACTCTCATATACACTCTCTCACCCTCACATTCTCTCTCTTCCCTTTGTATGGCCGGCCAAAGCCATAGAGGGGCTGTCCAAAATGAGAGAGTGGGGTTTTTGGTTGATATCATGTTGCAAAACTCCTACTAATCCCTCCACAAAAGTTCATGTTTCATACCTCCACCAAAAGGCAATTCCACAACCCCAAAAGTGAGACACAAGATCTACTATAGATTCTACAGTAAATCTTGGGCACGTCGAGTAGCCGGCTTCGTGCCCGAGTTGCCTCGGCATTGAGGTGGGAGCCCGTAAACAAAGTAGGCGATGTGGTGCACTTCCGGCGATGAGGAGGAGACGGGACTTTTCCGCAGGAGATCGGGACCATGACGAGAAGACCGGAGGACTTGGATCGTCGGTATATCTCTATTCCCTTTCTTGTAGATAGCTAGGACTAGTTAATGGTTCGATCCGGGTATTAGTGCGCGGCGGTTTGCCAATTCAAGAAAATTAAAGTTATTCACCGCTTCCGCATTTGGCCGTCGGTTTGACGGCCGGGGCACCGCCGTGCACTTACAACTAGCACGTCAGAGGTATAAGCCAATACGTAACGGGCTACCAGGTACTTACTAAAAGGGACGTCTGTGAGCGAACTCAGCCTGACACCCTACTGAGCCTGTCAGTGACAATATCCGTACAGTCCGATCCGTTCGTCTATGAGCATCGCATGGCGGGCCTAGGGGGTTGGTAAAAGTCAGACCCCCAAAAGCGGTACAAGTCGTGTCGGAGTGTAGCCCAGAACACCTGAGATACTACTGGAATACCTACCTGTAAATCTCCTTGCCTCGGCTGAGGGCTTTGTGTAATGGCTCTCCTAGACACAGCACGACCTCATCCCCAATACCGGGAGAGACGAACCCCTGAAGATACGCTCACTGCCTCCATGTGGCTCGGGACTGTACCCAACTAAAACCTGTTTGCACGACTCCTATGAGCCGTGGTAGGGTAGTAATAAAAGTACAGTGGGAACTCACACGAGACAAATGACGATCCCCAGGTCGATGAACTAACCTATACACATGTCACCAGGGAACTGCCATCTGACGTCTGGTATATGACCAACTAGCATGTTCCCGGCGAGTCCTGTCCGGTGTACTCATAAACCAATGAGCACCTGTATACATCTTAGGTGATCCAACTGACACCAGTGGCTTGTGAGACCGGCCACCGCCCCTCGTCGGGGTCTCGACTGTATACACTAGTCTACTCTGGAGTATCGATGCCCTGTCTCGAAACTCCCACGACTAGGGACCTTTTAAGGATGTGCTTATAGACTACCAGCTCCCACTTATATGATCGCCCTCATACTGCTGGTGGTCAAGCAAGAATCCTAGGGGCTCTATCAACATGTAATAGCGACCTTGTCAGGTCACCTAAAGTAGTACACGATGATAAAGGTAAACCAGATAGCATACTATCATCTCGAGTAAGACTGTCCTACCGGGATAGGTCCTCCATCAATCATTGCAATCACGTACCTGTGACCTAATAATTGACTCTGAGGGAACTATCTCCAACACTGGTTAGCTACTTGCTACGTGTCCGTGGATTGCCGTGAGAAGACTGTTAGATTTTTTTTCCCGGCGAGTCAATTCTTGTTGTTCAGGGGGACCGTGGTGCCCCCCTCACAGTTTGATTTCAACCTTTTGTGCTAGTCGGCTTTTAAGGAGGGGATGTCTGGGATTCTTAGCTTTCATTCATGATACGGGAGCCACAGTGGAGTCGTTGGACCGAGTTCCTATCGTGTGTGAGTTTTCCGATGTTTTTCCCAATTAGTTGCCTAGTTTGCCGCCAGAGCGTGATTTTGAGTTTTGCATTGATCTGATTTCCGGCACGGGACCTATTTCTATACCACCTTAGCGGATGGCCCCGGCGGAGCTTAGAGAGCTTAAGGATCAATTGCAAGAGTTGCTTGATATGGGACTTGTGCGTCCGAGTGTTTCGCCTTGGGGAGCTTCTATTCTGTTCGTCAAGAAGAAGGACGGCAGTTTGAGGTTATGTATGGATTATCATCAATTGAACCGAGTTACGGTGTAGAATGGGCATCCCTTACCGCGCATTGATGATTTGTTTGATCCGCTCCAGGGTGCGAAACATTTTTCTAAGATTGATTTACGATCGGGTTATCATCAGTTGCGGGTTCGGAATGATGACATTCCGAAGACTGCTTTTCGTACGCGCTACGGGCATTATGAGTTTTTGGTGATGTCGTTCGGACTCACCAATGTGCCAGCAGCGTTCATGGATCTGATGACCCAGATTTTCAGGCCGTTCCTCGAACAGTTTATTATTGTGTTTATTGATGACATTGTGGTCTACTCTAGGAGTCGTGAGGAGCATGAGCAGCACTTGGGGATTGTTTTGCAGACATTGAGAGAGCACTAGCTGTATGCTAAATTCTCAAAATGCGCATTTTGGCTTGATAGATTTGACTTCATTGGTCTTGTGGTGACGGGAGACGGTATTCTTGTGACTCGAGGAAGATCGAGGCAGTACAGCTTAGGCCCAGACCTATATCTGTGACTGAAGTCCGCAGCTTTCTGGGCTTAGCTGGTTATTATCTCTGTTTCGTGCAGGATTTTTCGAGTATCACTGCACCGCTGACCGGATTGACCCGGAAGGGGGTTCCTTTTCTTTGGACTGATGTGTGCGAGCGGAGTTTTCAGCAGTTGAAAACTCGGTTGACAACTGCACCAATTCTATCTTTGCCTTCTGAATCGGGCGCCTGTGATGTTTACTGTGATGCTTCTCGAGTGGGTCTCGGTTGTGTATTGATGCAGAATGATAGAGTTATCGCTTATACTTCTCGACAGCTGAAGAGACACGAGCAGAATTACCCTACACATGATCTTGAGATGGCCGCGGTGGTTTTTGCGCTGAAGATTTGGAAACACTACTTGTACGGGCAGTCGTGTCAGACTTTCACGGATCACAAGAGCTTGAAGTACATCGTCCAGTAGCGGGATCTGAATCTGAGGCAGCGCTCTTGGATGGAGCTTGTGAAGGATTATGATTGTAAGATCCTTTATCACCCGGGCAAGGCGAATGTGGTAGCTGATGCTTTGAGTCGTAAGCCTGGGGGTAGCTTGTTCCAGTTGAGCGCAGTTCAGCGACATTTTTCTGCAGATTGGCAGATCTTGTGCGATGGTAGAGTAAAGTTTGAGTTCACTTCCACTGGGGGAAAGCTTTCTCACGTCTGCGCCCGTCCACTTCTAGTTGATCGTATCCGTGAGTCGCAGCCCAGTGATGCCCGTTTGTCTGAGATTCTTGAGCTTGTTTGGCCGGGTCCAGATTCAGAGCTGTTGATTGATGACCAGGGTGTGCTACGTTATGGGATTTGCTTCTGTGTACCAGATATTGATAGGTTGAGACGCGAGATCCTAGAGCAGGCACATCAGTCAGACTTTAGCGTTCATCCGGGTTCGACTAAGATGTACCGTGACTTGAGAGACATTTACTTGTGGGAAGGGATGAAGAGCGATGTTTCGGACTTCGTTTCGAGATGCCTGACTTGTCAGCAAGTCAAGGCTGAGCATCAGAGACTAGCAGGAGAGTTGCAGTCTTTACCCGTTCTGGAGTGGAAATGGGAGCAGATTTCCATGGACTTCGTTGCGGGTCTACCCAGGACCAGTCCGAGGTATGACTCCATTTAGGTGATTGTTGACCGGTTGACGAAAGCGGTTCACTTCCTTCCAGTGAAGACCACTTTTGGTTATGCTCAGTATGCTCAGCTGTACATTGATGAGATTGTGCGTTTGCACGGCGTTCCCATATGCATCGTATCCGACATGGGCACCCAGTTTACTAGCTATCTTTGGCAGAAGCTTCAGGAAGCTTTAGGGTACCCGGTTGAGTTTTAGCACCGCTTTCCATCCGCAGACCGATGGTCAGTCAGAGCAGACTATACAGACTCTGGAGGATATGCTTCGTGCGTGTGTGCTTGATTTTGGTGGCAGCTGGGATCGTCACTTGCCGTTGATTAAGTTCTCCTACAACAATAGTTATCAGGAGACGATTCAGATGGGGCCTTTTGTGGAATTGTGTGGTAGAAAGTGTCGATCGCCAGTCTATTGGACCGAACTCAGCGAGAGTAGGGTTTTGGGACCCCAGCTAGTTCAGGAAACTACGGAGAAGATCCAGCTAATTCAGGACAGGATGAGAGCAGCCCAGTGCAGACAGAAGTCTTATGACGACCGTCGACGTCGCAAACTTGAGTTCACAGTGGGGGATCATGTATTCCTGTGGATTTCTCCGATGAAGGGCGTTATGAGATTTGGGATAAAGGGGAAGCTCAGTCCCATATTTATAGGTCCTTTCGAGATCCTTGAGTGAGTTGGTGCCGTTGCCTATCATTTGGCACTTCCGCCCAGTTTTCTGGATGTTCACTCCGTATTTCATGTGTCGATTCTTCGCAGATACCTTCATGATCCTTCTCACATGATTCCGCACCAGACCGTTCAGCTTGAGCGCGATCTTTCGTTCACCAAGCAGCCGACGGTTATATTGGATCGGAACGTGAAAAAACTTCGGTCAAAGGTCTTGCCATATGTGAAGGTTCTTTGGCGTGGCCCTACTAGTGAAGAGATCACTTAGGAGGCCGAGAGCGAGATGCGGAAGAAATTCCCTCATCTCTTCGAAAATACGCGTAGTTAAAATTATAAATTAGCGGACCGAATCTCTTTAAGGGGGAAGATTGTAACGTTTTAGAAATCGTTATGCGAATTTTCCGTTAAAAGGTAAAATAGGCTGTGTTTTTCCTTAAAAACCCGGAAATGATCATTTTTCAGTTTAGATTTAACTGCACTTAGTTTAACTAACAAATTGCTAGTTTGCGGTTTTTAGTTGTCACTTGGAAATTTTAGTTGACTTAAATATTTTTGCCTCATTAAAATATTATTATAATCTTTTAATTATGCACTTAATTAATGGTAATTACAATTTTGATTGGGTTAATTATGCTAAAGTGAATCTATACTAATTTAATAACAAGATTAAGCTTTAAACCTTCTCTCAAGAATATCTAGATATTTGTTGAATTAAAAGAAAAATTTTATATGCTTAATGAGTCATTGTTTCCACTACCTTCCTAAAATATCTTGCCCATGACTCATTATTCCACTAACTTGTGCTTAAATATCTAAAAATATCTCGATGTTTGATTTAAGGTTAGCCATAGTTCTTCTTCTTTATTATCTTCTCTCTTGTTCTTTCTAGGGTTGGAAAAGGAGAAGAAAAAGAATGTTTTTAATAGATAAAAATTCCCACTTCATCAATATATATAAGCTTAGCAAACTTTTGTAGATTGTTTTCTTCACTTCATCTTAGTTAAGTGAAGCAAAGAGCTTGAGCACAAGGAACTCTGGTGGATCATCGTGGACATCAAAGACTTCTAGCGGAGTTGATCCTGTTAGTTGTATTTATGCCCTAGAGGCCATTATTATACATATGATGTATATTATAGTGGATGCTTGGAAAAATATAGGAAGGACTTTCTTGCTCGACAAGATAGTATGCTATCTGGTTACTCTCTATCTTAACATGTACACTTACTGTCTCTCTGTTACATGTTGATAAAGCCCTTAGGATGTGTACTTGACTACCAGGATTATGATGCGGATCGTACTAGTTGGGCCAGGATAGTCCTTAAGTACATCTTTTAATTGTTTCTAGTCGTGGGAGTATCGAGATGGGGCACCGATATTCCATAGTAGACTAGCATATACGTTTCATGACCCATATGATGGGCGATGGATGATCCCACATCCATTCGTGTTCGGCATCAAAGATTGTATACGGGTGCTGAGTGGAGACTGGGTACACTGAAAAGGACTAGCCGAGAACTCCTAGATGGTATTATACCACACATTAGATAGCAGTTCTCTGGTGACACTGGAACAGGTTAGT
The DNA here is from genome assembly GCA_030015575.1 of Agapanthus africanus. NCBI lineage: Eukaryota > Viridiplantae > Streptophyta > Magnoliopsida > Asparagales > Amaryllidaceae > Agapanthus > Agapanthus africanus. The sequence continues at coordinate 285,555,392 of CM057344.1, forward strand.
CTGTAGACCCGGGATAGTCATAGAGTCTTTTGTGATTCCTGTTAGTTATATGTATACCCTAGAGGCCATTACTATACATGTGATGTATATTGTATTGGATCCTTAGACATATATAGGGAGGATTTTCTTACTAGACATGATAGTATGCTATCTGGTTGCACTTTATCTTAACATATACACTTATTGTCTCTCAATTACATGTTGATAAAGCCCTTAGGATGAGTAATTAACTACTAGGATTATTATATGATCATACTAGTGGGCAGAGATAGTCGGTAAGTACATCCTTCAAATGTTCGTAGTCAAGGGAGTATCGAGATGGGGCATCGATATTCCAGAGTAGACTAGCGTATACGCTTCTCAACCCATGTGATGGGCGATGGATGATCCCATATCCATTGGTGTTTGACATCAGAGATGGTATACGGGTGCTCAGTAGAGACTGGGTACACTGAATGGACTTGCCGAGAACTCTTAGATGGTATTATACCTATCGTCAGATAGCAGTTCTCTGGTGACACTGGTACATGTTAGTCTGTCGACCCGAGATCGTCATAGAGTCTTGTGCGATTCCCACTGTGCTTTGATTTCCACCTTACCACGTTCAAGAGATCTTGCAAAACGGTGTTTTTTGGGTACAGTCTCGAGTCACATAGAGGAAATGAGCGATAGGAGGGGATTCGTCTCTCCCGGTATTGGGGGTTGATGTTGCGCTATGCTTGATTGGCAATAATAGGAAATTACTGGCCATAATAGGAAATTACTGGCCAGAATTGCTGAGATCTATTAGTTATATGTATGCCTTAGAGGCCATTATTGTACATGTGATGTATATTATAGTGGATGCGTGGACATATATAGGGAGGACTTTCTTGCTCGACATGATAGTATTTTATCTGGTTACACTTTATCAATGATTGTCTTTCTGTTACATGTTGGTAAAGCCCTGAGGATGTGTACTTGACTACATAGATTATGATTCGGATCATACTAGTGAGACAATGGTAGTTGGTAAGTACATCCTTTAATGTCCCTAGTCGTGGGTGTATCGAGACGGGGCAGCAATATACCAGTGTAGACTAGCGTATAGCTTCTCGACCCAAGTAGATGGGTGATGGATGATCGCATATCCATTAGTGTTTGACATCAGAGATGGTATACGGGTGCTCAGTGGAGACAGGGTACACTGGACGGACTCACCGAGAACTCCTAGATGGTATTATATGTTAGTTGTATATATGCCCTAGAGGCCATTATTGTACATATGATGTATATTATATTGGATACTTGGACATATATAGAGATGACTTTCTTACTCGACATGATAGTATACTATCTAGTTGCTCTTTATCTTAACATGTATACTTGTCTCTTGATACTGTATTGTTGTTACATGTTGGTAAAGCCCTTAGGATATGTACTTGACTATCCGGATTACGATGCAGATCATACTAGTGGGGCCATGGTAGTCCATAAGTTCATCCTTTAATGTTCCTAGTCATGGGTGTATCGAGACAGGGCATCGATATACCAGAGTAGACTAGCGTTTAAGCTTCTCGACCCATGATATGGGCGACGGATGATCCCATATCCATTTGTGTTTGACATTAGAGATGGTATACGGGTGCTCAGTGGAGACTGGGTATACTGGACGGACTCGCCGAGAACTCCGAGATGGTATTATACCTCACGTCAGATAGCAGTTCTCTGGTGACACTAGTACAGGTTAGTCTGTAGACCCGAGATCGTCATAGTGCCTTGTGTGATTCCCACTGTGCTTTGATTTCCACCTTACCACGTTCAAGAGGACGTGCAAAACGATGGTTTTTGGGTACTTTCCTGAGTCGCATGGAGGCAATGAGCGATAGGAAGGGATTTCGTCTCTCCCGGTATTGGGGGTTGATGTTGCGCTGTGCTCGATTGGCCATGACAGGGATGTCGCTGGCTAAGGATGATTTAGAGATTTACTGGTAAGAGTTATCAGCAGTTTCTCGACCCGTTATGAGCCTCGTATCGGCATGACTTATCGAGTTATTGGGGTCTGAGGTTACCTACCCCTAGACTTGATATGCGACATCTTAGACGAAGAAACCGGACTGTATGGTAGTGTTACTGACAGGCTTTATAGGAGCAAGAGCGGGCTTGCTTGTTGATCTTATGATCTCTTAATACCCGGGTCGCCGTTATGTCCAGCTAGTACCGCTGACGGGTTGTGGGTGCTTGATGTGATCATCACCTACTGCCGGCGAAATGATGAGTCTTTAGAGTCCTGCACAGAGGTTTTACTTGTTAGTTATATGTATGCCCTAGATGCCATTGCTATACATAGGATGTATATTGTAGTGGATGCTTGGACATATATAGGGAGGACTTTCTTGCTCGACATGATACTATGCTATCTGGTTGCTCTTTACCTTAACGTGTATACTGATTGTCTCTCTGTTACATGTTGGTAAAGCCCTTAGGATGTGTACTTGACTACCTGGACTATGATGCGGATCATACTAGTGGGGACATGGTTGTCCATAAGTACATCCTTCAAGGTCCCTAGTCGTGGGTGTATCGAGACAGGGCATCGATATACCAGACTAGACTAGCGTATACCTTCTCGACCCATACAGATGGGCGATGGATGATCCCATATCCATTGGTGTTTGACATCAGAGATGATATACGGGTGCTCAGTAGAGACTGGGTATACTGGACGGACTCGCCGAGAACTCCCAGATGGTATTATACCTTACGTCAGATGGCAGTTCTCTGGTGACACTGGTACAGAGTAGTCTGTTGACCCGAGATCGTCATAGAGCCTTGTGTGGTTCCCACTGTGCTTTAATTTCCACCTTACCACGTCCAAGAGGGCGTGCAAAACGGTGGTTTTTGGGTACAGTCCCGAATCACATGGAGGCAATGAGCGATAGGAGGGGATTCGTCTCTCCCGGTATAGGGAGTTGATGTTGCGCTGTGTTCGATTGGCTATAACCGGAAATCCCTGGCCAGGGTTGCTGAGATTTACTGGTAAGTGTTACCTGTAGTTTCTCGAACTGTTATAGACCTCATATCGACACGACTTATCGAGCTATTGGGGTCTGACGTTTACCACCCCTAGGCGAGATATGCGACATATCAGACGACGAGACCGGAATGTACGGTAAGTGTTACTGGTTGGATTCACAAGAGTGTGAGCGGGCTTGCTCGTCGATCTTCTGATCGCTCAATACCCGGGTGGCCGTTACGTTTAGCAGACAGCTTGCGGCTTGTGGGTGTTTGATGTGATCATCACCTGCTGCCGGCGTATTGACGAGTCTTTAGAGTCCTACACAGAGGTTTCCTGGCTCAAGCGAAACGAAATAGGACCGCATATGAGATATGTGCGGGACCGAGAATAATGCGTGTATGTGATACCGTATTCTATTCTCGCGATTTGTATCATCGGCAGATTATATATGATATAGCCGGGTTACCGGATCAAGTGTTGATTCGATACATTGATACACTTGATACTAGTCGGTTATATGCGATATGACCGGAACATTAAATCAAGTGTTGATTTAATGATTTAATGTATAATTATATATTTGATATATTACTTTGCATTAGCTAGTACTGGTTCACTTAAGATGGATTTTCTCACTCGAATGTGCATATTGTATATATGATATAGTTTTGTGCACTTGTTTGCATCATGTTTGATGATACATGCAAACTTGGGTTTGTGTAAAGACTTAAATCATGGTTATGTTAATGGTTAGGGTTTTGATTTACTCACTTATTCATTTATCTATTTATTTTGGATTAAAAATGAGAAAAGAAAACAAAATGGTTGCTTTCATACATGAAGCTTCTTGAAGCTTCATGCAACTTTGACTAAAGAAACCATTCTTGTCTTCTTCTCCTAACCCTAACCATTCAACCTAACCTTAGTCAATTCTCTACATCTAACCATGGTTGAAATTATGATAAGGATGATCTATTTTCTAATTTCTCATTATTCTTATCATAATTCTTTTCTTCTTCTTCTTCATCTTCAAAAAGGAAGGAAGCTTGCCTTCATCAATGGCAACTTGAGAAAAAGAGTGAGAAATCCAATTCTAAAGTGAACCCACTTCCTATTTCTTCATCCTCTACCTCTTGCCAAGTAGTATAGGGTGTTTTGTTCACAAGTTTCATGACTTGGTGAAGTGGGAGCTTGATCTTGTGTTGCCTTGACGTAGATCATCTTCGGCATCGAAGTCGACGACCTAGCCCGATCATTTCTTCGATGAAGCCGACGCTAGAGTCTAGGATCTGATGATCGCAGCGAGGGTACACCGTCATGGAGCTATGGAGGTGGAGGACCGGATCTACAAAGGTTGTATTTCCGTTTACCCTTTAGTTAAGATGTTAACTAGCTTCTAGTTTCACCTAAACTCTAGTCAACGATCCGTATTAGGGTTTCTCGGCACTTGTAAAATTTGTATTCGGCATGGTTGATGCTTTGTGAGACCTCTAGTGTGTGCCTAGGAACCCCACATTTCTGGCTCAGGCAAAATGAAGTAGGAGCATATATGTGATATATGCGGCACCGAGATCAATACGAATATGTGATACCGTATTCTATTCTCGCGAAATTTGTACTGGTCGGTTATATGTGATATAGCCGGGTTATCGAATCAAGTGTTGAATCGATAAGTTGGTAAATATAATATTAGTCGGTTATATGCGATATAGCCGGATTATTAAATCAAGTGTTGATTTGATAATTTAGTGTATAATTTTATATTTGATATACTAGTTTACATTAACTAATATTAGCTCACTTAAGAATTTATTTTCTCACATGTGCACACTTAATATATATGTGATATATATTAATTGTGTTTTACTTTGTGTCATGGTTGTTGACACACATTACATGGGTGTATGAGACTTACACCATACTAATTATAATGTAAGATTTAAATATTTAAAGTAAATCCAAATTAGTGGATAATTGCTCACATTCATGAAGCTTGTAGAAGCTTGTGGATGCATTGACTTAGTCCACTCATTTTGTTTTACATAAGATATTTATTAACCAAACCATTATAATTTAGCCATGGTTATATCTCTACAAGAGTTAGCTATATGATACAAACTCATCTATGATTCATTCTCTCACCTCATTAGTTCATTCTCATCTTTTGATCATCTTCTCCATCCTTGAGAAAAAGCTTTTACCTTTTTCAAAAGTGAGAAAATATTGGGAGAAAAATAAAACTAAAGTGAGCCCACTTCCTACTTCATCATCCTCTACTAGATTAGCACTTTAGTATAGGGTGTTAGCTTCACTAGTCTCTCATTTGTGAAGTAGTAGCTTGAGTTAGTGTCTAATCGACGTAGAACATCTTCGGCCTCGAAGACTTCAAACAAGATCGTTCCTTTCACCTTGAGTAGCTATGCAAGGATCCGGGAGTTCCATGATCGCAGCGAAGGGACCACTACAAGGAGCAAATGAAGTGAAGGACCGGTCTACAATGGTTGTATTCCGTTATCACTTAGATGTTGAGATGTTTACTTTCTAGTTTAGCTTCTAAAACTCTAGTTAGATCCTAGGTTAGGGTTGTTTGGCACAGTAAATTTTTAAATATAGCAAGTTTGATGCATTATGAAACCTTGTGGTTGTACCAAAGACCCCTACATTATACCTCACGTCAGATGGCAGTTCTCTGGTGACACTGGTAAATGTTAGTCTGTCGACCCGAAATCGTCATAGAGACTTGTGTGATTCCCACTGTGCTTTGATTTCCTCCTTACCACGCTCAAGAGAACGTGCAAAACGGTGGTTTTTGGGTACAGTCCTGAGTCACACGGAGGCAATGACCGATAGAAGGGGATTTGGTCTCTCCCGGTATTGGGGGTTGATGTTGCGTTGTGCTCGATTGGATATAGCAGGAAGTCCCTAGCCAGGGCTGTTTCTGAGATTTACTGGTAAGTATTATCAGTAGTTTCTCAACCCGTTATGACCCTCACATCAGCATGATTTATCGAGTTATTGCGATCTGACGTTTACCACCCCGAGACGAGATATGCGACATATCAGACGAAGAGAACGGACTATACGGTAGTGTTACTGATTGGATTCGCAAGAGTATGAGCAGACTTGCTTGTTGATCTTCTGATCGCTCAATACCCTGGTGGCCGTTACGTTTAGCAGACCGCTTGTGGCTTGTGCGTGCTTCATATGATCATAACCTGCAGCCGGCGTATTGAACAGTATTTAGAGTCCTAGACAAAGGTTTCCTGGTTCATGCGAAAAGAAGAATGATTAAATAAATAATTAAATGAATAAAATTGTTTAAGTGAATTTTAAGAATTTCGGTAATGTAAAATGTATTTTTCGCAAAACTAAACCGTGATTGTTTTTCATTATAATTTCAAAAATACCTATTTTAATTATGTAATTACTAGTAAATGGTGTTTATTTAGCCACTTATAAATTTTTAGTTTAATCAAATATTTTTCCTAAATTAATTATTTTAAATAATAACATAAGCTTTATTTTTACACTAAATTAGTGTAAATTACAAATTTGAATGGTTTTAATTTGTAAAAATGAACAATGGCATATTAGAATTTAGTGTGTATAATGCAAAATTTATTTGCGAATTTTTCCAATTTTCTTGAGTTTTCTTGAGTTGCTATAGTAAAGAAATAAAAGAAAATAAATAAATCATGAAAAGACATAAGAAGTGAAAGCTTTGGGGGAAACTTCTACATTATTCTTCACTCTCTTCTTTCTCTCCCCCACCTCCTATTTTGGCCGGCCATCACTACCATGGTAGCCCCCCATTTCCACTTCATTTTTTTTGTTAAAAATTCATCAAAAATCCATCAAAAATTCAACAAAAATGCACAAAATCCTATTTATTTCCTATCCATTTATTCTTTGCTCATTTTACATGGATTTTGGAGTGGGAAAGCATGCATTTTGGAGGCTCATTTTCATGTTTGGACTTTAGGTTGTGGAGGTATAAATCCTTCTCTTTTGATTTATTTCTATTAGATGTTTCTTTTAAAGCATAATTAGATTTAATATATTAATTCTAGTTGCAAATTTTAAAATTAAAGTTAGGGTTTGTAAATTCACGTTGTGGTTTTTAATAATTAATTAGGGTTATAATAACTAGTTTCCCATTTTTATAAGTGGAAAAATCTTGCATGATTGTTGTATAATAAATTGTTATCCAAAATTGATTTAATTATGCTATTTAGCTAACTAGTTTTTTTATAAATGTATATGTGGGTGAGATAAAATTTTAATTAATGTTTTTATCATTATATTATGGTTTTAATAGGGATATTAACATGTTAGTGGAATGCAAAACCTAATCTAGTTATTAGTTTCAATTGTTAGTTAATAAAGTGTGATAAATATACTAATTATGCTAGTTTTTACAAACTAGATTTTGGAAATTCCTAAATAAATGAGATTAAAAATATAATTATGTTTTCATTATATCATTATCATCATGAATTGTAGTTTAGTACATTAATTCATGCAAAATCATGTTTTGTGGTGGAATTGTGGTATTTTGCTTGAAAGATGTTGAAAATTGTTAAAGGTTGAAAACTAGAAATTTCAAATTAATATAAATTTGTGTAATAAAAATATAGTAATGGTTTGTATAGTCTAGTCATGCTATTTAATGAGTTTTATGACCATTGATTTCAATTAAATGTTAAGTTTTGAAGAAAAACGGTAAATTGGCATTTTCGGGTTTTACGAAATCGGGCGATTTGATGGATTTTAGGGTTTTGATGGATTTAATCATGTTTTATAATATAAGTAATGAGTTTTAAAACTACGAGTTATTTGTTGATGTTTATCTCGATCCATCGGAGTTTGTACGCCGATATCGAGCGACATTTGGTTCTTTTGCGTGAACGGGACATAGGTTTTAACCTATGCTGGTTCCTTGCGTCGTTTTGACTTTTGTATGTGATTCAGTTTACGATACTATTTATATGTTTGCGTTTAGGTACCCCTCACGTGGACTGCGGGCGATGAAGAGGAGGATGGCGACATCGTCTTCGGCAGACATGGACCAGGTGAGTAGATGCATATCTATGGGGGGAAGTCGGGTAGATGGCGTTTACCACCCCCGCAACGTAGAATAGGAATAGTACTTATTGTCATTAGGAAACCAGATGTGACCCTAGATTCTTAATGAGTAGGACCCTAGTAATGACCCTAGGCTGGACTAGACTGATTTAGGAAAACCTTACCAGAGGATGAATACCTTGGAAGAGGTTCGTAGGTTTCAAATAGAAACACACACACGCACACACTGAAACTCGACATGGTGTATACGTGTATGTGTATATATATATAGGACTAGGTATAGGTATATATATATATATATACACAACACGTATATGGGATTCATTGATGTGATATGATATCCGAGGTATGATGAAACAGTATAACTGGGCTTGATGCCGTGATTCTTGGCTATACAGTCGTATTAAGTGTTAGCGGATCATTAGAGAGTGAGATAATGAACATGTATACATAAATTATAATGGGTGGTGATGATATTGAGGTACATGGGACTCTACAATAGTACCCGGACTGTAACTTGTCACTGACCACGATATGATATACGTCGATATCATATAGGTGTGACCTGACGTCGATATCATATAGATGTGATTTGATGACGATATGATATTAGTATGACTTAATCACAATATGATACATATGATATGATATCTCTGAGGATAAACTAAGGATGCATATTATGATGGCAATGATATATGATTGATGTATGCGATTACAGTTTAGCACTTTGATCATGAGATGTGTTGATGATGACATTATACGAATGATGAGACACCTATGAGATACTTAGCCCGTACCCCGATATTGGGATGCCGTACGATGGATTTTACCGTACGAGGCATAGATATGATGATTGATCCGCACTCTTGATTCGAGAAAGCCGTACTACGTACGTGACGCTATTGAGGCTGGATCGCCGACTATTAGAGATATTGATTCAGACCTTAGGTAGACTCTTGTTTCTTATTGACTAGTTTCTTAGGTTTAGTTCCTTAGGAGGTTAGATGGACACTAGTTTAGGTTCGATTCATATAGTGATAGTTGTACTCTTATGTCGCAGAGGGGTGGATAATGCACATCTGTGTTTACATTCGTACTGTAATCATCATGGTGCATGTTCTTACATATGTTGCTATAATCAGTATAAACTCTGCCTGTTAGGACACCAGCACCATTACCGATGATGCGCATATTCCACGCACACTCATTTGCCGGCTCACACACATCATCATCGGTAATTGCTATGTCACGTACACTTAGATCATATTATCAGTTATTGATAGAATCAGTTAACAACTAGACCGATATAATATTGTGATTACTCTCTGATGTTAGTATAAACATGATATTTATTACTTAGACATTCATGCATTTAAATTTTCATGTTATCATGCAGTATTATGGGCATATGCCGACACTTATCATTTACTTACTCATGATTTTGAGATTTGGATTTCTATGAGATTTCTGGATTTTGGGGAAAACCGCAAGAATATTTAAAAACTTCTCTCTCTCCTCCTCTCTTTTTAAAATATAAGATGCAGTTTTCTCGTGATGTATGTGTCGTCCACCATGAGATTTCATGTTTTCTGATGGATTTCGAGACCCGATTCGAGGAGTGGATGAACCGTCTCGGGTACATGGTGGGCCCGGTATGGTACCCCGGGGTAAGAAGATCGAGTTGTAGACGATGAGCCTGGCAGGGGAAGGCTACCTACCTGTGATGTCTGGCGCGGCGGATATCCGGAGGAATCCGACCGTTGTCGTGAGATTTGATGATATGAGCCGATCCGGACTGACGGAGCCCGAGATATTGAGACTATGAGATATTGAGATTATGAGGTATTGAGACTTGAGATTTACATGTTTTGTGTCGATGCTTGACACGAATTTCAATGGATTTCATTGTTGCTATTTCAGATTTCTATACACATTTTACATGGTAAAAGCTAATGATTTCTTATGCAGATATATCTAGATTTCAGGATTGGTTATGTTACATTCATGGTGCATGCATACTCATTCTTATGATATAGTATTATATGAGGCACTGACACGAGCACGGAGTATTTGCATTTACACATAGTATTACCCTGCCATTACCAGATGATTAGGACTTAGTAGTGAATTATTATGACCTAGGATCGCGTCGTGCATTCGATTTCGTTTTGTAGATGTCTTCTACTCACGAGTTGGCAACTCACCCCCGTTGTGCCAAATTTTATTACAGGTTCGATGTACAGGTTTCCCCGGGCAGTTGCTGGCATATCCTTTCATTCAGGGTGATTTGCACGGTAGGTTGGTTCACTTGTATCTGAACCACCATTGTACTTTTATTCTTTCATTTGTATCTAGTAAGCTCCATCAATCATACTTGTATTACTTGATAAGTATATTGGACCAGTCTTTTATTTCGACCTTAGAGTCGCGCATGTATTATTCTGATCTGGTGGTTTTGTTTTCTTTTGAGTTTTGAGCCTCGCCCTTTGGCGTTGTATATTATTGTGCTTGTTGTGGTTTTTTCCGCCTGTTGGCGTTGAGTTAGCTCCCGTTGGGGATGTTTTTTTTTTGTTTATGTATATTATACTTGTTGTACCCGTTTGGGGCCAGTTTTTACAGAGGAGACTCTGCCGAAATTTTTGAGAAAATTTGCTGATGCTTTTAAACTTGTTTCCTTCGTATTTTCTTTTACTTCTTCTTCTTCTTTTATGGTTTAGATTTCTGGGCTTCGGCTTACTTAGGTTACGTTGCGCCTCTAGACGCTTCGTAATCTAAGTGCCGGTGACGTTCCGTACTTTAGGGTCGTGACAAAGTCCCTAGCCAGGGATGTTTCTGAGATTTACTGGTAAGTGTTATCAGTAGTTTCTCAACCCGTTATGACCCTCACATCAGCACGATTTATCGAGTTATTGCGGTCTGACCTTTACCACCCCGAGAAGAGATATGCGACATATCAGACGAAGAGACTGGACTATACGGTAGTGTTACTAATTGGATTCGCAAGAGTATGAGCAAGCTTGCTTGTTGATCTTCTGATCGCTCAATACCCGGGTGGCCGTTACGTTTAGCAGACCGCTTGTGGCTTGTGCGTGTTTCATATGATCATCACCTACAGCCGGCGTATTGAACAGTATTTAGAGTCCTAGACAGAGGTTTCCTGGTTCATGCGAAAAGAAGTAGTTGCACATATGTGATATGTGCGGGACCGAGATTAATGCGCATATGTGATACAACATTCTATTCTCACGATATGTGACGTCGGTCGGTTATATGAGATATAGCTGGGTTATCGGATCAAGTGTTGATTCGATAAGATATTACATGAGATATTAGTCGGTTATATGTGATATATTTAGATTATTAAATCAAGTGTTGATTTGATAATTTAATATGTAAATATATATTTGATATATTAACATGCATTAACTAATATTTGCTCACTTATGATTTACCTTTTCACACTTTGTGTGTGCATAAAATATATATGTGATATATATTTAGGTACAAGATTTTTTTGTCATGCTAGATGCCACATGTGACATGGGTGTATGAGACTCACACCATGCTTATGATAATGTATGGTTTTATTTATCTAAAGTTAATAAAAAATAGTTGGTAAATAGTCATATGGTTGAAACTTGTAGAAGCTTGTGGAACCATTGACCAAGTCCACTAATTTTGTTTTACTTGTACATATTTATTAACCTAACCATTATTGTTAGCCATGGTTTAATCTCTACAAGGGTTAGTGTATGACACTAACTCACTTATGGTTGCTATTCTCACCTCATGAGTTCATTCTCATCTCTTCACTTCATCTTCTTCATCCTTGAGAGAAAGCTTTCTAGCTTTTGATCAAGTGATGAAATATTGTCAGAAAATAAAATCTAAAGTGAGCCCATTTCCTACTTCATCATTCTCTACTATATTAGCCATTTAGTTTAGGGTGTTTGCTTCACTAATCTACAATTAGTGAAGAGTTAGCATGAGCTTGAGTCTCCTCGACGTAGATCATCTTCGGCTTCGAAGACTTCGAGTAAGCTTGTTAATTTCTCCAAGGGAACCCATACAATAGTTAGGGAGTTCACTACTCGCAGCGAACACGGAGCATTTGAAGTAAAGGACCGGTTTACAAAGGTTGTATTTCTCATTCACTTAGATGTAAAGTTGTTTACATATGTGTTCGTCGGATTTTCTAATAAAGATTCTACGGTTAGGGTTAGCTAGAACGACAAATTTTTGAAATTGGCATGGACGGTGCCTCCCGAAACCTCGCTGCCGTGCTAGACAACCCTGCAGTGGTATCAGAGACATGCTAGAAAATTAGACGATATTTGTTAGATTACGATACCGAAATTACTCCGAAACTTGAATCCCTAATAGCTAGTTTTTGTCGAATTTCATTTGAGCTCTAAAATTTTTTTAAACAACTCCAGAATGTTCTATGTGATATAGCAAGAACCCCACGAAAATTTGAAGCTATTTGGACACAAAGTGGCTAGCCACATTGGCCTCAAAACCGAGCTCCTCGGGTCAAATTTGGATTTTTGGCTTCAAATATTTAGGGTGTTCCGGTCTTTGGGTTTTAGGGTTTCAGGTTTTGTTTGTTTTTGCTAAATTTGCATGTGATGTTAACTTTCTGCAAAGGCAATTCAGAGAGTTTCGCTGTCGTAATTCTAACATGTATTCTGGTTATTTAGACGATGTTAAAAAGTTTGAACGAATATAATAACTCATATTTTCCCTCACTGAAATTTTCAAAGAGTTGGATTTTTCCGAGTTTAAAATTTTCAGAAAATCATGCAAGCGATTCTGTGGACCTTCTAAAAGAACGATACCCAAACTCGACTTTTTTGGATCACGAAACTGTGGTCTACCCTAGGGTTTGCCGCAGTTCCATGGCGACATGAGTGAGGAATGTGTTGGCCCTTCTATGGATGGTTCATAGGAGCTGTGGCTGTTTCTGGGATATTTTTGAACTCCGCTCAAGTATTGAGCTTGTTGGGAAATTTTGGGTGCTTGCTTATTCGATCGAGAAGTTTAACTTCATATAGCTATCTGTGATTGTGATACAATAATTGGAATCTATTTAGTTGTGTGCAAGTTTAAAATTTCGGTCTCGGGTGAAATCGGGAATCCTGTTGAATTACCCGACTTCTTTTGAAAAGAGTTTTCATAGTTGAGACCTAAATGTAAGATTTTCATTGTTAGGTATGAAATCCAGAATATGTGATATTCCGGTTTTATGATGTCTAAGGGCACTGACGATTACAATTGCTGTAGTTTTTCACTTTCTTTTTTGCGACCGTAAGTGTCATATGTGGTGTGTCGCCGGTTTCGGTGCTATATGTCAACGACAATTGGGATACACATATTTACTTACGTTGATGACATGTGATGTTATGTGTTACTGTAATATGTTATATTGGATCGTCGTGTTTGAATAGACGGGTTTTTTTTATATGAGATGAGAGTTTTTCATTTTCATTCATGTAAAAACTAGAATGTAACATTCTTTTATTGGGGCACCTCCGGGTTGAGGATGATGTCACCATTGATATATATTATTTACTTTTCCGCATTAGGATAGACCCAAGAAGGGGAGCACAAGTCACCGGGATCGAGAGTCCAGTGTGAGACCATCTCGAGGAGTCAAGACCGGGTCTCCTAACTCTACAATCGGTATGGTTGCTTGCCGCTCTCGTAAGGGTCTAGGGATGTGGGTTTGCCTATTCATCATGGCCGTGGAATCCGTATTTTATACTGGCTTAATTTAAAACCCAGAATTCCTAGTATATCCAATATTTCATATATGTTCTTCTGCTGCTGATATTCTGTGATGTGATCACTTTATATGATGAGATAGATACTGTATATAGTATATATGTTATATTATATAGATGTTGCTTATGTTTTACACCCGCACTAGCCCTGCCCCGCTCTGCCGTTAGTTACCTAACTTAACGGTGCATGACGGGACATAGAGGTGAATGCGGATGGCATAAGCGTACGTTGTATTTATTTGTGATGCTTAGGTAACCTAAATGATAAAACATTCATTAATGAAATTAATAAAAGAAAATAAAGATAAAGATCTTGTGGAATCGAATTTTCAAAAAAAGCTAGCTCTAGTTGTTGCTTTGCATAGCGGTATTCCTTGTAGAATATCCAGCATCTTATTCAATAAGGAAAGAGCCGAGATCCCTTCACCAGGAGTGAGCTCTCTAGCAATAACTGGCAGATGCTACAACCCTTGGTTTCGTCTTTTGATTTCTTTTCTAATTCTTGCTTTGCATAGTGGTATTGTGAATATCCTGAACCTCATTCGACGAGGAAAGAGCCGAGATCCCTTTACCGGGAGTGACCTTTTAGCGAAGATAGCAAAAGCCTCAAAAACACTCCATTTAAATCATTTGATTCTACAATGATATCAAGTTCATTATGCAAAATGTTTTCTTAAAAACCTGTAGTAGCCCTTCGTCATGTTTGTCTACTATGTTAAGGCGTAGTGTGTGGTAGCTAATTAGTGCTTATCTGCTTAAGCATGAGATGCGATTGGATTAGGGTTGTCGTACGACTTTGTTGACTATGTTAAGGGTTGTGCGGGTGGGTTTAATTCAATCAGGAAATTTACGGGTTGAACATGACTAGCACTTATGATTTGTTGACTATGTTAAGGTCATATAGCTGCTAGGGGCAAAATTATCGGGAATTTCAAGTGTTGAAATTTGCAATGAGATTGCATACCTTCTATGAGATACTTGGATCCCGATACCTACTGCGAGTAATTGTTACTCCAGAGAGTTTTGCACTTAACAATTAGCCGATCAAGTAGGTGTCTAGAAAGGTGTCAACGGGGTTACGCCCCTGTGAAAACGAGGTTTATTTTAATTAGGTGCGTGCGAAAGCACGGGAAACCTCCCTCAAAGTACAATTACTGGCCTGACTGAAAGATTGGCGAACTTGTAGGGTGTAATTAATGCTGGATATTCTTTCCTTTTAGGGTTTAAAGTAAGATTTGATAAAAACAATGGGAGCCATCCTGATTAGATAAAATAATAACCAATCTAATCTTGCAAGAGCATACGCTGAGTGTTTTCTTCTCTCTCTCTCTAGGTAGAGACTATGTCACGCCTTAATCGTGATAATAATATGGATGAATTGACCGAACCCGCTTGTTATACTATGCTGGGAAATGTTGGTCCCGCTCCAACATATAATTGTTATATGACCAAGCAAAAAATAGGAGAATACCAGGACTCCCGTGCCGCCCAAACGAATAAAGTGCATGATGATGCATCTTCTTCGGGTGTGTTCATTACAGAGAACAGTTTCTCAGTGTACTCTACGTCCTTGGTATGAGATACCGGATCAGGATCCCATATATGGAATCTGTTTCATGGGCTACACATAGGTAGAGAACTTGAAATGGGTGATAAGTTTCAAGAGTTGGAAACGGTGCAATTGTTGCAGCCAAGGTGTTGGCCGTTATCACCCTGTATCACTAAATACATTGATTATGAACGAATGTTATTAGATACCGAACCTAATATACAACATTATATCAGTCTCTTTATTTACTAAAGAAGGATATAATTTTGTATTGTTGGATAATGTTGTGAACATTTCCTATATCAAGAGTTGATCGGATCAGGCACGTTATCTAAAAGCATATACGTTCTCAATCAAACCACAGTTCTTAACGTATAGAACACACATAAGAGGAAGAATTCAGAAATGAACGAATCCTTCTTGAAGCATTGTAGACTAGGTCATATCAATGCAACCCGACAAGCTAAGTTACATAAAGATGCATATTTAAATTAGTTTGAATTTATATCTTGTGAAACTTGCCAGTCATATCACAAAGATAAGATGAGCATAGCTCCGTTTATTAGAAACAGGGAAAGAGTTAGTGAAATCTTGGGAATGATACATGATGATGTATGTAGGTCCCCTGTCTAAACATACCAGGACCGGTTCTTTGTATTTCATTACATTCACTGATGATCTCTCAAGATTCGGACATATATTCCTATTGAAACACAAGTCTGATGCTTTTGAGAAATTTAATGAATATAAGTTAGAAGTAGAGAACCAAGAAGGGCATAAGTATTATGTCCTTTGATGTGATCAGGGAGGAGAATACTTGAGCACGGAATTCCTGAACTATTCTAAAGAAGAATGAGATTCTCTCTCAGCATTACTCCTCCGAATACACCACAGCACAACGGTTTATCGGGGCGGAGCAATTTCACCCTATTAGATATGGTGTGCTCTATGATGAGTACTACTGAGTTGCCAATTTCCTTTTGGGGGTTATGCACTTATGAAACTGCATACCTATTGAATAGGGTTCCCACCAAATCAGGTGTCTACCACTCCATATGCGATATGGTATGGGAAGAGGCCATGTCTTAAGTGAGTTAAGATTTGGGGTTGTCCGGCCTATGTCTCAAAGCAAAATCCGGACAAGTTCGAGGCAAGGTCAGTTCTGTAGAAGAATGTTGGATATCCCAAGCATTCACAAGGGAATATCTTCTACCGCACCGAGGAACAAAAGTTGTTTTATTTCTCGGCATGACCGCCTTTTTAGAAAAGGAATTTATTTTGGAAAGAAATTTGTGGTCATGAGGTAGAACTGGAAGGAGTTCCAGCTATACAAACTGCAGCTGATGATTTGGTAGGACCGAAGGACTCAAAAGCTCCCGACGAACCTCAGCCTCTCCGCCGATGTGATAGGGTTCCTCATCCGCTTGAGAGATACTTCGGTTTTATCAATGACAATGGGAGCTAGGATTGCATCATAAGATGATGACCCAACTAGTTTTGAGCAGGCTATCAAGAGTGGGGACTCTGTAAGAATGGCTGGATGCTATGCGATCTGAGATGGAATCTATGTACACCAACAAAGCATGGACTTTGGTTGCTTTATCTGAAGGGTTAAATCCCCATCAGAAGCAAGTATATCTTGAGAAGATTATTTGGTGTAGATGGAAAGGTTGAGACTTTCAAAGCTATACATGTTGTAAAAGGTTCTCGTCATCGACCAGGTGTGGATTATGATGAAACTTTTTCTAGTGGCTATGCTTAAGTCCATCTGGATCCTACTTGCTATTGGGACATACAATGAATACGATATCTGGCAGTTGGGTGTCGTGACTGCTTTTCTAAATAATGATTTAGAAGAAAGCGTCTATAAGTACGCATCTAGAGGGCTTCGTAGATAGTGGGAGCAGCGGAAACATGTGCAAGTTGCTTTATAGGTTAAAGCAGGCATCGCGGAGTTGGAACATCTATTTTGATGTGGTAGTCAAAGCGTTTGACTTCATCAAAATGGTATATGAACGTTGTATATAAAAAAGGGTAGTAGAGATTAAGGTGGACTTCCTCGTATTGTATGTGGATGACATACTCTTGATAGGAAAGAAGTTTCCTATGCTGCACTCGGTCAATCTCCTCTTGTCACATTGATTCTCCATATAGGATCAAGGTGATACCTCCTAAATCCTGGGTTTTGATTCTATGAGATAGATCTAAGTGGATGTTAGGATTCTCACTAGGTGTAGTGAGATAGTATCAATAGATCCTGTGGAGAATCACTGGATAGCTTCGAGGGTGGTAAGGACGACTGAATGTCAGTCACAGGCATTATCTATACCATCAGTGGAGGGACGATATGTTGGAAGAGTTCCAAGCTAGATACCATGACAAACTAGACGATAAAGGCTCGATACATCGCTACCAACGATAATACCAAAGAGGCACTCTGGGTATATATAAGTTGATCAGATGAACTTCGTTCCTACCATTGTGTGACAATGGAGTTGTGGATAATGCCTAGGAACCCCCGTCCCATCAGTGACACAAGCATATTCTAAGGCAGTATCACCTGATCATGGAGATGGTTGATCTCCAGGGGATCGAGGTTAGGAGAGTAGACTTTGAGGTTAACACGGCGGATCCACTCAATAAGGCCTTTTCCCAAGAGAGACTTTTATAGGATCGTTGAGTTTTGGATACTACAACCACTGCTATAGATGGCCCTAGTGCAAGTGGGAGATTGTTAGTTATATGTATGCCCTAGAGACCATTATTGTACATGTGATATATATTATAGTAGATGCTTGGATATACATAGGGAGGACTTTCTTGCTATACATGATAGTATGCTATCTGGTTACTCTTTATCTTAATATATACACTGATTGTCTCTTTTTTACATGTTGGTAAAGCCCTTAGGATGTGTACTTGACTACCTGGATTGTGATGCGGATCATACTAGTGGGACATAGGTAGTCGGTAAGTACATCCTTTAATCTCCCTAGTCGTTTGTGTATCGAGACGGGGCATCGATATATCAGAGTAGACTAGCGTATAGCTTCTCGACCCATGTAAATGGGCGATGGATGATCCCATATCCATTGGTGTTTAACATCAGAGATGGTATACGGGTGCTCAGTGGAGATTGAGTACACTGGGCGGACTCGCCGAGAACTCCTAGATGGTATTATACCTTACGTCAGATGGCAGTTCTCTGGTGACACTGATACAGGTTAGTCTGTCGACCCGTGATCGTCATAGAGTCATGTGTGATTCCCACCATGCTTTGATTTCCACCTTACCACGTTCAAGAGAACGTGCAAAACGGTGGGTTTTTTTGTTAGTGTATATGCCCTAGGGGCCATTATTGTATCATACTAGATTGTATATTACTTAATGGAAGCTTGGGATATTCACAGTTATATATACAGTCTTGCTAAAAATGGTAGTATGCTACTTGGTTTGTGTCTACTTTAATATGTGTATATTTCTCTTGTAACGTATCACTTATACATATTAGTAGAGCCCATAAGATCTTTGCTTGATTACCAGCGTCGTGATGGCTATCACACTAGTGGGGGCTGGGTAGTCTGTAAGCAACATCCTATACAGGTCCCTGGTCGATGGGTTATCGAGATAGGGCATCGATATTCCGGAGTAGACTAAGTGTATACGCTTCTCATCCCAGTTAGGGAAATGGTCTGTCCCACAGCCATCAGTACGCCGTACTAGAGAAAGTATACAGGTGCTCGTTAGGTTACGGGTACACCGGACAGGACTCGCCGAGGAACTGATTGGTTGGTATTATACCCATCGTCAATTGTCAGTTCCCAGGTGACATGAGTACAGCATAGTCCGCAGACTTGACACTGCTGCTTCGCCTCGAGTGTGTCCCACTGTTCTTAGATTGCTACCCTACCACGGCTCAAAGGAGTCGTGCAAACAGGTAGCAGTTGGGTGCAGTCCCGAGCACTTGGAAGCAGTGGCGGTTAGATAGGATTCGTCTCTCCCGGTATTGGGAGATGATATCGCGATGTGTCAGAGAGCCATTACACAAAGTCCCTGGCCAGGGCAAACGAGATATACTGGTAGGTTCCAGTAGCTTCTCAGGGTGTAATGGGCTTCGCTCCAACACGACTTATACAGCTATTAGGGGACTGACGCTTGCCGCCCCCTAGGCTTGATATGCGATAGTCTTAGACGAACAGACCGGACTGTACGAAGATTGTCACATCAGGCTCAGTGGGAGTTCGGATGATTTTCCTCATCGGCCTTCTTATCGACATCTACCTGGGGACCGTTACGTACAGCTAGTGCCGCTTGCGGTCTGTGGTTAAACCCACTGCCAGTGTAGTGTCGGGTCTTTAGAGTCCCACACAGAGAGTTTCCCTGCTCCAGGCGAAACGATATAGACGTCGTATGGTTTTACGACAAAGGTTCGGATGCATACGTGTGTTTACGCACGTACGACTTTTCGGACAGTTTTTACTAGCTGGCTTTGGTTTAAGCCAGATTCTAGTATCAGGTTATTGGATTCATACAGTCTAAAGTTTTTCCGTGTTTTCACGGATTGGAGGGGCGTTCTCGTAATTTGTCGAGAAGTTTCTAGAAGAGTGGTGACATGAGGGGTTGAGGTGGCTTTTTCATGATTACTTTGTGTGACTCATTTATATGATTCATCATATCATTAATGCTTCATTAATGATCTAATGACTCACATGATGAATCACTCTCCTTGATTAAATGAAACATGGTGAATAATCAATTAATTGATATTATTTGATAATTCATTATGTATCATATATTCAAGTGAGAAGGATTTTTGTTCTCACTCTCATCTTCTCCTTCTCTCTCCTCAAGCTCACTCTCTCTTGAAACCCTAACCTCTCATGTGTTGAGATCAAGGGTTAGATAGACTAAAACATTCATAACCTCACTCTATATTCTCTAGGTAGCTTAGATTAGCACTTTAAGCAACATAGTTATCTCAAGTTTGAGATTAAGCTTGGCGTAGAAGCTTTCGGGTGGATCGTCTTTGATTCGAGGAGGCCATAAAGTTGCCGATGTTCCAAGGAGCCTACGAGGAGTGGAGGACAGCGATGAAGACCCGAAGGACATGTAACGTGAGGTATAACTCCGGTACCGAGTAGTTAAACCTCTAGTATATCGTTAGCAATGGTTTAGATTACGATTCATGCGCTCAATTCCGTGTTACGAAGCTTTGATAATCGTTTTTCATATATTCCGCCTCTCCGCGAGTTAGTGGGGTGCGTGACATGGACTTACAGTGGTATCAGAGCCGACTAAACCATTACTAGCTTGTTAGCAACTGATTAGGAGTTCGATCGACGGAAAAACACGGAAAACAAAACCCTAATCCTTGACAGTTTCTGTAAATTTTAAAAGTATCGCAAAATTTTTTTGACATACCTTAAAATTCACAGCAGGGAATTATAAGAAATCTAGGAAAATTCGAGGATGCAACTCGGCAATAAGACCGCGGTTCCGCGGCAATAGAGAGCTTTTGCCGCGGAACCGCCGCCGAGTCAACGCCGAGTTGACTCGGAGTTTCACAGTAATTCATAATTTTGGGTTTTTTGTTTTCCTGTATATACTGTTTCTGCCCAGGTTGCCTCTGTGATGATTTGCTTTTGGGGTAGACACGGATATAGGTAATCGATCGATGTTCTAATCAATTTGCTAATTGGATCTTTATCTGTAATGTTTTATGTGTTCGTAAACCTCCCCTAACTGCTAGTATGTCGGTTGGTAGGGGGTTGCACATATCTGTGATGTTATATATAACTGTTTGTGTATATGAACTGTGTTGGAATGTTGTGATGATTAGCCGGGGTTTGGGATGTATTTAATATTCATTCATTCAATGTAAATGTAATTTGATGTAATATTATTTTGCGGGGCACATCCAGGTTACGGTTGTAGCCACCGTTGTATTATTATTTCTTTTTACTGTTTTTGCTCCTAGGATAGACCCAAGGTGGGGTGCACAAACTACCGGGTATTTTGAAGTGTTGAGGCAGACCGCTTCACTTCTGGTACTTGGCGGGTAGTTTGCCGTACCCGTAGGGGTCTGGGGTGGGGTAATGGCTATTCATCACAACTGTGTAATCCGTCTTTCATTGCAGGCTCAAAAGAAACGCGGATTACTTGCATATCCAATAAAGTTTATCTGTGATCTGGAATGCTTATTATTGCGTCTGACGAATGTACAATATCTATATATAAATAGCTATGAGACGTCACTTATGTTTTACACCCGCGCTAGCCCAGCCCCCGCTCTGTCGTTAGTTAAGTAACCTAACGGGTGATGACGGGACCCCGTGGCGAATGCGGATGGCATAAGAGGACGTTGTATTTTCGTTGTTTTCTGCAATGATAGGTTAAATGATGGGACGCATTATTATAATGCAAAGAAAATAAACCATAGTTTAATCGTTGGAACAAATTTAAAAGAAACCACTCGGTTATTTTAAAAGATCGGATTTTTTTTAAAAAAAATTGCAGAGCTTTAACCACTCCTTTTAAAAAGTATCAGGTTCCTTCGATTATATCAAGTTCACTACGTTCACGGTTTTGCCAAAACCATTCGTAGCCCTCCGTCATTTCATTTGGGTATTCAGTAGTATTCAAGCTATGTATATTTGGCCCTTAGTCAAAACATAGTGCTTGGTAGCTGCTAGGGTATTCATTTGTTGCATAGATAGATGCGTTGTTTTGGAACAGTCGTATTACTTTTCTTGACCCTTAGTCAAGAGTATGTACGGGTGGGTTCAAATTAACCTGGATAATGATGGGTAGAACTTGACATGTGACTTATGACATATTTGGCCCTTAGTCAAAGTCATAAGAGCATGGGGCAAAAATCCACATCGGGAATTTCTAAAGAAACTGAAATTTGCAGAGAGGAGCATACCATTTTGGAGTTTGATGAATATTGGTAGGATTCCTTCAACATTATCATACGATGATATCTTGGATCCCGATCCTACTGTGAGTATATACTACTTATCAGGAGATTCGTCACTTAACGATCAATGCTATAAACCAAGTAGGTGCCAAGAAAGGTGTCAGCGGGGTTACGCCCCCAGAGAAAAGAGGTTATTTAATTAAGGAACTTCGCGAAAGCGTTGGAAAACCTCCCTCGAAGTATCGACACTGGCCTGGCTGAACGGTTAAGCAAGTATTATACGGTGAGAATTGTCCTGGCTAATTCTTCTTTTATGGTTTGAGGAGGGATTCGAGAAACAGTGGGAGCCATCCAGTTTAGATAAATTAAACCACTCTAAACTTACAAGAGCATCATGCTAATAGTATCTTCTTCTCTCTCTTAAATTGCAGCGACCCTGTGACCACACATAGGTTACATCTAGATAATAATTTGACTGAATCTGACTTATATGACTGGCAAAACTCTGTCCAGATATCCATTGCCTATGACAAGCTGGACCACCCTATTGAGGGACATTCCTATTGCTATGGGATTGGGCATTGGCAGAGTGATTGCAGGGCTTTAGAAGCCAGTAGCCAGGATACGAAGCATGTTGTGGCTTCAGCCTCAAGTGTATTTGTAATTGAAGACTGTATGTCAATAAACTCTACTTCCTGGGTACTAGATACCAGAGCAGGATCTCATATCTGTAATTCATTACATGCTTTGAGAAACAGTAGAGTTATAAAGGTAGGTGATTGGTCTCTCAGAGTTGCAAACAGAATAACAGTTAACGCTGAATCCGTAGGAGAATATCGCCTAGGTTTGACAAGTGGGCATATATTGATTTTACATAACTGTTTATATGTACCTAGTATGACTTGTAATATCATATCAGTGTCCTCACTTTCGAGAGAGGGATATGATTTTACATTCATAAGTGATGTAGTTAACATCCACCTAAATCAAGTTCTGATTGGGTCCGGTACATTAGATAACGGTATATACGTATTAAGTCAAGCTCAGGTTTTCAATGTCCAGAACACTCTTAAAAGAAAGTCTCCAGAAATAAATCAGGCTTTCTTATGGCATTGTAGACTAGGTCACATCAATGAGAGAAGGTTGACTAAGTTACATAAAGAAGGATATTTGAATCCGTTCGAATATCAATCTTATGCTACTTGTGAATCTTGTCTCAAAGGAAAGATGACAAAAACTCCGTTCACTGGACACGGAGTAAGAGCAAGCGAGCTCTTAGGACTCATAGACTGTGACGTGTGCGGTCCAATGTCTACACATGCGCGAGGTGGTTATTCCTACTTCATTACTTTTACGGATGATTTCTCTAGGTATGGATATGTCTTCTTAATGAAGCATAAATCCGAGGCCTTTGAGAAATTCCAAGAATACAAGAATGAAGTGGAAAAACAAACAGGCAAAAGTATAAAGACACTGAGATCTGATCGAGGTGGTGAATACTTAAATGCCGAGTTCCTGGGTTACTTAAAAGAGAATGGAATTCTCTCTCAGCTTACTCCTCCATACACACTACAACATAACGGTGTATCAGAAAGGAGGAATCGAACCCTATTGGATATGGTTCGATCCATGATGAGTAACGCTGAGTTACCGCGATCATTCTGGGGATATGCACTAGAATCAGCTGCATATCTTTTGAACCAGGTTCCCACCAAGACTGTGCCTACCACACCATATCAGATGTGGAGTGGGAAGAAACCCTATCTTCAGTATCTAAAGATTTGGGGATGTCCGGCTTATGTTAAAAAGCAGCATGCAGACAAACACGAGGCACGATCAGTACCATGTAAGTTTGTGGGATATCCAAAGAACTCCAGGGGATATCTATTCTATTACACAGAGGAACAAAAGGTTTTTGTTTCTCGTAATACCCATTTTCTAGAATATCAGTTTTTAGAAAAAGAAACTAGTAGGAGCGAAATAGAACTAGAAGAAATTCCAGAAACACAAACTACTACTGAAAGTTTGGTAGAACCAGAAGTTCAAGAAGAACAGGACATCCCAACGCCACTCCGCAGGAGTAGTAGGCAATCTCATCCGCCCGAGAGATACTACGGTTTTCTCATAGACGGGGATAGAGAGGATTGCACTATTGATTACGATGAGCCTACTAGCTTCCAGCAAGCCATTCAGAGCGGTGACTCAGTAAAATGGCTGGATGCAATGCGGACCGAAATGGAGTCCATGTACACCAACAAAGTATGGACTTTGGACATTGCTCCAGATGGGGTAAAATCCGTAGGATGCAAATGGATCTTCAAAAATAAGATTGGTGTAGATAGACAGGTTGAAACCTATAAGGCTAGACTTGTTGCAAAGGGTTTCCGTCAAAGACCTGGTTTGGACTACGACGAAACCTTTTCTCCAGTGGCTATGCTTAAATCTATTCGGGTCCTTCTTGCTATTGCTGCCTTCCACGATTATGAAATCTGGCAGATGGACGTAAAGACGGCCTTTCTAAATGGTAATTTGGAAGAAAGCGTCTATATGGATCAGCCAGAAGGATTCATTCAGAATGGGAGCAGCGGTAAAGTATGCAAGCTGCTTAAGTCCATTTATAGACTAAAGCAGGTATCGCGGAGTTGGAACATATGTTTTGATGATGCTGTCAAAGAATTTGACTTTATCAAAAATCCAGATGAACCATGCATATACAGTAAGATTGTAGGGAGAGCTGTAGTATTCCTCGTCTTGTACGTGGATGACATTCTCCTAATAGGAAATGATATTCCTATATTACAGTCAGTCAAAAGATTCTTGTCACATAAATTCTCCATGAAAGACTTGGGTGATGCCACCTACATTCTGGGGATCCGGATCTGTCGTGATAGATCAAAGAGGATATTGGGACTTTCACAGTCCAGGTACATAGACACCATAGTGAAGAGATTCAGTATGGAAGATTCTAAGCGCGGTAACCTACCGGCTTGTCACGGAATCACCCTCTCAAAAGATATGTCTCCCAAGACTGATTTGGAAAGGGATCGCATGTCGATTATACCCTACGCTTCTGCGGTAGGCTCTATAATGTATGCAATGTTATGTACCAGACCAGATGTAGCATACGCATTGAGCGTAGTAAGCCGGTATCAAGCAAACCCAGGGGAGAATCACTGGATAGCAGTAAAGAACATTCTCAAGTACCTGAGGAGGACTAAGGAGATGTTCATGGTATATGGCGGAAAAGACATTCAGATGGAGGCCTTTGCCGACTCCGGCTTCCAGAGTGACAAAGATGACTCCAAGTCCATGTCGGGTTATGTCTTTACCCTCAATGGAGGGGCGGTCTGTTGGAAGAGTTCCAAGCAGGAGACTGTTGCAGACTCAACGATGGAAGCAGAGTACATAGCTGCTTGCGATGCCGCAAAACAAGCAGTCTGGATGAAGAAGTTCCTCACAGAACTTCAGGTGGTTCCTACCAGTGTTGATCCAATACCTCTGTATTGTGACAACAACGGCGCTATAGCTTTAGCGAAGGAAACCAGGTCCCATCAGAAGTCCAGACAAATCTTAAGGCGGTATCACCTGATCAGGGAGATCATAGATCGCCGGGAGATCGAGGTGAAGAGAGTAAAGACGGAGGATAACATTGCTGATCCATTCACAAAGGCCATTCCTCAGACGCAGTTCGAGAGGCTATTCGAGATGATTGGTCTACGATATGCCAGCTCATGGCCCTAATGCAAGTGGGAGATTGTTAGTGTATATGCCTTAGGGGCCATTATTGTATCATACTAGATTGTATATTACTTAATGGAAGCTTGGGATATTCACAGTTATATATACAGTCTTGCTAAAAAATGGTAGTATGCTACTTGGTTTGTGTCTACTTTAATATGTGTATATGTCTCTTGTAACGTATCACTTATACATATTAGTAGAGCCCATAGGATCTTTGCTTGATTACCAGCGTCGTGATGGCTATCACACTAGTGGGGGCTGGGTAGTCTGTAAGCAACATCCTATACAGGTCCCTGGTCGATGGATTATCGAGATAGGGCATCGATATTCCGGAGTAGACTAAGTGTATACGCTTCTCATCCCAGTTGGGGAAATGGTCTGTCCCACAGCCATCAGTACGCCGTACTAGAGATAGTATACAGGTGCTCGTTAGGTTACGGGTACACCGGACAGGACTCGCCGAGGAACTGATTGGTTGGTATTATACCCATCGTCAGTTGTCAGTTCCCAGGTGACATGAGTACAGCATAGTCCGCAGACTTGACACTGCTGCTTCGCCTCGAGTGTGTCCCACTGTTCTTAGATTGCTACCCTACCACGGCTCAAAGGAGTCGTGCAAACAGGTAGCAGTTGGGTGCAGTCCCGAGCACTTGGAAGCAGTGGCGGTTAGATAGGATTCGTCTCTCCCGGTATTGGGAGATGATATCGCGATGTGTCAGAGAGCCATTACACAAAGTCCTTGGCCAGGGCAAACGAGATATACTGGTAGGTTCCAGTAGCTTCTCAGGGTGTAATGGGCTTCGCTCCAACACGACTTATACAGCTATTAGGGGACTGACGCTTGCCGCCCCCTAGGCTTGATATGCGATAGTCTTAGACGAACAGACCGGACTGTACGAAGATTGTCACATCAGGCTCAGTGGGAGTTCGGATGATTTTCCTCATCGGCCTTCTTATCGACATCTACCTGGGGACCGTTACGTACAGCTAGTGCCGCTTGCGGTCTGTGGTTAAACCCACTGCCAGCGTAGTGTCAGGTCTTTAGAGTCCCACACAGAGAGTTTCCCTGCTCCAGGCGAAACGATATAGACGTCGTATGGTTTTACGACAAAGGTTCGGATGCATACGTGTGTTTACGCACGTACGACTTTTCGGACAGTTTTTACTAGCTGGCTTTGGTTTAAGCCAGATTCTAGTTTCAGGTTATTGGATTTATACAGTCTAAAGTTTTTCCATGTTTTCACGGATTGGAGGGGCGTTCTCATAATTTGTCGAGAAGGTTCTAGAAGAGTGGTGACATGAGGGGTTGAGGTGGCTTTTTTATGATTACTTTGTGTGACTCATTTATATGATTCATCATATCATTATTGCTTCATTAATGATCTAATGACTCACATGATGAATCACTCTCCTTGATTAAATGAAACATTGTGAATAATCAATTAATTGATATTATTTGATAATTCATTATGTATCATATATTCAAGTGAGAAGGATTTTTGTTCTCACTCTCATCTTCTCCTTCTCTCTCCTCAAGCTCACTCTCTCTTGAAATCCTAACCTCTCATGTGTTGAGATCAAGGGTTAGATAGACTAAAACATTCATAACCTCACTCTATATCCTCTAGGTAGCTTAGATTAGCACTTTAAGCAACCTAGTTATCTCAAGTTTGAGATTTAGCTTGGCGTAGAAGCTTTCGGGTGGATCGTCTTTGATTCGAGGAGGCCATGAAGTTGCCGATGTTCCAAGGAGCCTATGAGGAGTGGAAGACAGCGATGAAGACCCGAAGGACATGTAACGTGAGGTATAACTCCGGTACCGAGTAGTTAAACCTCTAGTATATCGTTAGCAATGGTTTAGATTACGATTCATGTGCTCAAGTCCGTGTTACGAAGCTTTGATAATCGTTTTTCATATATTCCGCCTCCCCGCAAGTTAGTGGGGTGCGTGACATGGACTTACATTTTTGGTACAATCCTAAGTCACCTGGAGGCAATGAGCGATAGAAGGGGATTTCGTCTCTCCCGGTATTGGGGGTTAATGTTGCGCTTTGCACGATTGGCTATAACAGGAAATCCCTGGTCAGGGTTGTTTCTGAAATTTACTGCTAAGTGTTATCAGTAATTACTCGATCCGTTATTAACCTAACATCGGCACGACTTATCGAGTTATTGGGGTCAGGCTTTTGCCGCCCCCAGACGAGATATGCGACATATCAGATGAAGAGACCGGACTGTATGGTAGTATTACTGATTGGATTCGCTGGAGTATGAGCAGGCTTGCTTGTTGATCTTCTGATCGCTCAACACCCGGGTGTCCATTACGTTTAGCAGACAGCTTGTGGGTGTTTGATATGATCATCACCTACAGCCGGCGTATTGACGAGTCTTTAGAGTCCTACACAGAGCTTTCCTAGTTCATGAGAAACGAAGTAGGAGCACATATGTGATATATGCGGGACCGAGATTAATGCGTGTCTGTGATACCACATTCTATTCTCGCGATATGTGACATCGTTCAGTTATATGAGATATAGCCGGGTTATCGGATCAAGTTTTGATTCGATAAGATGTTACATTAGATATTAGTCGGTTATATGTGATATAGCTGGATTATTAAATCAAGTGTCGATTTGATAATTTAATGTATAATTATATATTTGATATATTAACATGCATTAACTAATATTTGCTCACGTATGATTTACCTTTTCTCACTTTGTGTGTGCATAAAGTATATATGTGATATATATTTATGTACATGATTTTTGTGTCATGCTAGATGCCACATGTGACATGGGTGTATGAAACTCATACCAAGCTTATGATAATGAATGGTTTTATTTATCTAAAGTTAATCAAAATTAGTTGGTAATTTGTCAAATGGTTGAAGGTTGTAGAAGCTTGTGGAACCATAGACCAAATCCACTAATTTTGATTTACTCGTAGATATTTATTAACCTAACCATTATTATTGGCCATGGTTTAATCTCTACAAGGGTTAGTGTATGATACTAACTCACCCATGGTTGCTATTCTCACCTCATGAGTTCATTCTCATCTCTTCACTTCATCTTCCTCATCCTTGAGAGAAAGCTTTCTAGCTTTTGATCAAGTGATGAAATATTGTGAGAAAATAAAATCTAAACTGAGCCCATTTCCTACTTCATCATCCTCTACTATATTAGCCATTTAGTTTAGGGTGTTTGCTTCACTAATCTACCATTAGTGAAGAGGTCGCATCAGCTTGGGTCTCCTCGACGTAGATCACCTTCGGGCTCAAAGAATTTGAGAAAGCTTGTTCATTTCTCCAAGGGAACCCATAAAAGAGTTCAAGAGATCACTACTCATGGCGAAAGGACTACTACACGGAGTGTTTGAAGTGATGGACCGGTCTACAAAGGTTTTATTCCTAATTCACTTAAATGTAAAGTTGTTTACATATTCATCGGATTTTCTAGTGAGGATTCTAGGGTTAGGGTTAGCTAGAACGGAAATTTTTTCAAATTGGCATGGACGATGCCTTCCGAAACCTCGCTGCCGTGCTAGACAAGCCGGCAAGATCTACTGGTAAGTGTTATCAGTAGTTTCTCGAACCGTTATGGACCTTGCATCAGCATGACTTATCAGGCTATTGAGGTCTGACGTTATACCACCCCCAGGCTGCGATATGCGACATATCAAACGAAGAGACCGGACTATACGGTAGTGTTACTGATTGGATTCGCAGGAGTATGAGCAGACTTGCTTGTTGATCTTCTGATTGCTCAATACCCTGGTGGCCGTTATGTTTAGCAGACCGCTTGCGGCTTATGGGTGTTTGATATGATCATCACCTACTGCCAGCGTATTGACGAGTCTTTAGAGTCCTACACAGAGGTTTCCTGGTTTATGCGAAACGAAGTAGGAGCACATATGTGATACGTGCGGGAATGAGATTAATGCGCATATGTGATACCACATTCTACTCTCATGATGTGTGATATCGGTCGGTTATATGTGATATAGCCGGACTGTCGAATCAAGTGTTGATTCGACAAGTTAATACAGTTGATATTAGTCGGTTGTATGTGATATAGCCGGATTATTAAATCAAGTGTTGATTTAATAATTTAATGTATAATTATATATTTGATATATTATCTTACATTAACTAATATTAGCTCACTTAACATTTCTTTTTCCCACTTGTGTACACTTGGTATATATGTGATATATATTAATGTACATTATTTTGTGTCATACTAGATGCCACATGCTACATGGGTGTATGAGACTCACACCATGCTTACAGTAATAATGGGTTTTTTTTATTTAAAGAAAATCAAATTAATTGGTAATTAGTCACATGGTTGAAGCTTGTAGAAGCTTGTGGAAGCATTGACCAAGTCCACTAATTTTGTTTTACTTGTAGATATTTATTAACCTAACCATTATTGTTAGTCATAGTTTAGTCTCTACATGTGTTAGTATATGATACTAACTCACCCATGGTTTCTATTCTCACCTTATGAGTTTCATTCTCATCTTCACTTCGTCTTCATCTTCATCTAGAGAAAGCTTGCTAGCTTTTCTCAAAGGAGAAGAAATAAAGTGAGAAAATTAATTCAAAAGTGAGCAAAATTCCTACTTCATCATCCTTTATTAGATTAGCCATTTAGTTTAGGGTGTTAGCTTCACTAATCCCACATTAGTGACGAGGTAGCTTGGGTTACTGTCTCCATGACGTGGATCATCTTCGGCCTCGAAGACTTCGTGCAAGCTCGTTCCTTTCATCTTGTGGAACCATTCTTGACTTCGAAAGATCACTACGTGGAGCGAAGGGACTACTACACAGAGCTATTTAAGTGAAGGACCGGTCTACAAAGGTTGTATTCCTAGTTCACTTAGTTGTAAAGTTGTTTACATTGTTGTTTCGTCTAAATCTCCAGTTAAGATTCTAGGGTTAGTGTTCTTTTGTACGGGAAATTTTTTAAATTGGCAAGGACGATGCCTCCCGAAACCTTGTCGCCGCCCTAGGGAACCCAACAGTGGTATCAGAGCCAAGCTAGAGAATTAGACGATATTTGTAGAATTACAAGACCGAAACAACTCCAAAACACCCGATACTAAAATCTAGTTTCTGTCGAAATTTTTAGAGAGTCTGAAAATTTTTTAAGCAACCGCAAAATGTTGTATATGATGCAACATGAACACCACAGAAAAGGGAACCCCTCTCGCCGGAAAATGATCGGCTACATGCACTCAAAATCCGGCCACGCCGGTCCATTTCATGAATCTAGGCTTCGTTTTGGTGGGGTGTTCCAGTCTCTGGGTTTTGGTATTTCAGGTGTTGCTTGTTTGTGCTAAAATTGAATGTGATGTTATCTTTATGCAAAGGCAATTCGAAGTGTTTCGTAATCGTAATTCTAACATCATTTTGGGTTATTTAGATGATGTTAAAAAGTTCGAACGGATATCAATAACCCATATTTTCCCTCGCTGGAAATTTTCCACGAGTTGGATTTTTTTCCGTGTTTAAAATCTTCAGAAAATCATGCAAGCGATTCTGTGGACCCTTTAGAAGTACGATACCCAAACTCGACTTTTTGGATCTCGGAACCATGGGAAATACCCTACGGTTTGCGGCAGTTCCGTGGCGACATGAGTGAGGCATGGGTCAGCCCTTCTAAGGATGGTTCATAAGTGTTGTGGCATGTTCTAGGTATTTTTTAAACTCTGCTCAAGTGTTCAGCTCTTTGGGAAATTTTGGATGTTTGTTTATTCAATCGAAAAGTTTAACATCGTCTAGCTATCTGTGATTGTGATACAATATTTGGAATCCACAAATTTAGTTATATGATAACTAGTTTGAATTTTATAAATCTAGTAAGTTAGTCTCATTTGATCTGTTGCCACGGAATTTTGATAAGGATCAAATATCCGTCGCAATTACGTAGCGTACGCGGATACTCACCGGGTAACCTTACTAGATAGCCACGCCCCTATAGCCCTGACCAAATGACTGTAGGAGAACCCCGTCACCAAAAGCATCCGTTCGGGTGCTCGCGGCCGCGGTGTTCCGCCTTAGTGCATTTCGTCGACGGTATCGTGGGTGTGGCCGTCTACTAAAGTTTCCGACGAGCATTCGATCAGGTTATTAGGAATCTTGTTGAATTACCCGACTGGTTATTGGAAAGTGCATTCAATATCGAGACTAAAATGCGGGATTTATAATTGTTAGGCATGTGATATCTAAGAAATTAATTTGGTTGGGCATGAAATCCAAAGTAGGTGATACATTGGGTTTATGATGTCTAAGGTGGTTACGAATTCCAATTGTTGTAGTTTTTCACTTTCTTTTCTGCGATCGTAAGTGTAATATGTGGTGTATCGCCGGTTTCGTTGCTATATGTCAACGAAAATTTGGATACGCATATTTACTTACGTTGATGACATGCGATGTTATGTGTTACTGTGATATGTTATATTGGATCGTCGTGTTTTGAATAGCCGAGGGTTTTATGTGAGATGAGAGTTTTTTATTTACATTCATGTAAAAGCTTTTATGTAATATTCTTTTATTAGGGCACTTCCGGGTTGAGGATGATGTCACCATTGATGTATATTATTTACTTTTCTGCATTAGTATAGACCAAAGGAGGAGAGCACAAGTAACCGGGTTTTAGGGTCCAGTGGGAGACCATCTCGAGGAGTCGAGTTCGGGTCTCCTAACTCTAGAATTGGTAGGGTTGCTTGCCACTCTCGTAGGGGTCTAGGGATGTGGGTTTGGCTATTCATCGCGACCGTGGAATCCGTTTTTTATACCGGCTTAATTTAAAACACGGAATTCTAGTATATCCAATATTTCATATATGTTTTTCTGCTGCTGATATTCTGTGATGTGATCACTAGATATTCTGAGATGAATGCTTATATTATATATATTATATATAATAAATATTGATGCTTTCGTTTCTTCTGTGATGCTTTGGAAGCATAATTGATGGGACTTCATTAATGAGATTAATGAAATAAAAGAAACCTAAAGATATTGTAGAAACTTGTTTTAAAAACTGGTAGCTCTAGTTTTTTCTTTGCATTCCGGTATTCCTTGTAGAATATCCAGCACCTTATTCGATAAGGAAAGAGCCGAGATCCATTCACCGGGAGTGAGCTCTTTAGCGAAACTTGCAGTTGCTACAACCCACTCGGGTTGTCTTCTGATTGCTTCTATAGTTTTTTGCTTTGCATAGTAGTATTTATAAAATATCTTGCACCTCATTCGATGAGGAAAGAGCCGAGATCCCTTCACCGGGAGTGACCTCTTTAGCAAAACTAGTAAAAAGCCTAAAAAACACTCCTTTTAAAATTCACTCGATTCTACAACGTTATCAAGTTCATTACGCAAAAGGTTTTCTTAAAAACCTGTTGTAACCTTCCGTCATTTTAGGAAGTAGAGTACTTAGTATTCGTGCTATGTCTGTTGACCATAGTTAAGGCGTAGTGTGCGGTAGCTAAGTGATGTCTTCCTACACTCTATATGATGCGATTAATTAGGACAGTCATATGATTTTGTTAACTATAGTTAAGGGTCATGTAGGTGGGTCTAATTAATCAGGAAATGACGGGTAGAACTTGACTAGCGCTTATGATTTGTTGACCATAGTTAAGGTCATAAGTCACTAGGAGTAAAATATTATCGGGAATTTCAAGTGTTGAAATTTGCAATGAGATTGCATACATTCTATGGGATAGTTGAATCCCGATTCCCACTGCGAGTAAGCGTTAGTCCTGAGAGAGTTTTCCACATTACAATTAGTTGATCAAGTAGGTGTCTAGAAAGGTGTTAACGGGGTTATGCCCCTGGGAAAACAAGGTTTATTTTAATTAGGTCCGTAAGAAAGCACGGGAACCTCCCTCAAAGTACTGACACTGGCCTGGCCGAAAGATCGGCGAACTTGTAGGGTGTAATTAATCCCAGCTAGTATTACCTTTTTGGGTTTGAAGGAAGATTTAATAAAAACAGTGGGAGCCATCCTGATCAGATAAAATAATAACCAATCTGATCTTGCAAGAGCTTACACAGAGTGTTTTCTTCTCTCTTTCTCCCTCTCCTGGTAACGACCATGTCACGCCTTAAACAAGATAATAATATGGATGCATTGACTGAACCTGCTTATTATACTGAGCTGGGGAACGTTGTTTCCGCTCTATCTTATAATTGTTATAAGTCTGAGCAGGAAATATGGGAATATCCGGATTCCATGCGACCCAATCGAGGAATAAGCATGTTGATGCATATTCTTCGCGTGTGTTCGTTACCAAGAACTATTTCCCAGTATCCTATACGTCCTATGTATGATATACCGAATTAGGATCTCACAAATGTAATTTGTTACATGGGCTACAGAAAGGTAGAGAACTGAGATTAGGTGATATGTCTCTAAGTGTTAGAGAATGGTGCAATTGTTGCAGCCAAATGAGTTAGCAGATATCACCTTGTATTACCAAATGGTAAATACATTGATTCTGAACAAATGTTATTAAATACCGAACCTGATATACAACATTACATCAAATTCTTTATTGAGTTAAAAGAAAGATATAATTCTGTATTGGAGGATAATGTTGTGAACATTTTCCTGAATCAAGAGTTGATTGGGCCAGGCACGTTATGAAAAAGCATATACGTTCTAAATCAAACCACGGTTCAAAGTATCTAGAACACACATAAGAGGAGTAGTTCAGAAATTAACGAATCCTTCTTATAGCATTGTAGACTAGGTCATATCAATGCGACACGACGATCTAAGTTATATAAGGATGAATATGAGAATCTGTTCGAATTTTCATCTTATGATACATTCCAGTCTTGTCTCAAAGATAAAATGACCAATACTCTGTTTACTGGAAACAGAGAAAGAGTTACTGAACTCTTGGGATGGATACATGATGATGTATACGGTCCTATGTCTACAAATGCCAGGGTTGGTTCTTCCTACTTCATTATATTCACTGATCATCTCTCGAGATTCAGACATATGATCCTATTGAAACACGAGTCTGAAACTTTTGAGAAATTCAAAGAATACAAGCTTGAAGTTAAGAACCAAACGGGCAGAAGTATTAAGTCCTTCGATGTGATCGAGGAGGAGAATACTTGCGCATGGAGTTCCTGGATTTTCTAAACGGAGAATGAGATTCTCTCTCAGCCTACTCCTTCGTATCCACCATAGCACATCGGTGTATCGGGACGGAGGTATCGCACCCTATGATATATGGAGCGCTCTATGTCGAGTACTGCTGAGTTGCCTGTTTCCTTTGGGAGTTATGCACTTGAGAAGCTGCATACCTATTGAATAGGGTTCCAACTAAATCGGTGGCTACCACTCTATATGTGATAAGGTATGGGAAGAGACCATGTCTTAAACGAGTTAAGATATGGGGTTGTCCGGCCTATGTTGAAAAGAAAAATCCGGACAAACTCGAGGCAAGGTCAGTTCTGTAAGTTTTGTGGATATCCCAAACATTTGCGAGGGAATAACTTCTACCACACTGAGGAGCAAAAGGTTTTTTGTTTCTCAGCATGCCACCTTTTTAGAAAAGGAATTTCATATGAAGAAATTTGTGGTGATGAGGTAGAACTGGAAGGTGTTCCAGCTAAACAAATTAACAGCTGATGATTTGGTGAAACCAAAGGATTCAATAGTCTCTAACGAACATCAGCCTCTCCGCGAATCTTGTAGGGTTCCTCATCCACCTGAGAGATACTACGGTTTCCTCGGTGACGGTGGGAGCGAGGATTGCATCATGGTAGATGATGGCCCAACTAGGTTCAGGCAGGCCATCACAAGTGGGGACTTTGTGAAAAGGCTGGATGATATGCGATCACTGATAGAATCCATGTACACCAACAAAGTATGACTTTGAATGTTGCACCTGAAGGGGTAAAACCCATTGGGAGCAAATGGATCTTGAGAAGATTCTTGGTGTAGATGGAAAAGTTGGGACTTTCAAAGCTATGCTTATGTCCATCAGGATGAATGCGCACATCGCGGAGTTGGAACATCTGTTTTGATGTGACAGTCAAAGAGTTTAACTTCATCATAAAGGTAGATGAACCTTGTATATATAAGAAGGTAGTAGAGAGTAAGGTTGTCTTCCACGTATTGTACGTAGATGACATACTCTTAATAGGAAATGGTTTCCTATGCTACACTCGGTCAAGCTCCTCTTATCACGAGGATTCTCCATGGAAGATCTGGATGATACCTGCAACATCTTATTGATTATGATCTATGGTGATAGATATAAGTGGATCTTGGGAATGTCCTAAATCCGGGTACATTAACACCATACTAAAGGGGTTTAGTATGGAGGATTATAAGCGTGGTGGTTCGTCCACTTACTTAAGAATCACTCTCTCCAAAAAGATGTCTTCCAAGACTGATTTGGAGAGAGCTCGCGTGCAAGGGATACCCTATGCTTCGGTAGTAGGCTCTATCATTTATGTGATGTTATGTACCTGACCAGATGTAGATGACTCATTAGGTGTAGTGATCAGGAATCAATCGGATCTTGGGAGAATCACCGGACAGCTGTGGAGGACATTCTTAAGTACTTGAGAAGTACTGAAGAAATGTTCTTGGAGTTTAGTAACGGTAAACTCCAGTGGGAGTCATTTACCAATTCGCGATTTCAGAGTGATAAGGTCGACTGAAAGTCAGTCACGGGCTTTGTCTTTACCCTCAGTGGAGGGACGGTATGTCGGAAGAGTTCCAAACTATATATCGTGGCAAACTAGACAATAAAGGCTGAATACATTACTACCAATGATGCTGCCAAAGTGGCTGTCTGGGCATTTCTTGTTCATGAGATGAACATGGTTCCTACCATTGAGCGTCCAATAACTGTTATAGTGACAACAATGGAGTTGAGGCTTTTTCCTAGGAACGCCGGTCCCATCAGCGATCCAGATATATACTGAGGCAAGTATCAGCTGATCAGGGAGATAGTTGATCTCCAGGCGATCGGGATCAGGAGAGTTGACGAGAAGGATAACACGGCAGATCCACTCACAAAGGCCTTTCCCAAGAGAGACTTCTATAGGACGTTGAGTATGAGATACTACAACAAATGGGCTTAGTGCAAGTGGGAGAATGTTAGTGATGTGTTTGCCCTAGAGTCCATTACTATACATGTGATGTATATTGTAGTGGATGCTTGGACATATATAGGGAGGTCTTTCGTGCTCGACATGATAGTATTCTATCTAGTTGCACTTTATCTTAACATGTACACTTATTGTCTCTCTATTACATGTTGATAAAACCCTTAGGATGAGTACTTGATTACAAGGATTATGATGTAGATCATACTAGTGAGGCAGAGGTAGTCGGTAAGTACATCCTTCGAATGTTCCTAGTCGTAGGAGTATCGAGACGGGGCATCGATATTCCAGAGTAGACTAGCGTATATGCTTCTCGACCCATATGAAGGGCGATTGATGATCCTATATCCATTGGTGTTTGACATCAGAGATGGTATACGGGTGCTCAGTGGAGACTGGGTACACTGAATGGACTCACCGAGAACTCCTAGATGGTATTATACATATCGTCTGTTAGCAGTTCTCTGGTGACACTTGAACAGGTTAGTCTGTCGACCCAAGATCGTCAAAGAGTCTTGTGTGATTCGCACTGTGCTTTGATTTCCACCATATCATGTTCAAGAGATCGTGCAAAACGGTGGTTTTTGGGTACAGTCTCGAGTCACATGGTGGAAATGAGCGATAGGAGTGGATTCGTCTCTCCCGGTAATGGGGGTTGATGTTGCACTATGCTCGATTGGCCATAACAGGAAATCCCTGGTCAGGGTTGCTGAGATCTACTGGTAAGTGTCATCAGTAGTTTCTCGAACCGTTATTGTAACATTTCAGAAAAATAAAATATTATTTTTGTGAAGTTAAATAATTTAAATAATAAATATTATGAATATTTTAAGTATGGAAATTAGTATTAATGAAAGGGTATAGCTATATACCGATAATTGGTAAAATATTATGATAACTAATAAGAATTACGGATTTGAAGGTGTTTATGTGATTTAAACATTCTACGGATTATTATACAATTAATTTTAAATAGGGTATTTACTAAACTCGATTAGTACCTAATCATGCATTGATTTTTTTTGTGGATGTGACATGCTAACTGACGATATTACACATTTGTTACATTTTTCTACCATGACTTCTTTCTTTTTTTTTCGAGCATGGCTTTGTTTTAAAATAGAAAAGAAAAGAAAAAGTAAAAGATTAAAAAGTGGTATGGGCAAGAGAGAGGAGAGAGAGAAGGTGAGGGGTTCCTTTGATCCTAGGCTCATTTGCTTTCCATTTCATTTTCTTCATTGTTCTTCCGCTTCTCCTCACACCTTGGCTGCCCTCTTCCCTTCACCATCTATACCCTTCACAACACCACCAAAACTACATCAAAACCTTGCATCCTCTTTAGAAAATTCATGGACAAGCTCACTACAAGCATGGTAGATCAAGAAGGTTTGGATTTTGAGTACTTTGGGCAACTCAAGAAAATTCTTGAGTTGCCAAATGAGGTAATTCTTTCACCATTAGCTTAGTAATTTAATTTCTATAGCTTCTAGTTTTGTTAAGAATGGATTTGGTGAGGTTTAGTGATGTTTGAAAATTCCTAGACAAAGTTTGGGGAATTCTTGACTTATGATGGTGCAAGTGTAGCGTCTTGAAAAGTCGTTTTGGTGTTTTCCTAAAATTCGGTGAAAATTCGGTATTTTTCCGAAAACCGTCTTTTTCGATATTTTGCAGTTTAGGGCTAATTATACCTAAAAAGGATAGGTAATTTCTTGTTTTTAGTAGCTAATGAGTTATTTATGAAATTTTGGTCATTTAAAATTTTTTCCCTATTTTTCAATTTTTTAATATTATTTTAAGCCGGTAAGAAAATACATTAAATAAGCGATAAATACAAATTTTTCCGGGCTAATTTTAATCTCTAAAATTATGATAATTATAATTTAGTGATAACATGAATTTTTAGTAATTTATTTTGATTTTTAACAAATTTTTGTGATTTGAAACGAATTTATTGAATTTTGAGCTAAAACTTGCAATTTTTGAGTTGTAGGGGGCCTTTTTGCATAAAATTTCTTTTGTAAAACCCCTCTCTCTTTTTCCTCAGCCCTAGGACAGCCCCACCTTGTGTGAGACCAGAAATTTCTGGCCTCTCTCTTCTTGGTTTCTTTCTTGAGTTAATTTGATAGTTTATGGTATTATTTTAATTAAAATGGATAATGTATGATACATTGACTTTTGTGGACTTGACCATGACTTTCCCCACTTGCCCACACCCTCCCCCATACCTCATTCTGGCCGAAATTCCTGCACACCCTCTTCTTCCTCTCTTTTCTTTTCATTTTTCTTCAATTTCTTCAAGAAATACATCAAAATCCATGATTTAATTCAAAAATCCAAACAAAAATCCTTATGCTATCATTATCCTTAGCCATTCTTGCTTGGACCTTGGTGTTGAGGCCATCAATTGGAGCAAATTTTCTTGCTTGATCCATAGATCAAGAGGTATAATTCTCATCAAGTTGCTTTCTTTTGCTAAAAATTCCTTTAATTGTATGGTTAGTGTTAAAAGTTAGCTTATTTCTAATCTAGTTTAAAAGAGTAGTTTGTTTAAATTAGGGTTTTGAAGCCATGATAATTAATTAAGTTGTTTATTAGTTAATCTAGTTGTTAGTGAACTAATCTATATGGTTACCTTGTTATGTAGTCTTTAATTATGCTAATTTAGGTAATTTTAGAAGTTGATTTTAGTTGTAAATTGTTGTTTTAAGGTTTTTCAAGAGAGGGTTATGTATGGAAAATGATATTTGAAGCTTGATTAGTGAGTGGATTAAGTTTTAGAAAGCATTATTTAAGTGATTAAACCTAATTTGCTATCTAGTGTTTTGCTAACCTTAATCTAAGTGGTTAATTTGCTTATTAGGCTAAAATATAGTGTTAAATTAAGGTTTTTCATATATAGTTTGGTTTATGTTTGCTAATTACAAAAATCAAGAGAAGGTTTTGTTATGTAAATTAGGTTTTTAAGCTTAGTTAATGGTTTAGAATTTGTGTATTGGCTAGCTATTTGGTTAGTTTGGATGTTGGTGTTGGGTGGTGTTGACTTTGTCGCTAAATTGTCGATGTTTATATCAAATTGCAATTTCTGCTTACTAGATTTTTATATAAATTATGAGATGGACTATTTTTGATATCTTGATGATTGTAATGGCTTGTCCTACGACTTTTAGGATGCGTGAGTGCGGTTTTTGGGTAGTCGGGTTTTAGTTTTGCCGGGTGACCCAAATCGGCGTTTTTGGCAGTTTTTGCGATTTTCGCGTGTGTTCCGCGCACTTTGTGCACGTTGTACCTAGCTAGCGAACTTTAGTAGTTTCGTTGGGGTTTGCGTCGTTCTTGATATGTAACCTTATAATTGGTAATGATGTAAATTCCAGGTTCGGTCGCGGAAACGTCAGACGCGGCGCGAAAGGGAAAGGCGGTGATTGGACACAGCTAGCCAGGGATCCCGGTGAGTAGATTTAACATCTACGGGGGACGATCGTTTGGATGGCGCAAGTCGCCCGATAGAATTAGTAAACTGAAAATAAAATAGTAAACTGGATAACCACTTGTGACATTAGAATAATAATACTGGCATGATAATTGCTGCAATTAGATCAATATGTTATACCCATATACGCAAACTCAATTGTAGGACACATGCACCATTACTAGGTTTTTATATGCAGCACGAGCACTATTCATGTTTACACACACACCCTGGTAATTGCCATGCCACCACACTAGATAACATTTAAATTTAAACCTTTTACTAATTGATACTTAAACTGGTGCTATTGCCTTTAATTCCTTAAAATGAAACCGTAGAATTGCTATTCATGTGCATGTACTTCATCATATTAATTGTTCATGCTTAATCCATTAGTCACACATCGCAACTTGATTATTGATATCATATGCATTCATTATCACTGATATATGCACTTATGAGGATTTCTTGAGATTTTATGATATTGCTGGATTTCGGGGGAAAGCCGCAAAATTTCCAAACTTATGATATTTTTAAAACATGTAAATTGCGGTTTTCTAGTGATGTAAGTGTCGTCCACCATGAGTTTGCTGTGGCTTTGGAAATCCGTGTCGAGGAGTGGAGGAACCGGCACGGGTACATGGTGGGCCCGGTAAGGTACCCCGGGGCAAGAGGAATGTGGTGATGACGTTGAGCCTGGCAGGGGACGGATTACCTACCGGTGACTGTTTGGGACGGCGGATATCCAGAGGATACCGACCGTAGCCGCTAGATGATGAGATATTGATATTTGAGATGGGTCAGCCGGACGGCTGAGGCCAGCGATACATTTATGAGATTTGAGACAGCTTTTGGGGTGTCGTTGCTGGACACCGGTTTTCGTCGATTCATTGACATTTGCTGGCATTCTAAAAGAGTTTCAAAAACAACATCTGATAAAATATTTTTATATATAAACCTATTGAGACCTCAGATATTCATGTTGCATACATATTCTTACACTGATGTTGTATACACACCTGCTAGTATATCCATATTGCATACATACTCGCCATTATGTCCTGCCTTACCTGTATATAGATGCTAGGATGCTTGTGTGCATGCATTCGATAGCCTGTGTAAATGTTATTTATTACTCACGAGTTGGCAACTCACCCCCGTTGTGCCATAGCCTGTTGCAGGTCCGCTCCGTCAGTTCAGTAGCGGCGGGTGCGCTTGCTTCTTTTGCCTCTTTTGCCTGGACTCGAGATTTGCTCATAGGTGGGTTATGTTATTTTTTGTACCACATTGTATATTCTTGTATCTAGTGTACTCCATCTACTGTTTCTACCAGATTATTGTATATTGACCTAGAGATGAGACTGTGAGGTTTGTGGATTTTATGCTGTATTTTGGGGGTCGAGCTCACTTGAGCCGACATGCTACTTTTTCATGCTTCCTTATGCTTTATTATGATTATTATGCTTGTCGTCATTTACATTGCGTGGGATTTGTGACCGCCTTATGGCGAAGAGCTAGCTCCCGCTTGGGGATGCCCTATTTTGTTGGATTCATGTATATATTTTGTTGTACCCATTTTTGGGGGTCAGTATTTACAAAGGAGACTCTGCCGAAATTTTCGGGAAAAATTGGTATTGTTTTTAAAAAGGGTTTTACATGACTTATTTGATAACTCGCTTTCAATTGATTGGGTTTTCTTCACTCTTTTGCTTAATTGGTTTTGTTTTCTGGGCTTTGGCTTACTTATTTTACGGACGTCTTTAGACGTTTCGTAAACTTAAGTGCCAGTCACGTTCCGTACCCTGCGGGTCGTGACAAAGTTGGTATCAGAGCGATAGGTTTTACCTTTGTGAGTGTAGGATGACCCTTGGTAGATGGAGTAAGTGACTTAAGCAGCGTAACGTAGCGTGCGTATGTCCGCGGCATACTTACGATACGGTACTCCGCCTAAGTGACTTTAGGATATACTTGCTTGAAAAATTCCTTCTTCAACTCCGTGTATCCTATGATCCTATTGCACTGTCCTTATTATCCTTTTCCTGTACCAGCCACTATGCCGCCGAAGGCTACGAGGGCACAGAGGGCTGCCGTCACAGACGAGATTCGAGCTGGCTCGTCCGAAACTAGGACTGAGCAGGGTGGTATGCCTACGCCGCAGAGACAGACTGATCCGCATTCCCCAGGTCGCATGGATAGGCTTGAGTCCGGTATGGAGGAGCTGCGACAGATGATGGGAGGCATGCAGGAGTTACGACAGATGGTGGAATCGTTAGTAGAGGTCAATCGAGCACAGAGATCGGATATTACTCCCCCTGCAGTCGTTTCGAGACCGAGTCGGATTCGCACTGATATGTTAGCACCTAGGAGGGTTCGCAGAGGCCGTGGTGGATTCTTTAGGGGCCAGTTATATCGCCTTCACCCATATGGTCAGCAGCCATGGTTAGGATGTTTTTGGTGTGGTAGCCTGCATCATCGTATCAGAGACTGTCCGGTGAGACGACAGGGAGCAGCGACAGTTCCGCATGTGACCCTACCACCATCACCACCCCCTCCTCAGAGAGCCCTACTTTCTACCCCAGGCGATGCTCCACGCCAGTTAGGTGCACCGAGAGGCCGAGGACGTGGCGGTCCTGTTCAGAGAGGACGAGGAGGCAGAGGCCGAGGTCGAGGTCAGCCCGCTATCGGTGGAGGACAGGCCCGAGTTTTTGCTTTGACACCGCAGGATGCGCAGGCATCCAATGCCGTTGTGACAGGTACTTTGCCAGTTTGTTCTTTCGATGCGCGGGTATTATTCGACCCAGGTTCCGCACATTCGTACGTCTCTACACACTTTGCACCGTTGTTGGGCCATGAGTCGTCATCGTTAGATCAGCCGCTTGTTGTTGTTACTCCGGTAGGTGAGTCGTTTGTCGCTCGGTTTGTATTTCGTTTGTGTTCCGTTCGTATCGGGGAGAGGGATCCATCAGTTGATTTGATACTCCTCGATATGTTGGACTTTGATGTGCTTCTGGGCATGGATTGGCTAGCCACTTGTTATACTTCGGTGGACTGCCGTGAGAAGGCAGTCAGATTTAGCTTTCCGGGAGAGCCAGTCCTTGTTATTCAGGGAGACCGTAGTGTCGCCCTTCCCAGCTTAATTTCGTCTCTTCACGCTGGTCAGCTCTTGCGGAAGGGATGTCAGGGATTCTTAGCGTTTGTTTGTGATACTCGAGCTGCAGAGGTTCCGTTGGACCGGGTCCCGGTAGTTTGTGAGTTCCCTGATGTTTTCCCTGATGAGCTACCTGGGCTACCGCCTGAGCGCAATGTTGAGTTCTGCATTGATTTGATTCCCGGTTCGGGGCCTATTTCTATACCGCCTTATCGGATGGCCCAGGCAGAGCTTCGAGAGCTGAAGGATCAGTTGCAGGATTTGTTGGATAAGGGGCTCATTCGACCTAGTGTTTCTCCGTGGGGTGCTCTGGTCCTGTTTGTCAAGAAGAAGGATGGAAGTTTGCGCTTATGTATCGACTACCGCCAGCTGAACAAAGTTACCGTTCGGAACAGATATCCGTTGCCGCACATTGATGATTTGTTCGACCAGCTTCACGGTGCGGGTATTTTTCGAGGATCGACTTGCGATCAGGATACCATCAGCTGCGAGTTCGACAGGAGGATATACCGAGGACAGCTTTCCGTACACGCTATGGCCACTACGAGTTTTTGGTGATGTCGTTCGGACTCACCAACGCCCCAGCAGCATTCATGGATTTGATGAACCGTACATTCAGGCCGTATCTTGACTTGTTCATCATCGTGTTTATCGATGATATCTTGGTGTACTCCCGGAGCAGAGAGGAGCACGAGCAGCACTTGCGGATTACGTTACAGATTCTGAGGGAGCACCAGCTGTTCGCGAAGTTCTCCAAGTGTGCATTCTGGCTAGACAGCGTCGGATTCTTGGGTCACGTGGTTACGAGAGACGGCATTCGTGTGGACCCGAAGAAGATTGAGGCCGTTCAGCAGTGGCCCCGACCTACATCGGTTACTGAGATCCGTAGT
This sequence comes from Agapanthus africanus, assembly GCA_030015575.1. NCBI lineage: Eukaryota > Viridiplantae > Streptophyta > Magnoliopsida > Asparagales > Amaryllidaceae > Agapanthus > Agapanthus africanus. The sequence continues at coordinate 285,600,123 of CM057344.1, forward strand.
TTTCTAGGCTTGGCGGGCTACTACAGGCGTTTTGTTCAGGACTTCTCCCGTATAGCTGCACCGTTGACCAGTTTGACCCGGAAGGGAGTTCCTTTCGTTTGGACAGAGGAGTGCGAGCGCAGTTTTCAGCAGCTACGGACTTGTTTGACTACGGCGCCGGTATTATCTTTACCTTCGGGATCAGGCGGATTTGTTGTCTACTGTGATGCTTCGCGAGTGGGATTAGGATGCGTATTGATGCAGCATGGCCGGGTGATCGCTTACGCTTCTCGGCAGTTGAAGAAGCATGAACAGAACTACCCCACTCATGATTTGGAGATGGCTGCAGTGGTCTTTGCACTGAAGATTTGGTGACATTACCTTTACGGCGAGTCGTGTCAGATATTCACCGATCACAAGAGCTTAAAGTACATATTTCAGCAGCGAGACCTGAACCTCAGACAGCGTCGTTGGATGGAGTTGGTGAAAGACTACGACTGAGAGATCTTATATCACCCCGGCAAGGCGAATGTGGTGGCAGATGCGTTGAGTAGGAGGCCCGGGGGTAGTCTATCCTTTTTGCGCGCAGTGCAGAGGCAGTCGTCAGCAGATTGGCAGATGTTATGCGACAGCCGAGTTGAGTTCGAGTTCACTCAGACAGGGGGACAGCTCGCGCATGTTCGTGCACGCCCACAGTTGCTTGACCGTATATATGAGGCACAGCGTAGTGACGACCGTTGCTCAGAGATCATGGCACAGATGGGACAGGGCAGATTTTCCGAGTTCATGGTTGACGATCAGGGGATTTTATGATATGGATCTAGACTGTGCGTACCAGATACTGATGGATTACGGCGCGACATTCTTGAGGAGGCACACCGATCAGTGTATAGTGTCCACCCCGGTTCCACCAAGATGTACCATGATATGAGAGAGACCTACTGGTGGGACGGGATGAAGAGGGACATTGCGGAGTTCGTTTCGAGATGCCTGACTTGTCAGCAAGTCAAGGCCGAGCACCAGAGGCCCGCAGGAGAGCTACAGCCGTTACCCATTCCAGAGTGGAAATGGGAACAGAGTTCGATGGATTTCGTTGTGGGTCTACCCAGGACCAGTCGAGGGTACGACTCCATCTGGGTGATCGTGGATAGATTGACGAAAGCGGCCCACTTCCTTCCAGTGAAGACGACTTTCAGCTTCGCTCAGTATGCTCAGCTCTATATTGACGAGATCGTGCGACTACATGGCGTACCGACTTGTATCGTGTCAGATCGAGGCACTCAGTTCACCAGCCGACTTTGGCAGAGACTTCAGGAGGCTTTGGGCACTCGTTTGAGCTTCAGCACAGCGTTTCATCCGCAGACAGACGGACAGTCAGAGCGGACCTTTCAGACTCTCGAGGACATGCTCAGAGCGTGCGTTTTAGACTTTGGTGGTAGCTGGGATCGTCATTTACCTCTAGTGGAGTTCTCCTACAACAATAGCTTCCAGGATACTATTCAGATGGCACCTTTCGAGGCATTGTATGGGAGGAGATGCAGATCGCCCGTTAGTTGGACAGAGCTCAGCGAGAGCAGCATTTTGGGGCCGCAGCTTGTTGAGGAGACGACATCGAAGATCCAGTTGATCCGAGACCGGATGAGAGCGGCTCAGAGCAGGCAGAAATCCTATGCAGACAGACGCCGTCGCAGATTAGAGTTCGCAGTTGGCGACCATGTTTTTCTGAGGGTCTCTCCGATGATGGGCGTGATGCGTTTTGGGCGAAAGGGGAAGCTTAGCCCTAGATTCGTAGGTCCCTTCGAGATCCTCGAGCGTGTTGGCGCTGTTGCATATCGTTTGGCTCTTCCACCCAGCTCTCCCGATGTTCACCCCGTTTTTCATGTTTCGATGCTCCGCAAGTACCTTCACGACCCTTCGCATGCGATTCAGCACCCGACAGTCCAGCTAGAGCGCGACCTTTCCTTTGCAGAGCAGCCGGTGGCCATCCTGGATCGGCAGGTGAAGAAGTTGAGGTCGAAGATTATACCAACCGTCAAGGTCCTTTGGCGCAGCCCGAGCAGCGAGGAGGTTACCTGGGAGACCGAGGGCGAGATGAGGAAGAAATATCCCCATCTCTTTGAAGGTACGCGTAGCTATATTTTTAAATTCGGGGACCGAATTTCTTTAAGGGGGGAAGATTGTAGCGTCTTGAAAAGTCATTTTGGTGTTTTCCTGAAATTCGGTGAAAATTCGGTATTTTTCCGAAAACCGTCTTTTTCGATATTTTGCAGTTTAGGGCTAATTATACCTAAAAAGGATAGGTAATTTCTTGTTTTTAGTAGCTAATGAGTTATTTATGAAATTTTGGTCATTTAAAATTTTTTCCCTATTTTTCAATTTTTTAATATTATTTTAAGCCGGTAAGAAAATACATTAAATAAGCGATAAATACAAATTTTTCCGGGCTAATTTTAATCTCTAAAATTATGATAATTATAATTTAGTGATAACATGAATTTTTAGTAATTTATTTTGATTTTTAACAAATTTTTGTGATTTGAAACGAATTTATTGAATTTTGAGCTAAAACTTGCAATTTTTGAGTTGTAGGGGGCCTTTTTGCATAAAATTTCTTTTGTAAAACCCCTCTCTCTTTTTCCTCAGCCCTAGGACAGCCCCACCTTGTGTGAGACCAGAAATTTCTGGCCTCTCTCTTCTTGGTTTCTTTCTTGAGTTAATTTGATAGTTTATGGTATTATTTTAATTAAAATGGATAATGTATGATACATTGACTTTTGTGGACTTGACCATGACTTTCCCCACTTGCCCACACCCTCCCCCATACCTCATTCTGGCCGAAATTCCTGCACACCCTCTTCTTCCTCTCTTTTCTTTTCATTTTTCTTTAATTTCTTCAAGAAATACATCAAAATCCATGATTTAATTCAAAAATCCAAACAAAAATCCTTATGCTATCATTATCCTTAGCCATTCTTGCTTGGACCTTGGTGTTGAGGCCATCAATTGGAGCAAATTTTCTTGCTTGATCCATAGATCAAGAGGTATAATTCTCATCAAGTTGCTTTCTTTTGCTAAAAATTCCTTTAATTGTATGGTTAGTGTTAAAAGTTAGCTTATTTCTAATCTAGTTTAAAAGAGTAGTTTGTTTAAATTAGGGTTTTGAAGCCATGATAATTAATTAAGTTGTTTATTAGTTAATCTAGTTGTTAGTGAACTAATCTATATGGTTACCTTGTTATGTAGTCTTTAATTATGCTAATTTAGGTAATTTTAGAAGTTGATTTTAGTTGTAAATTGTTGTTTTAAGGTTTTTCAAGAGAGGGTTATGTATGGAAAATGATATTTGAAGCTTGATTAGTGAGTGGATTAAGTTTTAGAAAGCATTATTTAAGTGATTAAACCTAATTTGCTATCTAGTGTTTTGCTAACCTTAATCTAAGTGGTTAATTTGCTTATTAGGCTAAAATATAGTGTTAAATTAAGGTTTTTCATATATAGTTTGGTTTATGTTTGCTAATTACAAAAATCAAGAGAAGGTTTTGTTATGTAAATTAGGTTTTTAAGCTTAGTTAATGGTTTAGAATTTGTGTATTGGCTAGCTATTTGGTTAGTTTGGATGTTGGTGTTGGGTGGTGTTGACTTTGTCGCTAAATTGTCGATGTTTACATCAAATTGCAATTTCTGCTTACTAGATTTTTATATAAATTATGAGATGGACTATTTTTGATATCTTGATGATTGTAATGGCTTGTCCTACGACTTTTAGGATGCGTGAGTGCGGTTTTTGGGTAGTCGGGTTTTAGTTTTGCCGGGTGACCCAAATCGGCGTTTTTGGCAGTTTTTGCGATTTTCGCGTGTGTTCCGCGCACTTTGTGCACGTTGTACCTAGCTAGCGAACTTTAGTAGTTTCGTTGGGGTTTGCGTCGTTCTTGATATGTAACCTTATAATTGGTAATGATGTAAATTCCAGGTTCGGTCGCGGAAACGTCAGACGCGGCGCGAAAGGGAAAGGCGGTGATTGGACACAGCTAGCCAGGGATCCCGGTGAGTAGATTTAACATCTACGGGGGACGATCGTTTGGATGGCGCAAGTCGCCCGATAGAATTAGTAAACTGAAAATAAAATAGTAAACTGGATAACCACTTGTGACATTAGAATAATAATACTGGCATGATAATTGCTGCAATTAGATCAATATGTTATACCCATATACGCAAACTCAATTGTAGGACACATGCACCATTACCAGGTTTTTATATGCAGCACGAGCACTATTCATGTTTACACACACACCCTGGTAATTGCCATGCCACCACACTAAATAACATTTAAATTTAAACCTTTTACTAATTGATACTTAAACTGGTGCTATTGCCTTTAATTCCTTAAAATGAAACCGTAGAATTGCTATTCATGTGCATGTACTTCATCATATTAATTGTTCATGCTTAATCCATTAGTCACACATCGCAACTTGATTATTGATATCATATGCATTCATTATCACTGATATATGCACTTATGAGGATTTCTTGAGATTTTATGATATTGCTGGATTTCGGGGGAAAGCCGCAAAATTTCCAAACTTATGATATTTTTAAAACATGTAAATTGCGGTTTTCTAGTGATGTAAGTGTCGTCCACCATGAGTTTGCTGTGGCTTTGGAAATCCGTGTCGAGGAGTGGAGGAACCGGCACGGGTACATGGTGGGCCCGGTAAGGTACCCGAATGTGGTGATGACGTTGAGCCTGGCAGGGGACGGATTACCTACCGGTGACTGTTTGGGACGGCGGATATCCAGAGGATACCGACCGTGGCCGCTAGATGATGAGATATTGATATTTGAGATGGGTCAGCCGGACGGCTGAGGCCAGCGATACATTTATGAGATTTGAGACAGCTTTTGGGGTGTCGTTGCTGGACACCGGTTTTCGTCGATTCATTGACATTTGCTGGCATTCTAAAAGAGTTTCAAAAACAACATCTGATAAAATATTTTTATATATAAACCTATTGAGACCTCAGATATTCATGTTGCATACATATTCGTACACTGATGTTGTATACACACCTGCTAGTATATCCATATTGCATACATACTCGCCATTATGTCCTGCCTTACCTGTATATAGATGCTAGGATGCTTGTGTGCATGCATTCGATAGCCTGTGTAAATGTTATTTATTACTCACGAGTTGGCAACTCACCCCCGTTGTGCCATAGCCTGTTGCAGGTCCGCTCCGTCAGTTCAGTAGCGGCGGGTGCGCTTGCTTCTTTTGCCTCTTTTGCCTGGACTCGAGATTTGCTCATAGGTGGGTTATGTTATTTTTTGTACCACATTGTATATTCTTGTATCTAGTGTACTCCATCTACTGTTTCTACCAGATTATTGTATATTGACCTAGAGATGAGACTGTGAGGTTTGTGGATTTTATGCTGTATTTTGGGGGTCGAGCTCACTTGAGCCGACATGCTACTTTTTCATGCTTCCTTATGCTTTATTATGATTATTATGCTTGTCGTCATTTACATTGCGTGGGATTTGTGACCGCCTTATGGCGAAGAGCTAGCTCCCGCTTGGGGATGCCCTATTTTGTTGGATTCATGTATATATTTTGTTGTACCCATTTTTGGGGGTCAGTATTTACAAAGGAGACTCTGCCGAAATTTTCGGGAAAAATTGGTATTGTTTTTAAAAAGGGTTTTACATGACTTATTTGATAACTCGCTTTCAATTGATTGGGTTTTCTTCACTCTTTTGCTTAATTGGTTTTGTTTTCTGGGCTTTGGCTTACTTATTTTACGGACGTCTTTAGACGTTTCGTAAACATAAGTGCCAGTCACGTTCCGTACCCTGCGGGTCGTGACAGCAAGTGAGTGTAATTGGTGACTACAAACCCCCCTTAATGATTGAAAGAAGTGACTAAACCCAAGACTTGGACTTTCGATGTTCAATGTCGGTTTTGTGAAAAATTGTGGACTACAGGGAATCTGGAGTGACCTGAGACGTTTAGGGGAAAAACTAGCAACTCTATGGACCTGGACTTGACACTGGAAGACAACCCTGGGAATACGAACCCAAACGGAGAAAACAGGGCCGAGCAGGACAGATTTGTGAGTGATGTGGCCGGCTTCATTGTGGCCATTGGTGTCTAGGTTTGGTCTGTAGATCAACTACTTCATATACAACCCCACTGTATTGCTTGTTTAGCCTAATTTTACCTGACCAAAACTCTGGGACTAGTTTTTTGAGATTCTGTTTTGGTTTCCTCAATGTTCATGACATGAACTTTGGATTTTAGGTTTTTTCTCGGTCACTTGACGTTTGTACACTGATATCGGGTGTTGTTTAGGTATTCTTGCATGCGTAGACTATAGGTTTTAACCAATGTGTGATTAGTGTGCCGTTTTCGTTTCCGTGCATGATTTCTGTTTACGATGCTATGTTTTTATATGTGTAGGCTCCCTCACGTAGACTTCGGATGACAAGAAGGAGCATGGAGACATCCACTTCGGCAAGCAAGGATCAAAGTGGGTAGATGTATATCTACGGGTGAAGTCGGGTGGATGGCATATGGCACCACCGCAGTTTCCTGGTATAGCATGTGAATGTGTTATATATATTATATATATGTGTGTGTGTGTATGTATGTATGTATGTATATATGTATGTAGTGAGACATGATTGATTGGCAAGAAAGTGCTTTTGAAGATCATGAGTTAGTTTTAGCGTAATTAAAAAATAGGGCTTTTAGTTAGTTTCTTAGTTGCGAAACCCTTGAGTAAAGTCGACACACACACACGCATACATATGACATGTTTTTGTGTGTAGATGCTTATATGTATATATATGTGTGTGTGTGTGTGTGTGGATGCGTTGGTACATATGTATGTATGTGTATATATATATATATATAGACACACATACATATACGTATATACGGATGATGAGGATAGTATATGATACTTGGTGGTGAGTCGATATGATCGGGCATGATGCCGTGAGATCGGTTATGTGATTTGGGTTGTGTTAGGAGATACGACAGGATATATTAGTGGATCGATGGGCGATGTGTTTTATTCACACGCGGATATATGTTTGATGGTATCGGAATGTACTAGATTTTAGAACGGTACCCTAATTCATGATATTATGATAATGATATAATATGAATAATGAGGTATTGTCACGACCCAAAATTTTAGCTCATGACCAGCACTTAAATCACGCAACGTATAGAGGCATAACGTAATTCAAGTAAGCTGAAACCCAGAAATCTAAACCTTTTTAAGAAAATAAAGGAGGAGAAGTTTTGAAATAAAGGCATAATGAAATCAAGTTTTCTTGATGCATAGAATAGGAACATAAAAATCCAAGTGAAATTTACTAGTTTGAAAACGTACTTCGTCTTTTAAAAATTTAGGCAGCACCTCCTTTGTATATTTTGATCCAAAACCACAAATATATAACAAGAATAATGGCATCCCCAAGCGGGAGCTAGCTCTTCGCCAAACGGCGGATCACAACCACGCAAAACAGTATATGTAAGTATACGACGCCCAACGGCGAAGAACACCACAAAAAGATAAACAAATAGCAAGACATCAAAACCACAAGTAGCGGAAAATGTGTCACAACCCACGGGGTACGGAACGTGACTGGCACTTAAGTTACGAAACGTCTCAAGGCGTTTGTAAAATAAGTAAGCCAAAGCCCAGAAATCAAAACCCGATTAAGAAAATAGAGTGAAGGAAAAACCAATTTATTAAAAGCGATTTAATCCATTAAGTCACATCAAACTTTTAATAGCAACATCCCTTTTTCCAAAAATTCAGGCAGAGTCTCCTTGGTAAAATAGGACCCCAAACGGGTACAAAACTGGAGTATAAATGAATAAAAAGAAATATGGCATCCCCAAGAGGGAGCTAGCTCTTCGCCCCAAGGCGGTCAAAAATCCCACACAATATGAAACAACAATGTACAAAAATAAGCATGAGAAGCACAAGTAAAATATCATGTTGACTCAAGTGAGCTCGACCCCAAATACAGAAAAAAAATTCCACAAATCTCACAGCCTCGTCTCTAGGTCAATATAAAACAATAAAAATAACAGGAGTAGCTGATACAGTAGATGGAGTACTCTAGATATAATAAACATAAAATTTGGTACAAAATAATAACACAACCCACCTACGAGCAAAAGCCACGAGTCCAAGCAAAAGAGGCAAAAGAAGCTAGTGCGCCCGCCGCTACTGTGCTGATGGAGCGGACCTGCAAAAAGGTTGTGGCATAACGGGGGTGAGATTCCAACTCGTGAGTAATAAATAACATCTATAGAGGCTATCGCAAGCATGCACACAAGCATCCTAGCATCTACAATACAGATAAGGCAGGATATACTAGCAGGTATGTATGCAACATGAATGTGCTAGCAGGTATGTATGCAACATGAATCAACTCGTGATCTGAATAGGTTGGTATAAGAATCATTATTTTCTTTTTTAGAATCTCTTTTGAAATATCAGCAAAACATCACTAGAATCATCAAGAATCCGTGTCCAGCATCGACACCTCAAAACTGTCTCAATCTCATATATCCATATCACAGTATCTCTGGCCTCAGCCGTCCGGCTGACCCATCTCAAATATCCATATCTCAATATCTCGTGGCCACGATCAGTATTCTATGGCTATCTGCCGTGCCAAAAAGTCAACGGTAGGTAGTCTATCGCCTGCCAGGCTCATCGTCTACTACTCGAACTTCTTGCCCCGGGATACCTTACCGGGCCCACCATGTACCCGAGACGGTTCATCCAACTCCTCGAAACGGGTCTCGAAAATCACAGCAAACTCATGCTGGACGACACTTACATCACTAGAAAACCGCAACTTCGCATATTTTTAAAAAGGGTAATAAGTTTATAAATTCTTGTGGCTTTCCCCCAAAATCCAGAAATATCATAAATCTTAAGAAATTATCATAAGTACATATGTCAATGATAATGAATGCATATGGTATCAATAATCAAGTTGCAATGTATGATTAATAAACTAGGCATGAACAAATGATGTAATGAGGTACATGCACATGAATAGCATTCCTACAATTTCATTTTAGGGATTTAAATGCAATGGCACAGGTTTAAGCATCAAATATGGTGAAAATATTCCAGATTATAAGTTATCTAGTGTTGTAGCATGGCAATTACCAAGGCGTGTGTGTACGCAAGAATAGTGCTCGTGTTGCATATAAAAACCCTGGCAATGGTGCAGGTGTCCTATAAAATGAGTTCGCATACGTATGTCAATATAGAGCATGAATGTAGCAAGATGTTATGCAAGCATTAACTCATAATTACTAATATCACTAGGAATCTTTAAATTACTTAAACTATCGGGCGACTTGCGCCATCCAAACGGTTGTCTCCCTTAGATGTTACATTTGAAGGGTCCCGGCAGTGCCCCGGCCGTCAAAACGCGGCCAAAATGCGGAACAAAAATTTTCTAAACCGGCGCTACCGCTACCCGAATCTCGGATCGACCTTAAACCCTAAACTAGCGAGCTAACTAAGAGTTAGAATCGTTATACCGAGTTGATTCGAGTCCTTCAGTCTTTATTCCAAACTCCTAGCGGTCTTTTGATGATGTTTGGATGCCGGTCTTCCTTCGTCTCCGATGATCCACCCGAGGGAAACGGCGCAATCTCCAACCTCGTCGAATGAGGTAACCGACGCTCCAACGTCGCTAGCGATGGAGAGTGGGGGTGTATGAAAGCGTCACTATGATTTTCCTCTCATCCATGTGCCCCATGGAGCAACTCAAGAAGAAGAATGAATGAGGTGATGAAAACTTAGCATGAGGCAAAAGAAAATGACCAAGTTTCTTTGTGTGAATGAGAGAGTGAGGGAGTATGAAATTATAATGAATAATCATCAAATGAAATCAACCCCCAACCATAATGGCCGGCCCCCCTCTCTCATTCACCAAAAGAAAAATATCATTTCCTTTGTTTAATTTCATTAAACAAATGCAACCATACCTAAAGACCATGCTTTGATCCATGCGTTTGCCTAGTCACCTTTTCCACCTCATTTCCTAATTGAATTTCTAAAGGAAAATAAATAATGAGGTGGCATCTTCTTCTAGAAGCTATTCCGTACAAAATAAGGAATACTTCCCGGTACATGTACCGAAATCCATATACGCGTATTCGTACTAAAATACGAATAGCCGAGAGAGAAAACGAATAGTGAACATTAATACTAGAATACGTATATACAAATACATATATAAATTATTAAATCAAAACCTAATTTAATAAATCCGGCTTAATCCTAAGCCGCTAGTATTATCAACCGTCCGATTAAAGTCTGCGCAGCAAGTGCACATATTTAATCGGACACCCGTATGTACCAACATACGACATGTACACCATATCGCCTGAACCGTGAAAACACTCTGTGTGGGACTCTAAAGACTCGTCAATACGCTGGCAGTGGGTTTAACAACATGCACGTCAGTGGCACTAGCTGTACGTAACGGCTATCCAGGTATTGAACGAAAGGGAGGCCGACGAGCAAACTCATCCTGAACCCCTACTGAGCCTGTCAGTGACAATATCCGTACAGTCCGGTCTGTTCGTCTAAGAGTATCGCAAATCGAGTCTAGGGAGGTGGATAAAGTCAGACCCCCAATAACGCGATATTTAGTGTCGGTATGAAACCCATCAACACCTGAGAAACTATCGATCCTGGATCGGTAGTTCTCGTCCACTGTGGCCACGGATTTATGGCGATGGCCATCCGTACACAACGCGACATCAACCCCCAATACCGGGAGAGACGAATCCCCGACGATCCGATCACTGCCTCCATGTGGCTCGGCACTGTACCCAACTAAAACCTGTTTGCACGACTCTTTTGAGCCGTGGTAGGGTAGTAATCAAAGCATAGTGGGAACTCACATGAGACAAATGACGATCTCAGGTCGACAGACTAACCTGTACACTTGTCACCTGGGAACTGCTATCTGACAATAGGTATAATACCAACTAGCAGGTTCCCGGCGAGTCTGTCCAGTGTACTCATAACCCAATGAGCACCTGTATACTATCTTAGGTGAACATACTAACACCAATGTCTTGTGAGACCTGGCCACCGCCCCTCGTCGGGGTCTCGATCAGTATACACTAGTCTACACTGGAGTATCGATGCCCGGTCTCGATACTCCTACGACTAGGGACATTTAAGGATGTGCTTATAGACCCCAGCTCCCACATATGTGATCGCTATCACAATGCTGGCAATCAAGCAAGAATCCTACGGGCTCTATTAACATGTATATAATGATAAAGATAAATCAGATAGCATACTATCATCTTGAGTAAGACTGCTTTATCGGTATAGGTCCTCACTCAATCATCATAATCACAAGTCCGCGACTATGATAATTGCCTTGAGGGCACTATAGCCAACAATCTCCCACTTGCACTTAAGGCCAATTATTGCGATGTCGCATACTTATAGCCCGTGTGTTACCGAACACCCAACTTCTCTACTAATCAGTTTCGCAAAGCCCATTTGCGTAAATGATTGCGATCGAGAAATAGCCTCAATGAGTGGATCCACTCCAATGTTTCATTCTGTATCTCTCTATATCTCAACTTCGTGGAGAAAACTATCTCCCGAAATGAGTAATACTTGTCTTAGAATTTTTCTGGATATCTGATGGGACCCAGTTCTCAAACGAACTCCAAATCCAGTAAACCTCCTAGACTGTATCATCCACTGAATTTAATCAGTAACATGCGCCATGCCTTTCTCAGTATCCGCTTGGACCACCTGTCCAACATACCGTCCCTTAGAAAAGGGAAGAACTATAACTCAGACAGCCATTCTGTCATCCAGGTCACCATGTAAGCCTAGAATGATAACCGTCTCCCGAAGGAGGCTGCCGTAATCATTTCGCTAGAACATTTGCTTATGTTCAATAACTGCTTCCCAATGGTTCTCCAGGATTGGATTAATATATCTGCATATTGCATCTATTGTAAAAGCAATATCTGGTGTGGTACTTGACATTTCATGATTAACTCAATTGCCTAAGCAAGTGATATGTTAATCATGCAGGTCCCTCTCCCCTTTAGTCTGTAAGATACCTTTAGAGAGGTTGACTCCATCACCTGCAGGTACACCACCATGCCAGGAGTCGTCCATTTAATGTCAAAATACCCAAATTAGGATACTTCCTAAATCTAGATCTAGTAACCAGAAAACCTGATATTATATCCATATCCTATGTGGAGAAACAACTTTGTGACAACCACAGTATAACCGATCGTAGTATAGGAATATCTCTTCCTATTAAGTGCATGTCATCCCAATACCTGAACATCACTCTCTACTACTTTCTTACCAGATCCATCTCCCATTCTGATGAAGTCAAGACCTATGACTGTCACATCAAAATTAGATGATCTATTTCCGCTATACCTGCTTTAGTCTATAAACAGACATAAGCTACTTGCCCACTATGCTTCCGCTGCTCCCACTGACTACAACAACCCTCTGGCAGAGTCATATACATGTGCACTTCTAAAGCTAGTTTAGAACGACGCTATACTCATCCTCCTGCCGGGTCTTATAGTCTAGAACAGCAGCAATGGCAAGTTTGGGTAAACAAGAACCTCCCTGTCACCGTCTCTAAGAAGACCGAAGTATCTCTCGGGTGCATGAGGTTACCCACCGAATCTGTGGAATGGCTAATGGAACGTCGAAACTAATTGAATCGTTATGTTCTATTAAATCATCAGTGATCGTTTGTGGTTCTGGAATCACTTCCAGTTCTACCATACTCCCACTTTTGTTTTTCTGAAAAAGTCCATTTTACTAAAACTGTGGCGAGTCAAGAACAATATAAATATTGATCTTCCTGATGGTAGAAAGTTAACCCTCGTCAATGCCCGGGATAACCCACAAACAGCCATTACTGAAATGTGCCTTGAGTTTATCCGGATTCTGGTTTTAATTTGAACCAGATTCAAAATCATGTAGCTGTCTCCAGTGCATATCAACCAAATAGAAAGAGGAGAATCAGTATTACTCATCTAGGAGTGCATCCACATATGAGTAACCTGAAAAAGAAGCAATTTCTCAAAACCATTATTATTAACTGAATACCAAACACAAGTATCTACATCTTCGACTTTCTCGAAGAATCCTGATACTTACAACAAATGGTTCTCTACATTATTCTTATACCTATAACTTATGAATATCTGGACCTTGCATTTCAACGAAATACATGTCCAGAACTGGAGAAATCATAAGTAAACAGAATATAGTATGAGTACCAACCCCTTTGTCCTAATGGACACTGGACAACTTACAATACTTTGTATAAGTCCCATGATTTCAATAACTCAAACCTTGTGCGTTGTAGGTTGAAAAACTGTATTATGGCTTAGAAGAATTACACCGCTGTTGAATGCACCTTACCTAATCACCAACTGATATAGGTAAATGTCATAGACACAATATCAAAAAAGTTATATCTCACTTTATAAAATAAATGTACAGATATATCAGTTTGAAATTGGTGCATAAGAACGGATATTCAAAACCAAATATTTGCCATCCGGCAAAATCCAGATGATTTCCTCAAATATTACCAATTACAACGAATTCCGATATAATGAGGATCTAATCACCCAATTCCCAATATCTTACTCCTACTCCCATCCGTAATAACATACAGATGTGAGAAACTGATCTAGTAAATACATACTTTGGAGTTAGATTCCAATTGGGAAAACAGATTTCAATTAACATTGCACAGTGAAACCGAAACATGAAAATATTTCAAAGGGGTTAACTGGTATTCTTAGTAACGCCTCTTCCATTATCCTGAATCATGACAGTAACCATATACTTACCTGCCCTCACTGTAATCCCTTTATTATGTTTTTACTTATTACCTTTTGTACACCTCCTTTACGCTAATTGGTTTTCTTCATTCTGTACCTTTCGGCACCTGCCTAAGGTTTGGAAGAAGACTATCCAATAAGCATAATAGGTGTACTCTCCTAATCCTAGGAGCCCTCGCAACCTGAGAGAAGGTAATGGGAAAAGACATCTGAATAATCCTATTCTTTTTCTCCTGAACCAATCCATCCTCGAAAAAGATCCTTCGTGTTCATATGTAACTATACAATGGATTTATCTAATGAAAGTGGATGTTCGTAGTGATACGAGGTGTTCTGGAGAAATGCAAAGTGAATTAGGAGTGGCAGGGGTATACACGGTCTTTGTCGTGAATGATGGTGGTCGCAATTTCCTTTTCCATTATTCTAATCCCTTTATATGTCTTTACTTATTATCTTCTGTACACCACACTTAAGCTTAATTGGTTTTCTTCCTTCCCTACCGTTCGACACCTGCCTATGGTTTGGAAGAAGACTATCCAATAAGCTCAATAGGTGTACCCTTTCCTAATCCTAGGAGCCCTCACAACCTGAGAGAAGGTAAAGAGAAAAGACAACCGAATAATCCTATTCAATCTCTCCAGAACCAGAATCCATCCTCGAAACAGATCCTTCGAGTTCGTATATAACCATACGATGGATTTATCCAATGGAAGTGGATGTTCGTAGTAATACGAGGTGTTCTGGAGAAATGAAAAGGTGATATAGAAGTGGCAATAATGTACGCGACACCGTGACATTCCAAACGCCAAAGTATTTTAAGAAGGTTCGGTCAACTTGGTTTCATGAATTTTAGTCAAAGGTTGGGTCATAGTCGCAGTCAGAGAGAGAGAGAGAAGAAACACTCAGCGTGCACTCTAACCTTGATCAGAATGGTGAATCATATTATCTAATCTGGATGGCTCCCACTGTTTCCTCGAATTCTCCTCCAAACCTACAAGGAGAATTAGTCGGAATCACCCGAGGAGTAATCCTACTCATCTGTGGGAATCGGGATCTAACTATCATTGTATGATAACTTGATGGAAGCTACTCAAGTTACCACACTCCAGAAGGTATGGGCAAGCCTGGAAAGTTTCCTGTATGTTTGAAACTCCCGATATGATTTTTACCCCAAGCAGCTTACGACCTTGAAGGATGCCAACAAATCATAAGTTGCAAGTCAAGTTTTACCCGTCACTGTCCTGATTAATTTAGACCCACCCATACTCGCCCTTGATGGATGCCAACAAGGCTGCATGACTGTCCTAGATTAATGCATATCCATGCTACAGAGAAGTAACACATAGCTACCGCACAATGTGCCTTGACGGAAGCCAACAAACATAGCACGAATACTAGGAACTGCTTTTCTGAAATGATAGAGGGCTACGGCTGGTTTTTGGCGAAAAACCTTTAACGTAATGAACTTGATATCGTTGAAGGAATCCAAGTGGTTTTTATAAATATATAGTGGCGAAAACGTTTGCTAAAGAGGTCACTCACGGTGAAGGGATCTCGGCTCTTTCCTCGTCGAATGGGGTGCAGGATATCCCAAACTGAATATCACGATGCAAAGCAAAAGAAAACGACTATAGTAAAGTTATTACGTTGACGCAAACTTTTACCCAAGGGGTCACTCCCGATGAAGGGATCTCGGCCCTTGCCTCGTCGAATGAGGTGCAGGATATTCTAAATGAATACCGCGATGCAAAGCAAAAGAAAATGTCTGTAATGTCAGTTTTTAAAAACTTGGTTCCAACAACATCATATATAGGTTTGTTTTATCCTTGTAATAATAAGAATCTATGCGGTCCCATCAATTAATCACACCAGAAAAGAACGAAAATAAAATTTACGTATATGCCATCCGCATTCGCCACTGGGTCCCGTCATCACCCGTTAGGTTACTTAACTAACGACAAAGAGGGGATTGGGCTAGCGCGGGTGCAAAACATATACAACATCTACTAATATATATAAATATATATATATATAACATTCATCCCAGGCATGATATAAAGCAACATCACAGAAACACCACAGAAGTAATACAGAATGGTGGAAAATCTGGAGCCCCGGGTTTCACTTGAGCCGCAAGTGAGACCCGACATTCCTTGTCGTGTGGATAGCCTCTGCAATGAAACCTAGACCCCTACGAGTGCGGCAAGTTACCCGCCAAAACCAGAAGCAAGGCAGCCCCCTTGAGCAACGTGAATGGACCACCCAGCACTTCACGGAATCCGGTAACTTGAGCACCCCTCCGTAGGTCATACCTATACCCCCTACGAGTGCGGCGAATAGCCCGCCAATTCTAGAGTAAGGTCCCCTCCGTCCCAACGCCATGAGATGCGGACCAGTTGCCCTCTAGAATCCGGCTATTCGTGCACCCCACCGCTGGGTAATCCTAGTAGAGAAAATAAAATAATATAGAAGGGTGACATTGACCTCAGCCCGGTCGTGTCACAAAAGAATAATATACAAACTAGCAGTGACGGCAGTCTACATGTCGGACGCTCTCCCCGCAATATCAAATGTACATATGAAATAAAACTGTACTATCATTGCCCTATTGCTATCCACCACGACGATCCAACCAACATCACAGCACAACACAGAATATCAACGTGAATGTCACGTTCGCAAAGCCATCTAAAAGACATATAGCAATCAGACGAGTTTACGGATCAAATGACATTCACGGCCGCAGATAGAAATGTATGTACTGTTTAACGCCCACTTAAAATATCGATCGACTAAATTTCCAAATTATCCCCAGTAACAAAACAACACTTTACTGAAACGTGGGCCAAAACAGAATATCAAAAAAATCACAATTCCAAGTCTATGAGCTACAGTGAAAATTTGAAGGCCCGTCGCCAATAAATAGCCGCGGAACCGCCGCCAAAAGGGGGTTAGTGCGGCGGATCCGCGACACTTTAGTGGCATTAATAGCTCAAATATTTTCTGTAGCCTTATATTTGCCTGAAAGGATTTTTAAGTTACTGCAAATAATTTTTTGAACACTTTTAAAAAACGACAGCAAACAGAAAATTGAAATCAAGATTTCGGTTAAATCCGTCGATCGATCTTTTCAGCACGTCTAAACAAGCTAGTAAGGGGTTTAAAGGGTGGCTCTGATAGCATGAAGGGTCCCGGCAGCCCCCCGACCATCGAAACGCGGCCAAAATGCGGAACAAAAATTTTCTAAACCGGCGCTACCGCTACCCGAATCCCAGATCGACCTTAAACCCTAAATGTCACGACCCGAAGTTTGGCCCGTGACCGGCACTTAACCACGTAACGTCTACAGGCGTAACGCGACTAAGTGAACCGAAAACCCAGAAATCAAACCAGTGAAAGTATAGAGTGATAGAAGTTTTAAAGAAAGCACTAACTAAAACATGATAAGAAACCTAAGTAAACAATCTCCAAGAAAACAATATACGACGCCGTAGCGAAGATCAAGATCCACAAGTGGGAACATCACAGATAGAATAAACTGCAAGTACAGCCGGCTCACAATGAGCTCGACACCAGAATACAAAATAATACAACATCGTCCTCACACTGTTTCTAAGTCAAATACATACATGGTAGATAGAGAATACTAGATACAACAATGTACATACTGAAAGATAAACAGATACCGCACTAAACCCACCTATCAGCAAAAGAACTAGTACACCAACTGTGGGGGTATCTGTGCCAAAAGATGCAAAGCAGCCTGCCGCGACTACTCCGAAGGGCAACCTGCAAACACTGTGGCACAACGGGGGTGAGTTGCCAACTCGTGAATAGAGATAACATATAAAGGTAATCGCGAGCATGTACGTACTACACTACTCTATCATATGCCAACAGATGATATCAATATGGGATGAGCAGTATGTGCAATAATCATGCAAGTGCTCTATAGGGTCCTGTACTACCATATGAGGTACAAATGCTCTAACAGGTAATGCATCTACAGGATGAGGTACAAAAGTAATGCTGAGCAGGGGCAATATAATATCTACACGGAATGTCAACGTGGAACATATATAATCGGCTTCCCAATGCACCCAGATCTCCCAAAACTAGCTCATGCGCCGGCACTCTCCTCGGCCCTCAATCCTGTACATCTCTGAGAATCCCGAGTGCCCAACATCGGCACCCAAATATCATAAATACTCGTGTCAAGCATCGACACGCAAAACATCCTGTATCGGACATCCGTCATTCCGGGTCAGCCCTCTCTCAAAGTATATATCGGGAATCCGTAAGTCCGGGTCATCCTTGTCTCAATACATCGGGCATCCGTCATTCCGGGTCAGCCCTATATCAAAGTACATATATCGGGAATCCGTCATCCCGGGTCATCCCTCTCTCAATACATCGGGCATCCGTCATTCCGGGTCAGCCCTATATCAAACTACATATATCGGGAATACGTCATCCCGGGTCATCCCTCTCTCAATACATCGGGCATCCGTCATTCCGGGTCAGCCCTATATCAAAGTACATAAATCGGGAATCCGTCATTCCGGGTCATCCCTCTCTCAATACATCGGGCATCCGTCATTCCGGGTCAGCCCTCTCTCAGTACATGCCTCTAGCACCGAGAAAACACGGGGCGGCGCCCCAAAATATCATATCAAGGGAACCGGGTTTTTAAATGATTACTTATTTGAAAAGTCCACGGTTCCCAAATCCAGAAATCACATGAAATCTGAACCAATAATACAAGTAATTGTGATGTGATATGTGCATCAAGTATGAGTATCAAGTCATGTCACATATAGATAAGATACAATACAATGATCCAATGTGATATAGGTATCAAATATGAGTATCAAGTCATGTCACATATAGATAAGCTACAATGCAATGATCCAATGTGATATAGGTATCAAATATGAGTATCAAGTCATGTCACATATAGATAAGCTACAATGCAATGATCCAATGTGATATAGGTATCAAATATGAGTATCAAGTCATGTCACATATAGATAAGCTACAATGCAATAATCCAATGTGATGTAGGTATCAAATATGAGTATCAAGTCATGTCACATATAGATAAGCTACAATGCAATGATCAATGTGATGTGTGTAGTAGGTATGCAATGCACTAGCTAGTAACCATGAACATGCAATATATATATAAGGAACGCTATAAGGTCCTATCAGCCCTGACGTAGAACGCCATGCAGGCGATATCCCCGTAGATGTGAAATCTACTCACCGTAGCCTTCCACTAGGTATAGCCAACAACCTGTTTCCCCTCCTGCGCGGCGTTCGCTATACTCGCCTGCGAACCTATAATTACACAATATATCACACGTAAGCTTGAAATCACAGAAACGCGACATGTTAAGCCGAACCAGTAACTCGTGTCGCGAACCAAGCGCGCGTGTGCGCGATACGCTAAAACGTGTGGTTACGTGTCTGAAATCACTCCGACGCGTCGCGATACGCAGAAACCCAAAACCCACACACACGTATCACGCGTGTCGCGAAAGGTTGAAAATACGGGAAAATAGGTATTCTACCCCAGATTTTGATACAGGACAGATATTGCAAAACTATAAATACCAAAATAACCCACATAGCAGCAGACACCTACACCCCAAACCCCAACCCATGTCTCCCCTATCTGGCCGCAATTTGCGGCCAGAATGCAATAATTGGCGGCCCCAAATGGGAATTGGGCTCCCAGGTTGGGTGTGTGCACTCTATATCCCCCATACATGTTACAGTAATATCTAGATTTAAACTGAAAAGTCTCGGGTAACAGCAGATCCTACAGTGCCCAAATTCTAGTTAAAATCCACACTTTGCACTAAAAATGGAACTTTAGGGTATTTTTGTGCAACCTGAGGTATAACCTAGTTAAAATAGCTCTAATAACACTTAAAGGAGCTAACTAAACAATGAGAACACCAGTCTAACATGTGAATCACAAATATCCTATAATATCACAAAAAAATGCACAAAAAAGGGATTTTTGCTAAACAATACTACAAGTTATGGAAAAAGAGGTTAAGACCAGAGTTTATACCTTCTAGAGATCTTGCAAAACACCAAAGTCTCAGCTTTTCCCCTCGTGTATGCAGATTTGCCTTAAACACCCTAAAAAGCTCACTTTTCTTAAGGTTTAGTGATGAAAAAGAGTGGTTTTCATGAAGGATTTGAAGAGGGATCAAAGGACCATGAAGAGGAGGAGAAAAGATGACGAAAAGGGGAGGGTTTTGCTGCTGGAACTCAGCAGAACATGAAGTGGAGAAGAGAGAGAGAGAAGGGATGAAAAATGGGTCAAAAAGTCTACCCTTTACCTAACCACCATGCTCATTTGTTTTATTTGGATTTCTTTTCTTTTGTTGTTTCTCTTAGAATTATAAAAAGGGTTTAGAAAAGGATTAAATGGTGGGAAAAGAGTTTGCAACCATGCACAAGAATGGTTAACAAGTCACAAGAAAAAGTCTAAGTGTGCAAGTGTGCACAACAAGGGAAAATTTCCAATATGCTAACACTACCAATAATAACTACAAATCCTATGAACACACAAATATAAAAACATGCATGACTACTAATTAACACCAAAACAATCAACGAAAATTTCAAAGTGTTACAATCTACCCCCTTAAAGAAATTCGGTCCCCGAATTTAAAAATCTAACCATACGCACCTTCAGAAAGATGGGGATACCTCTTCCTCATCTCGCTCTTGGTCTCCCAAGTGACTTCCTCGCCGCTCTTGCCACGCCAAAGTACTTGACGGACGATGTCTCTTTCGACCTCAATTTCTTCAGTTGTCGATCTAAGATTATCACTAGCTGCTCTGCGTAGGCAAGGTCGCGCTCAAGCTGGGTCGTCGGATGCTAAATCGCATGCGAAGGATCATGAAGATATCTGCGGGGCATCGAAACATGAAATACGGGATGCACGTCTGGAAAACTGGGCGGAAGGGCTAATCGATACGCAACTGCACCAATTCGCTCAAGGACCTCCAATGGGGCCCACATCTCTGGGACTAAGCTTCCCCTTCTTTCCAAACTTCATTACGCCCTTCGTTGGGGAGACCCTCAAGAAAACATGATCACCAACAGAAAACTCAAGTCTGCGTCGACGATGGTCCGCATAAGAATTCTGCCCACTCTGGGCTGCTCTCATCCTATTGCGAATCAACTGGATCTTCGCGGTCGTCTCCTCAACGATCTGTGGCCCTAAGATACTGCCCTCACTGAGCTCTGTCCAACAAGTGGGCGACCTGCATCTCCTCCCATAAAGAGCCTCAAACGGTGCCATCTGAATGGTCTCCTGGTAGCTGTTGTTGTAGGAGAACTCTACTAAGGGCAAATGATGATCCCAGCTACCTCCGAAGTCTAATACGCATGCTCTGAGCATGTCCTCGAGAGTCTGAATCATCCGCTCTGACTGTCCGTCGGTCTGCGGATGGAATGCCGTGCTGAAACTCAAGCGAGTGCCCAAAGCCTCCTGAAGCCTTTGCCATAGCCGGCTGGTAAACTGGGTGCCTCTATCGGACACGATGCATGTCGGAACTCCGTGCAGTCGCACAATCTGATCAATGTAGACCTGGGCATACTGAGTAAATCCGAAAGTCGTCTTCACCGGTTGGAAGTGAGCCGCTTTCGTCAAACGATCTACGATCACCCAGATGGAGTCATACCCTCGACTAGTCCTGGGTAGACCCACCACGAAATCCATCGAACTCTATTCCCATTTCCACTCCGGAATGGGTAACAGCTGTAGCTCTCCTGCGGGCCTCTGGTGCTCAGCCTTGACTTGCTGACAAGTCAGGCATCTCGATACAAAATCTGCAATGTCCCTCTTCATACCGTCCCACCAGTAAACATCTTTCAAATCATAGTACGTCTTGGTGGAAACGAGATGAACACTATATACCGATCGATGTGCATCCTCAAGAATCTTGCGCCGCAATCCCTTAGCATCTGGTACGCACAGTCTAGCTCCAAATCGTAGTGTCCCCTGATCATCGATCACGAACTCGGAAAATTTGCCCTGTCCTATCCGTGTCCTGCTCTCTGAACAGCGGCCATCGCTGTGCTGTGCCTCTTGTATACAGTCAAGCAACTGTGGGCGTGCACGAACATGCGCAATTCGTCCTCCGATCGGCGTAAACTCGAATCTGTACCCGGCTGTCGCATAAGATCTGCCAATCTGCCGACGACTGCCTCTGCACTGTGCTCAAGCAGGATAGACTACCCCCGGGCCTCCTGCTCAAAGCATCAGCCACAACGTTAGTCCTGCCGGGTGATACAAGATCTCACAATCGTAGTCCTTCACTAACTCCATCCATCGGCGCTGTCCAAGGTTAAGGTCTCGCTACTGAAATCTGTACTTTAAGCTCTTGTGGTCGGTGAATATCTGGCACGACTCTTCATACAGATAATGTCGCCAGATCTTGAGTGCAAAGACCACTGCAGCCATCTCCAGATCATGAGTAGGGTAATTCTGCTCATGTCTCTTTAATTGCCGTGAAGCATACGCAATCCCCCTGTCATGCTGCATCAAACGCACCCCAACCCTACTCGTGAAGCATCGCAGTAGGCCACAAATCCGTCTGATCCCGAAGGCAATGATAACACTGGTGTCGTAGTCAGTAGAGCCCGTAGCTGCTGGAAACTGTGCTCACACTCCTCCGTCCAATCGAAGCGAACTCCCTTCCGGGTCAACCCGGTCAAAGGTGTAGCAATGCGAGAGAAGTCCTGCACGAATCGCCGGTAATAACCTGCCAGCCCTAGAAAGCTGCGAATCTCCGTCACTGACGTGAGTCTAGGCCAACTCCGAACTGCCTCGATCTTCCTCGGGTCGACACCTATACCATCTCGTGTAATTACGTGCCCCAAGAAGTCTACGCTGTCTAGCCAGAAGGCACACTTGGAGAATTTGGCGAAAAGCTGATGCTCCATCAAGGTCTGCAGCGTAATCCGCAGGTGCTGCTCGTGCTCCTCTCTACTCCGAGAATACACCAAGGTATCGTCAAAACCCACCATAGTGAACAGATCAAGATACGGCCGGAAATACGGTTCACCAAATCCATAAATGCTGTTGGCGCGTTGGTGAGTCCAAACGACATCACCAAAAACTCATAATGGCCGTAACGTGTGCGGAAAGCTGTCCTAGGAATGTCCTCCTGTCGAACCCGCAGCTGATGATAGCCCGATCGTAAATCGATCCTCGAAAAGTATCCTGCAACTGACCCTTCAACTCTCTAAATTCCACCGGGGCCATCCAATAAAGCGGTACCGAAATAGGGCCCGTGCCAGGAACCAAATCAAAGCAGAAAGAATTATCACGCTCGGGCGGTAGCCCAGGAAGCTCGCCAGGGAACACATCAGGGAACTCGCCACCAACCGGAACCTGATCCAAAAGAACCTCTATGGCCCTAGTATCGCAAACATATGCGAGAAATCCCTGACATCCCTTCCGCAAAAGCTGTCCAGCGCGAACCGAAGAAACCACACTGTGAGGGGTGGCACTACGGTCCCCCAACACAACAACAACCGACTTGCCGGGAAAACAAAATCGAACTGCCTTCTCGCGGCCGACAACAGAAGCATAGCACGTGGATAACCAATCCATGCCCAAAAGAACGTCGAAGTCCAACATCTCATGAAGGATCAAATCGACCGGCAACTCTCTCTCGCCGATACGGACGGTACAGGATCGGAACACGTGCTTAGCAACAAACGACTCTCCCGCAGGAGTAGTCACAACTAGCGGTTGACCAAGCAAACCGGACTCTCTACTCAAACTCAGCACAAGGGGTGTGGATACATACGGGTACGTGGAAACATATGAGCACAAGGATCCGGATCAAACAATACGTGTGCAACAAAGGACAAACTAAAAGAGTACCTGAAACCACAGCATCGGATACCCGCACGTCCCGATGAGTCGAAGCAAAAACTTGTGCCTGACCTTCATTTGCGACCGACCGAACTCCTCCTCTACTAGCCTGACCCCTCTATGCAAACCTTCCGCGTCCACGACGTCTCAGAACACGACCCTGACGTGCTGTGAAGAAACACTGCCTGATGAGGTGTTGAAGGCTTCCGCATCGTAAACACCTACGTACTGAATGCTGTCCTGCCTGGGGATGGAAGCCAAACGGCTTTCCTCGTCCTAAGCCTCTGCTCTGGGCTGGTACACCGGTATGATTCCTCAACTGTTCCGGAATTCTCACGGTCTCTGGAAGACGTGTCTCGTAAATGAGAGCTGCCTCCACCGGTGCTATGTAGAGGACGGAATACTGCATGATGATCGCAACGAACAACTGGGTAACAGGGGTGGCAACCACCTGTCGCTGCGCTCGAACGACCTCTATCAATGAGCTCATCGCCTGGCAAAGGCCCTGCATCTCTACCACTAGTCTAGCGATCTGAGCTGTCGTAGGGGAAACAATCTGTCCTGGTGCAACAGGAGTACTACTCGGATTAGTCCTTGTCTCAGATGAATCAACTCGAACCTCGGCCCTCGCGGCCGCTCTCTGCGCCCTCGTAGTCCTTGGCGGCATATTGGCTATTAGAAACAACAGGATTCGATAAGGATACGGAAATCGAATCGCAAGAATGTATATACTCAAGGAGGAATTTAAATCAACAAGTCCTAAGGTCGCGTAGGCGGAGTACCGTGTCGTGAGTATGCCGCGGAACATACACAAGCTACGCTACCCTGCCGCAGCTACCTACTCCATCATACCAGGGTCGTCCTACACTCCGAAAAGTAAAACCTACGCTCTGATACCAACTTTGTCAGGACCCGAAGTTTGGCCCGTGACCGGCACTTAACCACGTAACGTCTACAGGCGTAACGCGACTAAGTGAACCGAAAACCCAGAAATCAAACCAGTGAAAGTATAGAGTGATAGAAGTTTTAAAGAAAGCACTAACTAAAACATGATAAGAAACCTAAGTAAACAATCTCCAAGAAAACAATATACGACGCCGTAGCGAAGGTCAAGATCCACAAGTGGGAACATCACAGATAGAATAAACTGCAAGTACAGCCGGCTCACAACGAGCTCGACACCAGAATACAAAATAATACAACATCGTCCTCACACTATTTCTAAGTCAAATACATACATGGTAGATGGAGAATACTAGATACAACAATGTACATAGTGAAAGATAAACAGATACCGCACTAAACCCACCTATCAGCAAAAGAACTAGTACACCAACTGTGGGGGTATCTGTGCCAAAAGATGCAAAGCAGCCTGCCGCGACTACTCCGAAGGGCAACCTGCAAACACTATGGCACAACGGGGGTGAGTTGCCAACTCGTGAATAGAGATAACATATAAAGGTAATCGTGAGCATGTACGTACTACACTACTCTATCATATGCCAACAGATGATATCAATATGGGATGAGCAGTATGTGCAATAATCATGCAAGTGCTCTATAGGGTCCTGTACTACCATATGAGGTACAAATGCTCTAACAGGTAATGCATCTACAGGATGAGGTACAAAAGTAATGCTGAGCAGGGGCAATATAATATCTACACGGAATGTCAACGTGGAACATATATAATCGGCTTCCCAATGCACCCAGATCTCCCAAAACTAGCTCATGCGCCGGCACTCTCCTCGGCCCTCAATCCTGTACATCTCTGAGAATCCCGAGTGCCCAACATCGGCACCCAAATATCATAAATACTCGTGTCAAGCATCGACACGCAAAACATCCTGTATCGGACATCCGTCATTCCGGGTCAGCCCTCTCTCAAAGTATATATCGGGAATCCGTCAGTCCGGGTCATCCCTGTCTCAATACATCGGGCATCCGTCATTCCGGGTCAGCCCTATATCAAAGTACATATATCGGGAATCCGTCATCCCGGGTCATCCCTCTCTCAATACATCGGGCATCCGTCATTCCGGGTCAGCCCTATATCAAAGTACATATATCGGGAATCCGTCATCCCGGGTCATCCCTCTCTCAATACATCGGGCATCCGTCATTCCGGGTCAGCCCTATATCAAAGTACATATATCGGGAATCCGTCATTCCGGGTCATCCCTCCCTCAATACATCGGGCATCCGTCATTCCGGGTCAGCCCTCTCTCAGTACATGCCTCTAGCACCGAGAAAACACGGGGCGGCGCCCCAAAATATCATATCAAGGGAACCGGGTTTTTAAATGATTACTTATTTGAAAAGGCCACGGTTCCCAAATCCAGAAATCACATGAAATCTCAACCAATAATACAAGTAATTGTGATGTGATATGTGCATCAAGTATGAGTATCAAGTCATGTCACATATAAATAAGCTACAATGCAATGATCCAATGTGATATAGGTATCAAATATGAGTATCAAGTCATGTCACATATAGATAAGTTACAATGCAATGATCCAATGTGATATAGGTATCAAATATGAGTATCAAGTCATGTCACATATAGATAAGCTACAATGCAATGATCCAATGTGATGTAGGTATCAAATATGAGTATCAAGTCATGTCACATATAGATAAGCTACAATGCAATGATCAATGTGATGTGTGTAGTAGGTATGCAATGCACTAGCTAGTAACCATGAACATGCAATATATATATAAGGAACGCTATAAGGTCCTATCAGCCCTGACGTAGAACGCCATGCGGGCGATATCCCCGTAGATGTGAAATCTACTCACCGTAGCCTTCCACTAGGTATAGCCAACAACTTGTTTCCCCTCCTGCGCGGCGTTCGCTGTACTCGCCTGCGAACCTATAATTACACAATATATCACACGTAAGCTTGAAATCACAGAAACGCGACATGTTAAGCCGAACCAGTAACTCGTGTCACGAACCAAGCGCGCGTGTGCGCGATACGCTAAAACGTGTGGTTACGTGTCTGAAATCACTCCGACGCGTCGCGATACGCAGAAACCCAAAACCCACACACACGTATCACGCGTGTCGCGAAAGGTTGAAAATACGGGAAAATAGGTATTCTACCCCAGATTTTGATACAGGACAGATATTGCAAAACTATAAATACCAAAATAACCCACATAGCAGCAGACACCTACACCCCAAACCCCAACCCATGTCTCCCCTATCTGGCCGCAATTTGCGGCCAGAATGCAATAATTGGCGGCCCCAAATGGGAATTGGGCTCCCAGGTTGGGTGTGTGCACTCTATATCCCCCATACATGTTACAGTAATATCTAGATTTAAACTGAAAAGTCTCGGGTAACAGCAGATCCTACAGTGCCCAAATTCTAGTTAAAATCCACACTTTGCACTAAAAATGGAACTTTAGGGTATTTTTGTGCAACCTGAGGTATAACCTAGTTAAAATAGCTCTAATAACACTTAAAGGAGCTAACTAAACAATGAGAACACCAATCTAACATGTGAATCACAAATATCCTATAATATCACAAAAAAATGCACAAAAAAAGGATTTTTTCTAAACAATACTACAAGTTATGGAAAAAGAGGTTAAGACCAGAGTTTATACCTTCTAGAGATCTTGCAAAACACCAAAGTCTCAGCCTTTCCCCTCGTGTATGCAGATTTGCCTTAAACACCCTAAAAAGCTCACTTTTCTTAAGGTTTAGAGATGAAAAAGAGTGGTTTTCATGAAGGATTTGAAGAGGGATCAAAGGAACATGAAGAGGAGGAGAAAAGATGATGAAAAGGGGAGGGTTTTGCTGCTGGAACTCAGCAGAACATGAAGTGGAGAAGAGAGAGAGAGAAGGGATGAAAAATGGGTCAAAAAGTCTACCCTTTACCTAACCACCATGCTCATTTGTTTTATTTGGATTTCTTTTCTTTTGTTGTTTCTCTTAGAATTATAAAAATGGTTTAGAAAAGGATTAAATGGTGGGAAAAGAGTTTGCAACCATGCACAAGAATGGTTAACAAGTCACAAGAAAATGTCTAAGTGTGCAAGTGTGCACAACAAGGGAAAATTTCCAATATGCTAACACTACCAATAATAACTACAAATCCTATGAACACACAAATATAAAAACATGCATGACTACTAATTAACACCAAAACAATCAACGAAAATTTCAAAGTGTTACACTAAACTACCGAGCTAACTAAGAGTTAGAATCGTTATACCGAGTTGATCCGAGTCCTTCGGTCTTCATTCTAAACTCCGAGCGGTCCTTTGATGATGTTTGGTTGCCGGTCTTGCTTCGTCTCTGATGATCCACCCGAGGGAAACGGCGCAAGCTCCAACCTTGTCGAACGAGGTAACCGACTCTCCAACATTGCTAGCGATGGAGAGTGGGGGTGTATGAAAGTGTCACTATGATTTTCCTCTCATCCATGTGCTCCATGGAGCATTTCAAGAAGAAGAATGAATGAGGTGATGAAAACTTAGCATGAGGCAAAGGAAAATGGCCAAGTTTCTTTGTGTGAATGAGAGAGTGAGGGAGTATGAAATTGTAATGAATAATCATCAAATGAAATCAACCCCCAACCATAATTGCCGGCCCCCCTCTCTCATTCACCAAAAGAAAAATATAATTTCCTTTGTTTAATTTCATTAAATAAATGCAACCATATCTAAAGACCATGCTTTGACCCATGCCTTTGCCTAGTCACCTTTTACACCTCATTTCCTAGTTGATTTTCTAAAGGAAAACCAATAATGAGGTGGCATCTTATTCTAGAAGCT
Source organism: Agapanthus africanus (assembly GCA_030015575.1). NCBI lineage: Eukaryota > Viridiplantae > Streptophyta > Magnoliopsida > Asparagales > Amaryllidaceae > Agapanthus > Agapanthus africanus. Next base: position 285,628,737 of record CM057344.1, read on the forward strand.
ATTCCGTACAAAATATGGAATACTTCCCGGTACATGTACCGAAATACATATACGCGTACTCATACCAAAATACGAACAGCCGAGAGAGAAAATGAATAGTGAACAATAATACTAGAATACGTATATACAAATACATATATAAATTATTAAATCAAAACCTGATTTAATAAATCTGGCTTAATCCTAAGCCGCTAGTATTATCAACCGTCCGATTAAAGTCTGCGCAGCAAGTGCACATATTTAATCGGACACCCGTATGTACCAACATACGACATGTACACCATATCGCCTGAACCGTGAAAACCATCTGTGTGGGACTCTAAAGACTCATCAATACGCTGGCAGTGGGTTTAACAATAAGCACGTCAGCGGCACTAGCTGTACATAACGGCTACCCAGGTATTGAGCGAAAGGGAAGCTCACGAGCAAACTCATCCTGAACCCCTACTGAGCCTGTCAGTGACGATATCTGTACAGTCCGGTCTGTTCGTCTAAGAGTATCACATATCGAGTCTAGGGGGGTTGATAAAGTCTGACCCCCAACAACGCGATATTTAGGGTCGGTATGAAACCCATCACCACCTGAGAAACTATCGATCCTGGATCGGTAGTTCTCGTCCACCGTGGCCAAGGATTTATGGTGATGGCCATCCGTACACAACGCGACATCAACCCCCAATACTGGGAGAGACGAATCCCTGACGATCCGATCACTGCCTCTATGTGGCTCGGGACTGTACCCAAGTAAAACCTATTTGCACGACTCCTTTAAGCCGTGGTAGGGTAGTAATAAAAGCACAGTGGGAACTCACACGAGACAAATGACGATCTCAGGTCGACAGACTAACCTGTACACATGTCACCTGGGTACTGCTATCTGACAATAGGTATAATACCAACTAGCAGGTTCTCGGCGAGTCCTTCCAGTGTACTCATAACCCAATGAGCACATGTATACTATCTTAGGTGAACATACTAACACCAATGGCTTGTGAGACCTGGCCAACACCCCTCGTCGGGGTCTCGATCAGTATACACTAGTCTACACTGGAGTATCGATGCCCGGTCTCGATACTCCTACGACTAGGGACATTTAAGGATGTGCTTATAGATCCCAGCTCCCACATATATGATCGCCATCACATTGCTGGCAGTCAAGCAAGAATCCTACGGGCTCTATCAACATGTACATGATGATAAAGTCAAACCAGATAGCATATTATCATCTTGAGTAAGACTGCTTTATCGGTATAGGTCCTCACTCAATCATCATAATCACAAGTCCACGACTATGATAATTGCCTTGAGGGCACTATAGCCAAAAACATCTACTCACCTGTCATCTCGCGCTAGTTGTGTCCGACCACCTGCTTTCCTTTCTCCGCGGCGCTCGAAGTTCCCGACTGCGAACCTAGAATTTACATAAAGTAACATACATAAGGCAAATCCTGCAAGAACGTGATAAGTCGATCAAAAGAATAACTCATGTGCGAATCTAAACGTGCGTGCACTCGATACGTCGCGACGTGCGTAACCTCACCAGAAACCAACCCGACACGTTGTGTTGCGCAGCGCACCACAGAACCACACAGATCACACACGTGTCGCACAAGTTTAAAAACATCGAAACAAGGTTTAATGCTCCAGATTTTGACTCGAGTCATAACAGGAAAAGTTGCACATACCAAAACCCCTAACTATACAGCAGACCCCCACACACCAAAACCCAACACCCCAACGCACCTTCTGGCCACAATTTGCGGCCAGATAGATTAAATCTGCGGCCAAAAAGGAAAGAGGGGTCCCCGTGCTTTGTGTATGTGTCTCTGGCATGGTCACTAAGCTACAGTATTCACAACTTTTTCCTGAAGTGCCTGGGTCAAGAGCAGATCCCAGAAAGGCTAAAGGTCCAATTTAAACACTAAATTACACCAATTCGAAACAATCTGGTTTTTTACTGAATTCAGGGATGAATCTTGGGTCAACTGGACTTAACAGCACTCAGTCAAGCTATATTATAAATTAAAACCACCACTTGGCCAAATCTCACTCTAATCACCCAAAACTAGCACTAAAACCACATAATAAACACCAAACGAAACTAAATAATACCTAAGTTAAGCAAGCAAGGAATCAAGTTAAAAGATTATACCTCTAGAGATCCTAGGATGCAGGAGAAGAGAAGAAGGAGAAGGTGAAGAGTATGTTGCTGCTGTTGCTGCTGAGCTGCTGCTGTTTCATCTGTTGCAGCTGCTGCTATTATTGCTGTTTTTGCTGCTGTTTTTGCTGTTTTTGTGCTGCTGCTGCTGCTTCCAGAGCTGCTGCAGTTGTTATGGTGTTGTGTGAGAGTGAGAGGGAGGTATAAGTGTAAGAATGAGTGTGAGGGAAAACAATACACAGGTTTTGAAAATAAAATGGGAGTCAACCCCTCACCCTCTCTCCTCATTAAATGCCAAGCATGGCACAAGCCATCATAGCCTCTCTCTCACCTACACTAGTCAACCCCTAACACTAATTCAATTTTAAAAACTAAAACCCTAATTAATACAATGTTAACTTAATAAATGGGTTAGTCCACCATGCTTATCTAAATATGGTTTAACCCAAGACTTAACCCTAGCTAACATGCACAAGTGTGTGGAGTCCAGATAAAATTCTATTAAAATATTCATAAAACCAGATAAATTATTTAAAAACCGTTTTGGTAAACTTTTTACCAAAAATCCCACATTAAAACACAATTACCACTAAACACAAATCTAAGGTGTTACAATATGCCTCGCTCTAAGTATCGCAACCACAATCTCACTAAGTCTCATTACTTATACAATTTACTAATTTTGATTGATTGAGTTAACTAGATACAATGTGAAATATAGATACAAGAGTGGGTATGATACAAATGCCCTAACTACCAATGCAGAACACCCAAATGAAGTTATGTGCCAGCGATGCCGCTACGGATCCATGCGGTCATCCTGCAAGAACTGTGGCACAAAGGGGTGAGTTGCCAACTCGTGAGTAGAAAACCATCAACAAGTAGAAATCGAATAAACAACGACTCCTAGGTCAAATATATCATAAAGGTAATACTATGATATCTAGGGTGACCGGGTCATCATATGTGCCAACAATGTAATCAATACGTATATGTATGCAGATATAATCCAACAATATAATCAATGTTAGTATGCATGTGGATCTCGTACAACCATATAATCAATGTCTGTATGCATGTGAATCTCGTCCAACCATATGATCAATGTTTGTGAATATCATAAAAGCATATGCATGAAAGTATGATGATATAAATCAACTGGTGTACCTCCCGACACATTAAAATCAAGGAACCTGAGTGTCCAACATCGACACTCGAAACATCATGAAAACCGTGTCCAGCGTCGGCACATAAATCCTTATATATCGGGATCCGTCAGTCCAGAACGGCCCACGGGCTCCGTCAGTATGGATCGGCCCATATCATCTGATTAGTCGAAAATATTGTATTTTTAACATGGCAATTTCCTCATCATTTGCATTTATTTAGAAGTGTACGGTATTCATATTTCACATATTAGTAAATCTGTCGCAAAATATCAGATTACATGTATTAGACCTTAAAACCGGCATTTCTAGGGAAATTGACTGCAGTTCATGGCATCGCATAATTCCTATATTGCGCAACACTTATTTTGAGATCTGTGCAGGAAAATCCAGAAGAAAGGCCAAAATTTATACGGTACCGATCAAATATTACGCCAATTCAATGATTTCAGTTCTGGTATCAATCCAAAGGGAAAAATAAAATTCAACATGTCAGATAAAGCCCTAAACTTCAGTCCAAAGCAGCACCAGAAGTTTCAAAGCTCAAGCCTCCAACATGGCCACGGAACCGCGGCCAGAGCCTGTTTGCGCCGCGGTTCCGCGGCCGTATTGCCTCGTTACTTCCTCAATTTTAGTGCACAATGCTTCTCTCAGGGCCCACACTTCAAAATGACATGTCAATTTCCAGAAGATTCCAGAGACTTCTGCCAGATCAGCAAACCCTTGAAGCTACACTAAACTAGCCTATCATTCTAGAAACTTCTCCCTAAACCCTAGCTTAAACCCTAAGCTAAAGCCCAACAAACTCCTTCTAGAAGCCTCAACAAACTTTTGGAGGGAATTGTAAATTCAAACCTAGACCTAGGGTTTGGGAGATCTATAAATAAGACCCTAGGCTCACTTGTAAAGTGGATGTCTTGATCTTGGAAAAATCCTTGACTAGTTCATTTTAGTAGCCAATCTAAATCCATTCACTCTCTTTCTTCATCTTCTTCTTCCACAAGTTTAGTGAGAGGACTTGTGTGAAACCCTAACCCTAATTCTAATCAAAAGCCAAGATCCCGAGTACCGATCAAGCAAGAAGCCTTGCTACCTTTTATGAGCCGAGCCGATCTTCAACAGAGCAAGTGGTCAAAGCCGATCCGCGACTCACAAAGCCGAGCGAAGCCAATTCGACAATTTAGTTCTTCCTCTTGTAATTCTTGAGCGACTGTAATCAAATTGTTGATATAAATAAAAGGTGATATTCTTTTATCTTGTTTTCTTTAAATTCTTGCATCATGATATCTTTTCAATTCTTGAATGCTTTCTGTGTGATGATGTTTGGGTAATACTCCGCTCGTCGAGGAGTCGAGACGATCAATAGAATGATGATGTAATATATCTTAAATCGATTCTTGAATCCTACGAGTTTTGTAAACCCTAGCAAGTTCAAGAATCGACGACCCAATTCGTTACGATGCTTTCTTGATTGATATCGCTCGAGATTGGGGAGTTACGATCGTTTCTTGAAATTGCTAGAGGCTAGAATGTGAATGATATCAATGAAAGAACAAGGGTTAAATGATGAAACCCTAGTTTCAACGAGAAAACCCTAACTCTCGTCGATCATCATCGATCTAGTATCAATCCTTCGAAGGACAAGAACACGAAATCTTGAGATTACATCACGTCTATAGATTCGATCGATTTCAACGAGCCTCATTTAGATTCTTGACATTTTGGTTGGAAATATCATCGAAACCCGATTCTCGATTGTTTATCAGTTTCTTGATTCTTGATTAAACTCGTGACACCTGAATCAATCGATAAATTCTTGAATCATGTTTTCTTTTCTTCGCAATTAACTATTCGTTTAAACAAATTAAACATAGAAACGAATCGCACAATCCCTGTGGACGATCCGCACTCGCTTATGATCTACAACTGACACCGTAATTGATTACGGTCAAATATAATTCTTTGATTGTGAATTTTATTCAATATTACCTACACATTGAAACTCATTCGTTTTATTCGATTTACACAAACAAGAAGTTATTGACAATCAAATGGCACCGTTATCGGGGAACATTTGAGTTGTTTTACTTACACCGTCTGTGAATTTTAAGATCAATCAAATGGCGCCGTTGTCGGGGATCGCGCGCTAATTCGTTTCATATTATAGTTTGAATTGAAAGATTTATTCCATTATTATTTTTGAGATCAAAATTAGTGCAAACCCTAAACGATTTGTTGTGGTTCATTGCAAGGAAATCTGGAGCTGTTTGGCAATTAAAGAAAATTTTTGGAATATACCAGAGAGCAGAGAGAGTCTACAGAAGCTCCCTAGAAAATTTTGGTGCAGTGTTCCCATTGTTAGACCGTGGAAGCGCGGCATATAGGTGTAGGGTTCCTAGGCACACTATAGAGGTCTCACAAGGCATCGAACATGCCAATTTAAAATTTTATGGGTGCTGAGAAACCCTAACACGGATCGTTGACTAGATTTCTAGGCGAAACTATAAACTAGTTAACACTTAACTAAAAGTTAGGATGCTACAACCTTTGTAGATCCGGATACCCACTTCCTTAGCTCCACGAGGGCGTCCTCTCGCTGTCCATCTTGAACCTTGGACTCTCGTGATGGCTTCATCGGAGAAACGTGCGGAATAGGTCGTCGGCTTCGTGTCAAAGACGATCTACGTCGAAGTTGCACAAGCTCAAGCTCCGACTTCACAAAGTTGTGAAACTTGTGAAGAAAACACCCAAAACAACTTGGCAAGAGGTAGAGGATGAAGAAATAGGAGGTGGGTTCACTTTAGAATTGGATTTCTCACTTTAGAAATCAAGTTGCCATTGATGGCATCAAGCTTTCTCTTTGAGGAAGAAGAAGAAGATCAAGAAAGAATGATAAGTCTTCTAATTTTGAAATAAAACTAATATGAATACTTATCATATCTTGACCATGGTCAAGTGTAGAGATTAAACCAAGGTTAGTTGGAGTGGTTAGGGTTAAGGATGAGATAAGGATGGTGGACTTTGTCAAAGCTTCAAGAAGCTTCAACATAGCTCCAAAATAAGCCACCATTCTTAACTTAATCCTTTCCAAATAAATAAACAAATAAATAAATGAAAAACCAAAACCCTAATCATCACTTAACCATGGTTTAAACCTTTACACTTAACCACATTATCAAGTATCATCAAACATGATAAAAAAAAAATGTGCACAAAAGTATATCACATCAAGTGAGAAAATCCATTTAAAGTGAACCAATACTAGTTAATGCAAAGTAATATATCAAATATATAATTATGCATTAAATCATTAAATCAACATTTGATTCAATGATCCGGTCATGTCGCACATAACCGACTAGAATCCAATGTATCGATTTATCGAATCAATGATTCGATAACTAGGTCATATCGAATATAACCAATCGAAACATATATCGCGAGAATGAAATGCGGTATCACATACACGCATTATTCTCGGTCCTGCACATATCTCATATGCGCTCCTATTTCGTTTCGCTTGAGCCAGGAAACCTCTGTGTAGGACTCTAAAGACTCGTCAATACGCCGGTAGCAGATGATGATCATATCAAGCATCCACAAGCCGCAAGCGGTCTGCTAAACGTAACGGCCATCCGGGTATTGAGCGATCAGAAGATCGACGAGCTAGCCTGCTCACACTCCTGTGAATCCAACCAGTAACACTTACCGTACAGTCCGGTCTCTTCGTCTGATATGTCGCATATCAAGTCTAGGGGTGGTAAACGTCAGACCTCAATAACCCGATAAGTCGTGCCAATGTGAGGCTCGTAACGGGTCGAGAAACTACTGGTAACACTTACCAGCAAATCTCTGATCATCCCTGGCCAGGGACTTCCCTGCTACGGCCAATCGAGCACTGCGCAACATCAACCCCCAATACCGGGAGAGACGATACCCCTCCTATCGCTCATTGCCTCTATGTGACTCGGGACTGTGCCCAAAGACCACCGTTTTGCACGCCCTCATGGACGTGGTAAGGTGGAGATCAAAGCACAGTGGGAATCACACAAGACTCTATGACAATCTCGGGTCTACGGACTAACCTGTACAAGTGTCACCTGAGAACTGCCATCTGACGTGAGGTATAATACCATCTGGGAGTTCTCAGCGAGTCCGTCCAGTGTACCCAGTCTCCACTGAGCACCCGTACACCATCTCTGATGTCAAACACCAATGGATATGGGATCATCCATCGCCCATCTCATGGGTCGAGAAGCATATACGCTAGTCTACTCTGGTATATCGATGCCTCGTCTCGATACACCCATGACTAGGGACCATGAAGGATGTACTTATGGACTACCATGTCCCCACTAGTATGATCTGCATCATAGTCCAGGTAGTCAAGCACAAGTCCTAAGGGCTTTACCAACATGTAACTATAAGACAGTATAAAGAGACTAGTGTACATGTTAAGATAAAGAGCAACCAGATAGCATACTATCATGTCGAGCAAGAAAGTCATCTCTATATATGTCCAAGCATCCAATATAATATACATCATCTGTACAATACTGGCCTCTAGGGCATACATACAACTAACAATCTCCCACTTGCACTAGGGCCAGCTGCTGTAGTATCGCATACCGAGCATCCCGAAGAGTCTCTCAAACTGTATCTGGGGAATAGCCTTCGTGAGTGGATCCGCAGTGTTGTCCTTCGTATCAACTGTTAGTGTATATGCCCTAGAGGCCATTACTGTATCATACTGGTTTGTATATTACTTAATGGATGCTTGGGATATTCACCTTGTATATACAATCTTGCTCAAAATAGTAGTATGCTACTTGGTTTGTTTCTACTTCAATGTGTACATGTGTTTATTTTTGTATATCGCCTATACACATTAGTAGAGCCCTTAGGATCTTTGCTTGATTACCAGCGATGTGATGGCCGTCACACTAGTGGGGCTGGGTAATCTATAAGCACATCCTTATGCAGGTCCCTGGTCGCAGGACTATCGAGACAGGGCATCGATACTCCGGAGTAGACCAGCGCATGCGCTTCTCATCCCAGTGTGGGAGACGGTCTGTCCCACAGCCGTCAGTACGTCGTACTTGAGATAGTATGCGGGTGCTCGTTAGGTTACGGGTACACTGGACAGGACTCGTCGGGAACTGACTAGTTGGTATTATACCTATCGTCAGTTATCAGTTCCCAGGTGACATGAGTACAGCTTAGTCCGCTGACTTGACACTGTCACTTCGCCTCGGGTGTGTTCCCACTGTACTTTGATCACTACCCTACCACGGCTCAAAGGAGTCGTGCAAACAGGCGGTGGTTGGGTGCAGTCCCGAAGCACTTGGAGGCAGTGACGGTTAGACAGGATTCGTCTCTCCCGGTATTGGGGGTTGACATCGCGCTGTGTCTAGGAGAGCCATTACACGAGTAGTCCCTGGCCAGGGCAAACGAGATATACTGGTAGGTTTCCAGTGTTATCTCAGGGTGTATTGGGCTTCACTCCGGCACGACTTGTACCGCTATTGGGGGACTGACGTTTACCGCCCCCTAGGCCCGCCATGCGATGTATCTGACGAACAGACCGGACTGTACGGAGAATGTCACACTCAGGCTCAGTAGGAGTTCAGATGGGTTTCGCCTCGTCGGTCTTCTTGTCGGCATTACCTGGGGACCGTTACGCACAGCTAGTGCCGCTTGCGGTCTGTGGTTAAACCCACTGCCAGCGTAGTGTCGAGTCTTTAGAGTCCCACACAGAAAGCTTTTCGCCTTTAGGCAAAAGAGTAGAGGTCGCATGGTATTGCGACAGGTCGCATGGTTTTGCGACAGGGTTCGGTCACATCCGTGCACTTGTGCACGTACAGTGTCCGGACAGTTTACACTAGCGGGCTTTGGTTTAAGCCAGATCCTAGTGTACCTTATGGGATTGGATTTATCCAGTTTGCATTCGTGTTCCTCGGAACGCGGATGCGGGTGTGTATGCACAGTTGACAGGGAGGCAGAGGCAGCGGATTCTCATTAGGGTTGTTGACAGTTGACCGTTGACTTTTTGACTTTATGCTCAACCCTAATGAGAATATGATTTGTGATTAACTATTATATTAATTAAGTATTATGGTGATATGGTTGTTGACTTGTTGACTTTTGTTGACTTGTTGACTTTGGTGACTTGTTGACTTTTGTTGACTTGTTGACCGGTTGACTAGGCTTGACTAGTTGACCATCATGATGACCATGGTTATCATTTCATGCCAAAGACTTTTTTCTTGCTTGCTTTTTTGAGTAAAATGAGTGCATGATATGATAACCTTATGGTTGCTTCTAACCATTACCATAAGACTTTTGTTGATATGATGAGTTATCATTGCTTTGGATTATGAGAGGGTGAGAAAAAAAAAAAGAGAGCCTCATTCTTTCTTGCTCATTCTCTCTCTTGTTCTTGAGCTCTCCTCTTGCTCTCACCCTCAACCTCTTCCTCCCTCTCTTGATCTATGGTTCTCTTGTCTCATGAGTTGAGAATCAAGAACCATAGATAAAATCCCATTCTAAATCATCTCTACTCATTCTAGTTCACTAGGTTTAGCAAACCAAGTGAACTAGTTTCTTCAAAGAACGAAGAAGGAGCTAAAGGTTGGAGCTTTTAAGTGGATCTATCTTCGGCGTACGGAGACAACGAGAAGGAGCCATCGAACCACCATCGGAGCTTGAAGAGAAGGAGTTCAAGTTTAGGTATAACCATCTTCATCCGAGTAGCTAAATATCTTTAGCTTAGTTTGCTAGTTTTAGTTTAGACAACGATCCCGACCATAGTTTAGTCCATGTTGCCTCTTGCGATAAAAATTCGTTTTTTATACCGTTTCCGCCTCCCCGTAAGAACCGGGGGTCGCAACGTGGACTTACAGTGGTATCAGAGCCTAACTAAACTTAAACTAGCTTGGTAGTGAAGTGTAACGAAGTTCGGAACCGAAAAAAATCACAAAACCGGATAATCACAAAAACTGAGTTTCTGTTGAATTTTTTTCTGCTCAAAATGAAAAACTTTATACTCCTAAATTCGGCTCAGGGTTTTGTGTGAACACCCAAGAAAAACGATACAGTGATTCGCCTAAAGTGCCGCGCTTCCGCCGCGTGATCCTTCTTAGACGCCGCGGAACCGCCGCGACTTGGTGTCTTCTCTGCATCGTTTTTCTTGCAGTGTGTTTGTGTGTTGGTTTTGGGATTTTTAAAATATATTATATGTGCCCAGATTTTCCAGAAAAGAAATTTCCTTTTGGGGTCCTATAATTCCGTATTTTTTCCGAACTTCACTGCACTTTGACTATGATGGTTATATCTGTGATGCTTGCATGTATTGAACGTCGGCTAATCGCTATAAGTCGATTAGTCGGGGTTATACATGATCTGTAATGTGCTGGAATGTGTATATGAATGTGTTGGACTGTCGCGGGTGAATAGCCGGGGTGGATGTGAGATGAGCTTTTGTTTTTCTTTCATTCATTGTAAATGTAAATTGATGTAATAATTATTATTTGTTTGGCCGCACAACCGGGTCGGGGTTGTAGCCGTCATTGTATAATTCTTTTTACTGTTTTTGCTCCTAGGATAGACCCATGGAGGGGTGCACAAACTACCGAGTACTTGGCGGGTAGTTTGCCGCACCCGTAGGGGTCTTGGGTGGGGTATTTGGCTATTCACCGCGACCGTGTTATCCGCTTTTCGTTTCAGGCTCGAAAGGATTGCGGATTGCTAGTATATCCAATGCATTCATCTGTGATCTGTAATGTCTATCATTGCTTATTATTTAGGCGTTGCTTATGTTTTACAGACGCGCTAGCCCAGCCCCCGCTCTGTCGTTAGTTAAGTAACCTAACGGGTAATGACGGGGCCCAGTGGCGAATGCGAATGGCATAAGCGTACGTCATATTTTGGTTGTTTTCTGCAATGGTAGGGTTAAATGATGGGACGCATTAAAAGAACTAATGCAAGAATATCACGCATTAAAAGAACTAATGCAAGATAATAAACCAAGTTAAAGTCGTTGGAACACTTTCGAAAAACCACTCGGTTCTTTTCAAAACAAACTTTTAAAATACGGAGTTTGAGCCACTCCATTTAAAAGCTATCTCGTTCCATCGACCATATCAAGTTCACTACGTTCACGGTTTTGCCAAAACCATCCGTAGCCCTCCGTCGTTTCACATGAATAGTCAATAGTATTCAAGCTGTGTATGTTGGCCAAAGTCAAGGCACAGTGATTGGTAGCTATTGGGTGTTCATGTGTAGCATAGATAGATGCGTTGGTTTGGGACAGTCGTACTGCCATTTTGGCCAAAGTCAAGGGTAGGTACGGATGGATCCAAATTAACCTGGATAATGACGGGTAGAACTTGACATGTGACTTATGATATTTTGGCCAAAGTCAAGGTCATAAGAGCATGGGGCAAAAATCCACATCGGGAGTTTCATAAGTACTGAAACTTGCTAGATTTGCATACCATTTGGAGTGTGATGATTCTGGTAGGATTCCTTCAGTTTCGTCACGCAATGATATTTGGATCCCGATCCTACTGTGAGTATATGCTACTCCTCGGGAAATTTCTCACTTAACGATCAATGCTATAAACCTAGTAGGTGCCTAGAAAGGTGTTAGCGGGGCTACGCCCCCAGGGAAAAGAGGTTCTCTAATTAAGGAACTTCGCGAAAGCGTTGGAAAACCTCCCTCGAAGTACCGACACCGGCCTGGCTGAACGGTTAAGCAAGTATTGTACGGTGGGATTGATCCTGACTAATTCTTCCTTTATGGTTTGAGGAGGGATTCGAGAAACAGTGGGAGCCATCCTGTTTAGACAAACTAAAAACCACTCTAAACTTGCAAGAGCATCATGCTGAGTGTTTCTTCTTCTCTCTCCTAATTGCAGCGACCAATCAACATGACTGGACTTAAGTTACTCCTAGATAAAAACAAACTGACAGGGCCAAACTACAAAGATTGGCTCAGGAATGTCAAGATAGCAATCACTTATGACAAGCTGGGGTATCTTCTTACCACCAAAGCTCCCCCTGTCCCTGGTCCAACTTCCAGCGTCGCGGATAAGGAAATCCGCAAGACTTGGGAGATTGATAGCGCGAAGGCCAAGTGCCTCCTGCTTGCCTCGATGGACAACGAACATCAGAGGAGGCATGAGAATATGGACATGGAGTCCATATTGCTCCATACAAAAGAACTGTATGGAGAGCAATCACGTATCGCAAGATACGAAGCGTCGAAAAAGTTATTTTCGACAAGAATGGCCGTCGGATCATCAGTAGCCGAGCATGTGCTAAAGATGATCGGCTTCATTGAGGAGCTCGCTGACCTAGGGATCACATTGGAGAGTGAGCTATATACGGATATAGTTCTCCAGTCCCTTCCTTCCACTTACGCCCAGTTTATACTGAACTTCAACCTACAAGAAAAAGAGGTTGAACTATCAGAGCTCCTCAACATGCTGAGGAGCGCAGAGGGCACCCTACAGAAAGGTAGGGAAACATCCACTTTGTTTGTAGGAGGATCATCTTCTTCTAGGTCCAAGGCGAAAGCCAAGGGAAAGAAGAAGAAGGCCCCCGCCAAACCAAGGGGCGGTGTTGGTAAAGTGGATACGAAGGGAAAAGGCAAAGCAACAAAGATAGCGGGGAAGCTTGTGGATAAGGAAGAATGCTTCTATTGTCATAAGAAAGGACACTGGAAGAATGATTGCAGGGCCTGGAAGGCCAGAACACAGGAATTGAAGCAGGTTGCAGCTTCAGCTTCAGGTGTGTATGTTATTGAAAACTGTCTTTCAATAAACTCTACTTCCTGGGTATTGGATACCGGATCAGGATCTCATATCTGTAATTCTTTGCAGGCGTTGAGAAACCGTAGTGTTTTGAAAGCAGGTGACATGACCCTCAGAGTTGCAAACGGAGCTAGCATGGATGCTAAAGCCGTGGGGGACTATCACCTGGGAATGTCAGATGGACATGTTTTGGTTTTGCGTAATTGCTTTTTTGTACCCAACGCAACTTGTAATATCATTTCTGTATCTTTAGTTTCTAAAGAAGGTTATGAATTTGCGTTTGTAAGTAATGTTGTAAACATTCACCTTAATCAAGTTTTGATTGGGTCAGGTACATTGAGTAATGGTATATACCTGTTAAACCAACCACAGATTTTCAACGTCCAGAATACACACAAAAGAAAGTCTCCAGAAATAAATCAGACTTTCTTATGGCATTGTAGATTGGGTCACATCAATGAGAGAAGGTTGACTAAGTTACATACAGAAGGATATTTGAATGCGTTCGAATATCAATCGTATGCCACTTGTCAATCTTGTCTCAAAGGAAAGATGACAAAGACTCCGTAAACTGGACAAGGAGTAAGAGCGAGCGAGCTCTTGGGACTCGTACACAGTGACGTGTGCGGTCCAATGTCTACACATGCCCGAAGCGGACATTCTTACTTCATTACTTTTACGGATGACTTCTCAAGGTACGGTTATGTCTTCTTAATGAAACATAAGTCCGAGGCCTTTGGAAAATTCCAGGAGTATAAGAATGAAGTAGAGAAACAGACCGGCAAAAGTATTAAGATTCTAAGATCGGATCGAGGTGGAGAATACTTAAGTGCCGAGTTCCTGGACTATTTAAAAGAGAACGGAATTCTCTCTCAGCTTACTCCTCCATACACCCCGCAACATAACGGTGTATCGGAGAGACGGAACCGCACCCTATTGGATATGGTGCGGTCCATGATGAGTAACGCTGAGTTACCGCGATCATTCTGGGGGTATGCGCTAGAATCAGCCGCATACCTTTTGAACCGAGTTCCCACTAAGACTGTGCCTACCACGCCATTTGAGATGTGGTGTGGGAAGAGACCCCATCTTAATCACATTAAGATATGGGGAAGTCCAGCTTTTGTCAAAAAGCAGCATACGGACAAGCTCGAGGCACGCTCAGTACTGTGCAAGTTTGTGGGATATCCAAAGAATTCCAAGGGATATTTCTTCTACTGTGAAGAGGAACAAAAAGTTCTTGTTTCTCGACATGCCCACTTTCTAGAACACCAGTTCATAGAAAAAGAAATAAGTGGGAGCGCAGTAGAACTGGAAGAAATTCCAGAACCACAGACTGTTACTGAAAGCTTGATGGAACCAGAGGGTTCAACAGAACAGGACATTCCTACGCCGCTCCGCAGGAGTAGTAGGCAGTCTCATCCGCCCGAGAGATACTACGGTTTTCTCATAGACGGGGATAGAGAGGATTGCATCATAGATTATGATGAGCCTACTAGCTTCCAGCAGGCCGTTCAGAGCGTTGACTCAGTGAAATGGCTGGATGCAATGCGGACCGAAATGGAGTCCATGTACACCAACAAGGTATGGACGTTGGACATTGCTCCAGACGGGGTAAAACCCGTAGGATGCAAGTGGATCTTCAAAAGGAAGATTGGTGTAGATGGACAGGTTGAGACCTATAAAGCTAGGCTGGTAGCAAAGGGTTTTCGTCAAAGACCTGGCTTGGACTACGACGAAACCTTTTCCCCAGTAGCCATGCTGAAATCCATTCGGATCCTTCTTGCCATTGCTGCCTTCCACGATTATGAGATCTGGCAAATGGACGTAAAGACAGCTTTTCTAAATGGAAATTTAGAGGAGTGTGTCTATATGGACCAGCCAGAGGGTTTCATTCAGAGTGGGAGCAGCGGAAAGGTGTGCAAGTTGCTTAAGTCCATCTATGGACTAAAGCAGGCATCGCGGAGTTGGAACATCTGCTTTGATGAGACGGTCAAAGAATTTGGCTTTATCAAAAATCCAGATGAACCATGCATCTATAGTAGATTTGTAGCGAGAACTGTAGTATTCCTCGTTTTATACGTGGATGACATTCTCTTAATAGGAAATGACATTCCTATGCTACAATCTGTCAAGGGGTTCTTGTCACACAGGTTCTCCATGAAAGACCTGGGTGATGCCTCATACATTCTGGGTATCCGGATCTACCGTGACAGATCCAAGAGGATATTAGGACTTTCACAGTCCAGGTACATCGACACCATACTGAAGAGATTCAGTATGGAAGATTCCAAGCGCGGTAACCTACCGGCTTGTCACGGGATCACCCTCTCTAAAGAGATGTCTCCCAAGACTGATTTGGAGAGGGATCGCATGTCTATTATACCCTACGCTTCTGCGGTAGGCTCTATAATGTATGCGATGTTGTGTACCAGGCCGGATGTAGCTTATGCACTGAGTGTGGTAAGCCGGTATCAGTCTAACCCTGGGGAGAAACACTGGATAGCGGTAAAGAACATTCTCAAGTACCTGAGAAGGACTAAGGAGATGTTCTTGGTGTATGGCGGAAAAGACCTCCAGATCGAGGCCTTTGCTGACTCCAGCTTCCAGAGTGACAAGGATGATTCCAAGTCCATGTCGGGTTTTGTCTTTACCCTCAATGGAGGGGCGGTGTGTTGGAAGAGTTCCAAACAGGAAACCGTTGCAGACTCGACGATGGAAGCGGAATACATCGCTGCATCTGATGCCGCAAAAGAAGCTGTCTGGATAAGGAAGTTCTTGAAAGAACTTCAGGTGGTTCCGTCCATTGTTGATCCAATACCTCTGTATTGCGACAACAACGGGGCTATAGCTTTAGCGAAGGAACCCAGGTCCCATCAGAGATCCAGGCACATCTTAAGGCGGTATCACTTGATCAGGGAGATCGTAGATCGCCAGGAGATCGAGGTTCGGAGAGTCGCTTCAGAAGATAACACTGCTGATCCATTCACCAAGGCCCTGCCCCAGACTCAGTTCGAGCGGCTGATCGAGATGATAGGTCTTCGATACGCCAGTACATGGCCTTAGTGCAAGTGGGAGATTGTTAGTGTATATGCCCTAGAGGCCATTACTGTATCATACTGGTTTGTATATTACTTAATGGATGCTTGGGATATTCACCTTGTATATACAATCTTGCTCAAAATAGTAGTATGCTACTTGGTTTGTTTCTACTTCAATGTGTACATGTGTTTATTTTTGTATATCGCCTATACACATTAGTAGAGCCCTTAGGATCTTTGCTTGATTACCAGCGATGTGATGGCCGTCACACTAGTGGGGCTGGGTAATCTATAAGCACATCCTTATGCAGGTCCCTGGTCGCAGGACTATCAAGACAGGGCATCGATACTCCGGAGTAGACCAGCGCATGCGCTTCTCATCCCAGTGTGGGAGACGGTCTGTCCCACAGCCGTCAGTACGTCGTACTTGAGATAGTATGCGGGTGCTCGTTAGGTTACGGGTACACTGGACAGGACTCGTCGGGAACTGACTAGTTGGTATTATACCTATCGTCAGTTATCAGTTCCCAGGTGACATGAGTACAGCTTAGTCCGCTGACTTGACACTGTCACTTCGCCTCGGGTGTGTTCCCACTGTACTTTGATCACTACCCTACCACGGCTCAAAGGAGTCGTGCAAACAGGCGGTGGTTGGGTGCAGTCCCGAAGCACTTGGAGGCAGTGACGGTTAGACAGGATTCGTCTCTCCCGGTATTGGGGGTTGACATCGCGCTGTGTCTAGGAGAGCCATTACACGAGTAGTCCCTGGCCAGGGCAAACGAGATATACTGGTAGGTTTCCAGTGTTATCTCAGGGTGTATTGGGCTTCACTCCGGCACGACTTGTACCGCTATTGGGGGACTGACGTTTACTGCCCCCTAGGCCCGCCATGCGATGTATCAGACGAACAGACCGGACTGTACGGAGAATGTCACACTCAGGCTCAGTAGGAGTTCAGATGGGTTTCGCCTCGTCGGTCTTCTTGTCGGCATTACCTGGGGACCGTTACGCACAGCTAGTGCCGCTTGCGGTCTGTGGTTAAACCCACTGCCAGCGTAGTGTCGAGTCTTTAGAGTCCCACACAGAAAGATTTTCGCCTTTAGGCAAAAGAGTAGAGGTCGCATGGTATTGCGACAGGTCGCATGGTTTTGCGACAGGGTTCGGTCACATCCGTGCACTTGTGCACGTACAGTGTCCGGACAGTTTACACTAGCGGGCTTTGGTTTAAGCCAGATCCTAGTGTACCTTATGGGATTGGATTTATCCAGTTTGCATTCGTGTTCCTCGGAACGCGGATGCGGGTGTGTATGCACAGTTGACAGGGAGGCAGAGGCAGCGGATTCTCATTAGGGTTGTTGACAGTTGACCGTTGACTTTTTGACTTTATGCTCAACCCTAATGAGAATATGATTTGTGATTAACTATTATATTAATTAAGTATTATGGTGATATGGTTGTTGACTTGTTGACTTTTGTTGACTTGTTGACTTTGGTGACTTGTTGACTTTTGTTGACTTGTTGACCGGTTGACTAGGCTTGACTAGTTGACCATCATGATGACCATGGTTATCATTTCATGCCAAAGACTTTTTTCTTGCTTGCTTTTTTGAGTAAAATGAGTGCATGATATGATAACCTTATGGTTGCTTCTAACCATTACCATAAGACTTTTGTTGATATGATGAGTTATCATTGCTTTGGATTATGAGAGGGTGAGAAAAAAAAAAAGAGAGCCTCATTCTTTCTTGCTCATTCTCTCTCTTGTTCTTGAGCTCTCCTCTTGCTCTCACCCTCAACCTCTTCCTCCCTCTCTTAATCTATGGTTCTCTTGTCTCATGAGTTGAGAATCAAGAACCATAGATAAAATCCCATTCTAAATCATCTCTACTCATTCTAGTTCACTAGGTTTAGCAAACCAAGTGAACTAGTTTCTTCAAAGAACGAAGAAGGAGCTAAAGGTTGGAGCTTTTAAGTGGATCTATCTTCGGCGTACGGAGACAACGAGAAGGAGCCATCGAACCACCATCGGAGCTTGAAGAGAAGGAGTTCAAGTTTAGGTATAACCATCTTCATCCGAGTAGCTAAATATCTTTAGCTTAGTTTGCTAGTTTTAGTTTAGACAACGATCCCGACCATAGTTTAGTCCATGTTGCCTCTTGCGATAAAAATTCGTTTTTTATACCGTTTCCGCCTCCCCGTAAGAACCGGGGGTCGCAACGTGGACTTACATCAACCCTCCTGACCTCGATCTCCCGGCGATCAACTATCTCCCGGATCAGGTGATACCGCCTCAGAATATGCCTGGATCGCTGATGGGACCTGGGTTCCTTGGCCAAAGCCACTGCTCCATTGTTATCGCAATACAAAGGTATTGGATGCTCAATGGATGGAACCACACCAAGTTCAGTAATGAACTTCTTGATCCAGACGGCTTCTTAAGCAGCATCGTTGGCAGCGATGTATTCAGCCTCCATCGTCGAGTCTGCCACGGTTTCCTGCTTGGAACTCTTCCAGCTAACCGCCCCTCCGTAAAGGGTAAAGACAAAACCCGACTGCGACTTAGAGTCGTCCTTATCACTCTGGAAGCTGGAATCGGTAAGGACTCCACTTGGAGATCTCCGTTACCATACACCAAGAACATATCTCTAGTCCTTCGCAAGTACTTAAGAATGCTCTTCACAGCTGTCCAGTGACTCTCTCCAGGATCAGCTTGATACCTGCTCACTATACTTAGTGAGTATGCAACATCGGGTCTAGTACATAGCATCGCATACATAATAGAGCCAACTGCCGAAGCATAGGGTATCCCTTGCATGCGAGCTCTCTCCAAATCAGTCTTGGGAGACATCTCTTTGGAGAGAGTGACTCCAGAGATCGTGGGCAAGTTCCCACGCTTGGACTCTTCCATACTAAACCACTTTAGTATGGTGTCAATGTACCTGGATTGGGACAATCCCAAAATCCGTTTGGATCTATCTCTATAGATCCTAATTCCCAATATGCAGGAGGCATCACCAAGATCTTTCATTGAGAATCATTGTGATAAGAAGAGCTTGACCGCTTGCAGCATAGGAATATCATTTCCTATCAAGAGTATGTCGTCCACGTACAATACGAGGAAGACAATCTTACTCTCTGCCACCTTCTTGTAGATACAAGGTTCATCTGGATTTTTGACGAAATCAAACTCTTTGATAACGACGTCAAAGTAGATGTTCCAACTCCGCGATGCTTGCTTTAATCCATAAATGGATTTAAGCAGCTTGCACACCTTCCCGCTGCTCCCACTGTCTACGAAGCCCTCTGGCTGAGTCATGTACACGCACTCTTCTAAATTTGCCAGATTTCGTAGTCATGAAAGGCAGCAATGGCAAGCATGATTCGGATGGATTTAAGCATAGCCACTGGAGAAAAGGTTTCGTCATAGTCCACACCTGGTCTTTGACGAAAACCCTTTGCTATAAGTCTAGCTTTGAAAGTCTCCACTTTCCCATCTACACCAAGTTTCTTCTTGAAGATCCATTTGCTCCCAATGGGTTTTACCCCTTCAGGAGCAACTTCCAAAGTCCTTACTTTGTTGGTGTACATGGATTCCATCTCGGACCGCATAGCATCCAGCCATTTCACCGAGTCCCTACTCGTGATGGCCTGCTCGAAGCTAGTTGGGTCATCATCCTCCATGATGCAATCCTCGCTCCCACCGTCCATGAGAAAACCGTAGTATCTCTCAGGTTGGCGAGGAACCCTACTAGATCGGCGGAGAGGCTGGGGTTCGTCGGGTACTACTGAATCCTCTGGTTCCACTAAATCTTCAGTTTGAGTTTGTGTAGCCGGAATTTCTTCCAGTTCTACCTGCTCGCCACTAATTTCTTTTGCAAGAAATTCCTTTTCCAAAAAGGTGGCATGTCGAGAAACAAACACTTTTTGTTCCTCTGTATGGTTGAAAAGATATCCATGTGAATGTTTGGGATATCCCACAAACTTGCATAGAACTGACCGTGCCTCGAGTTTCTCCGGATTTTGCCTTTTGACATAGGCCGGGCAACCCCATATCTTAACTCGTTTAAGACATGGTCTCTTCCCACTCCATATCTCATATGGTGTGGTAGGTACAGATTTAGATGGAACTTGATTCAATAGGTATGCTGCTGTCTCCAGCGCATAACCCCAGAAGGAAATAGGTAACTCAGCTGTACTCATCATAGAGCGCACCATATCTAATAGTGTGCGATTTCTCCGTTCAGATACACCGTTGTGCTGTGGTGTATATGGAGGAGTCAGCTGAGAGAGAATCCCATTCTCTTTTAGGAAGTCCAGGAATTCATTGCTCAAGTATTCCCCTCCTCGATCAGATCGTAGGATTTTAATACTTTTTCCGGTTTGGTTCTCAACTTCTTGTTTATATTCCCTAAATTTCTCAAAAGCTTTTGATTTGTGTTTCATCAGGAACACATACCCGAACCTAGAGAGATCGTCAGTGAATGTAATAAAGTATGAAGAACCATCCCTGGCATGTGTAGACATGGGACCGCATACATCACTATGTATCAGTCCCAAGAGTTCGGTAACTCTTTCTCCGTGTCCCGTAAACGGAGTTTTGGTCATCTTGCCTTTGAGACATGATTGGCAAGTGTCATAAGATGAAAATTCAAACGGATTTAAATATCCATCTTTATGCAACTTAGCTAGTCGTGTCGCATTGATGTGACCCAGTCTACAATGCCACAAGAAGGATTCGTTGAGTTCAGAACTCTTCCTCTTGTGTGTGTTTGTTATGCTCAGAACTGTTGATTGATTTAGAACATAAATGCCATTGCATAACGTGCCTGATCCAACCAACTTTTGGTTACGGAAAATGTTCATAATATTGTCCTGTAATACAAAATTATATCCCTCTTTACTTAATAAAGAAACCGATATAATGTTGCATATCAGGTTCGGCATGTAATAGCATTGTTCAGAACCAATGTATTACCAGTTGGTAATACAAGGTGCTATTCCCCGACAGTCTTAGCTGCAACAATTGCACCATTTCCGACTCTAATGTCTTTATCACCTTCTCCAAGTTCTCTACCTTTCCTAAGCCCATGTAACTGATTACATATATGGGATCCTGACCCGGTATCTAATACCCAGGACGTAGAGCAAATGGAGAAACAGTTCTCTGTAACGAACACACCCGAAGAAAATGCATCAACATGTACTTTCTTCATTCGGGTGGCATGGGAATCCTGGTATTCCCTTATTTCCTGTTCATTCCTATAACTCTTATAAGATAGAACGGAACCAACGTTCCCCAGCACAGTATAACATGCGGGTTCGGTCAATACATCCATATTATTATCTTTATTAAGGCATGAAATGGTCGCTACCTGGAGAGAGAGAGAAGAAAACACTTTAGCGTATGCTCGTGCAAGATCAGATTGGTTATTATCTTATCTAATCAGGATGGCTCCCACTGCTTTTTATCAAATCTTCCTTCAAACCCTAAATGGAAAGACTAGCCGGGATTAATTACACACTACAAGTTCGCCAATCTTTCAGCCAGGCCAGTGTCGGTACTTTGAGGGAGGTCCCCCGTGCTTTCGTACGAACCTAATTACTGTAAACCTCGTTTTCCCAGAGGCGTAACCTCGTTAACACCTTTCTAGACACCTACTTCTTCGGCTAATTGTAATGTGTAAAACTCTCCCAGGAGTAACTCTTACTCGCAGTGGGTATCGGGATCCAACTATCTCATAGAAGGTATGCAATCTCATTGCAAATTTCAACACTTGAAATTCCCGATAATATTTTGCCCCTAGTGTCCTATGACCTTGACAAAGGCCAACAAATCACAGGATGCTAGTCAAGTTCAACCCGTCATTTCTTGATTGAATCAAACCCACCCGCACGACCCTTGACAAAGGCCAACAAGGTCGTACGACTACCCTGAAACAATCTGCATCATATGCATAAGCAGATAATCACTATTTAGCTACCGCACACTACGCCTTGACAAAGGCCAACAAACGCAGCACGAATACTAAACAGTTCTTATCTGAAATGACGGAGGGCTACGACAGGTTTTTCTGAAAACCTATTGCGTAATGAACTTGATATCATTGTAGAATCAAATGGAGTTTTGAAATGGAGTGATTTTGAGGCCTTTCCAGTTTTGCTAAAGGCGTCACTCCCGGTGAAGGGATCGTCGGCCCTTTCCTCGTCGAATGAGGTGCGGGATATATCATATATATCACTGTGCAAAGCAGAAACTATAAAAGCAATCAAAAACAAACCGAGTGTGTAGCATCTGCCAGTTATTGCTAAAGGAGTCACTCCCGGTGAAGGGATCTCGGTCCTTTCCTCATCGAATAAGGTGCAGGGTATATCATATATACCGCTATGCAAAGCAAGAACTGTAGCTACCTGTTTTATTTTAAAATTCGATTCCACAACATCTTAGGTTTCTTTCTTTCATTAATCACATTAATGAAGTCCCATCATTTAAATACCTAAACATCACAGATAGATATGACGTACACTTATGCCATCCGCATTCGCCTCGATGTCCCCTCGTGCACCAATAGGTTAGGTAACTAACGACAGAGCAGGGCAGGGCTAGCGCGGGTGTAAAACATAAGTAACGTCTATATAATATATCATATATACTATATACTATATCCATCACAGAACATCACATGATCACATCACAGATATCGCAGCAGAAGAAACATATGAAACATTGGATATACTAGGACGTCCGTGTTTTCAATACGAGCCAGTATAAAACACGGATTCTACGGTCGTGATGAATAGCCAATCCCACACCCCTAGACCCCTACGAGAGCGGCAAGCAACCCTGCCAATTCTAGGGTTAGGAGACCCGGACTCGACTCCTCGAGTTGGTCTCCCACTGGACCCCAGAACCCGGTTACTTGTGCTCCCTTCCTTGGGTCTATCCTAATGCGGAAAAGTAAATAATATACAAAGGGTGACAGCTTCCGCTACCTGGAAGTGCCCCAAATAAAAGAATATTACATACAAGTTTTTACATGAATGAAAATGAAAAACACTCATCTCACATAAAAACCCCCAGCTATTCAAACACGACGATCCAATATAACATATCCAGCAACATATAACATCACATGTCATCAACGTAAGTAAGTATGCATACCCCAATTGTCGTTGACGTATAGCAACGAAACCGGCGATATGAACATACTACACTTACGGTCACAGAAAAGAAAGTGTAAAACTACAACAATTGGAATCCGCAACCTCTTTAGACATCACATGCCTAACAGTTACAAACCCCGCATTTTAGTCTCATTATCGAAAACTCTTTTCAATATCGTATGGGACTAAACTGCTAGATTTATAACATTCATTCAGTTATCTCATAACTGTTTGTGAATTCCAATTATTGTATCACATTCCAGATAAACAGAAAATGTTAAACTTTTCGATCGAACAGTCGAATACCCAAGTTTTCCCGATACAGCTCAACACATGAAATAAGTCTAACAACATTCAGTTCGTGCCTCAGTACCAACGGTCCAGCCGTAGAAGGGTCAAGCCAACGCCTCACATGTGGCACGCCGTACTGCCCCAAACCCGAAGGTTCAAAGGGAAGTTCAAGACGGTCACATAATCGAGTTAAGGTTTGTTGTCTTTTAGAGGGTCCATCGCGTTACTTGCACTACTTAGAACGTCGTTAAACTACGGAAAAATCCAACACTT
Source organism: Agapanthus africanus (assembly GCA_030015575.1). NCBI lineage: Eukaryota > Viridiplantae > Streptophyta > Magnoliopsida > Asparagales > Amaryllidaceae > Agapanthus > Agapanthus africanus. The sequence continues at coordinate 285,652,642 of CM057344.1, forward strand.
GGAAATTTCCCGACAGGGGAAAAATTGGGTATTTATATCCGGTCGAACTTTTTAACATATTCTAAAAATTATCCGGAAATACACAAAGACGAAATTTGATACCCCGATCGAAACACCGAATCCCCAAAGCAACCCCAGAAAATTCAACTCTTGAATAATTATTAAAAATACCCAGGAAAATCACCACTGGAAACTAAGAATTACTGTGTAAAATTCATTAAATATAGAGGCCGTACGACCGCGGATCCGCGCTGTCTTGGTGGAATTACGCTCACGAATTTCACAGTAAACCTTATAATTTCCTGCTTATTTTTCTGCATATTTTTAATATTGAAAAATCTTAGATTTTAGAAAATGTACAGAGAGCATGTTAAGTTTAGGGTTTCGGGTTCGTTCGGGCTTCAAATCGCGTCTAGACTTCGCCTAAGGCTCTAGCTAGGCTCTGATACCACTGTAGGGTTCCTAGGCACACTATAGAGGTCTCACAAGGCATCGAACATGCCAATTTAAAATTTTATGGGTGCCGAGAAACCCTAACACGGATCGTTGACTAGATTTCTAGGCGAAACTATAAACTAGTTAACACTTAACTAAAAGTTAGGATGCTACAACCTTTGTAGATCCGGATACCCACTTCCTTAGCTCCATGAGGGCGTACTCTCGCTGTCCATCTTGAACCTTGGACTCTCGTGACGGCTTCATCGGAGAAACGTGCGGAATAGGTCGTCGGCTTCGTGTCAAAGACGATCTACGTCGAAGTTGCACAAGCTCAAGCTCCGACTTCACAAAGTTGTGAAACTTGTGAAGAAAACACCCAAAACAACTTGGCAAGAGGTAGAGGATGAAGAAATAGGAGGTGGGTTCACTTTAGAATTGGATTTCTCACTTTAGAAATCAAGTTGCCATTGATGGCATCAAGCTTTCTCTTTGAGGAAGAAGAAGAAGATCAAGAAAGAATGATAAGTCTTCTAATTTTAAAATAAAACTAATATGAATACTTATCATATCTTGACCATGGTCAAGTGTAGAGATTAAACCAAGGTTAGTTGGAGTGGTTAGGGTTAAGGATGAGATAAGGATGGTGGACTATGTCAAAGCTTCAAGAAGCTTCAACATAGCTCCAAAATAAGCCACCATTCTTAACTTAATCCTTTCCAAATAAATAAACAAATAAATAAATGAAAAACCAAAACCCTAATCATCACTTAACCATGGTTTAAACCTTTACACTTAACCACATTATCAAGTATCATCAAACATGATACAAAAAAAATGTGCACAAAAGTATATCACATATACCTTTTGCACATCAAGTGAGAAAATCCTTTTAAAGTGAACCAATACTAGTTAATGCAAAGTAATATATCAAATATATAATTATGCATTAAATCATTAAATCAACATTTGATTCAATGATCCGGTCATGTCGCACATAACCGACTAGAATCCAATGTATCGATTTATCGAATCAATGATTCGATAACTAGGTCATATCGAATATAACCAATCGAAACATATATCGCGAGAATGAAATGCGGTATCACATACACGCATTATTCTCGGTCCTGCACATATCTCATATGCGCTCCTATTTCGTTTCGCTTGAGCCAGGAAACCTCTGTGTAGGACTCTAAAGACTCGTCAATACGCCGGTAGCAGATGATGATCATATCAAGCATCCACAAGCCGCAAGCGGTCTGCTAAACGTAACGGCCACCCGGGTATTGAGCGATCAGAAGATCGACGAGCTAGCCCTCTCACACTCCTGTGAATCCAACCAGTAACACTTACCGTACAGTCCGGTCTCTTCGTCTGATATGTCGCATATCAAGTCTAGGGGTGGTAAACGTCAGACCCCAATAACCCGATAAGTCGTGCCGATGTGAGGCTCGTAACGGGTCGAGAAACTACTAGTAACACTTACCAGCAAATCTCTGATCAGCCCTGGCCAGGGACTTCCCTGCTACGGCCAATCGAGCACTGCGCAACATCAACCCCCAATACCGGGAGAGACGAAACCCCTCCTATCGCTCATTGCCTCCATGTGACTCGGGACTGTGCCCAAAGACCACCATTTTGCACGCCCTCATGGACGTGGTAAGGTGGAGATCAAAACACAGTGGGAATCACACAAGACTCTATGACGATCTCGGGTCTACAGACTAACCTGTATAAGTGTCACCTGAGAACTGCCATCTGACGTGAGGTATAATACCATCTGGGAGTTCTCGGCGAGTCCGTCCAGTGTACCCAGTCTCCACTGAGCACCCGTACACCATCTCTGATGTCAAACACCAATGGATATGGGATCATCCATCGCCCATCTCATGGGTCGAGAAGCGTATACGCTAGTCTACTCTGGTATATCGATGCCTCGTCTCGATACACCCACGACTAGGGACCATGAAGGATGTACTTATGGACTACCATGTCCCCACTAGTATGATCTGCATCATAGTCCAGGTAGTCAAGCACAAGTCCTAAGGGCTTTACCAACATGTAACTATAAGACAGTATAAAGAGACTAGTGTACATGTTAAGATAAAGAGCAACCAGATAGCATACTATCATGTCGAGCAAGAAAGTCATCTCTATATATGTCTAAGCATCCAATATAATATACATCATCTGTACAATACTGGCCTCTAGGGCATACATACAACTAACAATAGGAGGATTTGCGGCAGAACCGCGGCCCTTTTGGGGGTTCTTTGTGCAATTTTTTTCTCAGTAACCTTCTTACCTTCTCCTCTCTCCTCTTTTTAGCTCCAACTAATAATTTCTGCAGGATTCTTTGCAAATAATCGCAGCGCCGCAAAAAGCAAAATTAAATTTGTGCGTGATTTTGTTTCTTGGTTGGTTGCATTCTAATACGGATATTAAGGGGTACGGCCAAATCCAAATTAGGTGGGGATTTCATTACCCTTCCTAGGCCCCGAAAACCACAAAACTTGCATCCGCATTGACCCACATTAACTAAAAGAAATCTAGAGATGACTCTAAGGACTGTCGCGCTCAATTAGGACAAGAGAAGGCCGTGGGTAATTCATTGCTTATCCGCATTTTCTTGTAGTGCCTAAGGCGAGTGTGTCTAAGGCTAGTGGTTTTTAATTTGGCCCACTACTTACGTAGTAGAGTACCTTCCCACTTACCTGGCACTTATCCGGCCACAGGGGGACAAAGAGGCAGTAGAGGATTCTATCCTGCGACTTGTCTTTTGGTAGTTAGGAGCGGTCTAGAGCCGGACCTAGGTGACCACTAGATTCTAGGGTTGTGTGCTGCATTTGTTGTGTCGCATCATTTTTTTCAAAACTCCGTCCCTTTTTCAAAAGCAAACATCGCATTCATTCATTTACCCCTAATTATAAGTCAACGCTGCCACTTGTACTAACCCTTTTTAGTACAAGATAGGCTGGACACGGGATTCTATTGTCCGTTTAGTCCGCGTACCCTTTATCGACTCCGAAGTCGATATTTCTCCATTTAACTTTCCTTTACCCACTACCACACCCACACCGATGGATCCGAATCAATCAAACTTCTTTAACCCAAATCTGCCACCGTCCGTTGGTGCGCAGAATCCACCCCGCATCTCTTTCCAGGAGAGGTGCTACCCTATTCGAGGTCCTCTTTTGACCTGCTTATCCACACCACCAGCCAATGGGGATAACTTTGAGATTAAGCCCCAGTATATCAATCTTTTACCCAAATTCCACAGACTCGAGACTGAGGACGCTTACGTTTTCATTACCAAATTTGAAAACGTATGCGCAATGATGGGTACGTCACAACTTTCAGTGGATGCGATGCGTCTACGACTTCTCCCATTTACTTTGTGCGATATAGCCGAGAAGCGGCTATATAACACTACCGCACACTCTATTACGAATTGGGAAGAATTCGTCGCTGCATTCCATAAGAAATTTTACCCAATACAAAAGACAGCTCGAATCCGTAGCGAACTGAATCAATTTGCCCAGCTCCCTACTGAACCATTTTCAAAATGCTTTGAACGTTTCAAGGATCTATTGGTTCAGTGTCCTCATCACGGCATCCCGAGATAGGAGCTTTTCCGAATCATTTATGAGGGCATTAACCCAAACAATAAACAGAGCCTTGAAAACATGTGTCAAGGTACTTTTATGACCAAAGATGATGGGGAAGCTTGGAAGTATTTAGAAGAGTTCGCTTAAAAATCACTACAGTGGGAGAGTGGAACCCAACCATTGAATAGGGGTGGCGTACACCAAATAGATGTGTCCATAAGTGTTCGAGCTGAGATGGCAGCAATGCAAAAGAAGCTCGACGCTATAGAACACAAATTTGCAGCAGCCTCCCTTAACCCAGTGTCACTCCCCAAAACTGTTTGTGGGTGCTGTTCTGATCCGTCTCATTTAACGGAAGAATGTCCATTAAACTCTACGTTTCAAGGTCACGAGCATTCTAATGCCGCATTTCCAAGACCTCGAAACGATCCATATTCTTCCACGTACAATCAGGGTTGGAGGAATCACCCGAATTTTGCTTGGAACAAAAACCAATCTCAAAACACGGTTCCAAACACAAATAATTTTCAAAGGGCTCTTCCTTCACCACAACAGCAACCCCTTCAACTCACACAGCACCCCTATCAGTCACAAAATTTCCAAAATCAGGTCAACACTCCTGCACAATCTAATCCTGTGACCTGTTCTGACGAGTTCTCTTAATTCACTCAAACCATGAAATCACTTTTGTCAAATTTCATAGAGGTTTCGGCTGAGGTTAGATCTTCTGTCGGTGAGATAAAGAAAAACTCAGCGTCACAAGCTGAGAGTATCAGAACGATGGATGCTGAAATCGCACGACTTAAAGCCGAAATGAGTGCGAGAGAAAATGTGAAACTTCCCTCTCAACCCCTACAGAATCCTGGGCATTACAATGTAAATGCCATCACAACGTTGAGATCGGGAAGAGTGCTGAACAATCATGTCGGGGAAGGTATTGATGATACTGAAAATCATATCAACACCCCGGCTGAGACCTTTCCACACACACACACTTCTCCTTCTGATCCTTCTTCTTCTACCACACCACTTTCTCGCGAGCCTATTCTCCATTTCCCATTAGGCTCGACACCTGAACCCAACCCTTATAGTTCTCCACAGACGGTCCCCACACCTCTTTTGGGACCGCGTCTACCCCCTCTTCTTTCTCCTATGATGGACCCTGCGCTTATTGCGAAAGCTCCTTACCCGAATCGGTTAAGGGCTAATAGAACGAGTCCTCATATGGAGAAAATTATAGAAATGTTCAAACAGGTTAACATCAATATCCCTCTCCTAAATGCAATTCAACAAGTCCCCGCTTATGCGAAAATTCTTAAGGACTTGTGCACTAGGAAGAGGAAGACTCAAGTGCCGAAGAAGGCCTTTATGGCTAATAATATTAGCACTGCTTTTATTCCCCAGCTACCAAAGAAACGTAAGGACCCATGTTGTCCTACACTATCGATTTCGATTGAGGGTAAAAACATAAATCGTGCTCTTTTAGACCTTGGCGCAAGTGTTAACCTACTTCCATATTCTGTCTATGAGCAATTAGGGATTGGAGAGCTGAAACCTGCTCACTCCCTGTTGACTTCATTGTGCTCGACACACAGCCTGTAGCAAACCCCCGGAGCCAAATTCCGGTGATTCTGGGCCGTCCTTTCCTTGCCACTTCCAACGCTGTTATAAACTGTAGAAACGATTCAATGAATTTATCATTTGGAAATATGACCATTGAACTAAATATCTACAAAGTTGGAAGTCAGCCATCAGAACCCTCTGCTCATATTTTAGATGTGTGCTCTGTCCATGAGATCGCTCCCGATAGTTGTGGAGCTGAGGATCTTTGCTTTCTAGATCTCGACGACATTACCACATCTCTGCTTGATCTCACACATGATCTTAGTGAGGACACTTTTCCTACACTTGAGTCCGACACTCCTGACTTTACTCCACCCGAGTCTGTATCTTTCACAGGCTCCGAGCTTCTTTGTAAATCCAAAAATCACTCAATGATCCCTGCTTCTATCATTTCTCCGCCTGAATTAGATCCCAAAATTTTACCTTCTCACCTTAAATATGCATATCTTGGTGAGAATGAGTCTTTACCGGTTATCATATCCGCATCTCTTACATTAGAGCAAGAGAATGCACTTTTATCGGTATTGAGATCTAACAAAGAGATGTTTGGTTGGAGTATGGCGGACATGAAAGGGATTAGTCCCTTGATTGTTGAACATCATATACATATGATGGATGATGCCAGACCAACCCGAGAACCACAGAGACGGTTGAATCCCGTCATGAAGGAAGCAGTGATGAAAGAGATCGTCAAATGCATAGATAATAGTATTATATACCCCATCTCCGATAGCCAGTGGGTGAGTCCTATACATGTCGTTCCTAAGAAATCCGGCATCACTGTTATAACCAATGAGGCAAATGAGTTGATTTAGACACGCGCCCAAACTGGGTGGCGTGTATGTATTGATTACAGAAAACTCAATGCCGCCACGAAGAAAGACCACTTTCCTCTACCATTCATTGATCAAATGATGGAACACTTAGCGGGACGAGAGTATTATTGTTTTATGGACGGATACTCAGGCTATAATCATGTCCCCATCGCCAAAAAGGATCAAGATAAAACCACTTTTACTTGTCCTTTTGGTACCTTTGCTTACAGTCGCATGCCCTTTGGGCTATGCAATGCTCCCGCTACCTTTCAGCGGTGTATGATGGGGATATTCTCTGATATGGTAGAGAATTTTCTGGAGATCTTTATGGACGATTTCTCGATTTTTGGAGACTCTTTTTCTGATTGCTTAGCGAATCTTGACGCAGTTCTTACTCGTTGCAAAGAGAAGAACTTGACTTTGAACTGGGAAAAATGCCATTTTATGGTCCAAGAAGGAATTGTTCTTGGACATGTCATTTCACAGAAGGGCATTGAGGTTGATAGAGCTATGATAGATGTCATTCAAAACCTCCCTCATCCCAAAAGCGTCAAAGATATTTGATCTTTCCTTGGCCATGCGGGCTTTTATAGGATATTCATTAAGGATTTTAGCAAAATTGCTAGACCTTTAACTCTTCTCCTGGCCAAGGATACGACCTTCCATTTTGACTCGGACTGCGAGACAGCTTTCGACTCACTTAAACACTCACTTACTTCAGCCCCCGTGCTATCATCACCAAACCGGGACTACCCCTTTAAGCTGATGTGTGACGCATCTGATTTTGCAGTAGGTGCAGTCTTAGGACAGCACATCGATAAGATGCCACACGTGATATACTATGCAAGTAAGACCCTGAATGATGCGCAAATCAATTATACAACCACAGAAAAAGAACTCTTAGCGATTGTATTTGCATTAGAAAAATTCAGGTCTTACTTAATTGGCTCACCTATAGTTGTGTATACTGACCATTCCGCTTTAAAACATCTTCCGGCGAAGAAAGATGCAAAAGGTCGACTAATACGTTGGATCCTTCTGTTACAAGAATTCGATCTTGTTATCAAAGATAAGAAAGGATGTCAAAACGTAGTAGCTGACCATCTTTCACGCATCATTTCTTCCCCTGTGACCCTGCCGATCAATGACTCGTTCCCTGATGAACAACTCTTGAACGTATCCAATGAACCATGTTTCAGGGATATTGTGAACTATCTTGTCACGGGACTTATACCCAGCGATTGGTCAAAACAGGACGAATACCGTTTTCTATCCCAAGTAAAACACTTTTACTGGGATGATCCCTACTTGTTTAAGTATTGTCCTGATCAGATCATTCGCCGATGTGTCCCGAAAGAAGAGTTCAAGAGTGTTCTTTCTTTTTGTCATGATCAGGCCTGTGGGGGTCACTTTGGTCCTAGAAAAACAGCGGAAAAGGTTTTGCAATGTGGATTTTATTGGCCTACCTTATTCATGGACGCATTTGACCATTGCAAAACCTGTACACAGTGTCAGTACACGGGTAGAATATCCCAGAGGAATGAAATGCCTCAGCAACCCATCTTGGTTGTTGAAATATTCGATGTTTGGGGCATTGATTTTATGGGTCCTTTTCTCAACTTCTTTGGGAATTTATACATACTGCTGGCGGTTGATTATGTCTCAAAGTGGGTAGAAGCCATTCCATGTCACACTAATGACAAGAAAGTTGTCATTAAGTTTTTAAAAGAGAATATCTTTTCGCGATTTGGACACCCTCGCGCTATCATTAGCGATAATGGGACACATTTCTGCAACAGGTCTTTCGAGACTCTGATGCGAAAATACTCAATCAACCACCGACTTTCTACACCCTATCATCACCAAACAAGCGGGCAGGCTGAAATCTCAAACAGACAGATCAAACTTATCCTGGAGAAGACTGTTGCTAAAAATAGAAATGACTGGTCGACCAAACTGACGGATGCTCTTTGGGCATTCCGAACTGCATATAAGATCGACCTAGGAATATCTCCATATAGGATAGTGTTTGGAAAAGCAAGTCATTTACCCGTCGAGATAGAGCATAAAGTATTGTGGGCTATAAAAGAAATAAATTTTGATCTAAACCTTGCTTGCAACTTTCGGAAGCTGCAACTAAATGAGCTAAGCGAACTCCGTGATGAAGCTTATGATAACGCTGTAATCACAAAGAATAGGACTAAGGTTTTTCACGATAAAAACATTTTGAGGAAAACATTTTCACCTGGTCAACAAGTCCTTCTTTATGATTCACGATTACACCTTCACGCGGGTAAGCTCCGATCTCGATGGAAGGGACCTTTTGTTGTGCGGTCTGTATACCCGCACGGGGCAGTAGAAGTAGAAAACGTTAAAAACGGCACATTTTCCAAAGTGAATGGACATGGATTAAAGCCGTATTTTTCCACTGACCCCACGGAGGAGTTCTTGTTCTTACAAGAGCCATTTTATTTGGATTAAAATTCCTCTGTCTCACCTTCAGATATATCACTGCATCATCTTTTGGATGAAGGTGAGTGAAAAGAGTAAGTTTGGGGGAAGTTCTTCACTTATATATTTTGCCCCCGCTAATAATTCCCCCCAGGCTTTCAGTTTTTGTAGGTATAGCGATTGGCAACAATGGGGACACTGTTGAAAACAAGTTTGGGGGAGGTTTGTGCTTATTTTTGCATCATTTGCATATCATTTGCATAAGCACAAAACATTTCTTTAAAAATCTATAAAAATTTAAAAAATTTCAAAATCTATAAAAATTTAAAAATTTTCAAATATAAAAATAATTTTAATATTTACACTTTTTTGTATATAAATAAAATAATGAAAGTTTAGATAGTGAACAATTACATCCATGAGATTGGAAAAATTTAAGAAAACTAAGAAAATTAGAAGTTTTCTTATACGAACTAGTAATAAGTAGTTATGAGACGTTGTCCCAAGGGTTAGTAAGATGAAGGACGTCACTAATCTGAGAATAAAAATAAGTCTGAAAAATAGTTTCTATTCTGGAAGCCAAACATTTTGAACGTTGCTACCCTGCTATTCGCACTTACACACGTCTTGAAGCCTGGGATAGTAGAGGATACCTTGAAATGCTCTTGTCTTAAAGCCGATGTATGAAGGAAAAAAAAATTGAATAATGAAAATATAAAGTGGTGAGAAAAATGGACACTGGTTTTGTTATCACCAAGGGCAATAAAAAATGTATAGCAAGGGTGCTTCTTCACCTAGTGCCCTAAGGCCAACTGGTCTGGAAGTCATTGCTATGCCTGAGGTGGTGCAAGACGAAGAAAATACACCAAGTAAGCAAGCACAGGAGTAATCGATCGGTTAGTACCTCAAGAAGTATTAACGGTTGCATGAAAGTGTGTGAGCAATCTCATCAAAATATTCATTTATTAAAAAGTACAGAGGCTGATGGGCAAGAGTATGATAGCTTGAATTGAATTCTCCGGGTGTAGGGATGTCTTTACACACACGCAGGGTTATATGATCGATGTTTGGAAGAAAGATAGGAATGAAGAATAAGACGATGTTTTATTGAGGGAGGACGTGATTTCTAACATCTTTTCATGACCATTATGATAGGGCTCATGACAACCGAAAAGCTAGCTTAGTTGGAAACCCTAAATTTCAAGGCTTTTCTTTTACGATTCTTTTCTTTAAATGTAATATTCATGATCTTCCTTTTATTATTGAATTTTGTGGGTGCAATCCGCTGAAAACCCTCAGGAGACAACACTCCTCCTACTAGGGACACCTAGAGGTTTAAAGGCTTGTTGCACGTGCTCAGTGCAATCGTGTTGCCTACGAAAGTGTGCTAGTTAGTTTTTTCTCATTCTTTATTTTCTCCTTCTCTTTTTAATAAAACAGTTCGCTCGAGACGATCGAAATTAAGTTTGGGGGAATTTGATTAGTCGAAAATAATGTAATTTTAACATGGCAATTTCCTCATCATTTGCATTCATTTAGAAGTGTACGGTATTCATATTTCACATATTAGTAAATCTGTCGCAAAATATCAGATTACATGTATTAGACCTTAAAACCGGCATTTCTGGGGAAATTGACTGCAGTTCATGGCATCGCATCATTCCTATATTGCGCAACACTTGTTTTGAGATCTGTGCAGGAAAATCCAGAAGAAAGGCCAAAATTTATACGGTACCGATCAAATATTATGCCAATTCAATGATTTCAGTTCTGGTATATATCCAAAGAGAAAAATAAAATTCAACATGTCAGATAAAGCCCTAAACTTCAGTCCAAAGCAGCACCAGAAGTTTCAAAGCTCAAGCCTCCAACATGGCCGCGGAACCGCGGCCGGAGCCTGCTTGCGCCGCGGTTCCGCCGCCGTTTTGCCTCATTACTTCCTCAATTTTAGTGCACAATGCTTCTCTCAGGGGCCACACTTCAAAATGACATGTTAATTTCCAGAAGATTCCAGAGACTTCTGCCAGATCAGCAAACCCTTGAAGCTACACTAAACTAGCCTATCATTCTAGAAACTTCTCCCTAAACCCTAGCTTAAACCCTAAGCTAAAGCCTAACAAACTCCTTCTAGAAGCCTCAACAAACTTTTGGAGGGAATTGTAAATTCAAACCTAGACCTAGGGTTTGGGAGATCCATAAATAAGACCCTAGGCTCACTTGTAAAGAGGATGTCTTGATCTTGGAAAAATCCTTGACTAGTTCATTTTAGTAGCCAATCTAAATCCATTCACTCTCTTTCTTCATCTTCTTCTTCCACAAGTTTAGTGAGAGGACTTGTGTGAAACCCTAACCCTAATTCCAATCAAAAGCCAAGATCCCGAGTACCAATCAAGCAAGAAGCCTTGGTACCTTTTATGAGCCGAGCCGATCTTCAACAGAGCAAGTGGTCCACGCCGATCCACGACTTACGGAGCCGAGCGAAGCCAATTCGACAATTTAGTTCTTCCTCTTGTAGTTCTTGAGCGACTGTAATCAAATTGTTGATATAAAAAAAAGGTGATATTCTTTTATCTTGTTTTCTTTAAATTCTTGCATCATGATATCTTTTCAATTCTTGAATGCTTTCTGTGTGATGATATTTGAGTAATACTCCGCTCGTCGAGGAGTCGAGACGATCAATAGAATGATGATGTAATATATCTTAAATCGATTCTTGAATCCTACGAGTTTTGTAAACCCTAGCAAGTTCAAGAATCGACGACCCAATTCGTTGCGATGCTTTCTTGATTGATATCGCTCGAGATTGGGGAGTTACGATCGTTTCTTGAAATTGCTAGAGGCTAGAATGTGAATGATATCAATGAAAGAACATGGGTTAAATGATGAAACCCTAGTTTCATTGAGAAAACCCTAACTCCCGTCGATCATCATCGATCTAGTATCAATCCTTCGAAGGACAAGAACACTAAATCTTGAGATTACATCACGTCTATAGATCCGATCGATTCCTACGAGCCTCATTTAGATTCTTGACATTTTGGTTGGAAATATCATCGAAACCCGATTCTCGATTGTTTATCAGTTTCTTGATTCTTGATTAAACTCATGACACATGAATCAATTGATAAATTCTTGAATCATGTTTTCTTTTCTTCGCAATTAACTATTCAATTCGAACAAATTAAACATAGAAACGAATCGCACAATCCCTGTGGACGATCCACACTCGCTTATGATCTACAACCGACACCGTAATTGATTGCGGTCAAATATAATTCTTTGATTGTGAATTTTATTCAATATTACCTACACATTGAAACTCATTCGCTTTATTCGATTTACACAAACAAGAAGTTATTGACAATCAAATGGCACCGTTATCGAGGAACATTTGAGTTTTTTTACTTACACAGTCTATGAATTTTAAGATCAATCAACATCTCTCGACTCCGGTCGGTATCCTTCGGATATCCGCCGAGCCCAAATACTATCACCGGTAGGTAGTAGTCCCTCTGCCAGTCTCACCTTCTACTGCACAACATCCCTTTCTTGTCCCGGGGTACTATACCGGGTCAACCATGGGCCTGCAATCGGCCTCATCCAGCTCCTCGACCGGGTATCGTTGTCACACGTCTCAGAACCGAGAAAAAGCATGGTGGACGCACTAAAATATCATATCAAGAGAAACCGGGTTTTTAAAACAGTACATGCATTCTTTTGAAATCGCCACGGTTTTCAAATCCAGAAATCTTATGAAAACAACATATCTTAATGCGTGTAATTATAAAGCATGATGTATGCGATATATAACAGAAATGTAAGCATATCCATATATCATGCAACATGGAACAGTGATGTATCATTTTAAGGGAAAACCGCTCTTTTAAATGATTCCAGTTTTTAAAATATGTCCTGCGGTTCCCAATATCTCCAAGTCAAATGCAACAACGTATAATGGAGCATAGGTAACTATAGCAAGCAAATTATCCGAAGAGTCATATCATTATGCAGCAACCCTACTGTGTAGTGACATGGCAATTATCGATGATGAAGTGTGTGAGCCGGCAATCTATGTGCGTGTAACATACGCATCATCGATAATGGTGCAGGTGTACTAGCACAAGTATAAGCAATGCAATGAGAATAACATGAATGCAGCATAAGGTAAATCATATGTAAATGCTGACGGGTATACGTATCTAACATGACCGAGTCGGTGAATCTATCAATCGGCATCTAGCCTCACAACATCACGTACGGTATAATCCATCGTACGGCATCCTCTAGTCAAGGGTATGGATCAAACCTCAAGTCAACTCACAACGTACGGAAAATCATCGTACGGCGGCATTAAACTATCAGGGATCCAATCGTTCTATAAGACGAGGAGGGTACGGACCTAACGTCTCGTACGGCTATCACTCATGATTCAAAACATATATAAATACTCTATATAAATTTGTCTCCGGTCACATCCGCAATAATCTCATATCAGGAGACCGGCAGGGTATAAATCATCTCAATCGACTCGCATCCGTATACCAACATTTCATCAAATCGTCATATCATGTCTTACATTCTTTCCATCGCATTCATATCCCATATGAAGTCAATTTTACCTGTACCATTTACCCTTACTATAAGCATACGTATCTAATCTAACATACACGCCCGAGCCATACAATCAGTTTTTTAAAAGAAGCAATCGTAGTTTTGAAAGTGGGGGCTACAGTGTTTTTAAGGAAAAGATATCCTTTGAAAATCCGTAACATCCCTCAAGGTATCTATTTAAAAGATGCATACGATTCTTCAGTTTGGAAATAGGTATGGATCGGATGACACATCTACGTGGGCTATCTAGTCTCATAGTACCCTAAACGGCAATATCATCAAATATCATCTTCAAATCTCATCATCGCATATTAGCCGTATCATATCACCTCTAACCATCCTTTAGTTTCTAATATGGTTCTTTAACTATCTTTTAATTCTACTTATAGTTTCTATATAGGGTTCCCTTAACCATATTCTATATATAAATCGGTTTCCATCAAAGTTTGCGGGGGTGCTATAGGCCGTCCAACCGACTTCCCCCGTGGATATAGATCCACTCACCTTGATCCTTGCTTGCCGAAGTCGATGACTCCATGCTCCGTCGCCTCGAAATCCACATGAAAGTACCTACAATAATAACACATATCGCAACGCTATTAAAATCTAGTTCTGAAAACCGAAACGGCACACGGATCGCCTATAGGTTAGAACCTATAGCCCACGCATGAAAAACCAACCAATTATCCTTAGTTGTTGATGTACAAACACCTAACAACCAATACAATATCAAACACTAAAATCCAAATTTCAGAATACGGAAAACCCGAAAACAGCAACATATGAAAACCCTTCCCAGATTTTGACTCAGGTCAAACTAACCAATTTTGCATATGGGGTTGCTCTAGATATAGGATAACAGTACCACAGACCAAAATCCACACCATTCTACCCCGACATGGCCGTAATTTGCGGCCAATACGATTTAATCTGTGGCCAGATTATCATATTAGGGGCTCAGGTTCCTAAGGGTTCTTCAAGGTTGCCTGCACGTCTCTCTGTCAAGGGAACTTATTTTCTAGTGGTCTCGAGTCATGCCCGATTCCCATGTACCCTCACAGACTGTCAATTTAACCGATGTCGGAAAATTCCAAGTTCGTGTTTGGGTTACATTCTCTGTTTTAGCTCAGTAAAAACACCACTAAGGTCTAAGTAAACACCCACTACTAGTTATAGGTCCACATAAACAACCAACCCTTCTCTTGAAATTCCAAACATCATAATACCGCACTAAAACAACTCCTAAACTAAAAAAAATGCTTGGAATTCAAACTAAACTAAATGGAAGGGATTATACCTCATGGGTGCAGCTCAAGAAAAACCTTAGCTCTCCAAAGTCATCAAAATCCCATATTGATGGGTCCAAAGTGTGGAGGGTGAAGAGGGGATCAACTTTTGTGAAGAGGGTTTAGGGTTTTGGTGAATATTTGGAGATGGATCGTGGGGTAGAGATGGAGGGAAGTGAGTTGAGGAAGATGAAGAAGGAAAAATAATGGGGAAAATGAAGTAACATGGCTGCCCTCTTTCTCTTTCCTCCTCTTATTCTCACCCACTCTCTCATTTATTTACCCTTTTACCCTTTTCTCTTTTCTTTTAAAACCAAACACAAAAATACCCAAAACAATACAAGAAAACAACATGTAACCAAAATGCAATATGACATGGTGCACTAGCCATGGAAAACTGTAGAAACACGGATTTGGCTTAATTGCGATTAGCAGTGCACTAATCGGGTAAAATTTTAAACTGCATATAATAAATCTTAAAAATGCCAAATCATTTAAATATATTTTTAAATGAATAAATCATTTTAATTTCCATTTATTTCACAATTATTTGTATATATTTATACCCTTTTTCGAAAACCCCAATTTCGCAAATCGGTAGTTCTCGGGAAATATATTATTTTAATATTAAATTCTAAAAATAATTTTTTATATTTTCTGAAATGTTACAATCTTCCCCCCTTAAATATATTCGGTCGCTGAATTTAAATTTAAACCCCCAAAATCTAAAACATTTCCATAATCAGCTCAAATCAACGGGGCTCCGAAATCATAGAGAACGCAGAAATAACACAGCACGTCGTATGCTCCTGAAAACAAATACGAAACTCAAAATCGAACTTCGTCAAGCATCACGCAAATCATCTGATTTGCACGCATATCCTCGGAGTTTCCATGGAGATACAGATCTTGAAATCCACTACTGAAGTCCAATATACACTAGTCAAATACTATAATATGTGTATAGTACGCATCCTTGAAAACTCCAAAATCTGAATAAAATACTTGCAAAATCTTTTCTGAATCGCCGCGTGATGCGTAACTCACGGCATAAGTTATGGACTCTCATTTGTAAAATAGTAATATATGTCCATATACGTTTTGCTAAATATACGTTCCGTCGTTTCAAAATATCCCAAAAGGTTTTCCTTCAAAAACGTTCGCATCGCTCACGGACACATAGCAAATAGCGAGACTATAGCTCCTTTGAAAACCTCTTCGTAAGCTTTTAATGCATGCAAGTACTCAGGTACTGCCCTCAGATCAATCCTGTTCGGATACTATATAATATATAGTACCTATCATCAAAACAAAGTGCTCAAAAAGCAAAGTCAGCCTCAATAGGCGTATCCAACAATCACATGCGTCTGGTGCGCACGGAAATCAAATCCAAACACAGGTGCCACTATATGCACAAAGCAAAACTAAGTGCAACGGGTGTGCACAAAAGCATCTGTCCACTGCAATGGGTGTGCACGACAACAATATCTGGTGCATCTATTATGCACGAAAATCTCAAATCTGGTGCATCAAATGCGCGAAATACAAGTACGGTGCAACCAATGCATGAAAATCACATTAATAACTCAAATGCATATAAGAATAACACCGAGTGTACCAAGGTGTAAAAATCAAAAACGTGTGCAACTACGAGCATAATTCCGTATCAATGCACTACAAGCACATGTGAGCTATACCGAGTGCAAAACTCACATTATCTGTATAACATCCACGAAATCATAAACAAAAGATATGAAGGTACAAAATCGACATCAAACGAAATAGGTATGCACAAATCGCAAATCAATACAATGGCGTATAAAATTTATATCCAGTGCGATAATTATGCCCAAAAATATAAATACCCAGCAGGTGCAGCCATGGTGCATGAAAACAATATCATGAAACTCAATCATAAAAACTCAAATTCAAGCGATACAAGCGTGATACTCGAATCACAGCGCAAATCCCAGTAAATGACATTGAGGTACACCTCCTACAATGTCGAAAAAATAAATCGGTGCGCCTAAAACCAGCAGAACAAGAATATCCGCTTGCCTCCTGCTCATGGTCTAGAGTCCTCTGTCTCTGGGTACCCATTTTCTCCTCGGATTACCAATCTGTCAATCCATCGGCTCATCGGCCATGTCAGGTGTGTTAATGGGAATGATTCCGCTCTAGCACTTCTCTGGTCATCTCTCGGCCAATCATTATGACCACTCGTAAAGCAGCACGTTACTGGTGTCGGTCTCTGGCCCTCTGAATACACGTGACACAACTGATCCTCGGTGCAAATCTCATTGCAGCAGTGTTCTGGAAGGAATCCTGCTCAAGGACTCTTCCGATCTCGCCTATGCCGAACTGTACGAAGGCCGGTACTCTCACCTAATCTTTTTTCACTCTCTGGACATCTGTGTCTTCACCACAACATTTCCTCGGGAACTGGCCGCATCCCAACACCTCTGTATACATATCAGGTCTTTAATCTCGATGGGAAGTAACAACAGCTCGTCAGCGTCTCGCACGAACCTCTGGTTCCACTCGTCTTTATCTTCGTCCATATTGACGTCACGACATGATATCTGCGCACTGCAACTGTTCTCGGCCACGGTCAATCCGAAGTCTCTCACACGGACTCGAAATCACGAACTCGGTATCTTCATCACTTTGTAGAAGGTACCTGGCCGAACACATACCCGGGAACTCGTCCCAACTATCGGGGGAATACACTATACTCGTCCATTCTCGATCAACTCATAACGCATCTGGGTGAAGTCCTCTATCCAAAGCTGGTCAGCTTGCTGATCTCTTATCACATGATATCCGGACGACGTAAAACTTTTCGATCGAGTCATCAAGGTCCTAAAATTTTCCGAAAGCTCAACACCTGAGCATAGTCTAAAATATCTGGTACATACCACAGTACCTATAAACCAGCCGTAAAAGGGCAAACCCAAGCCTCACTGATAGCACCGCTAAACTGCCGCAAACCCTAAGGTTCAAAGTGGTTCCATGGTCATCTTGTCGAACTAGGGTTTAATTCCTCTAGAAGGTCCACAGAATCACTTGCATATTCCTCCGAACACTTTAAACTTTGGAAAAATTGGTTTTCTAACATTCGTTCGAACTTTTTAACTTCGCTTAGGCAACATGCGAATACCCTTCGTCCGCATGCTAAACAATGCCTCAATTCTGCACGAAAGACGATACATCAACGGTCATCTCTAGGTCGGTCTGCTCTAGATCTGAGTAAGAATCTCCACACAGAAAATCTTCAATTCAACTGGGCCGACGTCGGTGCATCAATCTGACGAATAACCTTCGTCTCTCAAATTGGGATAGGCTAGCTATCAGCTATCGCATATCTTCCTGGAAGCTCCAACGATCTCAGCTCGTAAGCTCTGGAAGCGATATCCTACCAATCTCAGCAATAGCTGGGGCTTTGCTTTTGCCGCCTATTGAAAAAATATAGAAAGTCTCCCCCGGATCGGCACATCACACTATCACCTGAACGTCATCTGTCTGCACGGTAGACGAAATCAAAATCTCTGAGGTATGTTGTACATCAACAGTCCTCGAGCAACTGGCAGCTCTAACAATGGCCCGATCATCCGGTGTAAAACCAAGCACTCGCCTCCATAAGAGGTCACAACATAACACTACATCGAGACGTTCCCATGTCACCAGAAAACAAAATGGTCAGCCCTCGTACCAGACGAGCTCGCCCTGACCGAATCACTTGCAGCAGCCTAATCTGCGCTCAAACCATGGTGACAGGAACCTCAATCGAGTATCGAAAAGAGCAGATTAAAGGCATGAAAGGAAATGACAGATCCAGAATGGATACATGATCATAACAGCTTCATTGAGAGTATGACCATGGAAACGAATAGAATCAAGGATCTCAAATGGATGTATAATAATGGGTATGAAGAGAACCATAGATCTCAAAATATGTACATCCTAAGGTTTCTTAAGTGGAGTATCGTATCGTAAATATGCCGCGGAACATACGTACGGTACGTCACTCTACTCAAGCTACCTACTCCATCAATTAGGGTCAACTTATGAAACGAAAGTTCGGGTCTAATACCCCCCTGTTCAAGTCTAAGTTCCGTAAAGTCAAGCCTAGGTTCCGAAATACATACCCGCCCTAGACTCCGAATAGTTAAACATAGACTCGAACCAAGGTTAAACCTAGCGCTCTGATACCAACTTTGTCACGACCCAAAATATTAGCTCGTGACCAGCATTTAAATCACGCAACGTCTAGAATAATAACGTAATTCAAGTAAGCTGAAACCCAGAAATCTCAACCATTTTAAGAAAATAAAGGAGGTGATGTTTTGAAATAAAGGTATAATGAAATCAAGTTTTCTTAATGCATTGAAAAGGAACATAAAAATGCAAGTGAAATTAACTAGTTTGAAAACGAGTTTCGTTTTCAAAAAATTTTGGCAGCACCTCCTTTGTATATTTTTATCCAAAACCACAAATACATAACAAGAATAATGGCATCCCCATGCGGGAGCTAGCTCATCGCTAAACGGCGGATCATAACCACGCAAGACAGTATACGTAAGTATACGACGCCCAACGACGAAGATCACCACAAAGAAATAAAGAAATAAGCAAGGCATCAAAACCACAAGTAGCGGAAAACCCCTCGCTCTAAGTCTCGCAACCACAATCTCACTGAGTCTCATTACTTATACAATTTACTAATTTTGATTGATGGAGTTGACTAGATACAATGTGAAATATAAATACAAGAGTGGGTACGATACAAATGCCCCACCTACCAATGCAAAACACCCAAATGAAGCTATGTGCTAGCGATGCCGCTAAGGATCAATGGGGTCAACCTGCAAGAACTGTGGCACAACGGGGGTGAGTTGCCAGCTCGTGAGTAGAAAAACATCAACAAGTAGAAATTGAATAAACAACGAATCCTAGGTCAACTATATCATAAAGGTAATACAAGGATATCTGGGATGACCGGGTCATCATATGTGCCAACAATGTAATCAATACCTATATGTATGCGGATATAATCCAACAATATAATCAATGTAAGTATGCATGTGGATCTCGTCCAACCATATAATCAATGTACGTATGCACATGAATCTCGTCCAACCATATGATCAATTTCTGTGAATATCAGAAAAGCATATGCATGAAAGTTTGATGATATAAATCAATGGGTGTCCCTCGCGACACATCAAAATCATAGAACCCGAGTGTCCAGCATCGACACTCGAAACATCATGAAAACCGTGTCCAGCATCGACACGTAAATCCTCATATATTGGGCTCCGTCGGTACGGATTGGCCCACGGGCTCCGTCAGTCTGGATCGGCCAATATCATCTCTCGACTCTGGTCGGTATACTCCGGATATCCGCCGAGCCCAAATACTATCACCGGTAGGTAGTATTCCCTCTGCCAAGCTCACCGTCTACTGCACAGCATCCCTTTCATGTACCAGGGTACCATACCAGGTCCACCATGTACCCGCAATCGGCTTCATCCAGCTCCTCGACCGGGTATCACTGTCACATGTCTCAGAACCGAGAAAACGCTTGGTGGATGCACTGAAATATCATATCAAGAGAAACCGGGTTTTTAAAACAGTACATGCTTTCTTTTGAAATAAGCACGGTTCACAAATCGAGAAATCTTATAAAAACAACATATCTCAATGCGTGTAATCATAAAGCATGATGTATGCGATATATAACAGAAATGTAAGCATATCCGTATATCATGCAATATGGAACAGTGATGTATCATTTTAAGGGAAAACCTCTCTTTTAAATGATTCCAGTTTTGAAAATATGTCCTGCGGTTCCTAATATCTCCAAAGTCAAATGCAACAATGTATAAAGGTGCATAGGTAACTATACCAAGCAAATTATGCGAAGAGTCATATCATGATGCAGCAGCCCTACTGTGTAGTGACATGGCAATTATCGATGATGAAGTGTGTGAGCCAACAATCTTTGTGAGTGTAACATACGCATCATCGATAATGGTGCAGGTGTACTAGCACAGGTATAAGCTATGCAATGAGAATAATATGAATGCAGTATAAGGTAAATAATAAGCTAATGCTGACGGGGATACGTATCTAACATGATCTAGTCGGTGAATCAATCAATCGGCATCTACCCAGACAACATCCCGTACGGTATAACCCATCGTATGGCATCCTCTAGTCAAGGGTATGGATCAAATATCAAGTCAACTCATCACGTACTGTGGCATTAAGCTATCAGGGATCCTATCATCCTATAAGACGAGGAGGGTACGGACCTAACGTCTCGTACGGCTATCACTCACGATTCATAACATACATAAATATCTCTATATACCTATGTCCCAGGTCACATCCGCAATAATCTCATATCATGGGACCGGCAGGGTATAAATCTGTTAGTGTATATGCCCTAAAGGCCATTACTGTATCATACTAGTTTTTATATTACTTAATGGAAGCTTGGGATATTCACAGTTGTATATACAATCTTGCTCGAAATGGTAGTATGCTACTTGGTTTGTCTCTGCTTTAATATGTGCGTGTGTTTCTTTTAGCATATTGCTGATATACATATTAGTAGAGCCCTTAGGATCTTTGCTTGATTACCAGCGTTGTGATGGCGCTCACACTCGTGGGAGCTGGGTGATCTATAAGCACATCCTTATACAGGTCCCTAGTCGTTGGACTATCGAGACAGGGCATCGATACTCCGGAGTAGACTAGCGTATGCGCATCTCATCCCAGTATGGGAGACGGTCTGTCCCATAGCCGTCAGTACGTCGTACTTGAGACAGTATGCGGGTGCTCGTTAGGTTACGAGTACACTGGAAAGGACTCGTCGGGAACTGTTGGTTGGTATTATACCTATCGTCAGTTATCAGTTCCCAGGTGACATGAGTACAGCTTAGTCCGCTGACTTAACACTGTCACTTCGCCACGAGTGTGTTCCTACTGTACTTTGATTGCTACCCTACCACGGCTCAAAGGAGTCGTGCAAACAGGTAGTTTTTGGGTGCAGTCCCAAAGAACTTGGAGGCAGTGACGGTTAGACAGGATTCGTCTCTCCCAGTATTGGGGGTTGACATCGCGCTGTGTCCAGGAGAGCCATTACACGAGTAGTCCCTGGCCAGGGCAAGCGAGATATACTGGTAGGTTTCCAGTGTTATCTCAGGGTGTTCTGGGCTACACTCCGACACGACTTGTACCGCTATTAGGGGACTGACGTTCACCGCCCCCTGGCCCGCCATGCGATGTATCAGACGAACATACCGAACTGTACGGAGATTGTCACATACAGGCTCAGTAGGAGTTCAGATGGGGTTCACCACGTCAGTCTTCTTATCGACATCTACCTGGGGACCGTTACGTACAGCTAGTGCCGCTTGCGGTCTGTGGTTAAACCCACTGCCAGCGCAGTGTCGAGTCTTTAGAGTCCCACACAGAGAGCTATTCGCCTTTAGGCAAAATGAGTAGAGGTCGCATGGTTTTGCGACAGGGTTCGTTCACATCCGCGCACTTGTGCATGTTTGCTGTCCGGACAGCTTATACTAGCGGGCTTTGGTTTAAGCCGGATCCTAGTATATGATTTGGGATTGGTTTTTCTCATTGTATTTGTGTTCCTCGGATGACGAATACGGGTGCGTATGCACAGTTGCTTGAGACAGAGGGAGAGGACTTTGATTAGGGTTAATGACTATTGTCATTTTATTAACCCTAATGCTTATGTGTGTATTATTGTTAATTGATATTAGTTTAATAATTGTGCATGGTTATGGTTGTTGACCATTTGACCTTCTTGACTTGTTGACCTTGGTTGACACTTTGACCATCATCATTTCATTTGGAAGATGCTCTTTGATCCTTGCAATTTGCATTAAAAATGAAATGATAATGGTCATGTCTTGATTTAGCCATGACAATTATCTCACTTATTATCTAATTACAATAATTCACATATATGAGAGAATGCTTCATATTATTCTCTCATTCTATTATTCACATTCTCTCTCTTGTTCTTCCTCTCCCTCAAGCTCTCCCCTCTCATGTGTTGAGAAACACTTGAGCTTGAGAAAAACCCTCTCTTGATAATCTCTACTCTCATCTAGGGTTCAAGGATTAGCACTTCTTGCACCCTAGTTACTTCTAGCTTGGAGTTGAAGCCAAAGGTCGAGGCTTTCGGGTGGATCTTTCTTCGACGTGAGAAGACGACTAAGGTGACCTCCTTCCACCACTCCAAGGAGCAAGGAGAGAAGGACATAAAGCCCAAGGTATAACCTTTCTAGCACTTAGCTAGTTTCTAGTTAGCTTTAGCTTGTTTTTGTTTAGCAAAGATCCTTCAACGTCAAGTCCATGTTGCCTAAGCTCATAAAAATTCGATTTTTATTCCGTTTTCCGCCTCCCCGCAAGTACCGGGGTGGGCAACGTGGACTTACAGTGGTATCAGAGCCTAACTAAACATAAACTAGTTAGGTAGCAGAGTGTATCCAAGTTCGAATCGGAAAAATCGAAAAACCGAGTTTTCAAAACCCTAAGTTTCTGTTAAATTTTTTTCTGTTCAAAACAAAATAAATTGTACTCCAAAAATCATCTCAGGGTTTTGTGAAGAACGCCACCAAAAACGATCCAAAGATTCGACCAAAGAGCCGCGGTTCCACGGCAATAGCAAGCTATTGCCGCGCAACCGCGGCCATCTTGGCTCTTCTCTGGGTCGAGTTTGGTGCAGTGTATTTCTGGCTTGGTTTTAGGATTTTTAAGATGGTTTATATGTGCCCAGATTTTCCAGAATAGAAATTTGTTTTTGGGGGCCTATAAATCCGTATTTTTTCCGAACATCAATACACTTTGACTAAAAGGTTATATCTGTGATGTTTATATGTATTGAATGTCGGCTAATTGCTATATGTCGATTAGTCGGGGTTATACATATCTGTGATCTGTGATTGATGATGGTATGTGTATATGAATAGGTTGGATTGTCGCGGATGAATAGCCGGAGTGGATGTGAGATGAGTGTTGCTTTTTCTTTCATTCATTGTAATATGTAAATTGATGTAATATTATTATTTGTTTGGCCGCACAACCGGGTCGGGGTTGTAGCCGTCATTGTATAATTCTTTTTACTGTTTTTGCTCCTAGGATAGACCCATGGAGGGGGTGCACAAACTACTGGGTATCTCGAAGTGCCGAGTGGCCTACTCACGGTGGTGAGGGAGGTTACTTCGCTTCGGGTACTTGGCGGGTAGTTTGCCTCACCCGCAGGGGTCTTGGGTGGGGTATTGGCTATTCACCGCGACCGTGTAATCCACTTTTCGTTGCAGGCTCGAACAGATTGCGGATTCCTAGTATATCCATTGTATTCATCTGTGATCTGTAATGTCTATCATTGCTATATATCTATATATGATAACTATTTAGGCGTTGCTTATGTTTTACAGCCACGCTAGCCCAGCCCCCGCTCTGTCGTTAGTTAAGTAACCTAACGGGTGATGACGGGGCCCCGTGGCGAATGCGAATGGCATAAGCGTACGTCATATTTTGGTTGTTTTCTGCAATGGTAGGATTAATTGATGGGACGCATTAAAAGAACTAATGCAAGAAAATAAACCAAGTAAAAGTCGATTGGAACACTTTGAAAACCACTCGGTTCTTTTCAAAACTAAACTTTTAAACGCGGAGCTTGAACCACTCCTTTTAAAAGCTATCTCGTTCCATCAATTATATCAAGTTCACTACGTTCACGGTTTCGCCAAAACCATTCGTAGCCCTCTGTCATTCCATATGAATGGTCAAAAAGTATTCAAGCTATGTATTTTGGCCAAAGTCAAGGCATAGTGATTGGTAGCTATTGGGTATTCATGTGCAGCATAGATAGATGCGTTGGTTTGGGACAGTCATGATGCTATTTTAGCCAAAGTCAAGGGTAGGTACGGGTGGGTCCAAATTAACCAGGAGAATGACGGGTAGAACTTGACATGTGACTTATGATATTTTGGCCAAAGTCAAGGTCATAAGAGCATGGGGAAAAAATCCACATCGGGAGTTTCATAAGTACTGAAACTTGCTAGCGCTGCATACCATTTGGAGTGTGATAATTCTGGTAGGATTCCTTCGGTTTTATCACACGATGATATTTGGATCCCGATTCTACTGTGAGTATATGCTACTCCTCGGGAAAACTCTCACTTAACGATCAATGCTACAAACTTAGTAGGTGTCTAGAAAGGTGTTAGCGGGGCTACGCCCATAGGGAAAAGAGGTTACTTAATTAAGGAACTTCGCGAAAGCGTTGGAAAACCTCCCTCGAAGTACCGACACTGGCCTGGCTGAACGGTTAAGCAAGTATTGTACGGTGAGATTGATCCTGACTAATCCTTTCTTTACGGTTTGAGAAGGGATTCGAGAGACAGTGGGAGCCATCCAGTTTATGAAAGTCCATGCTACCTCTCCCGGTACTTTCGGGCATGCGGAATTTGGTAAAAAACGATTTTTATAGAGGTGGTAATATGGACCTATAACCCGGATCTTGGTTAAACATCTAACTAACAACCTAACTACGAGTTTCTAACTACTCGGTTAGGGGGTTATACCTTGCTTGTCTTGAACTCCTTCGTCTTCAAGCTCCGATGGTGGTCCGGATTGGCTTCTTCCCGTCGTCTCCGTACGCCGAAGATAGATCCACCTGAAAGCTCCAACCTTTGGCTCCTTCTTCGAACTTTGAAGAAACTAGTTCACTCGGTTTGCTAAACCTTGTGAACTAGAATGAGTAGAGAAGAGTTTGTGTGGGATTTTATCTATGGTTCTTGATTCTCAACTCATGAGATATGTGAACCATAGAGTCAAGAGAGGGAGCAAGAGGAAGAGGGTGAAAGCAAGAGCAAGAGAGCTCAAGAACAAGAGAGAGAATGAGCAAGTGAGAATGAGCCTTTCTTTTGTCTTTCACCCTCTCATAATCCAAAGCCATCATAACTCATTATACCAAATCAAGTGTTATGTGATGGTTGAAGCAACCATAACCATATCATTTCATGCACTCATTTTGCACAAATGAGCAAGCAAGCAAAAGTCTTTGCCATGAAATGATGGCTATGGTTATCATGATGGTCAACTAGTCAAGCCTAGTCAACCGGTCAACAAAGTCAACAAGTCAACAAAAGTCAACAAGTCAACAAAGTCAACAAAAGTCAACAACCATGTCACCATAATACTTAATTAATATAATAGTTAATCACATATCATATTCTCATTAGGGTTGAGCAAAAAGTCAAATAGTCAACGGTCAACTGTCAACAACCCTAATGAGAATCCGCTGCCTCTGTCTCCCCGTCAACTGTGCATACACACCCGCATCCGCGTTCCGAGGAACACGAATGCAAACTGGATAAATCCAATCCCAATACGTACACTAGGATCTGGCTTAAACCAAAGCCCGCTAGTGCAAACTGTCCGGACACTGCACGTGCACAAGTGCACGGATGTGACCGAACCCTGTCGCAAAAACATGCGACCTGTCGCAAAACCATGCGACCTCTACTCTTTTGCCTAAAGGCGAAAAGCTTTCTATGTGGGACTCTAAAGACTCGACACTACGCTGGCAGTGGGTTTAACCACAGGCCGCAAGCGGCACTAGCTGTGCGTAACGGTCCCCAGGTAATGCCGACAAGAAGACCGACGAGGCGAAACCCATCTGAACTCCTACTGAGCCTGAATGTGACATTCTCCGTACAGTCCGGTCTGTTCGTCTGATACATCGCATGGTGGGCCTAGGGGGCGGTAAACGTCAGTCCCCCAATAGCGGTACAAGTCGTGCCGGAGCGAAGCCCAAAACACCCTGAGATAACACTGGAAGCCGACCGGTATATCTCGTTTTCCCTGGCCAGGGACTACTCGTGTAATGGCTCTCCTAGACACAGCGCGATGTCAACCCCCAATACCGGGAGAGACGAATCATGTCTAACCGTCACTGCCTCCAAGTGCTTCGGGACTGCACCCAACTACTACCTGTTTGCACGACTCCTTTGAGCCGTGGTAGGGTAGTAATTAAAGTGCAGTGGGAACACACTCGAGGCGAAGTGACAGTGTCAAGTCAGCGGACTAAGCTGTACTCATGTCACCTGGGAACTGATAACTGACGATAGGCATAATACCAACTACTCAGTTCCCGACGAGTCCTGTCCAGTGTACCCGTAACCTAACGAGCACCCGCATACTATCTCAAGTACGACGTACTGACGGCTGTGGGACAGACCGTCTCCCACACTGGGATGAGAAGCGCATGCGCTAGTCTACTCCGGAGTATCGATGCCCTGTCTCGATAGTCCTGCGACCAGGGACCTGCATAAGGATGTGCTTATAGATTACCCAGCCCCACTAGTGTGACTGCCATCACAATGCTGGTAATCAAGCAAAGATCCTAAGGGCTCCACTAATGTGCATAAGTGATATACTAAAATAAACACATGTACACATTTAAGTAGAAACAAACCAAGTAGCATACTACTATTTTGAGCAAGATTGTATATACAAGGTGAATATCCCAAGCTTCCATTAAGTAATATACAAACTAGTATGATACAGTAATGGCCTCTAGGGCATATACACTAACAATCTCCCACTTGCACTAAGGCCATGAACTGGCGTATCGAAGACCTATCATCTCGATCAGCCGCTCGAACTGAGTCTGGGGTAGGGCCTTCGTGAGTGGATCTGCAGTGTTATCTTCTGAATTTACTCTCTTTACCTCGATCTCCCGGCGATCAATGATCTCCCTGATCAGGTGGAACCGCCTTAAAATATGCCTGGACTTCTGATGGGACCTGGGTTCCTTCGCTAAAGCTATAGCGCCGTTGTTGTTACAATACAGCGGTATTGGATCAACACTGGTAGGAACCACCTGAAGTTCCGTGAGGAACTTCTTCATCCAGACAGCTTCCTTTGCGGCATCGCAAGCTGCTATGTACTCCGCTTCCATAGTTGAGTCAGCAACGGTTTCCTGCTTGGAACTCTTCCAGCAAACCGCCCCTCCATTGAGGGTAAAGACATAACCCGACATGGACTTGGAGTCATCCTTATCACTCTGGAAGCTGGAGTCAGCAAAGGCCTCAATCTGGAGGTCTTTTCCGCCATACACCAAGAACATCTCCTTAGTCCTTCTCAGGTACTTGAGAATGTTCTTTACTGCTATCCAGTGTTTCTTCCCTGGGTTCGACTGATACCGGCTTACAACGCTCAATGCATATGCTACATCTGGTCTGGTACATAACATCGCATACATAATAGAGCCTACTGCATATGCGTAGGGTGTTGATGACATGCGAGCCCTTTCCAAATCAGTCTTGGGAGACATCTCTTTGGAGAGGGTGATTCGGTGACAAGCCGGTAGATTACCGCGCTTGGAATCTTCCATACTGAAATGTTTCAGTATGGTGTCGATGTACCTTGACTGTGAAAGTCCCAATATCCTCTTAGATCTATCACGATAGATCTGGATCCCCAGAATGTAGTTGGCATCGCCCAGGTCCTTCATGGAGAACCTCTGCGACAAGAATCCTTTGACTGACTGTAGCATAGGAATATCATTTCCTATTAGGAGAATGTCATCGACGTACAAGACGAGGAATACCACATTTCTCGCTACAATCTTACTGTAAATGCATGGTTCATCTGGGTTTTTGACAAAGTCGAATTCTTTGACAGTATCATCAAAGCAGATGTTCCAACTCCGCGATGCCTGCTTAAGTCCATAGATGGACTTGAGCAACTTGCACACTTTACCGCTGCTCCCACTCTGAATGAATCCCTCTGGCTGATCCATATAGACGCACTCTTCCAAATTTCC
Source organism: Agapanthus africanus (assembly GCA_030015575.1). Classification (NCBI taxonomy): domain Eukaryota; kingdom Viridiplantae; phylum Streptophyta; class Magnoliopsida; order Asparagales; family Amaryllidaceae; genus Agapanthus; species Agapanthus africanus. Next base: position 285,681,350 of record CM057344.1, read on the forward strand.
ATTTAGGAAAGCCGTCTTTACGTCCATCTGCCAGATTTCATAATCGTGGAAGGCAGCAATGGCAAGAAGGATCCGAATGGATTTAAGCATGGCTACCGGAGAAAAGGTCTCGTCATAGTCCAAACCAGGTCTTTGACGAAAACCCTTTGCAACGAGCCTAGCTTTATAGGTTTCAACCTGCCCATCTACACCAATCTTCTTTCTGAAGATCCATTTGCAGCCTACGGGTTTTACCCCTTCTGGAGCAAAGTCCAAAGTCCAAACTTTGTTGGTGTGCATGGACTCCATCTCGGTCCGCATTGCATCCAGCCATTTTACCGAGTCACCGCTCTGAATGGCTTGCTGGAAGCTAGTAGGCTCACCATAATCCATGGTGCAATCCTCTATATCCCCGTCTATGAGAAAACCGTAGTATCTCTCGGGCGGATGAGACTTCCTACTACTTCGGCGGAGTGGCGTAGGATTGTCCGGTTCCCTTGAACCTTCTGGTTCTACTAAGGTTTCAGTAATAGCTTGTGGTTCTAGAATTTCTTCCAGTTCTATTGCGCTCCCACTTATCTGATTTTCTAAAAACTCAGTTTCCAAGAAGCGGGCATGACGAGAAACAAGGACTTTTTGCTCCTCTGCGTAATAGAAAAGATACCCCTTGGAGTTCTTTGGGTATCCCACAAACTTGCACTGTACTGAGCGTGCCTCGAGCTTGTCCGCATGCTGCTTTTTTACAAAAGCTGGACATCCCCATGTCTTAAAGGATTTAAGACAGGGTTTCTTCCCACTCCACATCTGATATGGTGTGGTAGGCACTGTCTTAGTAGGAACTTGGTTCAAGAGATGTGCAGCTGTTTCTAGTGCATAACCCCAGAAAGATCGCGGTAACTCAGCCTTACTCATCATGGACCGAACCATATCTAATAGGGTTCGATTCCTTCTTTCCGATACACCGTTGTGTTGTGGTGTGTATGGAGGAGTACGCTGAGAGAGAATTCCATTCTCTTTTAAGTAGTCCAGAAACTCGGCACTCAAGTATTCACCACCTCGATCCGATCTTAGGATCTTGATACTTTTGCCTGTTTGTTTTTCTACTTCATTCTTATATTCCCGAAATTTCTCAAAGGCCTCGGATTTGTGCTTCATTAAGAAGACATGTCCATACCTAGAGAAATCATCTGTAAAAGTAATGAAGTATGAATAACCGCTTCGCGCATTTGTAGACATTGGACCACACACGTCACTGTGTATAAGTCCCAAGAGCTCGCTCGCTCTTTCTCCGTGTCCAGTGAACGGAGTCTTTGTCATCTTTCCCATGAGACAAGATTCACAAGTGGCATAAGACTGGTACTCGAGCGGATCCAAGTATCCTTCTTTATGTAACTTAGTCAACCGTGTCTCATTGATGTGACCCAGTCTACAATGCCATAAGAAAGCCTGATTTAATTCTGGAGACTTTCTTTTAAGTGTGTTCTGGACACTGAATATCTGAGCTTGATTCAATACGTATATACCGTTATTTAATGTACCTGACCCAATCAGTGCTTGATTTAGGTGGATGTTTACTACATCGCTTACAAAAGAAAAATCATATCCTTCCTTAGAAAGTAAGGATACAGATATGATATTACAAGTCGCACCTGGTACATACAAACAGTCACGCAGAATCAATATCTGCCCAGTTGTCAGTCCTAGGTGATATTCCCCTACGGATACAGCATCCATGCTCATTCCGTTAGCAACCCTGAGAGTCATATCACCTTTCCTGATAACCCTACGGTTTCTCAGACCCTGCAACGAATTACAGATATGAGATCCTGATCCGGTATCCAATACCCAGGAAGTAGGGTTAACTGACAAACAGTTCTCAATTACAAACACACTCGAAGCCGAAGCCACAACATGCTTTAAATTCTGGCTACTGGCTTTACAAGCCTTGCAATCTCTCTGCCATAGTTCATTCCCGTTACAATAGGAACGTCCCTCTTTTACTATATCCAGTCCTGAAACTTTTGCCCTTGCTTTTCCTTTTTCATCCCTGGTTTCCTTCAGGGTATAAGCAGAGGGCAGGGACTGTAGAATTATGTCAGTACTTGACCCATTTTCCAACGTGGTCTCCAGATCCGTGAGCTCAAAAAAGCTGGTCTCTGTAAGGACGTTGCCCCTTACAGATGACCCGACAGCCAACCTCGCTTGAAGTAATTCGTTCGAGGTCTCATATCTTGCGATAGGAGATTGCTCTCCATATAAAACTTTGTTATGGAGGAAGATAGAAACTAAGTCCATCTTCTCGTGCTGCCTCTGGTTTGCACCATCAACTGAGGCTAACACGAGGCACTTGGCTTTCGCACAATCCTTTTCCGATGTCCTGCGGATGTGAACATCCGTGACAGGGGAAACTGGACCTAAGACGGCAGGGATTTGATTAGTTAAGAGGTGTCCCAGCTTGTCATGGGCAATGGACATCTGGACAGACCTTTGCCAGTCATAATAGTCAGGTTCAGTCATATTATTATCTAGATGTAACCTAGGTGCGGTCACAGGGTCGCTGCAGTTAAGAGAGAGAGAAGAAAACACTCAGCATGATGCTCTTGCAAGTTTAGAATGGTTTTTAATTTGTCTAAACAGGATGGCTCCCACTGTTTCTCGAATTCCTCCTCAAACCATAAAGGAAGAATTAGTCGGGATCAATCCCACCGCACAATTCTTGCTTAACCGTTCAGCCAGGCCAGTGTCGGTACTTCGAGGGAGGTTTTCCAACGCTTTCGCGAAGTTCCTTAATTAAATAACCTCTTTTCCCTGGGGGCGTAGCCCCGCTAACACCTTTCTAGGCACCTACTAGGTTTATAGCATTGATCGATTAATGAGAAATTTCCCGAGGAGTAGCATATACTCACAGTAGGATCGGGATCCAAATATCATCGTGTGACGAAACTGAAGGAATCCTACCAGGATCATCACACTCCAAATGGTATGCAACACAAGCAAGTTTCAGTACTTTTGAAACTCCCGATGTTGATTTTTGCCCCATGCTCTTATGACCTTGACTAAGGCCAACAAATCATAAGTCACATGTCAAGTTCTACCCGTCGTTGTCCAGGTTAATTTGAACCCATCCGTATATACCCTTGACTATGGCCAACAAAGTAATACGACTGTCCCAAACCAACGCATCTATCTATGCAACATATGAACATCCACCAGCTACCAATCACTGTGCCTTGACTAAGGCCAACAAACACAGCTTGAATACTGTTGAACATTCATATGAAACGACGGAGGGCTACGAATGGTTTTGGCGAAACCGTGAACGTAGTAAACTTGATTTAGTCGATGGAACGAGATAGCTTTTAAATGGAGTGGCTCAAACTCCGCATTTTAAAAGTTAGTTTTGAAAAGAACCGAGTGGTTTTTCGAAAGTGTTCCAACGATTTATACTTGGTTTATTTTCTTTCATTAGTTCTTTTAATGCATGTTTTACTTGCATTAGTTCTTTTAATGCGTGTTATACTTGCATTAGTTCTTTTAATGCGTCCCATCATTTAATCCTACCATTGCAGAAAACAACCAAAATATGACGTACGCTTATGCCATTCGCATTCGCCACGGGGCCCCGTCATTACCCGTTAGGTTACTTAACTAACGACAGAGCGGGGGCTGGGCTAGCGCGGCTGTAAAACATAAGCAACGTCCAAATAATATCATATATAGATATACTGCAATGATAAACATTTCAGATCACAGATGAATATATTGGATATACTAGGAATCCGCAATTCGTACGAGCCTGTAACGAAAAGCAGATTACACGGTCGCGGTGAATAGCCAAAACCCCACCCAAGACCCCTACGGGTGCGGCAAACTACCCGCCAAGTACCCGAAGTGTAGCAACCTCCCTCATCTCCATGAGTAGGCCACTCGACACTTCGGCATACCCGGTAGTTTGTGCACCCCCTCCATGGGTCTATCCTAGGAGCAAAAACAGTAAAAAGAAATTATACAATGACGGCTACAACCCCGACCCGGTTGTGCGGCCATACAAATAATTATTACATCAATTTACAAATTTACATGAATTGAAAGAAAAGAAAACTCTCGTCTCACAACCCCCGGCTATTCACCCGCGACAATCCAACATATTCGTATCCACATTCCAGCAACCTTACAGATCACAGATTTGTATAACCCCCACTAATCGACATATAGCGATTAGCAGACGTTCAATACAAATATCACATTACAGAAAAACCCGTTAGCTTAAGTCTTTTAGAAGTTCGATCAAAAATACGGATTTTCGGGACCCCAAAAATAAAATTTTCGTTCTGGAAAATCTGGGCAGAAAACACATATATCAAAAATCCCAAAATACCCCCAGAATAACACTGCACCAAAGATGGACCTCGGCCGAGTCAACTCGGCCGCGGATCCGCTGCGGGAGCGTGCTCCCGCCGCGTTTCCGCGGCGCTTTGACTCGATCGTTGGACCATCTTTGGTGGTTATTCACAGAAAAGCCTGAGCCGATTTTAGGTGTGAAAATAATCAACTTTTGAACAGTATAAAAATCGACAGAAACTTCGAATTTTGGGGTTCGTTTTCGGGACTTTTTCTTTGATCGATCTTCTAGTTACTTGCTAACATGTTAGATAGAGTTTAACTAGGCTCTGATACCACTGTAAGTCCATGCTACCTCTCCCGGTACTTTCGGGCATGCCGAATTTGGTAAAAAACGATTTTTATAGAGGTGGTAATATGGACCTATAACCCGGATCTTGGTTAAACATCTAACTAACAACCTAACTACGAGTTTCTAACTACTCGGTTAGGGGGTTATACCTTGCTTGTCTTGAACTCCTTCGTCTTCAAGCTCCGATGGTGGTCCGGATTGGCTTATTCCCGTCGTCTCCGTACGCCGAAGATAGATCCACCTGAAAGCTCCAACCTTTGGCTCCTTCTTTGAACTTTGAAGAAACTAGTTCACTCGGTTTGCTAAACCTTGTGAACTAGAATGAGTAGAGAAGAGTTTGTGTGGGATTTTATCTATGGTTCTTGATTCTCAACTCATGAGATATGTGAACCATAGAGTCAAGAGAGGGAGCAAGAGGAAGAGGGTGAAAGCAAGAGCAAGAGCAAGAGAGCTCAAGAACAAGAGAGAGAATGAGCAAGTGAGAATGAGCCTTTCTTTTGTCTTTCACCCTCTCATAATCCAAAGCCATCATAACTCATTATACCAAATCAAGTGTTATGTGATGGTTGAAGCAACCATAACCATATCATTTCATGCACTCATTTTGCACAAATGAGCAAGCAAGCAAAAGTCTTTGCCATGAAATGATGGCTATGGTTATCATGATGGGCAACTAGTCAAGCCTAGTCAACCGGTCAACAAAGTCAACAAGTCAACAAAAGTCAACAAAGTCAACAAAAGTGAACAACCATGTCACCATAATACTTAATTAATATAATAGTTAATCACATATCATATTCTCATTAGGGTTGAGCAAAAAGTCAAATAGTCAACGGTCAACTGTCAACAACCCTAATGAGAATCCGCTGCCTCTGTCTCCCCGTCAACTGTGCATACACACCCGCATCCGCGTTCCGAGGAACATGAATGCAAACTAGATAAATCCAATCCCAATACGTACACTAGGATCTGGCTTAAACCAAAGCCCGCTAGTGCAAACTATCCGGACACTGCACGTGCACAAGTGCACGGATGTGACCGAACCCTGTCGCAAAAACATGCGACCTGTCGCAAAACCATGCGACCTCTACTCTTTTGCCTAAAGGCGAAAAGCTTTCTGTATGGGACTCTAAAGACTCGACACTACGCTGGCAGTGGGTTTAACCACAGACCGCAAGCGGCACTAGCTGTGCGTAACGGTCCCCAGGTAATGCCGACAAGAAGACCGACGAGGCGAAACCCATCTGAACTCCTACTGAGCCTGAATGTGACATTCTCCGTACAGTCCGGTCTGTTCGTCTGATACATCGCATGGCGGGCCTAGGGGGCGGTAAACGTCAGTCCCCCAATAGCGGTACAAGTCGTGCCGGAGCGAAGACCAAAACACCCTGAGATAACACTGGAAGCCTACCAGTATATCTCGTTTGCCCTGGCCAGGGACTACTAGTGTAATGGCTCTCCTAGACACAGCGCGATGTCAACCCCCAATACCGGGAGAGACGAATCATGTCTAACCGTCACTGCCTCCAAGTGCTTCGGGACTGCACCCAACTACTACCTGTTTGCACGACTCCTTTGAGCCGTGGTAGGGTAGTAATCAAAGTGCAGTGGGAACACACTCGAGGCGAAGTGACAGTGTCAAGTCAGCGGACTAAGCTGTACTCATGTCACCTGGGAACTGATAACTGACGATAGGCATAATACCAACTAGTCAGTTCCCGACGAGTCCTGTCCAGTGTACCCGTAACCTAACGAGCACCCGCATACTATCTCAAGTACGACGTACTGACGGCTGTGGGACAGACCGTCTCCCACACTGGGATGAGAAGCTCATGCGCTAGTCTACTCCGGAGTATCGATGCCCTGTCTCGATAGTCCTGCGACCAGGGACCTGCATAAGGATGTGCTTATAGATTACCCAGCCCCACTAGTGTGACTGCCATCACAATGCTGGTAATCAAGCAAAGATCCTAAGGGCTCCACTAATGTGCATAAGTGATATACTAAAATAAACACATGTACACATTTAAGTAGAAACAAACCAAGTAGCATACTAATATTTTGAGCAAGATTGTATATACAAGGTGAATATCCCAAGCTTCCATTAAGTAATATACAAACTAGTATGATACAGTAATGGTCTCTAGGGCATATACACTAACAGTTTAGACAAACTAAAAACCACTATAAACTTGCAAGAGCATCATGCTAAAGTGTTTCTTTTCTCTCTCCTAATTGCAGCGACCATTCAACATGACCGGACTTAAGTTATTACTAGATAAAAACATATTGACAGGGCCAAACTACAAAGATTGGCTCAGGAATGTCAAGATGGCAATCACTTATGACAAGTTGGGGTATGTCCTTACCACCAAAGCTCCCCCTGTCCCAGGTCCCAAAACCAGTGTCGTAGATAGGGAAATCTACAAGATCTGGGAAATAGATTGCGCGAAGGCCAGATGCCTCGTACTAGCCTCGATGGACAACGAACATCAGAGGAGGCACGAGAATATGGACCTAGAGTCCATATTTCTTCATACAAAAGAACTGTATGGAGAGCAGTCTCGTATCGCTAGATACGAAGTGTCGAAGAAGTTGTTTTCGGCAAGGTTGGCCGTCGGATCATCGGTAGCGGAACACGTGCTTAAGATGATTGGCTACATTGAGGAGCTCGCGGACCTTGGATCCATGTTGGAGAATGAACTCCATACTGATTTGATTCTCCAGTCCCTTCCTTCCACTTACGCCCAGTTTATTCTTAACTTCAACATGCAAGGAAAGGAGGTTGAATTTTCCGAACTTCTGAACATGTTGAGGAGTGCTGAGGGCACCCTACAGAAGGATAGGGAGACATCCACTTTGTTTGTTGGAGGATCTTCCTCTTCTAGGTCCAGGGCGAAAGCCAAGGGCAAGAAGAAGAAAGCCCCCGCCAAACCAAGAGGCGGTGTCAGTAAAGTGGATACGAAGGGAAAAGGAAAAGCAACAAAGGTAGCGGGAAAGCTGGTGGGGAAGGAAGAATGCTTCTATTGTCATAAAAGTGGTCACTAGAAACAGGATTGCAAAGCTTGGAAGGCCAGAACACAGGATTTGAAGCGAGTTGCGGCTTCAGCTTCAGGTGTGTATGTTATTGAAAACTGTCTATCAATAAATTCTACATCCTGGGTATTGGATACTGTAGGGTTCCTAGGCACACTATAGAGGTCTCACAAGGCATCAACCATGCCAATTTCAAAAGTTACGGGTGCCGAGAAACCCTAATACGGATCGTCGACTAGAAATTTAGGCGAAACAGTAAACTAGTTAACATCTTAACTAAAGGAGAGAGGCTACAACCTTTGTAGATCCGGTTCTCCACTTCCTTAGCTCCACGTAGGCGTCCTCTCGCTGTCCATCTCGAATCCCGGACTCAATCGTCGGCTTGATCGGAGAAATGGGCGGACTAGTTCGTCGGCTTCGTGCCGAAGATGATCTACGTCGAGGCATCACAGGTTCAAGCTCTGACTTCACAACTTTGTGAAACTTGTGAAGAAAACACCCAAAACAACTTGGCAAGAGGTAGAGGATGAAGAAATAGGAGGTGGGTTCACTTTAGAATTGGATTTCTCACTTTAGAACTCAAGTTGCCATTGATGGCATCAAGCTTTCTTTCTTGAAGAAGAAGATCAAGAAGAAGGAAATATTATGATAAGTGTTAATCAAAATTAAAAAGTAAATGAATACTTATCATATACTAACGAGGGTAGAGTGTAGAGAATAGACCATGGTTACTTGGATGGGTTAGGGTTAAGCATGAAGACAAGAATGGTTAAGAAGTCAAAGCTTCATGAAGCTTCAACTAGAAACAAATAAAGCCACCATTCTTATCTAAATCATTTCCAAATAAATAAATGAACAAATTAATAAATAAATGAATATGCAAAACCCTAATCATCAAATTAACCAAGGTTTAATTCTATACACTTAACTAAATGATCAAGTATCATCAAACATGATACAAATATATGCACAAAAGTATATCACATATACTTCTTGCACATCAAGTGAGAAAATCCATATAAAGTGAACCAATACTAGCTAATGCAAAATAATATATCAAATATATAATTATACATTAAATCATTAAATCAACACTTGATTTAACGATCCAGTCATATCGCATATAACCGACTATTATCCTATGTATCGGCTTATCGAATCAATCCTTGATTCGATATCTAGGTTATATCGAATATAACCAATCGATACATCCATCGTGAGAATGAAATATGGTATCACATACACGCATTATTCTCGGTCCTGCACATATCTCATATGCGCTCCTATTTCGTTTTGCTTGAGCCAGGAAACCTCTGTGTAGGACTCTAAAGACTCGTCAATACGCCGGTAGCAGATGATGATCAAATCAAGCACCTACAAGCCGCAAGCGGTCAGCTAAACGTAACGGCCATCCGGGTATTGAGCGATCAGAAGATCGACGAGCTAGCCCGCTCACACTCCTGCGAATCCAACCAGTAACATTTACCGTACGGTCCGGTCTGTTCGTCTGATATGTCGCATATCAAGTCTAGGGGTGGTAAACGTCAGACCCCAATAACCGATAAGTCATGCCGATGTGAGGCTCATAACGGGTCGAGAAACTACTGGTAACACTTACTAGCAAATCTCTGATCAGCCCTGGCCAGGGACTTCCCTGTTACGGCCAATCGAGCACAGCGCAACATCAACCCCCAATACCGGGAGAGACGAAACCCCTCCTATCGCTCATTGCCTCCATGTGACTCGGGACTGTACCCAAAGACCACCGTTTTGCACGCCCTCATGGACGTGGTAAGGTGGAGATCAAAGCACAGTGGGAATCACACAAGACTCTATGACGATCTCGGCTCTACAGACTAACCTGCACTAGTGTCACCTGAGAACTGCCATCTGACGTGAGGTATAATACCATCTGGGAGTTCTCGACGAGTCCGTCCAGTGTACCCAATCTCCACTGAGCACCCGTATACCATCTCTGATGTCAAACACCAATGGATATGGGATCATCCATCGCCCATCTCATGGGTCGAGAAGCGTATACGCTAGTCTACACTGGTATATCGATGCCCCGTCTCGATACACCCACGACTAGGGACCTTGAAGGATGTACTTATGGACTACCATGTCCCCACTAGTATGATCTGCAACATAGTCCAGGTAGTCAAGTACACATCCTAAGGGCTTTACCAACATGTAACTATAAGACAGGTTATAGAGACTAGTGTACATATTAAGATAAAGAGCAACCAGATAGCATAATATCATATCGAGCAAGAAAGTCATCTCTATATATGTCCAAGCATCCAATATAATATACATCATCTGTACAATACTGGCATCTAGGGCATACATACAACTAACAATCTCCCACTTGCACTAGGGCCAGCTGCTGTAGTATCGCATACCGAGCATCCCGAAGAGTCTCTCAAACTGTATCTGAGGAATGGCCTTCGTGAGTGGATCCGCCGTGTTGTTCTTCGTGTCAACCCTCCTGACCTCGATCTCCTGGCGATCAACTATCTCCCGGATCAGGTGATACCGCCTCAGAATATGCCTGGATCGCTGATTGGACCTGGGTTCCGTGGCCAAAGCCACCGCTCCATTGTTATCGCAATACAAAGGTATTGGATGCTCAATGGATGGAACCACTCCAAGTTCAGTAATGAACTTCTTGATCCAGACAGCCTCTTTAGCGGCATCGTTGGCAGCGATGTATTCAGCCTCCATCGTCGAGTCTGCCACGGTTTCCTTCTTGGAACTCTTCCAGCTAACCGCCCCTCCGAAAAGGGTAAAGACAAATCCCGACTGCTACTTAGAGTCGTCCTTATCACTCTGGAAGCTCGAATCGGTAAAGGACTCCACTTGGAGTTCTCCGTTACCATACACCAAGAGCATCTCTTTAGTCCTTCGCAAGTACTTGAGAATGCTCTTCACAGCTGTCCAGTGACTCTCTCCAGGATCAGCTTGATACCTGCTCACTACACTTAGTGAGTATGCAACATCGGGTCTGGTACATAGCATCGCATACATGATAGAGCCTATAGCTGAAGCATAGGGTATCCCTTGCATGCGAGCTCTCTCCAAATCAGTCTTGGGAGACATCTCTTTGGAGAGAGTGACTCCAGAGATCGTGGGCAAGTTCCCACGCTTGGATTCTTCCATACTAAACCTCTTTAGTATGGTGTCAATGTACCTGGATTGGGACAATCCCAATATCCGTTTGGATCTATCTCTATAGATCCTAATTCCCAATATGCAGGAGGCATCACCAAGATCTTTCATTGAGAATCTTTGTGATAAGAAGAGCTTGACCAATTGCAGCATAGGAATATCATTTCCTATCAAGAGTATGTCGTCCACGTACAATACGAGGAAGACAACCTTACTCTCTGCCACCTTCTTGTAAATACAAGGTTCATCTGGGCTTTTGACGAAATCAAACTCTTTGATAACGACGTCAAAGCAGATGTTCCGACTCCGCGATGATTGCTTTAATCCATAAACGGATTTAAGCAGCTTGCACACCTTCCCGCTGCTCCCACTGTCTACGAAGCCCTCTGGCTGAGTCATGTACACGCACTCTTCTAAATCACCATTTAGAAAGGATGTCTTAACATCCATTTGCCAGATTTCGTAGTCATAATATGCAGCGATGGCAAGTATGATTCGGATGGATTTAAGCATAGCCACTGGAGAAAAGGTTTCGTCATAGTCCACACCTGGTCTTTGACGAAAACCCTTTGCTACAAGTCTAGCTTTGAAAGTCTGCACTTTCCCATCTACACCAAGTTTTTTCTTGAAGATCCACTTGCTCCCAATGGGTTTTACCCCTTCAGGAGCAACTTCCAAAGTCCATACTTTGTTGGTGTACATGGATTCCATCTCGGACCGCATAGCATCCAGCCATTTCACTGAGTCCCCACTCGTGATGGCCTGCTCGAAGCTAGTTGGGTCATCATCCTCCATGATGCAATCCTCACTGCCACCATCAATGAGAAAACCATAGTATCTCTCAGGTGGTCGAGAAACCCTACCAGATCGGCGGAGAGGATGGGGTACATCGGGCACCACTGAATCCTCTGGTTCTACTAAATCATTAGTTGCAGTTTGTGGTGCTGGAACCTCTTCCAGCTCTACCTCTTTGCCATTAATTTCTTTTGCAAGAAATTCCCTTTCCAAAAAGGTGGCATGTTGAGCAACAAACACTCTTTGTTCCTCAGCTTGGTAGAAAAAATATCCTTGAGAATTCTTAGGATATCCCACAAACTTGCAAAGGACTGATCGTGCCTCGAGTTTGTCCGGATTTTGCTTTTTGACATAGGCCGGACAACCCCATATCTTAATTCGTTTAAAATATGGTCTCTTCCCATTCCATATCTCATATGGTGTGGTAGGTACAGATTTAGACGGAACCAGATTCAATAGGTATATGGCTGTCTCAAGCGCATATCCCCAAAAGGAAATAGGTAACTCAACATTGCTCATCATTGAACGCACCGTATCTAATAGGGTGCGATTCCTTCGTTCCGATACACCGTTGTGCTGTGGTGTATAAGAAGGAGTAAGCTGAGAGAGAATCCCATTCTCTTTTAGATAATCCAGGAATTCACTGCTTAAGTATTCACCTCCTCGATCAGATCGAAGAATCTTAATACTTTTGCCCGTTTGGTTCTCTACCTCGTGCTTATATTCTTTGAATTTCTCAAAAGCTTCAGACTTGTGTTTCAACAGGAATACATGCCCGTATCTAGAGAGATCGTCAGTGGATGTAATGAAGTAGGAAGAACCATTTCTGGCGTGTGTAGACATAGGACCGCATACATCACTATGCACCAGTCCCAAAAGTTCTGTAACTCCTTCTCCGTGTCCCGTAAACGGAGTTTTGGTCATTTTTCCTTTGAGACATGAATGGCAAGTGTCATAAGATGATAATTCGAATGAATTCAAATATCCATTCTTATGCAACATAGCTAGTCGTGTCTCATTGATATGGCCAAGTCTACAGTGCCACAAGAAGGATTCGTTCATTTCTGAGCTTTTCCTCTTGTGTGTGTTTTGTATATTGAAGACTGTATTTTGATTGAGAATGAATATGCCATTATGTAGCGAGCCTGATGCAATCAACTTTTGATCTAGGAATATGTTCATAACATTATCCTTTACTACAAAATTATATCCTTCATTACATAATAAAGAAACTGATATAATGTTGCACATCATGTTCGGTATATAATAGCACTCATTCAGGACTAGTGTATCACCATTTGGTAATACCAGGTGATATATGCCAACTGCTTTGGCTGCAACATTTGCCCCATTCCCTACTTGAACGGAATGATCACCTTTTCCCAGTTCTCTACCTTTCCGTAGCCCATGTAACTACTTACATATATGGGATCCTGATCTGGTATCTAATACCCAGGACGTAGGGTGAACTGAGAAACAGTTCTCAATAACAAACACACCCGAAGAAGGTGCATCATCATGCACGTTCTCCGTTTGGGCGGCGTGAGAATCTAGATATTCTCCTGTTTCCTGTTTAGTCTTATAACATTTATAAGATAGAACGGGTCCAACGTTCCCCTGCACAGTATAACATGCGGGTTCTGTCAATACATCCATATTATTATCTTTATTAGGGCATGAACTGGTAGCTACCTGGAGAGAGAGAGAAGAAAACACTTTAGCGTATGCTCTTGCAAGATCAGATTGGTTATTATCTTATCTAATCAGGATGGCTCCTACTGGTTTTTATCAAATCTTCCTTCAAACCCTAAAAGGAAAGACTAGCCGGGATTAATTACACCCTACAACTTCGTCGATCTTTCTGCCAGGCCAGTGTCGGTACTTTGAGGGAGGTCCCCCGTGCTTTCGCACGAACCTAATTAATGTAAACCTCGTTTTCCCAGAGGCGTAACCCCGTTGACACCTTTCTAGACACCTACTTGATCGGCTAATTATAGTGTGCAAAACTCTCCCAGGAGTAACTCTTACTCGCAGTGGGTATCGGGATCCAACTATCTCATAGAAGGTATGCAATCTCATTGCAAATTTCAACACTTGAAATTCCCGATAATGCTTTTGCCCCTAGCGATCTATGACCTTGACTAAGTCAACAAACCATAAATCGCAAGTCAAGTTCAACCCGTACATTTCCCGATTGAATTAAACCCACCCGTACGACCCTTGACTGAGTCAACAAGGCCGTGCGAATGCTCTAATCCAATCACATCTCATGTTGTAACAGATAAACATAATTTAGCTACCATACACTATGCCTTGACTAAGTCAACAAACATAGCACGAATACTAAATAATATCTATCTGAAATGACGGAGGCCTACGCGGGTTCTTTCAGAAAAAACCATGAGCGTAATGAACTTGATATCGTTGTAGACTCAAATGAAGTTTTGAAATGGAGTGATTTTGAGTCTTTTCTAGTTTTGCTAAAGGGGTCACTCCCGGTGAAGGGATCATCGGCCCTTTCCTCGTCGAATGAGGTGCAGGATATATCATATATATCACTATGCAAAGCAGAAACTATAGAAGCAGTCCAAAGCAAACCGAGTGTGTAGCATCTGCCAGTTATTGCTAAAGGAGTCACTCCCGGTGAAGGGATCTCGGTCCTTTCCTCATCGAATAAGGTGCAGGATATATCACATATACCGCTATGCAAAGCAAGAACTGTAGCTACCAGTTTTATTTAAAATTTGATTCTACAACATCTTTGGTTTCTTTTCTTTCATTAATCACATTAATGAAGTCCCATCATTTAAGTACCTAAACATCACAGATAAATACGACGTACACTTATGCCATCCGCATTCGCCTCGATGTCCCCTCGTGCACCGTTAGGTTAGGTAACTAACGGCAGAGCGGGGCAGGGCTAGCGCGGGTGTAAAACATAAGTAACGCCTATATAATATATCATATATACTATATATAGTATCTATCAGAGAACATCACATGATCAGATCACAGATATCGCAGCAGAAAATATCATATGAAATATTGGATATACTAGGACGTCCGTGTTTTCAATACGAGCCAGTATAAAACACGGATTCCACGGTCGTGATGAATAGCCAATCCCACACCCCTAGACCCCTACGAGAGCTGCAAGCAACCCTACCAATTCTAGGGTTAGGAGACCCGGACTCGACCCCTCGAGATGGTCTCCCACTGGACCCTAGAACCCGGTTACTTGTGCTCCCTCCTTGGGTCTATCCTAGTGCAGAAAAGAAAATAATATACAAAGGGTGACAACTTCCGCAACCTGGAAGTGCCCCAAATAAAAGAATATTACATACAAGTTTTTACATGAATGAAAATGAAAAACACTCATCTCACATAAAAAACCCCGGCTATTCAAACACGACAATCCAATATAACATATCCAGCAACACATAACATCACATGTCATCAACGTAAGTAAATATGCGCTTCCCAATTGTCGTTGACATATAGCAACGAAACCGGCGATATCACATATTACACTTACGGTCACAGAAAAGAAAGTGTAAAACTACAACAGTTGGAATCCGCAACCTCTTTAGACATCACATGCCTAATCAAATGAAATACTTAGACATCACATGCCTAACAGTTATGAACCCCGCATTTTAGTCCCATTATCGAAAACTCTTTTCAATATCAAGTGAGACTAAACCGCTAGATTTATAACATTCATCCAGTTATCTCATAACCATTTGTGAATTCCAATTATTGTATCCCATTCCGGATAAATAGAAAATATTAAACTTTCCGATCGAACATTCGAACACCCAAGTTTTCCCGAAACCGATCAACTCATGAAATAAGTTCAAAAACATTCACTTCATGCCTCAGTACCAACGGTCCAGCCGTAGAAGGGTCAAGCCAACGCCTCACATGTGGCACGCCGTACTGCCCCAAACCCTAAGGTTCAAAGGGCAGTTCAAGACGGTCACATAATCGAGTTAAGGTTTGTTGTCTTCTAGAGGGACCATCGCTTTACTTGCACTACTCAGAACGTCCTTAAACCACACAAAAATCCAACACTTGGTTATTTTCCGGCAGGGGAAAAGTTGGGTATTTATATCCGGTCGAACCTTTTAACATATTCTAAAAATTATCCGGAAAGCACTTAGACAAAGTTCGATAATCCGATCGAAATACCGAGTCCCCAATACAACCCAGAATACTCAACTCTTGAATAAATATTAAAAATTCCCAGAGAACTCAGCACTGAATAAAAGAAGTTACTGTGCAAAATTGGGTGGGTGACGTCATCATACGGCCGCGGAACCGCCGCAGAAGCCAGGCTTCTGCCGCGGTTCCGCCGCACTATGGAGGAATTGGGTGATCGTGTTTCACAGTAATTCTTAGAAAGTCCTGCTGAATTTTCTGCATATTTTTAATTTGGAAAAAACCCAGTTTTAAAAAAATGTACAAAGAGCAACTTTGATATTAGGGTTTCGGTTCGATCGGACTTCAAACTCCGTCTGGACTTCGCCTAAGGCTCTAGCTAGGCTCTGATACCACTGTAAGGTTCCTAGGCACACTATAGAGGTCTCACAAGGCATCAACCATGCCAATTTCAAAAGTTACGGGTGCCGAGAAACCCTAATACGGATCGTCGACTAAAAATTTAGGCGAAACAGTAAACTAGTTAACATCTTAACTAAAGGAGAGAGGCTACAACCTTTGTAGATCCGGTTCTCCACTTCTTTAGCTCCATGAGGCGTCCTCTCGCTGTCCATCTCGAATCCCGGACTCAATCGTCGGCTTGATCGGAGAAATGGGCGGACTAGGTCGTCGGCTTCGTGTCGAAGATGATCTACGTCGAGGCATCACAAGTTCAAGCTCCGACTTCACAAATTTATGAAACTTGTGAAGAAAACACCCAAAACAACTTGGCAAGAGGTAGAGGGTGAAGAAATAGGAGGTGGGTTCACTTTAGAATTGGATTTCTCACTTTAGAACTCAAGTTGCCATTGATGGCATCAAGCTTTCTTTCTTGAAGAAGAAGATCAAGAAGAAGGAAATATTATGATAAGTGTTAATCAAAATTGAAAAGTAAATGAATACTTATCATATACTAACTAGGGTAGAGTGTAGAGAATAGACCATGGTTACTTGGATGGGTTAGGGTTAAGCATGAAGACAAGAATGGTTAAGAAGTCAAAGCTTCATGAAGCTTCAACTAGAAACAAATAAAGCCACCATTCTTATCTAAATCATTTCCAAATAAATAAATGAACAAATTAATAAATAAATGAATATGCAAAACCCTAATCATCAAATTAACCAAGGTTTAATTCTATACACTTAACTAAATGATCAAGTATCATCAAACATGATACAAATATGTGCACAAAAGTATATCACATATACTTCTTGCACATCAAGTGAGAAAATCCATATAAAGTGAACCAATACTAGCTAATGCAAAATAATATATCAAATATATAATTATACATTAAATCATTAAATCAACACTTGATTTAACGATCCGGTCATATCGCATATAACCGACTAGTATCCTATTTATCGGCTTATCGAATCAATCCTTGATTCGATATCTAGGTTATATCGAATATAACCAATCGATACATCCATCGCGAGAATGAAATACGGTATCACATACACGCATTATTCTCGGTCCTGCACATATCTCATATGCGCTCCTATTTCGTTTTGCTTGAGCCAGGAAACCTCTGTGTAGGACTCTAAAGACTCGTCAATACGCCGGTAGCAGATGATGATCATATCAAGCACCTACAAGCCGCAAGCGGTCTGCTAAACGTAACGGCCATCCGGGTATTGTGCGATCAGAAGATCGACGAGCTAGCCCGCTCACACTCCTGCGAATCTAACCAGTAACACTTACCGTACAGTCCGGTCTGTTCGTCTGATATGTCGCATATCAAGTCTAGGGGTGGTAAACGTCAGACGCCAATAACCGATAAGTCGTGCCGATGTGAGGCTCATAACGGGTCGAGAAACTACTGGTAACACTTACCAGCAAATCTCTGATCAGCCCTGGCCAGGGACTTCCCTGTTACGGCCAATCGAGCACAACGCAACATCAACCCCCAATACCGGGAGAGACGAAACCCCTCCTATCGCTCATTGCCTCCATGTGACTCGGGACTGTACCCAAAGACCACCATTTTGCATGCCCTCATGGACGTGGTAAGGTGGAGATCAAAGCACAGTGGGAATCACACAAGACTCTATGACGATCTCGGGTCTACAGACTAACCTGCACTAGTGTCACCTGAGAACTGCCATCTGACGTGAGGTATAATACCATCTGGGAGTTCTCGGCGAGTCCGTCCAGTGTACCCAGTCTCCATTGAGCACCCGTATACCATCTCTGATGTCAAACAACAATGGATATGGGATCATCCATCGCCCATCTCATGGGTCGAGAAGCGTATACGCTAGTCTACACTGGTATATCGATGCCCCGTCTCGATACACCCACGACTAGGGACCTTAAAGGATGTACTTATGGACTACCATGTCCCCACTAGTATGATCTGCATCATAGTCCAGGTAGTCAAGTACACATCCTAAGGGCTTTACCAACATGTAACTATAAGACATGTTAAAGAGACTAGTGTACATGTTAAGATAAAGAGAAACTAGATAGCATACTATCATATCGAGCAAGAAAGTCATCTCTATATATGTCCAAGCATCCAATATAATATACATCATCTGTACAATACTGGCCTCTAGGGCATACATACAACTAACAGATACCAGATCAGGATCTCATATCTGTAATTTTTTGCAGGCGTTGAGAAAGCGTAGAGTTTTGAAGGCAGGTGACATGACCCTCAGAGTTGCAAACGGTGCTAGCATGGATGCTGAGGCCGTGGGGGACTATCACCTGGGATTGTCTGATGGACACTTTTTGGTTTTACGTAGTTGTTATTATGTACCAAATGCAACCTGTAATATCATTTCTGTATCTTTATTATCTAAAGAAGGTTATGAATTTGCATTTGTAAGTAATGTAGTGAACATTCACCTTAATCAAGTTTTGATTAGGTCAGGTACATTGAACAACGGTATATACGTATTAAACCAGCCACCGATTTTCAATGTCCAGAATACACACAAAAGAAAGTCTCCAGAAATCGATAAAACTTTCTTATGGCATTGTAGACTGGGTCACATCAATGAGAGAAGGTTGACTAAGTTACATGCAGAAGGATATTTGGATTCGTTCGAATATCAATCGTATGCAACTTGTCAATCCTGTCTCAAAGGAAAGATGACAAAGACTCCGTTCACTGGACACGGAGTAAGAGCGAGCGAGCTCTTGGGACTCGTACACAGTGACGTGTGCGGTCCAATGTCTACACATGCACGAAGCGGTTATTCTTACTTCATTACTTTTACGGATGACTTTTCAAGGTACGGTTATGTCTTCTTAATGAAACATAAATCCGAGGCCTTTGAAAAATTCCAGGAATATAAGAATGAAGTAGAAAAAAAAACAGGCAAAAGTATCAAGGCACTGAGATCTGATCGAGGTGGTGAATACTTGAGTGCCGAGTTCCTGGGTTACTTAAAAGAGAATGGAATTCTCTCTTAGCTTACTCCTCCATACACTCCGCAACATAACGGTGTATCGGAGAGACGGAACCGAACCCTATATGATATGGTACGGTCCATGATGAGTAACGCTGAGTTACCGCGATCGTTCTGGGGATATGCGCTTGAATCAGCTGCATACCTTTTAAACCAAGTTCCAACTAAGACTGTGCCTACTACACCATATCAGATGTGGTGTGGGAAGAGACCCTATCTTAATCACATTAAGACATGGGGATGTCCAGCTTTTGTAAAAAAGCAGCATGCGGACAAGCTCGAGGCACGCTCAGTACAGTGCAAGTTTGTGGGATATCCAAAGAACTCCAAGGGATATTTCTTCTATTGCGAAGAGGAACAAAAGGTGTTTGTTTCTCGCCATGCCCACTTTCTAGAACACCAGTTCATAGAAAAAGAATTAAGTGGGAGCGCAATAGAACTGGAAGAAATTCCAGAACCACGAGCTATTACTGAAAGCTTAGTAGAACCAGAGGGTTCGAAAGATCAGGACATTCCCACGCCACTCCGCAGGAGTAGTAGGCAGTCTCATACGCCCGAGAGATACTACGGTTTTCTCATTGACGGGGATAGAGAAGATTGCATCATAGACTTTGATGAGCCTACTAGCTTCCAGCAAGCCATTCAGAGCGTCGACTCGGTAAAATGGCTGGATGCAATGCGACCGAAATGGAGTCCATGTACACCAACAAAGTATGGACGTTGGACATTGCTCCAGATGGGGTAAAACCCGTAGGATGCAAGTGGATCTTCAAAAGGAAGATTGGTGTAGATGGACAGGTTGTGACCTATAAAGCTAGACTGGTTGCAAGGGTTTTCGTCAAAGACCTGGTTTGGACTATGACGAAACCTTTTCTCCAGTAGCTATGCTGAAATCCATTCGGATCCTTCTTGCCATTGCTGCCTTCCACGATTATGAGATTTGGCAAATGGACGTAAAGGCAGCTTTTCAAAATGGACATTTAGAGGAGTGTGTCTATATGGACCAGCCAGAGGGTTTCATTCAGAGTGGGAGCAGCGGAAAGGTGTGCAAGTTGCTTAAGTCCATTTATGGACTAAAGCAGGCATCGCGGAGTTGGAACATCTGTTTTGATGAGACGGTCAAGGAATTTGGCTTTATCAAAAATCCAGATGAACCATGCATCTATTGTAGATTTGTAGCGAGAACTGTAGTATTCCTCGTTTTATACGTGGATGACATTCTCTTAATAGGAAATGACATTCCTATGCTACAATCTGTCAAGGGGTTCTTGTCACACAGGTTCTCCATGAAAGACCTGGGTGATGCCTCATACATTCTGGGTATCCGGATCTACCGTGACAGATCCAAGAGGATATTAGGACTTTCACAGTCTAGGTACATCGACACCATACTGAAGAGATTCAGTATGGAAGATTCCAAGCGCGGTAATCTACCGGCTTGTCACGGGATCACCCTCACCAAAGAGATGTCTCCTAAGACTGATTTGGAGAGGGATCGCATGTCTATTATACCCTACGCTTCTGCGGTAGGCTTTATAATGTATGCGATGTTGTGTACCAGACCGGATGTGGCTTATGCACTGAGTGTGGTAAGCAGGTATCAGTCAAACCCTGGGGAGAAACATTGGATAGCAGTAAAGAACATTCTCAAGTACCTGAGAAGGACTAAGGAGATGTTCTTGGTGTATGGCGGAAAAGACCTCCAGATTGAGGCCTTTGCGGACTCCAGCTTCCAGAGTGACAAGAATAATTCCAAGTCCATGTCGGGTTTTGTCTTCACCCTCAATGGAGGGGCGGTGTGTTGGAAGAGCTCCAAACAGGAAACCGTTGCTGACTCGACTATGGAAGAGGAATACATCGCTGCATCTGATGCCGCAAAAGAAGCTGTCTGGATGAGGAAGTTCTTGAGAGAACTTCAGGTGGTTCCATCCATTGTTGACCCAATACCTCTGTATTGCGACAACAACGGGGCTATAGCTTTAGCGAAGGAACCTAGGTCCCATCAGAAATCCAGACACATCTTGAGGCGGTATCACCTGATCAGGGAGATCGTGGATCGCCAGGAGATCGAGGTTCGGAGGGTTGCTTCAGAAGATAACACAGCAGATCCATTCACGAAGGCCTTGCCCCAGACTCAGTTCGAGCGGCTGATCGAGATGATAGGTCTTCGATACGCCAGTACATGGCCTTAGTGCAAATGGGAGATTGTTAGTGTATATGCCCTAGAGGCCATTACTGTATCATACTAGTTTGTATATTACTTAATGGAAGCTTGCGATATTCACAGTTGTATATACAATCTTGCTCGAAATGGTAGTATGCTACTTGGTTTGTCTCTGCTTTAATATGTGCGTGTGTTTCTTTTAGCATATTGCTGATATACATATTAGTAGAGCCCTTAGGATCTTTGCTTGATTACCAGCGTTGTGATGGCGCTCACACTCGTGGGAGCTGGGTGATCTATAACCACATCCTTATACAGGTCCCTAGTCGTTGGATTATCGAGACAGGGCATCGATACTCCGGAGTAGACTAGCGTATTCGCTTCTCATCCCAGTGTGGGAGACGGTCTGTCCTACAGCCGTCAGTACGTCGTACTTGAGATTGTATGCGGGTGCTCGTTAGGTTACGAGTACACTGGACAGGACTCGTCGGGAACTGTTGGTTGGTATTATACCTATCGTCAGTTATCAGTTCCCAGGTGACATGAGTACAGCTTAGTCCGCCGACTTGACACTGTCACTTCGCCTCGAGTGTGTTCCCACTGCACTTTGATTGCTACCCTACCACGGCTCAAAGGAGTCGTGCAAACAGGTAGTTTTTGGGTGCAGTCCCGAAGCACTTGGAGGCAGTGACGGTTAGACAGGATTCGTCTCTCCCGGTATTGGGGGTTGACATCGCGCTGTGTCCAGGAGAGCCATTACACGAGTAGTCCCTGTCTAGGGCAAGCGAGATATACTGGTAGGTTTCCAGTGTTATCTCAGGGTGTTCTGGGCTACACTCCGACACGATTTGTACCGCTATTAGGGAACTGACGTTCACCGCCCCCCTAGGCCCGCCATGCGATGTATCAGACGAACAGACCGGACTGTACGAAGATTGTCACATACAGGCTCAGTAGGAGTTCAGATGGGGTTCACCTCGTCAGTCTTCTTATCGACATCTACCTGGGGACCGTTACGTACAGCTAGTGCCGCTTGCGGTCTGTGGTTAAACCCACTGCCAGCGCAGTGTTGAGTCTTTAGAGTCCCACACAGAGAGCTATTCGCCTTTAGGCAAAATGAGTAGAGGTCGCATGGTTTTGCGACAGGGTTCGTTCACATCCGCGCACTTGTGCACGTTTGCTGTCCGGACAGCTTATACTAACGGGCTTTGGTTTAAGCCGGACCCTAGTATATGATTTGGAATTGGTTTTTCTCATTGTATTCGTGTTCCTCGGATCACGAATACCGGTGCGTATGCACAGTTGCTTGAGACAGAGGGAGAGGATTTTGATTAGGGTTAATGACTATTGTCATTTTATTAACCCTAATGCTTATGTGTGTATTATTGTTAATTGATATTAGTTTAATAATTGTGCATGGTTATGGTTGTTGACCATTTGACCTTCTTGACTTGTTGACCTTGGTTGAGACTTTGACCATCATCATTTCATTTGGAAGATGTTCTTTTATCCTTGCAATTTGCATTAAAAATGAAATGATAATGGTCATGTCTTGATTTAGCCATGACAATTATCTCACTAATTATCTAATTACAATAATTCACATATATGGGAGAATGCTTCATATTATTCTCTCATTCTATTATTCACATTCTCTCTCTTGTTCTTCCTCTCCCTCAAGCTCTCCCCTCTCATGTGTTGAGAAACACTTGAGCTTGAGAAAAACCCTCTCTTGATAATCTCTACTCTCATCTAGGGTTCAAGGATTAGCACTTCTTGCACCCTAGTTACTTCTAGCTTGGAGTTGAAGCCAAAGGTCGAGGCTTTCGGGTGGATCTTTCTTCGACGTGAGAAGACGACTAAGGTGACCTCCTTCCACCACTCCAAGGAGCAAGGAGAGAAGGACATAAAGCCCAAGGTATAACCTTTCTAGCACTTAGCTAGTTTCTAGTTAGCTTTAGCTTGTTTTTGTTTAGCAAAGATCCTTCAACGTCAAGTCCATGTTGCCTAAGCTCATAAAAATTCGATTTTTATTCCGTTTTCCGCCTCCCCGCAAGTACCGGGGTGGGCAACGTGGACTTACAAAATCATCTTAATCGACTCGCATCCGTATACCAACATATCACCAAATCATCATATCACGTCTTACATTCTTTCCATCGCATTCATATCCCACATGAAGTCAATTTTACCAATACCATTTACCTTAAATATAAGCATACGTATCTAATCTAACATACACGCACGAACCATACAATCATTTTTTTAAAAGAAGCAATCGTAGTTTTGAAAGTGGGGGCTATGGTGTTTTTAAGGAAAAGATATCATTTGAAAATCCGTAACATCCCTCAAGGTATCTGTTTAAAAGATTCATACGATTCTTCAGTTTGGAAATAGGTATGGTTCGGATGACACATCTACGTCGGCTATCTAGTCTTATAGTACCCTTGTAGGGTTCCTAGGCACACTAATGAGATCTCACAAGGCATCAACCATGCCAAATTCAAATTTTTCCGGTGCCGAGAAACCCTAATGCGATCGTTAACTAGAGTTTAGGCGAAAAAAAAGCAGTTAACAACTTAACTACTAAGTGAACCGAAAATACAACCTTTGTAGATCCGGTCCTCCACTTCCTTGGCTCCGTGATGACGTCCCTCCGCTGCGATCATCGGATCCCGGACTCTGGCGATGGTTTCGTCGAAGAAATGATCGGGTTAGGTCGTCGACTTCGTTGTCGAAGATCCTCTACGTCGAAGCAACTTAAGATCAAGCTCCAACATCACCAAGTCATGAAACTTATGAAGAAAACACCCTATACTACATGGAAAGTGGTAGAGGATGAAGAAATAGGAAGTGGGTTCACTTTAGAATTGGATTTCTCACACTTTTTTCTCATTTCACCATTGAAGCTAGCAAGCTTTCATGAAGCTTGATGAAGATGATGAAGACGAAAGAATAAAAAGGATTATCATTAAAAAGAAAATCCCATTTCTTCTTATCATAATGCAACCTTGGTTAAGTGTAGAGAATTAACTAGGGTTTAAGTAAATGGTTAGGGTTAAGGAAAGAAACAAAATGGTCAATCATTCAAATCTTCATGAAGCTTCAACAAAAAACAAAAGTAGCAACCATTTTCTTTCTTGCTCTTAAAATAAATGCATAATGAAAATAAATAAAACATTTAAAACCCTAACCATTAACCTAAATCATAGTTTAAGAGCAAAGACACCCAAGTTTGCATGTATCATCAAACATGATACAATCAAGTGCACAAAAATATATCACATATACTACTTGTGCACATCAAGTGAGAAAATCAATCTTAAGTGAACAAATAGTAGTTAATGTAAAGTAATATATCAAATATAAAATTATACATCAAATCATTAAATCAACACTTGATTTAATGATCCGGTCATATCGCATATAACCGACCAATATACAATGTATCGACTTATCGAATCAATCCTCGATTCGATAACTAGGTTATATCACATACAACCATTCGATACATTCATCGTGAGAATAGAATATGGTATCACATACACGCATTATTCTCGGTCCTGAACATATCTCATATGCGCTCCTATTTTGTTTCGCTTGAGCCAGGAAACCTCTGTGTAGGACTCTAAAGACTCGTCAATACGCCGGCAGTAGGTGATGATCATATCAAACACCCAAAAGCCGCAAGCGGTCTGCCAAACGTAATGGCCACCCGGGTATTGAGCGATCAGAAGATCGATGAGCAAGCCCGCTCACACTCCTGTGAATCCAACCAGTAACACTTACCGTACAGTCCGGTCTCGTCGTCTGATATGTCGCATATCTCGCCTAGGGGTGGTAAACGTCAGACGCCAATAGCTCGATAAGTCTTGTCGATATGAGGTCTATAACAGTTCAAGAAACTACTGTTAACATTTACAAGTAAATCTCAGCAACCCTGGCCAGGGATTTCCGGTTATAGCCAATCGAACACAGCGCAACATCAACTCCCTATACTGGGAGAGACGAATCCCCTCCTATCGCTCATTGCTTCCATGTGATTCGGGACTGTACCCAAAAACCACCGTTTTGCACTCCCTCATGGACGTGGTAAGGTGGAAATCAAAGCACAGTGGGAATCATACAAGACTTTATGACGATCTCGGGTCTACAGACTAACCTTTACCAGTGTCACCAAAGAACTGCCATCTGACGTAAGGTATAATACCATCTGGGAGTTCTCGGCGAGTCCGTCCAGTGTACCCAGTCTCCACTAAGCACCCGTATATCATCTCTGATGTCAAACACCAATGGATATGGGATCATCCATCGCCCATCTGTATGGGTCGAGAAGGTATACGCTAGTCTACTCTGGTATATCGATGCCCCGTCTCGATATACCCACGACTAGGGACCTTGAAGGATGTACTTATGGACTACCATGTCCCCACTAGTATGATCGGCATCATAGTCCAGGTAGTCAAGTACACATCCTAAAGGCTTTACCAACATGTAACAGAGAGACAATCAGTGTACACGTTAAGGCAAAGTGCAACCAGATAGCATACTATCATGTCGAGCAAGAAAGTCCTCCCTATAAATGTCCAAGCATCCACTACAATATACATTATATGTATAGTAATGGCCTCTAGGGCATACATATAACTAACAATCTCCCACTTGCACTAGGGCCATCTGATAGCAGTGGTTGTAGTATCTCATACTCAACCATCCCATAAAAGTCTCTCTCTGGGAAAATGCCTTTATGAGTTGATCCGCCGTGTTGTTCTCTGAGTCAACTCTCCTTACCTCGATCACCCTGGAGATCAACCATCACCATGATCAGGTGACACTGCCTTAGAATATGTCTGGATCACTGATGGGACGGACGTTCCTTGGCATAAGCCACAACGCCATTGTCACACAATGGGAGGAACAAAGTTCATCTTATGAACAAATATACATCCAGACTGCCTCTTTGGTAGCATCTTAAGTAGCGATGTATCCAGCCTTTATCGTCTAGTTTTCCACGGTATCTAGCTTGGAACTCTTCCAACATACCGTCCCTTTACTGAGGGTAAAGACAATGTCTGTGACTGATTTTCAGTCGTCCTTATCACCCTGGAACCTTTCTAGTGATTTTCCCCAGGATCAATTGATACCGTCTCACTACAACTAGTTAGTATCCTAATATCCAATTAGATCTATCCCATAGATCAGAACCCATGATTTAGCAGGTATCACTTTGATCCTATGTGGAGAATCCTTGTGATAAGCGGAGATTGACTGAGCGTAGCATAGGAAACTCCTTCCCTATCAAGAGTATGGCATCCACGTACTCTACGAGGATCACCACCATACTCCCGACTACCCTTTTGTTTATACAAGGTTCATCTACCATTTTGATGATGTCAAACTCTTTGACTACTACATCAAAACAGACGTTCCAACTCCGCGATGCCTGCTTTATCCTATAAAGCAACTTGTGCACGTTTCCGCTGCTCCCACTGTCTATGAAGCCCTCTGGCTGTGTACTTATAGACGCCCTCTTCTAAAACATTATTTAGAAAAGGAGTCATGACACCAAACCACCAGATATCGTAGTCATGGTATGTAGCCGTGGCAAGTAGGATCTGGATGGAGTTAAGCATAGATCCTTAGAAAAGGTTTCAACATAATCCATACCTGGTCAATGATGCAAACCTTTAACAAGTCTAGCTATGAAAGTCTCAACTTTTCCATGTACACCAAGTAATCTTTTCAAGATATACTTGCTCCTGATGGGGATTTAACCCTTCAGATATAGCAACCAAGGTCCATACTTTGTTGGTGTATATGGATTCCATCTCAGATCACTAAGCATCCAGCCATTCTTACAGAGTCCCACTCCTGATGGCCAGCTCGAAACTAGTTGGGTCATCATCTCATGATGCAATCCTCACTCCCACTGTCATAGAGAAGCCGAAGTATCTCTCAGGTGGGTGAGGAACCCTACTAGATCGGCGGAGAGGCTGAGGTTCGTTGGTAACTATTGAATCCTTTGATTCTATCAAATCATCTGCTGTAGTTTGTATAGATGGAACCTTTCTAGTTCTACATTACAGACCTTGCCTCGAGCTTGTCCGGATTTAGCTTTTAGACATAGCCGGGACAACCCCAAATCTTAACCAACTTAAGATATGGGCTCATCCCTTTCCATATCACATATAAAGTGGTAGGCAACTGATTTGATTCGAACCTTATTCAATAGGTATGCAACTTCTCAAGTGCACAACTCCCAAAAGGAAATTGGAAACTTAGTAGTACTCATCATAGAGCACACAATATCACATAGGGTGTGATTGCTCCGCCCCGATACAACGTTGTGTTGTGGTGTATTCGGAGGAGTAATGCTGAGAGAGAATCTCATTCTCCTTTAGAATAGTCCAGGAATTCCATGCACAAGTATTCTTCTCCCTGATCTCATCATAGAACATAATTCTTATACCCGTATTTTGGTTCTCTACTTCTAACTTATATTCTGTGAATATCTCAAAAGGTTCGGACTTGTGTTTCAACAGGAACATAGGTCTGAATCTCGAAAGATCATCATAGAATTTAATGAAGTAGAAAGAACCGGTCTTGGCATGTGTAGACAGGGAACCTACATACATCAACATGTATCATCCCAAGAGTTCACTAACTCTTTCTCTGCTTCCAATAAACAGAGCTGTGGTCATCTTATCTTTGTGACATGACCAGCAAGTTTTCGCAAGATGTAAATTCAAACAGATTAAATATGCATCTTTGTGCAACTTAGCTAGTCGGGTCGCATTGATATGACCTAGTCTACAATACCTCAAGAAGGATCCGTTCATTTCTGAACTCTTCCTCTTGTGTGTGTTCCGTATACTAAAGAACTGTAGTTTGATTTAGAACATCAATGCTTTTAGATAACGTGCCTGAACCGATCAACTTTTGATATAGGAAATGTTCAAAACATTATCCCACAATACAAAATTTTATCGTTTCTTTACTAATAAAGAGACAGATATGATTTTGTATATCAGGTTCGGTATCTAATAGCATTTGTTCAGAATCAATGTACTTATAATACAGGGTGACAGTGACCAACAGACTTGGCTGCAACACTTGCCTCGTTTTCTGTCTCATGAAACTTATCACCCGTTCTCAGTTCTTTACCTATCTGTAGCCCGCATAACAAATTACATATGCGGGATCCTGATCCGGTATCTCATATCCAGGACGTAAAGAATACTTAGAAACAGTTCTGTATAATGAACACTCCCGAAGATGATGCATCAGCATCCACTCTCTTCGTTTGGGCGGCACGGGAATTCTGGCAATCCCCTATTTCCTACTCTGTCTTATAACAATTATAAGTTGGAGCGGGACCAACGTTCCCCAGCTCAGTATAACAAGCGGGTTCGGTCAATATTCCGTATTATTATCTTGATTAAGGCGTGATATGGTCGCTACCTGGGGAGAGAGAGAAGAAAACACTCAGCGTGCGCTCTTGCAATAATAGATTGGTTATTATTTTTTCTAATCAGGACGGCTCCCACTGTTTTTATCAAATATTCCTTCCAACCCTAAAAGGAAAGACTAGCCGGGATTAATTACATGCTACAAGTTCGCCAATCTTTCAGGCAGGCCAGTGTCGGTACTTTGAGGGAGGTCCCCCATGCTTTCGCACGAACCTAATTAATGTAAACCTCGTTTTCCCAGAGGCGTAACCCCGTTGACACCATTCTAGACACCTACTTGATCGGCTAATTGTAATGTGTAAAACTCTCTCAGGAGTAACTCTTACTTGCAGTGGGTATCGGGATCTAACTATCTCATAGAAGGTATGCAATCTCATTGCAAATTTCAACACTTGAAATTCCCGATAATATTTTTCCCCTAGTGTTCTATGACCTTGACGAATGCCAAACAACCCATAGTCCACTAGTCAAGTTCAACCCGTACATTTCTTGATTGAATTAAACCCACCCGCACGACCCTTGACGAATGCCAAACAACGCCGTACGAAGACCCTAATCCAATCTGCATCATATGCATAAGCAGATAAATACTAGTTAGCTACCGTACACTACGCCTTGACGAATACCAAACTACCGCAGCACGAATACTTACTAGTACTTATCTGAAATGACGGAGGGCTACGAAAGGTTTTTCTGAAAACCAATTGCGTAATGAACTTGATATCGTTGTAGAATCAAATGATTTTGAAATGGAGTGTTTTTTAGGCTTTTCTAGTTTTGCTAAAGGGGTTACTCCGGGTGAAGGGATCGTCGGCCCTTTCTTCGTCGAATGAGGTGCGGGATATATCACATATATCACTGTGCAAAGCAGAAACTATAGAAGCAATCAAAAGACAAACCGAGTGTGTAGCATCTGCCAGTTATTGCTAAAGGGGTCACTCCCGGTGAAGGGATCTCGGCCCTTTCCTCATCGAATAAGGTGCATGATATATCATATATACCGTTGTGCAAAGCAAGAACTGTAGCTACCTGTTTTATTTTTGAAATTCGATTCCACAACATCTTTAGGTTTCTTTTCTTTCATTAATCATATTAATGAAGTCCCATCATTTAAGCACCTAAACATCACAGATAAATACGACGTACACTTATGCCATTCGCATTCGCCTCGATGTCCCCTCGTGCACGTTAGGTTAGGTAACTAACGACAAAGCGGGGCAGGGCTAGCACGGGTGTAAAACATAAGTAACGTCTATATAATATATCATATATACTATATACTGTATCCATCACAGCATATCACATGATCACATCACAGATAACGCGGCAGAAAAAATATCATATGAAATATTGGATATACTAGGACGTCCGTGTTTTCAATACGAGACAGTACAAAACACGGATTCCACGGTCGCGATGAATAGCCAAACCCACACCCCTAGACCCCTACGAGAGCGGCAAGCAACCATACCAATTCTAGAGTTAGGAGACCCGGACTCGACTCCTCGAGTTAGGCTCCCGCTGGACTCCAGAACCCGGTTACATGTGCTCCCCCCTCAGGTCTATCCTAGTGCGGAAAAGTAAATAATATACAAATGGTGACATCTTCCGCAACCTGGAAGTGCCCCAATAAAAGAATATTATATACAAGTTTTTACATGAATGAAAATGAAAAACACTTATCTCACAAAAAAAAACCCGGCTATTCAAACACGTGTTGGAGATAGTGCCCTCATAGTCAATTATTGGATCGCAGGTACGTGATTGCAATGATTGCGGAGGACCTATACCGGTAGGACAATCTTACTCGAGATGATAGTATGCTATCTGGTTTGCCTTTATCAGTCGTGTACATGTTCAGGTGACTGATTGCATGTTACACTTTGATAGAGCCCTTAGGATCTTGCTTTACTACCAACAGTATGATGGCGATCATATACGTGAGAGTTGGGTAGTTTATATGCATGTCCTTAATTGTGGTCCCTAGTCGTGAGAGTTTCGAGACAGGGCATCGATACTCCGGAGTAGACTAGTGTATACAGTCGAGACCCCGACGAGGGGCGGTGGCCGGTCTCACAAGCCACTGGTGTCAGTTGGATCACCCAAGGTGTATACAGGTGCTCATTGGGTTATGAGTACACCGGACAGGACTCGCCGGAAATCTGCTAGTTAGTACTATACCTATCGTCAGATAGCAGTTCCCAGGTGACATGTGTACAGGTTAGTTCATCGACCTGAGGTCGTCATTTGTCTCGTGTGAGTTCCCACTGTGTTTTGATTTCTACCCTACCACGGCTCAAAGGAGTCGTGCAAACAGGTAGCTTTTGGGTACAGTCCCGAGCCATATGGAGGCACGTGAGCGGATCGGCAGGGGATTCGTCTCTCCCGGTATTGGGGGTGAGGTCGTGCTGTGTCTAGGAGAGCCATTACACATAGTCCATGGCCATGGCAGGAGATTTACTGGTAGGTACTCCAGTAGTATCTCAGGGTGTTATTGGGCTACACTCCGACACGACTTATACTGCTTCTGGGGGTCTGACGTTACTAGCCCCCTAGGCGGATATGCGATACTCATAGACGAACGGACCGGACTGTATATACATTGTCACTGTTAGGCTCAGTAGGGTTTCTGGATGAGTTCGCTCATCGGCCTCCCTTGAGTACGCTCATCAGCTTCCCTTGAGGTCAGTCCATGGACAGCCGTTACGCATAGCTAGTGCCGCTGACGGTTTGTGGTTAAACCCACTGCCAGGGTACTGATGAGTCATTAGAGTCCCCCACAGACAGTTTCCCAAGTTCGGGCAAAACGTTGTAGAGGCCGTATGGTTTTATGGCAGGGTTCGGAAAATGCACGTGCGTTTACGCACGTGTTATTTTTCGGGCAGATGATACTGGTCGGTTTTGGTTTAAGCCGGATCCGAGTATTATATTGAGTAGGTATAATGTCTTTGTCTTAGTTGCATTTGTATTCGGTCGTAATACAAATGCGGGTATATTTATACAGTTACGGGGTTATCCTGAAAGTTGTTTCAGGATCACTTTTGGAAGTTGCCAGTTTCCAGTTTTCTATCAGCCGTCTTTTAACATTCGGTTAAAGACGGATTTATCTTTTCTTGGATGAGGGTGAGTCTTGCTTCTAGAAGGTTCTAGAAGGTTCTAGATTTGGCGAGGTGTCGTGTGACTCATGCTTTGATTTCAACCATTTCTTGTTTTGCTTAAGATCTTTATGCTTGATTTTTCATGTGTTCACACATGATATTTTCCTTGTGGTCACCCCCCTCTCCTACGGTCACCTCCCTCTTTGCTATAAGTGGCCGGCCTCTCCTCTCTCTCTCACTTACTTGAGTTTTCACTTGAAAAGATTATGATAGGTTTTATCGGTGTATGGAATTTCACAGTCCATTTCATTCCATCACCCGATTCCTTCGGCAACTTCATTAACCGATCGTCCACGGACTTGGACGAAGTGAGACAAAGTCATCTACTCATTCTCTACATCAATCTTGGTCGTCTCTTTTAGCAAACTTGACGACCGAGTTGCCTCGAGTCAGAGGCGGGAGCCCGTTTAAAGAATCGGTGATGTGGTGCCACCTGGACGAGCAGATCGGAGATTGAAGAGATCGGAGCAGCCGCAACGGAGCGTGGGATGATGGTTAACGAACGAAGGACTCGGATCGTTCGGTATAACCTTTCTACACTCTTTACAGTTTGTTAGTTTAGCAATAATGGAAGATCCGGGTTAAAGTATACGATAGCGTCAGTTAAAAAGTTTTTGTTCCGCATTTGGCGTCTGTAGACGGCCGGGGCGCTAACGTAGACTTACAGTGGTATCAGAGCCTCACCATTTTTCTTTACTAACTTGTGCTAATGCGTTTAAAATATCGATCGAACCGGAAATCAAAAATCGCAATTTTTCCACTTGACAGTTTCTGTTGATTTTAAACGGTGTCCTAAAAATATTTCACACATCTCAGAAATCTGTGCAGGGTTTTCTAAGGCACACGACAAAATTTGAGCAAGTGATTCCACTATATAGCCGCGGATCCGCGGCCATCCTAATGAATCACTGCATCAAATTTTCTCAGTGTCTTCTTTGGTGGAATTTTGGGTTTTTGGTATATATCTTTTAGGCCCAGGTTTTGTTACTGTTCTACAGATTTGCGTGGGGCCCACTTTATGATATTTTGTCGATCGAAATTTAAACATGTTAGTTTACAGTGCTTACATTATATCTCCGACCGGGAATGTCATTTGATCGGTAAACCGCGTCCGATTGTTATAGTTCTTTTAGACGGGTTTGCGAACGTGACATTCGCGTTGATGTTCTGTGTTGTGCTGTGATGTTGCGGATTTGTCGTGGTGGATAGCAGTGTGCAATGGTAGTACAGTTTGAGTTTATTTGTACATTTGATATTGCGGGGCGAGCGTCCAACATGTGGACAGCCGTCACTGCCTGTTGTATAATATTCTTTTGGGGCACGACCAGGTTGCGGTCGATGTACCTGTTGTACTATTTTTCATTACTGTACTAGGTTTTGCCCCGCGACGGAGTGCACAGATAGCCGGGTTCTGGAGGGCAACGGGTCCGCATCTCATGGCTTTGAGAGGCAGAGGGGCCCCACTCTAAAATTGGCAGACTATTCGCCGCACTCGTAGGGGTACAGGTTGACCCAAGGAGGGGTGCTCAATTTACCGGATTCCGTGAAGTGCCGGGTGTTCCATTCACTATGCTCTGGGGACTACCTCGCTTCAGGTTTTGGCGGGTAACTTGCCGCACCAGTAGGGGTCTAGGTTTCATTGCACAGGCTATCCACACGACAGGGGAACGTCGGGTTTCAGCAGCGGCTCTGTGAAACTCGGGGATCCCAGATTATCTGTATTGTTCTGTGATGCTTATTACTTTTCTGTAATGTTGCATATTATCACGCCTGGAGCGATTATTGTATATTGGTTTATATACTATTAGATGTCGTATATGTTTTACACCCGCGCTAGTCCAGTCCCCGCTCTGTCGTTAGTTAAGTAACCTAACGGGTGATGACGGGACCCAGTGACAAATGCGGATGGCATATACGTACATTTTATTTTCGTTCTTTTCTGGTGTGATTGATTGATGGGACTGCGTTGATTCTGATCAATGCAAAAAGTTAAACAAACCTGTTTTCAGTTGTTGGAACAAATTTAAAAAGTGTTATTGCAAAGACGTTTCCTTTTGTTTTGCATAGCGGTATTCAGTGGAATATCCTGCACCTCATTCGACGGGGCAAGGGCCGATATCCCTTCACCGGGACTGACCCCTTGGGCAGAAGTTTGCGTCAGGGTAATAACTTCACTATAGTCGATTACAAGTTGCTTTGCATAGCGGTATTCAGTGGAATATCCTGCACCTCATTCCACGAGGAAAGAGCCGAGATCCCTTCACCGGGAATGACCTCTTTAGCAAAAGGTTTTCGCCACTATATTTTAAAAAGCTATCAGGTTCCTTCAGCGATATCAAGTTCACTACGCTAAAGGTTTTTCTCCAAAAACCAGTCGTAGCCCTCCGTCGTTTCTTATGGATGGTCAGTAGTATTCAAGCTATGTTTGTTGGCATACGTCAAGGCATAGTGTTTGGTAGCTGCTGGGTATTCATTTGTTGCATAGATAGATGAGTTGGTTTGGGACAATCGTATTACCTTGTTGGCATACGTCAAGGGTATGTACGGGTGGGTTCAAATTAACAAGATAATGACGGGCAGAACTTGACATGTAACTTATGATTTGTTGGCATACGTCAAGGTCATAAGAGCATGGGGCATAAATCATATCGGGAGTTTCTAAAGAAACTGAAACTTGCCAAGTATGCGCATACCTTCTGGAGTATGAGTAACGTGGATGCATTCCATCACGTTATCATGCGATGAGAGTTGGATCCCGATTCCCACTGATGAGTTGGTTTACTCTTCGGGTGATCCCGATTGATTCTTCTTTAGGTTTGGAGGAGGATTTGACAGGACAGTGGGAGGTTTCCGGATTAGATAAAGTGATAACCATTCTGATCTAGGTTAGAGTGCACGCAGAGTGTTTCTTTTCTCTCTCTCTTTGGCAGCGACCTTTGACCGACCCTAGACTATGACTCAGTGACCATGTTGACCGAACCTTCTTAAAATACTGACTATTGGATTGTCTATGTTGCATAAGTCATTGCCACTCCTTCTTTTACCCTTTGCATTTCTCAGAACCCCCGTATTACTACGGATATCCACTTCCATTGGATAGATCCATCGTATGGTTATATACGAACTCGAAGGGACTTCTTCGAGGATGGATCCAGGTTCAGGAGAAATAGAATTGGTTTATTCAGTTGTCTTTTATTATCACCTTCTCTCAGGTTGCGAGAGCTCCTTGGTTTAGGAGAGTACACCTATTACGCTTATTGGATAGTCTTATTCCAAACAATAGGCAGGTGCCGAAAGGTAGGGAATGAAGAAAACCAATTAGCCTAAGTAGGGTGTGCAGAAGGCAATAACTAAAGACAAAATAAAGGGATTAGAAAGAGGGCAAAGTAAATTGCGACTGATATCATTCACGACCAAAACCGCGTACTTCATCGCCACTCCTATTTCACCTTTAAAGGAATAAGGTATTATTCAGTTGTCTTTTATCATCACCTTCTCTCGAGATGCGAGTACTCCTTGGTTTAGGAGGGTACACCTATTATGCTTACTGGATAGTCTTCTTCCAAACCATAGGCTGGTGCCGAACGGTAGGGAAGGAAGAAAACCATTTAGCCTAACGATGGTGTACAGAAGGTAATGACTAAAGACAAATAAAGGGATTTGGAGAGATGGCAATAAAATATACGGTTGAAGTCATGAATTGGATTATGGAAGAGGCATTGCTATGAATACCAGGATACCCTTACGAAACATTTTCATGTTTCAGTGCATTGTTAAAGAAAAACTGGTTTCCCGATTAAACACTTACTCCAAGGGTATGTATTTACCAGGTTTCATTCTCATATCTGTATGGTTTTACAGATGATGAGTGGGAGTAAGTTATTGGGAATTAGGTGATTATCCTAATTATATCGGAATTCGTTGTAATTGGTGATATTTGAGGAAATCGCCAGGGTACAGTTTTCAACCTACGATGCACAGGTTTTGAGTTGTTTAACTCAGCGGACTTATACAGAGTATTGTATGTTGTCCAGTGTCCATCAGGACAAAGGGGTAGGTCCTCGTACTATGTTCTGTTTACTTATAACTTCTCTAGTATTTAGACAAGTGTTTCGTAGAAATACATGGTCTAAGTTTTGAGAAGTTGTGGGTATAAGAATAAAGTAGAGAACCAAGTATCACAAGTATCGGGATTCTTCAAAGAGATCGAAGATGTAGATTCTTGTGATTGGTATTCAGATGATAGTGATGGTTTTGAGAAACGTGTTTCTCTTTTAGGTTACTCATAATTGGATGGATTCCTAAGTTGAGTAATGCTGATTAGCCTCTTTCCATTAAAGTGATATGCACTGGAGACAGCTGCATGATTTGAATATGGTTCCAATTAAATAAGTGCCAAAGTTTCTATATTGGATATAGAATGGATCGTACCTTAAAAGATATTAAGGTATGGGGAGTTGTCCAGCTTATGCTTAAAACCAGACTCTGGATAACTCAGGGCACGTTTCTGTAATGGCTGTTTGTGGGTTGACCCTGGCTATGACGAGGGTTGATATTCTACCATTTGGAAGATCAATAGTGATATTGTTCTTGACTCGCCACAGTTTTAGTAAAATGGATCTTTTTCAGAAAACAGTAGTGGGAGTATGGTAGAACTGGAAGTGATTCCAGAACCGCGAATGATTACGGAAAATTTAATAGGACCTATATATTCAATCAGGTTTGACATTCCAATAGCCACTCCACAGATATGGTGGGTAACCTCAGACACCCGAGAGGTACTTCGGTAGCCTCAAGGACGGTGACAGGGAGGTTCTTATCTACGCAGACTTGACACTACTGTTGTTCCAGGTTATGAGACCCGGTAGGAGGGTTGTCGTAATCAGTGGGAGCAGCGGAAGCATAGTGGGCAAGTAGCTTATGTCTATTTATAGACTTGAGCAGTTATAGCGGAGATAGATCATCTAATTTTGATATGACAGTCATGGGTTTGACTTCAATCAGAATAGGGGATGGATTTGTTAAGAAGGTAGTAGGGTGTGATGTCATGGTATTTGGATGACATACACAGAGTAGGAAGTAGAATTCCTATACTACGATCGGTTGTACTGTGGTCGTCACACAGTTGTTTCTCCAGACAGGATATGGATATAATATTTGACATTCTGGTTTCTGGATCTATGGTTTTAGATCTGGAATTGGGTAGTTTTCCAGTGTGGGTACTTTGATAGATATTCTAATGGTTTTTAGAATAGTTGACTCCTAGCATGGTGGTGTACCTGCAGGTGATGGAGTCACCCTCTCTAAAGATGTCTTATAGACTAAAGGGGAGAGGGAAGTGCATGATTGGCAGATCACTTGCTTAGGCAATTGAGTCAATCATAAGATGTCAAGTACCACACCAGATGTTGTTTTTGCACTAGATGCAATGAGTTTGTATTAATCCAATCCTGGAGAAACATAAGGAAGCAGTTTTAGAACATAAGTACATGTTCTACGGATTTGATGACGGCAGCCTCCTACGGGAGACGGTTATCATTCCAGGCTTCAAAGGTGACATGGTTGACAGAGAGATTGTCAGAGTTATAGTTTTTCCCTCTGACGAAGAGGGACAGTATTGTGGAAAGGTGGTCCAAGAAGATACTGTGGGTGGCATGGTGCCGGATACTGATTAGGTTCAGTGATCGATACAGTCTAAGAAGTTTGGATTTGGAGTTCATTTATTAACTAGGTCCCATCAGAATACCAGACATATTCTAAGACAGGTATTACTCAATTCGGGAGATGGCTTTCTCCGCGAACTTGAGATTAAGAGAGATATTGAAAGAAACATCTAGGCGGATCCACTCACTGAGGCTATTTCTCGAACACAATAGTTTTACAAACGGGCTTTGTGAAACTGATTAGTAGAGGAGTTGGATGTTCGCTTTCACACGGGCTGTGAGTAGTCGACATCGCAATAATTAGCCTTGAGTGCAAGTGGGAGATTGTTGGAGATAGTGCCCTCATAGTCAATTATTGGATCGCAGGTACGTGATTGCAATGATTGCGGAGGACCTAAACCGGTAGGACAGTCTTACTCGAGATGATAGTATGCTATCTGGTTTGCCTTTATCAGTCGTGTACATGTTCAGGTGACTGATTGCATGTTACACTTTGATAGAGCCCTTAGGATCTTGCTTTACTACCAACAGTATGATGGCGATCATATACGTGAGAGTTGGGTAGTTTATATGCATGTCCTTAATTGTGGTCCCTAGTCGTGGGAGTTTCGAGACAGGGCATCGACACTCCGGAGTAGACTAGTGTATACAGTCGAGACCCCGACGAGGGGCGGTGGCCGGTCTCACAAGCCACTGGTGTCAGTTGGATCACCTAAGATGTATACAGGTGCTCATTGGGTTATGAGTACACCGGACAGGACTCGCCGGGAATCTGCTAGTTAGTACTATACCTATCGTCAGATAGCAGTTCCCAGGTGACATGTGTACAGGTTAGTTCATTGACCTGAGGTCGTCATTTTTCTCGTGTGAGTTCCCACTGTGCTTTGATTTCTACCCTACCACGGCTCAAAGGAGTCGTGCAAACAGGTAGCTTTTGGGTACAGTCCCGAGCCATATGGAGGCACGTGAGCGGATCGGCAGGGGATTCGTCTCTCCCGGTATTAGGGGTGAGGTCGTGCTGTGTCTAGGAGAGCCATTACACATAGTCCATGGCCATGGCAGGAGATTTACTGGTAGGTACTCCAGTAGTATCTCAGGGTGTTATTGGGCTACACTCCGACACGACTTATACTGCTTCTGGGGGTCTGACGTTACTAGCCCCCTAGGCGGATATGCGATACTCATAGACGAATGGACCGGACTATATATACATTGTCACTGTTAGGCTCAGTAGGGTTTCTGGATGAGTTCTCTCATCGGCCTCCCTTGAGTATGCTCATCAGCTTCCCTTGA
The DNA here is from genome assembly GCA_030015575.1 of Agapanthus africanus. Classification (NCBI taxonomy): domain Eukaryota; kingdom Viridiplantae; phylum Streptophyta; class Magnoliopsida; order Asparagales; family Amaryllidaceae; genus Agapanthus; species Agapanthus africanus. The sequence goes on from CM057344.1 coordinate 285,720,394, forward strand.
GGTCAGTCCATGGGCAGCCGTTACGCATAGCTAGTACCGCTGACGGTTTGTGGTTAAACCCACTGCCAGGGTACTGACGAGTCATTAGAGTCCCCCACAGACAGTTTCCCAAGTTCGGGCAAAACGTTGTAGAGGCCGTATGGTTTTATGGCAGGGTTCGGAAAATGCACGTGCGTTTACGCACGTGTTATTTTTCGGGCAGATGATACTGGTCGGTTTTGGTTTAAGCCGGATCCGAGTATTATATTGAGTAGGTATAATATCTTTGTCTCAGTTGCATTTGTATTCGGTCGTAATACAAATGCGGGTATATTTATACAGTTACGGGGTTATCCTGAAAGTTGTTTCAGGATCACTTTTGGAAGTTGCCAGTTTCCAGTTTTCTATCAGCCGTCTTTTAACATTCGGTTAAAGACGGATTTATCTTTTCTTGGATGAGGGTGAGTCATGCTTCTAGAAGGTTCTAGAAGGTTCTAAATTTGGCGAGGTGTCGTGTGACTCATGCTTTGATTTCAACCATTTCTTGTTTTGCTTAAGATCTTTATGCTTGATTTTTCATGTGTTCACACATGATATTTTCCTTGTGGTCACCCCCCTCTCCTACGGTCACCTCCCTCTTTGCTATAAGTGGCTGGCCTCTCCTCTCTCTCTCACTTACTTGAGTTTTCACTTGAAAAGATTATGATAGGTTTTATCGGTGTATGGAATTTCACAGTCCATTTCATTCCATCACCCGATTCCTTCGACAACTTCATTAACCGATCGTCCACGGACTTAGACGAAGTGAGACAAAGTCATCTACTCATTCTCTACATCAATCTTGGTCGTCTCTTTTAGCAAACTTGACGACCGAGTTGCCTCGAGTCAGAAGCGGGAGCCCGTTTAAAGAATCAGTGATGTGGTGCCACCTGGCCGAGCAGATCGGAGATTGAAGAGATCGGAGCAGCCGCAACGGAGCGTGGGATGATGGTTAAAGAACGAAGGACTCGGATCGTTCGGTATAACCTTTCTACACTCTTTATAGTTTGTTAGTTTAGCAATAATGGAAGATCCGGGTTAAAGTATACGATAGCGCCAGTTAAAAAGTTTTTGTTCCGCATTTGGTGTCTGTAGACGGCCGGGGCGCTAACGTAGACTTACAACACGACGATCCAATATAACATATCCAGCAACACATAACATCACATGTCATCAATGTAAGTAAACATGTGTATCCCAATTGTCGTTGACATATAGCAACGAAACCGGCGATATCACATATTACACTTACGGTCACAGAAAAGAAAGTGTAAAACTACAACAGTTGGAATCCGCAACTTGCATAGACATCGCATGCCTAACTAAATGAATTCCTTAGACATCACTTGCCTAACTATTATAAACCCCGCATTTTAGTCTCATTATCGAAAACTCTTTTCAATATAAAGTCGGGCAATTCAACAGGATTCCTGACATTCTGATCGAATGCTCGTCGCAAACTTTAGTAGGCGGCCGCACCACCTGATACCGTCGACGAAGTGCACCAAGGCGGAACACCGCTACCGCGAGCACCCTAACGGATGCTTTCGGCGACGGGGTTCTCCTACAGTCGCTTGGTCGGGGCTTTGGGGTGTGGCTGTCTATTAAATTTACCCGGCGAGTATCCGCGTACGCTACGTGATTGCGACGGATTTTTGATCACATCAAAATTCCGTGGCAACCAATCAAGTGAGACTAAACTGCTATGTTTATAACATTCAATTCAGTTATATCATAACTACTTGTGGATTCCAAATATTGTATCCCATTCCAGATAAATTGAAAATGTTAAACTTTCCAATCGAACATTCAAACACCCAAATTTTCCCAAAACAGCTCAACACATGAAACAAGTTTTAAATCATCCAGTTCATGCCTCAGTACCAACGGTCCAGCCGTAGAATGGTCAAGCCAACGCCTCACATGTGCCATGCCGTACTGTCCCAAACCCGAAGGTTCAAAGGGCAGTTCAAGACGGTCACATAATCGAGTTAAGGTTTGTTGTCTTTTAGAGGGTCCATCGCGTTACTTGCACTACTTAGAACATTCTTAAACTATAGAAAAATCCAACACTTGGAAATTTCCCGGCAGGGGAAAAATTGGGTATTTATATCCGGTCGAAACTTTTAACAGTTTCTAAAATATCCGGAAAAAAATAAACGAAGTTAAATTTTCCGATCAAATTAACGAGTCACCAGTAAAACCCTAGAAAACTCAACCCTTGAGTTGAATTAAAAAATTCCCATAAAAAATTGGCAAGAAAGGACCTAAGAATAAATATTTGAAATTTCAGGGACTAAGTCCAAATTTTGGCCGCGGAACCGCCTCCAAACCCATGGTTTAGCCGCGGTTCCGCGGTCAAATTATTGACTTAGTGGACCGTACTTCACAGTAATTCTTAGTTTTTCCTGCTTGTTTTTCTGAGAATTTTAAATTCACAAAAATCCACTGTTTTGAAAAATGTACAGAGAAGGGTTTTGTCGGGGTTTACGGGTTCGATCGGACTTCTAACTTCGTCTACATTTCGCCTAAAGCTCTAGCTAGGCTCTGATACCACTGTAGGTCAGGCAGCAACCCCATCCAATGGGGTCGCCGTGGCACCAACAGGTCCCTCAGCGGCTACTTTTTACGCATGCCCCCTCGCGAGGACTACAACCAGCCGGAACACCTTCCGGTCTCGGGACACCCTGGGGGTAAGAGCCTATGCTTCGCCACACTGTCACACAGTGAGAACCCCCCATAGGTCGACATCCAATGCCTAGTAGCTCTGATACCACTGTAGGGTTGCTAGGCACACTAATGAGTTCTCACAAGGCATCAACCATGCCAAATTCAAATTTTTCCGGTGCCGAGAAACCCTAATGCGATCGTTAACTAGAGTTTAGGCGAAAACAAAAAGCAGTTAACAACTTAACTACTAAGTGAACCGAAAATACAACCTTTGTAGATCCGGTCCTCCACTTCCTTGGCTCCGTGATGACGTCCCTCCGCTGCGATCATCGGATCCCGGACTCTGGCGATGGTTTCGTCGAAGAAATGATCGGGCTAGGTCGTCGACTTCGTTGCCGAAGATGATCTACGTCGAGGCAACTTAAGATCAAGCTCCAACTTCACCAAGTCATGAAACTTGTGAAGAAAACACCCTATACTACATGGAAAGTGGTATAGGATGAAGAAATAGGAAGTGGGTTCACTTTAGAATTGGATTTCTCACTCTTTTTTCTCATTTCACCATTGAAGCTAGCAAGCTTTCATGAAGCTTGATGAAGATGATGAAGATGAAAGAATAAAAAGGATTATCATTAAAAAGAAAATCCCATTCCTTCTTATCATAATGAAACCTTGGTCAAGTGTAGAGAATTAACTAGGGTTTAAGTAAATGGTTAAGGTTAAGGAAAGAAACAAAATGGTCATTCTTTCAAAGCTTCATGAAGCTTCAACAAAAAACAAAAGTAGCAACCATTTTCTTTCTTGCCCTTAAAATAAATGCATAATGAAAATAAGTAAAACATTTAAAACCCTAACCATTAACCTAAATCATAGTTTAAAAGCAAAGACACCCAAGTTTGCATGTATCATCAAACATGATACAATCAAGTGCACAAAAATATATCACATATACTACTTGTGCACATCAAGTGAGAAAATCAATCTTAAGTGAACAAATACTAGTTAATGTAAAGTAATATATCAAATATATAATTATACATCAAATCATTAAATCAACACTTGATTTAATAATCCGGTCATATCGCATATAACCGACTAATATACAATGTATCGACTTATCGAATCAATCCTCGATTCGATAACTAGGTTATATCACATACAACCATTCGATACATTCATCGTGAGAATAGAATACGGTATCACATACACGCATTATTCTCGGTCCCGCACATATCTCATATGCGCTCCTATTTCGTTTCGCTTGAGCCAGGAAATCTCTGTGTAGGACTCTAAAGACTCATCAATACGCCGGCAGTAGGTGATGATCATATCAAACACCCACTAGCCGCAAGCGGTCTGCCAAACATAACGGCCACCCGGGTATTGAGCGACCAGAAGATCGACGAGCAAGCCCGCTCACACTCCTGTGAATCCAACCAGTAACACTTACAGTACAGTCCGGTCTCGTCGTCTGATATGTCGCATATCTCGCCTAGGGGTGGTAAACGTCAGACCCCAATAGCTCGATAAGTCGTGTCGATATGAGGTCTATAACAGTTCGAGAAACTACTGGTAACACTTACCAGTAAATCTCAGCAACCCTGGCTAGGGATTTCCGGTTATAGCCAATCGAACACAGCGTAACATCAACTCCCTATACCGGGAGTGACGGATCCCCTCCTATCGCTCATTTCCTCCATGTGATTCGGGACTGTACCCAAAAACCACCGTTTTGCACTCCCTCTTGGACGTGGTAAGGTGGAAATCAACGCACAGTGGGAATCACACAAGACTCTATGACGATTTCGGGTCTGCAGACTAACCTGTACCAGTGTCACCAGAGAACTGCCATCTGACGTAAGGTATAATACCATCTGGGAGTTCTCGGCGAGTCCGTCCAGTGTACCCAGTCTCCACTGAGCACCCGTATATCATCTCTGATGTCAAACACCAATAGATATGGGATCCATCGCCCATCTGCATGGGTCGAGAAGGTATACGCTAGTCTACTCTGGTATATCGATGCCCCATCTCGATATACCCACGACTAGGGACCTTGAAGGATGTACTTATGGACTACCATGTCCCCACTAGTATGATCGGCATCATAGTCCAGGTAGTCAAGTACACATCCTAAGGGCTTTACCAACATGTAACAGAGAGACAATCAGTGTACATGTTAAGGCAAAGTGCAACCAGATAGCATACTATCATGTCGAGCAAGAAAGTCCTCCCTATATATGTCCAAGCATCCACTACAATATACATCCTATGTATAGTAATGGCTTCTAGGGCATACATATAACTAACAACCCTAAATGGCAATATCATCAAATATCACACTCAAATCTCATCATCGCATATTTGCCGTATCATATCACCTCTAACTATCCTTTAGTTTCTAATATGGTTCTCTAACTATCTTTTAATTCTATTTATAGTTTCTATATAGGGTTCCCTTAATCATATTCTATATATAAATCGGTTTCCATCAAAGTTTGCGGGGGTGCTATACGCCATCCACCCGACTTCTCTCGTGGATATAAATCTACTCACCTTGATCCTTGCTTGCCGAAGTCGATGAAGCCATGCTCCTTCGTCGCTGAATCCACGTAAAGGTACCTATAATAATAACACATATCGCAACGCTATTAAAATTAAGTTCTGAAAACCGAAAAAGCACACGAATCGCCTATATGTTAGAACCTATAGCCCACGCATGCAAAACCAACCAATTATCCCTAATTGTTGATGTACAAACACCCAACAACTAATACAATATCAAATACTAAAATCCAAATTTCAGAATACGGAAAACCTGAAAACAACAACATAGGAAAACCCTTCCCAGATTTTGACTCAGGTCAAACTAGCCAAATTTGCATATGGGGTTGCTCTAGATCTAGGATAACAATGCCACAGACCAAAATCCACACTATTCTACCCCGACATGGCCACAATTTGCGGCCAAAATGATTTAATCTGCGGCCAGATTATCAAATTAAGGGCTCAAGTTTCTAGGGGTTCTTCATGGTTGCCTGCACGTCTCTCTGTCATGGGAACATATTTTCTAGTCGTCTCGGGTCATCCCAAATTCCCATGTACCCTCACAGACTGTCAATTTAACCGATGTCGGAAAGTTCCAAGTTCATGTTTGGGTTCCTTTCTCTGGTCTAGGTCAGTAAAAACACCACTAAGGTCTAAGTAAACACCCACTACTAGTTATATGGCCACATAAACACCCAACCCTTCTCTTGAATTTCCAAACATCACAATACCATACTAAAACAACTTCTAAACTAAACAAATATGCTAGGAATTCAAACTAAACTAAATAGAAGGGATTATACCTCATGGGTGCGGCTCAAGAAAAACCCTATCTCTCCAAAGTCATCAAAATCCCACATTGATGGGTCCAAAGTGTAGTGGGTGAAGAGGAGTTCAACTTTTGTGAAGAGAGTTTAGGCTTTTGCTCAATATTTGGAGATGGATCTTGGGGTAGAGGTGGAGGGAAGTGAGTTGAGGAAGATGAAGAAGGAAAAATAATGGGGCAAATGAAGTAACATGGCTGCCCCCTCTCTCTTTCCTCTTATTCTAACCCACTCTCTCATCTATTTACCTTTTTACCCTTTTCTCTTTTCTTTTAAAAGCAAACCCTAAAATACCCAAAACAACATAAGAAAACAGCGTGTTACCAAAATGCAACATGACATGATGCACTAACCATGGAAAACTGTAGAAACACGGATTTGACTTAATTGCAATTAGGAGTGCACAAATCGGGTAAAATTTTAAACTACATATAATAAATCTTAAAAATGCCAAATCCATTAAATATATTTTTAAATGAATAAATCATTTTAATTTCCATTTATTTCATAATTATTGGTATATATTTATACCCTTTTTCGAAATCCCCAATTTCGGAAATCTGCGGTTTTCGGGAAATATATTATTTTAATATTAAATTCTAAAAATAATATTTTATATTTTCTTAAAAACACCGTAGCCCCTTTTTCTAAAAACCACAATTCGGGCTATTTCAAATGCCAAAACCGTATGACTCGTATATATAAATGTATATCCTTATTGTTGCGCTTACTATTCATCTTCCGTTTATTCATGTTATTCTCATCGCATTGCATACTTATACCTGTGTTTCTTTAGTTATTATGAACCCTGTTGTCAGGATACCAGCACCATTACCGATGATGCGTATGCCCCACATACACTTGCTTGCCGGCTCACACACATCATCATTGGTAATTTCCATGCCACAGACACATTAGAAAATATTACTTCGTGTGTATAAATTACTAACTAGTAGTTGCAACATAGTACTAGCACGATTGCTTTCATATGATCGTTTAGTTATTGCATTCCTTGCTTGATACCCGGAGAATTAATATATTCATTTGTCATGCAATATTATGGGGCTTTATGCCGGTAATTCACTATTTATTTACTCTTGAGATTAGGATTTCGGATTTCCATGAGATTTCTGGATTTGGAGAAACCGCAAAGATTTTATAAACACGTTATCATTTTTAAAGATAGAAATTGCGGTTTTCTCGTGATATGATGTGAGATGTGAACACCATGAGTTTTCTCAGCTCTTGAGCGGTATCATACATCCGATTTGAGGAGGAGGATGAACCATCTGCGGGTGCATAATGGACCCAGTGTGGTACCCCGGGGCAAGATGGTCGCAGATGATGGCGTTGAGCCCGGCAGGGAGCACTACAAACCGGTTATTTGTGACACGGCGGATATCCGGAGAACACCGACGTAGTTGTGATATTTGATGATATGAGCCTGTCTGGATTGCCGGAGCCCGAGATATTGAGATTTGATGTTATGGGCATGTTCAGATTGCTGGTGCCCGTGATATTGAGATTTGATGTTATGGGCCAGTCCAGATTGCCGGAGCCCGAGATATTGAGATATTGAGATATTGGGATATATATTTTGTGTCGATGCTTTACACGGATTCTCTGTGATTTCATTGATGATACTTCGATTTTTATAGAAAAATCTCACTGAGATAAGAAAACAGTTTTCTTATTTAGATGTATTCTGTTTTCATGCATTCATACATCTTATATGTGGTATGTTGCTACCTGAGGCACTGAAACGAGCACCTGTTATTACACTTATGTTAGATGTTTACCCTTGCCATTACTAGATGCTTAAGGTTATATATTATAAGGATATTATTGTATGACCTAGGAGAGAGTCATACATGCGATTTCTTCTCGGTGATGTTTTCTACTCACGAGTTGGCAACTCCCCCGTTCTGCCACAGTTTTTTGCAGGTTTGGCTGTACAGGTTTCGTTGCGGCTTGCTCGCACACCGCTCCGTCCGGGTGATTGCTTTTGTAGGTGGGTTCACGTACATCATGACCACCGTTATACTTTATTATTTCCAGTTTTATCTAGTAAACTCCATCAACCAAACTTGTATAAATTTATAGACTTAGAAGACCAGTTGTTTATTCTTTTGACCTTAGAGTCGCACGCTTTTATTATTATGATTCTTCTCTGGTTTTCTAAAGTTGTTGGTTTTCTTACTGAGTTTCAATCTTCGCCCTTCGGCGTTGTATATTATATTTCTTGCGTGGTTGTTTCCGCTAATTGGCGAAGAGCTAGCTCCCGCTTGTGGATACCCTTATTCATTATGTATATTATGCATGTTTGTACCTGTTTTGGGCCAGTTTTTACACGAGAAACTTTGCCGAAATTTTTGGAAATACTTGAGACTTTTAAAATGATTACTATGACTTCAGTTTTGATAACCACCTTCTTAAAAACTAAGTTTTCCCTCACTTCTTCTTATAATCGGTTTAGATTTTTGGGCTTTTGGCTTACTTGAATCAGGTGGGATCCTATAGACTTCACATGATTCAAGTACAAGTCACGTGCCATTTCGGGTCGTGACAAAGTTGGTATCAGAGCGCTAGCTTTAACCTTGGTTTGAGTCTAGGTTTGACTATGTGTAATCTAAGGCGTATATATATATATATATATATATATATATATATATATATATACACTCGGAACCTAGGCTTGACCTTACGGAAGTTAGACTTGGTCGAGGCAGTATTAGACTCGAACTTTCGTCGCATAAGTTAACCTTAGTTGATGGAGTAGGTGACTTAAGTAGAGTGACGCACCGTGTGTATGTATCGCGACATACTTACGATACTATACCACTTAAGAAGCCTTAGGATGTACATTTCTTTGCACCGTATTCTATTCGTTCATATGATCTATCCTCATCGATATCAGTTTGTGGTTTTTGTTACCGTGGTTGCACAGGCAGAGAGAGTTGCGGCTAGAGTTGCGGTCAACGTGAGCTCTTCATGGACGAGGAATGACTAGGGTGTAATTCCGATGACACATGATTGTATAGATGTGTCGTTTTATTGAGTTTTCCGTGACAGGAGGATTTCGATGGATTGATTTTACTAAGATTTCTCGAACGTTCATATCAGCACCAGAGGATTGGGTCACTGCTAGAGGCCGGGTAGAATGTGATAACCGTTAATGTATCGTCTATTCTTGAGGATTGTGGCATTGTTTAGTGTGCGGACGAACGGGGCAGTTGCTGCTGCGACTGACAAGATATCGCCCCAGATGTTTCAAGCTATTGCAACACGAGTTTGTACTTAGGGATATGAAAGAAGATCACTAGTCACCCTTGGATGAATGACTAGGACATGCTGTTCATTTGCATACCCCCATGCGCGGACATCAGATTGATTGATTTCAGCTAGAAAGGACTTCACACAGGCACGTTGTGAGTCGATCGAGGGAGTTTGAGTGTTAGCGCATCACTCCGATAATTTGAACGAGTTTCCGAGAAGGTAACTGGCAAGATTCCTACTGCAGGATATTGAGCTGTCGAGTTCGTAGTTTCGAAAAGGAGACTCTACATACAATTAGAGCCGTTTGTAGCGCAATCCTTACAGCTACGAAAAGACGAGTCCGAATCAGTCGATATTAAAGAAAAGTGGAGTAAGAGGTTCGTACGAGATTTTGACGAGATGGCGTTCCACTCTGTTGACATCAGAGATGTGATACGCATGTGGAGGCATTAAATATCGATATACCTTTTTGAAAAAGTCGTAATGAGTTTGCAGCTGTTCCGGAACAAGAAATAGATTTAGTAAAGGGTGATAGATTCCGGGCAGTTCGGTAGAGACGAGATTTGGGAGAGTCCTCGACAGAATCTTTCTGGAATACTACACGAGAAGACTTGGACCAAGGATCGGTCGTATTATGCACACCCAGTAGGCCAGAGATCAGCATCATCGATAAGATATGTTACGAGTGACCATTATAGTTGGCCAGAGATCTTTAGAGGATGTGCCAGAGTGGAACTATTTCCGTCGTCATTTACATATTGGGTCGTTGAGCCGAGGCGTTATGTAACTGGTTATCCGTAGTGAAAAACGAGTACCTAAAGGCATAAGGTGACAGACCATGAGCAGTAGGCAAGTAGATATCTTGCTCTGCTAGCTTTGGATGCACCGACACTTTCTCGACTTTAAAGGAAGGACATATCGACGACAGTGTTTACGATTTGCGACTTGGTGATTCGAATATCACGTGTCCGTTATTTTGGATTTCGGTATTCTGGGCAATTTATTTGCATGATTGAGATTTTTTGCACCACAGTTACACTCGACTTCGAGTTGATGTCGTTCGAGATGGTTGATTTTGATTTCATGCCTACGGTATGTAGGTGATTTGACTTGTGCCTTCGGTGTAATTTCCATGCACTTTTAGTACTTGGATTCGATTTTGTGCATGCCGATGCACGTGGTTGTGAGAATATATACCACGATATACCTGATTTGGATCGAAGTTTGTTGTATATCGTCGATTTCGATTGTGATATTCGATATTTGTTTTCGTGCACCTTGTGCACTTGATTTGGTTTCTGGCGCATACTTGGCGTGCTTGATGCGGTTTTGGTGGACACCAGATGCACTAAATCGGGATTCTTCGTGCATATCAGATGCACCTGATGTTGTTATCAGGCATACTCGTTGCCCTTGACAGGTGATTTTGTGCACACCAGTTCACTTAGATTTTGTTTCTGTGCACATGTATGGCACATTCATTGATTTCGATTTCTGTGCGCACCAGACGCACGTGGCATTCTTATACACATTTTGGGATTGGTTTCTTTTGGAGCAGTATGTTTTATGACATTTACTATTTGGTATAGTAACTGAGCAGGACTAATCAGAGGACAATACCTGAGTATGTTTTTGCATGCATCGATAGTTACTGAAGGGATTTCCAAAAAAGGGACTATAGTCTCAGTATTACCTATGTGTCCGAGATTACACGGAACATTTTACAAAGGAAACCCTTCTAAATTGTTTTCAAAGCGGCGGAATGTGTATGTTGAAAAAAGGATATATATATATATATATATATATAGTTATTTTTCTTATAAAAAACGTCTGCTACTTGTGCTGTGATACGTGCATCGCACAGTGACTTGAAAAAGGGTTAGCATGCATTTCTTCCAAATGTTTTGACAAGTTTACAACGATGCATACTATGTAGAGGTAATAGTTTTGATGTATATTAAGTTGGTTTTCGTACTGGACTTTGACATTGGTATCTTCACCCTAACTTCGATGATTGCGTGATGCTTGACAGAGTTTTCATTTTGAGTTATATACTCGTTTTCATGCGCATGCATTGCGCTAAGATGTGTTTTAAGTATTGATGATTTCGGTGCCCCGACGGCTTGATTGTTTTGCTGAAATGTTTTAGTATTTGGGGGGATTAAATTTAAATTCGGTGACCGAATTTATTTAGGAGGGGAAGACTGTAACATTTCAGGAAAAAAAAATTATTTTTGGGAAGATAAATAATTAAAATAAATAATATTATGAATATTTTAAGTATGGAGATTAGTTTTAATGATAGGGTATAACTATATACCGATAATTGGGAAAATATTCTGAAAACTAAAAAGAATTATGGATTTGAAGGTTTTTATGTGATTTAGACATTCTACGGATTTGTAAGTCTACGGTAGCGCCCCGGTCGTCTTTCCGAGGCCAAAATGCGGAAACGAAATTTTTTCTAAACTATAAACCGGCGCTATCGTATGCTTAAATCCCGGATCGAACCATTAACCTACAACTAGCTATCTAGAGAAGGGATAGAAAGGCTATACCGATCGATCCATGTCCTTCGGTCTTTGGCCACCATCCCAAGCTCCTCACGGCATCTCCAGTCTCGATCTCCTCGTCGAAAAGGGCACCACATCATCGATTCTTTTTACGGGCTCCCGCTTCATCCGAAGCAACTCGAACACGAAGTGTGCTACTCGACGTGTCCAATGTGATGTAGAGAATGTTTATGATCACTTTGTCTCTTGCATCCATTGATTTGGATAGACGTTAGAGGTGTTGCCATTAATGGAGATTTTGAGCTAGAGGATGAAGAAGAATAAGAAGCTTTCTTTTTCCTTTTG